>OU611966.1:57500-3017930 GCA_914767545.1 Sesia apiformis | reverse complement strand
TTTCCCATAAGTTCTTGGGTAAATGAATGTCAATGATTATAGAAAGATATGCATAGTTTCGACGACTTAAGATTGTCGACGACTTTGAACTTTTACCTTTGTGACTTTCTAAGATGTGGATTAAATAGTCAATTTGGTGGTACCCCTGCCTGCCGTACAGGGGTTTTTTGATGCGGGTTCAAATCTCTTTTCTGCAGGTACCGTCCAGCGCACTTTAGGATGATAGTGACAAATCACTTCCTAAGAGAGGATGTTTGTTTCAAGATATGGAATCTATATATTTATTATTAAAGTTATCACTTGACAACTAGAGGTTTTTATAGCAGGATATTAGACGGACGGGCTGTCCACGACATGATAGTCCATGGACGCGCGATACCAGGGTGGACACGGGTGCGCTTTAGAAATTACGGGATCCGATTCTTTTTTAAAAGCCCTAATTTCTCAACTATCAGGTTCGCGGTATAAAATTTTTACTGTTTTCGAATTGATTCACTAAAACGATTCACTGCGTGTAATCGATCTTAAAAGAAACTTAGCTAAAATAATTGATTCTCTAATTAATCGATATCAAATCGCCATCCCCAACTTAAGTTTGTCTGGTTTTCACAAGGAAGCAACCTGCTGCAATGATTTAAAGAAAAGGCGGAAAGAACTAATTCTTTCGACGGCATGGCGGCCGACAGCATATTTATTCAAAGTGTTCGATGGCGGCAGCGCGGTGGCAATGAACGGCGGCAGCGTGTGTAAGAAGTGTTTCTTTTCCCCTCAATTCGGGGCTGACGATTCATGTCAGCCCCATAATAAGAAATACGACCGCGAACATTATTTCTTCGTTTAATATTTTTCGGAATTTCTCGATATTAACAATTAGTTTTTAAAATACTTACTTTTATTTACTTAAGAATTGGTAGGTGTCCCGTTTTGTGGAGAAAAATAAATGGTCACATTAGGCATCGGCCATTTTGTACCACACGCTCAAATCAAGTTGACATGTGACGTCACACTTGATTGACAACAGTATCTACACGAGCGCACTGAATCGCCACTTTCCATATTGACGCGTACTATCGTACGCTATTTGTATGTAAATACTGTATTATCATCAAATATCTTATCATTAAACGTCAGTGCTCATCTTCAATACCGTTCCTCGTTTGTTGTTCATCTTAACAGTCATCGTTACTTACTTCGCTGCCAAATTTCTTCAGCTTCATGATTCATTTACACTCCTTACAAGACATATATTGTGGGTGGATTAACTTATCAACAGATAGATTTTTTAAATCTCTATATATTCCGTACAAGTCGAGTTAAGTAGTTAGACATTTATAACGACAGTAAATTCCCAAGAATACTTAGTACAAAAACCACATTTGCTGACGTCGGAGACGTCTCTATATCTTTTTATTGTAATACTTGTCATAGAAATTGGATACTCGGCTTATCCGCATCCCGGTTAATTCAACGGAAAATCCAATCGGATACACTCAACCGATAGAGCATTTTTTGTCGATTAAATATTATGATTATATTACATTATGGAACCGTATTTTTATTTTCAGTTATTTCGTTTTTTATAGGAATGTACATCCGCGATACGCACCAACATCAGTCCAGTGACAAAAGTTCGCACTCGTCCAAATGCGCTGCTGACCTCTGGAGATTTACAAATGGATTTGGAGAAAGGCGCAACCCTTTCTCCAAATCCATTTGTAAATCTCCATTTGTAAATGGAGAGCGATAGGATAGGATGGGATGGGATTGGGCACTGACACATCTCACTTACTATCAAAACACGACATAGACCTATTGAATTGAACTATTTATTATCTTTGCTTTGCACTCAATCCAGAAAGGAATCAATCGGGAGACACTGAAGTTCACGTAAACAAAGTTGCGAACACAGCTAGTAATTTATAAAGCAGAAAACTTCCTCTAGGTTTCATATTTTCTAACTCGAGAAAGCAGTTTTCCGCCAGCTTAATTCCCAGAACTTCACCTCCAGTAACGATATTTCTTAATCCGTCTTTTAGTTTATGAAATACGACTGCTGCACCACAATACGACGGTTAGTTTAACTGCAATGCAAAAGAGAACCACTCAGGTTTATTGGAGTCATAAATAATAAATAAGTCTCCAGTAAGTTTTCTGCACAACCAACAACAATAATAGTGACTTTTTAGCGGGAACTCCAAAAGTATGTATCACGTATGTCCATAGACGACAGTATCCACTTACCACCAAGTGAACTGTATGTTTGTCTGAGGCCCCTTTTCCATAAAAGAAACTACAAAATGTGTTTTCGTGAGTAACAGTTACGATAATCAAATAAAAGCACAGGCTTTTCCGTGTGCATTCAAGAAGTCCAACCCTTCTGTCCTCAGCAAACCTACTGTCACTTTACTGAGCGACTCCTGGCTTACTTCGACGTGACAGGACATTGATAGGGTTTTAGACTTTGAAATTGTTTATTAGAAAGAAAACTCAACACTGGTGCTAATTCGCTAATTTCGCTGTGCTAATTTCGCTATTGCCGTATAAGATAATAAAAAAAAACAATAATTTGAACTAAGACGAATTTTCATTTCGACCACTATTTTGTAATTTTTGTTACTTTGTCTTGTTTTTGACTGTTTTTGTCAATCTATTTACTATGAAAATTGAAACAGCCACAGAACAACAACAAGACAAATAAAAACGCGCATATTTTTACAGTTACTTGAAGACAAGCTATAAGGTTCTGTCAATCTCTAAAAACACGAGAAGGTATCAGAAAGTCAGTTATACTTTATCAGAAAGTCAGTTATACTTTATCAGAAAGTCAGTATCAGGTAGATTTAATTGGTAGATAATTTATCTATCAGATTGTTAACATTTACTTTACCAGGAGGTGGCGAGAAGGCCCTAAATTTGATTTACATTTTTATTTGATTTCTTTAAAAAAAAATCTTTAGTTTTTTTTTCCTACCTATGTAATATTCAGCTCTCAAGTTCAGCACAAACTAAAACTGAAAAACTAATACGATGTAAATCAGCATACTAAAAGTAATGTCCAATTTTCCTTTGCGTAAACCCGTATAACTCAAGTGTGAGCCCGGACATCCCGAACTAGTGACAAAAACTATCCCGGGACAGGAATGCGGATAGAGCGATAAATTCCCGGGATTGATTCCCGGATTCGGTGTTAGGACGTCTCGGGTCAACCATCGTTATTCATCGGGAGATGTTATCTACATACGTTTGTACTTTGTGTGACTTTCAATTTGATCTCTTTCAGTATAGAAGCAATATATAAATAATCTGAACTAATTTTTTATTCGGGATGGTTGGATACAATACTCTTGAACTGTGATGTAATGTTGCAATGATGGAGTATGTGTTGTACCTGGTTAGAGGTCGCAATTTTAATCCCACTTTGTTGGAGTCTGTGTTCATTCATGTGCCTGACAAATATTCTCGAGCACGTCGTCGACCACAACTCTTTGATGTGCCTAGATGTAGAACTAAAGTCGGCGAGACTCAAAGATCTTACACCAACACCGGGATTTATTTTTCTTTCACTGCAGCTTACAAACGTTTCGCAGGCGTCTGGTTAGTGGGTATTCGTTACTGATTGCGTTTGTATTGAAGTAGTTTTTATTGTACTCTGTTAGTTGTCACCTGAGTACTTCCTGAGTAGGCACATTTTGGTGGGAATATTGTAAAGCCTACTCAGATAAATAAATGAATACATTATGTGAGTTTGTTTATATTAGCTAGCTGTTACCCGCGGCTTCACGCGATTTTAATTGCCCTAACACAAATTGAAACACCGTACAGACCATGTATGTTTATTCACGTAGTATATCACGTCTTAGAATTTAGAATCATACATGGCCTTAGAATATTTAAGTGATTCCATATCAAATATGACACTCCATTTTAGCTCTATAAAAAAAAACATGGAAAATGGTAACACACATATTTAATTATATGCGTTATAGAATACCTATTTAAAACAAGTTTTAAGTTAATAGGACCATCAAATAATGTTTTTCCATAATAATTTTGACGCGCCTTCTCACCCCTCAGCCCCATTGTTAACGAGACGATTTTCCTACGGTGCAGCAAGTTAGACGCGCCATGCCGTTGAGAAACTCTAGGTATATGCTTGTTAGTAGACTCAATGAAGCTGAAAAATCGTAACTTCTTAATCCTCAGGAACAGATGCGTGATTCCTAGTGTAACTGGTGACGAAACGTGTACATATAACTGCGTTGTGCCAACTAAGTCACAAGACCAAGATGTGGGTCTTTAAAGATGAGGAACGCTTAATCCTGCTCAACTAGTTGAGCAGTTGAGCAGTGGGTCATTGCATTGTATGTTCGAACTTTTAGTTCCCCACTGCTCAACTGCTCAACTGACACTGGCTACCTATAATATTGTAGATAATTTATAAGATATCGAAAAGATTGACAGAATTATTGCGTGGTTTCAGCTTATAATAATAACGTTATATCTGAGTACAATGTTATAATAAAGAATAATGGAGGAAAACTCGATAAATGTATCCAAATGCAACTAATAAATTCTAAAGTAACTATTGTTTAGACATGGCTTAATTAATATCATTAATTACACCACAGATAATATCCGCTAATTATTGTTAAAAGAGCTGGACAACCTCGATATGAGTAACCTCAAAATATGTAGTACCCAAAATATGTATGTAGTAATGTATTTTGTAAGTATATGGTCTTCTCATTAAAAACCATTTTTAATTAGGGTCTGTTTCCTACAACTTAAAATAGGTTTTATGCTGTGATTCGACAAACAGGTTTTATGTTTCGAAAATTAGATATTCATGAGTTTTTTGAAAACACTAATAAAAACGCTTATTACCCACTGCTCAACTGAAGTGCTCAGCCAGTTGAGCATTAGGACTTCAATGCGATTCCCTGCTGCTCAACTATTTAAAATTGAGCACTTTAGTTGAGCAGTGGGGAATCAGCGATGAGGAGACATCAACGCCAGTTCAAAAGTCAAAGTCCATCGGTAAAATAATAATAACTGTATTTTTTTTAATAAACAAGACCTAGCAAAACCTAATATGCTTTCTGGGCAGAAGACAGTCACGAGTTCCTGGTATACTGGAACTTGTCTGCCTCAGTTGTTTAAACAGTTAAAAAGTCGACGGCCAAACTCTAGACTTAATTCCTGGTTCCTGTACCACTAGAACTCTGTCGTCTGTCTCTTTTTGTGCCTTGTTTAGGGTAATAGGAAGGAAAGGGATACATTTATATAATTTGATGTTGAAAGTGAGTGAATAAAATATATTTAAAAATGTGGAATGGCGTTCACACTATGTTTAGGTTTTCTTTTCTAGTAAATCATTCTGGCACCCGAGCGAACCTATAGTGGATCATAAGTATACTAATATAGGTACAAAGATATCCGTGGCAACCTCACGTCTAACTTAGTTTAGTTATTCCAATCCCCTTGACTTGGCTACTCACAGAGCTCATTGTAACTTTGGCCTGCAACTCCCGTGGGAGCCTGATACACCTGGCTTGCAAACAGTCACTTTATTAGTACGCAACTTAGGTAACGTACTGTGACAGATAGCGTTGTTGCTGTCACATTATTGAGATTTATTAGACCTAGAAACTTACAATAAATAGCTGTACTTCTACAGAAACTTAAAAAGCAAATGTACAGCAAAGTACATCGTAAGAAAAAAAACGGATTTTCAGTACAAAGTTAGTTGTAAATAAATATAAAATTAGGAAGTAAGTAATTTTTTTTTTAAGAAATCTGTTAATGGGTTTTTGCAAGGTCCCCGCATACCCCCTGGTGTTTCAGGTGTCCGTAGGCGGCGGTAACACTTACCATCACGTGGGACCGCATGTTTCGGACGCACAACTCTATATAAAAAAATATATTTATACATGTACAAAATAAATAATAACCGTACATAATTAATGTTTCTTCGTGCCATACAAACCACAGAGGTTTTTAATGGCACTGCACATTCGCAAACAACTAAATATACCTATAATTATTGTGGGTATTCCACATAATTTATATCATAATATTCTTAATTTAAGTACTCTTGCTTACTTCCATGTAGGTATTTGTACATTTTTCGCGGTTCAATGTGAACAAGCGCATACCTTAGGAAGATTCAGGAATAGCCATAGCCAGGAATAGGAATAGCTATTCAGGAAACATATTAATCGGATTGTTGGAATTTGGATTGATGTGATTAATTAGTGACTTAATTGTAAAATGTAATAAGTTAATAATAAACAAAATTATTTATACTAAATTGTAAATAATAATAATAATAATAATTGTTTTCGCATTTTTATCATGGGTAACAGTTATGTAATATTAGGGTAACATGAGACATAGCCAAATACTAAACCATCGATACTTTATTCATTTTACAGTATCGGTATATCTTAACTATAATCTACCTAAACCTCTATATATTTTAAAGTTCCACCTAAGCTTCATCATAACTCGAAAAGGAACGTAAATCTACAACTATATAATCCCTCGAGTGTGATTTGAAGATCATAAAACAGTTCGCCAACACAAATATTTGAAGTACGAGTATTTTGTTGGGATACTTAGTCGCGTCTATAACTTGAAATAACGATCCAATATGGACCGAAAAAATACCCATTTTAGGCATTATTTTATATTTATTTATTTCGGAAACGTCACAGCATGAAAAAATACACATAGTATAAATTACAACGTAGGTATACAGTGTTTTTTTAAGCCATTTACGAAGTAACATCGTTTTAAATCGTTCAACAGGTATATATGAAATAATAGGATTTGAACATCATTAGCGGGAGGATGTGTGTGTGTGTGAACATGCGAGACATGTGAGAGCGAGCGTGTGTGTATGTCTAAGTCATAAAAAAGTGCAGAGACAAATTTGAATAAAATGTGATTGTATGTGCGTTAAATAAATGAATAGGAAAGGAAAGAATACGACCGGCCGATTGACGCAGTTGGTAGTGACCCTGCTGGCTGTACAAAAGGTCTCGGGTTTGATTCCCAGTCTGTAATACATAGTATGTTTAAAAAAAAGACAAATGTATGTTCGTGTCTGGGTATTGTATGTGTCTCTGGATCCACGACAACACAGAGAATCCTAGTGTGGACCATTGAGTGTGGCGTTATTTATCTATTTTTTAAATATATACAGAACTAAGATTAATGAGTGTTAATACGAGTAAGTATTTCATCTATCAGATGTGAACACCTCGATAACTGATGGAATAAAGCGATTACGAGAAGTATCATTATCAACAGAAGAAAAACCTTACATTGTAACAGATCATACATCTGTTAAGGACAGAATCCTTGGCACAATTTGTTCTAGTTACGGTAACATGGAATAATTTGGGTTGGCGTCGTTTATAAAGCGGAGTTCGGATGACACATACGTTTCTTATCAAAGAAACCTGGTTAGCAACTTCTAGGGGGTGAAGCAGATGAGGTGGGGGTTCATTAAAAAGTCAAATTTGTAACTTAAGTACTACGTTATAAGAATGTTCCATTGCCAAACACATATGTATTAAAGAATTCGACATCTAGTGAACACAGAACACTATTAGACCGTAACGTGTCTGCCCTACAGTGCTTGTACCGCACCGACTTCCTATTAGCGGACTGTATGTAACGATGTGGTCGCCGGTACGGTTCTTGCTTGCTGTGTATATGCTGGTTTTTCTTCAGGATGCCAATATTTCTTCTATTTTCTGTATTCTTCTATTCTGGTTTTCTTATATCGCTGTACGGCTCGGAATGAATGTATCCGCGCCCATATTTATGTTATCTGGGAAAATCTTAATAGCGACTTTTATTTATAAGTTATAGCGCCATCTATCGCTAATGTTCGAAACTAAACCGGTTGTCCCGAACAGTGCTTGTATAACATATCCAGTATGTACTCTCAAATCGATGATTTTAGATAACTATTACATGACGATTATATGACGCTGCGTACATTGGCCCAGTTGGTAGCGCCACTGTCTGCTGTGCGGTAGGCCCCGGATTCGTTTACCGGTCGGACAACCGTCTGTTTAAAGTGTTTGGTCTGATCTGGATGTTGTACCCACGATATAGGGAATCCTAATGTGGTCCATTTACTATAACGATCTCAGCCTTTTTTATGTCCCACTGCAGGGCACAGGCCTTCCCTAGTAGATGCCTAGGGGGTTTCGGGCCATAATCCACTAATTCGCGGGCCTAGTGCGGATTGATTGATACACATACTGCAAAGTTTTAGAAATTCAGTTAAATCATACATTTATAGCTTTATCTTAAAAATCAGATGTAAGAGAATATTTCTATTAAAACAGAATTTTTAAACAACTACATTTTATGTTAAATAAATAATCTTAACTAGTAATTATCTTAACTATCTTAATTAATTAGATGAACTAACATCTAATTGAAACATTTTTTTTTATAGATTAAGGCGACAGACGAGCATACAGTCCACTTGAGGGTAAGTGGATACTGTCGTCCATAGACATCTGCGATACATGCCAACATCAGTGAAGAATGACAAATGTTGGCACGTCCCCAGATGCGCTGCCTACCTTTGCAGATCAAGTAATGGATTGGAAGAAAGGGTTGGGATAATGGGGACGGATAGAATAAGATGAGATGGGAATGGGCTCTGGCATATCTCACCCAAAACACGTACGTAAATTGGGGCAATACGATAAAGTGGGAAATACAGTACATTTCAATGTAGTCTTCTGTGAGAGAGGTGTAATGTGGCCAGTCGAGTGCGCCCAGCGGCTGTGAGAATGCAGCGTGCACTCTCCCCCTACAAAGGTCTCTTTGCTCTAATAATTTATTTATTTATTTAAACTTCATTGCACAATGATACGTACAACAGGCGAACTTAATGTCATACCGCGTTCTTCACGAGTCCACCACCAGATTATACAGAAAAAGGATCTCAGGCGCAGTTTTAAATTAGGAAAATAAAAATAACATAATAATACATACATATACAAACAAATATACATGAATGCAAAATGAATGCAAAAGTTAATACATTAATAAATTCAAAATGCATATATGTATACATATGATAATGTCACATATGAGAACCGCCATGTAGTATTCAAATGTACAATTGCACGTAGCGTCACATAAGCGTAGTTCGTTTCCAACAGTGTAAGGAAAAGTTCGATCAAAACAACATACCTCTCATCAATTATCCTACACTAACCATTAGTAACACTCGCAATTTTGAAGTTTCACATTCAAAATCACCCTAATTCCGCCATCATCACTGAAACTTCTCGAAGTTTGCGAACAAGTACAGTACAGCATGACGTACGGATTAAGTGAGGTGTTGAGAGACAACGCGTGTGTTGGTGTATGGTTTGAGAAGATGGGTGACAGCGGACGAGTAAATTTTCAACTGAGGAGCCTTGTTTAATTGAATAATTGTTTAACTAAAAAAATTGAACATGATTTCTCGCTTGAAAGATGAAATTACTGTAAATACCTTGGTAATTCTACAAAGAAAAGAACCAATGACACGCGACCTTGTAATCTGTCTAGATTTGACTAATTTTTTCGCAAATATAACAAAAAAATTATAAGAAAACTCTATCCGACAAGATAACGTTTCCTATTTATTCTATCTTATGTACTTGACTGTGGATTTTATTTGATTTCAATACTTAAAACCAAAGAAAAGCATTAGTTTTTGATCATTTAACCTACGACCTTTCATTTTGTGTTAGTAGCTCTGCTGGATCAAACCTTGCCTTAGTGATTAAGAATTAACCTTACATTACAAAACTAGGGTTCATTCTTGATCTAAAAGCTGCAACAGTAACTATAATTGTATGAACCTAAAAGCTGTAAACAACACATTTAGCATTATTATTTTTAAATGGCCAGCTGAGGTTTTACCTTTACGTTACAATATAGAGCTTTTCAAAAGAGCTGTGAACAGGGTTCTGAAAGGTCAGCGCGCACCCGGCATGCCTGGTTCTGCAGGCGTCTATAGGGGCGACGGTGACCACTTACCATCATGTGACCCGCTCGTTTGTCATCTAATCTATAAATAAAATGGCTCACTTAGTACCATTCTGTGGGTTTAATTAAATCAACGGCCAATGCTATTCCAATATAAATTGTCATTAAAAATATGTCCTTGTGGCGAGCAAAAACGTTGTATTTTTTTCTAATCAAATCAAATCAAATAATCCTGCCTATTTTGCACAATTACAACTAACAAGTTAGGTAAATAAAATATTGTCTTTTTCTCCTATTCAATTTTAGCTAAACGTTTATCACTCAGACCACAAAACGCGCACCTTGTGTTGAGCGATGCAAACTTATGGCGGAGTTGCTTAAATTATCGGTACCCAGTACCAGAGGTTGGGTGGGTAGTACCCCGGGGGTACAGGGGAGACGAAACTTTCGTCGCCTACTGTCTCCCATGATACGACAACTGTGGAAGTTTGACTACAGAATTGTCTATATCCTTTCGGGTGTAAACGTTTGAGCGATTATTCACTGTTAAAGACATTGGTATTTCGACGTATAATGTAATACATATATACAAATTTGGACTGTATTTTAAGTAATACAGATTCAAATTCAATTTCGAATCATTTATTGTTGAGTTATACGAAAATTGTGTTATAATACTATTATTCATTTTTCTAAAAACCGCTATGTGTATTCGCCAAAAAAAGCTTATAAAACCGCTATGTGTATTCGCCACAATCTGAGCCAAATCTGGAGAAAGTGCATGGTTTCCGCTTCGTCTTCGAGAACCCACCGAACGTATCACCAGTGGGCCCCCGAAGGCATATATGTCTCCAAAGACACTAGTGCGTCTCCGAAGATTATGTCTGCTAAGCCGTGACGTATTTCACTAATTAGTAAAACACGGTATGTGGTGGCACTTACCGTGGAACTAGTGAATTAGTTTTTACTAATGAAAAGCTTTGTAATTATAGCTTGTCTTTTAATGTTCGAAGGATTTTTGTAACTTTAGAGTGAACCATAAAGCGTTTTGTTAGGGGAGAGTGCATGCTGCATTCCCACAGCCGCTGGGCGCACTCGACTGGCCACGTTACCCCTCTCCCACAGAAGACTACCTTGAAATGTACTGCATTTCCTACTTTATCGTATTGCCCCAATTTACTTACGTGTTTCGGTAGTGGGTGAGATATGCCAGAGCCCATTCCCATTCCATCCTATCCCTCCCCATTTTCCCAACCTTTTCTCTCAATCCATTCCTTAATCTGCAAAGGTGGGCAGCGCATCTAGGGGCGTGCCAACGTTTGCCATTCTGGACTGATGCTCGTCTGCCGCCTTTTTTCTATAAAAAAAAAACCTCTAGGAGTCAAACATACTTGTACATTTTTCAATATTATTTGATAAGTACACGAAATGGTGGATCCTATAGGACATAACATTTTAAATCACATAGGTCCGCACTGATCTGTGGGTCAATTGACCCTCGGTGGCTCGTCGAAGACGAAGCGATGGTTTCAGGCTTCGAGATATGTTCAAACACACTGTGTATTCGGCGGTTGTATTCTATTCCCCGATTGCTCCAAACTTGATAAGGTTGTTATATATCTGATAAAGTAAACATCTTGTTAGGAACTCTAGGAAAACAATAACAAAGAATATCTATTACTATTTTCTATGTCAAATATAGTAAATACTTCAGTTTGTTCGTATATTGAATTACTTATAACAGTGGAAGGTTGAAGTCACATCATTCGCCGTGACAATCAAGATTTACCGTAGATACTACAAACAACTCCCCAAAAAGCTGTTAAAAGAAGAGTAGGTGACCACGACGATGTGTTGTCCAATTTACGGGGGATCAAGAAGTTGCAGCTCAATTTTGACACTGGATTTGTTTTAAGCGACCCAAAAAACCTACTAGAGCCTGTTTTCTAGGCTGGAAAGGTAATTTCAACCGAAAGGGTCGCTCGCATTCAAGGTGTGTTTAATGCAGTTTACGAGGATTTTTTTAAGGCTACGGACGGCAGACGAGCATACGGTCCACCTAATGGTAAGTGGATACATGCCAACATTAATCCAAAATGACATTTGTTGGCACACCCCCGGATGCTCTGCCTACCTTTGTAAAGAGGGTGCAGCTCAATTTTGGCCGGATTCGAGTTCAGCAACCAAAAAAAAGCTTATAATACTCATCACCAATTTATGGCACATAAAAGCGGGTATTTTTGGAGTATATTAGGGGCGTAATTGATAAATGTCGCCTGCGCCACGATTGGTGGCGAATCTTTTGTTTCATATAGAAAGAAGTCTTGTTTATAAGAGGCAAACTGATAATGTCACAGCTGAATATCAATCCGAATTAAAAGGCCTTTTATTAGATGCAAAACAAGAAAAAATCACTAAGTTCTTTAAACCATTGACTAAACCTGATAATAATAATTAATACCTCTCAATTTATCTCAATAAATTACTTTTATTATGATATTTTTTTTATTATTTTGCAACCTTGGAACTTTATCCCCTATATTTCCATACAAAACGCCACTTCGTCTTCGCGGATTCCGTATTCGCGGTACATTTTCGGAACGTATTAATTTTACACGTTTTAAATTAGATAACTCTCCATCTCTATCTTCCTTTATAGCAATACTAGCGGTGCCAGCGACTTCGTTCGCGTGAACTTGTGATTCCCGTGGGAACTCTATAATGGATCTGGATAATAAGCACCCTAAATGTTAACCCGCCACATAAGCTATAACTATATCAAGTTTCATTTAAATTCTCGTTAAAAAATGGCATTCTGTCAGACAGAGAGACTGACAAAAATTCCAAAAAATGTTGTTTTGGGCTCTGTATCACATGCATATTTCATGTACAGATACGGCTCGGATACGATTTTATTATATGTATAGATAGAAGATATACATATCAAAAGCAAACGTCGCCGCGGTCCAAGACTGTACCTCCCTAATGAAGCTCAAGCATGCTCGGCAATGTTTGCCATGCTTGACTGCCGGAATATTAATGACGCAACTTGGCAATAGGGGAATGACAAATGAGATTATTGACGAATAGACCATGTTGAACATATGTAATTATGTTGATATAAACATTTTTTTCTTCATTTCTTACAATAGTACAATTAGCACATTGTGCCAGTGTAGTATTTTCTTCGTAATTAACAATTTTAAAGACAATTCAAAACGCATCTCTTCAATATCCAGTCTCGTCAAAGTAAATTAGGAGTTTCTCAGTAATAGTAGGGTTTACTGAGCACAAATGAGTTGGACTCCTTGTAAGCGGACGAGAAACTCAGTCTTGTGCTTTTATTTGATTATCACAAACATTACGCGCACAAAAAAAATTGAAATTCTATAAACTACCATTATTAAATGACCAAAACCCACAACACACAATTTTTATAATAATCAAACTCGACTTCACTTCTTGGGTCCTGCGGTATATACCTCTAATATATATAGCCTCTCCACTTCAGCTTGCTGATTCTTTGAGCTATGTCGGCAACTTTAAATGTCAGCAGTTTAATCAAGTCCAATAATCGTTCAGTAATCAAACATAATGTAACAGCAACAAAGTGTTTAACAAGAGTTACAATGAAAACAGCACAACTAACAGAGTTACAACTGAGTTTCGTAATTTATTAACCAATCGCGAAGTATGAACAAGTTTGGAAATATTATTTGATGAACCCACTTTGAGTTGTACAATGTTATTGCTTGAACATAATTAGGTTGGCAAACTCTGGCTCAGCCAGTTTGAGCACAATGCAACTGACAATTTTATTAGCGGAGACAACAGAATTTCGCAGTTTTTAAATCTACACGTGCTACGTTCGAGCCTTTGTTACACTACAGAGAGTCTGGCAAAAGAAACACAGCACAAGAAATGTACGGTAAATTTAAAAAATCTTAATCAGAGGCTGAAACGTCACACAGGGAGCTGTGGAGAGATTTGCTAAAGAACTAATCTGCATGCTAAAGTGACAATGGGCAGGTCATATTTGTCGCAGGACCGATAATCTACATGGGGTAGATGAATCCTCGAATGGAGGTCACGTGGCGAGAAGTGCAATAGGTGACGCCTTCAGCCCAGGTGGACCAGCGACTTGAACAAGTTCTCCGGTCGTGACTATCTAGTCATGCTCATCTGAGCAGAGCGTGTGTGGTGTTTGTTGGCAAGCCTTGGTGGAGGCCTATATCCAGCAGTGGAGGTTAGTCTCTCCAGTACTGGATATAGGCCTCTGATGCTAATTAGGGGCTAATGGTGCGGTATGGTAACCCTAGTTTTCGTTAGGACAAAGTAAACCTGATAGCGACAATGTATATAGATACCTTCATAAATCCCTTCATAAAAAAGTACTTATCAAATGTTTTTCAGTTTTATAAATAGATAGATAAACTCTCTGTTGTTGTCTCTGTATCAATATATGATGCAAGAAGACAATTTAAGTAAGTAACACGAAAAGTACAACCTTATCGCCAAAGCGATTTCTTCCCGGCAACCTTTGGGTGGTAAGGAGAGAATTACTCGTGCGGGAAATAAAGTCTACATGAAATGAAACACCCAGCTGAATGAAACATGAAATGAAAATGGCGCCAGCATTTCTTTATTCATATGTGTAATTTTATTAGTTGTTATAAAAATTAAAATCTCATGCGGAAGCTGGGGGCTTAAGTAATATAACAAATTCCCTGAACGCTAATTTTAACCGCACGTACTAGACATGACGCGGTCCACAAAATAAGGTTCATTTTTTAGTCGTACTGTAAATAAAAAAAAAGAAGAATATGTCCCGGGGCAACAGTAACCAGCCCTTTATTTCACCCACTGCTGAACAAGTGCCTCTCCCACGCACATTGTGTTGCTCTTGAGGAATATATATTTATTTATTATTATATAAAATAAAATTAAAAACGGAATCAAAATCAACATAATATCTCCTAAAATCCATTTTCACACAACTATTTTAATATTTTAAAGCTCACTGTAAATAAATACACACACATACACGCACCGGACACATCAATGCAAACACGACATGTACTTATTATTAATAAAAAAATTGTCACCTATTACATATCGACAATCTATTACATACTGTATTTAAATGTCAGTGTAATCTGTATTTGGCCATTAGCACCAGTAATATATTTCCTAAATAAATTACATAAACGGCTGTAGATTGTATAAATAAAACGTCGCGCTGGCCAAGAAAGTTGGAGAGTTCACTCGTTTAGAAGTGGCGTAGTTCCTGAGAACATGTGGTAGCAGCTTTGTCATAGGTGCCTTAGTTCGCCTTTTACTAGACAAACGAGAGAAGACGGGGCGATGCTATTCTAAGGCCAGCCAATTTACCTTTACCTCCCCACCATCACCTGACTAGATATCAAAGTAGACTAAATATTTTTTTATGGAAGGGGTAAGTTGTCATTGCCGCTATCAGGTTTACTTTGTCCTAACGAAAACGAGGGTTACCATACCGTAACATTAACTGTGAATAAGATTTTGCAAGTTCGGCGGCGCGCCCGCATACCCTCTGGTGTTGCAGGTGTCCATGGGCGGCGGTAACCCTTACCATCACGTGGGACCGCTTGCTCGTCCGCCCACTAGTCTATAAAAAAAAAACTTAAAACAAAATCAAGAACTGGGTATTAAACCATGATTATAATGACACCGATTCCTTATTTATTATATCATGACGCTAAATCATTCTTAACAACCTGTACTGAACACTTTTAGCATCTGTAACTCTTATTCACACACGCAACCATACATCAACTCACGCTTAATTACTGACATCATTCGATAGTTATCTAAAACCGCATTCCCACACATTACAGACATACTTATATAAAACACACACAACGTACATATTACACACAATAATTACCATCTGAATAAACTGTTTTCTAAAATAACTGTAACTTAGTACTAATGGAATTTAGTACTAACTAGATTTAAGGGAAGACGCTGACAGCTGTAAAACAGATTATTCTGGTACACATGTCAATACACATTGACCTTATTATTATTATTAAATAATGATTAAATAATATAAATAAATAAATAAAATAAAAAAAAATTCTTGTTTATGTTTGACGAAACCTAAAACTATATAAAGTACAAACTGTAGATGTTCAAATAAGTAAGTAAATTTTATTTAACAAAATCTACAGCTCTCCCGATATTGGCTGAATATTGAGAATATTGAGATATTGAGAAGAACGAAAGATCGTGTTAGTGGTGATCGTTACAGATGCCTGTATTCCGAACTGGAAAGATAGACGATGATGGTAAATAAATAATAATGGTCCATCGTAGTTTTCAAAGGTCTATTTGTGAACTGCGTCACATACTAAAATTAAAGTTGCCCTAGAGACGCTCTGCAGATATTAAATGCACCTGGTCTGCAGTCTTCCTCGAAATAAGATAAAAAACCAGGCTCGAATTAAATTTACAAAATAGCTCTAAAATGTGGTTAAATCGACGAACTTGACAAAGTGAAATAATTTGACAATAAATTTTATGTGAACGTTGAGTGTAAATCGTATAACAAGTGGAACGTTTATATAATTTCCACAATCTATATATATATATATATATATATATATATATATATATATATATATATAAATGAATGTTTCTTTGTTTGTCCCGTATGCGTTCCTATACCATTCATCTGATTGCGATGAAACTTTGGTGAGTTGTTGTGTGGTGAGCGCACCCCCGCGAAGGTTTCTGAATTAGTACTTGAAGAAGAACTTACGAACGAAGTCGCGGGCAACAGCTAGCAAATAATAAAATCGTAAAATTATATATTTTTATGAAAATACATTGTAGTACATACATAAATTATACAGAACCCAAAACAACAACAACATTGAAATTTTTGTCCGTCTCTCTGTCTGAAAGCGTATCAGGAAAAATCCTGGATCAGATTTTAATGAAACTTGGTATAGTTATGACTTATGTGCCAGGTTAATATTTAGAGTACTTTTTATGCAGATGAATTATAAAATTCCCACGGGAATCAAGTAAACGTCCACGCACATGAAGTCGCAGACACCGCTAGTAGGTATTTTATATTCATATGCTAAAGTTTGGATGTTTAGATGTTTGTTACATAATCACGTCAAAACGAATGAACCGATTTCGTAGAAACTTGGCAAATGGGTTGATTGCAATCCGGATTAATAGATAGGCCAGCTTCTAATAAAAATAACTTAACGGAAATTTTCTGAACTTTACAAACAATTTCCATCTCACGCTGTGTGAAAAATTCAAAAATTCAACAACATTCTGTTCGCCGTCTTGAAGAAAACTGTAGCAAACAGCAAACACAGTGGAAAACGACTTATGAGTGAACGTCTCGTGGGAAATAAGGAGGTGTGACATACCTCTATTTGTGTCTGACCTCTTGCGAGAAAATAACCACAGCAAATAGGTGTCGTGGAATTTATTTGCTGAGTCTCTGAGAGCTGTGTTTGAGGTGCATTATTAAAAATGGTAATGTTTGTACGAATTGAAATTTTCATTTACCCCATTCTTATCATGCAATTCAATGCAATCTAACCGGCATGTCTCGTGTATAAAGGATGTAAAGCCTTATAAACGTCACGCTGGCCAAGCGGGTCGGCCAGTCCACTTTTTTTAGAGGTGATGCAGTTCCTCGGGGCTTGTGGCTACGCCTTGTTATCCCTTAATCGCCACGACACCATACCCACGGGAAGAGATGGGATGGTGTTATTCTGAAGTCGACCCACACCACACGACACTATATTTTGTCCCATTTATCTATTAAAAGGATCTGAAACACGTTAATTTATTTAATTTAACCAATTTAATTCGACGATGCGGCATTGACAGATTTGAAAAATATTTTTTTATAGATAAATATTTCAACGTTAACTCAAGCGGAGCTTCTCCAAATTTATTAAAAACCCTAAGTAAAAGATAAGGTGTTTTTATATTAATAGCTGTAGGTAGGTACATTATAAATTTAATAAATTTTCGAACAGCCCCGCTGACCGATATATTTCATGATAAATTGTATATATTTGAACATTTTTCTTTTTAAATTGCCGACGTACATGTTATGACTTTTCCTCTTTTATAGCTTTTTATATTTTTCTAAATATTATAATTAACATTTTTACTTTTTCTAAATTAACTCATTCTTTTCAAATATCAGATATACTAAATTTGTTTTCGTCTAGTTGAATCGCATGTCGTAATAACCTGAAAAATTATAATGTAATCACTACTTTTTATACGTATACTTGTTTATTGTTACCTCTGTTGGTTATCCAAATTAAATTATTTAATGCAGCGTCTAATGTGCAAACATGCGCTTCACTAGCTGTAACATACACAATATTTAACAGTTGAATACTCACAAATATTGTTGACACTGAAGACTTTAGTGGGGTGCAGTATGCACGTCCTTGTGGATCAAACGATGGATAAGAAATGAGTCAACAAGCAGCCGTTTGACGTTTGGCGCGAATTTGAAATTTAGAAAAAAATCGCAACAGGAATAAAACCGCAGATTGTTTTACTATATTCTATGTGATTTTTCTACATTTCCTTTGACGGAGTATTCCCGTTTACATTCAAATGAAATTTCCATAATCTATTGAACGACCAGTGCGAATCTATTAAAATCCGTATCCAAATCCCTGAATGCAAGAAAGGATAACGAAATTAAAAAACAACACGATCGTGAGCACCAATTGCAATGAACATGCAAATGTAAATTAAAATTCATCCATTATCGCTTAAATGAGTGGACGATATTATTCAAAATGCTATTTCGATAATTAATATGAATTAATTGAATATTGAAATTAAATTACGTAAACGAAATTATTGTTTCGCAGTTACAGTAAAATTGGTAAAAAGTGCGAGTGGGTCAGGTAAAATTGACAATTTGAAAGTCGATTTTAATAAGCAAACTGAATAAAGTTTTTTTAATTGTGTCAAATATAAAAAAGAAAAACAATAACCATAAATTTTCCGCGTGGTGTCGCGCGGCTTTAGAATAGCACCCCCCTCCCCATCCCTTCCCGTGGGTGTCGTTAAAGGCGAGTAAGGGATGACAAAGCCACTACCACAAGTCTTGAGGAACTACACCTCTAAAGCAGTGGACTCGCCAACCCGCTTGTTTAGCGTGGCGTTCTAAGGTCATAAACCCCTCATGCATAAGGAGGCCCCATAAAAGGACTGGTCATGGCAGTTAGTAAATTAAAAGAATAGAAGATCGATTCTTGACCACTTGATTGTAGGGGGAGAGTGCACGCTGAATTCCCACAGCCGCTGGCCATGTTACCCCTCTCTCACGGAAGACTACCTTCAAATGTACTGCATTTCCTACTTTATCGTAGTTCCCCAATGTACGTACGTGTTTCGGTAGTGAGTGAGATATGCCAGAACCCATTCCCATCCCATCCTAACCCCTCCCCATTTTCCCCTCAATCTGTAAATGTAGACAGCGCATCCGGGGGCGTGCCAACGTTTGGTCATTCTGGACTGATGTTGGCATTTGTCGCGGATGTCTATGGATGACAGTATCCACTTACCATCAGGTGGACTCGGCGCCTTTTTTTTATAAAAAAAACTTGAACGGAGCTCATACACCTGTGATCATATAAAAGAGAACACTTTAAAAGGTCACGTAGCTTGGTAGACCTGGAATTAGGAACAGAGGGGTGTAAACTAACGGTACGGTACGGTAACTTGTACGTACAATCTGCCATGGTTATGCAGGCGATTAATTATGTAAAAGCAACTTGTATGATTCAAAATTGTATTCTGAATTCATGTCTAAAGGCAAATTTGCAATTTTAGAAACACAGAGTCCACCCTGGTACAAAACGTTTCTAACGTCAGACGCGCTCAGCGACCATCGAATAATTGCTTTGACTTCTTTTTCAAGTGCTAATATTTATTACTAGAGCACACTATATAACTACAACTACAAATGACGAAGATGAGCTAAATTATCATTACACCATCTAGCATAACGCCATTCGATTTTCCTACACCCTCGGATTCCGCATATTAATGTCCACATCCCGTTCTGGCATTATGCAAAATAAATTCAATTATATGTGTGCACTTTGATGCTATCCATTGTTAGTAATAGCTGTTGTAACATGAAATAATGGTTTGATAGGAATTTGAATTGTAATTTTGTCGGACAGACCGTGTGTTTACTACACCAGTAGGCAGATCCTTTCGTATCCTCATGCACATGGTCTGATGCATGAGGGTTGTATGACCTTAAAACGCCACCCTGTCCAAAGCGGGCTAGCGAGTCAACTCTTTTAAAGATGAGGTGGTTCCTTAGGGCTTATACGGCACCGATGGGACGACATTGGATGGCACTATTCTAACGCCGCCGGTCTAACTATTTAGCCACACAGTTGTAGTTATGTGAAATGTATGAAATCTAAAGCGAACAAAAAAAATTGCTAAGTATTTATCATTTTGAACTAAACAGTTAATCACTAAAGAGGTTCTTAAAATACTCTTTATTAAAGATAATCAACAATACCTGTTTACGCGTTTTAAAAGCGCACAAGTCAACCACAGAATAATAATACAATCGGATGTAACAAATAAATATCTACACTTTTGCATAATTTTTAAGCAATTCCTTTTTAATAAATTTTCGTCCTTGTCGTCGTTGGCATAAAATCATGAAATTTACCTGACCCTTGTAGAATTTGAATTTCAAAGGGTTACGACAATGGGAGTGAAACATCTTTACAACGCATCAGTTTAAATCCAACACAACCATCACACCATAATATTATCTATTAATGTGTTTGTTCACAATTAACTCTATCACAATACGGATGCTACAGTGGCGAGATTAACCACGTTTTACTGCTTATGTTACGTAATATACCACTAACGAGTTACAGGGCTAGTAAAATATTCAAAAAGCAAATGGCTGCTATAAACTGGCCTAACAATGAGAGAATACGAACGCGGCATAGGTTCAGAACAGTAGAATAACTTCTTTTTTGAAAAAAGAGGGTAGCAGGCGAGCAGACAGTCCACCTGGGAGGAAGAAGGTGTACGCTGGACTCCCCCGGCCACTACAAATACTTGTGCTTGTCTTATTATATTGATATCAAACTTTGAAAAAGTAATTTTCTTTACAAATTTAGTGGCTGAAAAATAGCCCGAAAATAACTTTATTCCCAATAGTCGTATGGAGTCGCAGCCCCAAACACCAGTGGTTTTTTTTTTATGGACGAAGGTGGCAGACGAGCATACAGTCCACCTGATGGTAAGTGGATACTGTAGTCCATAGACATCCGTGATACATGCCAACATTAGTCCAAAATGACAAACGTTGGCACGCCCTCGGATGCGCTGCCTACCTTTGCAGAATAACGAATGGATTTGGAGAAAGGGTTGGGGAAATGGGGAGGGATAGGATGGTAATGGGCTCTGGCACATCTCACTCACTACCGAAACACGTATGTACATTATAAGGGAAATAAGATAAAGTGGGAAATGCAGTACATTTCAAGGTAGTCTTCTGTGAGAGAGGGATAAGGTGGCCAGTCGAGTGCGCCCCGCGGCTGTTGGATTGCAGCGTGCATTCATAAAAATATCGATATAAGTGGTTCCATATATCGAAACCATTTTGAACATATGATTACATATTATTATTTTTTAAGATTTACATATAAGCCTAATTCATATTATATGTATTTACAAGTTGCATTAGAAAACCTAATTAGGTTTGTCGCCATGCCCATTCTATTATTATTTTTATTATTTTATACAAAGGTTGTTTACTGTTCCTTACTTGTATCGTAGTACAGCCGCGGGCGAATTCTGAAGCACCTCTTAAAATCTCACTTTAGAATTGCATTAAAAATTTACGCCCGTACCCTTGTTGCTGGCACATAAAAATAATCGACCGTTATAAAAATCAAACGAGTGCCATAAAAAAGTAAAAAAGATACTTTAAAAAAATGTTCCAGAACATTCCGTATAATCAGATGGATGGATCTTTTTAAAGGGTCCGTTAGAAAATCCCTTTCAATCAAAGTGAGAATGAGTTCAGCTGACCTGTGATCGAAGTGATTTATCTCAAAGGGGTGGCAATAAGTATCTCTAAAATTCACTTGTTGTTAAAAATGTTATATAAAAACAATTAGGTACTTCAACCATTCCTGGTAATTATTATTTCATTGCTTCGTGTGGTGTCGGCCAGCTTTAGAATGGCACCACCCCATGTCCACAGCCGCTACCGTGAGCTCCGAAAAACTACATCACCTTTAAAAGAATGGACTCGCCAATCAGCTTGGCCTGCGTGGTGTTATATTAACTCCACACCAACATATTGATATAAATATTTGATTCATATTTGTGTGTCAAAAAGTATGAACTACGCCTAAAACAAACTATCATAATTTCAGATTCTAATTTTAAAAAGTCGTTCCGCTCGCTTACTTCCAACCGTAGAGATTTCCTTTGTCAGTTATAATAATGATTTCAAAAAAGAACACGGCCCTTAAAATGAACGCGTCCGGTCCGTGCGAATCGGCCAGATGGCAACCTTTTTAAATTTCGAATCCTCGGCAGCCATGATTGATGACGTCTCTCCGAGCGCTGTGATTGGTTGATTTGAACTTGTAAAAAGCGTTCGGTTCAGGAATTGAGAGTGTTGTTGAACATTCTGATTTGTGAATTAAGGATTCATTAGGGTCTTTTTGTTGGAACGGAAAAGATTTTCCCTTTGAGCGAGGAATACGTTTTTCGTGAATTAAGGAGACGAATAAAACGTTTTGATTTACAGTGTGGACTCTCACTTTAAAAGGTTTTTATATACTAAATTAGCAGTAGGAACATACCTTTAGGGAGAAGCATATACATATGTATTTTCGACATATATATGTATACATATGTAACCAACAATGGTTGTATAATAGGTATCAAGAATTTTCGGAGAACAGATGTCTCAATGCAGTGCCACTCCGAGTACCTCTTCGTATTATGTGAGCTCCGTGTGTTCGTTATGAAGCCTCTGCATGCTCTTCGGGCCTGCTGCAAGCTTCAAGAAGAAAATCAGCTCAACTAGTTTCTACGGAATGCAATCCATCTTCGTTTTCGTGGAACACACGTCATTCTTAGATATGCAAATACCTACACATAATCAAAGCTTCTTTTCATAACTATGTATTGTTGTTTCCTTGTGAACGTCAATAATGCTGGCTACGCAATTAATTACAAATTTTACGTTACTTCGAGTTCACGGTCGCTGACTGATGAGATCTTCAAGAAAGACCCTATTGATGGGTCGAATATCTTCACATCTAAAGTGCGGAGTGAATCAAACCTGGTCTAATATATTTAGTTTTGCAATGAAAAGAACGCGTCATCATTCCTTTCGCTTTGCTGTTTACGGTTCAAAGTAGTACCATTTATAAATGAATGAAGAAACTTCCTGTTTGCAAGGCTTCGACGATTCCTTTTTATATTTAGCCATGAAAGAAGTCGCGGCAAAATATTTTCTTACCGCTCATCTTTCGTGGGTAGTTGAAAAGAAATGTTGTTTTTGCTTGGGAAATAGAGAAAAGCTGTACATAGTTATATATAAGGACATTTTCCGGATTTATTTTTGTGAAATGGCTTTAACAATTGAAAAACGTTCTATTTTTGTCCTTAGGCACTGAAAAAATGGGATTTATTTTCTGCCAGGCAACGTTTGGATGGTAAAGAGAAGTCTGTAGACGAAATAGAGGTAGATGAAGCAATAATGAAATAATATCTTTATATACATACAATATATGTATGTCGAAAGGAAGCCCAATATGTCGCTAATTGTCGTGAGTCATTATTTTACTCTCTTATAAAATCATAATTGAAAGGTCAGTAGTAAATAATCTCTTAATTATTTGGTTAACGTGAGATGGTTTTAATTCAAGTTTATAATTAGTAAAACACGCTGGGGTGATACCGAGTGGCGCGAAAACTTCTGTCAACCCCACCTTATTCCCGCTCTTATAAACCGATTATAAATACCCGTGATTAGTGAGTAGACGCCATTATTGAGTAACGAACCACCATCGAGTTAAGATCCAATAAGCAGTGCGTGATTCTGACTGTATGTATTGACTCTCCGATATATAATGACAGAAGTGTTCGTTAATTCTGTGTGATAACGATGGTCAGTGGTCGCTTTTACGATTCTAAGCTATCATCTCTCCGAATTAAGTGTGCACCTCGAGCAATAATGAAGAATAAATAATGTCCCTTTGTCTAATAAGTTAATAACCCAGTTATTAGTGAGATACATGCCAATAGTTAAATTAACCTGTTGTTTCGTGTGTAGGTGTAGATGGTTGGCCAGAAAGTGCGATGATGGGACCAACCCGGGGACCGAAAGGATCTAGTAATGGGTAGAAAGAAATTCTCGTTGTCATATTAACTGAATCTGCAGAATAATGATCAAAAAAAAATTCACTAGTAACAGTTAAAATAAACTAGAAGATATACCCCTTTATTTTCTATCTTCTACATATGCATATATACAGATATATATATATATATATATATAGGCAGACATACATAGTTAGACATAGGCAGACATACATAGTTATGATTTACTTATCGATAAAATAATAGAATAAATATTATAGTACTAAAACATAACTAGTGAGAAATACTTCGCATTTGTTCTGTCCGCATAGTGAGAAAAAGTCCGCACTTTGTTTTTTTTATAGAGAAGAGGGCGGACAAGCAAGCGGTCCCACGTGATGGTAAATGTTACCGCCGCCCATGGACACCTGCAACACCAGGGGGTATGCGGGCGCGCCGCCGTCCTTGCAAAATCCTATTCACAGCTTTCTTGAAGAACCCCATGTCGTATCTTAATCGGAAGACCTCTTGAGGCAGTTCTTGAGGCAGTTCCACGGCCTACGGGTTCGCGATATTAAATAAATTTTGGACCGAACTACTGTTCTACGCGACATCTCCGTATCTAGGAAATGCGGATGGACCGCACTTCTGTGACGGGAGGTGCGGTTGTAGAAACCCGAGGTGGGAATTATATTGAACAATTCTTCAGAGCATTCCCAAGTTATTCGGTCAACAGAAATAAACACCAGAATTGCTGGGAATAAAGAAAAATAATTCTATATACTTATACTCTCGCCTAGACTCTATTCATTGACGCATGTGATAAAAGGTAAAAAAAAGTTTAATAGAAAACCTGTTTTATTTAATTAGAGCTTTTATTTACTTCTTCCTTCGTTCGAACATATAGGCTATAACATGCAAGCTTAAGCCCAGGAAAATGCAAGTGAACGGAATTAGGTAAGTTTTAAAATTAATGCTTTTTGTTTACCTTTTGTCTAATGCTATAATAAATATGCTGTAGTTGGTGAACGCACTTAGTTATTAGCATACTGAAACCACTGTTTAGAATTAAGCGCATAATCATGGATACGGATCACAGCATTTATACGGGAATACGATGCACAGCAATCAGTTGCGCATCGCACCGGTAAATAGGGGATTTGGCACTGAAATATGCCGTGTTTTTAGCATAGCGTGGGCTAATGGTTTCAGCACTAAGCCTGTGGTATTTGCTATTTAAATTCTGCATGACAAATTACTGTATCCATTACATTATTTAGGCTGCTCAATTCTAATTATTATGACTATCCTTACATCGTTTTCAAAACAATTCCGTCTTATAAATAAAAGAAACAATGGAGGCTAAAATCCCTTTGGCGTTGTCATTTAAAGCCGCGAAATTGCGTCTACCCCCCAATACGCGAAAACAACGAAATTCAGTGCGAATCGAGTTAAGTAAGGGAACCAGCGTTAAGAACATTAAACTTTTTGTTTTGGTACCCTTCGAGCACTCAAATTGGGCGTGAACCGCGTAAGGGAATGTGAAACATTCGGGAGAAAGTAAAAAGCTGTTTTTGAATGGATATGGTATTCCCATGTCAATAATTATATATATAAATACAACAATATATTATTTTTTATTACCACAACAGAGCTCTGAAGTCAGGAGTCGTTCAATAAAGCGATAGTAGGTTTACCGACTACAGAAGAGGACTCCTTGGAAGCACACGAAAAACGCAGTCCCACGATTTTATTTGATTATAAATAACTCCAAGCACGAAAAACACTTTGAAGTTTAATAAACTAACACTATTAAACCACAAAATGCCTAATTTAACAATAATCAAACAATACCTCTGCTTCACTTCTCGAGTTCCCGTCACAAAGTCTTTTTGACGGCTTCTCGTGGAAGCAAGTGCGACCACCGCATCTAGCGAAAGTGATGGGACTCCATCACTGAGTTGATGCCGCATCCATTTTAATTTCTTTCTTAATTCAAACTCACCAAGTGGAAAATAATAAAAAGAATCGGCTTAAATAAAAATACGTTTTGCAACCGTTATGGCTACACCGGAAGCGTTTCACGCGTTACGGTTCAGCCATTATTTAGGAGGCTTTCTTCGGATTCATTTGAATAGATAAAGTATTGATTTTCAGAGTATTGTCGTTTAATCGAGTGTGTTTTGTTATATGGGGCTTATGCGACATTTTTGCCAAAAATAACTTACAGAGAACTACCATAAAATATACTACATTTCCCATAAATCAGTGTCTTAAACATAAATATATTTTTAGTTACCATATTATTGTTACATATCACGTTTAGTGGATGTAAGTTTTTGATAGGTGAATAAGTTTTTTTCATTTTAATACAAACTTTGTTGGTGTAATTCAATGTTTATAAATATTGTTCTTTGTAAGTGTTATAGTACTGTATATTTGCTCAAATAAAATAAAATAAAGTATCCTATTCCCGCAATGTACGTATTTATTTCGGTAGTGAGTGCCATATGCCAGAGCCCATTCCCATCCCATCCCGTATCCCCTCCAATCGCATTGAGTGAGAAGGGTAAAATGGAATAAATCTTTCTTAGTCTATTATACTCTTAACTATGAGGAGTTAAGAGTATCTCAACTCATCTCTCCTAGGAGAATAGGGAGGTGTAACTGTATGAAGAAAACTCCACGTCCCGTTATACCCTAAATCTCAAAAGGTAACAACATTCTTCTATGAGAGAAGTAGTAACGTGGCCAGTTGAGAGCCCCCAGCGGCTGTGGGATTGCAGCGTGCACCCTTACACTCTTCGATTAGTTTTAAAGTTTTAATAGACTATAAAAACTTTTAACAAATCCATTTGTAGAATGTTATATGTGCGTGTGTGTGTGTGTGTAATGCGTGTGAATATAATTAGCTACCGAACATCCGGTCGGTTCAATTTCAAGAACAAAGTCAAACGCGCTCAGACTACAGAGCGTCATAATTAGGTCTCCCTTAGTTTTATTCTCACTCATTTTGCTTTCTTTTCTTTTTTTTATTTACTTTTAACCACTAGCTTATTTACAATTAAATTTATTGCTAAAATGTCAATCATGCTGTCGTTACATTATTGAGATGTCAATTACTTTTAACATTTCTGTTCAGGCTATATTAAAATGTGCTTCGATATGTTAATACCTTGCTTTGTGATGCAAAAAAAAATGATGTAATGGTGTTTGCTTATTATCAAGATAAGTTTTTTTTTTTTTATAGAGAAGAGGGCGGACGAGCAAGCGGTCCCACGTGATGGTAAGTGTTACCGCCGCCCATGGACACCTGCAACACCCCTGCAAAATCCTATTCACAGCTTTCTTGAAGAACCCCATGTCGTAGTTTGATGGGAAGACCTCTTGAGGCAGTTCGTTCCACAGCCTACGGGTTCGCGATATAAAATAATTTTTGGACCGAACAGTACGCGACACCTCCGTATCTAGGAAATGCGGATGGACCGCACTTCTGTGACGGGCGGTGCGGTTGTAGAAACCCGAGGTGGGAATTATATTGAACAATTCTTCAGAGCATTCCCCATTGTACAGGCGGTAGAACACACAGTGAGATGCAACGTCTCTCCGAACGCTGAGGGGTTCTAAACTGCCCGTGAGAGTGGGATCGTTGACAATATGAACAGCACGTCGTTGAATGGAGTCAAATGGGTCCAATTGGTATTTCGGTGCACCGGCCCAGAGATGTGAGCAATACTCCATATGGGGCCTCACCTGAGCTTTGTAAAGCATTAGGAGTTGCCCAGGGGTGAAGTACCGCTTCGCTTTGTTCAGCACACCGAGCTTTTTGGAGGCCATTTTGGCCTTACTTTCCAGATGACCCCTAAATTCGACTTTGCTGGAAATGTCGACACTAAGGATCCGAATACTCTCCGAGATCTTATGAGGTATGCTCTGAAAGCGAGGTGCTACAACAAAAGGGTTTTTTTAGCGGTGAATGCACAAACTGGCGTCTTACTGGGGTTGAAATCCACTAGGTTCAGGGAACCCCAAATCGAGACTAGATCTAAAGAGTCTTCGATTTCAGACACAAGCCTGGCGCGACTCTCTTCCACTCCGACTCGGGGGATGTTGGCACGGCCCCTGTACAAGGCGTCTCCACTCCTGTCATCCGCACAGCAACGTATGTCACCAAATTTGCAACAGGTCGTTGATATGCAGAAGGAACAGAGTTGGAGACAACACGGAGCCTTGCGGGAAGCCAGCGTTAATAGACATGGTGTCGGAGCAGCTACCATCGATAACGACTCTGATGCTCCGTCCAGTCAGGAAACTGGCAACCCATTCGCACAATCCCTCGGGTATCCCGAAAGATGGTAACTTGGAAAGCAGCGATTTATGCCATACCCGGTCAAAAGCTTTCGCAATGTCTAGACTTACAGCCAGAGCCTCGCCTCTACTCTCAATGGTGTCAGCCCAGCGGTGTGTTAAATACGCTAAAAGATCACCAGCCGAGCGATTATGGCGAAATCCATATTGACGGTCACTAATCAGCTGGTGATCCTCTAGGTATCCAAGGAGCTGTGTGTTTATAACATGCTCCAACACTTTGGAGAGGAGGAAGGTGATCGCTATTGGCCTGTAGTTGGCCGGGTCGGTGCGGTCACCCTTTTTAGGCAAAGGGTGAACATGAGCTACCTTCCATGCTGACGGGAAGCTTTTTGTGGAATATGAGAGCCTAAAGAGTCGTGTAAGCACCGGAGATAACTCGGGAGCGCAAAATTGGAGCACCACTGCAGGAATACCATCTGGCCCACTCGACTTTCGGATATCAAGAGATGCTAGAGCTCGCCGGACTTCACGCTGGGTGAAACAGATTTCTGGCATGGAGCTTGTGCACCTCGAAGTAGACGGTGGTGAGGCACCTCTATCGTCCAGAGTCGAGTTTGAGGCGAAGAGACTGCCCAGGAGATCGGCTTTCTCCTTCGCCTCATGAGCCAGTGAACCATCGAGTTTCCGCTGTGGTGGGAGTGACGACTGACAGAAGTTACCCTCAGCAGCCTTAGCGAGCGACCAGAAAGCCCGACTTCCAGAAGGATAGCTTACTAGTCGATCGCCAATTCTGCGGATGTGCTCATTCCTTGCTCTGACGGTGATCCTCTTACTGCACCTCGAGGCAGCGTTAAATTTCTTCCTCAAGTCGGTGGTATTCGGATCTTCAGACACATGCGCTTTGGCCCAGGCCCTGTATGCAGCCCGCTTATTACGGCGGGCCTCTCTGCAGGACTGATTAAACCAAGGTTGGCTCCGTCCGCCTACGGGTATAACGGAACAAGGAATATAACATTCCATGCCCTGCAACACCACGTCGGCAACGGAGTCTGCACTGGTATCCGGATCTCCCGACGAGAAACAGAGCTGCCCCCAGGGATTACAAGCGTAAAATTCACGCAACCCATCCCAATCTGCAGACTTGTAGTGCCCGACGTTGCGCGTTCCCTAAGAATCCGTCGGCACGGATTGTTTAGCTGGCACAGCAGTTCGAACGATACAATGGTCTGATGATCCTAACGGAGCATCAACAACAACATTGTCGTCATTCGGCCGCGTAGTCAGCAGGAGGTCCAGTAAGGAGGGAGTATGGCTCTCGATATCAGGTATCCTCGTGGGTGAGGACACCAACTGCGAGAAACCATAGGCCAGGGCAAAGTTATAGGCTGTTCTCCCTGCGCAGTCGGTAGTTCGGAATCCCAACCACTCTTCGTGGTGAGCGTTTAAATCATCGAAGACCACCACTTCCGAGCAGGGGAATTGCTCGAGCACGCTATCAGTCGTCTCTTGTAGATGCTCAAAAAAGCGAGTCGTCTCCGTATCACCGCTGTGAGACCTGTAAAGGCAAGCGTAGACTTTAGTGGATCCTCCGTAGTCAATACGCGCCCAGAGAATCGACAGGTCCCCGTCTTCAAAATGGCTGAGGCGGCGACAACAAATATCCTCCCGGACGTACATGCATACCCCAGCAAGTCGCACAAAACAGTGTTCCAGTTTGTATCTGGGGTAATGAAGATACGATGTGTCGGCCGGGCAGGATATCTGTGTCTCCGTTAAGAAAAGTAAGGCCGGCTTTGTCATCTCAAGGTGGTAGTGGACGGCGTCGATGTTACTATGCATCCCTCTGATGTTGCAAAAGTCCACTTTAAATGTGGAACTTACAGGATGGGCCGCTGAGTGCACATTATACATTTTCTTTTTCTTGGCCATTGTAAGTGTGAATAGGGAAAAGAAGAAAAGGGAGGACGGAGAGAGAGATGGTTGCATGTGGATCAAAGGACAAAGCACGGGGCGGAGAAAAAACCAGGTCACAAAGGTTGTGTGACTTGCTGGCGCGGGTTACGGAAGGGCCCCCGGTCCCCCCCGGGGGCAGCAGTCGGGTTCCACTCCGGTCCCCTCCGGCACAACTGCTACCCCAAGGGATTTTTCGCGTGCGGCAGGGCAGCCTCCAGGGGAGGAGATTAAAGAGAGATCCCCGGGTTCGGACTCCCAACAACCCGCGGGCGGCCAGCGGACAACCGTTTCACCGGGTCTCCCTGATCCCCGCGTCACCATGTCACGCCTATGCGCGTCTGTAATTCCCCGCAACCGCTGGTCCTCCTTTCCACACGCAACAATCTCTCTCTCGGGACGGCTTCTCCCGCTCACCGCCAGAACACGATGCGGGCCTCGCGGCTAATATGGCACCATTATGGCGGCGGACTCCGACGGAAGGGTGGTAGCTTTGCCGACGGAGTAACCCTCCCACCGCAAAAAAGGGAACGCCATTGCCTCGTTAGTTAACTGCAGGGTGTACCACTAGCAGGTGAGGTTGGCTTAGGCTCGAAAGATGGTAGATGAACCTCTTACACCCCGTTAAGTGCCCCTTCAAGGAACTGCCTTTTTGTCTAAAAGTTTATCTAAATGGAACAGGTCTATCTGTATACCTGTGTATGATTTTCCGTTAATGATATATATGTGGATGTACCACTAGTTTGCCTATTTTAATAAATAAACATCAGGATATTTAGCGACTTTGACGTTCTGCTACTAGGGCATTTAGCTTTTAGGACTTTTAGCAAACGGGGACATTTTGCGATTTGGACGTTTTGCTAAATAGGGTATGTAGCAACATATGGTATGCTGCATACTATCATCATAGGGTATATAGTTGCTATGTAGGCCTTTCGATATTAAAGAGTATTTAATCTCTTTACCCATAATAGCAGCGGTACGATTAGCAACTGTCTATGAATGAAGTGTGAGGCATTGCCTTTCATAATAGTGTATAGTGAATAACAGAGTAACAAAGACAGAGACATCATTTAAAAAAAATGAGAGAAATATCAAGTCGGAAATCGTGGAATAAATCGGCGTCTTTTTGTTATTCCAAAAACAGGTTTAAAACAAGGAACTTCAGTAACAACTTCCATTGTGACATAACCTTAAAAAATAAATTAGAAGTACGAAAGTCGCATTTCTCAACTGCAACATTAAGTGTCGGCCGACTCGACTAACTTTGAATAACATAAGTTGAAGTTACGATCCCCCGAGCCCAACTTTAACCAAATGCTCGTGACGGTGAGATATTTACGAGCTGGACGTAATTAAATTTCTAATTACTGAAGCTTGTGATCTATACCTGGAGAGTTAGTAGCACTCTTATGGATAAGCTAAATGTTAGACAACACATGGCACCCTCAGTAGAATAAAGACATAACTCGAAAATAATAAGTTAACAGTAGGTACAGCAAAAAAAATCCATAACTTTTAGTTATTTTTAGTACGAGTTCTTATATACGTCATCATTATAATAAAATCCTAATCATTATTACTTTCTGTAAAATATTATTTTTATGTCTTTTATTTTTCACGGACTGTTTATTAAAAAAAATATTTGTACAAAACAACAAAAACCAAGTTTTGGACATAATTTTCTCAAATTTGGCGGTAAAATTATGAAAACAATTGCGTAAGTGTATTTTAAAGTGCTCTTTTAAATAATAATAAAATGTAAAATTGAGGATAATTACGGAACAATGATACAGGAAGAGAATTCAACCAGACATTTCTTCCAAACATTGAGAAAATTGTGACTGAGGTAATAACCCAGGTAGCAAATACTCGTACCAAGTAGCATAATTAATTATAGGATACGAGTATAAATACTAGATATAAGTACAGTAAAATGTATACCTACATACATATAAATATAAACCTATACGAACGTAATTCATAATCTTTAGTACCTACATAGTAATTAATATACGTATATAAAGTTACAAATAACAAAATCAAAATTTTATTAAATAGGGAAATATCAACAGACATTTAAGGTTTTGTTGTTATATCTAAAACTTTCGTAGCTGTCATTACACAGTCCAATGTAGTGCCCGGGGGCTTAGGCGGCGCAGCCGCTGTTTATTTGTTTTGCATAACTGCGCGTAGAATGAAAGATATACTAGAATTTAACAATAAGTTTTTGTTTATAGTGAAGTAAGCGGACGAGCGGTCCCACGTAATGGTAAGTGTTACCCCCGCCTATGTAACACCAGCGGTTATGCGGGTGCGTCGCCGCCTTGCAAAATCCTATTCACAGTTTTCTTGAAGTTACGAAAAGAAAAGCCTATTGTAACAACTGGTAAAATCAACACTATTGAACAAACTGTGTTCAGATTTTACGATATTTCAATGAAACGTTGTATATATAAGTATTTGTCGATGACTCTTCATATCCTTTCTACACTCACCAGCCGAGGTCGGGGTTAGATAGTGTGATTTTCTACAATCATCAGCAGAGGTCGGGGTTAGGTAGAGTGATTTTCTACACTCGTCAGAAAAGGTCGGGGTTAGATAGTGTGATTTTCTACAATCATCAGCAGAGGTCGGGGTTAGGTAGAGTGATTTTCTACACTCGTCAGAAAAGGTCGGGGTTAGATAGTGATATTTCCTACATTGATACACAGAGGTAAGCGTTAGGTAGTGATTCTACTCTCGTCAGCAAAGGTTGGGGTTAGATAGTGTGATTTTTTACACTGATCAGCAGAGGTCTGGGTTAGGTAGTGTGATTTTGGCATTTATGACAAAATATATATATTAATATGGATATACCTCTGGATTCCCAGGATTCTGAATCTGGTTGTTAATGATTGTTAACGTACTTGCAACTATGTCTATACACTGTGTGTATGTGTCATATTGTCGAAAATAGATACATTTTATATACCCACATTATTAAGAGGCTTATAGTTCGTAGTGAGGATATCAATAAAACTGAAATAGGTTTAAAAAAATTATTTGTTACAGTGGACTCAGTTACATGGCGAAATAAACTTAGGTACTTACAATAAACTTAGAATATGATACCCGGAAGAGGGGAATGTCCATATTATTTTCTCTTACTGCACATCCCAAAATCACACTAGCTAACCCCGACCTCTGCTCATCAGTTACTTAACCTTTATTTCTGTTCAAATAACCTTTTTTCCGTTTCGCCATTAAATGGAAAAATCCAGGACCCGCATTCCCATTGAATTGAACCACAATAAGACTAGTGCGGAAAATGGTTAGAAAACCTCGGCCCCAAAGACCAATCTTCAAATTCCAACACCCTTCTATCAACATCTTAAGCATTGGCAGAAGCACTCGGATTTACTTCAATGATCAAAAACACACGACGCTGAAATGCTTCAACGCGCGCTGCGATTGAGCCGAAATTACTTTATTGTATCACAATACAATAATTTAATTCAGCTTACACTATTGTATCATAATTTCGAATACATTATTGTATTGTGATACAAATTGTATTATCGTGTCACAATACAATGATTTAATTCGGTTCACTTTATTGTATCACAATACAATAATGATTTTTATCATTGTTTTTAAAATCACTTGCAATGAAAATCGATGATTTTTATCGCACTGTTTTTTCTTACAAATTGTAGGGTACTTCTAAGGACTCGGCTACACAGTGTAATAGGTATAAAGATGTTTCATGGGTTCACTTGAAAATGTTGACTAAATTTGTATAGCGGTCACTTTGACTTGACAGCGGATCACGTGGTCGGACGACACCGTATATTCGGCTTTGTAATATACGTAACAAGTCTATTTGAGGGGCAATAATGTTTACTACCGCATTCCATAATTTTACTTTCAGTGGACAATGGACAACAACAAATGAACGCTTCCTCCTTGCCCCACATAATTACGCTAATAGAATAATTGCTGGTGTTGCAGGTGTCCATGGGCGGCGGTAACACTTACCATCACGTGGGACCGCTTGCTCGTCCGCCCTATAGTCTATAAAAAAATAATAATAATAATGTATGAATGCATAATAATCCGCGGGTGGGTGGGGCGAATGAGTAGAACCGAAGATTGGGGGTAAAAGCGAACCTTGGGACAGACCTATATCTAGCAATGGCGAGGCATTGACTATAATGGGAATGGAATAAACTTTTTTTTTTATTTATGGACGAAGGCTGCAGACGAGCATACAGTCCACCGAAGGTAAGTGGATACTGTCGCCCATAGACATCCGCGATACATGCCAACATTACAAAATGACAAACTTTGGCACGCCCCCGGACGCGCTGCCTACCTTTGGAGATATAGGAATGAATTTGGAGAAAGGGTTGGGAAAATGGGGAAGGATAGGATGGGAATGGGAAAACACGTACGTGCATTAGGGAAATAAGATAAAGCGGGAAATGCAGTATATTTCAAGGTAGTCTTCTGTGAGAGAGGGGTAACGTGGCCAGCCGAGCGCGCCCAGTAGCTGTTGGATTGCAGCGTGCACTATCCCCCCCGCAATCCTCCGATTCGTCATTAATTAGTAGCCTAGTGTAGATTCCAGGATGGAATATTATTTGCTCAAATTGTATCCGATTATAATATAATATCATTATTGTATTCAGTCAGTGAAAAATTTTCTACAAATTCCGCTAACGAACATGATTGCAATATTTATTATAAATTCGGAAATGACAAGTTCAATTAATTACATTGTAACATGTACATGTTATTTCATTTATTATCCAAATAAATGAGAAGTTCTCATTTATTAATTATTATTATAATTGCATCAATAAATGCAATATATTTAACGATTATAATTGTTTTAATTAAGATTAAAAAGATCGACAGCAAGCGTCAGTCGGAAAATCAAGCCAGCGTGGCGTTTTACGGTCATACATCCTTCATCCATAAGGCTATGTGACGAGGAGGGCCATGTCCAACGGTGGATACTAAAAGAGCTCGCTACGCCAATTTAACTAAAAGCGGGCATTTGACGACTGATAAGCCCAGTTGGTAATGTTCCCGGTCGGACATTCATTTGAATAATGACAAATGTTTGTTCCGTTCTGTGTGGTGTGTCTTTGTATGTATCCCTGGACCCACGACACTGAATCCTAGTGAGGGCCATTGAGTGTGGCGTTATTTATTATTATTTATATTTGCAAGTTATACGGTAGGAAAACTATCGCGTTTTCTTCACAAATATTAAACCGTGTTATCACTAGTAGGAGCTGTTTGATTTGACAAATTGCATCCTTTGTTGGCATCAAGCTGTCGATAACCCCGACCACAGGACGCGTAAATGGTGGCGAAACTCAATCCATTGTCAAAATAAATACCTACCAAAGTCCGCGTCCGCTCGACACAGCTCTCAACGTTTTCGTGTCATTTGTTACACAATATATTGAGTTAATAACATTGATTACCCAAACGCGGATTAAGAGCTACTAATACAAAAGTGAAAAATTGACGGTTAAAAGTATAGTCACATCCAACAACATGTCGCTTATGTCATTAATTTATCTCGGATTATTTTAAAACCTTCAGCCGCCGCAATGAAACACTTTACCTTACAGTTTTAACATTACAGACGATATTGCAGTTAATTTTCCCGAAGTATTTAGAAAGCCATGATCTCTAAAATAGGTGAAATTTCTTAGAAATCAATGTAATATTATGCTTGTGACAGCATGGAAAATTTCTCGATGAAGCATCGATGAACTCGATAACACTTTTATAGATACCGTTATAGCTAACAATGCAATGAAATGAAATACCTACACTTGGGTGGCAGATGTCTTCAAGATGCTTACAATTAGTACATACTTAAGTATATTTACTAAGTAACTGTCATTATTTGTTTATGAAATTTACTCGTAAATAATGTAAATCGAGCACGATTGTCGTTTGTTATCTATAAATTAAATAGTTTAAACATTAAATGCAAAATGTGTGACAGGAAGACACGCTACACCGTGTAAGAAATGCATATGTGTGCGTACGACGCAATTTTAGCATAACTATAAATAATGACTACTGTATTCTCTGTATATTATGCCTCAACTATTTGTCGCCTCGTTCCAGTTAAACGGTTTGATTCTTCACTCCAACTTGACGGAATATAGTTTTCGTATATTTTTTTCTGTGGACCTGGCTTTTCCATTAACAGCCTTTGTCGATTTTGTATTGGTAACGAAGTGCTGAAGTAAATATCTCTTGCCGAAGAAAATAATTCATGTGAATTTTGCCGAAAAATGTTAGTATATTATACCAGCAACCTGCGTCTCTCCACTACTGGATACAGGCCTCTGCCAAGTCCTGTTATATCACACGATCTTCTGTCCTTCTGCAGCTACTACCAGCGATTTTCCTTGGCATATAGATGTTGGCATATAGTGGGTATGTCCATGAGAGATTCTACCCACTTATCATGTGCTTTTGTGTAATCTTTTTGGAATAAAACTAATACTCATTTTATGAAAAAGAGACAACAAATATTCGCTTTAAGGTTTTGTTTAGATGTTTACCCTAAAAATGGATAGAAATATTATTTATTGTCTTTCATCAATTTTTCTATATATTATAATAATAATAACGCCACACTCAGTGGCCCACACTAGGGATTACCTGTGTCGTGGATTCAGAGACACACACATAGACAAATACACACGCAAAATCGAGCAAACATTTGTCTTTAAACAGTTTAATTGTTCGACCAGGAAATGAACCGGGGACCTTTTGCCCAGCACTATCAACTGCGCCAATCGATTGCCAACTACTAGGCAATCTGAACAAACAAACAAACATCGCTGCATGTTGATGTTGCAAAACAAACATCAACATGTTAGACCAGTTAGACCAGCGAAAATGCATGTTAAAGTCAGTCTAATAATTAATTGGTATTGTAACGCAAAAAGTGTTTATTCGAGCGACCAATATAATTATTGTAAGTCTATCCGATCAGCAGGTTTATTCCCAAATGCTCAAAAACTATTGTTCTCAGAAAGTATAAAAATCCATTCGTCTTTCCTGAACAAATACAGAAGTACAAAGACTAAGCGGCTTGGCAAACTGTAACAGTATTAACCGACCAAGTTGCGTACGTTATTAAATTCAATAACCGCCCCAACGGGCCGGATGCCAATTAAACTTGTTTGGCTAGTTCCAAACAACTCTGCTCGCCGAAATAAGCATACTACCGTTAATGTCTTGGTATTCAATACTCTTTTCTAAAATTGAATGAATGAGTAATTGAATGAACCATTAATTAGCTTATTAATAACTTGCATGCACTTACCATAAAAAATAATAAAATTAGAAATTTCCTGTGGAAAAATAAGCAATTGTTTTGTGCCAAATACCAACAAATTCGCAACAGGAGTCTTTCAATCGCAACCGCAACAACGATTCACTGACATTCATCTTAACATAGATGAGGCTACATACATTCTCTCCTCACATGGTATATCTTTACAGAACGGAACCTCGAAGATACCGCTCAATTTTGACCTATATAATAATCTAAGATCTATTATCTATGGCATTGGGAGAATTATATACCAAGCAATGAAAAAACATAAGCTGGAAACGAAGAAATTCGCCACAGAACTGGATTTATCAATCATAGAACCAACGTGCTGAAGTGGCAATGGGTAGGTTTTATTTACCGCAGGATCGATAACTGATAGGGCAGACGAGTCCTTGAATGGAAATTACGTACTGGGTACCGCAATATGTATTGCTCTCCGGTCAGATGAACCGATGACTTAAAGAAATTCGCCAGTGGTGACTGCATGAGAAGAGCCGAAGACCTTAGGTAAGGTTTGCCGAAGCAAACCTTAGCTATATCCAGCATAGCATAGCATGGTATAGTAGGCTGGTCTAATATGGAGTTTATTAAGATGGTCATATAATAAGGTCCTACAAAAAATAGTATAGGTATGTCATTCAGAGGGTTATAGTGATAATATTTATAAAAAAAACATAAAAATAATTCCGTTGGTTAAAATTATCTTATAAATTTTAGTTGAAAGCATACAGCATACAGCATTTATGTGTTATGCATACAGCATAACACATAAATGCCTAAATGAGTGAAAAGCGGGCGCGTTAAGATGTCAAAAACCTAAATGAGTGAGTGTGGATAATGTTATGCAGATGCAAGTAAATTAATCAGCAATTATTCATTTTAAATAAAAGAATCATGTTATTTTTTTAGTAATAATTAATAGTTTTAATTTACTAATTCACACATAGTGGAAACTCGATTATCCGGACCTCAGTTATACGAATTTTCGATTATCCGGACTGCTCACGGCGGCAAAAATAAATATATTCGAATTATTTAAAAAAGGTGAAACTATCCGTAAATTAACCGATAAGTAAGGAGTAGGCACTTCTACATTATCAGATATCAGAAATAATACTGATTATATTTATTTTGAAATGAAATATAAGCGTCAAAATTTACTAGAAATAAATAAATAAATTACTAAGACCGGCTCTTATTTCTATGTATTTCTATTCTTTAAACTTAAACTTAAGCCAACTTTAAATTTGCTGCTCATTCAATACTTTCTGTTGCTCATTTTATTATTCCTCTTGAAATATACTTGCAAATTCGGTAATAAAGATGAGAGTAGTCATCGAAAAGCGACAAAGAAACCAAGACATGAACGTTCGTTTTTTTTTTTTGTTTATTTTAAGAAGCTGAATATTGTTTACGTTCGTTTGAAATAAATACCTAACATTATTTACCTATAAGTAGCTTTTTCCTACAAATAACAATTATTCCGATTTTCGATTATCCGAATGAACTACAACAACAATTAGTCCGGTTAATCGAGTTTCTACTGTTTTAAAAAATTTTGACTTACATTAAATTATGACAGTAATGAGAGTGCCCCTTCGCAAGGTCCTCGCAATCCCGTGTGGGACTGACGTGCGTAGCGAAGTTGGACAAGTTAGCACAGGTGTGACCCTACCCACATTATTAACGAGGGACAGAATTATATTTTAATCCAATAGTTTGTTAACCACTCCTTTACAAACAAGACCTTTAGTAATTAATTGCAGATTGTTTGTATGGACATAATTAGAAGTGCCGCTGGATACAAAATAAAATGTAAGGGGTAGACTGGACTAGAATTAGACAAAGTAAAGTAAATACCATATATAACTTCTTCTTCTTTAGATCTCTTAATGAAGATAAATAAACATTTATTATACACCAACAAAAGTTACAAAATGACAAATTAAGTAATAAACAAAGTACAACAAGCAGCTTTATCGTTAAAACGATTTCTTTGGGGCAACCTTACTACTGCTCGCTTTTCGGACCTCTTCGTCAAGTCAAGGATGTTACGGCTAAGGTTGCAAGCAGAAATTTAAAGAAAGTAGAATTCGTGACCCAAAAACCCTGAATATTAACTCCGGCGCCACTGAATATAAAAACAACCAGCCTTGTTGACAATCTGCAATTGTTCAAACCGTCATTATTGTTCGTTATACACTTCTTAAATACCCCGGACACATTTAAAAAATCCCCCCGAACGGCCCTGGACGCCCTTCAAAAGAGGACAGAGTCCGGGGAAATGGCAAGCAATGGAACGGGGTGGCGTGCCCAGTTACAGCAGACCCGGCAGATTTTAGTTAGTCCCATTTAATACGATACATGAAATACTTATATAATCGGTTTTTATAAGATTACATACCTAATTACTAATAACTATGAGTAGCGGGCCCCAACATCTCTGTCACCGCGCCACAAGAACAATAAAGTCAAGTCAAAAACAGACAGAAAACTAATAAATTTACGTGTCCACATTTTTTTATTAAATCTTTACAGTGTAAAGATAGGTAAGATAAGTGAGACGATTTAATTAATAAGTGATTTAAAAATACATAGTACCTCCATTGTAACTGATTGATCGAATCTGTGATTTTCTAAGAACTGTCTTAAGGATAAATACTTCGAGTTCATAATCGAGTTGATTTTAAATATTTGTTTCATTGACTGTACAGAAAATCAGGGGCGACATAGCGAGCCGTGAACACTTTCGAGTACAACATAGTAGTTACATATAATTCTACCCTCCTAAGATGGAGGGGCATTAATTAATAAAAATAAATAAAATAATTATTTAATGAAAAATAAAGAGAATAAACAATGATTATTTAATCTTTCTGTTTTTATCCAAAACTCCAAGTTTCTAGCTTGATTTTAAACTAATGAAAATTTTAGTTTTTTTTTTTTTTTGCATTTTTCTCGAATGTTATCAAAATGCACTTGTGGCTTCTTTTATAAGCATTGGTCATCACCACGCCAAGCCATGCCCTATAACTTGTGAAGTAACCAATGGTTCTTAAATCATTATGTTTTTTGCCAAATTAAGCAAATTTTTTTATGATGTTTTGTTCGTACTATACACTTGTTTATGAACGCTAGCCTATATGTAGTTTAAACATATATAGAAAAAGATTAATTGTAATCTAGTTAGTAAATGTTTTGTATGAGCCTCTCTTAATAAATATATAAACCATTTCTTTAGTTTGCATTTTTATTCAAAAAAGTCTATTATTTTTTCTTAGCTTAGAGGAGCGTCTCTCTGTTAATCAAAGGCCTTCCCACTTTTATATTAGACCTTCTAATTAAGTGTTTTACTTCGACAAGTTTTGTGATTTGTCACCTAAGTCGTCAAGCCATCAGGATATGTATTAACAATGTTTTTATTTTCAGAACTGTCATAAAGTAAGGAAATTTAAAAAGTGAAAATAAAAAATAAATTACTCATATATGATTTTGAGGACCTTATAGTTTTTTTTATAGGAGAAAGGCGGGAGACGAGCATATAATCCATCTGATGGTAAGTGGATACTGTCGTCCATAGACATCCGCGATACATGCGATCATCAGTCCACAATGACAAATGTTAACACGCCCCCGGATGTGCTGCCTACCTTTGCAGATTAAGAAATGGATTGGGAAAATGGGGAGGGATAGGATGGGATGGGAATGGGCTCTGGCATATCTGATTCACTAGCGATACACGTAGGTAAGTAAGTTGGGGAAATACGATAAAGTAGGAAATGCAGTCTTCTGTGAGAGAGGGATAACGTGCAGCATGCACTCTCGCCCTACAGTATGCACTCTCCTCCCATATAATGTATAATGACTTTTTTGATGCTAAAGACCCCTGTCATTACCTCCTAAAGGGAATAAGATGACCATTCGTTTATCCAGGATGTAGCTAAGCCAGTAGTAATTGGAAAATCCCTACTCAAATAGAAATTCAGTCGTATACGGACGGGCTGGAGTTCTAACGATGTGAGTCGACAATAGTAATGTCTAGACTATCACCAATTCATACCTTACCTAGTTAATCCTGATTTTTTTCAACATTTTACTATCAACTCTCCTGTAAACCAATTAAAAAAATCTTATTTCCCACAATCAAGTAAGCTGTTCATAAAAAAGGCGCCACACAAAAAGGAGGCTTTATCTCGTAGTACCATTTCATGTTTACGAGCTGACATAAAGCTAATACCACCTTTTGTCCTGCCCTCTTCCAAAAAGGGGCAAAAACGAGGAAATCTGGGAAAGTTCTTGAAGGGCGGCGGCCGGACATTATGAGACAAAACAAACGGCTGTCTTAACCCTCGAATTAATAAAAAAAAAAAACAAGTAATATAGATCAAAGTAATCCTAGAGCTGCTAAAAATACAAGTAAATAACAATAGAGGTACAGAGCTTTATAAATTATACTCAACAATTTATCATTTAGGGACTTTTTGGCGGGAACACGAAAAATGAAGTTGAGTTTTTGTTTGATTTATCATAAAAATTGTGTATAGTGCGTTTTGTGATTTAAGGGTGTAGATTGTTGGCCTGAGATCTCGATTTCGAGCGACCGCAGCGCCAAAGTTTAATGTAACATCCGACGGGGCGGATGAATGACCTAGAGAGCGCGATTTTCAAAATGTTTTGCAACAAACGTTCCACGTTGAGAAATTGTTATTGAACTTGAATATTTACAGCATAACAATAACGTTGAATTTTTGGAAACTAGCTGTTGATTCTTTTTAATAGATTAATAAGAGTAGTTGAGACACAATTTTTATGTTTTTCTATCATTTGACATCTGACATTTTTGTATTCTACTTACCTAAAATTCCAACTATTTATTTATTTGTAATTTCACTACCAAAATTTATTCTAATTCGTAAAATATTCATTCAATAAAATAATTGCAAATTCAGTAGGAAGTGTGTTTATCTCTACGCAAGGAAATGTGCCTATTGCGTAAACTCAAATACTTACTTTTTGTTTACGATCACCTCGTCGATATCTAAAAAAAATCCTAGGGTTTTAAAAAAAATGTCAATAAATGAAACACAAGTATAAAAATGATTTATTTACTACACAATAACAAATATGAGTCGCCATTACTCGCTATCTCAAAAGCGTGCTAGGGTTGTACAAAAATTAGTAAATAATTCATTTATTTACTAATTTTAACAGAAATTTGTAAATTATTAATATACTAATTAAAAGTATGTAATTAAACAATAACGAAATATGAGTTCAAAATTCTAATGGTTTTTCATTCGATTACGGATCAAGTTCTGATTTCTGCTAATTTGATGATAAAATCAATGGCTATCACAAAACCTATCAGAATGAAAACGTTACCAGCTGCCCGATTCACGTAAGTAATAAAAACCGTAGCGCAGTGACGTCACTTCGTTTTTTGCAAATTTAGCCCTTTTAACCGACTTAAAAAAAGGAGAATTCTCAATTCGCTGTATTTTTGAACCAATTTTTATGATTCTTTACACCAGGTAACTCAGAAATTGTATAGTAATTGAGCTATTGGAAGATTTATGACAATCCAAGACTAGATAAGTAAGTGCGTTTAAAACAGAAAACCAAAAGGCGATTTCTAAGTTCCTAAGTTAAAACGACTTTTGGACTGGCGTGTTTACGTGAATCGACTGGCTGGGTAGTTAAGTTACCTGTATCTTTCAAAATCATTAGGCGTTCTTCTCTTTCATAACACGTAAAGCTCTTTCTTTCCTCTCTTTCATAGCCTCTATGATACTGGGCGCGTCACGAATGGGCATGCTTCGTGACTGCCGAGGATCAACTAATTCTGGAAGTAGGCAATCGTAATAAAACCTAACTAATTTCATCTCCATTTTCTCCTCCCAAAATTTGTCGTCCTTTTCTATAATATAAACTTTCATAGGTACAGTAGCACCAAACCAGATGCCAAGCATGCAAACGTTTCTTTTAGTAATATGTACCTGTCCCTGAATTTGGAAATACCAGTTATGATTTTTATTTATGACATAACCCTTGGAAGCCTTGTCCTTAACCCAAAAGGTATGTTTGGCCATTGCTTCATCAAGAGTCATGCCAGCTAAAGAATGTGGGCACTTAATTTCAATTAAACCGTTTGCATAAATGCCATCTGGTGTAGTACCAAGAAATTCATATTGATCGTCGACGAACAAACCGCAACCTTGTATACTAATATTCTCTTGAATTTCTAACTGTTTAATTGCGGTTTCTTCGTTTTCGATACCGTACCGTACAGCAGGCAAACTGGAGATATTACTACCATAAACGATTTTACGAACAAGAACAGCACAACTTGTGCTCTCTCGTTTTTTACAAACTTCCCCGAACGATGATGAGGTTAGTAATTTTCTCCTTGTACTCATCCACTCAGAACTACTTCTTTGCAAATGGGTCGACCTTTCAAGCTCCTCTCTTTCAGCACAAGACAACTTTAAATCGGCTAAAAAAGATGACTTGGCTTTCTCATATAATTCTGGACTCAGATCAGGTTTTTCGCAGTTTGGTCCATAGTGAGCGTCTTTCGATACAGCGCTGTGGCTCTTTTTCAATCTTAATTTAGGTTTAGCAATTAAACGGATTCTACGATTACAATTTTCCACTTTCGCGATCAAAGGATTAGGACTAGATTTAAATATTACTTCATGAGTTTTACTATGAATCGATCCTGTATTAAAAGACACAACAGCAGCTGCGCATCGGCCCGCATAAGAACCACGGGAAGAATAATTTACACGCTTACCCCCTACTAATTTGGCAATCACTGCGTTAAAACTTTCAACTATATTACTTGTACAATTATGAATTAAACTTCTAGAATGATATGACAGTCTTTTACTTAAAATGTGTACCGCGTCCATTAATCCGCATCCAACAATTGCTGGAAGCAACCCAACAGGTTCTATTCGACGAGTATCAGGTCTACAGAAATACTCCTTGCAATATTGGTGATTACCAAATACGTGTTGTGGACCATTTAGGATATCTTCACTAAGATTTTTTATTTTTTCTTCGAGTGACTGATTTTGATCGCCCCAATATTTAATAGCGCATTTTACACCCGTTCTTAAACGCAAATACCTTTCTTTTAGGAATTTCCGCAATTCGCAAGGATACTTAGTGTCTTTCGACAGTTTCTCCAAGCTATTGCAGTAGTTTCGTAAAAGATGATTTTTGCATTCAATTTTCTCTACTGTTAAATTACCGTACGGTCGCGAATCTAATATTTTTTTATAAGTACTGGAATCACCGTCTGCTACAAATTTATTATAAATTACACCGTGATCAACAATGGAACGTTTAAACCCCTCAACTATTATGGTCGATTCCATACCGGTAGATGATCCCGAATAATTCTTGAAACAACGGTGTTCCGAGGGCTGACTGTCGTTCTTTGCGGCTCGTGCACAAACTACGCAGTATTTATTTTTAACTCCAAAAAACAATACTTTATTAGTTTTAATGCCAATTATCGCAGCTGCGCCGGACAAGGCGGAAAAATTCTTACCATAAGATCTCTTGCTCCAACAACCGTCAACAGCAACAGATATTAATGGTGTACCATTTTTATCAACACTACCTATAGACACTGCGTACTCCGCTTCTTCCTTGACAGCTTCTGCCATGGAATGTGCTGCTGTCTTTTCCCACCAATCGCAAACCGTATTATTAATTTCATTGTATAATGAAGGTGACATGATTGGTAGGGCTACTGCGGCAGTTAATGTTTTTAACTGATAGTAGCTCCCACCAGATGATATGATACCAGATACAATTTGATGATTCACTTCCATTCTATCTTCTTTCTTTTCAATCAAACACACAGTAAATTTCATACTACATATACTACATTTCATGATGAGTTTTGAGTCCAGACCAACTTTTACTTCACCTATTATACTGAGGTAACTTAACTTACAATCCATTGGACCGTGGTCCCCTATGGCCTGAAGAGCTTTAAAAAAAAAAGAAACGTCTACAACTCTACGCCCAACTTCCATTTCATCCACCTTTCCCTCTTGGTCGTTTTCAATAACTAGTTCCTGTAAAGAAAGATAATGGCTTGATTTTTTTTATAAAAAATAATTAAAAATTTAAAAAAATGCAAAAGAATTAATACAATATTAGGTTCCTGATGAATAGAAATTATAATTTCTTTACGCATTAGGTATTGTTTTTTTATGACGTCACCTATTTGAACGTAAATTTTCTTTTGAGAAAGTAATTGAGAAGTATTTCGGTACTAAGGTGTTTGTCTCTCGATGAAAATAATAAATATTGCAAGAAAAATCTATAGGTAGGTATTGAGATTTTGTCTTCGCCCATCACTAACTAAGTAGTTTGTTTATTTATGTAACAAGTCTACAAGAATTACGTATAACAACTTACCTCTATACAGCGCGTAGCATTGTTGCTCAGAGTCTCGGCCCCAAGGTTTTCTTTATTTTCAATACTGGAAATATTATTCATCAATATTATCCACTTTTTATTCATTTTGTACAACCCTAAGCCAGACGCTAGGCGCCTCGCGTCTGTTTGGCGGTATAGGTATGTCGACAAAGTTGCGCTGTCGCCTACCTACTTCCACAATTTGATATTTAGACAATACTAGCCGACCCGGCGAACTCCGTATCGCCTTTTTTTTTTTTTAAAAATCCTATTATTTTGATATTACATACAGATACTTCAATTTTATTTATCAGTATAGATATAGATAATACAAACCAATATTTACATGTTATTGTAGGTATATGTCTGAATCGGGCGATCTAAATCATATGACATATTGTATTAGCTTTGTAATGTACCCTGTTCAAATGCGATAATAAATAAGTAGGGAGGAACTTACATTTTATTCCGAGATCTTTTGGCTTTCATATTTTTATAATGCGTACAAAACTTTCTTTTCCCTGGCATGCCACTCAAATTCAATCAGTCCTGCGAAAAAAATAGCCTATGTTACTCAGTGATAATGTAGCTTTCGAATGATAAAAGAATTATTAAAATCAGTCCAGTACTTTTTGAGTTTATTCGTTACATACAAAAATCCAAATCTTTCCTCTTTATAATACCTATTAGTGTAGATATTGTATTTTTTACGATTTATATCTAGTTCCATCATGGTTTTCTTTCAGACATTCATTATATCGATACTTTCTACTAACTGAAAATAAATTAATTATAAAAATGTTATACTTACAGTTTTTTACAAAAAACACAAATTCACAATACGTAATTCTGCTGTCTGCAGCCGACAAGCGTGGTGTCGCGTTCACTTACAGAAAGGAACTGCCGCTGCAGACCACCGAGATTGCACGAATGAAACGAACGTTTTATCCCATACATTTGTGTATGAAAAATTTACCTTAAAATATATCTAGATTTTAGGGCTTTAAAAGAGGAAGTCTTTGTTTGTAAAGGTATAAAAAGAAGTATACAGCTATACTTATTGGTTTCTTCAGTGTTCAAAAAGTGTTTCTTTTTATCAATTTGTGTTGATTTATGGGGTTAAATCTGAAAAATACGAAGTCATGTTTTTGCATTTTTACTCAATTTTGTGCGTTTGTTGACGTTTATTATATAACAACTATTAGGTTTAAGAGTTTAATATAAGCATGAACATACTTATTGGTCTTTGATTGTAATATATACAAATTATCATTGATATCAATCATATGTAAATAGGTTAAATATGAAAAATCGTAACACTCTTTTCGGTGATTTTCACGATCTACACCCTTAATAGCGATAGTTTATTAAACTTCGGTGTTTTTTTACGTAATCAAATAAAAACATGGGATTGCGATTTTCGTGTGCTTCCAATGAGTCCTCTTCCATCCTCAGTAAACTATCACTATCACTTTGACTGAGACTTTGACTGAGACTTTGACTTTGACTGACTTTAACTGAGCCACTCCTGACTTACTTTGACGGAACTGGACATTGACAGGATACGTTGTAGACTATGATACGTTTATTACGAAACTTGACACTGGCAGAATGTACTAATTACACCAATGCCATATGTGAAAAGAAAAACAACGTATCATTTACACGGGATTAATTTAAAAACGTATCATTTACACCGGGTTAAATGGATAATGGCTGCATCGTTAATACTGAAATTCCTTCGTGAAAACTAACAGCTTTTATTCTACGACTTTATAAAATTCACTAAAACCACACGTTTAATTACACCGTGTACGTACATTCGCACCAATATACATAGATATGGGTATCTAATAGTAGCCGTCTGATTAATGGCTGGTAATGAATGGAGCGTGCGACGACGGTGCCGTTCATGCGCGGCGTTATAGAGTAACAAAGCCAGAGACTTTATTTTAAAAAATATTTTTTTTCCCAGAAAATCATAAAAAGAAAAATTTGTTAGTTTTAATGACAGAAATTCAGTGTTGAGAGGATGACACAGTTATTTACAGTGTCATAATTTCGGAAATACTGGATAAATACAAACACAAACTGTTTTTTTGTCAAATTACATTTCGTTTTTGAATAAAAATTACATCCTTCAATTTGTCTTCATTATACCCATCCAATTAGATTCAGTTTAAAAGTAGTGATGTTCCTTTAGTGATATAGTAGTACAGTATCTGCAAATAGATACTTAAAACAGGTAAAGTTCATGTTATATTTAATACGAACGCATATAATATGACAAAATGCAAAATCATACAAGTATGAATTCCCTTTTAATATTCCTCATTCTTATCACTGTATAAATTAAGCGTGTTTCAAAGACAAACAACGGTTCAATGCTAAACTATTAATGCGGAATCTATAGTTTTATCACGTGGAACAAAATAACGTACGTACATATACGATCTGCCGTCCCAATTAAAAATGCAGTAACTAGCTACGTAATCAGCAAAACAAACTCTACAAATTCAATCTTACCCGCGTTTAAATATATAAACTTGTGTTCTACCCTTTCAGGAAATATAAATTATAACATGCTAGCTTCAATACTTTGGGAGATACAAATGATAATTTGTTTACATTTTTTTCAACCGCCTTAAGGTGAGTTACTGCACTTTTAGTGAGGACGGCAGCATTGCTTCATATTACAATTTTATATATAAATAAATAAAGTGTATGTCCATCACTGAGTGTACAACGCAAAAATCATACTGAAATGGTAAGGTGGTTTTAAATTGGCGCTAGTTCGCTTATTCAATCTGTACCGTATAATTAAATAAAAAAATATATATAGTTTGTTTTTATAATTACACCGTTAAAAACTGTTAAATTTTATTTCAGGCTTCGGGTAATATTGAAACAGCCGGTATATATGTATTATAAGGGCAGAGATTACTTAACCTTAAAAATATTACAGGCATTCTATTAAAATGGGAATATCTTCTTAAAAATTACCTAATACATTTCACAAGGAAATAACTAATTTATTCGTAAGTTCACGGAGCGATAAACAGTTTGCATCACGAAAGTAATTCCCCTAATGCTAATGCACAAACCCTATACATTCGTGAACACTATCTACCTATATATATGAGGAAACTAACAAACACAATCAGTTTCCTCATTCTCTTTGGAAGCACTACATCTGTTCTTTTATCATTATTTAAATACTTTAAAAAAATATAATAATGAAATCCATATTTGTTTTAGTGACGGTATTGGTCGCAGTTGCTATGGTGCAATGTCAAGGATTCCCAACAAGTGAGTTTATAGAAGTGTATTATTTTTTTAAACGGGTAAAACTTGTTTATTTTGCACATAATATAAAACCGACAGTTATGCTTGGATTATTAATAATGTGATAGCAATAGATATTGGACGTATACTATTGCCTAATCCTATATAAAATGAAAATTACTATGTTATACAAATTCAAATCAAATTGAGAAGTGTCATGGACTGAGGTAAACTCTGGTCCCTTTATACCTTCCATTCCTCATTTTCCTTAAATAAAAAAAAAAAACTACATATTTAAAAGAAAAAATGTATGTCCGATTTTTTTCGGAAATAATGAGTTCCGTGATGGGCCTCCCCATGCACATTGCCCTGTGTATGAGGAATGTACGTCTCAAAGCGCCACGCTGGCCAAGCCGGTTGGCCAGTCCATCCTTTTAGAGATGGTGTAGTTCCTCAAGGTTTGTGGTAGTGTCTTTGTTATGCCTCAGTCGCCTTTTACGAGACGCATAGGAAGAAATGGAATAGTAATTACTATTTTAAAGCCGGCCGACACAACACGGCCATTACATTCATTAATGTAAATTCATTATTACAAAATTAATTATTGTTATATATTTGTTTGTCTTCACAGGACAGTGTCCGGCAGGAGAGCATTCAGTCCTCTACTGTCCGCAAAAGGCTGAGCCCTCCTGTGATAACCCCACAGTCCACGACTTGGGCAGACCTTCTGCCTGCGGCATACCACAATGTTTCTGCAATGTTCCTAATGTCAGAAACACGAAGACTGGAAAATGTGTCAAATTGTCTCAATGTTGAGGTCTAAGATAATTTTAATGTGTTTATTTTGTACGTAAAATAAATTGCGATTATATCAATTTCCTCTGTTTTTAAATACGATGATATTTCCTTTTTCTATACAAGCGTAAAAGGGTACATAGCGTACAATGTGTAGAATTGTTTCTTATTTTAACTGTGATCATAATTCTGCAGATGCTGTTAATCTCATTCCAAAAATTTAGAAAGGGAGCCTTTTGGTCCCTGGGGCCTGGTTCACTCGCCTTACAGCCTAATAATCTCACCTCTAATAGGTTAACTAAACTATTAATAATAATAATCTTTATTAGTAACTGCTTTATTAAATAAAGGGACACTATTTAAGCTTCATTGCTTGAGGAGCATATGGCACTAAATTCGGAAGGTGACAGCTCAGAATCAGAAGCGACCACTGACCATCGTGGTGTTATATCACAGAATTAACGTTAACACTCTACAGTCAATACGTATAACTATGACAACTACAATCCTGCACTACTTCTTGGATCTTAACTCGGTGATGGTTTGTTACTGAGGATTTTTGTATCTAATCAGTGTATCCGTTGCAAAAGAGATTAGCACCATTTATTTCTACACCCCAGCACCATCTATAATATTATAACCATCTACACCATCTATAACCCTCTATAGTATCCTACGAACGCGTGTTTACGAATTTCAATTTAACTCTAATTAATAAAATATTAATTGGGCAGGGCACATAGCTCGAAGAACCGATGGCCGATGGGGCAGAAGGGTTCTCGAGTGGAGACCACGTACCGGCGGACGAAGCCGAGGACGTCCATCTGCTAGATGGACAGACGACCTCACAAAGGTTGCGGGCACCCGCTGGATGCAGGTCGCTGCCGATAGGTCTAAATGGCGGACAATGGGGGAGGCCTATGTCCAGCAGTGGACGTCCAAGGGCTGATATGATGATGATGATGATGAATAAAATATTACTGACCTTTCAACAATGGTATTACATGAAAATAAAATAATGAATCAGACACACGACAGCTAGCGCCATCTTCAGGATCCCTGACGATGGCGATGGCTGTTTATTATAAAATATTTTTTTGAAAAAAGTTGGTAATAAATGTAATAGAAGTATTTAAAATACGTGTAGTATAATCGTAACAAAGCAATGTCTGTACGTCCATTCATTTTTTTTTAAATGTATATGCAGTTTAAAGTACAAATGATACAAAGCCGTAAACCACATTTTTTGTAAATATTACCCACGTCTAAAGCAAGACGAAATGTGACAAATATTGTCATATTTCTTGTGAGACTCCGTTCAAAATTCAAAATGAACACAAAGGAGTCCGCCTCTGTACAACAAGTAAACTAAACAATATACTTTCCCAACTCATTCCACACACTTGTTTCCAAGAAACATCTCTTATTCAAATATTGCTGAGTTATAAAGTTTGCACAATACACGGAAAACGAATGACTGTCACGTTGTCGACTCCATGCCTTTTGTTCTCAACTAAAAGTAGACACAACCTCGGTACAGAGTTGGAATAATAAATCTAAATTAACTCTTATAAGAATGTCAAAAAACACCTTCATCTGTGCGGTGAAACATCCGAGTACTTTTATGTAAAGTAAATAAGTCTAAATATAACTTATCAGTGTATTTACACAGGTGTACAAGTATGAAATGCGGATTTTTTTTCCAAATTCTAGTTGAAAATTCGGAAGAATGATAAAAAGTGGTTTATTCAAAGTATGTTCCATTGCTAGTTACACATTTTTCCCATCTTTCGGGTAATTTGTGGATACCGCGCCAGTAAAAATCTTCCCCTTTTGCCGCGAACCATTCATCGAGCCATTTTTTCACATCTTCGTACGAACCAAAGCGCTGCTCAGCAAGTGCGTGACCCATCGATGCAATCAAGTGGTAGTCGGAAGGAGCCAAGTCTGGTGAGTAAGCCGCATGAGGTAGCACTTCCCAGCTGAGTGTTTCCAACGTGCCGCGAACGAGTTTTGCCGTATGTGATGGAGCATTGTCATGGAGAAAAATGACCTTGCGTTGCCTTTTTCGATATTCTGGTCGTTTTTCGAGTAGCGAACGGTTCAAATCAATCAATTGTTGTTGGTAGCGTTTGGTATTAACCGTTTCACCGGGCTTTAATAACTCATAATAAATCACACCCTTCTGGTCCCACCAAACACAGAGCATAGTCTTCCTGTCAAAGCGATTCGGTCTTGCGGTCGATGTGGATGGTGCGCCTGGGCTACCCATGATTTTTTGCGCTTGGGATTCTCAAAATATATCCACTTTTCATCCCCAGTAACGATACGATGCAAGAACGATTTTCTTTTGTATCGTTCGAGCAAAATTTCACATGTGTTTTTGCGCCTCTCCATTTGCCTCTCGTTCAACTCATGTGGTACCCATCTGCCGACCTTCTGAATCTTTCCCATCTGTCGTAGGCGATTGGAAACAGCTTGTTGACTAACGTTCAATTGCTCTGCGAGTTTTTTTTTGTGTTTGTGAATCGTTACTTCAAGATTTGCTTGAAGTGTATTAAGTAATACATATAAACAAATTACAAGTCTTTAGTATAGTATAACAAACAAAAATCGATTTAAATTCAATATTATTTATGTTATTTTTGTAAATGTTACCTCTTCTCGTCACCTATATACCAGAATGTTTGAAGACGGAAGTCTTCAATCAATGTGTCTTGCCAGTTATTATGGTGCCAAAAAGTGGTCTCTGACGGTATAATATAGGTCTGGTTCGCAAATTCAAAGTCGCGCCGCAGCTGGCGATGGAAATGACTATACTCAAAGTTTCCTTGCTGGATAAAACCGTAAAGAAGAAATGGGCATAACCAGAAATCAGCAGCAATGGGCGGGCCATAACCGATGGGAAAGACGAGTCCTGGAATAGAGACCACGTACTCTAAAACGAACAATGGAAAACAATAATATTGTTCAAAAACAATTTTAGCCAATAAAATTGTTATCAAAAGCAATGCAATTACGAGACTCATCAGCGAATAACTGAACTGGTTACAAAATTATATTATCGGATTGTCGTTGCGCGTGGTCCAAAATACAGAAGCAAGGCGAGTTTAACATTTAGACACAGTTATTAAACAACTTTGAACGGTTTAAATCGCGTATATTTGACATTATTTATATCACTCACCGGGGTGACTCACCCCGTGACCACGTCCACTGCAAAGTGTTCGAAACGTCGGGATATAAATAATGTCAAATATACGCGATTTAAACCGTTCAAAGTTGTTTAATTGCTATGTATAGTAATCGCGAAAACCTAAGAAAATATTATTTAGACACAGTGCCTGAGATTGTATCGTATGTTTAGTCTGACTAAGAAGATAATAAACGTGAAAGGATGACGTGATAATTAATAACCAACAAAAAGTTTAATACGAAAGTATGAATAATAAAATTGTGCTGTAGATGAGCACAATTATGACAGCGGTCATCCGTCCATCTGCTACTTCTGTTATAAAAAATACCACCAACTTGTCTCCACTGTTAGATATTTGTGTCATTTTCTGAGAAAAGTCGATTCTAGTTTCATAGCTAGCGTTGTCTTTGCACACGCAGCCCCCTCCAACATAGCCTTTAATTAATTAATTTATATACTTTATTGTACTTACACACAAATGATACTCGTAAAAATAGTTAAAAAAGAAAGAAAGTTACAAGGAGATTTCTACCAGTAAATCTAATAAAATAATTAATAATAAAATCCCGCTTTCTGACTATAAATTACGTCAACACGTCCTGCGGGAAATTACCGTTTCGACCAATTACAACCACCTCGAATAAATTCCGAGGTAACGTTGAGAGATATTTTTTAATTATATTTCGCAACTGCGGATACGTTTCTCGATCTATTCTGGTTATTATGAATATCAATTTATTCAGTGAGAGTTGTAATATCTGTCTTTTGTTTGAACAAGGCTTTGGACGTCACAAAATTCAAAGATACTTTATTATATCAGTGAAATAACATAGTCGTTACAATGTGACATATTTTATAGTGGTATACTCGTAGTTCTTGCTTTGTTAATTACCCGTGTGGTCGACACTACCGGTCTAAAGTGTCTAACTAGGGTTCTTGGTTAGTAAAAGTCCACACTTTATTAGACACACTTTATTCACGTAGGTATGTCAAGATTTACAATAGCGATTTATATTTTAGAAGAAAGAGCATGAATTTCACACATAGGATGTCACTGATATGATAACGAATTATTAGAAATTGACTAGAACAAGATTGAATAGAAATTTATAATGAACAGAAACTAAAAATGCGCATGCATTCGCCGTCGGATATCGGTAGTGACTGTGCGGCGCCCGCTCGCTCCGCTCTGCGCAAGCGCCTTCTACAAGCGGCCGCGCGTACATTCCTTAAGCAAATTTAGCATCGGCCGGCGGGTTTGCTTGCCTAATTAAATTAATTGCAGTATAGGCAAGGTTCCTACAGGTCAATCGTTGACCGTGTGGCCGGTTTTAAAATAGCACTATCCCGACTCTTCTCTGGGGCGAGTAAGGAATAACAAAGCCGCTCCCACAAGCCTCGAAGAACTAACCACTTCTAAAAGAGTGGTCTCGCCACCCGCTTGGCCGGCGGGCGTTTCAATAAAGGCCATACATCCCTGATATGCACAAGACAATGTTCATGGTGAGGCCCGTTGTTGAACACGGTATTGTAATACCCATGTTAGGTCAGCCAGACTGCGATCTGCGATAGCTTTAGTTTTATCTTAAGAGTTTAGTTCGTGTCAAGACCAAAAGATGTCGCTGTATCGTGTCTACATCGCGGTATGGTTTCGTTTCTGTGTAAACATCTTAAATGGAGAATTTTGATTGTGTGTTGTGTTTTACCAATATAGTGGATTTTATATCATCATACTTGTGGTTTTATTGGTCGCACCTTCGGATTGGATCCGAGTTTAACACCCGTCTCCAGCAATGAACGTTAAAAGGGTTCTGACCTGGTAACATCCTACTCACCCACTTTCGATTTCCCCGGGCGGGAGGGTCCTCCGGAAACGCTGGACAGGAAGACGCTTAATAGCGCATTTTGGAAGGTCTTCCATACACTACCCAGCCACAATAGTTCGTGCAAAACACAATTTCTCTCAAATCATTAGTCACCACTTAATTACGCAATTAAACAAAACCATATCAATTAATTAATATCAATTATATTAAAACACCTTGCGCAACAAAACAATTACCGGCACGATGCGCAACCGTAATGGGCAAGGATCTATGACCCGCTCCACGGGCAATCCGCGCCCGCGCAACCTGTGAACTCACCCCTCACCCCTCAAAACCAAACAAAGAGTAATATGATTCATAAAATGGTTCCATACCATCTCGTCTCTCCTTTGGTGAGACAAAGTGAAGGAGAGACGTTATATTATTATTATTACGTATATGTGTGAAAAACCCGAAAATATTAAAAGTTATATTTATTAAGAAAAAATTAAAATAGAGCTAATTTGATGTTTTGAATTAAGTATGGTATTTAAGTGTTGTGTTACTTGTAAGCATTATGTGGTTATTATGTAAGATATATGTAACTTTTCACGCCATTATTGGCAAATGTGTCGATCCGACTATGTATTTACCACCTTTTGTAATGCACATTGCAAATAAACAAATTGATTGATTGAAAGTTATCAATCCTTTCTACAAACCTATTCCTATATCTCCAAAGGTAGGCGCGCATGCGAGGACGTGGCAAAATTTGTCATTCTGGACTGATGTTGGCATGTATCGCGGATGTCTATGGATGACAGTATCCACTTACAATCAGGTGGACTGTATGCTCGTCTGCCACCTTTTTCCCCACAAAGAAAAAGTTATACGGGTGTTGCCTGGTTTGTCTCCTTAGTGATTTTGAAATATTGTAGTATTTAGAATATTATAAATACTTAAAAAAATATTCTGATAATGAGCGTGTCTTGCCTTCCGCCGATAAACTGCCCTGCAGTTTGGCGGAATTGTAATAAAATTTGAGATGTACTTTGTGTGGATCAATAAAAGAAAAATAATATATTTGCTGTTTAAAATAGTGTGGTCCCAAGTGAAAGTTACCTCTGTGAATAAAGCGAATTTTCCACATAAACCAATTTCGTTTCCCGCCATAAACTTTAGAGAACACGTGAACCCTCTCGCACTTCACTATAAAGTATTTTAACGCTGCATTCGCGTAAAGGGAATCTTTATCTTTGAATAGAGAGAAAACGGGACATCAGAAATGTTTTTCCTTTGCATTTCCCTTGTTGCAAAGCTCTTCTGTGCCCACTTAGCCCTTTGTGGCTGGCTACTTCATTCGAGAAAGAAGGCTAGCTTTGAAAAGGGTCGTGAAGAGTTTGTATGGAAATTAGTTTGTAAACAGTCCGTGGATAGTCGACCCGTTCCCCGTGATACAACTGTTTTGTCCAACTAGTTGTACTATGGAGAATTATTATTGTATATCTACAATATACCCATTAGTACAACTATTTGCTTAATAATAGCTTAGTTGAGATGTTTAATTCGTCAAACAAGACATCTGCTTTTCAAAGTTTCAAGGTTCAACTTTAAGTTTGTTTTATGTTAAGGATATAAACATGTTTGTGTTAAGTAAATAATAAATACATATGACATTACTTTTTTTTTCAATTTTAAGGTTATCCATGTTAGTTTAGTACTAATACCTTGTATACATTCAGTTAATTTTGCCATGGGGAATACATTAAAATAATTTTTGATTGTTCTTTAGATCACGGGGAAGAAATCCCCATGGTATAACTAGTTGGACATGGCAGTTATGCCACGAGGAACGGGTCGGACAGGAAAAGTCTTAAAAACACATTTTCAATTGTGTGTCACAGCGTACGTTCCATAATGACCTCGCTAGCGTTGTCTTTGCACACGCATCCCCCTCTAACATTAAAATACTCCAATCCTTCCAAAACAGATTCGTGCGTAAGGCTGTGGCGGCCCCATGGCACTCTCGCAATGTCGACCTCCACAAGGACCTGGAACTTCTACGACAGAGTCCCTCACCATCCTAACCCCCTGTAGTTGACAGCCTAACCTATGTCTAAGATAGGAATGACTCTCCCCGTTGCCGCCGGCGTCGTCGCCCTCGGCACGTCTTAATACGACACGGACGACCCAATTACTGCTGCCAATGCGGTTCTTACACTACACTCACAGGCTACACATATACACCGTCCCCGCTGGCGGAGACGAGGATGTTCCCCTCGCTACACTATGAACACACACCGGCCTTCTGCCAACACTTTTTCCAGGTATCGGCACGTACCTAGGCGCTTCTCAAAGACTCGCGATCCCGCGGTATCCTCCCAAAGCAACGCCCTAAACTGAGGTCCGTTCCTTCCGGTGGTCTACCGGCGGGGGAGCCCTTAGGCTCGTTGCTGCACACACTCATTGCTCCTGGCTGAGCGCCGTCTGCGCTCGCCCTAAACCACACATGTCTGGTGACTCTTGAAAAGCCATTAAGGCCATAAGAATTTAGCCATTCCGAAAAAAAAACGTATACACAAATATGGTATTTAAGATTGTTTTGTTAAGGATCGGCTACAATTATACCCCTGTATAACTGTAGCCGGCCGCCGATGGCTGTGTGTTGTCGCCCGGCTTAGAATAGCATCATCTCATCTATTCCCGTGGGTGTCGCAAAAAACAAAGCCTGACGCATGAGTTGTGTCTACGCCACTTCTAAAAGAGTGGTCTCAACAACCCTCTTGGCCAGCGTAGCGTTTTAAGGTCATACATTCCTCGTGCACACGGCTATCCTCCAGCATTGGACGATAAAACGGCTCGGTACGGTTGCGGATAACTGTAGACTGTAGACTATAGCTGTAAACATAGTATTCTGCTCGTGATTATAAATTCATTGTCATGCTATTTTCATGCAGGTGTGAATTCCGTGCAAAGTTAATAACTTGATAAGTCACTAACAACTGAATAAACACAATTTGTGTCTGTTAACAATGGAATCTGTTAACTTTCTTTGGAATCGTAACTGAATCCAAAATGGTGTAAATATTTAGAATTATTAAATGTTTAAAAAACTCTCATGGTTTCATATAATATCACATCACGATATTACAATCGATTCTGAGGATAACTTCAAGGGAGCAATTTGTCAAAAAAGCAAATTTTCAAGAAATATATGTGTACTTAGTCAGAAATTCAAATGGTCAAAATAGCAAAACAATAAGCTAATAATCTTTCCATTAAGCCACGACATGGGTTTCTTCAAGAAAGCTGTGAATAGGATTTTGCAAGGTCGGCGGCGCGCCCGCATACCCCCTGGTGTTGCAGGTGTCCATGGGCGGCGGTAACACTTACCATCACGTGGAACCGCTTGCTCGTCCGCCCACTTTTTATATAAAAAAAATAATCAATAGCACAGGATCGTTATGACAAATTAGTAAATTGCCGAAAGTTCCTTCCAAGTGATTTAATTCGAAAAGTAGGTACCTAGTAAAAATGAGAGTATTAATAGATCAGAGAAAAAGTCACATTGAATAACAGAAATCAAATTTTGCTAAGATAAAACACAGAGAACTTAGTCACCAATTGTAATTGCCAGCAGAAGTTCGCCGTTTCTGCGAAACGCTGTTTTCTCCAAACAAAAACATAAATAACATCCAGCAGCACACAGAAATGGCACGAACTGAGACCGAGTATAACATATTTTATGTACAGGTCTACACGAAAACCTACTAAACCGAATATATATTCAGCATAAAGACGCAAGAAGGGTTCTTCAAACGTTACGATTAGGTGACGATACGATAATCAAACATCAACATAGTCATTGTTGTACTTTTCATTGGGCGATAAGTGGACTCTGTGGCCCATGGACCAACGTGATACATGCCTACATCAGTCAAAAATGACAAATATTGGAACGTCCCCCCTTACCTTGGCAGGTTATAAGATTGAAATTAGGTAAAGGCTTGGAAGTTATGAGGAATACCGAGTATAACGAAACGAAGAGTTTTCATTTCATTACACACTCCTTTCCTCTTTGGGGGAATCGTTTTTTCTTTTTCTTGTTTTCTCCAACATCTAGGAGGGGGGAGTGCACGCTGCATTCCCGCACACAGAACCTTAAAATGTACTGCATTTCGCATTTTACCTTATGTACGTACGTGTTTTGGTAGTGAGTCAGATATGCCAGAACCCATTCCCATCCCATCCTATCCTATCCCTCACCATTTTAAACCCTTTCTTCAAATCTATTCCTATATCTCCAAAGGTAGGCAGCTCATCCGAGGGCATGCCAACATTTGTCATTCTGGACTGATGTTGCAATGTATTCGCGAATGTCTATCGACGTCAGTATCCACTCACCGTCAGGTGGACTGCATGCTCGTTTGCATATTTTTTTTCCATAAAAAATTAAGGTAAAAGAAAGCATTTAACATGAACATCAAAAGGGGGGTCTAACATCAACGAACGACCCTAATCTGAATCAAAAATTTATGCGCCTACTCCTAATTTTCAAGTCTTTTCAATGTCTGATGGTCTAAAAATCGCCACACTCACTTGGCTGCCGGACACAAGAAATGTGCCACAGGATATGTTATGCACATAGAGTTATGAAGTTATGATAATATATTTCTCGAGGCGTGGCTTTACGATTTCCATTACTTACATAAATGTTGTAAATATAGAAGTTTAGCGGGTATATGGTAACATATGCCTTTTATGAGCATTACCTTTAGATAAATTTTCAAGCATCTATTTCGATAACTATTTTTTTATCGAAAGTTGTCTGGTGAAAACTTAATCCACCTGGTGATAAGTGGATACTTGTTGCCAGGCCCGACTACAGAAATGTTGAGGTCCATTACTCTGATTCCCATGTGCGCCGGACTAGCCTTCTGGTGGCTAGTTCTACGGCCGGTAGCGTACACAGCAGAGAGATAGACATTTCGTAATAAAAATATGTTATTAGTACTCGTAATTAGGTACGTAGTCTTACAACAAATGCGATTTTTATGTACCGATTATTACATAATATATCGTATTACATGGGGCCCCCTTAAGGCCCTAAGGATGCCCTTAAGGATGTCTATGGGCGACAGTATCCACTTACCATCAGGTGGACTGTATGCTCGTCTGCTGCCTTCGTCCATAAAAAAAAAAAAAAAAAATCTTGTCACTAAAGTAGTAACTGAACTGAGATTAACTCGCCAAACCATTGATAAGGCCATCGTTAAAAAATACAGTTATCTCTTATTATCAAATGGCCGTGTAATTATCGATAAAAATAGTCCAGAACTCAGATTTTTATTGGAACATATAGACATGTTACGTTTATTACTATTTAGTTTGTTATTTATTATCATTTCTGGTGAAGAAGACGCCAGGATAGTGATTCTTGATGAAGGGGGCGTCAGGGGAGAGAAGTATTGGAACGGTGATTTTTATGAATTCTACGAAGTACCTTATGCTAGCGTCCCGAAAGGACGAGATAGATTTCAGGTGAGTGATCCAAATTGTTATACATTCTATCGTGATAATCATAGATATACAGGAATAGATAACACAAGTGGTCCGTCGCTGCATGCAGTTATCGCTAAGCTCCTACATTTCACGCTACTCGTCGCTGTTACAAATCACAATAATGCTTAATTGAGCTATAATCTGTTGCAAATATTCTTAAAAAGTGATAAACTCAGTCAACGGAGGTGTTTTGTTTCATCACCGAGTAGTTTCACATCACCAAAATCTACTGGTGATTTAGTCATAGGTTCCTACAAGATAAGTGGCACGTTTGGTTTCCATACAATTTCAAGAACTTGCGTTATCTATTAATAATAATAAATTTAGAGATACTTAAATTTTTCACTTATAACATTGGAAAATACATTTCCAAATTTCCAATGATGGGACTACACTCGTACTGGAAAAGTAAATGTCAAGCCACGGTTACTATAAATACCATTTTATACATTCCAATATATGTTTTAAATTAATATTTATCGCATTGCTATCTCAATGTGACTACTAGTTACAATAGACTTAAAACACACAGACCGAAGCAACAGACGGCCTCGTCGCTAAAAGCGATCACTTCCAAACAATCAAACGGCCCATAAAATAACTTAGAAGAAATATATGGTTACAAATAGAATTACTACGAATAAAACAGTAATGTAATATAATAACAATTAATACATATATGGTAAAATATATACATACTATTGTAAAATTATCTTTCTAAAAAGAAAAAAGAGAGGATAAAAAGAAGTAGTATAAAATGTTACATTAATGCAAACATTTAGGAATTACGGTTGCTCTAGTTTTCTTGTTTTAATGTTTTCAGGGACCGCTGCCAGTGAACCCATGGAATGGAGTTATAGATGCGAAAAGAAGGGGCATAATTTGCCCTCAAACTCATTTTACTGTGAATGCAGACGATACTGGTTTAGCAGGTGAAGAGGAATGCCTTGTTATGAACCTTTTGGTACCTGAAGTAGCCAACGAAGACAATTTAGTTCCAGTACTAGTTTACATTCACAGCGGAGCGTATGCAGTTGGTAACGGCAACATGGCTAAATATTATTATTTAACTAGACATGACATCTTAGTCGTAAGTTTCAACTTTAGACTGGGAGCGTTGGGTTTTGCTTGTCTTGGAACTAAAGAAATTCCTGGAAATGCAGGTATGAAAGACCAAGTCGCAGCTCTAAGATGGATTAACAAAAATATTAAGAAGTTCGGAGGTGATCCTAGTAAAGTTACTGTAGCTGGATTCAGTGTTGGTGCAGCGATGGCTGAGTTACTAACGCTATCTAAATCTACTAAAGGGTTAATAGATAAAACTATTCTCGAAAGTGGTTCAGCACTGTCTCCATTTGCTGTAAACGTAGATCCAATAAATACTGCAAGGAATATCGCTGTATCTATTGGATATAACGATACAGGCAAAATTGAAGACTTGAATGAATTTTACTTGAGTGCTTCGCTTGCAAGCCTGTGTGCAAAAAGTCTTAATTTCTTCTTAACTAACAGCACATTTGGTTTTGCGCCTTGTATAGAGAAAGAAATTGAAAATATAAAACCATTCCTGACTGAATCACCATTAGACATAATGAATAAAGGTGATTATAAAACAGTCCCTGTACTAACTGGTTTTGCAAATATGGAAGGACTGAGTCGATTGGTTAAATTCGATCAATGGAGTGAGGAGATGAATAAAAATTTCGCTGACTTTTTACCGGCTGACCTAATTTTCGAAAACAATAAAGAAAGGGAAAACCTTATTAAGAAACTTAAGCATTATTATTTTAATGATGAAGATGTATCCCATGACAATTTACAAGGATATATCGATTATTTCTCGGATTCAATGTTCAAATACTCAATAATTAAATCGGCTAAGCTACACGCAAATTGGAAGCCTGTATATTTCTATGAATTTTCTTACGTCGGGGAGCTCAATATGAAACACAATTATATGGATAAAATAAGAGGAGCTAGCCATAGAGACCAGACTGCTTATTTACTGGAGTTCTACTTATCGACAAATAATGTTAATGATATGGACACAAGGGACAGGATGACTTTAATGTGGACAGACTTCGTGAAATATGAGTAAGTGGAGTTTTGTAGAAGTTTATCTATACATTAGCCACACTAAGTTCTAGATTCAAAGTTCAAAGTTTTCTAATTCCGTAATTTGTAAGTAGTAACTTAACAAGGAGTGGAAGTGGGTTTTTGTTCAGTGGTTTGAATTACGTAAGATCATTTTCGATTCCAGTTATTAATTAGATTTTTTCACAAATAGTTGTAAAGAACATTAAATTTGTAACTCCACTCAACCCTAAAGGTTAGACACAACATTTCTAATATGAATAAGAAATATTGTATCAAAAACCCTTACGATAACTAATTTTATTACTACGAGTAAATTACGCTTAATAGTAAGTTTCTAGAGAAGGTTTCAACATTAAAATACGATACTATCAGCCTGTGTTTCTACACCGCTGGTTCCAACAGTGAATCCTATGCCTCTTCCATGGACCACCACAACATATGGCCTTTAGCTCTTCTCATCCGGCTACTACTGGCGACTTTCTTCAGTCCATCTTGCCGGAGGGCGTCCCGCGCTGTTTCAACACAAATAAACTAATTAACTTTTTTTTTATAGATAAAGGTGGCAGACGTGAATACAGTCCACCTAATGGTAAGTCGGTACTGTCGCCCATAGACATCCGCGATACATGCCAACATTGGTCCAAAATGACAAACGTTGGCACTACCCCGGATGCGCTGCCTACCTTTGGGGATATAGGAATGGATTTGGAAATAAGGTTAGCAAAATGGGGAGGGATAGGATAGGAATGGGCTCTGGCACATCTCACTCATTACCGAAACACGTACGTACATTAGGGAAATAAGATAAAGTGGAAAATGCAGTAATTTTCAAGGTAGTCTTCTGTGAGAGGGGGTAACGTGGCCAGTCGATCGCGCTCAGCGGCTGTTGGATTTGAGCGTGCACTCTCCCCTGACAGATCCGCTATCCCCATAGATATCGGCGATACATAGAAACTCTAGAAATGAGTCAAGATCTTTAACTATTACCTACCGTATTTCTTCTCTATTTCGAATGCCTATTTCTTTTCCAATAATTATTTATTAATAATGTAGTAATATTGTTAAATTTAGTTACTTTCTTTCTACTTACAGAGATCCGACTGCTTACGAAAGTCAACTTAACACGATTAAGTGGTTAAGATATACAAACGAGGATCCAAACTATTTAGAAATAGACAATACACTAGAAATTAGAAGGAACCCTTTCGTGGAAGGATATAACTTCTGGGACAACATTTATAAAAGTTATCATTGGAATCCATCGTCAACAAGAGTCAATAAAGGGAATAAATAATAAGAGTAAAAGGTGAACTGTGAAATAAAGACTTAATTTAATATTTTCTTTTATTTGTTTTAATTTATTCCATACACACTTCATACATTGGGCTATTACATAATTTTATGGAATAAGCATCAGGAAAAAGAATTCAATTGAAGGGGATAATACGTATAGATGTAATTACTTCAGATGTTAAATGAATCCGTTATACATATTCATTCTTTCTTTTGTTTCCACCATACTTTTTTTCTAGAATTTAGATTTCAGTTGAACACTTTTGTGCATCACTAATTTGATTTTCATGTTCATACCGTACAGTTTCTTTGCTCTCTATTTACATTGCATTCTTATTGTTGTTGTACTTATTTCTATTGCTGTGGTTAATTTGTTATTATTAACTAACACTTTTCGGAGCCTTAAACACGACTAATACCGCTCTTCTGGCTGAGCACTTCCTAAAACCACAACGATATAAAAGAAACGATACTTTGTCAGTTTGGCAAAACAAATCCTCCGAATATGTCCGTTTAACTTAATTATGATTACTTGATTTCTCAGGATCATAATGAAATAGGTAATCTTTATGAAGCAGAACAGATAAATAGTTCCGAAACCTATATACGTGGCACATGAGGAGAGAAACGTGAGCAGACATCTTTTTTTCTCCCAATCACTAGCTATATTAGCTTATTACGTTTGACACAAAGTGACAAACTACTTCCTATTTCACAGCACAATAGACATCTATTGAAAGCCAAAAAAATATAAAAAATATTTCAATGGCGCTAGCATCATTTGGAATCGCTCAAAGATATTTGCGTAGGGAAAGGGAGAGTTTTCCTTGTTTGGACGTGTCAGGCGCACAGAGATGTGTAAGCGACAAGTGATCGGTCGGCATTTTATTCTTATAACAATGTGTTTTGCACGTATTGTAATAATTTTAAAACTGTTATTTTTATAATTCTTTGCAATGCACCCAGCTCTTTCAGTATCTATTATTCAGTTTCATGGGCTTCCTCATGAAGCATGAAGGTTATAAGGCCTTAGAACGCCACGCTAACTAAGCGAGTTAGCGAGTCCGGAACCTCTTGTGATAACAACCGCTTTGTTACTCCTTGGCCGCCTTTTGCAACGCCCACGAGAAGACATAATTGTTTTATAAATTTATATTTTTTATTTATATTTATAAATATTTTTAGTAGGGTACTTTAATTTTTTTTTATATATAAAAGTAATGCATATTTATAAAATAACCATTTTATAACAGTTTTAAAAATACCGCTAATTACACCATGACAATCAAGTAACTATGAATTTATAATTAAAATTAAAAGAAAAAGCAATTTTTTTTCTTATTTATTTTCGGAATGGCTAAATTCTTGTGGCCCTAATGGCATTTCTGGAGTCACCGGACATGTATGGTTTAGAGCGTGGCAGAAGGCGCTCAGCCAGGAGCAGTGTGTGTGCAGCAACGAGTGTAAGGGCTCCCTCGCCGGTAGACCGGCGGAAAGAACGGACCTCGGCTTAGGGCGTTGCTTTGGGAGGGTACCGCGGGATGGCGACTCGGTGGGAAAAGCAAAGCAATTTTAAAGTAAGTAAGGAGTAACAAAGCAGTACCTATTAATTCATAAAGCACTCTACCAAAAATCCAGGAAATTACAAGAAAAATAAAACACAAATATAACAGTAGGGAAATAGCGGTAAATGTCCCGCTTGACATAAGGACGTAAGGACCAGGGCCACTACAGAAAATAGTCCAAGATACGCTAACGCTTATAACTTATTCCAAAAAACAACATCGAGTCAGTAGGGGTTAATATTGTGTGAAAAACGCTGCTTTTTGCATTTTTGAATAACGAAGCATTCGGTTTCAAGGGTGAAGTGCAGCCCGACAATTTGAAGAGGAATAAAACTGGTATCACCCCTGTAATTTCAATATATTTTGATGTCTGTGGATAATTTTGCTCAGACCCAAGGCGCTTGACTTACTTGCGTGATACGAAGAGACAAGTGGTGACAAAAAAGTCCTGCTTGCCCAAGTATAGGAATATTCCCTTGGATAATTGAGACTAAATCGGAGAATATAGAAAAGCAAAAAATACATACAGATTCATACATACATTAGCTACCACAAGGAACAAGGAACTACACCACCTCTAAGAGTGGAATCGCCAACCCGCTTGGCCAGCGTAGTGTTTGAAACCATACATCTCTCATGCACAAGATAAACCGCTGGAGGCCCATGTCCAGCAGTGTATGGCAATACGTACTGAAGACAATTTAGGGTTACTTTTCATTTTATCCCTTCAAAACGGAACCTCATCTCAAAACAAAGTTTACCTTCAACATAAAATAATCCTTCAACCCCCAAACACAATGAGGGTGTCAAATTTAACACCATAAATATACTTGAAGTTCAAAGGGGTGCCTGACAAACTGTCAGTGCGAAATATTGCCCTTTCATTGAGAAGGTGCAATGTTGCCAGTTTCTTTGCATACAATTTATTTACAGTTAACTTAACACTGTAGCCAATTTAGTCTTTAAGGAAAGAAGACAAAGGTGGTTTTCGGGTGGATTATAGAATGTTTATAGTCTTTGTAAATGATTTCGATGGGCATTGGATATTGGCGTTAAAGATGTAGCATTTTAGGCGTTAATACAGTAAAAATAAAGGTGAATCGTCTTCCTGAGAAGGAGTTAAAAATAGGGTGCAAAGTGTTTTTGTAAGAGGAGCCTTTATATTTGGTTTCCGCCCCCACACAGGTGACTAGGAGATAAGGCGGTGTCAATTTGTTTATGTCAAAGTCAGAGCTGAGGGAGAAATATGATGTGTTTTGACAAGAAACGGATATTCTTAGTTCTCTTTTATAAAATGGTTCCTGGGTTTATTAAGGTTTTTCAATAGAATAGCAGATGAACAGCTAATGGGCCCGATGCTAACTAAAAACTTTCGTCTATGGAAATCCGAAATGCATATCAACATCAGTCAACAATGATTAATTTATATTGACATATCCACAGATGCCTTAACTACCTTTGACTATCAGATAACAGCATTCAAAAGAATGAGAAGAGTGGGGAATAGTGAAAACAATACCAAATCATTTAGACTGCCAGATTTCCGTGAGGGAAAGTGGAACGGGATAGTGTGGGAAGGGAAGAGAATTCAATTCCAATAACTCTCACTTATTCCCAAAAGACATTATTACGTGATATCTCTTTACTGTTGGATAAAAACGTCTTTCAAGACCCGCCACCACTCTTCGTTCTTCCGCTCCTGTCAACCGCCCATTACCAGTGACTTTTAGAGATTTTTGGTAGAAAAGTAATTTAGGTATATATTTGGATTAACTTTATAGCAGTAGACGAGCCCAAACGGTTCAGTGAATCGAAAATTGTGGCTCTACACTTTTCAAAAATTGTAAAAAAAATATATTCCAAGGCCTATATAGTGTCCTACAAATATACTGTGAAATATTTTAATATGGCAATCAGTACACTAAAAGTATTTCATCTAACTAAAAATTGTCATATATTTCATGATTTTTTTATGTCATTACTCGTGTGTGCATAACACTAACCACACTCGGTCAGGTGTTTGTTTGCCCTTTGACCGCGTCCGCTTCTATTAGTGAGTATGCTTCAGTGTGTATCAACTATGTAACGTATTATGCACTTGAGGAAATTATTATTCACCAATTATTTATTTTTAATGTAATAAGAAAATCACGAAAAACATGGTAATTTTCCGTTAGATAAATTAATTTTAGTGTACTGATTCGCGTATTAAAATATTTCACACTATTTTTATAGGACCTTATAAATTATATAAACTATATGTCGTTGGTTAGGGCTCGTAAAGCTCTACAACATTTGTTTAAACATTATTTTTCTAAACCTACGGAAATAGTGGGCTTTTCTTTAAATCAGCGGTCTACTTGGCTGGATGGAGGGCATCCCACGCGGTCTCCACTCGAGAACTGGTCAAAACTATTGTCGGTCCTGCAATAAATGTGAGCAGCCCACTGCCACTCACCGATTCCTTGAGCTATGTGACTTTCGTTCTTTTAGGAATTAGGAAAAAACTGTAGATAAGATACATGAAAGGAAAAACTAACTGGGTCTTCTAAGGAAATAATTGTCGATATGTTTAGAAATATTTGATCTGTAGGAATCGCCAGAATAATAATTGGCATTTAACTACACGATCCTATCAGATTCCATAACAGCCGTTGTGCCAACAAAAACAGTATAGAATATCACAAACAATAATCTCTAATTATGTGTTCGCTAAGTAACCTTCGGTGAAGCATTCGCGGCATCCGCCATATTGTCATTCTAACCGACAGATACCGTTGTAGGCACGTGCCAATAGCGAGCTTACAGGATGCTCGCAATACTTCCCCTACATACCGGAGATTCATTGACCGCATGTGTAGACTGCAAACTAGTTTTGGAATTCCATAACTCTCCAACATGTGGTTATTTAGGAACTTTTACCAGGATATCCCAGATAACCTGACAATAAGAAGATAATGTTAATTTTAATAAATTTCTAAAACTACATTATTAATTGAATGAAATGAATGAATGAATTTAATATAAGGAAATAAGACAACATAAAGAAACTGGTATGTTTCGTTTAGTCGCTAAATTCTCTTTGCCCTCAAAAGTAGGTAAGTATATAATAATACGCGGGTATTTAAAAAATGAATGGTCATGTTCTGAAAATCAGGAATTTTGGCGTTCCTTCCTACTCTAGCGCAGGAAAACGTCACTATTGTAAATAGAATGAAGATGATAATAGGAACCGGCAGCAAAACAAGTTCTATCAGGATTTGATGTAACGCAGTGTAGTGATACACTGCTTGCTTTTATATCCTTATTCAAAGTTTCTTCCCTTTTGGAGTAAAACGACCAATTATCCTTACAGACAATATTTTAGAAGCAACCTGTATATATACTAGGGATGTTTTGAATAGCAAAAAAGCTCTATTCGCAAATACGAATAACTTGCCTCACACTATTCACGAATACGATTACGATTACGAATAGTACCTAACGTACTACGCAAGTACTTGTAAGCAAATTTTAGTCCAATTTAATGTTAGTATTTTTTTAGTTCAATCACTAAGTAGGTAGGTACATTTTAGTTTAATCTAAAGTTAGGTACCTACCTAACTTTAAATTAAATTTGAAAGTCCCTTACTAATTAAACTAAAAAAAAAACAGTACGTAACTGATTTACAAATGAATATATTTTAATTATAAAATATTTCTTTTTTGAAAAAATATCTTTTATCCACTTCTCACGTTGTACTTTTATTATGAGAGTATTCGTTTAGAAAATAGCGAATATGAGTATAAATATGAATACAATAAAATTGGGGAATATTCGCTAAATCAACTACGAATATTCGGAACATCCCTTGTATATACAGCGCATCTACTCGTAGCGGCTGACAATGCATTCCTGTAGCGTGCCTCTGCGATATGCGAGTCAATCCCCAAACCTAGACGTACCGCCAAATCCGAGCCGTTGTTTTGAATATTGTTATGTAAATTGTGCAAATAACTTCCACTATATATATCGATAATATTTTTAGGTTATAATCGCTGCACTGCGGGAATTGATGATCTTTTACCGAAAAGTCTTTGATGAGAAATTCAATTTTTAAAGAAGGAAGGTATGAAATATAATGGTATGAATGGTACTTCCTGCCTCATCCCATCCACTCCTATCATATTGAGAAGGAAATATAATGGGATATAGGAAGCCCTCCAGCCAGGTGAACTGACGTCTTGAAGAATGTCACCGGTGGTGGCTGGATGAGAAGAGCTTCCGGTCTTCCGTGTGTGGTGACGTTCCGTGAGAGAGGCCTATATATAAATATTCAGCAGTGGCGAAACACGGGCTGATGGTATGGTATTATACTCTTAACTCCTTCATCCCACCCCATCTACAAGAAGGGATGTGAGGTGTTATAGGATGAACAAAATTTATCCCATTATACTTCCTATTCCCTATCTTTGTCAACCCTTGTTTTCCAAATCTATTCCTACATTTCCAAATATAAGCAGCGCATCTGGGGAGCTGGCAATGTTTGTCATTCTAGACTGATGATGGCATGAATCGGGGATGGCTATGGGCAACGGTATCCACTTACCACCAGGTGAACGTATGCTCGTCTACCGCCTTAGGCGGAAAAATATAGGCGGATAAAACTTCTGAATTTATATTTTTTATGTAAAAAATCGCGCATAGAAAAATTGTATTAAAAAAAATTTTTTTTTACTTGTAAACAAACTGCCTACATTCACTAAATTCTCACCAATCAATGACTCGCTTTTAGGGGAAGTCGTGACCCCCGCTTCAAAAAATCCTCACAACATACATTTTTCTTGGCAAAAAATCGCTTTTTGTCGCCCCCAATTTTTGCCCGGATGACTGTGCAATTACCAATATCGGATCCACATTGAGTCCGCAACTCCGGAAAATTCCTATTTAAGAGCTATAAATCAGTTTTCCGTTTATTAAAACACCCTCGTGGCACCTTCGATCCGAGATCGCCCCAGTCAGTAAGGTTGTTCCTGCTTTAGATCAATCTTGAAACCTCTGAAAGCTATACACTATTTAACCCGGACCCTAGATTTCTATACATTTAAAGAGAAATGGCCTGACTGACTGTTTGATTGACTGACTGACCAATTGACTGACACCGAAAAAGTCGTTAAAGTCGAACCGAAATCGCTGAAGCTAAAATCACGAAATTTAGACTGAAACTCAAAGTATAACTAAGAAGTGATTTCTCAAAATTCAAGCCCCAAACGGGTAATCGAAGTATAAAAATTTGTATACAAATCAATTATTTGATGGTCCTATATAATTATAATTCGGTCTATCTGTTTTAAAAAATTGTATCAGAAAGCTAAAATTCAGTATATTTTTTCTCATGAAATCACTAATGTTGCGTACCGAGGATGGTGGGTGTACGGGCGGCGGGTGACGGAATAAAACTCTAATCGGGTCGTAATGAAAATCACGCCCGAGGAGCTTGCCCGTACTGACGGTACACGAACATACACAAAGTCGGATGCCTCTGAGGTGCCGATCAAGATGCGTAGAAGCAAGCGTTGAGACAGTGTTCTTGAGAGCGCGGTGTTCTAAGTGAGAGCTGCAGTGATTTCTTGTTCAGTTTTCAGTTGTTAAGTTTCCAAGTTGAATTCCCAGTTGTCATTGTTTGTAATCAAATCGGGCCTACTTATGGTCCTGATGTAACTGTCTCAACTAGCTTCTACGGAAGCAAGAGGATTCGTGTATCGTCCGACTGGGGGCGCCTCAGACCATCTTTATTCAATAGTAAGTGTGGGAGCGAGATAGCACATGATAAGGACAGACAATTTTTAGACAAGGACAACAATAACAATATTGACGCTTACAATCTTGAGTTTTACCTACAACTCGCGTCTTTCTTCGGAGTATCTTTTAATTACGTCGTTATCTTTAATAAAATACATATAGCACAAATACAATTACACATAACTACACACAAATGTATACCATAAATTCTTAGCAATAATGGGGCATTAAAATACTCTGTAAATGTATAATCAAATATTATAAAATACAAACGTAAATCACAAATGTAAATATACAAGTACATCTTATGTTACTAACTCTAGGCGTCATTGTTAACAACTAAAATATTCTTAATAATAGGTAGTCGGAAAAGTTCGCGGCCGTTTTGAACTTTTTGAACTGGCGGGAAAGTAATGTACCGTTTGACAGCTGACTTTTTACTAAAGGCGGCAAATTGAAATTAAAAGTTAAAAGATTTATCTTCAATATTTTTTAACAATTATGTGGAAATTAATAAGGAGAAAATTGGATATGTTTTACAATTTCTTTTCGACAAGGGTATGAATGACAAGGCTTCTAGTGCTCGAAAAACTAGAAAATCTAAATACTACTGCAAAAAATTGTTCAGTCAGTTCAGGTCTGGTAATTTTGATTTGAATGATGTTCCTCGCTGTGTCATCCTATTAAGGTAAAGGTTGATGTTATCATTGAAAAAATTGAAGCGGATCGACACAAGCAGTCATCAAACCTGCTTAGCATGACGACAATGCTCGACAGCATACATCTTTTATGACTAAACAAAAATTGATGGACCTTGTCTGGGAAGTTTTAATGGATCTCCCATACAGTCGAGACGTAGTACCTTCGGATTATCATTTATTCCGCTCGGTATAAAAATCTTTAAATAGAATAAAATTACATTCAAGAGAAGCATGTATAGGTATAAACCATTTAAATCAGTTCTTTGCTCAGAAAGCCCAAAAAATTTATAGGGATGGGATAATGGCTCCGCTAGAAAAATGGCGAAAGATAGTCGAATTAAATAGACAATATTCCGTTTAATAAATATTTATCTAACACAAAAAAAGTCTTTATTATTTTCACTACAAGATGGCCGCAAACTAATCCGACTACCGAACGTTTATAACAATTGAGATTTTCACGTTTTTCACACATATTTATCTATTTAAACGGGTCTTAACGCGAATGTTAAGTCAGTTCAGGTCAGTCAGCTCGTGAGCATGGTTGGTACATCTAAACCGAAACGTCGAGTAAAATAAATAAGGTAAACATGCGCGTTAAGGCCTGTTTAAATAGATACTTAACTAATATTTCATTATTAGATTTTACCTGTGCCTAATACTACGCACTCGATCCACTCAAGCAAATGCACTGCAAATAGCTAAGTTTAAATGGTAGCAATAATTGTCAATATTATACTAGAAGCTCAGCGCCGCGCCGGGGTTCGCCCACGCGATTTTCGGGCGAACAAACTAAAAGTGTGTAACGGTAAGAGTCTTCCCTCTCCGCAAGGGAGGGCTTGTTGTGTTCTTTTTAATCTATACCGTCTTCGGTGTAATCTTCGACACCCTAATGTTCGGAGGGTTGTTTAATGTTGTCTGCAAAAATTGGTAAAATATTTGTTGCAGATTGCGGCTATAAATAACAAAAGATATTTTTAGCCTGCATTGTTAAATTATGCTAATATTGAGTGTTGCTCGCATGTAATTAAAAATATTCCGTGTTGTACATAATCATTCTACTCCGTGCATTGTATTTTATTACCCTCTTTGTTTCTAAATTGCTAAGAACTAATAGTCATTAATGCAAACTTTAAACAAGGATTCTGCGATTATCTTCTTTTTTTATATAGAGAAGGCTCTCAATCGTCCATCTCAGCGATTGAGAGGTGATAATGTTAAATTATTAATAAAGCTTCATCAAAACATTAACCGACAACAACAAAAGATTTCTCCTCTCGTGATCGGTATACCTATTAAAAGATTTTAATTTCGTTTCGTTGTCGCCCGCATCGCCTCTGCCAATTCTGTTCCATTATTCCATATGAAAATTACCTCCACAAAGGCGAAATTAAATATTGCTCGTTGAACACAAAAGAGGGTCACTGATTGAGAGGTGACAGTACATAAGGATAACAGTAGCGCGATTAACATTATGACCTGGATTATGACGTGTTACTCGTTGGAACAATTGACGACTGATCAGTCAATTTGGTGGTGATGTTTCTTGATTTTTATCATCGGGATTTTATATAATGGTAACGTTATTTTATATAATTTGTAATGATACCGCGATCTATTATCAATTACTTAGGTCTAGATAATTCATATTCATCTTAACGTATACCTTTTAACCTACGTCACAAAGAATTCTAGTGTGGGCCTAGGATTGATCCCTGTCGGAGTGTGGTGTTTTATATAGTTTGATTTACATATTACCTTTTTGTCCTTGATTGTGTGACTGCGTAATTGCATTTTCGCAAGCCATTAAAATGACAGATGCATTTTCTAATGTCCTTCTTTGTATAATAATACTAGTTGATAAATCATTTTCGATAATTCACAAATCGTTTCTGTTATATCAAAAACAGGTAGAATTAAAATGTTTGGTCGCGGTGTTTAGCCCTCGTGGCTTACGACAGTGTTTTCTGGTGAGTGCGTGAGTGTAAAGATGCATTTTAACCGAAAGTAAGGAGATGAATTACTGTTCTCTCTAAGTACTGTGAGGTAGGACGTACAAAACATGTAAAAATGGCACTCGAAAACCTTTCAATTACCCAACTGTCATACACAATACTGGATAACATGATTGCCTGAGGTTGGGCTGTTTATTACATTTCCTGTGTCACCCTCTAAGTAGCGGTTGCTGGTTTCTGTTCCACTGTCTGTTATAAATATGTTACAACTCATTCTTTTATAGAAATAAGGTGACGGATATGTATTATATATACCAATTATATATACATATTGTATATATTTAATATATGTAAATGAATATAAGCGCCGTTCATTAAATTTGAATTCCCCGGACATGAATTAACTATGGTAGATAGTAGCTCTATAGAGTTTGTACCAATCTAAGATTTACTCTATGGTTGATACGATAGAAGTTTAACGGAGAGGTTATGTTGTCAGACAAGTGCAGGTAAAGAAAAACGAAGTATAAAAAAGAATACTTAAACTATAAGGAATTTAAGAAATAATAGCTTTACATGTTGTTTCTCTTTTTAGAGCAACTCAATTTAATTTTGGTTTCGAAATTCCAACATTATATAAGGTGTTTATAAAAACAATTTTAATAAAACTATTTAATAAAAACGGCGCTAGCCAATCAATAATATAGATATCGCGATTTTTTAGATATTTAAAAAAAAGAAATGTTTTAACAAAAGTTGTAGGTAGAGCTTTTAGACTTTCATTATGTTAGGGATTTCTTTGAAACGCTTTAAGTTTAAAGTTCTCTAAAATAAGTAGTATTTCTCCAGATTTTTTTTATAAATAGAAGATGGTAGAATTAACGGTCTTAACAGTCGACCTAATGGTAAATGGATACTGTCGCCCATAGACATCCGCGGTGTATGCCATGTATGTATGTATGGCATGTATGCCAACGTCAGTCCAGAATGACAAACGTTGCCACGCCCCTGGATGTGCTGCCTTTGGAGATTAAGAGGAATGGATCTGGAAGAGGGCTTGGGAAAATGGGATGAAATAACATAGGATGGGATGCAAATGGGCTCTGGCATATCTCACTCACTACCGAAACACGTACGTACATTTGGATAAAGTGGGAAATGCAGTACAGTTTTGGAGGCAGTATATGCCCCTCCAAAAATTCCCTGAAATTCACGAATATAAGCATTGAGAGTCATCGTTTAATTAATTTATATTTAATTAATTCCACGTGCACGTATAATTGGGTGTATTTAATTTTAATAATATTCTAAGAGGCAAGTTAATTTCCCGAGAGGTCTTTATAGGTCATGCAATGCTTGAGAGTACATGTCGCCGTAAGGAATGTTTTAAGGAAAAAATATGTTTAACTACCTCTATTTCCCAAAATAAAATATTAAAATACAATTAAATACTAAATACAAGTCTTTTGTTGTAGTTTAGGTTCTGCCTAACATATAGGCTATAACATGCAAGCTCAGCCCAAGGAAAATGCTAGTGGTAGGTATTAAGTCTTAAAACTACTGCCTTTTTTTGGTTATCTTTAGTCTCGTGCTATAATGACTATGGTATTGGGCTTTATACTTCTATGAAAATAGTATTAAGTTCATCATCTAGATACATAATTATTTTGAACTCTATCTGCTATTTTCAACATTATACCCTTTGGAATGATTTTTATGAAAAGTTTTACAGAGTAAAAATATCTCTGATTTGGTTTTTTTTTTTGTGATAGAGAATAGGGCGGACGAGCAAGCGGTGCCACGTGATGGTAAGTGTTACCGCCGCCCATGGACACCTGCAACACCAGGGGGTACTGTACTACTCACTATATAAACGACAACGCCGCACACTCCATTGATAAACTGGTAATCAAACCGCTACTATTGGATACCTACATCTATGTAAATCGGTGCCAGTGCAGTGTCGTGTAGGTAATAGGTATTCAGTGCAAGTGCTTTGGTAGTTAGTGTGAAAAAAGTACTGAATTTTAAAATATCATAGAACATAACTTGTTAGTTTTCACGAAAGAATTTCAGTTTTGTGAGGGTGCAGGTACGTATTCTATATTTAACCCCATTTCTACTCCAATATACTCCTACTCCAATGTACATGTATTATCTACTTATGCATCTGATTGCTAAAATATTGCATTATGAAATTTATAACTGAAGTAACACCTCAGTACGGTTTCTGCTCTTGAAATAAGGACACTATCTACCCCTTAATAACTACTACCCTACTTAATAACTACCCCTTAAGGGGGTAACCAACGCATGGCACCTAACTAAGCGAGAAAATGTCCTTTGATACCCCTTTTCATTAAGGCTCTACAGGATTTTCATTAAAACATTTTTAATTTGAAAAAGAGGCGTCATAATCTTATTTTCAAAAATTCCATACGCGACTTTGAAAACTGCACTTGAATAAGAAATAAACTAGCATAGCTTTGAAATAGCATTTTACTTTGCTGGTGGAAAAAGTCCGTATAGGTGCAAGCAACTGTATGTTTTACTAGCGTAGTAAATAGGAAGAAAATTATATTACCCACCGACTAATCACCAACATGTTCTAAAAGGTTTTTACACTACCTGTGACGTCGCGTTGGCATAATTAAAAATTGCTTTACCCCCTTTTAAGGGTCATTTTTTATAGAAGTGGCAAACGGACGAGAGATACTAGAGGGCATGCGAATGTACTCCTGACCTTGGAAGAAACTATTCTCCTATTTCAAGATTCTATAGCAATTCACAATACTTTATTGTATTCCATAATGTTTTAAAATTTGGTGAACGTTGAAACAACACAGCACACTTTGAAACACTTTAGAAACATATGTGGGTAGGGAAAAAAATATTTATAGAATAAATAAATTAATTACTTTCCTTCTTTATACAATTTCCCTCCTCTACAGTTTCGTTTAAATCAGCCATTCCCGAAGTGGTTGATATCGACCCCCTGGGATCAATTTGAACTTTCTAGCGATAGTTAGATAGTATCAATAAAAAAATTTGGGTGTAGACGACAGTTCAAAATAGACGCCTTAGCACGCCTTCGTTAGTGCAAAATATCTATTATACCAATAGGTACCTAATTAAGTAGATAAAGATTTTTATCTCTATTTAGGTACACCGCAAAAAGAGTCACACGTAAGAATGCATGAAATAACACGTAACACAAACATATCTGTGCATTGTCCCATCGAACGTAGCAAAGGGCATAAAAAACAGTTGCATGTCAGCATTTAATCCGCATTTATTAGTTTGAGTAAGTAAAGTAAATTACTTGGGGTCAACGTTCTTAATAGTTTTTGGGAAAGGGGTCTGCGACAGAAAGAAGTTTGGAAACCCCTGGTTTAAATTCTCAGAAAAATATTCTCAATCCTTAAAAATATTCTTTCAAATTTTTAACGTAATAAAGGGAACCGGTAAACAGCTTTTCTCTCCTAGACATGTAAAAAGTTGTATACTAAAAACAAGTTTCCCTCGCAGATACCCCAGCAATGCAATCGTTTAGCGAAATCGGCTAGACAGCAACATCTGGCGGATAACTTTTGATGTTTCCCGTTACGGTCAACCCATTCACAGTCAACATACCTATTATTACACTACATACCTTACCTCATGTAATATCCGAATTATGTAGACCGCCGGCGGAGGAGCGAAAAAAAACCAATTTACTAATACTAAATTTTAATTATAAGGACAATATTACTAACTACATTTTAACTACAATATTCTAACTACATGCTAACGTGCGACCCTAATCGAGGTTGGATTATGAGTGCCCGGAATTTTCCATGCTTCGGTGCGATGAAGTCTTTCCACAGCTACACGTGGCGCACCGTCAGCAATGTCCCCGTTCCCAAGTCCATTTGGTAGCACGCGGTAGGTATTGAGGCGTCAGCGATTTTCCTAATGTGAGCGCGCGTAACATCCGGCAATGTATATAATAATAAATAACAATTTATTGAATAACAAAGTACTTTACAGTCAGTGACCCCCATACGACACCGAAGCCTAAATTGAAATGTTAATGAAAACCTAATTGAAATAAAGGAAGCAATTCAGGGCAGTCACGGGACATATGAACACCAGACTACGCTTTTTCTGAAAATTTCTGTATTGTTATGTGTGTAAATATGTGTTTTTGTACTTTTCTTTGTAACTGTAGTGTCCTGTAACTATGTTCTGAATAAATATCTTATTTATCTATCTAAATAACAGTTAAACTGTAAACTGTTGGAATGAGGACTGGCTGGTATTCTTTCTTGAAGAACTCCTACCATCCGAGCTAACGTTGCAATACCGTTTAGAGTTTAGTACGAAGGAGAAGCATCAAACACAATGACATTACCCCGAGTACTCCCTTATCTTTCGCACTCAGGAAGCTCTATAAACATCAATAAATATTCAGTCCGCGCGACAATCAGTCGCGCGAGTTTTAATTGAAACCCGACGATCCGACCGATCGTTGCATACATTTGAATATGAATTTTTGGTAAATAAATTTGTTTTGCTTGTCCTTTGTCGGTTTTGTCTTTTTGTGTCTGCAAAAATGTAAAAATATTTTGTCTGCGTGCGAAGAACGGAAGATCGTCGATAGAGGGTCTTATAAATCTAAGAAACTTAAATATGGCATTATCTAAAACAAAGCGACCGTATTGTCGGTGCTGACTTTGATTAAGATTTTTCAATTATAATTTCCTCGTTTCAAGATTAGGTATGTCTAAATAGAAACTTGCTCTAAAAATTTAGTTTCTAAATTCTATTAGTTTCCAAAATATTGAGACTGTTGAAATATTAGAAAAATAACATATTTCTATTGCGTTATGTCAAAAGTCACAATGTTAAAACACACGTTTGAGCAATCTTCAAGCAATGAAATTTTAAGGTAGAATATCTTAACTAAAGTTAACTAAAGTCACTACGTGAAGCTGGAATGAACTGGCAGCCGAGGCTACGACATGGGGCCCTTCAAGATAGCTGTGAACAGGATTTTTCCAAAGTTGGCAGCGCACTGGCATGCCCCCTGGTGTTGCAGGTGTCCATGGGCGGCGGTGACCACTTACCATCATGTGGCCCTCCCGCTCGTCTGCCATTGCTCGTTCTATAAAAAAAATAAAGTTCACTCCAATAAAAACATCCATTTTGATCAGATATTGTTCATAAATACAGTTATTAATTCAATTAAACTGACACACCCGGATGATCTGATCTAGTTATAAATTCTCAACGGAACGATTTAAAATTGTCTCAAATCTGTTATCGTTTCTTTATTACTGTTTCATGTTTTGTAACAATACCAGGAACTCTCGAGAACAAACTTGAGTCGACTTCGGGAACTCAGTGTGGCGGAGTGAGATAAAAGCCAGCTGAATATGAAACAATAGATGTTAATAAATGAAATGCTAGCTTGGATTTATCTTTTGCGAATGGAGCGTTGGATAGCACTAGAATTCTGGGGTAGATATTTATACGAGTCTACTAATGATTTTATATAGTGTTAAATAAAACATAGCTCCACTCTCTTGGTAGATATTTATATGAGTCTACTAACGATTTTATATAGTGTTAAATAAAACATAGCTCCACCTCTTAACACTAAATTTCATTCGTGAAAACTAACAATTTTTATTTCATTACCTTTTAAAATTCAACACTTCTTTCCACATAAACCACTCACTCACTCACTCGCATTCGCACCGATTTACATAGATATAGGTACCTAATAGTAGCGGTTCAATTAGCATCTATTTATGAATAGTGTACGCGACGGAGTTGCCGTTCGTAGTAGCGTATACTGAATAAATATAGAGTAACAAAGTCAGAGATAGGGAATGCAATACCAGGATACCGGGATCCCGAAATGCCGGGATCACGCATGCAATATGCAGGACTAATCTCGCTCGTAAATTGAGCGGGATCCGACGGGATTTGCGGGATTGAGGAGAAACGAAGTTCATGCGTGTTACTCTGCTCGCGGGCACGCGCGACTTAATGAAGCAGCATCAGCAGCACCAATGTCACTTCGAGACGAACTCGAACTGACCTTGACCAGTTTGAAAACTTCTGGAACACCCCAACCTAGCAGTGCAATAGCATCTGGCAATAGCAATCTTGAGGTTTTGATAAGGAAGGAAATGAATTATTTTGATTCGGGTGGATTAAAAGACGCATACCACCAATTTGCCTTTAACTCATTAATGGCGGTTGTTCCTACTAGCGTAGAAGCAGAACGAGCCTTTTCTGCTGGTGGCTACCTAGTCTGCAAGGTCAGGAGCCGTTTAGCCGATGAAACAATTAACACTTTAACTTTTTGCGCAGTTATTTTCAAAATAATATTTAATTCTCTTGTAATGTTTAATTTCTTATAATAATAATGTTTAATTCTCTTTGAAAAATATTAATAAAGAATTTGTTACTTAAAATTTGTTTAATTTCTGTTGAAACCCTTCAAATGTGGTACTAGTTTATGATTTATTTCCGAAGTCTTACAGCCACCTGCGGGATCCCGCAAATACCTGGATCCGCGGGATTGAGAATGTTCAGTCCCACAAATACCGGGATTGAAATTATCTTACGGGATTGCATTCCCTAGTCAGAGACAATATTTATTTATTTCTTTTTGGGATAATATCAAGTTCAAAGGAAGTCGCAGAACATACGTCGTTAGTTTTAATGATAGAAATCCACTATTCATGTATATTTTTATTTAAGCCTATATACCTAGTACATATATGGGAACTGATGCGTTCGAATCGTCGCGACGCTGCACGTGTCTGGTTCCAGCATAATAATTGCAGTTGCATTGTACAGCATTAGAGTATGATTATATTAGCATAATAATACTGAAGTACCTATATATAATACACACAAACATTTAAATTTTCCATATTACCCCAGTTTTCGGGTCTTTCTTGTGAAGTAGCGGAGTTCCGAAACATTTTTAACACATTCACAGGTTTCAACGACACAATTTAAAGGTTGACCCAAATAAATCACAAGCGACTTGGTCAGCTTTTGGCACCGCACTCAACCCGTAACACGTGCACTGGCTGGCAATAAAATTGGATATATACTCGTAATATTCTAACACTTAAAGTTTGTTCAGCTTCAGTTTTTCCACGAGGTTTATTATAAAGAATGAAGGTGGTAACGGAATAGTCTGCCTGATGGTAAGCGATTATTATCGATTGGCATCAACCTTTAACGTCCCAAGGTACAGGGCACGGCGGGGCACAGGCTTCCCTTATTAAATCACTGGGAAGTTTCAGATCATAATCCACCACGGGGCTACAGCGCGGATGGGTGAATACACTTACGCTACCTTTTTTTTATTTCTCGAACATCCGGGTTTCCTCGCGATGTTTTCCCTTACCAGTGATATATTTTTGTTAATCCCTTCAGTGGTACGTACAACTCACGTACGGATCCGAGTCGAGTATAGATACCCCTAGACTATCACCGCTTTTATATAAAGCGATTATTATCACTTATGAACATTTTACCTAATAATCAATCGAAAATTATGAATATGGGCCTTTCTGCATATTCATAGCATACCTTAAGCAATTTGGGATACGACACGATCTAGTAGAATTGCGAATAGGGAGTTGACTTCATACAATACAATTCAGATTTTTATTTCAAATGCCTAATCTTTGGCCAAACAAGACTATAAAACAGTTGAAGGTTAAAACGTACGTGTTTCGGTAGTGAGTGAGATATGCCAGAGCCCATTCCCATCCTATCTCTTCCCATTTCGCCAACCTTTTCTCCAAATCCATTCTTTCATCAACAAAGGTAGGCAGCGCATCCGGGATGTGTGTCAAAGTTAGTCATTTTGGACTAATGTTGGCATGTATTGCGGATGTCTACGGGCGACAGTAGACAGTTACCACCAGGTGAACTGTAAAAAGAAAAAGTCACATAGGTATCAAACTGTATGACCTTTAATTAATGTTAAATATAAAACTACTTGAAAAATGTTAAAAACATTACTATCATCAATGTGATTATTAAATCAGTTAAAAGTAATAAATAGATATTGGGTAATTTCAATTTTCTATTTTTATATACATCGATGACTTAATATAAGGAAATTTCTACGCAATATGAGGTATACTTTCATAACTAGCGAAAAATATGCAAAGTATCTTTATTATTAGTAATAACGCGTCTTTTATTACAGCATTGTATAAGGACTTTCGCGAAGTACCTGTAACGACTGACGGCTATTCTGACGCATCCTGACGCATCCTGAACGCATTCTGACGCATAGAGAATAGTGGAAAAATCTACTTGTTTTCCCTACCAGCCGATAAGGATATATGGAATAGCTCAGGCCTGATTCCATAAAGGTTGCGAGCGGAGTGGGCGCGGGCGGCTAACGGAATCCGCTGTGTGTTTTCCAAACACATGTATTGGTTGAGGTGTGGTCGGTACGACTGCGGGGCGGCAAGCGTATTCCGCGACGACGCTTACGAATATTTTGAGCGGGAACGGACAGTACAGGTCTACTCCGAAAACACGAAAAACGAAGTTTCGTCCAATATTTCAGTAGATTCCTACCACGAAAATATTCACTACGATATATCGGCCCGAACGAACTTAATTTGACATTTGAAACTACTCCCATCGCACGAGACAACAATCGAAATATAGATTTTGGCAGGAGATACTTGGAGGTCAAACGTCAAATTTGACGATAACAATATCTCACCTTTTAAATAATTGGTATTACACGATATATAGAGCTACGAACGAAGGAAAGTGAGAGTAGGGTTATAGCACATCGTTCGTTGGAACTTCGGTCGGGCCCGAAACATCTGAATCGTAAAATCAGAGTAGACCCCCAGTTTACAATTTTCTCTGGGATGAAGTGCGTGTTTGTAATGACTATAGTTTTAAGGTTTTTGAGTATAATAATATTTCAAGTAAAAAAATGTATTTCTTTAAAATGAAACTTCTTATAAATCAAATTTTGACTGAGACTTTACCTATAGAAAACTGAGACTCCGCCCCAGCGAGATCGCATTAACTGCGGACCCGTTATAAAAGCGGCGCCGTGTTTTCCGCTCCCGCTTCCCGCCCCGCGTCAACTCCGGATGCAGCCTTATATGTTCATGAATAGAATCATGAACGGAGGGGTTCAGTGCTCGATTTAATTCATACAAGTACTAAGTATTTATCTCTGTGCGATAATTTGTCCGCCAGTGTAACAAGTCCATCCGGGACTGCTGACGCGGAAGGACTTGTGCATTATGTTAAGTGTACCCTTTAAAATTCCACATACATTGTATTACACACATACATTACACGTTTTAAAAGAGGGTAGCAAGCGCAGTTTTCGTTCATATTTTTAGCAAAATTTGTTTGACCAGGCGGATTTTTAGTATTTCCAGGCGTTGGCTTTTTTGACTACCCGCCCATGACGTAATCTGTCTGGAGTTAATATGAATATAAAATTACTTCCAAAAAGGGATTTTGTGTGAATGTTTTCATTTCGATTGTAGGGGGTAGACGAGCAGACGAACGTTTGTGGTATGAAATAACTACTTACCGATCTATTTGTTAATTTTATTTATTTAAACTCCATTACTGAAGTACCTACATATTTGACACATACAAAAGGCAGACACCCTCTACCAGTAGCGGAGATTACGACATTCGAATTTCCAAAAAAAATCATTACCTACCTACATTTCGACTAACGGTAATCAGTTGAATTCAAAACACCAATCAGTTCTATCGTCTCACGAGGCTAGTTACTCTTAGCAGTTGTAGCGGTTGTGCTCGTACTTTTAAGGTACATTGTTTTAGTGTGCGTAAATCTGAGAACGCTGTTCGATTGTTTTTTTTTTTTTTATTTTATTTTACTGAGTCTCACGTGATGGTAAGTGTTACCGCCGCACATGGACACCTGCAACACCAGGGGGTATGCGGGCGCGCCGTCGACCTTGCAAAATCCTATTCACAGCTTTCTTGAAGAACCCCACGTCGTAGTTTAATGGGAAGACCTCTTGAGGCAGTTGGAGCACAACCATTATTAACGTAACCCGCCTTCATGAGATGAAAGAACTATTACGAGGTACGTATATGCGTTTGCGCCTGCGCGCGCGTGCCAGTGTGCATTTATGTGTTTTTATGTATGTGTGTATAATAAGAATGGATTTTTGGACTTCGTATTTGAAAAAAATTAACATAATATGAAAAAATTGTTTATTTATCAAAAAGCCTCAATAATTTCCGAATTACAAACGGAATCCGTGGTTTCGGGTTTCGGGAAAGGCAAACACATTTGTACACAACTTAACACAACTTATTCTTCGTTCCTCCTTTTCATTTTCTCTCTCTACCTCTCTTTCTTTATTTCTACTTTGAAGCAGAATTCACAAACGGCCACGTTTCCCCTAAACATTAAATTATGAAGAAGCACAATAAAGGTCCCTTTACACTTACACCATTAAGCCGTAAATAAGTTCGAAACGTTTTATACCTTCAATTCGCATTCGATAGGTTTTATCGAGTTTTAAAACGATCGTTAAAATGTGTTGTAAACATGTACAATGTAAAAGGTTTTTCTTTATTGGACTGTTTAGGTTTTTATTGCCCAACATTCTATATTTAACTGGCCATACCTGCATGTAAAAATGTTACAAAAGCACCCACTAGAAAACATATCATAATTATGGATATCGACAGCAGTGGCTAGAGGATAAGAGAGGAAAATGGTATGTTGTAGCAAACCTTGAAAGGGCCTATGTCCAGCAGTAGGGGGAGGGATATGAAAGGGCTTATGTATAGCAATAGAGAGAGGGATACAGCAATACAATGCAATGCAACCGGCCCATTCTTTTTGCACATCGTCTCGTACACATTTGCACATGAGGGATGTAAGACCTTAAAACGCCACGCTGGCCAAGCGCATTGCCGAGTCCACTTTTTTAGTATTTTTGCTCAGAGCATGCGGTAGCCACTTTGTTATCTCTCAGTCGCCTTTTACATCACCCACAGGAAGGATGGAGTGGTGCTATTAAAACAGGTATACAGCAATGGAGGGCCATTTTAGTCTCTTTTTTTATATTAATTAAGTTAATAACGTCATTTAAAACCGGATGAAAAACCTTAATCCAAGTTTGCACATTAGTAAACGTCTATTCTGACAACTTAACCCTTCAGAACCCGAAAGGGTTAACACAAAAACTTCATTAGTATGCTAAAGTAGCTCAGGTGGCTGTTAGACCGGGGCACAAAGCTTGAGCGTATGGTTTCGGTTAAGTATTTAAGGATACTAGCAGTAATTTTTCATATTTTGATTTTTTTTTAACAAATTCCATCATATTTTTATAAAGACTACTTTTTTAATGAAATATACACTAGTTTTCTACTGTATAACTGATAAGCTACACAAGTCCATGTACCACGGAAAACGACATAACGACAAAGAAAAAAACGATAAACAAAAAAACTTTGACGAACATTTTGTAGCAAACGGCAACTAGCAAATACTTTCCACATCGGTATTTGGTAGAATGAATCAGAGGTAAAATTCGTAATTATTGCAACATTACCATTTGTATCAGGAGCGATGATACCCCAGGGGTATCTGTACTCGACTCACATTAATGTGATAGTGAGTTCAAATCCTCGGTTCGTACCATTGAGTTTCTACTTAAGTACAGATTTTTAAAAATTGTGAGGAATATGTGATCCACCAATCCGTTTGGACCGCACTGGTCTCGCGTGGTGGATTACAGAAACCAGCCAGTGATTTACTAACTAGGGCTGATACAAGTATCCCTAACCCTACCATAACCAGCCCCGTTATCGGCCACCGCTGGACACGGACCTCCGCACATTGTCTTATTCATGAGAGATGTATGGCCTTGAAACGACAGGCTGGCTAAGCGGGTTGGCAAGTGCATTTTTCTAGAGGGTGGTGTTATTCTTCAGTACTTGTGATAACAGCGACTTTGTTATGCCTAGTCGCCTTCTACGAGACCAAAGGATTGAGTAGTAGGTACTATTCTACGTGAAAACTCCGCCGACACCACACGATCCTAATTGTATTACTATTTGTATTCTAATTATTAATTTGAATACAAATAGTAATTAAATAAATTAATTTTGATTTTATTTGACATCCGTAAACAAGCCAACATTGGTCATTCTTGACGGGAGTTTTCATATAATGAAGATTTATTTGGGTGTCTGTAATCCTAATCGCTTACAGAAGGATAGTCGTCTTTTCACAAGGAAAAAAATATCGCTGTTCTCTTATTTCTCACACCAACCAACCAATCTCCTAACCTCACCGTGACGTGGATTCCAACCTGACAGAGGTCGGCGCGAATTGACATACTGACAGGTGTCCTCGTTGCCAAGTGGGCTGACGAAGTTGACAGGCAAATCCGAGTGGATTGAGTATAACATCGGTCTAACCTAATTCGATGATAAAGCCCAGTGAGTACATTTTATTGGAACGACTGAAACTTGAAATGGATTAAATAGAACAGCAGGAAATGACATACAACAAACATTGGGGGAATAGGATAATGTAGGGTGTACATGTGATGGGTGTACAGTACATGTGAATGTTCTGTGTGAGTAACATGGCCAATGAGTACGCCCAGCGGCTGTGGGATTGAAGCGTGCACCCTCCATTTTCAAATTAGGACAATTGGATAGGACTCGTAAAATTATGCAACATTTATTTATTTATTCAAACATAACAGAAGGTACATTACAGTTATGAAAACCAATGCGTACATTATTTATACCGTACCTTATTTAAAACGATTTCTCGAAGAATTCCACAACATACCTTCTCAGAACTCGCTCATTTGAGAAGCAAAACATCTATGTCCCTACGCCTCGCTAACATTTTATTAATACAACGTATGCCGTGACCGGTGCCGTGACACCGGTGCATTACGTCGGAGGTTAGTACGAGATAGAAACTTCCTCTAGTAACCGATTTATTGTTTAGTGCAAAATCTTTGGTCTAAGCACTTTTTTCGAATATGTACAGAAAATACTGAAATCGTGCTTCCAACTGGCTCTGCTATTGACCTTTTTTTTCATTCATTCGTAATAGAGATGTTTCAAAAAAATCACTATTCGCGAATATGAATATATTGCCCCACTATTAGCGAATACAATTACGTACCTAACCTGCTACTCCTGTAGGTACTTGTAAAATTCATAAGCGGGTAATTTGTACATCACCGGCACGGAATCTTGGCCAAGCGCTTACCTCGCGATAAATAAAGTTTTAAGTATTTATAATTGGTATAGATGTGGGTACAAATGTTTAATCTGTATACCTTCGGAAAATAAATGCCAGTCTCGTAATGTGAATTTCATTGTCCACAACCTTGTGCCATTTAATTAGATACACACCAATAATAAATGTTTGTTATGACGGTATGTTGAAAAAATGTTTACCTTCAACATTTTAAAAGGTAGAAAGGTAAAAAAAGTAAACATTTTTTCAACATACCGTCATAACAAACATTTATTATTGGTGTGTATCTAATTAAATGGCACAAGGTTGTGCCAGGTTCAAGGTTCAAGAGGATAATTCATTATATTTGAGTGTACTGTAACATTTCTTTTAACTTTTAGTTGAATTTGGTAATTTGAGCGACAAAGTTGAAGTCTTAAATTTGGTATTGTGAAAAGTGTACCGTTAGATTACTGCATTATCGTGATTTTGTAATTTAAATTCAATATTCAGAGGTACGTTAAATCCAAACAAAATACCCATAACACCAGCTCAGGTTGCACAAGCCGTAGCATTAATCGATCAGGGCCTTACACAACGTGAAGTAGCTATCGCGCTTAATCTATCCCTTTCATCTATGCAGTACGCCCTGAAATGATACCAGGAGACTGGCCACTACATCCGCAGACCAGGCGGTGGAGGCATAAGATGCACATCAGCCCGGGACGATCGATTTATTGCCCTGGAAATTTGAGAAACCGCTATCTTACCGCTGTTGAGATCCGCCAGCGGCTTCAAATCGCGAGATGTGTGAATTTTAGCGAACGTACAGTGAGAAGACGCATGGAGGAAGTGTATTTTAAATCAAGGAGACCGGCACGTGGTCCACAGCTTCTCAGACAACACCGAGTAGCTCGACTTCAGTTCGCACTAGACCACACACACTGGACCCACGAGCAGTGGGCTAAAGTTCTGTTTACAGATGAGTGTAAAATCGCTTAAAGTGCTCCAGACGGTCGAAAACGAGTCTGGAGAAGAAGAGGAGTACGATTTTCGCCCATTACCACCACACAAACAGTGAATTTCACGGAGGTTCCATAATGCTTTGGGGAGGAATAAATTCCGACGCTCGTACGGAGTTTGTTATCGTCGACAATCGGCTAAATGCAACTCGATACATCGAGGAGATTTTTCTGGATCATGTTATGCCTTATTCGAGGTTCACTGGACACGACCAATTCCTTTTAATGCACGATAATGCACGCCCACACGTCGCACGTTGCGTGAATGAGTACCTTCAAGAGGTCAGTATTCAGAACTTGCAGTGGCCGGCTCGTAGCCCGGACTTAAATCCAATACAACACATCTGGGACATGCTCAAAAGAAAGATAAAGTCAAGCTCCAACCCGCCACAGACACTCAATCAGCTACGAAATGCAGTACTGGACGCTTGGGAAAACATACCGCAAGTTTTCCTAGGTTTTCGCGATTACTATACATAGCAATTAAACAACTTTAACGGTTTAAATCGCGTATATTTGACATTATTTATATCCCGACGTTTCGAACACTTTGCAGTGGACGTGGTCACGGGGTGACTAATTGATTTTATTTGTCACTTGAGTTATTAAGAAATTATTTGGACTACCGTCTGAATTTTTTTTTTTTTTTTTTGACGGTACCAATAGACCAATCCAGACGGTAGTTCAAAAAATTTAAATTAAATTTAAGTTTAATTAAACTGTAAAATAATTTACTAATTAAATTAAAAAATCAGCTAACTACGTAACTTGTTTTCAAATTAATGATTACACTTATAAGTCAATGTTGGCATGTATCACGTATGTTTATTGGCTACAGTATCCACTTACCATCAGGTGGACTGACTATATGCTCGTCTGCCACCTTCATCCATAAAAAAAAATTTGATCCATCAAAAGTGCGAGTTTTCCCTGGTGCTTTTATTAGTCGATTAATATTAGAGTTCGTTATTAGATTATTAGGTATTCGTTTAGAAAATGACGAATATTCGGAACATCCCTAATTCATACATACATGTATATAAGGTCAATTATTTTCTCTTCAAAAGAAACAAACTATGTGGTGTTGCTTCGATATATGTACAAAGAAACGACATATAAAGTTTATTCTTCAATCCTTTTTAAAATCTATTATTTATCCTTACAACACTCTTATTTTTGTTTCCCTACAATTTGACAGTCAGCACGATTCTCTTCACTTGACGCCTAAAGTCGTCGCCACCACTGACGTCCGATAGACGCGGCGCTCAAATCGCGTAATGAAATGTTGCCAGCAAGACGGGCAATAATTTACCCCTTCTAAAAGGCAACCTATTCTAATAAATTAATTAATAAATCAATGCATATGATAAAATTAATGCAATCAATAAATTGCTAATTCATTCACATTGTAAAACTAGTTTCACGTTTCATATTGTTAATTTAGGATAACAAGCAAAGATAGATAATGGGGTTTTTAATAGGCATAAAAATAAAATAATTATCATATTGCACTAATTTAATTTTTATTAGATACAGGGTTTTTCATTAAGAGCGCTCGAACTTTGAAATGAAATAAAACAAGCTGTCTGATATTGCCTGTCTGAAACAAGTGATATTGCCACAATTGTTTTTTTTTGTTTTAAAGTACTTTCGATGACATTATGTGTGGAAAATAATTTCGGCCAAATGGCCGCCGCGGCTCCGCTGTAGGTGGACCACTTTTGTACGACATATTCGCATAAATGGGTCCCAATTTCATGAAGAACGCGAGTTATGTTGGCCTTCGGCAATTATAGGCAATAGGCAATTCCTTCCTTAGTAATTCGTGAAACCGTTTTCATGGAAACACCTAATAAACAAATATATTATTTTCTGTTAATTAATCCATTATGATATTTCTATGTTCAATCATAATTTTGCATAAAATGCAATAAACTATATCGTCCATTAGACAAAGTTAGGCCTTTTTTGAGTAATAGTTTTTATCCGACTAATAATATTTTACCCATTTATTAGGCAAACACTTAAACTCTGGCATCCCTAAAATTTACCTGTCATGGCAGCGACTCGCATTTGTACATTATTTAACGGGATCAGTACTCCTTTATTCTTCTGCTCCAATTCACAAAATTCCTTCACTTTTAGGATCATTTCCTGGGCTGCACTTTTTACAACTTTACGCGACATGATCAATTTAATTTCAATGTAATTTCAAGAAAATCCACAAACGATACTCTCCACGCACGCTCCTGACAAACTACAAGATGGCGGAGTTGTCAAATTTAGTTCCAATTTTTATCGCAAGACTTCAGTGGTAGCGAGGACTCTACACTATTTTATCGACACTATGATAGTTTTACCGACACGCGGATCACGACAAAATTCAAATGAAAGAAATATATTTTCTTTACATGTATGTACTATATATATAAATAAATAGTATCCGAGTTTCTAAAACGATATCGTACTATCTAAACGAACCTTAATGCCGTAAGTACTTCATTGTGAATATATTATAATTTAATCATCATAATCCATCTTTAGACAATATTATATACTTCTAATCTTATCTAAATATCTTATCTCATACATAATTATTAATAATTAATTAATACATTTGTAGAAAGCAGCCGAAACAGATTATAAAATGTATTCTTTGTTATTATTGAGTCCTCGTCTCGGAAGTGTTCAAAAATGTTAAGAATATTTTTAGGATGTTTATTTATTGTTGCAGGGACTTCTGTACATGGTCAACTAACTACACGTACGTAAAAAATATATTAATTTAAAACGATTGCTGATTGTCGAAATGTGTAGTTTACACTATTGCCGGCTGACTTTAGTGAAATTGTGGTTTCAAACTGTGATTCGCATCATTGAATTACTGAGTTTTTTTTTTCTTCATACAATGGCATTAACACATTCCGCCAGAGTCAAGTTTTCTTCGTAATAAACAATTTCAAAGTCTAAAACGTATCCTATCAATCGTATCGTACTCGTCAGCAGTCGCTCAGTAAAACGATAGTAGGTTTACTGAGAACAAAAGAAGACTCCGAAACGCAGTCCCACGCTTTTGTTTCATTATCATAAACACCATGTACGAAATAACACTTTAAAATTTAATAAACTATCACTATTAAACCACAACCCGCCTAATACACAAATTTCACAATAATCAAACAAAAATACAGCGGCACTCTCCGAGTTCCCGCCAATATGTGTCACTGTCAATACATATATCTATCTAATTCATTGAAATCAAATTTAACAGAAAAATAGTTTGAGTCTGTATCTCGTTTTAGTTCGAAGATCAAATATATCAGTTCAGTAATTACAAAATTATAACGGTATAAACTTTTCATAAAACGGTTAAAACAGCTTTTGATTTTTTACGAACATTTTTCAACGGCATACCATTATTTTCATAATTTGAAACAATTTTGATTTTCAGTGAGTAATGTGCGCTTGGTAGGCTTCACGGACTACATGATACAAGTTATAGGCGAGACCATGAGAGCCGTAGAACAGAGAGGATGGTGTAATTTGAAACTAGCTGACATGACGGAGGGTATAGAGTAAATACTTTTGCATTCTGATTGAAATATTTAATCATAGTTAATTTCATTCTCTACACCACAAACCAGTTTAAAGCGAGAGAAAGACAACTATTAATCTAGTAAATTAATACCGTACCATCAGCTTATGTCTCCCTACTGCTGGGTATAGGCCTCTCTCATAAACCGCCATCACACACGGTCTTCTACTCTTCTCAACCAGTCATTATTTACAGGTGTCTTGCTTCAAATCCACGTGGCCGGAGATCCCAGGCTACGAATCGTTATATTAATAAGTTAAAACTTTTTTTTGTTTCTATTATAAAATATCTGTCATTTGCCGCTGTGACTGTAATCTTTCGTTGTGAGACTTTTTATAATCCTAACGATTGGTATTCAGCAGTCATTTGCACGCGTCCAATACAAGTAGGTACCTAATTCTCAAAATCTTAGATGACTTCGTAGGTCAACAAATATTCGACAGTAGAAGCAAAGATTAACTCATTCTAGATGATATTTAGCTCTTATTAGAGCTATGATGCCTATTAATTATAAGAGTTATTTGGTACTAGAGCATTAATTTCAAGGCGTGTCGACGTTTGACAATCTGGACTGTTATTAGCATGTATCGCGGATGTTCAAGGACGACAGTATCTGCTTACCATTAGGTGATCTGTCTGCTCGTCTGCCAACTTCTTACTGTACATAAAAAAAAACTAATGAATAATAAATAATCCAAAATAATAATGCTTATTAATTATTTGTAGTGAAATGATCATGGGCTGGCACGTTGACGGCACTGTAAGCTATTTGAATGGCTTTGTCACCTCTATGAAGGCCATGGACATCCTTCAGACCAGCATCAATCAGATATGGCGATTCAGCAGCGTTACCAACACCACTACTGTGGAGGTGACAGGAAAACTGAGACTACATAATGTAGCTCTTGGTTTCGATGTCGTGGCGAATTTAAATAATGAAGTACATCGGTTCACTGGAGTCCATGAACATACGTTGGTGACATTTGATTTTATTGTAAGTATTTAATTCAGAATAGCAAGATCTGTTCATCTTTTGAAATTGATATCTACATTATATGCTGCCACAAAATTCACTTTGTGGTATAGAATATGCTTGCCAATGGTAGTGAGCAGGTCATAGGTATATGCCACAGGCCGGTAAACGAATGGAGGCCACGTACCGGGAAACGCAGTGTGGGATATCCTCCAGCCAGCTGGACCATCATCTTGAAGAAGTTCACCTTTGGCGGCTGGACAAAAAGAGCCGAAGATCGCGTGTGGGGTCAAGTGTTTTGGGAGAGACCTATATCCAGCAATTAAGAGAGCGAGACTAATGGTATGGTATTGTATCAAAGGGAGATAGAAATAGTACTCGTAGCAAATCAACTGGACGTGACTTTACCACTGTTACATTTGTACTTGTTCATACATTTAATACATTTGTTTTATATCGGCTCTTGTGAAACAATCTATAAAATGATTATACTTTCAGGTCTTCAAGAACGCGAACACACACGAATTTACTGTCACAGTAGAGTTGGACAGTTTGCCCAACAGCTTGAATAAAATTACTTATATACCAGACAATAGTATAGCTGAAGTGCTATCTACACAGGTTGGTAATTTCAATAAAAATAGACATTTGTTAAGTGGTATTGAAAAAATAAGCGCTGATCGTTCGACGCTCGAGCCCTGAGTGAGGGCTAATGGACCTTAAAGATTCGAGTATTAAACGATCGTAAGCGATATAATCCAAGTTTTTAACGTTCAATGGTTTTAAACCCTTGAGGGTAAAAGCGAATTTCAAACGATTAAGGTTTACTAAGCGCTTAGCGATTATCTTTACATTTCTAGCATTAAGTCCACGTCCTATAGAAACATAAAGAACATAATATAAAGAACAGATCGAGAAGACAGATAAGTGTAAACATTTGCAATTACAACGTCTTAGAGCTTGAAGTTGGAAAAATCCTCGAGTAGTCTTTCTAAATATTAGTGGTAAAAACATGAAATGGTAAGTTGTCTCTGAAAGATAATAATATATTGAATAAAATTGTTTTTTTCCAATTTTATATTTTCTTGCGTTACGACATTAATATGATGTACTTATGTATGGTACGCCTGATATAGATATCGAATTTATACTTAATTGTCGCATTTTACAATAAATATATTCTGATTCCGAAAGAATTCTATGGCACTATATGTGTTTAAAGTCTTCGACATTTCGATTGTAATGTTGTTGTTACAAGAGTTAATTAGATTTACCTAATTTTTCAGTATTCAAAATATTAGCAACTAGCGACCCGCCTTCGCTCCCCTTCGGTTTGTTTTTTTTTTTTCAAAATTTCAAAATAAAATATAGCCTATATTAGACACGGATAATATAGCTTCCTATTTGTGAAAGAATTTTTGTAATCGGTTCAATAGTTCCAGAGATTACCCCCAACATACTTACAACCACACAATTTTACCTTTTTATATATTATTAGTATTAGTATAGAAGTATAGATAGATATAGATTGCTCTATGTAATATGGAATGCAGGTTCCGTCTAAGATCTAAAGTAGGGTTTGTCAAGTAGGTTTCAATGTGTTTGAACTAACTAACTACTCTGTACTAACTATTTGTACTCTTCCGTCCTCTTAGAAATTGTTTTATCTATATTCTTTATTTCAGTATGACAGGAACAGCACCCACCAGAGTATAAGCGATTGGGGAACTCTTATCTTCCAGCCCATTGCTCTAGATGTCGCCACATCGAAGATCCAGTTTCCAACTATATGCTATAACTGTAATCTATCTTCATAAATACATGAACACCAACGTCTTTTTTTAAACCTTAGTTGTAACCTTAGCTAATGTCATAATATCACATTGTATTTGTATTGGAGAGTAGATGTGATACCCTATGTTCGTCCCTGAAAAATACCCTATATCCGTCCCTGGGTTTCGATCTATCTCCGTACCAAATTTCATCAAAATCGGTTCCGTGGTTTAGCCATGATAAGGTAACAGACAGAGGTACTTTTATAGATTAAGTCTTAGTATAGATTAAGTAATTACTAACTCGTAGAGTATTAAGTGGTAGCCGCTAAAAATAAATGGCTACTGCGTGCCCTGAGGAACTACAGCACCTTTAAAAGAGTGAACTCACTTGGCAAGCAAAGCGTTTTACGGTCATACGTCTCTCATGCACAAGACAACGTGTATTAAAAGGCCCATGTACAGCAGTGGATACTAAAAGGGCTGGTTGCAGGCGCAAGTAATTAAGTTACCTTTATCTTTTTATAGCTATTTACGTATTTTAATGGTCTTCTGACAATAAAGTATAAACTAGAAGGGATTTAGTTACACACATCAGGGTGTTATCGATGGTCAATGGTAAGAATGACTCACAGAAGATTCGGTAAATATGTAGGTTAAGGTGTCCCTTATTTTTCAAAGTTTTTATTTTCTAACGCATAGGTCTTAGTTTTGTTCATTTGCTCTTAAAATACTCGGAAATAAATTTTAACCTTATTTGGAGTACGATAACCCGTGCCGACTTGCATCGAATCATGTTCATACAAGTTGCGCGGAAGTAGCAGCGCGTACTCGCAGTATCTGTCATTTGTTCTCAGTTATTCTCGTGATTAACACGCATTGTTTTACATTTAGAAGATGGCAGTGGAATTAAGAAGCAATAAAAAAAGTATTTTCTTAGTTGGTGACGGAAATTATCAAATAACAGGCGCAAAGTTACCGTCTAAACGTCAAGTTCTTGCAGTACTTTTTTCTAACATTCGCGAAGTTAAATTGACTGTTAGTGAAAGCGCAAATCTCGTCATTCGGGAGTGTATTATATTTTGGGAAAAAGCTAGAATCCCTACCAGAGCTATACTTAACTATGTAAAAAAACTTGTGAATCTTCACCATGCTTGGAGAGTTGCAAAAAAATTCCAAAAAAACACAAGATGTTTACGAGCGCCGTGAGGAGGACTTTCAAAACAATTTAGATAATTTATTCGATATAGCACACGCCGATGCTGTGGAACGGATGAAAATAGAGGAAGATAAAATCTTTTTACAAAGAAAAAGAGAACCAGGGCGTCCAGGATGTTTAGCGGGTGTAGACAAAATGTTAGCCGAGAAAAAAGAAAGGGCAAGACAGAGAAAATTAAAAGAAGAGAAAAAAAGACATGAACAAATGTGTTCCCAGAGTTTATCGTCATCTCTTACTACACAAGATTTTATACAAACGCAAGGACACCACGATCAACCTACCAGCTCTGATGAAAGCTTTGAGGAACCCTTGCCATCGACATCTCAAACGGTAAGTTCTGGAACTACTACAAAAAGAGGAAGGAAAGACTTTATCACGCCTAAGTTAGTTGCAACTTTAGATAGATGTCAATTAAGTATAAGGGATTCTGTCTATATACTTCAGGCTGTAGTAGAAACACTAGATCTTAGCTGTGATGATTTCCCGATAAACAAATCGTCCATTCAACGCATTCGTACACAGAGTAGAAAAGATAGAGCGGAATCTATAAATCCAGATTTTCAGAATATATGCCTGAAATGGTGACCGTTCACTGGGATGGGAAATTATTACCTGGACTGGACGTGAGAAGTTCTAAAGAAGAACGCCTGCCAATTCTTATTTCATTTGGAGAAAAGGAACAACTTCTGGCTGTGCCTAAACTGGAGAGCTCTTCTGGTCAAATCAAGCTAAAGCTGTGTTAAACGCACTTTATGACTGGAACCTCGATGACAAAGTACAAATAATATGCTGTGATACAACTGCGTCTAATCAGGGCGATTGAAAGGAGCTTGTGTACTTTTGGAACAAAAATTAGACAGGGAATTAGTACTCTTTGGTTGCCGCCATCACGTTTACGAACTGGTTTAAAATGTGTGTTCGAAACAAAAATCCACCAAATCACAAGTAGGCCTGATATCCCAATATTCAAAAAGTTTAGAGATAACTGGAAAACTATTAATCCTGCTGCTATTGAAACATACACCGATATCGTCACACAACATTTTTGTAATACAACAATAGAAGAATTGTTGACATTTTATAATCAAGAACTGCAAAAATCCATTGTACGTGACGATGGCTGTACAATGGCTAGAAGGTGTACAAGCTGGATGGCTAGAGCTATTTACTCTTTAAAAATATGTTTTGTTGCAATCCCAGCTCAAAATTAGCGACAAGGATAAACGAGTACTTCAAGACGTTTGTTTATTCATTGCGGTTATATATGTGAAACCATGGTTTGGATGTAGTCTGGCGGTGAAGGCACCAAATCAAGATTTGTGCTTTTTAAAGAGGCTTAAGGAATATGAAACTGTTGACAAATTGATTTCCAAAGCAGCCCTGAGCAAGTTTAGTCAACATCTTTGGTACTTGTCAGAAGAAATTGCCGTTTTATCACTCTTTGATGATGAAGTTGATGAACAAACCAAGAGAAACATTGTAATGAACTGACAAAGAGAGAGTTTATATGATTCTGGGAAGAGATACATTCCATCGAAAGAAGATATGTCTGATTATTTGTATGGTATGTGGGAATACAAAGTATTAATTTTTTACACTGTTTTCACTAAACTGATAATAATACTGCCTTATTTATTGTTGCAGGAAAATTATTAAGTGATTTTGTGTCTGTCAAGAGCACAAATTTATTTTCTCGATTAAAAATTGACGAGAACTTCCTCCAGAAACCTGTTTCTACGTGGGAAGAAGATGTTGCCTATTTAGAGGCAAAAAGAAAGGTTATTTCTTTAAGGGCAGTTAATGATACAGCTGAAAGAGCTGTAAAACTTATGCAAGATTTTCATGGTTTGATCACTGCAAAGGAAGAACAAAAGCAATTTTTGCTACGCTGTGTGCAAGAGCATAGAAATCTGTATCCAGACTGTAAAAAAGAGACCCTCAAAAGAAAATATCCTGGTTGATCTGTAATTTTATCTTCTTTTAATAAATAAGTACCTATTTACTAACTTTCTTTTTGATTATTATTTTTCTAAAATATAAATATTTCAATTGATTTAGCTACATAACGGAGAGGGTTAAAAACAGCAATTTTCAAAATCTTCAGAGCTCTGTCGGCACGGGTTAATGTTGACGTAGGAAGATAAAATTTTGTATTTGAGTAAGTCTGGGTAGTTTAAAAAGAATTAGGGGGTATGCATTTCGATATCCGAGAAAATATTTTTTTCGCCCATATAAGGGACACCCTAATGTAGGTACATTTCTGCAAGGTACCTATGTCCAGCTAGAATGTACTTAACCGATTCGATAATCACCTTTATTGTATCTAATTACTTTTACCTATCAGTAAAGCATGTCATTGATACCAGTCTGTGATTTATTTGATAAATGTATGTAACCTACGTATTTATATATGTAGATCTGTAGTCAGATTTCTGTTTTTCCTATATAGTTCTTGATTTGATTACAATTCGTTTACGTAGTTACGTACATAAAAGGCTAATGGCTCCCTTTCATCAGTAAGATTTATTACGAATTTTGACAGACTGTTTTATTGAAAGAATAAGATGAAAGAACGATAATAAGTTTATTTATATTTCAAATAACCTACATGATACTGCTCCAAAATACTTAATTTATTATACAAAAAATCTAAAAAAAACAGATCTGTAATTGAATATAACATAAAAACCTGCAACGTCATCACCAAAAATAAAATAAGTATTAAAAAAAAACAACAAATGTGGTACAAGTCATTAAACAATCAACCCGTGAACAAAATATAGTCACGATTCTGTTCGTTTACAGGATGCGAATTTCTAATACGAGAAACATTTATCTCGTCTTTCGAATTAGTCACTCGCACGGTCTGAACGAGCCTTCATGAATACAATATCAAATAAGCGCCAAATTAGTTTGATACGTTTAATATCTTGTGTAAGTTTATGCAGATAATTAAGATTAGATAAAAGGTCTTATGAATATAATTATCTAATTTTCTAGATTTTGGATATTTACGACGAAAGACGATTAAAATCTAATCTTGAAAGGACCAAATAATTTCTTGACATTGAAATCCATTCACTTATTAAGCACATGTTAGACAGGAAAATTATTTCATTAAATATAAACAATGATAAAAAAAATATTTCTTTTTGTGGCTGTGTCAGTTATACACGGTCAGACGACTTGGGGTAAGTTTTTTTAAAGAACACTTTACCTCTATGTGTACGTACCTACGTAGTATTACAAGACGCATTTTTTTTCGTTCATTCCTCGTGGTCAGATCCATCGGACGGTCCGATCTCACCGTCAGAAATTAACTTTTTCGTTATGTCGTCGAAACGTGGCAAATTGGTGAGATGTGCCAGAACCCATTCCCATCCCATTCCCTTGCCACATCCCCAACCCTTTCTCCAAATACATTCTTTCATAGGCAAAGCATTCATACCTTTCAAATGTAGGCAGCGCATCCGGGGGCGTGCCAAAGTTTGTCATTTTGGACTAATGTTGGCATGTATCGCGGATGTCTATGGGCGACAGTGTCCACTTACCACCGGGTGGACTGTATGCTCGTTTGCCACCTCTTTTCTATAAAAAAAAATGGTAGATTGTAATCGGAATTAACACATAGGTACGTAGGCCACGCGAACAGTAGTCACGACACATGAGTAAGTAATCCGTACAGAGCAACAGCTCTTTTAAGGCGCCGAATTTTTATATCCATTTTGATGGGGCTGGCACGCGAAGATAAAAGTAAATTTTATGAATTCAGAGTTCTATTATTCAATTCAATATTACATTTACAATTAAATTACAAATTAATAAAAATTTTTGCTTTTCAAATACGGGTAGTACCTACATTATTATTATTCTTTTAAATGAGATGATAAATTCTTAGTTTAATTAATATACCTAAAGTTTCTTTAAATATTTTATTGGGAAACACTCGCACCTTAAACAAAAGTATAAACCTGTATTTTAATATAATAAATCAATATCGATATTAATATTTAGCGTATTAAGACCAAAAGATATACTTTTTTTTAGAAAAAAGTTATTAAATTTCTTTATTAGGTTTCATTACTCGTATAGCCTTCACTATAGGTAATCCTTATAATGATAATTAAGAATTTATACTCATATTTATTGTTTCTTAAGATCTTATATCTTTCCATATTCGATACATTTTTTTTAATAATAATAAAATAATAATAAATAATAAAATAGTGCAGTGTAGGCTTTCTCGGCCGGTGTCCATATTAATTGAATCATCCGGGCTACTTGGCCGAGGTCTTCTGGAATCTCTTCTCTTTCTTCCAAACGTTTCGTCAACAACTGCGGTTGACATCTTCAGTGGCGACTGCGTTCACTTTCGGAGAGATGTTATCTCTTCGGCTTCTCGAGTGCAACTGTGATGAAGATGTCAACCGCAGTTGTTGACGAAACGTTTGGAGGAAAGAGAAGAGATTCCAGAAGACCTCGGCCAAGTAGCCCGAAAGATTCAATTAATAATAATAAAATAATCTATACCTACATATATAATAAAACTGAACCAGCGTGTCTGTACATTGAATACATATATTTAACAAAAACTGATTGGGGGCGATGAAGGAAGAGTATCAGAATACTAAAGACAATTTTGACTGATTGTTGCTCATGTGGCCGCGGGCAAATGCTAGTTGGATATAAATAATAGTAGTAGTGACCGAAAAGGACCGTCGCTCGATCTCGGGATCTTACGAATGTGAATCAAGAATAGATATCTACTCTTGGACCATCACTACTTTACACCGAAAATAACTATAAATGTGATTTACGATATACTAAGCGGTATAGCCAGCCGAATACTACCCAATACCCACTGTGTCGATTGATTCGGCTACACGCCATGAAGTCAAATTTACTTATTATTGTAATTAACATAGTTTTAAGTTTCGCGCTAACAATTATATTTAACACTAGCTGTACCCGGCCACGCGTTGCTGTGGCAGCCCAACAGATGGCGCTTACCCTGTTTTTGGGTAAAAAGCATGTTTTCACCCTGTGATAGGTATATAAGAAAACACGCACGGATTCGAATGCAACGGTGTGTCAAAATTTCAAAGCTATCGGAGAAGAAATTTCGGAGATTTAAGATTTTGAACAAACGAACATTTACATTTTTATTTATATAGATTATCTGAAATCTGAATCTGAGATTATCTGAGGGGTGTATGGGGTCCCAACCTACATCTCTGGGACCCAAGCCAACCTCACCGGCTCGTGGTGCACCCTGCCGACCAACGAACGAGGCTCTGGCGACCCGCCACCACGCACTGGACCAGCGCGGCGGGTTACGGTCCACCCCCCCCCCCCCCTATGGCAGAAAAAGTAAAACGGCCCCAAGTTCCCGGCGGCTCCAGTCGCAACACCGGCGTGGACGACGGGCGCTGGTCGAGCGCTGGAGCCAGGGGTGCTAAGAATCTCCGGGCGGGATCCCACCGTCGAACGACCAGGGCTTTTGACATGGATCACCGACGTAGGTTGTCACTGGTGACTTACAACACGCGCACTTTGAGGACAGACGAGAAGATCGCTGAGCTGGAAGAGGAGATAGGCAAGTTGCACTGGGATATATTGGGGTTATCAGAAATCCGAAGAGAGGGGGAGGACACGATAACCCTGAAATCCGGCAACTTGTTCTATTACCGGGAGGGCGACCAGCAGTCCCAAGGTGGTGTCGGGTTTATCGTCCACAAGTCCCTCGTAAATAATGTTGTAGCCATCACGAGTGTGTCGAGCAGGGTCGCGTACCTTATACTCAGAATATCCAAGAGATATTCGTTGAAGGTCATACAGGTCTACGCACCGACCTCGGCACACCCGGATAACGAAGTGGAAGCAATGTATGAGGACATTAGTAGAGCCATACATGCTTCGAAAACACACTACAATATTGTTATGGGGGATTTCAACGCGAAACTGGGCAAAAGAGGCGACGATGAGTTGAGAGTGGGGCAATTTGGATGTGGGCACCGGAACCAGAGGGGCCAGAGGCTGGCCGACTTTCTTGAGAAAGAGGGACTCTTTATGATGAACTCTTTCTTCAAGAAGCCGGCTCATAGGAAGTGGACCTGGATGAGCCCCGACGGTTCCGTTAAAAATGAGATAGACTTCATTATGGCCACAAAGAGACAAATATTCAATGATGTCTCCGTGATCCACAGGGTGAAAACCGGTAGTGATCACCGAATGGTTAGAGGCACATTGAATATAAACGTCAAGTTAGAAAGGTCCCGCCTGATGAAGTCTACGCTCCGACCTACTGCTGCCCACATACAGAATCCCGAAAGCTTTCAGCTTGAACTGTCAAATCGCTTCGATTGCCTAGAGGATTGCGTTGCAGTGGACGATATCAACAACAGGTTGGTAGAAACTGTCCATACGGTGGGGTCTAAATTCTTCAGACATCGTCGAAGAGATGGACCCCAAAAGCTCACCGACCACACCCTCGACCTCTTGGCGGAACGACGTTCGATGACACTACAGACTCCTGATGACGCGGAAGCATATCGGCAGCTCAATAGACGGATTCACCAGTCCTTGCGACACGACATCCGTCTCTTTAATACTAATCGTATTAAGGAGACGATAGAGCGGAATAAAGGCTCCAAAGTGTTCGCAAGAGACTTATCTATTGGGCAGAGCCAGTTGACGAAGCTGAAGAGGGAGGACGGCAGTGTCACTTCCGACAAACAAGAGGTACTGAGGGAGATCGAGAAGTTCTATGGACAGTTGTATACCTCGGTCGCTAAACCTGTTGGCAACTTGGCCAAAGACCCAAGAGCCAAGTTGACCCGACACTATACCGAAGACATCCCGGACATCAGCCTGTACGAGATTAGGATGGCCCTCAAACAGCTTAGAAATAACAAGGCGCCGGGTGAGGACGGAATCACTTCAGAGCTTCTGAAAGCGGGTGGAACACCGGTACTGAAAGTCCTTCAGAAGCTCTTTAATTCCGTCTTGCTCGAAGGTATTACGCCGGAGGCATGGAACAGAAGCGTGGTGGTGCTCTTCTTCAAGAAAGGTGACAAGACCTTGTTGAAGAACTATAGGCCCATCTCGCTTCTGAGCCATGTTTATAAGCTGTTTTCGAGGGTTATCACGAATCGTCTCGAGCGCAGGTTTGATGACTTCCAGCCTCCCGAACAAGCCGGTTTCCGAAAAGGCTATAGTACCATAGACCACATCCATACGCTGCGGCAAGTTATACAGAAGACCGAGGAGTATAACTTGCCATTATGCTTAGCGTTTGTGGACTATGAGAAAGCCTTTGATTCGATCGAGACTTGGGCAGTGCTACAGTCCCTCCAGCGGTGCCATATTGACTATCGGTATATCGAAGTGTTGAAGTGTTTGTATAACAACGCCACCATGTCAGTCCGAGTACAGGAAGGGAGCACGGAGCCGATTCCATTGCAGAGGGGTGTGAGACAAGGAGATGTTATCTCTCCGAAGCTCTTCACCAATGCGATGGAAGACGCTTTCAAGCTCCTGGAATGGAAAGGACTCGGCATCAACGTTGATGGCGAATGCATCACTCACCTTCGATTTGCCGACGATATCGTGGTCATGGCAGAATCGCTGGAGGATCTTAGCACAATGCTCGGAGACCTCAATCGAGTTTCCCAACAGGTGGGCCTTAAAATGAACATGGACAAGACGAAAATCATGTCGAATGTCCATGTCGTGCCCACCCCAGTTTCAGTTGGGAGCTCGATTCTCGAAGTTGTTGACGAGTACGTCTACCTAGGCCAAACGGTCCAACTAGGTAGGTCCAACTTCGAGAAAGAGGTCAATCGACGAATCCAACTCGGCTGGGCAGCGTTCGGGAAGCTACGCAGCGTCTTCTCGTCCAAAATACCTCAGTGCTTGAAGACGAAGGTCTTCGACCAGTGTGTGTTGCCAGTGATGACCTACGGCACCGAGACGTGGTCTCTGACTATGGGCCTCATAAATAAGCTCACTGTCGCACAGCGAGCTATGGAGAGGGCTATGCTCGGGGTTTCCCTACGTGATCGAATCAGGAATGAGGAGATCCGTAGACGAACTAAAGTCACCGACATAGCCTCTCGGGTTAGCAAGCTGAAGTGGCAGTGGGCAGGGCACATAGCTCGAAGAACCGATGGCCGATGGGGCAGAATGGTTCTCGAATGGAGACCACGTACCGGCGGACGAAGCCGAGGACGTCCATCTGCTAGATGGACAGACGACCTCATAAAGGTGGCGGGCACCCGCTGGATGCAGGTCGCTGCCGATAGGTCTAAATGGCGGACAATGGGGGAGGCCTATGTCCAGCAGTGGACGTCTAAAGGCTGAGATGGATGGATGGATGGATGGATCTGAAATAAATATGTAATTTGAATTATTAGCAATATCGCACTTTCAGAAAGAAGATCTGTGGTAAACGATCACGTCAATTACTTTCATAGAGTGATGCAAGAAACAATGTTCGAAGTGGAAAAGTTGGGATGGTGGAATTTAATGGTTCCAAACTTGTCGCAAACACTAAAGTGAGTATTTAAAGGCATTTTCAAATTAATCTACTATCATCCTCTTGATTCCAAATTGTGTAATAACTTTAATAAACAACGCTTGGATTCATACATTTGTGTGCAAATGTTTTTTTTTTTTATTGGAAGAAGGTGGCTCAGGCAGACATTCCGACAGACAGACAGAACCACCTGATGGTAAGTGAATGCTGTCGCCCGTGGACACTATACATGCCAACGCCAATACAGAATGACAATCGTAGGTTACACCTCCAGATGCACTGCCTAAATTTAGGAATGGATTTGGAAAAGGAGTTGGTGAAAGAGGCCTCCCTCTATCTGATAATAGGATAGTATGGGATGGGAATGGACTCTGAGATATCTCACTCACTACCGAAACACGTACCGTACGTACATTGGGGAAGTATGATAAAGTGGACAAATGCTGTACATTTTACGGTAGTCTTCTGCGAGAGAGTGGTAACGTGGCCAATAGAGCTACCATACAAGACGAAGCCTAATGATACGCATATCTGCTGATATGTCGTTCGTTTGTCACTTCAATAATGAGCCGCACAGTTTTGATGTCTTCCTCCGTCACCGCCGTCGCAGGACGCCGTCTCTAACATCGTCACTGAGGTGGGTACGACCACGTTTAAATTCACTGAACCAGTTATAAACAGTGGCACTGGATGGGGCTTCATCACTAAGTGCTAACTTAATTCGTTGCTACTTAATTGTTTCGGGTTTAGACCGCAACGAAAGTCATAAAAAATCAACGAAAGTGTTCTCTTGTTAAATTTTGTTTTTCCGCAAACACTTAATTTTCAAATTGCCGCCACAAATAAAAAACAAATGACAGCTTTCAAAATTTAATGGCTTTCAAAATTTTGATAAGCATAGAGTTCCATTTTCAAAATTCGTTTTTTTTTTCTATCGTATTGTACAGTAGCCAGTTCTGGGAACTTTTAGTTTGACCTATCGTACAACACTGCTTGATATCTCGCCGACAGACATTTTGATATATTCTGATATAAATGACAGAATTTGATATATTCTTAGATAAAAATGTATACATATTTATCGTGTATTATCAATTCTGATGAAATAATTACGTTCCTTGGATAACTAGACTCGATTAATTTAATAAATAAGTAATTATTTTATTTTTTCCAGCGAGCAAATGTACAAGTGGCACGTCGTTGGCACAGTGCATTACACCAATGGTTTCCTCGTTTCAATTGAAAAGTTGGACGTCACTAACATTGACCAAAGCCTCAGCACCAGTTCCAGCACAAACATTTCTACAGCAACAGTAAACGGTATCCTAAATATGAGGATACCGAAAATTGGCTTCGATATGGAGGTGAACTTAAATAATGAGGGTGTACGCCATTATACTGCCGTTATTCCGTATGTGGAAGCGGGGTATACTTGCTCCGTAAGTAAATTTATCACAAAGTATGTATTATTTATATATTTTAATCAATATCTTATCTATATATATATATAAAAGAGGATGTTGGTATATTGGAGATTAATAGACTTCTATACCGTTCAACCGATCGCCATGAAAATAGGTATACATAGGTATTTGAGCACGGAGAATATTTCCGAGCTATCGACTTTGTTATAACTCGCCACTAGATGGCGCTGCAGCACACCAACTTCTATGGCAGGACAATGTCTGCGAGGTTTTGCTAGTCTAATATATAATATACAATTATAATTACCTAATATTTTAGAGCTAATAAAATAACACATTCAATAATAAGTATACTATTTGAAACTTGAACTATTGACTACTATTTGACACTTGAAGTGATTAATTACCTACTAAGTAGTTCTTAAATCGTGGACAAATTAGAATTGCTATTTTGCTTAGTTAAAATTTTGCATGTAGGTACATTACTAATTGCGAATAGCTTTATGAGTATGTTTAGTTTACAGGTAAGTATGTATTATGTAAATAGAAAGAATCAAAAATTAATAGTTAGGCGAAAAAGATAGTGTTATGAGTCATTTTAACTAATTTTCGGTAAAGATTAAATGACGGTTGATTGATTATATGCCCAAATCTTAAGTGTCGATATTTTAATTTTACATGTTTATAAGGGGGCACAGTAGTGCCCCCGCTAAGACGGGCCGCATTACCGAACACTTGCTCTTGACTCCCAACCCTTTCAGTCATATTTTTTCTAAACAAATCGAAAAATACGGATTTGATTCATAATCTTTAACATTCAGGCATTCAGTTCTGGAAAAAATCTGTGTATATCGACAACAATTAAAAGAAGGAAAAATAAAAGTAGCGAATATAAGAGAGTTGGTTAGGGGCTTGCAATTGGAAAAGAACGAACCGAAGACACCTACCGAAGATAGAGAAAGAAAACAAAATAGTGTCCAAATCGAAGACTATTCCAATTAAAATTAACTGCACTGTTTTATAAATTGATATCATGAAAACAACAGACAATATACAATAGACAATAGACAATAGACAATAGACAATAGACAATAGACAATAGACAATAGACAATAGACACAATATACAATACACTCCGGCATACACTAACCCACATACAATATAAATATCACAATAACTAAAAAAAAAAACAATGTAAGCAACTTCCTCTTCACATAACCCAAGTACAATAGAAAAAAATTATAAAGTTTAACGTAATCTTATTCCAGCCCTTTTTACAGGTTCAGAAAAACCTCAACACGAATGAGTTCTCCACATCATGTTCAAACACAAACCTTCGAAGTGAAAACGCTCGCTTAATAGAATATTTGCCCGCTGATAACGTTACTCAAGTGATATCTAGAGGCGTGAGTTTTTTATTGTAGAAAGAATGTGGCTGACGAGCATATAGTTCCACCTAGTGGTAAGTGGATACTGTTGCTCATGGACATTCGCGATACATGCCAACATCAGTTCAGAATGACAAACGTTGGCACGCCCCGTATATTACCTTTGGTGATTTAGGAATGAATTTGGAAAAGGGGGCTGAGAAAATAGGATAGGAGGAGATGAAAATGAACTCCGGCATATATTTCACATACTACCGAAACGCGTACGTACATTGTGGGAATAGGATTAAGTGGGAAATGCAGTACACTTTACTGTACTCTTGTAAGTACCGGGGAACATGGAGTGCGCCCAGCGGCTTCTGAACGGCTCTGAATATTGTTCAATTGAGCGTTTGAACAAATAGACTCTTATCTATAAAGCTCAATTATTCAAGTTATTCAATAGGCGGTTAGATTAGGTTAAATGTATCCTAATGTACCGCAAATGTAACCTCACCGCATTTTATTATTGGATAAATAATTGAATGTAACGAGGAAGTATTGGAATGTTGCGAACCTTTTTTGTAAATGAGAAGGCAAACGAGCTTTTGGCCCTTAAGGTGGTGTGCAGTCACCGCTGCCTATGAACACATGCGACGCGAGGCCATATTGTATCCCATCTCATCCCCATAAGTTACAATTTATCTTATTCCGTTCCCATCACCTAAGCTCATGCCATCAAAGGAAACAGGATGTAGGAATGGAATCAGATAATGATATTATTTGATTCCCATTCTTCCCAATTCTTTTTCAAAATCCTTCTTCCTATATCCCTTAAATTAAGCAACGTTTAATCGCATACGCGGATGTGGCAACTTTCGCCATTTTTGACTGACGTTGGAAAGTATCTTTATATTGCAGCTGCCCATCAGTGACAGCTGAAGTCTTGGATGGTCTTATGACTGTTTACTCGTGCGTCGTTATAATTTTTGTGTAGATATCATTACATTTAGCTGTAAATACATATTTTATATTTTTTGCAGTTTATTCCAGGCCTAGTGGACTTCCGAACCTGGGCCACAGAAATCTTCGCTACAATTTTACTAGATATAGCTACTAATAAAGTAGAATTTCCTACTATATGCTACAACTGTTTGGATTAATAAATATATTTTATGCAAACAATCCAAACTATAAATCTGGGGAAAATCCCGGCAAATTTAAAAAAAATGATTATCACAAAAATTGTGGGAAAAATAATTTTCATACTTGAATGGCCTCCGTTCACATGGATCCACAATCAGGCTCCACCGGTGGATCCATCAATCCGTGGACGATATTTTCCTTTTCTCGTCAATTATTGACTCGAAGTATCAAAATTATTTTTTCAACTATTATAACCCATTTTCTTTATTTGCCGCACTTTTCCAATCTCAACTTCCATTTGCCAGATTACACAATAATAAGATACAAAAAAGAACAAATATTAACTCAAAAAATATTGCCATCTAAAGAATTTCGAGTATTCCGCTATGTCACGATTCGTAAACCAGACTTAGTCTTTAGTTTTCTGGGACCAGACTACTGTAACAATAATTTTGTCGCATCGAGAAGGATTAAATTCTCGGTAATAAATACATCATTCTCTTCTCTCTTTTTACTTAATACTTTGGTCTTTGTAATTGTAGTAGACAGGGTCGGATCAAGAGCTTTGCAAGCTGGGCGATCGCCCAAAGCGTCAGGTAATCGAGGGGCGCCGGGTTGCACAAATCTGATTTATCATCTGAATGTAAATGATTCAGGATTTTGTATTTGATAGATATATACTTAGTCTGTCATAAATACCGTTACAATAAAGAAAAGAAAATATATTTGAATTTGGAATCTATCATTCTCACGTGAAAATAAATGTTTTTTCTCATTTTGGCGCCAATCCTTATTAAATATTGTACTATTATCAAAATGGAGTAGGTGATAGTGAAAACTGTATTGCTGTAATTGTATTACCCAAAGTTGGCATGGAGCCAAATGCATTTTTTAAAACTCTCCATACACTTGTTATTAACCAAATGTTTGTGTACCGACTATCGGACTATTGATACGTACAACGAAACGTCCTCTGTTTGTGACAGAAAAAGGTCTGGCCATCCACGCACTATTCGTACGAAACAGACGATTAAAGCTGTAAAGGAGAGAATACGATGAAATCCCGCTCGGAAGCAAAAGATTTTATACAGAGAGATGAATATACCAGCTAGAACCGTGTCATCTATTTTAAAAGATGTTTTAGGATTTTCTGCTTACAAAAGACGTACTGGTCATTTCTTAACAGATAATAATTTAAAGAAAAATAGTGTTGACAAATCAAAACAACTCGGCGGTACGCAAAGGGAGCTCACCGATAAATTTTATTTACTAACCAGACAATGGTCACCATTAAGGAACATTTTAACAAGCAAAATAATCGAGGTTATGCTCATAACTCTAGAGTAGCTTCTCAATTGGTCAATAGGGTGCAATGTAGCCAGTAGCCTGTTTCGCTGATGGTTTGATAGGGTGTTAGATATCAAATAGTGACTGAACCATATTTTCGTGAAAAATGTATTAAAACGTCGGCTCAAGTGTATCCAAATACGATTCTTGAGAAGGTCGCAAAACCTCTTAATAACACCCTGTTCCATAATCAAGAAAAAGACTCGCTGGTCCTATGGGTCGCTCAACACAGGCGTGGCTAGAAAGGAATATTCCCGACTTCAACAGAGCTGAATGAAGACTGGCCGTCATCTAGTCCTGATCTTATCCCGATCGATTTATAATCTGCTCGATTATGATTTGTGATCTGCTTTATAGAGCATGGCATTAATATTGAATCACTAAAACATAATATAAGGGTGGCAGTTGCCAATTTTTCCATGGAAAGGGTGCTTGTTTGAATCGTAAACTGGGCACAACGTTTGAAAGATTGTTTAGACGCAAATGGTAATCATATCGAATAAACGTTATACTTTTAAAATGCTTAGGTACCTACTTATTTCTAAAATACACACAAATTCTTCTAATAAAATATAATAAATAAAAAAATATCAAAAAATTGACTTTTTTTATTAATGAAGGCGGTAGGCGAGCATACAGTCCACCTGATGGTAAGTGAATACTGTCGTCCATAGACATCCGCGATACATGCCAACATTAGTCCAAAATGACAAACGTTGGTACGCCCCCGGATGCGCTGCCTACCTTTGGAGATATAGGAATGGATTTGGAGAAAGGGTTGGGAAAATGGGGAGGGATAGGATGGGAATGGGCTCTGGCACATCTCACTCACTAGCAAAACGCGTACGTACACTAGATAAATAAGATAAAGTGGTAAATGCAGTACATTTCAAGGAGTCTTCTGTGAGAGAAGGGTAACATGGCCAGTCGAGCGCATCCAGCAGCTGTTGGATTGCAGCGTGCACTCTCCCCCCCAAAAAGTATAAAAATGAGTATGTTTCCAAAATACACATTAATTATCAGTGTTCAATCTATTTTTATACACGCGAAAAACGCTGCCCTTAAAGGGGCGCTGCAAATTTTCAGGCCAGGGAGCTAGACACTCTAAATCTGACCCTGGTATAATTAGGCCGTCAAAACGTTAACGATTTGACAGTTCGTATAACAGTTGGTTGACATAACTTTGAAATGGCGTACAAATTACGGCAAAATTATTTTCATCCTTAATATCGCTCTTGTAGTGTTACCAAAAAGAGCTAATTATGAGGGTAAACTATTTGCAAGGAAAGAGGTCAGTTATTTGTTCCAATAGCTTACTTTAATTAAAATTTAGGCCTTTTTCAAAAATTTACAAGTATTAAAGAGTCCATGATTAACTGTAAATGGCAGAAAAGTGTTCGTATCACTAGTTTGGAATCATGAACTCACCCAGTGGCCCAACTGAACGTCGGTTTTTTGCTGCTGTGACTGCATTTATTTTTTAGAAGCACTGAAGGCCGAGATGTTGTGCCCAGGGCAGCTGGGTTCCGGGACAGGCCTGTGGCTTTTGTCAAACCTTCTCTACTGATCGCTCCGAAACAACTCGTCTGTGAGGCCCCTTAGATTTTGCTTTAGGTCTTGTCAAAATTTGTAAAACTGTTTTTTCAAATTTTAGATTTTTTACACGTAAAGTTGTTTCCAACCAATATCTATTGTTTTCGGCCAGTGCTATTTATTCATGAAGATGAGTACCTAATGCGTTTGAGTAAAAAGATTAGTATATTGATAGATCTTAGAAGAAACGCCGGTTATTACAATGAAAATATAAAATTATTATTAAATATTTAAATACAAGTGAAATACAGAATGATATACATAATACAGATATAAAAAATACCGAGGTTATAAAGAATGAGCTATGGGAATACATGTTACACTCTCAAAACAAATTTCACTCGAAAATGCCAGAGTTAGGCAATTTTACACTAAATAAAATTGTTTGGACCCCTAAATAAATATTCATTAATAACTAGGAAAAGCATTATTTTTTCAATCCATGACGCGCTGTTTCAATGTTATGTCGTGTGTGCGTGTAGTGATGTCAACTAAATACCGATATGGGATATTTGTAATTTATTTAATTAACAATTTATTGTACACACATAACATGAAACAAATAAAAGGAAGAAAAAGAAAAGATGTACAAAAGGCAAGCTTCTGTCCTGCGACGATTTCTTCCAGCAAAGCTGGGACATTGATATATAGGCCAAGACAGAAAGGCAGGCGTAGTGCGATTGGAAAATTTGTGTAATAATTTAATAGTACAATAATATTAACAAATATATACATATTTATACGTACATAATAAATATACTTTACGTATAAAATACATACATAATATAATAGATACGGTATATACATATGTAACGTACCTAGTCTGAGTAAAATATTATAAGTATATGAATTTAGGTACTAATTCGACTATGTAGTCGAATGTTATGTAGCACAAACAAATGTTTGTGTGATTTGATTAAGTCTAATATTAAACTTTGACAGAACGACAACTCGACAACAAATCGACAATCTTTGAACTTTTTGAAATTCCTGTTTAGAAAGACTGCCATCTGAAGAAAAGGATTTCTTAACATTTTTAACGAAATCGTAATATTATATTCAGAAATTACATATAAGGGGTGGTCATTCTTTTCGTTTTATCCATTACTCCAAGTTTTTAGCTTTATTTTAAACTAATACTTTTTTGCATTGTTCAATAATGTCGTCAAAATGCATTGTGCACTTTTGTTCTAAGGAGGGAAGTATATTATATATTTTGACATCTATGTGCCCTATTTTCATTAACTACCTACATGAATAGAAATATAAATGTCATATATAACGTCAGTTTGACAATCAATATTGACATTTATATTTTATACATTTTCCATTAGTCGCTATTAGCGGTTTTTATCACAATAAAATATTTTTTATTTTATATTATAAATCAAATTTAAAATTAATTTTCATGACGCAGTTATTAATTCTTGCATATGTATAATTTATGACGTGAAAAATGAGTGAAGAATCTATAGAAGATCGACAAAACTGTGAACTGGCGGTTCTACGGGTTAGCTTAATTTTGGTTTTAATTTATTTTCTATGATGTTTATTTTATTTTAGCCAAAGAATGTTGTTGAGGCGTTCATCGATGATCCAGTTCAAGAACAGGCTGGACAGATACTATACGAAACAGACGCACAAGTGACAAAAACAGACCCGGCGCATGAATATTCACTGCCTACTCTAGTACAGCCATAATAATAATACAAAATGATCTAATATCTAATAATAAAACAGGATTGACATGATGTGAACCCCCACAGAAACTTGGTCGGTTCAATTTCAAATTATAAAGTATCTACCCTACTATAATAATTTTACAGCAAAAACTTTGAAATTTAAACAAATACGTTTCAGAACTTCTAGAAAACCTTAGAAGAGGATAATATTTTAGGTCCAGAGAATGCATAAAAGATGGAGTGTTCTTCTTTTATGCATGCCATAAAAAATATGGAAAACAATATTTTTTGGATCAAAAATACAATCACACTAGGGGGTAAACATGTCCCTACATGTCTACCTGTAGATTCTAAACCCTTTAGTAATAGGGGCATAAAATATCTTTTTTAATTTGATATTTTAACCTCACTATTTATTCTTGCTGTATGTAACAACTAAAATAAACAGATACAGAATAAGAATATTAACACACATCATAATTATGAGTATCTACCTACGTAACAAAAATGTTTTGTCATATAAATCAGACCAGTCTCTAATCAGTCTCTGACCTCAATTTCACATATAATATACTGAACAACAGTTTTAATAGATTGGAATAGACTTGGAATTGGAACACTTGGAATAGATTGTCTCAAGAAGTGATAGATTCCTCAATAATGGGGATTTCCAAAAAAGGCTAGAGAAACGAATATTGGAGCAAGATCAATACTTACACCAGCACAAGATACAGGCACGTCAACTGCAGGCTGCTCGGCTATTATAAACATGAATATATAATTTTAAATAGATTACTATGAATTACTATTACTATGATTATTATGGCGATGCGCCCGCATACCCTCTGGTGTTGCAGGTGTCCATGGGCAGCGGTAACACTTACCATCATGTGGGACCGCTTGCTCGTCTGCCCACCAGTCTATAAAAAAAATATATGGAATAGATTTCAGGATTATTATGGTTTGATTGTTATTTATTGGATTACATTGTTACATTACACATGTTGCAAATAGGATTTTTTTGATTAAAAACATGCCTAGTATACACTAGTCCCCCAAACAAAATACAGAAAAAGTATCAATACTTATCCAGTATCCAATACTTTTGTTTGATATCAATACTTTTCCACTTGATACTTTTACTCATATGAGTACTATACAACAAATATTGTATCCTAATTAACATAAATAATACTTTTAATCTCTATAATTCTTTCCTTTGGTATTATTACTTATTGAAGTTTAGGAAAGTATTGATATTTGTATTGTGGGGTGTCAAGTTGTCAACTTTTTTTTTGCTATCAAGAAAATGTAATAGTAGTATATTAGTGTAGGGAAGTTTCCCTACTAGAAAATTTACAAAAAGTAGCCAGGAAAGTATCGAAGATACTTTGGGGTGTTGAGCTGTCAACTTTTTTTCACTATTGATACCTTGCATTTCAAATGTATCATACCTTGTGGTATTGATACTTTTCTTTCCATACTTTAATACCCCTACCCAGTGTTTCAGTATGGAACTATCTATTTCATCAGGTAACATATCAAGATGCTGTTAACGCTATTAGTTGGCCCTTTGATGTATGAAAAAAATGTATATGGGAACTCATCTGCTAAAGCCAGAAGAGGTCCAACAACTCCCTGCTAAAATTATCCTGTCATATCTGCAGGCCATAGGCATTGGCAGTGAATTATAAAAATGGTGGCGATCACAACAGATCAGCAGTGGTTGCAGTGATACAAAGTTGTAAAGTGACTCGCAGAGCCCCTGATCCACAATAACAATATAATAATAACACTGTTAGTGCTGCTAGTTAACATCAGCCATATTTATTTATTTATTATTACACCATGTACAGAGTTCCAAATTACAAAACAAACATAACTATTATACACAGACCCTGTTAGGGTCTTATTTTATTATTCTGGTACTTGTTTTCAGTCAATATATGAAGATGCTGTGGTGGACAACCGTGAGCATACAGCATGGAATGTGTGGAAGCCTTTGGATCTATTGATAAAGTTACTACCACATCGTGAATCGAATGCTACGGAAGTTCACTGCTCTGTGATACTGCGCTTTCAATGCTGTCATCTTTATCCTGAAAAGTATTATTTTGTTGTTTATTCTAATTCTGAAATACATTTGGATGTTATTTTCGGACATTAAAATCAACTAACATTTAAAGAAAAGTATTATTTTGTTGTTTATTCTAATTCTGAAATACATTTGGATGTTATTTTCGGACATTAAAATCAACTAACATCTGTTTAAAAATCTGTAAATTTACTTCACTTTTGTATTCTTAGATCTTTTCAATTTTTCCATGTGGCTTTTGAAATTCTTTATTCTTAAATGTTAGGTTTTTCAAATTTAGATTATTTTTTGTGTCACAATCTAACTTTTTATAATTTTTTATGCATTTTGTACACTTCTTTAATTAGGATACATGCAGGACTTTAATCTTATCTTAACTATATACTCAAATCATGTTTTGTGTGTATAATGTTGCCATGCCTAAAGAAATTTTCTACATATTTAGGATTCAATATTCTTTTGTGTTTAATTGTACTGCTAAACCTTGTAATAAAAGCAAAGAATATAGTGAAACTAGGTGCTTAGGATAATACTGAACATTTAACAAATCTTATGACTATTTGATAAGTATAACTTTGAATGGGTTTTAATTACACACACATGAATAATTTTATTAAAAGTAAATCCTACACATTAAATAACTTTTCCTTATTGTTATCCTACAAATTAAATATTTGTTGAATCTTATACAATATTTCCTTGAAATAGTCAGTATGGCCTTAAAACGCCATGCTTGGACAGCATGATATTTTAAGGCCCTACATCCCTCACGCACATGAGAATGTGCATTAGCCCTCCCTCCATGCAGTGGACATACGAGCACTGGTGATAGCGGTGACTGTCCACTACTACCAGGATGTACTAATTGAATACTTTGGACTTTAAACATTGTGATATGGGCAGTAAGAAATGAGAAGGCTTTATGAAGCCGAAGAGATAACATCTCTCCGAAAGTGAACGCAGTCGCGACTGAAGATGTTGACACAGTTGTTGACGAAACGTTTGGAAGAAAGAGAAGAGATTCCAGAAGACCTCGGCCAAGTAACCCGGAAGATTCAATTCATATGGACACCGGCTGAGAATGCCTACACTCCACTATAATGAGAAGTGGTATTTGGGGTGTCAAAATCAGTATAGATTATAGAATTAGTAAGCTGAAGTGGTAATAGACAGCCCACATATGCTACAGAGCCATCAACCGATGGGGTAGAGTTGCACTATTAAGCTGTGTGTGACATTGATCAGTAGCACCAGTAGGTCAGTAGGTTTGCTGGTCAGCTAAGAAAAGCTAAGAAAACTCTGTATGATGGTGAGCCTCTAAGGGTCTAAGAAACCTATTTCTAACACTGAAGAGATATATAATATTCCAAAATATCAACAATATTAGGCCTCCAATAATAAACAATCTCATATGAAGATTTTGTGAATTTTTTTTTATTTTTCCAGACCACCAATTATAACAATCCACAATGTGGAGGGACTTTCTTCAGACAACGCCAATAGACTGTTAAGTGAATTGCAAGAGTTAGCCTTACAGAAGTGCGGAGAGGTCATGATCTATGAATTGACCCAACATACCGAGGTAAATACGTCTCTTTATCTGTGTTTTCGCGTTTATCTCGGTTATTGATAGATTTAGGTTTTTTTTTCAAAATCGATCTAGTTATTTTAGGCAGATTTTGAAGAAACTTGGCATGTATCATGTTTTTCTAATTTTGAAAAAATAAATATATATTAATGTACCCAAAACCATTTGATTCTAGTCCTTATTACTAGCATATTAAAATATCTATGAGTATACAATGGCCTGTTGCTGACTAGAGACATCTAATATTTTTTTAAAAAGTCATTGTAGTGTAAAGTAGGAATGGTACAGGGCTCGAAACATATTTTATTGATTTATTTCGTCTGTCTGAACGCGCATCACCCAAATACCACTGAACGGCTTTAAATGAACTTATATGCCGGGTTAACATTTAGTGTACTTATTATAAAGTTAATCAAATGTTCCCACGGAAGTCAAGCTAACCACGCATACCATACTCTAACATTCACACACACGAAGTTGCGAGCACTGCTAGTAGAACAATAAATAAAAATCGTATGTAAACCATTGTAAACCACAATAAGAACAGTTTAAAATCTTATCTTACAGTTGTTTCTTGATGATCACAATAAGCCAAGACTCTCCTTCTACGACGAGATGTTGAAACGGAACGAGGAGCGTGAGAAGAAGAAGCAAGATGAAAAGGAGATTGAAGACGATAAAAATGTAAGCAAAATCTCTTAAGATGACTATTAGTCCAGACCACAGATATAGAGGGATATACAACGCAACCTGTCCGGCGCTTCCGAAGTTGCCGCTAAACTCGTACTTCTCGTACATTTTCCTATTTTGTGTTGCAAAACACAAAAATGCCTAATTTCACTATAATCAATCGCAAAAATTTGTCAAAAGTTGTAAACCAACTCAGGGGAGATGTTTTGTTTCATCGGTTGGTGGTTTCATCAATTCCCATACAATTTTACGAACTTGCGTTGTCTACTTATGTCTGTAGTCCAGATAGTATATTTTATTTCAAAAGTTTTTAACAGTACAAAATTATAACCAATTGATACCCGGAGCCTGTAAAACAAGAAGAAAAACAATTCACGATGCCTTGATTCTCGCTTTGGGGCATAAACATATACAATAGGTAGTCGGACAATACATACATATATAATACATACATATCTACATCTATATACATAAATAAACAAAATACAACTGTGTCATGAATATTTTTTTGATTTCAGCTTAAAAAGAGAAATGAGGAAGTTGAACGCCGTAATAAAATATTTGACGATTCGAAATATAACCGCAAGACCAGTCTTGACCAGGATAATAATGAAGATGGGGACAAAGACGGTCAGGGGGACGGCCCTGAACTTATCTAGTAGGTGTTCTAATTATAAGTTTAGACACAAAAAGAAAACAAATTATAAATATATGCATATTTATTTACTTATTTTTATTTATGTAAACTTCATTACACAAGTATTTTACATGTATAAAAGGCGGAGTTAATTATGGCATTTTCTACCCGTCAACTACCAGATCAAACATAAAACAGAATAAGAATACAGTCTTGGGTTATAAGGTCCTATAAAAAAGGGTGTAAAATATTCTAGTATGTCATTCAGTGGGTTATAATGATAATATTTATAAAAAAAACAGCCTATACCATGAAAAAAATCCGGTGCATAGTCTCTTAAAAATTTTAGTTGAAACCATACACACACTCGCGTGTTAGATTCTAATGAGTTATTCTAATTTTAAAGAGGACTTTAAAAAATATCAAATCGTTAATTATTGAAAAAATATCTTCTAATGATGCAGGCAAGTAAATTAATCTTTTAAGATTTTGTTTCTTGCAAATAATTATCTACAAGCAGTGCCGGCGACTTCGTTCGCGTGAACTTTAAAGTGATTCCCGTTGCAACTCCATAATGGATCTGAGTAAAAATTACCTTAAATATTAACCCGGCACATATGCTAAAACTATGTCAAGTTTAATTAAAATCCTTCCCGTAGATTTTGCGTTATGCACGTTCAGATGGACAAAAATTCTAAAAAATGGCTGTTTTGGGCTCTGTATCGTTCGAAGGTGGTTTTTTTTCACAAAATAGTTAAAGTTCAGTCACGACTCTGTTCCGATTTTATTATATGTATGGATTTAACGGGTGTTAAACGCATATATATAATAGTACATTGTTACCCTAGGGGTGAAAGTGACTTATTTCAGTCCCGAGACTGGGTTTGGTGCCCGAGCGCAGCGAGGGCGCCAATAGGTCGAGGGACTAAATAAGTCCTGAACCCCTAGGTAAACACTGTGCTTTTCATTACGAATACAAGGAAAGTAAACACAAGCCATATATGCAAAAAATATTACTTCAACTTCCCAAGAATTTGCATTAATGTCGCTTACCCGCCTTTTTTTTTTCTTTTTTACGCGCAACATTTTTCAAGCGCCATAATGCCAGCCAGTCTTTTTGAGTAGTACTTATTGCTAGCTTGATAAAAAGAACTTATCATTATAGATTATTTCTAATTAGTGTCAATGATCTATCTAAATTAATTTTGACGCGGTTTAATCGGTGTCTCAAATAACATCACAAACAAAAATTCTACAAAGTTAAGAATTAATATAGTATCGAACGTAGTGACTGTATAGGAAGTTAGATCATGGTTACATAGAAATGTGAAAATAGCTCTTTTTTTTTCTTAATTTTTCAGTTGTCTGTCAGTTGAAAACGCTCACCCTAGGGTGTATTGGGCTATTTTCACTTCGCTCCACAGGCAACTTCGGACCTACTTTCAGAGTATGAGTAATGAAAAATATTTTCCGCGCCCCCTCTTTGTGCCTGTGCCCGTCTGGCTGTGTAACAAGGCTTGGGCCTCAGCGCCCTGTGCAGCCGCAAGGCTCGCAAACTCCAAAAGCCGGGCACTGCTTGCTGTAGTGGCTTTGTTATTCCTTAGTCGTCTTTACGACACCCATAGGAAGAGATAGGGTGGTGTTATTCTAAAGCCGACTGATAGATACCACATGGCCTAAATTCACATAATGTTTTAAATATCTTTAATTTCTATTTCAGTTACGCAGACGAAAGTATATCTCCTGTTAAGAGGGCAGCCAGGCCTAAAGGAGAGGACATTTGTACATGCAACATTAAAACCGCTGAGATTTTCAAAATATCGCAAAGGAACAATAAGAAGATGTACATCAGTAATTGTATAGGTAAGTAATAAGCAAAGCTGGGCAGAAAACCGTTAATCCGTTAATCATTAATTAACGAAGTTAACGTATTGCTTAACGATTTAACTTGTAAGTTAAATTAAAAAAAATATTAACAGTCTTCTTAACTTCTGTTAAATTAAACTTCCCTTAACTTTAGTCCGTTACATTGGTTGGTTATTGTCTATGTTTGTTTGAATTGTGCGCCACGTCTGCTACCGCGACCGTATGGGCTCAGTTCCCTTTGCCTTACCATGAATGGAAGAATTAAAACAAAAAAAAAATATTTTGATATTTTTATAACCTAACTTCTTACTACGAGCAAAAAAGTGCCACTTTTTAGTTTGTGTTGGTGAAATAAATGAAATTGACATTAGCATGCTACATATTATTGCTTGCTATTGAATTGTTATTTTATTGTACTAGGTAGGTAGGTGCATATGTATCTGTTTTCTTTTTCTAAAAATATTATTTACTTAATTTACTTGTTTTATTTACCTGTGTATGATGTGATGTGTATCGCAGCCAGCAGCCCAACCTGTTCTATTATTCTATTATCTTACTTAAATATATAATACTTAAACGTGTGTACAAATTTTGGGTGATTAACTTTTAACGCATAACTTTAACTTGCGTTAAATTTCAAAAAGTTAACGCTTTAACGATTATCGAAGTTAACTTTTTGAGTAGCGAATTAACGATTAACGAAATTAACTTTTTGAGTAGCGAATTAACTATTAACGAAGTTAACTTTTGGATTAACTTTGCCCACCTTTGGTAATAAGTAATATATATGCTATACTTGTCACAAATTTTGTGAAACAAAACACATAGGTATTATTACCATCTACTGTAAATAAATAATAATGCAAAAAGTATAGAAAATAAAAAACTCTTCTAGGTCATTCATCTACCGGCGCAACAACTTACATCGCCATAGACGAGAGCACTGGCGACAGGTTTGTCGCCAAAAAATGGACTCTCCCTCCGGCCCCAAACTACCAAACTCGTACTCAACAGCTTGACACTCTTCAACAAGACCTTCGACTAATCATCAAACTCGAAGAACCGTCTTTAGTGCCATACATTGCTATGGAAATGCCTAAAGAAGCAAACAAACGTTCCGGAAAACGGATTTACATTTTCCGTGAATTTATTTTGGGTTGTTCCTTAAAACAAGTGATACAGTTTCGGACAAAAATATGCGGTTTAAGGGAAAAATATGATGCTTTAAGGTTATTAAGGCATGTGGCTATAGGAGTGTACAGTGCGTTAAAAGAATTGCATAGTAATGGTATGTTGCATAGAGACGTGAGGAGTGAAAATGTGTTTTTGGATAATACTGGTGCGGTTAAGTTGATTGGTGCTAGTTTGGATTCAAGGTTAATGGAGATGGTGGAAGGCGATAGTTATTGCGATGGGTAAGTTCGAGAAATATCACTATTTACTCTATAAATATTTACTCACTCAGACAATTGTCCTTTGATCCTTTATTGTTTACTTTATGGTGGTGTAAGGATTCCTGCATCCCAGCGAACAATAGTCAAGCAATAAAATAGTCGAATTGCTTGAAGCATTAAAGTTTCACCGGTGTAGCCAAACACTACAAAACGATAAGCGGATTAATTTTTGAGGAAACTAGGGATCCTGAATATTTTATTGTGTTTGTTCATCTTTTCATCTGTTTTTCATGTGTTGCATGTCACATTTTGGAGTTAATTAAGAAAAAAATAAACATTAACTTTAAAAATTTGAGATATTAACTAGTTAACTTAATTAGTCTTAGGACATCAGATTACATCTGACTAATAAAATATCTGTGTGTTGTACAGAATTTAGCCATTTTTTTATATTGCTTTTGATTGAAGTATATATTTCAAATTTGCTTTCTTTTATTATTTTTCTCCTTGAAAACATGTCAAATAAAAATTAATAATTTGTGTTCTGTCATTTAATACTATTCATTTATACTTACTAATAAATGCTCAGAGTAATTTAATGTATTCCAATTGGACTTTTACATCCAAAAATGCCTAAAAATAAAGTGGGGTAGATTGTGACAGTTTGTTAAGATTACCACTGAAAATAAATAACTAATCTTTAAAGTAATAAGTTCTATTGGAAGTGTACATGTGTACAGGTGTAGAGATTCGTGCACAGTGCGACAAAAAATGAGGGTGCCACCTGACTTTGTAGCCAACTTTGATACTGATTAATATTTATTTCAGTTCTACCTGTTTTTAGGAGTTGAAAGGGGCAAACATTAGTTTTTTGGTATAATACAATGTGAATTGTTGTATATATATGATTAGAAGATGCATAAAAATATATTAGAAGCATTTATTCCTGTTATATGGGTATTAGAAGAATAATTATTTTAGCAAGTTTACCAGTATGATGTCGGTCAGTCCTCGATTACATAAGCACAACGCATAGCAGTCTTTTATTTAACAGTGGCGACGAGGATGGGATTAGTACGTATTTACCGTAAAATAGTGATCATGGCAGTCGGAAAAGTCCAGGAATTTGACCCAAAAACAGGAAATTGGAGTATGTTTGTCGAGCGGCTGGAAATGTATTTCCTAGCCAACGCGGTTAAAGACGAAGTAAAATTACCTACACTAATAGCGGTCATGGGCGATTGCGCGTATGAATTACTGGCGACACTATCCAGTCCCAAGAAGCCTGCTCAGCTGACATACAAAGAATTTATAAACTTATTTATTATTTAAACCCTAGATATACAATACAAAGAACTTATTCTCTAGAACTTAAGTCACTTAAGTTATGGGACCCCTACGAGGTTCCACGAACTCATCCAGTCCGAAGCGTATCCGTGGATTTCGGACCCTTTGTTCCCGTGATTCCCCGGCGGGCGGGCGCGCGTGTTATTTGTGTCGGCTGTGCTGCAATTCCCATCAAATCAACAATTTTTAACCAACAAGGGTTTAATGTCATAAAAGAAATAATTATAACTTGATTTAAAAATTAGTCTGATTATTATCAGACTAAAATCTAAATACTCTACAGCAGGAATGCTTTCTTCAATTGATTTAGTCACCATGCTTGCCTGTGAGGTACTTGGTTGTGCTATTAAATTAGCTTTGTCATCTTCAACTTCCCATTCGGGACTCTGACTCATCATTAGAGCTGTCCTCACCAACAGGTTCCTCGCTATTATTATATAAAGTTCTGTCACATTCATAATAATCTTGTTCAATTCTTTTTACGCAATCGCAACACCGCTTTTCTTGTTCGTAATCGCAATCGCAACTCTTGTTCCTACATTCAGTGATGCTACTTTACATTTTGCCAAATACCATATTCATTCAATGGTAGTTAACTCATAGTGAGAAGGTGACAACCTTACCACTGTATGTCCATACTCACTGAGAATGTTGTCAATCTCATATACTGGATCAGGCTTTCTACAGGTAGGTTTTTGTTCTCCGTGATAACCTTTAAATAATTCTCCCTTTGGCTGCTATATTTGGTCTCTCAAAAAGAACTTGTCAATTTGAATGACATCTCTTATATTTAAAACCAATTGAAATTAACAGTTTTCTTAAATATCTTCTTTTAATACTGCTAATAGTGACCTTTCTGCTGGATTGCACAAATATCAAAGTCTTTCCCAGGACAACCTTTTTTTATGTTTAGCAGGTGTGTCAAATGTTCCTATATTTATTTCTCTTTCCTTCCAAAACAATTCTTCAAACGGTACTTTTAGCTTTACCTAGAACAAAATATAAATGACCTCATCATAAGTATCAAAATTATGTTAACCCCGCTTTAATTAGTTGTCATTTAACTATGCGGTTGGGATAACCTCAAACTATTACTGATATAGATAAATAATGTATTAGTTATATGCATTTTACGTTTTTTTAGCTAAAATTGTTAATGCAGTTAATGCACTTAATGAAGACTAGATTTAATGCAGTACCATCTATTAAGACAAGTATAGCTACTGTGAACATTATGTTATAGATTACATAATTAAAAAGATATTTTACATATTTAAAAAGACTCAAAAACACTATTATAATGGTCACTGTTATTGTTTTCAGACAAACCAAACCGCATGACATATATGCGACTGCACAATTATTGCTATCAATTGTATGTACTGATAGTGGTTATCAAGAAATACCACAGGAGCTACCAGGGTCTGCCAAGGATTTCCTTTCGAGGTATGCAAAGAACACAAAATATAAAATCACTTTTTATAACAATGTATAAAATTTGATATACTGATACCAGTGGCAGCAATGTAAAATTTCTTGTGTATGGACTGTTCTTGAAGTTTTAAACCATTCATGTTTCCACTCGCCGTTGATGAATCAGTCAGTCAGTCAGGACATTTTATACGTTTGTTTTTATTTATTATACAAGAGATGACAGACGAGCGGGTGAGCCACATGATGGTACGTGGTCACCGCCGCCCATAGACACTTGCAACACCACGGGGCATGCGGGTCCACTGCCGACCTTGTAGAACTGTTCACAAGTCTCTTGAAGTGTCCCGCGCCATAGTATAACGTATAATAGATAGATAGATACTTAACTGACTAGGTAACCGTTAAACTTAAGCATAATAAACGTTGTTATGCCACTCGCTAAATAATTTTCTTAGAAAATTTTTTGCAACACAACTAAAATGCTTTCATTATTTCCCGTTAGCTTTAATTTATTTGTTAATAACAATTATATGTTTTTATAATGTACATTGACGTCAATGTATACCTTTAAATACCTCGACGCGAAAGTTACTTTTTACATATACAGACGTTGATCCACAAGAACTATTATTTTATATAGGTACCTATTTTATGAAACCTTTCGTTTACTTACCAGATGTTTGACAGAAGAAGAGTATTCACAGTGGACAGCTGAACAGTTGCTGAACCACAGCTTCCTAGTTGATTCCCCAAGGATACAACCTACGAAAAAGAATGGTCTCGATAATGGGTCCGAGGTATGTGTGTAACTTATATATTGTGTGTTTGTCTTTGTATGTGTCTGGACCCACCACACAGGGAATCCAAGTGTAGGCCATTGAGTTATTTATTTATATATTTATTTTATTTATTACAAAAATCACAAACTTAAATTCTATTTACACCTCTAAAATCAATGACCAGAACATTTGTCTAGTGACTGGTAATGGTGTTTATGCTATAGCAGCTGTTATAGACCAGGACCTGTACAAGGGCTTACTACTTGTAGTAGACAAAAGATGAGTATGTTGTAACTTATATGTAAGTGTGTAACTTTACATTTGTGAGATTACATTTACATTTTTATTCGAAGTGATCCTGATGAATTTATTACATTCAAAAGCAAACGTAACTGTAAATTATGTGCAATGTCATTTAGAATAGCTTTTTTAAAAAAAATACGTGTGTTTGGTATGAGCCCGCAAATTTATAATAAGCTGCTGAGGAATATTGTGGAGGCAGCTATAAATAACGCAAAACTTCTTGGGCTCTGACGATATCACGTGACAAACCTGCGCAGTAGCTTATTATTGGATCCGTTTGGTGGTGCGGGCTGGAATGCGACGGAGGGGGTATTTACAATACAATATGTTCGCAAGTTCGAGCGAGACGCAAGAATAACTCGCACACTCGTCTTATTAAATGTTGCTTGAAATTGTAGGAGGGACATACACAGACTTTGGATGTCCATTCTAGGTCAAAGCCCAAGAAGTTTTGCGAGGACTATACAAATGCCAGTTTCGAAAACTAACTTTTATTTGGTAGTCAAAGTATACTTACACATTGAATGAGTATTTCGCTGATAATATTGCGTGAGATAATAGGTATTATAACAGTTATTTAGTGATAGGCAACGTGACATTACACTGATTTATTGACATTCTTATTTGACTAAGATTACATTTAAATTTTTTGACATTTATATTTTTCATTATTGATTAATTTATTATTATTATTATTTTAAAGGTGATTTGAATTGTATTATTGTACACATTTGCACGCCCTAGATTAGAGGTGGAATATGGCGACCAATTGTATTGAATATTGACAACTATTTATGTATCCATATTCGGCAAATAAATTATTTGATTTGATTATGTGTAAGTGAGTAACTGGAATTACTCCATTGTGGTTATTACACTTAGTTACTAAGTGACTTAGGATTCCTGAATAATCTAAAGTGTAATAAACCCTTATTTCTAACGTAAACTGAACAAAAAGTCTTTACTGTCGGTATAAACTTATTCTGTTTATACGTAAACACATTCTAACATGTAATTTTTAAGATAAGGCAATAAAATAGATTACGTAAATAAAAAATATACTTCTTTAAAGATTTCGTTATTGGTTTAAATAAATTTTTGAGAAAGTAGAATTAATTCTATTAGTTTTATTATTAGCAATAAAAGTCCTTTTGTCGAGGTTTATTGTGTTTTATTTAACGTGGAAAAACTGCTTCCATTATGGAGAATACTTCTTTTATTGTACTATTGACGATTTTGTATGTCTAAAATGTAAAATTGAATAGGTATTAATAATGCACTTTTATCTGACAGGATGAAGAAGAAGCGAAAAAGAGTCTAAATATCCCCCTTTTACCTAATACTAGTTCGCGCCTAACTATGGAGTTCGAAGTCCTTAAACAAATTGGGAAAGGGGGCTTCGGTGATGCTTTAAAGGTAAGAACTCTTAACTAAGTTAACCTATTACAATGTGGGTGTTGATATATATTTACTATATTTTTTACTTTAAAGACTAAATAAGTGGTTATTATAATGATAATTATAAATAGTGTTACCATTTGTGTAATGTGAAAACATCGTAAAAAAACTCGCAAATTTCTCGTAAAAAAACATCGTCTCGATTAAATTATGAAATGAAAACTTGTTACCAAAATACCATCAATTACGCCAATCTGTACATACAAATGATATAAAATTTTACGTCACTATCCTTGTCTTATTATGTAAAGAAATGTGGCGTATTGATAACCAAAGAGAATTTAATGTTGTGATCTCATCCAATGAACTATGGAATGAATTTACGTAGAACATATTTTTTTTCGTAGAATATTATATAAAAATACAATTGTGGTACAATCTCATAAACCAGCCATCAAGAACTCTGATTTATATGGGGCCGCAAACTATACAGGATTCAAGGTGTACCTCAGTTTCTCAGTTTCTACTCAATCGATTGAGATGAAATATACCCTATGTTGTAAGTCAACAAGGAGAAATCCATTTTCAAACGAATGACGTGCTGACACCTGCGTGTAACTAATCGAGTTCATGTTTTGGGAGTTTATAGCCTGGTTACAAAACCTTTAAACCTGTTTATAAAGTTCAATGTAGCGTTTCGTGGTGCGTGAGAAGTATTATTGTATCAAAATGAAATATCATGTTGTCTTATAGGTTATTTTAGTAAGAACACGGCGCCTACAGTTCTATTCATTAATTATTAGCATTAATTTATGTTGAAGGATAAAAAAAAATTGTACTTCTTTAATCTGTACTTTTAACTTAATCACTTTTAACTTAAGTCTAATCGCTGCAGCTAACTCTGAAACATGTTTTAAGTATCTTAGAACAATGTTGCAAATTTCTGTATGAATAGATAAAGATAAATATTTTTCTACAACTTACATAGAACTTTTGGATAATTTAATGATTTTTAAGAATATTAATTCAACTATTAGATAGAAAACATAAAAATGCGAGCAAGCTTACTTTGTTTATTCAATATGCAGTATATTACCCGCACTCGGCTGAATGTTCGTATTCGGTACAATCCATATTCGCGGCCCATCACTACTTTGCTCCATTTTTCATAAATAAATAAGATTTAGGGCCTTTCTCACCATCTTCTGATAAGGTATCAGGGGGTAAGAAAGTCAGTTATACTTTATCAAAACGTCAGCTGATCTAGATTTAATTGGCCGATAATTTATCTATCAGATTGTTAACTAACAGTTATTTTATCCGGAGATGTAGCTCTCACCGTCTCCTGATACCTTATCAGAAGGTGGTGAGAAAAACCCTTACTTTAATTGTTTCTATAACCTATCCTCGAGTTATCATAATTAATAAAAAAATATTCTTACTACGCAGGGATCAAATGACTCCTGGTTGCCTTTCAAAGTATCAATTTATTTCCCGGATTTATAGTGTTAAATTGTCTGAAATAAAAATCTCATTTATTCTAAATATTTTTAGGTGAGAAATAAGTTAGACGGCCGTTTATACGCCATAAAGCGCGTAGAACTGAATCCGAAAAATAAAAAACTCTTCAATAAGATCATTACAGAAGCCCAACTATTATCTAGTCTTAACCACGATAATGTAGTCCGTTATTACACAGCATGGATCGATGAAATACCCTTAAAAGCGGGTGACAGTATAAGTGATACAGAATCGTTACAAAATCAAAAGTCTAAAAAGACAAGAAATAGTTTAGAGGATGATATAGCGAAGTTAGGGGGAAACTTGCAGACTGAGTGGCCATTGCCGGAGGCAGGGTCTGAGACCAAAGACAGTGATGATGATGAAGATTGTGCATGGTACAGGTAAGTGTAGTAAACTAAGGTCCAGATAAATAGAAGATTCTCGGTCTTAGAATTAGTCACAGTCGTGTTTTACAGGTTAATTATAGACTGTTAATTTCCAAAGACACAAAGCCTGAGCAAAGAATGGCCTTAGAAAAAAGTAAATTTATTCAACCATAGACCATTCTCCGTCTTAGAATTAGTCGCAGTCGTGTTTTACAGTACCTTGTGCAGTCTGCATACTTGATTTACGTCTAAGCAGTCGTGTTTACAGTACCTTGTGCAGTCTGCATACTTGATTTACGTCTAAGCAAGTTAGTATTGTTTTACGGTCTCAGAAAAGTCAATTTATCCAATATAGGCTGGTTATACGAGTATATACGATGCTCGGTCTTAAAATTACTCAGGTCCAGTTTTTGTAGGACCTCACGCAGTTTCCATAGAGGTTAAATTCAAACGTCTTTATCCCTCTGATACATAGGAACGGTCTTACAAAAGTTTATTTATCCGATCCGGGATAAATAGACGATTCTCGGTGTTAGAATTAGTCAGAGTCGAGTTTTATAGCACTTTATGCAGTCTGTATAAAGGTTAATTTCTAAAGGCACTATTTAAGTCTAAGCAAAGAAAGGTCTTAGAAACTTCTGTTTATCCAATCATAAGTGCCGGATATAAATAGACGTTTCACGGTCTTAGAATTAGTTCGAATCATGGTGCCTACCCTATTAAGGCTAATTTTCAACCACTCGGTATTCTGCAAGTTTGGCAGCGCATTCACATGCTCCGTTGTTGCAAGTGTACATGGGCTGCGGCATGTCCCGTAAAGGAACCTCATTATTGATATGTACTAAGTTAAGAATTTCCAATTTAAATTTAGTTGTTTCAAGATTCTGTTCAAATGGAAACATGCTCTAACATCTGTCTTTTAAGATTGACATTTGTATACTCTGTTCAGATGAAGAAAAAAAAGGTGAAGTCATCACTATCAGTCACGTGATTTCTTTCACCTATTGACCAATTTGAAAGGGAGCATTTCTCGATTAACCGATTAACGCTGTGTTATGTTACATTGCACTGATGACGTCACTTTTTTCTTAAATGTGAATAGTGTATAAATCTCATATTGGAAACATATGTATGTTCAATTATGTTTTTTTCTTAATTTCATTTAGCAAACGCGATGAATCAAGCGACATCGTAGAATTCGAACGTGATACAGAAAACAGTTTAGAAACTATATCGTCAGAAGAATCAGACTCGCCCAGACCGCACTCGGCACTGGAAAAAAAAGTTCTAATGATCCAAATGCAATTTTGCGAGAAAAATACCATAAGGCAAGCCATAGACAAAGGATTATATCAGGAACAGTATCGAGCTTGGAGGTTATTTAGAGAAATCGTTGAAGGTTTAGCCCACGTGCACCATAAAGGAATGATACACAGAGACCTGAAGCCAGCCAATATATTTTTGGATCTTTCTGACCATGTGAAGATAGGCGATTTTGGACTGGCCACTTATATTGTAACGAACACTGGTGGTAAGTTTTTTCATCAACACTAATATTATTACATAACTAAGCAGGTATATAATAACTGCTAAGATAATGCAAGCGTTACTACTTTTATTTCTTCAATCATCTCCTTTTCCTATGGTTATAAAGCATGTACTTAAAAAATCTGTAAGGGGAGAGTGCATGGTGCATCCCCACAGCCGCCGGGCACACTACTGCCCACTGGTCATCCCTCACAGACGACTACCTTGAAATGTACTGCATTTCCTACTTATCGTAGTGAGATATGCCAGAGTCCATTCCCATCCCATCCTATCCCTCCCCATTTTCCCAATCCATTCCTTAATTTGCAAAGGTATCCACTTACCACCAGGTAGACTGTATGCTCGTCTGTGGCTTGTCACCAAATAAAAATAAAAAATAAACTACATCTAACAGTGGAGAGACGTAAGCTTTTCCATATCAATTACTGTTCTACACATATCGTTTTGACATTATTTTCCGTTACACACAGTACGTTTTGCGCACTCGGCGGTCCAAAAATCATCACGAGTCCGTAGGCTGTTGAACGAACTGCTTCAAGAGGTCTTACCATTACGCTACGATACGGGGTTCTTCGAGAAAGCTTTATGATTCTGCAAGTTGAGCGGCGTATCCGCATACTTCCTGGTGTTGCAGGTGTCCATGGACGTCGGTGACCACTAACAACCACTTGAACCGCTTGCGCATCCGCCTCCTTTCCTAAAAAAAACCTAAATTTCAAAAAGATTTCGTTTTCAGATAATCTCAAACAATCACAAGAAATGGGTGGTTCTCTAACAGGTCAGGTAAGATCAGTACAAGATGACAAAGTATATTTATGTAATATATTTTACACTATATGCTTGATGGCCAACGGTTACTGTAGCTGATTGATGTCTGCCTAATGATAGCCTAATGTAATAATAATTGACACAATTAAAATAAAAGAGTCCGTGTGTAAGTGGCTGAAAAGTGTCGGTAGCACAAGATTGGAATCACGAAACTCCCGGATGGTCGGCAGGAGACGCGAGGCCAAGCAGGCGGGGGTGCACCGGCAGTCGGTAAGCACGGTGACACGTGGAAAGGGGCGGCAGCACAGGTAAGACTGCGCCCCCCAATAAGTGTAGTGACCCCAGATAAGGGCGGTGACGCCCACCCAGGATAGCGGCGTCAACCAGCAGCTGCGACGTCAATCCAACGCGGCGGGGTCAACCAAGGGTGACAGAGTAGAAGCGGCGGCGCCAATGTTACGCGTTTAGAATTTCGAGATGGTCTAGATAGTATCTCGGGGTTGCTTGGCTCCAGGACAAGGCCTTGTGACGTAACTGGGAGTCTTTAGACTCAACCAACGACTGACTTTTTAGGCTGTCACAAATTACAGCTAAAACATTTTTTTTTTATTTCTGGCGGCATTTTGAAAATTAAGTGTTTTTGGGGAAAAATGGATTTAACAAGAGAATATTTTCGTTCAATGATTTTGTATGACTTTCGTTGTGGTCTAAACCAGAAACAAAGTAATGGACTACAAGTTAGCCTTTAGTCATCAAGCGTCATCCAGTGCCACTGTTCATAACTGGTTCAGTGAATTTAAACATGGTCGTACCCACCTCAATGACGATGTTAGAGAAAAAAACTGTGCGTCTAATCATTGGAGCAGACAAACTAACGACATACCAACAGATATGAGCATCATTAGGTAATGGTAGAGTCAAGTCCAAACTATTTTACATGATCCTACCTACGGGTAAGGAAGGAAGCTTTATGCTAGATGGATGGATGCTGCCGCGTGGAATGGTGTCTCCAAATGCTTGAAAAATTCTACAATGGTCGGCGACAATGCTGTTTTTGATATAGTAACAGGTGATGAAAGATGAATCTACTGCTATGAGCTTGAAACTAAGAGGCAATCTACATAGTGGGTCTTTCCTTTCGAAGAGTTGCTGAGGAAAATGAAGAAAGGACGGAGTGCTGAAAAGGAGATGATTGCCTCCTTTTTTGGCAGATCGGGCCACTTTACTACTATAACTTTAGAAAATAAAAGAACAGTAACTGCGGTCTAATGTGTGAACAGCTGCTTGCCTTCTGTTTTGGAAAAAGTCAGACGCCCTCGAAGCAGAATGATCCTACATCACGACAATACCCCAGCTCAATCTGCCAGACAAAGGAAGCAATTTTTAAGTACTGTAAATGTAGAGCTAATGGGTCATCCGTCATACAGTCCCGACCTTGCGCCCTGTGATTTTTATTTATACCCTAAAATTAAGGATAAACCCAGAGGAATACATTTTATGAATGCAGAAGAGGCAGTATCGGCCTTCCAAACGGCTGTTGAACTTCCATCTTTATATCTGATTTCATTTTTGAGATTCTAAAAACTTTCAGTGTCACCCACTGTCTGTTCACGGTCAGAATTTCGTAATTATTCAATACATCAAATTTACTTAATTATATAATACATCAATTATGATTACATCATTAATCAATAGGTATTATTCAAATAGCCAAATGTGAATATCAATATGAATTATATAAATTGTCCATTTCCATTCAAAAAATCCGTAACTGCCAAACATTTAGCAATTAACCAATTGTATATATGTATTTCAGATCGGTACAACTCTCTACGTAGCACCAGAGATACTCCAATCGGCAAGCAAAGTCTCGTACAATCAAAAAGTGGACTTATATTCCCTAGGAATCATACTTTTTGAAATGTTTTATCCGTTTCAAACTGGTGCAGAAAGAATAAAGGTGATAGAAGAAATACGTACAGAGAAAATTATCATACCCGAGGATTTCCTGAAAGATGAATATTCCAGGCAGATACATGTTCTAAAGTTAGTTTTTCTCTATAGTATAAGTTGGTATTTTTTTGATGTAGGAAGTATAGTAAGAATGTGACCGTTTTATATCACTTGTTTTTAGTGTTGTACTACAATGATGTTAGTGAAAGATAGGTATATCGATATTGGTAAAACTCGATATTTTTAATTTAAATATCGCGGTCAAAAATAAAACATGACTATGTAGGGTAAGGTCACCAAACCACTCGAAGCATTGGAAATTACTTTTTTTGATCTGCTCAAAAGTGTTAATTTTTGCTGGACAACATATAAGATTAGGTCTAAACACAGAAAAAAAAAAAATTGTCCGGTTTGGCTAGGGGACCCCATCAAAGATTTGGCGTTTTAAGCATGTTACTTATTTTAAAGCTACTAAAACACTCAGAAAACGCAATTTTAGGCCCAGGGTTCAAAGACAAAAGTTGTTGGGGTTGCTCTAAAGTTCATTTAGGTAGAAAAAATTCTTGCTAAAAACCACTGAAAACTCGCTAAAACTACCTAAAAACGCTTAAAACCACGTTTATAAGCTTTTCCACAAATTTAATTTTTAACAAACAGTTATCAGGTTTAAGTTGAATTCTATACCTTTCCAAAACGCCTAAATTTTTGACACTGGGTTTAGATTTGAGGAAGATATGTCTCTTCAAAGATTACAAGTTACGCGTCTTGTATAGAAAATACTCGCTTGCTCAGACCAGAATCCTCATAGCTAACACAAAACGTTACATTGACCATAGTTTAAGTGTGTATAAGAAGCATCTACAAAAATGTGGGATTTTTTTAGTTTTATTTTAATAGTTTTAAGCAATTTCAAGCAATTTTAAGCAATTTTAAGCAGTTTTAAGCATTTTTAACGTTCTTTTGTAGCTATATAAGCTCTAGGGCAGGCACGCTATAGATAGTCTAATAGTATTATATTATTATGTTGAGTAGCTTTCGAATTCTTTAGTTCATATGTGTTTTGAAAACTGAACGTTTATATTACGTTGTACTTAAGTTTCAAATTTGACTTTAATGAACTGCTTCACCTCATCTGCTTCGTTACGCAGAACGTTATGAAAAATCCCCACTGGAATCGATTCTACTCTCGATACTTAACAAGTTGTTAACAACCTATTTTCAACTTTTGCGTTATTTCAATGACACATTGTATAATAAGTAAAGTTAACAGTAATGCAATAATGAATTTTCATTCATTCATCCATTTACTCATTCAATTATTCACATATTCATACCACATACAATTATGAAACCTTTAAAAACACGAAACTGATCCTTAGATTATCCCGAGAAAACAAACAGTCCCATATATTGTACTTCATCCACTTTCAGATGGCTCTTAGATCACGATCCATCCGTCCGTCCCACTTGCTCAGAATTGCTTGCTAGCGAGCACGTCCCACGTCCAAGGTCCAAGTTTGAAGTACAAGGGCTACTATCCCACACCCTCTACAACAGAGACTCGAGGGACTATCAGCGACTAGTCGCTGCTTGTCTCGACCAGAAACAGTCGCCAGCTGAGGACCTTACTTACCACAAAGAGATGCAAACTCGGCCTAACGAAGTTTTGGCTGCTATTAAAGATGCAGTTATTAGGGTAAGTAAGTATAGGTATTTTAACTACCTAGTTCAGCCATAAATAGTGTTACAAAGAAAACATTATATTTTTTTTCTTTGTTGTAACGGTATTTATGGCCAGACTTGGTATTTAACTTTAATGTATGTCCGGAATTACTATAAAAAAAGATGGAAAAGACAGACACAATTAAATGTAAATGGAGCTGTCATTTTTCGGGTTTCTCCGGATTTGTCCTAATTTGGACAGCGGCGTCCAGCGAGTGTATAGGCGAGGATATCCATAAAAAAATCAGTCTGTATAATTTTTAAACACTAAATAATGACCACCGACCTTTGTGTAGCGCGCCTGTCTGTTTGACATATAATAATATATGGTTTTAGTACGGTTAATTATTTTTTTAAAAAAAAGTTACAGCTCCAGATTCAAGTTCTTTTAAGCCCATATTTCACATGCTTGGTAAAAAGTTTCAGTTTTTTAACACTGACATCTCGTGATGTATTTCAGCCGGCCGAACAAAAAAGTCGAAATCGGAAGCGAATACACGGGTTAACGCGGTATCGGAATTTAAATTATAATATTTTTTTTTTTTGTAGAATGAAGGCGGCAGATGAGCAGACCGTCCACCTGGTGTTAAGTGGATACTGTCGCCCATATATATCCGCGATACACGACAACATCAGTTCAGAATAACAAACGTTGACACACCCCCGAATGCGCGGCCTTCCTTCGTAGATTTGGGAATGGATTTGGAGAAAGGATTGGGAAAATGAGTACGGAAAGGATAGGAATACACTATAGGAGTCACTCACTATAGAAATACGTATGTAAAATACGTTTGGGGGAATGATGAAATGATGTGTTTGGTTTGATTCCGTATTCCACGTTTGTTTGATGGCGTGGGAAATGCAGTACATGTTACGGTAGTGTTCTTACGAGTGCGTGGTTACCTGGCCAGTCGATTGCGCCCAGCGGTTGTAGGATTTCAGCGTGCACACTCCCTTATTATATTTTTTTACATTATTTCTAGGTATTCAAAAGTCACGGTGCATCTGAGTTCTCCCCACCAATTCTTACTCCCCGAGCCAAAGGGTGGGATCAATCAATAAAAGCCGTCAAATTGATGACGTCATCGGGATCCGTGTGTTATCTGCCTCACGATTTAAGACTCCCTTTTGCCAGGTATCAATAAAATGTTTGTTGTTAGATCACAGGTGCCGATATTTATTTGAACTACTACCTCCCTTTGAAAATAAAATAAAAATAAACAAACCTGAAAAAAAAATTTGAAAAAATAAACCTGGTTAAAGGTGCCAGTCGATTTTCCGTATGATTTTTAGTGGTATAACTCTTTTAACTTTCTCGTTTTGTACATATTTTGTATTGTAAATCGGGTCTAAACGCGTACCATAAAATTAAAGGCTTTTGTTTACTTTTTATTTCTACACGACGTTTTGCCACGGATTACACCAGCCATGATCACGAGTAGACTGAAGAGGCGGATAGTCCAGTATAGGAGCTGCCAGCAATTTTATCTACCCACATTTGATCTTTACATTCGGAAAGCCTGTGGCACTCTACACTAGCACTCTCTCTGGACTTATTCGACGATAAATCGTAATTATAGATAATAATCGATTTTACGCGTTTAGAACCGATTAATCAAAAAAATGTATTGACCCGACATTTCATTATCCGAGCTTTAGACTGTCCGTTTCATGGATGGTAAGGCATCGAGCACACAGTGTTCCTTAGTCGCGGGGCCTGTTGGCACGACTGTTGACACTTTCAAACCATTCCATACAACTTCTTTCAAGATATTCATCGCCTGACACCTGTACCCGACATCTAAGTAAAAATCAGTTAACCTATAACGGAGTTATCCGTTATTGATTAATTTACATATAGAAATCGGATACGCCTGTCGTTGACGGTCAAAACCTTTAAATAATTCAAAATTTTAGACACACTGCATACACTGGAATAAAATACATGCGTCGATACATCGTCGATAGAGTATTTAGAGAAAAACAAGCGAAAGGATTCCATCCGCGTGAAATTATCGAGTGCGCATTCGATATTGTTACGCCCAAGACGGGTACGTAACGTTATTTTACTTTTTTTTATTTCCTTCAATCTCATGATTTAATTTGGCTTGTATTTAAACGATCAGCAAAAAAAAATACTAAATGGGCAGCAAATCATAATCAACAAAACAAACATTTAAAAAAAATTTTGTTACTAAATATGTCAACACAAGTCGACGGAGACTCCTACTCCTTTATTGTTACCAGAGAACCCAACCTATCTTTATATTTGCTGCCATCGATTTGCTGCCACTTTTAGTATGTCTGCTGTTCACTCAATCATTTCCCATGTAATTTTAGATATCGCTATAATAATTAATTTTTAAATATCGCTTCATTAATAATAATTTATTAATAATATTCATTATTAATAAAAATGTGTTAGACCAGCAAACTTTTCACCTGGTGGCGGATACTATCGGTCATTTGCAACACATTTCAATTTTAGCGGAAAATTACGATGTGCCAACGCACATGGGCTGCCTACCTTTAGACATTTATTTATTTCCTTTATTTCGGAAACATACGGTCATATTGTTATTACATGTATTAGGTCCTTACCTATGAAATTGCCGTTTGTTCAATGGCCAATTTGAACTTAGTTTTATCTTGCGTTTGGATTGGAATTTCAACTTCAAATTGATTTCAATTTAAAGCTATGACTCTTTTTCAAAATTAGTTATTCATTTGTTTTCCGTCAAACGTATTTTTGCTTAGATATCGTTGTGTTTGCGACCATGGAAAAATTTAAAATTTGCGTTATTTTCACATACATAGGGCACTATTTATATTTTGAGCCTTGGCAACACTAAGTGTTGTCAGACGCCATCTAACTCTTGCAGTCAGCAGACATGGTATTCCTGCAGTGGTGCTTAAATTTTGCACTCCCGAGTTGTCCCCGGTGCTTACGTGACTCTTTAGGCTCTCATACTCTACAAAAAGCTTCCCGTCAACATGGAAGGTAGCTCATGTTCACCCTTTGCCTAAAAAGGGTGACCGCACAGACCCAGCCAACTACAGGCCAATAGCGATAACCTCCCTCCTCTCCAAGGTGATAGAGCGTGTCATAAACACACAGCTCCTTGGGTACCTAGAAGATCACCAGCTGATTAGCGACCGTCAATATGGATTTCGCCATAATCGCTCCGCTGGTGATCTTTTAGCGTATTTAACACACCGCTGGGCTGACGCCATTGAGAGTAGAGGCGAGGCTCTGGCTGTAAGCCTAGACATTGCGAAAGCTTTTGACCGGGTATGGCACAAATCGCTGATTTCCAAGTTACCATCTTTCGGGATACCCGAGGGATTATGCGAATGGGTTGCCAGTTTCCTGACTGGACGGAGCATCAGAGTCGTTATCGATGGTAGCTGCTCCGACACTATGTCTATTAACGCTGGCGTCCCGCAAGGCTCCGTGCTGTCCCCAACTCTGTTCCTTCTGCATATCAACGACCTGTTGTAAATTGGTGACATACGTTGCTATGCAGATGACAGCACTGGAGACGCCTTGTACAGGGGCCGCGCCAACATCCCGCGGGTCAAAGTGGAAGAGAGTCGCGCCAGGCTTGTGTCTGAAATCGAAGACTTTAGATCTAGTCTCGATTTGGGTTTCTCTGAACCTAGTGGATTTCAACCCCAGTAAGACGCAAGTCTGTGCATTCACCGCTAAAAAAACCCCTTTTGTTGTAGCACCTCGCTTTCAGAGCATACCTCTTAAGATCTTGGAGAGTATCGGGATCCTTGGTATCGACATCTCCAGCAAAGTCGAATTTAGGGATCATCTGGAAAATAAGGCCAAAATGGCCTCCAAAATGCTCAGTGTACTGAACAGAGCGAAGCGGTACTTCAAACCTGGGCAACTGCTTATGCTTTACAAAGCTCAGGTGAGGCCCCATATGGAGTACTGCTCTCATCTCTGGGCCGGCGCCTTTAAAGGCACCTCCCAATCCTTGTTATCGAGGATGACGTGAAATGAAAATGTATAATTAGATAAATCGATTCCTTTATCCTATTATACTGTACTTAGTTGGATAGGAAGGGACGCTATATAATATAATTGTATGAGAGATATCTCTTATACTATTCATCGAATGAATTGTAAATGGGTTCTGTCGTATCTCATTCACTCCCGATACACATACATAGTATATTTTACGATAGCCTTCTGTGTGAAAAGAATAACTCTAAGAAAGAATAGACGCACCCAGTCGACTATGTGATTGGAGCATACACCCCTTGCCCTATAAAATTCCCGTTTTGTGCCTAACAATTTTTGAACTGCTAGGCAAAATTGCTAGGCACAAAATTCGAAAATCTTTTTTTTATGGAAAAAAGGCGGCAGTCGAGCATGCAGTCCACCTGATTGTAAATGGACACTGTCGTCCGTAGACATACGCGATACATGTCAACATCAATCCAACGTAATAAACGTTGGCACGCGTCCCGATGCGCCGCGTACCTTTGAAGATTTAGAAAGGGGTTGGGAAAACGGGATGGGAATGTACTATGACATATCTCACTCACTACGGAAACACTCCGTATATTGAGGAAATAGGATAAAGTGGGAAATGCGTAGTCTTCTGTGAGAGAGGGGTAACATGACCAGTCGAGTGCGCGCTGTTGGGATGCAACGTGCACTTCCCCCTATTAAGTAATCGTTACTTAAGTGCAGTTGGAGACTATGTTCGTAGCGGGCGCAAGGAATGCGGCTAGTGCGGCACGCTCGTCCAGGTTAACATATCGATAATCGATAGTAAATCAAAACAAAATAAATTAAAAATATTTTCATTTTCATTAATATCTAAAGTCACATAGTAATATAACTATAGTAAGTATAACATAGTAATATAATATATTGAAGTCGTTTCGTATATAATCGTATATAATATATCGAACTTCGTTCTCGCTATCACTGCCTCCCAATTGTATGATAAATTTGTCTATTGTGTTTTCCACTAATCCGGCATTCTTCCAATATTGCTCTTCAATATAGCATGTCTCAAGTAACTTTCCCAGTCATGTCTATTTACTTGAGAAATTGCATCTAAAGTCAAATCTAGTAAAATGCTAGTCAAACTGCGTGTCCCGTACTAGTGCGCGGGCGCCACGAGTGGAGAAGCGATGGAGTGCGGGGATGCCCGCGCATCGCGCATCTGTAATCGTTTTGATTTGCAATTTCCGCCCTAAATTTCTTGACCTGTTCAGTGATTTTTCAACAAACTATTTCAGAATCTCTATGGTCAGACGCAGAATTACTGGTGATAGCTAGTCGGGCAGCTTCCGAGAGTACTCTCAAAGTGACTCTACAACTCAACCACACAGAGTTGTTGAGAACACTGTTGCTCTCCTGTGGAGTCCCACAGGATAAGCACGCTGATGTCTATCCTGTATTAGTGGATATTAGTTTTGGTAAGTTCGAAAAAAAATCACCAAGTTTCTTACAGCGATTATGATGTCAGTTTTTTAAGATAAAATGGGGAAATGCAGTACATTTCAAGGTAGTCTTCCGTGAGAGAGGGGTAACATGGCCAATCGAGCGCGCCCAGCGGTTGTTGAATTGCAGCGTGCACTCTCCCCCTCAAAAATGTCTCTGACATGTCCACATATAGATAAAAATCCCACAAAAATAATAAAGAAAACCTAAATAAATAAATTCTTCTCACAGGTCGCATAACCACCCTCCAATTGGAAACACATTTAACTTCCCTTTGCATTCCCGAAGACGCGGTCCGTAAATTACAGAGTCTAATGGAGACTGACGTCGGTGTTTACGAACTGAGAGATTGGATAAACAATCTGGTTAAACATGCCAAATGGTCAAAAGTGGCACTCCACGCGTGCAGAGAGTTAGAAACGTTGTATAGAAATGCCAAAGCTCTGGGATGCGAGGTAAGTCATAAGAATCTGTAAAAAATCATTATAAGTGACGACTCTTGTTACCAAAGTTCTAGATTGCAAGGTAAAATTAATCTCGGTAAAAAATTAGTTATAAATAACAACTGGTTAAACAGGCCAAATGGTCAAAGGTGGCATTCTACACGTGCAGAATTGTAAGCACTGTATAGAAATGTTGAAACTTTAGGACTCCAGGAAAATTATACAGAAATGACGTAAGATGAATTATGAATCTTGGTCAATGAATTAGTTATAAGTGCAACCTCTGGTTAAACAACCCAAATGATCAAAGGTCTACGTGTTCATAGAGTTGGAAGCGTTGTATAAATATGGCAGAGCTCTAGGAGGTAAGTTATGCAATTAATAAAAGTATCAATTACAAGTGACAACTCTGTTCAAATACATCAAATGATTAACCCCCAATGGTGACGTGAAATAAACTTTGATCGTCAGTGACGCCGGTATCAGAGAATATAAAGTTCATCAAGTATGAAAAATATCTAAATGTGTATATCGGAAATTACATTATTTTGTTATATTAATACACAAATAGATATAATACATCTTTTTTATATATCTTAATAGTCCCTTCCAAAAGATATTGAAGACGGCATTGTTCTTTCTTGTAATTCATCCTGGAACAACGACCAGCATAGTACGTAATGATAACAAAAAATACGATAAATGCAACATTTCAAGGACTGATAAAATTGTTTATGCTCAAATAATAAGAAGGATATACAAATAAACAAAAAATATCATAAACATGTGTATATCTAAGAAGATTTCTAATAAAAAATAATTGTACTTGTTTTATTTTACCTACGTAATTGGTGACGCCGGTGTCACAGACCGCGATGGCAACAGAACACCACACCATTCTCACACGTCGCTTTCACGCGACCGACTGATGATTGGGATGGGCAAATCAGGCGGCTACACGAAATACCGGCCAAATTCGGGTAAAACAAGAAAAAAGTTATTCACGTCACCCTTGGTGGATTAAAGATGTAGAGTTAGAATCACTTTATAGACATACTAAAAATCTAGGATACCTTTACGGATCTCACTAAAAACATCGCCATAAGTGACGACGCTGGTTAAACAGTCCAGTTAATCAGTGGCAAATCAAAGTGACAATCTGATTAGCCCAGATGGTAGTAAGTACCCTTTATGGCTGTGTAAAAGGTTCCAGGTTCTATCCTTGCCGGACATTCTTTTGTTTATAGCCAAATATTTGTTCGGGTCTGGGTAGTGCGACCAGCGGCACGAGTCTCAGGACCCACGATACAGAGTGGCACACACAATCCTGTGTGGGCCGCTGTATCGACAACTTTACCGACATATCTCGATCTGTTAAAAATATCACCTTTTAACAAGGATATCGGTCACTCTTTATACGTACAAAATTAGGCAGCTTATGATACAAGTGTAATTTCAGACATCACCTATATTGAGGGATTGGAGTACGAATGAGAAAAAAAACGGTTGAAACTAAAATTGCAAATGTTACCCTTTGATCCTAACCTTTTCCAACACGCGCTTGACAGGATTATTCAATTTAGGTTAATTTGATCAATTTATTTCAATTTTAGTGTCCAGTAACAGTGGCGCCATTCCTAGCGTACAATGCAAAGCAACACTGCGGAGTATTTTGGCAAATGTACGTAATACGTAGCGATCAGAAACCTAACGTCAAACATCGGTACGGCAGCCTCATAGCCGCTGGAGGAAGGTAAATTAAATGTTTATTTATTACGATTGTTGTGTAGCTGAAAGGTCCCAGTAACCAACCCCTTGCTCGCACACTGCTCGACACGGGTCTCCTTATGCATGAGGGACATATGACCTTGACACGTCACGCTGTCGGCGAGCAACGATTTGACGAGTCTACTGTTTTAGATGTGGTGTAGTCCCTCTGGACTTGTGATACCGGCTTTGTTATCCCTTGGTCTACTTTTACGACACCCACGGCAAGAGATAGAGTGATGCTAAAGCCACACGAGACCACACATTAGTTCAGTAGTTCCAAAATTACGACGGTGTTAACTTTCCAAGAATTAATACATTTTACATCTACACGTACAATGATATAATGTTGTCGGATAGCCCTCATCAAGTAGTACAACTTTTACCTAAACACTTTTTCTAAAACCTACAGATGTTACCGAAGTCTGCCTGCCAACTTAAAAATACCATAGGTATTTTTAAATTGAGTTTTACGGTTGTAATAAAGGACTACTTTATTATATCTTAAAAGAAAAATCATTTAAGCAACAGTTTTATATATATACCTAACCCTAAAAGTAATTAATTCACGTTTAAAAGGTAAAATTACGCTCCGAAGACTTATTTTTGATACCTACTTATTCTTCTTTACCTGTTAGTTACAGAAATGTCTTTTTCATGGCAACATACAAGAGAAGAATTGTAGATTTCGAATCGTTTACTTTAATTTAAATAAGACATGGTGAACAAAATTGATTTTTCAGACAAAAATGACAGTTTTGTTGTTATAGGTACAATGCAGTAGTAGAAGAATTCTGGAAAATAGCAAGAGAGAAGGAAAGTGACGGACTGAAGTCTTGTTCCGTCGGATTTTCTATGTGTTTAGAGCGGATGGCCGCCATTTTAACGAAAATACAGGCTGGAATTCCACCAGCTTTGACAAGTGTTGAGGTAAGAGGTACAAAATATGAATTGATTGAATTTGTATTTGCAAGTCATTTATTGTAATTAGTGTAATAACCGTTAAATTTTTATTAACCTTCAATATAACAATTGATTCACGTATTCTTAAAAATGTAATAAATTTAATGAACAAGCAACCCGAGATCTAAAATTGTAATTCCATATAGACCTTTCGTAATTTGAACGCCCTGAATTGTACCTACGTTAAGACAATTTTTAACAATAAAGAAATTTTGTATTTGTAAGGGACTTATATCGTACACGCTGAAGAAACCTTATCTTCTGCGTATTCCTGTCTTGTATTTGGCTATTGATTTGGCGTTGATCCCATATCGACCCAGAATTTTACCAGTCAAGCAGGGCTTGATTATAGCTTGATAGGTAAATAAAAGGATAAATAATTTCATATTTCTATTATATATTCTTCTAGCTGTTGCCGGCAGATTCGCCCGCGTTTTAAAAATAATTTATTTCCCCTGGAAAAAACTAATCAATTTTCCTGAATAAACAGCATCCTATGGAATAAAAAGTTTCTAAAGCGTCGTTATTTCTTTATTTTTCTATTTCTGGTATCGATTACTATATACAACATCCGCTTCTGTAGATTTTATCCAAATCACATTATTAACTTTTTCTTAGGTTTTCGCGATTACTATACATAGCAATTAAACAACTTTGAACGGACTTTGTCACCCCGTGACCACGTCCACTGCAAAGTGTTCGAAACGTCGGGATATAAATAATGTTAAATATACGCGAGTTAAACCGTTCAAAGTTGTTTAATTGCTACACATTATTAACTGTTCAATAACATATTCCATACAGTCAACCCTCATCTGCGTTTGTCTTTGGGGTAATGCCGGTAGTGGGAAAGAGCACGCAGCCGCGGCCAAAAGGGCCAATATGATCAAAGACTTGTGGTCGGCCGGTTACAAATGTTGCTCGTGGCCGGCCAACTGCGACCCACATGAACTACACGAGGTAACCGGCGCTGGTATCGTGATACAGGACGAAGGCAGTGTGAGGGCCACTTGTTGGACCGGCGATAGGTGAGTTCTAGGGCCGTTTGATGTCAGTTTGATATCTAGTGTGTTTTATACCGGTTTTATACACGAGATCCATGAGGTCACCGGCAGCGCCGGTATCATTATACAGGACGGCAGTGTAAGGTCAATTTGCTGGACCCGCGATAGGTAAGTTCTAGGGCCGTTTAATGTCGTTTTGATGATATCTAGGGTAAATTATGGTCAAAGACATAAGCCATTGATCTTTTGGTTTTCGACCATAAGTTCGGCCGCGTACAACTGTTGCACGTGGCCAGCCAACTGCGACCCGCACGAACTACACGAAGTAACTGACGCTGGGATCGTGATACAGGACGAGGACAGTGTGAGGACCACTTGCTGGATTGACGATAGGTCTATAGGACTATAGGTAATACTAGGGCAGTCTGATGTAAGTGATAACGTAGGGTGTAACAGGATTTGCGCCTGTTCTGAAATTATGATCAAAAAATTATGATTGATGGATAAGTGAAACCTGAAGCTGCCGCCCCTAAAGGAAGAACATCAGCATGTCGTAGTCAAAAGAAAAATCTCCTGTTAAATATTGGGCCAGTAGAGACAATGAGAGCTGGACGAGCAGAAGTTGTTTTTTTTTTTTTTATAGACTAGTGGCCGGACGAGCAAGCGGTCCCACGTGATGGTAAGTGTCACCACCGCCCATGGGCACCTGCAACACCAGGGGGTATGCGGGCGCGCCGCCGACCTTACGGAAAGTAACGGAAAGATGGAAAAGCTGTAAACAAACAAGGCCAGTGAGTCCTCTCCACGGTTCCAGGGGTGCGGGGCGTGGCAACGCGGGGATTGCTTGGAGAGACCTGCCGCCCGCTTCTTCATAGAACCTAATTTTATAGAAAGAAGGCGGCAGACAAGCAAACAGTCACCTGGTGGTAAGTGAATACTGTCGCCCGCAGACATTCGCGGTACATGCCAACGTCAGTCCAGAATCTCAAACGTTGGCACGCCGTCAGATACGCTGCCTACCTTTGGAAATTTAGAAGGGGGTTGGGAGAATAGGATAGGATGGCAATGGCATCTGGTATAGCTCAGTCACAACCGAAACACTTACGTACATCATAGGGGGAATATGATGGCCTGTATATGTGAGTGCAGGATCACGTGGCCATCCGAGTGCGCCCAGCGACTGCGCAATTGCAATGTCCACCCACATACTGCCAATTCATAAAAATACTCATAATACAAAAAGACGAGTAAAGATCTCAAATGAGAGTATTTTTTCTAACAGGGTGCGTGAACAGAAAGTGGTGGACGTGCTTGATTTCGTGAAGCAGACATTGAACCCTGAAGTTATACGAAGTCCTGAAGGTAAGGTTTTACAATTTCTACATTTCTTGATGAACTGGTTTAGCACTTGACCGTAGGATATATTAATACCACATTCCATCTCTTTTGCATCTATTTCCCATATTGTTTGTATTATATTACGAGAAAATATTTACAAACTATATGGGGAAAGAATTCAAAATGGAATGTGGAAATGGCTGCTCCGTATACAAAGATTTGTATATAAACAACGTGTCATCGAAATAACGCTCGTGGTCAGTTCTTAGGAATTTAGTAGCAAGTAGTAAAGCACAATATTCGAAAGAGTATTGTTATAATAATACATAGATTTAAGTGACAGGTTATGGCCTTTCACACACTTCTACAGCAATATCTTAGAGAATAAATTAACGCCATATATGGGATTTCACGAGTACTACGATTTAAAATACAAGAGCTGACGTACTTTACATACCTAACATTATAACCTTTTAAATGGCGGCCGTATATATTTTTTAAAGACGAACACTGATTTTTTATTAGTATAGATTTTTAGATAAATATTAAAAAATTACGAATAATTCAACTTATCGATGATGAGATATTTCATATTCCTTTTTTGTTCGTTACCTTTCGTGGTTTTTACATATATTCACAGCACAATTTGTCATTTTATGTCACAGTCCGCAATTGTGGACACCATAGAATCGACTTAAATCCTCGATGGACTCATTCATTTTTTCATTCCATTTGATGGTTGTCAAATTGAAGTATCAATAACCATGTCTTTTACGTATATGTCTATGGTTATAAATAATTGATATAATAGCCACATTCTCCATTTCAGGTAACGTCAGCCGTTCAACAAGCTGGTCAGAGAACGAGAAATCTAACTGTCCGAATACCACCATTACCTTTATCACCGCCAATGACCGTATGAGCAAGCCCAAGAGAGTTTACTACGAGAATCAGGTTAGAATTACCCCGAGTCTGTAGTTTATATTACACATGTATAGTTATCTATAGTTATGTATCTATAGTTTATGGTATATGTTCTTCTTTTCTGTTTGCTTTGTGAATTGAAATATTAATGTCATATACCATAATATGCCATCTCTAGACAACGCGACGTAGGTTCCTCCCAAAATTTGCACCACACGCCACTCAACCCACCACCGGCTAACTTAGTTGTTGATCCCTATATTTCGACTGCATATTTTAATAGGGTTTTCATAAACGGAATGTCCACATTCTGGAAAATTCAGAGAAGCTGAAAATGGTTAGAGAAAATCAGGAATTTCCCTACCTGACCTGGAAAGTCAGGGAAATTTGATTCCCATAAGAAATTAAAACACCAAAGTCATTGCCTACTGTAGTTGCTTTTTCACCATGTTGATTAATTAATATCAATTACAATGATTAATTAATATGATTAATTACAATGAAAGATTTTTATATAAACGAGAGTGGAGTAGGAAGGGGACGAGGTTGATTTAAAAAGTTTTTCAGACTTTCATTACTACGTTTTGGTAAATTAAAGGACTGATTTCCTTAGTCTGGCCATAAATACCGCTATAATAAAGAAAAAAATTCTCACCTGAAAAATAAATGTCCTTTCTCATTTTGGCGCCAATCATTATTGAATATTGTACTAATATTGAAATTGAGGGGGGTGATAACGTATTGTTGTAATTGTATTACACAAAGTAAGCATGGAGCCAATATTAACCGGTATTGGTATTAGCCGAATGTTTGGCTATTGGTAGGTACATTGAAACGTCCTCTGTTTGTGATAGAAAAAAGGTATGGCCGTCCACGCACTATTCGTACTAAACATTCGATTAAAACTGTGAACGAGAGAATCCGAAGAAATCCCGTCCGGACGCATTAAAGATTTTATTTAGAGAGATGAATATAGCACTCAGAACTATGTCAACTATTTTGAAAGATGATTTAGGACTTGCTGCTTGCAAAAGACGTACAGGTCATTTCTTAACTGCCAAGCGTAACTTCTTTTTTAAATGAAATTTTAATATGGTTTTTTTTTAAATATACACCTTTTGGTTTTGGATTTTAAGTTATGTGGTCTAGTTTCTAAATCTACCCATAACTCCAACCATCTGGTCCGTTTTTGTTTGGACACTCACATTTTAAATTCGTGTGCAGTAAGCGATTGTTTACACACTATATATTATATAAATAAATAATAATTATTATTTATATAATAATAATTATATCTAATAATAGTCTATTATTATATAAATAATAGTTTTAAATGAATTAAAAAATAGATTTATTCTAAATAAGACATTTTCCATTTTCGACGTTGTGCTAATTGGTATTTTGAATTAAGTGTAGCTTTGCAGTATATTTCCGTTAACATTTATTTTGTATCTATCTCTTATGTAATCTTGCACGCCACTACTGGCAACTGTGACGATGTATGTAATCTTTTTCCCAATAAATAAATTGAAATTGTGAAAATTAAATTGAACAATTTCCAGATAAACACAAAGTTAACCTCCCAGCTAGTAGCCCTCGGCCTCCAACCGGTACTGAGTCGCGTGCGAGTGAGCGTGCTCGCGCTCGCGTGCGGCGCGGACGCGGTGCGGACGCTCGCCGCGCGGCTGGACGCGCCGCTAGACGCGCACGACTTGCCGGACGCGTTCGACACGGTCGCTAGACAGTGAGTATACTGATACCTGAGATTAACAACAAAATTAACCTCCCAGCTATTAGCCCTCGGCCTCCAACGAGTGAGCGTGCTTGCGCTCGCGTGCGGTGAGGACTCTCGCCGCGCAGTTAAACGCACCTTTAGACGCATGCGACTTGGACGCAATCGCTAGACAGTAAACATTAACCTCCCATCTAGTAGTAGCCCTCGCTCTCCAAATGGTACTGAGTCGCATTAGACGCCATCGCTAGACAATGGGTATAACCTTAACCAGCCCTCTTATCATCCACAGCTGGACACGCACCTCATCATGCACATTCTTTTCTGCACGAGGGGTGTGTGGCATTAAAACTGCACGCTGGCCAAGCGGTGTTGTTTTCGCGTCGACTCTTTAGAGGTGGTGTTTTCCCTTGGGGCTTGTGATAGCGACTTTCTTATCCCTCAGTCGCCTTTTACGACACGCACAGAAAGAGATGGGGTAGTGATGTTCTAAAGCCGATGTCACACAGACAGAAATGGAAAAAAAAAATAAGCAAAATTTGACATATTTGTTTTGTATTCCAAACAAAATATTCACATTTTTTTACATTCCCCAGCTTCGACAAAAACATCCTAGACGACACGCTCAGGGAGTTGACAATGTTGGCGAACAGCAACCACAACAGACCTTCGGACGAAACTCAACTATACGCCTTGTACTCAATAAATGATTCTTTATTACGGTTAATTACGTAACAAATGGACTTGAATTTCTGCATTTATTACTTTGACAATAGGTTATTAAATAAGCATTACGCAACAACTATTGTGTTGAATACAAAACAGATGTACAAAGGCGGACAATGATTTTTATACACTTCACATTTCGCCTCTTTTTATTTCTATTCGAATTCCTGTGGGATTTATTTGCTATAAAAACGTCGATATTATTCCTAATTCTCTTTTTTTTATTAGTATTCGGAATAGGTATTGCCATTTCGGGTATGCCTCCTTGAATTCCTGTGGAATTTCTTTGATATGAACAGGTAATCGGAATATGTAGTGCTATTTCGAATCAACGAACTCAAATGTATGTGTTAATATGGATATGTCTTCTTAATTCCGATATTTTGAATTTATTACAGCTTGTTTTCAAGTATTCAACTACCGAAGTGTTAAAAACTTGTTACATTGTCTTGTCAGATAATCTGTGTATGTCTATTTTACTTTACTTCAAGCAACTAGCCTTACAATATATACCTTAACCTGGAATTTACATATAATTTAACGTAACTGCTAATAGAGGATCTAATACAGCTATATATGACAATTGAAACAGTCACAGAAGAACAAGACGAAACAAGTTTTTAACACCTTCAGTACTTGGAGGACCATACATTACTTTATCATTGAAATATAATATGAGTATACTCTAATTTCATTATAGTAAGGTATATGTGGATTGTGACAATAATCCGTGGTTTTAATAATCCTTTAACAATTCCGGGATTTTTTGGTATGTCCATATTCGATAGGTATCAAAAATTCCGTAAAATGGCACTGCCTATTCCGGGCACTGGATATTTGCTACGAGACCAGCTGAATCTTTTTACAAAGATTATTTTTTACCACTGTATACTAACGAGTGTCCGTGTCTGTACAAAACTGTGGTATATTTCTATTAAAACGACGATATAAACAAATTTATTGAACCGCTATCCCTCATAACGTTACATTTTATTTGACCAAAACACGGATTCACATTCACTGTGTGTTTACTTAGGTCATTGTGATTTTAGATATTTTTAATTTAAGATTAATGTTACTTTTAATTTAAGCGTTTTGTACACATATTTATATATTAAACGGCTCTCAAACACCTTTGTGTACCTGATTCGTGACCACGGTTGAGACGCCAAGTAAAATAAATAAACTTCGTATTTCGGCCATCTTTGTGTTTCGCAATTTGGCAATTATTGAGTAAAAACTGAAAGAAACATCCAAACACATTTGCACAGTTCAATACCTACGTCACGTTGTAATCGCTCTATGTTATATACAGTCTGAGCGTCCAGCTACGGCCTGAAATACGACGACGGCGACTGGCGGCTATTTAATTGTAGTACGTTACGTGTTTCCGTTTAATATATACATATATAATTATTTAGTATGTCTATGTAAAATATTTCTTAAATATAATTTTACATGTAAAGTATTATACCAAAAACTTTCACTACAATAATTATTAAGAGGTATTTCTTAACTAAATGTATTTTCTAAATTTTATGTAAATTAGTCCAGTATTTTTTGAGGATTCGATTAATATGTTGCATCGTATTATTATGAATTCATATGGTACAATTATGTAAATTATTCATATTGTAAAATTATATAATTATTATAAAAACGCGAATTATTGTGAAATATTAAGAAATGTTATCATTTGTTAGAAATAAATGTAACTTTAATGTTATAAACATTAAATATATATTTTTATAACGTGAATGAATATTTTATAACGTATTTTTATAATTAATATATTTGATTATTCCAGAAAATATTAAATGTTTTTGTTATTCAAATAATTTTACCGTGACATTTAAGATCTTTCCACATAAAATTCTATTGATCTTAATTAAAAAAATTTTTTTTTAAATTTTTACCAATTTTTTTTTTACAGTTTCCCAAATACAAAACCTAAAATATATTTTGATTCGAGTTGCATGCTGTATACTAGTACAACAATCGTTCAGTCTTTAATACTACATTTTAAAGGCTCATTTTTACAAGAATAGTTGCGGTTGCGACGAGAATATTGTATACAATTCTCATATGCGACCAAAGTTCCTACGTATCTCACCTGCAACTGTTCACGTGACGATACACAGTCGACGATAACAGTGATCACGTGATATAACAGTTGTTTATACTGGGCAAGCATACATCACCGATTCTCTCTTCTGCACGCGTTCGAGAAACTCGCCTTTTGTATATGAGCCTTAAGATTCATACTTGCATTTTACCTGGCATTTATTTAGTTTATTTATACAGGTTTAAATAAACTACTTGCACCCACTTAACACTCAATTACTGTCATTACAGCAAGTTTAGAACAAAAAACAAAATGGCGACTTTTGGCGGGAACTTGAGAAGTGAAGTTAAGTTTTTGTTTAATAGCGATAGTTTTATAAACTTCAAAGTGTTATTCGTGCGTGGTGTTTATGATAATCAAATATAAGTTGTTTTAAATTGTACCATTTGTAATAAAAAATACCTTTATGTATATACCTTTATTTAAGCTTTATTATTACAGAAATACCTTTATTTAAGCAATGGATTTTTTTTTTTATAAAAATCGGCAACGGTATTTCTGTTAACAAAATAACGTTAATTTGAATCAAATGTTAAAACTTAACAGTACGATAAAATAAACAATATTGAGCTTCTCTGTAACAAAAGAAACGACATTAAGGTTTATTCTTCAATTAATGTCAATCCCTTTCAACAACACACAAATTCACAATATTAAACTATATTCGCACTCAAGTTTTTTAATCAACAACGCCATCGTCGTGTCCATACCATACCATAAATTATAGACAATAGATTACCATAAATCGATATACAAGATCGATAAACTTGTATATCGACCGCGCCTGGAATGCGCGGCAGATTCAAATTGAAGAAATAGATTTTCTTTACATATACATTAAAATAACTTTGTAATTTATATTAATTTAAAAAAAAATGGTAAGAAATCATTAATTTCCATAATATAATTTTCATCAGTTTGTATATTTGTTTTCTAAGCAGTGTTATTAATTTTGATACAAGTAATAAATCACATCAATTTGTATGCATGGAACCAAGTTTTGTATGATCGATGTTTTATTTCACTTTCAATTTATGTATGTATAGCCGTCTTAAGATATCTTAAGCCGTCTTATTAATTTTCATACAGCAATTGTGGATCACATTGTCTGACTGGTTTAATTGTCATCAAGTAGTCGTAGTGTCTGTTTGTTCCTTTTTTAATGTTAAATTGTTTTGCAAAAAATCTGGGTTGTCTTGATGAATTTATTAGCTTTAATAGCTTCAGTGCAGTTTCAACATTTTTGTTATCACCATTAATAACTGTTCTTTGCGCAGGCAGACACACGTTCGAGCGCTATTTTTCCTTTTTTTTCCGAGTTTGTGGGATTGCAATCCCTAGCCGAACACTGCATCTATGGATTTTCATGCGAGTGTAAGGTACGCGGTGCGAGTCAGTGAATGGTTTGTATAAAAAGGGGCGCTCTGAATTTTGAAAAGTCATTGGAGAAACGTTATTAATTTTGACGAGAGAAATTCAGTGTTAAAAGTGTGTAGGTATTTTTTATTTTAATCCTGTATAACTTTTATAATTGTCCCTTTCATCGGCTAAAATATACCCTGATTGACCCCGGCTCAAGTGTATATGCATCAATAATGCAGATGGTTCTTTCCTTAGTAATGCGATGGAATTTTATAGTTTTTAAGCGTATTATAAAATCGTGTACACAATTTTTTGATAATGAAAATAAAAGAAGATCTTATAATTAATACACATCTTTTATTTTTGGATTACATCAGTGTTTAAAGTTAGTTGTGTGTTTAAATTTTTATTGATACATTTTATTTTACATTACATTTGTAAAATGCTAAATATTTTACAATTGTAAACTCTTGGAACAAATTTATCTTATTAATGAAAAAAAAATATTATCTAGCTGTGTCAATTTACCAAATTTTCAGTATGGTAAATTGAAATGACTACTATTTATTTATCAAGAAAAGTATTCTCATCTGGCTTTTTAACATTGAAAAGTACCTGTAAATCTCTCCATTCTCCCGCATACCCATCCTAGGGTCTGATCGACGTAACAAATGCACAGACAAAATTTACAAAAAGTGGATTCAATACCTTAGGCGGACGCCAAAAAAAATCTTTGTGATAATCAATTATTAAGTGTGCTACTATCACTTTACTGAGCGAATCCTAACTTCCTTCTAAGTGACTGGAAGAAAACTTGACATTTGCTAATTGCACCATTGCTATATATGAAAAGGAAAAAAACGTCCTACAGCATAGGTTGACCGGTAGAGGATTCTACCAGTCAAACAGACTGGTACAAACAGGACAATCAGATATTCAAGATCACCCCGCGCCTCATGACATTTGCACCCCTCGTTAGTACATAATAAGATCCATTATTTCTCACCTCAAAAACAGACATCTATAAAGCAAAGACATTTCCCTCATTCGACAACCTTCCACTCGTAATCAGAGGTGCAAAGGTCATATGCACCGGTGGTACTGAAGGCAGAGAGTTCATCACTATATCAGAACTGCACTTAGGTGCTGTGACTAATATGCAGACCATGATTGATAGGAACATAGTCATTATGGCCCAGAACATAAAGACGAGGCAGCAGCGGGCTCGGCGCCAGGTCGCTTCTTGGTGGGCGTGGATGACTTCTTCGTAAGTTAGTGCCCTGAAAGACCAAGTTATTTTAAAGACAGGTCTAACAAAACGATGCTTCTGGTGTAGGTGTATATGGTGTGCACTGCTGGACATGGACCGTCTCATGCATATTGTCATGTCTTATGCATGAGGGATGTATGACCTTGAAACGCCAAACTAGTGAAGCGCGTTGGTGAGTCCACTCTTTTAGAGATGGTATAGTTCTTCAGGGCTTGTGGTAGCAATTTCGTTAACCCGTAGTCCCCGTTAACGACACCCACAAGAAGAGTTGGGGTTATGCTATAACCCCATCTAAGGGGTCTAAGTCTGCAGACACCACACATCGCAAAATTCTATATAATGAGTCATGGTGTTTAACCCTTAATTGGACTAAAGGAGCATATTTCCCACCTTTTATTTTGTGTGCTGTAACTAATCACAAGTAGCCTAGTTCCCACAATATGTCAAATATAAAATTATACTAATATAGTCTACGTTTTGGAGTTAAACGTCAAACGGAACTTTTAGTTTTATTTATTCTGTGGGCTATCAAAGTGTCAAGCTCATTTCGTTCATTGAATTTGTAACGGTTTTCATTGTTGGTTTTAATTAAAAAATCATTATGTCGCAGAAAAATACGGTAAGTTAATTTTAAGTTGTATTATCCATAATTTAAGAGTTGTTTTAATGACTTTGTGTGTTATTTTCGAGTTTGCAGTAATATATATGAGTAATTTTATAGTTTAAAGTATGTGGGAAATATATTACTTCAGACTGCAAGGAGATCATAATATTATCTAATGTGGGAAATAGTTTTCATTACATATTTTAATGTATTGTTACTAATGATTAATTTTGTTAATGCTTGCAGAAAAAGCTGTTTAACTTGTCAAAACAAGAAGACGTAGAGATGGCATTAGCAATGCTGTTTTCTTCAGATGATGATGAATCAGATGACAGTACTGAGCATCCGAAATTTGATGACGAATCTAAGACAAATACAATCTTAGACCAAATACAAAATCCAAGTGTTACTAATGAAAACTTACTTGATATATTGAGCTGTAAGTAATAATGAATGGTTACATTGTTTTTTCAAAAATGAAAGACAGTTACAAATTTTATATTGACAATATTTTGCAGGTGAAGAAATGACCCCTTGTGCTACAGACGAACCGATAGCTAGCAGTAGTAACACCCATATGCTACAGCCCTCTTTGGATGTACTTGGTCCTGAAGATAGAAACCTTCCATCTACTTCTAATGCAGGCAGACCAAATTTGACGCCTAGACCAAGTTATTTGGATATGCAAAATAAACAGCGGTTATGGACAACAATGATACAAGATTCAAATTTTCCTACATTTGATAAGTGCTTACAAGTAAAAAAGATTTATAGCAATAGAAGCACTCCAAAGGACTACTTTGCAGACTTGTTCCCGAGTTCCATAATAGACATGATAGTATCAAACACAAACATTTATGCACATGAAAAAAAGTCTCACGGGTGGAAAGACATCACACAAGAGGAATTAAAAGCTTACTTGGGTTTAATGATACTGATGTCCATAAATCCCATTACTGATAGCCAGCTTTATTGGTCCACTGACATATTTTACAAAAATCCTGTCATAAGCGAAGTTATGACTCTAAAAAGGTTTAAAAAAATCACTGAAAACCTACATATATCTGATGTAAGGATGGAATTACCAAAATCATCGCCAAATTATGACAAATTATGTAAAATAAAACCACTTGTCCAAATATTGAATGAGACCTTTGGTCAAATCTGTACAGCATCACAAACCCAATCTATAGATGAGTCGATGATAAAATTCAAAGGCAAGAGTTCTATGAAGCAATATATGCCTAAAAAACCAATAAAGAGAGGATATAAATGCTGGGCTAGATGCGACTCGAAAACTGGTTTTTTATATCAATTTCAGTTTTATACTGGTAAAATTGGTCCCTCAGCAGAAGAAAATTTGGGATATAGAGTGGTGCTGGATTTATCAGAAGATGTCCCAGAAAATACTCTGTTAGTATTTGATAATTTTTTTACAAGTTTAGGGTTGATGACAGCTCTTTATGAGAAAAAAATATTTGCAGTTGGCACTCTCCGTTTCAACAGAAAAGGTTTGCCAGATATAATTACCAAAAAATCAAAGGACACTGCATTAATTACTGGTGAATTTATTTATCAATATTATAAGCCTCTCTCTGTCTTGAAATGGAAAGACACAAAGGACGTACTAATTTGTACTACTGCATTCAAACCAACTGAAGTCACAGTAATAAAAAGGACTCAAAGGGACGGCACAAAAAAAGAGATATTTTGTCCATTAGCTATAAAAAAATATACAGAGTACATGGGAGGAGTTGATCTCTTTGATCATTTTAGATCTTCATATCCCATAGGAAAGAAGTCTAGGAAAAATTGGCACAGGCTGTTCTGGTTTCTATTTGAAGCTGCAGTTATAAACTCATACATAATATATATGACTAGCCACTCCAGCCGTAGGAACACCCATCGCGAGTTTCGTTTACGTTTAGGGCGTGGGCTTGTTGATAATTATTGCAGCAGGGAAAGACGTGCACCCATTTTCAAAACAAAAAAGGGAGGTCTGTATGGAGTACCAGATGAAACTCGCCTATCAAATGTTGGAATTCATATGCCAAAATCTGGTAAATATAGGAGATGTAGGCTTTGTAGCACACGTGCAAAAGAGCAGCGCTCCAAATATTTTTGCTCAACGTGTCTAGTTCCTCTATGCGCTGCTCCATGTTTTGAAAATTATCATTTGCACTAGACTTTCCAAATAAATGAAAATTATTTCCCACACATTGGGAAATTAAAAATGCCCATCTGATCTGAAGGTGGATATTTCCCACATGTTTTTTTTTATATTTAATAAATATATATTTGAAAACTAAATACTGCGTTTTTATCTAATACTCTTTTAAGAATTTTCAGTAATCTTTATAAAACTCTAAACAACTCTAATAACCCAGGCCCAATTAAGGGTTAAAAGATTTTTCGAAGTCAAGTAAGTTTTAGATTTGTAGCGAGCGAAACCATCTGAAATCAATAGTCTACCATTGCGTGATGGGCGAAAATGCCTCGCGTTTTTCCCCCGGAAGTGACATCATTAGTTTTGGGCGGGAAATCGCGTTGATGGCCGACTGCCGTGACTTCAGCCGCGCGATTTTTTACGCAGTTAATTATTGTTTTTATTAATTATACTGTTAATCGAGGGCAAGGCAATGGACGATTTAGATGTTAACAAAACTAATTAGAAATTATTAACTCGAAAAGTGGACGTAAATATGTGACCCTATTAATATTAGGCTTGTATTTAAAATGGACAGCACAAAAATACTAAATGACCAGCGAATCATAATCAACGAAATAGATTATTTTTGAATGTGTGAAATAAATCATTTTAAAATACCAGTAGGTAATAACAAAGTCGACGGAGTCGCTATTTCTTTACTATTTCAAGGTGTATTCAATGCCATGTTTAGGCCATGTTATTTCAAGGCCATGTTTAGGTTCTCTGGTGCACCAGAGAACCTAAACATGGCCCATCTTGAAATTACTGCCATCGATTCGCTGCCCAGTCAGTAGTGTTACCGCTTATATGATTATTTCCCATAACATTATTGTTATCAGTCATTACTTAGCACGTGATTCTAAGGCGGAAATTTCAGTATACCAATAATGATTGGTATTGGTTTTTATAGCAAGAACTAAACTAGCCCGTGGCTTCGCTCGCGTGGATATAATTGCGTTATTTCGCACATTAAAAAAATCTATTTACCTATTTATATTAATATATATATCATTTACACTTTACAGAGTTCACGGCTTCCGTGAACTTATTATCACTAATTATCACTTTCCGTCTGAGACAGACAGAATGAAATAGGTACACGTGGATTCTTGGAAACTTGGCTGGTCAACCAGTAATATAGTAGAGATAATGGCAATTTAAGTGTTTTTCATACAAAATTTGACATCCTTTGTTTTAGTCTCTTGATACAATAAACACGTGATTCATTATAAATCATTAGTTTTATGTGTTCTTGAATATTTAGGTATACCAATTTACAAGTTAAGACAATCAAACATTCTTTTCTATGGAATATTTGACATCTCATTTCACCCCTTTTGGGGGTTGTATCTCGTGAAATCCTTAGTAATTTCTTTGTTTCTACTTTGGCGGTTTTGACTCTTTGGTACCTATACGTTAACTTGTTAGTTAAGTCTTATACGTTAACTTGTTAGTTAAGTCTTATACGTTAACTTGTTAGTTAAGTCTTATACGTTAACTTGTTAGTTGTCGTACTTTTCATATACCTTGAATAATATGTGGAAATGCCCTTACACTGGCGATGGTCTGGAAATATATTTAGTGGTATCATAATTATAACCTTTCCTTAAAAAATCATATTTCGTTGGGAAACTGACTATATTTTGAAAATAACAAAGTACCTATACTAGTAAGTACATATAAGTAAAGTGTTTGGTGTTTGTGTCACAGAATATTAGAACGAGTTCTTCCCAAGCCCGTCTCCTTAAAATCTTATCTGAATAATCAGTACTTGTCATATCCCATATCGCCGGACGTTTTTCAACTTCGTCTATGAATAAAAGCTTGTATTAAATAAAAGCTTGTATTTGTATAAAAGTTGTATTATTGTCTTATGAATAAAGTCTATGTATTAAAAGCTTCTGTATCCGTTCTGGACTTTTTAAATAACCGAACGAACCCAAAAACACGTCTTAACGCATCGAAAACGCGCACTCAACTGAACGACAGTATGGCAAACTAGCGATGCTCGATATACATCGATGCATCGAAAACATCGATGTTTACTATCCGATATATCGGATCAATCCGATACATCGGTTAATTTGATTATTTAACGACGCATCGATGTATTTTATTCGATGCATCGAATGACCCACGCATTATAATCCTCTAATAAAAGTACATGAGAAATTTATGGGGCCACAGTAACGCGGCATTTCATTGGTTGAGATAAACATATAATATAGAAAAACAACACAAAAATATATACAAAATAAAAATGTATGACACGAATGATGTGAATTATAAGTATGGTCAGATTATAAACAACAGTTTCCGAAATTGTTCAATATAGTCTATAAATATTTAACTTTGGTAGCCAGCTCAGTACCATCAGAAAGACTTTTTTCAAAAGCTTCATAAGGTTTGAATTAACAACGTAACAGAATACAATGAAAACACGTTAATAAAATCTTATTTATGCAAAGCTTAGAGAAGAAGTATTGGGATCTGTAATTTCCAAAATTTTCATTCATTCTTCTAATAAATCTCAATTAAATTGAAAACCTTGGATTATGTCTCATTTTCCTATCCTATATTTCTAAATGATGTCAGAAAGCATACAAATCATCGATGTTTTTTAACTGATGCATCGAAAACATCGATGTTTTTATTCGATGCATCGTAAAACATCGATGCAACGTTTCGATGCATCACATCGAAAAAAACATCGATGTATTTTTTGTATGAACATCCCTATGGCAAACCAATGATCTCAAAGCGCGCGTCGACGCGCGTTTACAGCTGTCGGGCGCTAGTGCAGCGTTGAACACGCGTTTACTTAAAACGCGCGTTAGCATGTGTACGCCTTGAATAAAATTCGTGTAGTTGTAAACGCGCGTTTTGATGACGCGCGATAAGCGCTTGTCATCTGAACATAGCCTTAGTCCTCCACTCTTCTAATTGCTGCGCGCTGCAGGTTCCACAATGTTCTCATAGTTTAAGTTCATCAAATTATAAACACATTGTGGAATGCAATAAAGTATTGGGTATTTAGGTGTCGAAAACTCATACTTCAAGGACCTAAGCTGTTAATTTTTTGCCAATAATCCGAAGGTTTTGTACACTTGATAATAGCAATAAGATATTTAGATATAATTCTTTAAAAAAAACACTGATTGATGTAATCAATGTACTGTTAATACAAGATTGACAATGTAAACGTCTCATGAGAAATATAGGGATTGAATATCGAACTGGCGGTGCCGGCACCTTCGTTCGCGCGAACTTGTGGTTCGCGTGGGAACTTCATAATTAATCTGGATAAAAAAGTACCATAATTGTTAACGCAGCTTATAAATTATAATTGTGACAAGTTTCAATAAAATTCGCCCCGCGGTTTTTGCGTGATGCGGGTCCAGACAGACAAAAATTCCAAAAATAATGTTGTTTTGGGGGTCTGTATCACATGTACCCACACTGCAATAACTATTTTATACAAATGTTTCATGTACACACACGGCTCTGTTGCGATTTTATCATATGTATAGATAATCTTAAGTTATAAAAAATCCAGAAACTTACCTGAACCTCCTACACCTCACTTCTGGATTAACAGGGCTCAATAGCGGTTGCCTTTCTGGATCCATCATTAAAATATACTTAATTTACTAGCTACCAATAAAATGTGACAATTTGCGAGTTACCGCTCACACATTAAGTCGAGGACTGACCGACGACCTATCGATAACATTTTCTCTCCGATTCCTTTACAACAACGCTTAAAGATAATTTTAGCTTGAGATAGAAGAAAATTAAACGTACCTCTTGTATAGAGGAGCAGATTAAAATACAAGGGAAATTGGTTTTTATGACAGTCAATAAGTATGATTTATGAGTGAAGTAATTATAAATGTTGTTTAAACAACCCGTTGGTTAATCGGTATTGTTATCGATAAGCATCTATTACTACTACCTCTATCAACATATGTCTCTCTATTGAAGTCTATTGTCGGATATTTTTTTTCTCTTTGTATATAGCAATGGTGCAATTAGCACATTCTGCCAGTGTCAAGTTTTCTTCGTAATTACTAATTTAAAAGTATAAAGTATCCTGTCAATGTCCAGTGCCGTCGGCGTCGAAGTAACTCGGGAGTAGCTCACTAAATTGATTGTAGGTTTACTGAGGACAGATGAGGACTGCTTGGAAGCATACTAAAAACGGATTCCTATGCTGTATTTGATTATCATTATCACAAACATTACGCACAAATAACACATTGAAGTTTAAACTATCACTATTAACCACAAAACGTATACCTACACTTAACACAAACGTACACATTTTATACAATTATACAAACAAAAACTCAACTTCACTCCTCGGGTTCCCTCTAAAAAGTCCTATTGTCGGGATATAGACATCTCCCAAGTCTCGCCACGGTCTTCAGTTCTTCTCACTTTCTATATTTCTTCTTTTTTCTGTTTTATTTCTATGCACGACTGAATAGTGAGTACATAAACAAGTGACCGTGTCCTGTGTGAAATGTGTGTATATAGAACGATGTGCTGAGGGAAATGGACTGTAAACTGCGATAAGCAAGCGTCATAGTGCGCATAGTGTGTAGTAGCGTTTCAAGTCTCGGAGAAAAGGAAGTTATCTGAATGAGGTTGCGCAAGAGGTAAATAGCGTCGGAAGCACTCCTGAGCATGCGCAGTAGAATCATATAAGATGAACTCCTTTTCTCTGAGATCATGTATCTTATATGTCTATTTACCATTATATAGTATTATTATATTGTTATGTGTTTTATGTATATAATAATGTTGTTGCTTATTGCAGACTAGTTCTTTTATTTCAATGTTTATGTTTTATCTTTTGCGTTTGTGTATGTCTAGGTTATAAGTTAGGTCTTAAGCATAGTCTAGGAACAATTAAAAACTACGTTTGCTGTGTAAACACACAAATTAAACCATTAGAAAGAGATAAGAACATAAAGTAGAGAACCAGATAGAGAAGGACAGGGACAGACACTCTCCCGTGCCGTTCCCGAATCCTCTTGCTACTCGCCGGGAGGGGTGAGGAAATAAAAGTTACGATTCGTCGCAAGGACTATCAATTCCTGTCTTTCACTATGGAAAATAGTTAGTCTATGTGGATAATTATGTTTGACCTATATAGATAGGTACATATATACTTTGTAAATAATAATCTATGTAAAAAAATGGATAAGCGAAGAGTAAATAAATTCCTCAGGGGAAGGGGTGATCGCAAGGCAGCTCTAGCTCTAGCTCTAGCTCCGAGCCTTCCCGACACAGTTCGACTTGTAAAATCGCCTAAATACTATGTAGTAATTAGTAGGCAAATCTGTGTCAGAACGCGAGTTCGCTGCCGAATGCCGCTTGCCCTGTACCCCTGCAGTTTTGTGTGAAACAATTAAGTGGTGTTTTTTATTCGCACACACACGCGAATACCGTTATACTACTGTTCAGTTACGAAGTCGCACTCCTCCTTCGTTATGTAGTTGTGAACATATCTGTATAACTTATATGTGTTTAATTGTCCTTTTATTGTTGACTCTACTTGTTGACCCATCGCACGCATACATTTGCAGCGTGTATGCACGAGCGTTACGCAACAAATGCATATCATTAGTTTGCACGGGTGGGGCGCGACTTCGTGACTGAACAATACTATACCGCAGGCGACAGCTAATATCGCTTATATCTGAACAGGCATCAATAAATGCTTCAATTTCGTTAATTAGTTCTAATAGTTTAATTTTGCTAATCACATCCAAGACTTTGCAGTGCTTGAATAGTTTAAAAGTTTAGTTTTTAGTTTAGTTGACTTTGCGTTTTATACTTGATACCAACCGTACTTTTTACGCGATGTCATTAATTATTATTTTTTGATCTCATCAGTTGACGCTACCACTCTAGGGACTCGTATATCCCATCGCTTATCGACCCCGCGATAGCGGAGCGGCAATAATTTGGCATAATGTCGTAATATAGCCATATTAAGTTCTTAAATTGATGTATACAGTATAACTCTAGTTAAGTTTTAGTTAAGCCTATAAATACAATTACAAGTGCGGTCCATCCGCATTTCCTCGATACGGAGGTGTCGCGCACTGTTCGGTCCAAAAACTATTTTATACCGCGAACTCGTAGGCTGTGGAACGAACTGCCTCAAGAGGTCTTTCCATTGAGCTACGATATGGGGCTCTTCAAGAGAGCTGTGAATAGGATTTTGCAAGGTCGGCGCGGGCCCGCATACCCCCTGGTGTTGCAGGTGCCCATGGGCGGCGGTAACACTTACCATCACGTGGGACCGCTTGCTCGTCCGCCCACTAACCTATAAAAAAAAAAAATTACAAGTAATATTTAATAAAATACATAGACAAACAATTTAATGAGATTCAAGGTATTTTATAAGCACCTAGTGTATATTTGGATGTTTATTGTTTTTTTTTTTTATGTTTATGTTATTAAGAGGTCAAAACCACGTACACACGGAAAACTTTTCGAAGGGTGCTTCTACACGACCCGTGACTGTGCGCGCGACAGTTTTATTGGAGCACTGATAGATGGTGCTGATAGCTGCCGGTAATTTGTGTCGCACTTTTATTGGCTCGCGCTGTACGTGGTTTCGGCATAGCTATAGCATTTTCCGATTGCTTCCCCCGCAACCTTCTGGTAATATTGTAACTTTTTTCGAATTATTTCGGTAAACCGTTACTAGTCTACACGCGTTAGTTTGGCTGGTTTTTATTATTGTCGATCCTAAAAACGATAACACCCCCATCGGAAGCACAGCTGATCGAGCTATGTACGGGACATGTATGGATATAGTGAAATTTGTTTTATGTCCATAGGCTCGCGGTATCGAACAACGCCGCCTCTTGCATGTTCGCCGAAAGCGAGCCATCACGGAAACTCATCCGTACATTCGGGAATGTACGGATGTATGAACTAGTCGGGAATAACACATTGACGGACAGAACGATTGGGATGATTTCAGTCGACGTCACGCTACACACATCGGTAACCTCATACGACAAATTGAAATATTTTTTTCTTTTCTCTGTTTCGGTTTTCACGAGGCACTCGACATGCGTCACAGTGACGTCGACTAAAACACCAGAGACTTCCGAACCACCTGATGCACAGTAGACTACCTTAGATCTTTAGGATATTCCTTGCCCATTAGGTCAAAATGATTGGCAAATCGGAATGATGGCCACATTAGATATGATAGACGAGGAGAGTGCGTTTGAAGAGTGTGAATTCGGACCATTGTTTAAGATTCGGGTTATAAACCGAAGCAGTGCAAAACCCCCAAGATTTCTCTTTGTTCCTCACTAAAGGCGTGAATACTATGATTTATATCTCTCCACACGCATAAAATTAATTATAAGCTATGACAGTAACAGCATAACTCGACAATGGGCGCGCAAACAAAGAAATTACGAGAAAGGCCGTGTAAATCATGCAACCATAATAGAAATATAAACAGTATGACTACTTTAGCTAAATTTTCTTACTTAAAAATATCACACCAGTGTAATACACGAATACCTCTGTTCTGTTTCGCTTTCTAAGTACGGAAAAAATATCTCGTGTGTATATTTCACAGTTCATCTTTAACGTATTATGGTTTATTTTTTTCCCTACGTATTTTTAGCGTTTTATCTTCTGTTTTATCTGATGGTTAGTCAACCAACAGTCAATTACCAGTAGTTAGAGAATGCCGCTTAAATTTTTCATTTATAGACGTCAAATACTTGTGCAATGAAATTAAAAATTAAACTCGCCTCAAATGGTTAAACTCCGGTTTAACAATTACGAATAAGTAGACTCTACGATGTCCGTAGTGCATTTGTATCCTTGTACCGCCTAGTACCTATCGACCTGATGGCAAGAATCGGCAAGATGTCCCTGAAGTACCTATATTTATTCATTTAAACTATGTGATACGTGTTTGCGGCCCCCATACGGACTGAATATATTCTTAGACTCCAAAAATTTCACTTCGCACTTAGATCCCCTTTTGCCGAACATTATGTATTGCAGAATTTTGCGAGCTCCGAAGTTACCATACTGTTCTCCCGTGTCACTGTTTATTGCGGCAATAAATAGTCGTTAACTAAGAATAGATTGAGCGACGGTTCTAATGATACGTGTATTAATAATAATAGGTATTGAATGTGAATAATCGATAAGGCTTATAAGTATATTCTGATAGCAGACTGTGTATACTCTAGCAAATATAAGTATTTTAAGTATATTCTAATAGCAGACTGCGTATACTCTAGCAAATATAAGTATATTCTGATAGCAGACTGTGTATACTCTAGCAAATATAAGTATTTTAAGTATATTCTAATAGCAGACTGCGTATACTCTAGCAAATATAAGTATATTCTGATAGCAGACTGCGTATACTCTAGCAAATATTCTTTTCACCTCATGCCTCTTGTTTTATTTAAAGTTACTACCTAAATATTTCTTTCATTTGTTCTTAAGGGCCTGGGCGTCTGAACTGATTTTGTGTTGTTTTTGTAGTGTGTACCATTATGTTTGGTTGTGTTGTGTATGTTTTACTTGACTGTCATTTTGTATAAAACTTAAATTCTGACATAATTTATGACATCAATAATGTAAATGTAATTTTATATTTGTATGCCTCACGGCCGAACAACATTGTTTACAAATAAATATATTGATTGATTGACATGCGTTGAAACGTTCAGATATTCCGACTTTTCGTCTCGGCCACTCTTTCATTCTACTAATATTAAAACGTGAAAGTTTGTATCTTTGTGTATGTTAGTTTCTGTTGTTACTTTGTTTGAAAGTGTAAAAGTTACACATAAGTCACGCAAATCATATAGACCACGTGAACGATCTCGCTGGCAAAAGCTATTTTATACATAAAGTGAGAAAGATTTTCCTTTATCCCACTACCCGAGTGAGAAGCCACGCGAAGCCGCGGAAAAATGATGTCAATAGATAAAACACTGTAATGGTAGAGCCGCCTCACTTTTTCAGGCATTGCAATGTCGGTATACCTATCCCCATCAATTTCTCTCTGTAGACTCAAGTATATCTAGAAAAGAAAAATGGAGTCCATTTTTTTTGTTTTCCACTTTGTTATGTCGCTTACTGTACACGTCTGACACAAACAGTTTCGTACTGGTATTTAAGATTCGGGACATGAACAGCGGACGAAGGCAAAACGCGTGTGTTGATTTCAAAATGGCGACCAAGCGGAGTACCGAAACTAATACTGCCGGTACGAATGATACGAAAAGTTGTGATACGAATATTTAGTTGATTTTATAGGTAAATATATATAATATACGACAGGTAAATATACATAATAACATGGAGGTTTCGGACCATAATCCTCCAGACGGGTTCAATGCGGACTGGTTTGGATTAGGCATGTTTCGAATAGCAAAAACACTACTTATTCGCTTAGATAGAAGAACGTTTTGAACAAAACTTTAAGTGTTTGTAACTATTGATTGATTGCATAAAATGATTTTATTTTTGGCTTGAACGGTTTATTGATTTTAAATTAGTTGATGTCTTTCAGCTTTTTCGGTGACGTGTTGTATAATAAAAACAAGCTCAGTGGTACAAGCTTGGATTTGACTCTGGATCTCATCACAAATCTCGAGAATACATATCCCTAAATTATCATTCAAATTCTTTATTTGTACAATGTGAGTACAAGAGGTGTTATTAGTACCTACATTCGATCATCACATTGGTAATTACTATTCATAGCATGCAAACATTTAATATTATATTAAAAATTAAATATTTTTCCATATAGGTATATTATTAATTAACTAACAAAAGATTAGCGCCAATATTGCAATGCTCTAACATTTAAATGTAATTTAAATCAAATACGACAGTACAAAATCAAACTAAACTTTATTAATTTTATTGATAGAATAAAATGAATGTCAATTATCTAGAATTAATGTCAATTATAAAAATGTCGACAAAGTAAGAAGTGTCATCAGTGTTATTAAACATTGACATACTAATAATGTCAAATAAACACAACAATGTCATACAACATAATGTCCGTTTTCCACTTACCATTTGGTAGTCTAAGAACTCTTTTACGGAAACTTACCACTTTCTTACCAGAAACTGCCGCTCTTTGCCTGCAGTTACTAACACCACTCTTGGTTATCAGGAAGTTGTAGAATAAATGAACTGCCAGCTGAAGTCTTTCCATTATATTATGGGGCTGTAAACACGGTTCTGCAAAGTCGGCAGCACACTCATATGCCCCCTGATGTAGCAGGTGTCAATGAACGGCGGTGATCGCTTACCATCAGGTGGTCCGCCTGCTTACATGTCATCTCTTCTAGAAAAAATATATCATTTTGAATCAACTTTTACTGTAAACACATATCCGTCTCTATACAAGTTTTTTGTCTCTATCCTCTTCTCACGTGCATTAACATATATACACTCTATCTATGGTAAAGAACTAACTAACTGAATGAGCACGTTTCTTCTACAATGTTATATTTGCGGTTGACGCTACCTAACCGCTTACTAAATAAGTTGATAATGAGCTGCAAAGTAGTTTGTACTTGTGCTCAATTGGCTGATTAGATACTCTACGTTCAAATCACGCCATCCCCGGAGGAAACGCAATGAACGGCACACGCGCACCTATGTTTGATTAATGCGTTTATTAAACACATCCGCCGCGCGTAATCACGGCGGACCCCTCATTGGTTCGCAATAACAGACAATTCATAGTTCATATAGTATCGTCCAGCCAAACATTTGAATAAATTGGTTTTGGGCGTAGTCATCAAATTGCAGAAGAGCTTAGCATTAGCCACTCAACAGTTTTGTATCACCCACATAAACTGAATTTTGTAAAAAGCTAGATGTTTGGGCGCCGCATGATTAAAATGACAGAAACTTGGTGAAAAGAATTTCCATATAGCAGATGTTGCTAAAAAGAAATGAAATCGATTCATTTCTGAAGAGATTGGTAACAGGCAATGACAAATGGATCACCTAGGATGATGTTCGAAAACAATCTTGGTCTAAGCGAGGTGAGCCATCGCAAATAGTCCCAAAGCCAGGCCTCACTCCGAACAAAGTCATGTTATGTGTATATAGTCAGCAATTAGTAAAATGGAAAGAAGCACTTGAAGAAAAACGCCCAAAATTGATGAATAGAAAAGGTGTAGTTTTCCATCACAACAATGCTCGAACGCATACATCTTCGATGACAAAATAAAAATTGATGGACCTTGGCTGGGAAGTTTTAAGCATCCTCCAGGACCATACGGTCCAGACATAACACCTTCGGATTATCATTTATTCCGCTCTTTACAAAATTCTCTGAATAAAGTAAAATTACATTCAAGAGAAGCCTATATAAACCATTTAAATCCTTTTTTCCCTCAGAAACCGAAAATTTTTATAGCGATGGCATAATGGCTCTGTCAGAAAAATGGCAATAGATAATCGAATTAAATGAAACATATTCCGTTCAATAAATATTTACGTAATACAAAAAAGTCCTTATTATTTTCAGTATAAAAAGGCCCCGAACTTATCCTACTATGTATATCTTAACGTTGTAGAACAAATCTTCTCATTCAGTGTAATGAATATGAACTTTAAAATCACCGTAATACGATAACTTTTATGATTTTATGTTCGTACTCGTTTACGAACATCAAAAAGTTTTGTAATTGTAAGAACGTTCGGTTGGTCAATCCTTTGATGTCTATGACTTTTGTATTCTCACCGAATAAATAAGTATTCTATTTTATTCAATGGTTTTTATTAATAATATGAATAAATAAGAATATAACGATAACATAGTAAGACGTATATAATATTATAAATCTTCAAGCTTACGTTAATATATGCATTTATTGCAAATTAATTAAATAACTAAATCTATTAAAAATTTATTTATTAAAAACTAGAGTACTGAGGACTAAGTTAAATATGAAATATTTATAACTATAATAATAAACAATAATAATTAAAATATAATGTTGATTCCATTATTATACCTACTTATTTTAATTAATCACTTTCTTTTATGTATTAAAAAGAATGGGACCATGCGGAAAAGTACCCAGGATGCTGGCAGCATTGCCCCATTGAATAGCTATGCTTATGCCCTAATTAAGGTAATTGCCGGCCCCGAAGTCTGCTGTGTATGGGGACGACGAGGTTCTTCGTTTTGCATGGAAAACTATTATTTTCGGTCCTAGAGTTTCGGAGACGGAGGAAATAAAAGTTTAGCGTATATTCATGTTCTATTGTAGTATCGATATATCTTATTGTCATTCCTAACCGCCGTATACATAATGCGTAAAAACATTACGAAGATTTTTCTATTAAACATCCTTCAGGAAAATATATCAATTATGTTCCGCAAAGAGTCCTTCGTCTTGAAATACGTCACCGGCGAGGATTCCAGCAATTTATATCTCGCTTTAGCGTGACTTTACATTATTCTACGCTTCTCCGTAACCGTTTAAGGCTGCGACCATAGAAGACGCGGAAAACGTGACAGTAAGACATGATTTTGTAGCGTCACTAAATATTGTAGACCTAGTCTAACCATAAATATTGTTACAAAGAAAATATTGTCATTTTTGGAACGAAGTTCCTTTACGCGGCATGCGGTAGGTGTGATTCGAGACAAAATGTAACGTCACGTAAGATTTTTACCCCCTCCATACGCCTTTCTCTTTCTCTGTGCGTGGGTGCGTGCGAGTATCGAGAGCGAGACTCAAGCAGAATAACAGACGTGCAGACTAGTGCGTGGACCGTTGTATAACCTACATTTTTGATTTGATTCTTTATTTTAAATGATTTACATTAAAAATATATACAAAATAAAAAAAAAATGAACTATACAGATTTAATTTCGAATTACATTCGGAGTTTAAAAAAAATGCATGAGGATCTTCGTTCCTGACAGAGGTCCCCTGACCGCACACGTTTTTTATTTTTAAATTATCATTTTATTAGAAGAATTTGTGTTATTTTAGAAATAAATAGGTAAGTATTATAAAAATATAATGGTTATTCGAAATGGTCCCCATTTGCTTTTATACAATCTTTCAAACGTTGTGGCCAGTTTTCTATTGAATGACGCACCGTTTCCATGGGAGAATTGGTAATTACGGAATGTTTTATGGATTCAATATCATCATGACGTTTAGAGCATGCCATGCCCTCTAAAACAGACCATAAATCATAATCGAGCGGATTAAGATAGGGACTATAAGATGACGGCCATTCTTCAGCTCTAATGAAGTCGAGAATATTCCGTTCGAGCCACGCCTGTGTTGAGTGAACTTTATGAGCTTTATTGACAGTTCCACATGTCATATTCCTCACTCAAATAAAAAACCGACTTTAACACATGTTTTATCAAACTGTTAATGAATGTGAACAGGCTATCAACAATGTTACACCGTGTGGATATGTTGTATAGTGAGAATTTAGATTACAAAATACACCTGCACTCCCCTTTCATTGTGATCGTAATTTATTTACATACATCAAGCTTGTATAATGGTAATAGGTATGCTTAAATCTAATTTATAATGTTCCTACACTCAAAGGAGAAAAAAACATTATTATTGATTGAACACAAAAGTTGTTATATACGAGTGAGAAATTATATTGGTAGTGTCATTATAATTATAATTAATCAAGTTATTATATAATTAATCAAAAACGGGTATGTTTACGATGCGCACACTAGGCGCGCACCTGCCTCGCGTTACGCGAAAGCAGCCCGAGGAATGTGCACTCGGGCCCAAATGTAAACTTACTCAATAACCACCACAATGGTGGGTAAGCACAATAATAGGATATACAGGCCTCACTTACCCCAGGTGGTTTTGCCCACGCACAAATCTGGAAAGTGTTCCTACGCTAGTCCCTACTAGACGTGACCTATCTTAGTGTGATTGAATAAATAAATACATAAATTCCCAATAAATACTTGTGTAGTAATCCAAGTCTCGTCCTGTGGTGAGCCGGTGGCCGCTATCGTTCGGCAACTCACACCCGGCAGCAAATCACCTCGAGAAATGACTCCAAACCACAAGCACAATCACACCCAAACAATTCCAACCAAAACACTCGCGTGGCACAAGGATATCGCGAACAAGACCTATTAATAGGCGCGAATATCAATAATCAACTGTCCGAGACCGCGGTGTGAATTTATCTCAATTTAACTCCGCTCGCCGCCGAGCGCGTGTTACTACTCCAAAATATCAAATTCTCAAACCGCCTTCAATATGGCGGGGACAAAAAAAATGTTGCTTCAAATAATCAAGGTATGCGGGTATGCAAAGATGCTCGCGCCAATTCCAAACAATCCCCCGTCCCGAGCCGAAGTATTCGGGTCGCTAATCAATGGGTAGGCGGGATAATGTCGCGACGGCCCGCTTCAAAATAGAATCGCCCACCAAGACCTCGGCTAACCTGGGAACACCATCAGAGCCCGGAAAAAGGTTAACAATGCGCCCCCGGCGCCAACACAAGGGCGGTAGGTTAGCATCTTTAACCAACACGAGGTCGCCAACCTTCGGCGGATTCGTTTTGTCCGTCCACTTGACGCGCTGCTGCAGAGTGTGCAAATATTCAAGGTGCCAGCGTTTCCAGAAACTCTGAGTGAGTTGCTGGAGCAATTGAAAACGCGACAAACGAGAACTGGGCACATCAGTCCAAGGGTACTCTGGCAGAGCGACGAGTGGCTGACCAATCAAAAAATGGCCCGGCGTTAGGGCTTCCAAATCATTCGGATCCGACGAAAGTGGGCATAGCGGTCGAGAGTTGAGGACGGCCTCAACTTTCGCAAACACGGTCGCGAGTTCCTCAAATGTGAGAATCGTCTCACCAATAACGCGCCTCAAATGGGTCTTTGCCGATTTAACTACGGCCTCAAAAATTCCACCCCAGTGCGGACAAACTGGCGGATCGAAGCGCCAGGTTATCCCACGGAGGGCCATCTCACGACCCAAATTCATTTTCTGCTCTTCAAGAAACTCATACACATCCCTTAAGTAGTTATTGGCCCCCTGAAAATTAGTTCCGTTGTCGGACCTAATCAAGGTAGGGAGTCCCCTACGAGATACAAATCGGCTGAGGGCCGCTACGAAGGCTTCTGTGGAGAGAGCAGACACAACTTCCAAGTGTGTGGCCTTAGTAGACAGGCACACAAACACACACAAATATGCCTTTACGGATTTGGCATTACGAAGCTGAGATGACTTCACCAAAAAAGGGCCAGCAAAATCCGTACCAACCGTAGCAAAGGGTCTAGACTCAGAGACTCGGTCCGCGGGCAAATCGCCCATCTGGGGTTGCATGGTAGAAGCTTTAGTTCGGTAACAAGACATGCAACGAAAAATGACTCCCCGGACGAGTCGTCTAGCCGACAAAATCCAAAATTCGCGTTGCAAAATCGCCAACAGTGCGTTACAGCCTGCATGGGAGTTCTTGATGTGTCGATCAATCGCCAGCAACCGCACCAAATGTCCATCTTTCGGCAAGAGAAGAGGATGGCGGACACCATGAGGCAAATTGGCATGTCTAAGCCGACCTCCCACGCGCAGTAGACCCGAAGGATCCACAAAGGGATTCAATCGCACAATAGCGCCTTTCAATTTAGCGGGACCTTCCTTCATAGATTTTAACTCTGAAGCGAAGCTAACAGACTGTACTACGCGAATCCAACTCAATAGCGCTTCATGTCGTTCCTCAGACGAGATGAAGGCTGACAACAATTTATTCTGTGGGTTTTTAACATTGTGACGCCAACGTCTAACCCAAGATGTCACATTCAAAAGTTTATCCAGTGAGCTGTACCTGGCTAGCAAAACATCGGGATCACATGATGATTCCGCTGCTTCGCTGCTCCCGGCACCATCGGCCACTGGTAAACTTACAAAGCCTATCGCAGGCTGAACTAGAGTGATCCGTGAGGCCGGCCAAATTGACACTGGTCCCTTCAGCCAGTCCGGACCCCACCACAACGGATGTCCAATAATCTCTAGGGCTGAGCATCCACGTGAGGCACAATCAGCTGGGTTTATATCGCCAGGGACATGTCGCCAAATCAATTTAGCTTGCGACGCCTGGATCTGAGAAACACGGTTCGCCACAAACACCTCCAAGGTGTGAACAGAAGCTCGCAACCAACAAAGCACAATTTGACTGTCTGTCCATGCAAAGACGTCTACTAACTCTACGGAACGCCCTAGAGTAGCGACGACATGATTCAAGAGACGAGTCAAGAGAGTGGCGCCTGACAATTCTAGCTTCGGTATTGTCATACGCGAGCGAATAGGCGCAACCTTGCTCTTTGCTAGAACCGGCGAGACCAAAACATGTCCAGCAGCATCCACTGTGCGTAGATAAACAACCGCTGCATATCCTCGCTCGGAAGCATCACAAAAGCCATGAAGGCTAGCTCGATATTTTCCAGACGGAAGGAAACGTCTGGGCAAGGAAACCCGATTAAGAGCTGGGAGGGATGACACAAACTCTAGCCATTCCAATAATAACTCTCCATGAAGAGGCTCATCCCACGACAATTCAGCAGCCCATAATTTCTGCAAAAAACATTTCGCCCAAAAAATGACTGGACTGATCCAACCATTCGGATCATAAGTCCGAGCGACAGTGGACAACACTGATCGCTTCGACCAAGTCTTCGGGGACTGTAGGTCCACATGATAAGTGAAGACATCCTGGACTGGTCTATACTGGACACCAAGGACAGCCAACATGTCAGGATTGTCTACATTCTGGAAGATGTGGGGATTCTGCTGGTGCTCCTCCGGCAAATCGGCAAGGAGCCGAGGTGAATTCGACAGCCGCTTTCGCAATTCATAGCCACCAGCTTTCATGAGGTCAATCAATTCGTCCCGCAAGACGAGAGCCTCTTCTACAGTTGCTGCCCCACTACAGCAGTCGTCAACATAAATATCCTCTTTCAAAATGGTAGCCGCGCGAGGAAACCTTATCCGCTCTCGTTCAGCTAGCTCCAAGAGCGAGCGGATCGCAATGAAGGGACTAGAACGCAAACCATAGGTGTTGACACGAAGTTCATAGACAACCATGGGATCGTCAGGATGCTCTCGCCACAAAATGAGCTGGAATCGCCGGTCATCGCGATGAATTATCGTCTGTCTAAACATCTGACGTATGTCAGCGACGAATACAATTGCATGACGACGAAACCCAGTGAGGATATCTCCAATGTCTCGATGTAGTTTAGGTCCGGCATGGAGACACTGATTCAAAGATACACCAGAAGTAGTAGGCGCTGACCCATCAAAAACTACACGTATCTTGCCACCTGGCGTCTTCAAAACGGCATGATGAGGAAGGAAGTAATGCTCCACTGAGCGCCAACCAATATTCGACACAGACATGTGTCCCAAGTCCTCATATTCTCGCATGAACTCAATATATTTCCGGCGAAGCTCCGGATCCCGCTTCATGCGACGTTCCATGGAGACCAATCTTCGTTCAGCCAACTGCCGAGACGCGCCAAGCGGAGGCCTATTCGCCAAAAAGGGAAGACGGGTGACAAGCTGACCAGAGGCGAGGCGACCTGTGTTGCTCTGGTAGAAGCTTTCACACTCTTCGTCCTCTGGACACAATCTAGGCATAGAGGGAGGTTCCTCCACTTCCCAAAACTTCTGAACGGCGTCAGAAAGCGTGGATCCCACACGTAGCCCATCCTCAGCAAAAAACACGGTCGAAACCGGAAGGATAGGGCCCAACAATGCCGAACCAAAAATCGTGGGGACCACTACCAAACCACCAGGCTGCAAAGCTCTCCAACTCCCCGAACAAACCTGTCCCAAAATATTACTCCCCAACAATAGGTCAACAGGACCTGGAGTATGAAACATGGGGTCAGCTAAAACCAAACCCTTTGTCAAAGCTATGACAGGTGGAGGAAGCTTTATGCGCGGGTGGTTACTCAAAATATTCTCCAGCACAATAACCGGAATCTTGGTTTTCCTGGTTCCAAGTGGTACTGGAGAAAATTCCACAAAGGTGTGACCAACTCTATTGGTCACCTTAACGTTTCCTACTCCGTAGACTGGGAAAGGAGAAGGACCGACACAGAGGTCCAATTGGCTCACCAACCAAGCTGAGACTATACAACCCTGGGCACCCGAGTCCAAAAGGGCACGAACAACAATCGAGTTGCCCTTCGGGTCCCATACCCGCACAGAGACCGTAGGCAAGAGGATTGTCTCTGGGTTCTCAGCGTGGTGAGCTGCGAGTCCCTAGCGGGAGAAGTTACGGAGTGAGGGCTCCCTCCCCGAGTGCGGCAGGGGACGATAACTGTCTACCCTGCCCTCACCGCGACGACCCTGCACAACATGTGCGGATGAGAGGGGGGCTGCAGCCTGCCTTCCTAGGCGGGGTGGACGCCGTTCCAACCTCGGTCGCTCCAACAGCGGGGGGGGAGAATCTCCGGTTGCGGTAGACTGGTGAGTACTCCGCAAACCCAACAGCGCCTCTAGGGGGTGGCGAACGCCTACCCCCGCCCGTAAGGGCTCGATCCTGGGCGCTGGACCTGGCAGGACTGTCACCACCAGCGCGAGCAGCCAAATGTCGCTCAGCATCGCGAACACCAGGACCCTCCTGGTTGCGGTTCGCACACAAAATGACGTGGTGAGCACCACCACATTGTCCACATGGACGAGGCTGAGGACACTCTCGCTGGAAGTGACCCTCCAGGCAGTGGTAACACAATCGCCTCTCCTTGGCGATGTGTCGACGCGCTGCTACGCGCAAAGCCACAAATTTGTGACAAGCAGTCATCCGGTGGCCGGAGCGCTTGCAGAATCTGCAAGCCACGGACTCCTCTTGGGAGACCCCATATCTCGGCCGTGACTGCTTATTCACCGGCGGACCCTGCGGTCGGGCCAGTGGTCGCTCTCGGCGAACGCTAGTCTGCGGCATCAAGAGAGTGGAACCCTCCACGGTATCCACCCTGCGACACTCGTCTTCGAGGAACCTTTCGAGTTCCTCATAGGAAGGCAAGTGGGTGGAGCTGTCCCCACCATATTGTCGCTCAAAGCGCAGCCGCATCTCCAAAGGCAGTTTCGCCAACACAATATGGAGCAGCAAAAAGGACCACTGGTCCACAGGTAAATCCAATCGCCTTAAGGCGTTAACAGCCACCAAAACCGGGTTAACAACGTCTGTCCGTAAGGCTGACGCACAAGCAACCTTAGGCAGGTTCAAAATTTGCCCCACATGGGTGTCAGCCAAAAGGCGCACGTTGTGGTAACGGCGCTTCAACAGGTCCATGGCTGTCGAGTAGGTGCTGTCATCGACCTTCAGGTGCTGTACCAGGCCTAGAGCCTCTCCCTGTAAGGAGGCCAACAGGTACGCCATTTTTTGAGCAGCTGACAGGTCGGTATGGGAGTCCACCAAACTATTAAACATCCCATAGTAGCTCAACCACTGGTCCAAATCACCGTCAAAGGTGGGAAGATTGAGCGTGGGGAGACGACCCAACAAGGCGTGGGGTGCAACAAGTGAATCCCCACCAGAGGGAGCTGAGATGTGGGAGACCGCCTCATTAATTGCGTCCACAAAATCGTAAATCTGGCCAAAGTCCGCTTCATAACGCTGCTTCTGCTCGTCCGGTACAGGCGTTTCCAAATTCGCCATAAATGTCAAGCCCTCAGCATAACTCCTATCTAACGCCACCAAACGGGCCGGTATTTCACTCGCCCGGGCGAGTAAGGCTTGCTTCCGGTCCGGGCGGTTGACCATTGCAACCGCAGAAGAAAACCATCTCAGCTGCGCAGTCATTGCGGACTGATGTGTGGAAAAGGTCACCTTGACAGACATGTCTACACCTCAGGACGCACGCAATACAAAACAAAAACCAAAAATAAAAAACAAAAATAAAAGCAAAAAAAAACAACAATAACAAAAAAAAAATAACAAAATAAAAAAAACAAAAATGCAGTGGAGGCACAATAAAAAACAAAAGGGGTGCGTATGTGTCTTCAAGAAGGTATAACCGTCCAAAATATTAATTAAGACTACCTGACAAAACAACAACAAAAAAAACAAATTAAATTATCAAATTAAAATAAACGCAACCAAAAATGTACACGAGCGTGGACTCAATAAAACCGCAATGTCCAGCTATCAAAACAAACGTGAAGCGTTATATCCAAAAAAATATTAACGCGTGTGGGTAACTAGCCAGCTACTAAACGTCGCACGCGTGGATTCAAAATATCTTCAGAATACAAATTATACGTAGGGCCTAGCCTTCAAACCGTGAACGTAAAATAAAAAATAAAAACCAAATATTTAAACCAAATTACCAATATACAAACAAGACAAAAGGTCATCAATATTAACTACCTAACGGTATTATCAATATCATCAATATCACGTAACGGTATCAAACCACGCTCTGCTACCAGATGTTTACGATGTAGCAGGAGCGTGGACCCAATATACGCAAGGCCCTTAACACGGGAAGTTACAATTCTCAAGTTGATGAATAATGACAAAATAAAATAAAACAAAAAAAGAATGGTTGATAACGGTATCAACCACGCTCTGCTACCAGTTGTTTACGATGCGCACACTAGGCGCGCACCTGCCTCGCGTTACGCGAAAGCAGCCCGAGGAATGTGCACTCGGGCCCAAATGTAAACTTACTCAATAACCACCACAATGGTGGGTAAGCACAATAATAGGATATACAGGCCTCACTTACCCCAGGTGGTTTTGCCCACGCACAAATCTGGAAAGTGTTCCTACGCTAGTCCCTACTAGACGTGACCTATCTTAGTGTGATTGAATAAATAAATACATAAATTCCCAATAAATACTTGTGTAGTAATCCAAGTCTCGTCCTGTGGTGAGCCGGTGGCCGCTATCGTTCGGCAACTCACACCCGGCAGCAAATCACCTCGAGAAATGACTCCAAACCACAAGCACAATCACACCCAAACAATTCCAACCAAAACACTCGCGTGGCACAAGGATATCGCGAACAAGACCTATTAATAGGCGCGAATATCAATAATCAACTGTCCGAGACCGCGGTGTGAATTTATCTCAATTTAACTCCGCTCGCCGCCGAGCGCGTGTTACTACTCCAAAATATCAAATTCTCAAACCGCCTTCAATATGGCGGGGACAAAAAAAATGTTGCTTCAAATAATCAAGGTATGCGGGTATGCAAAGATGCTCGCGCCAATTCCAAACAGGGTATTTGTATTCATATTTCGTAAAAATGGCGTACTGGACCAATAATTTAAATATTTGCTTTCTGCCATAATTATTTCATAAATCCATTACACCGGACTTTGATATATTATTAGGTATAAGTTCTACAAATTCGATTAAGGGTCGAGTGATACGCGAGATTTGCTTTAGGTGGAGGTAGGTTTATCGAAAAGAACTTAGGTATGTTTTCTGGGAACCTTTGTACGGATTCTATTGAGAATACCGAGACATGAGAGTAGTAATTATGATTCGTATTTTTCCCTCTCCTCTCATACAATATAGTCACTACCTAAGTTGTCATTGTTACAAGCTTTGGGATTAACCGATATTTTATTACAACGTACAACTTTATCACCGTGAAAATATTCCTGTCACATTATGTGTTGTCTGTAGGTGTTGACGACCGGCGCACTAATAATGGCTCGGCGGGCCGACCGGTCGTATACGAGCGAAAGACGCGCTAGTGCTCGCGGCGGCGGGTGACGACAGACGGGGCAACTGAGTGCCTAACTGAATGGTAGTATGCCGCTCTTCATGTATGCGGGGGCTCTTGAGGTCGGCTAGTCGGAGGGTTTTCTTGAGGTGCCGGGTGGTCGAAGTGATACTCGTAGGACTGCTGTTTGACGACTGTGTATTTTGGTTTTTTTTTTTTTTTTTTGTTAGGAGAGACAATCAGGAAAAATCCTGCATGGGACACCTGGTACCATCTAGTCTGGCTGGGCCAGCCTAGGTGGTACCAGGTAGTGTCGGACTCCTACCGACTAAAAAACCTGATTGCCTCAACATCGTGTATGTATAGTTCTTGTGGCCCTAGTGGCCTTTCAAGAGTCACCGGTCGCGTTGATGTAGGGCGAGCGCAGAAGGCGCTCAGCCAGGAGAAAAATGTGCGTTGCAACAGCCTAAGGGCTCCCCCGCCGGTAAACCGGCGGAAGGAACGGACCTCGGCTTAGGGCGTTGCATTGGGGGGATACCGCGGGATCGCGTGTCGGCGAGAAGCGCCCAGGCATGTGTCGATGCCTAGTGAAAGTGTTGGCTGAGGGCCGGTGTGTGTTAACGGTGTAACGAGGGGGACGTCCACGTCTCGGCCGGCGGGGACGGTGTCTGTGTACTGTGGTTTGTGTGGGAACCGCATTGGCAGCGGTGATCGGGTCGTCGGGATCGTCCAGGATGTGCCGCGGGCGACGATAGCGCGGAGGGGCACTCCTGTCCGGTATGTAGGTGAGGGAAGAGACAATCAGGGGGTTGGGATGGTTTGGGATAGCGTCATAGTAGCGTCGGGCGGTGTCTGTTATGTATTTGACGATGGAGGGAAGCTCCAAGTCCTTGTGGAGGTCAACGTTGCGCATGTACCATGGTGCGGCCACGGCCTTGCGCATGAATCTATTTTGCAATTTTTGGAGGATTGCAATGATGGAGGGAGCTGCGTGTGCGAACACAACGCTAGCATATGTCATAATGGGACGGACGAGAGTTTTGTACAATGTCAACTTATTTCTAAGCGACATTTTACTTCTCCCGCCTACGAGGGGGTTGAGGCGACCGAGCACAAAGGCGGCTCGGTTGCGGACGGTTTTGACGTGTTCTCGGAAGGTCAGTCTATGGTCTAGAGTGACTCCGAGATACTTGGTCTTCCTGACGAGAGGAATTGTTTGACCGAAAAGGGTTATCGGGAGAGGGGACAGCTTAGGCCTACGAGCGTTAGCCCTGGGAAAAGGGAAGCACATGGCTGCACTTTTCGTCGGGTTTATCTCTATCCTCCACCTCGCAAACCACTCACCTAGGGTGGTGACTGCGCGCTGGAGGCGTAGAGATACCATACGTAGGTTCCTATCTGAGGCGTAGAGGGCGGTGTCATCCGCGAAAAGGGCGAGCTCTATTCCTGGGGTGTGGGGGATGTCGTTAGTGTAGAGGGAATAGAGCGTGGGTGCTAGAACGGAGCCTTGTGGGACTCCAGCTCTGATTGGGCGGGGGCTAGACAGAGTGCCTTCGACTCTGTAGCGAAAAGTGCGATCGGTAAGGAAGTCTCTGATGATGAGAATGAGACTTTCTGGCACCTCCAGTTGGTACAGTTTATAAATTAAACCGTTGTGCCAGACCTTGTCGAAGGCCTTCGCTACGTCGAAGAAGACAGCTAGGGTTCGGAAGGGCCTCTTTTGATTGAGACGCGGGAGTATGTGCTCCGTTATTCGGTGCACCTGTTGGACACACGAGTGCTTGGCTCTAAAGCCGAACTGCTCGTCAATGAGAAGCCTTTTTGAGTTAATGTAACTCAGCAGGCGAGAATGGAGGACTTTTTCGTAGATTTTAGCCATTGTATTCAATAGGCTAATGGGTCTGTAACTAGAGGGATCCGAGCGATGTTTGCGCGGTTTGGGGATGCCGATGACGACGGCTTCTTTCCAGGCGACTGGAAAGAGATGATTTCTCATGGCGGCATTGAGGATGGCCACGAGGAGAGCGATCAGATGGATCGGGAGGATTTTGAACACCTTGTTGGGTATTCCGTCGATTCCAGGAGATTTTTTGATTTTGAGATTTTGGATAATCTCCTGGATTTCTGTTACCGTAACCGGTAGAAGGGAGTCAGAGGGGGGGATGGAGGCTCGACGCCCCACCTCTCCGTCAACCGTGTCGACGTGGGATTCGTCCACCGGCTGACGGCTAAGGGAGCACTGGGCCTCCAAACTGTCGGCTAGGCATTCGGCCTTCTCTGCATCGTCAAATGCGGGAGGTCCGTTTGGTCTTGTCAGTGGGGGAAACGAGGCTGTATTGTCTGTTTTCATAGACTTCGCCATCCGCCAGTAGGCAGTGTGTGATGGCGAAATCTCTGACAACAGGGATTCCCAACTGTGATTTTTGAATTCAGCGATGCGATGCTTTACTTCCCTTTGTAAGGCTCGCATTCTACGCCTATTCTCGTCACAGGGGAAAGAGTCATAAGCACGGATGGCTGCGTTCTTGTCTCTTATCAGCTCCCTTATGTCCTCAGGCAACTCCCAGCGGCGATCGTTCGCCGCTGGGACTCGCCTGGAGGAGCTTCGGATTAAATCCTTAAGGTGGCTGCCGAGGCCAGAGACCGCCGTGTTTGTGTCATCCGCACTGGTCAGGTAGTCGGGGATAGAGTCGAGGTGGGGAGAGCTGGAAGCCTTAAGGGCTTCTTTCAGCTTGGTCCAGTTAATAATCGTCTTGTCTTGGAGAGGTGGATCGGTCTGTCGTCCTAGTTTCATGACTACGGGGCGATGGTCGGAGTCTAACTCGGAGAGGGGTTCTAGCGAGTTTAGACGTAGGGCAACGTTTTTGAAAAGGGCAATGTCAAGGACGTCGGGTCTGTGGGTAACAGTACCAGGGTAATGAGTTGGCGTCATTGGAGCTATCACGTCAAAGTCGAGTAGGTCAATGAGTCTGTTAAGGCGATTACCGTTAGTGGTGGAGGTATGACTATTGAAGCTGGGGTGCTTACAATTGAGATCTCCTGCCAGGATGACTGAGTTACCTAAGTCGAGAAGCGACTCGAGATCAGTCCTGAGCAGTACTCTGTCGGGGGGGAGATAAACAGATGCCAGAGTGACAGGTTGATGACCTGTCATAGCTATACGACAGACCGAGGCCTCCATGTTAGTCAGTGGAGGGGTAGGAATCGGAATGCAGTGCAGAGACCTTCTGTAGTAAATGAGGGTGCCGCCTCCTCGGCTGGCCAATCTGTCATTACGTACAATGTTGTACTGGGCGATTTTGGGATCGCGTTTGCTAGGTTTCAAGAAGGTCTCTTGCACTAGCATTATGTCGATTTGATGATTTCTGAGGAAATCTTGGATCTGGGTGCGTTGGGAGCCGTAGCCGTCAGCGTTGTAAAACGCGACGGACAGGGAAGAGGGCTTTATTCGAGCTGTGTTAGCCATTGGAGTTCTTTTAGGAGAGTTCAGGGGCAGGCCTTGAAGAGGCCGAGGGCGCTAAGTACGTGCTCGTACTTAAAGACAAGGTCTAGACGGGCTAGAGCGTCTCCGTCAGTGGACCTGAGCGCTTGGGCTAGGTTTTTAATTTCCTGGGGGTTTATGGCCCCTAGGAAGCGGCGGACTAGAGCCAGGTCCTCCATTAGCCCAGGACTAGCCTGGCTTTGGAAGGAGGTGGCGTTAGGGACGGGTTTGGGGGCCGGCGCAGGGGCGGCTGGAGTGATCCTCCAAGATTGCTGCGCGGGGGCGGCTGGAGTGGTCCTGCGCCAGGATTGCGGCGCAGGTTTGGGTGGGAGCGAGGGGAAGCTCGCGGGTGTGAGCACTGCGGCTGGGGTGGGTTGCGCAGAAGGCGCGGGGAATGGTGCTTTAGTTTGCACCGACATAAGGGGGGCCAGGGGCGCCTGCGTAGGATAGCGCTTGGCGGGGGGTGGGGGTCTAGCGGGGACCCTCCTGGAAGGCCACCGCGGCGCTTTAGGGCATCCGCGATAACTCGCGGGATGCCCCAGCTGTCCGCAGAGGATTAATAGGTCCGTAATAGGCTGGAATTTTCCGCTGCAAAGTCGCAAACTATGACTATCAGGGGGAAGTTCCACAGACCACCCACTATTAGGTTCAACGGTGCTTCGGTGGGGAGTGTCACATCGGCCAAAGTATTGGGGGTGGTGGTGGACTCGGGCCTATCGTTCGTGGAGCACGCCAAGTACATAGGTGATAGCGCGTTTAAATCGTTTGGGAAGATGTCCCGTGTGTCAGCCTCCTCGTGGGGAATTCGATTCCGGGGCCTCAGGATCTTGTACCGAGGCACGTATGTGGCTACACTCACCTATGCCGCGGCGTGTTGGTATGAGCGCGCGTCCCTTTACGTCGTTCGGAGCGTCTTGTTGCGCACCCAGAGGCCTTCGTTGATATTGCTGACGAAGGCGTATAGATCAGTAAGCACGCTCGCTCTACCGGTACTGGCGGGCGTGTTTCCGGCGGACCTCGAGGTGATTCGTGCCGGCAGAACGGAACTGGCGCGCTCGTCCGCGACCAGGGAGGAGGCGCGTGCTAGGGGGCAGGCCATTTGGCATGAGATGGTGGCGAGTTGGCAGGAAAGGTGGGTTGGCGAAGACAAGGGCAGAGAGCTATTTAGATTTTTCCCGGACGTGGCGGCTCGACTCAAATCGCGTTGGATCGAGCCGGACTATGAAACATCGCAGATACTCACTGGGCATGGTTGCTTTCGAAAGAGACTTCACGACATGAAGCTATGCGAGAATGGTTTGTGTGAGTGTGGCATGGAAGACGAGGACTTGCACCATGTCTTATGGTCCTGTCCTCTATATGAGGAAGAGCGACAGAGAATGTTAGAGGGTATTACACGACAGGATGAGGGACCGGTGTATTACGCCGACCTCGTCTCCTCTGAGGCGAACTTCCGAAGGCTACGGGAATTTGCACACCGATGGCATAAGATAAGGAGCCCAGGAGAGCTGCTCGGCGTCGAAGTCGCGTAATGTAAAGTAAACAGCCCCAGAAAGGGGAGAGTGGCTCAGGGACATAGGAAAAGAAAATACTTGTAGGGAGGCAGAGTAGATACGCGCCGCAACATAGCCTTAGCTGGCGAACGGCGCGTACCTCCCGACGATTTCGGTCCGTATAACCATAAGGTTGGTAGGACCATGGGAAGGTGGTGTCCGCAGAGGATACAGCCAGGGGGGTCCTCGGCGCCCTTGGGACGGGTGCAGTCGCTAGTGCCGTGGTCACCCAGGCACTTAACGCAACGGGATCGCGCGTAGCAGTTGCGCGCTGCGTGGCCATAGTATTGGCAATTATGGCATTGCCCAATACCGCCACGCTTGTGGGGGGTCTCAAAGGAGAGACCGGAGAGCCCGCAGATAGTGCGGGTGTCGAAGATTTTCTTCCCCTCGATGGTGAGGGGAAGGACAACCAGTACTAGGTTGAAAGGGGTTTTATCGCGCCCCTTGTAAAGGCGGTGCACTTCTAGCACCGGGAGGTTTTGGGATTTGAGATCCTCTAGGATCTCATCTTCTCCCAATTGGGGAGGGAGGCCACGGGCCACGACTCGGAGACGACGCTCCTCCTCGGTGGCGTAGGTGTGGAAGGAGATTTTCTCCTTCCGAAGATAGGCAGTTAAGGACCTGAAGTCCTTGGAGGAGGGGACCTGGACCTTAATGGCCACAGCAGTGTTGGTTGCCTTAGTGAAGGAGATTTTTAACATCTCCATGGCGGCTCGGACATGCTCCCAACGGGCCTTGTCTTGGACAAAGACAGGGGGTGGGGGCTTTTCGGTGCGGGGGACCGCGGGTGGGGGCTGAGGGGTGCTCTGGCGAGAGCGGGAAGCCGCGCCAGGCTGGGTTACGAAGTCCGACTTAGCGGACTTCGGGGGTGCAGCGGGGGTGGGGGAGGAGGTCTTTACGGACCTTTTCCGTTTCTTGCCGACGACGGTGAAGCCGTCGTCGGAAGATTCGGCTGGGGAATGCTCCGCCTCAGATGCGGAGTCGGAATCGGAGTCGGAGGGCTGGACTATGTCCATGTCCTCCTGGGAGGTGTCCCGGGAGTCAATTTCCTGCTCGCGGGCAGAGTCGGGGGACGCGGGGCTCTCGGATGGAGCCGCTGAAGCGGGTTTTACGGAGTTTTTGGCCAATATGACGCACAGTGAACTAAAGATTTCCGGATGGGAAACCTTTAGTTGCGCAACTATCGTTGCGTCGCTCAGCAGCGACGCCATAGCTGGCTGGGGTGGGGGGGGAGAGAGAGAAAGAGATAGCGTGCTTGTCGCTATCTCTGTCTTCCCGGGTAGGTACGCCCGGGGTTGTGTAACCCTCCCTGCGGGTGAAGCAGGGAGGTGAGTGCCTACTGGTGAGCCCTAAGCTTGTAATCCGTCGCCAATATTATTGTGCGACGGAGCCCTACGGGGTCTAGAGCGAAGGGTGTAACACACCCGACCGACTCTAGGTGCAAGCTGTGGAGGGAAAACAGAGACTAGGCCGACTAGGAGACCCCCCAAGGCCGGTTTGCTAGCTCCCGTCCAATTGACTGCCTCACCCTGAAGGGGCTCGGCGGGTGTGATTGGGTCAACACCCCACTCGGTTCGTCGGCTCCGTTAGGTATCCACCGAGGACCACGAAACTGTGGATTTTCCCAGAAGGGGCAAAACTGCAGTTGCGGAACTGCAGTGGTTTTTGGCGGAATCAGCCGCTGCCTTGAGAAAGGCAACTTTTGATTTCTAATCGCGGGCTTCGGCGCTACGGCGCTACGACGGCAGCTACGACGGCAGCTACGCGAGGGCAGCTACGACGGGGCGGCTACGGCAGGCGCAGCGGAGCGGGGGACGTCCGATCGCTAGCGCGATCCGGAGCGGAATGGTGTATTTTGGCCAGATTGGCCCCATTTATATTCTCAATACAAGCTGCTCAACAAGGGATGTTTGCAACCGAGGGTTTCCGCCCTTTTGTCCAATAGCACGCTACCTCGCGCAGTCCCCATTGTTACGGCGAGCCGTTTCCGGAGTCGCCGTAACGGTACTCTCGTCTTGTCTTGCTCCCCCACGTGGGAAGCGCCCATGCGTACCTCTCGCTCTAGCGCGTTGGTTTCTACACGACCTAATTCCGAGAAAACGCCATGCGCCAGATGTTGTACTCGGCGTCGCTTCTCCCACGTGAGAAGCGCCCGCATGGGATTTGTTTTCTATCAATATTTAACTTTCTGCATTTATTTACTCAGTAACTATTTGTATGGGGTTTTAGGTCGTGTAGGCCTCTCATGTTAGTGTAGCGTGCTATCTCTAATCTCTCATGTACGTAGGCCCTCGGTTATAACACCTCCCTCGCATCTCTTTTTATTGAGCAACTTGTACCAAATTCTCTTTATTTATTACAACTTATGTTACTATGTCTTATCCTATACACGTTACATGATATTCTTATTCTAGACATAGTACATAATACACTTATTCTAAACAATTACACATTATATTTTTATTCTAGACACAGCACATACTTATCGCTACACAATTATGCATTATATACACAACTACGCAATCACTGCACATCACTCATGTCATGTTACTGTTGGCTGTCCGCAACAGTAGGTATAGTACGAGTATAATAGCTGGTGCATACGTTGGTAACACTTACAGTATTTTTTTTTTGTAACCTTTCAAACTTACACTAAAGTATTTTTTTTAGTTTCAATGTGCGCTATGCAGTGTGTGTAAAAATCTTACCCAAAGCTAGACATCGTGGATTCCATTCTTAATTCTGGGTTTATTGACCTTTTCATACAAATATATTATGCTAAATACAAAGTTAAAAAATGCACATTTTTACAAATATAACTAATAACAAATATACAAGTTATTAGTCAATAAACTAATAACAAAAATATAATTCACTATTTCAGGGTTCGGAAACCAACATACCAACTTACGGTAAAATCAAACATTATGTCACTGGAGTGCACGCTGCAATCCAATAGCCGCTGGGCGCACTTGACTGGCCTCGTTACCCCTATCTCACAGAATACTACCTTAAAACCACTTTATCATATTCCCCAATGTACGTACGTACTTCGGTAGTGAGTGAGATATGCCAGCGCCCATTCCCATCCTATCCCTTCCCATTTCCCCAACCCTTTCTCCAAATCCTTCATTTTGGATTAATGTTGGCATGTATCGCGGATGTCTATAGGCGACAGTATCTATTTACCACCAGGTGGACAGTATGCTCATTTGCCACCTTCTACGTAGGTATATAAAAAAAAAATAGTGTAATAAGGTTCCTTATTACGTTTAGCATTTGAAACGCATAGGACATACATCTAGTATATTCTTTTAAATGTAATTAAAAGTATCTACCGTCAGCATTCTCGTACTATTTCATATTATGTGACTATACTGGTTACCTATATCTATAACTATTTTTATACAAAAGCCTATAAAATTGATCTTTTGTTGAGCGACTTTCATGCCATGCTTACATGAATCGCTTCATTCTGGACACGCGCCAAACCACCTCCCCCATCCACATGGTAACTATGTATCTAGTTATACCCGGTTACACAATAGTTACACAGCAGCTTCTGTTGTTTACACAATATTTTGCTGCATTACGAAGAAAAATATCCGTACTTTTATATGTTATGAATCCGGATTTTTTTTATAGAAAGATTACGGCGGGTGAACAGACCGTCCACTTGATGGTAAGTGGATTCTGTCGCCTGCAGACATTCGAAACGCATGCCAACATAAATCCAGAATAACAAACGTTGACACGACCGCGGATGCGCTGCCTGCATACCTTTGGAGATTTAGGAATGGATTTAGAGAGGGATAGAATAAGATGGGATGGGAATGGGCTTTGCTCTGCCATATCTCACTTACTACCGAAGCACGTACATACTAAATTAGGGGAATAGGTTAAAGTGAGAAATGCAGTGTACAGGTTATAGTGGAAAGTGTCTTAGAGAGAGCGCTGATGACCTAGGGATACATATTCTTTACTTTCATTCGTAAGGTCGTGAGTTCAATGTCGGCCCGTACCTACCACTGGGTTTACCGTTTACCTAAGTTCGTGAGTAATAATGAGTACACATATAATCTCTGTACGTTATCTCTGTTATATTGTAAATATGTAATGTATGTATGAATGTATATATTTAATATTGTTAGCGTCAATAACCTTTGGTGTTTTTATTTGTAGGGTAAGATTATATTTGCTTACCCACATTTTTCCAATAATCACTTCTCATAATAATCCTTTTAATATCGCTGCACCATCGCATGCAAAACAGTCTTTGGCTCGACCTCGTCGCAGCCGGGTCCCTTCCCTCTCGAGAAAACCGCGTGGTCGTGGGCTCTGTCCACGACTGTAATTACGCTGATTAAATAGTTTAGCGACCGACCCCTCCCGCGGCCGGTAGTAGTGAAACCCGCGTATTTGAGTGGTCCCCTGGACCACAGAATTTTCACACGCTGTGCCCTTTCTATACAGATAGTATTGCCGCTTAGTGTCGAAGAACGCTCAAACCAAGTGGAGGGTCAAGAAGCCGAGAAGAAGAGCTACCAGGCTGGGAGCTACAAGGAAACCGTAAGCTTGGTCGAAAGACGGCGGTTCTCGGCATATAAAGTCAGGCTCTCCATTTTGACTATTGACTGTTTATTTTATCACAAAAACCTATGAATCCGCACGGGGATTAGGGCACGGCTATATCGCTTAGCCGTCGCGTTCTCAAATATATATTTAGATTTATATATATATGTGTACAAATATGTATATGTTTTTATGTATTTGTATAGTAATATATTATTAATATGTAATAATCGTATTATAAAATAGTTTCAGTAAGTAGATTTTTTGGTACGCACTATGTACTGCCCATTTTATTGCTCACCTAACGCTCTCCCAGGTTTGATGGTAGAAATCTCTTAATTGGATCAGCACGCCTTTTGTACCTATTTTCTTATGTTATATTTATATTATATTTTCTTATGTTATATTTTCTTATATATATATATATATAATATTATAATGTTCTAGATTGTATTGCAAAAAGTAGGCGGAGTACAAAATGTGTGGGTTTAATGGTCATACACGTAATGGGAATCATAAAACCGACTTAGAATTATATGGGAATGGCTCGTTTTCACACATTTTATGGGTTTTCCAGTCATTAAACAGTTTCATTTTATCCCTGTATTTAACTTAATGTGAGTTTTGTACATGAATGCGCTACAGTTTACTGGGGTTCACTTATTTCTATTACAAATCTTGGGAGTTATTTTCAACTCGTGTAATAGACGAATGACATAACATGTCAACAACCTATGTCTCTTAATATTCGATATAGGCCTCCCCCAAAAACCACCACCACACACGGACTTCTGTTCTTCTCATCCAAGCACTACCGGCGACATTCTTCAAGTCATTAGTCTACCAGACCGAAGGGTGTTTTACACTAGCTTTCCCTTATCGGTTATCCTTCTTTATGACATATATTATGGCCTGAACACTGCCATTTCAGCTTATTAATCCTTTGAGCTAAGTCGATAATTTTAGTTTTTCGTCGAATTTCCTCGTTACAGCCAGCATTAAAGTGAACGAAAGAAATAAAATTATTTTATTGACATCAGAAATAATAAAAAGGCAATTAAGAAACAAAACGAATATTCAAAAAAATCTTGTGCCAATCGGCGCCAACTCAGCATAAAGTCGCAGCGTGATCTGCTACGCTGTTTTTCAGTTAGGAACCGTTAAAAAACCAAATCAAGTATAATTAGTTCTGAAAAGAACTGTTGATTCCGTTTAACTATTTAACCGTTGATTCAGGTAGGTATACAATATACATGACAAAAATCATATATATCTAACAATTTAAAATCTAATTAAGAATTAACAATATAATGATAACGTTCTTGCAATATATTGTACACATCCTGGCCGAAAGTAATACACATCGGCAATGATCGGCTAGCTTCGGTTTTGTAGAGCGTCGCCTTTGTCGTGTCGTGTGCCGATAAGTAGGTCGCTGACTGGGCTTCGGTTTTATAGAACGTCGTCTCTGTCGTCAGTCAGTTAGTCAGCGACGTATCAGCACACGACTCGACAAAGGCGACACTCTACAAAACCCACAGAACAGTGAATAGAGTAGAAGAAGCAAGGGGGCGGTACCCGCGTGACACGAATAAGCGTAACTCCGCATATTTGATCTCCGCGCTCTTCAGTTGCCGTTTAGTATTGTTAAGTAAACAATCTGAATAAAAAAATACAAAAATGCCATATTGTGCTATATTGGAGTGCAAGCACGATGACCGCACAAAAAATGTGACTAATAGTGGCATATCATACCATCGGTAAGTAGAATTTCACAGAATTTTTATTAAAATAATAAATAAATGTGAATTCAGAAAAAATAAACCATCAGAAAGCAATTTTATTCCTGTGACATTAAGGTTGACTTTCCAACGAACCTAACACACTTTTTTCTCGAAATTTACGGCTGTTGTACAACCGATACTCAATTAGATAGTGACTACTGATGTGTCACATCAATTCAGTTATGTTATCGATAAGTATAATAAGTATGTGATGGTCGGATTTTTATAATATCTTTGAAATCGAGGTGAAATTGAACTAAGTAAAAAGGAGATGAAGAATTGTCTAGCTAGAGTCTACAATTTTATTCATTCATTTGTGAATTTCGTTAAAAATATTGATCATAATATTTTAGATATATATATATATGAAGCATTAAAAATCATGATATTATATATCCATCGTTATTAGTATATCCTCGAACTCTGCTACATACACACAAATCACGTACATAAAAGAAATAAGGTTTATTATAAAGCATGACAAACTTGATTTAGATTTAAATATCATTATTTCAGTTTTTCTAAACATCCAGATTTGAAAACGAAGTGGATTGAAGAAGCTACTGGAAGTCAAAATTGGTTTCCTACAAAAACAAATATGCTCAGACCATTTTCAAGAAAAATATTTTATTATAAAAAAAGCAGTTATTATTAAAAAAATATATATATTTTCAGGTATTTATGAGAATTGTTTTAGTTGAAGTGGCAGTGGGCAGGGCGCGTAGAACCGATGGCCGATTACATTCCATAATTTACTGAAAATCAACGTGAAACTATCAAAACGACAACTTTTAAATAAACATGTACTCAAATGGTATCAATCTTCAAATGGTACGCTAAAATAGAAATATCACAATCGATAATAAAAATATCGATACTTGAATTGTATAGTGCCCCAGCTCTAATCGAGTAGCGATATGTATCGAGTAGCGAGAGCCACCTTGTGTGCGATAGCAGTACTGCTTGCAAGGGGGGTTAGGACTTTTTTTCGTTTTCAAGTAGTACACAAGATGGCGTTTTCGGATTAAATGATTTGTTGGATCGCGTTTCAATTAAATAAGGTTGGATTTCGATTGATAAATTTTGTGTTATAAGTTCTTTCTCAATTGTCCCTTTGACCAATTATAATTTCTTGTTCTTAGTGTGTGTTAGTTTAGATGTATGTAAATGTGTTACTTTGGTTACACTGGTTTTTGAAAATAAATCATCATGTTACTTCTACTATATTCACTGTTCTGTGACAAAACCGAAACTAGCCGATAGTCTTTTTCTAAAAGCCGATGGGTATTACTTTCGGCTGGGAAGTAAATGATTGTGATTTGAGTAGTACGAGTACATCGGCCAGTCGGGCGCGCCTAGCAACCGTGAGATTATAGAAAGAACGACATCAAAATATAAAAACAGTTTATTTCCCGTCTTGTCGATCTGACAATTCTATCGAAGATACAAAGATACAAAATCATGCAAGGATAAGAAAGAAAATTGATGTAGTATCTAATTAATTACGTCACTGTAACAGGAAATGGGTACCTGACTCAGCATGATGCTGCAGCATACACTGCAACGCTGATATAGCATCGGTCTCACTCTTAAAATATATCACTTAACCATTTGTAGCTTTACAAATTAACTTATTACATCCTCTTGTACTGGAGCTAAGTTGAAACTTAATTAATCTGATGAGCTGAATTTGCCACCGTCATCATGGTAGACTTTGATGGATGGTGTACGCGTCAGCTCCAAGTTTCAGGTTACAGAGTCCTGATACATGACGGAATTTGACATTGTAGATTAAGATTAAGGTGGTGGGGATTACGCAGCCAATTCTGATTTCTTTACTACGTACGAGTACATATTTGTGTTATCACATTGTTACGATTGTTACCATTTAAAGTTTGTAATTTAAGTGAGTACATGTATATTATTTAAAACGATTTTCGAATTATATATTGTAACATTAAAAGAAATTTAGAGAATGTGTAGTAAAACAAATATAGTGTACCAATCGCGTGGTGGATTATGGTCCGAAACATCCAAAGGATATGCTCTAAAATGGGACGCTACAGACTGATATCATGATATATCATACAATTTTATACCCTAACCAGTCCATTTATCGTCCGCTATTGGACATGGACCTTCTTCGGCCTCAAAACATCCGGAACTTCACTAATCCGCAGACGGTTTGCTTTCTTTCGAAAACAAAGTCCCAACTCTCTCTGAGCGTCATAATTAGGTCTCCTTTTATTCTATTCTCACTCATTTTACTTTCATTTCTTTCTTTTTTATTTACTTTTAACGACTAGTTTTTTTTACAATTAAATTTATAGCTAAAATCACAATCACGCTGTTGTCATATTATTGAGATGTCAATTAGTTTTAACACTTCTGTACACGCTATATAAAATTGTGCTTCGATATGTTGATATCTTGCTATGTGATGCAAAAATAAATAAAACGCCACGCTGGCCGAACGGACTGATGAGTCCACTCTTTCAAAGGTGCTGTAGTTCCTCATGGCTCGTGGTAGCGGCTTTGTTATCCCTTAGTAATCCTTCACGACACCCACGAAAGGAACCATCTCTAAAATTGGTGGTGATAAAGCCGGCAGACACCACACGGGTAACAATTTATACAAAAAAAATAATGTTCTATCCATTCTAATAGCGTTTATAACTAGACGAGAACTGAGGAAATAACAATAATTAAAAATTCATTATTCAGACATTAGTGAACGTAAGTTTTCAATAAACCTAAAAATAGCCGGAGGAAGCCTAAAACAAACATAATTTATAATAAAATGAAAAAAGGTAAAGTTTTGTTAGCTTTTGCAGGCTTTTAGCGAGCGAAGTGTACAGAATCACTTACAGCGGTAACCTGATATCTATAGAAGCAAATTCAAATTAAAGTGGCCGAGATCGAGTTACTTTTCGCTGTTGTTAATGCGGTTAATTTTATTTCTTTTTAGCGGTTCTTTTCCACAATAATGAATTATAAAAATTCAACTAATATGAGTCATGTAATGAACAATTTTTAACAAACTAAAAACCAAACTATGTATTTTTTTTATAGACTAGTGGGCGGACGAGCAAGCGGTCCCACGTGATGGTAAGTGTTACCCATGGGCATCTGCAACACCAGGGGGTATGCGGGCGCGCCGCCGACCTTGCAAAATCCTATTCACAGCTCTCTGAAGAACCCCATATCGTAGCATAACGGAAAGACCTCTTGAGGCAGTTCGTTCGACAGCCTACGGGTTCGCGGTATAAAATAATTTTTGGACCGAACAGTGCGCGACACCTCCGTATCGAGGAAATGCGGATGGACTACACTTCTGTGAATTATTATGACCATTCTATTACCATAGGTTCTAACCTCTCCGATCGCTCGCAGTGGCCCCCCACCCTTAGTCCAGACAACTAATATTGCCCCCCAGTGTTCCGTTTCCATTAGCAAAGTGTACTTTTCGTTGGTTTTGTTTGTTTTATTGACCTTGAGCCGTTACGTAGAACTTTTGGTAGTTCGCCTTAACCGATAGTTATTTCGCTTATGTTGCTAATATACTTCCGATGACAACATAAGCGTAAATGCACTACCTAAAAACTGCCAATGAATACATTTTTAAAATTGAGAAAGGACCTTTAGAAAATAAAATCTAAATATATATTACTTTACCATAAGCCTATAAGTAAATAATACCAAACACACACAAAGGCAAATACACACCCAGAAACGAACAAACATTTGTCTTTAATCAAATTAATTTCCGACGGGGAATCAAATCCGGAACCCTTTGCACGGCAAGAGAGTCATTAACAACTGCGCCAATCGATCGTCAATATATCTTCACTGTTGGATACAGGCCTCTTTCAATATCCGCCTCCACATACGATTTTAGCTGCCACCGGCTAACTTCTTCAAGTCGTCGGTCCAACATGGATGGCGAATTTTTGGCGGGAATTCGAGAAGCGAAGTTGAGTTTTAGTTTGATTATTGTAAAAATTGTGTATTTGGCGTTTCGTGGTCTAACAGTGATAGCTTATTAAAATTCAAAGTGTTTTTCGTGCGTGGTGTTTGTGATAATCAAATATAAGTTTTTTTTTAATTGTATGATTTGTAATAAAAATACCTTTATGTATAATTTTATTACTTAAGCTTTATTATTACAGAAATACCTTTATTTAAGCAATTTAATTTTTTGTTAAATAAAAATCGACAACAGTATTTCGAAGAAAACTTGACACTGGCAGAATGTGCTAATTGCACCATTTATATATATATACAATATATAAAAAAAAAACAAGGCTAGCTTCCATTACTGCGCTTCCTGGTGCGTCATTAATTGATCTTGCGACATTTTTTTCACTTATTTTGCTTTAGTTGAAATTCGGAAATTAAAAAATAAGAATTTCTGAGTTATTACTTATGTTAAAAACGATAGTAAAAATCGGGCGTCATCATCAAATTTACTGCAAATCGGCTCATCTTCAACCCCTTTTAACGAATTGGTCGAATTATCTGTCACCCTTTTTTTTATAAGTAAAAGGCGACAGATGAGCATACAGACCACCTGATAGTAAGTGAATACTATCGTCCATACACATCCGTGATACATGCCAACATCAGTCCAGAATGACAAACGTTGGCACACCCCCGGATGCGCTGCCCACCTTTGCAGATTAATGAAAGGGTTGGGAAAATGGAGAGAGATAGGTTGGGATGGGAATGGGCTCTGGCATATCTCACTCACTACAGAAACACGTACCTACCTACTTACATTGGGGAAATACAAAAAAGTAGGAAATGCAGTATTGAAGGTTTCTATGGGAGAGGGGTAACGTGACCAGTTGAGTGCGCCTAGCGGCTCTGTGAACGCAGCGTACACTCTCCTCCTCCTCTATATTGGCTAATTCATAAACCATCATTTTGGCTTCGGATAGGAAAGTATCTGAATTCACTCTGACAGTCTTCAAAATATTTCATTCATTAGAATTTTTATCGGTCATAATATATATCTTCCATAAACGTCGAAGCACTCTCGTCCACCTGAGCGCACATGCATGTTTAAACACAAGATGGATGCGTCTATCAATGGAAGCCTGTGTGAAGCGATGGTGAAATTGGGAACAGAGGGGATACGTTCGTGTAAATGAATTTGGAATCTTATTCCATACCAGCGGTGACCGCGACTTCGTTCGCGGGAACTTGTGATTCCCGTGGGAACTCTATAATGGATCTGGATAAAAACACCCTGAATGTTAATTGGTTTCATAAGCGGTAACTATAAGCGGTTCATAAGTTTCATTAAAATCCGTCCAACAGTTCTCGCGTGACGCGCATTCAGACATACAGATAGAAAGTCTAAAAATTGCTTTTCCCGGATATTGGAAATTGTTAGAATCACCTATTTCAAAAAATTACAGACACGACTCTGTTTCAATTTATTTATATGTATGGATTATATAAAAAAAAAAAGATTTTGGGCTCTACTGTAATAAAAATTTAGCTGACAATTTAAAATCTGTTTTCAGAAAAGCAGAAGTTCACAACATTTTAGTTTTCATTTTAACAGTACACTATTATAGCAATTAAACAACTTTGAACGGTTTAAATCGCGTATATTTAACATTATTTATATCCCGACGTTTCGAACACTTTGCAGTGGACGTGGTCACGGGGTGACTTATATTTATATTTTCTTATTATATTATATTATTATATTATATTATATATTATACTTATAATATTATATTTACTTATTATATTATATTATATTTTCTGTTTGTCTGTTTGCATTATATTTCTTAGTCTGTTTGTCTGACTGCCGTGTATTACACTATTTTTGAAAACATAAATCCGCTTACCACCAAATATACCTGTACATGGATAATTGAAATGGATATGTCTGTACATTTAATATTGTCCGAAAAAGTTGTTGCAGTATAAAGTATGAGTGATACAGAGCGCAAGACAACAATTTTTCGAATTTTAGTCTATCCGTCTGTCTGTCTGTATGCGCATCAAGAAAAACCATTGGACGGTTTTTTATGACACTTGGCATAATTATAGCTTATATTAAAATTACGGTGCTTTTTATCCAGATCAGTTATGAAGGTCTCAATGGAATCAAGCTACCCTCACTTACACACATATGCGCACAAAGTCTTCGCACTGCTACTTACGTAATTAAATATTAGTATTGAAAAAAGTTTCTGACAAACGAAATCGCGGGCAAATGCTAGTATAAATCATATAATATATTTTCAACAAAGCTATAAATCCGGATAGCACTTGATAAAGAGTGCTTGTCTATATGACTGGATACATATCCACCCTGTTTATTGTGCGAAAACGCCCTGTGTTACCGATGTGATTTTTACCCGGATAAACGGTTAAACACACATCTGGGTCCCGGGGTCGTAGAGTTTATCAGGATGTTAAACTTGGAAGCACACACGTTGGTTATTTGGATGTGGTTTATTTTTTATTGTGATTTAAACAGCATCTTATACAACTTTATACAGCAGTCAGATAGACCAAAGGTACCTATCTATTTTCGATTCTCATTCATGAGTTCAAATCCTCGGCCGTATTACTGAGGAACCCCACATATTAGAGAGTTTTTTTAAAATCTGGATGTGCTTGTAGATATTCACCAATCCGCATTGACATATGTGGTAAATTGTGGCCTGAAACCTAGTGATTTACTACTATAGGCCTGTGCCCTGCAATGCTGGCTGTAGGTTGATATCGAAAATTAAAATATTGTATAAGTAAGTTATTAATCAAAATACCACATCAATTTTCATCGACGTCTTTTTACATAGTCTTCGATGTGATTTATAACAGATTCAGCACTATCCAGCCCTGGAGCGAATGCACGATACCATTAGCAGCTTTGAGTAATATCTATACTAGTACAGTTTTATTCTTGCTTCATTTCATTGCAAACTAGCGGATTAGAAATGTGAAGATTTCTATTATCGCAGGTCACGTTGACTCCTTTTAAAGAAGATTAAAAAAAGTACCTATTCTAAGAGAATACCTGCGTTGTACTTTGAAAAGTTGATCTTAAAACTGCCGTGAAACTAGTGGAGTGCATCTCATAAAAGCAAAGATGCAGAGTTTACTATTATTCCTCTACACTACTTAAGTATATCAAAGTCGTTCAGCGAGCTATGGAGAGGACTATGTTCGCAGTTTGTTTGAGGGCTAGGAGCTCAAATGAAGACATTAAAATCACCAACATTGCTTATATAATCAGCATGCTGATGCAGGGCCGACCTTAGCCCTTAACCGTCCTGTGCGAGATATTTATTTATCTTTGCATCACAAAGCAAGATATCAAAGAACAATTTAATATAGTGTGTACAGAAGTGTTAAATCTAATTGACATCTCAATAATGTGACGACAGCGTGATTGACATTTAATTGTAAATAAGTTAGTGGTTGAAAGTAAATAAACAAAAAGAAAGTAAACAAACAAAACAAAGGGAGACCGAATTATGACGCTCTGTATCCCTGTATGATTGTGCCCTCTATTTGCGTCTGCGCCAGTTTTTTGTGAGAGCGCCGCTTCAATTCTAGGCGCCATCTGTGCCCCGGCGCCCTCCAGGCCCGGGCCTCGGGGCCCAATCGACGGGTTGGCGGCGCCCCGTGACGTATAGAATCGTATTCGATATTCATATCTCTTCTTTCCTAAAAAGTCTCCTAATACTCATTAGATAGCGAAAAAAGAACGTCGACAACCCTAAATATTTTTCGCGCCCCCTTTTGTATCTGCGTCCATCTGACTGTGTAAAACGCGCCTAATTCAAAGCGCTCCCTGGGGCTTTGCACGGCTCGCAGGCCCCTAAAGCCGGCACTGCTGAAGAGATCACGTTCCGGGAAGACCCGTGTGAGACGCGATCCGGTCAATCTGAATCCATTTTCTAAATACTGATTCCAAATACCGCCATAAGTAGGCAAAGCATCTATAGATAAGTCAACATTCTTTAGTTTTGACTGATGATGGCATGTATCGCAGATGTCCATCGGCGACAGTATCCATATAAATATTATCAGGGATTTCTTCCAGTCTTTCTAAAAATTTAAGTTCTCATAAGCATGTGGTAAACGCGTTCTCCATTGACTATATATAAATTTAATAAAATTTAAGGCTTTTGACTTCGCTCATTAGTAAATCAGCAAACGCTGGTCGCTTAACGTAATCTTAGAGTACCAACCGATATGGTGTAAACAGTGACGACACTCAAGATTTTGATTTATTTTCCTGTATTTAGTTTTTATAACAAATGGGATACGGATAAAATATTATTAGAGTAATACGTATTTTTAAATGAAATTTCCGACACGTCCTCCGCTTCAGTATTTATTCTCAACAGTCGTTAGTTTTCATGAAAGAATTTTCAATGTGAAAAATAGCTATATAATCCTGTATGAGAAAATGTTTTGTGCACTTCTTGAAAAGTCGATTTGTCCATTTCGACAATTGAAATTTCCACTATCGATATTTCAGAAGGTCTTAAAGAGATAGTATACTGTTTATTACTTCATTTGCGTCTCTATTCGCCCTGCTCATTAGCCCGCCGCCAAACCGTAAGCGTTTTTAGCTTGAATGGGCGAAAACTGCATTCTGTGCTATTTCTACCCTTTGTCATTAAATGGAACGTGTGCGGCAAAGGTCTTTGAATGCGATAAAATAAAATTAATTCATTTTTATAAGTACAAAAACATCTCCTTTTCTATATATGCGTTTATACAGACATGGTTGGACGCAGTTATATTGCAGTTTTGCTATACTAATGTTATTGTAGCTCATAAACATGACAATTTAGTAAAACAATTATACTATAATTGTTTCGTTGTAACGTTATTCCAACGGATATTCTAATATATATTATTATTTTTTATTTTATTTATTCTTATCTACACTTTAATGCATAAAAAATAAACAGAAATATTTGGGACAGTGCATTATACAGTCAATAAGTAGATATATTGTATCAAATAATTACAAACAACACATATAATACCAACATATATTAATATAGATATATGTAGCAAACAATATCAAAATGCAAAACTGCTACAAAAAATACAAATAAACAAAAAAATTCTTAACATTATATGTATTCCTGTATATTGAAAATCCAAAAATAAAAAGAAACATAAGTGGTCAGCGTATTCATGAATAACAAACGCGCTGTCAGGATCAAATAAAAAAGGGAGTTTGGAAAATGGCTACACTAAATGATTTTTTGAAACCATTCACTGCGTAATCGTTTGCCAGAACTGTTGTCACGCAGACTGAATTTATTTTTCTGGGTAAATACTACCAATATAGATAGATACACTTGATTGTACAGTGTACACCAAAAACTTGATTGAATGGGGAAGAGCGCAAGCTGCCATCATCAGCGGTAACCTGCCAAATACATATTTCATGAATGAAATAATTTGTCGACATATTTTATCACTTTTCTGAATATTTATAAATAAGATAAGAACTGTAACAATTAACTTACGACCTAAGTGCGTATCCTAGTGCGGGACCCAATAACAACTCTGTGTACCTAGTACTTGTTTGTAAGGATTTTGGTAAATAAAGTATTTGTATCAAACAGTCACTGGGTGGGCGCAATTTACTGGCCACTTCCACAGAAGAGTATCGTAAAATGTGCATTTTCCACTTTATCCTAATCTCCAATATACGTACGTGTTTCGGTAGTGAGTGAGATATGCCAGAGCCCCATCCTATTCCCATCCCATCCTATCCCTCCTCATTTTAACAACCTTTCTTCAATCAGTGTTATAGATCCTCAGATGTTTCAATCAGTGTTCTGTCTGCCCTTGTCTGAAAATTAATTAAAACTAACAAAAAGAAATATCAAACACAATAGAAGCTACAAACGCTACACATATAGAAGCAATAAGCTGCTTTATCCCTAAATCGATCTCTTGCGCGGTAATGAAATCACTTAAGACAGAAAACTTAAGAGGTTAAGACAGAAAAGTAGAAGAAGAAGCAAGTTTAACTTAAAAGGGTTAAAGTCAAACTGAGTAGGTAAACATTAATTAAAATGAAAAATCAATTACCACTTTCTTAAAAAAAGCTTTTCAGAACGAATTTGTAAAATAATATCATTTCTAATTGAAAAAAATATCTCGTAATATTTCATTACTGAAATAATCTTTGGGAAGTTGCCGTTCGGGCCGAAAATTAAAAGAAACGAAATGCCGTCACCCTCATCTTTCTGGGGAGCCAAAATTCAATTTATAATTTATGTCAATTATGGGGTTTCACCATAGATTTAATATATTTTTGCTAAACTCTAAGATCAACAAGACGTGCGAAAGAGACTGTTAAAGCACGTGTGTCATAACCTAGAAAGAGTTAGAAGCATCTGTTAAGAAAAAGGTGTTAAAACCTTTGATTAAATTAAAAGGATGAAGATACGTTACTCACTTGCCGCGGGTAATCCTACAAAATGGAGTCCAATGAACCTGCTTCGTTTAGTCACCGATAGAACAGCGACTTCTTTACACGTGGTACGCTCACACGGTGAACACAATTTTATAGTGGAAAATACATTTAATAATGCTTTCCTGTGCATTTATTCAGTGCACAAATCACTCAAGGGAACAAAAATAAGACACATGGACTCACTTTTCACGCGTAAGTACACTAAAAAGTAATAATTTGTAGAAGATTTTTTTAAATCTTTAGTTTAGATTCGACCATTAATGAGTGAGCGTACCTGAACCGCTTCACGGCCATGAGGCGCGCGACCGGGAAGTAGTGCTTGTCTCGCTCGTGCTACTGTCCAAGCTCATCGCTCTATCTCTGTCGTACAGCGTGACTTTAGTTATAGCTGTACTAGTTTGTTTGCATGTAATCGTGCACCCGAGCCCATTTTCAGTTGATGCAATGTGAGAACCTACCGTATCTTGCCCTCTTGCTGTGATCTAAGTTTGAAACTCCGTTTTTGTTTCTCTGCTATACTTATTGTACGTATACAAGGTCCTCACGGAATGGATTATAATATGTTTTAGTTATAAATAAAATAAACGAAATGTATATAAGACGCACTATTTAAGATACTTCACACAAATATATTGACATAATTAAACAACATTAGAAAAGTAACAATATTTTTTCAATATTATATCACACTAGTTCTAGCAAAAAAAGCAGACACAGAAGCGCATTAATGTAAAAATTCCCCCGCCCACATCAATAAAGTATAGTAATTATTTGTTCAAACGTCACTACCAATATTTACGAAACATGATAGGCGTGTAAACGTCAAAAGTGCCATCACTCGGTGCCGCGAGCTGAGTAACAGTAATCGCCGCGAACGCACAACGACATCTGCCAGAATTAATTAGTAAACTAAGGTATTGGGTGTCCTCATTAATCAATTGATTTTGTAAATTCATTACTCTGTTTTAAATTGTAATTGTTTGTGATAAGCATCTAATTTGCTCTTTGTAATCATTACAAATACAACATTACATTGATTAGATTGTAATCATTACATTGAGGAATGCGCCGGGTCCGTACAACATATAACTATACATAACAACATATAACATACAACATATAACATTGACCAACTATTAGGATTTATTTTTTACTACCCTCTGGTGCACTGACAGCTATTCGGAGCACATAGTGGGTATATTTTATATTTAATTTACAATAATTATTCACAATCATTAATAATTTTATTCATAAATTCATTAACTATCGACAAAATATATTTTTTTTCATAACACATTGTTGTGTATCGGTATGTATTGTGTATAGGTAAGTCTTTTAATACGCCTCATTACAATGTTATGTCGTGATGAAAGATGTTATCTATCGGTTTACTCTTGACACTTAGTGGCAGAGGTGTTTCCCTCTTCGTAAGATGAGATTTACGTTCCCAGGTTTCTGAGCATGAAAACTCAATTTGTCGCCGGAGACAAATCCGTTTGCGAGTGATGGATAGCAACGCAGATATTGTTCGCAGCTGAGATCTGCCATTTATTATCGGACAATGGAGATGGTTGACCACTGCCACGTACTACCACGTATTTATAGATACACGTGTGTTACAGCTACTGGATACATGTCAACCTGAGTAATAAAATCTTTTGAAATGTTTTGTTTGTCATAAAATGTATGTATTGTATAAATAATTTTTATTTTATTTTGTAAACATTAGTTAGATCCATCTAATACAAAGTCACTTGATGTGGAAATGTTGTATATATTTTCTGACGCCTATCTACTTATTATATTTTCATGTATTACTTGTTTATCATAAAATATTGAATTTCCCTTGAAAATTAATAATAATGTCATACCATAAAACTAACCATACTATTAACAAACGAACGTTCAAGGAGTTCGATTTCAGCATCAGACGCTGGTTATATCTAAAGTATACCTCCTTAACTATATCGTAATTAAAGATTTGGAAATTATGTAACATTACAATTCAAAAGTGGATGTGGCAGCGCCCCCTAGTGAGTTTGAACCACAACACAGATTTCTCATTCAGATTTCTTTACTCAATAACTGTGACACCTGTGTTATTTCTGGTAGATGCACGATGTGGTGCAACTATATAACTAATCTTAAAATTATTATTTCTTCGAAATGTTACGATTTAATATGTTTAATTATAGGAAACGCGAGAGCATGTTTCGCGTAAACGTTTACAAGAAATCGAACGAAAATCCGTCTAACCATTTAAAAATGGTAGCAAAAGGATACACAAACAAACACACATTCTCTCACCCCATATACTCCATGGTAGGTAAAAAATTAAACTGTGAAAATTAGATTAATTCTGAAGCAAATAATACCATAGGTACCTACCACAAAATAATACGGTGATATACTGCATTGGTAGTAACATGAAATATTCAAATATAAAATTTATCGTCCTTGAATAAATCTCATATATTTAATGGAAAAAATAACGGGAAATTGATATATGTAAGTTAGAATCATTCAAGTAGAATAAGCTTATCCCCCGTGGGAAATGACATTTTATAGGGACACGTGTCAGTATCCATATCATTTCCCATATGTTCGCATTGTTATAGAATATTTATATAAGTTAACTGTTATAATTATTTATATAAGTTAATTTTATAAGTTATATTTGTTATAGAATTTATAAAGTAACTAAGTTACTTTTACATGCTAAGAAGGAAAACTGGTATATGTGTCATCTTCATGTGACACAAGGAAGTCGACTTATAGAGGAAAATAAAAAAATAACTTTTAACATAATTACTCAAAAACTACATGATGGATTTTCATCAGTAATATCCATCATGTCGGTGCTTTCATGGGTGTTAAAAATCTCTTACAGCTGCTTTTATGCTAGTCTACAGTCTACGCGATCGAAGTCGCGCTCAGAAGCAAATTTTAAATAATTATCTTTTTTTCGGACCACGATTTAATGTACGTTTTTTTTTTATAGATTAGTGGGCGGACGAGCAAGCGGTCCCACGTGATGGTAAGTGTTACCGCCGCCCATGGGCACCTGCAACACCAGGGGGCATGCGGGCGCGCCGCCGACCTTGCAAAATCCTATTCAGAGCTCTCTTGAAGAACCCCATATCGTAGCTCAATGGAAAGAATAATGTGAAGAAGAATCGTGTCTATAATTGTTAGTTTGTTAGTAATATGAGTTAGTAATTTACTGTTAGTAATTCATCCGATTGCGATGAAACTTTGGTGTGTTGTTGTGCGCACGCCCGCGATGGTTTTTGAATTAGTACCTACTTGAAGACCACGCGAACGAAGTCGCGGGCAACAGCTAGTAAATAAATAAATCTATGATTAGTAGTCCTAAAGTAACTTATTTATATTTTATTTATGTGTGCCAGTACCTTAACATTGGACTACCTATCTTCTCATCTGGCATGCTCGGGATGAAATTGGCGCTGCCGCTCTGTGCACAAATTTCGTTATATCCCATAGTATATAAACTTCGCAACTGGTTTTTTTTTTGGATTCAGCTTACTAGCTTAACCTTAGTCGAGATATAGTGAACTTATGATAATGTTTTCTATGGGCGACAGTATCCACTTACCATTAGGTGGACTGTATGCTCGTCTGCCGCCTTCGTCCATAAAAAAAATGATATAATTTATTCGTTATTATAAATGAAATAAAATTTTAAGCCGAAAGTACTATACCTATGTAAAGAGATTCATCCACCAAATAGAACGTCAAGTAAAATACATACCTACTGAACATTTCAAAAAATATCTTGCTATATCGGTGTGATTTTTGCTCACACGCTTTCCATTGCAGTTTTTAAAACGATGCTATAATATCATTGTTTCTCTAGAGAAGTATTGAACGGGAAACATAAAATTTTACAGTTTTTGGTTTATAAGAATTTGGTGGTACCAAAGTGCGGGGAAAATAATCGGATTAGACCATAATTCAAGGTTTGGTTAACTCGTCCTTCTACCAAAGCCGTATTCTTAATTCTTTTGGTAAACGATGAAAGATTTTTTATTTAAGGCATTTTCGTTTTGTATTTTTGCTCCTCTTGATTCTTGTGGTGGCGGTGGGATTAGCAAATGAATTATTGTTTTTCAAAATAATAAATCCGTCCACGTCTCTACATGCAAATATTTTGAAAAGATATTTACATATTTACAAATACAACATATACAAATTGAACATTATTTATAAATCTTTATATTTTGTATTTCCCCAATGTACTTACTTGTTTCGGTAGTGAGTGAGATATGCCAGAGCCCATTCCCATATCATCCAACCCATATCATCTATTCCAATATCTCCAAAAATAGACAGCGCATCCGGAAATATGTCAACGTTTGTCATTTTGGACTGATGTTGGCATGTATCGCAGATATATATGTACGGCAGTAACCACTTACCATCAGGTGGGCTGTATGCTCGTCTACCGCCTTCGTTTATAAGCAAAAACCTATACATATAATATAACAGTATCAAATAGTGTATGTGAATTAAATTTAAAAAAAATATTGCAGTGTAAAATACATGTGATACAGAACATTATGGAACTAAAAACAACATTTTTTAGAATGTTTGTCTATGTCTGTCTGAACACGTGTCACACAAAAATGTTCCTTGCACAATTTTCCATAAGCTCTATCCACCAAAATAAATAAATAAATAACGCCACACTCAATGTCCCGATCTACGTCGCTCGGGTGTACCTGTGTCGTTACCCAGACCCGAACATACATTTGTCTTTTTTTAAACAAATGTTTGGTCCGACCGGGGATCGAGACCTTTTGCACAGCAAGTAGGGTCAATATCAACTACGCCAATCGGTCGGTCTATCGTTTATGTGCAGGCTGTGTTCCAATCTTTCGCGAAGCCTCTAACCATGCATTCTCTCCATGATACTGACACCATTCATTGACACAAAAATTTAATGCACCTTTTTTTGTAAAAGAGTAATTAAATTTTTCCAAGAATCCAATTTACTCAAGATCACGTTTTATATTATTACCAATTTTCTTTAAAAAAAAAAGTATTCATAGTGTTTACTTATAAGGCAACTAATCTCAACCCTCACCGCCCTGAGCCGGCCGCAATGCGTCAATGTCAAACGACAACACGAAAACTAGAGGAAATCGCCAACTGACCGTCAAACGGCGCGGAAAATGTTGCGTCATATTTGTCCATTTCCTTACACTGTGACAAAGTCGGAAAGGTTTTCAGGGAGGTTACAAATAAATACACAAATGATATACCTACCTATTGAACTTTGTGTAGAAACTGAATGGCGCAGGTAAACAATGAAATTTGATCTCAAAATAGTCCGGTATTCCTCCGGTTTCACCGGTCATATATTCCGGTTAGGTTCGTAGATGAACTAAATCGGTTCAGTAGCCCCGAAATTTCGACGAAACTTTTTTTTTAGAATATAAACCCGAAACAATATTTCCGCGAATAGACGCTGAAATATTCTAAATAGACGTATGTACACACGCTTAGTAGAAGTTCGGACAACCTGTATATATAGAACGTTTCTCATAAGCTGAAACTATGGATTCTGCTCGTGACTCTAATTAGAATTTCAATTGAAAGTAATGTTAGGTACTTTTTGTGAAAAAATTCATTCTTTGTGTTCTGGATCTAGGAAAGAGTATGAAAAATTTAGCAACACTTATTTACAAAAAAAGAAGCGTAGAACTTGAATGGGATTCACGGTTTGAAGGTTCCAGCAAGGTTCCGTTACATCCTTTATAGTAACTACTAAGTATTAACATAATTCCCAAGGTGATATGTATTCACTTTGTATACAGGTTTAATAAAAAATAGCTACACCTTCCAATCTAACTTAATATAAACTTTTAACTGTTATAAACTTAATATTTTTCCCAAAATCATCAAAATATTTAAATGAAATTTCTGATTTTGATACTCTGTGAATTTTACTACTAACGGCTTTACTATTAAACACCTATGTATATCTTGTATCAGCCTTCAATGTCCCACTGCCCACAGGCCTCCCCTAGTAAATCACTGGGGGTTTCGGTCCCCAACCCACCACGCCGGCCCAATGTGGATTGGTGGATACTGATTTTTGTTTATTTCTCAAGCATGCCGGTTATTTCAATGGCATGTTGTATAAACATTTTTTGCCCCAGAGTACATACTCAGACGCAATATTAGCCCGTGCGTTTCCAAACTCACAAGTCAAAGTTCTTTGTCTCAAAGCATCGATCCATAGGCATTCCCTCCGGTGCGAAGTGAGGGACAAAAACTCTACGATTTAATTGTCCGATAAATGCGAAAAGTTTTCAATCAATGGTCATTATTTCATCGCAAGGCGTTAAGGGTACTTCAGACGAGCTGTTCCTTTGCGGTCCTCATGTTTGTTATAGAAACGTTAAATTACCGTAATCAGCCCCTATGCCATTCATAGGGCATGGACCTCCTAGTGGACGTTGTCTTGTGTAAAAGCGATGTAGGGCCTTTAAACGCCACGCCGCGTTTACCAAGAAGGTTGGCGAGTCCACTCATTTCCTCTCGCCTACGGGCTTGTGGCGGTAGCTTTGTTGTTCCTTATCCGTATTTTACAATGTCCACAGGAAAAATTAGTGCCGTTCTAAAGCCTCAGTCTATTAATAACTGATAACTTATAATAATTATCTGTAACATCTTAATTTCTTTATTTTAACAATATGAGATGTTGCGATTAAATACGCCAATTTTAAGCTACATAAGATAAAATTATTTTATATTTTTTTCAAACTATTTCGAAGTTTAAATTTGTATTGTAATTTTTAGATTAAGTGTCTCTAATGTATGTAACTATCAATTAAGTATATAATAACTGTATACAAGCAGCCCTCTCAGTATCCACTGCAGAACATGGATATATGGCCTTAAAACGCCACCCTGATCAGACGGGTGGCGAGCACTCTTGCAGAGGTGGTGTAATTGCTCAGCGCTCGTGGTTGCGGCTTTATTATCCTTTGTAGTAACCTATATAGTAACTACTAATTAAGTTTTTTTTTTTATAGACAAGTGAGCGAACGAGCAAGCGGTCCCACGTGATGGTAAGTGTTACCGCCGCCCATGGACACCTGCAACACCAGGGGGTATGCGGGCGGGCTGCCAACCTTGCAAATTCCTATTCACAGCTTTCTTGAAGAACCCCATATCGTATACTAATATTAAATATTAATATTAAACTAATACACTTTAAATAAATAACTATAAATAATACTAATGTTAATATTAAACTATTCTAATATTAAAAAACGATCTCTAACTTTAAATGACTTGTTTAATGACTCTAACTTGTTTCTTTTACAATTAACACAAGGTCAAAAAATTAGTATGAATATCCCTTAATTTTGAGAACGATAATAGAAATGGGAGTTATTTGAAGTCTCATTCAACTCCTTTTCAATGAAATTAAATGCTATTGAAATAATAATACGGATTCCAGACGGGACTCTATCTGTACCAATAAATATTGTGGATAGGCTGTCGTTCTTTTGATTATTAAAACTAATGATCGAATGGTTGAAGCTAGGTGCTTATAATTAAAAGTTCATGTCTGTATATGCAGTGGGTAAGTACGTATGGGGATAGCAGTACCTGTGTAGTTTTCATCAATCAATTTATTTGATTTGCCGGTAAGTGGCTTTCAGCGCTTCGATATAGGTGGATGATTGGATTTTGCTTTATCAAATAAAGCTGGCTTCTCGTTCAGGTTTTGTGGAATTTTGAGACTTAATAGTACCCGCTTTAAAGCCAATATAGTCTGTATATTGTACTTCGAACAACATTTTGATAGGTTTACTAGTATTCAATGCGAAAATAGGAATATATATATATATATATATATATATATATATATAGATATTCCTATTTTATATGGTATATATATTTGGTATATACTCTACTCGTATTACTCGTATAACATAAAGATTGTCTGTAGAATTCAACTTATAATTTTTTGTTTATTTATTTCATAAATCGAGTTTTGATAGATAGATATTTGATTTGTATAGAAAATATCAATTGGTTGTTACGTAATACATTGATTTCAGTGCATATTTATATAGGTACTAAGTCTAAGGAGGGTCTGGACCCCACGACACAAAGAATCCTAGTGTGGTGGGGGGTCTAGGGAGATATTAATCTAGGGCCAGACCTTATAAGATATTAATAAAAAGATAATAATAATTAATAAATAACACCACACTCATCGGCCCACACTAGATTCCCCGTGTCGTGGGTCTGTCTATAAACTACCCACATCCGTACAAACATTTGTGTTTAAAGAAATGAGAGCCCGACCAGAAATCGAGCCCAAGACCTTGTATAATGATGTTGTAGGTAAACTATTCCGCCACATAGAAATACAGATTCAAAAATTGTATTTACACTAATTATCATTTTAAAGGATGGGAACTTTCTCAGATCACATCTCTCATGGTAATCATGGTAACATGGTAATAATTTTCTCATGGTAATGAGATCACTTAAAAACGTTATTATGTCCTTTATTCGCGACTCCAAGGCGCGGAGATCAACACGCGTCGGTTGAGGGTATCCATATGGTTGTCCATCCATCCGTATCCATATCGTTTACATCTACTGCCCTTGATATTAATACATATCAGAAAGATATAAGAAGATATAATTAAATTATAAATTCATGAAGTTATATATTATTTGTTTAATAATGTTGCATTCTAGGACTCGCACCTTTTCTCCAAATTATACATAAGTGGAAGCACAATAATAATGGTACACTAATAATAATGGCACCTAACTCGTGGTACAATAATAAGTACAATACTTAAGTGGTAATAATTTATATATTACTAGCAAAAATCCGCAGACGTTGTCCGAGCATAGAATTTGATGTACTGCAGCGCCATCTAGTGGCGAGTTACAACAAAGTCGATAGCATGAAAACCTTCTCCATGAAAAAATACATATATGTGCCAACATTCATGGTGATCTATCAAACGGTGTCGAAGTCTATTAACATCAGATATACCAACATTCATTTTTATAGATTAAAATTCACATGAAACTTGGTTGTAAACATTGCATCTTGATGGTATAGTACAAAAATTATCCATATTTCGCCTGTATAAGGCAAGTGAATCTATAGTTACAAGAAGGAATCTATAGTTACTACAATTTATCACTTACAATCTATCTATTCCTTAACACCATACAAATTATAAGCAGATAGTAATTTAATTAATTTATGTATATATAAATTTATAAGTATATCTTTGATGTATGTACGATCTCGTGTACGACCAATTATAATTAAGCAATTTTTTGGGATCAAGCAGATTTTGTTTAGTAAGTGTTATTGAAGTCGCGCGATGAATGAACAAAGGTGAATGAGCTATTTTGATATTAATTGCATCTTTTTTCTTCAGATAGATATTGCTCAATACTGCAATTTTAGACTGTGATCAATGTACATACAGACTGTGATTTAGCTTTTGTATATTTTTAATATTCTAATAATTATAATACGCATAATTAATATGTATATCACCGAAAGTATCTAATTTTTATTGATTTATATGAAGTATCTTTCGATTGCTATATTTAGATTTTCGATTAGACAAATAATAAAAAAATATATACACGCTATTATTAGGTACATTACGGCAATGAAACATAATTAAATGTACTGTACATTATATTTTTTTACTTAATTAACAGGGGATGATGAGAATTGAATTTTGTGCCCAAAAAAAATCCCATCCCGCCCAGTAACGGGGACTGTCCACCGCGTCTGGGACGATGGGAGTAAATCATGTGCCGCAACTTTCCGGATTATAAATAACAAACGTGGATAGTTGAAAAAACTGCTCGCAATTGAAAAAATCCAGCTGACACGTCGAGTAAAATAAAAATAAAGTACTCGTTTGAAACCCGTGAAATTGTTAAATATAGTAAAAACGTTTATCTATGTAAGTATGTGTAAGGAACTTTAAGTTCTTTAAGTGGAATTACATCTGTTATATAATATGTATATAGTCCCGGCTTCATTATACTTTATAATTTATACATACATTTACCGCTTTCAAGGTATAAAAATCTTCAAAGAACATTTTAATGCCTCTTTATATAAATGCCAACACTCGTAGCCCGCTCGTAGCACGTAGACCTACGTCGTAGCCACGTAGCCCGTAGACCCTGATGTTCTCTCAACCGTATGAATGTGATAAGTGCTTTGAACATTAACTTGTATTAACAATTCTTTGCCTCCGACTTCGTCTTACATAATTTGAATAATCTTTTGCGTTATTAAAGAAAAATGTTCTTGAATTTCTATTGACGTAATACAATGATATGCTTGAATACTATATAGATTTATCGGAAAAAGTATCGACTTTTAAAGTACGTTACACTATCTGTGAAAGGAGAAAGGGTTACGCTGGGAAATAGCACTAAATTGTGCCTATTCAGTGTTATGTTGACGCACAATCTTATTGCCGCAGACTGATGGTAAGTGGATACTTTCATCCATAGACATCCGCAATACATGCCAACATCAATCAAGACTGTCAAACGTTGACGCGCCAGCGGATGCGCTGCCCACCCTTGAGATTTGGGAATGAATTCAGAGAAAGGGTTGGGAAAAGGGAAAGGTATACGATAGGATAGGATGGGAATGAGAATCTTTGGTCGACAGTATCCACTTACCGCCAGTCTGCAATCTTATTTCTACAAAAAAGTAGATTTCATTGAAATCTGCCTAAAAGCAATATGTATACAGAACCACATACGCTAAAGTGCCCTTAATGAAAACGTACCTCTTCAATTGATACAACCAAAAATAATATATTGTATGAAACAAAATCCATCCATCATTTATTTACTTGACTGGCATATGTATTGAATTTAGATCTCTAAAGGTTTGTTGTATAACTAACGCAAGTTACGAAATGAACACGATTTGATATTTTATTTTACCCGACAATAAAAATGGCAGATTTGGAACGGTAAGGATTATTAATTGTCGTGATTGGATATTTGAGGTATTGTATATTATCTATATAAACAAAAATGTAATCGTTCGTTTGTTCAAAATCTTAAATCTCCGAAAGTTCTTCACCGATTGCTTTGAAATTTTGACACAACGTTGCATTCGAATACGCGCGTGTTTTTATATACCTATCACAGGGTTTTTTTTACCCAAAAACAGGTAAAACCAGGGTAAGCGCCATCTGCTGGGCAGCCACAGCAACGCGTGGCCGGGTACAGCTAGTATAAAATACATTTCCGGGACATAAAAAATAACATCGTCTAGCGATTTAAGTCAGTATCTAACGGTCGATATTTAACAGAGAGTTTATTAATAAATTTATTTACTAGGTTTACTACTGCTTTACTTATTTTTGAGTGAAGCAAACATTTGTTTCATCCCAAAAAGTTTATCCCAAATTCTCAGTTAAATCTCGATTTCTATGTTTTTTTGGTAAATCTGTACACAACGTGAAAATCTAAAAAGTTATATAGAAACTAAACTTATTATTAAATCATATGTTTTTTTTTTAATCATCGTCGACTACAAATCAAGCTAAAACATGGGCAGTAGCTTTTTTTTTGCTATCCGCTCTTCGCTTATAACTTGACGCAACGGTCAAATTCTTTGTGGGTCAACAACAATGCGTATGAAGAATGTTAACACGTTATTCATCACTCGATATTATTTTCTTTTATTATTCCTTCCATTCTTCTTGTCCTAAGCAGTGATAGCCCAGGGGAATCTAGTGTCGACTTATATTCGATGAGCATATGAGGCTAAGAGATATCTCGAGCCCACTCACGGAGGCGGAGATAACTACTCGAGAGTGTGTCCCACTCCGTGGCATCGCCTCTGTCCGCACACACACATAGGTAGCCCTGTTTTTTTTTGTTTTACATCTTATGTTGCTTACTTTTTGCCCATAAACCTAGAAGGTTTGTGCAGCACTGCACATTCGTATACAAACTAATTACAACTATACAATATTAATTGCTGAATTGGCACTCATTGATATATTTTTTTATATATATATATATAGAAAAAAGGCGGCAGACGAGTATACAGTCCACCTGATGGGAAGTGGATACTGTCGTCCGTAGACATCCGCGATACATGCCAACATCAGTACAGAATGGCAAACGTTGGCACTCCCCCGGGATGCGCTGCCTACCTTTGCAGATTAAGGAATGGATTCGGAAAATGGGGAGAAAGAGGATGGGAATGGCTCTGGCATATGTCACTCACTATCGAAACACGTGCGTACATTGGGGAAATACGAGAAATAGTGGAATAATGTCTATAAGGCTATATAAGTCTATAAGTGTATAAGGCTCTATAGCCTTATACCTAATGCCTTATGCGGTTCCTTAGCCTTATGTCTTATTCTTAGAGCCTTAGAGCCTTGATGCTGCCTTAGGATTCTTTACGTTGCCCTCGCGGTGGTCGCCTGCCGTGGAATACGCGATCAGTAAAATAAGGCGGCGAATTAAGAAGCCTCTTGTCGCACGGTGAGCATGTGAGTTTGATTCCCGACTTGTATCATAAAAACTCTTCGTCCACTGTAACACATCATATTTTTATATAGAAAGAAGGCACTTAGGCGAGCACACAATCCACCTGGCGGTAAGTGAATGCTGTCGTTCATGAACATTGCTCTTCATCAAGTTTAAAGACCAATGCACGCCACTGCACCACTTACAAAAAGAATTCAAAATGAGTTTCAATATGATGTAAACAAATCAACAAACATTAGAGCATGCTCGCAAACTGTCACAGTCGACCCGCGAGCAATTAATTATTGTGTTACACACCCATAAAGTATGAACAAAATGTATTTATAAAAGTAAATTCGGCCATGAGTTTACTAACAACGAGAGACATTAATGGATAGATAGATACACTATAAAAAGGTGGATTACAAAATGGATACATTTTACATCCGTAAACGCGTACAATTAAAGATTTTTTATATATTTTGAGTTGAGCTGGACTTTTATTTACCTCTAGGGAGATTCCGAAGGATCTTCTGCGGAGATCTCCTATTGTGAACATCACAACTTTAGAAACCAGAATTGGAACCAGAATCAGAGCTGGATTTAGAAACCAGATCTGAAACCAGAATCAGAGCTGGATCCAACACGCCAATTAATTTTGAGATTTATAACACAATTTCTATTGTAGATGAGGCTCGTAAAGTTCGACAATTTTTGTCAAAACGCCTTTTGTCTAAAACTATGTATGTCTTTGTTCTAAACGGAAAATTGAAAATCTCGATTGTGACTGGTGCTGCCAATCGATCTTTTTTATTTCTACTCCAACATTTCGGTTCGGGCTACACTGAATTGACCTGTAACTGTGATCAACAAACAAGCAAGCATATAGCAAATAGTAAACAAGCATTTAGTTGTACGACTCACAATGTAAAATGTGTACAAAACGCAAGTCTAAAAAATAGAATCATTCGGCAATGCGATCAATACAAAATAGTACTGATTTCTCAACATTTTTCTTAGAAATTCGTTGAGCTGTGTCACGACACCGTTGCGAATATTTTTTCTCATGATATTTGTTTTATTTACATTTATGTAAATTATTTTCAATACAAAAATAATTGTATCCTGGACATTATCCAATCACAACGCATATAATTCAGATGCTATTTATTTTGCCTCAGTAAGCATTATTTTATTGTAGCTCACAAAACATTTTTATTTTTATTTTAATCGATTATATTTTTTAAATAATCTAATGAAAATCGATTTTTATTAATCGATTATTTCTCTCAACCGATCTCTCAAACGTCTCAACCGATTTTTCAAACAATGTCATTTATGATATTTCGAAGTTATATTATAAACTTAGAGTTAAAGTTAGAAAGTTAGTTAAAGTTAGAAAGTATTTGAAATGTAGTAACGTTACTAATTACTGATTTCTGGTGAATATTCATGTCCTACTTCCTGGCGGTCCGACATCCTTCTCATAATAAAGTAGAAATTCTCTAATTTAGAGAATTCTTCATTATAATTATAATTATATATTACACAATCGATTATTTCTATTTAATATTTGTCCTGAATGACAAGCGTTGACCCACTCCCGGATGCGCTGCTACAAAGGCTGGTAGCACTTTGTTAATGTACGAATGACCTATCTATTTACAAACCGCATTTTTGAAAATGTATTGTGTCGCAAGATTTGCAAGAACAATATTGTCCATGGTACGCAAAGTAAGATACCTAAGTTACCTAAGCCTAAGACGCTTTCACCTAAATCTTGCACCTAAACAGCATTACTGTGTTCTGTAGCGGTTTATCAAAGGATTTGTTGAAGCGTAAGGCTTAAGGCTACACAGCCACAAAGTAAGGCAGCAGATCTAGTGAATTGAGGACCCTTAAGATTACTGTCAAACAAGCACAGATAGGTAATTATAAGTAAATGCGTGTAGTGATATGAGCGGATACGCGCGGCTGGAGTTGTATACTATATTAACTGTTACCTGCAGTTTCGCGGACATATAATCCGAAAATGTTTTCACCCAACAATACATATATTTATGTACAGATATTATTTATTTTTATGTATTTATTTTTATGGAAGATTTACAGTCATTTGCAATATAAATCTAGGCACAACGACAAATACAAATGTTATAATACGTGTTTACAATACAAATGCTGTTTAATTAAATCTTCACATTTGTCTACTATATAAACATTTAAGCTCAACGAAATATAAAAACACTTAAATAAAGCATACAGTTTTAAACATAAAACACTTATACAAACGTAAATTAAACAATTGTATAATTATACAGTGCAATTAAATATTTTCGGAGAAAAAGTTTCCTGCTGGGGCTCGTCTTACTAATGATGTGCTGGTACAAAATAAGTCTATGTTTTTTTTTTATAGATTAGTGGGCGGACGAGCAAGCGGTCCCACGTGATGGTAAGTGTTACCGCCGCCCATGGACACCTGCAACACCAAGGGGTATGCGGGCGCGCCGCCGACCTTGCAAAATCCTATTCACAGCTCTCTTGAAGAACCCCATATCGTAGCTTAATGGAAAGACGTCTTCAGGCAGTTCGTTCCACAGCCTACGGGTTTGCGGTATAAAATATTTTACTGGGCAATTTATTAAAAACATGAATAGTCCTCATAAAGAATGAGTTTTGTCTGTACTAAATTTTAGTTAAGGGCGTGGGAAGGGCTTTTTAACGTTATTTTGTGTGTACGCAATTGTATTTTGGAAAGTAATTCGGGACAATCAATTGATCCATTACCTACACACATGACGTAACACATATCTGCAATATTTCGTCTTTCAGTTAGAGGCAGTTTACAACGATGATGGTAGTCACCTTGTCTTGAAATTAAAAAATCGAAGAAATATTTTCTGAATACCCTCAATACGAGTTTTATAAACTTCATATTGAGCGAGGGTTCCAGATTAGAGAAGCATATCCCCTAACAAATACAACAAATACAAACATAACATAACAAATACAAATATATTAATACACTGTCATACAAACAGAATCTATCGAACTACACCGACAAATCTACAAAAGTTCCTCATAAAGTAATTCCTTTAAACGCATGATATCTCCAATTACCCTTTGTTATAAAAGTGTGTTACTACAAAAACAAGATAATTCTTATCGGTAAATTGGTTCCCCGGGAGGTACATGTTAATAGGAATTTACATTCGCCGAAAAGGGCCTCGTAAACCTTGTATAATGGGATAATCACCGTAACAAGGGTTTGTGCCAGTTTAATTTAGCCTGCAATTTACATGGTGTTAGAACATTTTTTTAGGGTTCCATCGATAAGGATTAACGAAGCCTCGTTGTCCAAAACATAAAGAAATTAAAAGATTTGAACTGAAATTTTGAAAGTGTACCTATACCACGTCTCATTGAAATAACACAACAGTATACCTATACCACGTGTCAATGAAATAACACAAAAGTATACCTATACCACGTGACACTGAAATAACACAAAAGTATACCTATACCACGTGTCACTTAAATAACACAAAAGTATACTTATACCACGTGTCACAGAAATAACACAAAAGTATACCTATACCACGTGTCACTGAAATAACACAAAAGTATACCTATACCACGTCTCACTGAAATAACACAACAGTATACCTATACCACGTGTCACTGAAATAACAGAAAAGTATACCTATACCACGTGTCAATGAAATAACACAAAAGTATACCTATACCACGTGACACTGAAATAACACAAAAGTATACCTATACCACGTGTCACTGAAATAACACAAGTATACTTATATCGTGTCACTGAAATAACACAAAAGTATACCTATACCACGTGTCACTGAAATAACACAAAAGTATACCTATACCACGTCTCATTGAAATAACACAACAGTATACCTATACCACGTGTCACTTAAATAACACAAAAGTATACTTATACCACGTGTCACTGAAATAACACAAAAGTATACCTATACCACGTTTCACTGAAATAACACAAAAGTATACCTATACCACGTGTCACTGAAATAACACAAAAGTATACCTATACCACGTGTCACTGAAATAACACAAAAGTATACCTATACAACGAGTCAGTCGAGGTCTGGCGAGTACGGTGAGTGACGAAGAGTTTCCTGTCGAAGCTCCTGTAACTTTGAAACTGTCTGTCATGCAATGTGTGGGCGAGCGCTATCATGAAGACGTTTGAGACATTGTTTGGCTGTGTCTCACTTTACTTTACTTTACAGTTACTTTACTTTAGTGTGAGTTTACTTCACAGTACACACCTGACCGCCACTCATACGTCGTCATTCGTATCGCCATATTTTCTCAGTCTTCCGTCTCGCTCATACACATTGCATCATTTTCATAATATCATTTACTTTCTCACTTACACGTTTCTTCATTCATTAAGTCCATTCAAGGATTTAAGACTTGTAAGTTGTAAAAAACATGAAATATAACGCTCACGAGCGTTTAAAGCTAGAGTCTTAAGTATTTGTCGCCTGACACTCGAGCGCTCAGCGCTCGATCTTACCACACTATAAAATAATTATTATAAGAATTCAATATGGATATAACAAGCAAATTGCTATTATTTAGATTACATCCACTCAGAAAATGAATTTCTCCGAACTAAGTAGAAGAATAATTATCAAGAATTCTGTTGCCATAATTCAATTATAATTTCCCAGGGTATAAAACAAATAAAAGTGTTCGCCGCAGCTGTCGCTACTCTGATGAATGGCGGTTAACGTTTATTTTGGATAAAAACTTTCCGCAGCCAGATACGAGTGACAATGACGTATTAATGCGTTGTCATCATTCGGCTTGGCAACTCGTGGTTTAAACTAAGGCTTTGTCCTAGTTGGGCAGCGCGTTGCGATGCGTTGCGTTGTCCTACGTGGACGCGCGATTGCAGTCATTACTATTCGAATTTAATGTGACAACGCATAAAATTTGCCGCTTATTACTCAGTGAAAACACTTACTTAAAGTATAAAGGAAGTAAATAAGTGGTAAACGGAGGCGCGTCACACACACACTGCAACGCTAGACGCACTGCTCACATACGAGTAGGACACGTGCGTGAGCAGCGAATGCTTGATATTTTCGCGACGTAACGTGCGACGCGTCAGCGAAAACTCGCAAGCTTTAGTTTTATTAATCACTGTGTTCCATGTCGAGGACAATTATTGTAACCGTCTTTTCGATTGAAGACTATAAAGACCAAATGCGGACAATTGAAAAAAACTGCTTGCAGCTCTCGACGTAGAATACCAGCCTCTTCAGTCAGCTCGTGATTATGGTAAGCGTGACCCAGCTGAAAGGTCGAGTAAAATAAGAAAGATAAAAATTACTCGTTATAACCGTTTTGTACTTAGATCTAGACAAAGTTGTTGGAAACTGGAGCCGTTGTTGGAATTGGAACTTGTTGGAGCCTTTAATCAGATTGTATAAAGTTTAATCAGATGTTATTTGATAATCGTTAACAGGTTATATTAATTACGAGATGTTTTCTTACCACATTTATTTCGTACGACGCGGACTTTTCACTCACCCATGATCCTGCTAACCTCGCGATTATAGGGACCGAATCGTGGAAGGAACGTGAGAGTACTTGTATGGGCTCTTTTCGACACGTTCCAGTCCGTATAAATTCTTGTCTTGGCCCTTTTCTTTTTCAATTTTCCCTAGAGATAGGGCTTGACTACACAATGACGTTCAATCCTGCGCTAAACAGCTTTTGCGTCCACCTACTTACCTGTTTGTAAACACGGACCGATCTTACGATTAACGATATTAATCAAGTTTGTTATTAGTCATTTGATATAACAAGTGGAAGGAACGACATTAGTCAAGTCCAATTGGCCATTCAAATATTGCCCAAATCGGTAATTCGTCGAATGCTCATTTCGTCAAATTATCGAATTAGTCAAATATGCAATTGGGTTTTTGAAAAAAAAATTTTTTTATCATTAATGGAAAGATCATATACACATTTTATAACAAAACTATTTTTAGTTTTTTTTTTCGCTTTAATTAAAAAGTTATATTTAATTACAAATAAATTTTTGAATCCAGTAACGAAAACACGCGGACAGTTCCCGAACAAACCCGAGCGCGTGTGACGTCACAATGTTAATTTCTACTCATTGTAGCACACAGCTGATACAGTATTTTGACTATTAATCGATTAAATCTTGTTATTATCGTCAATATATTAATAAATATATCGAAAATGTCTAACCTTAAAAGTTATCGTGCTTGCTTCGTACCATTATGTACGAATACTACAAAAACAACTCCTGAAAAAATGTTTTTAAATGTTCCACAAAATGTCAAACGTCGAAATAAATGGTTCCAAGCAGTGCAACGACCTAATTCCAAAACAACATCAAATTTTTTTTGTTGTGAAGATCATTTTGATGTAAGTATTTTATAATAATATAGTAATTAAAAAATATTTATGTAAACGTATAAATGAAATAAATAGCATTCGATAAATAAAAATTAATTATATTTAATGACGAATAAATCATTTAATATTTTAATTTACAATATTATTTTTTTATAAACTTACCTTGATGCTTTAGCACCTCGAACTTCAGCTGAATTAAACCGAATATCATTTTTAAGAAAATCTGTTATCATAAATATATCCACATCAGGTATATTATCGGAATTACCCTTTATAAATCCTTTATCACACATAACTAAATAAAAGTAGAAATATAAATATTTTTTTAAACTAAATGTCGGATATTTGTCGTCAATTTACATGTAGAAGCCTGTGATACTGTACTATCGAGAAATCCTTTTAACATTATGACGTCACAAACATGGCGACCAATCGTAGCGCGTTTGTAGTCACGTGATTCTTTTCAAAATTTTATCAATTTTAAATTGTTTATAATAAATTAAATAAACATTTTTTAAGAGTATTTCGCATTGATTATTAATATAATTTATGATAAAGTTTTAAAATACATAAAAAAAATTGATTTTTTTTTTCAAAAACCCAATTGGTCATATCCATATAGTGCAATTAATTACAAAATTGAAATAAAAAATAATGAAAGAAAAATGCCTGTAAAAACAAAATTTATTACTAATTAATACCAAATGGATTTATTTTTTCGCTCAATAGTTATGCTATGACTCTCCATTTCAAACTATTTCAGTATATTTTTGTTCTTCCGTTTCATGTCAAAAAAAAATATTTTATTTTTTAAATAAAAGTTGACTTTTTCCTGCGATGCTTATAAAAAGAACTTATTATTTTCATGTCTTTCGGAATCACTAAATATTTTGAAAATATTCCGCTCTGGAATTTTCTGGAAATTATATTCATTACTTTATTTTTTTTTATATCAACTGTTCATCAACTTGACGCATTACATATTTATCTAATTCTATAATTTGACTTAATGAGGATTTGACTAATTACCGATTTGGGCAATACTTGGATGGCCAATTGGACTTGACTAATGTCGTTCCTTCCACTTGTTATAATCGTAAATATCCCAACGTAATCATTTGCCATCCCTTCCAAGCCTTCTTACAAACTCAACAGTTTTTTTTTTTTCATATAGAAAATGAGGCAGACATATTCTTTTTGACATATTCATCATTTTTGACTGATGTTGGCGCATATCGCTAATTTCCATGGCGACAATATCCACTTACCACTAGCGGGACTGTCTGCTGATCTGCCAGCACTTATTTAAAAAAAACATTTTCTTTTTATATTAAAAAATTAAAGAGCGTCCCGCTCACTAATTTTAAAGCCACCGGGGGATCTGGTTTCAATAAATACCAATAAGCGCCGTGAAATTGCAAGTTACTGCTAAGGAAGGGAAAAAGGACCCAAGTCATTATACTTTTGTCCCTTTCAAGGCAGTATCAGGATGGGAAAAATAACTTTTAATACCAAATTTACTTTGCGCGGTGGCGCGGAAAGATAAGGATACGTCAAGCTTTTGGGCCCTACTACGGATTTTGAGACAGAGTTTAGTTAGAGTTTAGATTATTTTTAAGTGATATCGTAAAAAAAATTCCTATTGAGGAGATCACGACTTACAAAATTAAAAAAAATATATACAACATAATATTGACTAAACGTGAATCCAAAACATCAATCAGTGCCGAAGTCTAACCCCAAGTCACAACCCCATGTCTTTTCGTGGGTGTCATAATAGGCTACCAATGGATAACAAAGCAGCTACCACAAGCCCTGAGGAAATAGACCACCTCTAAAAAAGTGGATTCACCAACCCACGTGGCCAGCGTGGCGTTTTGAGGCCATGCATCGAGGGATGTATGGCCTCATACACAAGACAATGTGCATGAGAGGGCTGGTTGCATTGCATTGCATATCTATAGATAGATACACATATATATTATATAATTTACATATGTGAATACATTAGTATTCTCCGTAGTCTCCATTCAAGGACTCTCTACGCCATCGCTTGTCAGTCCTGTGCCAGATATAACATATATATTGCCACTACAGCATGCTGATTCTATGAGATATATCAATGACTTACCTGTCAAATTACTCAGAAAAACAAAACCGAGACAGAGTCAGCGACACTGTTTATCAGCTAATGAAATCGTCTCGTTGTGCAGGTGAACAAAAGTCGTGTCGTGCTCACCGCGTCTACAGCTCTCTAGTAAATTGTTATGACTAATATCGTCAGTCTACTCAGAGTTTAAAAAGGAAGAAAATATTACGTAACTGTCACCAGCCCCTACTATCTTCTACTGCTTGACTTGGGTCTCCTCAAGCCTTAATATGGCCTTAAAACGGCACACTGGCCAGGCGGGTTGACGGTTAGAAGCTTTTTACAACACCCACGGGTGAAGATGGACTGGTGCTATTCTAAAGCCGGCCGACAAATAAAGAAAAATATTGATTGAATAACTAGTCAATCAGATGCATTTATTTATTTATACTTTATGCACTGTATTGTACTGAGGCGGACTTAATGCTGTAAGGCATTCTCTACCAGTCGACCGTAGGTTAAATGTGAAAAAATGAAGCAGGAAAAATGCATTAAAATCAAGATCAAGATAATATAATAAGCTATACACAACTATAGCATTCTAGATTAGCTTCTCAAGAAGATTTTTTTTGTTTAAATATATTCACGTAATTTCATTTCTTAAGGAACTTTTATTTTCGAGAACTCATGGTAATGTTTTATGTATTTGTACCGGCACGGGCTTACAATGGAGCGACTGTTTGAAATATTTTATTTTCGCGGTACATTTGAATTTCATTGATATTAAGTGAGTAAACTTAATGTAATCGATCTATTCGCAATGCCTGAGACCATGGAAGTCTACTCCATGATACACGACCAATTAACATAAAATGTAGTTTTGGACTTTATCGCGAATATAGACAGACATATTTCGAAGACTTTATTATACTCGTATATTATGTATATCTGTTTGCAGTGGCCGCGAATTCGTTCGCGTAGACTTGTGCTCACTTTGTTATACCTGCTTCTTCCTGTATTACGCTATCCCATCAATACCATCTAATCCGCCTTACCCCGTAATCAAGTCAATCCTATATGACGTATTTATTTATTTGGTTCACCAATAAAGCACACATATATAGTTACATAAATACACAAAAATAAGACAAGAACAAGGTATGTATTATGCAAATGGAACAATTATTATACATATTTTCCGTACGCACCACGCTCGCCTTTCTGCCTTGACCTATATTTCACTTACCCAGCTCTGCTGGAAGAAATCTACGGCGGAGATAAGCTTGCCCTTAGTACATCTTTTCTTTTTCTTTCTTTTTATTTGTTTCATGTTACGTGTTAAATTAATAAATATGTACCTACCTACTTCACCAGCAGGTGTACTCATCAATTACAGACACAATTACAAAACGTAAAATAAGAATTTAAATTACTTAATGTATTTTTTTTAATAGCAGGCAGATTTTTTTATGGACGAAGGCGGTAGACGAGAATACAGTCCACCTGGTGGTAAGTGGATACTATCGCCCATAGACATCCGCGATACATGCCAACATCAGTCCAGAAGGACAAATGTTGGCACGCCCCCGGATGAGATGCCTACCTTTGGAGATATAGGAACGGATTTGGAGAAAGGGTTGGGAAAATGGGGAGGGGTGGGATGGGAATGGGCTCTGGCCATTCACTACCGAATCTCACTCACTACCGAAACACGTACGTACATTAGGGAAATAAAATGAAGTGAGAAAAGCAGTAGATTTCAAGGTAGTCTTCTGTGAGAGAGGGGTAACGTGGCCAGTCGAGCGCGCCCAGCGGCTGTTGGATTGCACCGTGTACTCTCCCCTGACTAATAAATACTGATACTTAATGACTAATAAAACTGATACTAAGAAAGTACTGAAATTAGGCTGTTATGTTAAGCGAAGGCGAAGTTATGTACGTACCTAACTTATGAATGTTTGCAGAATTTTGATGTTGTCATTTAAAATATCGATATCGCTGGCTGTTGTGCAAAGGGAATGGTAAACAAGAGCGGTGACAGCCTAGAGGTATTTATACTCAACTCATTCGTGGGAACGGGAGTTCAAATCCTCGGCCCGTACCACTGAGTTACACTAGCTCGGCAATGAGAGGAAAACATTGTAGAATCCAATCGGCACCGGTCCCGCGTGCTCGATTATGGCCCGTAACCGAACATGATTAACTAGGGGCCTGTGCCCTACAGTGGGACATTACCATCACGTGAGACCGCTCGCTCGTCCGCCCACTTCTCTATAAAAAAAAAAAAAAAATTGAAGGCTGACACAAACAATTAGTCATATTAAATGAAAGATCTTAAAACAAAATCTTGTGGCATATGAGTTCTAATTCACGCCCATATATACTTAACTAGAGTCCTTGACATTTATGAGCGGTAGAAACTTAACATGTTAGAAATACCCTTTTCCGTTGATACCTTCAAACTATTCCTAAAGGAATTTGGAGGTTATTGTGCGTATATTGGTTTCGCATCCCCCATCCTTAGGGATTACGAACAAAAGTGAGACAAGAAAGGGGTAAGGTTACTTAACGTGTTCAAGTTCGGATTACTTTTAGTTTAAGGGAATAAATAGCGGTAGCTGTGCTGTGCGGACTTGTGACGTCACGCTACACACTGCTACAATAGCTCTACGTAGATTTTAAACATTGATGGCCGATTAAACAAACCTTTGTCGGTTTTATAATTAGGCCGAATTATGAAGACCTCATATAAAAAGGTTAAATTTAAAATTTGTATGCATAATTCGTGAAATACGATACAAAACAACAACCTACGTTACATTTCGCTTTTATAGATCTTAATATTAGGACCTTAATAATGAAATAGCCGTTTTATATGGAAAATACTTATTTTCTTGCATGAAAATTATATATTTAATTAATCGAAGAATTTTCTTAGGTTTTCGCGATTACTATACATAGCAATTAAACAACTTTGAACGGTTTAAATCGCGTAAGCAGCACTGCACAGTGTTCGAAACGTCGGGATATAAATAATGTTAAATATACGCGATTTAAACCGTTCAAAGTTGTTTAATTGCTATGTAATCGAAGAATTGTCCATTATTATCAATGCACTTTTGCCATTTTAATGGACCTTAATTGATGCCTCTGCTATGGAACTCCCGCGGACGAGAATCGATGATTTCTTTGAAGGCATTTTTCACTGTCTCATCGGAGTTGAATTTTTCGCCTGTAAATTTGTCCCCTGGTCTGGCGAGTACGGTGGATGACGGAGATTTTCCAGTGGAAACTCCTGTAAATTTGAGACTATCTATCGTGCAGTGTGTAGGCGAGCGTTATCATGGAGAAGCAGTGGACTAGACCGATTGACCAGACTCGGTTGTTGGATAGTGATCTTGTGCATCGTCGTTTGCAGTTCTTCATAGTACACATCTGCATTAATTGTTGTGCCAGATCTCAAGAAGCTGTAGTGGAAGATAGCAGCACAGGACCACCATACATTTACCGTGAGCTTCTTTTGGCTCAGTTTACGTGTGGGGCATTGTTTGGCTGTGTCGGCTGTGCTCAACCATTGTGACAAAGGTTTACGATTATCATACAAGATCCACTTCTCATCACAAGTGACAATACGATTCAAAATCCCTTCATTTTTGTGCCTTTCACTTAATTCATACGGTGCCCACTTTCCGAGCTTCTTCACTTTCCCCATTTGATGCATTTTTATTAAGGACGAAGGCGGCAGAAGAGCATACAATCCACTTGGTGGTAAGTGGATACTGTCGCCCATAGACATCCACGATACATGCCAACATTAGTCCAAAATGACAAACGTTGACACGACTCTGGATGCGCTGCCTACCTTTGGAGATATAGGAATGGATTTGGAGAAAGGGCTGGGAAAATGGGGAGAGATAGGATGATAATGAGCTCTGGCACATATCACTCACTACCGTAACACGTGCGTACATTAGGGAAATAAGATAAAGTGGGATTCAAGATAGTTTTCTGTGAAAAAAAAAATGAAATCTGTGTACAAATGAATCAATATCGTTCTATCACTTACGCCGAAGGCCGCTGCTAACTCAAACGTGGTTGGTGATGAATCCGCTTTCACTATTGCTTCCAATTTTTCATTATCGACTATTGTCTCCGATCGTCCACTGCTGGGCTTGCTCTTGAGGTCGAAATATCCAGAAAGGAAACGATTAAATCAAAAACGCACCGTGCGTTCGTTGGCGGTGTTTGCTCCGTACACATCGTTGATATTGCGTGCCGTCTGTACTGCGCTGCTGCCAAGACGGAACTCATATTTGAAAACAAACGCGATTTTTTAACTTTCCATGATCGCAAACACAACGATACCGGAGAAAAAAGTTGTATGACAAACGAATAACTGATTTTGAAAAAGAATGTCATTGCTTTAAATTGAATTGATTTGTTTAAATTGGTTTTAGATTGAAATTAAATTAATTTGAAATTGAAATTCCAAGCCAAACGCAAGATAACTTATTTCAAAGTGGCCACTTGACAAACGGCAATTGCATATGTAAGGCATATATACATATTTGATATATACGTAATAGATACCTACTAAGGCGAAAAAGTTATCTTGATATTTCCGTTTTTTTTAATTACGTGTAATTGATATGAAATACTACCTACCATATTATCTGTAAAACAAAAAAAAATGCGTTTCGTTTTATTAATAAAGTAGGAGGAACAGTTTTGCTAAAATTGAAAAATAAACTTCATAAAGTTATTGACGATAACTTAAAAAATCACAAAAATAAAATTCTTAGTTTTAATCTTTGGTTATATTTTATTGTTCTTAAGCTCTTGCAAGTTCTCTTTCAAAATTACTACGTTAGAAACAACACCTCAAGAGACATATTCAGTTAAGCACTTCTGTCCCTTAACATAAGTTATACAGCTTTTGATACTAGCAAAGAGATAGTCCTGCTAAATATATCAAGATAAACCCAACACATTTTTTACAAGCTTTTATTCAACTTCACGTCTGTTAGTTTGTTAAGGTCAAATGTTGCAAGTCGATTTTAAGCCACTTCCACTTGTATTACTGTTTTGAAATTTTACATATCTATATAAAAGCGATGACAATATAATAATCTGATGACCTTGACCTGATATTGCAGCGAGAATGGCCAGCACACTGTGGAACTCCTAAACGGCTAACAGTAGACATCTCGTGTTTGGGCTCGTTTGGCTCTTAATTTTAATGACAATAACTTAGTGTCGTGACGTTAACCTAATGCTGCAGCTAGGAAGGCTAGCACGGCGTGGAACTCCTAAACGGCTAACAGTAGACATCTCGTGTTTGGGCTCGTTTGGCTCTTAATTTTAATGACAATAACTTAGTGTCGTGACGTTAACCTAATGCTGCAGCTAGGAAGGCTAGCACGGCGTGGAACTCCTAAACGGCTAACAGTAGACATCTCGTGTTTGGGCTCGTTTGGCTCTTAATTTTAATGACAATAACTTAGTGTCGTGACGTTAACCTAATGCTGCAGCTAGGAAGGCTAGCACGGTGTGGAACTCCTAAAGGGCTAACAGTAAACACGTCATGTTGAGGCTCATTTTGATGGGCTCGTAAAGAAGTTTCTGCAACTTAGAACACTGAAAAGGAGTAAATAAATTAAAAGTAAAGAAAGTCCTTTAACAACAAGGTTTTATTAAAATGTACTAAAATGAAAAAAGCATACAAGACATAGAAGTCATCACCTACTATTATTTGTTGATGTTTTTATTTGATTTAAAAGCTTGTCGCGAGATTTGTAATTTGAAATAGTTGTATTTATAATTAATTAAATTTGGTCCGAAATCTTACGACAAGCTTTTAAAAACACATAAAACTCATAAATGACAAGAAAATATTATCAAATTAATAGTAATGACATGTTTTGTTCATTTTAGTAATAAATGCATATTTTTAAAAGGCTTTTTTACAATTAATTTTTGTAACTTTTTTGAAAAGAAATGGCGTAGCAACGCTACGAGCGTGACGTCACGCTACGGTTTGCTACGAACGCTACGGAGACAACAGAATAGAGCAGTTTGAGCGGATACGTGTGTCTTCCTGTGAATGCTACTCTGACTCTTTTAATTAAAATACTCCTAAATACAGTACGAAAGCTAAAAATATATCTCATTACCTGGCACGTAACATGTGCGCTTAACATACGAGGTTAATTATAAATTAATATTTTCTTTAAACAATTTCGATATCTACGAATCTCGTTATAATTCATTCTATTGTAGATCACAATTACGTCTCGTTTGTGGACAAACAAATGGAGAACAAAGTAGATTGGTGTCTAGTGAGGTTTGATGAATATTACAAATACCTTTTGATGAATGTTGTAAAATTGAGCGCTGAGCGCTCGAGCGCTAAGTTTGCGCCAATAAACCTAAACTTTAATGGTTTCAGCCTCGAGATTTTAACTTCAAGGAATAAAATCAATCGTTAAAAATTTAGACCACCCCATCCCGTCAAATGGGTAGTGTACAATATTCCTTGTATTCCTTACTCCCTACCCCATCCCCTTTCATTCTAAACCGTCCAGTGGAGAGTATAATGGGTATGGGTGTATACAAACGGACTGTATTTAGCCTCCCAGCCAATGGCTAAATTATCCTCACGAGCGTTTCAGGCACGAGTTTCAAAGGTTCATTAGCGCTCACTCAGCACTTGAGCGACGAGTGTTCAGCGCTCACTTTATGACAGTACTTTTGATTTGTTCTTTAATTTGATTGCACGCATTTTTCCTCACAATAATTCATATTCTACTTATATTTTGTGTATTTCTAGGTTAAATCTTCTACTTTACTTTTACGCCATTTCTCCTCACCAAACAGAACCGACGTCTATATTTCTCGATCTCAAGTAACCCCTCCAAATTGCCCGCAACTACCCTTCAATTTATTACCGTGCCTGAGACGCGGCACAGAATTCGAACAATATAAAATGTATTGACAACTCTTACCTTGTTATCATTTGTTGTTTTATTAATAATAATAATAATAATAATAGATTTATTTCTACAAATTTACGTGTAGATCTGGTATCTGGTGATAAGTGGATATTGTCGTCCATAGACATTGGCGATACTTACCAACATCAGTCCAGAATGACAAACGTTACCTACCTTTGGAGATTTAGGAATTGATTTGGAGAAAGTGTTGGGACAATGGGAATAGAACTCACTACCGAAACATGTACTTATATTGGGGGAAATAAGATAAATTGGGAAATGCAGTATTCTTTATGGAAGTCTTCTTTCAGAGATGGGTAACACGGCCAGTAGAGTGCGCCCAGCGGCTATGGGATTACAACGTGCCAAAACCCTACCAAATTATTATAATTTGACATTTCCAAAATAAATAGATATAGAAGGTACTGTCCGTACATTTCATGTCGGTCTTCGTATGCTACAGATACAAAGCGACAACTCGCCCGAAGCGAAGTCAAACCTATCCCCTATTTCGTCACATTTGTGGTAATTGGTTCCTCGTAAGAGGACCGTTTCTTATCAAGGATTTTTATACTTCACGGAGGAAGACTAAGTTTCTAAAATTCCTTCTAAACCAGGGTATCTAAATTCACATGGGTAAGTATTAACGATCGTTCCAACGTTTGACATTTTTGACTGATGTTGGCATGTATCATAAATGTTTACGAGTAACAATAACCTACGAGCAACAATAGCATTGGCCAACCGAGCGTTCACAGCTAATTGAGAAAAGATATCGGAATTCTCTTTGTGCAGGAAACTATACATCTCTTTGAAATGTCGCTTGCCATCGACGAAGTTGGTATCACAATCAGTGATTAGGTACATTTTGCAGAGACCTCTTCGAGAAACGAAGCGATCGAGGGCCGTAAAAACTGCAGGAGTAGACAGTTCTGTAACGGGTTCCAAGTGAACCGCTTTGATCGAAAGACAAACTATCACGCACGCATAAACCTTAAAAGTAGGAGGTTTACGACTTTCCCTTAGAATGGATGGAACGGCAAAATCAATGTCCACGTTTTGAAAGGGACGTGCGAGCTGAATTCTGAATAAGAGCACGTCACCCATTAAGGGCTAACATGGTTTTGGATTAGTCCAAAAACAGATCACATATTTCGATAAACGCGAACTTATTAAGTTACAAATGCCTAGAATACAAAACGTTCTTTGAATTGAGTGAAGTGAAGTAAAGTGAAGTGTGTTGAAGTTGTTCCCCCACGCGCAACAAACCCGAGCTATCTAGATACGGCTTAAGTGTTCACATGAGCCGTGGACACGGCTGTATAGTTTTATCTAGTTTCTGACAGTACAGGCTTGAACCATAAGTACAGAGTTGCTCATGGGTCTAAGGAGAGAGTAATGTTCGGAGTCTTTGCGGGATAAGATCCGAAACAAAGAGATTCCCCGAAGAATTAAAGTCACCGACATAGCTCGTGCATGCTGCATGCTGAAGTTGAGCAATGAGCACGTCATAATTACCGCATGAGCAATAGCCAAAGGGGTAAATGGTGAAGAAGTTCACCAGTGGTGAGTAGATGAGATGAGCCGAAGATCGTGATTGGTGACGAACCATGGGATAGGGATATGTGCAGCACTGGAAAGACATAGACTTATTGTATGATTTAGTATGGATATGTACTTGTATCAGCCTTTAACATCCACACTGCAGGGCACAGACCTCCCTTAGTAAATCACTGGTGGATTTCGGACCGTAATCCACACTCGGGCCCAGTGTGGATTGCTGAATCACATACTCGAGATTTTTTTTTATTCCTGGAGCATGCGGGTTTCCATACGTTGTTTTCCCTCACCGGCGAGCAAGTGACAATTTTTAAAATCCGTACTTAAGTAGAAACTCAGTGGTACCGGCCGAGGATTTGAACTCACCATCACACGAAAGTTGGCATACAATAAAGCATCTATTTATCTGTTTAACTTTAAAACAAGTTTTTTCTTTTACTCTATGTATGTCAAACATACTCGTACTATTTTATTTGTGTGTCAAACGAAACCGCGGGCATAGTCTTAAAATATGTTTACGAGGTTATGAATAAGGGCGATAGGACACAATGTCATCGTTTTACCTACTAATAAAAAGCATATTGCGTCAAGAAATATTTCGAGGCCCTCCCTTTTAGGGTGACCTGGTGTTTCAAAATCTTAACTGGTGTTTTCAGATATTGAGATTGTAACGAGCACGACCCATTGAGGCACCAACGGTTGGTGAGCAGGAAGGCATAATTGACATCAGGGCCACTGTAGTCGAGGAGTGGTAAGAATTTACACATAAATGGAAAAGACCATGAAAGAAAGTCACTGTCTAAATTTTATATTTATAGCTTCAGCAGTTTCAATTCGGCGTTGATGAGTCAGTCAGTCAGTCGGATAATTTTTTATACGAATAAACTGTAATAAATAAGATTTTAATATTTCACTTCCTGAGATTACGCTTAACTTCAAAACGCCGCGAAAATGAATGTCAACTTGAACCTTTTAAGATAATTCACGCAAAGGCCTCTAAGAAGTGTCACGTGATAGGATCCAGTGGTTCTCAAACCTCGGTCGCGTCACATTTGGGTCGGAGACAATTTCCTTGGGTCGGAAGCATTTTCTACGACCCTACATATTTCCACATTATTTTCCTCTTACGTTTCGTCTTTACGTCCTCAATTTAAGGTCGCCGATTAAAAAGGTTACGAGTTTCTGCTCTACATCAAAAGATCTTAAACGAGTTTCTTGAAAGATATTGTCAATATATCTCGCCTATATTAAAACTTGAAAAGTATCAGTCTTAAACTTTAAATTTAAAGATATCTGACAATTCTTAACTTTCAATTATTGCTTATTTTGTACCAAAATGTTCATTCAATGTTAACAATTTCGGGTCTTCTTTATTTTTTTGACAATTCCATTTAGAAGATGACGAACTAACTATCTAATTCATAATAACATGTCGAATAGTTTAATGTGTACGGAGATGTTTATAAAGATATTTTTTCTCTTTTTCATGATAAAAGTTTTACCAATATATAAGGATTTTTTATAGAAAAAATGGCAGAAAATTATCTTTTTGATTACAATTATCTTTTTGTTTAGAGCTGTTTGGTTAGAGTTTTGGTTGGTTTTTGGTTAGTATAAAAAAATGTCAATTTGTAGTCCATTCCAACAACTTTTGGGTTCACGGTCTAAAGTGTCTCCAATACCGTGGACATCAGCTCCTTGTGAGCAAACAATGTTAAATACCTGAAATTTATAAAAATTCAAACAGCTCTAATTAACTCCAGTTAGTCTTTTTTTTTTTTTTATGGACGAAGGTGGTAGACGAGCATACAGTCCACCTGATGGTAAGTGGATACTGTAGCCCATAGACATCCGTGATACATGCCAACATTAGTCCAAAATGACAAACGTTGGCACGCCCCCGGTAGCGCTGCCTACCTTTGGACATAGAAATGCATTTGGAGAAAGGGTTGGGGAAATGGGGAGGGATAGGATGGGAATGGACTAATTAACTATCTACATGCTTGATTATTATTAACTGATATATTAAATGATAATTCATTATGAGATTATTAACATATTTAAGTTAGATATGGTAAACACCTTTATATTATATGAACAGGACAATTGTTAGGATTGTGAATAGGTAATGGAATATATAAATTACTGATCTAGTTTGTAAGTCTTTCCTAACGCTGCACTGTATTATTATTATTATGGGTTTTTGTATAGTAAACTCAATCAGACATGAGCTTGGCATCTGTGTGAGTGGGTGGTGGATGAGTGGATAGTCCAATCCGATTGTTGAAATGGTTCGCACTGTACACTATCGGTCTGCACTCACACAAACGCAAAGCTCATATCTCGTTGAGTTTACTAATAACCTAAATAAAAACTTTTTATGTCTGATTTTTTTTGTGGCTTTTAAAAAAACGAGCAGGAATTGTACGGGGAGAGTGCACGCTACATTCCCACAGTCGTTGAGCGCACTCGACTGGCCACGTTACCCCTCTTTCACAGAAGACGATCTTGAAACGTACTGCACTTCCTACTTTATCGTATTCCCCCAATGTATATTACGTACGTGTTTCGGTAGTGAGTGAGATATGCCAGAGCACATTCCTATCCCAACCTGTCCTGTGCCCATTTTCCCAACCCTTTCTTCCAATCAATTCCTTAATCTGCAAAAGTAGACATCTCATCCTGGGGCGTGACAACATTTGTCATTGTGGATTGATGTTCGCATGTATCGCGGATATCTATGGACGACAGTATCCACTTACCATCAGATGGATTAACTAAAAAAACTGAACGGGCAGCAAATCACGATTAACAAAATAAAGTACTTTTGAATAACTTAAATAAGTAATTTTAAATCACTAATAATATTAACAGAAACTTGACGGAATCCCACGGGACTCCTAGGTCATTACTGTCACATTTTTCATTATTTTACCAAGTTACTAGTGTCATTTCAAAATAGTAAATTGGGCGTTTTGCGTCCCATGACAAAGTACAGCCAGGAGTACCTACATATTTAGCCTATAACTCCAATATAGAGAAAAAAAAATGAATTTATTAATAAAATTGGTGCATTATTCTGTGTGTTCAACGTTTGTAATAAAAGAAAATGCGATTAACTACAACATATTACTATAATTAATTACAACTTTAATAAATGTTAATAATGCCCGCCATCTGGCTTAACAGCATTAGTGATAAATATACTCAGCGCAGCTCAGTGTAGCAACGAACGAGCTACGAGTAGCTACAAATTGTAAACACTATACTTGCCTTGGTATTCTCTACGTTATAGATGTCCTCTGACTTTGTACCCGCGGCGGGGTAATGACATAGTGTATAAGAGATAGAGATCCAACTACAGAGTACTAACTAAAAACAACATATTCATTACCCTGGTTAAGAATCTAAACCCTGAGGTTTTAAGCAACAAATTGCCTTATTTATAAAAATGTCGAGCGAGCGAGAGGAGTTTGAATTTGTTAATTGTGTATTGACCCGATAGATATTGTAATTGTAGTGCTCCTAAAATTAGTAAGGGTAATTCATGAATTATCAGATAGCGAATACCTTATAATTCATAGAGATATGAATTACACCTGATATTATAATTTATTAGATGTCACATATTTATTCTGCAGGGAAACAGTGTGATTGATATATTAATTATTTTCTTATAATCCTGGTTGATATTAACAGTCAGTGATACGAGCACAAGACACAGACACTCGTTATTAGCTGATCATACAGAATCATACAGAATCATACAGTCTTGACCTATACCTCAGTTTCGCTGATCTGCTGGAAGAAATCTCCGCAGGAAATGAGCTTGCATTGTGTATAATTCATATTTTCTCTTTCTTCCTTCTTTTAAGTATTTCATGTTATGTACTATATTAAATAAATTGTTAAGAAATATAAAAATAATGAAAAAGGCGGCAGACGAGCATACAGTTCAAGTGACGGTAAGTGAAGTGACATCCGCGATACCTGCCAACATTAGTCTAGAATGACATACGTTGGCACACCCTCGGATTCGCTACCTACCTTTGAATATTTAGGAATAGATTTGGAGAAAGGGTTAAGAAAACGGGGAGGAATAGGATGGGAATGGGCTTGGGCACGTCACTCGCTAACGTCACTCGCTACGTACGTAGGTACATTGGGGAAATAAAATAAATGCGGAAAATGCGGTACATTTCAAGGTATTCTTCTGTGAGAGAGGGGTAACGTGGGCAATCGAGTGCACCGACCGGTTCCGGGAATGCAGCGTGCCCTCTCCCCCTTTAAAACATATTGATATTGGCCTTCTTTGTTGTGTAAAAGGTTCGATTGTCAATCGGACATTCATTTGTTTAAAGACAAAATATGTATGATTGTTCAGGTCTGGGTGATGTATTCAACTTTTAATGTGTCTCTGAAGCCACGACACAAGGAATCCTAGTGTGGCGATTGTGGCGTTATAAAAAATAATTCCTAATCACTGTATCGTACAATGTATCTCTAAAGTATGAACTAATCAAGTATATTATTCAAATTCTACATTCTATGTTAGGCTACATAAATTACACCCACCCGTTACCTCTCGTCACTAAGCGCTCACCTTTAAAGCCAACAAGTATGCGTTACCGCAGCAGCGGTCACAACAACTTATTGTTCAGCTACCCGCAATAAGACTGATGTATTGTGATGAACAGCGCCCGACCGCGGAGTAGAAGGAACACTGTCACAGACACTGGTACGTACTAACATTTCGAAAAGATTATTGTATTTTCACCATATAGTAAATTAGCCATGTTTCTAAAAGTACAAAGGTTTACTGTATATTCGCCACAATTTCAATTATTTTTTAATATTTTGATGTATATTCACCACATACCTATAATTATATTCGTACCTTGTATATTTAGCAGAAAATGGTTTTAAAACAGTACTGTACTTTTATTTTGGAGAATACTTTTCAAGCTTAATGACATAAAAAAATCCTGTGACGTAACACATATACTCGCATCACTGGGCTGTGGTGAATTTACAAATGTTTTTTCTGTGGTAAATTTACAACTGTGTTGAATACACGGGAACCCTTTCGAGGTGTTGAGTGATAACTGTTAGATCGTGCTTACCTTATTTTCCCATCCTAACTCTCCCCATTTATTATATATTATTAACAGAAACATATACACAATAGATTTTTTGAGAGGATGTAGGGAAACAGTACTGTTTCTTCAGTCCCATGTATATAAAGAATAATGTAATTCTCTCCACCTTCCGTGGTCCTACCCACCTCGCGGTTATTCGAACCGAATTATGAGAGAAGAGCGCCATACTTGTGTGTGCTCTTTCAAACGCTCTCTTGACTCTCCACAAATTGTTGTTCTGGACCATTTTTTAACATTCCCTTTCTGGGGCTCGACGTAACAATGACAGTCCGGGCGCCGAACTGTACCTAGTTCTACCTGCTTCTCTGTTTATGCCATCGGTGTGCAAACTCTCACAACGGTCCGCCGCCGAGTTAATTATGTCACAAAGACAGCGACCTGTATAAGGATACCGTCACTCATGGACATCCAAGATATATGCCAACATCATTGCAGAATGACTAGCGTTGGAACGTCCTCGGATGCATCTACCTTTGAAGATTCAGCAAAGGTGTAGCGGCGTCCAACATCCTTGATATGACTAATTGGCCGCTTGGACTTGACAGACGACGATAGAGCGGGAAGATGACAAGGGGTACTTTATGGCGGGAACTCGAGAAGTGAAATGGAGTTTTTCTTTGATTATTGTAAATATTGTGTATTAGGTGTTTTGTGGTTTAATAGTGATAGTTTATTAAACTTCAAAGTGTTTTTTTGTTTGTGGTGTTTGGGATAATCAAATTAAAGCGTGGGTCTGCGTTTTTCGTGTGCTTCCAAGAGTGAGAACTCTGTCCTCAGTAAACCTACTGTCGCTTTACTAAGTGACTCCTAAATTACTACGACGGTACTGGACATTGACAGGATACGTTTGAACGAAATTGTATTTACGAACAAAACTTGACACTGGCACAATGTATTAATTGCACCATGTCCATATATGAAAAAAAGATGATTAGACAGGATTAAACACAAGTGACTGAAGACCATTGCGTTTGAAATAAAATTATATATTTTAATTTAAAACAAAACGTTTTTATCCAAAGACATCCAAGACCGTACAAAAGGTTTGACAAAGAAAAATATTTTGAAAAAAAAGAGAGAGTTTTTGGGGTACAAAGAGAGTTGAAAAATATTGGAATCGGAAGTATTTCTCATGGGATGATAAATTGTTCTTATTTCATTCCACTTCCCGTTTCTTCTTGGGGGAAGAGGGTGAGATGGGGGAGTAATGGGTGTAATGGGATATGGATTACACCTTTATCGCACTATTCTTTGTAGCCAATAGGACGGTACGGTATGGATGACTTGAGGGATTGCAGCATATACCATTTCCCTGGAAAACTTGGGTCTCAATCACCAGATTACCACGAGCTTAGTGGATATCATCGAACGTACTATCCGCAATACATGCCATCATCAGTTGAAAATGACAAACGTTGTCACAACCCTCTAATTTTGGAGATTTAGAAGTGGATTCGGAAAACTAAGGATGGAAAATGAGGAGCATATCTGAATACTAACAATGCTGTAAACAAACAAAACACTGTTTGTCTGTGCCCCTTTTGCCAGAAAACGCAATATTTCCCCCTTTCTTACCACTAAACATTAATTCCGAGAATTTTTCCCCTCGGCTCGCGGAGGGAATTAAAAATTCATTTGTGGCGTTTACCCCTGCCTTGACCGCTAAAAATACAGAATTACGTCACGCATAATAATACACAATTTAGTTGATGTACAACATGAATGGAAGAGAGATTTTAAATTTTTTACAGAAAGAAAGTGGCAGATGAGCAGACAGTTCGCCTGACGGTAAGTGGATGCTGTCCGCCCGTGGATATAGACCGTTTGCAAGAATGACAAGCGTGAACACACTCCTTCACTGCTGCTAATGCAGTTCTTATATTACACTCACAGACTACACAGGTACACCGTCCCCGCCGGCGGAGACGTGGACATCCCCCTCGCTACACCGGCCCTCAGCCAACACTTTTACCAGGTATCGACACGTGCCTGGGCGCTTCTCACCGACTCGCGATTCCGCGGTATCCCCCCAATGCAACGCTTTAAGCCAAAGTCCGTTCCTTCCGCCGGTTTACCGGCTAAGGAGCCCTTAGGCTCGTTGCAACACACATTTCGTTCCTGGCTGAGCGCCTTCTAAGCTCGCTCTAAATCAAACACGACCGGTGACTCTTGAAAGGTCACTAGGGTCACAAGAACTAAAAACCATTCCGAAAAGAAAGCTCCAAGCCATTCCGTAGCGGCATTCCGAAGCGACAGTCCTAAGCGGTACACCCTCAGGAAGAAAATATCTCTGCGCTACCCCGGCTCTATTGGAAAATAGTAATTGTTTTAATCCTATGGTACAGTCCACATACCGGAAACCCAGTTTGGTACGCATCCCGTACATTAATAATCAAACCATGACGAAATAGTTTGTTTATTTTAATCTTATAATGCGATATTAAACAATTTATAATACAATTTTATCTAATTTGTTTGGAACTTGAATCGTTTATCATTCTGGACTGATATTGGCATGTATCGTGGATGTCTACGAGCGATAGTATCCACTTACCACCAGATGGACTGTATGGCTCGTCTGCCGAAAAAAAACACCTCGGAACTCGAACGTGAAACTGGAACGTATGTTTTCACTATCAGACGAGAGAGGGAAAAACGGACCGCAAATTAAGTCGTAGCATCAATTACTTCGTTACACAACCAACGTATTTCGTAGGTATACTAGCTTCTTATCCTTAGCATTTATCAGTGGACTAAACGCATTGACTTACTCGTACATCATTTTACATAACAGTACCGAAACATCCAATACTGGACATGACCTTAAAACGCTACGCTGCTGCCTAAACGGATTGGAGAGTCCATTCTTTTAGAGGCGGTGTTCCTCAGGCCGTGGTGTCTGAGGAACATCCCATCTTTTCCGATGGATGGCGTAAAAAGATAACAAAGAATTAAACTTGTTAAGTATTAATTCCCTGGAATATACATATAAGTTTTGTGTAATTGGTAAATCATAACTGATACGACCCTCTCGTGTTCATTTAGATCCTTGTCGGACTAGAGATATTTTTTGTACTACGTCCAATTTGACATTGTGCGCCTTATACGAGTATATCTTTGACCAAAATAGATTAGTTTTTGTATCCATCTCGAGTTTGCCAGTTCGATACCACGAAATGTAACGAAAATTCCAAGATCAATACAAATAGATACCATACCGATGACTCGCTTATGACGCCCCCCCGGCTAGATGGACTGACGACTTAAAAAAACTCGTCAGTAGTGGCTAGATGAAAATAGTGTATGGTGGCGATCCTCCCAGCAGTACCGACTCCTATACCCAGTAGTGGAGCGAGCGCAGGCTAATGGTATGATGTGGTACTTATACGATAGTGAAAAACCACATCAAAGTACCTCCAATACAACCCAAGTTATAAGCGAACAGATTGACAGAATGATTATAAATTTTAAATTAATTTTTATACAGTTAATCAATTTTTAATTAATGTCTTACGTGTTACATTTTCCACGCTATCATATTCCCCAATGTATGTAGGAACGTGTTCTGGTCGTGAGTGAGATATGCCAGAGCCCTTTCTCGTCCCACCCTATCGTCCCCTCTCCATTTTCCCAACCCTTTCTCCAAATCCATTCCTAAAACTTCAAAGGCGGGCAGCGCTCCGAGGGGGCCTGAAAATGTTAGTCTGTTTGTGGACTGATGTCGACATGTATCACGGATGGCGCAGAGTGACAGTATCCACTTACCACCAGGTTGAACTGTTCGCTCGTCTGACATTATATTTCGTATTCAACGTACTTTCATTGGGAATGAGGAATTATCTTTCCGCTAATCCACTCCTAAATCTTCAAACGTAGACGGCTAATCCATAAAAACATTCCATAAAAAAAAATCAAAGTCCAAAATTATTACTTAACAAACACTTTAATCGTTATATAACAATATTTATCAAAATAACATAATAATTAACTATAACAGTTATTCGGCGTGCTGGCGTCACTATAAACTAATATAACATTAAGTGTCACAATTTTTATCGCAACGAAATTATTAGAGTTCATATGGAGCTAGTACGTAATTATTAGAGTTGTCGTGGAGCTAATACGTAATTATTATAATTTATAAACTTATCTAAACTGTAACCTAGAAATCTCGACGTAACTCAACCATATGGTACTTATATCGGATTATGAAGTTGATAAAACCACCTCCTAAGACTTCTCGAGTACTCATTCGAGGTGAGGACTGTTTAAGGACTGATCTGAAATGCTTTTCAGTTTAGTAAAATATTTAAAAAGGATTAAAAATGACCAATTTTATCAAGTTCACTGATCGTGTTTATGAATAGGAACTACATATTTATCACCATTTATTTATGTGATGCATACAATTATTTGAATTCTAAATCAAATATCATTGTCAGGCTATTAAGTTGACTTAAAATATATACATATACTCGTATATAGAATGTCTCCAAAACAATGACACATTAAATGCACGTATTTTCACTCAAAAACTTTGATAACAACTAAAAATATATTTTTTGACTTTCGTATTCTACAAGTTTATGCCAAAGATATCTGTTAATATTAATAAATACAAGAATAGCATTTAATGGAATATAATAGTCTATTTATTGATAAATATGGTCATTAAAACATCATATGAGGATTAATACTCCGGCCAGTTAGAACAAACAGCTCTTTCGACGATTATTATTTTTAAATCTTAAAACTGTATAAAAATTGTGACACTCATGTTTGATCTAGACTCATAATAAAAACCAAATGATAATGATTTAGTAGTTATTAGGTGTGAAGCTAGAAGAAGATAGAGATTACCATCATCTTTAGAACAAGAAGAGTTGCAAAAAAATATTGCAAAATGGATGTTTGAACTTTTCAAGAAACTCAACTTTTTCTAAGGCTTTCTAATAATAAATATTAGATACAAACATATGAAATACAACAGATCACATAGTTATTATATGGGCGACAGTAAGAAAGCATAAGCCAAGTAAAATATAACTAAGAACCATAGTGTTTAAAAGATTAGGGCTAAGAAAAAAGTTAGCCGAATAAAATGAGAGGCCGTTATATATCTTACTCTTTCTGAAAGAGTGTGAGTGACAAAAGTATACGACTTTTCATTCTACTCGAGTTGCACAGCCAGCATTAAAATTGGAGATATGATATTTCTAAAACCTCTAATTTCACAATCAATTATCGTACATACAGTATAATCCGTCAACACTGTTGGAGGTACTTTTCGGTTCGCGCAGGACGGCGGAGGTCGAGGTCCGAGGAGGAATGATGGGATTGAAGGATCTTCAAATTTTGAGATATAAATACTTACATACTGTCCTTCTAAAAAAAAGATGCAAACGCATTTTGATAACATTCTACATACATACATATTTTTTTTTAAAGAAACCTGGAGTTTTAGATAAAAAATAATAATCATTGTTTATTTTTAATTTGCGAACATAATGATATTTGTTCTTTCGTTAAAAATGTTACTCAGGCCTTCTCTTCTTAGGAGGTCAGCATGTCTTGGATAAACCGTTGTCATTCTCAGGTCTCACATCATGCTCCCTCGCCCCCCGTCATCGCGCGCGATCTGAAGAGTGCTGCCAACAAAGTTGACGAGCTACAGTCCACTACAACCCTTATCCCCAAAATGTTTTTATACAAATAACGATTTTAGTACCTCTTCACACTAAATACCTAATTAATATATAAGGTCTTACAAAAAAGTGTAAAATATTTTAATATGACAGTCATCATTTTGATATGACAATGACAATCAATAGATCCAATTTATTTTATGAATTCAAAAATAAATAATTGGTGATGCATATATCGCTATCCACACAAGCTCGCTTAGGTCTTTGACTTTTGAATGCGCCCACATCTGTTTACATAGTTGTTACGTAGGATAGGGTTATGCACATACGAATAAATTAATCACCAATTTTATTTATTTTTAATATAATAAAAAATCATAAAATACGTGTTAATCTTTTGGTTAAGTATAAATAGTTTTATTGTACCGATTGACATATTAAACTATATTAAATACTATTTTTGTAGGACCTTATACGATTTCTACTGCTGACTGTGCGTTTGAATAGTTAAAATTTCTATTAGGAAACGTTCAAAAGACTTCAAGAGAGACGAATAACGACTTATTTATCATTAATATCAATTACATTTTTCGACAACACATATTCATCGCGTTTTATTTCATACCTACACTACTTTTATACAATGGCGTTTATCACCAATTATTTTAAAAACTACATAAAGCTGTTTTAATTCTTTTTCATTAGGCCTTAAACGCACGTGGAATGTCGCATTATGCCTTTCTGTCATGCCACTAAGTGAACAATAGCTTAAAATATATTTCATTTTCTAGCCAGTGACTATAAGCAAAAATAATTTCTTTTAAGCCCTCAGAATATATTAAAATCTTCAATAAACATTCCAAAAAAAGTTATGAAAATAATCGTTAACATAAATGTAAAATTTTTATTTAATTGATATCTTTTTAATAACGCAGTTAGTTACTTGAAGGCTTAGTTAATCAAGCCAGTCGTGAACAGGATTCTGAAATTCAAAACGATTTTCCTGGATCGTAATAGAATTCTCATTTCCGCTGAGGTTTCCTATAATGTAGATCAAAGGTGATTGTTGGATCAATATTTTCTGACACTTACGAGTACGTGTACGGGGTTAAATAAATAATACATGCACCCTCTTAACTGATTTTTTTCTTAAAACTTGCACTTTTGTGGGACGAATATCTAAAGGGGTTGGGACATTTTTGTATGGAGCCTGACAACGTACGGCCGTCAACCAAACCTTGATAAATCGATAGAAGACGTCAAAACAAACAAAAAATGTCATTAAGTAAAATCTCCTAAAACACCTCGGAACTGACATAATCAAGGTCAAACTTTCAATACTGTCTAGGTTTCTAGACGTTTTAAAAATTTTCACTTTAGAACATTTTCAGTTTAATTTTATATCTTCTGTCGATCTATCACATCTGGTTTGAACGTCATAAATATTTTGGAACGAGATGTTTCGACAGATACGAAACTTCTTTAAACCGAGCAAACCAAAGGTGCCGTGGTGACGAAATATTTTGTTATTTAATATTAACTTAGATGTAATAAATTAGAAGACATAATTATGTAATAATGGCAGTAAAATTAGACAGTAATAATGACAGATTAGTGACATGTAATAATTAGAAGACATCCAAGTAAATATTGTGAAAAATGTACAAGTAAAAAATGTTTTTAAGTAAAAACTTCTCAAACGAATGGAAACAAAAATAATTAATAGGGATCAAAAGTACTTTATAACTTTTATTATCCCAGTTCAGAAACGTTGTAAATGTTTTTATCTAAGGACATTTTTTGTTTGTTATAATATCTTCTATCAATTTATTTAGGTTTGTTTAGCGGCTACAAAATTGAGTTTTTTTTTTAAATCACGGAAAGTAGGTATGCCACTTAGGTCCACGTGCCCTTTAAAAACTTTTTTCATTCAACTCGCTCACTCTCACCCCGTAAGTATGTACGACTCACACTGATTTACATAGAATATACGAGAGGGTATCTAACAGTACGTGTAGCTGTTCGATTAGCAGCTGTTTATGAATCAAGTGTTGACGTTCGTGGTAACGCATAGTAAAGTTAACTTTTTTTATGAACTCGGAGACTAGAACGATAGTATAAAAGCCCAAAAGTTAGTTAGTGTCTATATTGACTTTTTTGACATATTTATTTTACTAACCCAAACGTCAAGTATAATAAAAAGGTTCACCTATTCACGAACAGTTTCATAGATCCGTTTATATCTGGGAAAAACGCGAAAGAAATAACTATTTATTGGTTAAACATTATGAATGTTTTAAAGCGGTGTGTATTAAAGTTAATTTCCACACAAAGAAGCCTCCGTCCGGGCTACTTCGGTTTCATTTAAACATCACTTCAGAGGTCATTAGTCCGGAGTTAACCGTTACAAAAGAAATCTTGTTTAATAATGAAACTTTTGTCGACATTCGAGCAAATAAGTGAATGGTTTTTTTGTTGCTTTTTTTAACAATTTAGACTTGTATTCGAGAAACTCAATATTCATATTTTATAAAAATTGAGAAAAATCGACTTTACTGACGTTTTTAAGAGTTCCTGGAATCATTGTGAACGAACACAGTTCACATCCAACTAAGTCATAGTAATAACCAATCCAGCAATTTTATTCTTTGTGATTAGTTGGAATACGAATGTGCAGTGCCAACAGACCTTCCAGGTTTAAGAGTACAAAGTAGACAAAAAAATTAAATTAAGACCAAAATCAATACATGAAGTATCGGCCAACGAGTGTTCATACAAATTACAAACTCCTTTGTCAATTATCAATTTATTCAATAAGTGATTATGAAGCCACAACCGCAAATATAACGTTGTAGCACAAAGCTATTCATTCAAGTAGAGCAATGAATTTCACGAACGCAAAAATGTTTGTAACCATGGGTATGCATTCAATTTAAACTGTAAGTTTTTCAGGGCCTTGGTGCTTTTTTCTTGGAAATACGTAGTATACGTATATTCTTGATACTTACTGAGTAGGTATATACAGTCAGCACGAGATCGATCTATACACACGAATGCCTTAAAGTGTTGATAATAAGGGCTAAATATAATCGTTTTGAATACATTAGCGCATTGCTGACTGTACATATGGAAGACCGCATAAAAACAATTATAGGGAAAACAAAACTTCAAGTTTATTATTGCAATATTTTTTATTCGCCCTTTTTATAATCAATATATACAAAAAAAAAAAAAAATAGGTTTTTCTGAAAACCCTAAACGTAATTTTAAAAAATCCAGTTTCAACTTCGATTCCGTAGTACCTTTTTATATTTTAAAAAATGCTCTAAGTTGGATTTACATACAAAGCCCTTTAACACAACCGATTTCAGCTTATAACGTCCCACTATAAAACTCAGGCCTCCCTTAGCATATCACTAGTCCGTTTCGGATCGTAACCACCACCACGCGTACTCGGAGCTGATTGGTCCATGCACCAGATTTTTTGTAGATTCTGTAACATGCGGCTTTCCTCACGACGCTTTCCTTCACTACCGAGCTAAAGAGAATTTAAAAAAATATGTACTTAAGTTGAAACTCAATGGTACGGACTGAGGATTTAAACACGTAACTTGACGAATGAGGGTCGAGATCGGATACCCCTAGTATATCACCGCTCTCCACAAACTCACTATTTATAACATAGAAAAAAAATGGTACACTTTATCCTTCTTTCCTGCTTCAAAAAAATATACGGCATCGAAGCAATATTGTTTGATTTCATTTCAGTAATGATATATCATATCTGTTCCGAGGATCACGCAGAGAAAATATCCTTGATCCGTCCGTGAAACGAAACGAATCCATCCATTGTTATAGTTTATTAATGTCATGTTATCACGAAATAATCGGATCGTGGAGAAATACAGAATATTTCCAAATCTTTTACCGAAACCTGAAACTATGTGTTCTGATCATGATTTCGAACTAATTGATTTTCTGCAAAAAAGATCAAATTGAAATTAAATTTGTATACAAAAAATAATAAAAACAAAAAAATCGTTCAATTTTCATGTTAATAAACCCGGTATTATGAACGGAATCCACGGTTTCAAACTTGGAAACACAGCCTGTCTGTATATACAGACCTGTATACCTGTATACAGAATTTTAAAAAAAATGCACGTTTAAACCTGCGCCCTCTTAACTGTGAATTTATTTCTTGAGAACTAACCACCTTTGTCCTATGGCTTATTAAAATTCAACACTTTTTTTCACTTACGTACACTTGCACTGATTGGATGTAGGTGGTAGGCATGTTCCAAGTAACAAAAAATCACTATTCGCGAATACAAATGCGAATAATTTGTATTACTATTCGCGAATACAAATGCGAATAATTTGTATCACTATTCGCGAATACAAATGCGAATAATTTGTATCACTATTCGCGAATACAAATGCGAATAATTTGTATCACTCTTCGCAAATACAAATGCGAATAATTTGTATCACTATTCGCGAATACAAATGCGAATAATTTGTATTTAAATTAAACTAAAAAATCACTTACTAATTAACTAAAAAATCAGCTAAATAACTAATTTTCAAATTGGCGTTTAACCCGCGTTAAATTAGAAAAACTCCTTTACATACTATTCACATGGGGCTTTTACTATTCGATTAGTATTCGAGTATTCGTTTAGAAAATGGTAAATACGAGTACACGAGTACTTAAAAATTGACGAATATTCAAAACATCCCTAGTGGGTAGTAGTGGTTCTATGAGCAGCGTATATGCAGTATTCACTTTACGACGGTATGCACGACGGATGGCAAACGTCTACTTTAGAGATGTAGCACAATATTAATCGAAAGTTCGTTATTCGATTATCGATTCTTTTTTAGAAATAATTATAATTGTTTTTATAATATTCTTTTGAATCGGTTTAAGTGTGTGAAAAGGATGTAAAGAGAAACCTTCGAGTTGTAGCATTAGTGTATTTGGGGACGTAAATAACAAAAAAAATCGACACTGACGGACATAAACTGCATCAGAGTACTGGATGACTTGAATTGAATTGAATTGAAACTAAAATACCTAGCTAAGTCAAAATAGCCGCTTTTTTGAATGATTTAAAAATGAAATAATTTTTTTAATTAAATACCTTACAGAAAAATATAACCTGCAAAAAATGGAACTGACACAAAACGAACGACTATAGCATACGATACGCACAAACAAACTATCATCAGTGTTGCTGTTGTAAATAAAATCAAAATGTTTATTTATAAAGTAATTAAGCAATTGTTTTATAACTGACTTAATTTCGATTTATGTTATCACTTCGAGTTTTAATCGATTATTTTCTTTTTGCACGGTCACGTCTCTAGTTTGCACGATTCCAATATGTAATCTTGCAGGTAACGCAACATAACAATTCATTTTGATTATAATAATTAAGTAAATAAAGGGACATTGTACTATTTAATTGTGCAATCGCCTTTTATGAAGTTTATTTAGTACTTCTTTTATTTAGTACTATTTATTGATTTTTATATGATAGCCGTTAATCATAATTAACCTTTATTTCACACGTAAAATTTATGACAACTATACAAGTTACCTTCTATGGGAGTGTCAGCCATTCCGTCGTATATTGAATACTGTATAGTGAGTAGTACAAAGTAACAAAGTCAGAGACTCCACGTAAAAAGATAGATAAGTATTTTTGGGGCGAAAATACGAAGTTCAAAATTAAGTTGTAACATAAAAGTTGTTAGTTTTGATTATATAAATTCAGTGGTAAGGGGATAATTAACCCTGTATAAGTAAACTTATAATATATTTTAGTACAATTAAAAATTAATTTTGTTTCTTTTAATATATTTTTTAATTCGATGTATTATGGTTACAATACAAAAATAATAAAATTAATACATTTTGTTATATTTAATCATGTAAATAATAAATAAAACTATATATTGTTTAATATGTAAATATTTCTCTGAAGGCAGACGGTATGGCAAACTAAATTTTACATGACGTCTAGTCGCTTTACTTAACATCTGTTTATTTATAACGATTACATTAAAACATGAACTGTAGTATTTATAGATACTACATGGGTTTTAATTATTTATGTATACTTTTTTTACATGACAACAGTCAGCTCTTGATCAGGATTGGTGTAACTCAGCCGAACTATCTAGTAAAATAAAAAAATCAACATTAGGGTTTAACATATTTTAGTATATTAAGCATATATTCAAAACGCTCTGTGATTTATATCTGTGATGGTGTCATGGTAAAAAAAGGATAAATTACAAAACATGACAAAACGAAAAGTTACAAAAAAAACAAACTCAGTCAAATGGAGGTGAGTCGAAATTATTCCTAACGCCCTGTTGTAAATAAAAAAGTACTTACCCTTACCTATATATGCATATGTTCGGATTTATTTCATGTTAACATTAATTACGTTCAAATTGTACAAATAACTCAAATTGTAATTTTCATGACTCATTTCCATAGCAACAGGCGACCTTTTTCATTATGTCGCCGCTTGACACTATTTTGTGTTACAAAATAATCCTCGTATAATACGAGTATATGCAGTGACCAAAATGTGCGGTGATTCAGTGATGATTGCAATCTGAGATGAAAAAACAGGTTCTCAAAATTGCGCTACAAAGCCCATGGCGCTTTCATACTCGTATTATTAATCGCATATATAATACAATGCGAAATAATGCACAGTGTAAAATTCCGAATCCGCTCGATTGCGGCTTATAATATTTGCGAAAATGGAGAACCGCAGTCCCGGTTATCACGTACATTCCCTGCACAGAATACAATATATATTCACGGCTGTCTAGGGAGTAAGTACAATATACAATTACAATTGTTTCAGTCCGGCCTTTTCCGCGACTGTAAACTGCGGCATTTAAATTTCCCATTTTCTTGAATTAAAGCCTTGCTCACACTGTAGACTGTTTTGTCTTGAGACAAGAAACTTTTGTAAATCACACGTCTAGACGTGAATATGCACCAACATTGTTCAAGTTCAGTCTGTTCTCAAGACCCTTACTCGATGGAATACGGATGCGTGTCGAAAATATGTCAACATCAGTAGACAATGGCAAACGTTGGCACACACTCGGATTGGAGATGTAGGATCAAAATCAGAAAAGGATAGGGACAGATAACGGGATAACTTTTTCTCATTCCACTTCTCACACCTCCTTGGGAAAGTGGGGATGGGATGGTACGATGTACAAAAATTATAATATCCTGCCACGATCCAGAGGGACCTAAAGATGGAGAGCCTGCACGCCTTTATCACCCGCCTCGCTTCCACAATGTTCGCCCGCGCTGATGCGTCGTGTCTGCCCCATATCAGGGGCATGGCGCCACTCCACGCGCGGCCCCCAGAGAGCAAGGCGCTCCCGCGCGACCTAACCACGTCGTAAGGCGTGGCATCACAAAGGGGTTCCCATGTGAACCCTGAGGCGCCACTACGGCCCAGAGGGCCAACCCGGAGACCGTCCGTATTCGCGGACAGAAGCGAAACCACTGAAGAGGGCCCAGCCCCGACCAGTTACCTTCACCCCCGTAAGGGGTGTGTGAGAAGACCACAGGCGTTAATATCCCATTATACTCGTATACTTTTGTATTTATACTAAGACGACGAGACAGTCGTATGCGAACTTTAACAAAATAAAAGGATGAGAAATTCTCCTCATCGAATTACACCCCTCATTTTCCACGGGGTAAAAAGAAAGGTCTGGAGTTGAGAGTGTAAGGAGAAAAGGGGTTTTTTTTTTTTTATGGACGAAGGTGGCAGACGAGCATACAGTCCACCTGATGGTAAGTGGATACTGTAGCCCATAGACATCCGTGATACATGCCAACATTAGTCCAAAATAACAACGTTGGCACGCCCCCGGATGCGCTGCCTACCTTTGGATATAGGAATGGATTTGGAGAAAGGGTTGGGGAAATGGGGGGGATAGGATGGGAATGGGCTCTGGCACATCTCACTCACTACCGAAACACGTACGTACATTAGGGAAATAAGATAAAGTGGGAAATGCAGTACATTTTAAGGTAGTCTTCTGTGAGAGAGGGGTAACGTGGCCAGTCGAGTGCGCTCAGCGGCTGTTGGATTGCAGGGTGCACTCTCCCCCTCATAACCCAGTGTAACCATTGTATACAGTTTATTTGCAAGATAAGATCCGAAACGCAGAGATTCGCTTAAGAACTGAAGTCCTCGACATAGCTCGTAGGGTTAGCGCTCACAGCGCGCCGAAGTGACAGTAGGCTGGATTTATTTGTCACAGAACCGATAGGGTAGACGATTCCCCAAATGAAGACCATATATCGGACACCCTTCGGCCAAGGTGGACTGACAGCTTGAAGAAATTCACCGGTGGTGATCCCTCTGTCCACTAAAATCCATTTGAATGCGAATAACAGAAGATCATGTGCGGTGGTCAGCTTTGGGAGAGGCCTATAGCTAGTTTTTTTTTATAGAAAAAGGCCGCAGACTAGCTTACAGTCCACCTGATGGTAAGTGGATATTGTCGTCCATGGACAGTCCTGACAAATATTGGATGGATGTTTTGACAAACATCCATCCAAGGAATGGATTGGGAGAAAGGGTTGGGAAAATGGGGAGGGATAGGTTTTATTTCCGAAAATCATTATGGATGAATATTCAATCGATGTTTAAAAAAACCTTAATAATTCCCCTTGTAGTATTTTTAAACAACACAGAACGATCCGTTTTAAGTAATCGTTATAAATAAACAAAAGATGTACTTTCTATTAATGAAATCTATTTAACCATATATTTTACACTATCAGTTCGTTATATCTACAAATGGCTTATGTTGCGTAAGTTACGATAATAGAATTTGGAGGAATCTAAACACGAACGACACATAGATAGAAATGTAGTCCGTTCGATAATAGTGTTCATTTATATTCAATCAAAAAGGAAATTTAACAACACCATTTCACTTATGTTCCTATAGAAAAGGATTAATAAAAAGAAAAAGTGGCAGGACATTTTTCAAGTCCCGTTCTAAATTGATCTGTCTTTTTCTGATGAAAAAGTAATAAACGATATCATTTATTACAATCGCACGTACAGTCAACGAGAATTTCAAGTTTTATTTCTTTGATTTAGTTTAAAAAGGATATTCATAACATATTATTAATGGACAATGCCAAATTCTGACCCGCCCAAGGTACTCTCGGTGATGTGAATAATTTAATAATAAAACGTGATAATTAAGATGTTTCTCTGGTGTCAATTATGTTTCCCTTGAGCTAGGCTGCTCTGTTATATTAGCTTATACTTATAAGTATTTAACCTTTTAGACATATGCGTTAATCGGGTCACAAGCATTATCGCATACTAGTAGGCATTTTAGAATAATTATATATATTAAATAATTATATATAGTACTCTATTAAAGCGCGCGCCACGAGCAGGAATAATTTCTCTCAGCCGGAAAGTTTTTCTCCTGGAAAGTGGCGCGCGCTTTACAAAATATAACTTTTGTAATAGAGCGCCTGAAGGTTTTAATGTACCATTATGGATGGATATTTGGTAACTTATAATAAAGCAACGATCAAATGATAAAGTCAGATTTAGTGTAGACCACTGTTTCGTAGCGAGGCAAATCTTCATTCAATTGGCATTCATTCGCATCATTATTTCTAGAAACAGGTACTAATAGAGGAACACTATTATCGACAGATAACTTTACAGAAATTTACAAGTAGATAATTAATTATTTAGAAGACTAGATTTAATAGACACTTCAAGTATCGATCATTCCTTTAAACGACAACTATTAATCAACATTAAATTTCATTCCATCGCATATTCCATATTTGATCTCAAAAGTTTACAGTCATGTAGCACTTAGAACAATTTTTTTATTTAAATTTACGTGACAACTTTTAATTCATACTACTCATATAATAAATATGTATTAATTATGCCAATATAGACCTTATATTAAAATCCATATTAGCATATAATTATAATGTGGTCAACTGTATACTTTATACTTCTGTCTGCGACATTACCTACGTACAATCAATAGCGCTGCTAGCACAAGATTAAAAATTCCGTCTAATTGAATATTGAAAAATTTCGACAAACTACGATTTTAGAACCAGACGAGAGCGTAGAAAAAATCTACATAAAATAAATTCGAAAAGAAGATTATTTGGTCCAAATTCAGGCAGAAATTATTTCGTAGAAGTCAGAATTAACTAGATTAAACACTGAAAAGATAATTAATGAGAGTTGATGGAAAGATTTGTAAGAAATAATAATAGATAAACTTTCTATAGATACACACAAGTAAATTATGTTTATATCGCTAGGTTCACAGCAAAGCATTTTTTCTACTGGAAAACATTTTTATATTGCCAAGTGACTAGGCCAGCAGAGTATACCTATTAGGCTTCATATATATTCTTTTCAATAAGGGCAACATTTGCCTTCAATAAACTGTACCCATAACGTGATATACAGTGTTAAACAAAATATACTTGATTTAACACTGATTTTCCTTCGTGAAAAGTAACAAATTTCCTTCTATGATTTTTTTAAAATTCACTACTTTTTTCAGGGCCATTGAGCTTCTATTAAGTAAACTTTATTAGTAACGTATAATGACTGGTAGTACAGAGTAACAAACTCAGAGATTTCATTAAAAAAATAACTTTTTTTAAGAAAAATTTCAAGGTTAAAAAAAATCGTGGAACAAAAGTTGTTACTTTCAATGATATAAATTGAGTGCTAAAACAGTGAATATATGTTTTGTTTAAACCTGTATTATATCACGTGATAATGTAATCACCAAACCAGCCGCAAACGTTGCATTTTAAGATAATATCTAACATTAAAACCGTAACCGTTTCGCAAACGACGTATTTCAAGCACACTAAAACTTAATAAGGCTTATAATTATGGCAGTACATCTACTAAATTCATACTATGTACAGATGCCTATGTATCGCATTAAACGATGTACCCGTTCAATTCCCGAAACCTGAGACTTTGGAACTCGTGATTCTTATCAAATTTACATGATATTATAACACGTATTTGTAAAAATATCAGTTTGTATTTAACAAATACGTGTGTATGCATGAGATATTTTAACAAAAACAGGAAAATAATGATAATTTGCAAAAATTTTCATGTCAATGTTGTCAGAATATGAACAAAATGCTCACTTAATTTCGGACTTCGGTAATAAATCAGCTACATCGTGTATATGAAAGAACAGGTCATAACAAACATCGGTACTTTTGCAAAAAAAGTTTCAGTGCTAAAATACAAACAAAGTTGGATAATTATTTTCAGAGTTCATCCTTGGTTAAGTTTTAAATAAATTAATGTTTTTTTACCATCTCATTTAACCACACATAAAAGTTATTATGGTGTGTTGAAAAACATATTTTTAAATAAGTCTCGTTTTAGACGTGAAAACTGTAAACATTTATGAAATTTATGTTATAGCCTTGAGCGTTGTCGTGCTGTGGCAGCTTATTATTTATCAACCTTGAGTAGGTTTGCCACTAATGGAATTTAATATCATCACTACAATAAACATTGTGAAAGCATAGTTCCCGGGAAAATATTTGAAAAGCCTTCTAACTTCGCATGTATCCGAAGTATAATATACGACAATAATCTATTTTATAGAAACGAAGGTGACGAACGAGCATACAGTTCATCTGGTGGTAAGTGGTGGTATTGTCGCCCATGAACATCCGCGATACATGCCAACATCAGTCCAGAATGACAAACGTTGGTATCAGGCGTGATACGCCCCTGGATAACTTTGGAGGTACAGAAAAGGAATTTTCCTGTAATAAAGAAAAAATAAAAATAAGAGGGATAAAGAATAAGGAGATTCCTTTAATCCTACACTCTTTACTCAATAGGACAGGAGAGAATGGGATGGCATAGGGAGTATGGAATAAAATAGTATGAGATACCTCTACATGAGGTATGAGAAATGAGATGGGTATCTCAATTACTCTAGAAACACGCACATACTTGTAGTGGGTACGTGTTACGGCTGTTTTCTGAGGACAAAATCGTATCAACAAGTGAAATGGAACGAAATAGCATTATAATAAGTAAATGTACATACTATGTGTATGTGTGTGTATACTTTAGTATGTTACTTTAGTATAGAAAGTAATATATTGTAAGTAATATTATTATAATGAAGAGAGAAAAAATATTAATATCAATCAACAATATAAACCCATATTGGGTAGAAATGATTATGAACTCGAATGGATAAATCATACTCGATGTTACCCACGGAAAATGATTTTGTTTTTAAACAAATCTGCACCTAATTCTATGACCTTTCTCTTATCAGTGTATGCAATACATATAGACACCGAACACTGAACTGCGTTTACTCTTAATTTCGACTCTCTAAGCTTCACCTACAGCTAAATAAATTTGCTTTTGTTTATATATTTACAATCAAAATATACTTTACAACATCTAAGATATCTTTATTGAAATTATAATTCTATCTTCAAACAAATACAATATAATATGAAATAAGAAATGTCGCAGAGATGTACGCGTATTTTTAGAGAATTTATATATGATGTAAATACAGTTTTCGTAGCCTGAAATGGGTAATTCGGTACATGATTCCGAACACCCCCAATGACCCCTATGTTAATAAAACATCTATTTTTTGAACTATATATGAGCGATGTGCTCGTAACTGCAACTATAGCGACCATGCACAGTTAAAAAAGTTTAAATTTCAATTTCATTTCAGATGACCCGTGTTCTGAATCTACTTCACACAACGCATCGGTTTGTCTGTAGCAAGGTAATGCCGCCAGCAATGTTTTCAATGTGTAGGTATGATTCAATCTATATTCTTTTATTATTTAATATTCAAATAATACAACATAGAATGGTTAAAAAGCATTACAAAAGTACAATAGTGTTTGGAATTGTTTGTAAAGAGCTCGTTCAATAATAAAGTAATTCACTTGTCAAGGTTATGTTTGCATTAGGTGGGTAGGTATCTTTATTTCTTGTTATAGTCGTATATGGAGACTTGGAAAATATATGGATCATATTGTGGAGTTTAAAAGTTTATTCATATATTTTAGGGTCAGTTTTGAACACTATATTAACATATAAATACTGCGACATATAAATAAAATATTATTATTAGCATTGGGGTTAAATAATCACGTACCAAATCACCCCATTCACGCTTCAAGAGCGGTCCTTTTACACCAAATATATCCATGTTTATTATAATATATTATACCACTATCTATTATACTTTTGTTGTTATTCCTCTTAATAAATAGAATTATAACTGCAATAAACAACATAATTTCCTCTAAGTGTATGCGATAATGAACACCGTGAGTTTGAACGTAACTATACAGGATGTTACCGAATATTTCCCGAAGCCGATATATTTATGTAAATATTCCTGAGCCCGGATGCTGCTCATGATTCTAAGTTACTCGATATGTAGTATTTTTTGAGAAAAATAATAAATGGGCTTTGATTTGGCGTAAAAAGGTTATAGATATTTATTTTCCAACAAATATTCGTATTCTTCTTCTTCTTCTCAGCCCTTGGACGTCCACTGCTGGACATAGGCCTCCCCATATAGGACTAGGGACATAGGACTATATTCGTATTATTTTTCATCAATTAACTCAGAATCATGAACGGAATCCACAGTTTTAGGCTTTGGGATAGGTTCAGTTACAGCATGTATCCTATGTATTATTTATATACAAATAAAAAACTACGCTAACTCACTAGCGATTAATACATCAAATCTCTTTTAATTCAATACACTTACAAAAAGTTTTGCGCTTCCTATGTATATTAATGTTTAACCTCCTTTGAGTATTACTCTCTTTTAGCGGTCAAGAAAAGCAGCTAGTACATATATTTTTTTATAGAAAGGTAGTCAACCAGAGAGTCCACCTTGATGGTAAGTGCTTGTGGACATGCAATGTCAATTATTTATTGAGAGTGATGTCGACACGCCGTGTATTGTCGACCGGTTTCTGAATAGTACCACTCCCTCTCTTCCGTGTTGTATAAGACGACTAAAGGATGACTACACCAACCCTAAAAAGTGGATTCGCCAATCCGCTTGCTCAGCGTAGTCAGCGACAAAAAGGACTAGTTACGTTACTTTATTCAATTGGGAATTATTCCATTTTGAATTAGCCGTTACACATGCCGCTGAAGACAACTATTTTTTATGGCACGGGCACGGGTGTGTGCATTATTATGCCAATGTCAAATGAAAATAACGGAAATGATGAATGAGGAAAATAGGCAGGCAATTAGATTGAGAACACTGAATATTTTACGTTTCTAAATTAAAAATTAAATATCGATACGAGTGTGTTACTGAAAACAAATTTTCACTGTGAATAAAGTTCGTATTCAGTGCATGTAAAGTTTCTACAAGATATTTTTTAGGAAGAGATAATGAAACAAAAGGAGTATTGAATATCATTCATTAGAACCTCATTCTGCTTTTGACTCACTTTTCATTTACTGAACAGAAGGGGTAAAAAAATATTAAGGTAGCACAAAACTTTTCTCGTCAGTAGATGTTTAATGGACACTACGGAAGCTGAATCTACAATAAATATTCTAAAAAATAAGTCGCGGCTCCTCGTCATTATATTCGTAATTTTTACATAATAATGTGAATAAAATTGTATAATATACAAAACTTAAATTTATTTATAAATAAATAAAAGACATGAATGGATGATTGGACGTATGACAATATTCTTTGTAATCTATACATATAAACGGAGATATTTCTCTTTTTGTTCTTGTATAAGAACTTTTTTTTTGCTAAACCCTTTCACTTTTAGGTAGTCACTTTTAACAAGGGTATAGTAATAGTACAGACGGATATATGGGATATGCCATCTGAGCGAATTGTTAGTTTTAAACCTTAATTGTTGGGTTTAAATAAAACTGTGTTGAAATTTTTGTACAGTTTTGTAAATAATTCACTGTTAAAATGTCACTTTCAGTTATTTAAAATAAATGTCATATAATCACCTTCATTCACTCACTTCTTCAAATATTTTTATGTACCTATTTCAGTAACACAGAAACATAAAAGTATAATAATAATAATTAAAACAAGATTTCACTCTTGCTTGAAGTAACGAGAAACATAATATATAATAATATATTTGTAATAATAAATAATTATAACTATTATACTTTTCATTATTCAATAATATGATATTTTATTTATAACATTTTGTATTCTAAAACCTTTACATAACACAGCCTTCAAGGCTAATTTTAATAGTGGAGGAGAAGATTGAAATAGAGTTAAGAAGAGAAGGGAGAAATATTAAAGGACTCTAACCCCTACATTTGAGCACACATATCTTCTATTCTGGCACTCTTCTTCTGGCGTTAACAACTTCTAGCGATTCTTCCGACCTAATCCTTCTAGAAAATTCCTACTTCATCGGTATATTTGTTTTTCAAAAGAATATATATGTAAATTAAAAGAATTCTTCTCGTCCATCTCGTGTGCAGTGACGAGCTTTGGGAGAGGCCAGTATCCAGCAGTGGAGAGACATGGTCTGATGCTTAAAAGCTTAAAAGTTGTCTAAGCTTCTACTTGTCCACAAGACAAGGTCTTTGAACGGGAATCTCACATTGACATAAATATGTCTGCTAATAAACCAATTAACCAAGGTCTGAACAACATTTTATAATAAGAAATAATTATATGAGCAGCAAAAAATACTGAATAGGCAGCAAATTTAAAGGGAGGTTCAGTTTAGATTTTCTGGTGACCATAAAGAAGTAGGTGATGACTGATGACATTCTTAGTAATTTAAAATGATTTATTACAGTTATTCAAAAATATGTATTGTTGATCATGATTTGCTGCCTATTTAATTGTTTTTTTCTGCTCCTCCAATCACGCAATCATTAATTGCGGACGTAATTGAATCCATAAAAAATCTGATATTTCCAATCATCGGAACCCAGTATTCAGCTCCTTTAGAACCCTGGAATGATGTCGTAAGCCTCTAAACTGGACATGGTCAAGTAGATCAGCCATAAGGAGAAGAAGAAGATGGAAGTGATGATCTTGACGCAACGGGGGCCGCCTAGTTCTCCGCCAATAGATTTTCGTCTTCTTAGCACTAGAACCAGTACTGCTAGAACTCCTTCTGAGCAGAACATTGTCACGCTGAAGGCCAAGCTGCAAAAGGACATTTATATGAGAATTTGAGAATGATGTTTAAAGGATCTTTGTAGCTTATACGTCACCGCTTGAATGCTTCTCATGAATAATCGTTAAAAGTGTTCTCTGGAAATGTTCACATTGAACATAATTTAAAGTATTACATTTTATACTGAAGAGAGACGTCTGTTATTGGCAGTAACATTTAACATATACTTATGTATCTAATATTATTTAAATATTTATATATAGTGCTTTATGTATAGTGACTTTCTTGTGACAGATGGACCGAGTACTAAAATTGGTCGGTGGTGGTTGGATGAAAAGAGCCGAGGATCGTGTGTGGTGGGGAGTTTTGGGAGAGACCTATATACAGCAATGGAGAGATATGTCTCTCCACTGATCCACCGGTCTTCACGCATAAAAATAAGATGGATAATGATAAGTGACATTATCTAAACAAAGGCCCCTTATTATTGTTGTCGCTCTTTATTGTGCTTATAATGAACTGTTAGTAGAGTAAGCCATTACAATATTGCCGTAAGTATAAAAGGCGAACTTATTCCTAGAAGAAATCTGTTACAGTCAACATTATAATAACTTTGTTGAGGAGCTTTGGTCAAGATTTCCTTACATAAATTTCGTTATTTCAAGATTCTGTTTAAACAGACACACCCATAATTCCCTGAATCTGAATCCATAATAAATTAAATCAACTATAATTAATCTTTGAAACGTTACTGGTCAGAGTTACAAACAAATATTGCGAAAATGCGTACCGCAAGTTCAAACATGCGCCGTTACGCGGTTGTAACCACATTTCAGTACCACGCTTAGCCCCATTTAACTTTAGTGGATGACGCAAACTCGATTTATAATTATACAACATTTTACTAATTAAACTTTATATTAACGACTGCGTTATTGTATACACGTCAACAACACAGTCAATAGCAAATACGCATTACTTTTTATATATAAACAAGGATGGCAGCCGAGCAGACCACTACTATCGTCCGTGGACACCCGCGCTACATGTTAACATCGGTCCAGAATGACAAACGTTGCACGTCCACGGATGCGCCGTCTGCTTTGGAAAATTTAGGATTCCCTTCATAGCTTCCTTTTAGTAAACACTTACTAAAAAGCGATTTCTCAAAATTCAACCTCTAAATGCGTGAAAAGGACTGTCACAGATTGTATGAATAAAAAAAAATTAAGATCCTATAATAATCCCATACTAAATATTTAAAATAAAGAAATTAACTTGAAACTTAGTATAAATATTCTACAATACAAATAATTAAACACGTGTTTTGCCGTTTATCAAAATAGTGTCAGCGGGCAAAATACAGTGTCAAATTTTGTATGGAATCACAATGACATCCACACGAGTGATACCGCGACGGGCAACAGTTAGTTAACGTTGTTAGCCACACTCATTACTAATAACAAGTTAGCTAATGGGTCATTTAATGACTTGTAGCCGACTACTAAACTAGAAGTATCATGTAACTTTCAGCCACGAAACTGTTACAGAACAACCACCTCGCCACGCCACAAGCCTATGCAAAACTGGAGTTGTCTAATTGGCACTGAGTTAATCTTGCATTTGGGTCTTGTTCAAAACAGACTACAGTCATTAGTTAGTTGACATCATAACATGTCGTTTTTCATTACAAGGTTGGGTTAATTGAGTTAAAACGTGTATGAAAACTTGTATGAAAAAGGAAAGGTGTAAGTACAGTCACAATATTTAATTTTTGAGCCTCTATTCATTGTCTAAAGTCAGTATTAAACAAACATCGACAACATAATTCAATGATATCAGGTCAAATATTCAATTATTTTTTAAAACTAAACTAAAACTTTAATTTATTCTCATTTCTAACAATTTCTAGTAAGTACTGACATTTTGTATATGTTGTATACTAATAATATTTTTTTTATTTCGTTAACATAATTATACAATTGTATACACGTATTACAATTGTATACGACGGATATTAAGTATAAGAAATACCTGTGTCACGGTGATAGTTTATAATATCAAACACGACAGTATATAACACAGCAAAATTAAGAATAAAGGATAATTCATAAAAAATATTAACTAAGGCTCAACAATTATTTCTTGCGACCGTACTAAAGCGCCACTTTTATTGAAATTGAATTATAAAGGATTAAATAAAAATATCTGCACCTACGGCTGCCACCTTCAGAATATCCTAAACCCGGAGATTAAAAAAATGGGACAAAAAATAACGAAATTTGGAAGTACTTTTTTTAATTTAAAGTATAACATTAATATTCTCGATGATATAACATTAAATTACGTATAATAATTAACACTTATACTATCCTCAATACACACAGCGATGCTTTAAATTATACTTTTGCATTTAATTATACCCCAACTGTTATGTATTACGTATGTGTGGGTGCACTTGCAGCTGTGCGCTAGTCTCTAATAAACGATTGTACTGGACACACGTCTTTGATTTGCTAGTGGCGACGAGGATGGGATCCTAGAAGTTGTTAGTTTTCTCTCGGGAAAACTAACAACACTCACTCGCTCGAGTACGTACACTCGCACCGATTTACACAGATGTATATAATAGTAGCGGTTCGATTAGCAGCTGTTTACGAATGCAGTGCGGAGTTGCCACCGGTAGCAGCGTGTAGTGATACAGGGTAATAAACTTTTTTTCGTGGACTGAATTTTATACATTTTTTTTTTATTTATTTGAACATTTACAGAGCTTAAAATATAACGGTTGCTTGGTGCCAACAAACTAAATAGTTTACCATGGCACTGAGACATTTGCTCTATTCATTAAATAGTTATTATAATTATTAACATATCCATGGGTGGAGGGTATTTTACCGTTTTTATAATTGTAAACAAATCCTGACAGCTCGCGTCGCGGTCACCATTTGTGCCACTCCATGACAGGCACAAAATACCGCTTATAATATTGCGCGTACACACTGGTCCCTTTTTACACTTTTGATATAATTATTCCTTCCCTCTATTTATGTAGAAGTGAAATGAAACTCACTTGCCAGGTTCCACATGGAACTTCTCGTTTTTACTCCAGTGAACTATGGCAGCTACCGTCCACGCTACCCCGATACCAAGGAACACGTTGACTGCGTTGGATCCTGTGACGTTGCCCACGGACGCGTCAGCATACTTGTCTTGGATCGCTGCCACTTTGCTGGCGAAGGTATCTGATTGGGAGAATAACTAAAGTCAGAGAAGAGTTTTACAGTACTAATAACTACATATACACGCTAATATTCTGACAGAATGTGTATGGATACACTTTTTCATAGAAAAAAACCTAGTTTTATAATAATGATTGCTGAACGCTCGACACTCGAACGATGAGTGAGCGTTAATAAAACATAAAAACCTTCACCGTTTTAGACTTGATCTTTTAACCACAGGAGTTTAAGACCATAAACTTACGTTCAAAACTCGATTTTTACAACACTAATAAGACTTAATAATTATGTATCCAGATTTTTGAGCAAACAAACAATTGACTATGCAATGACTATGGCTTCTTGAATTAAAAAAAAATAATTTTGCAATGCAGTTTCATGGTCAATTTACGCACTAAATTGAATCTTTTTCGCAGTCAGTTCATACGTTTTCGTCTAGATAACAGAAAACTTCCTTGTAAAAGATTTAAATGGCTGCAGCTCCAGTTCGTTACAGTTTAAACCTTTTGTTATTTAAATTTACTGTTCAGATTTCCAATTTTAGATAATAAATCTATATCAATAGTCTATGCGAACCGAAGAGGTATTTTAAACTGAGGCCGAATAGTCTCGTTAAATCGAAACCAGGTACCTAACGGGAATTGTACCTACTTTTTTATGGATGAAAACAGCAGACGAGAATACAGTCCACCTGGTGGACATCCTCGATACATGCCAACATTAGTCCAAAATAACAAACGTTGGCACTCGTCCAACATACTCAGAAGTCCAAACTCAAGATTAAACGGGCTATTGCCTGTTGACAAATCTTCTTCCACTCTGTATTTTTTTTTCATATATGGCAATGGAATAATTACCACGTTTTGCCAGTGTCAAGTTTGTTTTGTAATTAACAAATTAAAAGTCAACGTATTCTGTCAATATCCAGTAAAGTGAGAGAAAGTTTACTGAGTACAGAAGAGGACCCCCTTATTTCTTTTTATATAAACATAGACAACAGATGAGCATACAGTCTACTTGATGGTAAGTGCATACTGTCATCCATAGATATCCGCGATATATGCCAACATCAGTCCACAATGACAAACGTTGCCACGCCCCCGGATGAGCTGTCCACATTTGCAGGTTAAGCAATGGATTGCGAGAACGGAGAAAGACAAAATGGATTTTGTTTGATTATTCGAGTACTTTTATTTGATTATCACAAACATTATGCACAAAACACACTCTGAACCACAAAATAGACAATTTTTATAATAGTCAAACAAAAACTCAACTTCACTTCCTTGGCTCCCGCCAAAAAAGCCGTCTACGCTCTCTGCATCTTTCGCAACATGTAATTTATTCTTACCCGGTATACTGGTTCCCAGAGCCACAAACACGATAGCTGTGACAGAGTCTTTAATGCCCAGCGTGCAGCCGAAGTGGGAAGCCACGTCGCCAATGACGGCGGTCACCATGCCGATGCATATGATGGAGACCACGAAGCAGACGTAGCCACCGCCAATGTCTGGTGGTAGGAAGGGATTCTTATTGTAGTTCTTGCAATTCATGAACGTGTCTGCCTTGCTTGGAGTGAGGAGTGTCCATATGCGTAAAAAGAGACCTTATATCCATCACAATATATCTTTAAATACATTGACGCAAAAGTCATTGTTGCCGTATACAGACAAGCAAGGTTTGTCAACCTGTGCTTCTATAATCATTGATTAATATAATAGCAGAGAGCTGACAGCCCGATCATAGCCTAGAGAATCGTTTGTCAAACTGGGAGTCGCGACCCCCAGGGGATCACGATCAGATACTGGTAGGGTAGATAGGGGGGTCGCAATCTGTCAAAAAAATAAGGCACGTATACGAAAAATCCGTTCTTTAAATAATTAATTTTAAGTAATAATCAAGTGTTACATATACGACCCAATAAAGTAATAACTAAATATGTGTCAGTTAATTAATTAAAGCGGCGAATGAATTAGTTTTCACTAAAAACGTTTTTCTATATCTATGTATATCGACCGAAATTGTAAACACATAAGTACACTTCCCGGCCGAAAGTAATACACATCGGCCTTTATAAAGAGACTATCGGCTAGCTTCGGTTTTGTACAGCTTCGTCTCTGTCGTCAGTCAGTCAGTCGGCGACGTATCGGCACACGACAAAGACGACGCTCTACAAAACCGAAGTTAGCCGATCATAGTCGATATGTATTACTTTCGGCCGGGATGTGTAAATTATTTTCAAGTGATTATAGACCATTTCTGTATTTAGTTTTTAAAGCCACCATAGACGAGAAATCTTTTTTCGCACAAGTAAGAAGAGGCAAATGGGATCAATGTTTTCAAAGCATCTGTTACTAATCTTCCTTATTCACATCATCGTGCAAGCCAAACTTTTTTAATTATCGCCTCAAGGCCTCAAGCGCAAGCTTGACAATGGCCAACCTTAAGGTCACTAATTCTGTCGACCCTATTTGAGGTGCATTGAAGTCTTAAAAAAAGTAATGCGCATTATACTTATGTTCTAGATTGATAACTAAAATATCGACATCGAAAACTTTTAATTGATATTGCTGAAAGGTTTAGATATCAATCTGTTCATTTAATTCCTGGAATAGTCTCTAAGAATTTAATTCTGGGAAAGCTACAACATCATCCATATTTTATGATAAAACAACATCCTTCTGAACAAAAACCTTACCTGTGGGTGGTACAAAAGCGAATATGATCTTCCAGAAAACCGTGACCACGTGCAAGACGTAGTCTGACCACGACGGAGGCTCGTCCGGGTCATCTGAACCTGCAAATGTGAACACTTATAGCTCTTTTACGAAAACTCGAGAGTTGACTATTTCTGAGTATTATTTAACCCTGTATTTTATCAGAACTTGTATTTAAACGAGCAGAAAAAAATACTAAATAAGCAGAAATACTAATGAGTAGAACTTTAATCAACAAAACAACCTATTGTTGAATAACTGAAGGAAATAAAATTACTAGAAATGTTATCACCAAGTTGATGCGGTTCGCTGGTCTCTTATTTCTTCATTGTTACCAGAGAACTCAAATTTAGCCCACCTTTAAATTTGCTGCCATCGATTTGCTGCTCATTCAGTATTTTTGGCAGCTCATTTAATTATTACTCTTTTATCAGTAGCTCCATTGATACAAGAATTTCATGAAAGGTAAAGGTTTAATGTTTGACAGTACCTGAGTTAACGGTCAGCGCTTCTAAGAATTGTTCCTTCCATGATGACGTTCCTATGATTATTGAGGCGTTCGCCCTTTGTACTAATTTGTCTACTGTATTCTGAAACAAGTGATTACACAGATTAGAAGACGAACCATAAGTAAATACACTTTCATACACACCAAAGAATGCATGATAGTGACACAAAAGTTTAAACAAATGGTATTAAAAAGTAGGCGTTATCGCCAAAGGGACCTCTACCAGATGCCTTTTGGATCCTTAATGGCTTTTTAAGAATGAAAAGAAACCTTATATGGTTTTTGTATCTATCAATTAGCGCATCGACTATGAAGAAACGCGAAAATAATATCGATTTGAATTTTTTTTTTGAACAATACTCGTAGAAGCAATATATCCTTGAATATAATTTATCAAGCTCTACAATGTAAGTCTAAATATTTCTTTTTTAAATCGTGTAGGTAAAAATCGAAAACCTTTCCGGCAGGCATACGCCATAGGTTTTTTTATTACAAATTTATACAACGCCGTTTTACAACTAGGGTATACGAGTTTTACACTCACCCGGGGCATCACCAAGTATACAAGATTGTATCTCGTACATAAAGTTGAACAAAGACATTGCCCTTGTTTTTTATTTTTATTTTAATTATTATTATTAATTTCAAATATAAGATAATATTCATAGGTGGGGTTAGTAAGAAGCAAACTGTAACACTATTTGTACTCGTATATTTTATCATTAGTCCCACCCAAAATTATCCTATTTGCGACCACCGTCAGGGATCTGTTAATGCTGCCATTCCGCCTTTCCTTTGCCATAGCCGCCATTTCCTTCTTATCTATGACAACTAAATACGATGAGCATTGCCACTACCATGTGTTTTAAGTTTAGTTATGTAGTCTAGTAAATAATTGAAGAACCGACACAAATCCTGCTTCGCCAAAGTACCTTAAACTCCTTGCTTTCCTTGATCCTCAGCTGCGCCCTGGTGATCTCACCAGCTCGTGGCAACCCCATCATGGCGATAGCTGCTTCTTGCTCCGGCAGCGTCTGCAGATGCTCCACTTCATTGCCAGGAACAACGGGTTTGTTGTCATCTGCGAATGACGGAATAGTGAAAAAGAATTTCTTGATGAAAACTGAGAGGTTTTCTATTAAGAGAGGGAAGAGACAGTATACAAGAAGTATCTTGTAATAGATTAGGTTTTGACGTTTCTTGATGATTTGTTTATATCTGCTGACTATTACCTCAGCAATATAAGACGGGTGCTTCAACAGTGTGACTCCAGAATAGTGTTGTAAATCAGACTCAAGCGTGTTACGGTCCAATTTTTTTTACGTTTGATGGACACCATTGAGGTTAGAAGCTCGAATCTATAAAGATTAAGGTTAAGATTCTTAATGTTAGTTTACGTTGACTTAGCGGTCGCTTGACCGCTCAGCGCTCAGTTTTAAAACACTACTCCAGAAATAATAAGTGCAAATAAATTTAAAATCAATAATGTCTTTGTTTTATAATGATCACTTGAGTCTACAAAACGGACTTCTAAACCGGAGAAAAGTTACACATGGATTTAAAAGTACGGGCCCATTGAAACGTTTATAGGCAGATAAATATATATTATTACTCATTTTAAAAACATATTGTATTTTTACCAATATATAAGTAATGTATTTGTATAAATACCTATACTAAAAATATATAATACTTTCCTGTACTTTAATTACCTACACAGTATCGTCAATTCACAACATAGTAGGAACCCTAAACGACCTATAAAGAAACCTATAAAAAGTATAAAATTCCCATTAAGCGAGACATGAAACCCCTTTTATAACTACCAAACTACGACCGAGCATTAAAACAACGAAATGCTAAAACAGTGTCCGCAATTTCAGTTTAAACGTCATAATATAACTTCTATATGCGCGGTAAAATTTGCTTATCATAAAATTAAAATGCCGTGTGGTATGGGCCGGCTATACAATAGCACCTCCCAATCTTATCCAGTGGGTCACTGCCTCGTGCATGAGAGATATGTGGCCTCAAAACGGCACGCTGGCCTAGCGGCTTAGCGAGTACACTCTTTTAGTGGTGTTGTGGTTCCTCAGGGCCTACCTTTTAGTTGCCTTACGCCTAGAGATAGGGTGGTATCGTAATGGCAATGGTTACGGTTAAAGGCTAGTTACGGTACACAATTGTGTTACCGCATTAGTACAAGCATATGAAAACATAACTGAATAAATTAACACAATCTTGCATAGGTATACTTTGCTATTCAACAACTCAGCTAACGTGAAGAATTAATCCAATTTTGCAAATTAAAATTAACAATGGATGTAATTGAACGGTGAGCTCGTTTAAATTGCGGACGTCCACTGATTTGATTGAACTAGAATTAAAACAAATGTGCATTGAATTACCTTATGCTGAATTTTCTTTTATTTTGCTCAATGTCTACCCAATTTTAAGGAGTCCCGTGAAAAATTACATTTTTAACATAGAATCTACTACACTCCATCTTACCTGTGTTTCACCACTTCAGCCACTACCACTTCACCACTTCAGGCGACCAGCGATCATAGCCAGAGAATGCTTCACACTACGTTTCCCGGTACACTACGTGGAGGTCACTTCATTCGAGGACTCGTCTACCCCATCGGTCTATAGCCGACCAGCCCACTGTCCCTTCAGTTTATTGATTCTTTGAGCTACGTCGATGACTTTTGTTCTTTACGATTGCCTTCATTTCGGACTTTATCCGTCGAAGAAACTCCAAGCATAGCACTTTCTGAAGTGCGTTGAACATCTTTGAACTTCTCGATCAAGCTGACTGTCAGTCTACATATGTTCCGGCACCGAAAGACATAATTTATTACCTATTTAGTATAACAGTGACTGCAGTCAGTGACTGCATTATTTTACTTTCATTGCACTTTTAAATTTTTAATTGCATTAGTTCTTATTTTTTTTAAAAATGGTAGATTATCAATGAAATAATAAAATATAGTGTATGTTTTATATATTACGCTTACAGTAGCCGTTTGTAATGATGCTGTTTAATTGTATTAAACCCTACATGATATATTCAGATATTTTTACATGTTACATGTTCAATTATATGATAGTCTCAAAAGAAGTTTTTTTTATTGATTACCAGTAGAATACAAATTTTATGGAAAGCTTTATGTAAATAGGGCATTCGTGATAATTATCTTTTGATTAATAAATCATAGGTCATAACCTATTTTATTTACAACAAAGACGATTCTCGCGAGTAGTGGGCCATTCCATTGTGAGCGAACTAAATAAATTCCTTCTGCACAATGACCAAATAATATTTTTATTCGCTTCAAATCTGAATAGTTCGCGAACTAATAATACATTGAACTCTGACAAACGAAACCGCGATAGTGAAATGGATGAACCAACGAGATGATGTGTACGATCACAAGAAATAATTGTTAAGCCGTTATCCTTTGTTCTCAATTTTGCCGTGTTATCATACTATCATGTTTGATACGTACGACTGTAACGTGATATCATTGAATTATATATGTATTACGTTAACGATGTTTGTACAATACTGTCAAATTAAGTAAAAAGGATCATTTTCCTTTTAGGGCACAACTACTAAATTTTGTGTTATACGGTCCGTGACGTCACTGGCACTACTGTCTCGGTACAAACGAAACAGAGAACTATTGCAGTATTGAAATAAACGTACTAAACAAATCGTACTAAAATAATGAATAAAGAAGAATCACCTAAGTGAATTTGAATTAATGAATAAAATCACATCGTAAAGAAGATTCAAGGAAGATTTGTGATGACTTTCTTTTTTCATTTGTACGTTTTGCGCACGAAAATGCTTAAATTTCCCTTCATATTAGCGGATGTCTTCCGCCTTTTTCACAGATGATAACAAAAAATGTACGAAAATATTTCTTCGTTTGAAATGTGTAGCAATTAATATCTTGTATCTTCGTCCACCATTTAGACTGATGACACTGAAAGTATCCGATCAGTTATCAAGTCAAATAAGGTGTTCTATACTATTCTTATCAACGCTTGTTATAAGAAATAGCGAGCCACCAGAATTGTCGTAAGGTTTTTCATAAAATATTTTAACACAAAACTACCAAAACATAAATTAGCTTACTGTACATGTTGCTAAAACACTCTAAAAAAGAAATACAAAACATAGCAACATAAATACATGCAAATAATTCTTACTTATTAAATAGAAGAACACCGTCCACCAAAGGAAAGCATAAATTATAAAAACAAAAGAAAAAAATAAGTACGACACATAAATAATTATTAGTTATTGAAAAAGACATAATAAATTTGGTGACATAACAAACGTTTAAAAGCTATTAATGCATGAAGCAATAACAAAACTTAATTTAAGAAATAGTAAATAAACATTTAAAACTGATTGAAAATAAAACAAAATTTTAAAATAAATTATGAGGAAATAGGAAATAAAACTCGATAGTAGAATACAAAATAGAATATGTCTTATGAAAAACGGTTATAAGACTTCTGAACTTTGTACCAACAACTTAAAACATTATGTTCGAATAACTCTTCTCAATTCTAAATTGTCTGTTTACCTATGATGTTGGCATCTATCGCGGATGCCCGAGGAGTATCCACTTACCCAGGGCCGTCTTAAGTCTATTCTGCGCCGGGGTGCGGGAGTGTACCCTAAGACAGTCAAACATCCTATTGTGTATCCTATGACAGTCAAATATCCTATTGTGTATCCTATGACAGTCAAATATCCTATTGTGTATCCTATGACAGTCAAATATCCTATTGTGTATCCTATGACAGTCAAATATCCTATTGTGTATCCTATGACAGTCAAATATCCTATTGTGTATCCTATGACAGTCAAATATCCTATTGTGTATCCTATGACAGTCAAATATCCTATTGTGTATCCTATGACAGTCAAATATCCTATTGTGTAATTGTTTACTATAGCGTTATATTTTTTCATTACCTTTAAAAGGTGAGCGCCCGGGGTGCACCGCACCCCTTGCACCCCTCGCACCCCCTGGTAAAGACGGCCCTGCGCTTACCACCGGGTAGACTGTATGCTCATCTGCCGCCTAATTCCATAACAAAAAATCGAAAGATCTGACACTTGTGTGACTATTAATGAGACATGGTGATGTCCCGTTCTTTGAATTGTTTCCGTCCTATTTGACCACTAACTAACTATTGGACTAACTACTAACTACATTAAAATGTGATAAATTCACCAGCCGGTGGGAATGGCAGATTGTGAGCAGGCCATCAGAGAGGCAGTTAACATATGCTATTTTATCAGAATCAGAAGTCAGAAATTGAATCAGAAATTTTTAATTGCAAATTTAGTGGAACCTATGTAATACATATATGATATTAGTAAATTTCAAAATGTTTAAAACATTTAGAGATCAGGGCGAAGTGAAACAAACGAATGAAAAATATAAATAATTATGTGTTTGATGAGTGGGATTACTCGTCGTGGCTTTGTTTTTATGTCCCAATTTAAGTAGAAGTATCATTGAGAAATTGTCATTCAAGTAAAATATAGAGAAGTTTACAGAACAGTTTTACTATTGATGCCCTGAGGAACTAGACCACCTCTAAAAGAGTGGATTGGCCAACACGTTTGGCCAGCGTTGCTTTTTATTGATTTATTTGGGAAAACATACCGTACAATACTTATAGGAAAAATAATTATAAAAACTGAATTACACTAAAATGAACGTAAATAACTAATAATAATAAAATGTTAACTAATAATATACAAGTTTAAGACACTCTGATTTAAATTTAGGAAGAGACAAATAAAATAAGTCAAATTCACTAAATTATTTATTATTAGCTGAAGAAGAATTAGAATTTAATATTCTAAACTTCCCTCATGCGCCAGACTATATGCATGAGGACGCCTTTGCCTTTGTCTTTGTCTGTAACTTTGTCTATTGACAAAGCAAATAATGTTTTAAATAATAATTAATATACAAATACCAATAAACAAATCAGCAATACTTAAAATTACTTCGATTTGCAACAACTTAGTTTTAGTCGGTGAAGCAAGACGTTTATTTTTTCATTCATAAAAGCGGAAATTTCGGAATAAAATTTCCAGGAAGCCCTCGCTCAAGCGCACAAATCGTCAGAATCATTCTTCCGTGTCTGCTTATCCTATTTGAACACGGAACAGTGACAATAACAGAGGCGACGAAATAAAGAGCATGTCCAGAGAACGCCTCACTGAGGCAAAGAGGGAGTAAACTCATGAGAATTAGTAAATATTCTCATATGAACTCATTTTGAGAGGAAATCATGTATAATTTGTCAGCCATTCTTAAGTTTTGCTTATCAGGCTTCTTTGGTCTGTCCTAGAAGAAACTCTGAGTTTATAAGTTTCATCAGCTACAGTAACGAAGCTACGTTAGCTAGTATCTAGACATTTAGGTACAGTGTACTTTTTTTTAAAGAAACAGTATATACAATGTAATCTATATTCTCTGTTTGGTTTTCGCTGCCTTCGTAATTAAATATTTATGCCCAGTTACGTATTTTTTATAATAGAGTGAACGTATGTATATCTACGTAAGTTAAGTTAAGTTAAGTTATTAAGTTAAGTATTAATATTTAAGTTAATTTAAGTATTAAAGTATATTTAACTAAATCTGCACCCGCGTTCTGTTATCTGTTTGATCTGGTGGTTGACTGGTAGAATGAAGAATGCCGTTAGGCATTAAGTCCGCCTTTTGTACATGTCAATTACTTGTGCAATGAAGTTTAAATAAATAAAAATAAATTTAGACGTCAAAATACAAATGGAAGCACTTCCAAAAGTTCAGATTGGCTTATGACGTCACAGTGTAAAAAACACAATTTAGTATTTCTAATGTTAATACTTTTACTAAATAATGAGAGTTTCAACTGTTAAACATCCTTCGTGCAATTAGTAAAAAGGTACTTAAATTTAATAAAAAAGTTTTATTTTTTAGATCGTGGAATACGTTTTTATTAAATGTTTTCAATGTCTACTGTTTGTATTTAACGGGCTAAAATCGTTGCTTATCATACAACTACCTACACCTAAAAGTTGCCTCCACCAATTTAATTTATGCTACAACCTATACTGAATCACCTGTTTATGAAATACCTGTACATCATATCTCATTTAATTAAGATCAATTTTGTCTTATAACGAATCAACTACTTTCGCTTATACCTCACGACTACTCACGAGTACCCTCACGAGCGCATCATCTAAAAAATCCATCACTAAACGAAAGAAAAGGCATTCGTTTAGCAGGGGGGGTGGTGTTTTGGGGCGCCGCTACGTCCCAAAATTGTCCCAATCAAATTATCCTGACACCGCCTATCTGCGGACCTAAATGTGAAACGACTTGATCTCAGTGAATGATGTCTTGTGTAATTAATGTTCTGACTTTTTGTAGAAGAGAATTCGCGTCTCAAATAAAATGATAGAATATTAGAGGAAGATATTAAAGATGGCCTCGCTTGCTGCGCCATATGGGCGCATTATTTTTAATATAGACATTCTTTTCGATACCTATCAGACAAACATTAACAATAACAAACATAGGTACGATTTTATACATTCACGTGCATAAACGCATTTCATTTCATGTGTTGCAATGTTTATTAATGTCTCGTTTTGTTTTGGTGTTCCATAAACAATTTTATCTATCTACGACTCAGGGGTGCTCAAACGGTCGATCGCGATCGACCGACTTACCTTGACTAAAAAAATGCATATTGTGCGGAAAACTAATATCTATGCCACGATACACCCTACCTAGACGACAATCCTGCATCACACATACTTGCAGCCTCTCAGAGTCGATCGATCGTAGTCTAACAATATTTAGGTAGATCGCCAGCAGTTCAAGTTTGAGCACCCCTGTAAATATTCTACGTTTTATTTATGTAGAGATGCATTTAATTGAAGACTCATTGATATTTAATTAACAGCATTCAAATGCATAATATGCATAATACATAAAACAATTGAGTACCTACATGTCTGAATAATGATGGTGATATGTAACATTTTTTTAAATAAATAAATACTTTCTTAGGTTTTCGCGATTACTATACATAGCAATTAAACAACTTTGAACGGTTTAAATCGCGTATATTTGACATTATTTATATCCCGACGTTTCGAACACTTTGCAGTGGACGTGGTCACGGGGTGACTAATTGATTTTATTTGTCACTTGAGTTATTAAGAAATTATTTGGACTACCGTCTGAAATTTTTTGAACTACCGTCTGGATTTTTTAATCATAACATTCCCTATGCACGCAGTATTCACTCACTGTGTCCAGAGGTCTTGCAGTATTGCGTTGGCCTTGGGATTTGATTAATTTAATGACTGGATCCCAAGCCGGTGGTACTTGCCAACCATCTTCTCTATTGAAATTTGGGTGTTTCTTGATTTCAATAGCCTCGCGTAACATTCTTGGCATGAATCGGGTCTCTCTAGCGAGGATTTGTGGATTATCAAATCGAATGTAATGGTTGGGTTTGTCCAGGGCATGTTCACAACTGCAGACTTGGTCGAGCGTCTGTTCTTCATGTCAGCTATGTGTTCTTTTATCCGGATACCGATGCTCCTCTTTGTTTGCCCAATGTATGATAACCCGCATTCACAATCAAGCTTGTAAACACCTGCATCTTGTAGGGGGATATTGCTCTTGACCGGTCTTAAAAATTGGCTAATCTTCTTGTGCGGCTTGAAGTAAGTTTTAATAGAAGCTCGTCTTAAGATATTGCCAATTTTGTCAGTGATGCCCTTGATGTATGGTAAGATGGCAGGTTGTCGCTCAACTGTAGGAGGCTTGGGGCGGCTTCTGTGACGCATTCGTGGGAGTTTGTGATTGTTGCTTCGCAGTACTTGTTTCACATGCAGAAGCTCTTCCTCGAGGTGGTCAGTGTCACAGATGCCGTGTGCTCTCTGTAACAAAGATTTGTAGGCAACCTAGCGACAACCTGCCATCTTACCATACATCAAGGAGATAGAGAAGATGGTTGGCAAGTACCACCGGCTTGGGATCCAGTCATTAAATTAATCAAATCCCAAGGCCAACGCAATACTACAAGACCTCTGGACACCGTGAGTGAATACTGCGTGCATAGGGAATGTTATGATTAAAAAATTCAGACGGTAGTTCAAAAAATTTCAGACGGTAGTCCAAATAATTTCTTAATAACTCAAGTGACAAATAAAATCAATTAGTCACCCCGTGACCACGTCCACTGCAAAGTGTTCGAAACGTCGGGATATAAATAATGTCAAATATACGCGATTTAAACCGTTCAAAGTTGTTTAATTGCTATAAATAAATACTCTCTTATAATTTTCAAATTTATTTTATCTCCCAAAAGCATATGTTACAACTTCGCTTTATGGTTTAATATCATATATGTGTATGGGTAACTATAAATAAACATAAAAATGTAAGGGTATATTACATATGTATGGTTCTATAGTATATACGCTTCCACTAACATTAGAAAAACTTCAAACATAAACACTTTTAAAACAGTGCTTCGGGATCACTATATAATGAATCGGAGTCCTTGATCTATATTGTTTGATTTTCGCTGACTTCTTAATAAATTATTTCTGCCAGTTACGTATTTGTTATAATAGAGTGAATGTATATCTACATATGAACTATATTCTTATGTATAAGTCTGTATTTACTAGTATTATACTAAAACTGCAGCCGCGTACCCTTTTCTGTTTGATCTGGAGATTGACTTGTAGAGAATGCCATTAGGCATTATGTCCATATATAGTAAATAAACTTATATATACAAACTAATACATACATCAGAAAGTATAGGCACGAGTGAGACTTATTTGAATATATGAATATTTAAATTCTAATTTATTATTTTAAGGGTAACCTAGCCAATCACTGGTACTTAATACGGTTTACTCTCTTTGTTTTCGGTAAATTCGTCCATCCGTATATTATAATAAGGGATGAAAATGTATAAAGCCTTGCCTAAAAATTGGATTAAAATGATGAATTTTCCGTCTAATAATACATCAACGTGATATCGCCACTGGACAAAGATTAATCATAATAATCGCATAATGCAAATAAAGGTTAACAAAATGTAAATGTAGAATGAAACAACGTAATCTGTTTTCACGAGAAACAAAATGTTCGCTCCTAAATAATTCAAGAGAAAGGTTTTATTTGAATAACAAATTTTCGCCTTCTGTCCCAGTTCTCTGACGACTTTACAGTGCTGTAGATTTTTTGTCAAAAGTTTTAAAGTGCCAAAGATTAAAATAAACCCTCGTAAACTAATTTCAGCGATTTGTAAAGTCTTAATGATGCGACTGTATTTTGTTGTTATAATACTACGTGGCTTTAAAATGAGATTTTTGAGTCAAGCCGATTGTAGGGGCATCCAATCTTCTTTCATAAGAATAACTGGCCCCTTGGACATTTTGAAGAGACGACGATTAACCACTTTTGTAGGAACTTGAGAAATGAAGTCGAGTTTTGTTTGTTTTTATTAGAAAAATTGTAGTTACGAGTATAATATGAGTTTTGTGGTTTATTAATGATAGTTTTTGTTATGGAAAAAAGATGGCAGACGAGCATACGGTCCACCTGATGGTAAGTGGATAATGTCCATGCCAACATCAGTACAGACTAATAAATGTTGGTTGAGAAAATGGGGAGGGATAGAATAAGATAGGATGGGAATAGGCTCTGACATATCTCACTCGCTACCGCAATACGTACGTACATTGAAGAATGAAGAAGTAAGATAAAATGGAAAATGCAGTACATTTCAAGGTAGTCTTATGTAAGACATCGGTAACGTGGCCAGTCGCTCGCGCCTAACGGCTGGGGGAATTAAGAGTGCACTCTCTCCCTCTTTAAACTTCATTAACTTCAAAGTTTATTAAACTACAAAGTGTTTGTGCGTAATGTTTTTGATAAAGGACTTTATCAAATCTGATAAAGGACGTCCAAGGACTCCTAACTTTAACGGAACAGGACCGTTCACAGAGTAATAAGTAAGGTAATTTGTTTACTTAAAACAATGAAAATGTCGGTTGAATCTAACCAAAGTCAACAGGTCGAATAAAGTCATAATGCTATATGTGACTTCAGCAAACAGTAGAAAAGAGTATAACCTCGCTTCACGTACCTTCCAATAAATAATTCAATATCAACTGTTCAATAGGCAACGGTGCGGAAAATCGAATCGTCACTGAACGCGGGGGCCCATGCTAAATCAACAACACATCGGCTTTTATGCTGTTGACATACAATATAAAAAGCGTTTTAAAATGTCCAATGGATCTATTGTAGGTATAGTTTATAGAAAAATCATTTGACTTGATATTTTTTTGTAGAACGTCTATACCAAACTAAAGCCTTAAAATTGTCCATTAAAGCCTTAAAAGCCTTTGCAAAATTCTCTGTAGAAAACAAACAGGTCTTATTTGTTTGATTTATGTGTACACAATTTTCAATTTTGTCCCTATTCAGTAAATAAAATAACGACCATTTAAGTAAAATAGACAATATACAACACTTTATTTCGACACTTGGTAGGGGGAGAGTGCATGCTGCATTCCCGCAGCCGCTGGGCGCACTCGACTGGCCACGTTACCTCTCTCTGGCAGAAGACATTGATTGAAATTTACTGCATTTCCTACTTTATCGTATTTCCCCAATGTACGTACGTGCTTCGGTAGTGAGTGAGATATGCCAGAGCCCATTCCCATGGCATCCGATCCCTCTCCATTTTCCCAATCCATTCCTTAATCTGCAAAGGTAGCCAGGGAGGGCATCGGGGGGGCGTGCCAACGTTTATCATTCCGGACTGACGTTGGCATGTATCGCGGATGTCCATGGACGACAGTATCCACTTACCGTCAGGTGGGCTGTATGCTCGACTGCCGCCTTTTTCTATAAAGGAAAAAAAACAAACATACACAATCACACATAAAATATACATATAGCCATAACCAAAGAAAAAAAAAACAATGTAGGTAATAAGAAAACAAATACAAGAAGAAAATCACAATCTTTAAAAAATACAAGATTTAATAAAAAATATTTTTATTAATAATGCCACGTTGTAATTTGATGGATACTATCAAATAAGACTTCATCCGTTAAAAATGAATGATACAGTGAAGCATAATGCTTCACTGTATCAGTATTCTTTTTTTTTTTATGGATGAAGGTGGCAGACGAGCATACAGTCCACCTGATGGTAAGTGGATACTGTAGCCCATAGACATTCGTGATACATGCCAACATTAGTTCAAAATGACAAACATTGGCACGCCCCCGGATGCGTTGCCTACCTTTGGATATAGGACTGGATTTGGAGAAAGGGTTGGGGAAATGGGGAGGGATAGGATGGGAATGGGCTCTGACACATCTCACTCACTACCGAAACACGTACGCACATTAGGGAAATAAGATTAAGTGGGAAATGCAGTACATTTCAAGGCAGTCTTCTGTCAGCATTCGTTATAATACTCTTGTCAGATGTTACAAACGTGTTCAAAGTAACAAATATCTAGTAGATATACGATATAACACGCAGTAGAACGATACGATGGGCGACTAGAAAGTCGCAAAGTCGCATCAATCCCATTTCGTCCCGCGGGTCTCGTAAAAGTCGACTAAGGGACAAGCCTGTGGACCTAAATTCATTAAGTGGTCCATTTAAAGAGGAGACTCGCCAACCCGCTTCGCCAGCGTGACGTTTTATCCCTATACATCATCAATATTAGGACTAAAGTCATATTGTAATTATTATTATTTTGACATTTTTGTATTTTTTTTTTTTATAGAGAAGAGGGCGGACGAGCAAGCGGTCTCACGTGATCGTAAGTGTTACCGCCGCCCATGGACACCTGCAACACCAGGGGGTATGCGGGCGCGCCGCCGACCTTGCAAAATCCTATTCACAGCTTTCTTGAAGAACCCCATGTCGTAGTATTGATACTGACATGTCAAACGTAGGTACCTACTGACCACGTAGATCTAACTGACATACTTAAAATTATAATTTGACATTTTGCTATTTGATACAATATGATTTTTGACATTTCTAATACGAATCAATCAAGCAATCACCTCTGACCTCTTTTTGTTTGTATTGGTTAAAATAATTATATTGATATTCGCCAATTGATGTAAATATTAATTATATTCTAGTTTGGACCTGGGTGCGTGGCTTAATATTTATTTTAAATATATAAATAAACATCTGTGTAAATTGTACTTTATTGTAATTGTAGAGTTATTACACGCTTTGTTACAATATAATGTGTATCATCTGATTAAAATTATCAACTGTTTTGTACTCACATTTATACAAATAAACTATTATTATTATTATTACATTGGGCATGAGGAATCCCAGGGCACTCCATAAGGTAAGGCTCTCCATCAGTGGGCGTTTGAACGTTTGTTATTCTGGATTGATGATGGCATGTATCGCAAATGTCGTAGTGCAACAGTACCCCCCTTAAACCATCAGGCGGACTGTCTGTTCATCTCCCACCTTTTTTTCTACAAAGATTGAAGTTCTTCAAGAGAGCTGGGCAAAGAATTCTGTGAGAACATTCGAAGTTAACATTTTTATATAAAAAAAAAAGCTTTTATCCTGTTTACCAAGTAGTGAAATGACCGGAAAAATGACCTCATTGGATATTTACCACCCTTTTGCCTAGTCTCATCAATTAACCGCTCCGACAAACAATATTATTTCAATGTGGATGCGTCTCAATCTCATCTACAGTTCTAACTGGATTAATAAATAGTAAAGGCTAGTGTCACATTCGCAGACCTCCAAATTTTTCGAATTTATCACAGGCAAGCGGTGCCGGCGACTTAGTTCGCGTGAACTTCAGCAATTCCCGTGGGAACTCTTTAGCTGATCGGGATAAAAATGTGAAAAATAAGCTATAACTGTGCCAAGTTTTATTAAATTCTGTCCAGTATTATTTGCGTGATGCGTGTTCAAACAAACAGCCAAAAATTCTAAAAGTAACTGTTTTGGCTTCTGTATAAGTAATTCTAATTCTATTAAAAATTAAGTAATTCTAAATTCTAAATTAAGTATATTCTAATTAAGTAATTCTAAATTCTAATTAAGTATTCTAAATTAAGTAAATTAAGGCCTTAGGCCACTCTAGAGGCCGAAAAAAATAGGCTTTTTGGGATTTTTTTTTCAGAAATACTACAAAATAAATCGAGATAACAGAAACGTGATTTTATTATTCATATCAGTGACTGCTTACAATAATTTTTTTGAAACAATTTAGTGCAAAATGGCGGCTGCGCAGCGTTTTTGCGATGACGTCTCTTTTTTTTCGGGGTCCACGGCCGGACTAACAGCTCCTGTAACTTTTTAAATCATAATGAGCCAATGAATTTTTTTTATTATATATAATAACTGCTATAGAAGTACGTAGGATTTTTGCGATATATTGATTTTTGGCCAAATGGCGCCCTTCTAAAGTGGAAAGTGAAGAACTTGCCTAAAAAATTGTCAGATAATTGTTAATAACGAATGAACTACGCAATATAAAAAAAAAATCCTACGTACTTCCATAGACAATGTATTTTTCAAGATATTTTCAAAATTTCAAGTTAATCGGTTGAAAATTATGAGTTATGAGTCCGGCCAACTTGAAAAATGCAGTATTGAGATAAACGCGTTTGAAGTTTTGAGTAGTATAAAATCATGAATAATTTTACAATACCTTTAATCTGCGATGCCTGCACCATACAATTGGCCTTCCAGATTATCTTCCTGCTCTTGCATTTCTTTTCTGCTTGATCTTGAAGCGATTCTTGCCTCTTTTACCCGGTCGGACAGCGATCTTTCTGCAAGCTTTATGCGCTGTTTGTCGATCTCCAGGCACATTTCGTAGCTGTTCGGGCCGATTTCCAAGTTCATTGCCTCCATTACGTGCAAAATTGAAGCAAACCCGTCATTGAACACACAAACTGCAATATCCGTGGCTACATCCAAGATTGTTTTACCACTCGAAATGGATTTCGGGGCCAATGCCCACACAGTGGAATTGAAGCTTTCATTATTGTTTTGTGTGTAACCACCGATGCACCGAGTTAGAAGATCTTCACTGGTCAGTTCTTCATAGATTGGTTTGATAGCTTCATAGACTTGAATTGGAAGAGCTGACTTATGTTTGTAGTCAGCCAAAGTATTTGTAGCTTTAGCGCGTTGCCATGAGCACCATGAATCCTCTCCAATAGGACATTTGTCGTGCTGCGGTTTATCATCAGTAGATAATTTGTGATCCAGTGTAGCCCATATACTGCTTCTCATGTTCTTAACTGAATCACTGTTTCTACGAATCGCTAATCCATAATAAATAGATAGCTCGTCTATAAGTTTCCCAGTCAATTTGCCCCTTCCACCGAGACCTTTTGTCTTCTTTTTCAACTTACGTAGTCGGGTGCCCATTCGCTTTTGCACGTGATCTATGCACTCTTTCTTGAGTACTGTGAAATCCTCATACGGCTTAGCATCTGTAATGCCTTTGAAAGTCTTAGAATCACCGTCACCAATATAGTGAGTATATTTGAGCTGGTGCAAAGTTTCAGAGCGGCGAAACATCTCAACAACTGCATCGACTTCCATTTTTCCTGCCGATCCATCGTGATTCACAGCGCATTCTTCTGCATGATTTTCTGCCCACTCCGCATATTCTTCGGTATCTTTTTTTTTAGCCCAATATTCACACGCCTTACAGTATTTTGATTTTACTACACAATCAACGATTTTTCCAGAGTTATAGCCAATAAGAGTCGTTATCCCATATAAAGACGTAAATCCACGTTTTCTCCACGAGCCATCGCCTGATACTACAATTCCATTTTCTCCATTTTCAATAGATACGGTTTTCTCTTCTTTCGCAGCTCTCATCATACTGTTCTTGCAAACTAGATTGGTTGCAGTGCTCATTTTTTTGACAACCTTATCGTAGAATGAGTGAAAGGTAGACCGAGGTAATTCCATGAATGCACAGAATTTTCTTATTCCGTGCCAACCAACTCCAAGCAATCGCATGGCAATTATGATTCTACGGTTGATTTCATAGCCTTTCTCAACAAGTGGACAACTCGGTATCTCAGTCTTTTCACAATTCTGACAGGACACTACTAGTTTGAATCCCAAACCACGCTTACTGCTTTCAGTAAATTTCACTTCCGATTGGCATATCTTACAAACGACAGCGTTCGAAATAGCCGAAAATACTGCGATAAAGTCTATACCAAACGATATCCGATACCCAAACGCTGGATTCACTTCAATATCATACAAATCTTCCGATTGCTTCAGTTTTTTTGCCGATGTACTGGCATTCAAGTCGTCTGGTGCTTCTAACTCATGGCGATTCAATGGTCTTCTTCGAGATATTTTTGGTCTCTTTCTGGTGCAAAACGTCGTTTTTATTCCTTTCTTCTCACTGTACACCACTTTATCACTCATTGTAGAAACAATTTAATAATTATACAGGGAAAAAGAAGTGAAAATTCACAGAAGTATCGAGGAAAACAAGTGTTTGTCGACTAGCGTCCTTCTCAAATGCTTGGCTGTGCCTAACTAACTGAAAGAGACGTTCGACAAGTCTAAACTCGTCTAGACTAGTCAGGAAATAAATACTTTCAATAACATCTGCCGTATACCTGCTCTAGTCCCCTAACATACCTTCTCCCTAGCGCTCACAAAAGGAACTCGCTGCGGACCAGACGGCCTTGTACTAAAATTCGAAAACCGAGTACCTAAAGGTTTTTCCCGGCCATAATCTTTTGGGACATCATTTTTGAGGTCCTAGGGGACCACTTGGAATTAAAAAAAAAAAATCGATTTTTATTTTTTTATTTGCCACATAGTACATAGAGTACATACCTTCATAGAGTACACTGCAGCGATTTTTTTTAAATATTTCAATTAGAGCACGCTACGCGTATAAAAAATGAAATGGCGGATAAAAGATTCACTAAATGTTAATCATTCGTACTTCATTTTGCAGTTACTTTTTTCAAAAAATATTTCATGTACAGACACGGCTGTTTTACAATTTTATTATACATTTCATTATTTTATTATTGTATGTAAATATACCGATATAGAATAGATAGCCATTTTATTTGAAGGATATGTCCTTATCGTATTTAGAATAACACCAGCCCATCTCTTCTTGTAGGTATCGTAAAAAGGGACAACAAAAAACGACACGCTCTTAGGAAATACACCACCTCTAAAAGAATGTGCTTGAACCCGCTTGAACAATGTGGCGTTTTAATGCCATACATTCATCGTGCACAAGATAATATGCAAGGGCTGGCTATAGTTACTGTATAAAAGTAGCGAAATTTCCCTTCAATCATATTAAGCTGTATACCTTACAAAATGTCGCTTAAAAAATAATCTGTGTCCTTGACATTTCTTTCTGAAAGGATAATGAAAACATGTTTTTCATCTTACTAAAATATTTCAAAATCACCAGTGGGTCCACACCCTTTTCTGACAAGATATAGACGTGCCCCGATCAAATATACATAAAAGGATACCCGTCCGTCCGTCTATCAAGTTTATGGAGTACGCTTGAACGGTCCAAATACATAAAACATTTTATGTAAGAGATTTGCTTTAGAAACTAGTTCGGAACTGGTTTCCAGATGGATCAGCTATTTTTTAATTTATCTTCGACAGCAAAATGATTTGCTTCGTGTTCAACCTGGAATCAATGCAATGTATTTTCAATTTTTGCAATTGAACTGGACTGGATTTGCCAATTCATAAAGGGCTCATTCGTGATTCTCATTCGTTGACTCTCATTTGTGAAGTCAGGAATTCAAATTATATATAGAGTTAAATAAAATATAACTGCACACTCCTATTATTAAAACTAAAAACTTTTAGATTTTTTTTTAAATAAACATATTTATAAGTAAACACTAAAGAAGGTGAAGTGTGTAGGTATATTGTACAAATCAAGTTGTACGTGAAATAGAGAATTTGAGATTGTCGCGAGGAAGTTTGTGTATGTGCGCGTAAATTTTATCAGTAGCCCGAAAAACTCCGTGAGGTTTATTCTAGACTTTTGGCTGGGAAATCGGAGAAGTAAAGTCGAGTTTTTGTTTGATTAATATTTTGTGTATTGTAGGGTTTTGTGTTTTAATAATGATAGTTTATTAAACTTCAAAGTGTCTCATATTTGTTAGTAATGTTTGTGATAACCAAATAAAAGCATAGGACTGCGATTTTCGTGTGCTTCCAAGGACTCACTAAAACTCACTAAAACTTGACACAGGCACAATGCGCTAATTGTGCTATTGCCACTTAAGAAAAAGTTTTTTTTTTTATAGAAAAGAAAACAGATGATAATGTGGGAAAAAACCTAGAATCATGAACAACCGAAAGGCAAAGAGCTTCTTCAATACCTACAAGTAAATCATAACAATCAAATAAAACAGCGCACGAAGGTGTCAGACCTTGGAATTTCTGCATTCTCATGTGATTTTATACTATTGTGTGGACCTTATTGAATTAAAGTATCCTTAGATGTATCATTAGTCAGTGGCAAATGGGAGTTGCAAGTCAGCAACAACATGAATTATGGAAACTTTCCGAAGAATGGGTGTTCGTATGGATAATTCGAAAAGGGTATGTACCATGTATGTATATACCTATCTACATACAGCTATAACAAACTAGCTTCTAGCCGTGGCTTTGCTCGCGTGTACTAAGCAGCTGTGAAAGATATATAACACCAGTAAAAGCACCGACATGATGTTTTTCCCCGATGAAAATCCATCCAGTAGTTTTTAAGTAATTCTATTACAAATATTTTTTTTTATTTGCCTCTATAGCTCAATTTCTTTCTCTCATATGAAGATGACACATATACCAGTTTTCCTTCTGGATACTTTGCTATACAGTAGTGAAAACTCGATTAAAATCCGTTTAGTAGTTTTTACGTGATGTTCTAACAGACAGGCATACAGACATAAATTTAAAAAAATACTATTTGGGTTCTGTAGCTTACAACGAGACCACCGATTTTACTTTTGTAAATTAAGTCCTTGTATAGATTCAACCCTTTTTTCAATATATGTACTGACATTCCCCATTGGTGAGGACAAAGAAATTTATAAACAAAATTATTGTTTTATTGGACGTTTAACATATTAATTGTTTTAAAAAATACAATAAAACATTAACTTTATTACTACATTAACGATGTCCATGAATGTAAATTTAATTTTTTTTTTTAATGAGCGTTATGAACATTTATGTCTCGGAGGGGGAGAGTGCACGCTGCAACCCAACAGCCGCTGGGCGCACTTGACTGGCCTCGTTACCCCTCTCTCACTGAATACTACCTTGCATTTTCCACTTTATCATATTCCCCAATGTATGTACGTGTTTCGGTAGTGAGTGAGATGTGCTAGAGCCCATTTCCATCCTATCCCTTCCCATTTTCCCAACACTTTCTCCAAATTCATTCCTATATCTCCAAAGGTAGGCTACAGTACATCCGGGGGCGTGCCAACGTTTGCCATTTTGGACTAATGTTGGCGTGTATCGCGGATGTCTATGGACGACAGTATCCACTTACCACCAGGTTGACTGTATGCTCGTGTGCCATCTTCTTAATATAAAAAAAAAATATATATTTGCTACATAACATTTAAACTAGTTCAAAATTACGAAATTTCAAATACAAAACTAATTTCCGTTGTCCCCCCGGTGTCACTAGGGACAGTGGTGACATTTTTTTCTACAATTCCCTATGTCGCCGTCAATGGAGTTTGCCAGTAGGGACAGCAGTATCAAACCGCTTCACTTGGTATGCAATTTGCGTCAGATTTTATAAATTAGATCACCTTGTCTTAGACGGCCTCTAGACCTACAATAAAATTGTACAATCATATCATTGCACAATATTATTGAATCGCGCCTTGCAAGCAAACGAGATTTGATACATTCTCTAAACGATTTATCTGTTGTAATTTGATACATTCTCTAAACAATTTATCTGTTGTAATTTGATACATTCTCTAAACGATTTATCTGTTGTAATTAGATACATTCTCTAAACAATTTATCTGTTGTAATTTGATACATTCTCTAAACTATTTATCTGTTGTAATTTATCTGTCTTATTTATGTATGTGTATTTATTATAGAGACTAACCTTAAGGCATTAATTCTGCCTTTCAATGTCAAGTACTTGTACAATGTAGTTTAAATTAATAAATGAAGTTTAAGTAATTTTTGGCACAAGATTACCAAAAATGTTACCGTTTAAAGTCGAAATGTAAGGAATATGTAGTGAATATTAATGTGGCCGCTTTCAGTAAAAACGCCGAGAAATAATAAGTAATAAAGGACCCGAAGGCTTTCCGAAAAGGGCTCCTCCGTACCCTATTACGCACAACAGTTTCGTAGGAACAATTACTTAATCAGCTAAACTATGTTACAAACCCTTATTACATTCTCTACGAACATAGAAATTGTTACGTACCGGATTGTTAATATTGTGTGTGGAAAATAAAAACCGTATGTATATTCTATATTCAGAGGACGCTAGTTACCCCAAGAGTTAATATTAACAATATTTATATCTTGCAAACATTGCTACATTTCAAAAACAAAATATTTCATTGCTAGTTGCCACCGCAATTTAGTCTGGCTGGAGCAGAAAAAAGATTAATTTCTTTAAGGCTTGGCTTTAATATCTTGGAAACATTCTTCAAAAAAAAAAAGTATTTTTAAAAGGCTTGTAAATTGCATCCTATTGTGCTAATAAAAAGAAGTAGAAATTATTTATTTGTTTAAATTAATCTTTAGAAATTACAAAACGTATGGAAAAATCTTTCAATATGAGAAGAATAATTTATAATAATTTATAATTTATTCTTTTTTGAGACGTGTCAGTACGGAAAAGTTGAGAAAAGCTAATAAGCTAAAAGCTAATAATAAGTTAATAAATGAAAATTAATGAAATCTAATAAAAATTAATCCAATTTCGTTGAAAATTCTAAGTTGGTAAAATTGGGTCTTTTGATTTTTCAATAACTATATCATCATTTTTAAAGAGGAAAAGTGTTATACAATTTTAGAATATACATTAATTAAACATTTTTCTTAAATAATTGGCCAGTCTAGGTTTGTTGTACTCTAGGTTTTGTATTGTTATTTCGTTTTTTTGGTGACTAAAGGTCAAATTCAAATTATTAGGCGAAGGTTGTACCTTAACATGAGACAAACGTAAAATTTTGGTAGATATAACAGGTAGGATATTATCTTCGAATATAATAATCACAAGACAGAATGTGATTTTTCGTATTTTGTAGTTGCAGTACTCACATTACTGACCAAGGGTGTCAATTTCTTTTTTAAATGAAAAAAGTGCCAATATCTATGTAGAAAACCGTGCGACTTTCACTAGAATCAAATGGTGGTCATCGGCTAAGGTCGCCTATCGACAATCTTGGCTACCTTGGCCAGCTCGGCCACTGGCATCCTGTATAAGTTTTGTTATTATTGTTTAAACAATGTCAATAATCAATGTCCCCAGCTACAATGTTTCTGATTATGAAGATTTAGTTCTTGAGAATTAAGAACTGAAAACCTTCATTATTTGCGAGTTAAATTCGTATAGGGGATAACAGGACGGCAAATTAAGCGTATTTTTAAACTAACGAATACGAAATCATAAAGTCAACGTTAAAAATAATAATACAAAAATAAAAAAAAGATAAGAAAATATAATAAATAAATGCAGATTAAATAATAAAAATAGTTTAAAATAGTATATGAGCATATAAAACCCGTTTAGCATAAATACATGTGGAAGATTATTTCTAAAACTAAACACGCTTTATAAATCTTTGCTTTTTTATAGATCTAATTCAATCTTACAATGAAGGTGACAACCCTAAGAAAGAGTGTAGAGCTAGCGTTAACCCATTGATAAAAAAACATTAAATACACTACATACATTAGTTTAATCACAGAAATGAGTCTGATTCCTTTGCGAAGCTATTTCGACGTACAGTCATGTCCTACTTCCTGGCATTGGATATTCCTGACTGTACATGTCTTTCTTACTTCCTGACGGTGACATGGCAATGTACGGACTCTAGACTGGTATGAGAAAATGAACTAGAAATGTACTAAATTGTACTATCAACCAAATTAAACGTATTAAAAAATAATCAGTGTCCGAAATGTCACCTCCACGATACTCTTTAGCAGACGCTATGTGTTCCAATAACAATCGATCGAATTTGTAAGTATTTTTGAAGGTTTGAAAAATTTACGAGAAATGTTCATTCAGATTTTCAATAGTTTTTGTGTATAATAATTATATAGGTACGTTAATAAGACAAAAAAACATTTTTGGAATTTTTAATATTCTTCGTTACGAGTAGTTACATTTATTTTGGTTTAAAGTACAATTTAGTACATTTCTAGTTAAATTTTTTTCATACCAGTCTGGAGTCCGTACGCTGCCATGTCACTACCAGGAAACAAGACACGTACAGTCAGGAATATTCAAAACCAAGAGCTTACAGGTATAGTTTGTTCTATATGTCTCTTTGTTCTATATTATGACTTTTTTATTACTTTTGCTCCTTGAAGGAGAAAACACAATAAAATATATTAAGGAAAGACTGCTAAAGAACGACTGAGGTGCTGCACACTTTTGCGAACTCATTTAAACATTGTGTATCTATATTTTTTTTTACATCAATGTAGGAACAAACGGACTTACCCGGCGATAGTGTTACAGTAACAGTTGCAGAGGCGTCCGGTAGGTACGTCTCAAATACCTCTGCAAAAATTACATAGAAAATTTTACTGACTGAATATACCTTTCGCTTGTTTCACACCATACCATCAGCCTATGTCTCCCCACTGCTGGATACAGGCGTCTCCCAAGGACCGACACCACACACGGGGTTCTGCCCTTCTCGTTGAGCTACTACCAGCGGCTTTCTTCAAGTCGTCTGTCCACGTTACTGTAGGTGTCTCACGCTATATTTCGCGGTACGTGGTTATCCATTGAACATATTTAATGTATAAATATGTTTTTCACGCATGTTTACTTTTGTTATTTTCGACGTTTCGACCGGGTTCAACCATAGTCACGAACTGAAGAAGCCCTTATTTACTAGAGATGAATTAATAAAAGAATTGTATTGTTATAATGATATTATATAGTATTGCGTAGTCACATTTTCTATATCTATACTCTATTACTAATATATAAAGAGGTAAAATTGTGTGTTTGTGGGCATGTTGGGGGTAATCTCTGGAACTACTGAACCGATTTCAAAATTGTTTTTTACAAATAGGAGACTACATTATCCGTGTCTAATATAGGCTATATTTTATTATTTTATTTTGAAAACTTGTAAAAAAAGTAAACATTTTTTTGATAATTTAAATAGTGTAATGCAGTAAGTCTGTTACTTATTCCTCCCTTATGCGGGGTGGGGGTGGAGGGGGGGGGGGGGTACATCTAATCACCTGTAATTATCCCAATTAATAAATGAATGAATACAGTTGCAGACAATGACCATGGTTTCTCTAAACCCAGCTGAATAACATAAAAAGCTTAAACATACGCGTATAAGACCCGTTTAATAGATTAACATAATTATTTTAACCCCATACCTACACAATTTATATATGTATTGAATTTTTTTATAGAAAGACGTGGCAAACGTACTGAAAGTTCACCTGATGATAAATGAATCCTGTCGCCCATGAATGAGCATGCGCAATATATGTCAATTGCAATCAACCTTTTCAGTATCCAATTCTGGACTTGCGCCTCTTCAATACACACTGTCTAGTGCGTGAGGCATGTATGGCCTTCAATCGCCACGCTGGCCGAGCGGGTTGGGTAGTCAACTCTTTTAATGGTGATGTTCCACACGGCTTGTGGTAGCCGCTTTCATGTCCGTTAGTCACATTCTACGATATCCACGGGAAGAAATAGAGTAGTGCTATTCTACAACCGACCATCCCTAAATTGTGAATCGTTTATTATATATCAATATTAGTAAGGAATTAAAAATATGGGCACACCCCCGGATGGGCCGTGTGTTAGATATCTGTGGTACAGTTCACGAAAGATGCATTTACTCAATATGTTTTGGGCCCATCGATTTGAGAATACATACCTAGATATTAACATATCTAGTATAACATACAAGCACTGTAGGGCAGCCAGGTTACAGTCTAATAGCGTTCTAATATATGTTCAATAAATAGCTCTCGAATACTTTATTTCATGTTATATGAAAATGGAACATTCTTATTACGTAGTACCTACTTAAGTTTCAAATTTGACTTTATCTGCTTCACCCTCCCTTGGAGTCGCCAACTGGATTTCTTCGATAAGAACGTATGATGTGTCATCTAGTCTATTCTCATATCGATGTTTGGACCTTTCCAAATTGTTAAAACTCCTATTCTAAATCGTAATTTCAAATAAAGCGCCGATTTTCATTAAAAATCTTCAGACAAATAGTTTTTCAATATCTATTCATATCGTTTCTACGAAAACTAACTCGTATTCTACTATATATAAACTAAAGTAAAGTAAAGTAAGACGTAAGATGCTCGAAACTGTAACTCAAATAGCAACTCCACAGGGTTTAAGGCTCTAAGGTTAAGGGCTCTCAAAAGGTTTTAAGTCAAATAGTGTCTTCAGTGTGAAACCCATAAGTAAGTTCAAAGTCACGAAAGTTATTAAATCTACTATGAAAAGTTAGTTTCTCTCGTAAACTATCTTCTGTCACCTTAAGTCGTATAACTTATAAGATTTTCGCCTTTTGCACATCTCACGTATTTATCGTGTTATCTGATCAATTTAAACTAGTACAGAGGTCGGACTTAATACTTAGTGGCATTCTGTGCCGGTCAACTTTTGCTTAAACGGAAATGCATGACGGTTGAGCAAAGCAAAGTTCTTACTTGAACGGACACAAAAAAGTCCTAATGTTATTCCTAATTATCAAGTCCTAATTATTAATTCAAACCATAGCACTACACTATGAATTAACCTAACAGACATTATCCTAATAGAAATTCAATAAATTACTTATCTGTTTCTTGTTTTTACACAATAAGTTACCGGGGTACTATAAATAAAGTATGTAAGTAAGGACCGTATGTATTCTCAAATCGATGTTGTAAATCCAGATTTTTTTTAAGATCGCAATGAGCTTGTTCCATCTCATATAAGGTTAATGGGTAACCAAGAAGGCGATAAACTGGCGAAGTTAGCTGTATTGGAAACATGTGAAATACTCATCGTGTCAGATTACACAGAAGTGTACCTATCTACTCACGAAGTTTAAAGTCAAATGTTATAACAATTTTAAGGAATATTATGATGAGAGAAGTAGAAAAAAAGGCATATGGTATAAAAGCATCCAGTGTTGAAAATGAATAGATCCAGACTTAAATTAGCTTTTAGACTACGTCCATGGTGTACTACAGGTGTCCATGGGCGGCAATAACACTTACCATCACGCGGGACCGCTTGCTCGTCCGCCTACTTCACTATATAAAAAAAACTACGTTGTGGGCACTATCCCTGTAGGAAGTTTGGATGTTTAAGGGAAAAAGTAGACTTGCCCAATTGTGAAGTTTACCAATGGAATGTGCCAGGAACGAGAGAGAGAGGCCGTCATTGATGCATAAATATAAAATAAACAGGCACAATACAGGTGCATTTGTTGCCATATATTAAGAGCCGCATTGTGATGCGGCAACTATGTATATTATTTAATATGTTCATGCATCAGTGAAACCTTTGGTTTCTTAATGTGTACTTATATTAATATGTATCGTAACTGCAAGATCACGGGATGATGGGGCTGACATACCACCCTTGTAGGACAATAGCACCGAAACGAAAAAGGTAATAAAAAAAAACAGATTTCAATTAGGTAATCATTAGATTTTATCGGGATAATTTGTGTAGATTTAATTCTGGTGAACAAAGATTGAACATAGTGAACAAACAAAGATTCCAATAAAAATCTGAACTTAAGTATGTAATAGGATATTTATCAATTTTATTATTTTTCGGCGCTTAATTAAATCTCTGGGTTTTTAAAAACTGATTTCATTGTTATCCTGCGACATACGAGTATATTGTAAAAGTCGTGTCTAAACTATTTATCGCATGTAATTTCGTTGAATTTAACATTCCCATGTTAGTCTATCAACCCTCATCCATTTACGTTAAGAAATCATAATTCCATTGATTGTTTTATTCCAGTTTATCACTTATCAAAATCTTTGAGGATTCTTCATTAACCACAAATTGACAATTTTGAATTAATAATTATTAACCTTTACTTATTTATCCAGATAATATGTAGATATTATATATACCATATATATATAATTATTATAATAATATATAATAAATATTATATATACATATATATATTTATGTATTATTACCACTTGTATCCCTTCTATTAACCCCTTTCAACCCATCAATACTAAAATATTGCTTACAATTATATGATGCTTTTAAACATGCTAACATGTGTAACTTATCATTGCTGGAAGCCTGGAACAATATTTTTTTTAAACTTTGTTGCATTTAGCATGTAACATTTTTATTTATAGCATGTAGTGAATTCTTGACAAAAAAAAAATCATGTGAAATGGATTTTCAATCAATCGTGTCGGTGCTTTTGCAGGTGTTAAAAATCTTTTACAGCTGCTTAGTCCACGCGATCGAAGCTAGTTTTAAATAATAATCTTTTCTTCGGACCATGATTTATATAACGGGTTTTTCAACAAGAACTTTGTTTTCTAAAACAAAAAATTTAGATGAAGATGATTCAAATTTTTATTGTATTACGAAGAGAAAAGTTCGGCAATTATGAATGAAAAATGATATCTGGCAAATGTCCACCACGACCACGCTGACAGATGTCGATTCTTTCAACAAAGTTTTTAATCACTTTTTGGCAAAATGGCGGGTCTATTTCGTTAATCACATCACGGATATTGAGTTTTAAGGCTGCAATCGATTCGATTGGCTCCGTATAGACTCTTACTTACTTATCCACAATTGTTAGTGAATGAGTGAAACAATTATAAATAAATAAATAGAGAGTAATGGAGAGTATTTTGAGAAGTTGTAATAAAAAATTGTGTTCTAAATCACATATTTTTTTTTATATCTCAAAATTTCCCTATTCAGACGCATGTCCGTATTTTATGTTTTTTTTTTTTTTTTTTTATAGATTAGTGGGCGGACGAGCAAGCGGTCCCACGTGGTGATAAGTGTTACCGCCGCCCATGGGCACCTGCAACACCAGGGGGTATGCGGGTGCGCCGCCGACCTTGCAAAATCCTATTCACAGCTCTCTTGAAGAACCCCATATCGTAGCTCAATGGAAAGACCTCTTGAGGCAGTTCGTTCCACAGCCTACGGGTTCGCGGTATAAAATAATTTTTGGACCGAACAGTGCGCGACACCTCCGTATCGAGGAAATGCGGATGGACCGCACTTCTGTGACGGGAGGTGCGGTTGCGGAGAAACCCGAGGTGGGAATTATATTAAACAATTCTTCAGAGCATTCCCCATTGTACAGGCGGTAGAACACACAGAGAGACGCAACGTCTCTCCGAATGCTGAGGGATTCTAAACCGCCCGTGAGAGTGGGATCGTCGACAATACGAACAGCACGTCGTTGGATGGAGTCAAATGGGTCCAATTGGTATTTCGGTGCGCCGGCCCAGAGATGAGAGCAGTACTCCATATGGGGCCTCACCTGAGCTTTGTAAAGCATAAGGAGTTGCCCAGGTTTGAAGTACCGCTTCGCTCTGTTCAGCACACCGAGCTTTTTGGAGGCCATTTTGGCCTTATTTTCCAGATGACCCCTGAATTCGACTTTGCTGGAGATGTCGATTCCAAGGATCCCGATACTCTCCAAGATCTTAAGAGGTATGCTCTGAAAGCGAGGTGCTACAACAAAAGGGGCTTTTTTAGCGGTGAATGCACAGACTTGCGTCTTACTGGGGTTGAAATCCACTAGGTTTAGAGAACCCCAAATCGAGACTAGATCTAAAGAGTCTTCGATTTCAGACACAAGCCTGGCGCGACTCTCTTCCACTTCGACCCGAGGGATGTTGGCGCGGCCCTTGTACAAGGCGTCTCCAGTACTGTCATCTGCATAGCAACGTATGTCACCAATTTGCAACAGGTCGTTGATATGCAGAAGGAACAGAGTTGGAGACAGCACGGAGCCTTGCGGGACGCCAGCGTTAATAGACATGGTATCGGAGCAGCTACCATCGATAACGACTCTGATGCTCCGTCCAGTCAGGAAACTGGCAACCCATTCGCATAATCCCTCGGGTATCCCGAAAGATGGTAACTTGGAAAGCAGCGATTTGTGCCATACCCGGTCAAAAGCTTTCGCAATGTCTAGGCCTACAGCCAGAGCCTCGCCTCTACTCTCAATGGCGTCAGCCCAGCGGTGTGTTAAATACGCTAAAAGATCACCAGCGGAGCGATTATGGCGAAATCCATATTGACGGTCGCTAATCAGCTGGTGATCCTCTAGGTACCCAAGGAGCTGTGTGTTTATGACACGCTCCATCACCTTGGAGAGGAGGGAGGTGATCGCTATTGGCCTGTAGTTGGCCGGGTCTGTGCGGTCACCCTTTTTAGGTAAAGGGTGAACATGAGCTACCTTCCATGTTGACGGGAAGCTTTTTGTAGAGTATGAGAGCCTAAAGAGTCGCGTAAGCACCGGGGACAACTCGGGAGCGCAAAATTTAAGCACCACTGCAGGAATACCATCAGGCCCACTCGATTTTCGGACATCAAGAGATGCTAGAGCTCGCCGGACATCACGCTGTGTGAAACAGATTTCCGGCATGGAGCTTGTGCACCTTGAGATAGACTGTGGTGAGGCACCTCTATCGTCCAGTGTCGAGTTTGAGGCAAAGAGATAGCCCAAGAGATCGGCTTTCTCCTTCGCCCCATGGGCCAGTGACTCATCGAGTTTCCGCAGTGGAGGGAGTGACGACTGACAGAAGTTACCTTCAGCAGCCTTAGCGAGCGACCAGAAAGCCCGGCTTCCAGAAGGATAGCTAGCTAGTCGGTCGCCAATTCTGCGGATGTGCTCATTCTTTGCTCTGACAATGATCTTCTTGCTGCACCTCGAGGTAGCGTTAAATTTCTTCCTCAAGTCGGAGGTATTCGGATCTTCGGACACCTGTGCTCTGGCCCAGGCCCTGTATGCGGCCCGTTTATTACGACGGGCCTCTCTGTAGGACTGATTGAACCATGGTTGGCTCCGTCCGCCTACCGGTATCGCGGTGCAAGGAATATAACATTCCATGCCCTGCAACACCACGTCGATAACGGAGTCTGCACAGGTATCCGGATCTCCCGACGAGAAACAAAGCTGCCTCCAGGGATAAGAGGCGTAAAATTCGCGCAACCCATCCCAATCTGCTGACTTGTAGTGCCAGACTTTGCGCGTTCCCTGTGAATGGGTCCGCACGGATTGCTTGGCTGGCACAGCAGTTCGAATGATACAATGGTCGGATGATCCTAACGGGGCATCAACAACAACATTGTAGTCATTCGGCCGCGTAGTCAGCAGGAGGTCCAGTAAGGAGGGAGTATGGCTCTCGATATCAGGTATCCTCGTAGGTGAGGACACCAACTGCGAGAAACCATAGGCCAGTGCAAAGTTATAGGCTGCTCTCCCTGCGCGGTCGGTAGTTCGGGATCCCAACCACTCTTCGTGGTGAGCGTTGAAATCACCAAGGATCACCACTTCCGCGCAAGGGAACTGCTCGAGCACTCTGTCAGTCGTTTCTTGTAGACGCTCAAAAAAACGAGTCGTCTCCGTATCACCGCTGTGGGACCTGTAAAGGCAAGCGTAGACTTTAGTGGAACGTCCGTAGTCAATACGCGCCCAGAGAATCGACAGGTCCCCGTCTTCAAAATGGCTGAGGCGGCGGCAACAAACATCCTCCCGGACGTACATGCATACCCCGGCACGTCGCACAAAACAGTGCTCCAGTTTGTAACCGGGGTAATGAAGATATGATGTATCGGCCGGGCAGGAAATCTGTGTCTCCGTCAAGAAAAGTAAGGCCGGCTTTGCCGTCTCAAGGTGGTAGTGGACGGCGTCGATGTTACTATGCATCCCTCTAATGTTGCAAAAGTCCACTTTAAATGTGGAACTTACAGGATGGGCCGCTGAGTGCACATTATACATTTTCTTGTTCCTGGCCATTGTGAGTGTGAATAGGAAAAATAAGAAGAGGGGGGACGGAGAGAGAAATGGTCGCATGTGGATCAAAGGACAAAGCACGGGGCGGAGAAAAAATCAGGTCACAAAGGTTGTGTGACTTGCTGGCGCGGGGTACGGAAGGGCCCCCGGTCCCCCCCCGGGGGCAGCAGTCGGGTTCCACTCCGGTCTCCTCCGGCACAACTGCTACCCCAAGGGATTTTTCACGTGCGGCGGGGCAGCCTCCTGGGGTGGAGATTAAAGTAAGATCCCCGGGTTCGGGCCACCAACAACCCGCGGGCGGTCAGCGGACAACCGTTTCACCGGGTCTCCCTGATCCCCGCGCCACCATGTCACGCCCATGCGCGTCTGTAATTCCCCGCAACCGCCGGTCCTCATTTCCACACGCAACAATCCCTCTCTCGGGACGAATTCTTCCGCTCACCGCCGGAACACGATGCGGGCCTCGCGGCTTATAAGGCATCATTATGGCGGCGGACTCCGACGGAAGGGTGGTAGCAATGCCGACGGAGTAACTCTCCCACCGCAAAAAGGGAACGCCATTGCCTCGTCAGTTAACAGCAGGATGCACCACAAGCAGGTGAGGTTGGCTTAGGCTCCAAAGATGGTAGGTGAACCTCTTACACCCTTACAAACAGCTTCTTATGTTATATTATAACTTTAATTTTCCTTACAAAATAACATAATTTTAAGTTGTTACCTCCGAGCAACTCCGGCTTCCCGAGGTTAACGTAGAATAAGACGTCTTTCTCGTAACTATCCTCTTCAATTATATGGAGCGGTATGAATGTTCTGTAACAATAAAAGGGATAATTAGTAAAACATAGTAATAAACTTTAGTTAGTACAGTAGTTGGTTAGTACAGATTTTGAAGATAAATCTTTTTTACAGTCAATATTTACATTTGGTACATAATTATAATTGACTCGAAGAAACGAGTAAAGCGTTCTTAGACATTTTAGAGCCGCGTTTCTGATCGAATAAAAAATAAAAAAGTATTTTAAAGACTTTCCAAAAATCAAGCAATTAGAAAAGTATTGCAGTCATATGAAAGCTATTTTTTTAATTTTCAGTTCGTTGTGTTTTCATATATCTTTTTTCACACATCTAACTCGCACCGAGTAAGTACACTCGTGCCAATTCACATGGATATTGTAGGTACCTATCTAATAGTAGCGGTTTGATAAAAGCTGTTCATCAGCGGCGTTGCCGTTTGTATTAACGTATAAAGAGTAACAATGTCAAAGGCTTCATTAAAAAAATATCTATATCCCAGAGAAAATATTAAGTTCAGAAAAAAGTCAGAAATTAACCCAGTATATGTCGTGGTCATTCAATGAAAATTAAAACTTCGAGGAAAGTCTTATTACGCTATCTGATGGCTCTTCATAAAGTGTCTAGACTTTTCATGAAGTACCAAATTACAGTAAGTGGCTACGACATTTATTCCACTCAAAAGAGTTACATTTCATTGCCGTCGGTGTCGATACCCTCGGCCCATGGGGTCCTACCCGGCATCCATTCTTTAAAGACCTCTCAAAGCGCCTTGTCGACAGCACTGGCGACCCTAGTTCTGAAAATTATCTCGCGCAGCGCATCAGACTCGCAATCCAGCGAGGTAACGCCACGAGCTTACTGGGTACCTTACCGCACGAACAAACTACTTTTTAACATTGTTTTAATTTCTTAGTCGCAAGCGACATTTATTTACTCTTTATGCACTATATTGTAAAAGTAAAGAGATTGTATATTATATTGTACAGGTACAGAGATTGTACACTATATTGTACAGGTAAAGAGATTGTACACTATATTGTACAGGTACAGAGATTGTACACTATATTGTACAGGTACAGAGATTGTACACTATATTGTACAGGTAAAGAGATTGTACACTATATTGTACAGGTACAGAGATTGTACACTATATTGTACAGGTACAGAGATTGTACAGTATATTGTACAGGTAAAGAGATTGTACACTATATTGTACAGGTACAGAGATTGTACACTATATTGTACAGGTACAGAGATTGTACACTATATTGTACTCTTTTCCGTAAATATAATAATACTTCATGTTGCAAATTAGAAAAAAGGAATTACAAGGATATTCGATTCATCGCTCAAGCGGATATCGATAACGTGTAATATATTTGTTTTTAATCTGCTACGGCACAATACTCGTGTCCCTAGCGAATTGAAGGGGCGAAGAAACAGTCTTCAAAGTACAAAGTAATAATGGTTCCCCATTCCATACATCATTGTCAGTAAAACTCGTGAAGGCTTCGGAGGCGTATAATCGAATTCAATCAACTCGAAGCCTTCCGTACCGCTTTACGTAATCGCTCACCTAATTTTTTTCCAATTTTTTTTTTGGACCAATCTAATAGACAGCCCACGTGATGGTAAGTGGTCACCTTCAGCCATGGGCATCTGCAACACCAGGAGAGAACCGCAGACTTTGAAGGGCTCTTGTTCATAAGTCTCTTGAAGAGCCAGCCCAGTGTTAATTCCGGCAGATAATTCCAAATGGTCTATGGTATAAAGTGTCTTGCTTGTGTCTTGACCAATATATACAAGGCTTAGAGCTGAAACGAGGTATCATCGAAAGTCCCATTTCACAGGAGACGCGAAAAACTATAGTGAATTAATTCTGGAAATTTGAACCGAAATATATTCATGACTATCACAAAAACTATATATACCCTTTACCTAATCTATAATTTTGCGCATAGATATTTAATGTAGGTATATAATATATTTATAGATGTAAATTTTGATTATTTTTTTGAAAAATAGTTATTTTGTTTATTTTGTCACTACTAAACAATTTATAATGTAGAACATTTTTTTGTAAACAGTGGAAATGAACAACACTAAGTTTTTTAAAACACATTAATTATTTACCATAAATCTTTATAACATACTTTTCAAAAGGAATTTTTCGAAAATTTATACCTTAGTTTTACAGCTGTGTTCGTGACTTACGTGTAAGGCATAGTAGACATATACAGTAATAAGTTCAACTTGTTGCAACTTGTTGATGTGCAAATTTAAATGTAAGGGGACATTTTTACAAATATTACGCCACTAGCGACCCACCCTCGCTTCATTTCGGTTTATAAGAGTATTTTCTTTTTTCAAAATTTTAAAAATAGCCTATGTCCATCTGGAATAATGTACCTTTCAAATGGTGAAAGAATTCTTCAAATAGGTGCAGTGGTTCCAGAGATTACCCTCCACATACACACAAACTCACAAAATTCGCACTCTCTCTTTATTATATTAGTATAGATTTTAAAATAATCCTGAGTAAGATAGGATAATTTCGAACTTGCTTAAAACTCCAAAATTACTTCCACTTATTTAAAATAGCAGAAATTAGGCTCTTTTGTTGACTCGGGTGAGAACACTTAGCAAATTTTCGGCGTAACGTTCTAACGCGAGATTAATGGTGAGGTATTATCGGAGCTTCATGGTTGAAGGGGCAACGCTGGTATAGCAGAAAAATATCCGTATAACCCTCGGTAAGTAAATTACTTTGGGATTGTATACGGTTGTAAAACTCGCGGTAAGGAGCTGAATTTGTAATATTTTGTAATACTTTGTATTTTTGACTTAGATGAGAAATATTGCAAATTTCATCACACCTCCCAATGTGCCTCTCCGTTCAAACCAAAGGTCAAGTTGGTAGAGACTGCCTCGAGGGATTGGGCTCGCCTTTTGTACGATTGAGTGCAATAAAAAAAAATAGGTCGGGGAGAAAGTCTTTTCGTATTTTGTATGTATGAAGCTGTGATCCAATATCTTTGATTGAACTGTTTGTACCTGGCTGGTTATGATACCATTAAAAAGGTAACATTTATAAAAAAGAAATAAAAAAATAAAAACCTGTTTCCCGCCATTTTTCAATTGTTTTTCTGTCCAAGAAAATGAGTGAATCTAACGAAGAAATTCGATACACTTAACAAATATAAAAACTTTATACGATAAAGTTTTACAAAAAAGGGAAAAATGCGACACAAGCCGCTAAAAAAAATTGTGCCGTTTATGGGCCTAATGCAGTGTCAGTAAGAGTAGTACAAAGTTGGTTCAAGCGTTTTCAATCAGGAAATATTAATGTTAAAGATGCAGTTCGCTCGGGTCGCCCTGTTACCGATAAAGTTGATTCCATTTGTGAAAAAGTGCAGCAAGATCGGCATATAAGTAGTTACGACATTGCTGATGAACTGAGCATTGGCCATAAAACAGTTTTGACTCATTTGAAAAAGTCTGGATTCACAAAAAAGCTCGATATTTGGGTACCACACGAGTTCACTGAAAGAAACCTAATGAACCGTGTACTCGTTTGCGATTCTCTATTAAAATGCAATGAAACCGAACCATTTTTGAAAATATTGATCACTGGTGATGAGAAGTGGATCACTTACGACAAGAACGTGCGGAAAAGATCATGGTCTAAATGCGGCCAAGCTCCACAGACTGTGGCGAAACCCGGATTAACGCGCAATATGGTGATGTTGTGTGTGTGGTGGGATTGGAAGAGCATCGTTCATTATGAGCTTTTACGAGTACCATCGGGCAAAACCATCGATTCGGATCTCTACTGCCAACAGCTAATGAGACTAAAGCAAGAAATTGAGAAAAAACGCCCGGAATTGATCAACAAAAAGGGTGTATTCACCCCCCCCCCCCCCCCCTTTTTTTCACTCTTTCTCATTTATAGAGGAGAGATGTATTTTAAATAATGTTTCGCGCCGTGTCTCGGGAACATCTCGCGCTCCCTCTTACGGCGGACGGAAGAAACAGTGCCGGGATTTACTCCCTTTCTGTAGTGGCACCTCTGTCCGCCAATACCGACAGGTCCCTGGAGTGACCCGTTTGGGTTGTGGTACCACCTCAGAATACTTCATGTCGCCCTCGCGACGATCAGCGTAATCGGCGACTTAAGAAGCCCCATCGGTTTACGCGCCCTCGGGCGCGATCTGGTCGCGCGGAAAGGCCTTGACATCGAGCGGCCGCGCGTGCAAGCGCGGGCGAACATGGTTGTAGCGAGGCGGCTGATGAATTCGTGCAGGCTCTCCATGTAGGCGTGGCGATGGTACACAGGGCTATGGACTGCTTCATACCGTGTGTTGTCGGCCGGTATTAAAATAGCACCACCTCCTCTCCTACCGTAGGCGTCGTGAATGGTGACTAAGGGATAACAAAGTCGCTACCATAAGCCCTCAGGAACTACAACACCTCTAAAAGACTGGACTCGCCAACTCGCTTGGTCAGCGTGGCGTTTTAAGGCCATACATCCCTCATGCACAAGATAACGTGTATGAGAAGGCCCAGTAGTGGACGATAAAAGGGCGGATTAACAGTTTCGATTGGACACTAGCCGCTTTTAAAAATGTCATATCACCATCTTATAGAAATAGATAGATAGATAGATTTTTTTATTTCATACACACAAGTGACCGCAATAATGTGACAATGTCTCATTCTAAAAATTAATTAAACATATTTATGCAAACTGGACGAGCGATTGATTGCCGCCGCTTGTCAAGAACTAGCTTCATTGATTTATTAGTAAGTCTCAATGAGGTGTCAAAAATATAGACAGATGTCGTTGTGAACGACGACGCGACAGTTGCATCGCAGAAGTATCGCGGAGACGTTCGGCTAAACAAATACGCAAAACTTCCTACAGAGAAGTTACATAAATTACCGCTAATATAATTAAAATATAATTTTCCGCAACGCTGTATTCAATTCCTTAATGTGCGTGCATTAGTGTCTTTAAGTGCCAACACAGGAGAACCAAGGGCCGGCGCCGGCAGAAGACTTCGGTGCACCAGACAGCTTTCAGGTCAGTGAAGCTTTATTATTGTACGGCTACGGCAATTAATCAAAATTAATAAATAAAATCCCCAAAATTACAGTCCACTTAAAAATCTACCCTCCACAAACAATAAGAATGAAATTAAAACAAGGCGACAAACTGTGCGGTCCCATGTGTGTCGAAAGGGTATCCGTCTCAGCACAAGCTGTATACCGTAGAAACAGCATACAGCGCTGATTTTCAGACGGAACCAAGACGCGTGAATCGGGTGTAACAGTGGTGTGCGCCGTTGAACATAATTCTTGGGCCTATAAGGTGTGTAGATAAATGTAAATTATAATTATGAGAGTGAGTCTTATCATCGTATTCCAAATGATCAAAGAAAATCAACGTTTGTGGGCACAATTGAAGATTCAGGAATCAGGATTTGTAAAAAGTATTAAGAATAGACAATAACGAAATTGAAACAATTCCTAATGACATAAAATTTTAAGAAATGTTTTTTTGCAAGAAATAAATTTTCTTGCAACTAAAGTAACTAATTTGTCAACTCACATATCGACACCGAAATTTTGAAAAGTTTCCGCTGGTTTTTCTCGAATGCCCTATAAATGTTGCCTATCCCTATTCTTGACATCCAAATATTTCTCAAGAAATTCACATAATTTATTTTCGCAAAGATCTAATGCCGAAATTAGTTCCAATTACTCATGCAGTTGTGACTGCTGCTGACGACTATAAATGCTCTCATGCAAATGCTTCTTCCCGCCAAAGTTCATTTGCAATGGCTCCGATGAGAATGAATAATTACAGTCTCGAATCTTGAATCTCGCGAACCTGGTGAGGGTAAGACGTTCTGCTTTGGGGCAATTTAGTTCATTAGTTAAACTTATTTGAAGCAAGTTTTGGGTTTATTTAGTACTGATATTTATTCGAACTTCGTAATGGAGAACTTCATTTAATTTTCGAAATATATTTCTATCTCTTCTAGATAATAAAGGGATAATGTTTATCTGTCTTTTGTTCGCGCTAATCTGATGAATTAATGGACCAATTTTATATGATTTTCGCTGTTTTCTTTTCCCGTTGCATCTGTATAAAATAAATTATAAAGATATTTACCTAACAAAAATAGGTACAGAAAGGTGCCTACCCCAAACTAGGACACTCTGTACTATGTAATAGTATACAGGTAGGTACACTTATTATTTAGCAGCGTCTATTTCTTTAATTTTGTTTTACAGTATTTAAATTACACAAATATATTACATTACCGTACGACGAGTCGTGCCAGTTATGACGCAAGGTGCAGAAACGTGGCCTCTGACGGTGGGCCTGATCCAGAAGTTTAAGTTCAGCGAGCTATGGAGAGAGCTATGCTCGAAATTTCATTGCAGGATACGGATTCGAATTGAAGACATTCGCCAGAGAACTAAAATCAGCGACATATGTCACAGAGTTTGCATGCTGAAGTGGCAGTGGGCAACTCGGATGGAGGCCACGTACCGGGAAGCGCAGTATGGGACGCCCTTTGACCAGGTGGACCGACGACTTGAAGAAGTTTACTGGTGGTAGTTAATGAAACATTGCCATTTCTGGCGTGCGAAATATTTTGAAAAATTAATAACGGCAATAATAAATAATTACAGAAATAAAAATGCCTCTATTTTTACATTTACGTCTAGTTTTTAATAGTTTTATTTTTGTTTCAATTTACGACTAGTTTATTTACTAATCTTGATTCTGTTTCATTGGATGATAATTTAATAGTTGAACATCGTGTGCGATGGAGAGCCTTGAGAGAAGCCTATATCCACCAGTGAGAGACAGAGGCTGATGGTATGGTATGGTATTATATTACCGTCGCACAGTGTGGTAAATAACATCGATAAATAGCATTAAATAAATGGAGGGGTTTCTATAAGGCAATATGTGTCTAATGTTATAAAATAATATATAAATAAATACAAAATACTAATTATTATTGCAGCTTTCTGTACAAGTATATGATAACTAAGATTTAGGCACATTTGAGTAATTTAATAAGTCGTGTAGTTCTTTAGGAAATGTTTTCAGTTTCTTTTTAGGACGTTGTCCTAAAAACTAAATCGACGGACGTCCATTTTGTGGCATCCACTCGGTAACAATTTTCACTCAGCTTTCTGGATGCATGCGACAAATGCATGCCCGGTCCCATTTCAGCTTAGCGGTCTTAGCATATGTATATGTAAATATAAAAACTTAAGTGAGATACCGTGTGTAAGTAAACTTTTTGCTTTGACATACAAGAATAAAACGAAAATTTTCAAAATGTTTACATTACAAAAAAATATTTTAAATTATAATTTGGATCATGACAATAAAGTTACAAAGTACAGACCCGAGGGTAACAGAGCTATCGCTTAATGATAAATGACATAATCGTATTTTCGGGAGAAATACAATAATCGAAGTCAAAGAAAAATTATGATGCCAAGTAGCGTCATCGCAAAACAATCGCTACCTGTCTCTTTGCGGAAGTCTCAAAGAGAGTGTATCCATGAAACAATCATTATTAATGCAGATACTTTAGCAGACATTCATAAAGCTCCATAATAAAATAAAATTATAGCTGAATTCTTTTTATTTTATTTTTATATTAATGGCCACCCAACTGTATATAATACCCTCACTGTGCGTCGCAGGGAGTCTCCGTGCTGGGATCGAAATGGTCTCTGGCACATCTTACTACCGAAACATGTAAACACATTGGGGTTACATGAAATTAAGCACAATACGGAAATCGTCTGTGAGGGAGGGGTAACTTTGAATGCGCCCAGCGACTGTTGGATTTCAGCGTGCACCCATCCCCTCCCAGTCCATTATTTCGAATATTACTATTATCTATTATTTTCTAAAATACAAAGAGTTTTCTCCCAAGTTGATTGGATCTAATGATTTCTCGAACGCAATTGGATTCCGAGAACCGCGAAGGCGAAACCGCCTTAATTAAAAAATCGTCCCAGTTAATTAGAAAGTTCTCTTATCTATTCATATATATGCTGTTTGAATATGTATTTTGCGTCACGTGAAACAGTTCCACTGGTCCTATGCTGTAGTGATTCTACCCCATTTTAATTAGTACCATACCATACCATTTTAATTAATATCATCAGACTATGTTTTCCACTGGTGGATACAGGCCTCTCTCAAGGCTCGCCATCGCACACGATCTTCGACTACTGTCATCCAATGAAACAAATCAAGATTAGTAAATAAACTGGTCATATATTGAAACAAAAATAAAACTATTAAAAACTAGACGTAAATGTAAAAATAGAGACATTTTTATTTCTCTAATTATTTACTTATTGCAAGTATAATAATTATTAATTTATCAAAATATTTTGCACGCCAGAAATGGCAAATGGCAAACAAAACAACTAATTATATTTAACATCTTCTCACCCACATTTATACAAATAAATTATTTTTATTTAATTCAATTTGATAAATGTCAATTGATCTACCTTGTCGTAAATTAAAAGAAAATCAAGGCTAAATAAAATAAAAATAAACAAATAAACTTAAATAAATATAATACTACTGAATACTAGTCGTAAAGTAAAAAGTGTAGACTATTAAAATTACTTGTAAATTAAAACAAAATCAAGACTTAAATCTAGTCGGAAATTGAAACAAAAAAGAATCAATGAAAAAAAATTGTCTTTGATTCAAACAAAAAGACAGAATGTGGCATAGCAACAGGTTTTTAAATTCGAATACTATTTACATTTTTCATGTTTCTTTTAAATCTTGGTTTCAGTTTCGCTGCAATCGGACAAAAGCTGCATTTTAAATTCACATTTGCGTGTTTACCAACGGAAAGATACCTGTGAAAATCGGGTACCAAAATTCGTGATTCAGTTGTTACGTTGCCATAAAATTTAAACGTGCTCCTGATGCTCCCCGAGGAAATGTTGACGAGACATAATCGAGTCAGCAATCGAGTCGGCAATCATCGGGTGACGATGCGGTGTGCATCAGTAATGTACGAGTATATATATCGATTTTTTGTAACGATTATGTTCTATGAATAGAATCGTCCTTCAACTGAAGACGCAGTTTAGAGTTTTTCTGATGTTACAGTAAGTATCTAGCGCGTAACAAATCAAACTACTTAAAAACTATTTGCAATTGTCAGAATTGCTTAATTTTGTTAATAAAATTAAGCAATTAAGCAACATAAATCACACCCATTTTGATTTTTCATTTAGTTACCTAAGTTCAACAAAATATTTTGCCTAAATTATTGTAATACTTTCACTAGAAACATTTAAATTTTATATAAATAAAAACATACAAATTACCGACTACAAACCGTCACTGAACAATGTGCATGAGGGATGTACGACATGATGGCGTGATGATGATGCCTTTTAGTGATAACGTAGTTTTTCAGGGCTTGTGCCATCGGCTTGGTTATCTTAGGGTCGCATTTTACGAGAAGAGATGTACTAGAACTATTCTAACGCCGAACACATATGAAATGTAGACATTTTACGTAAGTCTTCTGAGAGATGGTACTACTAACCTATCACCTCTGTTGTATACTACATATAATTATTATGTTGGATTTAGAAATCCCTAAGTTCGACGTATTTAATCCTAACTTGTATAATTTAAGCCAACTGAACTGGCTGGGATCCAAGTGAACTCAAGGGCTGACTTGTGAAGTTATCTCCGGCCGGTAAGTGTCATCGAAATGTTTTTATAGCTTCCCTAACTGGTATGATGTAGTGGAAGCTGTTTCCGAAGCGGTGGCTGAGCGAGTAAGAATTCATAATAAAGGATATCAGCTTAGCTTCACTTCAGGCTTTATTATCAGACATAAAAGAAGACTGTGACAATGCCAATCCATTGATATGTTCATAAATAAACAACTGGTAACACAGAAGCAAAGATAGACAATAGACATACAAACAGTCATAATCAAACAAAACTTACTGATGTACGAGTATAAGTCAGTAAAAGCCATTGGTGAAGAGAATGAGGTACTTATGAACTAATGGTAAAATATTTTTGATTTGCTATATTAATATTATTGTGTTGATAACATTTATTGTTTATTCTGCATCTGATTATTGGAACGAAGTTCTTTTACGCGGCTTGCGGTAGGTGTGATTCCAGAGAAAATGTAACGTCACGTAAGATTTTTACCCCCTCCATACGCCTTTTTCTTTCTGTATGTGTGTGTGTGCGGGCTAGTATCGAGAGCGAGACTCAATCAGAATAACAGACGTGCAGACTAATGGGTGGCCGGTTGTATAACCTAAATTTTTGATATTTGATTTGATTCCTTATTTTAAATTATTTGCATTGAAAATATGATGCAAAATAAAAAAAAATACAGATTAAAATAAAAAGAAACTATACAGATTATATTTCGAATTACATTCGGAGTTTAAAAAAAAATGCGTGAGGATCTTCGTTCCCCTAACCGCACACGTTTTTTTATTATTTTTTATCACTTTTAAAATGACCGCACATTATTTTTTTTTTATAAATTACTTATCGTTTGGACATTTTTTTATTCCTGCCTATAGTTAATTATGGATAAAATAGTTAGTTTTACCATTTAGTACAATAATATCTATGTAATATTAATACTATTGAATTTCCAAATAAAGCATGAGTAAAGCATGAGTTTCAAAAGTAAAAATATATAAATAATGTGTAAATAATAAATATTGTGTGCACCACACGAAAATCTTCCCTACGTCACATCCGGCCTGCGGTGAGTTTAGATATATTTATATGTTTCCTTGGAATTTACACAAAACAACCTTAAAAGCGTCAAGTATGCAGAACGGCAATACAGTTTATAGAAACCAGCGGCCTTATTTTCCGTATAGGGTTTCCTTTAAACATTGGGTCCATCGAGTACGTATGCCCTGTACTTTAAGGTTATAAGCAGATATCTACATTGAAAGATGTGAAAATGTAATACAGTTTCATAAATGTTTAAAATTATATTGCAACTTTAAAAAGTAAAACCACAATCATTCTGCCTCAAAACTAGAAATTTTAGCCTTTCCTCCTGCTCGCTTTAATTGCTTAAAAATGCCTGAAGTGTTCTGTGTTCTAAAGGCCAACATTGCATACAACAGAATAAAAATAAACGCACAAAAAATGACCTAAGTATCATTTTAAAATTAAGTTAGCTCGACTGGAAGACAATTATATTAATTACTAGCTTCTACAGGCTGCTTCGCTCGTGTGGACTAAGCAGCTGTAAAAGATTTTTAACACCTGTAAAAGCACCGACATGATGGATTTCACGGATTAAAACCCATCCAGTATTTTTTGAGTAAATCTATTAAAAGTATGTTTTTTATTTTCCTCTTTAACTCAATTTCCTTGTGTCATATGAAGATGACACATATATCAGTTTTCTTTCTGGATAATTAGTGAAAACCCGATCGAAATTTGTTCAGTAGTGTTTACGTGATGCTCAAACAAACAGAGATACAACATACAGACAAACATACAGGTAAAAATTTAAAAAACTACTGTTTTAGGTTTAGTTACATTTATAGTGGAGTGTAGGCTTTCTCGGCCGGTGTCCATCTTAATTGAATCTTCCGGGCTACTTGGCCAGAATTTTGCGCTCGAGAAGCCGAAGAGGTAACATCTCTCCGAAAGTGATCGCAGTCGCCACTGAAGATGTCAACCGCAGTTGTTGGCGAAACGTTTGGAAGAAAGAGAAGAGATTCCAGAAGACCTCGGCCAAGTAGCCCGGAAGATTCAAATAATTAGTTACATTTAAATTAAGAGAATCTACAGATGCTTCTACCTACTACCACGGAATCTACCACGGACATACTCGCGGACCCCAGGTTAGGAAACCCTGGTATAGTTTATTGAAACTCGTGTAGTTGCAAGGCGCGATTCAATAATATTGTGCAATAACATTATTGTAGGTTGTAGGTCAGCGTTACAATTTAACCATACTTTTAACAATATACTTCTAAAAACATTAATTCCAAAAAAGTTAGTATTTACAGAGACAATAATATTTTTGTTTATATTCACGGTCCGTGAAACACATGTACCTACCTATCACAAAGGATGCACACTTCCTCAGATAACAGTTATCAGCACAAGTTTCACAGCGCTGTTATTGCCCACTTTAACCCCGAGCACTCTTATACTAATTATATACAATTATGATAGCAAGAGAAGCCGCCAAACAAATAATAATTGGCGCTAAACCGTTATTTCTAATAATAAAAAACAAATGGGCATTTACTTGTTATCGCACAAATAATTTAAAAAAAAATGGAAACATTTTATAATAAAGAAAGTTTTAACACAATTATTGCTAATCAAAAAAGTCGCTAGAGTTAATAGTAGGTAGGTACAAAAACGCTATCTCCCATCAGACAATATACGGTAGGTAGGTATATATTTAAAATTAGACTACATGGGTTTTCATATATTTTTGCGATGCTTTCACGAATGTACGTCAAAATTACATCAATTAAAGCATTTTAAACAATCTGTAGCATCTGTAGATGCTGTACCCTTTTACTATTTTCATATATCTATAGATTATTTTATTATAATGCATATCTGCCGAAGAACCGATAACTTTCCGGCCAGGTGAACCGACTTTTTGACGAAGTTCGTCGGTAGTGATTGGATGAATAGAACAGAAGATCGTGTGTGGTGATGGACCTTGATAGAGGCCTATATCCAGCAGTGGAACAATACAACATACGTCTCCGACGGAATACTCATATTCTTTCCCTCATCTACTCTATACTCTTCATAATCCTTCAGCTCCTAAGTATTTAAAAAAGCGTTTTCAATTTGTCTGCTCTCGTTCATTTCACCTTTGTTCTTCTAATAACATTCTTAGCATTGCTTTTCACCATTCTATTTCATATCCTTACTCTTTTACTGTGCAAGTGGTTCCTTTGTGGAACTCTCTTCCTCTCGACATAAAACGTTCTCAGTTTTCGCTTTGAAATCAAAGAAATAAATCATTCATTCCGTTATTGACATATATATTAAGTATAGTGTGTATGTATATGTATAGATATATGTGTGTGTGTGTGTGTGTGTGTGTGATTGTATTTATATGTTGTGTATTTATATACATGTATATGCGTACGTATTGTATGTAATTTATGTATACTGTATACCATCTTTATCCCTGCGATTAAATGTTTTATTTCCTCTGTACCCAAAGGTTGTATGGCAGAGATATCTCTACTATAATAATAGTGATAAGACCGCCTTTTGTTCAATTCATATGTTTCAATATCTGTTACTGTCTTGTTTTGTTTTGGTGTGCAATCAAGAGCTTTATCTTATCTATCACATGGTAGTGTATGCTATATGTAATTATGTATATTCCGAAGTGTACCAAAAGAGTTTCTCAACAAACATATCATTACTTTTTAGGAAGAGTCGTATTACGAAAGAATTTGCTGTTCTACGAGTAAGGGTCATAACCCTTAGTACCCTTAGTTCCAAGAGTATGGCTTGGACATTTCTATACTATTCATTCATTCAACATAGCGGCTCAGTGGTTTCGACCCGCTTAAGAATAGCAACACTCCATCTATTGTCGTAAGAGATGGTATCGTAAGAGGCGACTAAAGGATAGCAAAACCGTTGTTAGCACAAGCCCTGAGCAACTACACCACCTCTGATTGGACTCGTGAACCCACTTGACCAGCGTGGCGTTTTAACGTCACAGATTTCTCATGCATAAGACATAATGTATAATGTGGCCCATGTCCAGCGGGCTATGGGGTTTGGTGTGGTTTGGGAATTCAAGAAGCCCAAAGCCTTTGACTTAAATACGAGAACAGTTGTGTAGAAAGCAGTGCAGAATGGAGTAGATTCTCGTATTAACATGGCCAGATTTTTGACATATCCTCGTGGGCTCACGTGAACACGCGGCACAATGCGTGATCCATTACCGTGACCCAAAGACGACCCCCGTCTTTAGATCTACCCGTCCACTTACAAAAGGCTCCTTTACCGTCTTTAGAAGGCTTTCAAGGACACATTTGTTACCCATTGTGTGTTGTTTAATAACGAGTAATGTACGGTGTAAGTATTTCGTCGAAATCTTTCAAGGTAGCGAAGGAAACATTTGGGTGGTATATATACCTATATGTATATTTTCTATATTTATAAGGAATAACGTTTGACTCTCTGTTCAATCAGAATAATCTCGGGATTTTCATTTCTTAGAATATTTGACTATAAAAAGTGGGCATGAGTTAATAATTTACTTATTAGTCTTTTTTGTAAATTATTACAAAATGGCACTAAATGCTTTACAGTATTATCTCCCAGTCAACCTTTGGGCTATGCAGGATATGAAGTAGTACTGGAGTAAATTAATGTAACAAATACCTAAGTCTATAAGACAGAAAGATGAACTGAAGTAAATAAATGTTATAATAGAAATCAATATTAAAATATATACGTAATATATCTAAATATATGATTATTATAATATACATACACACTAATACTTCATACATCAAAATATATGTATGTATATACTAATAATACGTGTATTAACTCATATATAAAGTTATTCATAAGTCATATCATAACACACGCCTGACGCTAACACAAAGGGACCGAGACTAATTTTTTATTCACCATAATTTTTTTACACCACGCTATTTCTCCTGTGTTCCGCCCTATTTTGTCGCGGCGCCTTAAAAGAGCCGTAAAAAAGCCTTTCGTTGTCGCTCGTCGTTTGAACTAACGAGGCCTTTACATTTTACATGTGAAAAGGGAGTTTTTCTAAAGGGGATGGTAATGGATAAGTTAGACTCGTTGTGGGACTCGGAAAGTTTGTAATTCTGAACCTTTCCTGTGAAATGGGAAATAATAATATGTTCAAAGATTGTGTATGAGGTGGGTTGTAAGAGATGGAATCCCGCGAGTCAAAAGAGGTAAAAGACAGTCAGGACATTTTTTTTCTTTACACGAGAATTGTTAATGAGTCAGCATCAAACTGCAAGATTATACAAGAGTTCTACGCATATTGGCTCTCGGTGACATTGCTAGGAGTCCGTCTTAACTTTTTGCTCCAAACCTCCGCAGACAGTTGATAAATGATACGTCGCGCCTGTAACGCGGAAAGATCCCAGTTTTTATTTCTGTTTGCGATGATCTATGGGGTTTTCGGGATTGAAGGGATTTTATTACGGTTCCTATTATATGGAAATGTCAAACTAGTGTTAGCTAACTGATTCACTCGCGTAAACTTTAATTGGTCATGCTTCTAAAAATAATCACTTAAGTTTCTTTTAAATAATCACTTTCTTTTGAAATCGAAAGGCATTTTATTTTGTATATAAGATGTATTCAAAACCGATTACTGAAAACAATGGATTCCGTTCATGATTCTAGATTACAATAGACATGAAAATTTTACGAATATTTTTTGCAAAAAAAATCTTTATTTATTTTTTGAGTTCTTCATGTATTTTATTTTATTATTTTATTTCTTATCGATTTTTTCATACTAAGCCTGAGCCTGTGTCTCTCCAGTCATGGATATAGGCCTCTCCCAAGGACCGGTCGCCAGCTCATGTCAGGCGTCCCACCCTACATTTCCCGGTACGTTTCATTCAAATTTGTTAAATACAAAGAATAATGTTTTTACGAAAAATATGTGAGACTTTATGTCACGCGAGGGTCACCTCGCGTGACATAAAGTCTCACATATTTTTATATCACACGCGAGGACGGGTCGCTAGACCCGCTCTCTCTTCGCTTCGGTTTATAAGTTTATTTTATTTTTCAATTTATTTTTTCAAAATTTCAAAAATTAAATATATTATATTAGACACGGATAATGTAGCTTCCTACTTGTGAAAGAATTTTTGAAATCGGTTTAGTAGTTCCAGAGATTACCCCCAACCTACAAACACACAATTTTACCTCTTTATATATTAACTAGCTGTCATCTAGCGTATCCGGGGCGTGCCAACGTTCGTCATTCTGGACTGATGTTGGCATGTATCGCGGGTGTCTATGGGCGACAGTATCCACTTACCATCAGGTGGACTGTATGCTCGTTTCCCAACTTCTTTCTTTAAAAAAAATTGCTACATAACATTTAAACTAGTTCATATATTTAGAGAATTTGATTTCACAAATGAGAATCTAGAAGAGATACCGTTAGGCTATACAGAACTTGATTGCTGTAACTTGATGTTACAGAATATCGAAACTTTTCCGGATAGGGCTTCACCTCTGTCCGCCAACGCAGACAGGTCGCTCGAATGCCGCCTCGTAGGCTCTCCATGCCGCCCGTAGGACCCCACCGGTGAATTCCGCTTGTGGAAAGCCCTGTGAGGAACCTGGCTGGCTAGAAGCCCCTTGTGGTGCCACGCCTCTCGGCGCGATCAGGTCGCACGGCACAGCTCTGCTATCCGGTGGCAGCGCGTGCAGTGGCACTTGCCCCCTGATATAGGGAAGGCGCGAGGCATCACCGCTGGCGAACATTATAGTGACAAGGCAGCCGATGAACAGAAAAACTTAAGACATTAATCTTGTCTTTTGTACGATGAAGTAGGTACATACAAATAATAATTAAAAATAAACAAAAGGCTAGACTATTGTACCAAAAATAACAAACTCATTATTTCTTTGCAAACTTTTATTGTCGAACGACGAGTACGGTTGCAAGTGAAATATTGATCAGTTTCACAGCTACGAACGGAAAGTTTTTGTTGAACGAGCGCTCACTTCAACTGTTCAGTTAAAGATACGGTTAAAGTTGTATCGCATGTTTCAATTCTGGTTGTGTTTTGAGGACGAAAAAAGACACAAAGGCTTTTTAGAAGTGCCTACTTTGTAGATACATAGAAAATTGTGCTTCTCCCGTACACATTATATTAGCGTAGATGAGTGGTAGTTAAATTATAAGCTTATTAGATTACCATTATCGTCATTAGATGCACGCTACAGATCTATGGTTAGATTCGCCTGTAGGACTCCTGTAATATGTTCTAACCAATGTCAAAAGTAATAGTAAAAAAGACAAGTAAGTTACCTTTATAGGTACAGGCGCGGCGCGGCGTCAAGGTTTAATTACATGCGTATTGTATTAAGCAAACCTACACAGAATTTCACATGATTTTATTTATAATTGCCAGTGTAGTTAATTGGTCCTTTCTATATATCTGTGCGTCCCCGTACGATTAAGGCACGCAAGCAAATCTTGTAACTCGTGCACCTAAAAGTTAACTAACTTGCCTTCTTACGAAGTTAACCAACTTGCCTTCTTAAGAAAGCTACCTACCTATGTTTTCTTACTATGGTGGAAGTATCGAGCTATAAGTAGCACTACTGGAGTGCAAGTGGTTGAGTACCCGCTGAGAATAAGCCGTGTGATGTTTGGAATAAAGGCGCGAGAACGAGTGGATTTAAGGGAGAGTATATTCATTTTTTCAGCTCTCGTAAAAAATGAAATAACTAATTTTAGCATTTTTTCATTAATACTAGCAATATATTTATTAAATATGTTACATAATAGGCTGTAACTTACATAAATAAATAGTCAATAAATATAAATAATAATAAAATATTCACTTCCAAAATAAACACATCAATAATTGTGTATCCCGTATCCAAATATTGATTTATTTGATCCATTTGATCCCAACGACGCGCTATTCGAATTATACGAATTGGCTCACTCTCCGAGGCGGTGTAGAGCTGGCTAATCCACTCTTTTAGAGGTGACATACTTCCTTAGAGCTTGTGGTAGCGGCTTTGATATCCCTTTGTCGCCTTTTACGGCATCCAAGAGATGAGACGGGGTGGTGCCATTCTAAAGTCGGCCGACATCACGCAGCCTGGTTTTCAGATTTTTGAGACCAAGTGACTATTATGACCAAGTTATCATAATTATTAACTAAAACACGATTACGATAAGCTGGATATTTAAAAGTAGTTCGTGTGTGTCATAAAAATGGCATGCATATCTTAAAATATAACATTCACTCTTATGCATGTTATATTTAAGAGTTTGCATTGATTTTGATTAATACTATTCATTAATCTTTATTGTTCGATTGCTTTAGATGTGGAAAAATAAAACAAAAAAAGTAAAATTTCATAATTAAGAAGTATAAAAAGTTTTCAATGATTTATAAGTATGCATCGGCCGGCCTGTTGTGACAAATATTCGCCGTTTTATACAAACTATGTAATTGTGGCGAAACAACACCAGCGACATTTCTGTCAAGGTCGAAAGCGTTATGAGAAACATACTTTTAGTACCCACAAGAAAATTAATTGTAGTTCAATTGATGCTGAGAGAAAATAATTCCTTTGTAGGCTGACTGTACCGTACACGGTGGAGGTTTCCCTTTCTCACGGAAAATCTTTACGAGCTTGCGATCGCAAATAGTTAAAATGTAAACATACAAAATGTACCTTAATTGTACTTTATTATACACTGAAATTTTTTCTGTAAACATTTGCAATATTTTAAATAAATAAAAAATTGTTTATGGACTTTGATTAAGCGCCTACTCAATCAAAAGGCGCAATTACAAAAGGATTTCTTTTATATCGCAACATACTACTTACGGTCTGTCACTATTAATGCGACAAGGCCCATATTTACCATGTTGCAACAACTCATTATCATGGCACGCTTTAAATGAATCTGTGTGATGTTTCCCCTTAACTGGCACTCGATTCAAGCTTCAGACGAGTGTTTGCCGACTAACAGGCCTTCACTTGCAAGACGTGCTTGAAGCAAGTACGAATAAAGACGTTAACAGACACAATGTTATAACAATATAAAGAATATAACCGATTAACTCACGAAGTTTAAAATCGTAACAAGCCTTTATTTACATCGTCCACGACATACACTGTGTCTTGTACATGAGGACTGTGTGGTCTTAAAACACCACAGGCCAAGCGGGTTGGCGAGTCCACTCTTTCAAATGTCCTCTCTTTCCTGGGGGCTTGGGATAGCGCTTTGTTATCTGTTAATCGCCTTTTACGACACCCACCGAAAGATATGCTAGACACCATACTCTCAATTGAAATTTTACAAACAAAAAATTGACATGTATGAATATTTTTTTTCAAAAATCTTTGAGATTTTAGTATTTTTTTTATCCGTATTTGTTAAATATCAAGCCCAAAAATAGGTTTACAAAAATACCTAACATTTTATGTAAATTAACTCAAAAACTTAAGCAGAATTTATGACTTTTAGCTTCCGAAATCTGTTTCATTCTATATACATAAGCAGATACATGAGTATACTAATCTCACTTTATTAATTGAATCTTCCGGGCCACTTGGCCGAGGTCTTCTGGAATCTCCTTTCTTTCTTCCAACCGTTTCATCGACAACTGCGGTTAACATCTTCAGTGGCGACTGCGTTCACTTTCGGAGAGATGTTATCTCTTCGGCTTCTCGAGCGCAACTGACTCGACAACTGTGGCGCACCGGTATTTATAGTGGGCGAGGGTAGTTGTGATTGCGTGTGTACCGTTCTTTCTTTCTTTCCTAGGCCAGGTACTTATCATCCTGTCCTCGTATAATATATTAAAAAATGTGGAAAGTTTACTACAATTAAGTATACTCGTAGATTACTGATTCTTTGATCTGTGTAACTTTCGTTCTTCGTACAAAATTCATAATACAAAATTCCTCGATGCAAGTGGAAACATCCAAAAACACAACGTAAGAGGCTTATTTCAAGTTTATTATTAGAGAACAAAGTAGCCCAAACCTTGATTCGGGAACAAACCGCATCATTACCACGGCTCACCGCTCTGTCATTACCTTCCTCAATAACATACAAAATTTAACAATACAATGCCATCGATTAACTAACCCCATTCAAATGTTAACTTTATCCAAATGGGTTAATGTTCAAAATCAATTAGCAGTTTATGTTAAGGCCACGGTCATGTGACGTGGCATAATTGTGGCACGCAACTTTATACAAATAATAGACCGCTTTCACACAAGGGTAGATTACAACATAATTAGACGTTGTAACTCACATTTATTAAAAGCAATCTCACTTTTGTTTTAATTATTGTGTTTATTAGAAAAGACAAAGAACCTTATCTAATCTAATATGTAGATATAACATATAATAAAACTGTAGAACCAGCGTGTCTGTACATTGAATATATTTACCAAAAACTGATTGGGGGCGATGAAGGAAGAGTATCAGAATACAAAAAGACGATTTTGGAAATTTATGTCTTTCTGTCTGTTTATCTGTTCGAATACGCTAATCTCCAAAACTACCGAACGGATTTTCATGGGTTTCCACAGGTTAATTAAGCTTAGCTTGGTGCTTCGGCTGTGTTTCATCAAAATCGGCTGACGAGAAAAAAAGATATCCCAATTTAGAGTTCAATAATGGAAAACGGTACCTTCAAAAGTTCAACAAATAGCGGGTATATATTTTTAAATTCCACGCCTACGAAGTCGCGGGCAAAGCTAGTAATTGAATAAAGAAGAGATAAATTGAAATAAAATGTTGCAAATATATAATTGTTCTAGAATTAATAACAAATGATTTATTTCCCTAATGTACGTACGTGTTTCGGTAGTGAGTGAGATGTGCCAGAGCCCATTCCCATCCTATCCCTCCCCATTTCCGCAACCCTTTCTCCAAATCCATTCCTATATCCAAAGGTAGGCAGCGCATCCGGGGGCGTGCCAACGTTTGTCATTTTGGACTAATGTTGGCATGTATCACGGATGTCTATGGGCTACAGTATCCACTTACCATCAAGTGGACTGTATGCTCGTCTGCCACCTTCGTCCATAAAAAAAAAAGTGAATGCGTAATATCGTGTTTTTCTTAATTTCAGGAGCAGGATGTAGTGGAAGTAAACAAGTTTCCTTTTTTACGGATCAGAGGGAAATACGAGTTACTTATAGAGAGATTAATGAAGGACACATGCTGATGATGAATGATAAATGATGAATGCTGATAAGATTAAAGTATAGAAGTTTGATATTAAGATTTCAACTCCCTGCAGTTGAATATGAACTTTTCAAAAAGTATTCTCCCCAGTAGTTGAATTAAACAGTCTTGAATGTAAAGTATCAAATCCCTCCCCTAAGTTTCACCCCTTAAATATGTACCTGCTCTAAATGACCTAAATAAGTTTAACCCCCCCGCCCCGAATATGTACCTGCTCTAAATCACTAAAACGTTCATGTCTAAAAAATGACATCTTTAATACTATTTCATTTGAATAAAAAAATACATTCCTTTCTTATTTCTGAGCGAAACATTTGGTGGTGTTTCAAGTTGGTTTAGTCAAGAATTTGTTCGTATTTAATGACGTTATGCTTGATTTATTGCAAGCTGCTGCCGTAAATTACAAAGTTTGACGTAAATACGCGACACTTGAAGTTATGCCATCAGTCAAAGTTATGGTCAATGTTTCACTGGAATGTCAGTTTCCCCTCGTCCAAGCATGGCGTACGCAACTTTTTCATTATTTATTGTCATTATCTACAGATTCATCTATAACATTGCATGTTATAGGTACATTACATTACAATTGAGGGGGAGAGTGCACGCTGCAATCCAATAGCCGCTGGGCGCGCTCGACTGGCCACGTTACTCCTCTCACATTGAAGACTACCTTGAAATGTACTGCATTTCCCACTCTATCTTATTTCCATGTACGTACGTATTTCAATAGTGAGTGAGATGTGCCAGAGCCCATTCCCATCCTATCCCTCCCCATTTTTCCAATCCTTTCTCCAAATCCATTCCTATATCTCCAAAGATAGGCAGCCCAGTCGGGGCGCGTGCCAACGTTTGTCATTTTGGACTAATGTTGACATGTATCGCTGATACCTATGGGCAACAGTATCCACTTATCATCAGGTGGACTGTATGCTCGTCTGCCGCCTTCGTCCATAAAAAAAAATATGAAATGGCATACAACACCCTGCAAGGACAGAGTAATTCAAATATTTTAAAAAATAGTTACAGTATTCAGTTACTTAATAACGACATGTTATTTACTGGTATAATAATAATAATAATTCTCCTCATTCATTGAATTATTAATGATTTTCTTCTTAATTAATTATTAATTTAATCTTCTTTATAATTTTAAATGTAATGTCATATGTATTTATTATTTACTTAACACAAACATGTTTATAGCCCTAATAAAAATTAAACATAAAACAGAACTTTTTCCTGAAAAGCTATTAAACCTCTCAACTAATCTATTAGAAGAAATATGTAGTTGTTGTAATAGGCACAGATATACACACACTTCCCCATAGTACAACTGGAAAGTTGTGCCACAGGGAAACAAAATCCCCATGGTACAACTAGGTCGACATAGCAATTGTACCACAGGGAAACAAAATCCCCATGGTACAACTAGTTCGACATAGCAATTGTACCACAGGGAAACAAAATCCCCATGGTACAACTAGTTCGACATAGCAATTGTACCACAGGGAAACAAAATCCCCATGGTACAACTAGTTCGACATAGCAATTGTACCACAGGGAAACAAAATCCCCATGGTACAACTAGTTCGACATAGCAATTGTACCACAGGGAAACAAAATCCGCATGGTACACCGAGTTGGATATAGCAATTGTACCACAGGGAAACAAAATCCCCATGGTACAACTAGTTCGACATAGCAATTGTACCACAGGGAAACAAAATCCGCATGGTACAACGAGTTGGATATAGCAATTGTACCACAGGGAAACAAAATCCCCATGGTACAACTAGTTCGACATAGCAATTGTACCACAGGGAAACAAAATCCGCATGGTACACCGAGTTGGATATATCAGTTTTGCCACAAGGTTCGAGTCCTCTATAAAGAGTGGACGGGTCAACCCGCTTAGCCGGCGTACCATTTTAAGGCCATACATCCCTCGTGCACAAGATAACGTGTATGAGAAGGCCCAGTAGTGGACGATAAAAGGGCGGATTAACAGTTTCGATTGGACACTAGCCGCTTTTAAAAATGTCATATCACCATCTTATAGAAATAGATAGATAGATGGACATTTTTATTTCATATACACAAGTGATCGATCGCAATAACGTGACAATGTCTTATTCTAAAAATTGATTAAACATACATAAGCAAACAAAAGGAATGAAATTAAAACAAGGCGATAAAACTGCGCGGTCCCATATGTGTCGAAAGGGTATCCGTCTCAGCGCAAGCTATATACCGTACAAACAGCATACAGCGCTGATTTTTAGACGGAACCAAGACGCGTGAATCGGGTGTAACAGTGGTGTGCGCCGTTGAACATAATTCTTGGGCCTATAAGGTGTGTAGATAAATGTAAACTATAATTATGAGAGCCTTATGGTTGCCTGACAGTAGCCTAAAATCGTTTTTCTTCATATTTTTGTCTAACCTACATACTCACGCTAATGTAATCATACCATAATTTTTGACGATGTGTACATAGAATGACACGCTCTTTCAAATGGCGTCGCCGAAATTGGGGTTTGCCATTTAAAAAAATGTCGATGACGTCATATCTCGAACAACGATGACGTCACAAATATGGGTCGTATGTCAAAAAGTGTCTTTGTTTAAAACAAAATCCATGTGTCAGACGATTTTTTCGAAAACTCTCAATTTCAGAAATAATGAATTTATTCTTTACTTATCGAAAGCACAATATTATGACAGTGAAATCAAAATCGTGAGCGGAATCCAAGATTTCCAGTCTTCGGGAAAGATTCGGACTCATTCTGTTGGCATAAACCAATTGTAATCCGCCAAAAGCGAATCACGATTACTCAAATTAATGTTAACTCATTTTTCGCGGGAACATCTGCATAATTTGTTTAATTTGAAAACCTCATTACCACCACAAATGATCGCTTTTGATTAATCAGTCACAGTGCAGTTTTCGGCCTAAATGGATTCAACTGTTGAAACCGCCAACGTGTGACGTGAGGTATTCGTCGTAATGAGGTGGTCAAAAACTCAAGTGTTGCACGATGGCAACTGGTCTAATCGAGAAGTAGGCGCGCAGCGACGGACAGCTTGTGTTATCTATTCTTCTATATATGTGGGTAGAAGGCTAACGAGACGACCAAAATTTATAAGCTAACAATAAAAAACACCTTCCGAAAAATCTTTTTATTTCTCTCCCCATAAAACACGAAACAAGTTATAAGTTTAATTTAATTTTACGCAACTCGGGCAAACTTCGACTACGTTCTTCGTTAATTAAGGATTTTCTTCCCACAAAATCTTAATAAAGCAGTGTTGCTCCGACACAATGATATCGTATTATGCGTAAAGTTTCACAGCCGCGAGTCAGATGACTTCCCGACGAATAACTTGGTTTACGGAAGAAATTAATGAAGATTAAGTTTGGGTCACATGAGACAATATAGAGATAAGAGATACTGTCTAATTGATTGATTCAGTCGCCCTCATTCAGACAGCCGCGCTGGTATAACACGATTGAATCACGCGGCTATCCTATTCGGTTGAATGCATTCGTTTATTTGCCACCACTTCTGACTCAACAGTGCCCTGGCCAATCCGGCTAGCCATTGTGGCGTTTTAAGGTTACCTTAAAATGGCTTAGGATTGCCTTAGGTAAGGCCAGGCGGATTCTGTGCCCATCAAAAAATGTGAATTATTTTAACAATACCTCACAGTAAATAATTATAAACAGTCAGTAAAAAATTTTTTTTTTTCGCCTAGTTGGCAAACACACTTTAATTACTGTAATTTTTAAATATTCCGTTTTTGTTTTGTTGCACAAGGGTGGGCGGTCCACATGATGATAAGTGGTCACTGCCGCCCATAGACACCCGCAACACCAGGGGGGTGCTCAACCTGTATGTCGTAACTCAACCTTTTGTAACCCTAGTGTGTTTAATGTGGAGATTAAAAAAGAGGCTACTCACGGTTTTCACACATTATTGCTGTTTTTTTACTGACGATTCTGGCAAAATAACTGGCAGTAACTATTCCTGATATAAAAAGAACTGTCCTTCCTCTAGACATTCCATTGAAAAGAAATTTCATTTGTATTGTGTAACATTAAAAAAAACGCATGTCTCAAGGGTTTACTCAAAATTCAGAATTTGCCGTTGTTTAGGATATTTTAAACCACAGCGAGAAAAAATAGCTATAGTTGGTTTTCTAATCCCGGAGATAAAATTGACAAGTACAACTGTCAAACTTGAAAATAATGTTGTAAAATTAATTTGCATGGTGTGGTCCTTGTGGTTTCCTTGTGGTTCCGGTATTATGAATCGCAAAATTTTAAATGTGCTTTTTATATATTGTGTGTATTAAGGGCATTATTTAATTAATGTGTTACATTCAATATATTCGAAGATAAACTATTGTCATTACTTATCATACTTACGATATTTTCACCATATTAATATTTCAAATTCACTCTTTTGCCAGATGATTATTTTTAATTGTAATGAATTATTTTATTGATTCTAATAAATTTGATCGACCACCACGCGATTTTGCAGAAAAACCTTTTTTAAACAATATCGAATATGATTTTAAGAATAGTTCAAATAAATGGACATCACTATTTTAAAAATGCCAAAACTAGCAACACATGAAATGTCACTTTAGTTTTCGGGATTAAAAAACGAGCAATGGTAAGCTTATATTTATTAAATTACGAAGTATATCTATCGCTGGAAAACATTTTTTTATTTCCATATGGAAATATTTTGAAAATGAATCAGAATTTCATGCAATTTTAACAAAAATTTTGCTGTGTTCTAGTCTATATTTGATCGAGAGGCCGCTCACCAACCAGATGGTCAGACCAACTGAGGGACTCCAAGTTCAAATTTCACACCATTGCAAGACTGGCCTCCGATAGAACCCAATGGAGGAATTTAATCCGCACAGGGTTGCAAAATCACCAGGACCACGATCTTCAGCAATGAAGGAACGACTGGAGAGAGAGAGAGAGAGAGTCTATATTTCTCAACAGCATATACTTCTCGCTGTAAATCTTCCAAGTAGAAAAAAAATAGATGAATAAGCAACGGTATCCACTTACCATCAGGTGAATTGCATAATACACTCACCACCATCGTTCCATGAAAAACCGGCGGCTATGACTCACTACCACGCCCTGCAGTTAGAGGGTTCGTGTATATTAATTAGGATTTAATCAAAATAGAATCACATGTCACAATTTGTCAGATTTATATCATGTAATTGAGGTTAAATTTACACGTTTAACTGAAAATTTTACGTAATCCGTTCGTGTAATGGCTGCCACAATGGGGTCATCTCTTCCGGTGGGTTCATATCGTAAAAGGCGATTAAAGAATAAGAAAGCGGCTAGTACAAGCCCTGAGGAACTACATAACGTCTAACATAAAGCGGATGTGAAAATGCTGATTGGATTGCATTACAATGGGCGCCACACACGATCAGTTAGAACTATCGGTTTACACTGAACAGTTTAAACTGACAGCTGAAACTGACGTTTCTAGTATGAAAAACTGTCAGTTTTCATACTATACACGGTTTCCACTTTTGTCTTAATATTTTTTTGACTTTACGGAAAATAGCGGAGTCCGAGTGGCTCATGCTATTTGAACTTACAGAAAATAGCGGAATCTCCCGTCCGAGTGGCTCACGCTATAGGCGTTACTTATATTTATTTTCTATTTATTTTTGATAAATAAATTTCATTTTATTTATTTTTGATAGCGTCTTTTTACTACGTGACGGCATTTTATTTTCTTCGAAAATAGGACCGTCATAAAAAAGTAACAAACTGAATTTGGTAGTAACTACAATAGAGAAGTGACGTACAACGTATGAGATTCTTCTTGCATCACGACACGTTTGCGATACGATCTCATTAACGAACCGAGGAATGGTAAATAAAATACAGATCGAATTATTTTCCGGTTAGTTATGTCAGAACACGTGTACAGAAATACCTAGTTACTTCCTTGGCGTAAAGCCACGACCAAAGGAGAGATCAATAATAAATATTATTGTATAAACTAGTAGCTCAATATAAGTTTTATTATTGATTATAAACGCTACATTTTTTTAATAGAAAAAACGATGACAGACGAACACACAGTCCACCTGGTGGTAAGTAGATAGTGTCGTCCATAGACATCCGTGATACTTGCCAGCATCAGAACGTCCCCTGATGCGCTGCGTACCTTTGCAGATTAAGGAATGGATTGGGAAAATGGGGAGTGATAAGATGGGATATAAATGGGCTCTGGCATATCTCAATCGCTATCGAAATACGTACGTACGCACATTGAGGAAATACGATAAAGTAGGAAATACAGAACATTTCAAGATATTATTCTGTGAGCTAGGGGTAACGTGGCCAGTCGAATGCGCATAGCAGCTGCGAGAATGCAGCGTATCTACTATCGCGTACGTATCAAGTTTTATTTTTGTGTGAAGATATTAAGTTTCTCAATTAGCCAGCTAAGTAAAGAGCGATTGTTTCAACCACTACATGTATCGATGTATATGATCTTAAAACGGCACATTGGCCAGTACTCAGTCGTAATTAATGGATTTGTTATTCCTTCGACGCCTTTTACAACACCAAAGGGAAAAAATGATGTGGCGCTATTCTACACGACCTCTAAAAGAGTGTACTCGCCAATCTGTTTGGGCAGTGTGGCGTTCTAATGTGTCACTTTATTGTATACATTTTTTTGCCAACCGCAAATATCAATAAGGTATGCGAACGACTAGTCAAACTGTTATAGGTTCACCACAACCAAAAATCATAATCTATAAACTATTTTTAGGGTTTTTAGAGGACGGAAATCCTGCCTTACAATATATCTTACGAAGTTCCTTGTAGCACGCTAAACGCTGATGTTTGGAATCTCTTCATAGCTTTAAATTTTATTTAAAAATATTTCCCTTTTACTTATCTGTATTATGCTTTTGTATGGAACAAACTGTATCTATCTCACAGTATATTTTGATGTGTAATAAAGAGTATTTTATTAATTCATTCACAAAACATGCATAATTAAGTAAAAGTTGTTTGGTTCCTCACTGAAGTATTGACTTTGCTAATTTTGTGATTTTGTGATCTTTACAGAAAAACACTTGACACACATAGGCGACAATATACAATACAACCAGCCCTTTCAGTGTCCACTGCTCGACACCAGACTCCTCATTATCTTGTGCATTAGGGATATATGGCCTCAAAATACCACGCTGACCAAGCGGGTTGGCGAGTACACTCTTTTAGAGATGGTGTAGTTCCTCGGGGCTTCCACTACAAGGCTTTGTTATCCCTTAGTTAGTCCCTTAGTCCCTTAGCGCCTTTTACTACACCACCGGGAAGAGATAGAGTGGTATTATTCTATAGCCGGCCTACATTACACGACACACCAATAAAGTACATTAGCGACAATATACTTTATTGTATATACTTTATTTTTATAGTCCATAAAAAGGAATTAACAAAATAATGTACAACAAGCGAGTTTTTCTCCTAAAGAGATTTCATCCAGCAAGGCGACATTGATCAGGTGAATATGAGATAGGTAAACATGCTGTAATTATTTATAATTATAATAGAATTACTATTAATTATAACTATATTTATAGTAAATATCGTACATTGTAAAGACGCCTCTATCGAATGAGAAATTGATTTCATGCTCCTGTGTACATTTATACATATCGTACATTGTAAAGACGCCTCTATCGAATGAGAAATTGATTTCATGCTCCTGTGTACATTTATACATATCGTACATTGTAAAGACGCCTCTATCGAATGAGAAATTGATTTCATGCTCCTGTGTACATTTATACATATCGTACATTGTAAAGACGCCTCTATCGAATGAGAAATTGATTTCATGCTCCTGTGTACATTTATACATATCGTACATTGTAAAGACGCCTCTATCGAATGAGAAATTGATTTCATGCTCCTGTGTACATTTATACATATCGTACATTGTAAAGACGCCTCTATCGAATGAGAAATTGATTTCATGCTCCTGTGTACATTTATACATATCGGAATGAAATTCATGTATTTTCCTTCACAGAAACTTCATACATATATTCATTAGAATGTGGAATCGAAGCGCTGAATAATCGCTGTTATGAATGAGAAACAAATTAGTTTATTGTATGTGATGTTATCTGAGTCAAGGGACCTTATTGTCGGTACGGACTTATTCAAGGGCTTGGTCAGGATTTTATAGTGTGGGGCTAAGCAAAAAAATGTTTTAAAATTTTAAATAGAGATAGTTTAATGAAAAAGCCTATTCTTAGTTACTTATTCTTCCCAATGCCAGGGAGGCGGGCGCCCCCCTCCCCGCCCGCTTCCCCCTCCCCCACGCTACGCCCATGTACTTATTGAAATTGGTTCGGATTTTCTAACTTAAAGTTTCATTGTTTCAAGGTTCTGTTTAATTAGAAGCATGTTATCCTTCAAGGTGGTGTGATGGTGTAGAGTTCCTCGGGGCTGGTGGTAACGTTGTTACCCCCTAGTTGCCTTTTACGTGACCCACGGGAATTGACAGTGGTGGGGATGTAAAGCCAGCCGGACACCACAAGACCAATATTCACACCATTAAACATACGATAAAATATAATTAATTCCGGTGTAGTGTACATCTACCGCTAAATAAACGTGAAGAATATTATGAAAATTGTTCGTGACAGAACAAATTAAATATCTATCGGTTTTGTAAGAATTTAACCGAAACAAAACGTTCTTAAGTAGCTTGTGTACTTATACCGAAACCGGTTTTTAATGTTTTTTTTTCTATTTTATATTCGGGAAACATACCGACAAAAACACTTAACTCATATACTCATATGTATGAGTATATGTATGAGTTTAATGTAAAATTTGTGGATTGTTTTGGATGTAGGTACATATGTGTTGTGCATTTGTTTCGATTGTTAACTGTTTTTGTCTCTGTATATTTTCAGAATATAAAATAAAAAGCGGTTTCGGTATAAGTACATAAGCTACATAAGAACGTTTTGTTTCGGTTAAATTCTTACAAAACCGATTGGACCTACCTTTACATTTGGACTTCCGCTCGACACCATTTCTTGGGACATACTGTAGGTATATACAAAAAATTGAGTCAACAGAAAGCACAGAAGTAAAATGAATTAACCGAATATATAAATTAAATTTCATTTTAAAAACTCTAATCATGTAGAAGTTTTATATAAAGATTTTCAAAAGAAATTATCGTCGTTTTCTAGATACTTACCTGTCGCGTATACACCATTTGACATCATGTCGTTTTGTTTAGCCCGCTTTATGGCCCCCATTTGCAGGTTATGGCATTTTCATGCTAAACTAACAAACGATTATAGGCAAAATTATACCTATTATTCATTGTGCAACTAATCTCTACCCGTGGCTCCGCCTGCGTCTTAGTCCTCATTAATATTTCTATTCCTATAACGTCACCACCGCAAGGCACAAATATCGAACCTCGGCCACTGAATTTCTAATTAAGACAATTTTTTCAATTATAAGTAGCTCGACAGTGAAGCAAAGCATAAAGAAAAACATGCCGGAAAATTAAAAAAAACTGGAGCACTTATTTCCGTGTATACATCATTGATACACATGTACATGAAACTTGAGATCATGTTATGACTCCTTTGCTTCACTCTCCTTCTCTGCTAGGTTCACTCTCCTGTTCACTCTTCACTCTCCTAGGCTCGTTTGCTCCACTCCTTTGCTCCAAAGATTCCTGGCCCGTTGCCACTTCAGCTATATTTTCCTTAATACACAATGGATTTTAATTGCGTATGTCTACCTATTTTATTTTACTCAACGTTTTGACATCAACCAAGGTATCACCTGATCGGAGGTATCACCTGATTTTCAAATCTCCACATTTGTTCTTCATAATACTTAAAGTTGCGGCACACAAGACTCACAATATCTAAAGTAGCGTTAGATTTCTATATAATACTTTATTAATTATTGGGTTATGATTCTTCGTGTTTTTCTTTTTATGGACGAAGGTGGCAGACGAGCATACAGTCCACCTGATGGTGAATGGATACTGTAGCCCATAGACATCCGTGATACATGCCAACTTTACTCCAAAATGATAAACGTTGGCACGCCCCCGGATGCGCTGCCTACCTTTGGATAAAGAAATGGATTTGGATATAGGAATGGATTTAGAGAAAGGGTTGGGGAAATGGGGAGGGATAGGATGGGAATGGGCTCTGGCACATCTCACTCACTGCCGAAACACGTACGTACATTAATTCACGTACGTTCATTTTGTTTCTTCACGCGCAATCCTATACTTTTTTGGCGTACGAATCCAATCCAATGATTGATTCCAGTGATAGATTTGAAAAGCTAAAGAATTATAATATCGATTTCTTTATTTGTCCGATATTTTCGATAATTATATCCCAAGCATAAACTTAGGATAAACGCGTTTATTATGCAGATATAAAAAACTCGTATGTAAACTTGTTCATATGCTGGAATGTTAACAGGTTAATTAGCAGTGCTGGCACGCGGCGTCTAATTAAACTACCATGTCCTCGTCCACGCTTAATTTTATTATGAAACTGCCGCGACTGAAAATTCACTATTTTATACGAAGAAGGATGATTCAGCGTTAAACAGTTGATTAAATAATTAGATAGATAAACGTCGTCATTGCACACCAAAACAAAATAAGATTGCACACATTGAAACACACGAAGTGTACAAAAGGCGGTCTTATCGCTAAAAGCGATCTCTGCCAGGACAACCTTTGAGTAGAAAGGAAACAAATATGTTAATTAAAGTTTGATGTACATTATGCATAATTATCTATAGTATATACATATTAATATACAGTGCATCTCACTGATGACGTTACCTCACTATGATAGAAAACTTCAATGAAACATGTATTTCGGGGCTCAGTAAGTACCACAGTTCACCATAGTCCACTTACCCTATCTCATCTCATTATAACGAGTAGGTAGTTTAATAAAATAAAGTAATCTTATCTCATAATAATTCTCACTCCTGATCCAAATCCCTTCTAGGAAGCTACTCATGAGCTAACACATATAGAATCTACATTATACGGCATTAAATAAAAAATCCCTGCACCCTCTTAAGAGTGGAATACCTATCATTAAATCAAACAACTTTCTTTTTCTTTCATAAGTATATGGCAATGGTGCAATTAGCACGTTCTGCCCATGTCAAGTTTTCTTCGCAATAAACAATTTTAAAGTCTAAAACGTATCATGTCAATGCCCCGTCCCGTCGAAGTAAGTCAGGAGTCGCTCAGTAAAGCGATAGTAAGTTTATTGAGGACAGAAGAGGACTCCTAGCAAGCACACGACACAGTCCCACGCTTTGATGTGGTTATCACGAACACCACGCAAGAAAAACACTTTGAAGTATAATAAACTATCACACACATACACAAAACGCCTAAATACACAATTTGTACAATAATCAAACAAAAACTCAACACAACATGAGTTCTCGTCAAAAAGTTCCAAATTAATAACTTTTGTTTTATGACTTTTTGTAAAACTCTTCATAAGTTTTTTTTTGTATTCTTTAACTTTGTCTAATACACCACTCTCTTGCCGTTTGACAACTGAAACCAAAACCGAATCTGAAACAATATCCGACATCATCCCACATTCCGTATCCGTAACTCCGTAAAAGAGCATAATTACGAGTATATCCGTATCCTCCATCCGGATCCGAAATATCATATCCCTCTACTACGTATGCATTGGCAAACTTGCGAAGCCCTCTAACGCGTTCTTAAACGTCCATCATATTAAAAGGCCAAACAACACAATGACATCATGGAGCACGGATCAACCATTCATTACAACGCATCACGTTTGCCCACGATTACGCCCGACTTTCCCCTTGTCAACGCGTTTAATCCCGTCGAGGATGTATAATTTCTAGATATGTAAAAGAAAAGGAATTATTCAAAGTAATAACTAATTTTTTTTTTTTTATAGAGAAGAGGGCGGACGAGCAAGCGGTCTCACGTGATGGTAAGTGTTACCGCCGCCCATGGACACCTGCAACACCAGGAATGCTATGCAATTGCTAAGTAATAGGTTTTGTGGTATTATGGTGTCGATCATCATTAGAATCACCCCCCCCCCCCCCCACCCCCCCACTCTCTTCCCGTGGGTGTCATAGGAGGCAACAAAGCGGCCACGACATGGCCTGAAGAACTACACCACCACTAAAATAGTAGACTCGTCAACCCGCTCGGCCAGCATGACGATAAAAGGGCTTGTTACCGTTTAATTACGAATTACTAAGTAATTAATTACTACTTTTCCTTTATGAAATTACGTAATGACACAGATTCAATTATTCGAAGAAACCATTTTAATTAATCTTTTTTTTTGGAAAAGAAATCCGTAATTACTTACTGTGACAGTAAATTGCGAGACCACAGATTAAATTGTAACTTCGAACAGAACCAATCAATTAATCAATTTCTTTCAGCGTCCTTCAGATTAATTTAGATCAGCTATACTCTAAGTGTGTTCCGCGGAACCCTAGGGTTCCGTGATACCTCTGTCGGGGTTCCGCAAGAATTTAGAAATAAAAAAATCAAAACACCTCTCTCTGGTCGCTCCGCGGCTGTGCGGACTCCGCGGCCGCGCGGAGACAAAACGCTATGAATGTTATTTATTTATTTATTTGTATTTGTATAAGCTTGTGTTACATTAGCTGGTACAATATCTCATAAGTTTGGTCTCAACAATTTTATACTTGTACAACGCGTTCGCTCTAAGTTTGCCGGTCTGTGGAATGCGCGTACCCTCCCCCACGTGACAACAAAACTTATAATGTGTCATAGTTTTACCCAAATATCTAACGTACACAATTTTTATTGTTACAATTAAATAAAAAATTTCGAACGTCATACACTCATACCTATCGCCAGCGGCAAACTTAAAACGAGCGGGTAGTATACTTGTAAGCGCTCAGTCTCTTTGATAAAAGCCGCCTCTGAATTAGACGCTATAGTTGTCAACTAGCGACTTTCGTCTCTAACTTCAAAGGATAAAGTCGATATTGTTTACAACGCTATTTTTAAATTTCTGTTTTTATTTTTGCTTTTTGTTTATCAAAGGTGCCGACTCGAGTATTTTCGAGAATATTTGAGATCGAGTCTAGGACTAAGTATAAAAGCGGCGATCGCGCGTTGGCGTCGTCAGTTGATGATTAGCGTTCGGAGCGATAAGTTACTACCTACTTACAAGCTCGCTAGCGAGAAACTAGTGTTCATTGTTTTACTGCCTGCTGTATTCTGTTGTCTCAGTTTTATACATTTCTTCCCTGTAGGTTCTAAATTTAGTCTCTTATACGCAGTAACGATTGTGCATTATTTAAACCCCACTATCCTGACTTGTAACATTATAAATAAAGAAGAATGGAACGTTGGCTTAAAGGTGTTAAACGTGTTCCAACAACATCTTCTAATGACGCTGAATGTTCAAAAGCAATGCGCGCGGAGAATTTAGCAATCACCGATCCAGAAGATGATGCCACGAGTGCCACGACGTCAAGCTCGACGGTTTCAAAGACGAAAAAAAAGGAAGTATGATGAATCTTATATCAGTTTCGGATTTGTTGATTCCAACGGCTCACCTCTCTGCATGCTCTGTAGTAAACTGCTTCCTAATAGTTCCATGGCACCTGCCAAATTGCGTCGACATTTAGAAACCGTACACCCCGAGACTAAAGACAAGAATAAAGAATTTTTTGTTCGCAAAAAAGATCAGTTATTAGAAAGTCAAAAAAATATGATGCATGTAACACAAACTACCAACGAAAAGGCCACGGAGGCATCATACTTAGTTAGCTATCGCATTGCACAAGCAGGTGAAGCGCACACTATCGCTGAGAAATTAATAAAACCATGTGTATTAGACATAACAAAATGTATGCTTGATGAAAAATCTGCAAAGCATCTTTCTACTGTTCCGCTATCAAACGATACTGTTTCACGACGAATCCATGATCTGGCAAGCTACGTCAAACAAGAACTAGTTACACGTCTACAAAATACACGATTCGCTTTGCAAATGGACGAGTCGACTGATGTCGCTGGTTTGGCTATCCTGCTGGTTATTGTGAGATATCCATATAAAAGTTCTTTTGAAGAAGACATGCTTATGTGTTCATCGCTGCTTACAAACACTACCGGGGAAGAAATTTTTAATAAAATAAATATATTTTTTGAAGAACATAATCTCAGTTGGAACAATTGCATTGACATTTGTACAGATGGGGCCAAGGCGATGACAGGTAAAACAGCAGGAGCAGTGTCACGAATGAAAAATAAAGCGCCTAATTGTAGTTCCAGTCATTGTATTCTGCATAGACAAGCACTTGCGATGAAGCAAATGCCGTCTAATCTAAAATTAGTTATGGATGAAGCGGTAAAAATAATTAATTTTATCAAATCACGACCACTACAATCCCGATTGTTCTCATTATTGTGTGAAGATTATGGCAGCAAACATAAAACACTGCTGCTCCATACAGAAGTGCGATGGCTGTCTCGGGGAAAAACTTTAACAAGGCTATTTGAACTTAGAGCCGAGTTACAAATGTTTCTTTCAGCAGATACTTCTTTTAATTTGAAGGACCGTTTGTATGATAAAACTTGGTTGTTCCGATTGTCTTTTATGGCGGATATCTTTCAAAAACTTAACGAATTAAATTTATCGTTGCAAGGTAAACAGACAACAGTGTTTCAGGCCTATAATAAAATAACTGCTTTTAAAAGAAAATTAGATTTTTGGATCATTTGCATTGGTAAGAAAGAAATAGAAAGTTTTACGTTACTCAGTGAGTTTGTTAGCGAAAACGACTCAGAAATGTTTGAAGATAATGTGTTTGAAGAATTGGTCCAATATCTCAGTTCGATGCGCGCATCTTTTGAAAAGTATTTTCCCGAAGAACACAATACAAAAATTAAAGTGAACTCCTGGATTCATAATCCTTTTTTACCCAACTTGGAAAAGCCTGAAAACATGTCAAATGAGATATATGAATCTCTTTTAGAAATGTCATCAGACACAAGTATGGAGTCATTGTTCAAAACGACGCCTCTTAATGATTTTTGGTGCAGAATCCAAGATGAATATGCAATGCTTGGCCAAATGGCTCTGGATATTCTTCTCCCGTTCCCAACTACATATTTGTGCGAAACAGGATTCTCTACCTACGCAGCCACGAAAACAAAATATCGCAATAGACTGGACGCCGAAGCTGATATGAGACTCCAACTTTCTTCCATCAAACCTGATATCAAGCAATTGATGAAAAATAAAAAACAGTTTCATACCTCCCACTAGTTAGATTTTTTCTTTTTTAATGTTTTCTATTATTGTCCTTACCAAGTGGTGAAGTAAATAATAATTAGTAACTGATACATTGTACTTTTATTATGCTGATTAATATAGAATACACTTATAAAAATAATTGTTTTATTGTAGGGTTCCATCAAGTATTTTGCTTCCCAAAAGGGTTCCGTCATTTAAAAAGTTTGAGAACCACTGATTTAGATTAAACATCTTGAATATTCAGATTAGGATAAAGAACAGAGAGAAATGCTACGAGCCGTTAAATTAGTGACTGGCTGACTTAAATTGTTGGATGAGAAAAGCGAGTGTAGTGTAGGTGGCACTGGTGTAGTGGAACATATACCGGTAGTAATACTTAACTCAAATTATTACGAATTATTACTCTTTATGTTGAAAACGGCAGACGACAGGCGACTATACTTCATAGGAAGAGATTACAGCCGCCAATGGATATCTACAACACCATGGAGATTGCGAGTATGCTGCAGGCCTTGCATAATCTTATTTATTCAAGTGTACCAGCAATAACGATGCATCTTGTATTTACGGTCATATTTTGCATCGGTAGTGTCTTACTGTAACGAATTCTTTAACATTATATTTGTAGGGAGTTGTAAAATTTCTACGAATCATTTATGTGGCGGCGAATAAGTTAAAATGCAAATACAAAGAAAGTGTTTAATGGCATTTAAATGTTTAACCTTATAACATTTATTTTGTGATAATTAATGGACAGACGACCTCATAAAGGTTGCGGGCACCCGCTGGATGCAGGTCGCTGCCGATAGGTCTAAATGGCGGACAATGGGGGAGGCCTATGTCCAGCAGTGGACGTCCAAGGGCTGAAAAAGAAGAAGAAGAAGAATAAATAAAAAAAAAATGTGCTCCCAGCTTGTCCTTCTCCTTGCATCGTTGTCCTTATTATTGGGGGTCGTTACCACGACCATGGAATACTGATTGACGAACGATGTTGCGCCATCTGTTACGGTTCTTGGCGGTACTCAATGCATCGTGGATGTTGGTGTTGAGAGATGCTTTGGTCTGACTAGATGGTCAGACCAACGCATCGGGCTACGTCTTCGAGGTCTCTTTCTTTCCACCTTGCCAGTTACTATGAGCCTCTCCAAATTGCTATTTCCCTTTCTGGCAATGTAACTCAAGAATACTCTGGAGGCAGGTGGTGGATAGCCTAGTAGTTATTTTAAGTGTTATCGTAGAATCCGAAGCATTCTTCTTAGCACCACATCTCGAAAGCATCAATGTGGTTCCGGTCTGCCGCTTTTAGAGTCCAAGTCTCAGTTCTTGTCTTGTCTTCAGGTCTTGTCTTCTCAAGGACATGTTCCTGTCCTCCCAGACTCTATGGAACTGAGACATAGCATTTTTGGGCACTCCAATTCGTCTCCGCACCTCATTCACGCACGATCCGTTGTTGCTGATGTTAGGACCCAGGTAAATGAAGTCATCAACTATTTCGAGATTGAGTGTCCCAGTAGCTCCAACTGATCTTGTAGCTTGATTGAAAATCTTCTAACAGTATTGTTATGTATATGTTCATGTTTATATATTTTGTAATCCTTACCATTATACATAATACGACTACTAACTTTATAATGCACCCCTCTTGATTCTGTTTGCCCCAAAGTCGACAGGTATAGAATGCCATAAGGCAATGTGTCCGCCTTTTGACATATTTATCAGTTTAAACAAATAGTAATCTTTCCACACATTTCAGATTCCCTGTATACCTGATCTTGAGAATTGTGTTGTTCGTAACCACTCTTTATCTACAACACGAAGCACTTTTTGTCGTTATTAACAATTACATCTTTTAGAAGCACTATATCACTTGTTACTCGCAAGGCTTCTTGAAGCCAAAACTAGTCTGTTTAATAAATACATGTTAATAAATAAAGTACTCGAATAAAGTACTTAATAAATAAGGACTGTACTCGTAAGTTTGGCGACAGATTTGGATACGTTCCAATGAAGTTTACATTGTACAACTACATACTATTACTTGCATATTAGTATAGTCAACTATACTTTATGAATGTATTTATTGAAGTTTTTGAAAAACGTTGTGAATGTGAGAGTTTCATTTTTGATGGCTAAAACGTATAAAATGAGTGTTCAGATGTTATCTGACAGAGATCGCTTTCAGTGATAATATCGCCTTATACATAAAGTAGTGACCAATCGAGGGTTTGCAAAAATACAAACTCCTTTGCAGTTGATTATCTACTTATTCCATAAGTGGCTAGTTAGCACCGACCACAACTATAAACGTATTTCATTAGTTAATTTTAATAGACACTAAACGAACGGAGACGACGATAGATGATCGCAAAGATTTTTTCTTTAATTTGGATGAAATTTATAACTATCTTGAATAAATCCGGCGTTCAAATCCTGTTTTATGGGCGTTTTGATTATTATTATTAAGTCATTATAAGACATAATAAATGAGAAACTTGCGCAGTGTTGAGAAAATTATTATTTAATACTGAATAAATAGAAGGATAGGAGAAAGAAAAGTAGATTAAAATCTAGATAATGTCATATATTAAAAATCTCTTGAAAAACAAAACAAAAAATTCTAGTTTCTCTTCCAGTTACCGGCTATAATTTCATGTCACCGATAAACATGTCTGCCACGGATGATGTCATAATTTTATATCTGATTTCATCCCTTTCCCTCCTACGCAAATAGATGTAAATCCTTTCTGCTCACACCTCCGGCAGGAGGCAGATTATTAGGCATTATGTAAATAAATAACTGGATGAATATTCAATGTTATGGCTGTCTTGGCGTTCCGGGATTGGATGTCTTCGTATGCGCCTTTGCCTGATAAAAGCTAACCTGATAATTTAGCGCTCCTTAAAAGCAAAGATGTGTGGGGTACAGCAAAGTAAAAAGTCTACGTCTTTTGATCTCTCCCTCAATGAATTAAAATACGGTAGTAACAGTTAGTAACGGTATAAATGTTCTTTATTATAGAAAGAAGGTAGTAACCTATCAGAAAATTCACCTGGTGATACCTAAGTATATACTGTCGTCCAAAGATTTCCGCGATACATGAGTTAAGAATGACATAGAAAATTTTGGTGGGAAATCGAGAAGTGAACTTCGTTTGATCACTATAAAAAATGTGTATTGTGGATTTTGTGCTTTAACAGTGACAGTTTATTAAACTTCATTGTGTTCATGTTTGTGCATAATGCTTTCTTGTGCTTCCAAGGAGTCCAGCTCTTGTCCTCAGTAAATCTGTTATCATTTTACTGAGAGACTCCTAACTTACTTCGACGAAGTATTTATTGATAAATTGATAAACGTTTGATAAAAAATAATTTTCACTTGACATTGGCATAACAGTTGACGCGCTTGAGTAGACAGCTGATACTGCTGTCAACCCAAAGAGGAAGAAGAATGACATTGGCACGCCGCCCGTGATCCATCACTGACGCCACGGGAAAAACAACTACCATTTAGCAATGCCAACAGCAACTGCTTATTATTTGCCTGATTCATTCATTCACAAATATTGGCAACAAGAGCCGCTCTTCACTTTAAAGGGCTAAAATACTTAGACAAATTCGAGTTCGCCATTGTATCTGGGAGCGTGCTCACGCTCACGTGGACTGGCGATTTCAAGGAAGTCGCCGGTAGTGGCTGGATGAGAAGAGCAAAAGACCATGTGTGATGGTGGTCTGGGGGAGACTTAAAGAAATTCCAGGATAGTAGCTGGGTGAGAAGAGTGACCAATCTTGGGAGAGACCTATATCCAACAATAGCTTGTGGTAATCATTGGTGGTACGTGTGGATACATCAATACAGATCGACAAACATTGACATGCCCGCGAATACGCTGCTTACCTTAGAAGATTTGGAGGAAGGGTTGGGAAAATGGAGAGATAAGGTGCCATGAGATGGGAATGGGCTCTGGCATACCTCACTCACTACCGAAACACGTACCTACGTACATTGGGGAAATAGGATAAAGTGGGAAAATGCAGTACATTTGACAGTAGTTTTCTGTTAATATACAAGTTAAAATCCCTTGTGATTTATCTACTTAAGTATTCTACACACATTTTATATCTTTGCCAAAATAAGATTCCCGATTAAGTATATCTCGTGAGTAATCCCCGCGGATAAAGATGTGTGTTACGTGTTCCCCGCAAAAGGGATTACACCTGGGGATTTATGGCACATGGAAGAATCGTTTAATGGTGAGAATTACGGGAAATACAATTACTTTTATATTCATGAGAAAGCTATATCTCGTTAGATGACACATTACAAATTTTAATACGTTGTACGTAATAACTTCTTTTTTATGGGAGAAAGGCGGCAGGCGAGCATACAGTCCACCTGATGGTAAGTGCATACTGTCGCCCATAGACATCTGCGATACATGCCAACATTAGTCCGAAATGACAAACATTGACACATTGCGCAATAATGCGCTGCCGACCTTTGGAGATATGGGAATGGATTTGGAGAAAGAGTTGAGAAAATGGGAAGAGATAGGATGGGATAGGAATGAATGGGCTCTGACATATCTCGCTCACTACCGAAATATATAAGTACTATTGGGGAAATAGGGTAAGTTGAGTACGCCCGGCGACTACGGGAATACAGCGTTACAAAAGATGCGGGGAGACTACGGCTTCGAAAAATAATTAGTAAACAATTAACATAATTAGTACAATATTTCGTTACAATAACATTGATGTTTTTATCCAATTATAATTGGAATAATTATTCGGAAATGTTAATGTGAGTAGACTCTTTGAATCTAAAGTAGTTTAATGAAGAACTTGTTAGAGATAAGTTCTTTACTAACGTAAACAATGTCCCTGAATGTAAATGGAAGGAAAATATTGATTTAGTCCAAACGATAGATAACTATCAGATTAACCCAAGTCTAGGCTCTTTGAGGTCTGTATAAATTGTATTGTCTCTTGTAATGTTAATTTGAACCTGGCAGCGAAAATATAATTTGCATAAGGTTTCAAAGGTACATCTTCAGTTCGATCGATTTATGACGTCACTTTCACGAACGCCATGTTACGTAAGCGACGGTTTTTTTATAGGAAAAAGGCGGCAGATGAGCATACAGTCCACCTGATGGTAAGTGGATACTATCGTCCATAGACATCTGTGATACGTGCCAAAACCAGTCCTAGAATGACAAACGTTGGCACGCCCCCGGACGCTGCTACTTATGCAGATTAAGGAATGGATTGGAAGAAAGGATTGGGAAAATGGGGACGAATAGGATAGGATGGGACGGGAATGGGCTCGAGCATATCTCACTCACTACCGAAACACCTGCGTACATTGGGGAAATACGATGAAATAGGAAATGCACTGCATAGTTTTTTTTTTATAGGACGAGTTAGCGGTCCTACGTGATGGTAAGTGTTACAGCCACCCATGAACACCTGCAACACCAGAGGGTATGCGGGCGCGCCGCCGACCTTGCAAAATCCTATTCCCAGCTCTCTTGAAGGAATGGTAGAACTGATAGTATTTCCTTGATAGAGTAATTACCTGACGGCTATAAAATCATTAAAACTGTGTAAGACAAAATGTGTACCTACTTAATTTTAAATGTACATGATTTATATTACGCACAAGCCGAAACCGCTGAAGGTGGAAACGTTAAATTTAGCCAGTAGCTTTATTTTATTTAATAATAATGGGATGGGTTGAGACGGCAAATGGGTTCTGGCAAATCTCAGTCTCGAAACATGTTCGATTCGATTCGTCTTATTACGTCCCACTGCAGTTCACAGGCCTCCCCTAGAACATCAGTAGGAGGGCCATAGTCCACCACGCGTGCGCAGTGTGGATTGGTAAATATACATGCTGAAGATTTTTTTATTCTAGAGTGCGTGGGTTTCCGCACGAAGTTTCCGCTTACGATATACTGACGATAATTTTAAGAATTCGTACATAAGGAGAAACTCAGTGGTATTGTTTTGGGAATCCTGATTGATGACCTCGTTCCAATCCAATTTGTCCAAAATGTAAACAAACATGGCGGCCTTGGGTAACTGACAGGGTCTTAAATTAATTGTTTACATATCCATAATTTGATTCATCGAGAATGCAAGTCATTGATTTGGTTTTCTTATCTGTAAATTGGATTAAAAACGACTTTAGAGACGTCAAATTTTTATTTCATTTCTTTTTATATTATTTAACATTTACAACTGTAGAATACATAAAGATACTTTCTTGGTGCCATAAAACTGTGTGAGTTTATCACGGCACTGCACATTCGCTTGTAATCTACCACCGAATGTGCAATGCCATTAGCTAAAATTGATACATGTTTGATCAGTTTAAACCAGGTATGGGCAACCTTTGGGATATCGCGGGCTAAACTGTCAAACGTTCATGATATAGCGGGCCGTAGGTAATAGTTGTGTATACAAAAAAAAACGTTTTATGCGTTTATTTAGTAAGCCAAAGTTACAATGTTATCCTAATAGTGTATTTATTTATTATTATTGACATTAATGGGAAGCTGTAGCGGGCCGTATCCGGCCCGCGGGCCGGACGTTGCCCATATATGGTTTAAACAATACGCTATTTTTAACACCAATAGTTCGAGTATATTATTGAAACTATTTTTATCCTGATTTTATCAGACAGTTTTAGTTTAATTAAGCTTTTAGTTTAATAAAATAATTTACCTTGCCTTCAGCAAATTGAGAATTACCTTCAGCCTTCACTGTAGAGAAAATTGAATTGACTTCAGAAAATTGAAAGTCAAAATAAAGGTCCTCTTGATAAAACGGTCATTGATATTAAAAAACTTTTACGATTATTCCGTCGATAATCCAATGTCGATGAAAGTTTGTCAATTTTGATAAAACGTGTTACAATAAAGTGAAAATAATGGCATAGGGTACGATTATTGTCTGTAGAATCTATATTTTATACTAACTGTTGGCCGCGACTTCACTCGTCACTCGTCTGGATTTAATTACCTTTAACTGTCGCGTGTTAATAACAACAAAAATATTAGCATTAGAATATTTCATAAAAAAACTTGATACCCTGTATTTTAGCGACCTGACATAATTTCGAAAATCTGAAAAACATGTGATATCGTTTTATTCCTGTCTGCCCCACCAAGTCTGCCCCATCAGTACATCAGTAGGACAGAACGGAAATGTAATGAAAATTACTTCATACCGGCCCCGCCATATTTATTGGTGGGGCAAAAAGTACTTTGCAATTCCTTTCCTCCCCGTCGGTACATACCTATTCCAATGGGGAAGAAAGGAATCGCAACCGGTGTTCCTGTACGCGGCCTCCACTTCTCGTCTACTCAATAGGTTCTCAGAACTACGACAAACGTGACGAGTTATTCGCTGGCTATGTCGGTGGCTCTCGTTCCTTGGCGAATTTCTTAGTTTCGGACCTTATCCTGCAATGAAACTCCGAGCGAAGCTCTCTCCATAGCTCGCTGAGCGACTTCGAACTTTGAATCGAGCCTACCGTTAGAGAAGCCAAGGACTTGTGTAAAATTAAAAATCAATCAATATTAATGTGAATTGGTGAATAAAAATTAATGACAAAAATGTCGAACTATTAAGCAAACGGTAATCGAACTATAAATTTACATGTGAACAATTAAAAAAGCGATGTTCAACATTAGAATAGTAATTACCACAATACAAATTACACACATGTAAAAGGTAACAAATTAATCGACAATCAAACACTTTATAGTTCGGTAATTAATTAATGTAAAAAGGAATGTGACACAAATCAGTGTTTTTCGAAACTGCGACCGAATTCGAACCGTTTTGGATTCGAATTTCTCGACTTTCAAATTTGGATTGTTTTTGTAATTTGAAAGAGAGACTGGTTAATTTTATGATGGACTTCTGACGGAAACTCTAAAAGTGAAGTTGAGTTTTTGTTAGACTATTATAAAAATTGTGTATTGCATGCATTTTGTGGTTTAATAGAAATAGTTTATTAAACTTGAAAATGTTTTTTTTTTGTGCATAATGTTTGTGATAACCAAATAAAAGCATAGGACTGCGTTTTTAGTGTGCTTTCAAAGAGTCCTCTTCTGTCCTCAATAAACCTACTATCATCAATTCATCACTTTACAGAGCGACTCCTGACTTACTCGTACGGGACTGGATATTGACAGAATACGTTTTAGACTTTAAAATTGTGTATTGCGAAGAAAACTTGACATTGGCAGAATGTGCTAATTTCACCATTGCCATATATAAAAAGAAAAAGAACGAAAAGAAGAATGTATTTATTTATTAAAATCTTTCTCATATTTTTAGTAGAAAACTGGGGGTTTAGCTATTATGGTAGATCATAACAAATGTATAGTCGTGACTTTGGGAAGACATCCATACATTTTTTCCCAGTTTCATCTTTTTCAATATAAGATACGAACTATAGCAGCAATACATAATAATATTCTGTATTTTAGCCCACCTACACAATTCAACGCAAATTCAACTTCAAGCATCTTCAGACTTTGTCGAATTTGATTACGCCGAGAACGATCCAATGTTCAATATTACACAGTGAATTTTCTCATCCGTAGATAATATCAATATTTGTATCGAATATTTCGTGATATGTCCTTCTTTGAATGAAAACCAGTTTATAATAAAAGGCTTGTCAAAATTTGATTATATGAGTATTTCGTAGATTCCACTAAAGAATTTTTTCTTCGAGATTGGTTATATTAGATATCTTCTTTTTTCATTTCATCTGCAAATACCAGCATACACACATTTCTCTTGACACACCACACACACAGAACAACATTCTACCATTTTATACGCAGATGTAACTGCGCTTGCTAATACTACTCGTAAATTACACTAAGTTTGGTGTACACACTACTTAATTACTAGAATGTGTAACTTTAATTTTAATATACAGATTATTTTAAATGAACTATGTTACAATAAATAATTAAGGATACATGAACCAAGTTTCTGTTGACTTCTTTTATATAATAAAAAAAATGAACTTTACAGAAAACAGAAAAAGTTTTAAGGAAATAGACGAGATCTAAGAAAATTTATGATAAAATGCTCTCCCTTAACAATATTGAATTGAATTATATTTAGAAATACAAAGAAATTAAATATACATTGAATAATTAAAGATATATAGATATAATTGTCATTGATTTTTTTATATAACACAATGAAACAATAAAAAAATAAATATAATAATAATAATATATACCTATAATAAAACTGTACAACCAGCGTGTGTGTACATTGAATATATTTACCAAAAACTGATTGGGGGCGATGAAGCAAAAGTATCAGAATACAAAAAGACGATTTTGAAAATTGGACTTTTCCCTTATTTGTTGGAATATGTAACTGGAATAAGCTGGGTTAACGGAGTCGTAATTGATTCCAATTCACATTGAATAATTGATAATACGTAAACTTCTGTAGTTTCCGATGATATTTTTATATAATGAAAACTATCTATTTTATGGAGGCTACGAAACCTGTACAAATATTAATATTACACCTAATGCAATATATCTTCTAACACAACTTCATGTTTATCGTATTTCATTCTGATTGCGAGTCTAATTCTCGACCTAATTGACCTAAGCCAAAATGATGCATAATAAATGAACTCAAAAAACTTTGTGTTGTAGAACAATCTGCACCTGTTCGGAACTAAACCTAGTCACGATTCCGGAAGTTCCTTCACTTCCGGTGAATAGGAATAGAATTTAATCAAAGTTTCAATTTGTTAATAGTTCAAAAGAACCGGTTAATGGATGGGCTTTTTCATGGCGATATAGATTTAATAAACTGCGTGATGTTGTTTGTAACGACATGACACAGTAAATTACACAATGTGCAACGCAATGCAACCAGCCCTTTCAATATGCACCGCTGGACATGGGCTTGCCCATGCACATTGTCTTGTGCACGGAGGATGTATGACCCCAAAACGCCACGCTAGCCCAATGGGTTGGCGAGGCCACTCTTCTAGCGGTGGTGTAGTTTCTCGGGACTTGTGCTAGCCGCTTTGTTTTGTTTGATGCGGTCGTGCTATTCTATAGCCGGCCGACACTACACAGCATTTTACACAATAAACAAATGATAATTAAAAATAGAGATGCGCCGAGTACAAGTTTTACCGAGTAGCCGAGTACCGAGTATTACTCGGTTTTATGTTAGCCGAATTACTCGGTTCAGTTTACGCAGATATGGGGCGCGAAAACACGCTTAAACATGATCTCGACGTGCGGCCGGTGCACCATAACCTGTCTCTGTTAAATTTCCTAGATTATTGATTACTTGTTTGCTTCATTTAATTCAAATTAATAAATGCTCATTACTTTATTAAATATGCTTATTTTGATGACGCTCGCGTCTCTTCGACAATCAAGTTTTTTTTACACTATATTAATTTAACCGAATATTCGTCACTTAAACCGAGTTATTCGGCCGAGTATGAGTACTAAAAAAATTGCCGAGTATGCCGAGTACCGAGTAATAAAAGAGTACTCGGCGCATCTCTAATTAAAAAATATCAATAAACTGGCAATGATATGTCAAAAAATACTAATTGGCAACAAGTAACAAACTATTTTTGTATAATTAAAAATAAACAAATTTTAATTAATTAGAAAGTCTATTATTGCTGCCGTCGATTATCTGTCAATTTCAATATTTCTGTTACCACATTTGATTAATTCCCGTTTAGAAAGAATTTATAAATTTATTTAGGTATACTCTTAGAATGTAACACCAACAAACCAACTACTTGAACCTATTGAAGAGCAGTTAGGGATGGTGGAACCACGACTAGAAGGAGTTTACAGATGTATCATACGAGTATAAGCAGCAATAATCATTTTTTTCTGTCACACAAAAAACTTGCTCATTTTTTTAAATTAAAATTGAGTCAAAGTAAAATAAGTATATGTATTATTGGATAATTTAAATTGAATTGGTTCCGGACGGGCGCTGCGAGGGAATATTAATCGAAATGAACAACTGTGTAATTGTAAAGTTAATATGTGTGAATCGTTTCCACTCCAGGACATTGTTATTCAACAAAATTGAATTCTGTCTCATCACTAGTTTCATTAGGTTTTGTTGAATTTTATGTTCAGGGTTTCTAGAGAATTTTCCGGGAATTCGTGAACATAAAATGTCAGAGTACGTAATCGCATTATAATTCCAGCACATCTGTAATTTATATACAGGTATATGTTACAGCCAAAGTAATTAATCTGGATATTATTTATACTATCCAGCCATTATATAAGGTCGGGGAAAAAGTTTCTTCGTATTTTATATACAAATTCAAGACAGTTTTTTTAAAAGTTTAATTATATTTAATTATAATATATATGTGCCGTTTTGTTCTATAACTTGTTGCCATCTTGTAGGTAGTGACATGATCCCATTGCTGTAGAGATTTTGTGATGTTTGGTCAAAAACTTACGACAAGTAGTTTTGACAGTCCTCTCTTGATGTTAACCTTACACTACCTAAAGAATTCTGAAGAGACCGAAACAAGTGGATATCTGGGGGCGCAAGGTCAGGGCTATATGGTGGATTGGGTACCACTCGTGTGGTACCCAAATATCGAGCTTTTTTTGTGAATCCAGACTTTTTCAATAGATGAGTCAATACTGTTTTGTGGTCAATGCCCAGTTCATCAACAATGTCGTAACTACTTATATGCCGATCTTGCTGCACTTTTTCACAAATGACATCAACTTTATGGGTAACAGGGCGACCGGAGCGAACTGCATCTTTAACATTAACATTTCCTGACTGAAAACGCTTAAACCAACTTTATGCTACTCTTACTGACACTGCATTAGGTCCATAAACGGCACAAATTTTTTTCGCGGTTTGTGTCGCATTTATCCCTTTTTTTGTAATACAACTTTAAAATGTATCGAATTTCTTCGTTAGATTCACTCATTTTCTTGGACAGAAAAACAATTGAAAAATGGCGGGAAACAGTTTTTTATTTTTTTATTTCTTTTTCTTAAATGTTACCTTTTTAATGGTATCATAACCAGCCAGGTACAAACAGTTCAATCAAAGATATTGGATCACAACTTCATACATACAAAATACGAAAAGACATTCTCCCCGACCTATTACCCAATTACCCAATTTAGACAAAATGATTATTGGGGCAAAATTAATTAGATAATCTAGCTATTTTACAAAATATCTAGTAAGACTTGGATAAAGTAACTTTATCCATATAAAGTGTTTTAATCCATAATAACACATTAAATTTTAGTTTATTTTATATTGCAGGGGTGCATGAAGTACATTATTAACATTAAGTAGTTTGAATATAAAGTTATTGTATATCTCAAGTTACCTTTGCATATAAGGCATTTCTAAACTAAACCTAACCTAACTACAACAAGAAAATATTTATTGTTTCTTTGCAGACGGTGAACTGGTTCCTTGCGTAGAGTTGGTTTAGAGTCCCATGCTTGGAGGCGGTCCGTCCGGTCCTAGATCAGTGGCTGGACAGACGACACGGCGTCCTGACCTTCCGGTCAACGCAGGTGCTCTCGGGACATGGCTGTTTCGGGAAGTACCTGCACAGGATCGGGAGGGAGCCGACCGCGGTGTGTCCACACTGCGACGGCTGCCCGGAGGAGACTGCCCAGCACACGCTGGAAGCGTGCACGGCCTGGGCGGAGCAGCGCGCCTCTCTCGGCGCCGTGATAGGCGGCGACCTCTCCTTGCCGGCCGTAGTGAAAGCTATGGTCGGCGACGAGAGGTCGTGGAAAGCAGTGACGGCCTTCTGCGAGCACGTGATGCTCGAGAAGGAAGCGGCGGAGCGGGCCAGAGAGCGCGAAGCTACTGACCCGCTGCGCCGCAGGCGAACCGGGCGCAGAAGGCGGGATTACGCCCGCCATCTGCCCCCACCCTAAAATGAGCCGGTCAACGAACGCGGGGAAGTTCGTCGACCAAACCGACAAGGCTCATTAAAAGAAGAAATGGGCGTCCGCACGCGTGTTCCCGAGCGACGCCCACCCTCCAGGACCGGTAAATAGACCAGAGACCGGGGCCCGCATGAGCGGGCCGTCACAGTCGGGGTCGCGGACGAATGCGAAAGCGCACCCGTGACCCTGGCGTGAAGTGACCAGATGGAACACCGTGGGGTTTTAGCCGGTAAGAGTCCGGCATAACCCTCCGCCTGTCCCCAGCGGAAGGGTATCTCATGCAGGATTTCCCCACGTAAAAAAAAAAAAAAAAAAAAAAAAAAAAAGAGTCCCATGCTTAGTATCACGCACGACGCAATGGCGACAGTGAGGGGAAGTCAGTGGGACCGTGTTTATAACTTTAACCAACTCCAACTAGCTATTATGAATAATATCTAGATAAAGTAATTAATTTATCAAATTATCTACACAATTTAATCAATATACATAATGTCTAGCCATTATGTATAATCGCTATTTAATCACATGTCTGTAACATATACTCGTACATATATCTTGGTTATACTCGGTTATACATATTTATAACCTTATACTCATAATAATAACTTCTAAATTAGATACATATATACACGCTTTCGTTAGTTGTACACAATTTCCGTGTTAAATTTCAATAATTTTATTCTTGTATTAATAATTTCATTGCACAAGTAATTGTACAAATGGCGAACTTAATAATAATAGCATTTACTTTCAGATACCACATATAAACGGATCCATATTTGTTAGTGGTCCCTGAGACTTTGTTAGTGGCGACTGAGACTTTGTTAGTGGCAACTGAGACTTTGTTAGTGGCGACTGAGACTTTGTTAATGGTGACTGAGACTTTGTTAGTAAATTACCCAATCTAAACATTAAATATTAATCATTAAAATTGAATAAATTTTAAAGCAACACTAGTTAGGGCCGCCACCTCGCCTAGAGTAAGTCAACGGCCCCACCCAGCGCTTGACAATGCAGGAGTCATACTTCTCTGCGATCACTTAAATGACAGAGATGGGCACTTTTTGCGCATTATAGCATAAAAATCATCTGTACGCGCCTAGGCACACACATGTCATATGTCATTTTCTACCAGATCAAAGAGAAATTGGGGAGATTGTGGTTTAAATAAAAAAAATCTGCATTTATAATAGTAATTATGCAGATCCCCACATTTCCGTCTTCAATTCAGTATTTCCTGCGACCCACTGAGAATTAGCATTGAAGGAAACACCGTGGTCTCTATTAACAGTAAATAGGAACTAGTCTATTTACTATCTAGTGGGCAGATTACCTAAAACCCTTATTCAGCTGGACTCACTCTTATAGTTATGCGATAAGGTAGATTTTTGTTTGCGTTATGCACGTTTGTGTAATGTTATTTGTCACAAATGTGATCTGACGTAACTGCTATGGTTTACTTATAAAGTCTATATATGTTTTTCATAGGCAATTTTAGAGTAATGCTACATTTCTATATTTTGGTAAATCGATCCAGACAATTGACAAACAAAACTACTCCAATCATGTTTTATTAATTATTGAGAGACAATAAATAACATACAACCAGTCCTTTCAGTATCCACTGTAGGACATGGGCTTCCTCATGAGGTCTTATGCATAAGGGATATTTTTTTTTATGGAAGAAGGCGGCTATCGAGCATACAGTCCACCTGATGGTAAATGGATACTTTTGCATACAGACATCCGCAATACATGCCAACATAAGTCCAAAATGTCAAACGTTGGCATGCCCCCGGATGCGCTGCGAGCAGTGGTAATGTGCACGGGTAATGTGTCCAGTCGAGCGTGCCCAGCAGCTGTTGGATTGCAACGTGTATTCTCTCCCTCAAAATATGTGGGAAAATATGTCAAAACGCCACACTGGCCAAACGGGTTGGCGATTCCACTCTTTCACAGGTGGTGCAGTTCCTCAGTGCTTATGCTAATTGCTTTGTATAAATACAATAAAGAATATATGTAGACTCAAATTTACATTTCAAGCTATTTTCGTGTCAAAATTCAATATTCCCTTCAATTTGTCCACTAACTTAATATTCCATATATGTAGATTGTGAATAGTTTTTTTTTCGAAATTCAAAAGTCGAGAACTTTATACCATCAGCCATACCATCAGCCTGTGTCCCCACCTACTGCTGAATATAGGCCTCTCTCAAGGCCCGCCTACACCACACGGTGTAGGTTCTGATCATCTCATCCAACCACTACCAACGACTTTCTTTTGTATTACATATAAAATTCTGACATTATCATTTTGTACATTTTAACAATGAGACAGTTAAACATTTGTGTGTTTTGACTTGTGGGCTGCTATGTACTAGAAGGAAAATAAGATTCATTTCTAAATGAAACTGCTTTCTGCATTTTAATGAAACTGTCCTAAAAGCAATTAAAAACGAATAAAACTAAAAATGCCAAACAAGTTATTTAGCGCTACTTTTTCTTAAACATTTAGACGACTCATCGCATCTTGGGTCTTTTACATCAACCAGAAAAAGATGTTCCATTTAATGTTGTGGCATTTGTTATAAAAAAAGACGTGGCTTCGTGGCTTTGGCTGCAATACGTTTCTCAAAGAAAACTTTTATTTCAAAAGAACTAAAGTTAAGGAAAGTAAAACAAAGCTCTTCAAGCCAAGTCTAAAGTAAATTGAGTAGAACAGTCGACTACTAGATTCTGTCTATAATGGTTTGTTTACAGGGTATGCGGACTCTTATTTGAGCACACATTGAATTTTGTGTTTTGATCCTTTAGGCGTTCCTGTATATGGTGTCACTAATAGTAGGAACCATTAAAATAACTGAAATAAAGACAAACATACATAACAGTGAAAAATAAATGCGTCTTTGCGTGCCCTGTAAAAGTCGGGCAAATGTGGAATGATCTGCCAGCTGAGGATTTACCACCGAACTACTACATGCAATACTTCAAGAGAACTGTTTATATTTAGTACTAGCTGTTGCTCGCGACTTCGTCCGCGTGGACTTTAGTTTATAAACACCATCTTTAAATTGATATAACTTTTTTATTTATGAACTGATTGAAATAAAACAAACACTAAATTTTAAGTGAAGCTTACCACAATAGATTAGTGAAAACCGCACCCAAATCGGTTAAGCCGTTTTTAAGATTAGTGCGCACAAACGCACAGACAAACATATAAACAGACAAAAATTCTAAAAATCATTGTTTTGGGTTCTATTGCGTTGATAAAGGCCCCCAATAATAGTTTTTCTCATATATCTTCCATGTACAGACAGCGATCAGTTACATTTTTATTATATGTATAGATATTGCAAGATCGCCGACAGACTCGCAACCTCTGGTGTTGCAGGTGTCCATTTGCGGCGGTGGCCACTCACCACCGTATGAACATATTCAAGAGACCCTAAAAACTCCAGTGTGAACACATCCGCCGTATAACATAAAGCATTGTCTGTCGCACATTGTTCATAACATTTCGTCTTATAACGTATGTCATAATAGGAAAATAAATCATCCCACCCCACCCATCCCTCCAGAATGGAGACTGTAATGGGGTAAGGAAAACTCATCCTGTTAGTACAGCCTATTCTAGTTTGTTCGCATAACGACAGATTCTCAAACAGACAGATCCCCGTAACGACAGAAACTATACAGTGAACCTGAGTATTTGAGATAAGTTTGGGATTATTATGAGAATGTCTATTTGTATAATAATATTCCCCATCTTTTTCCGTGATAACAAAGAGGCTACCACACGCCCTGAGGAACTACACCACTTGGAGTGGATTAGCCAAACCGCCTGACCTGGTTTGGCGTTTTATCCATACAGTGGCCCCTACATCCCTCATGCACAGGGAAATGTTCCAATGCAACGACTTTTTTTTTTAAGTATTATGAATACAGACACGAATTTATTACGATTTTATTATAACGTTCAGACTAGATTAAATATAGATGATCGCTTTGTCCGTTAAGACACACTGTAGATTACCGGATACCTGTACCTATCTTAGGTTAACAGCAGCTTTTCCTGAAGCTTTAAGTGCAAACTGCTTATCAGCGTTCCGTGTGCGATGGCCGTTAGATAACCTGGCCAACTTTAATGGTAGTTACCACCGATACCCGTCACGCGAGATTATCAGTTGCTACCGTTGTTGTTTCCAAAAAAGTCCAAAAATTATGTAAACCTTGAATTTGTTATAGAAATGAGGTGTTGTTCTGATGTATTCCATTCGTATGTAGACTTGGAAATATTTGGTTTTTACAATGGAAAATGATTTTATAAAAATTCCGAAAATAGTAAATATCAATCAAATAACCGGCCAGAAACTTTAATGAACTTTCTTCATTGCATTTTTCTATCACTATCTTTAAATTAGAGATCCTTAGAAGTAAACAGCACTTCGTTTCATCAAAACCGATTTGATAGAAGCCGAGATATAACTTGGTCTCTCGCCATCGCCACTATGAGCTCTCATCAGACATCAGACAGGAGTCAAGTAGACTGGATATTAATATTCTATTACTATGGGCGGTCGAAGCCACGGGTCAAAGGTTAATAGTATACAGCACCCTCGTGAACTCTGTTATGGTGCGGCATCCAGACGTCAATAGATAGGTACTCTGTTCAAGTTAAAAAAAAAAGTGACTGCACGTGATTTTACCTATTGACCAATTACTAAAGGGTGCGTTCCTCGGTTGACCAGTTATCGCTGTGTTATGCTTCATTGGCCGGATGACGTCACTTTCTTTCTTAATGTGAATATAGAATACCAATATTTCTACTGTTACTTGAACTCTGGTTGTTACACGGAGTTGCCTCCGAACTATACGTTCATTATCATTTTTAAGATGCCGGTTAGACACAAGAAAATTAAAACTTTATTCCCTCTTAGTCTATGAAGCATAAGATGATACATATTTCGTCTATAGACGTCCCAGTTTAAGGTGATCTCAAGTCTTATACTAACTATATAACCAGCGCTATTATCGTCCACTGTTGGGCATGAGTCTGGCCTTGAAACGTCACACTGGCTTAGTGGATTAACGAGTCCACTCTTTTAGAGATGATTTAGTCCCTCGGGGCTTTGCGACGCCTACGGAAAGAGACGAGGTGGTGATATTCTAAAGCTGGCAGACTACAATCAGGATGTAATCGTCAAATACACACGCACAACATACCGAGGTCAGTCAAGTTGTCATTTTACCGAGTAACACAAAGTTACAAACGACAGGTTAAACTAAACTGACGAAGTAGTCGAACTGTACAATACGGTAGAAATAAACAAATTCAAATTTTGAAAATAGAACTCCTTATGTTTTTTATATCTGGCGACAGTTTGAAAATTGAGTATTTGCGGAAAAATGAATTTGACAAGAGAACATTTTCGTTCAATGATTTTTATGACTTTCATTGCAGTCTAAACCAGAAACAAAGTTATGAAAGACTTAAGTCAGCATTTGGTGATGAAGCTCCACCCAGTGCCTCTGTTTATAACTAGTTCAGTGAATTTAAACGTGGTCGAACCCAACTCAGTTACGATGTTAGAGAAGAACGTCCTGTGACGTCGGTGACGGAGAAATCATCAAAACTGTGCGGCTCATGATTGAAGCAGACAAACGAACGACATATCAACAGATACGGCCATCATTAGTTATTGATATGAGTCAGTTCAAACTATTTTACACCTACTGGTAAGGGAAGTTTTGTGCTAGATGAATTCCTCACAATTTAAGGGAAGCTCAAAAACACTACCGCGTGGAATGGTGTCTGCAAATGCTTGAAAAATTCGACAATGGTCAATCAAATGCTGTTTTTGATATAGTAACAGGTGATGTAAGTTGAATTTACTTTTATGAGCCTGAAACTAAGAATTCCGACAATGCCCAAGCACACTCCGCCAGAGAAAGGAAGCAAGTTTTGAGTGCTGTAAATATAGAATTAATGCGTTATCTGCCATACATACAGTCCCGACCATGCGCCCTGTGATTTTTATTTATTTTTATTTATTTATTCTAAAATTAAGAATAAACTTAGGGAAATACGTTTTATGAATGCAAAATAGGCAGTAACGGCCTTCCAAAGGGCTATTGAAGAGGTGCCTGAAGAAGGGTCGGCTGAATGCATCACACAATGGTTTCATCGCATAAAAAATATCGCATGTATCGATTGTGGCGGAGAATACTTCAAAACAATAAAACAACGTCCATCTTTATATCTGATTTCAGTATTGGTATTCTAAACACTTTCAGTGTCACTCGCGTACATTGGTACAAAGTTGTACAAACTTGCAACAATTACAATAATCGTTAAAGACTCCGTGTACAATAACCGTTACATTACAATCAGTTTTATTTAATTTCGCCTACATTGAAACTGTTATGACCATATTTGCTGATTTTAAGGCAATATGAAACACCATAAGAAGGTATTATGGAATCCTTTTATGGTTGATTAAATTCAGTTAGGAGAATGGAATAATTTGTTGCGAACAAAGGCTTCTATAAATCGGATGCTATATATTGTAGTAATCCTTTTATGGGGAAACAAGAACAGAAGGTCCCATAAATGAGATCTTTTATTTAGGTGATGTTATTGTGTTTTTAAATTTCCATTTTTTATAAACAACTTCGTTCCACTGGACGCTTGAAAAGGCCACTGCCAAATATTAAAACCGCCAACGCGACGTGACGGTTTAAAAACTCTCCTTACATTTAAAAGAGTTAAAATCACGGAATATATGAAAATCTCATATAATCTTGTTGACAATAGTTTTAATACAACCTGTTTAATCTCACGACTACAATTCCGCTGCGCTGCTTTTCGCGATGGCCTCAATCTTATTGGTTACTTTTTTAAATAACGAGAAATACCTTCCTACCCAGAACCAATTTGTTAGGGACAATTTACATGCAATTTATTTTGTCTCCGTAATTAATATTTTATTATAATTCAACAAACAGTTTATTGTCCATATTTATTTGCAGATACAAATATTTTGTTGAAATCAAATTATCTTTTGTGGTTCCAATAATTTTTAAAATAACTAATAAACAAATTATTTTGGTAAAATTTAAAGATACTCCGTGAGCGCAATTTTATGATCATTTATCATTTTTGACAGAGATATGCAATTTAGTATGGATAACTAGAAAAAAAATTCTCTTAAACGTTTAAATACAAGCCCTTCTATTATAATCGGCGTTACAACTTATAGCGGGGTTTGCCCTTCTCCACAATCCTTTTTTCTTAGTTCTATCTTGGCCGATTTTTAGGCACCCTTTATACAATAGAAAAATACATTGGTATAAGATTCCACGTCCAATTTCGTTCGATGCCGTCAAAACGGACGTATAAGCCCTATTAAGTGTGTGTTTGACCTACTGACCCACTGTACCTACTCACATTTTGTTTCCTTACTTTGTACCTACTAACTGTGTCTTGTTTCGCATAAACTTTGTGTTTGGCTGTTGATTGCACATTAACATTATCGCGACGAACATTTAACTCGAATAAAAAGTATCGTACCCAAGTATCCAAGAGATAAACTATTATTGGACTATGTTTAGTTAAAATTCATTCGGTTCTGTACAAAACCTAGTGTAACAATACTCTTTCGAATATTTTCCTGTACCGAACTCCTTGCTACTAAATCCCTAAAAACTTACTGGCCGCTAATACAAACCAAATTTTAAATTTGCTTGACTCATTCTGCCGTCTATTTTTTTTTTTTTTGTAAGATATCCGTCACGGCTGGATTGTGTATGTCAAAACTGCAAAAATATGGTCAAAAGCCTCCGTTCACATGGACCTCCAATACACCACCACCGCTTCATCGGTGGATCCGTGGATAATTTTTCCTCCTCTTCAATCCACGGGTGGATTCGTGGAAAATTCTTTTTCCTCTTCGATCTTTTTTTCATAGGAAAAGGCGGCAGACGAGCATACAATCCAACTGATGGTAAGCGGATACTGTCTTCCATAGATATCCGCGATACATGCCATCATCAGTCCACAATGACAAATGTTGGCACCCCCCCTGAATGTACTGCCTACCTTTGCAGATTAAGAAATGGATTGGGAAAATGGGGAGGAATAGGATGGGATGGGAATGGGCTCTGGCATATCTCATTCACTAGCTACACACGTAAGTAAATTGGGGAAATACAATAAAGTAGGAAATGCAGTACATTTCAAGGGTGTCTTCTGTGAGTTGATTTAATTTTATTTCAGGGTCGATAGTAATTAATTACATCTTTGTTGTTTTAAATGAAATGTGTAGTCATTGTATTTATCTTTTTACTTTCGCCGTCTTGACAAATGTGTGGATTGAAATCGACTTGAAATATATAATTTATATTTGTATCCCGAAATTGATGGATAGAAGAGGAGAAAAAATTATGCAAGGATTCACCAGTGGAGCCCTTGTGTATCCATGTGTATGGAGAAAAAAATTAATGAAAACATGACCTTCTATACGAATTTCTGCCCGTCTAGAACGAAGAACTGTTTTGTGGTTCTCAAGTGGTGTCTAAGTTGAACCATAAACAATCCAGCATCCTTTAAGGTGGCCATACACGTTAGGGTTTGCATGATGGTTATGACCGTGCATGCTTAACCGACAGGTATAACCGAGTTATATGAAGCACATACACGTTAGGGTTTGCATGTACAATTCCAATTAAACTCCCAGTCAAAGATAGTTGTAGCTACGTGACGGTGTTTTGTAGGACATTTACCTACCGAATTTACTGTGCACTGTATCGCCAACAATGGACGACAACGATGTGATAGCTGTACTTGGCTTAATACTCGTAACAAAGAAAAGGAAAAGAAGAAGAGATCGTACTGAGTGGTGTAAACACTGGCTTTTGAAAAGAAAACAGTTCTCTCATATAAATTTGATGAATGAACTGAGATTTACACCAAAAGATTACAAGAATTATTTACGAATGGATGAAAAACTCTATTTGAAACTTTTATCATTGGTCACTCCCATGATCCAGAGACAAGATACTATTATGAGAAAAGCTATATCAGCACATGAGAGACTAGCAGTAACATTAAGATTTCTTGCAACAGGGAGAACATATGAGTGTCTAAAATATTCTGCCATAACGTCACCTCAGGCTTTAGGTCGAATAATACCAGAAACATGTGATGCTATTTATAAAGCGCTAAAAAATGACTATCTACAGGTAAGTTATTAACTAAAATCACTTTCTAATCTTTAATCTCTAATCTTAAAATTATTGATCAGTTGTGTATAACATTTTTTCTGAATTAAAATTAGAGTAAAATGATGATACAGTTTCTGTTTGTGGTTGTGTGTCAAATCCTTCATGTGGTGGTGACGGCTGACAATGTGGTGCAGAAGAAGTCGCACAAGTTTGTTGTTGAGTGTTGTATTGTTGAATCGGAGATGAACTTTCAGTCCAGTGGGGTGAAGCAGAAGCGGTGTGAATATGCGGTTGTGTATAATATTGTTGAAGCATTGAGGGTGAAGGAGTAGAAGTTCCTGAGCTGTGAGTTGGTGATGGAACAAAAGTTAAACGTCGACGAATCTGAATTGATTCGGTATTCAGATTACCCATCTCTGCATCAAACAGAGTATCATTTATTATTTTCTCAGCAATCAAGCGTTGACGTTTCTCTAACGTTCTTAATTTTATTGCAATAGACTTTCCCAGAAGATCGTACCGATCTTCTGTTACTGAAGTAGGAGCAGGGCGCTTAAAATGGTCTCTCACGGACAGTAACACGTCATTGGTTAACTGATCTTGTTCTGTTATTTTCTTCTTTCCCGGTCTTGTAGCAGGTGCTTCAGTCTTCCTAGGTGTCGTTATGTTTTTGGTGATAGTGTCCATATCAATCTCAGTAACAGCAGCAGCATCATGTGTAGTATTTGTATTATTTATGTTATCCGTATCATGTAGGCTATTCCCTGTAGAGTTGCTAGCATCCTAAAACAACACAAAATAATGAGATTATTTAGTTTCCAGATTCATTGGATAAATGGAAAGAAATCGCACAAACTTTTGAGGATAGATGGAATTTTCCTCATTGCTTGGGTGCCCTGGATGGAAAGCATATTGACATAGTTCCACCTTCTGATAGTGGATCTTATTATTACAACTACAAAGGGCGACATAGCGTAGTTCTTATGGCAATAGTTGATGCCAGATACCGATTTTTATTAGCAGATTTTGGTACAAATGGAAGAGTTTCTGACGGTGGTGTTCTACAGAATACGAAGTTTTTTGAAAGGCTACAAAAGAAAAATTTAAATATTCCAAACACAGAACAGATTGAACACAGTTCAAGGTATTTGCCATATGTTTTTGTTGCCGATGATGCATTCCCTTTGAGACCCGACATGCTGAAGCCATATCGTCAAGCAGATTTGACCAGCGATGGCAAGAAAATTTTTAATTATAGATTATCTCGCGCGAGAAGAATAGTTGAAAATGCTTTCGGCATACTGGCATCAAGATTTCGCATTTATCACACTCAAATTAATTTAAAACCAGACAATATAGAAAAAGTGGTGATGGCTACATGCGTTTTGCACAACTTTCTAATGGAGCACACATCTAATTCATATGCACCACAAAGATGTTTTTATAGAGAAAATATAGATAATGGAACTGTTGTTACAATGGGCTATGATACCACACGTTCAAACATAGAAAATTTACAAATACAAAATCAAGGAAATGTCGTCAATGATGCAAAAAAAATCAGACTAGAGTACCAAACTTACTTTGTCAATGAAGGCAAAGTACCTTGGCAGGATAGTTACATTCAAAAGTGATGTTTTTCTTATATTTATGTAATTTATATCTTTTTATATTTGGTATGTAGTAATCATATTGTTCAATTTGATGGTTAGATTAGTATGAAAAAGACAAAAAAAATAAATTTAATAAATCAATTACTCATTTATACTTATATTGTATATATTATATTTATACTTACATTGGAATCATTTTCTTCAATATCCGAAATGTTAGATCGCGAGTTTCGGGGAACATCTTGATCTCCAACAAAATCAAATAAATGAAAGTACCACAGTGTTGGTTTGTAAATGTCATCAGATGATGCCCCCGACCTCATAGATTCATCGTATTTTTTTTTCTCTCGTCTAACGTTGCTGCGAAACGTATTAATTTTTCTAACGACATCGTCTTTCGTAGCTGTAGGTTCCAATTCCTTGAGCTTATTTACCAATTTACCATACGCTGCCGATCTTTTGTCTCTGTCGTGATAATCTTTGCATTTTATGCGCCAAAGACAAGGTTCGGATTGGTAGATACCAATAAACTCTTCTAATATGGCGTTACGCTTGCGACTCGCCATTTTCGACTTCAAGGAAACAACGCGCGACCTTCCACTGTCACAGACTATAGGACACTGAGAGAAAACTGTGCATGCATGCATGAGCGGGCGCCATACACGGTCGGTTATGCATGCGCGCAAACATAACCGAGCGGCATAAAATATCTATTTTCATATTCGTTAGGTTGCATGTACACGCACCGATAACTGTACAGTTTTATAACATACACGCTAGGGTTTGCCTGTCGGTTAAGCATGTACAGTCATAACCATCATGCAAACCCTAACGTGTATGGCCACCATAGTTACAGTTATCGATATTACATCCATTCAATAAAAAATAAATTCCGAAGGGAGGTGCCCACTTTGCTCGGAAACAACAATGTGATTCATAACTCTGTACGAAGTTCACACTCGCACGTGCGCCAAACGATTGTAAAGAGTTTAGGCACCGCTACCATTGGAATTCACCGCTAAACATCATCGATATATGAATATACTAGATGACACATCATACGTTCTTATCAAGGAAAACTGGTTGGCAACTTCCAGGGTGTGCAGCAGATGAGGGGGGAGGGTCATTGAAAAGTTAAAGTTGTACTACACTTTGTGTCGTGCTTGGCATGGCGGGAGCGTTTATTAAACGTGTTACCAATTATACCACCAATGGTTCCACGGTTACTTTTTTGTTACCCCGGTACAAACGGTAATAACCGTGGCACCACTCAGTTTTCAAGCGAGTTACTTTGCAATGTATGTAAGACAAGTTCATCAAAACCCTGCCGGTATGTATATGCACGATTTATTTTACTCTAATCTTACCTTAAATCATTATTATCGGCAAATTCATATACGTACTGCTTATTAGAAAAGCAAAAGTACATCTTGTTTACATATTGTGTAGCGCATACAGTGAACTGTGATTTCATGTTTTATTAACTTATTTTAAGTAATGCCGGTGTGCACATATTAATGTAAATAGGTACGTCTAGATACCAATACCTATTGTGCATATGTTTTTTGTTAATTTTGAAAATATTAATGCAAAGTGAACTATTTCCATATTTTTGACGTCTATCACTTATTATTGGAGTCTAGACGAGTTCAGATATTATTAACTGTTAACATTTTTTTCTTCTTTCGTGAGTAGTTCATATAAATTTGAATGTTAACATTTTTATGTGGGTGCATGTTAACATTGTACGTGGACTGTACATCTAGTACTTTTCAGATAATACAACTGTACCTTCATGATTGATTAAACATCATTCCTACAATATAACCAACAGGCAAAAGCTAACAATGAAATTCTTTGTCGCATTTTCCTTTTCGTAGTACGGGCTTCAGGAAGCAATTTTGCTGAGAGCGTCAGCAACAGTCTGTTTTGCAGATCCATTGATTTTGTCACATACGGAACTCGAAAAATAAAAGCAAAATGAGTCAGTGAACAAAACAATATCATGTGCTATCAGTACAAAAGACGATAGTTTTTCTCATCACCCATACCACTATTCACTATTTTTATTTAGCTTATTGTGTATTTATGTATTGAAACTAAAACAGCACTCGCGTTCTGATTTCTGTTTGATCTGGTGGTTGACTGGTATAGAAAATGCCGCAGGGCATCAAGTCCGTCTTTCGTTCATGTCAAATACTTGTGCAATAAAATATAAATAAATAAATAAAATTCATAACAAGTGCAAATACATAGCCCATATCCATTGGAGCGATGGAGTAGAAGAGTCTTTGCGTGGAGACCAGGTGCCAGGAAGCGAATATAAGACAACTTCCGACCAGGTGGATCTACAATTTGAGAATGTTACTGGTAGCGCTTGGATAAGAAAAGTTGAAAATCGTAATCAGTGGCAAGGTTTGATGTTACACCACAGTTTCCACACTGAATGACAGAGAGGCACACAGATCTACTATAGTAAGTGAGCTATGTAACTGAAGTGTACTGCGAATGCTCTGTCAACCGTAAACAGCTCTTTCATCGACGATTTCTGGACTTGCATATAGAACTCACGAACGCATATTGAATGGAGATTCATGCTACAAATGATTTAGGATTAAGTACTCTTATTAAATTTCATTGTCACAATTATTTGGTTAAAATCACACTTGTAATTGCTCTATATAAATAAACGCAAATTCATTTCTGAGCGTCAATTTAGAATATCGAATCAAATAATGTTCTATCTATGAACTTTTAAAAACTTTACTTTTCACAATCAACAATAACAAGTGACACAATTCTGAACTTCATTGCTGTTATCATAAAGTATTTATTCAATAATTTAAATAGATTTTTTTAAGATTTTTCATTCATTTAGCATACTGATGGCTCGTGTCATTATGCGATGGATTTTTCATATTCTCACGCTACTCTGTGACATCATAAATCAAATTATGTATTATTGTTGGATCAGTAATATTGAGCGGTGTTAGCCTAGGGGTATCTGGTCTTGACTTTCACACGATTGTCAATATATATATACCACTCAGTATACTATCAAGAAAGCTATATTTCACAGGCCCTAGTGGTGATGAAGCGGCAGAAAGTGAAAGGCGGAAGACGCTTTAACACCGGAGTATCGGCACCGGATACATTTTTGTTCCTTTTAGTGTTGAAATTCTGGGTACATTGTGCTCACTCCATTGGGTATTTAAGGACCTATCAAGATGCCTTTTTAACACCACAAGCTATTCTAAGACCGCCGACTAACTCGTATAACTCGCCGACTAACAACAAACCCCTTTTGTTGTAGCACCTCGCTTTCAGAGCATACCTCTTAAGATCTTGGAGAGTATCGGGATCCTTGGTATCGACATCTCCAGCAAAGTCGAATTTAGGGGTCATCTGGACAATAAGGCCAAAATGGCCTCCAAATAGCTCGGTGTGCTGAACAGAGCGAAGCGGTACTTTAAACCTGGGCAACTCCTTATGCTTTACAAAGCTCAGGTGAGGCCCCATATGGAGTACTGCTCTCATCTCTGGGCCGGCGCACCGAAATACCAATTGGACCCATTTGACTCTATCCAACGACGTGCTGTTCGTATTGTCGACAACCCCACTCTCACGGGCGGTTTAGAATCCCTCAGCATTCGGAGAGACGTTGCGTCTCTCTGTGTATTCTACCGCCTGTACAATGGGGAATGCTCTGAAGAATTGTTTAATATAATTCCCACCTCGGGTTTCTACAACCGCACCTCCCGTCACAGAAGTGCGGTCCATCCGCATTTCCTCGACACGGAGGTGTCGCGCACTATGCGGTCCAAAAACTATTTTATACCGCGAACCCGTAGCCTGTGGAACGAACTGCCTCAAGAGGTCTTTCCATTAAACTACGATATGGGGTTCTTCAAGAGAGCTGTGAATAGGATTTTGCAAGGTCGGCGGCGCGCCCGCTTGCCCCCTGGTGTTGCAGGTGCCCATGGGCGGCGGTAACACTTACCATCACGTGGGACCGCTTGCTCGTCCGCCCCCTAGTCTATAATAAAAAAAAAAAAAAAAAAAATAACGCATCAGTCTGGCCACTCAGCGAGGTAATACCGCCAGCTTAGTCAGTACAATTTTGGTCCTTGCCGCAACGACCGATTTCAATATGTAAGTTTTCAATATGTGGGAATTTTCAACCTAGATATTGAAAATGTCGTATTTTAGATTATTCTAGTCTATAGGGAATTAGTATAATTTTAAATATTTAGTATTATAATACATATTATTTACTCCCGTAGTTATATACATAAACTAGATGTTTCTCGCGATAGATAAATGGATAGATGAGAAACGGTTTTAATAAAATACCATGATGCTATTTAGTTAGGTTAGGTTTCAAACATTTGTGGTGACTAGGCCGGGAAACCTCCTCGTGTGTCCGGTCTGTCGCTGGTCCATTTGTCCCTCTGGATACGTCCGCAGGGAACGATGGCTCAACGACAGATCCGGGACGGTGCACCCTGGGCAACAGTCAGCAACTTTTCCTTTCTTGGGAGATCTTGGAGAGACGGACGGTTTCCGCGTGGCCCTCGGGTTCTGAGGTCACAGCGGAGAACAAAGTCGTCAACCCCGGGATGCCTCTCGGCATTCCAGCAGTGGTAGCATTACCCAGATACAGGGGCACTGCCTGGGTGGACGGCGTTTCTTTCCCCACTTTCCCCACGGCTCACGTGGCGAGCCGCCACCGCTGGGGTTGCGGAAGACTGCGAAAGCGTACCCGTGACCTCGGCATTCGGTGAAAAGAGGGTAGTGGGGTTTTGCTAAGAAAACGACCGCATTAGTCAAAGAATAACAAGTTATTCAACTGACACTAGACCAGTTTTATAATTGCAGATGTTGGCTGAACCCTTAAGGTATAATACTGCAAAGCTTCAACTATATCCATTTAGTGGTTTTTGCGTGATGCGCGAACAAACAAACAAGAATTATAAAAACAAAAATGAAGCTACAGTTTTGGCCTCATTGCTATATTATTATATGTAGGTATACATAAATACCTATCACACGTCCTGGCACTTTAAATACCTATAAATATAAGATATAAACCTATAAAAATAAAGTATTTCTTTTGTTTTCTTATTGCCTACATTGTTTTTTTTCCTTTGGTTATTGTTATATTTATATTGTATGTATATATGTATATGAATATGGTCAGTGACCACAGAAAACACAAATAGCTGTTCCGTCACGCATATTGTAACATATGCCGACAGGAATTCACCGAGAAATTACATCCGGACAACGCTCTCAATTGACGCACTGCACGTGCAGGTAAAGACATAATATGTGACATTATCTGAGATAAGGGACCTTATTGTCGGTTCCAGTTTACCTGAGTGAGATTTTAGTGAGATCCTTGAAAAAAAAAACAATCATCCCTCATGCATACGATAATGCATACGAGATGGCGAGTGTCCAACAGTGGACGGTAAAAGAACTGGTTACAGTTGCGGTTTTATTAATGTTCTACGTTAATGTTAATTGACATTATGTTCCAAATGCATGATAGAAAATTCGGGTGTCTATATACCTAAACTTAATCTTAAGAAATTTTTCTTAAGAAATGTATTAAAAGGCATGGACATGCCCATCTGAATAAAACCATCTATTTATTTTTATCGAAAAAAATCCCGGAGGTCAGAAATTCTGGTGTCTATTAACGAGTACTTAAACTTCATTTTTTGCCAAGAAATGTAGTAAATAGCATGGACATGCCCATCTGAATAAAATCATCATCATCTAGGTACACGTCACTTGTCAATCTTAAATTATTCAATATCAGTATCTATTTTTATACCCAAGGAGACTAAATAGACTAACAGCTATCTGACTGACTGCAGGATATATATAAAAATATTTCACACTTTTTCTCCAATGTTCACACGAACGAAGTCGCGGGCATCAGCTAGTAACGATTACATATATAACAAGTGGACGTATGACCTCTAAGCTAGTTTGACGTAGGTATACTAAATTAATTATTATGAAAAATGTTGACTCATGTTGACACCTTTACAGTTGACATTTTTCTTACGTCACGTTTACCTCTGTTAGTCAAATTGAGATGTTGCCACATATAACACGTTCTTATTGAAATGTTAATTATCACATAGTTGTAATAGTTCTCGAAACTAATACCTGTTAACTTTGATCTTGTAATTTATACCAAGTTCCAAACTCAATATGTACTTAACATGTCAGTTTAAGGAAACTCATTACTAAAGTAATATAACACATCCATGGTTTCTTTGTTTACAGTGGACCCGGGAGCCAAATCTACTAATCATGTTTTTTTTTTTATTTAAATTAGGTTAACCAATTAGGGCACATAGGGAAACATTGTATTAAAACATTATTAAAAAAAATACGTCAAAAATATTTTATTCGATACCGGAAATAAGAATTAATGTAAACTAACCTACACTTCAAAATGAAATTTATTGAAACTTAATTATAGAGTGAAAAATTCCATGTTAATTGTAGTGGCGTAGTAATGCTGATTTAAATATTGAAATTTGAATTACATTTGCCACTTTTGAGATTGTTTCCGCAACAAAACCTGATTATTACAGCGTTCCTTTCAAGAATAAGCACGGGTACAGAAATATAACACAATATATTCAGGGAACAAGACATTTCGCTATCTCCGCGCCAGTTTTCATATGTCACAACAGTGATATTAAAATCTACGGCGATAGAACGAATGCAAATGTCATACAGAATGATAAAAAATAAGTACCATTGTTGTATTGAAGTATTCAAACCGCCAGAATAAGTACGAATAAGGACATTTCTATCTGCAGCGAACGAACTTTGTGAACATAAAATGAGATCCAGTCTTCGGGTAAACGTCAGGCTGACCAAGCGGTTTGGAGTATCTACTATCATTGAGGTAGCGCAGTTTTCATGAAGTATGGTAATTGCAGTTGTTTCGATAGTTACGCCCACGGATGCGCCGCCAACCTTTAGAGATGTGGCGATGGATTTGGAGAAAGGATTAGGAAAATTGTGAGAGGTAGGATAGGACGAGATGGGAATAGGGTCTGCTATGGCATATCTCAGTTATTACCGACACACGTACAGATACAATACGAAAACATTGTCCATCGGCTAATCAGGAAACACCCGAACGCGCTATCCACATCTATGAATTACCGTACCTCTAATTGCATACTTTATTACGAGATACTTTATTGCATACACGTGAATGACGCGTTCGGGTGTTTCCAGATTAGACGATGGACAATGTTTTCGTAATGTTTCTGTACGTACATTGGGGAATATGATAACTATCAAAATACATTAAGTTTATAATTTCGAAGTAGTGTTCTGTGAGAGAGGAGTAACGAGGCCCGTCGAGTGCGCCCAGCGTTTAAATTTGGAGTTAATTTGGGTTTAAATTTAAATTGGAGCGTTTAAATAAATAATTTAAAATATATAAACAAATAAAAAAACATAGGTAACTCTTGCACCCAACCGATAGCCTATTTCTACATTTTTCTCGTTGTATAGGTAAAAAGCCCTCAACCAGAAGGCGCAACCTCCTCAAATCTTAAAGACTCCGTTTGTATGCAGATCTCTCGGATTCTGTCCGTAGCAAAGTTTTTTATTATGCAAGAGTTCAAAACGATAGAACTGACGAGTTTTCAAAGAGTTTCGTTCTCGACAGTACTTTTTTTTTCTTCTTCAAATCTAGTTAAGGAATATCGTTTAAAAACGTTTTTTGCATTTGATAATTAATATGCGACGTCACTATCGCTCACACAACGGAGAATATAATTAATTTGCTAATCCGTGCTATCGGTCCTAGTTTCCCAGATATTTGTTTATTAAAATAATAATATAATAATTATTTATTGGTTTTCAGAGGGTTTAACAATAATACTAGGTTAATCCTGTGCGGTATAGGGTTCAGGATATAAAAATACTTTTTTTTAAAGAAGTATAAAAATATCACTTTACAGAAAGTAATAATCATTACGATAATATTTTCTTAGGTTTTCGCGATTACTACTATACATAGCAATTAAACAACTTTGAACGGTTTAAATCGCGTATATTTAACATTATTTATATCCCGACGTTTCGAACACTTTGCAGTGGACGTGGTCACGGGGTGACTAATTGATTTTATTTGTCACTTGAGTTATTAAGAAATTATTTGAACTACCGTCTGATTGTTCAAAAAAAAAAAAAAATTTCAGATGGTAGTTCAAATAATTTCTTTCAAATAATTTCACGTGACCAGTTGTTTAATTGCTAAATAATCATTACGATTTAATATTTTAGTGATATATATAACGTAAGAGAAATTATCCAATATTTTTCAGTTTTTTTTGCTCTCCTGAAAGTTATCATATGGCTATATTCATATGGTTTTATTCACTGGACGGTGCGTTAAGTAATAGATGCTACTTAACAAATTAAAAACAAGAAAATTAAACAATTTACGAAACAATATCGTCCCTTCTTCATTTCCTAATTTATTTACTATGCTATAACAGACTTCAGAATAGGACCAATGCTTGGCCACCGCGGCGTTTTAACGCCATACAAAGCTGAAAGGGCTGGTTACGGTTACGGATAATTTTGAAGTTATAATTGTGATCAAAATTAAAAGGTGAACATGCAAAACCGTGACGAAGCGCTAGTTCTTCGCTTCTAAGTGGCGAAATAATAACTGCGAGCTCATTTCACTTTTCAGTCGGAATTCGAGAGGTATCCGATATCTCTCTCAATTCAATCAATCCATTAATTCGTATATAGTGTATGTACCTGACTGTGGCAAAATTGAAAATGAAATTTCAACGATTTATTGAGCTCTGGACCACAAAAGAATAATAATAGAATAATAGAGCACAAGTAAATGGTAAATTAGAATAGATAAATAACGGCACAGTCGATGGTTCACACTCCATAGAATTCCCTGTGTTGTGGTTCTAGAGATACTTACAAAGACGAACATACCACCCAGACATGTCATACTTCTTGGCAGGCCCACAATCTTAAAACCCTTTTTATTTGCAATACAAATTCTTGTTTTTAAATGTAGATCATTAATAAAAAAAATACTGAATTGAGCTACAAATTGTTATAATTATGAATCTTAACGAATGTCTGCTCAAGTGCCTGTATTAATAATGATAGTTCCATGGATACATTTTCTTTGAGATTTCGGCAAAAAGGCAATCCGCGATTGTTCTACCGTGTATAATTTTTCTGTGACTTTGAATATTATATTTTTCCCGAAAGCTCTATATATAATATCATTCAGTGATGGATCCATTACTTTCAAGTCTGTGTTTATAACTCTATTGTAGCTGTTGAAAATGTAACATGTTTAAAATGTTTGTTCACTTAAGTCTCTATATCTAAATATGCTTGAACTAAGTTAAATAATAAAACTATACTAAGTTAAAAATCTGCGCTCTTTTTTGCTCCTTTTTATTTTATTTGTTATTATATTATTATTTATTATTATATATTTATTTTATTTTTATTGAAAATTACTATCAAAATATGGATTTTTCATAAACTTAAGTAGAAACGTAGTGTTACGGACCGAGGATTTGAACTCGCCATCACACGAATGTGAGTCTAGGCTATCACCGCTCTCTGAATACAGACTGATCTGATCATTTGACGAGAAAAGCGACAAAACTAAACGATCTCACTAAACTAAGGCAGCACTAAACAATTGTTTTGCGGACCTCCTTAATTTGAAATATAAACTTGCTAATCCGGGAGAGGCTCTGAGCGTATTAACATCAAAGTCGGAGGAAAACGTTTCAATTTAATCTCATAATACCACGTCTAAGGAAACACTTAAATACAAAATTTCCTCTCAGTCAGATACGAGTAAGCTTGACGTGTTATTAATAGGGGTTAAAGTATGAAATTGCCGTTTTATAGTAATAGATACTTTGAATTGACATGAAACCTTCATGGTGTGAGATTTTCGAGTGAAACTTTTTTCACATGATACCTATGAGGTTCTTGTTTTAAAAAATGTGCAACATTCGATTTTCGACTTTCAATTGTTTTATTTTTATTCAGCTTTTCTATGTGGTAAAAAATTTTCTTCCCAAGAGGCAGTACAAAATTCTTTCACACAGTTTGTCGAATCTACATCCCCAGAGTTCTATCGCAAAGGCATAAATGAACTTCCGATTAGATGGCAACAATGTATAGATAATGAGGGTAAATATTTTGATTAAATAAATATGTTACATTTTAGAAAAAAACGAGTTTTAATTTTTCAGTACAAATCGGCAATTTCATACTTTAACCCCTAATATTTAAAGTAGTTTGAAGATAACTTAAAATATACCATCTGTATTTATTTAAACACAACAGAAAGTACAGTTTGTAAAAACCAATGCGTACATTCTTTATAACGTTTTCTCTAACAGCGTAACTCTTTAGAATCCGCTCATTTGAAAAGAAAACATCTATGTAGTGTATTAATATTTTATTAACTTGTATTTGATGATTAAACTAATAATCCTAATAATCTAGCAGAAACTGCTTTTAGGTGACAGACGAGCAGACTGTCTACTAAGTGGTAAGTGGATACTGACGCCCATGGACGTCCGCGGAACATGACACCATCAGTCCATGACAAACGTTGACACTCCCCTGGTTGTGCTGCCTAACTTTGGTGATTTAGCAATAGATTTGGTGAAATTGTTGGGAAAATGGGGAATTAGGAATTATAACGGGATGGGAAGTTATCCTCATCCCATTACACCTCCCAATACTCCTTGGGGCGGTGAGGTGGAATGGGGAGTCCTAACAATAAATGGAATAGAACCTACAAAACTACACAAAAATTTTAAATGTTCTTCTCACAAGGAATGCGGAATTGCGTTTAAGCATAGGTCTTATGTTCGAAGGATATTAGCCCTAAAAGTAGCGTGTATAAAATTAGGTATAAAATGTTATTTTGCAAATATAGCAAAAAAATAAATCTACCAAAAATTCAAAATAAGCGGCTTTTTACCAAAAGTAATAGGATACGTAAACTTTTCATAGCGCCGTGTGGCCCGGCCCCTGTGGTTTCGGTGCACCACTTATCTCCTCCCATGGGTGTAGGGAAAGGGCGATCCACCACACATCCTACACCACTTCTAAAAGAGTGGACTCGTCGATGCCTATGTCCAGCGGTAGATACTGTAATTGCAGTGGCTGGTTGCATTACATTGCAAACTTTTCAAAACAACTCAGAATTACGAACTACTTCAACTTCTTCTTTTAGGGGCTATTTAGGAACCACGTTCTGGTAAGCCAGGGTGTAGAGTTATCACCGCATATTTTCGAGTTGTGTTGTTGCCCATTTAACAATCCCGAAGGCCACGTGGTTGGGTGTTGAAAGAAAACTCTTACGGACGAGAGCAAACATTGCTCTCTTCTGAACATATAAATCAAAATATTTCATGTTCAAACATGTTTAAATAAAAACTACCCGTACCCTCGTAACGGAGAATTTCTTACGTAAACAAGAACTTTTGATATGCAACATTCTTTTGAACTTGATACACCCCAAAAATAGTTACGTATTTTTTTTAAATTAAATCTTCGATTTTGTTTCTCTCTCATTATACGTTATTATATTATACATGCAATGCAACCAGCCCTTTTAGTATCCATTGCTGGATCGCTGCTGCTTCTTCAGTGCTGCCATACACTGGATGTATGGCCTTAAAACGCACTGGATGTATGGCCTTAAAACGCACTGGATGTATGGCCTTAAAACGCCACACTGGCTAAGCGAGTTGGCGGGTCCACTCGTTTAGAGGTGGTGTAGTACCTCGGCGATTGTGGTAGCCGCTTTCTTGTCCCTTAATCGGCTTTTACAGCACCCACGGGAGAGATGAGGAAGTGTTATTGTTAAACCGACCTACATTTCACGGCTGTTACTATACGATATAAAATATTGTAACATATTATTGTTTTAAGTAGTATTATGCACAGCCCAATTTTTCCCTAAGTCATTTGACTACCCGTCGGTTGCGTGAAAGAGAGCGTTTTTATTGATAAACCCGCCTATTGCTGTATATCTGATACCTAATAGGAATACAATGATTTTCATTCATTAGTTCATGCATTCAGTATCTCCTTAAACGTAAATGACATAGTATCTTAGCAATTAAACAACTTTAAACGGTTTAAATCGCGTATATTTAACATTATTTTTATCCCGTGGACAGTCACCCCGTGACCACGTCCACTGCAAAGTGTTCGAAACGTCGGAATAAAAATAATGTTAAATATACGCGATTTAAACCGTTCAAAGTTGTTTAATTGCTATGTATAGTAATCGCGAAAACCTAAGAGATAGTATCTTGCTGGCGGCAATACGCCTTCAGAATCAGTCGTTTGTATTCAGTAAATGCGAAACGAGCGTGGAATGTGGCTTGGGGAATACAGATGTTCCATCGACGTCCAAATCACAATTAATTTCGCTGTCACGTTTGTCGTTGTAACAATTAATGGTTCGAGCTGAATAATTTAAAGTGTGCTATATTTTAAGAAAAAAACCGACCTCACCGCCAGTCTGAATATTGGTTTGCTATTCGTTAATAGTAAATTTTGCTATTTTCTGCACGTTTAAATAAATAAAATATATAGAATTTTGTGACCTCTATTTAACAATATTTTTTTATAGAAAAATGGCGGTAGACGAGCTTTCAGTCCACCTGATGGTAAGTGGATATTGTCGTTCAAGACATCCGCGATACATGCAATACACAGAATGACAAACGTTGCCACGCCCCCGGGTGCGCTGGCTGCCTTTGCAGATTAAGGAATGAATTGGGAGAAAGTGTTGGGAAAACGGGGAGGGGTAGGAACATTTGTGTATATACGGGGCGGGGCGTAACTAAACCTTGCCCTAAACTTGAAATCATTACTTCCGTTATACTGAATTCACTGAAACTTAATCACTGGATTCACTGAATTATTCTGAGTTTATTGAAATCACTGAAATAAAAATTTCAGGATTCATACTTTGTAAAATATTTTAATTTTCTTTAAGTAGTTATATTGTGTCAATTAATTCGGAGAAGAAAATAACTGTTCAGTGACATTGCATTCTGTGACATTCAACATTCATTGCGACATTCAGACAACTGACATTCAACATTCATTGCGACATTCTGACAACTGTGACGACATTGCGACAATGTGACATTCATTCCTCTTTTTTTCTTCGATTATTTGACAGATTTAAACAACCATAATTTTGAAATCACTGAACAGATTTAGTACATTTACAAACAAAAACCAAGGTACGGATTCAAAGCGTTTAGGTGTATAATGCACAATTTGATAATCGGACAATAAAGTGTTACTGTCGTAAAAAAATACACACCTTCAAATTACTATATTCTGAAAAAACTAAAAATTAGATAACAATGGTTATACACTTTTGAATAACATTTTACAAGACTGCTTCTGATTGTACAAAAATGATTCCTCATTTTGCGAATTGCAAATTGAATTATGCGCCTAAATCTTTCAATGTATTTTCTCGTGTAAAATTCGCACTCTCTCTTTATTATATTAGTATAGATATGAATGAATAGATAGTTTACTTGTCTGATATCATGTCTCGTATGTGTAACATGCAGATATTTTCCTACAAAATGAACTTTTTGCATAAACTTTCGATTGATACGAACCCCATTGCATACCGAACCAGTGGACCGTCTGAAATTGCATTGACTAAGGGAAGACGAGAGAAGAGGCAAATTGCAAGAGGGGTGTCTCGGATTCCAGAGTTATTTTGCTGAAATTCCAAAAGACGGATCGTTTGAAGTGAAGGATGATTCATGTTACACCGTGCCGGGGCCGGGCCGTGCCACGGACGGGGCACGCTCAAAGATATATAGTATACTTTTGTATGAACCATGTCATGCTACACCGGGCCGGGTCCGTGTCCCGGCACGGTGTAACATGAATCATCCTTCAGTTCAAACGATCCGTCTTTTGGAATTGGGGCACGGCCGGGGCACGGCGTCAAAATGTCGGTGGGTATTCTTTTAGTTCTTCTTTCTTCTTTCTTACTTTCTCTCTTTCTCTATAGATGATGGTACAATATCATAGGAACATAATAATGAAGTAAGTCATCTAAATTCTGTTTAGGTACAAACGAGGAATTTATTTGGAAACGTGGCCCTACTAAGCGAGCAAAACTATGGGCAAAATTAAAGGCTTAGTATGTTATAAATCTACTCATATTTTATCGTCAGAGGCGAATAGCCGAGGATCAGTAAACTCAAAATAAAGTCATAACTTATTCAAAGTAAACGATCACATCTGAACTGTCTGAAAGAAGACCTTGGCATTCACATGAAGGTGAAACATTCAGTTGTGTAAGCAATGTTCAATGGTTTGAATTGAATTGTGGATAATTTCTTTCATTGTCTGAAATTAATAGATAGGTGTAATTAATGGCTGTGAACCATTTTTGGTACACAGCTTATGCTGAAACTGATGCCCTTTCGGCACACGTCGGACCACAGGTGTATTAGATTTTTCAATCTTAAGTTGTATTTGTTATTAGTTATTTGTTATATCAACTGTTATTAATAATAACGTTTGTCGAAAAAAATCATTCCAGTGCGAACGATAAAGGACCCGAAATAGCAATTTTTTACATTTTTGTCTGTCTGTTTATCTGTTCGTCTGTCTGTCTGATCGCGCATCACACAAAAGCTACTGGACAGATTTTGATGAAATTTGGCATAATTATAATTTGTGTTTGATTAATATTTAAGGTAATTCTTATGCAAATCAATTACGTATTTTTTTTATGGAATTAAGATGAAATGATTAGAATGATAGCTGCCAAAATGTCTGGAATAGTGCTGGGACAATAATGATCAAATCGATCAAATGGGTTTATTTATCGACTGAGTGTTATGCACTGCAAATTAAAAAATACGTGCGTGTATCTATGGCAAAAACATTCTGTGATTTTCAGGTTTTTGTAAATTAATTATTTTTATAGAGCACTATTCGAGGTACTTTTGACAGCTGTCATTCTAATGAAGCTAGATTTAAAAGACTGTACTATAATACACCTAATGGTTAAACGTGTATCTTTAGACAATGCACAGAAAAATTAGAATTCTTTTCTTTCCGCTCTCGGTAATAATAAGTTATAGATCATAAAATATTCATTCTATTTGGGTAAAAGGAAAGCGCTGTTAATGAATGTTTTCAACACATTTCGCGTTTAATGGTGTGTATATGTGAGGGAACTGTCTATCTAGCAGTTAGCAAACTATTTTGATGCTATTCTGGGCTGTTAGGATCGTGTTGTAAAACCGAGCGACGAGCGCTCAACGTTCGAGCGGTTAGTGAGCGCTAATGAATATTCAAGACTCCAGCTTTAAAAGCTTTTTTAAAACGTTCACTAGGAGCGTTATTAGTTCAAATTTTTAATGCTTGGTGATCTTAAGTTAAGAAGCCTTAGTTGTAGTTAAAAGCTTTAGTCTAAAACTTAACTTAAGGTTAAAGTTCAATAGCACTAGCTTAGTGCGTCAGCGCTCGAGCGCTTTTAATAACATTATTTTAACACACAACACAAACAACACAGAGATCACAAAAAATCCAATCCAAATTTTCCAATCTGAATCCAAAACACCAATCAGTTTCGTGGAAAAAATATTTTTGAAATACCAATTCAGTAATTCCAAAATTATTTTCAATAAAATTTAACAGCCTGTTCTTTAGCCCTCTGACATGAAAAATGGTGAAACACGTGTTTTATTACTTGTATAATAAAATATTACCATACAAATTTTGATACCCTATTTCACCCTTTTTAGGGGATAAAATTTTTAGAAACCTCTTCATAGTGAGTCTTTACGTTGTAAAAGGACGCTACATTTCTGTCTTTATATGTCTTTATATATGTATTTCATGTTCAAAGGTAATTAATTACTTTATGTTAGACGAACACAGAAGTGAATTTAAAAACATGCTTTAATATTTCGCCTACGCATGCCATAGTACGACACCTTATACCTATCTAAGTACTAGATATACTTTTGTATGGGAAGCCAACTTTTTTTAAATGAATTATCAAATAATTTCTAACAATAAGTTCAGTCCCTTAATTTATGGAGTTTCAATAAAATAAATTATTGCTTTGTTTTACGACAACTTTTGTCCTTCCCATTCCCAATCATCTGTCACTCCCAATTTGTTGTCACAACTGATTTTGTTGTCGTTTCATCGTACAAAATTACGTTTCAATTTACAAAATTATTTTTATTACCTTTATTTAATAACCTTTATAAAAGGAATTATTAACGTTGAATAAATTGTTTCTATGTAAACATTTCCAAATTTTATTATAATCTTTCTAGTCTTCATTTCGGAATGACAAACATTGACACGCTCCTTAACCCCTGTGGGTATCGTAAAAGGCGACTAAGAGACAGCAAAGCCTCTACTACAAGCTGTAAGGAACTATACCACCCCTGACCGTCATCCAGCACTATACATATCCACCGGTGGGCATGACTGTCCGTATGCACATTATATATGATAACCTGCATTGAAAGAAATCCACAGAAGTACGATGCATTTACATTTTCTCTATACGGAGGTGTCGCGTACTATGCGGCTCAAAAACCGCGAACCCGTAAGCTGTTGAATGAGTCTTAAGCCTTAATGAGCCTTAAGAGGTCTTTCCATTACGCTACGATATAGGGTTCTTCAAGCTGTGAATCGGATTTTGCAAGATCTGTGGTGTACCCGCATACCTCCTGGTGTTGCAGGCGTCCATGGGCGGCGGTAGCCACTTACCATCACGTGGGCGGCATGCCCGTCCGCCTCTTTACATATGAAAAAGTACGTTTACTAAACAATGACGCATATGTCATATAAATGTTAAGATGACAATGATTTAAACTAGCAAATATTCAACAATATATCTATTAGCACTTAAAAGTTGTTTGTTATGTATCCACTATCCCATGATGGATTGATTAACGATGGGTTTACGTAAGACTTTTACGATCGATGGCACACACGCCATGACGCAGGTCACATACATTTATTTAGAGTATTTTTGATAATTACAAAGATTAGCTAAGCTTATGAGTGAAAAAATACAGAGTGTGTCTGGATTCTGAGTTCATTGGTACCCACCAATAATGTTACATGTTACACATGAGGGGGAGAGTGCACGTGCAATCCAACAGCCGCTGGGCGCACTCGACTGGCCACGTTACCCCCTCTCTCACAGAAGACTACCTTGAAATGTACTGCATTTCCCACTTTATCTTATTTCCCTAATGTACGTACGTGTTACGGTAGTGAGTGAGATGTGCCAGAGCCCATTCCCATCCCTCCCCATTTTCCCAACCCTTTCTCCAAATCCATTTCTATGTCTCCAAAGGTAGGCAGCGCATCAGGGGGCGTGCCAACGTTTGTCATTTTGGACTAATGTTGGCATGTATCGCGGATGTCTATGGGCTACAGTATCCACTTACCACCAGGTACTGTATGCTCGTCTGCCACCTTCGCTCATAAAAAAAAATCTATTTTTTGGATTTTGTATATTTTTTGGCCGTGCGACGTTGGCCAGCTTTAGAATAACACCCCATCTCATCCCGTGGATGTCGCAAAAGGCGATTAAGGGTTAACAAAGCCATCACCACAAGCTATGAGGATCTACACCACTTCTAAAAAGTGGACTCATCAACCCGCTTATCCAACATGTCATTTTAAGGCCATACATTCCTCATACTCAAGATCCATGTCCTGCCCTGGATGGTAAAAGAACTTGTTAGGGCGCGGTTACGATACTAGATATTTATCAAACATATCTATGTCTCTCCACTGGTGTATAAGGGCCACTCCAAATGCCTAGCCATTTCAAAGTCCATTGTATTACCTACAATCGATCAAAAGTTCGTCATTTATCATGTGACTATTATAAAGGTTTTCATTTTAACGACTTAATTAAAATAGCTCCACTGAAAATTTCTCACGAAATTTATAAATAACTAAGTAAACAAAATCTGTCTACATACACGACTTATTTTGGTACCATCACAACCATTTAAAAATAACTCTTCCTTGGAAAGATAATTAAAACCGGCGGATACTTTAAATTCCTCCGGTCCCTCGGTGTATTATTATATACTTGTCAAAACATATCATTTGACCTCCAGAAAATTGAGCTATCGTGGTGAGGGTATGTTTTTCATCGGGTTATCCTAATTACACATCCTTGGGTCGGGAAAATATTGCTTTTGGCAACGTTTATCTTACTTATATATGTGCGTGAGATGGCATCGCTTCACGGGATCCCATCGATACGATAAACGTAGCAGGAAAAATATTAATTCTTCCTTTTTCCACATAAGAGTTTTCCCGTTTTTTCGCCTATAATGTAACTTAAACATTACACCCTGGTTAAGTTAAAATTTACAACTATAACATAAATATCTTTAGACATTTAGACAGGATGTTAAAAAATATCACAAGATTTAAACATTTGTTATAAACAGGTTTCTTACATTTTAAAACAAAAACAAGCGTAATTAACACCTTTGTACTTAAAAAAATATCAGCTGAATTTCCTCAGTAAAGCAGGCAATATCTGAATTACAATGCGGCCTTCTAATCCTAAACAAACCACACTGAACCGATTTTGACTATATTCTACGAGAGATTAAAGGGATTAATATGTTTAACATTGAACTACGACTAAGGGCCGAGGATCACGCACCGATCCGTAATAATCGTACCGACCAATCTATACCTCATTCAGCCCTTTATGGCTTCCCAAGAAACCTTACGATGGCAAAAAGTAGTTGCGATGCGCTCTAAATATGTTACGAAAGAATTGTTATTTTAAGCTTTAAAGCTTACGTAACAGCAAGTTTACTGACGCCATTAATTTAATAATAACTCGTCGATGACACCGTTAAATTTTAATTGTCACTTGATGAAGCAATGTTTTTAACGGACTCTCCAATCAACAGCGCGCTGGGAGAATAAAAGCCGCAATAAAGAGAAGTTAAAATGGCCGAAAACTGCACTTTGCTGCAAAAATTAAAATCTAGTTTTAACTTCAGTTTTTTACTTTTATGTATTAAAAAACTATAATACTCACTCAGTTTCGTTGTTTTCGAAGATGATTTCACCCTGGGCAGTCTCGTACTGAGCACCACCTTTAGCAGTTCCATCTTCTGTCCAGTACGGAAGCCGCACCTTTCCCCGAGCTCCAGCAGTTCTCACCACCTTCAACTCAAACGTTCCCACTGATTCAGTCAGCTCAAAATCCCTTTGTGGGAACGAAAAAACTCCAGAATGGTCATCATCTAATATCACCACTGTTGCCGTCGATGGAGAAGACAGAGCAGCTCCTTTAGGAGAACTCAAACGCACGTAGAAATGTTCGTCCTCTTCGAAAACGTCGTCGTCAATAACTTGAACGCTAAATGTTTTCTCTGTCTCACCAGGACCGAAAACTAATAAGCCTTGTGCAGCAATATAATCTGACCCAGATTCGGCTGTGCCATCTTCAGTAGTGTAATTAACTGTGATTTCTCTGTTTAGGTCACCAACTCGGACGACCCTTACTTCAAATGAACCGCAGTTCTCCATAACCGTGTAATGGTCAGGGTCAAATCGGACGTTCGGTCCTTTAGGTTCAATTGACGGAGAACCAGAACCGCGTCGTTGTAATTCAGCTTTAACTTCACTCAAGTCACTCTGGGCTCTCTCTGAAATTTTCCTTGAGAAATCTCCTCCGCCAGTCATTTTACGCGTGGCAGCTACCCTGTAAAATGCTCGCGATTTCGGCCCTCTAGCCATTAATGTTTCTAAAGCCATCCGCTCTACCGTGTCTAAATCTTCTTCAGGATGTTGTTTCCTCAATTCACGGAGAACAGATACATATTCTCTACGTGACTTCTCAAGTTCTCTACCCTCTTCGTCATCCGAAATGATGTCGTCACCAGGCTTTAAAGCCATTTCTACGGAGCCGTCTCCCTCAGCCTCTACGATGACACCTCGCTCGTTGACACGATATCCTTTCTTCAAGTATTTGTACACAAGTAGACGTCGATCAGCGATATATGCTGTTATAACCGTCGCGGGAAAGAAAAGGAATGTGACTGCACCCTCCCAAACCTCGACCTCGCTGGGTGAAATAACAGCAAGAATCAAATACAGCCATACGTAAGCAAAAATCGACCAAGTGGCTGTCACAAGAAAAACTCGCAAATGCTTTATCTTGCGCACCTCTCCGTCAGGTATCACAGATACACAAATAGCAATGATAACGAATAGGTTATAAGCAGCGGATCCAACGATAGTTCCCGGCCCTAAGTCGCCCGCTTCGAAGTTTTTACCGGCAATTTCAATGACTGAAAGTAGAATTTCAGGTGCGCTCGATCCTAAAGCCATTAGAGTCAAATTTGCGACTGTTTCATTCCATACTCGAACGACAATGATCTGTTCACTGCCATTCCGTCGCACACGCACCTCCTTCTCTCTTGAAGTGATGACTTCAATTGCGGCCATAAAGCGATCGGATACGATAGATACTCCGATGAAGAGGTAGAGAAGTCCGCAGAAATACACAATCCCTCGAAGGGTGATGTCGAGGGTTGGAACATCTTCAAGAGGCCGCCACGCAGGGATGATAAGTCCCTCGTTGCATTGGAGGATGTGTTGAGGGGTTGAGTTGCGCGGAGCGAGGCGCGCAGACGGCTCGGCGCGGGCCACCACGCAGCAGGCCGCGATCGCGGCGAGCGCGGGCCGCATGCCGCGTTACCTGACGTGAGCCATATGTAGCGACCGGCGCTGCGCGAGGCCGGCGCCCGACTGAGCGTCGCGACGTCGCTCGCCCCCTCTCGCCCCTTTTCCGTTTTCGCGTATCACCGCAGAGGCTTCTAAAAGCCGCGGCGGGCGACCACACACCTCCGTAGATGAAGTTTTATTGCCAACCGTAAAGTTATCCAGAAAGTTTGAGGTAAAAGCTTATTAGCTTCCTGCTCTTATTAAAGCTTATACTAAGGGAACGTTACATTACAAGTTTGATATTGTTGCGTGCGTTAACAACTCAACATGTTCTAGCAACAAAATTATTAAGGGGTGTGTGAGATTAAGAAAGGTCGAGTACTGCCCGATTACGTGGTTCCAACACGCAAAGTGAACACGCGATGAATGACAATTCTAATTGATCTGCTATAAATACAAAACTAATATACAAACTTAATCAATAAGCTCAAGACACTAAATAGTAAAGTAGGTATTGATTATGTCTCAGTTCTTTGTTTTTTTCTATTGCCCCCAATTACTGATAAATGAAAAAAGAAGGCTGTTCCGTAAAATGTTAGTGTAACCAAAAATAATAAGTGTAGGTACCAAAAAAAAATATTTATTCTATATGGGGAGTATATTCAGCTATTCAGCTTCCGAAACATTTTGAAAAAGATTTTTGCGGAAGGTCGAAAAATTCATCGACAGTATCATCCGAAGTCTTAAATTTTCGTCCGCGTAGCATTTTTTTATGGTGGAAAATAAAACAAAGTCGCACGGGGCCAAATCTGTGCTGTAGGGTGGATGAGGTAACAATTGAACGCCCGTAGTGGCTAAAAAGTCGATGATTCTAGCGGCCATGTGAGCAGGAGCATTGTTTTGGGGAAAAAGAATGCCACGAGCGCCGCTCCTTGGGCGGTAGTCATTCAACTCCTTTAAGGTTTGGGGCAGGCAAACTTCACAATACCATTCACTAGCAACCGTTTTACGATCTTCTAATGGAATTATCGCTACTGGATCACTACGTCAGAAAAAACAGCAATATTTTTTTTATTTACACTTCGGCCGCGAACAATTTTGATGCGTAAATCGTCCTCTTCGAACACCCATTGTGTGAATTGTTGCTTTGTAAACGGGTCGTAGCTGTAGATCAAAGATTAATAAGTAGTTAAGATGTAGGATACTTGTTGCGAACTCCCTCCATCGAACTTTTCCAGCATGAACTTGCACCGATCTACATGTCGGGATTTTTGCTCTTCTGCAAAAGAATGAGGTATCCATCGCGAGGCAACCTTCCTTACTTTAAGATGTCCATGCAGGATATTAGAAACCGCCCGTGATCCAATCTTCAGTTCAGTCTGAATCTCACTATGTGTACTATCCGGAGATCCTTTATTAACCACTCCATCCTGATGGTTTTCGTGGGTAACCGCAGTCGGCGGTCGTCCCAGCCTAGAATCATCTTCGAGGCCACGTTTAAATTCACGGTTCCAATAGGCCACGGTCGCTAGCGAAGGAGCAAAATTCACCAAAAGCAGTTTGTAAATTTTCGTGAGATTCCTGACTTCTTGTCGTAAAATAATAATAATAAAAAAACTAAATGAAGGTGGCCAGTGATTTTTACCATAGAGGTTTACATTGAAATTACCCCCAAAACCGTTATAAATATAGGACAAATTGATTGATACTAACAAATCAGCTAGAAACTTTCCGAACAACTCACGTAGTTCAAAATTCGTTGAAACAATTCGAATTGTTAGTTTCTTCTGATCCCTTGAATGCACTTAACTTTTTAGTTCCACGATTATTTCTTTGCACGGCAGTTGCTAAGGCATAAACTCTCATTGTTGCAGTACCAGTAGTCTTAGCACGTGCTAATACCGCTGCTACCACTTAGTCACTGGTCGTAGCACATGCTACAGCTACAGCTGTACTGTTACTACGGTAGCGTAGACTTTTGTCGTAGCTGTTAAATTACTACGATTCTACGTCATTGATTTGTCGTAAATTCTTCCTATGAGTTCCTACGACTATGAGAGTTATTTCTGTACGTAATTAAATTATTATTAAAAAATAAATTAATTCATCATAATTGAGGATGTATTTGTAACTGTTACATGTTACTACGACGGTTATTAAGGAAAATGATAAGGTTATTGTCGTGTTTTGTTGTGGGCTTTTAACATTAAGGAGGTCAGCTTATTAAGGACATTAGCACTTAATGAGTACGGTAACTCGAAAGATTTCGCTGTTTAAAACACAGGTTGGACAAGTTTTTTTTTTATAGGAATAGGCGGCAGACGAGTACACAGTCCACCTGATGGTAAGTGGATACTGTCGTCCATATACATTTCGCGATACATGCCAACATCAGTCCAGAATGACAAATATTGGCACGCCCCCCGATGCACTGCCTACCTTTGCAGATTAAGGTAATGGATTAGAAGAAAGGGTTGGGAAAATGGGGAGATATAGGATAGGATGGGATGGGGAATGGGCTCTGGCGTATCTCGCTCACTACCGAAACACGTACGTACTTTGGGGAAATGCGATAAAGTAGGAAATGCAGTACATTTCGATGTAGTCTTCTATGATAGCGGGATAACGTGGCCAGTCGTGTGCGCCCAGCGGCTGTGGAAATGCAGCATGCGCTCTCCCCCTACCAATGTACAACCTGTTCACAAAGGACCCTACAAAGGACAATTGGTACAACCTGTTCACTGGCAATTTTTAAGAACTTATTTGATATTATTATCCCAACCGGATTCGCTCTCGGATTTATTTAAAATATAATTCGTTTGGGATCAGTTGCCAAGCTGAAATTTGTGAGCTCAATAACTGGTCGGTATCAGAGAGGCTTTTATGCCAAGTAATAAATGATATTTTTGTAATGATGACCGGACGGTAAATGATAAGTGGCCACCTCTAAGGATACATGCAACATCAAAGAAGATATCGGTGCGCTTTCGACCTTACAGAATCCTATTGTCAGCTCTCTTAAAAAAATCCATTTCATAGTTTAGTGGAAAATCTCCAAAAGATAATTATTTCATCATAGCCTCTTTCTCCCGTCAAGGCTGCTGCGTCTGACAACTGATAAATTAACAGCGTCATAATTCAGTAAGCCCTTACCGGCCGTTACCAAGCCATTCGCGGTTAATTACGACAGAGGCGTAACGTTGCACTAAGGACTTATTTGCCTGGCACTAACCAAAGAGAAGGTAGTGAATTATCACTACCGTGAATTATCATAACGTTATTATATAAACAGGTACGTCACTGCTTTATCTGATTAAAAGAAGCGTGTAAATAGCTACTTAGCAGAAGAGAACGGAATTGTAGAATATTAAGAAACCAAGAAAGTGTGTCTGATTATGATTTATAATTGATGACGTAGCGCCGCTGAGAGTAAAGCGAGTAAAGTAATTACGATAGAATTTCGTGCCTAAATCCATCATATTATTTTTTTTCAGACCTTTTTTAGGTCCCGGGTAAACAAATTATTAGATTTTCGAAACATGCGTAGCCCGTAACGACATTACACAATTTGGCATCAATTAATCTTCTTTTCCATTAATTCAGAAAACGAATATTCATCAAGGCTCGAGCTCACAGTACTTGTATCAGCCTATGACGTGCCACTGTGGGGCACAGGCTTTTTCTTTTTGCGGAATGGCCGAATTCTTGTGACCCTAATGGCCTTTCAGAGTCACCGGACATGTATAGTTCAGGGCGAGCGCAGAAGGCGCTCAACCAGGAGCAAAGAGTGTGTGCAGCAACGAGTCCAAGGGCTCCCTAGCCGGTAGACCGGCGGAAGGAACGGACCTCGGCTTAGGGCGTTGCATTGGGAGGGTACCGCGGGATCGCCAGTCGGTGAAAGTGGGCCACAGGCCTCTCCTAGTAAATCACTGGAGCGTTTCAGGTCATAATACACCGCGTGGGTCCAGTGCTCCAGTTTTTTTTTTAATTTCTAAAGAATGCTGGTTTTCTCTCGATGTTTTGCATCACCGGCGAACTACTGACATCTTTTTTAAAATCTATATTGAAGTATAAACTCAGTGGTACGGACCGAAGATTTGAACTCAGCCTAGATACCCCTGGGCTGTCGCCGCTCACAATACAGTAATATAATTATTTTTATCCTCTTAATTATTCCCCAAATATTCCACCCACTTATGACTACGCGCCTCTGTACTTTATCCCAACATAATTACTCGGCTGTCACCATCACTGACGCTAATGGAACGTAACAATTGCTTATTTTTCCGAGCAACCAGAACAGAGCCGTTTACGAAAGTGACCTGATCATTGCTAATTGACGTTCAAGATTTATGCACTGAATCTATAATAAAATCGTAACAAAGCCGTGTCGACATTAAATATTTTTTGAAAAAAATCATTGCAGAGTACACTACGAATGACACAGAGTCCACAACAACATTTTTTGGAATTTTTGTTTGTCTGCCTGTCTGTCCATCTGTCTCTTTGAACGCGCATGTAACAAAAAGTACCGAAGGGATTCTAATGAAATTTGGCATAGTTATAACTTACATACCGATTAATCGATTTAGGGTACTTTTTATACATATCATTTTATTTTGTAAGGGGAGAGTGCATGCTGCATTCCCACAGCCGCTGGGAGCACTCGACTGGCCACGTTACCCCTCTCCCACAGAAGACTACCTTGAAATGTGCTGCATTTCCTACTTTATCGTATTTCCCCAATGTACTTACGTGTTTCAGTAGTAAGTGAGATATGCCAGAACCCATTCCCGTCCCATCCTATCTCCCCCTATTTTCCCACTCCATTCCTTAATCTGCAAAGGTAGCCAGCGCATCCGGGGCTGTGACAACGTTTGTCATTCTGTACTGATGTTGGCATGTATTGCAGATGTCTATAGACGACAGTATCCACCCACAATCGTCTGCCACCTTTTTCTATAAAAAAAATGAGTTATAAAGTTCCCACGGGAATCAAACTAATCAGGCATGCTCTAACATCTAAACGTATGAAGTCGCAGGAACTGCTGGTTAATTCTTATATCCTGTTGAACCATTTAAAATACTTTCTAATTTAAAACTGCAACTACGACATTTTTTTCTGTACCCTGTATAATTTGATTGGTGACTGGCAGAAAATACGTTATGGCATTAAATAATCAAAAAGTTTTGCGACAAATCTATGCAACATTAGGTACAAAATAAACGACACGCTTGGTTTCCATACAATTTCACTAAGTTGCATTGTCTATCTATATCTATGTTTATGTATGTATTCTCAAATCGACGGCTCATACCTATGACGAGATTACGACTTCCGAATTTCGAAGAAAATTAACTACATCTCCACAGGCTCATCGACAAAAGGGGTTTTCCGAACGCGTGCAGAAGAGAAAATCGCTCAAGAATATGCTTGCCTATTAACTATAAACAACTGTTATCATTGTGTGATCATCATTATCATTGAGCTTTAATCATGTGAACAGTTGCAGGCGGGAATCGTATGAAGTTTTGGGCGCATAAGAGAATCGAATACAATATTCTTGCTCAACCCGTTCAAGAAACTCAACATCCACTTACAAGCATATGAATTGTATGCTCATTTACCACCTACTTCCTATAAAAAAACATTTAAAAAATACATTAAAACATTCACATTTAGAACATTTAGCACGGTTAAGGACCGTAACCAGCTGTTTTACCGTCCACTGCTGAACACGGGCCTGTTCAAGCACATTATCATGTGCATGAGGCCATGACCTTAAAATGTCACGATGGCTCAGCAGGTTGGCGAGTCCACTCTTAGCCTTTAGTCGCTCTTTAGTTTCCTTTAGTTCGTAATCCTTTAGTTAGAATATAACATACGCTAACGCCCAACCACCATGTTCCCTCCCTTATTCTTTCAGTGGTAATGCAAAACTGCGGCCCAACCGCCCCGGGGCACGTAGCAGAAATATCTTCACTCTAATGGAACTGCAAATATCGTTAGTGTCATTAACAGTGTTACTTATATCCCAGTATATTTCTGTCAAATGTACTAATTGTCAGAATAAAAATAATACGATTTTGAGGCTCATTTTTTGATAATGACAACCCAAATAGAAAATACAAAATAGAACATAAGTATTTTTGTAGATTGTAACACTTGTACACTTCATTAATTCCTGTTTTTACGGAACTCTCTGTGTATGAGTTTGTTTACGTTAAAATACTATTTTGTAGGCCGATTTTACGGTAGAAGTTTATAGGTAGCTCGGATTAATCCAATTGTCCACCTTCGGCCCTAAACGCCCTTAACTTTTATCAGAAGTGTCATGTGTCAGAAAATATGTGTCAGAAGTATTCATCATCATCATCATCATTTCAGCCCTTGGACGTCCACTGCTGGGTATTACTATGTAATAAATTGTATAATTATTTTTGTTAATTGGTTGAAAAATTAAAAAAAATGTGTTTGTCGAAATATTAAATAACAATTAAACGAAAGCTAACTGTACGCGTTTAGACCCAATTTGCAATAAAAAATAACTAATTGAAAATTGCCAACAACAAATTTTGCATTCCGGTTATTGGAAACTTTAAGCGCTGACAAATTACAGATTCTGTCTAGTGGGAACTTTAATTGAAATTGCTTCTACTGAGCCAAATAATTTCTTTAGTTGTCCCTCTGTGTTTGTAAGAAATTGGATACCAGATTTCAATACTTACGGTATGAAAAAGTCGATTGTAAAATTTTAGTGGATAATGAGTTATAGTCAAAGACCGATGCATGGTCGCTCCTAGTGTGACTAGTCAATCCTTAGGATCGACAAGGTCTCTTTAGTCAAAGTCCAAAGCATTTTTGGATTTCGCCCCTTAACTATAGTTACTACTATACATTATAGTTTATATTATTTATTATTTAATATAGTTTTACTCATAATTATTATATTATAAACGACGTAATGTAAAGAATCGTCCCCAAAATTACGTTATTAAATTATAAATTGTATAGATTTACACATAATTAAAGTATTTAGTATATAATATTTTTAACCATATCGCAGACAAATCGACATTCGGTTTTATGGTGTTTTTATCCAAATATACAATGTCAAACATTAATATTAGAAATAAATAAATAAACTCGTGTATTTTTGATCAAATCATAAGGAAGACTAAACCAGCCAGTCAAAGGTCAAACAAATGGATTCGTCTGGTAACAAGTCAATCTTCGGTGTACTTGATTAGTTAATATAACAAGAATTTCTGATTATTTGTATTTATTCAATGAAAATAACACATAAGTCGATTATTTCTTTAGGCAAGTAGACCTTTTGCACTATCAATGTAGGAAATGGGTATCGGTCACACCCAAATAGCACAAAGAAGCTGTTAAAAGGCTGTGTAGCTGATTTTTTAAATTCTATAGACTTTAAAAGAAAACTGTAAGTACGCTGTATAAGCACCTGTTCAGCTCTTATAAGTGTAATTTGAGCCACAAATTATACAGCCTTCGGTTCTACAGTGACTGGTTGAGAGCTGTACCGAAGTCGCCATGAAGCTGACTAAATGCTGTTTAAGGACTGACTGGACAGCTTATATCGTAAAATATCTCCTACCTAAAGCTCATACTCGGCTTGAGTAGTAATAACAGCTGAAGAGAAGTATTTCGGCCGATTTAAAGGCCGAAATAGATTATTTTGGTTTCCGGGTTTGAAGTCACTCCTACAATTAACCAAAACTATACCAGTCAAATTAAAATCTATTTCGGGGTTTGATCAAAGTCATTAGACAATCCTAGAATTGACTAGACCCTCCGCGAAGAGACCGCATTACGAACTTTAACCATAACATATACATATATATTAGATTAGCACCACCCCATCTCTCTATGTGGGTATCGTAAAAGACTTAAAAAGGATAGTGAAGCGACTACCAAAAGCCCCGAGGAACTACAGCACCTCTGAAGGAGTGGACTCACCAACCAGCTTGGCCAGCGTGACGTTTTAAGGCTTTCCATCCCTCATGCACATTACAAGGGCTGGTTACTATTAAGTATACATATATGTATATGTATATTTTATGCATTTATTACTATTAATACTAGTGTATGTATATTTATTTTTAAGTTTCCACTTTTTGTTTTCTACACTTACGAGTATAGTAGCACTAGCTAGCGAGCCGCCCTCGCTTCGTTTCGATTTATAAGTTTTTTTCTTTTTCAAATATTTTTTTTTCAAATTTCAAAATAAAGTTTAGCCTATGTTAGACACGGATAATGTAGCTTCCTATTTGTGAAAGAATTTTTAAAATCGGTTCAGTAGTTCCAGAGATTACCCCCAACATACCTCTTTATATTTTACTTATATTTATACTTTACTTTATATTTTATACAAACACACAATTTTACCTCTTTATATATTAGTATAGATTATTAAAGAGACTCAACATTGGCCAAGTGAAAATGGTTATATAGCATTAAGTTCGACTTTTGCTAAAACAATAAAAGTGTAGATAAATATAATACTATATAACACTGAATTTACCCGTTGGAGAGATTTCAAATTTCGTTCTTATCATTCTGTTCAAATGAATCCAAAATAAAAATTGATTTGACCTAAAACTCATCGATAAATTTGACTTTAGTATATTAGTATTTACTAACATCCCAGTAAAGCTCACCTTTATTATCGAGAGAACCAATTTGCTTCGGTAACTCAATGATATATTATGACAAGAGACTTACCTCAGGCCGTGCAAATACTAATTAAATTCATGACAAATGGGGTCAGGTCTGGTTAGGTAGGCATATTAACGGTCTAGGTTAGGAATTCTGGAGACAGAAAATGTGTAATAGCATGCTGTGAAGAAAAATGATTGAAAAATTCACCTATATTAGAATCAAAGCTAATAATAAAATTTTATTTCATTTCATATAATTATAATAATCGTTTAATGATTAAATAATAATTTATTTGAATATAAGAGAAGGTATGTACACTACAGTTTGTAAACACCAATGCGTACAATCTTTATAACGATTTCTCTAAGAATTTCACAGCATACCTGATCAGAACGCTCTCATTTGAGAAGAAAATATCTCTGTCTCTGTCTCTATCTCTGTTTGTCTCTGTCTTTCTGTGTCTCTGTTAATATTTTATTAATATAACTTACGAGTATGTTGCATGTGACACTGGTTTCATTACATTGGAGTTTAGTAAGAGATTATTAATTAATTAGTAGATAGTATTCATTAATGAGTATAATTGTAGAGATAGTATTATTGGAGGTGATCAAATTTATCACACTTTTTAGCAACCCTTGTCGAGATGTAGTGATTTTTTTCCAATATTGGGAAGTCGTAATTATTCCGAAGTATCCGCTAACGTCCCTAGCAACAGTAATTCCTCGAAATCTTCCTAAAAACATTATCTACAGAAACGTATCACGTGTCTATGCTATTAACGTTCTATGACGAGCGATTGGCACATGCCTGTGCAAAAGCTCCCGAGTTCGATTCACAGTCGGACAAAGAAAACGTTTTTTCGAGTCTCCTGTTCGAGTTCGATGTGTGTGTGTCCTGGAGCTGCGACAAAAGGAAACTTAGTGTGGCTTTATTATTATTATATTGATTAATTAGCTCTATTATTCTTGAAAAATTAAACGATGCCTTCTCCGTTTATGTACATATCGATTCATTACCCCTCAAGTAGGAATTAAACAGGGTTGCATGCATAAAAAGGGCCTCGCCTTGACCTCCGTAATACAATTAAACTTCCTATTTACGTAACGCCCGCATCCACTGTTTATGCTTAGTATTTATTGCCAGAGTTATGTATAATGCTCAGTTGTAACATTATCTGTAAAGTGACCTTATTGTCGGGTCTAGTTGGTGTTATCTTAAAAATCAGATATTAGACTATTTGAGCAGAATTTTGAGACAACGAAATTTTAAGTCAGAAATATTAAAGTCAATACCGACTATAAAAATAAATCAGAAATTGAATAATAAAAAATCAAATAACGACTAGGTATGTAACTACTGTCCCAGAATGAGCTAAATGCGCGCGCGGTGTGAGGTGTGGGGACACGAGCACACCCCCCTCCCAGCCGTCTCGCCGCATTTGTGCCGGCTAGTTAAGTGATGCGCTTGCTCGCTTTCTATTGTTTCTCTTGCGTCATCGATATAACCTGATTCTGACTTGTCTGCATCAGGTGTTACAAGTGATGATTGTAGTGACTAATATTCATTCAAAACAATATGATAGTCGTTTGTGTCTTTTAGTACTTTTAAGTTATTTTTTATTATTATTATTAATAATGTAATGCGTAGTAGATTTTTGTTGTTATAATATTGTTTTTTTTTATATTTCTCTCAATTAGTAATTTTTTTTTCTTTTTGTTTTTTAGTAACTTTATTTTTCAAAACTAAATATTAAATACCTATTTAAAACTAAAAATTATGTATACCTACTTACTATATTACTAGTGATAAATAATAAATAAATAAATAATGAAAGTAAATAAAAATAGTAAAAAATAAGTGGTTTTTTATCATTACATAGTCGTGTATTTTATCTTTGACCGCGATATTAATTTGATTAAAAATTTCAACTTTTACCAATATCGACATACCTATCTTTCACTAAGATCATTGTAGTACAACACTAAAAACAAGTGACATAAAACGGTCACATTCCTTCCGCGCGCATTCAACTCGTTCCGGGACTATATATACATATGTTCATGTTATTATTTATTATATTAGACGCTAGAGCTTTGAAACTTGTTACGCGCGCTCACAGTAGGAAAACCGCTGACGCCTCAATACCTACCGCGTGTTACCAACTGGACTTGGAAACGGGGACATTGCTGACGGTGCGCCACGTGTAGCTGTGGAAAGACTTCATCGCACCGAAGCATGGAAAATTACCGGCACTCATAATCCAACCTCGATTAGGGTCGCACGCTAGCTTGTAGTTAGAATTAATATTAGTTGTAATATCTTTGTATTACTTAATTAAAATTTAGTATTAGTAAATTGGTTTTTTTTCGCTCCTCCGACGGCGGTCTACATAATTGGCGCAGTCGGTAGGATATTCGGTCGGTTCGCGTTCGCGTACGTTCCAGATTCGATCGTCCCGCAGCGCGCCCGGTGGCATCCTTGCCTTAGCCGAATATCTGAACAGAGGACCACGTCGCCGGAGAGGAATCCAGACTTCGATTGGGCGAAAGAAGACCATGCTTGTGTAAGTACATTGAATTGTTCTGTGTAGTTGCTTCCCTAATTTTAGTCCTTATCCATAATCAAAATTTTCCACCCCAAAAAATCGGGTTCCCGCGAGACTACTTCACCTAGGCAGTCTCGTCGGCATAGTGCCTTAGACATAGGTAGGAATATAGTTTCCGATTTAGATATCGATAGCAGTAGATTAATATTAGGAAATAAAATGGCTTTCTTTGATCCTGACACCATTTTTAAGGCTTTACGCCTGGTGCCAGAATTCGACGGAAACCCGCACATTTTAACTAGATTTATTAGGATTTGTGATCAGCTCGCTATTCAATACCTATCAGACGCCCCTGGAAATGAATTAAATAATTTATGTCTACTGAGTGGAATATTGAATAAAATCACTGGCTCAGCAGCTCGAACTATAAACTCGAATGGTATCCCCGAAAATTGGCTAGGGATCCGAACTGTGCTGATCAACAACTTTTCCGATCAACGAGATGAGACGGCCTTGTATAACGACCTCTCTCTCGCTACACAGGGTAGTTCAACCCCTCAGGAGTTCTATGAGCGCTGCCAAACACTATTCAGTACGATAATGACGTACGTAAGCCTACACGAAACCTTGGGTACTACTATCGACGCCAAGCGCATTCTATATAAAAAATTGACAATGCAAGCATTTGTTCGAGGGCTAAAGGAACCGTTGGGCTCACGTATACGATGCATGCGACCAGACACAGTAGAAAAAGCGCTTGAATATGTGCAGGAAGAGCTAAATGTAATATATCTTCAGCAGAGAAACTCTGATCCGGTGTCTGAGCGCAAGCACAACACGCCAACACCTATCACACACAAGATACTACCCATGGCCCCTATGGCCTTACCCACACAAAAACCATTTACATATCACACATTAAACTGGCAACGACCGATGACTCAACCGCCACCATTCCGACCACCCTTTCAAATGAATCAGACACCATACCGTCCACCACACATGCCCACGCGAACACAACAGATTTTCCGAGCATTACCACCCAACTACAATGCTCAGGGCAACGCCTTTAGATCACCACCCAGGTATACACCATATAACACTACACCGAAGCCAATGAGCGGAGTTAGTCATTTTAAACCATCGCCCTTACCACCTTCGGGTCATGACTGGCGTAGATCTGGGAATCCGCCACCGTCAAATTATTTTAAGGCCCGAGAGATGAATTTTAATCAGTGTTCCGACTATGATGACTATATTAACTATTACTCACCTGACTACAACGAATCTTACAATTATGACGTTAACGATCATGAATATGACTACGACACGAATTACAATACCCACGAAACACAATACTATACCGACACCCTGGAACAATGCACAGACAACGACAATGACATATATACTAATCCCCAACCTTCCACCAGTCAAGAGCAGGATTTTCCCCCTATTTTGAAATCAAAAAAGCCAAAATAGAACTTAACCTTCAAACGCAGAGACAACTCCCTTATATTAAAATTTCAAATCCACCCCTAAAGCTGTTAATTGATACAGGTGCTAATCAGTCCTTCATAAGCCCCGAAGCAGTACAACGCTACTTTCCACATATCAACCTGGATTACGATCCTTTCGAGGTAACAAACGTACACGCGACCACTAGGAACGACTATTCAATTACTATCCCTTGCTTCGCGGAATTTCAAGAACCAGAAAACATTAAATTGTTCGTGTACCGATTTCACGATTACTTTGATGGTCTTATTGGCTTGGATTTATTAACTGAATGGGAGTCTAAAATCGATTTAAAATCCAGAACCCTAAACACACGTGTTTCTGTAAACCCTATTCACATGTATAATTCTCGTAACGTGAACCTTTATGAAAATATAATACCGGCTAATACCTCGAAACTTGTTCGCATCCCTATTAATACCCCAAATGGTGAAGTATTTGTCCACCAGCAGGTTCTATGTAACTGTACTATTCATGAGTGCATTACAACGGTATCTAACAACCGCGGAGTCATAGAGGTGGAAAACACAACGCCCAACGACATTATATTCTCACTAGATAGGCCGGCGGAAGCCTTTGTATTCAATATAGATGCCATGAGCATAGCACAGCATCCAGACCGCGTGAACGACGTTTTGTCTCGCTTACGAACCAATCACTTAAACCCAGAAGAAACAGTTAACTTGAAAGCCCTTTGTTCACGCTATGCCGATGTATTTTACATAGAAGGCGAGCCGTTATCTTTCACCAACAAGATAAAACACCATATTCGAACAACCGACGAAGCACTGATTCACACTAAGAGCTACCGGTATCCGTTTGTACATCGCCAGGAAGTTAGATCTCAAATTAGCAAAATGTTAGAACAAGATATCATTCGCCCTTCAGATTCCGCCTGGAGCTCACCCATTTGGGTGGTCCCAAAGAAAGCAGATGCTTCTGGAAAACAGAAATGGCGTCTAGTTGTAGACTTCCGAAAATTAAATGAAAAAACCATCGACGACAAATACCCAATTCCCAATATTACCGACGTCCTGGATAAGCTGGGAAAATGTCAATATTTTACAACCCTGGACTTGGCCAGTGGATTCTATCAAGTTGAAATGAACCCCGATGATATCCCTAAAACCGCATTTAATGTGGAGCATGGGCATTTCGAATTTCTAAGAATGCCTATGGGACTCAAGAACTCGCCGTCCACTTTCCAACGCGTTATGGACAATGTTCTAAGAGGATTGCAGAATGTCATTTGCCTCGTTTATTTAGATGACATTATTGTCTTCAGTACATCCCTCCAGGAACATATGGTTAATCTTGAAAAGGTTTTCCAACGTCTTAGAGAATCTAATTTCAAAATTCAAATGGATAAATCCGAGTTTTTGAAGCTAGAGACCGCGTACTTAGGACACGTTATTACCAGGGATGGTATTAAGCCAAACCCCGACAAAATAGCGGCCATAGAAAACTACCCCTTGCCAAAGACCCCTAAACAGATCAAACAATTTTTAGGCCTAATAGGTTACTATCGTAAATTTATACCAGACTTCTCACGAATTACTAAACCGATGACTCAATGTTTGAAAAAGGGTAGTAAGGTCACTTTGGATTCAAACTACGTGAACTGTTTTGAGAAATGTAAAACCTTATTGACCAACGACCCGATTCTGCAGTACCCAGATTTTAATAGAGAATTCATACTTACCACGGACGCATCCAATGTCGCTATTGGAGCAGTTTTATCTCAGGGAACCGTAGGTTCCGACAAACCAATATCCTACGCTTCACGTACTTTAAATAGCAGCGAATTAAACTATAGTACAATAGAAAAGGAACTGCTTGCTATCGTTTGGGCGACTAAATATTTTAGGCCCTACCTTTTCGGACGCAAGTTTAAAGTAATAACGGACCACAAACCTCTCCAATGGTTGTTGAATTTGAAAGAACAGAATTCCCGCTTAACTCGGTGGAGACTGAGATTAAGTGAATACGACTTCACAGTCATATACAAGAAGGGCAAATGCAACACCAATGCCGATGCTCTATCGCGAGTAGAAATCCATAATGAAGAGACGGATTCGATGGTCGCCAATCCAACCGAGAAGCCACCCACACTGGGAAACTCATCCACTGCCACTGCGCACACTAGTAACGAACACCCCATATTGGAAATCCCCATTACTGACGAACCTCTCAACAAATTTCATAGGCAGTTATGTTTTACCGTAGTAGGCGATATGAAAAGACGACCGACAGCGACAAAACCCTTTGACACACACACCCGTACAGCCATACAACTCTCAGAAAGCTCACTAGAACAGGAGGTGATAAGCGCTATAAAAGAATATGTCAACCCTAAAGTCAAAACCGCCTTATTAATAAATCCACCCCTCGCTATGTATTCCATCATCCCTATCATTCAAAATAACTTTAAAAATTCTGCTATGAACCTCGTATTGGCAAAAATCGAAGTAGAAAATATAAAAGAGCACCTGCGGCAACAGGATATAATCAGGCACTATCACGAGGGCAAAACCAATCATCGTGGTATCAATGAATGCTACCTGGCACTCTCTAGGAAGTATTTTTGGCCTAAGATGAAAGATCAGATTACAAAATATATAAATGAATGCACCATATGCGGCCAGGCCAAATAAAACAGAAATTCAATATCGTACCTCCAGCCACCAAACCCTTTGAAACAGTACATCTAGATTTACTCACGGCTCAGAACGAAAAGTACCTAACTTTCGTAGACGTATTCAGTAAATACGGACAAGCATACCACTTGCGAGATGGAACAGCTGTTAGTATAATACAAGGTTTGTTAAAATTTTGCACCCACCATGGACTTCCTTTGACGATAGTTACTGACAATGGAACCGAGTTTACGAACCAGTTATTCTCAGAGTTCACTCGACTTCATAGGATAAATCATCATAGGACTTTACCTCACACGCCCAACGACAACGGAAACATAGAACGATTTCATTCGACACTATTAGAACACTTGCGCATATTACGACTGGAACAAAGAGACGAACCCATTGTAAACCTCATGTCATACGCCATTTTAGCTTACAATAGTTCGATTCACACTTTCACAAAATGCAGACCTTACGACTTAATAACAGGACACTTTGACCCAAGGGACCCATTCAACATAGACCTCACTGAGCAACTCCTACAGAAATATATTCAGACGCACAAAGAACAAATGAAACTCATTTATAATATGATTAATGAGTATACAACTGTAAACCGTGCTTCAATTATAGAAAACAGGAATAAAGATCGCGAACCTGAAATAGAATACCAACCACATCAGCAAATATTTATAAAGAATCCTTTTTCTCAACGAAATAAGCTAGCCCCACGATACACTCAGGACACGGTATTAGCTGACTTACCGATACACATCTACACATCAAAAAAACGCGGCCCTATAGCCAAGTCTCGCTTAAAGCGAGTACCTAAAGCCTCTAAATTGTTACAGGATTCTGCTGATGATGACAACTCCCCTAATCCGAACTCAAGAGATAAAACTTGAGAGTTTAGATGACGGACCTGGACTACTTCCTTTTAAACTGGGACCGACTCGACTTATCACACATTATCATACATTTCTACAGTACATACAACTTAGCGACTTTAAAAATAGCATCAACACACTGCAAACTCAACTAAACGACTTCGAGACACAACTCAGTAACGACACTTATTCCCTCTATGAACTACAAATTAAATACCTCACGCATAAACTCGCAAAAGTATCCACTCAATTAGATAGTTTAGAACCCAAGCGAACCAAAAGAGGTCTTATAGACGAGCTGGGCTCCGTAATTAAAAGCATAACAGGCAATCTGGACTACCAAGATGCCATCAAGTATAATCACGCCATTAAGGTATTGGAAAATAGTCAAAATGTGATTTTTTCTGAATTAAATAATCATATTAGTCTCAGTAAGGAATGGATGACGCAAGGAAATCATATCATAACCCAGTTAATTGAAAATCAAAAGAGAATTAATGCAACATTACTTTTGTTATTAGATAGCAATGCTTACGAAGAATCTAGTTTAATAAAATACGCTAAGTTTGCTCAACTATTGGCAATAATTAGCGAAAATGTCGACGACTTATTTCTAGAATTAGTTAGAATCGAGGACATACTAGCGTTTATTCGAGTTTCAATTACTCATCATTCTATGTTAAGTTTGAATATAATTAATAGTATGTTAGTCAAACTTAAGAAAATTTATAACGAGACCCAACTATTAGACATAGAGCCTAGGGAATATTATAATGTTATTAAAAGTGGGTCTTATTATATAGATAGGCAATTAGTAATAGTTTTCCAAATACCCATAGTTTCCCCAGACATGTACGATCTTTATAAATTATCCATATTTCCGAATAAGTATAATCAAACCCTCGTCCCTCCATATCCTTTCATAGCAACTAACAGGTATACATTCATGTACATGGAGGCTGAATGCCCGAAGGTAAATCTACACTACCTATGCGAGGAGAAGATCAGCCACCAGCTACACACTCAAGCAGACTGCATTCAAAACCTCATCATCAACCAAGCACTGGACAAGAGATGCACCCCAACCACAATAGTTCTCTCCAGAGAAGCAATGGAAAAACTCGACGACCGGTACTACGTGATCGCCTTCCCACATCCAATAAAAGTTAAACTCTCATGCGGCCGGGAAGATTTCGTGACATTACAAGGCAGTTATTTGGCTACCGTACCCACCAGTTGCATCATACGTACATCTGAATTCACGATCGTCAATACCAACGACCGAATAGAAGGCAATCCCATGAAAATAACGAAGATTTTATTTGACACCAGCGCCCACAACACCATTTCATCTAACATCGGGTTAAACTCCATCAATCTAAACGGACTTCAGAACACCCAAGAAATAATTATGTTGCAAACACCCGTGACTTTGGGAGACTCAATACCCGAAACATTGTACCACACCACGATCCCTCTCTACATACTCATATTAGGTGCACTTGCACTTGGGACGCTGCTACTAATAAAACACTGCAGGACGAACAACGCAAATAAGGAAGAGTCTACACCGGAAAACCATACCTATGCGGACATTGGAAAAATCCCGAGAGCGAAACAGGCTCCAGCAACATTTTCGCTCAACGTTCTCAAATAGTTGCTGTTCTCACGGGGGAGGTGTTACGCGCGCTCACAGTAGGAAAACCGCTGACGCCTCAATACCTACCGCGTGTTACCAACTGGACTTGGAAACGGGGACATTGCTGACGGTGCGCCACGTGTAGCTGTGGAAAGACTTCATCGCACCGAAGCATGGAAAATTACCGGCACTCATAATCCAACCTCGATTAGGGTCGCACGCTAGCTTGTAGTTAGAATTAATATTAGTTGTAATATCTTTGTATTACTTAATTAAAATTTAGTATTAGTAAATTGGTTTTTTTTTCGCTCCTCCAACGGCGGTCTACATAATTAACTATATAATTTTCTAAACAGCACATATATAAAGTTATATATAAAATAAACATATACATATAACTTTAGTTTCTTATACATTGCTGTGTGTTATTGATGTTATATACGTATGTATTTTATAATTGTGCTGATTACACAGGCCTGCATTTGAAAAAAAAAATCTGTTCCTGGGGTTTTCTTAAGTGATTCCTAACGAAATTGTCCTCCTAAATTGAAATATGACATTCATTTTGCTCAATCAGGTCTGGTTTTTGAGATACAGCGCACTACTTCTTTTAGAAATGGGTAATTTTAAAAAAGAATCCGTTATTTATATCAAAGTTATTTAATAAATTACAATTACTTGTAAACTAGGAAAAAAATAAATACCGACTCAATTCGACTTTCCTTTAATTAAATTTAAACTTACACACTACTTATGAGCCTACCCAAGACTGCAAAGAAACTATTTTCCAAGAAACGAAGTCCTTGATGATTTCCGTTTGTGAACCGATTTTGGTTCGTCGCGTTTAAGACATCAGCAATAGTCAGCTAACATGTTGATGTCCCAGCGTCCTTGATATCTTGTTTCCATTGTCTTTATGTCTTGGTGAAATCTTTCACCTTGTTCCTCGCTAGAATCTCCACAGTTTGCCGGAAAATAGTCAAGATGTGAATGGAGAAAATGCATTTTTATCGACATGCGAGCTCCCATTTTCTCGAAGCTTTTCATAAGCTCATTTACATGTGAGATATATTCTGAGCTTCTTTTATTTCCCAGAAAACCATCGACAACTTTACTAAACGATCGCCATGCATCTTGTTCACTGGCTTCCATATTGGTGTAAAAATACTTGTCGTTTAACAGAGTTCTAATTTGGGGACCGTCAAATATGCCTGCATGGAGCTTTGCATCACTGATCTGTGGGAATTTTTGCAGTAGATACTTAAAAGCTTGGCCTTCTTTATTGAGTACTTTGACAAAGTTCTTCATCAGGCCAAGCTTTATATGAAGAAGAGGCAGTAAAACATTTTTGGGTGGGACTAGAGGTGGAGCTACCACGTTGTGGCAGCCTATTTGGAATGTCTCTCGAGCTGGCCAGTTTTTTTGCTTATAGTGAAGACTATCAGCCCGGCTATCCCATAGGCACATGAAGCAAGGATATTTTGTGTAGCCTCCTTGCATCCCAAGAAGAAGGCACACAACCTGAAAGAAAGGATTAATTTTTAAATACATTAAATGTAGTAAATTAAAATTGAAAATTGTCTTTATGCTTGCATATTGATGTACATGGTTTCTAAGAACTTATATTTTTTTCATAGCCAATTTTCAATAAGTTTATTGGGGGTAGGGAGAAGCTAATATGTGTATCGTATCCTTCTGTCATTAGTATTTAGAAACAAAAATTCCTTGCAATATTTGACAATTTCAATAAAGTGTGCAACGTGCCGACAGACTGTAGCAAGATCAATACTATTGAATTTCTGAAACTTAACCATGGATGGCATATTTTTTTAAAAATGAAGATTTATAATGACAAGAAGAAACTGGAAAATATATATATATCTTACCTTGAGATCACCACATATTAACCAGTTGTGGTTTGAGTACTTGATTGTATTAATCAATACTTTCATATTTTGGTAGGTTTCTGTTAACTGAACTGAATGGGCAATAGGTACGGATGCCATGTTATTGCCAATATTTAAGATTACTGCTTTCAAGCTTCTGCTAGAAGAATCAATGAAGAGCCTCCATTCACTTGGTTGGTAAGGAGCTCTCTAACGCCATCCAGGGAGCTCGGTCTGTATCTTAAAAACTAGACCTGATTGAGCAATATGAATGCCTGATTAGGATTTAGGAGACAAATTTCATTAACAACCACATATAAAACCCCCAGGAACATTTTTGACGCAGACCAGTGTTATAAATAACACAAAAATAATAATACCAACACTTCATAATATTGACATATTTTTAATTTGAATCTTTAATATGAAAATTATATGTTTATTCAATCTCGGAACTTTATAATAAATTTATAACTGTATAAATTTAATAATAATAGTAGTTTAATTCAGTCGTAAAAATCCATAGCATTGTTAGTAAATACATAATATGTACTGAATAAAAGTAATAATACCTAAATAGAATTTGCTCTTCTCAAGTGCAGGCGTACCCAATGCGTCAACATGGGAGAATCGTACTTCTCAGCAAATATCTCAATTGTCAAAAGAAGCGCGCAGTCGGCTTAACAGAGGCGCACCTTTTGCATAGAAGCCATTTCTAACATATTTCTGCTAACATTTTCGAGGCACTACAGGAACGCGCCAATCCCACCAGCACTCTGAACGCATTATTACTTGTATATTGGATACGCAAGACGTATGATGGCTGCGTGTAACTGATCCACAGATTGCATGTGTATAAGGATTGACAGTACGCTTTGAAAAACCTTTACTTCCCTACTGGAGACACTTCAATAGTGGCTTTAAGCACAAGGCAAGTTGGCAACAAAGGAACAAAATTTCTCGCTATCCCCTACTGGGACCGAAACAGATCAAGTTCCAGCGCGGTGGAACTTGATCTGTTTTGATTGGTCTGGTTGTCTGATGTTGATTGAAATTGATCTGGAACTTGGTCTTAATCTAGAACTTGAGCTGGACGCTGCAACGTGACAAAAATTCCTATTAGGGACTCTGGAACCGAACAGATGGAGGACAGCGGGAATACACGAAGAAGTTTCACTAAATTAGTTAAACACTAAAGTGGATTATTATTGTATTATTACTATATTATTATAATAATTATATATACAGATGAATTAAACTCTCTGTTTAATTTCTACTGCACCCGCTTTAATTTTTGACATTAAGTTCGCCTTAAGGCATTAAGTTCGCCTCTGTACAATATAGTACAAAAAGAGTTAGTAAATAAATCCGAAATTAAATAGATACGACGGCCCAGAGAAATAGGCATACACATCAAACTTATAATATCCCTCCTTTTTTGTATGGGTGTTCAAAAAAATCAGTACGTAAGTAGTCTATGCCCTGGGTTTCAAACTCAAAACTTATAAATACAAATATTTATTTGCATATAACTGGCTCGATAGATGTTACAAACAGAGAAAATCCGATAATAGTTTCACATTTTTCGTCTCTTCAATCACACTCTTTGTCTCTTTCGTCACATATAGATAAACCGTTTATTTCGCATTTTCGTCCATGTATCCCATTTCAGCAGACGTCTCGAAATGATCAATTAAATGTAGGTAATGTTATAAAGAATCCCGCCATGTTTCGTATATCTTATTTCCGTTACCGGCAGCCGCTGGGGGCACTTCCGACCGCGCTCTTCCGCTAATCGTGCTTTGTTACGACGACCGGAAGTCGAGCAATTTTTGTTTATGTGAACATTAATATTTAATGTATAGATTTACTACATTAGTATTTGATTATTTTATACGTACATGTCTATAGTATTTTTATAGTTAAAATTTAAATATTGTAACAATTTAATTTGTTAATAAAAAAGTATATTATAAATGTGAACCATATTTCGTGTTATCCACATATATATGTATATATATATGTGCGTGTGTGTGTGTGTGTGTATTCATATATATATGTATCTATATTTCGTGAAATATTAGATCTAATACAAGTAGCCATATTCGTCAAGCTTTGAAAACCGAGCTGTGAATAGGATTTTGCAAGGTCGGCGGCGCGCCCGCATACCCCCGGTGTTGCAGGTGTCCATGGGCGGCGGTAACACTTACCATCACGTGGGACCACTTGCTCGTCCGCCCACTAGTCTATATAAAAAAAAAAGTTAGTCTTTATCTTTTAAGGAAGGGATCATTTGTTTAACAGGGATCGATGCTTGCACAAAAGTCAGAATAGAAGTGTGGGTGAGTGTATGTGAGGATGTGTATGCGTATGTGCCTGCGTGCGTGTATACGTTGGTATGTGTGTGCGTGCATGTGATATTTACCGGTATTTTAAATTCCAATTAAAACCTCCAAGCCTCGGTGTCAGGTTATTATAATACATAGACGTATAGGTACCTATATTTTTAGAATTTCTAGATGTAATCTATTCAACATTCTTTCACTGTTTCATAGACTTCTAAATAGTGGAATACCTATTGTTCGTGCATTTTGTGCTGCGAAAAGAGCTGTTTACCTGTAATTAATTATTATTAATACAACGATAATAATATAAATTATTATTAGTCTCTTACGGTAGACTACCTTGAAATATACTGCATTTCCCATTTTATCAAACTTTCCCAATGTACGGACATGTTTCGGTAGTGAGTGAAATTATGCCCGAGCCCATTTCCATCCAATCTTATCCTGGCCTTCCCAATTTTCCAAACCCTTTCTCCAAATCCATTCCTATATCTCCAAAGGTCAGCAGCGCATTCGGAGGCGTGCCAACGTTTGTCATTTTGAACTAATATATCGTATGTGGCATGTGGACTGTATGCTCGTCTACTGCCTCCGTTCATAAAAGAAAAACAATGACTTTTGTCTAGATCCTTTGGGGTTTTGTTATTACTGTTGTTATTTCGACCAATTAGCAGTTCTCGGTTGAACTAACCAAAATCAATTAATTAAGCATCAATTATTTATTGAAACTAATCGCGCTTCTAACGAATCACTCTATCAGAATAAATTAATCTATTTAAACAAAGAGTTTTTCCATGAATTCAATTAACCGATTTTTCAATTATCCGGCTGACCCTTATTAATTCGAATAATCGAAGCGCTACTGTAGTTAAACATGTATTTATTCATTTGTAGGTGGTCGAGGGTTCGTTGTAAATTTTATGTCCTGTGCTGGCGTGTGAAACCCTTCATGGTTTATAGGTTGGCTGTGGTCCTACCAAAATCGAGAAACGGTGAGCGGGTAATCCAACTAAAAACGAGAAACGAGGAGAGAGGGACGTACTTTTATGTCACTGGACGAGGAATGAGTGAAGCGAGCGACAGCAACGAGCTAGAATCGACTCAGTTGGACCCCTCCGTCTCCGCACACTAATTGAAGTTGACGGTCATATTGCAGGCGGGTGTTACTGAGCGAGAGCTTTTAGCTCTCTTATCGCCGGGCGACAAAACTAGAGCAAGGATTCTCGCTTGCAATGAGATAGTTAAACTATTATTTCTATCTTTGTCTTACAAACGTTGTCTTTTGGATTTTGTGCGAGTCTTTGGCGAGAAAATAGTTCATCGCTCATCATTACTCGCTCTTGGTCTTGGTCTTCTATTGGTGGGAACAAATTTAAGTAGTAGTTAAATTTAAATAACTTATTACTAATGACCCGACGTGGTTTCGCTCATATGGCATTGCTTTTTTCCGAAAAAATATAATTTACAAATACATTATTGCAATATTCTACGGAACCCAAACATTGCCATCTTAGTTTAGCTTCCTATTAGTAAAGGAATTTTCAATAATCGTCTGGTAGTTTTTAAGTTCACCTTTTAAATATAAACAAATATACTCAGTCTCTGTTTGGTATTGGTATAATTAGATGCTACTGTTGTTTTTTATGTGGTTGCAGGTTTTCGAATAGCATCACCCCATTTCTTCCCGTGGGGGTAGTAAAAGGCGACTAAAGGATAACAAAAGCGCTACCACAAACCCCGTTACACCATATCTAAAATAGTGGACTCGCCTACCAGCGTGGCATTTAGAGACCATATACCTCTCATGGACAAGACAATATGACTGAGAAGGTCCCTGTCCAGCAATAGATAATAAAGTGACGGACATTAAAACAGCAATTTTAGAGGGAATTTAAATTAATTATAATTAGTCTACTATATATACTACTATACTTAAATACTTTAATACTATAGTCTACTACTATATTTAAATTAATTATATTAGGAGTTACATAATTATATAATATAACTCGTCTACAAATATTGATTTTTATTCCCTTAAAAGTTTATATAATACACATCTCCATCCGCTAACGATGAGGCTTCACACTACTACCGCACACCTTTCGAAGGTAGCTAGATCGTAAATCAAACAGCTATTTAATGAAGAATACAATTGGTCCGTTAAGGCCCGAGAGCGACCCTATTTCCGTTTCTCCACAAATAAAACGTGCCCTGTAAGTACTGAAATTGTGTGGTGAGCTAGTTAAATAGCCTATATCCCCGTGGTTCGAAATTCCTGAGAATTAATTATCAAATGCTTTGTTCGCGCCACTTTATTAATTGGCCATATTTTTGAACGCGGCCTTTCAGTCCATGACCAATGACAACTGACAAATATCACCTGGAGAAAACGCACACATCGCAATTAACCTCGCTACGTTTTGGTTGACATCCTCGGCCCCACTCAAAGTAAAGTGCAAATCGTTCAAAAATACCAGTGCTAAGGTGGAAATCGCCGGCTGCTGGATGAGCTGCTAGATGAGGATGAATCTCCAGCTAAGTGCTTACCTGACACTTTGTATAATTGATCACTTTCGCATTTTTCTTCCAATCCTTTATGCCCCCTCGCGCCACGCCCACATTTAATGATAGTTTCTCTTTATTTCACACTCCGCATCGCAAACACCTTTAGTGTCCATCCCATCGCATAAACATCTAGAAGTCATTTCTCTTATTTTCGCTTCCCGCAGGTCATTCCCGCTGATCCTCCGCGGATCAATGGAGTGGATCAGTGGATTCCGCATCTAGTGGCATTAAAGTTTAACCCACTAGTCCCGGGCATAAACAGGCTCAGTTGTAAAATATATTCTCAAAAATACTCGTAATTTTTATAAACTCTAATTTTTATATTTTAAAAGTAAATCCTAAACGGTGGCCATGTCAATAAATTAAGTGCGTAAGCTCTCATAATGTTCAAAATTGATAGCAACACGTACTTTAGGATTATCAGTGCCTGCGACTTTCCTCTTCGTACAAATATTGAGGTTGGAAGAAAATTGAGGATAGATAGATTGATAAAAGTCTTTATTGCACACCAATACAAAACAAGACAGTAACAGACATTTTAAATTATGAAATGCACAAAGCTAGCCTGGTAGCTAATCTACCTCCGATTATCCTTAACAAAAAACATCGAGATAATTGCAATGTTAAAACAATTTTATCTCGGAAAAATTTAAACACTGTTTAAACACGAATCATTTTACGGCAGTAGTGTCGTAAAATGATTCGTAAATAACAAAACTACAGTGAATGTTGCTGTGTAAACGGCCTTAAGCTAAATTCCATGCACATGTCCAGGCACAGAAGCGCCAATAGTGCCGGAATGAGATAAGCTCCTCCATTAACCTCCCCTCCCCTCCTCCGTTTAACCTCCCCACACCTCACCTCCCCGGAAACCCCCTTCATAGTCACAGCTCTTGTTTCGCCCGCACAGATAAGAGAACACATTTAAATTGTATTTTTGAAGCGACTCTCGCACGAAAATGCCCGTTAGGTTTTTTGGAAAAAAATAGAAATGTAAATTCTTTTTCAAAGATACATTTGTTTACAGAAAGGAGTAGTGTTGTTGATAGTATTTTTCGAACAATCCGGTGTTCAACTGCTGTTTTATATTGTGAATTACTCTTAGACACAATTAATGGGTTTACGTAAACTTTAAAAGTTACTTACAAACAGCTCAAGTCATGGAGTTATGCACAATTCTGATAAAACATCCAAACGTAAATAGGTAAGCAAATCGCTTTTTAACAAACTCATCGCTATACTCAAATCTTTATCCATCTTAATAGCACAGAAATAGATACAGTAAGTCTGAATTAGTTTGTCAAGGAGCTATTTTCGCACGTTTTAGAACCGAGTCCAAATTCATGCTTTGTCTCCTTCTATATTATGAATATAGGAAAAGATACACCGTAATTAGATTGTAAAAGAATGAACTTCCATTTAGAAATCCTCTCGACGCTACTACGAACCTATGTCCAGCCTAACCTATGTCCCCGATAGGAATGACCCTCCCCGTTGCCGTCGTCGTCCTCCTCGGCACGTACCAAACGACCCCGACAACCCAATTACTGCTGCCAATGCGGCTCTTACACTACACTCACCACTCACAGGCTACACAGATACACCGTCCCCGCCCGCGGAGAAAACGACGTCCCTCTCGCTACACCGTGAACACACACCGACCTTCAGCCAACATTTATACCAAGTATCGGCACGTGCCTGTGCACTTCTTACCGACTCGCGATCCCGCGGTACCCTCCCAAAGCCATGCCCTAAGCCGAGGTACGTTCCTTTCGCCGGCGGGGGGAACTTAGGCTCGTTGCTGCACACACTGTTTGCTCGTGGCTGAGCGCCTTCTGCGCTCGCCCTAAACCATACATGTCCGGTAACTCATGAAAGGTCATTAGGGCCACAACAATTTAATCATTCCGAAAAAAAGGGGAAAGAAATCAATTTAGATTAAAACCCAAGTAGGTGGCTGAAATCTAAGTGAAGTAGCGTTCTGCGGAGCGTGTGACGTTTACAATGGATGGCATTTGAGCGTATACTGCAGGGCTGTCAGACAACGTATGGACGAGAGAGTCATATTTAAAGTGGCAAATACAAACTAGCTTAAACCTACACGCGCAAACAACACGTGCAAGCATGCTCTCCCACCGCTCAAATCAGCCGCCACTTAGGACACTTACATGAATGAACATGTGATTGCTATGCACGCTGCACCTTACACTCAGACCTTACGCTAAAAGGTTTTTGTGCCGCGCTAAACCATTCTAAGTTTTTGACTGTAACAGATGGCTCATCTAAATGGCTTACCATCAGCTATGTCACTGCAGCTGTCTGAGACACACAACTCCAGTAGCAAGTGTACCGTACCTTGCCTTACTTCTAAATATAATATTCTAAACTATAGCTTGTCTTCGAGTCGGCACTACTGCTAGATGTTAAAAACTCTGTCGTTGTTGTATAGTGTTAATCTGACTACTATGTCAATTAAGAGGGCGCTCGCACTTTTGCTCTTTTTCACAGATCATTGTGGCAAAATAACTGCAATTATGGTCTGGTTATCATACGAAGAGCACTGACAGTTCTGTATTTAATTCATTTCATGGAAGTTCCATTTCTCAGTTAAATCATAACATAACATAGTAAAATAGAAAAAAAGTATTCTTAAGGGCCTATCGAGTTGTAAAATGATTTTTACTACATATTAAAGATTTATATTAAGATTTATGTCAGTTGTCAGAAGCTCGTCCTATAATAACCGGATTCATGTGATAATTACTATTGTTGATATATCTATCTATGATCTTTGTGAAGTAGCATTGACAAAAGTTAAAATTGACATCGTGATTTGTTTGCAGGCCATGATTTGCAACCTCTTCTCGTAAACGGCGAAGTAAGAAGATATATCTGATAAATTTACAAGAAATTGCTGTTCGAAGATTCTTTTCAATCATTGCAAGATTATGAATATATATTGCAGAACATTGAAATGATGATACTTTTTACTGAAAATGTGAAAAAAAATTATTAATCCGCAGGAATAGACCTGGACATTTGAGAAATCTTGGTTATTTGCGTACCTACATATGGGTTACCTAAATAAAACAATGTTTATGGAATGGGAGAATATGTTGCCTAAAATAGAACGAATTGCCAATTGAACTAAAAGAAAAATAAAATGGCCAAAATTAAGTTCCTTTTCACTAATCTAAATTTAGTTACTTAAATACATGTATCATATCGATTAGGTGCTTACCTATGAAGTGACCGATTTGTATGAGAAACTGATTTTTTTTGTTGTATATATATATATTCTTCTTCTTCTTCTTCTCAGCCCTTGGACGTCCACTGCTGGACATAGGCCTCCCCCATTGTCCGCCATTTAGACCTATCGGCAGCGACCTGCATCCAGCGGGTGCCCGCAACCTTTATGAGGTCGTCTGTCCATCTAGCAGATGGACGTCCTCGGCTTCGTCCGCCGGTACGTGGTCTCCATTCGAGAACCCTTCTGCCCCATCGGCCATCGGTTCTTCGAGCTATGTGCCCTGCCCACTGCCACTTCAGCTTGCTAACCCGAGAGGCTATGTCGGTGACTTTAGTTCGTCTACGGATCTCCTCATTCCTGATTCGATCACGTAGGGAAACCCCGAGCATAGCCCTCTCCATAGCTCGCTGTGCGACAGTGAGCTTATTTATGAGGCCCATAGTCAGAGACCACGTCTCGGTGCCGTAGGTCATCACCGGCAACACACACTGGTCGAAGACCTTTGTCTTCAAGCACTGAGGTATTTTGGACGAGAAGACGCTGCGTAGCTTCCCGAACGCTGCCCAGCCGAGTTGGATTCGTCGATTGACCTCTTTCTCGAAGTTGGACCTACCTAATTGGACCGTTTGGCCTAGGTAGACGTACTCGTCAACAACTTCGAGAATCGAGCTCCCGACTGAAACTGGGGTGGGCACGACATGGACATTCGACATGATTTTCGTCTTGTCCATGTTCATTTTAAGACCCACCTGTTGGGAAACTCGATTGAGGTCTCCGAGCATTGTGCTAAGATCCTCCAGCGATTCTGCCATGACCACAATATCGTCGGCAAATCGAAGGTGAGTGATGCATTCGCCATCAACGTTGATGCCGAGTCCTTTCCATTCCAGGAGCTTGAAAGCGTCTTCCATCGCATTGGTGAAGAGCTTCGGAGAGATGACATCTCCTTGTCTCACACCCCTCTGCAATGGAATCGGCTCCGTGCTCCCTTCCTGTACTCGGACTGACATGGTGGCGTTGTTATACAAACACTTCAACACTTCGATATACCGATAGTCAATATGGCACCGCTGGAGGGACTGTAGCACTGCCCAAGTCTCGATCGAATCAAAGGCTTTCAAAGGCTTTCTCATAGTCCACAAACGCTAAGCATAATGGCAAGTTATACTCCTCGGTCTTCTGTATAACTTGCCGCAGCGTATGGATGTGGTCTATGGTACTATAGCCTTTTCGGAAACCGGCTTGTTCGGGAGGCTGGAAGTCATCAAACCTGCGCTCGAGACGATTCGTGATAACCCTCGAAAACAGCTTATAAACATGGCTCAGAAAAGAGATGGGCCTATAGTTCTTCAACAAGGTCTTGTCGCCTTTCTTGAAGAAGAGCACCACCACGCTTCTGTTCCATGCCTCCGGCGTAATATATTATGTTAGTTGAAATATTGATCTACATTATCTACACTGTTTCACCACCTCACGGGCAGTTGATTGATGCCACTCCTGTAAAAGTGTCGTGGACGAGAATCAATGAATTCTTTGAATTCTTGTATATGCATTAGAGGTAAGAAACGGCTCGCCATTTACACATGGATCTTAATAGAATGGCTACATAGTTTTTGTTACTATAGATTGTGTGGTCAGAGAATTAAATGAAAAAAAACGTATATTCCCCGCTAAATAGAATTCATACTTACAAATACACCTCACAAAGAACAAACATATTTCACATGTATTTCAATTCTAACAGCCAAACAGAATCCAAATACATAGTTTTAAAATAGACAGTAGTAGTATATATAACCTGGCGAGGATTTGAAGCCGAGTGAACTATCCAAACCATTTAGCGGATTGAATCAACCCTCTTAGGGTTGTCAAATATATGTTTCAGGTACGTTACAGGTTTTGAGGTCGAGGTAACTTCTTCAGTAGAGCACTACATATTTACTAAACCCTTCATATTTTCAAAACTCATATTGTTCAAACTTGGCGCCTACAGAGAAACTTTTCCCAATATCGATACCTACTTTGACACACTCGTTAGGTACTAAAGTTACGTAGCGACCGATTAAAAAACTTTTCGCCTTGCCAATACTTCGCCAACTTTCCCAAGTTGGCGAAACATTGGCCAAATCAGTTTATCAATATGCTTAAGTATGCCTAGATATCTATTACCTATATTATTCGTCACTTGGTCTCTCTTGTATTCGTTGTTCTATTTTGTATCAATGAGCCTATTCGGCAAAGCCGCCCTTGACTGATCAACTATTACTTCCTTTTTTAATAACCCTGAAATTTCCGTAGAAAATTCCTGACATTTATAGAAAGTTCACGCTTACCACTACCAGGTGGACTGTCTGCTCATTTGTCACCTACTTTCCTAAAAAAATGGAACCTAATAATGGAGAATTCACAATTTTTTTAATTGAAGGCGGCAGAGGAGCTGGCTTTTTTCGGAATGGCTAAAATCTTGTGGCCCTAGTGGCCTTTCAAGAGTCACCGGTCGTGTTTAATTTAGGGCGAGCGCAGAAGGCCCTCGGCCAGGAACAAAATGTGTGTAGCAACGAGCCTAAGGGCTCCCCCGCCGGTAAACCGGCGGAAGGAACGAACCTCGGCTTAGGGAGTTGCATTGGGAGGGTACCGGGGGATCACGAGTCGGTGAGAAGCGCCCAGGCACGTGCCGATATCTGGTAAAAGTCTTGGCTGAAGGCCGGTGTGTATTTACGGTGTAGCGAGGGTGACGTCCATATCTCCGCGGGCGGGTATCTAGATATCTGACGGTGTATCTGTGAAGTCTGTGAGTGTAGTGTAAGAACCGCATTGACAGCACTAATTGGGTCGTCGGGGTCGTCTAAGACGTGCCGAGGACGACGACGGCAATTGGGAGGGTCATTCCTATTGGGCACATAGGTGAGGCTGTCAACTACTAGGGGATTGGGATGGTACGGGACTCTGTCATAGTAGCGCCGGGCGGAATTATAAAGTCGCCCATGAACACCAACGGTACATGCCAAGTTCAGTCCAGATTGACAAACGTTGGCACGCCCCAGATGCGTTATCCTTGAAGACGTAAGAAAATCTCGTGAATCTTTTTACGATATCTTTAAAAGTGACGAAGTTATGGCTTTATATTGATAGAGCAACGTGTGACGTCAGATGCATGTAAAATACTACAAACTTACATTCAAACTATTACCTCTAATACGTATGTCTAAAACTTATTTTCTTAAAGATATTGAAAATAACTGAATCTCCCTTTTGAAGGTTGTAAAGTAAGGTATTTTAAGGATTGTATGTATGTATACATTGTGACATCGCTAGTAGCCCGTTAGAAAATTTTTAATAGTTCTCATTATAGTAATTTTCCAACGGATATGAAATTTTTTTTCCATCGTACCATATGATAACTAATAAGTACAAGTTCCCAAGTGCCGAATGAGCCAGGCCTGACCGTACGTAATATTTTAGTGCATATTTCCATATAAATACAAAGGTAATATTTTCTTAGGTTTTCGCGATTACTATACATAGCAGTTAAACAACTTTTAACGGTTTAAATCGCGTATATTTGACATTATTTATATCCCGACGTTTCGAACACTTTGCAGTGGACGTGGTCACGGGGTGACTAATTGATTTTATTTGTCACTTGAGTTATTAAGAAATTATTACTACCGTCTGAAATTTTTTGAACTACCGTCTGAAATTTTTTTAATCATAACATTCCCTATGCACGCAGTATTCGCTCACGGTGTCCAGAGGTCTTGCAGTATTGCGTTGGCCTTGGGATTTAATTAATTTAATGACTGGATCCCAAGCCGGTGGTACTTGCCAACCATCTTCTCTATTGAAATTTGGGTGTTTCTTGATTTCAATAGCCTCGCGTAACATTCCTGGCATGAACCGGGTCTCTCTAGCGAGGATTTATAGATTATCAAATCGAATGTAATGGTTGGGTTTGTCCAGAACATGTTCACAAACTGCAGACTTGGTCGAGCGTCTGTTCTTCATGTCAGCTATGTGTTCTTTTATCCGGATACCGATGCTCCTCTTTGTTTGCCCAATGTATGATAATCCGCATTCACAATCAAGCTTGTAAACACCTGCATCTTGTAGGGGGATATTGCTCTTGACAGGTCTTAAAAATTGGCTAATCTTCTTGTGCGGCTTGAAGTAAGTTTTAATTGAAGCTCGTCTTAAGATATTGCCAATTTTGTCAGTGATGCCCTTGATGTATGGTAAGATGGCAGGTTGTCACTCAACTGTAGGAGGCTTGGGGCGGCTTCTGTGACGCATTCGTGGGAGTTTGTGATTGTTGCTTCGCAGTACTTGTTTCACATGCAGAAGCTCTTCCTCGAGGTGGTCAGTGTCACAGATGCCGTGTGCTCTCTGTAACAAAGATTTGCCTACGGTAGCCAACTGACATGGATGGTGATGGGAGTTACCATTGAGATATTTATCTGTATGGGTGGGTTTCCTATACACAGTATGACCAAGAGAGTTGTCAGGATTTCTGATGACTAGAATGTCATCCATGTCCATAGTAAATTGGATTTTATCATATAAAGAGTTTAAATGATTTAGGAATGCAGAAACATTATTTTTGGGGAGGACGGCAAACGTATCGTCTACGTACCGTTTGTAGATCTTCGGCATAGCCACAGCTCCAGTGAGAGCCTTCTCCTCGAATTCTTCCATGAAAATATCGGCGATAACAGGGGAGACTGGAGAGCCCATTGCTACACCATCGATCTGTATGTAGAATTTATTATCCCAGAATAGGTAGCCAGATGTTAGGCAGTGTTCTAGTAGTTCTGCATATAACTGAGCACGACCTACCCATAGAATATGCAGAACTACTAGAACACTGCCTAACATCTGGCTACCTATTCTGGGATAATAAATTCTAGTTCTAATCTAGTGAACTTTTCTATTGACAACCCCTACACAAATCGATACCCGTATCACGCGGCATTGTGGTCGCAGCTAAATTAGGTTTTTATTGCAAGCATATCCAGCAAGCGTTGTATTCCTAAGTGACAATATTCTCTTTTTTTCTTATCTTATATGTCAACAGCACAGTTAGCGTATTGTGCCAGTGTCAAGTTTTCTTCGTAATTAACAACTCTTCTATGTCCAGTTCCGTCGAAGTAAGTTAGGAGTCGCCAAAGTGATAGTAGGTTTACTTAGGATAGTAAAGTTGACCCGTAGTCATATGCTTTTATTTAATCATCACAAAAATTACACAAAAAAATAAGCACGTTAACAACCTATCCCTATTAAGCCACAAAACCCACAATACATAATTTTACAATAATTTCGGAGACATTGTATTTGACAAAATGTCAAACTCAGTAAAACAAAATGTTTTTGACAAAAGTGGCGCGTAACTCTTTTACGAGTACCTTTCCATTGACGAAATCGTGATTGAATTAGTCACGATTATAAATTCTAGAGAAATTGACATAACTCCCGAACAATATTGTTACTGTAGATTCAAAATATTTTGGCCCCACTCCCTTCGTGTTTATAAAGGGGCGCTGAGTCCAACAGACTCAGTGAGACATTTATAATAAAGGCTGAGGCAGAACATTTGATATTCGTGTCTCCTGTCACTATGTATTTAAAGTCACAATAGAAATATAAACGGTAAACGATCTTATAAACTTTTCTGAAAATTATTGCCTATGACACCCAATTTTTAAGAGAAATGATTAAATTAGCAGCAAAAAATTCCGAACAGTCAGTAAATCAATGGCAGCAAATTTAAAGGTGGGTCAAGTTTCTCTGGCGACAATAAATAGAGGCATAGGAGTCCCCCGAATTAGGACTCCATGGACTTTGAGATGACATTGAGATGATGATTTAAAATTTTTATCTAAGTTATTTACAGACACTTTGTTTTGTTGATCATCATTTGTAGCCCAATAAGTATTTTTTGCTGCCCATTAAAATACATCATTCATTTATATTCCTTTAAATAATAAACTTAGCCAATAATAACATCAGCACAGCCTCCAAAGAGAAGGATCCATGATGCTGTGCTTTAATTCATGATTAATCTACATAATTAATGTAATTCATTGAAATAATTCTACTGCTGATGAATAAACTGATGTATGTGAATATCATCTTTACAGAGCAGGGCGTAGTCAGGATTTTTACGGAGGTGGGGCAAAGCATACTATTTTCTTATAATTTAAATAGAGATAGCGTAGTACAGAAAGTCTGTTACTTATTCTTCCCAAACCAGGGGTGGGGGGGGCAAGCCTACCTGCCCCACCGTGGCTACACCCACGGAGAAGGCGTAGACGATGTAATCAGATGAACACAAAAGATCTCATTGGCTCGAAGTAATTGAAATTTTGGAAAGATAATTGTTTCTAAAGATAGGGACTGCCCTTGTTTTATTGGAATTATTAGATTTTATAGAACGAACGAACATCTACAATTCATCATTCATCATTCATTCATAACGGACGAACATCATTCTATAAAAACATTTCAAGTGTAATTTTTACTTGTTTTAATAAAAAAAAGACGTCAATAAATCGCACAATATTTCTTTAAACATTTGTCCTTTAAATAGAAAAAAAAACAATACTTTACGCACAATTCATTTTATTATTTCATCCTAATGAACCTCGAGTAATCCCCTCCATACGTCTAATTTACTTCTGTGTGCGTAATTCGCATTTTACGCGTTTATATGAACTTAGCTTACCGTTATGTTGTGATAGTCTTGCGGTTTAATTATCATGTCGTGTTTAAACGTGTTTATTACGATATACAGTGTAGCTACGTAATAATTACTGTTCATTCAACGTTAGTTTGTTGTTTGATTTAATCTGCGTTTATTTATATATAAATTAATGCATGTAGAAACCTGATCCAACAACTTGATAAACGTATAACAGCCTATCAACTAAAACCCATAATAATGACGGTATTGGATGACTCGAGTTCATTAGTTGATTAAGAGTAGGTGCTGTAGATTTATCCGGATGTCGAATAGAAATTTCGGATTCACAGACATTAAGAACAACTTTCTGAGTTCTATTGGTATGAAGCTAACTAACGAAGAAGATTTCCTATAATACAATTGTTAACTATTTTGCGTAAAAGAATTTCGTGATTTACCTGCAAAAGCTGTTTGGAAGTCCGTGTACTCGCACTTGCACTTACACTGGATTATCCGTGTGTTCAAATACCTATATAAGAAATGTAAAGTAACATATTTGTGATTGTTGATCGATGTTATATGAAACCATTTTGCTCTTGTATGATTTGAGTATGAACATTGAGATATAAGTAAGCGTGTACTGGTCTCTCGAGAAGCTTCCGGTTTTAATAGATGAACACCCGTACCTACCTACTATTTAGGTATTAGGTATGTACCTACTTATCTTTTGGTCATCAAACAGCCATATTCACAAAGCAAGTGAAATGATATTGTGCATTGAGTCCTGCTCAGAGCAGAATGTGCAGGCTTTGAAATTATTAGTCCAAAAATAAACATACGGTTAATTTCTGCCCGTATCTCTTTATCAGAATTTTAGCGTGCTTGGTTCCTTGAATGTTCGTCTAGTGAATCATAGATTCCTCCACGAGGGCCTAGTATTTATACTAGAGTAATGTTCTGGTCCAACCCGCTGCTTTAACTTGAAAGTTGTTCAGCAATCCTACCAACGAAGCTTGAATGGCCTGCTATCCATTAAAATATCACGTTGTTCTTTTTACTCGGAACGCCGAGATGCTTCCTAACTTGCTACTTCAAATGTTACAGAATTTTATTTATATTATACATTCTATTTATTCTAAAAATCGCGCAGCGATTTATAACTCCACTCACCTCAGTATCAAAACCTTTAAACTTTAAACCTGAAAGACGTTTGATTCACATGATATATAACCCAATCTCTCCATTCCTTACGAGTTCTGCAGTTTTGATTTAAAGTCATGTAAAGTAGAGATTCCCAAACGGTTGTAGTCCCTGGCTTGGCTCCAAAATCTAGTCCGTGTAATACGTGCTCCCGCAACACTTTGCGAACTTCCTAGTTCATATACTGGTGGTTTAAAGGCGATTTTAGTTTGTTGTGATGTTGTTGTCAGTTGTTTAGGTCCAAATGCTTGACTGGCTTGTTGTGCGAGGTCGATAACTCTTGTGGTTTTGTGCAGTTTGAAGGCGGGTATAGTGGATTAACTATAAACCTATTGAGGAGATTGCTGGAGCCTTTGTCATCGAGTTGTCAGTCTTTAGGTGCTAACTATCAGCGGTTACCTGCTTTCAGATAATCCGTACTAATTTATAGCAACATTGTTTTATAGAAAGATTGTGGCAGATAATCAGACAGTCCCGGTTGTCTGATTATCTGCGGTTGTCTGTTCTGGATATTGTTACCCTTGGATATCCGCGATGTCAGAATATAACGATCGTCAGGATTGACAAACGTTAACGTCCTCGGATACACCGCCTATGTTTGGAAATTTACCAGTGAATTTTGAAGAAGAATTGTTTTCAATTAAAAAAGGTTGGGGAATATATATATAATCACTAGATGAGGAAGGACTCACCATTCTTCCTTGGAAGGGTGAGATACAGAGAAAGTATATTAGGATGACAAAATTTTGTGATTGTACTCGATGGGATGGGATAGGAAATAGGTAATGTAATAGAATGGAACACTTCTCTTTCCCTTTCCCTATTCTCTTAACTTAACTCACTCCCTCCCGTATATGTTACGAGACTCTTCTATTAGAGAAGGCTATTTCGACCAGTCGGGCGCTTTCAATCAAATGTAGGATTTTCCTTTCTGCAAATTCTCCAATTTTGTCGTAGTATTAAAGTAGAATATTTGACATCGGTCGTTATCGTTTGAGGGGGAGAGTGCACGCTGCAATCCAACAGCCGCTGGGCGCGCTCGACTGGCCACGTTACCCCTCTCTCACAGAAGACTACCTTGAAATCTACTGCATTTCCCACTTTATCATATTTCCCTAATGTACGTACGTGTTTCGGTAGTGAGTGAGATGCGCCAGAGCCCATTCCCATCCCATCCTATTCTATCCCTCCCCATTTTCCTAACCCTTTCTCCAAATTCATTCCTATATCTCCAAAGGAAGGCAGCGCATATGGGGGCGTGCCAACGTTTGTCATTTTGGACTGATGTTGGCATGTATCACCACTTACCATCAGGTGGACTGTATGCTGGTATGCCGCCTTCATCAATAAATAAAATCTATGAAGCTGAACCGCTGTACTCTGTACCCGCTGTACTTTGCATACACTCGTGTTCCTACAACCAACGACATGTTCCCAAATATAACCACTCTAGATCTAAATCGATATTATAAGATTATGGTAACGTGCAAGATGGGGATAATCGGCAGGAATCCACACTCTTCATGGAAGCGTGGGACGACCTACGGCCAGGTAGGCGACTTAAAGTAACTCGCCGTTACTGGCTGAGGGAGAAGAGCATAAGATCGTATGCGGTGACAGAATCATGAAATCCAAAAATCATGAAATTCGCGTGACGTAATTTATGGGTGGCCCCTTACCCAATGTTTGTAAATTAGTACGAATAAAGGACAGTGTTTATCGTAAACAAGACAATAACAACGCAAAATAAACGTTTAAATTAACTCACCAAATATCCGCAAATTTCAACTATAATCACTCTTACAATCGTAATATTTATTTGCAGAAATTACAATTGCAACGTAATGCAATGCAAGCAGCGCCCTTTCAGTATACACATTATCTTGTGCATGAGAAATGTAAGGCCTTATAACACCACACTTGCTAAGCGGGTTGGGGGTTAAGGCATTATATCCGTGTTTTTGTCACTCTGAGCAAAAAATAATAAATATATAAATATAATAATCAAAGCCCATTATCATCTTTCTAAAACAGCGACCTTCGATGTCACAAACATCCAGTTTTCTGTGATATGACGTAATAAGCCGAATGACTAAAATACAATAAGTCTTAAGACTTGTGTACACAAAGTGGGATCACAAAGCTCCTCGTTTCAAAAATCACTCTGCAAGACGGTGTGCCGTTTTCCTACAACAAATATGAGTGAATTGTTAATGGATTATGTAGCAAAAGCATTATGGAGAAACAAAATAAACTGTTCAGGTTTCAGCTGAGTTATTTTCCACTGCGAAAACAATGGAAAAATATACCTACCTATATTATCTTAAAGATACCTAGATAGGTATCTTTAAGATACCTAAGGTAGATACGTTAAGATCTTAAATGTCCGGATAAATAGGTATGCAAAGTCTTAGGATTAGTAACTGTCACGTTTTATAGTACCTTATGCAGTCTGTATAGAGGTTAGTGTCTAACAATACAGTTTAAATCTAAGCAAAGCACGTACTTAAAATCGTCTGTAGTATATCCAACACTTTTTTTAGTTTTAGCATAATGTTCATTTTTAATTAATTATATAGGATGTATAAAGATTAGTAACTTTCCCGAAACCTGAAACTATGGTTTCTGTTTATCATGATTCTGAATTAATTGACACCAAAAAAATTTTTAAGATACATCCATTTTTTAGTTTCTAGTTTTTTTTAGCAATTTTTTCACACAAATTTGCTAAATACGACGCCCAAAAGGTGTTGTACGATATATATTCCTCCTGGAATCCGAATTTTAAATAAATTAGTCTAGAACAATATAATTAATAATTAACTGACACGTAGAAATAAATTGCAGGATTATTAATTAAAGTATTTATCTATATTTGTTTAATTAAATTAAACGTAGTATGTAAAAGATATACGTAATAAAAATAAATAATTAAAATTTTTCATACCTACTTATAAAATCAGGTTTAAAGCGGTCGAATCCGCCGCCAATTGTTAGTGGGTACTAAAGATTATTTCCATCATCCCCGGTGGTCCGTTTCCGGTACCGGGCTGGACGCCGGCACTTTTTTCCCATTAGTCCCAGTAAATCGTATTAAATAAGACGTATCCGGGTTAAATATTAAAAAGATCACTGTTTTCCTGCCTTGCTTGTTTATGCACAAAATATTTTCGTTACAGGTAACAAAGTAATGCAAATGAACCAATTTGCATAGTCCAATATGGCGCCGGAAATCAGAAATGCTTTATAAAAAGTCTGTTCCGTCTAGCCTTGTTTAAAATTTTACATATTATATTACACATAAGTAAATTCCAGCAATTCGGCTGTCCTATATTAAAACCTAGTACCTAAGTACCTATTTTTAACAAATTTAATACGAGAACGCAAAGACATTCAAAACAGCCAAGTTTAAAACACAGGAAGTTAAAACATAATTTGATCGTTATTATTATTACACACAATATAAAATGATAGTTATCTCATATATTACATACATATATTCAGAAAATTGCACAAAATAATTGATCGTCTAGGGGGTCTCTTACGTAGTAAAATAAAAAATCTATGTCTATGGTAAGAGAAGATAAATGAAGAAGATTACTTATAGCTAATAGCTAAATGGAGTTCTTGTTTAAAAGCAATTCTTCGAGAACAAAATTACAAAGGAGAGGAACAAAACTTTGTTGATTTCGTGCCATTTGATGCGAGCTCTGACACGGCAAAGATTAGAAAAGCGATTGCGAAAAATATTAAACATTTCCACTTTGGCAAGAGACTTGCTGGTCAACGACACGATAATGAAATATCTGGAGCAACTTCGGGGATACCTTTGTCACAGTTATAAGAATAACAGTATCGCAACTTCGCACAAATTTATTTTTATACACGCCTATTAAGGCAGAACATAATGGAGTTTATTTATAATTTAACACCTAATTTGTTGCATATGTCCTTGCAAAATAAATAAATTAAATTGAGTCGAATTAAATGTAGTAAAATAGAATGGTAACACCACATTTGTTGTCTTGGATTTTCAAAATAAATTAATTGAATTGAATCGAAGCGAATAGGATAGAAGAGGATGTATTAGGGTGGAGTAGGGTGGAATAGGATGGAATAGAATCGAATTGAATTATAATTAAACTAATAACACGGATACCCATTATGTGCTGGTTGTGTCATTTTAAATGAGTTTTTTATTTACAAAATGAAAATAACGTTAATAAATTGTGTGTTATTTCTGATTTAAGTTTTAGTTAAGTATAGAATTTAGGAATTAACTATGGTCCCCAAACTAAGGTAGTTTGTATTATTGGGGGCCGTGTATAATGGTCTACCAAATACGGTTTGTCTTATAATAAATAATAATTGAGAGCTCTTTTATAAGCGAAATTATAAAAATAAAAACAGTCAAAATAAAAATATTAATATTAGATACTTTTGTACGTAATATCTCATTGATAATAATTACCTTGATGATGTTCCTCGTTTTTTTCTTTAGGTTATCTTTAATATTCTTTCCAAATTTGGTCGTCGAAAATTTGCCTTTTTGACTTATTTTTAAATAGGAAAAACAACACAATGTTGAATTTTGTGTTGAAACAACACAACAGCACGCTACCAATACTTAAAATCTATAATATACAATATATGATAACATGTTGATATTACAGTGAGTCATCTACCGCGTGATGCGCGACTGCACGACACCGGTTTAAGAAATTCAAGCGAATCGCTTGAATATAAACTCTTAACTATCGCTTAAAACTACCACATCGATACGACTGCTTTCGAGCTATTGGTCCAAAATACGATATGTTTGTTTGTTACATAACTCGATCACAAATCAACAAAACGTTATCAAATTTGACATACGCATAGTTTTTATCGCAGTCATTGCGACTGAAGGTTGCTAGCGTCGGGCTAGCATATATATAAATGCAAAAATGAAAGTTGGGATGATTGTTTTTTTAACATTTAATTTAAACCCAATGTGCCCGACGCTTATAGACAATAAACTAAGTAAATAAACGCCATTAATTCCAAGATTCGATACTCTATTCTTTATACTGTCACATAATTTTGCACATCTCGATTCACTTAAAATTCCGTTCAAACAAGAGAACCTAATTTATGGAAGCGTCCTCACAAATGCGACTTCATTCAAATTCAAATCATTTATTCAATAAATGGATTCGTGGTTTTTACATCCAATAAATATGTACCTAATGCTTTTAATGAGAATGTATATTATATAGATCGTATTAATGCAAGACAGAAAATAAATACATCGACAGAAATGACGTGATGGTAAGTGGTTACCGTCACCCATAGACACTTGCAGCAACAGAAGGTATGCGGGCGGATACGACACCGCCACCGCAATTCAAAACCTTGAAGAATATTAAATAGGCTATTATGTATTCATTATATTTAGGTTAATATTAGATAATATTAAAAAAGGTTAAATTGGCGCATTCTCGCTGGTCGACTTCGAGTAGTCCGCAATAACAAAATGTATGTTTCACATTGTGAGAGTTGATATCTTTGTGGTATCTATCTATTCCCGACTCTCACTCATGAAGTGATCAAACGTTGATTTTTATATTAGCTCGGTAGTGAATGGAAACATCGTAAGTGGAGGGTAGATTTTTAAGTGGACTGTAATTTAGGGGTTTTTATTTATTATTTTTGATTAATTGCCGTAGCCGTACAATAATAAAGCTTCACTGACCTGAAAGCTATCTGGTGCACCGAAGTCTTCTGCCGGCGCCGGCCCTTGGTTCTCTTATGTTGGCACTTAAAGACACTAATGCACGCACAATAAGGAATTTGGCGTAATATATAGAATATTGAATATAGCGTTGCGGGAATTTATATTTTAATTACATTAGCGGTAATTTATGTAACCTTACGGTAGGAAGTTTTGCGTATGTTGTCTAGCCGAACGTTCAAGCACTATTTCCACGATGCAACTGTCCCGTTGTCGTTCACAACATCTGTCTATATTTTTAACACTTCATTGCTAATAAATCAATGAAGCTGGTTCTTGACAAGCGGCGGCAATCAATTGCTCGTCCAGTAAGGAAACTCATAAATCCTAGAATTAAAAAAAAATCTGAGACACAATCGAGCAATACTCCACCATTTTTTTTTTTCGGTATGGCTAAATTCTTGTGGCCCTAGTGGCCTTTCAAGAGTCACCGGTCGTGTTTAATTTAGGGCGAGCGCAGAAGGCGCTCAGCCAGGAACAAAATGTGTGTTGCAACGAAGCGGCTCTCCCGCTGATAGGCCGGCGGAAGGAACGGGCCTCGGCTTAGGGCGTTGCATTGGGAGGATACCGCGGGATCGCGAGTCGGTGAGAAGCGCCCAGGCACGTGCCGATACCTGGTAAAAGTGTTGGCTGAGGGCCGGTATGTGTTGACGGTGTAGCGAGGAGGACGTCCACGTCTCCGCCGGCGGGGACGGTGTATCTGTGAAGTCTGTGAGTGTGGTGTAAGAACCGCATTGGCAGCAGTAATTGGGTCGTCTAAGTCGTCTAAGACGTGCCGTGGACGACGGTAGCGGGGAGGGGCACTCCTAACTGGGACATAAGCGAGAAAGGAAACTATCAGGGGGTTCGGATGGTGCGGAATCGCGTCATAGTAACGTCGGGCGGTGTGCGTTGATTGTATTTTAGACTCCGGCAAATGAAAGTTGAGGCTGGAAAAAATTCAAAGAAATTAATAGGGTATCATATCACTAAAAATAATAATTTTGATACTTGAATTGTGGAATAATAATTTTGATACTTGAATTGTGGAAGCTAACCTAATTTTATTATCTCACGTATTAAAATATTTTTCTAACTATTTCAGTGATAAGCTGTAGCGACACAGTGTTCGACACACGACACACTGTTTTATTTGTTAGTTTTTTTACAGTAAGCTTTTTAGTATTGAATTTTTGACTGTTCTGTCCTGTTATGTGGTCAGCGGTCGCCAATCGTCTCGCACGCTCTAAGCTAAGCATTTCAGTTTAATGTACTTATTGGATTGATTAATTTAATTAATTAATTAATTAACTAGAGGATATTTCTTGTTTAATTAACCAACTTTCTGATATAATAACAACATAATAATACAACAGACATTATCTAGAGACCTATTATTGCTTTTTTTATTTTTTTATCTTAATTTTCTAGACTAAATATTTTATCAACATGATTTAAATATTTAGTCTAAACATAGTAAACTTGAAACAACAGATCCATCACTTGGAACAACTTCGATAATTTGATTAATCTACAATCTGAGCTCATAGATTACTCTAACTACCTCTCAGTTAATATTGACTGATCACTATAAAACCCTGACCCACTCAGAATGTTTGGAGTTAATTTGGCTACTCCCAACTTGCTTCCAAAACAATTTCAATTTTATTGCCCTGGTGGTTAAAACTGATTTTTGTACTAAAATAGAATTTTTAATTGCCTCTTATAAGTAGATAATAACGTTATTACCTATGTAATGAAACAATTTGGCATAAACAAATTATAGGTACTTGAAAAGTAATGATTTCGTGGAAACTTCTGGAATAACGTGGAAGCGTCTCACGTTATTGATATGGAAGTTTGGGACGCAGCTCCACTTGGCGACATTCCAACCGGTGGACGGTAATGTACAGGAAACGCATCAGTATAATATTTGAGTCTCATAATGGCAGCAGTGTTTTCAGTTAATGACACTTTATACCGCGAACTTGAAAGGTGTGGACTGATTACCACTTTCTGAAATTGCTAGTAGTCAACTGGCCCGAAAGTAATTCAGCTACAATTCAGCAATTGTAAGGGGAGAGTGCACGCTGCATTCCCACACCCGCTGGGCGTACACGACTGGCCACGTTACGCCTTTGTCACACAAGAGTACCTTGAAATGTACTGCATTTCCTTCTTTAACGTATTTCTTCAATGTACGTACGTGTTTCGGTAGTGAGTGAGATATGCCAGGGCCCATTCCCATTCCCATCCCATCCTATCCCTCCCCATTTTCCCAACCCTTTCTCCCAATCCATTCCTTAACCTGCAAATATGGCCAGCGCATCCGGGGCCGTGCCAACGTTTGTCATTCTCTACTGATGTTGGCATGTATCGCGGACGTATATGGACGACTGCCGCAATTATTTCTATAAAAAAAAAAAACAATCAGTGGGCCAGTGCCGATTTTGAGCCGGAATCAAAGACGCCTGAACGGGAGTAACAATGGTGTGCGCAACACATACTTCCGTTGTAGTAACAGTCCCGTATGCGCAAATAACTGCGATAAGAACTGTGCACTATAGCTCAGGTATAGTAATAGCCTGGTATAGTAATAGGTATAGTATAGTAATATAGGTATAGTAATAGTAATAGGTATGCATGGCTTAATAGCCATGCAGGTTGTGTACAAACACTTCCCGAAGCTTGAAACTTGATGCACGCAATCAGCGTTTGTTTGTCACAAATTTGTCAAAGTGTCATAACTCTTTTAGGAAGAAGTCCGTCTTTATACTTACAGCATTATCAAAATGTCTCATTGTAATAATTCATCATGATTGCAATAAAGAGCAACAAAATCGATGGGTAAAAGTGTCCCAAAAACCCCACAAGTACATAGGTACCACTAATTCAATTGAAATATGCCTTAAATGAAAGCTTTTATTTAATACATCCTTTAAAGTTAAGACAGTTAATGTCAAAACTGTGGACGAAGCGTCATATAAACTGCTGTTCTATTCTTATCTTTATTTCTAAAATCTCTTTGATATATTTTAATTAACAAAATAAAACATCGCTTTAGCAGTTACAATTACTTATAACGATTATGGTAGATCATTAACAAATACATTGTCACTAATTGTATGTTTGTTGGTGGGTTGGAACAACATTCATAAATTTTTCCCATCGTCCTTTGCTAAAGTACGAAGCATAAAAAATTTATTTTTCATTACTCATACTCTGAAAGTAGGTCCGAAGTTGCCTGTGTAGCGAAGTGAAAATAGCCCAATACACCCTAGGGTGAGCGTTTTCAACTGACAGACAACTGAAAAATTAAGAAAAAAAAAAAGAGCTATTTTCACATTTCTATGTAACCATGATCTAACTTCCTATACAGCCACTCCATTACAGCGCGATGTAAAATTGAAATAACCTAAAGAAACGCACCCATTAATTAATATTTTTTTAAATTACTTTATTATAATTTACTTTCAATTATTTCTTCAAAATAATATAGATTTCGGCAAAATATATAAAAAAAACATTTATGAAAATGAAAAGTAATTGGCTGAAAAGCTGGCTAACGGCAGAAAAGAAACAAAACAAGCGGGAAAGCGGCAATTCGACTTTAAATAAATATCTCACCAAAGTTGTTGATTTATGAAATAAAATTCATTCATTTTTTATTTTGCTAATTAGTAGTTTTATTTTTACTTTCCTTGTATTCGTAATGAAAAGCACAGTGTTTACCTAAGGGTTCAGGACTTATTTAGTCCCTCGACCTATTGGCGCCTCGCTGCGCTCGGGCACCAAACCCAGTCTCGGGACTGAAATAAGTCACTTTCACCCCTAGGGTAACAATGTACTATTTCATTTCTCATACTCTGAAAGTAGACCATAGATTATCTAAGAAGCGGGCTGAAAGTGATACGTTTAAGCTAAAGGGCCGAAAAGTAGTTAAAAAAAAAATTTGTCAATAAATCGTAGCTGGAAGTGCTACGATTTTCCACACAATAAACACTTCCATTAATACTATATTAATTCTTAACTTTGTAGAATTTTTGTTTGTGATGTTATTTAAGACACCGATTAAACCGCGTCAAAATTAATTTAGATAGATCATTGACATAAATTAGAAATAATCTATAATGATAACTTCTTTTTATCAAGCTAGCAATAAGTACTACTCAAAAAGACTGGCTGGCATTATGGCGCTTGAAAAATGTTGCGCGTAAAAAGAAAAAAAAAAGGCGGGAAAGCGAGATTAATGCAAATTCTTGGGAAGTTGAAGTAATATTTTTTGGATATATGGCTTGTGTTTACTTTCCTCGTATTCGAAATGAAAAGTAGAGTGTTTAATTCGGGTGAAAAGCACCCATTGCAGACTCGAACTATTGGCGCTCTCACTTCGTTCGAGCGCCAAAATATCTCGTCAGAAATGGGTGCCTTTCATCCCTTAGTTAACAATCTACTATTTTACAAAGGCGAGAAGGAAAAAGAGATTTCTGCAATATCTCAATTACCGAGGCAGGCACCAGAGCGGCGAATACGACAATTCATGCAGACATCACAAACTACTAACACTACAAGACCGCAGATGTACGAATACAAGCGGAACATGATGTTTCAAGGCTCCCTTCGACTGTCCACAGCTGATACAGCAGGTTATCAATTTCTGCACTCCCAGGATACGCACCAGACATACAGAACTGTTCTATGTGCCAATGTGCGCGAAGATTTCTCAATTAGTACTTGAAGACCACGCGAACGCGACGCGGGCAACAGATAGTTTTATATAAAAATTAACTATCACACATTAACTATCATATTCATATGGATTTATGAATATGTATTCATACGAATATGATAGTTATTGTGGACGCTAAGGTTGCTAAGGATCCGTAATACCTCAACTGAGAATTTTTAGTAGGAAATTTTATACAGGGTTAATTAAAATTTAATTTAACATCAAATTTCTTACGTGAAACTAACGACCATTTTTATGATTTTTTAGAATTCATTACTGTTTTCACACGAACCGCGTAGGTGCACTCACTTCGTCTTAAGTTGGAACTCTCAATTTTTAATTTTAATTAAAAAATATTTAAGATTTTAATTAAATATTTAATAAAACCTTATAGTCTTCCCGTCTTTTAAATATGTTTTATTTGTTTAAATAAAAATAATAATTAGAGAAAATAATAAAAACAGCTATGATGAGATATAACTCATCCAATCATTACGTGATACGAACTGAGGCTTGAACTCGCGACGTCACGAGTGGCAGACAAGAATCTAAGCTATCGCCGCTCTATTCAATAAGAAGTAACTCACAAATTGAACCAATATCCGTCGTATTGATATCAAATAAAAAGAATTAACAAACCGGCACTTTATTAACTTGTTTACGAAAGCAAATAAATTTGTAATAATCATGGGAACGGTTTACCAATGCAACTATGTTTAATTCTGTCTACCTCTAACTGAGTTTACCGACTACGGCATGTTCCAATCAGATGCCAGCAATGAGTCTTGGTAGTCTGGAGGCTCGCCAGCTATGTTGTGGGTGTCCGACTTGAATTATGGCGTTCAGTTCTCGTCCGCCGACAACGTGAGATTACGTGAGTTATTGATTTTAGCACACGATGTCGGGACAAAGGGAGTGACGACGTGCATTTGGTGTACCTACCTACTATTTATTAGGTAAATTTGAAAAAAGATGATGGCAGATAACAACTTTCGAATTTTGAAATCGTTTCACTACATCTCGACTAAGAGTCACCAGCCGAATATAGAACACCAATCAATTGAAAGCATATAGGTAAGGTATATTCGCATATCGTTTCCTTTGATTTCGGATCTGTCTGCAAAATTCGTTTTTTTATATTCCTAATAGAAATATTTTTCTACTGAAAATATCAAAACAGATTTTGGAAATATGTCAGACCTCAAAAGTAGGCTCGAAATAAATGAAAAATCAGGATTACGACAAAAAAATTGACGGATTTTGCAGGCAGGCGTAGTGACGATATGCGAATATACCTTACCTATATGCTTTCAATTGATTGGTGTTCTATATTCGGATTTCGACAAAAATCTTTGGGCGGATTTTCCAGCGACGATATGGGATATTATGAAGGATATTACCTACTTATGAAGCTTTTTACTATTGACACTATCAATTGGCGTTATAATTTGCGATTTTTTCAATGAAAATGTACGGGTTCTATTCCTGATTGTTTTATTGAAAATCTTTGCAGTTTTTCATAACTCTAAAATCGACGCCATGTTTACTTAGAAAAACAATCTTTACTAATAGTTTCAAAATATTCCGGACAGGCCCTAAAATAAAAGAGCTTGAAGCCGGTCAAATAGAACTAATAGTACCTACTATGTCAAACTTATCAGCCATAAAAGACCTTTTGTTCTTTACAATATGCCTTGTTTAACGACTTGAAGGTTAGTTACATTGTATATAAACTGTAATGAACGTTACTAATGCAATAATAACGGTTGCATTATTACCGGTGAACGTTGCAAACAGTAAACAAGTTTGTAGAATGGTCATTTAATTAAACTTAAGTGCCTATTTTAAAACCAACATGAATGCCGTGAATCAACCCAGCACGACCACGTTTATAAAATAATCTCGTTGCATAAATTCGTACGTCTTTATTGCCCGTTTTTGTAGATCTTTAGTTTAAGTCCCACTGGCGCTAAAAAATTAGATTTTCATAGATATAAATATATTTTAAATACTTGAGTAGTTCAAATATTTTAAATAATATAGTTTATTGGAAACTTTTGTCAAAGATATAACAATACAGCATATATTTAATTTCACATAACATATTTCACCATAACAATATATTTTCACTAACTACAAATACAAAAACACTATCCGGTTTACACGATTTTTTTTCGGAATGGTTAATTCTTGTCGCCCTAATCGCTTTGGGAGGATGCCGCGGCATCGCGAGTCGATGAAAAGCGCCTAGGCATGTGCCGATACCTGGTATAGGTGTTGGCTGAAGGCCGGGACTGTGTATATGTGTAGCCTGTGAGTATAGTATAAGAACCGTATTGGCAGCAGTAATTGGGTCATCGGGGTCATCTAGGACGTGCCGAAAATAGTATATAGTACTAACTTTTTTTTATGCGACGTGGTTATTTAAAGAGGGTAGGCCTGCTGGAATGATTCACATTAAATGCAGAAGATTGTCATTCTGTATTAATTTCAAAAAATAATGTTCAACACTTTTCTAAGATTTATCTGTATCTTGAAATATAATTTATATTCAAAATTAAGCACCTGCATTATTTTGATTAAATATTGATTTTATTATTTGTCTATTTTATTATTTTTAAATTTCATTGCAATATTATCGTGATTATAATACTTACAATAACATTTCGTAAGCATCCCCATTCGTGCCCCGGTCCGCTGCTCGGTGTAATTGCACTGTAAATCTCTCACAGACAAACTGACACACCAACTTCCGGTTCGAATTTTATATTTAATTCAGACTAGAAGTCGGTACTAACACGATGTTTCCCAGAGGAATTGTAAACTTTGGACACTCCAACAATTTTTAAACTACTGGATTACTTATACAAAAAAGGGAAAAATGCTGCACAGAGGTAAAAAAACAACTAAACCAGACTCGTATTATTTAATATAAAATAATAATAGCACTGGCCAGTTGGATAGGATATTTAACTATTTTCTGTACCTATGATTTAGAAAAAAAAAGTTATTTTTAAGGACGATGGTGGCAGACGAGCATACCACGTAGGTATACAGTCCAGCTGGTGGTAAGTGGATACTGTAACCTATGGACTTCCGCAATAGATGCCAACATTAGTACAAAATGACAAAATGGTGGTACGCCCCCGGATGCGCTGTCTACCTTTGGACATATAGGACTGGATTCGGGGAAAGGGTTGGAAAAATGAGGAAAGGTAGGATGGGGTGGGAATGGGCTCTGGCATATCTCACTCACTACCGAAACACGTACGTACATTGGGAAAATAGATAAAAGTTGTAGAGCTTTACGAGCACTAACTACACGTCTATTTATACAGTTCAACAACATTGGCATTGATTTTACATTTATTTTTTGAAAAATGTATAATTTCGATTTTACCAGATCATTTACAAGCATAGCGCCAATTAGATCAACAGAATCAAGATCGATGTTCACGCAACAGCTAACTCTAATGAAGACATAATGAAGCTTATCGATCGCGAATAACATGATGCCTATTTTCGTATCTACAACTAATACGCACTACGCAATCGGAACCGCGCGGTATGGCTTCTGTAATGTCACCGACAGCGGTATGTTTCATGTTATGTGAACATTGTACAGCGATCCGCATAATTGAATACTGTAAATGTACTGTAAATGAATGCATTACATTATGTATTAAGTGTCGATTTCAGCCTTTTAACGTCCCACTGCAAGTATCAGTTTTTCTTCTTAGAAAACACTTTATTATTATATTATATTATTGCTCTTTTATGTATATAAGTACCTACTTAATAATTCATTTATGAGAAATTATTAAGTATATTGTAGGTAACAATTCATTCCTTAGAATTCCAGAACCAACGAGCTACAAAATATAACAGAAAATACGAGCGAAGACGCTACAAAATTCTAGCATTTCATAAATATTAAATTCTCGAAGAGCTGACAATGACTCCTTGGCACCTCCCATCTCTTTATGGGCCATTATTACTCATAAATAACCTATAATTACCATTTTCAACGTTGGCATTCCCTAATGCTTGAACATCGTTAACGGCGCTTATCAGAAATCAATAGCAAGAGGTACTTAAAAGGTAGGTAATCATTTGCGTTTCTTTCTAATGAGTTAATGACTAATAAGGGACATGCAGACTTGTCATACCGTCTCATTAAAAAAAAATTCTACATATCAATAGAACAAGTAAAATCAAGGGCCTTCATGAGATCGAAACTTCGAACCCCAACCCGTACCACTGATTTTCTACTTACGTATGGATTTTTTCCATTGTCGCGCTCGTTTGGCGGTGAAGAAAAAAATCGCGGACAAAGACAGATTGCGCAGAATTTCGTTCACGGCTCTCTTGAGCTTCCAATTACCCTGATATTAAAACAAACAGGAACAAATAGAAGTGTAATCTTGTAAAAAAAAATACGATAAAATTCGAATGCGTTTATTACTCAATAATACATATATCCGTACTCTATATCGTAATCGAGATAATCTGGTCTTTTCTGGTCCAAACTGCGCCTGCTAATCACATTAGATTCAGGTATCAGATCAGGATATTTGTCGTGCAACAATCTCAGATTGTCCCTGGTTATCGAACCGTTTGCTATTATCTCTCCAAACGTGTTGTTGCGGAATAAATGTTCATTCAAATCTCGTACCTGATGCAACTTTGCCATTAATAACGCATCGATCTTTACCATTTCTATTTCATGTATATCTTTGACAGCTCCACGATCTTTCTTATACTTTTTCTTTAACGATTTTATGAACCTCTTCAATTCCTTCGTCTTCTTCTGCATTGCTCTAGAGCGATTCCTATAATTTCTATTCAAAATTTTTCTCATTTGTTTTACTATTCTTTTTATTAACCGCTTCATTTTGCGTTTCCGCCTCATTCTTCTCTTTCTGCGCCTGCGTTTTTCCTTTCTTTTCTGTCTGTTCTTTCTCTCTCTTGACGATTTTTCTCTTATTTTATTCTCTTCGCTATCGGTGACAAACTGTGAGTCTTCGAAAGACACGTCGAAGCCTAAGTTCGTATCGTATGTTTGTAGCTGTAAGGCGCAACAGACGAACCGTGTCGGACCGCAGAAATAATCACCGCGGTATATTCGGTACTCTGCTTCACACTCCATGGGCAACATACATGAACCCCATGGCATGTCGTGTTGGTTGGGATCACCACATGGAACCCCCCAAGGCCCTTAAAATATGTGAAATATTTTAAAATTGAAAACCAACATCACATTAACAGAACTCATAAAATTTAGTCGATTTCAGCCTATAACGTCCTACTGTAAGGCCTGTACAAGCATGAAATTAGCGGAGGGTTTCGGGTCATAATCTGACAGTGGACCGGGCGGTGACAGAAAATAAGTATCATGACGGAATCCACGTATCCAAATGTTATCCACGTAAAGAAAATCTGGAGCATCCACCAGATATAACATTCATAAGGGGAACATGTTGTACCTGCGTCACTTTCTTAATTTAACGATTTTTATTTTATTTTATTAACTTATACATACCAAAACAATTGTATCGGCTAGGTAGGCTATTGGGACACTTCCTAAAAAAATACAAATATAAATTTTAAACTTTAATGTACGTTTGGATCGTTTGAAAAAAAAAGGAAATAGTGAGGAAGGTGCAACAGTGGCGATGTACCTAGGCCAGCATCCAACAGGGTCTAAAGTACCACAGGGTCTAAGGTACAACAGGGTCTAAAGTACCACAGGGTCTAAGGTACAACAGGGTCTAAAGTACCACAGGGTCTAAGGTACAACAGGGTCTAAAGTACCACAGGGTCTAAGGTACAACAGGGTCTAAAGTACCACAGGGTCTAGGGTACAACAGGGTCTAAAGTACCACAGGGTCTAGGGTACAACAGGGTCTAAAGTACCACAGGGACTAAGGTACAACAGGGTCTAAGGTACAACAGGGTTTAAAGTACCACAGGATCTAAGGTATAACAGGGTCTAATGTACAACAGAGTCTAAAGTACCACAGGGTCTAAGGTGCAACATGTTCCCCTAAAATTCTCAACTTTTAAATGTCATTTTGTCATCAAAAAATCACAAAAGCAATTTGATTAAAAGAGTACTTACTAGCACCAACCATGTTAACAGTGTCTCCTTTAGGTGATGTTGCATTCAATGCTTCTATTTTTTTCTTCATCCAATACTCTCTCCACTCGTCCTTCCATGCCACCTCCTCTGCACTAGAGCTAAAAGACTCAGTCGAGCTCGAACTGAGTCTTGAAGCCGGATATCCATTTCTACTTGTCATATATGCCCGCCGATTATCATTCATAATCTTCTTTAGAGTTTCACGACGTTTACTGTTGATGTCAATTCCATCTAAATCTGTTTCAAGTTTCTCTTTTAATTTTTCTATCCTCTCTTTCTCACCTACATGTTTTACCTTGCTATTCTCATTACGCCTACGTTTGTATCCTAGAGACTTTATATCTTTATTCCGAAATAATGTGTCTATGACGTTTTCCCGTAATATTGGAAGGATCACATCAGGAGCCCGATTGTTGTCAGACTTAAAAACTTTTTGCAATAGCGGTTCATAGTGATCCTTCGAGTCGGTTTGCAGTACTACATTTGTAGATGAAATAAAAACTAGTAACACATAGAGAATTAAATTCATCTCTTACCTACATGTCTAACGAAAAGATTGTTTAGCTTTAAATTATGATTTTAGAAAAAATGTAAGCTCGAATATTATTATATGTACTTTAGAAGTTTCATATACTAATAAAATATTTAAAGCGACAAAGACATAAAGTTGTGAAACGCAATTTCTATGTGATTTTACGATTCAAATATTGTTTATGTTATATTCTCAAAACTCTATTTATTTTTATTATTTTCAATTTATATTTGACGATGGTATACCTACTGATCGAGGTTTAGTCAAAAGTATTTTAACAACATCCAAACAGCGGGCTGTTTATCTAAACTACGATGGTATAAATCGTTCGACAGTGAAAGTATGGGGTTGATTTTGATAGTATAACCGTAGGCACTTCCTCGTGTTTTAGACGATGTGTCGGTGTTTTTTTTTTAAATACATTATTACACTGGCACATTGACAAATATACAAGTACGCAATTCATATACTAGTCTAATGTGTAGCGATATAGCTACTGCAAGTACCTATATGAAGGTCCAGGGTCGGCCTTAGCGATTTCGCCGCCCTGTGCATGATATTCAATTGCGCCCCCTCCATGTGTCTGCGCCCGTATTCTGTGTAGAGCGCCCGTCCAATTCAAAGTCCTCGGCGCGCTCTCTGTGGACCGGCGCCCTCCAGGCCTCTCGGCGCCCCGTGCGTATAGATCGATATTCGTATCATTTTCTTACCGAAAAAAATTTTGACAGCAAAAAAAAATTTCGTCAATTATTTTGCACGGCCCCTATTTATGTGCTCCGGTCCGACTGTGTAGAGCGCCTCCAATTCGAGGAACCTCAGCCTCCGCCCGGCCCGGTGAAGATTCAGTCTATACTGAACAAACTCTTTCATTGTATCATATAATAAAAAAAAAATCATTGTTTTGATTGATTTATCTTAAAACTCAAATGTTAGAGCATGTTTATGTTATACAATCTTGAAACAGCTAAGTTTTAAATTTTATGTCTGTACCGACAATAGGGTCCATTTCCTCAGATAACGTGACATATAAGTTATAAATTCCGCCTCCGATCGCTGCAGACATTGATATATGACGTCAAGCTATCCTAATACATAATGTATCGTGTAAAGACGTTTTATCTGATTTCTATTTTATATATTCAAATAGATACTTGCGAAAGGTATTATACAATATTTTCAAAACCCTTCAAGCTAAAACTATAAAAATAAATAAATACTCCCCTCTGACCCTTATTAAAAGCCACATCAGACCCTTTTTTCAATTATTAAGGGTCATGTATGGTGTGTACTAAAAAAAAGTAGTGCCTATACACGAATTTAATTTTTTTTTAAAACACATCTCCAAAAGTGACTATTTTATAGAAAACTGATGACGGACGAGCACACAGTCCACCTGGTGGTAAGTGGATACGGTCATCCATGGACATCCGCGAATTATGACATCAGTCCATAATGACAAACGTTGGCACACACTAAAGCCTTTTTAATCAATAACATACTCAAATTAGTAAGAACTGTCACCGTAACCCGCCCTTTTATAGTCCACTGCTGGGCGTGGGCCTCCACGTGTACATTATCTAGTGTATGAAGGATATATGGGCCTTAAATCGCCACGTTGACCAAGCGGGTTGGCGAGTCCAATCTTTTTTAGTTGCTTAGGAGTTGTGGTAGCGACTTTGTTATCCTTTAGCAGCCTCGCCTTATAAGACACCCACGGAAAGAGATATAAGAGAGAGAGGAAAGAGATAGGTACCTAGTGCTACTCTAGAGCTGGCAGATAACACACGGTCAGAAACTCAAAATAACAGTTGCGAAAAATGAGATAACTTTTTTTTATTATAAATAAGTATAGATAAAATTAAAGTATAGATAATAAAGTACAAATATATGTAGTTAAGAGCGGTGATAGCCTAGCAGTATCTATACTCAACGCACAATCGTGAGTCCAAATCAAATCAACCCATACACATGAGTTTCTACTTAAGTACGAGTTTAAAAAAGTAACTAGACGGTGAGGGAAAATATCGCGCAGGTATTCACCAATCAAGCCTGTGGCCGCGTGGATTATCGCCCAAAACCCCCAGTGATTTATTAGGTCTGTGCCCTGCAGTGGAACGTTAAAGAATGACATCGAAGAGATAATTTTTGATTCTCTGTTTGCCCAAAGTTTGACTGATAGAGAATGCCATAACGCATTAAGTCCGCCTGTTGTACATTTAGTCTGTGAAATTAAATCTATATACATATAAATGAATGTTTCTTTGTTTGTCCCGTACGGGTTCCTATACCATTCATCCGATTGCGATGAAATGTTTGGTGAGTTGTTGTGCGTACGCCCGCGAAGTTCCTGAATTAGTACCTACTTGAAGACCACGCGAAAGAAGTCGCGAGCAACAGCTAGTTAATAATAACTATTTATGTGGGGATTGAGACAAATGAAACTGGAATCTTTAACACCTTACTACTTTATTTTCTTCTTAACACAGCACCTTACTTTTCACCATATTACGTCTTAACAACATTTTTCTCCACGATATCCGAAACACAAGAGAACATTTAAAATGTACACTCACCTTTCATTCAATCTACTCCTTCGCTCACTTCACACCGGTCACATTCCATTCGTCACTCTCCGCTCAGTCACTTACCTGCTATCTTCACACCACTCATCTTCAAACCCACATGTATAATACATGGCTTGTACATTGAAGTCAGTATAAAGCTAGTCAAATTGATAAATTAAAGATTTATATTTGGTTAAATAAATATCATACAAATTAAACTTAAACCAATGTATTTAATAACTGATCACTTCAACAATAGCCTCTGGTTTATCCACCCATATTGCATAATCTTTAGTGACGGGAAACGTTTTTTTACTGTGGCAAGTATTACATGTCCACTCGATGACCTTTGATTTATGTTTCTTGTTTTTCTTTAACTTTATTTTTGTTGTGACATTACTGATGAGAATGCAGCTACATGTCTTGCAGATCTGCCTTTTTATGTCGGGATGTCTGGAAAATCAATGGCTTATTAATTTTTAGATTAAACTTTACTACTTAATTTGCTATTGAAGGTGATCTAGCTTAGGCCTCGATACAGACTCTCGATTCACTTTTGTGAGGTCATTCAAACACCGGCCCAACCACCAAGTTTCTAAAGTATCGGCCAATCGAGCGTTCGCATAAATACAAATACCTTTGCAGCTCATATCAGCTTATTCAATAAGCGGTTAGGTAGCTCCGACCGCAAATATAAAGTTGTAGAACAAACCTATTCATTGTTTTAAATCAAGAACTTTAAAATTACCGTAACTTGTTTACAAACACAAATAAAGTTTGTAATCATGAGAACGCTCGGTTTGCCAATGCTTTACTTAAGTATTGTTTCAATTGTAGGAAAGGTTGGAGCTTGGAGGTAAAGGAAATCATTGACATGCCTTGAAGTAATCCACACGGGTATATGCAGTAGATAATGGCATGAAACCTGTTTGTAATTGCATTATATTTTTAACCACACCATAAGTAGGTAACATAAATGATGATTCACGTTACACCGTGCCGAGGCTGGACCGTGTCACGGATGGGGCACAGTCAAAGGTCTATAGCATACTTTGTATGAACCATGTCATGCTAGACCCGGCTGGGGCACAGCGTCAAAATATCGGTGGGTATTCTCTTCCCTGTCCCGCTCCGGCCCGGCCACGGCACGTCGTAACATGAATGTGTTCGCCGGGTGCCCGGAGGGCAATCGACGACGGACTATCGTGAGGTGAGCAGCGCAACCGCAAAACGGACGACGATAAATTGCTAGAATGTGTGCGCAAGTACCCTGTGGTTTATGATATGACTCATCATAAGTGTCTTCTTTTTGGATATCTTCTTTTTGTAGTTCGAATTCGTGTTTCCAATACTTCGTCATGAATAGCAATTGCAATAGCTGCTAACTCAAGTTGTGAAAATTGCATTATAAAAATACACGTCTTATTATCACTCAAGCGAAAAATGGAAAATAATAAACAACTGAAAATAACAATATCTTATTATCGAAATGGATACACACTTGACAACACTCGGTACATACGCGGACACGGTCGTGCACGGTGTAGCATGAATGACTGACCCGGCCGGCGCACGGTGGAAACGTCACGGCACGGGCACGGCCCGCCCCCGGCACGGTGTAACGTGAATCATCCTTTATAACACCATAACTCCTTCAATTTGCTTCTCTTTTCAAAGGAGCAGAGAATAGTAGGTTGAAACAAATGGAAAGTAAATTTTTAAAGACTTTGTTATATCATCATAATGAAACAAACTTACATTTTCAAAACATTTTTCTTTGCAACTACTGACATTTGGTTTGCATAGTAAGAAGACAAAGCGAGATTCTTGTCTGCTAAACATTTGCTTATCTGAAAAAATATAGACAGGGATGATTCTTATATGACTATGACATTATCTGATCAATGGATACTTATTATTTGTGTGGATTTATTAACTTTGGTAAAGATTTTTCAAAAGGCAGTGTTATCGCTAATTAATAGTTATCTCTTCCAAACAACCTTTAGGTTAGAGAGTGGACAAAAATAACTACCAGGTAGATGGTGCACTTATAAAATCTTCTTTTAATGGGAACATTTTTTTTTATAGAATTGATGGCAGACAAGCGAGCGGGCCACATGATGATAAGTGGTCACCGCTGCTCATGGACAACTGCAACATCAGCTCAATAGAAGTACTTCATGCTCAAATGTCTATTTTTTATGATTAAATAATAAAAAGGTTGTTACTTATAAGAAAATACATATCTATACATTTTTTTTACTTATAAAAAGTACTTACTACTTATAATTCGTGGATACATACTGTAACTACTTACTAAGTAAATTACCTACAATGAAAAATTTGTCAGTTTAAAGAGAAGGCATTGATACTGTAAAACAGGTTATTACCTATAGTCATGGGCGTACCCAGAGGGGGGGGCAGGGGGGGGGGCAGCTGCCCCCCCCCCTGGACCTGGGCTGCCTCCCATACATTTAGCTGGTTAATTATTGCCTATGCCTAAGTACTGTTGTATTTATGAAATTGTAGATGAAGTAAAATTTATATGTAAGTGTATTTATATTTATATGTAAATAGTTTGGGTGATTATTTCACAGAACTTGTTTTAAGCCGCTTTGCAGAAGATCCACGAAGATTGCTTTTGAAATAAATACTTAATTAATTACTTAAGTATCTAATCTAATAAATGCACATTTCTATTTATGTAGAATTATTTACCTACAGGAAATTTCTGATTTGCCCCCCCCTAGGCTAAAAGCTGGGTACACCCATGCCTATAGTAGTACAGTACCAACCTGACAATCTGGTAACAGTCTTGTGATTGTACCACAATATAATTCATACTTAATAATATAAATGTAAGTCTCAATGATTCTATTCCATCCAATGATCCACCAATAAAAAGATAATTAATTAAAAGTAAATTACAAAAATAAAATGTTAAAATAAGGAAAAAATTACAATGCATTCATTTTATGAACTGATGTTACTTGGAACGACTTGAATGATGAATTTATCACACGGGCACAAAATGTATTTAATGTTAATATACATTGTTTTAAATGAAATAATAAAGTATTTTTATAAGGTTTCACTAGTTACAATATCTGGAAAATGAGAACCAACAGTGAGGTATAATGGATATGAAGTATAATGGATGGAAGGGACCTCCATCATTTCATATACTCCCCATTCTTCCTAACCCTTTTTCAAATCTTCATTCCATTCCTAAAAGTAGACACAACATCTGTGTGCATGCCAACGTTTCATGACAAATTATGTTAAATAATATGTAGCAAATGTCTATTGGTGTCAGTATACACTTACCATCAGACAGGATATATTTGTTAGCGTCAGGATTGTAGTCTACATACCATCAACATTGTGACGCTGTGGGCACAAGCAAGTTATAGGCAAAGATTATTAGTCCCACTCGTCCCACTTGATCTGACTGGATGGTTCGACTACTCAGACTGTGTAGTTTTTCATTCATTAAAACATTATTACTAGCGACATTATTATTAGTATGTCATTGCCAATAATTAAGTCACATCTTAGTAAACAACTTCATCGACTGGACAAAGGTACCTTACGTAATATAAATATGGACAATTACAGGACATTGTCCATTAAACAAACATCTTTTTATTATAGGTACAATTGACAGTCCTCTATACAGAGCACGTACGGAGGCTGAGGAGACACTTGGCCATGTGTTACTGGGTTGTGCAAGTGTAGTGACACATCGAGCAGGTATTATCGGTACTATACAGTCTCTACTAGAGGCCTACGGGAAGCCATGAAAGCTTCTGCATTTCTGAAGGAAACTGGATTGGCTGGTGTAGACATCAGACAAAATCACAGAACATCCTCACTGGGAGTAAACTAACACGGACAATGGTCACCGAGCTCAATTAAGTGCGGAAACCTGTCAGTTGAAGATGAAGCGACTATACGCTTTTTCGCAGTCTATCTATATAAGAAGAACAAATATAAAATGATCGTAATTTCTCCTAATCAGATGAGTTGGACCAGATGGAAAACAAAGTACGCGCAATCTATCTAGTCTGACAATCTTGTCGGACCCAAGGGATTTTATTAGATAATTATACTAAATATAGGAGTAAAACGTGCTTAGCTAACCCGTTCACAAAAAACAGACGAAATTCACGTAATATATCTACCTGATAAAGATAATTCATACGCTGATATATGTCGTGTCCCTGTACTTTCTTTACTGTATTCATTTTTATTGAAAGAATGTAATAAAAGTAGAAAAAATTTACAACTAGAAAGGCAGATTAAAAATAAACAAACAATTATTACAATTTAATTACAAATAATATATCGGAACAGGTGGTTTTTTGTCTTCATATATGGCAATGGTGCAATTAGCACATTCTGCCAGTGTCAATTTTAAAGTTTAAAATGTATGTATGTATGTCCAGTCCCGTCAAAGTAAATTAGAACTCGCTCAATATAGCGATTGTAGGATGTTATAAGTTTACTGACGACAGAAGAGAACTCTTTGGAAGCATACGAAAAACGCTATCTTAAGCTTTTATGAGATAATGTAAACATACTTCTTTCATCAAAGCCGACCAATAGGCCAAAAACTTCAAGAAAAGAAACTTTGTTTAGACTATGTACCTACTCGTAGGTAGATGACGATTGTTTTTACCGACACGACTTAGGTACATATAACTTAACCACCATTGAAATAAAATCTATATTACATATTTGTCAATACTGTGTGTGTAATAAAATTGTCGTAGAATTTATGAATTCTTTTCTTTTTTAAACCCATAACAAAAATATCGAATGTATCGATACGAGGTCGTGGGATAATATTGTGTATCGATATTAAGGTCCCCGATACGCTTAATATATTAATTTAAAAGAAAATTTTGGGCATCCCTACTAAAAAGTCTATTCCACAGGCCTGGCCTCTAATTCTAAATCATTTTATAATTACCGCAGAGATTTGTCGATACAATTATGTCGCAGAGACCATATTCAGAATACATTGACACTTTAGTTGGCATATTTTAAATGTGTAGGTATTAATGTAATAAGAAGCAAGTTACTAAATTTTAAAGTTAAAAGAAAAATTTTGTAATTGTGCTAAGGTTCTGAATTGAGCCTCTGTTCTATTCCACTGTCAATCGCGCAGAATGGGAGCAACGCCTTCATTTTCATCGTGGCTTACTAAATAGCATAAAAAATGCTACGGGAATTCAGCAGTTCTATTGCAAGAAATCTACCGGTTTTAGAAAAAATAATCTGGTATCACTGAACATGACTTTTTTTTGAGTACAAACTTCAAAGTCAATCGTCCAAATATCCAAAAGAAATCTTTTTCAAATAATTTATAATAATAAAATTAACGTTTCTTTCAAATAATCATGTTTTATTGCTACAGACTATAATCTTGCTATACGTTACCTATTAGAAAGTTTATTGTTTCTCTCTTTCAAAAATTTAGATTGCAAAGAAAAGAAATTTCAAAATGTTGCGTAAAAATCCCATTATATTTTCAAAATTAAAGGCTAGAGAACGATTATATTATAGACTGTTTTCATCACAGTCTAGTATTGGTGAAAGTGATGTACCTTTTTCTAATGGGTAAGTACTTTATAGGTTATGTCCTCTAGTAGACCGGTAAAAAGGTCATATAAGACAAACGGTTCGACAGAAGAAAAGTTAACAATTTGAAGGTTTAAAAAAACCCTTTAATAATAAAGCATTTGAGCTACTTTTATTTTTCATTGTATATTCAACTTCTTTTGGAAAATAAAATCTTACTCTACAAATGCTCTTAATTTGTTTCATGTGAACTATTTTGTGCTTTAAATAGTAATTTTTAATTAAACGTGCTGTTTAAATTCGAATACTGTAACTGTATGTTTTCACAAATCCACAATTTATCACATTCTGTGTCTTTACCCACTCCGTATCACGTTCTTGTTTGTGGTTACCTTTCAAGCGCGTTTTTCCATTGGAATTCGTCATATGGACTTATGGCTTACAACTTCCGAGCACATCTGAAATCCTTCAAATATTCTAGTCTAAAACACTCCACATGATTGAAGCCCCATAATATTACTAAGGAGCTCTTGCACCATGACCTTAAGATCCTGTAAAACAAAATACAGTGGATTCTAAATCATCCAAACAAATTATTAGCTTGCAAACTGATAATCATAATATAAACCTCATGACTCCAAACAACGGCTCCCTAAGATTGATCCTGAAAAATTCAATAAGACCGGGATCTTTTTGTAAATATCATAGTTTTATAATATGGATTATACATTATCAAACCCTCGGCCTGTACCACTGATTTTCTACTAAGTATAACGAGTATCTGTATCCACCAATCAACACAGCCCACATAGTTGATTATGGCCCGAAACCCCCTAGTGATTTAGTAGGCGAGGCCTGTGCCCTGGGGTGGGACATTAAAGGCTGATACAAGGGGATGTATCACTGAATCCATCCCATGCAACACCATTTTTTCTTAATTACAAGAATATTGCTGAATATTCCTCTGGACAGATTGCAGATTGAAATAAGAAATAACATGAGAGGGGCAAAAAAATCAGGATAGCACACAATTAGTGCTATCAAACAGAATATGTATTGACCAATTGAGCATTCAAACAAATACAAATTTCTTTACAACTGATCAACTTATTTAATAGGTGGCAAGGTGGCCACAACTGCAAATACAACATTGTAGAATAAACCTGTACTTTCAGTTAGATTTAGATATAATAATATGAGTTCAAGAACGGACTAGTCTAGACAGTTACTATGCTAAACAGATGCACAAGTGATGAAAACCACGAAAACACATCAGCTTACACTACTTATCCTATCACAGCCATAATAATAATAATTAAGTTACTGTTTAAAGTTTATCATAATGTTAAACTATTGAATTTATTCAGTTGGTCAATGCTTCAGGCAGATATTGTGCCTTGTACATTTAAGTAAAGTGCGTGCCACAATCTGAAAGAATTTTGGTAATTGACATGAGGTCAGCCAAGACCGGACAGTAAAGGATTTGTATGAAATGGTCCATTTTGACCACTTTACTAGACCCCTTATATGAGTATTAAGGTTCAATAATATGAGGGATCTAGTAAAATAGTGAAGGATGATTTCATACAAATCTCTTTACCATCCACTTTACTAGAACCTTTAATATTGTGGCTTTAGAGATGGTGTTTAATGGTCTTTTAAACATTCTACATAAGACACAGGCCTCCTCTATTAAATTTAGGGGGTTTCAGGCCGCAATCTAGATTTTTTTTCAATATTCATTGTGTTTAGTATAACTTCATTTTTTTTGTAATATTCCAGAACAACACTAAAACTGTCATCAGGCCATTATGCCAGATTTGCAGACGGCGCTTGTGTAGCTACCCTCGGCAATACCAGTGTATTATCCACAGTAGTTTCAAAGGCTAAACAGAGCTCCCACTCATTCTTACCACTGGTGGTAGATTATAGACAGAAAGCAGCAGCAGCGGGACGGATTCCTACCAACTTCTTAAGGAGGGAATTAGGTATGTTTAGGGTATTGTTAAGAGGACTAAATTCTACTTGTTTTATTTGTTATTAGCACCAATCTTCCTGTCTAATTGTGTGGTGACATTGGAACAATCCATTTAAAGAAGTTGTAACTCCTTCAAAACCTCACCTTAAAAGCTCATTGCACTGTACCCTAGTTGCACTCCACTCTAGTCACACTGAAAAACTCGCAATGCATGTTACAGATGCGGCGGGCTGCAGTTCAACACAATAATTCAGCAGTTAGCTTTTGACATTCAATTCTTCACATTATTGCACAGCAAATAACTCTCGAATTACGTCCATTAACTGCGCCCGTTCAACGCACAGTGAGGCGGCCCGCGTCGCAGCGCATAACATTGGTGCATAAATACAGCTGGCAAGCGAAGTGTGCGATGGTGTGTACAAATGTATGAAAATAGTTCAGGAGGATTTTCGCAATGTTATTCGCTACGGTGCGGGCCGCCGTGATATGCGCGAGCATTTAGTGAACTCTTTCAAAAATAACACATTTACTCGTCATTTGATCATACTATTTATTGATAAAGGGTAGTGTAGAATGCCTTCCGGCCATGTGGACCGAGTTGCCGGTGGTAACTCTATGAGAAAAGCCGAAGACCGTGTTTGATGGGAGTGTTCTTATGACCAGCAGTAGAAAGACATTGGCTGATGGTATGATATTGATAAAAATTAATCAAAATAAGCACCTTAAACAACTTATGAAATGGACTGCTTAATTCACGACCACTTTCAACCGTAACCCTTTCATTGTCATGGTGTAGTTCCACAGGGGTGGCAGTAAGTTTGTTATCCCTTAGTCACCGTTTACGGCACCCACAGTAAGAGATGAGGTGGCGTTATTCTAACCGGCCGACATTACACCGCTATATTATTACTGCTTCCAAAACACTTGAAAAAATATTCACAGGCCCAACAGAACGCGAAATCCTCACCTCTCGTCTCATAGACCGCTCTCTCCGACCGCTGTTTCCACATAATTACAACTATGACACTCAAATTGTGTGCAATATGCTCGCAATGGATGCCACCAACCCGCCCGAAACAGTTTCCATTAACGCAGCGAGCGCTGCGCTTGCGCTATCCGACGTGCCGTGGAACGGACCGATTGGTGCTGTTAGGTATATATATTGTATTTTTTCTAACCACTTAATTGTAATTTAACACTTCATGATCGATTGTTGTTGTGTTAGTCGAGTCAATGAAGGTTTTTACTTCTTAGTCCTCAAGAACAGAACAGATTTTGATGCTGTATTTTTTAAAATGTTTGTTATTATTAGTTATGCAAAATCAGAAACATTGTAGCCGAGGACTTAGTTATTATATTGTTTAAACAATAATAATAAAATTTACTGGCTACCCTGGCCAGTAAATATTAGCCAAACTTGTCCATAGGGAAATAACTGTCGACAGACCGACAGTTGGTGAAATTTCACCTTAGTTACTTAGTTTGAAATTTCACCACAATTTCATCATTCATTTCATCACAATTTCACATAAATTAGAATTATCAACTGAATTTAAAAAAAATGTTCTTTAATAATGTGTACTATATTGATTTAAGACATAATTTATTCATCAAGCCATGTGAGAGAATCAAGACTGAGAAACACAAGAAATGTAATATATTTCATTTATTATGAAAATTACAGAAGATGTTCAAATTGCCTGCCGTCTGCTATGATACAGGCTCTACAAATTCTTATGAATGCCCTCTTGAGCTGGCGAACGTATCTTCAGGTCCTAATGCCAGTTACAAACCACGTTTTATTTTCAAATCTATCCTTCATGTTGCATCTAATACTAATAATGTTCCATTCATGACAAAATAATGTTTGATTTCATGGTCTTGTTTTAATTTAATGAATAATGTTTAAAGTTTTGATCTGTATCATTGACCCTATTGATCGGTTCTATAAAATACAGGATACTTTTTCACATTTGTGCCAGTTCGAATCCCGGCTCAGACAAGAGACTTTTCAAAAAAATTTGATTTTATTAAATTTTGTTTGAGTAAAATTAGATATTTATTATATAGCACTGTATTTAAAATGATAATGAAAGTCAATTTGAACATTTGCCTTTAATTTGGGCCAATATTAACTCGATGGCATTATACTAACAATTAGTGGTGGGTAATCAAGACTTCTCAGTGTTTTGACTCAAATTAATCCTCCTCTTAGTTACTCCTTAACTCTTGATTCACCTACTTATTCACCTTCCGAGAGCATTTCATTCTCTTTCCCCAATGGTTGTTGCATAAGCAAAAAAAAAAGGTCATGCCATCGTTGGATATCGATTTTGAGCCCCCGACAAGTGCATCGGCATTTGTCGGGGGCTCAAAATCGATTACACTCACGGTCAAGCTTGGCGCCGGAATCGGAATGAATAAGAATTCTATGGAACAATTAAGGCATTCTGCTCCGCTCATGGATTCAACTCTTTTGATTTATTAACTCCGCAGTTACCCATCGCTACTAACAATGGTACGGCGGAGTTCGGAGAACGCCGATGTCAGTGTGCTAGAGGCAATTCGTCTATCTCATATCGTACTTTTGTCGCCTTGTTCTCTTTCACTAGTTTTATCAAGTCTGCTTTTAGCATAAAACTAGTTGATAAAAAAAACGATTTAGGTACCTAGGAAACTATTAGTAGTCATTGAATACAATTTTGACCACCCTAATGTTAATTGTTAGTGTATAAGCATATTCTTGAAACAATGAAATTTTACGTTACAATATCTTAGCCTATATCCATAAGCTTATTTAGACCATAAAGTGAATAATGGAAAACTAACCTGCAGATTGGGTATGGTAGACAACGAAGTGATAATCAACCCTACGCGCAAGGACTTAGAGAAATCTATCCTTAATCTGGTCATAGCGGCTACTAAGAGCAACCTGGTCGTCATGCTGGAGGGCAGCGCTAATGACATCCTACAGCAAGACTTGTTGAAGGTCATCAAATTAGGTATGAATGTAAGTTCAAATTGTATACAAATTTTTAAATTGTTTCAAAAAGCTTTTCGGGATTTCTTTTTAAACGTTCACTTTTTACATGTACACTGCATATTTACTCTATAATAAATCATTGTATTTTGAGGGTAAGGGTGCACGCTTCAGTCCCACAGCCAACTGTTTCCAACTGGCTGTCACTCACCGAACACTGCCGTGAAATGTACTTATGCACGTGTTTTGGGAGTGAGTGAGATATGCCAGAACATATTTCCCATCTCATTCTATTGACTGATAAGTGTAATGTTATAAGAATTGCCTCTCAAGTCATTGTATCACAGAACCGTAAAATATACTACATTTTACTATACTACCACCTTATTCCCCAATAACGTACGTATGTGTTTTGGGTAGTGTACGCCAGAGCACATTCCATGCTATCCCCTATCCCATCATATGAGGAGTAAATCCATTTGGCATTTATAATTATGATTGACTGCCTTACTGCACTAACTCTTATATTAATTATGAAATTTCTCTTATCATGTTAAATTTGCTAATTCCACACCTCGCCCCACAAATTTTCGTCCTACTAGGACGAGATTGGAATATTAAAAATAAATAATATTTTTATTCATTATATCCTCCCGTCTTTTTTCATCTGTTTGTGTTACAGTCGAGTAGAAATTGGTTTATTAAAACAATATTTTCCAATTAAATCAAATATGTATATATTTTCATCTTATTCATTAATTCCCCAAAATAATTTAATAATACCTTATTGACTAGTTATTCAGATAACTCTTGGACCAAAGATTTACCCTTGTTCATTATTACTAGCAAAATGTCGAAAAATTCACAGAAAAATGAAGTCCCTGTAAAATTATGCCATTTTAAAATTGTAGATCACTTAAATCACAATAGTTTTTTTTTATAAAACATACCTTCATATTTTTGTCTTGCATAAGTCCATTTGTAGATATTGCGTTAAGGTCGTTCAACGTTTAGTTCAAATTTCCAGCCATGATAGCTGCAAGTATTTCGAGCCATGATAGCTACGAGTATTTCCAGTCATGATAGCTACGAGTATTTCCAGTCATGATAGCTACGACTATTTCCAACCATGATAGCTACGACATTTTCCAGCCATGATAGCTATGAATATTTCCAGTCATGATAGCTACGAGTATTTCCAGTCATGATAGCTACGAGTATTTCCAACCACGATAGCTACGAGTATTTCCAGCCATGATAGCTACGAGTATTACCAGCCATAATAGCTACGAGTATTTCCAGCCATGATAGCTACGAGTATTACCAGCCATGATAGCTACGAATATTTCCACTCATGATAGCTACGAGTATTTCCAGCCATGATAGCTACGAGTATTACCAGCCATGATAGCTACGAATATTACCAGCCATGATAGCTACGAGTATTTCCAGCCATGATAGCTACGAGTATTTCCAGCCATGATAGCTACGAATATTACCAGCCATGATAGCTACGAGTATTTCCAGCCATGATAGCTACGAGTATTTCCAACCATGATAGCTACGAGTATTACCAGCCATGATAGCTACGAGTATTACCAGCCATGATAGCTACGAATATTTCCACTCATGATAGCTACGAGTATTTCCAGCCATGATAGCTACGAGTATTACCAGCCATGATAGCTACGAGTATTACCAGCCTCATGGCTGGTTACTAGTATTTCCAGTACTACTGGTTACTAGCCAGCCTCATGTAACTATCATTAGTTACGAGTATTTCCAGCCATGATAGCTACGAATATTACCAGCCATGATAGCTACGAGTATTTCCAGCCATGATAGCTACGAGTATTACCAGCCATAATAGCTACGAGTATTTCCAGCCATGATAGCTACGAGTATTACCAGCCATGATAGCTACGAATATTTCCACTCATGATAGCTACGAGTATTTCCAGCCATGATAGCTACGAGTATTACCAGCCATGATAGCTACGAGTATTACCAGCCTCATGGCTGGTTACTAGTATTTCCAGTACTACTGGTTACTAGCCAGCCTCATGTAACTATCATTAGTTACGAGTATTTCCAGCCATGATAGCTACGAATATTACCAGCCATGATAGCTACGAGTATTTCCAGCCATGATAGCTACGAATATTACCAGCCATGATAGCTACGAGTATTTCCAGCCATGATAGCTACGAGTATTTCCAACCATGATAGCTACGAGTATTACCAGCCATGATAGTTACGAGTGTTTCATCGGCGAAACCTAGGCATTTCATCTTTGTTTCGTCGAATGTGAACAACACCGTTCACACTGATTCCTTGTCATTTCCAGCGAAGCGTTGTAAAATGCATTTGGAATCAAATGCATCTTACAACGCGTTCGTTAAGAGTTTTGGAGATAGTATATCTCTCCATCTTACCTCCGGACAAGCTAGATTAATCTGTTCTGGTAGTCTCGAATTCGGACTGTCGCGCTCGGAGTATAGACCTCTCACCACTTCGACATACCTCCAATTGTCTTAACACCACTGCTGTAAGGACTGTAGCTTAGGTTTTGATAGAATTGTAGGCTTTCTCTAAACACGGGCGAAATGCAATGCAATGAGGTCTTTCAATATCCATTGCTGGACATGAGCCTCCTCATGCACATTGTCTTGTGCATGAGGGATGTATGGCCTTAAAACACCACGCTTGCCTAGCGGGTTGATAAGTACACTCTATCAGAAACCTCTTCCACATCTACATCTATACTAATATATGTAATAAAGAAGTAAAATTGTATGTTTGTAGGTATGTTGGGGTTAATCTCTGGAACTACTGAACCAATTTCAAAAATTCTTTCACAAATAGAAAGCTACATTATCCTTGTCTAATATAGGCTATATTTTATTTTGAAATTCTGAAAAAAAAACTTATAAACGGAACCGAAGCGAGGGCGAGTCGCTAGTTGTGAATAAATAGGATTATAACTATTGTGATAACGGTTTGCGATATCGATTTGGACATCATAAAAATATTATCCTTACTTAGATTTCCAATATCTTTAATATTCGTTGCTTATAATAAGAAACATCGTTAAGAAATTAACATTAAACGTTACATTTAATTGTCTTTTTGATAATAAAATTAGGTAAATTAAATATACTTTGAATTTTTTACCTAACTGTACTTTCTAACTTTGGGAGGGGGAGAGAGCATGCTGCATTCCCACAGCCGCTGGGCGCACTCGACTGGTCACGTTTCCCCTCTCTCACCGAAGACTACCTTGAAATGTACTGCATTTCCTACTTTATCGTATTTCCCCAATGTACGTGTTTCGATAGTGAGTGAGATATGCTGGAGCCAATTCCCATCGCATCCTATCCCACCCCATTTTCCCTTTCTCCATCTCTTAATCTGCAAGGATAGGCAGCTCATCCGGGGGCGTGCCAACGTTTGTCATTTTGAACTGATGTTGGCATGTATCGCGGATATCTATGGACGACAGTATGCACTTGCCATCAGAAGGACTGTATGCTCGGCTGCCGCCTTTTTTCTAAAAAAGAATCGTTCCATTAAATTTGCTTTTGGAACGATTTAATGGATAGCTGTGCCCGGCATGCGTTGCAAAGCGTTAGAATATTTTTTTTTGTAAGAAACCGCGGCCGCGCACACTACAACTCACCAAAGTTTCATCGCAATCGGATGAATGGTTTAGGAGCGCATAGAAGACAAACAAACAAACATTAATTTTTATTTTCATCTTATTATTACCGTGTTTTAGCAAATAAATAAATTATGAATAAAATATAAATAACTTCTTTTCCCATTATACTTTTGACTATGACTGGAGAAATGAGATTGGAATAGGGATTCCATCCTATCTCCCCAAGGAGAATTGGGAGGTGTAACGCGGTAAGGAATATCCTTCGTCCCGTTGTTTTATTCCTCTTTTTCTCAACACATTCCAAATCCTTTTCTATATCTCCAAAGATAGGCGGCGCATGAGGGCGTGCCAACGTCTGTCATTCTGGACGATAACATCCTCTTACCGCCGAGTGTACTACCTACATGACTTTCACCTTCTTTCTGTCAAAAAAATATTCTCTACCCCCTATCCCATTGAGTAGAGAATGTGGGATAAAAGAATTTTCTTATCCTTATAAACAAACGTCCACCCTGCTTACTTTGGCAAAAAAGTATATCTTAGTATATGTATGTATTCCCATATTAATGATGTACAGAGTCTGACTCTAATTCCATAGGTACAAAAGAAGCCCAACATATAGTAAAAGCCATAGAAAAATTGCAAAAGGAACATGGTAAAGTGAAGAGAGAATATGAAACACAAACACCGCTCGTGCAAAGCATAGTCGACTCAATCAAGACGCTGTCAACTATGAAGATTAGAGAAATACTTGGGTAAGATGCATTTCTTTTGCTTCCTTTTCATCTTGTTATATCCAGTATGTTAGGGGATCGATTATTACCGATATTTTAAGGGAAAAACACCTTCCTGCCTACTCCTATATTAATTTTTACAAAATTCAAAATTACCACCATATGCAGATTTCTTCAAAGTCTATAAGAACCCTGAAAATTCATTCAGCTTATCTCCACATTCCTAACACATTGCAAATACATACATATAGTTTGCACATAAAATATTTTGTCGTAGCGACCACTCCCACGACAAAATCTCCCGCGACATGGCCATCTCGGATCTACGACAAACTATTCTAAATCAACTTCGCGACACAGAAGCGGATCTAACACAACTACAAGACTGTTTCAACACCCACTTACGACAGATATTCAGGGATATGATGTTTGAAACGGACTTGAGGTGTGATGGAAGACATTTGGATGAGATCAGAAAGATCAGTTGTCAGGTAAGATATTTATATTGGAATAAATACATTGTATCACAAAACGATTAGTTGTGACTAATCGACATATACGTATGGAATGGAAAAGTATGGAAGCGGCTTATTAAAATAATTTATTTAATGACCGAAATCCTGGGATTTCACGACTAATAGAATGTTTATTTATGAAACTCCTCAGCAGTTTTGAAGGTCTGTTGGTGACCGGAACGAGTCGATAGGATCTAAGGCACTATTGAAGATATAAATTTCGGACTTGGACTCAAATTCTTAATTGTAATGGCAATTTGCAGGAATGCAGTTCTGAGGGTCTTAGGGATTAACTTTACAACTTTAGGTATATGCATCGTATTCTATAGTCGGAACATAAAATTTGTCGATGGCGGGATTGCGGCATTCGCCCGATACAAAAGTGCACTCCATACTTATCCAACTCCTCAAGTTTAGGTAAATATGCACCTGAATATCCGATCTCTACTGATGACTCCAGTTCAACTTTCATTCTGTTAAAAGTAACTAAATATTATAACTATTTTTTTATAATAACTAATTACTTCAGTGTACTTAATAAAGAATTTACAAGTAATTTTGATTGATTCGCTATTTTTTTTGTTCATTGACACGTCATGGTCACCTATTATTGAAAAAATTTGGCATGCGGCCTTTAAAAGATTCGCCATCCTTGTCTATCAAAGGTCTCTAAGTAAATAAGGTACATGGAATAATATCATCGTAGGTGGGCCTCTACAAACCGTTGCATGGGAGTGCATTGTTCCAACGTGGTCAAACGCAAGTCCTGTGCACTGTGGCTTTTGATTCACCGGAGAGTGCTTTAAAGCTTGACACACTCACCATGCTCACCAGGTCAGTTCCAAGTCTTTATAATATATGATATCCAATATCCTTATATAATATAAACATCGTTCTAAGTTATTCAAGAAAAAAACGTTTAATTTTCTAGAAAATGGCCCGTAATCCATTATAAACATATCGCCATTTCATCCTTTATCTTAAAAAATAAAAATTCCACTTTGTCCACTCGAAAATACCAAAGTAAATGAATACCTACATAAAATGCATCTCATTGGAAAGGCAGTCTAATCAACCATCACCTCTATGTACGCGGCGGAACGAATGAACATTAGAAAGAACGAAGGCTGTGGAATGAACTGCCTCAAGAGGTCTTTCCATTGACCTACGATATGGGGTTCTTCAAGAGAGCTGTGAATAGGATTTTGCAAGGTCGGCGGCGCGCCCGCATACCCCCTGGTGTTGCAGGTACCCATGGGCGGCGGTAACACTTACCATCACGTGGGACCGCTTGCTCGTCCGCCCACTAGTCTATAAACGAGCAGTGGTTGAGACAAAAAAGATCGAGCAGTGGTTGAGACAAAAGCTTGGACATCCATTTTTATTGGAAAGATGGTAGATTTGCTAACAGACCACCCGGTAACAAGTAGTCCCTCTGCCTACCATATACACCTGCAACACCAGGGGAGATACGGGTGCACTGCTGACCTTGCATAACCTTATAGTCTGCTCTCTTGAAGAGTTCATTAGGCTCCACGGTCGCTGTAATTGAGTCCATAAGACATTTGTGCTCCTTTTAGACCTTCACATTCACTGAAGATCAGTAAAATTCCTTGACCAAGCTCTGACATAATCACACCACAGCTTTTTCTGTATTTTCTATCAATCTGTCTATACTATACTATTATTACTATTAATATAATAAAGAGGTAAAATTGTGTGTTTGTTTGTGAGTATGTTGGGGGTAATCTCTGGAACTACTGAACCGATTTCAAAACTTCTTTCACAAATAGGAAGCTACATTATCCGTGTCTAATATAGGCTATATTTTATGTTGAAATTTTTGAAAAAAAAATCTTATAAAGCGAAGCGAGGGCGGGTCGCTAGTTAGACTAAGGAAACAATTTATGAATTGTGGCACCACAATTATAGCAGAAACGACAAACTCTGAAGTATTAATCTTACTTCACGCCCTAGAGGTACATTCATATTACGTGAAAAGTTTCAATTAATCTTCTTCAGTGCCAAAACTATAAATTTATTGCAAAAAAATGTAAAATAAATCTAAGTTTACGCTCTCCGTAAACTTGGATTATAAATTATAAAATTGGATGTAAACTCTCCGTATAACTGTTATAGACTATAAGGTAACTATATAGAGTTAACTTACAATTTCAAATATTGTATATATAACGTCCTACAAGAATAGTGTGAAGTATTTCAATATGTCAATTAGTACACTAAAACAATTGTATCTAACTACCAAATTAACGTGTATTTTATAGTTTTTATTATTAGGTACATTAAAAATAAATAACTGGGGATTAATTTACACGTATGTGCATAACACTATCCAGAATCGCTTTGAACTTTGCATGGCCGCTTCTGTTAGTAAGTAAGCGGAAGTAGGTATGAACTATGTACATGTTATGCACATACAAGTAAATTAATCCCCATTTATTTATTCTTAACTAGCTGTGCCCGGCACGCGGTGCATGCCCGTCAATTTTTTTGCACATAATATATAGCCTATGTCCATCTGGAATAATGTACCTTTCAAATGGTGAAAGAATTTTTGAAATTGGATTAGTAGTTTCGGAGATTACCTCCTACATCCAAACATACAAATTTTACCTCTTTATAATATTAGTGTAGATAAAAAAAAAACATGAAATACATGTTAATTTCTAATTAAGATATAATAATTTTAGTGTACTGATTGACATATTAAAATATTTTACAGTTTTTGTAGAACCTCATAGGTATTTAATATTTCGACGACAGCGAAGTTTTTATTCAGAAATAAGAGTAGTCCCCCAGTGTCGCCCTCTTGTGACCTTATTACTATTCCTAACTTGACAGCGGTATAAAAGAGAAGTCATTCTTCCTCCACTACGAGTTTCCGTCATACGCAACGGGGGAATTGGGCCGTGGTGGGACGGGAGGCCGCCGCGAAGCCGGCCACGGCGCACTGGCCGAGCGCGGCCTCGTGCCCGTCGTACCGCACCAGCCCTACACCGTGCGGCTTACGGCTGAAGTGCTCGAGTCCAACGGTGAGTCAAACTAGTCTAGAGATTCACGATCCAATACTTGCCACGATAGATCAAACATATGATACCATTACCATACGCCGGGGTGGTGCAAAGCCGCCTTCGCGCCCGTCGTGCCACACCAGCCATACACAATACACCTTACGCCTAAAGTACTGCAATCCAACGGTGAGTATAGATTCTAGCCTAGAGATTAACGATACGATACTATTCTCGCTACAACTTCGTATGAAACGTCATACATACATCACCATAGAACACTTCTCACATCACCATATGATAGATACTTCACACATCACGATACGGTACTTCACACATTACTATACGACACTTCACATATCACTATACGACACTTCACACATCACCTTGCGATATTTACATCACCTTACGATATTTACATCACCTTACGATATTTACATCACCTTACGATATTTACATCACCTTACGATATTTACATCACCATACGACTCTTCATACATCAACATACACCGGGTCGCCTCCAAACCGACCACCAGCGCTGACCGAGCGCGGCCTCGTGCCGCACCAGCCGTACACTGCCTCTAACACGGCGGAAGTCCGCGAATCGATCGGTGAGTGATGCATCAACATATGATACTTCACACATCATACGACACTCACACATCATCATTAATTAATACTTTATATTACCGATAGAGTGCCAGTACCGTGTCACACCAGCCATACACTTTCTTATATTTGGGAGGGTGTGTTTACATGCTGTAATTCCGCAGCCGCTGTCCGTATTCAACTGTGGCCACGTTACCCCGCACTCGCAGAACACTATCGTAAAATGTTCCAATTCCATTCCCCGTTTTATCCTATTCCCTATCAGCCGTAATAAGTGAGATATGTCAGAGCCCATTCAGAGGATTTGGAGAAAGGATTGGAAAAATTGGGAGATAGGATAGGCTATCTCCCAATTTTTCCAATCCTTTCCTAAATCACCAAAGGTAGGCAACGGGAGCGTGTCAACGTTTGTCATTCTGCACTGATGTCGACATGTATCATGGATGGTCGTCACACACGATATGTTTAAGTGAACAGTTTATACTGACTACACATGGCCAGTTTTACCTGATAGAGTCTGGCGGCCATTACAGTGCGACAGTATCCACTTACCACTGGGTGGATCCTGCTCGTCTTCCATCGTCATTATAAAAAAATATCGTATCGTATGTCAGGGTCCAGTTCAATGGCGTCAGTGTGCGGTGGGTCGTTGGCGTTGTTAGACGCAGGAGTACAGCTATCTGCGCCTGCGGCTGGTGTCGCCATAGGCCTAATTTCGCGCCACGACGACAACGGCCACATGCACGACTACAGGATACTCACTGATTTATTAGTGAGTTCGCACTACTTTAGTTCATTTTAATTTTGTAGAATAGGTAGAGGACATCGATCAAATCAAAATACAGAGATGGATAATTCCTTGTGACAAAAGTGATTGATGATTGAGTGATACAAGTAACATAAAAAAAAAACTATTATCAAAATCGACTTGTGGTAATTTACTTTTTTAAGTCTTTTCTTTATTATTTTTAGAGGAGAAGAGTGCACGCTGCAATCCAACAGCCGCTGGGCGCGCTCGACTGGCCACGTTACCCCTCTCTCACAGAAGAATACCTTGAAATGTACTGCATTTCCCACTTTATCGTATTCCCCCAATGTACGTACGTGTTTCGGTAGTGAGTGAGATGTGCCAGAGCCCGTTCCCATCCTATCCCTCCCCATTTTCCCAGCCCTTTCTCCAAATCCATTCCTATATCTCCAAAAGTAGGCAGCGCATCCGGGGGCGTACCAACGTTTGTCATTTCGGACTAATATTGGCATGTATCGCGGATGTCTATGGGCGACAGTATCCACTCACTATCAGGTGGACTGTATGCTCGTCTGCCGCGTTCGTACATAAAAAAAAATACTTAAAATTAATTACGTAAACTGCGAAATAGTGCATTACGGATATTATTTGGTGTATACACATGTACTTTACTATAAAAAGTATTGTTCTGCAATTATTTCTATATTTATTATGTTTTTTTACATTGACAACACCGTTACGTCAAAAATATTGTAGTTATTGTAAAAAATGAAAATTATCAACAATACGTTTTTAGTAGTTTTTTTTAACACCAAATGGCAGTTTGAATTGAAAGCGGTCAAAATGACCGCCTTGCAAATGCTACTTTTATATGACCGTGTTGCTATATCTTTGTATTTTGATTGATCGATGGTAGATAAGACCTTCTTTTGCCTTTCGGCAAAAGAACTCGTTTCTTTTTTTTTTTTTAAAATACTACATATTTGATTTGCGCAGAATTTTAAATGGTGAAGATCTTGTTCCAACACTCATCACTAAATGAAAGCTGATATGTGCGTATGTTGTTATTTATTATGGTATGTTTAATAGGTGGAAGTTTTAAAACATGTAACATACTATATCTATGCCAGGTGTCATTAAAATCCGTCCATTGGTTTCTGCGCGATGCGCCTTCAGACAGACAATAATTCCAAAAAAATGTTGTTTTCACCTCTGTCTGAATCATTCACAGTGTACACTGCTATATTACTTTTTTTTTTCAAAAATTACAGACCGATCTCTTACGATTTTATTATAAACTACTATAGCAGTGAAGATATTAAAGTATCTGTGGTTAGTTTGATTCCCGTGGGAACTTTATAATAGATCTGGATAAAAATTACCCTAAATGTTAAACCGACACATAGGCTATAATAATGCCAAGTTTCGTTACAATCTGTACAGTAGTTTTTGCGTAATGCGCGTTGATACACACAGACAAAAATTTCGAAAAATTGTTGTTTTGGACTCTGTATCATTTGTATTTTATTTTATTGTGAAAAATAAAAAATACTATCTTATTATATGTATAAATTTGACCTTACTTATTGATAATGCTTACTAAATAAAGCGGTCGCGCTCTAAAACCACTTAAATTTCAGTTTGTATAAATATTTTTTTAAAATATTTCCTATACTTAGAAAAATACTAACTTTGAAACTAATACAACTTTCCCAGGGCATAGAAGACTACATGGGTGACATGGACTTCAAAGTGGCCGGTACTAAGAAGGGCATCACAGCCCTGCAAGTGGACGTCAAAGTGCCCGGACTGCCCTTGAAAGTAGTCATGGAGTCCGTACAGAAGGCTTGTGATGCCAAGAGCAAGATTATCGATATTATGAACCAGTGCATCGATAAACCTAGGTAAGATATAATATAATAAATAAATAGTCATGTATACGTGTAATACATGTTCTATAATAAACACGTGTAGACTAGTCGTGGGTATTCACGGATCCTCGGAGACTTTCAGCTCACTTACCGCTCACCGGCTACGCTCGCGGATCAATCAAATGAGTCAAGGAATCGTTAAGAGGAGTCGCCTCTTAACGATTCCTTGACTCATTTGATTCACCTACTTATATTTTATAAGAGCCTGAGAACGACTCATTAGCTTTGCATCATGTTCGTTCATGTAACTCAGCAATGCAAAAATGAAAGGAATAAATAGCTCCTCGGAGTCGGATACAGTTAGCCGGAATCATTAAGTTTCGGCTCCACTCGAGGTTATGGATCTTTTGATTCATCGAATCCGGAGTTACCCATCGCTAATGTAGATATAAAACATATAAAATATAAACTGTTTACGGTTTTGTAAAACTTTAAGATTTAAAATTGTTGTTCACTTTTATAATTAAGGAGAATAATGTTTTTCACGCATGTGTGTGTGTGTTGTGAGTTTCCGTGTGCGTGTTTATGTATTGGAGTATTAAGGATATGTTGTTTCGGATACGGATATATTTATACTCTTTTCCCGGTTTCGGTTGCGGATAGGAATCAAATCAATTTATGTACATAAATGTGGGTAAGATTTCACAAAGGTCGTTTGTGCCAACACATTATTTCGCATATTGTTTCGGTTACGGATATGTTTTTAGTGAACTTTTTTTAAGAAATGTGTAACTAACTGAAGGCGAAGGAAAATATAACCAAATAGGAAGTAATTGCATCATTACTTTCAGGGGATTATATTAACAATCACGGTTACTGCTACTTGTATCATCGAAAGAAAAATATTTGTAACTAGCTGTGCCCGGCATGCAACGCATGCCCGTCAATTTTTTTTTTTTATCTAGCCTATGTCCATCTGGAATAATGTACCTTTCAAATGGTGAAAGAATTTTTGAAATCGGATTAGTAGTTTCGAAGATTACCTCCTACATCCAAACTTACAAACTTATAATATTAGTGTAAATAAACCGAAACTTTTATTTCTGACATTCGATAGTTTCGGTTACGGATATCCATAACACATCTAGTGTTTATGACTCTTAAAATATTTTTAAATAAAATATTTCACACTATTTTTGTAGAAACATATATTCGCTATATATAAATCTTACTTAAAATCAGTTTATGTAGCTGGCCTGGCTAGGTAGTCAGTATTTCTGTAACTTGGTCTTGTAAATCAGGATCGAGGGCCGCCCGTATCATTGATTCGGGCCACAGTTTGACGACCACCGATTACTACTCTGTTCCCGGGTTAATAAATGAATAAGATCTTAAATTAAAAACAGACACCAGGGAAAATAATTTAAGATATAAATTAAGAAGATATTTCTTGTCCAAATTATAATTTGTTCGCTGCTCACAGGTAGGTTTATAATGCCTCTACTATTGATTTCAACAGTACTTGTAAGATACAAGACAAATCTGTATGGTTTATTAGATACAATTATGGTAGTTTTATACTGATTCTTTGTAAATTTGGTAATAATAAAAAAAATCCTTGTTATTCACTAATGTTATTTGCTATTCACTGTTAATGTTATAAAGTTAAATCAATTTTCCATGGCGAATATGACAGTTGACAATAGTGCTGGGAAACAGTTTATAATTTTATCGATAAAGAAACAATGGTCAAGTGTGAACTGTGTGATCTTAAATTTTCTTTCTAAAATTTGGAACGAGGATGTAAAGAGAGAGATATTTGAAAGAATATACGCTCATAGATTCCATACATTATAAATTTATAATATACATGAACGTATGAACACAAAATTGTCATAAGAAGGGGGAGAGTGCATGGTGCATTCCCACAGCCGCGGGGCGCACTCTCTCACAGAAGACTACTCCCGTGCGTGAGGAGGGTGCATGTCCAGCAGTGGGTACTGAAAGGGCTGATCGCATTGCATTTCACTAATATTATTTGCAGACAAGGTCGCAAAGAGAACATGCCAGTGATAGAAGAATTACAAGTGGAAGTACACAAGAGACCTAAATTGATCGGTGTAGGGGGTGCTAATTTGAAGAGACTGTACGTGGAGACTGGGGTGCAGGTAAGCAATGATTTTAATTATTGTGCAATGTCATTATTGTACAATTTTATTGTAGGTCTAGGAGCGCCTAAGGTGAACTAAGAATTTGTTTCTTTTTTTACTATTAAAATCCGGAGTATATCCATACTCGTATATACTCTTACCGGTTTCGGCTACGGAGTTGTTTTAATGAACTTTTTTAAAGAAATTAAACTTCTTTTTTTAAAGAAGTTCGCGGCATTTTTATAGTGAAAATAATAAGAGGTTTTTTTTTTATTACGTAAATGTTTATTGAACGAAATATTGTCCATTTAAATAGACTATCTTTCAGAGCCATTATCCCATCGGTATAAAATTTTTGGGTTTTTTAAACCTTCTATAAAATCGGTATAAAAGACAGAGAAACATTAAATGCTTGTGTTGTTTTGATTTATTCCCTAAAATTATTTTATTTTTGGCTAAAAGTGTTTTATATATTTTAATACACGTTGAACATTTTAATACAACACGGTCACACGTTGTATGTAAAGCGCACGCCGTGAGCAGGAGGAATTGGTCATTCCCATGAGGTTAACCAAGACTGGACGATACGATTTCATACAAATCTCTTTACTTCATGTCAATGTCCGAAATTCTTTCTGCTCGTGACGCGCCCTGTACTTTTTATTTTACTCTATTTTGACCTCTATTCCATAGTTACAAAGTTCAATTCTTCTTAGATAACTCCAATAGACGAGACGAAATATAGCGTATTTGCACCATCACAAACGGCCATGGACGAGGCGAGAGCACGAATCGACGCCTGGCTATCGACAGAAAAAACTCCAGAACTTGAATTCGGAGCTATTTATAAAGCTAAAGTCGTTGAAATCAAGGACATTGGAGTGTTAGTTACCCTGCACCCTGGGATGTCTCCAGCATTAGTTCATAATACGCAATTGGATCACAGAAAGGTAATTATTTTTGGATAATAATTTTCAGGGTGAATTTCAGTATTTCTGAAAGGATGTCATGAAGTTTGGAGTTATTTAAAGATAATGTTATACATTTGGTACCCTCGGGTACCGCCGCTACATAATACACAACTTCTCATAAGAAGGTAATTTCATTCAAAAAATATATGAAAAAAAGATTTTTTTGAAGTGTAACTTGGTTGCCTCTTGTCAGAACTCAAGATGTGAGCCATTTACAAGCCTAAACTCATAGAAGTCCATATTAGGATGTTACCATGTACCCTGGAATGTCTCCAGCAGTGCCGTAAATAGGGCGGTGCCAGCATGGGGCGCAGACCCTGGAAGGGCGCAGAAATGACCAGACCAGGACCAAGTTTTGGGTCATGCATGGTAATTAGTAGCATTTTTCAAGGGCGCAGTTATAGTAGCTCGCACCGGGCGCATAAAAAGCTAGTTACGGTACTGGTCTCCAGTGTTGATGATTAATACGCAATTGGATTACAAAAGGTTTTTTTTTAGAATAATAATTTTTAGGAATTAAAACAGGCCTGGATTTCTGAAAGGACGTCAGGTATCAAATTTAGGGTCTTTCTCACCACCTCTCTTGATAAAGTAACTGTTAACAATCTGATAAATAAATTATATCTGCCATTAAATCTAGCTGATACTGACTTTCTGATAAAATCTGATTTTTATACTGTTCCTACTTTCTAAACTTCACGTGTATGTATTGTACATATAGGTATATAATATACGAGTATGTCGGTACAGGAGGCCGCGAATGTTCATTGTCCAACATCTTTTAGTTTTAATATTGGAATGAATACACTCACTAAATTATGTTTTAATTGTCCTACATAATAATTCTTAACACTATATCGTCACAATTAAGGTCTAAATTTTATGAACTATCACTCCACACAATTATCGCTATATCGAGTTTATACGAGCGCTATAAAACGGAAAACAGTTTATAGCGGTCGGGACGCGCGTGCCGCGGGCTCTCTCTCTACTTCAACTGTGCTCTATTTTCTCATGCACTGCCCCACCGAGACTGTAAAAAGCGTCGCTTACGTTTTGTAGCACCCATGTGATATATTCCGACATATATATATATATATTATTGTTTTATTAGTTATTATATTGTAATGGTAGGCTATATATACTACCTCACCCTCGTAAGTCATTTCGCTACACGTTGATTACCTACGTGGAAAAGACCGTCTATTACTTCTGTTTATCTTATCTATATATAAATATATATATATATATATATATATATATATATATCTATATTATCCTGTATTTTAGGGATATTGAATAATGAAAGCACGGAACACATGTTACACGTTTAATTGTCGGCTACCAGACTGGCCTCGTACGCTACCCACATATCGGATAGTGACAATATGCGCCTACCTACACTACAATATATATATATAAATGAATGTTTCTTTGTTTGTCCCGTATGCGTTCCTATACCATTCATCTGATTGTGATGAAACTTTGGTGAGTTGTCGTGCGCACGCCCGCCAAGGTTTCTGAATTAGTACTTGAAGACCACGCGAACGAAGTCGCGGGCAACAGCTAGTGTTTAATAAATTAGTAGGTCAAGTTAAAACGGGTTAAGTTTTTCCAAACTTAATTTTTCAGATAATGCACCCATCAGTATTAGGACTGGAAGTTGGTTCAGAGATCCAAGTTAAGTACTTTGGGCGAGACCCTGTTTCCGGTCACGTGAGACTATCCAGGAAAGTGCTGACGTCACCTGCTCCCGCCCACGTCAGGAACCTCGACAAGAGTTAGGCAAATCTCCTCCAGTTTCTGTATGAATGTGTGTATGATGTGTTTGCTTGATTGCGGCCAAATTATTTGTTACATTTGTAAATAGATAGGTAATAAAGTTATTGACATTTAAACGTGTTTTTTCATGAAGGAAAGGTCTATGCAAAGTGCAGTTTCGGAAGTTCACACAGGTTTACAAAGTTGTTTCTTTTTTTCAAAAATGTCTGATTCTTATAAAAATGGCACCTTTTGACACAAACTCTTGAAATCGATCACTGTGTGTGCAGAATTAAACGCCTTTTAATGCAAATAAGTTCCAGATATGGTTTATAAAGTATATACGAACGCAAAACAGAAAAAAAACTAACCAAAAATTTCAAATGTGGTGTCATTGATCCCAACCTTTTCAATTATAAATAGAGTTTATTTATCCGTATCCCCTCTATAGACTTAAAATTGACTGCATCCAAGGGGTGTGCCAATGACGTCTGTCATTCGTGACCGATATTGGCATGCATCAGACCATTGGGACCTTCACAATACTAACCGAATACTACTATGTGCTCCCACACTTAAAAGAGAATTCTCCCTAAGTGCTTGTGGGTCGTTCTATTATTAATTATTCTATGGTAATACAAGAACTGATTACAAGTAATAGAAACAAACCTTAACATGGTGGACATTTAACATTTTACCAATCCATTTCTTAATCTGCAAAGGTAGGCAGCGCATCCGGGGGCGTGCCAACGTTTGTCATTCTGGACTGATGTTGGCATGTATCGCGGATGTCTATGGACGACATTATCCACCATCAGGTGGACGGTATGCTCGTCTGCCGCCTTTTTTCTCTAAAAAAATCAAATTACGCGTAAACATCAAGCGTAAATATAGCCCTAGTATTAGTTAATTTAAATAAATAGCTTAAATGTAAATAAAACTCGAATAAATGTTCCATTTGTATATTGAAAGAAATAATCTGTACAATAGAAATATATCGTATCACAAAAGGACGTTTTGTCGAAGGCACTACTTCGGAGACGCTAGGCCTCCACTTTATACAATCTTTACACATACAAATTTAATATATCTTGGCACAAACATGTAAAAATTGTACAAAAATCTTATAATAGTGTTTTATACATATGAACAACATTTTCTTGCATAATTTTTACATGTTTGAATAGGGTAATTAATAAATTAAGTATTACATAAAATTGTGTCCATTGTACGTGAAGAGGCCCGCGACAACCTTACAACAACTAACAAAGTGATTGTCAAAAAATAAGGGAATCAATAACAATACTCCTATACATTAAACACGTAAAAATATTACTGTAAATATAAAAAAAAACATAATTAACATGTCAAACTCCCATGAATACTTGCAGTCTTTGAATTCGTTGTGACTACCAGCATTATATAAACTTTTTTAATATATTAATTAGTATCTATTTACAAAGTATATTCGATTGAAATAATTACTAAAGAAAATGCTCTGCGCAGAGCTCAAATAGTACACCTAACACCGTGCAAAATAAAATACAGTGGCAACTTGTATAGAATTAAATTATTGATATTTGAACGCGAGCTCGTTCAAAAACAAGCTTATAAAATAATCTTCACATATGGCGGCTGGTTTCAGAACGAATAACGCGTTCATTTTATGAACAAAACGACAATGCTGTGTCGTTTTATTTAACAAGTGGCCAGTATCACATGGCGTTACATAAATATTGCTTTAACACAACACACGTACTTGTATGAGATCATTCTGACTAAATCCTGAAAGATATTGCCACCATATTACATCGCTGGGGACTGATTCACCATTCACTTTATTTATTGGCAAGTTTTTCTATCCGAAATATAACCAGCCCCTACTAATCGCAAAAGCCTGTGCAAAAACAATTAACTACACGCATAAAGCTACATTAATAAAATAATATCATAGACAAAAAACATAGACAAGTAATTGCGTCAATATTATGCTCTATAAATCAAACATGACGTCACTTCACAGAATGACTTACTGACATTATCAGCCAAAATTCCATAGGGATTTTCATAGACATTTTGGGAAACTATACTATAAGGTACAGTACCCAGCGTACACGTCATGAATGAGAAAAATACAATTAGCTATTTTCGCTTTTTTAGAGTGCCTCTATCACTCATCGTAGTGCAAGGCCTTTTCAGTCCCTTTCAATGCACTATTCAACCATCTCTTTCTTATTTAAGAGATGCCACATACATAGCCAAACATTGTAAATACCTTTTAATGTCATATGGTTTTTTATAAATCATAATAATTGCTTAAGTTTCCGAAGGGCATTTCATCGCTACAATTATAAGAGATTTACTGAGCGATATTAGAAAGCTGCCACACACGACTAAGATCACTTGGATCCATGGTCACTTCGTAAATTCGATCCTTGTAAATGTAATAATTTTCACATTTCAGGTCAAAAATAACATATAGATGCCATATAAAGCCCAAAAAGGGCCACATAATGAAACTTTAGCTGATAATGTCATTAACAAAATGTAGCCACTTTCACCTATGATTACACAAGGTACGCTCAGGGTAAAAAAAATACTTCTGTATATATTTTTTTAATTTATACATGTTTTTTTTTGTGCGAGACAACGCTCGCTTAATAACACACAAAAGTATGTTTAGTATCTTACTTTTTTATATGTAATTTTAGAGAGGAAATGTTAATTTTATTCTAAATTCAAAATCCATGCCCAAATACGGTTTATCATGTCAGAAATGCCATCAAAGCTAGGTCAAAATCTTTGAACATTTGTATCAAAGTAAACATTTGAAACAATTGATTAAAAGAAGGCAGGCACTGTCTTTCACTACATAGAACACCTAAAAGACCTTTTAAACTATCATAAATTACCCAATTGCAAAACTGCTTCAACAATTGTATTTGTAACAGTAAATAAGACTGGTCTTTGCCAATTAAAAATAAGCCTTGTCTATGACAGCGATAAAACATAAATGCACATAGAGATTGATTCCGCCGCCATATTTTTTCGTTGTATTCATAGTTTTTGGCGGTATTCTGGTAAACTTTAGATGACGTTGTTTTCGTAGCAGCGAAATATATCCTACTGTACTAGGTTATTTTTTTTTAATGAAGTCTCATTTAAATTGGATAATTAAGAGGTCATTTGATAATAACTTGATCCAGGGACACTTTCTGTTTTCTTTCCATTAAATAAGTTTACTTTGAGTCTAAAAAACATTATTTTGGTTTCCTTTGCCCTTCTCCTATCTATTTTATCAAATGTTATCCGAATTAAATGATACCTCCTTTGGCAAGATAATTTATTACAATGTAATTACAGTAATTATATAATTTCGTATCATTGTATACAATGTAATTATACGTATAATTACTCTTAGCCTCACGTCGCTGTTTCTCGTATCTCATAATGCTATGAAATGCATTCAGTTAAATGAGTATTTATTCATTTTTCGACAACAGCATTATCCCTTTGGAATTTCACATTTGGTTGACGTCTGAAGAAATAATTTCCTTACACATTATTAATATTAATATCTTTTATAACATTTAATGTTTTTATATATATATATTTTTTCAAATCTATCTACGACAAGGCACAAACAATAACATAAATGTAACCGAGATATAATCAATTCTTTATATGTTTATATAAAATTTTAGACTGTATTAACACAAGGTTTCGTTTCTATCCCATATTCAGGATAATCGGTCTTAACTGTTAACCTGACAATTGGCTTCATGTCAATTTACTTTTTCTATAATTATCACCACGAAAATTTTAGTTGCAGTATTGTTGCACATGAAAAAGACTTTATTGATCATACGTTTAATAAACCTTAGCCCTCCCTTTACTTACCAATTTACATTATCCCATCCAACAATGTTATACAACTCCTCCCGTTCTATTTAGCCATTGAAGAGATAGGGATGGGATGGAAATCTAATTTCACCTATTGAGTAAAAAATACAATAGAGACTCATTTCTCCATCTTCCGAAGATTGAGATGAGGAGATCTTCTTTCGTTATTCTCACTCTTTCCCGTCCTATTCAACCCCTTATCCAAGTCAAAGGCACCTTGTTAACTTTATCCTGATCTACGTACCGTGTATTGTCAATCGATAATCGTCTCTACTGGCTAAGACCGAAGAGCTTGAATCCACTGAAAACGGCGACTAACAAAAACTAAAGTCTTTGCCATGTGTTAAACTTCTAGATGCCAATTATCAACTTTATCCTGATCTTAGCATACATTTATACATACCTTGTATTGGCAGTCAACAATCTCCTTTATTGGCTAAGACCGAAGAGCTTAAGTGCATTGAAAGCAGTGGCTAGGGCTACGTCCTCGGGGCTCTGGCCGAGGAAGCCGGCGATTAATTCCACGATAGCGGGTAGAGCGCAAGGCTCGTTGCGTTGGAAAGTGCAGTAGCGGTTTACGAAGTTTGTTGACCTGTCGGAGATGAATTATGAGTCATGAGAGTAACATTTATTATTAATTTATCCATTTATTAATTAATTTATATACTTTATTGTGATAGTTACATTATCTATGATAGTTACATAGTTATTATAACTTATGGTTAACATTTAGTCAATCAGTTATGGTCATGCCGGGTTAACATTTAGGGTAGCATGGGGAATCAAGCTAACCACACGTACTCTAACGACTACGCTACTCACTACGCGCACTAAGTTGCGGGAACTGCTAGTCTTTCTAAAAAACAAGGTACCAACACCTAGTTGATGGACTAAACGTGTTAATTAATGCCTTTGTTTATAAAGAACCATAATTCAATGAAATTGGTGTTCTCTTACCTCTCCGTCAACGAATCCTTGACATGCAACGGCAATTTAGAAGCTCTCATATTCGGGTACATGAAAGGAGAATCAGTCGCCACCAACAACTTGTCCAAAGGCAAAATCCTCTCTGACAGTAATCTTCTTATACCCCCATCTGACTTATCCTTGCAAATATACCCAGTTATGCCTACATAGAAGCCTTTCTCAATGTATTTGATGCCTTGTTCCACGGATCCTGTGAAGGAATGGATGACAACTGGGGGCAGTTTATTGCCAAATTCGTCTAAGATTTTTATTAAATCATCCTGAGCTTCTTTTTCGTGTACGAAGAGCGGCTTGCGGAGTTCACACGCCGTTTCGATCTGTAAATTAACATGTCTTTGTCAGAATTATAGGTTCCTTAGTATAGATAAACTTCCTTAGTCAAGAAGGGAGAGAGTGCTCACTGCAACTCCCGAGTTACTAGGCATACTCGACTGGCCACATTACCCCTCTCTCACAGAAGGCTACCATGAAATGCACTGCATTTCCCACTTTATCACAACCTTCTGACGACCAGAGACAGTTTTTTTCGAGTTTCCACATGAAACTTTCAGAAGTTGTTACACATATTGTTAACTATCCTGAAAAAATACCGGAAAAATTTTTTGTTCCAGAAAACTGGGTTTTCCTTACGTACTTTATAAAGAACAAAGGACGCTTATATATACATATGTTCTTTACATAGGACGTTAAATTTTACAGGCAGATATTTTATGAATTAGGGGCAATACACTTAAGAAAAGCTATTAAATAAAACGATTATTTTTAATAGACAATCATAAAGTCTTTTGCTTTCTCAAAGAAGAAACTTAATTTAGCGAAACAAAAAATATTAGAAAACTTTCATCTGTACCTTCAAAGATCAACATTTAACCTTAAACTACAAATCAACAGCAATTATTAGGAACTTTTTATTTAAAAGTATCAAAAAATAAACACAGATAAACCCCTAATTATAATAATAATATTTTAGTTTCAGTCTCCAAGTTCAGCCTTATAAAATCAATTATTTATTCCACATCTAGCCTGTCTTCATGAAAACTGGTGAAGCAGTTTCTGTTGGGAACGAAGCAAAGATAGACAGACCTCAGATCTTGTGCAAAATATCGTGGTCTTTTTATTACAGCCAATATTCCTGCAGCGCGATTGTTTGGGTCCATAATCGGGCATATGAGCAGCTTTCTGCTGACGTCGCTGTTTTTATGGAATTGATGAAATGACTGTTCAGGATACTAAATGTTTTGTCCCCTTGATACACGATCATATCGCATACAATTCCTTGTGGACTTGTGGAACACTTTAAGCCCCACAGGGTTGTGCTTATTAGGGCAATACTGGCGCATATGGCATCTACCACTAAAGGGTATTATCATCCCATCGATGCACATATGCATTGATTTTTATTGTTCGTGACAACTTTGCAAAATGCGGTTGAATAAAGATTTAATCTTCCAGATCTTTTCATTTTTCTGTTCCAAGGAACTGTTCCAGTCTGTTCATTATCGTATACGTATTTCAATTGGGTTCCAATGGCGTAAAACCTGGCACGTGTCATAGCCAAAGCAACTATAGGTATTCGCCATTTTTCGGACCAGTACATATTTATTTGCGGATATTGTACGGCTGACATGACCATGGTAACGCCTATGAAAACCTTTAATTCTTTCAAAGCTCTGCTAAGTGTTTTTCCTTTCAGTAATACGTTGGTCCTGTTTGTGCAATCAACAATCAACGCAAGAATTTCGTCGTCAATATATTGATCAAAGAAAGTATGCCATGTTACAAGAAATGACAGTTATCAGACATTGACAACCAGATATAGTGATACAGCGGGACCTTATGAACGGAAATAATGAGTCAGTTCCTTATTGATGTCAATAATTTTTTCAGTGGAATTTTTAAAAGTTTATGTTCTGTGTGTAGGATGCAGGTCGTCAGGAGGTTATACCCCAAAGTACATCCTAGTTTTCCTAATCCACTCACCAAATCCATTCCTACATTTCCAAAGGATACCGCATCCGGGAGCGTGCATTCTGTTTGTCATTCTGGACTGATGTCGACATTATATCGCGGATGTCGCAGGCGATAGCGCCCACTTGTCACTAAGAGCCCAACTAGTCAAGCCCACTTGTCTATACTCTTATATTATCCATAAAAAAGTCTTATTTGCAACACATTATTAACATATTCAATAACTAACTAAGATGGCGCCAAGTATAATCACAAAGTTGCACATTAGGACAACAACTTGAACAACGAAAATTAACTAAAAGCACATGTCTTTACAAATGCAAAAACTGTAAATGCTACGTTTGTCGATGGAGCATTAAAAATCCTTAGTAAATCATAAGAAATGAGTTCATCTATTATCAGAGAGGGAATGAAACAAATGCATAAATAAACGTGAGTAATGTTTAATGCAAAGATTCGCTGGTGACGTTAATTATTACGTATGTCTTATACTGTCTCGTTAAAACTATCACCTGCGTAACTTTGACGTGGCATATGGAATACATGGAGGATGCATGAAGTGGTATTAAGTGGTAATCTTGGAAAATTCGCAGATTTGCTCTTCCAAGCGGAATAACGCCACACTTGTGTGCAGAATTAAATCTGCGCAATACAACCACGTCAACAAAGATATCCATTCTGATAGCAGGACAGCTTTCTTAGCACTTGATTCGGTTTGATTAGCATACTTCGCTCGAAATTAGTTAAAAACTGCATAGCTAACCTCAATGCTCTGGGTAAAAAGAACAGGGCGATACTGAGATGGATTCCAGGCCACTCGAGCTTCGTCGGAAATGAGATTGCCCGATGAACTTGCAAGGGCTAGAACGTTAAACCAGCACATTGGATCAGTGCCTTTCTGTGGTATATCAAAGTGCCAGAAGCCCTTGAGATTCTTACCATATTATCCTGTGAGTTACTCGTTCTAGGCAGGCATGACATTTGCAGTCATTGGATTGGTGTCCTTACGGGGAACTGCAGGGTGAACAAACATATGTTCAATTTCCAAAACCAAAGGCTTCCAAAACCTGCAGATTCTGTTCTGAACAGGATGAAAAGGCAATGCTTTGTGAATGTAGTCCTTTCATATCCAAAAGATACACGTATATGGGCGCACTCATCTGCTAAAGGCGGAAGAGGTCCAACAATTCACTGCTAAAACTATCCTGTAATATCTGCAGGCCATAAGTATTGGTAGCGAACTATAATAAACAGTGGCAATCAAAATAGATCAGCAATGGTCGCGGCGACACGAGGCTGTAGTGACTCACAGATCCTCTAACTTACAATAATAATAATAATCACTTGGTACATTATAATTATGAATTTATACAATAATGTAGTTTCCAATAGACCCTAATATGTATATCGGAGAAATCCATAAAATAGGGTTCCAAAGATGCTTTTGTAAAATTGATTTCTTTTTACATTTCCGTTTTAAAGGTCAAGGTTGGACATTTCTCCCTTTGATATTCTGTTCCACTCCTTTAAGGGTTAAATTTCTAGAAATCTCTTCTTAGTGAGTTTTTACATCATGAAAGAAAGCTACTGCCCAAATTTCATGCTACAAAGCTTCAGCAGTAGTTTCTTCAGCTTCGATGAATCAATCGGTCAGTCAGTCAAAAGATTTTTCTACTAGATGTTTGGAGAATTTGGATGTTTGTTACTCACTTACGTCGAAACCTAGGATTGTAACGAACTAAAACATAAACTAGATAAATCATGTAGACAACAGGAACGAAGTAGCAGACAAGAGTTAGTACGTATGTAAGATAGATCACTAAAGCAATTCGATAATGTCATGTTGTTAAGACATATACTCATGTCTAATGTTTTGTTGCTTGTAGGTTACCCAATACCAATTTCTTATCAACTGTCTATACTCATTAACAAAAATAATTGGTAAGATAATACGAAAATAAACATTACTGCAGACAATACGGTGACTCACGATAAGGTCACCTTGCAATGAGTGCTGAATTTTGTTAGCAAGTAGGAATGAATTAGAGTAATTTTGTGTGGGCATAGGGGCACCTTGAGAGTGATTAACCCCTTCAGCTTTAGGCCATTCAGTGGTATATTTCAATTCTATTAATCTGGTTCAAACAACATAATTCATACTTGAGAGTAGTGATAGCCTGGGGCATAATTTCTGGACCTTTTTGTATTGCAATCCCCCTAAAAAGGCCAAAATTAAAGTTAATAACCTCAAGGCCCCCTTGCTAATTAGGTCCCAATTATGATTTTTACCATTTGATTATAAATGATATTTTTTTTATTGAAAGGAGCAGCAGTGGAGTAGACAGTCCACCTGATGGTAAGTGAACACTGTCGCACTGTGACATCCACAATATGTGCTAATACAGAATGACAAATATTGGCACACCCCCGGATGCACTGCCTACATTTGGAGATAAATGAAATGAAAGCTCTGGCTTATCTCACTCTCTACCAAAACACATATGGACAATTGTGGGAATAGGATAAAATGGGAAAACTCAGTACATTTTACAGTAGACTTCTGTGAGAGAAACAATTATAGAAGACTTCCAGTGAGAAGAGAGATATTTGCTTAAACAATCATTGGCCAAATTTTCAAAATAAATGTGTTTTATATATTACCTGCCGTTTAAAAACATCACGCTGCACTGCAGGCTCAGAGAAATCCTTGCTGTAGTTCAACCCACATTCCCCTATCGCCACACATTCTGGTGCACTTGCAATTGTATGCAGCTCGGCCCACATGTCCTCTTCTACCATAGACTTAGAATCATGAGGGTGAACTCCTGTGAAACATAATTAACATGTCACTAATGTCTTAAAAATGAACACTGAGGGAATGGGCGCTAAGTCAGCGGTAATAAATTTTAACAACCTTAACTGTTCTAGACTTGAGCTGTTAACTTCAAGAGTCTTATCATTGACAAAATTTAAACATTTTTAAACAATATCTTAAATAATTACCTGCTGTGGAGTATATTGTTCCGGGATAGAGGCGAGTCAGTCTGAGGGCTTCTTTGCTGTTTTTCACTGACGTCCCTGTGACCATAATCTTTTGGACACCTACACAAATACAACATATGTTAAAAATGTCTTTGTAATTAGTAATGTTAAATAACACACTAATTATAAATGCATAACTTATGCATTCGTATACAAGAATGCAATGAACTGGGTTTGATTTGTACATGAATGTAGGTATTAGTGACAGTGGAAGGATTTATTACTATTGGTATTGTAACATTTATTGCTTCACTGCACGCAGGCAGGCAGATATTCCTTTTTCTAAAATTGCACAAACCTGCATCTTTTGCCCTTTGTACTACAGAATCGAGATCACGGCCGTATTTCTTGTTTGTCAAGTTTGCGCCAATGTCGATAACTATAAGATTCTCGTAACATCCTTTCAATTCTTCGGAAATCTGGGTTTCTTCAGACGTCATCCTGTTTTTTTGAAGCTTATTGTTGCGGTGTTTACCTAAAAATCGGACATTGAATTAAGTGTTTTTCACGTTTATTGAATTTCTAATAATGTGAAAAGAAACTTACAAATTGTATCAAACACTCCAGCTAAATAAGCTTTTGAATTTTAATGACTAGCGAAAACGTTTGTCTTCTTTACTGAGCTGCCGCCATGTTTTGTAGTTCGTTTTCGTTTTCTGTCCTAATGACGTGTGTCAGCTGTTTATTTTTGTGTTGATTGCTATTGGCTTGTTTTATAAACTACCAAAATTCTGATTGGTTTGTATTTCCGCAATTAAAACAACCGTCCAATAATCTTCCAATAATTAATTAAGCGTTTAGTTTCTTAATTACTCTCCGTATATCACAATGACCATAAAATTATTTCTTATTTATAAAATTACACTTTAGTTAGATGTATAATTTATTTGTACTACTACAATAATCAAATGCTCAGCAAAAATCAAGACTCATCATATAATCTAAAATCTACTAATAAACAAAACGCTCAATAACTTCCTTGGGTTATAAACAGAAATTCTCTTATATATCTCTCTCAGTTATATTCAGAAGTTCCCACCAAAAAGTCCCCTGAGAAGGGACTTTTTGGTGGGAACTCAAGAAGTCAATCCATAGTTTATTAAACTTTAAAGTGTTTTTTGTGTATGGTGTTTTTGTTAATCAAATAAAAGTATGGCAGTGTTGTTTTCGGTGGTTCCAAGGAGTCCACTTCTGTCCTCAGTAAACATACTATCGCTTTATTGAGCGACTGCTGACTTAATCCGACGAGACTCGACATTGACACTATTTGTAGATTTTGAAATTGTAGAAGAAAACTTGACACTGGCAGAATGTGCTAATTGTATTATTGCCATATAAGAAAAAAGAAACACTCATTTGCATTTGACAGCTAAAAAGAAATACATTAAAAACAATTAAAATTTAAAACGTAGATAGAGGAAATCAAATCCTCTATCTACGGAATAGTTCCGAATTGTCCAGAAATAACTAATACGAGAAATTATATAATAATAATGGGTTTCCTATCAAGAAACCTAGTAGCCATAGTAATGGTTCCAGTAATCGTAGCGAGTCATTATGGTTGGTACAAATTACAAGATGTAAAAGCTCTCGTTAGTCCAGAAGAGCGAGAGAAATTACCTATAATATCAGTAAGTTTTTCATCTAATCTTTTACTTTAATTAAAATAAAAAATTAATCCAATCATGGTCCATGGTTTTATTTCTTTACGATAACTTTAGAATAAGCTTACGATAAGCTAGAATTACACTAATATTCACAATTCACTTCCTATAAAGGGAATTACGATCCTTAAGGGTTGGATACGAATTGGCTGAATGCACCTTGAATTGCACCAGTGCCCTTGCACTGAAGAAAAACCGATGAAATCGGAAACCAGAGAAATAGGTAGGTACAGATAACTCGAGAGTTTCCAACTATATACATATTTGCTCCACCAATGGAAATCGATTTATTTCCCGTCTCAACATCTTATTCTTTTTTCTCGAGTGTGCGAAGCGTGTCAGACGATCTCACGGATGTCATATGTTGATTAAATTAAACATTTCATTTGACTAGGTCAGTCAATGAGGTTTTTCCCTGGTGGTCCAATCGATTGACCAATTAATCTGACCACTTCGAACTTTTAATTCCATTTATCATACCAGTCTAACAAATGACAAAATGAATGGGCACCTCTGAGTTGTATCATACTTTAAATAAATAACTCTACACTCAATGGTCCGCAGTAAGACTTATGTCGTAGGTCTGCAGGGAAGGATGAATATGCCCCCCAAATCTAAACACATGCTTGTGGTCATTCATTAAACACATGAATGTCCAACTGGGAATCAAACCCAGGGGTACAGGAAGCAGGGAAACTCTGAACTGAGCCAATCGGTTGTTAGTTATTTTAAAGGCTTTTCTCACCACCTCCTGATACTTTATCAGAAGGATTTTATTTATATTTTTACTCCTGATAAAGCAAATGTTAACAATCTGATAGATGAATTATCTGCTAATTAAATCTATCCAATACCGAGTTTCTGATACCTTATCAGAAGGTAGTGAGAAAGGCCCTTAATCTGTGAATAAAGTGGGATAAAATAAGTGCCAACATTTTTCAAAATTCCTTATAATATGGAAAAGGTTGACTGGTAGAGAATTCCACTGTGCATTAAGTCTACCCTCTACAATTTCATGCAGTAAAATTTAAATAAATAAAAGAGCTAACTATATTTTCCATTTTCAGACACATTAAGACCCCATACAATTTTCTAAAAAAAACAAATACCTACCTATTCTGTAAACTTTGTTTCAGTTTATCAAAAAAATAACAGGAGAAGACCAATGAAGAAATATTCTGGTGCAGTTTACTGCTTATTATGAAATTTACTGTCAAGTTTAATATTAGAATTAGATAGTTCTTATTGCAACAATAATTTAACATTTATTTATAAAGTGTTAATTGTATAACTGTGTCTTTCATTAATTACTTTTGACCATTAGCTGTCATGTTTTGGAGCTGTGTATGTTGATATTAATGAAAATTATTAGATCTCAATGGAGTATGAAGTTACAAATTATTATAAAACCTATTATAACAACCACGAGGGTCATAAAAATACATTCTCCTGTGGAGATTGCAAGGACTGATACATACCACCGTTTCTTCATAGTCATATTGGTTTGTCATACTGGTATGACTATGAGAATATACACATCCTCTTGGTCATACATTGGTGTACCTCCTGTATAATCTGTCAAGGACACAACCAGTGCACAGTGATGTGGGTAGTGGTGTCATCGGTAAAAATGTGTAAGTACATACAAACAATGTAAAAAGAAATTATATGTTATAACCTTGTATGTCATATCATCTTTATTCTCGTGTAGGTAGCCACTATTGGAAACTACCCTTAAGTGAATTGATAATAAGCTTGGAATAAAACAGACATTTACTCACAATGAGTTATATTCACGAGTGGCACTAATAAGATGGTGGAGAGACATGGATGGACACATCGGAAGTCCCACTATGTCTTCTTGCCCTCGTATGTTTGTTATACAATCTTTGTTCTCATGGTAAATAAAACAACAAGTGGAGTAGTACATAGTATAGTGGAGTAGTGTTTAATCACAATGCGTTATAACCGCGAGTTGCACTAGTCAGATGCTGGAGAGATGACTCCAAGAGTCCAACTTAATGGTCTTGACCTCGTATGTTTGTTATACTTTGTTATACATCTTTGTTCTCATGTAGGTAGCCTCTACATAAAATTACCCTCAAATGAAGTTGTAAATAAAGCAAGAGTGGAATAAACCAGACATTTAATCCCAATGAGTTATATCCCTTTCTTTTAAGGGCAGGCGAATGCTGCTATTCAAATGGTAGACTGTGACTCCAGGTGTCCAATCTGTCCAAGTCAGATAGTCGAGAGATGACTTCAGGAGTCCAACTTAAGAAGACTGAGTTGTTATATTACCCTTGTATTTTTGTTATATCATTTTTGTTCTCGTATAAGTAGCCCTGTATTTGAAACTACCCTCAAGTGAATTAGTAAATGAAACAAGAGTGGAATAGAACAGACGTTTAATCACAATGAGTTATATCCGCGGGCGGGCGAGCGGCGCTAGTCAGATGGTAGGCAGGTGACTCCGGGAGTCTAACTCTGTTTTCTTACCCTTGGGTGCCGCGCGCTCCAACACATTCAGCTGGGGCAGCAGAGGCGATGATTGCACCTAGAATTGAAACATATTATATTTTGATAATAAATTAATAGAAAAACAATAGCAGGTGAGCAAACAGTTCACCTAGTGGTAAATGTTGTCGCCCATAGATACCCGTGACCCATGTCAAAAACTAAAACTACAGGAACGAGTGTAGCTTTTGATAAATTCGCCAACGTGTCAAGTGTTTTTCTGTAATAAGTGTGTCCGCAAGAATCGCTGCTTAACTCTATACAAAAAACTCTTGAAGCCGACGTGATAGTTGCGTTAAACAAATGAAATATATATACATACTTTTATAGTAAGAAGGGGGCAGACGAGAATACAGTCCACCTGATGGTAAGTGAATACTGTCGCTCATGGACATCCGCGGTCCAACTTCCAGTCCAGAATGACAAACATTGACACGCTCCCGTATGCCACCCAATCAATCCAATCCAATAGGATTATGAAATTGCCAATCTTTTCCCTCTTCCTTCCAAATCTCAATCCTTTAAACTCCAAAGGTAGGCAGTGCATCTGCTGATGTGCCAACATTCCTCTTTTTTGACTGATGTTGACATATCAAGGTATTCAGATATATTTATTATTTCTGATTAAAATACACACTATTTCTTTCTAACTAAAAACACTTACCTACATGAATAGTGTTACTAAATTAAACAACTACGGATGATACAAAACAAATATAGAATACAAATACTAATGTAATGTAATACCAAAGTATTCTTTGAATACTGTACCTACTAACAAAGTCAGCGTAAGTAGGTACTTGTTTTAGAGTCTAGCAAATGATAGGTGAAACTAGAAAGGCGCGGCAGATTAAAAAGAAATATCTGTATTCAGTACGATTTTTTACTAATTTGGGCAGACAAATCGACATTCGCTTTTGTGATGTGTTTATACAAATATAAAGTGTCAAATATTAATATTAGAATTAAATAAAAATATTATTGAATTCAAGTATCAAGATTATGCAGTTCTTGTTTAGCAGTTACAAACGCGCGGCCAGAGGTGCCGCCAAGTGCACTTTCCCGAAATTCTCTCAAAAGTATTATTTTGGAAAATGGGTCAAGTTTATATTTCGATTCTTTTATTATAAAGTTTTTACGTTTCTTTCTTATGAAGAACGAAGATTAACATATTAACTTTTCATATGATACGGTACTACACGCATTTTCTTACCGGTTTCTTAAATCAACCCCGTGTTGGGCTAACCGCGAATCGGATGTCTTTGGGCCATTAGACGTTTTGCGAATTGGACCAACCGCGACTAAACGCCTATTTAAATGTGGGTTTTCCCAAAGAACATTAATCCGGCGCTCTCCTGACCCCAACAATACAACTAGCAAGTGGACCTACTTAATACCAATTTACTCGTAAGTCATAACTAAATACTTAGTTAATTACACAGTTAATACTTCCCGCTTACTCCACCGACCTAAGCGGTTTACGCGTCACTGCCCAATGATACTATTCCTCCACTGACATCCGGTTTTATCACTTTCTGTCCTTTTTTGCCTCTACGGGCCGGTAGCCGTACTCAGCTTGAGTTTGTCGGACTCGCTCCATGAAATTTTGCTGAAGATCACAAACACAGAATATGATTATATCTGTACTAACATTATAACTAATTTTAAAAATTCTTTCATATTATAGTAAGCCAAACTTATGGAGATTTTCATAGGTTATGTTTGTATTTCTTAGGATATCGTTAAGCGAAGTTAGGGCGGGTAGCTAGTAATTTTTTTTTATGGACGAAGGCGGCAGAAGAGCATACAGTCCACCTGATGGTGAGTGGATACTGTCGTCCATAGACACCCGCGATACATGCCAACATTAGTCCAAAATAACAAACGTTGGCACGCCTCCGAATGCGCTGCCTGCCTTTGGAGATATAGAAATGGATTTGGAGAAAGGGATGGGAAAATGGGGAGAGATAGCATGGGAATGAGCTCTGGCACATCTCACTCACTACCGAAACACGTACATTAGGGAAATAAGATAAAGTGGGAAATGCAGTACATTTCAAGGTAGTCTTCTGTGAGAGGGGGGTAACGTGGCCAGTCGAGGGCGCCCAGCAGCTGTTGGATTGCAGCGTGCACTCTCCCTCGAAACTAGCAAAGAATAACGCCCATTTATTATACGGACTTAGTACTAATACAAATACATTGTGTTAAGACCAATTATGCTTTAGTTTATAGTGGACATATTCTACTTCTATTGGAAACAATTGGTTTTAAGAACACCTATCGAGAATCACGGGCTTGTTTCACCTGTTGCGCCTCTCACTTCAACGGTCCCTACCGCGCCCCGCCCCCAGCGTACGCGGCGGCTTCTCCAGTAAATTATTCGAACAATCTAGTCGAAAACCAGCTGTCAACGTTAGAGCATACGCGCCGCCCATTTCGCGCGCCATCCACTTAGATTTCTGAACCTGCTCGTTTCATTCTATAACTTATACACCTAAATATATCAAGGTACGCGAATAGAAAACATTTATAGCAATGGAAATTGTATCATGAGCTTATGAACTATAATAATAATAATAATACGTTTAATAATAAGAACTGCTAGGTATCACGACTTGCATAGCATGAAAACCTCCAGCTACGACAACTTGCTTGGCATAAAACGGCTAGGTACGACGATTTGCGTAGCATAATAACCTTCAAATACGACAACTTGCTTAGCATAAAATTCCTAGCTACGACAACTTGCGTAGCATAAAAACTTCCAGGTACAACAACTGGCAAGCATAGAGCCGCCTGGTAAGACAACTTGCGTTTACCTGTAGGTAAAAATTTTCGCAAATCTTTTTTTTATATTTAATTAAAGTGGCAGATAATTCCGGTTCGATTATCTACAAAAATGTTTGATGTATGTTCAAAGGTAGGGCGTGCCAACATTTGTCATGGCACGTACCGCGCATGTCGCAGGGCGACAGTAACCACTTACCAACCACGTGGACTGATGGGACGACCATTCTTGTAAATTTTTTTTAATAAGTAATAACGCTCGTATAGTTAGGTTACCTGCGCTCGCCTCGCCTTCTCGTAGTCGTCATGGTGCGCGTGCGGCACGGTGAACAGGAAGTTCTCGAAAATCGCGTGCCGCAGCAGCTGCTCGCACGTCCACCGCGCCATCGGGTCCTTGTCCACGCACTTCTGTTATCATTACATTAAACACACTCAGTATCGTTATTATTTGCAGTGCGACTAGGGCTGCCACCCCTCTGGATTTGGCCCGGAGTCTCCGGGTTTGAAGGATGCTTGTCCGGGCTACGGGTTAACATCGTAAATCTCCGGGCGAGCCACCTGTGACGCAGCTGTAAGAAACCGCCAAACTAGTAAATCAGCAATAGTCGCACACATTCTCTACGCTGGAATTAATCACTGAATAGAACTCTGCACTCCCAAAATCCTCTCCACTGAACGTCACTGTTGTCCCAAGATTGTCCGTGAAGCGATTGAAATTAAGAAATATAAAAAAAATAATCTTGAAGATTTATATAAACTGTCGTCGACTTGGAATCCAGTGATTACAAATTTAAAGCTTGCAATTTACTGTCGGATACGTCCGCGGACCTTGATAATGTAGTGTGTCGCATTCTATCCGATGTGGGTAGTTGATAAAACTGCTTCCAGCTCCCATCGTGGACTACCCGCCACTTCAGTCAACTCGTAATCACGGCGTGAAACGTCGAGTAGTCTCGTCGAGTCGAGTAGTGAAACGTTTGAGAAGAAAAGGTAAACATATACCTTTATTATACGCGTTCAGATCCGATTTGAAATATAAAATAATTTAATATAATGTCGTCGAGAACATTAATATTTTATAGATTATAATACTCGTATATCTGCATTTCCTCGATACGGAGGTGTCGCGCACTGTTCGGTCCAAAAATTATTTTATACCGCGAACCCGTAGGCTGTGGAACGAACTGCATCAAGAGGTCTTTCCATTGAGCTACGATATGGGGTTCTTCAAGAGAGCTGTGAATAGGACTTTGCAAGGTCGGCGACGCGCCCGCATACCCCCTGGTGTTGCAGGTGTCCATGGGCGGCGGTAACACTTACCATCACGTGAGACCGCTTGCTCGTCCGCCCACTAGACTATAAAATAAAAAAAAAAACTAAAGTATAACTGTGAATTTAAAAAAATACTAGGTAGGTACTAGTTTTCCTGTTTTATTTTGTTTTAATCCCGATATTTTTATTTTTTTTTTATTTTAATTCAGTCTCCAGGTTTAGGGTATTCCAAAGGTGGCAGTTTTATGTGCAACACAGGACACGGGAGGCCCCAGGGCGCAATTAGGAACACGGAAAACCTATCGATACTTCTATTGAGTAGGTACTCAATATTTTGAGGTGCGGCCGTTATTTTTGGATATTAAAATGTTTTTTAGGCAACCTAAAGATACGGATTGTCTAGCATACGATAACGTATCACGAAACTGTCTTATACTTTACCTTCAAAAAGTCTACAATCAGTTCGTTAATGGCGTATCGCAGTGGGATTTTCTTCTCTAGAGGTTCTAGCGTCGTTGGTTCAGGTAAAGCCATTCCCTGAAACATTTATGTATTAATTGACATAATACAGGATAGGGTATAAATAACAATAAATACCTATAACTCTGATTTGAGAGAACCTTCAGAGGCAGTCCTTTAAAGAGGAAACTCGTCTACTCTTTCAAATGAACCCAGATTCAAATGGATTCCAATGGACCTCTATTCTTTCAGATAGCAAACGACTGACGTAGGTGATACGTATATAAAAATCTATCTAATACCTATCTTATTTTTTGTACATAGAACGAAGGCGGCAGATGAGCAGACAGTCCACCCGATGGTAAGTGGATACTGTCACGCGCAGGCGCCTACAACAAAGAAACTTACGAACATATCTACCTACACTTAAGGTCTTACGCCGCTAAAGCGGTTTACAAAAACGAGAATAGCGATTGTCTTTTTCTCATTTAGGATGTGCTAAGAGATTAAGAGTAGGGATGTTATGGAGCTTCATAACCGAAACTATCGGATATATATTCGAATCCGAAATAATAGATTCAGATGTTATTATTACAAATAATTTTATACATTGCCGTTAAGGTTTAGTTTAATTTTGACAATTTAGTTTAATCAAATAAAATGCTACTTGCATTTTATTTGATAGATTTTTCGTTCGTTCTTTATGAGAAGTAAGGTTCCAATTTCATATTTGGTTTTATTTTTCGTTGCTTTTAGTTAATAATACATTTCTTAAAAAATAATTAAAAACATCCATAACCGAAAGCGTATCTGTAACCGGAACCGTTAAAAGGTTAAGAGTAGGTATAGGTACAATGTATCTGTAGGTATCCGAATCCGAAACATCATATCCCTAACAACCCTAATTAAGAGATTACAGCTATTTTTATATTTAACCCCATACCTATATACTGTACGGATATTGTACATAGATACATATATTAATATGTTATCGTCATTTTTTTCTGCCGTTTCTCACCTGAAAGAAAGTATTCTGTGAGAATATAGTCATGTGTCTGGGCAGCAGGTCTCCAAGCGTCTTCCTGATTAAATACAGCTGGTCTAGGTCACTCTTGCCGGGCCACAACGCTTCGCTCGACAGCAGCTCCGCGAACACGCACCCTGAGAGTATACGCCTTCTCACTTATCATAGCAAACATCTCAGATTTACAACTTGTTGCTAACCATAAATCAAAGAAGCATGTGTGCGAGAATTCAGACCATAGTACGTTTATAGCGTGGGAGAAAATCAAACTCAACTGTCAAATGATATAAAATTCCGTATGAAATCAATATACACCAACAGTATTTATCTATACGAAAAATATACCTAAATGACAAAATCTTATAAATTCTACATAAAGTGTGCAATACTTTAACAGGTGCATACAACTTCAACACAAAAGGCATGCGAGGACAATAAATTATAAACAAATTTGAAATTGGTTAAACACAATACAAACATCTAAGTATTCAGAAGACGATTTAATTTACCCACATTTGTTTTACACGGTAGCGATAATAATTGATTGCTTAAAGACTTCATATTCTGATAGACTATAACACTTTAAAATGAAGTCTCTCAGAGATCCAAGACACATGTTTGATATTGAGTTCCTTTACAAATTGGTGCGTAGATGTCTAGATTCGGTACCATCTAAGATTAATTTTAATGTTCCGCTACACGTTACATTAATTCCTTCTTAAATTCAAAAAGATCCATTTAAACGGCAAGTAGTTTAGTTTTTGTATTATTTTTCGTTATATAGTTATATTATACTTTAGATCAGGGGCCTTACCACAAGTCCTTATAGCAGTATTATTTTAACCTTATTTCTCAATTTCGTACCACAGCGTCCTTAATGTAAGCTTATATTAGTAATGTTTTACTAAGAAGTTTTGGTGACGTCAACTGTCAACTGTAGTGCAAATTGGAACGTTGTATGAAAGAAATGGCGTTATACAGTTCATATAGCGTTATCTGGTTTTGTTTTTTAGCAGGGAATAGACAAATAATTAAAATCATTCGTTCTTTCGCAGCACTAAGCATTAATATTTTGGTGGAGGTCATGGTACGAATATGAGTAATATTGTTTTAGGCCTGAAATAAAATGTTCCTGCAACAATATTGTTTTGTAAAAGTTTATGGTAGGGCCCCAGGGGTGCTCAAACCGACTTACCTAACCGACCGACTTACCTTGACTAAAAAAATGCATATTGTGCGGAAAACTAATATCTATGCCACGATACACCCTACCTAGACGACAATCCTGCATCACACATACTTGCAGCCTCTCAGAGTCGATCGATCGTAGTCTAACAATATTGAGGTAGATCGCCAGCAGTTCAAGTTTGAGCACCCCTGCTTTAGATAAAACTGTTTATTAGATTATCTATTTTCACTTAATTTTAAAAATGACAAAAATTTAGCTTTTCGTTCTTTGTGCTACGTATTTGCATATTTACGTTGCCTTTAATTGAAGTGACACTTAATTGTACCTACATCCTTGGATTGTATTATTTTATACGAGTGTTTAAATCTTTGGCGACCTATAAATATCTAGTAAATAAATATAGTAAATATATAGTATAGTAAATAAATAGTAAATATTATACAAAAAAATAAATAAATAAATATCTTGGGATAGAGCGAAGAACAGCAAGGCGAATTTGGTTTAACACCTCGGATATTAACAAGGAGCCATTTAATATTTTATGCAACATAACCAAGCAGGAACTTGAGGAAAGCTTGGGAAAATGAAATGCAATTGAACTCTGGATATTAATTACCGAAACATGTACAATTTTACGTTAGTATTCTGTGAGGATGGGTTACTGTTGCTCAATCGACTGCATCCCAATCTGTGGGATGCAGAGTATACCCACCCACACCCTAACTATAAATTAATTCCCAGTCTCGACAAACGTAACCCACAAACTATGATGTATTATGAAGATCATAAGTCACATGCCTTATGATCTTTCAGTAGGTGCTGTCCAAATCACGCGCGTTCAAGTATAGACCGATATTCGGGTATGACTATGGGTAGAGGTTCAGTCGAGGCGATAATGTGTATCGATATTGTCGCGACCCGACGTACGCGATAATTTAAATTATTACCTTTAGACGATCATCTTGTTAGATATACGAAAAGACGAAACTGTACTTACCGATGGCCCAGACGTCCACGGGTGTGCTATACATGGTGTCCCCGACGAGTAGCTCCGGGGCCCTGTACCATCGCGTCGCCACATAATCTGTGTAGCTCTCACCGGGGCCTGGACATGTTGGCGGAAAGAGGCTATTAGTTACATGCGTTAGATTACGATAAGAATTTAAATTTTAAGGACCGTCTAATGAAAGAAAGAAAATTATTATATTGACAACAATAAATTGAGTGAGAAATAAAAAGAAAAGAATATTAATCGTTGTGCCAATCGTCACCAACTCGGCATATGTCGAATCGTGAACTGCGATGCTGATTTTATCAGTTGAAGCCGCACCGCACCGGTCACTACGGACTGCCTACGGCAGAGGCGGTGCCATTATACATTTTTTTTAAATATATAATTTTTTGTAGGTACCACAATAGAATATAAAAAAATATTATATGATTATTAAATAAATAATAAGCTAGAATAGAGAAATAAAATAATAAGCAAACTACATCTAAGGTAAGGAGAAAGATTAATACACGTGTAACAAGCTCTGTATTTATACTTCGTAGTACCTAAAAAAACTACTTAAATCCGTACTACGCGAAGATACCACTAAAAACTTTATACCCTACTGATACACCTCAACACGAAAACAATTAGTCCAAAATAGGCGCATAGTTCGCAACAACTATTAGAGCCTATTTATAGGCGTAGATATCTCGTTATAGATGCCTATACTATCCACACGCAACACTGATTAATGGCCGCACCCCTTCGATGGTAGACGTAAATAACCCACCCTTAGACCTTGCAAGTCACCACTATCTTTGTGCGAACTTCGCGAAAATGTAGGCTTTTGTGTTTTGTGTTCTATAAGTATTTTAGCTGTGCTCGAGACTTCGTTTGTGTGATTTTTAGAGCAGGTGCGGTTAGTTTATTGTTTATATACCTACTCCTACCCATCCCGCCCATCCTATTCCATTTCGATCCGTCCCATCCATTCTCCCACACACCATCAAACCCTATTCAATCCCATCCAACCTCATCATGACCCATTCCATCCCATTCCAGCATAATCCAATTCCTTGCCATCTCATCGGATATAATGTACTCGTATAACGGGGCGTGATTGCACCTCATTTCATATTCCCCATGACAAATTCACAATGATTCCCGCGGGAGCTCATAAAATTTCGGGATACACAATATTCTATAAATTCATCCAGGACTAGTAAATTACTGGTGGGCCATAATTCACCACGCGGGCCCAGTGCGGATTGGTGGATACACATACCTACTCCAAATATTTTTTTAATTCTCGAGCATGTGGGTTTCCTCACAATGTTTTCCCTTACCGTCGAGCTAGTGACCTTTTTTCTCAAATCCCTACTTAATAGAAACAGTGGTACGGGTTGAGGATTTGAACTTACAATCACACGATTGTAAGTTGAGTATAGATACTCGTAGGCTATCATCGCCCTAGATGGTGATGCTAACAATAGTATAATTAAATTATGAATGAACAACATGCGCAAATAGATTGCAATGCAGTGTACAAAACTTGTAACGAACGGATCATTGACCCAAGTGTTTTAATGCTCGGTACAAAAATTAATGCCATTTGCATTCCCCTCTTCATGTTAGGTTGAACTTTTTGTTAGTAAAGGTTTATTAATGATGCAACCTAAAGAAAATGATAATAAATGAATGAAAGCAGTTGAAAATGTGTGGTGGTGAGTTTTGGAAAAGACCTATTCCTCTTCATACAGCAATGAAGAGACATATCCACCAATGTACCACGCGGAATCGTCGTCCACCTGCAGTAGAAATTACTTCCGACAGAATAAATAAAGTAATCAAAATCTAATCGTAGTACATAGAAGATTTGTGTTCATTAAAAATGCCATTCATTACGGCCTAGTATCAGTAGTCCGGTTTAGTCCGGTTGACCGGACTGTTCGGACTTTTCAGTCTTAGTAGTTCGGTTGCGTGCATCAGTCGAACATCTGAGCCGCTCTTGTATCAGTAGTCCGGACTAATTACTGGACTACTGATACTTGGCCTTCATTACACACTATCTTCCTGTCTTACGAATTCACTATCTTACGATCACTACTTCTGGATCATTTAAATCTGAATTCTCATATAGACATAAAAATGTCGTAGAAATGACATCACTTGAATTCTTTAAAAATAAGTACACAATGTTGTATTTCTAAAAAAACATCCCATCACCATCTACCTAAACATAGTTGCATAACTGGCTCTAACAACAAAATCCCACAAATATTCAAATAATTGCTATGCGTAGACACGTCTCAGTTACGAAATATTACAATGTAGCGATAAAATTCATATTTATTCAAATTACTTCATTCATAAGCCGAGTTCCCTTGCGCAAGCGTGGTCGTCTAGACCAGTTCACTTAGAAGCTTAACGCGTTGCGAAAAGCGTTTTGACATATCACACGCACTCGATGAATCGTGCCACGGTCACGATATGCGGCAATGTGGGATTCTATTTTATGGAGAAAAGTGGCAAAAGCGCAAACAATTTGCTTGATGACACGTCCATAGCAATCCACCTGATAGTGAGTGAAAACTATCACCCTGACACATTCGTGGCTAATATCAGTTGAGAATGATGAACGTTGGTGCATCCTCTGATGCGTAGTCTACCCTTAGTTCTTTAAAGATTTGTCCATAGATGGGGAATACGGAGTATAACGGGATGATTTTATATTCTAAATCTAAACGCGTAGGAATAGAAGGTAGATTATACCTTTTATACGCGTTCAGAGCCCATTCAGAATATAAAGTGTGTACAAAACGCTAAAGTTTAAAAAAGTTTTTCCCGTCCCACTACAGGAGGTCTTCTTTGGAAGAGGATGGTTTGGAACGGGCAGTAAGAGTAAAATGAAACAAGAAGTTTATTTTATTCCATTCTACTCTCATTCACTACTATTCAGGAAACAGAATTTGGAATAAATGATTTATTTATTTGCAAGATACACCAACAGCATTTACACGAAAAATACAAATGATAAAAACTTATAAATTCAAAATACCGCGTGCAATACTTTAATGGGTGCATACAAGTTCAACACAGAGGCATGCGAGTATGATACCTACAATACGAGCATGATCCAAAAAAAATAAATTTAAATGTGGATGTACATAGATCCGATTAAATAAGTGTGATTGTGATAGACTGGTCATTACGTCATTTAAAAAAGACAATAAAAATATCATTAACACACTAACAAAGTAAAAATCTTATTATGTTAAATTTCAATTAGATAAATTCTAGAAGAATTACTTTGGTAACCTCAAGAATAGATTACCAAGATTGCTATAATACGTTACTCGGTGGGGTCGTTTTAAGGCCGATCACCGATAAGCCTTAACCTGGTAAAGGGAATTATCTAACTCTATAGATCTAACTTAATCCAGTTAAAACCTTGGAAAGTTAATGCTTTTACTTGAAACATTAGCAAATTATTAGAAACGTTTTAAAAGAAATACCGTCTATACACTTAATGTAGAATATTTAAATAAGAAAAGTAATTCAGAAATTACTTCATGTTTATAAATTTCTTTGTAAATCTTCATCTAGGATGCAATGGTAACGTATTCAAATCCCTGATCGAATTTGTTACTCTTTCAAATATTTGTTCGTTTACATATTAGATGCGTTTTTACTGTCACGTAGAAAACGTTTATTTGGAATTTAACTAATAAATGATTGTAAATAAACGCGTCAAGTAAAATAAATGAAACAAATTTTATTTAGGAATTAACAATAAAATAAGTAGATATATGCATTTAAAAAAAACAATCGCAAAAGTTGCGCAAAAATAACATAATAGATATCTAAATAATATTCTCTTATTAATTAGATTTCTATGGTATAATACAGTATTATACTAGCAAAACCCGGTAGACGTTCTCCTGCCCGTGTATATGATTTTTGCGATCGGTTGAACGGTATAGAGGTTGATGTGCTGCAGCGCCATCTAGTGGCGAGTTACAACAAAGTCGATAGCTCGAAAATATTCTCCGTGCTCAAATACCTATGTATACCAATTTTCATGGCGATCAATTGAACGGTATAGAGGTTGTTGTGCTGCAGCGCCATCTAGTGGCTAGTTACAACAAAGTCGATCCATATCACGTGGGACCGCATGCTCGTCTGCCCACTTCTCTATAAAAAAAAATTAAGGCTAGAATCGAATGGTTTTGTGTACATTAGCGTGTTACTAACTGTACATACAATGAATTGGATAAACAATATCAACGCTACAGTAAAAGTTAAAATAAATAGTTACTAGCTCGTCTCCTGACGTCCACACCGAACGGTATCATAGTGTGCACAGAGTATTCCGAAGAACAGCTCCCACCTATACGAAAAGGGGAATTAGAAGGGAATAAAAGGGATTACGAAGGGAGTCAATCGGGTTAAAAGTGAATAGGATTTTTATTTATTTATTCATACAAGGTACACCAACAGTACCTATACATATAACAAAATTGTAACATAAAACTAATTCTATTATAGCTTATATGAATACCTATGTATGTACACAACATTTATAAGTAAAATCGTCCTCTCGTGTTTGTATAAGAACCGTGTTAACCTGTAGTAGTAGATAGGTACCTAGTTTTAATCTAGCATCCCTATACCTACATATGCAAAGCACAAAATCAATATTTGTTTGATACCGCTCGAGAACAAATAAAATTATTTTATTGCGCTTTTCAGTGTTGTGTGGACGAAAACGATTAAAAATTAAACGTTAATTTTTCCAAAAAATTGTAAATTTCAAGCTCTCTTTTGAGCACATAAAAGTTTTTTTTCAATTTTTAGCATGGTATACGAAAATTGTTAAAAGAAAAAATACTTTAAATACTTATTTTAACCGCCAAAGTTTCAAATCGAGTTTTCTCAAAATTATGATATATTCAACGGTTTTGCTATAAAGGGAATTCGGAAACATTTTAGGTTATTTTTTATCATCTGTCCAATAGTTTTCAATTTAAAGTGTTGTGTTCTGTGTGCTAGCTTTTACTCATATAATAAAGGTGGATATACGCACTGATCATCCTCGCGAATCCGAAGTCGCATAGCTTGACGACACCTTCGCTTGTTAACAGAATGTTCTCTGGTTTCACGTCGCGATGGATGCAGTTGTGTCGGTGACAGTACGCCACGCCCTGCAATGTCTGCCAGATGATTTGCTTCGCGAGGAGCTCGGGACAGCCCTGAAGAAAACGAGATTAGTACCGAATCGAAGTTTGGACGACCAAGCAAAAAGGGTCCAGATAGGCGATATTGGAGTTATGAGCAAATGTGGAAACTAAAATAGATTTCTGTCCACATAACCTAAAGAAAAGGACAGATTAGATAAGAATTATTCAAAATAGTTCAAAATCACAAAGGTATATTTCAGAAATTCGAATATTAAAGTTCTAATTGACTGCTACATAGGGGTGATTTATTATGAAAAAACATGTTTCTCACTTTACTCTTGACTCACACATTATACTTAATCAAGTAAATAAAATAAATTATAACTTGATATAGATAGGTCTAAATAGAGTAAAAAGGGTCTACATTTCAATGTTTAGTACGAAATGCAACTTAGCAAGTCTAAAATATGTGAATTAGAAACATTATAATAATAGAAATGTTTGTGGCATGATATGGTATGTACGACCGTAGCCATACTAAACAAGTCAAATCAAGAAATACTGAAAGTGGCAGCAAATTTGCAGATGGGTTAATTTTAGGTTCTCTGGTGACTGACAAGAAATAGGGCTCCCGCTACCATGATTTACTGCCCATTTAGTATTTTTTTGCTGCTCTTTCAAATACAAGCCTGAAATAAAACTATTTTTACAGCAAAATCCTATTTTATACGGACGAAGTCGCTAGTAACAGCAAAATAAAATTGTATAACATCCTACCTACAGTTTAAAGTAATAATTTCTAATGGTATGCGGTAAGTAGGTACTCGTAAAGCAACGTGACCGTCGAGTTAATGGCATTGCTACGGGTCGAAGTGTTCACCCAGTAATTTACCGTGGATCGATGAGCCGTTGACCATTTCGTGTACGAGTTATGTCTGTTAATACAACGAGTCACAGTTATACAACAAACAAAGTCAATAGCATAAAAACCTTCTCCATGAAAAAATACATATATGTGCCAACTTTCATGGTGATCGGTCAAACGGTGTCGAAGTCTATTGACATCAGATATACCAACATCCTCTTTTATGTATATAGATAGATTAGCTCTGATTGGTACTATGTATTTATTACGTTGACAATATAGTCAGTATTTTTGTAGTGCCTATGTAATTTTGACGTTATATGAGCAAAGGGATCTTAGATATTATTGAAACATGCTTTAACATTTGATATTGAAGATAAAACAATAAAAATAGTTATTATTTTTATAAAATTAATATTTGCGAAACTAAAACCGACAGAAAGGCCCCTTTTCTCATATATTTGCACACCTGCATGCAGATCGAATACTTTTTTTTATGTACGAAGGCGGCAGACGAGCATACAGTTCACCTGACGGTAAGTAGATACTCTCGCCCATAAACATCCGCGATACATGCCAATATTAGTCCGAAATGACAAACGTTGGCACGCCCCCGGATGCGCTGCCCACCTTTTGAGATATAGGAATGGATTTGGACAAAAGGTTGGGAAAATGGGGAGGGATATGATGGAAATGGGCTCTGGCACATCTCACTCACTACCGAAACACGTACCCACATTAGGGACATAAGATAAAGTGGAAAATGCAGTATATTTCAAGGTAGTCTTCTGTGAGAGAAGGGTAACGTGGCCAGTCGAGCACGCCCAGCGGCTGTTAGATTGCAACGTGAACTCTCCGCCTGACTGCTATACATTTATCATTATTAAGTAGGTAGGTAAGTATTCTTGCAAATAAATTTAAATTTGAATTTAACTTTTTATTCATAGCTGTATTATTCGGCCTATAAGTACCGACTTTATTAATCTTACTAAACCAGCCTACATACGGTCGGCAGGAAGTTGGCAAAACATCTTGTGCAAATTTGTTATGCTCACAATAGATAGCAAGGTCACGCCACGCTCTGTGAGAACGTTGTTATTTCCTACATACATGCAAATAAACTATCTTCATGATGTTTAAATAAATTACAAAGAAATGTCTACTGCCTAAATCCTGATGCAAAGTTTACGACGCTACTTTCTAATTGGGATTTTTGTATTAGATACATTTCTCCTACGAGTAACTGCTTGAGAACTCACGTGTGATGCCCCTCAAGATACAGGAGCAGTTAATTATTGTAACGTTATCAGCGACCAGTGTTCATAAATACATATGTGCACCATATATTTCGAAATGTCACATTAAAAAATGTTCGGTGCACTTTTTATACGCGCGAGAAACGCAGCAGAAAACCGCTCACTGGGGCTTATAAGACGTTTAGGCCTTTCAATTTATCTAAAATATTTAAATAATAGCGAAATATATCTTCCCGGATGACACATGCCGTCAATGTTTATCCTCCTGGCAGAACATAATTTCAACAATGAATTGTTTGAAATCGACAGACGATCCACTTCACAGTTGGCGCCTTAAAACGGATACATTAGGAAAGAAAGCAGTTTGAAACAAACAAGTTTTTATACCAGTCGATCTTGACCTTTATAATTGTAAAGTAAGAAAGCAGATGCAATAGGGTTACCACGGAATCTGCATAATTGACTTCGAGACGATAGCATGCAAATGCGATTAGGGTTGTCGTACGATTAGATCACAATAAAATTAAAACTTTCATTTTTTTGTGAAAGGAGGCGGAGGGGCAAGCAGCCCACATGATGGTGAGTGGCTACCGCCGCCCGTGAACACTTGCAACACCGGGTGGTATGCGGGTACGCCGCCGACCTTGCAAAATCCTATTCACTGCCTTCTTCAAGAACCCTATATCATAATGGAAAGACCTTTTGAGGTAGTTCGTTTCGCAGCCTACGGGTTCGCGGTATAAAACAGTTTTTGGACCACTTACAATTAATATTTCACATCGATGGATTATATGGTTCGTCATATGTCAAATTCGACCTATTAGAACGGCCCAATTATAGTACGTGACACTTCCGTATCGAGAAAATGCGAATGCACCGCACTTCTGTGAAGAAAACAGTGATTGTAGAAATCCGAACTGGGAAAATTAAAATAAAAAAAAATCGCGTACTGTTTGAGCTACCAGAGCTTTTATACCGTGAAACCGAGGATTGTAGAACGACCTACCCTCTTCAGGTCTTGCAGGTGTCCATCGGCGACGGTAACCACATAACAGCACATTAGTCGTCCGCCTGTCTGCCACCCCTAATATAAAAAAAAACTAATCTAACATGACACCCATTTCTGGTGTTGTAAAAGGCAAAACAATATTTTTTTTTTACTCTAACATGTATTGATTGCGCTGGACAAAAATAATTTGTATCACGCAAGGTCGAGAATTACTGTTCTTCCTTAAGAGATAGTTAAGTAGATTTAAATAATACTTATAAATGCCTGTCAAGGATTCCGGCGGCATCTGGAGAAATTAGTGACTTAATTTATATTAATTATTTATTTACATTAATTTTTTATAACAGTTTTAATATGATTCATCATTTTTCTGTGTTTAATTTTATGGTTGACTAATGTCATAACATAACATACGAGTATATGCATATATATGGTACATATAACAAATTCAATTCAATAATGTACATTGTTTTGTTAAAAGCTTAGTCAACTCATTTCACAACCTTTTTTATTCATTATTTAGAGAAATACATAATTAAATAAGCAGAAGAAAATACTGAATAGGCAGACGATAAAGAAATAGGAGTTCCGTCGACTTTGTGATAACATTCTTAGTAAAAACATTTTTTTTTTTATGGACTAAGGTGGCAGACGAACATACAGTCCACCTGATGGTAAGTGGATACTGTCGCCTATAGATCAGTTATTAAAAAATAGTTTGTTATGTTGATCATGATTTACTGCCGTTTTATTAGGTATATTTTTGTTGTTTGTTTCAATATAAGCCTTTCATTTATTTAAAAACCAGTTTTCCCAATTTGGTAACCCTACATAAATTGCGGCTAGATGTTTGTAACAGTTGTTTCGGATGTCACTTAACGGTAGTCTATTTATACGTAAGTACTCAGAATGACTCTTAAAATATTCTCTAAGTATATCGAAGAGGTAATTAAACTTGTAATACTTATATGCAATTTGAGAGAGATATTTTAAGTGTATTAAAATTTAATACCTTTAATATACCTGCAATTTCTCTTCTAATTAAAAACAAATCTGTGTTCGTGTTAGAAAATGCGCGCTACGAGAGAATTTTATACTACACTAATATTTTAGTGCGACTTTGTCTTTGAACTCGATTCAGTTGGAAAGACATTAAGATCTTATACTACAAAACAATACAATCCGTGCGGATCGAAATACAATTCATACGGTCTTATCCCATTTTTATCCCAAACTTTTGTGTATTTTGGCTCAAACTGATATAAATATTTATTCTGGGTGAAATTTACGAATGTTTTCCCATTATTGCGGAATGAATACAAGAATATATTTCAACAATTACTATTGTATTTGTACCTTAAGAATTTTTCACAATAAAACTAATATATTTTTATTAGATAACATATCTCAGTCAGTATTATGTTTTAACATTGTTCTTTACACACATATACGATCGAATCTTCTTTTCTATCTGTTCAAAATATATCTCTATTAAATTCACCTTTTTTAAATTCACCATGCTACGCAGTTATTGTCGCAAATCTCTACGCGCAACCTATTTACACACCAAAGGACTTACGGTCGGCGCTAGATAATGTTCGACAGGGAAATCTAACATTATATGTTGTAGCTGAGCAATATGGCATACCAACTAGAACTTTTCATGACCGAATGAAAGAAAAGACAGAACTAATTAGCAAAACTTTGGACAGATCAACTGACACTTTAAAAACAAACAAGTTTCTTATGATTTAGATATACACACAGACGTCCTCCGGGTAATGATGTTCAAATCCCATTATTTCATATATATGTACTTATTGAACCATTTAAAATGATGTTATTTCGTAAATGTAAAAAATAATTGTATACATTGTATTTTATACTACGTGTATTTTTTCATGCCGTGAAATTTCCGAAATAAATAAATATAAACAGACATATAAGACAAACATACAAACAAAAGTTCTAAAAACTATTCTTTTTTAATTAATTCAATGTACAGACTTAAAACTATTTTACTGTTTTAATAAGTGTATAGATTTGATACAGTAGCTATTGTTCTAGTTTTTTATTGTAGTTTTGGATTAAGTTTTATTAAATTTATTAACAAATGTTCCGTGAGTTGACAATTATTTATTAACAATGATAAAGTGATTCCGCTCGTTTAGCTTAGATCTTAATTTATAAATACGAGTTTTATAAAGCTCCTAATTTGAATAATTTGATGTCTCATATCAACTCTCATGCTCCTACGAGTACGTATTTTTGTTAGATATACATATTTTTAATGGTACCTGAGGCTTAATCTCTAAGTACAAGTTTACTTGTAATGTTTCATTCGTATTATTATTATATACGTATTTTGTTTTAGATATTACGAATATTAATTGTCTTATATAACTAAAAGTACTAAAGTAGTCTAGTATAGTAAAGTGGGGTAAGAACGTAATATCAAAATTACATTTTTATTAATTACTACACACGACAACGATTTTTTTAATCCGAAAGATTTATATTTTGTTGCAAATATATAGTCAAGAAAGTTCAAAAAATCATAGATATAACATTAATTGGATTAAGAAGATCTTTCCCCATTACATTTCTATCTTAACTCATGACATGTTTTTTAGATTGTTTGATTTCTATGAGAAAAATTAGAAAAACGACCCAAGCTTCCCGGACAGAAATAAACCTATCGACGACAATGTGTTGTTATTTTTGATAAAATTATAATCCTTTCTTGCCAAGCGCTTAAATACCCAAAATTAAAGGAAGGAAAACGTGAAGCATATGATATCTCGTAAAAAGCTGCCGCTCTTAGGGTGTGTTTCCACTGAAACGGAGCTGGGCGGAGAGGAGAAGAGCGGAGCTGTGAAAAGAGGTGGGTGTTTCCACTGAAACGGAGCTGGGCGGAGAGAAGAAGAAGTGAGCGGGGCGAAGCTAGTAAAGCGGAGCGGAGACGAGCTGTTTTGTCACATCGCTACCAATAAAATACTATGCGCCAGCGGCCTCGCTCCGCACTACCCCGCCCCTCACTGCTCCGCCCGTCTCCGCTCCGCCGCGCTCCGCGCTACTCCGTTCTATCCAGCTTGGGGCTGCGTCCTCATATATTTTGAACAATTCTTCTCCTCTCCGCTAATACTGTTTCCACTGATGCGGAGCGGAGAAGAGATGTGGATTTCAAACCATGTGATTGGTCAATTACGGCACGTCTCTTCTCCTCTCCGCCCATCTCTGCTTCTGTTTAAACGCACCCTTACGCCAATACACCCTACCTTTAAAAAGAGTGTACCCACTTGGCCAGCGTGACGTTTTAAGACCATCATACACAAGATAATGTGCATGAGGAGGGAAATGCTCAGTGAACAGTAAAAGGACTGGTCAATACGATTATTACTTAATTATCATTTTCATACTCTACTTATGTTGCCTCTTTTGTTTATCGTAAATGAACAAAGCCAGTACTGGCTACCTACTAGTTTGCAAACATATGCTGCTTCTTTTGTTAATCGTAAAAGAAGAAAGCCAGTACTGACTACTAGTTTACAAACATATGTTTACGCTTTTGTTATTCATAAATGAACAAATCCAGTACTGGCTACTAGTTTATAAATATATGCTACCTCTTTTCTTACTCGTAAATGAACAAAGCCAGTAGGTAGGTACTGGCTTTGTTACAAACATATGTAACAGCATTTTATCCGAATGTGCCTGCATTGCGATGTGTGATGCAAGATGAAACACGGTCAAGTGCATGCCGCGCCTCCAGCGAATATTTCTGTTTTGTTTTAAAAATTGTGATGTGTGGAAAATTCTCAATAATTACTTCATAACCTTATTAACCCATCTCATCCCGTGGGTATCGTCAAAGACGACTAATTGATAACAAAGCCGCTGCTACAAACCCTGAGAAACTACACCGCCTCTAAAAGAGTGGACTCGCCAAGCCGCTTGGCTAGTTTGGCGTTTTAAGATGCACAAGCATAAGCACTCGCGGCGTATGCTGAAGCGCGACAAGCTTTATCAATCCTGACTTATTTTGGCACACACATGCTGACATAAATCTATGGATAAGACGTCTATGAACATAAGTCGTGGATGCCAATGCGCATTCACATACCAAGTGTTTACAAATTCATAGAATAAACTAACTCTTTTTAGTCACTTCTAGTCATGAGTAACGATGCGTAGCGCGTGCGTATTTTAAATAACAAAAGGCATTTTATGGCGTGAATATTTGTGAACAACCTTCAGCAAAGGCATACATTACCCATTTAAAAGTCATTACGAAATTACAGAAAAAACTTATGACTTTTTATCGGAGGCCAAACAGCTATAGTTATCGACGAAAGCGTTATTAGCGTTATTGAATATACAAATTATTCATGTTTTTTTTATATATCTATAGGACAAAAGCAACAGACCAGCATACAGTCCACCTGGTGGTAAATGAATACTGCCGCTCATGGACATTCACGGCACATGCCAACTTCAGTCCACGATGACAAAAAAAAATGCCGCCTACCTTTGAAGATGCAGGAATGGATTTGAGGAAAGGATTGGGAAATTGGAGAGAGATAGGACATATAGGCTCTGGCATACCTAGCTCACTATCGAAACACGTACCTACGTACATTAGGGAACAGGATAAAGTGGGAAATGCAGTACTTAGTGCATTGCAAGGTAATCTTCTGTGAGAGAGGGGTAACGAGGCCAGTCGAGCACGCCCAGCGGCTTTTAGATTGTGTCGTGGTCCCTTCCCCTCCAAAAAAATAACAAAATGTTTAAATTCGACATCAATGAGCGTTGTATCACAACGCGTGAAATCTAACGTCCAGCGACGTTCTTCCGACGAACGTGATAATAATAATAAATAGCTTCGTTATTATTAACCACTTCTATTCCCGACTATACACCGTTAACTCTGCGGAGGTCACGGCCAGGGTTAATCTACGCGAAACATAACTACAGATACATACACACCTACAGATACAGATACACGGCCTACTACAGATACATAAGTAGATACACACCATTTGTCAAACTTGGCGAGGTGGCACGCGAAACCACGAAATAAACAAAGGACAATGAAAACCTTATTACGTTTTCTTATTGTATTTCATTTTTTATTTAAGAAGAGATTATTTTATTTTCTTAGGTTTTCGCGATTACTATACATAGCAATTAAACCACTTTGAACGGTTTAAATCGCGTATATTTAACATTATTTATATCCCGACGTTTCGAACACTTTGAAGTGGACGTTTGCAGTGGAGTCAGTTACCCCGTGACCACGTCCACTGCAAAGTGTTCGAAACGTCGGGATATAAATAATGTTAAATATACGCGATTTAAACCGTTCAAAGTTGTTTAAGAGATTATTTTATTTGTTTTTTTTATTTATAAAGGAAATTGGTTTATCTGTTTGGTTTTATGTATTACTCTATTGTTTTGGGAATTTAATAACAGCTGAAATCTATCTGGATCCATTGGACCATTCCCAAATACATGTCTGTCCAGATGTGCATGTAGGTATTAGTTGTAACTTTGTTTTCTGGAGATAGTTAAGAAGTATTAATGGGTAAAGAAAACTGTAATTAAGTACTAAAGTTAAATTACCGCAATTTAACTGATAAATAATTAGTGATTAATTGAGCATCGGTGCGTGGTAAGTATTGACTAATAGAACTCGTTCTGGGGCCGACAACCCAAACGTGAATAACCCGGTCAAATGTGTCGACCAATCACGTGAATAACCTAGTCAAATATGTATATATAGAATATTGATGGGTTGTGTCATAAAATTTGAATAATTAGTTAAATCATTTTAATCGGTGCTACAAATAAAAGAATAAATCGAAGCTTTAAAAATCAACCAAAAAACGAAGTTTACAAATACCTATAGCTCGAACAATCAGCAAATTGACAGGTCATATCTATCGCAACACGGATAACCGATTGATAAGACGAGTCCTCGAATGACGACTAGAAGAAAGTCGGTCAAGGAGGGAGTGGCTACATCTGAGCAGATCGTGAGCGGTGACGGGCCTTGGGAGAGATCTACATCCAGTAGTGAAGAGTCGAAGTAGTAAAGTTTTAATATAAATACACCAAAACTTTCCGGAATAAATCCCTACACAGGGGTGAAATTGGATCATTAAATGCCGAAACTACCGTGAACGCCCTTATATACCGCGTTAAGTCCGAAAGGCAATAGAAATTAAAAAATGCCGAAACTTCAATCGCGAGGATGGATTTAATTTGGATGGGACCCAAAGATTGAACTTTGCAAACCCAGGTAAGTAGTAGCGTTTACAAACAAGCCTGTATACACAGTGATATTGTTAGTATAGTGTACAAGGAGCTTAATCAACAAAAACAAGTTCAGTGTGGGCAGGTGAATCAAAAACGAACACGTTGGAGGGTAGACAGATTTGTCTGTCTCAATAGCGACAGCGCCTTCACCCGCCTGCGCAGTCTCGCCGCGACCGCGGTTCATGTATCTGGACCCAAGTATCGGCAATAATAAATAAATAATAAATCGTGAGTAACCCGTTTACATAACAATTATTATGTTCAACCACGATAACAAACATGATCTGTATAATCTTTAATAATAAATAATATTCTTTCATTTATTAATAATTAATTCATTTTTGTGAGAACAGAACTTTCAGACAATTTATTTATTTTTATTTAATTATCTTTATTGCACACGATCGTGCAAAAGGTGAGTTTAATGCCTTAGGATATTCTCCACCACCTAACCTTTGGGTTAAACTGAGAGATACATTCGGAGGTGCGATTAGAAGTATTATAAATAGATATATAACTTATACGGCAACAACATAAAATATACATCATACAAATAACAATGTAAACAATACTTATTTATTTCAACCACAACGATATGGGGTTCTTCAAGGAAGCTGTGAATAGGATGCAAGTGTCCATGGGCGGCGGTAACACTTACCATCACGTGAGACCGCTTGCTCATCCGCCTACTTTTCCTTATAAAAAAAAACTTACCGATCAATTACACATCAATTTTAAAGACAAGCACACGTGAACAGATGGAAAGGGTGCATAAACCATAGCTATCCAAATAGGCAAAGAGCCTGTGTTAGGATACGCTATAAATTTTCGTCATTTTGTGGGTGTTTACTTATATATATATTATTTAAACTACTCACAGCCGGATGTTTCTCAAGCTCATGAAGCACGGTGTGGTCACAGTACTCGAACACGAGATGGAGTTTGCGTTTGCGTCGGAACACCTCGATCAGATTCACCAGGTTGGGATGCTTTAGGTTCTGCACGGAAACAATGTTACTTTAATAACGAATCACTACAATTACATATTTATCACTTATAAAAATAAACCGATCAGTCAATAACATGTCGAGCTATACGCGTTCAGGGTGCTGATGAGGCTGCCGAGGTTCTACAGTGCTTCTCGCATGTGACGGTTACCAAGGGATCATGCGGAAGTGATATGCGTCCATGCTGAGCCGTGTCCGCGGCACCACCAACAGCATCCTGAGCACAATCTCAGATAGGTGGGTCTCGCCGATGCTGGCCTGTTGGATCCAGCAATACTAATACTAATTTTTGAGGGGGAGAGTGCACGCTGCAATCCAACAGTCGCTGGGCGCGCTCGACTGACCACGTTACCCCTCTCTGCATGTACTAAATTTCCCACTTTATCTTATTTCCCTAATGCTATGTGTTTCGGTAGTGACTGAAATGTGCCAGAGCCCATTCCCATCCTCTATCCCTCCCCATTTTCCTTGCGTTTTCTCCAAATCCATTCCTATATCTCCAAAGGTAAGCAGCGCATCTGGGGGCATGCCAACGTTTGCCATTTTGAACTGATGTTGGCATGTATCGCGGATGTCTATGGGCGACAGTATCCACTTACCATCAGGTGGACGGTATGCTCGTCTGCCGCCTTCGTACATAAAAAAAATACTACATTTGTAAGTAGATTTCTACGAACATACGAGGAGAAATCAAAAAGTAGTGAGAATGAGATAGAATATAATGACTATTGATAACTTAATAATTTATTTTTCTACATAGTCTCCGAGTCTCTCTACACACCGAGTCCAGCGCTTTTCCAAGGCTTCAATCCCTTTCAAAAAAAAGTTTTGTCTTGGTCCTGCAAAAAGCTCTCCACGGCATCTATCACCTCGTTATCGTCTTCGTACCCGTTTCCCCTTAAGTATTCTTTCAATTTGGGGAACAGATAAAAATCGCTAAGCGCCAGATCTGGTGAATAAGGGGGATGGTCAACCAATTCGAAGCCAGCTTGTTGAATGGCAGTCATCGCAACTGCCGAGCTGTGCGCGGGTGCGTTGTCGTGATGAAACAGCACGCCCCTTCGAAGTTTCCCTCTCCTTTTCTCTTTGATGGTATTCCTCAACTTGGGAATTAATGCTGCATAATATTGGCCTGTAATAGTGGTTCCACGCTCCAGGTAATCGATCAACAATATCCCTTCTGAGTCCCAAAATATTGAGGCCATAATCTTGCCAGCCGATGCTACGGCACGAAATTTCTTCGGGGTCGGTGATGATGGCCGTTTCCATTGTGAAGATTGCTGTTTTGTCTCGGGATCAAAATGATGGACCCATGTTTCGTCCATTGTTACGAAACGAGACAAAAAGTTTTCAGAATCTTCTTGAAACTTGTCCAACAATGTCTTCGAAATGTCAAGTCGATTTTGTTTCTGACTGTCTGTTAACATTCTCGGCACCCATCTTGCGGAGACTTTTCTCATATTCAAAGATTGTTTCAATATGGATTGAATACTTCCATATGAAATGCCCGTTTCTTGAACTAAGTAATGGATGGTAACTCTTCGATCGTTCAATACAATTTTCTCGACTTTAACAACATTTTCTTGGGTGACTGACGTCGATGGGCGGCCGCAACGATGTTCGTCTTCCGTGCTCGTTCTCCCTGCTCGAAATTGAGAAGTCCACCTTGCGACAGTGGAATACGGCGGAGCAGACTCTCCTAATGTTGCCTCCAAATCGCAGTGAATCTCTTGCGTCGTTAACTTTTTTAAACAGAGGTATTTAGTAACGGCTCGCACTTCGTTTTTCTCCATTTTCGAGAACACGTTCCGACACGAAGCAAACAAATGACTACATTCAGAAAAAAAACAAAAGAGAATCGAAGACTTTTTCTTTATTAATATTACAAATATCTGAGCTATGCCTGCCAGTATTTATTTTTTTTCTTACCAAGGAGTATATATGTCGTTCTCACTAATTTTTGATCATCCCTCGTATATACGGTATGTATTTTTCTGAAATATAATGATTATAATCTCCTGGTATCGTTATTGTCGCCAGAGAATCTAACCCACGATTAAACTTGCTGCCACTTTGAGTATTTCAGTTCAAAAACGTGTTACCATTCGCTTGTATACCATTAAACATTTAACAGTAACACCACAGCAATAATTAGCGCTTCAGAATGACACCATTTAATATTAACACTTGTCAATACTGATAAATGATAAGTGCGCCAGACCAACGCACATGGCACACTTTCTATATCAACACTTGAATGGTACAACTTTATGTTCTTTTATCAGTCGGACGGCTTGCTCGTCCTCCCACTAATCTATAAAAAAAAAAAAAAAGTACTAAAATCAAATTGTTTTGGGTACATTAGCCTGTTGCCAATTGTACCATCATATTTCCGCCGCATAGTCGAATACAGACGTTTTTGTTTTTTTATTTGGAAAGGTACAATAAGGTTTCAATTTCGTAGAGAGCTTTCAATTTTCGTTCAATTTCGTACACGCTGCATTCCCAACGTTAGAAATCAGGGTTCGTAAAAATCCGATGTTTATAATAAATATCAAAATATCCGATATTTGATATAATATATCCGATGTATATCATGTACATACGAGTATATAAAAGAGACGCGAATTTCATTCTGTAAGTGGTTTAAATGTGTCAAAATTGTTAAATTGAAGTTTGAGTTTTATTAATAGACTTATTTATTATATAGTAAAACAAAACAATAAAACAGAGTAAAAATAGAGTAACAAAAAATTAGAGGCTTTGAGATTAATAAAGTCAGTCTACTTAATCAACGTTCAACTAAATTATAATTATTATTTATGTCCGTATAATAATTTAATAGCGTGGCAATTGCCAAAATTCTAGTATTACTTATCATCTACTTATTTTTACTACAGTGTTCTTTTTTCCAATTACACCTTTTTTAACTGACGACATTTTTTCTTTTGACTAATTTCTAATCAATCAACACGGTAATCAACTAATTTCTATTTATTATCTTGGCATAAAGTAGTAGGTTTTTGTATGATTGTTTCAATTCCAATCGGACTTTGTTGATAACCAAGTTAAACAAAGTTATCTCATAAAAATCAAGACCAAATGAATGTGGGGAAAACACGAAGCACTCTATGGGCACTCATCTGTGACGCGATACAAAACGGGCGGCTCCGTTGGCCATCCAAAATCAAAACATTTTGGTACATTTTGGAACACATAATATTGCCCTTCACGTTTCCTCCACAGGCAGTGTTATTGAATTTTAAATTAGAACAAAACGTGCGAACCGTCCACATGTGTTTAAATGACCATTGTTGTGCTAGAAATATTATTTATATATTCAATTGTAATTGTATTAGGTCTGTACTTTATGTAAGGAGTTCGCAGGAAGTTGAGTGACTCATATTATTATACACTTAAGTAAGTTATGAATCCTTATACCAACTAAAGCATTTTGATAATGATTTAATATAACTTGCATGTTGGCAACATGATGTCATTACAACTATTTCATGATCACACTTCACGGAGAAGTAATCACAAAAGCAACACACAATATTTTAGCATCCAACCACTAAAACAGCTTTTGGAATATGACATGTTTCCATTAAAATTTACTTATTGACGTATTTTGATAGAATAAGACTAAGGCAGAGCGCCCATCTACAGTAAAATTGTACAATAATGTGATTATACTATATTATTATTAAATCGCATCTTGCACCAAAACGAGTTTCAATACATCAAACGATCAAAAATATTACGCAATCCTTGAAATTGCTCAATATAATACTTAGTGTACCATAAACCAATAATGGATATTGGCAACATTCCTATTTTTGCGAGCATATGAGGGTTATTAATAATAATTGTTTTAATAGAATTAGTCGTAGTATTGATTTTGATCCCTTTTGTGTAACTTCACATTTTCCCAATTCTTGTAATAACTGTCAATATTTACTTTTTCAGACAACTTATTAATAATCGTTCAGTAACTATACATAAGTGAAAACTTATAATGCCCTCAGTAATCATGTAATTGAATGAAATTGTAACTTGTTAACTATAGCCGTAAGTTTTCCTATGAGAAAAAAACTAAAATAGATCTAAAAGTCTAAAAGTCTATATAGCTAAAAGTCTATTTAAAAAAATGATTAAAAAAACACGTATAGAATCGAAGGAGATGCAAATAAAAGCTGTATTCAAATTCAGATTAATATTTCACAGAAACAAGACAGCAAGACGATTAAAACGTGACTTATTGTTAACAGCACCTAAACAGCAGTTAACGTACACGATTAAATTATTCATCGATCAACAGACAATGCATTGTCTGTTATCATTCCGTTAGGAACATTGTTAAAACCATTTATCGCTACCTATTCCATCAATTCGATATAAAATCGATGTTACTAATTTATCAACATACACCAACAAATGTTTGGAGGATTCGTCATCTATTAGGTTAATGACAAAACTTGATTTTGGAAATTGATTTGAACTCGTTTCGTGATTCAAAATAGGACGTGTTGTTTGTACTTGTTAACGAAACTTTTTGTTTTTCAAAAGTGTAAAACTGAATAGGAATATACAATGTGTCAGCGACATAACGCAAAACCTGAAACATGTCAACCAATTTAAAACAAATAAAACCGTTCTAGCGAAATGTAAAATTATTTTAAGGAATAAATTGGTCCTATCTAAAACGTTCGTAGTGTTCATTATTGAGACCTGGCGCCTAGACGAGGCGCGCTCGTGGCTCGGGCAACGCGCGTAGAATAAATGATATGCTAGATAGAGTTGTACTATAAATTATTTTAGAAAACCATTTGTATAAACTGTTAGAATCGATTCTACTCTTGATAGAGCAACCGATTTTCAGCTATTGCGTTATTTCATTGGTACATTGTATACAATGGTTTTGCATATTCTATAAATAATATAGGTAATTTACGTTACATTTTAAATAACTTTACGTTTTAAAAAAAACTTTACGCAATGTGTTTCGTACTCCATCGTACATCTACAGTCTGTTCCAATTCAATTTGCCGAAAACAAAATCAAATAAATGAAATATCTCAACATTTAGCATTAAATTTAGGCAAACTTACAGTTTCTGTTAAATAAAACACAACTAAATTCACAATTAAATTCAACGTACCAACACCTTACAGTGCTCAAATGTGGTTCTTCATGTTCCAAAAGCATTTTGAAGTCGAGAACTGCACTCTTGGGGAGAAAGCGAACTTTTGAAATCATAAAAAATAATCGCTCTAAATATTTTCTTGTTAATTCCATTTTCAGTGCAACAGGTGAATTTCGATTATTCATAAAAAAGTGACGAACGGTTTCCCGACAAAAATTATTGCATTCTATATAATTGAAGTTTTATATTTTTTGAAAACGTGACATGCAAAATTCAGATATTTATGAGTGGCCAGGAGTGCAAAATTCTCAGCATATCCTAAACGAACTCTTCGTACTCTAAAGACTTATGCTATTCATTACAACTGCTAGTTGATAATGAAATAGTATTATTGACATTAATTTTCATTACCATTAGATTGTTAAACATTTAGTTAGATAAAAATTTTATTGTCTTGACACTGTTTTTTTATAGTTCTGTTAAATTTCAATAATTAATATTTTTATGCTAATCGAAATATTAAGAGATATTTCTTCTGAAATTTTAAGAAACAAATTAAATCAGACAAAATCTCATTACTCATAGTCAGTTGTTATTCGAGTGCATTCAATGATGGCAAAGTATTCACAGCTGGCTTGCGCTTGATACGCCTCATCAAAGCACTTACATAAATAACAAAAATAATACCGATTATGTAAGAATTTAATCATCAAAATACTGATATGTACGAGTACTTACTGATATGTATTTATTTAAGCAGAGCAGAAGGTACATTACAGTTGATAAAAATCAATGCATAAACATTTTTAAATAATAACAATAAAGTAAACATATTTAAAATAATTTCTCTAAAATCAAAGTATAGGTATCCTCAGAACCCTCTCAGAACCCGCTCATTCGAGAAGAAAACATCAATATCGTTATGCCTATTGATTTCAGACGGTAAATTTCAGACGGTAGTTCAAAAAAAAAAATTTCAGACGGTAGTTCAAATAATTTCTTAATAACTCAAGTGACAAATAAAATCAATTAGGCACCCCGTGACCACGTCCACTGCAAAGTGTTCGAAACGTCGGGATATAAATAATGTTAAATATACGCGTATTTAAACCGTTCAAAGTTGTTTAATTGCTATCGTTATGCCTCGTTAACATTTTATTACCGTGACACCGGTCCATTACTTTGGAGGTTAGTACGAGATGGAACCTCCTCCAAAAAGTAATGAGTATACGCGCCGATGTACTGATTTAACCCAACACGGCACTGAAGTTGAAATCGCATATGGCTTTATTTAAAGCCTATACAGTTTATTTAAATTAATATTCACATATAAAAGACAGCAATTAAGGTTGAAATGTCAAATAGCTTGATAGGTTTATAAAATTATCTAAAGCGAGTCAGCGATTTCGAAATTTTCAACCAACTTTACCTTTAGCATCCTTATCTCCCTCAGGGCAATCTTCCTGATCAACGGGTCGTCCTCGTTCTCGACGAACTTCTTGACGGCGACTATCTCGCCGGTGTCCCGGTTGCGGCACTTGTAAACCAGGCCATACGAGCCTTCGCCCAGTTTGGCCAGTTTCTCGTAGCGCTCCATCGCGCGGCTACTCGCGCGCGACCTGACATGCAAAAACCTTTTTATAATCGATTCTTTCGCGAATTTCACGTAGGCACGGGTATTTATCGTATCATCAGCCCGTGTCTCTCCATTGCTGTATGTAGACATGCAGAGTATAACTGATCAATTTCCTACGCCTGAAAAAATAAATTACATTCAAGATTATCATTTAATTACAATAAAAAGTTTTAAATTTTTTTGCAAAACAAGCTCTAGTTTCTAGTTTTTGCTAATTTTTTAATACTTTTCATACTTCATAAATTATATTCTGATATTTTTACAAAAACATTAACTAACATTCCACGTTAAATTCAAGCAGAAACCATGACTTCAGGCTTTCTCAGATGCACTATACATATATATGTTTATATAATATACCTCCAGCATTTCACTGTGTACAGCCATGACTGCTACTGAGGCTAAGGTTCCACTTCCGGAGTTAGACCTCCTTTTGATTGCACAAGAGGGTTTCGGGTCATAGTCTACCACGCGGACCTATTGCCGTTTGATAGAGGTAAATTGAAACATTCATAAGTTCATAAAATAAATAATCTATACCTACATGTAATAAAACTGTAGAACCAGCGTGTCTGTACATTGAATATATTTACCAAAAACTGATTGGACGCGATGAAGGAAGAGTATCAGAATACAAAAAGTGGATTTTGAAAATTTTTGTGTGTCTGTTCTTTTTATATGTTCGAACACACTAATCTCCAAAATTACGGAACGGATTTTCATGTGGTTTCCACGAGTTAATTAAGCTTAGCCCTTTAAGCTTAGCTTGGCGCTTCGAATAGGCTTTGTTTCATCGAAATCGGCTGACGAGAAGGAAATATATCCCAATTTAGAGTTTAATAATGGAAAACGGTACTTTCAAAACTTCAACAGATAGCTAGCTGTCCATTCTTTAAAATGCCACGCGTACGAAGTCGCGGACACAGCTAGTAATTAAATAAAATAACTTAGGTATATGTTGTAAATCAACATCAAATTGCAGCGTGTTGTGCAGTTCACAGGTAGATGCATTTTCTACAAATATGTTTTAATTGAATGAATTGCTCACACTTCTGAACGTGGACTATCTCGCTTCTCCAGTCAGCCCGTTACAATGTTTGGTATAATCCAGCCGAAACGGTCATTAAAACAAAACAGTTGAACATAGACCTTTATAGTATCCATGTTATAAATAATTTATTTGCGAAAAACACGAAAATCTTTTAAAGTTATAGTTTGTAGTGGAATCGTGGAGCAATATTTAGTTGTGACGCTGTATTCTATTGTTTGTAATTTCAAGTATACTTGTACACTTTCACTTCTTTTTTCAAAATTTCTTTTTTCACAAATTCATTTCTACTTGTACTAATTTCATTTCATTAATGTTCATTAATGTTTCATTAATGTTTCATCAATGTTTCATTAATGTTCTTTTTTCACAAATTTCACTTCTACTTGTACTAATTCCATTTCATTAATGTTCATTAATGTTTCATTAATCTTTCATCAATGTTTCATTAATGTTCTTTTTTCACAAATTTCACTTCTACTTGTACTAATTCCATTTCATTAATGTTCATTAATGTTTCATTAATCTTTCATCAATGTTTCATTAATGTTCTTTTTTCACAAATTTCACTTCTACTTGTACTAATTCCATTTCATTAATGTTCATTAATGTTTCATCAATGTTTCATCAATGTTTCATTAATGTTCTTTTTTCACAAATTTCACTTCTACTTGTACTAATTCCATTTCATTAATGTTTCATTAATGTTTCATCAATGTTTCATTAATGTTCTTTTTTCACAAATTTCTCTTCTACTTGTACTAATACTTGTTCCGATAGATGAACTTTGCCCTTCTATCTAGGCATCTAGCCTTTAGATTTATCACGCTGCACTGCGGTGCTACAACCAGTACACCCGACCTACGTCAGTGACGTTCTTATCTAGGTTTAGTGCAGCAGAATAAATTGTTCTACGATTAAAATCCATTTTCATTGAAGTATCCGCCTTTTTACCTAAACACCAGAAGCTAATAATTAAGGAAAAAGACTTGAATGCACTTCCAGTATATGTATGTTTTCTGATTTAAAGCACCACGAGCTTCGTTGAAATGAGCATTTGTTTGGACGCTTGTGTCATTCCTAGCCTAGCCTAACCTTAGGTGTTGATCACTATCAAATACCGGACTCTAAGGTCTGCATAGATCTTCACAAAATTGATTCCAATACCGACTGTCAAATACTATCCACATCAGGGGCTCGGGCCTATAAGTTGACACCCATTTTTTGGGAGCCGAATTTAAGAGATAACCACAGATATAGCGGAATAGATATCGCAGGCTGTTCATCACTGCGTGCCCTTAGTTAACGCTAACGCTAAGCTGTTACTTCTTGCGCTGCTCGTTGAGTCTGCTCCCGTGTACATAATATCCATGGCTAGCTAGCCATGACTGGCTAGACTGGCTAGCTAGCCAGTCGTTCTCTCAGAACACAAACTTTAAGTTGTAATATCGTACGTTTATAGTTATTGCAAGTATTTTTCTAAAATATTTCCTAAACATCTTTTAAGTTTTTTTTTTTTTTATAGAGAAGTAGGCGGACGAGCAAGCGATCCCATGTGGTGGTAAGTGTTACCCATCGTCGCACCTCCCAGTGTGCCTCTCCGTTCTACCCAAAGGTTCCGGGCATTAGGCTCGCTTTTTTGTACTATTAAGTGCAATAAAGTTTTTTAAATAAATAAACGAATAAATAAAACGCGTAATTGCGTTATAACAACCAATTGTAAAAAAAGTGGTGAACCGTTTCAAGAGAGACGTTTCGTTTCATCAGTAAGTGGTATTCCATCACTAAAATTTAGTCACTGAAGTGACATGTTTGGTTTCCATACAATTTTACGAACTTTCGTTGCCGTCTAAGGAGATAACAATAATCTAACATGTAGGTACTTACTTTGCAGAAACAACAAAGGGCGATACGATAGACCTATTGATTTCAACATTCAATCTCATTTTGATGTACTATTGAACACCGTAATTTTGCAGTTGTATCCATAAATTGAGGAATTCTAGAATTCAATTTGTAGATTCTCCGTCAGCTCTCCAGCATAATTTCAATTGTGCCTTTTAGGTGAAACGGGTTAAAAGATCTAATAAATTGAGGTAAACATGTAAACGAAATATTATCTAACCAAGATCATTGGTAGACTTTTCTGACTTCTTCTAACGGACTCTATGGTCAAGAAGATTTTAAAAAAACATTGACATCGACTCTCGTCACAATCCTCTTTGCTGGATTTTCCTTTCAGTCCAAAAAGCGATCATAAAATAAGGGACCAATTTCAGTATGTATATATTTTCAAAATATTAATAAAAAAGTAAATAACCTATAGATGTTCAACCCTAGTCCGTACTACTGAGTTTATATTTAAGCAGGTATAGAGTTATCAATAATCACTAGCTCAGCGGTGTGGGACATGGTGATGCGTGGAAAGCTGACGATATCGCGTGACCAAGAATAAAAAAGTCCAAGGGCCTTTCTTGAGATTTTCGCGATTTTCACACATATTTATCTATTTAAACGGGTTTCAGAGCGTATGTTTACCTTATTTATTTTAGTGGAAGTTTCGGTTGAGTTGGGTTGTACCAACCATGCTCACGAGCTGACTGATTGGTCTTCATAATCCGAAAAGTTGCGGCACATAATCTGAATAATCCAATAATTTGAATTCGATCCACGTGGTGAATATATTTGGTAAATTAATTATATTGTAGCGATACAGTGTTCGACAAATTAATTGTTTAATTTATGTAAATTTCAATAGTAAATCTTTTTCTGTATATGGAGATTTTTGTGCACCTTCTATCGCGTGCTAGTCAATCGCCACTCGCCAATCATCTCCTAAGCTTCCTACTAAGTGGTTCAGTTTAACATATTTTTATGAATTACGTGTTTAACCGAGTGAGATGTGCCAGAGCCCATTTCCATCCTATCCCTCCCCATTTTCCCAACCTTTTCTCCAAATCCATTCCTATATCTCCAAAGGTAGGCAGCGCATCCGGAGGCGTGCCAACGTTTGTCATTTCAGACTAATATTGGCGTGTATCACGGATGTCTATGGGCTACAGTATCCACTCACCATCAGGTGAACTGTATGCTCGTCTGCCGCCTTCGTACATAAAAAAATTAATTAAATAAAAATAAAAAAATATCTCATCGATTAATTAATCAGCCTTCTGATACACAACCAACATAAGAATATAAGACAACAGCCTCTATGGTTTATAATAACCAGTGGATTATAGCGACTCGAAGGTCGAACCCCCCACCCCTCGTTGCAAGGGGAGGTCTATGCTTGGGACTCTATAATCGAATATATTTCCAGTTTTAGACAGAAATAAGACGCAGCATTCCCTTTTCATCGTTATTCGTTTGTTCGCCTTTACTCGTAGATGAAGCTCAGAGATGCTCAAACTTTATACCTACTATTGGTGATCTACAATAATAAATTTGGACGGCAAGCAATTGGCTAGACTAGGCAGGAAAAAGAACAACTTTTATTAAAGTGCATTTATTGCACACAAATACGATAGTTATATTATACAAATAGTCCCTTTTACTGTGAATTGTCACTACGCGATAAATGAATTCAAAATTACATATCGCGGTAAAATAGTAAAAAAAATGATTGATGGTGTGAAATAATAATAATATAGTAGGTAAATTATATCGATGGCGGACGGAGATGGAGGGAGATAAGTGATTTCTTTAATGCAAATAGTATAAATTGTAGATAATGTAGAACGATTTCGCCGAGCACTCGCGGTCGATCGTTTGAACACCCCTGATAGAATTGGATAGTGGTGTGAAATAGTAATAATAAGTAGGTAAATTAAATGAATGGTGGACGGAGATGGAGGGAGATAAGTGATTTCTTTAATGCAAATAGTATAAATTGTAGATAATGTAGAACGATTTCGCCGAGCACTCGCGGTCGATCGTTTGAACACCCCTGATAGAATTGGATAGTGGTGTGAAATAGTAATAATAAGTAGGTAAATTAAATGAATGGTGGACGGAGATGGAGGGAGATAAGTGATTTCTTTTATGTAAATGCAATGTATAAGTCTACATTGTAAATGTAGTACAATTTCCGTGATCGTCCGAGCACTTATGATCGATCATTTGAACACCACTGATATAGCGGATATTGATTCCAGAAGTGAATTGATTGCAGATGAACAGTTAATGTTGTAAGTAATCATATGTATTTCTAGTATTATGAGACGTAAATTGATTAATTACTCTTTTGATTCAGTTAAAGGTTTTGATTAGAACATTAAAATACGTGAATTGATTATTTAATTACGCGTTTATTCTTCTCGAAAGTGTAAAAAGGAAGAGAGCTAGGGTACAAGGGGTGAAAGGGGGGCCGGAAACTGCGTTTCATTACCACAGTTAGCACACAATAATGTAACCTAAACCATTCGATTTTAGTTCTTATTACTAGCATCTTAAATTACCGATGAGTATAAGTTAATCTGCTGCTGACTGTACACTTCTTTGTACAAACCTGGCGATTCGATACCAGCCGTTTGCCATGAAGTGAAGATAGAAGTTAGGTCTGTATAGTATAGTATATATCTATATATCTGTATAGTATATATCGGGGATCTAGTGTTTAATATAGACTAACCTTTACCAATGGCTTCGCTCGTTTGGGTCTCCCAATACCTAGACAGATATTTAGACTTCAGTATAATATTTCTACAATATCATACCATCATTCAGATAGAATACAGTAATTGCCTCCTTATCCGTTATTTTTATAGATTTTAATAATGGATGGAATTTAAAATAAGTGACCTATAGCCTATAACGCTACAGAGCAATGAAAAATCTGAATAAATTCGTACCACTAAGTCCTGAAATTAGCACCAACAAACAAACTGATGACTAAACAGAAATTGTTCGCTATATTCTTCCGATCTCCTGTAGCAGGTGTCGTAAAACTCGCCAAACCGCTAGGCAAGCGTGCCGTTTTGAGGCCATACATCTCTCGGCGCACACCTCAATATGTAGGTATGAAGCCCGTGTCCAGCAATCAATGGAAGAAAACAATGGCTCGCTACCGTTGCGGTCTGTTATATATTAAATATTTAATATCTATACTAATATAATAAAGAGGGAGTGCGAATTTTGTGAGTTTGTGTGTATGTGGAGGGTAATCTCCGGAACCACTGCACCTATTTGAAAAATTCTTTCACCATTTGAAAGGTACACTATTCCAGATGGACATAGGCTATATATTGTGTAGGTATATATATACTATGTGCAAAAAAATTGCCGGGCATGCAACGCATGCCGGGCACAGCTAGCTATATATTACATATATAGAGATTACACGCTTTTCTACGTCTGCTGTAGCGCGTAATTTTTTAGAGTAATTAATTCTGCAGTTTCGTAGCGACGATATGTAAGAGGCCTACTGATGTTTCGTAAGCATATAAGCGATAATTTATAATTACAATTACAGCAATGTTTATACGTTATTTCCTTTAAAAAAACACGATAAATTAGGTAAGAGCGAATGAACGGGAATCATAATCTTACGATATGCCTCAACAACTTCTTACAGCACTCCGTGCGTGCTCTATCGCACGAACCTGAATGTTGAAAGTGCAGTATTTGTGAAATTCACCATCTTTATCTTTATAACCTGCAGGCAATAATGATAATTATTTAAAATAATGTATTTATTATCGTACAGCTGACTTTGGTTTCATAAAGTAGAGCTAGCTTAAAGCGTTGGTTAGACCATAAAGTAATATTTATACGTACCTACGAGTAAGATCCAAATAACAGTTTATTGCAATAATTGCCAAAGCTCTTAGGTGGTACTAAATTAACCTGGGTAAACCCAGTATTAGTCACGATTCTAACATTTCCCGTAACATATACACAAGTCCTCAAAAATAATACACTTAATAATTATCACTAGTATCGATCACCTATATCTAGTCTGGCCATAATTTGGGCCATAAATACCGTTGCAATGTTACAATGAAGAAAAATAAATCAATTACATTTGAATTTGGAATCCATCCGCTATGTATTAGGCGAATGTTTGTTTACCGGGCTATTGGTTATAGGTACATTGAAATGTCGTCTGTTTATGACAGAAAAGGTCTGGCCCTCCCCGCACTATTCGTACTAAACAAACGATTAAAGCTGTGACGGAGAGAATCCGAAGAAAGTCTGTCCGGAAGCAATACAGAGAGATGAATATCTACCTATTCACCTATCTACCTATGATATCAACTTAGCACCCAGAACCATGTCACGTATTTTAAAATTAGATTTACGGCTTGCTGCTTACAAAAGATGTGCTGATCAATTCTTAACTGATAATTTAAAGAAAAATACGGTTTAAAAAATCGAAACAAATTCTTCGGCGGTAGGTACCTACTTTAATTAACCTTTAATTAACTTTCTAAGAACATCTTGAAATCTTTAATTAACAAAACAATTGAGTTTTATCGAAGGTAGGTAAATATTTCGGAAAATATCAAACTTTTGGCCAGGGTATGTAATAGTGAAAAGTAATTGTTACACCATACTATCACCCCCTGAAAGGAACTGTTCTATTTACCAGTAACCCTGATAGTAGGTATCGATATATTTACAGTTAAGTATTATTGTTTAGTTAAATAAATAGTTAAATGAGACGTACCTCCTCGGTAGCAGCGGCAGATTGTTACCGAATAACCACAACCGTTTATCACCGAACCATTTCTCCATACAGGACGCCACGTTGTTCCACAGTGTGAAGCCTGAACCGTGCAAAAGAACAATAGAATACTTCATTCGCGTTCTTGAACTAACACTTGAGCGAGCATTCCCGCTAAAAAAATGTGTCAGAAATCGGCGCGAAAGTGAGTTGTTGTTTAATTTTTGCAAGAGACGTGTTCCTTCTGAAGGCAGTGAAGCTTTTGAATATAGTTTAGTATAATATCGATCCATGTTTTGTTTACAGTTTGTACCGAGCTGTATACATGACAACCGCGGTGGCAAGGCAAAACGTAGGCTAGGAGCTTGGATATTTTTTTTTAAGATGCTGTTAGAAAATGTAATCGAATTTTCTAGAAAAACAAGTGATACATAATTGTGTTAAAATACATTTTTTTTATTGTACCTATCATAACTTGTATTGTCTTGAGATCAGGGGAGCTCAAACTGTTGATCGCGGAAATATTTCTACATTACTTACAATGTAGAATACATTTATTTATTTATTCATTCCCCCCATAGCTGTAGCCCCATGAACGCCATCGATAATTCACCTACCTAATACTATTTTACATCACCACCTAATTTTTTTAACTATTTTACCGGACACGCTATTCAAATCTATTTATCGCTTTTGTTTCGGAATGACTAAATTATTGTGGCCCTAATGGCCTTTCAAGAGTCACCGGACATGGGTGCTTATCGCGTAATCATAGTTCGAGTACCAACGGACTATTTCTGTAACTCGTATCTGCAATAAATGGCAAATTTAATAAAAGTTGTCGTTTTTCGTTCCTAGCCTAGTTGTCGCTTGCTGCTCAAACTCTTTGCTGTAGATCGCCGATAGTATAAGTTTGAACATTTCTGATCTAGATACTATAATGTCGCCCTTGTCGATTACAGACGAGTCAAAATCGTTTAATAAGGAAAATCAAATCCACAAGCATACAGGTTTTCTCAGGTAGTTTTCCAAATCCGTCGACCCAGTGATAATTAAAAAATCCGTATTTATGAAGAATTTCTTTGTAAGACCTGCGGTTTGAACTCACGACCTCACTGATGCCATCTTAAAATAAGTACAGTACGATAAAAAAGAGTTGACGAAAAATGAGGGCGGCACCGTCGTGTGGCAACATATAAACAGCGTATTAACCAATTTTGATACTAATTAATATTTATGTCATCTAGCTGTTTTTAGTAGTTGAAGGAGGTAAACTTTAGTTTTTTGCTATAATACCATGTGATTTGTAATACATATATGATGCATACTAATATATTAGAAGCATTTATTCCGATTGCTCTCTAAGTAATATAGAAAAAATATCAAATTGTAATTTTTAACCTACAAGGGTTTTAATATAGGTAATAAAAGAAATAATTATAATTTTGTTTAAAAATTAGTCCGATAATTATTCTAAATCTAAATACTCGACAGTAGGAATGCTTTCTTAAATTGGCTTAGGCGCAATGTTTGCCTGTGAGATATTTGGTTATGCTGTTAAATCAGCTTTGTCGTCTTCAAATTTCAATTCGGACTCTGAGTCATCATTAGAGCTGTCCTCACCAACAGGTATAACGAACTCCTCAAAATTGTTTATATAAAGTTCTGTCACCTTCGTAATAATATTGTTCAATTCTTTTTACGTGATCACAACTCTGCTTGCAGTCTGTAGCAGTTATACTGTTAAATGCCTCCTCAGTAAGTTGCTTTATGTCTCTTGTTTCTATATTCAGTGATGCTACTTTGCGTTTTGTCATACACCATATTAATTCAAAGGGATTTAAATAGAATTAATTCACAGTTGTAAGGGTACAATTTATAGGGGGAGAGTGCACCCTGCATTCCCACAGGCGCTGGGCGGACTCGACTGGCCACATTAGCCCTCTTTCACAGAAGATTACCTTGAAATGTACTGCATTTGCTACTTTGTCGTATTTCTCCAGTGTACGTACGTGTTTCGGTAGGGATTGAGATATACCAGCGCCCATTCGCATCCATCGTATCCCTCCCCATTTTCCCAACCCTTTCCGTAATCTGCAAAGGTGGGCAGCGCATCCGGGGGCGTGCCAATGTTTGTCATTCTGGACTGATGTTGGCATGTATCGCGGATGTCTATGGACGAAAGTATCCACTTACCATCAGGTGGACTGTATGCTCGTACTGTGACTTTATATTTTATTGCACGAGCGCCACGAATAGTTTTATTCGTGACGAATAAATTAAACTGTAATATTATTTCCTAACCATAAAAAAATAGTCAAAACAACACACAACGTAACCACGGAGGCCAATATTTACGTGAGTTTGACACTTTTCTTAGTGTTGTCAGTGACATAAACAATTTGGTTCTCTAATAATTACTTTCTAGGTACTCTTTTTTGACACACTGTATCCCCTAGGTGCATAGGGTCCCTTTTCTCAGAGCAGATAATGTAACATTAATACAATATTTATATATTTATTAAACATAGATATTTAAATAACATTGATACCAAACATTGAAGATTTTTGTGATATAGCTCCTAGATTATAATATTTTCATGACCTTAAGCATTTGTAGTATTAAGAATCTACCTAGCTACTGCGTTTTATCGCAACAATTCTTTCTATAAATTTTTCATATGTGTACTATTTACCAGTAATCATATGAGTAGTACGTAAGTACATAGTCATGTAATCTTAGATAAAAACAATATTTATTTCGGTCTACGTTACATAATTTTATACTTTATTATAACAGCAATAATATAAATTATAATAATGTAATTAGAAAGATTCTTACGGAAAAAATCGATAACAGAATTGAAAATTGAAATCAATCTTTATTCATGAAAAAACAACTATCCACTAGGGGTCATCCATAAATTACGTCACACGTTAAGGGGGGGGGGGGGGGGGGGGTCAACAAAGTGTGACAGGGGGGGGGGGACGAGTCATAAGCTTCGTGACGTCACATGTATAAATCTAAAGTATTAAAACAAACTTCAACTCTAAAGAAAAACTTTAAAATATTACCAACTCCATCAATATTATTATAAGGTTGTTTTAATTTAATAATTTCTAAATTTCAAATTGCAAAATATGTGACGTCACTCCAGGGGAGGGGGGATCACACAAATGCGACCACCTGTGACAAGAATGGGGGGAGGGGGAACTCCAAAAATTATGAAATTCGTGTGACGTAATTTATGGATGGCCCCCTAGTAACTATCACACTAAAAAATAATTTAAAATAAATATTAAAAATATAATACATGTTTATTGTACAAAATATTAAAAAATAGGATGTATACGGATACCTATTCATAAAGAACGAAATTAGTTTGTTTATTCTAGATACTCCTGGATGACGATATTCTAGATATAATATTAATTATTGTTAGGTAATAATCTGGGTAAATATGAAATGAGCAAGAGAATTTGAATTTGCAGTACCGTACGTGACCACCATGTTCCGCTCCAACCTTCACAGATTCACCAATATTTCATTTTCAGAACCCTATAATTTCGAATATTCCAGTCATTAGAACACTAAAAATACTTCCTTTTATTCCACTATATAGTTACCTGTATTTAGATATAGGAGAAATAAACCAGTAAACCTCTAATATTTATCGTCTCCTATATCATCTAGTACAAATGGTAGACAGACAAACGTGTAAACAGACGTTGATAGGTATGTAGTACCTACGGGTGGAAATAGCTCAGAAAGTCAATATCCAATCATGTCATAGATAGAATAATTGTAATATGTAATGTAAGTAGGTATGTAATATTGTAATATTTACTCCAAATTTATTCATAAATGCTTTGCATTCTGAGTAATTAGGTAATTTATCGAGAAAATTTAGTGAAGTAGGTAGGTACTGGTAAATACAAGTTTCTGTAGCAAATACTGCAAAAACAATCATTTTAATACTAAATATACATTGTATACATGTACAATTATTACATAATAACATAATATACATTGCCTATTTTAAATTATCATATACATTTATATATATACATTAGGGTGTCCCATGACATAAGAGGGGATATTTTTGGGAAATCAGATACGCATATCCTCTATTTATTTTACATTTGGTCCTAATTACTCTTTTCTGAAATATGATTGCCTTTGGATACGGGAACCCGTGCCGACTTGATGTCGACTCAACTTACAACTTGAGATTTTGGACTGAGGTACTATGGATTGACTTACATTGACACCAATTGGTCCAAATCGTACATTTATTACTATTTTACATTAAAAATAATAATTAAGTATTGAGCATATTTTCTTTTCAGTATCTCTTTTACAGTCAGGATAAAACTTTCTGTGCTCTTGTACCTACACAACGTAACAAAAATTGTTTTTATTCCTCCTCCACCGTAATCAATCCATGAGTCTTGCATCAACTTTACAGCCCTTTCAGCTGTATCGTTTACTGCTTTAAGGGATTACAGTATTTTTGGCTTCTAAAAATGAGACGACTCCGATGACAAAGAACATTCGTGGAGAGAACTGCCATCAATTCTGAGACGAGAGAACAAATAGGTACTTGTTCTTGTCTAATATAAACTCATAAAATCATTCTTATAAATAAAAAAAAAATAGTTAGCGTTAAATTATTGAAATTAAAGAAATTACTACACTATTTATTATCTGTTAAACTAACCGTACAATGAACCACAAAGGTCTTCCTTCGATGGAAATGTATCGTTTTCCTAGTGGTCTATATATTTCCTTGGTTAAATTTGCCACCATATTTACTTTTGTTGCTTGATCCACCTCATCGTTAAATAGTTCATTATCATAGAGCTGCTTCATCAGTTCAATACGATAAGTGTTGGCTAAACTTCTGTAGAGCTGCTTTCGAAATACTTATGTCATCGTTTCTGCAAACCTCTTTTCCAATCTGTGATCGCATTTCAAACAGCCTGCGCCTATTCTTTGCCGCGGTAGAATTATTTAGTTTTTGGCACAGCAATTTTTGGGACACTATTAAAAGTACATATATTTTATATCTTTTTATAGTTTAAATTATCGCGGCCTTTGCTAGGCGGGCTAAGGGTTGCCGTAAATTGTAGACTAAGGGATGCCGTAATTGAATATTTTTTAATCTATAGAAATTTAATAATGGATACCAATAGTTCGATGAGTGTCATTATCACTATTAATTAAATAAAATATCTTTCATTACATATTTTCTTTCGATCATTTCAAAAATATCAAAACGACGTTTTAAAACCTCCGCAATCTGCAGTGTTATCATTACCACATTTTCATGTCATCTCTTTCTGTATTGTAGACTTTATGTATCCTCTCGCTCTAGCATGGTTGCACAGATGTTTTGCGGCCATCACTTGCTCATTCTGTCAAACTGTGTCGCATAATACAGTACCCATATTTACTGAGCTCCCTGCGTTTTCTCTGTCGATCAATGAATTTGTTTTTGTTGTGTTATGTTATGACTATTTGAAATGAAAACAATTCAATTATCGGTCCACTAAAAGTGCCAAAAATTTTAGTGTGCTACGCCAAGAAGACAGTGTGCAGAAACTATATGAATTTGGCTGTGATGAAATACCATTTCTTATTTTGCAAAATAGAAGGTTTAGCAAGGTCGTGACAAAATTCTGGAGCTGTATTTGTGAACTGATGCGTTCTCGAATTGTTTTACGTTGTTTTGTGCATTGTGTTTTTGTTTTGTGATAACAATTGTGTAAATTCGACGATGGGGTCGACTGGGTTGACTTTGGCAGATTTGCCGAATATTTTTATCATGGTAGGCGCTCTCGTCGCGTTATTTGTGATGCTGGTCATACTCCTCAGGTGAGTCTAGAAAGCTTGTATAGTTTTTAAAACATAACACAGTCAAAATTAATTTGTTTATTATTATAATTATAACATAAAACATGTCTATTGTCATTTCCTACCAATGAAGTCATCAACTGCTTTGTTTACAACTGTTTGTACCGTTATCTTGCTTCAAGTGTGCCTTAGAGTTATTTTGGTAAACACTGTTAACAATGGTGAAAATTCCAATTGAAGTAAGGCACAAGTCCACAACTTTCCATCAGAATATTTTAATATTTTTTAAATGTGTTTTGTAATTTTATCATTGTTATTTCTACCACATAATTTATCTTAAGGTCTTTAAGATCAGAACAATAGCTGTAACATTAACAACAAAGTTTTTTTAAAACAGTTATTGTTTTACTCATCCTGAAAAGTATTTGATTTGTCCTATGTCAATTGAAAATTTTATTTGGCAGTGGTATTTTTAAAAGCCAAGCTGTATTTGTAGGCTTCAGAAACAATGTTATAGAAAAATGTGTGGATGAATGATGCATAATGGTCTTTCCTTATAATTTATTTCCTATTCAGGCTGAGTTCCAATACATATGACAATCCTTTGATAATACAAATCATTCAACAACTCTTTTTGCATTATGAATACTATAAGGTGGTTATGAATACTATCAAAATGATTATGAATTATGTGCATTATGAATACTATCAAACTTAGGCTAAGAAAACATATTTGGTTGAAAAAATTAATATTAATTTATCAAAGCTCAAAATGTAACAAAAGAATATGAAAATAAAAACAAAATTATATTGATTAAAACCAACAATTAAATAATATCCTTTTTATACTAGGAAAAGTTTGGGACTGAAGTACATAATAGTAATAAACAATTTTTATTTAATATTTTCAAGAGTACCTTTTTTTAGTTTCGTGTTAAAAATGCAGTGACTCTTAAAGAAGACAATAGGTGTCACCTTGTTTACCAATAGTGTTTCTTGAAATTCTTTCGTTTCTTAATAAAAGGAATGATTACTGAATACACATTGGAGAAACTAATTCTGTCCTTCATTATTATAAATACAAATGATAGTTCAGCTTCAGATTGAGCATTATTTTTTATGTATAATTTTCTTTACACAATATTTGATATTTTGGTGTTGTATATAAACATTTATTTTATTCATTTATTTAACTTCATTGTACTTAATGCCATATGGTATTTTCTACCAGTCAATCACCAGATCAAACAAATAAGAAGCTGGTGCAATGCAGTTATTTAAATTGTATGTAGTAATAACAAAGCAATTTGATTATTTTGTATTTCTGTATAGTATTAAAGTTTTAAATCATTGGATACTCATATTGGATATAATGTGAAGATATCTTCACTATACCCAGGTTGCAATCTTGTGAATCCTATGAGTTTATGGTTTTCCAATGGAAATGACTTTTTATTAGCGTTCACTGAGATTAAATTGATTTATTTAAATTAATTTGTATTTTCAAGGCATTACAATGTAAAATTTTGTATTTCGTATTAGCAAGTTACAAATAAATCTTACAAATATGATACTTTTCAGCATATAATTTGATCATGTAAAATAAAGAGAAAAATTTTGAAGGCAACAACAAGGTTAGTTCAGCTGTCATTCATTACAAATGTTTAGCTCGGACACATGGGTTGGTAATATTAAAATTAAGAATGTTATTAAAATCATTTAGAAAGTAACTATTCAAAATGCAAAAAGAGATCCTAGAGAGCCCATGGGCGGCGGTAACACTTACCATCACGTGGGACCGCTTGCTCGTCCGCCCACTAATCTATAAAAAAAAAAAAAAAGAAAAGGAAGTAAATAGTTTGAAAGTAAATGTATTAAAAGAATTATATAGCAATTATTATGGATTAATATGTTACTAAGGTTACAGTGGTACCACCGCATGTCAGTTTCCAAGGTAATGAGGAGGCTCACTGTTTAGCCAGATGAGTTGTACAAAACTGTATACATTTTTCAGTTATGACTTTTTATTTTTATTATTTGTTATTTTTCTCTAAATATAAGTTATGGTGTTATAACGAGTGGAAAATTCATTTTGATGATTTGGTGCAAAACCAAAGGAATCTGGTACAAAACAGTACAAAGTGAGCCTCTTCATATTTCTTGGTTTGTAGCTGCTAAAATGGGCAGAGCTGATATCATAATTGCTCATAGGTTGCGATCTGGTCACATTCCATCCATGTTCTTTTTTAATGGCAAAAGTTGGAAGTCCAAATTGTGAAACTTGTGGAAAATTAGATATCATTTATCATTGGCTGATGGAACAGAAGAGAGATAAAAGATTATTTTTTATGTTTAAATTTAAAATTAATATAGGGATGTAAGTTCTTACAGTACAGCTTACTACACAAGATTTTGTATAGCTTAGCCAAATGAACTAATGTAGTTTAATTAGTGTTGTTATCATGGGGTTGACATGTCCGAATATGGTTAAAGTCCCAAAAAAAATAAAGAAAAATAATCAGACAATAACATAACATAATCGATAGACAATAACATAATCATAATTGAAAACATATCTTGGTATTGTTACAAATAATTGGTTATAAAAACAAAATTTGTCTTAAATGGTAAAGTTTTAAATGGCCTTAATGCCTATATTAGCTGCATCATCATAACTATACAATTTTTACTCTGTGACACAACTAAAATAAAAATCTCAAATAGTTTTTATGTTTATGTTGGTATCACTGATGTCACAGAAACATTACCTTTAATTTATATGAATAAAAATGAATATTAAGAGTTAAGTTTATTTAATTTCCATAAAATCCAAGATGTACAAAAAATCAGATCTATGAAAATAATCGAAAAGAATCGATTATGTTATATTTCGATTTAATTAGTTTCACATCCCTACTAGTGTCACTAGAGAAACGTCCTATGATTCATGAGATCGCGGCCCAAATATAGTGATGAGTCACTGCATATTTAACGCGAATATCGTCGATTTTTGTTAAACAAATGTGTATAATAGAATTAAATGTAATATTGGCAAATGTGATCTAAACAAAGGGACCTTATTGTCTATATAAACTTATGAAATTTGAATAAGATTTTTTAACTTACAATTTTGTTGTTTCAAGTTTCTGTCCAAAGATGAAGTAATATAAAACGGTGTAGTTTTTATAAATCAGGTCTCTTACTTTAATCCAAACATGGAGTTTTTTGTTAACTATTTCTAATTCAAAAATATTGCATATAGCTTCGTAAGTAGATGAAAAAGATACAATGGCTATCAATGTTTAAACTTGAAACTTTAAACTTTTATCTGCTTGAAAAAGAGACAACTGACATAAATAAGCATTTGATTCATAGGTCTGGATAAGTAGACGATTCTCAATCTTAGAAATTCCACCAGTCGGTCTTAGTTAAGCCAAGATTAATCTAAGTAATGTCTATTAATCTCACTCTTAGTTTTTAAGAAATAGGGCTCCCAGGCTACAGACGAACTGAACTGTTCCTACCCGCCCCACACATCTCTGGGCCGGCGCACCGAAATACCAATTAGACCCATTTGACATGGAGTCGTATTGCCAACGACGTGCTGTTCGTATTGTCAACGATCCCACTCTCACGGGCAGTTTAGAACCCCTCAGCGTTCGGAGAGATGTTGCATCTCTCTGTGTGTTCTACCGCCTGTACAATGGGGAATGCTCTGAAGAATTGTTCAATATAATTCCCACCTCGGGTTTCTACAACCGCACCTCCCGTCACAGAAGTGCGGTCCATCCGCATTTCCTAGATACGGAGGTGTCGCGTACTGTTCGGTCCAAAAATTATTTTATATCGCGAACCCGTAGGCTGTGGAACGAACTGCCTCAAGAGGTCTTCCCATTAAACTACGACATGGGGTTCTTCAAGAAAGCTGTGAATAGGATTTTGCAAGGTCGGCGGCGCGCCCGCATACCCCCTGGTGTTGCAGGTGTCCATGGGCGACGGTAACACTTACCATCACGTGAGACCGCTTGCTCGTCCGCCCTCTTCTTTACATTAAAAAAAAAAAAAAACAGCGTATTGGCTAATCAAGACTTTGCACAAATACAAACTCCTTTGCAGCTCATTATCAACTTATTTAATAAGCGGTTAAGTGGCGCCGACCGCAAATATAACGTTGTAGAACAAACCTATTCATTCAGTTAGTTAGAGCAACAAAAAATAACTTTAAAATCGTCATTATAACTCGTTTATGAACACAAAAAATTATTGTAATCGTTCAAACACCTCATTACAAACACGTCCAACCCCCGCACACATTCAAGTTGCCGAGCTCTTTAGCACGCTGCTTTGTCCTTTCTGTTCTTTGATATTATATTCCCTTTAACATTTAATGTCATCCAGGACTGATCAAGATTGTTCTATCAAGATCATACCATGGTAATCCGTTATTCAAAAAAATATAATTGCGATGGGTTTTTTTTTAAAAAATGGACCTTATTATCGGTTCTTTTATTTGAGATTTTGAGACTTTTATAACAATTTTAGAAAGAATTAAAAGTTTAACAGGCTTAAAAATCAGATGTTAGAGTATGTTTTTATTTAAACTGAATCACACATACTCCAAAGCGTCAACTACACGAGCGAGTTTCTCGCGGCGACATGTGTATCGCCGCGTGTAGACGCGCTCGATGATAGCCATATGGTGGTGTCCATATTGAAATTAGTGGCACGGGCGAGAATATCGCCTCGCTCGTGTAGTGTTGACGACGAAGTCACGGGCACTGTTACTACTGCTAGTATTCTATACAAAGTTAAATCCAATATACCTCAGTGTCTCTGCCCACAGGAACATGGAAGTAATCGGCATCGTGGGAGAGGGTCGAGAAGACGAATGGAGAAGAGCCATGCACCCACCAAGACTCCTAATGCAGAAAATCCACATACCATTCACAATTAAGTTGCAGGAGAACACAGCATTAGGATACAGTGGTATGTATAGTATATTCAACTTATTATAAACTAGCGACCCGCCCTAGCTTCGATTCGGTTTATAAGTTTTTTTTTCAAAATTTCAAAATAAAATATAGCCTATATTAGACACGGATAATGTAGCTTCCTATTTGTGAAAGAATTTTTGAAATCGGTTCAGTAGTTCCAGAGATTACCCCCAACATACTCACAAACAAACACACAATTATTTTACCTCTTTATTATATTAGTATAGATTAAGCAGAGTCCACATTTGTATCATTTCACTGTTGTTGCGTATCACTGTATCGTATCCGCGACATATGTCTTAAAGTCGTATCAAGATTGTGGACACATTCTTTACTTCCTTATCAGCACCGCGTATCATCCTATAATTTCGCCTCCATTTCATTGACACTTTCCATTCTATTTCCAGTGATTTGATTCCATATTTCGTTCTACATTTTGTTACCCGAGTCCCACAGAACTTCCTTGACTCTACACAAATCGATAAATTTGATCACGAGTATTTTGCCGATTCTAAATTAATGCACGGAGACACGACTATGTCCCACGACTAACAGATACCACGGGCCAAAAAAACCGACTCGCTACTTATAAGTTCGTATCAGGCGGCGTATCTCGTAACTGTGTATCAAAACACGTTCATGAAGACGTCGCGGATACGATTCCGTGATACACAACGGTGAAATGATACAAATGTGATATTTTCTTAGGTTTTCGCGATTACTATACATAGCAATTAAACAACTTTTAACGGTTTAAATCGCGTATATTTGACATTATTTATATCCCGACGTTTCGAACACTTTGCAGTGGACGTGGTCACGGGGTGACTAATTGATTTTATTTGTCACTTGAGTTATTAAGAAATTATTACTACCGTCTGAAATTTTTTGATCTACCGTCTGAAATTTTTTAATCATAACATTATTTTTTAATCATTTATAGACGGTAGTTCAAAAAATTTCAGACGGTAGTAATAATTTCTTAATAACTCAAGTGACAAATAAAATCAATTAGTCACCCCGTGACCACGTCCACTGCAAAGTGTTCGAAACGTCGGGATATAAATAATGTCAAATATACGCGATTTAAACCGTTAAAAGTTGTTTAATTGCTATGATACAAATGTAGTTTATCGTGGTCTAATCGTAATCCACCATAGTCTGGAGGTCTCTCAGAAATTAGCATCCAAGTGTGGTGGGACTAGAATCGATGCTTTGATTGGCGTTGATTGACACGCGGAAGGAAGGTGAACTGGCGAACGTAGATTGTGACGAAGATTGAGAAGGCCAATTTATATTATTCAGCCTATACTTTTTTATTACAGGATTCTATTCTGTACCATCTATAGCTGGCGTGCGTTGTTTGCGCGCTAATTAAAAGATAGTCATGAGAAGATTCAGCAATTTCTTATGATTTAACTATTAGGACAATTTCATTGTTATCTTATAACAAAAAGATGTATACATACATTGGGGACTACCAAATAAGACACAGTTTATATATAAGACTCACAATCATCTTTCGTGATTTAGCAAAATCACTAGGGACTTAGCTAAATTCGCTAGGGACTTAGACTTAGCTTCGGCTATTCCTACCTCTACGAAATACAGTATGGATATATATAAACTATATATAAATAATATATATAACTTCACAATTAAAGATATTATTATGACCCTAGTGGGATAGTGGCAATTTTTAGACCGACATACAGACCGAGGTTTACTAAAATTTGTCATTAACGTAACTTCCGTAATGATAACATTTTTCAATTAACTAAGTAGAAATTCAAAGAATTGTGATTGTTTTCTTCGATTTTTGTAATATCTCTGGTAATTTATAATATTTTTTTGCGAACCTACTGCGCTGTTCCATATTGCTCATGGAAATTTCGATTGTCTGAAGGATAAAATGATACTTTTTAAGGTCCAGTGAAAATGATTTTTTTATAAAAAAAATATCTCCGTAACTTTATTAGTTTATAGTTATATAGTTAAGGTTAAAGCAATAGATGTAAAATTGATAAAAATGCATTTTTTTATTGTCCTTGAATATTATTGATTTGTCCCTTACGTCAATGGAAATGTACACAGTCGTTATTTAAATTATATAGTACTTGGAGAAGACTCAGACGTGACTCGGATATGTAAAATTCTAAAAGTAAATAAATGTCAAGTTGTAAGTTGTTGTCAAGTGCAAAGGATACGGTTTGATACAAATGAAAATAACAATATATCGCAACATAACGCAGTGGTCTACATGACTTAGGACGTGTGGAAAGGAAGCCTTAAAATTAATCCTTTTGCTTCTTACCTTTAATACTCGAGAAATTTCCAGGCAAAAAAATTACGAGGCAACTGTTATAATATTATTAGTATGTATTATTTATATTTAAACCAAAATTGCAATGGCGTACCTTTTTCTGTTTGATCTGATGGTTGACTGGTAGAAAATGCCATATAGAATTTGTGCAATGAAGTTTAAATAAGTAAAAAAGAAAAACCTCGGAAGAGCAATGACCCGACAATTTGATCGGCCTCATCATACTATCAGACTTGATTGGACAGTCAATTATTTCGTCTTGATAAACTATTGATGTATCAATACACTCGTGCCACCGAATATAGAGATAATCAATTGCCCTAGAACTTCCGTCATAGCAGATTTTGGACTAATCTTCAAACGATGATATTTGCTTTCCATATTAGAATCTAGAAAACTAGAGACTTCCGAGTAAAATATTTTCGACCCTTAGTGACAGATAAACAGACAGTCTACCTGTTGATAAGTGGATACTGTCGTCCATGGACGTCAGAGTTACATACCAACGTCAATCAATAATTAGGAACACGTCCCCTAATGCACTGCTTAATATTTACAAGACTCATGATTTGATGTGTAGAGAGTATAACGGTATGGTGGGTTTCCTTTATCTCTGTATGCTCTTCACTCTATGCGATGGGACGGAATGGAAAGTTTGGAGTACAGTTCACGACGGAGCTTGTGCACTAATGATTCCTGTAACAAAAGACGGAAAGTATAAAACAATGAGAAGTCCGCTGCAATTACAACTACTTGCCTGTTTCGTTGAACCCTCCTAAGAAGAAAACAAAAAGTCTCTCGGTAATTTATATGATGAGGTCATTCACATTTACATTTTAGGAACAATGGCAACACCGAAACGAATGAAAAAAGTTTTACGTTCCATAGAATACTAAAATAATCTTGCAGATTGTGATCCAAAACGCTCGACGTAATGTAAAAAGACTTCTTGAAAATCTCGTTAATGGCATGAAAACTTATCCAATTAACAATGGCAAGTACCTACTGGTAAGACAACCTTCTATACATATTATAAAATGGTAACTTAGCCGTGTCTGTACATTTAATATTTTTGTAATAATGTTGCAGTGCAAATAAATTACGATTGATATAGAGTTCAAAACAAGATTTTCTGTATTTTTTGTCTCTCTGTCTATCTGTATGAACGCGTATTAGGCAAAAACCACTGGACGGATTTTTATGAAACTTGGCAAAGTATAACTTATATGGCGGGTCCATCATGTAGGATACTTTTTATCCAGATCAACTGTAGAGTTCCATCGGGCTAACTAAACATACACTAACATTTTCGCGCACGAAGTGTCGGTCGCTGCTCTTTGCAGTTGCAATCAACCCTTTCCACTGCTGTACATGGGACATGGGATGTGTGGCCTTAAAACGTTAAATTGCTTGTTTAAGAGTGTAAATACTATAAAATGTAATGTTTTAAAATGTACTTGATACGTGACGATAACAGGTAAAGGTGACCAGGATAGGTGTTATTCAGAAAAAACAATGACTGTTGCAATACGAGTCGATATTGATGACTATTATATATATTAACTTTCGATTCTTCCATATCGGAATATAACGGTCCACTACAGAGCATCGACTCTTTCTTTATAATTAATAATGACGGGATTTCGGACCGTAGTTTACTGCGTGTAGGCCCAAAGTACGTTAACACAATCTTTTGTATTTTCTCTAATACTAATAGATCGTTCACTTGTCAGATATTTGCCATATATATGTTTTGAGCATTGACTTCTAACCAGGGTTGATAAAAATTATGTTATTTTTGTTTTTTTCACATAGGCAACATTTCTGCTTTTAAGGGGGTAAATTAAGCTAGGCGGCTGGTAACCGGAGTCGTGTCGCGTCAACTGTCACTGTCGCCAAGTAAAATCTCTGTATTTTGTTATTTTTGGTTGTTTACAAGTACAATACAAATAAAAACTAGTTTATGATATGACAATGTATCCAGGACGAAAGCAAGACGAGATTTGGGTCATATTTGCATATACATAGGTTTGATTAACGTAAAATAAAGAATTATTTTATGTTTAATTCATATTTATATAATTTTTTATTGTAATCCAGTGAATTTTCCTCTTCCTTGATTTTAATAATTCATTGATTTAAATAAAAAAAAATGACTTGTTTTTTATCATGATTTAATAAAATTGATTTATATCACTCATTCCAACTTCTAACGAGTATAGTGTATGTACGAATGAAACACTACATTTTTTCTTCTTTTATTGTTCACAAAAATTTTTTTTTTTTTTTTTTGTTAGGAGAGACAATCAGGAAAAATCCTGCATGGGACACCTGGCACCATCTAGTCTGGCTGGGCCAGCCTAGGTGGTACCAGGTAGTGTCGGACTCCTACCGACTAAAAAACCTGATTGCCTCAACATCGTGTATGTATAGTTCTTGTGGCCCTAGTGGCCTTTCAAGAGTCACCGGTCGCGTTGATGTAGGGCGAGCGCAGAAGGCGCTCAGCCAGGAGAAAAGTGTGCGTTGCAACAGCCTAAGGGCTCCCCCGCCGGTAAACCGGCGGAAGGAACGGACCTCGGCTTAGGGCGTTGCATTGGGGGGATACCGCGGGATCGCGTGTCGGCGAGAAGCGCCCAGGCATGTGTCGATGCCTAGTGAAAGTGTTGGCTGAGGGCCGGTGTGTGTTAACGGTGTAACGAGGGGGACGTCCACGTCTCGGCCGGTGTCTGTGTACTGTGGTTTGTGTGGGAACCGCATTGGCAGCGGTGATCGGGTCGTTGTTCACAACAATTTTACTCTGGCATGGTCTTAAGTAGAGGAAGAAAAATCTTAATAGCGTGTTTCAGGATTTGACTTAGTAGTGAGGAGCGACATCTAGTATCGAATAGGTAAACTACAAATTTTACATAATGAATTGTCAGTTATTATACGTGGACACGGCGAGCCTTCTATGACCGTTCAACAACAATACACATCATGGTTGTACATGTACAGTGTACCTACTATAGTTGAAATCCCAATCATATTTAGTACATGACACGAGTGTTAATTATATCCACTACGCTTACTCCAGTAATAGTTTGCCAACGCGCTAACAAAGCGGCTAGGCTACCGCAAGCCCTGAAGAACTACACCACCTCTAAAAGAGTGTACTCGCCAACCCACTTGACCAGCGTGGTGTTTTTATATCATACCTACATCTCTCATGCACAGGACATGGTACATGAAGAGGCCCATGTCCAACAGTGAATACTAAAAGGGTAATGATTATTCAGAATTACCTGACTGACTACCCGATTACCTAATTAACTATAAACTCACAAGCCCCGCAAACTGTTTACTCCTTTGTTGGTTATGCGTTTTGTTGGTACGGCCCCGGAATTCTTCGTATTGCTTACAGACACGACTGAATTTCCTTTATTTAAAAAAGTCTATTGCACTTAATCGTACAAAAGGAGAGCTTAATACCTGGAGGCATTCCCTACTAGCCAAACTCTAGGTTGAACAGAGAAGCACGTTGGGAGATGTGATGAATATCTACATATGCCTACCTACCTACATACTACTTAACGATAATTAGTAAAGTTACACTTCAAGTGCTTTGGCATTCACAACAACGTAATAATCTTAATCCTATAGATTTCGTAATTAAATAACACATTTATCTAAATGTCCTGCACGTGTTTTCGCCTCTAATTACGTTAATTACTACGATAATATATATATTTAGCCATTATCCACACAAATTAGTTGTGTTTAATTACGAGAAACAAACATTAATTTACGCGAATTAGAAAAGTAAAACAAAATGGATTCTTATCTCATGAAAAGAAAACTAATGTTCAGTAAACTATGATTCTTACTTAGTTTTATTTTGTACTAACTGTGCCCGCGTGGAATTCGGTTATCGCGGTAAATACAATAAGTCCGTCCCTGGAAAGTACCCTATGTCCGTCCCTGAGTTTCGATCTATCTCCGTACTAAATTTCATCAAAATCGGTTCAGTGGTTTAGCCGTGAAAAGGTAACAGACAGAGTTACTTTTTCACATTTATAATATTAGTATGTACCTATAGATAGAGAGCTATGGCGTAACTAAATCATTGATAAATGAAGCGTTCATACTATTATAAACTTTTTGCGTTCGTAAGCGAATTATTATCGTCACCTTAACGCACATATTCGTCGCTCCATGAGCGACCATTAGACCACGTGAAGCACCGCCTAGAAAAGCAAAGGTGACTCAGTCCACCAAAAACATTGGTGGCTTCGATATTCTGAGATTATCAAGAAATATTACATAAGCAATGTATATAAGAGAACGTAATACTACAGTGACTGGAAGCTTCCAGCTTGACATAATAGCTATTATGTCATGTTTATAGAGCAATTACGAGAACCAATCAAGCAGAGACGTCGTGGAAAATTAAGCAAAGGTGTGCGGCTTCTCCATGACAATGCACCCGTCCACGTCGCGGCAGTTACGAAAGCTGCTGTTTCAAAGTGTGGCTTCACGGACCACCCACCTGTAATCCTGACTTGGCTATCTAGGCTATTTGTTCTCAAAACTCAAGGCCGCTGTGGATGAAGTGGCCGCTGTGGATTTCTCCCATTTTGAAGACAAAACTTCTGACTATTTTTATACTGGGATAGAAATGCTCATAAAACAATCCGAAAAGTGTGTTCAATTAGACGGAGACCATATTGAAAAATAAAAATAGATTCATGAATTTGAGTGTCCATTTTCTTTGTTAGGTCAGAAACTTTTGGACCTCCCCTCGTAATTCGTAAATATATTGAACACTTTAACTACGGTTTCAACATCAACTATACTTAAAAACATCGAAGAGGAACGGCCCTCGACTTCCGATAATAATCCGCCTTTTATTATAGTACTTACTTTATCGTATTTCCCCAATGTACGTACGTGTTTCGGTAGTGAGTGAGATATACCAGAGCCCATTCCCACCCCATTCTATCCTTCCCCATTTTCCTAACCCTTACTCCCAATCAATTCCTTAATCTGTAAAGGTGGGCAGCGCGTCCGAGTACGTGCCAATATTTGTCATTCTGGACTGATGTTGGCATGTATCGCGAATGTCTATGGACGACAGTATCCACTTAGACCGTGCTCGTCTGCCGCCTATTTTCTATAAACAAAAAAAAATTTTGAGGGTAAGAAAGACTTTTATATTAGACTTTGCCATACTTTTATACTAATTTAAAATGTTTATCTTACAATCGCCAAGCCGCTTGACCAGCGTGATGTTTTAACCTCATAGATCCCTCATGCTCAACACAATGTACACGAGGACGCCCGTGTCCAGCAGTGAATACTGAAAGGGCTGGTTGCATTGCATTCCTTACAATATGTAACTTGTTCCAGGTGTAAACTGCTGCATATCATCAACAGTTCGATACTGGCACGCCAGTTGGTGGGGCGCACCCGTCAGAGAACTACACAGGACATTATGGGGCTCACTGCCGGAGATCCTCTCATCAAGTCACTTGGCGTTCACACAGTAAGTATTCCGTAACCAAGCCCTTTTATCTGTCCACTGCTGCACACTTTGCGGACTTTACGGAAGTGTGATAAGTGCGGACTTGACTTGATAAGCGGACTGATGCTATCAGGCCTGATAGTATCAGGTGATAAGCTAGTTAGTAAGTTATGCTTTTATAAGGAACGTTATCATTCGTGACTTAGCAAAATCAGTAGAGATTTAGCTAAATCCTAGATATCAGTTATCACTATCTTACTGCATCATATCACGATGTTCTGTTTTTCTCATCCAGTCAATTTATGTATTATTTATTGCGATAGGTCGCTTGGACTCGAAAGGCTCACAAATTGCTTTACTGCGACTTAAAAAATCTATTGTGACTCAGGTAATTGCGATAGACCATGTAAGACCTGTGAGTAGATGTACGCCAGTTGGTCACCTGTAAGTATATCTAGCCGGCGTACACGTGGATGCCCGTCTCAGGTAGGAAGCAACTACACAGGATTATGCAGGCGGGCGGGCGCCTGCTTGTCAGCCATATTTCTTTCTATAAAATAATACAAATACGAATTTATGTACTAGCTGCAAATATTATTATTTATGCATAGAATTGATAATTCCCGGAAATTGTAGGTTTTGTTATAAACGAGCGTTGAGCGCTCGACGCTCGATCGCGCTGAGTAAACGATAGTGAACTTTTAAGACTTAGCGTTATAGTTCTAATTTTTAATGTTTGATGGTCTTAAGCCCTTGTGTAGTTAAAGGCCCAAAACGATTCTAATTCTAGCTCTCCATGGGCAGTATTGACCAGTTACCATCTCGTGCCACTCCGTCTGCCACCTCTTTTATTTAAAAAAACTGGAATGTTCGATTTTTTTCCAATTTTAGATGCGGTCAAATAAACAGAGAATTGATAACCTATATATTCCCTCAGGTGAACTGATTAATTGTTCGTACGACACAAAATTACAAATTCAATTCCATCACAACTTACAAAAAAATTGTTGAAATGCAAACAAAAATTTTAATTAATATCGCATTCGTGTATTGATCCTTATCACACGTGATGTCTTTAAACTTGCCAATGTCAGTGTCAACATTCGTTATTTGACGTTAATTGCTCTGCGGATAAGACTAATTTGTTTTTGAACAACGTATTTCCCAAATTGGCCATGATTCATACATTCATTGAACGTCTGTCTTTTGACTGTTTGTTCGGACTAGGCTTGCTAATTACTGATCTGAGTTCCTTGTGGTTATGTTACGTATTTATTACATACGATAATATTTATCAAAATTAATTCCTTTTGAGATTTTCGCGATATTTTTGAGATATTTTATCCATTAACACGCGTACACACCTACATTTAAATCTGTAGGAGATTTACGAACCCTATCCAATGACATGCAATTTGTACGTATAGTCGTCCATTTTTTTTGAGAATCTTTGATAAGTTTACACCGTCATAATTTTACTGAACCGATTTAGCTCATCTTTGAACCGAACCGAGATATAGAGCCAAACTACTTTTCTGCCAAATATCATATCAATCCGCCGTGCAGTTTGTGTATAGATTTCGTATCTCAGGTTGTGCCCCGCAGTTTGTCTCTGCAGGTGACCCTTAGTAGCGATGTTTTTTTTTTTTTTCGTATTTCTAAATTTCGTAAATAATTTTCCGATTCTTCGAAAGCCACCTAAAAAGTCCGAGGCAGGTATTTCTGTGCTCCTTAGAAAAGAAGCCACGAGTGCGTGCGTAACTTGACATTCAAGAAAAATGCAAATAATTTTCATTACGTTAAAATCAAGTTGGAAACTTGAAGTTTTGAATAAAACAAAAATAATAACCACTGTTCATTGTCTTTGTTTATTAACTTATTTATTTTTTAACTTCCGAATATGTTACTTATACTTTCGTTAAAAAAATTTTTGGAGGGTAGATTTCTAAGATCCACCAATACGCACAGGACCCGTGCGATAGATTGCGGCAGGAAATCCCCTTCTGAACTTGGGAATAAGTGCCCTTTCTGCTGTAATGGAATTGGGGGCTGAATTCAATCGGAAATATAAAATTAAATATAATTACAGTGGTACCTCGATATACGAGTGCCCCAATATACGAGTGTTTTGAGATACGAGCCGCCGAGCGAGCGATATTTTGCTTTGAGATGAGAGCAAGATTTGAGATACGAGGAATCGCACACTACACCTTCTGTTAAAAAATATCTACAGGAAAACAACCTACCCATGCAAGCCCTTCTTGTCCTCGACAATGCCCCTGCTCACCCACCAAATCTCGAAGATTCATTCATTTACTTCAATGGGGAAAATTGCTTTGAGATACGAGCAATTTGACATACGAGCAAGGTTACGGAACGAATTAAACTCGTATGTCGAGGTACCACTGTAATTGAAATAGATTTATATTCCGAATAACAGTCTTCTACCGATAAAATTAATCATTTCCTCATTTTTATTACCAATCCTTGCGGTAAATCCATAAAATTGTAGAAACGAATACAATAACAATAAGACCACCACAGTTACGAGTATAGTTTTTTTTATTTATTTCATAATTCTATTTTTAAGTTTAGACGTGTCACCTGCGTTAATAGAAAACTTAACGCGTTTTTAAACACGTTCTTGTCGTGCCATTTTATCTGTTTGTAACTGATAAACACATTCCCAAATCTACATTAAAAATTACAATTGTAAAAAAACATTGTAAACGAATAGGCAGACGGCATTATGATAAACTGTCTGTCGGCCGTGCTCTTGTTTGAGAGATTCGGACATCTGCCATTTTATAACGATGTAACCGCACATTGCTGTCTATACCTTTAGGAATTTAAGAATTATGTGAAATTATAATTAAATTATTACTGTCTTTAAGTGTACTGCATTTCCCACTTTATCCTATTCCCCAATATATGTACGTGTTTCAGTAGTGAGATATGCCAGAGCCCATTCCCATCCCATCCTATCCCTTCCCATTTTTTCAACCCTTACTCCAAATCCATTCCTACATCTGTAAAGGCAGGCAGCGCATCGGCAGGCATGCCAACGTTAGTCATTCTGGACTGATGTTGACATGTACCGCGGGGGTGTCCATGGATGACAGTATCCACTAACCATCAAGTGGACTGTATGCTCGTCTGCCGCCTACTTTCTATAAAAAAAATGTGGTCCTATTCTGTGATTGCGCCTCCGAGATGGGGTGAAAAAGTCTAAACTCGGTCCGCATTAAGAATGCAGTGAGTCATCTCTCAAGACAGTAGGCGTCACCTGTTTTGAACGAGTCTTTTTAGCATTCTTAGTTTCGTTTCACAATTGGTCAAACAAGGTGACGTCGAATGTCTTGAGCGATCACTCACTGTAGCCTTAACGTGAACAGAGTTTAATTCCGATGCTAAGGAAGTGATAAATGAATAAATAACGCCACAATCAATGGCCCACACTAGGATTCCCCGTGTCGTGGGTCCAGAGACACATACAAGTGGCCATACGTACTTTCCGCCATTTTGAAAAATCTCAATTTTGCAGCCACCAATCAAACCTAAATAAATCTATAGAAGACATCAAAACAAACGAAAAAATGACCTTAGGTAAAAACTTCTTAAACGTCTTTGAACCGAGATAATCAAAGTCAAACTTATAACTTTCAATATTATTATCTCGATGTCTAGTCGTTTTGGGAAGTCTTTACCTGAGCACATTTTTTGTTTCTTTTGATGTCTTCTAATGGATTTATTACATCTTATTTAGATGTTTTTTAAATTTAAATTTTAAAATCTAACATATTTTAGGAGGTTCAAATCAGATGTGATATATCAACAGAAGCCATCAAAATAAACGAAAAAATATCTTTAGGTAAAAACTTCTTAAACGTCTTTGAACCGAGATAATCAAAGTCAAACTTATAACTTTCAATATTAATTATCTCGATGTCTAGTCGTTTTGGGAAGTCTTTACCTGAGCACATTTTTTGTTTCTTTTGATGTCTTCTAATGGATTTATTACATCTTATTTAGATGTTTTTTAAATTTTAATTTTCAAATCCAAAATATTTTAAAGAGGTCCAAATTAGATGTGATAGATATATCAACAGAAGCCGTCAAAATAAACAAAAAATGTTCTAAAGTAAAAATTTATGGAACGTCTAGAAACCGAGACAATATTGAAAGTTTAAGGTTAATGATGGCGATCAAAACACTAATACACATTATGTATTAAATTAACATTATTTTGTTATCATAATAAATACAAATGGATATGAATTTTGAAAAATCACTGGAACTGCAGCTCCTACTGCCAGTTACCCACGTTCTATTTTCAAATCTATCATTCATCATTATCACATCAACTACTACGCATGCATGCTGCATATAATACTAATAATGTTCAATTTCATGGTCTTGTTTTAATTTAATACATAATGTTTATTACAGAGTTTTGATCCCTATCATTTACCCTATCGATTGGTGCTATAAAAATACAGGGTATTTTTTTTCGCATTTGTGTCTGTTCCAATCCCGGCCGTAGACAAGCGACTTTTCAAAAATCCATGAAACCAGGTTTTCTTAAATTAAAAAATATAAAAATGTTTCCTTTAAGTAAAATTGCTATCTTTAATATTCAGGGAACTTTCCCTCAAGAGCCCATTCGTTTGATTCACCTGTATAATATTATTATATTTTTCGTTAGTATTCTATAAAATTTTACGAGTAGGTATATAAGGTTATTCTATTTAACTATTTAATATAATGAATGACCCTTTCTCTATAAAGACAACAGAATTTACAAGTTCTGATTTATTGAGGTGCGATTTCGATTTCTCATCTCTGTTAATAGCTAAAATAAAAAAAACGTCTGCGGACTTGCTCACCGTAGAATTAATTAAAAAAGTCTAATTTATGAATCATCACTAGCAATAACTAATAATAATAATAGTATTAGTAATAATAGTATTCCAACTAACTACAGTTAGTTTTAAGCCGGTTTTGCTTCAATGAATCTTTAATTTTTTTCTCTTATATATATTGTATGATACCCGTTATATTTTCATATCTTGGATCTATTTTAATAAAAAATATACAGGGTGTCCCAGAAAGAATGGATAAGCCTGAAACACCTTATAGTAGAGCTATTGGGCGCTCAAAATAAAATACAAAAAAAAATCTATCCCAAGTAGTATCTAAGATATGTCATTTAGAAAAAAAAATCATTTTTTTTTCACATTATTTTACGTATCTCTACACCACGGCTACAATTAAATGAAATCCGACGGTTTTTTGGTGTTATAATATTCTTCATGGACTATACCAATAGATATGCAGTAAATAGTATGAATAGCTATTACACTTTTTTTTAAAAAAAAACTGAACTTCAATTTTCAGCATGAAATGCGGTAAATATTTTTTTTTGTAAAAGTTCAAAGGTCTTGGGTGTAAAAAAAAATGTATGAGGACCTAAGTGGCCAACTATTTTAAAAAAATGCGTGTTTAATACAGATTTCAAAATGGTATCATACATCCTTTTACCTAATGTAAATACGAGGTTATTGCTATTAATGTGCAGAAGGAGTAACGTATTTTTAGTGCAGGTAAACTGTACCTGACCATAAGGGTTTAATAAAAAATAATGTTAAACATTAATAAAACTTTATTTGACGTGTACATTTACAGTAAATGCTCAAACTGTCTGCCACCGACTCTGATACACGCCCGACATCTCCGAATAAAAGCTCTTTTAAGCAGTCGCGCATAACGCCGGTGAGTAATTTTTGAAGCGGCTTCTCGGACACGGCTGCGTAACTCTTCTAAATTTCTAATCGGCTTGGAGTAAACCTCTTCTTTTAGGCAGCCCCAGTAAACAAAATCCAGCGGATTTAAGTCCGGGGAACGTGGAGGCCACAAAATGGGCCCCAGACGGCCAATCCATCTATCTGGGTATGTGGAATTCAAATACGCACGAACGTTTACTGCATAGTGCGCAGGACATCCATGATTTTGGATCATTTTGGATTCTCTCACCTCCTCGGGCACCTCTTCCATTAAATTTGGCAGATCATTTCGAAGAATGTCCAAATAGCTTTGGCCAGATAAGTTCCCGGACAGTTCAAATGGGCCAATTATCTTTCCGTTCAATATGCCGGTCCAATAATTTATTTTGAACTGGTACTGGGATCTGTCTTCTCTCATTAGATGCGGATTCGATAGTTGCCAGCTGTGGAGATTGTGCATGTTGAAGTATCCATTTCTCTTCAGTGTTGATTCATCGCTCCACAGAATATTATTAAAAAATTGCGGATCTTGTTCTATTTTCGCAAGCATCTGACGGCAAAAACGCAATCTTACGTGGTAATCTCTCGGTTGCAGAGTTTGCAAGCGTCTAATATGGTAGGGGTGGAACTTATTTTTTTTCAATGCACGGTGCACGATCGATTTTGCGATTCCAGTGCGTCGTACTATTGCTCTTGTAGAGGTAGACGGATCTCGTTCAATTTTCTCAAGCACCGTCTCTTCAATGTCAACATTAGCGACTCTTCCAGTGCTAGTACCACCAACACCGCTGCCAGGTATTCTTCCTTCCGAGTAACAACCGTGGACTCTGATGAATACGCGGTAATCCGAGTGACGTGCGTTAGCGAAATGGAAACGAAATAAACACATGCGATGTCGAACAAGTCGAGTGACGCACTAAAAGCTTACCTTACCAGTTATTTATTAACGGCGCTGTTTATTACATTTTACTCTTTCTCGCTCGCTCACACTCAACTAACTCAAACTCTCATTGTCTCACATGAAGAGGGGTAGTGCAGAGCACGCTCAGGTAGCAAATATCAAGGGTACACGACCTTCACGAAACTATTTTAAACATTATCAAAAAATAATTTCATTTGGTTGAACTTGAACTCGCTGTGAAAGTAGGTTAAATAAAGTATTTTCAATGTGTAACGTTGTTTTTTATGAAGCCCTTAGGATCAGGTATAGTTTAAGACAAGAAATGATCTAGTTTTTTAAATTTTGTAATTTAGTCGAATTTACTCCTTCTGCACATTAATAGCAATAACCTCGTATTTACATTAGGTAAAAGGATGTATGATACCATTTTGAAATCTGTATTAAACACGCATTTTTTTGAAATAGTTGGCCACTTAGGTCCTCATACATTTTTTTTACACCCAAGACGCTTGAACTTTAAAAAAAAAATATTTACCGCATTTCATGCTGAAAATTGAAGTTCAGTTTTTTTTTTTAAAAAAGTGTAATAGCTATTTATACTATTTACTGCATATCTATTGGTATAGTCCATGAAGAATATTATAACACCAAAAAACCGTCGGATTTCATTTAATTGTAGCCGTGGTGTAGAGATACGTAAATTAATGTGATAAAAAAAATGATTTTTTTTTTCTAAATGACATATCTTAGATACTACTTGGGATAGATTTTTTTTTGTATTTTATTTTGAGCGCCCAATAGCTCTACTATAAGGTGTTTCAGGCTTATCCATTCTTTCTGGGACACCCTGTATATTTTATTTAATGATTATATAATTTTGTGCGACATCTAGTAATTGCTGACATTTTGTTGTTTTTGACATTTATTGTTAACTAGCTGTTGACCGCAACTTCGTTCGCGTGGTCTTCAAGTACTAATTCAGAAACCTTCGCGGGCGTGCGCGCAACAACTCACCAAAGTTTCATCGCAATCGGATGAATGGTATAGGAACGCATACGGGACAACACACTCATTCATTCATCGGGAAAACAAAGAAACATTTATTTTTATATATATTGTTAATTTTGAAACAAATTTTATTATAAACTAGCGACACGGATAATGTAGCTTCCTATATGTGAATTAATTTTTGAAATCGGTTCAGTAGTTCCAGAGATTACCTCTAACATACCCACAAACAAACACAATTTTACCTCTTTTTTTTATATTAGTATCGGTGAACGCGATTAATATTGATTTGGTTCTGTGATTTTGTTTTGTCAATTCTATCCATCAACATTGTTGTAAGCAATTAATTATGTGGTATTAAGCTTTTGAACGTTGCGCGCTCAGTGTGGCTACCAGCTTGTCTTTCCATATAAATAAGCATTTCCCAAGGCTCGCCATACACGATCTTTCACTTTCTCATACATTCAGTACTAGCAAACGAACGACTCTTCGTGTCGTCTTTTTATCTAACCAAAGGGCACTGCTCTTCCCAGAACGTAATCTCCATTCAAAGTTGTCGGTCCTGCGGCAGACCACTTGATCATGCTAATTCTACGCGCTACGTCTGATGACTTTCGCCCCTTGCCGAATTATCTTCGTTTCCAATCTTAAAGCAACTTTGAGCATAGTTCCGTACGTACATACCTTCTAAACTAGCGAAGTTGAATTTATGGTTCAGACCTACCGTCAGAGGCCACGTTTCGACACCGTACATCTTAACTAGCAGGAAACACTGATTGAGGACCTTCAACATCAAGAATTATAAATCAAAGTAAAGATGAGTTATGTATAGATAAATTTCAATGTGTCGAACTTGCATACGGCAACAGCCGATAAAAAAATATTTGTTCAAGTCTTGCTCGTTCGAACATTGAATTGGTAATGAGATGTTTGTGAAACGATCACCTTCAATTGAATGTTCGAATGAACAAAAAATCAATGTGTTTATTACAATGTTCAACTGGTGATAGCCGCCAAGAGGTATCTATGCTCGACTCACGTTCGTGTGATATTGAGTGCAAATAATCCACGTCCGTACCACTCAGTTTCTACTAAAGTACGGAAAATTGTCACTAGTTCGGCGGTGAGAGGAAAACATCGTGAGGGTTTCCTCACGATGCTCCAAAAATAAAAAAAGAATGCAGTATGTGTATCCACCAATCTGCACTGGGCCCGCGTGGTGGAATCGTTCTACGGACCGAATGGGGCGTCGAATGTGGACTTGACCCTGTCGACGAGGGGAATGGCGGTGACTGATTGGAGAGTGTGGGAATCGGCCAGTTCTAGCGACCACCGGCTCATCACGTTCCGCATTGGTGCACGTGGCCCTGCTCGGTGTGCAGAGCCAAGCGAAGAGCCCATGAGGTTTCGGGACCGCGGGGTATGATGGGAGCGATTCCGGTCTGGAATCCACGTACGAATGGGACGACTGGCTTTGCATAAGCCCGCTCCTGAATTATGTAGAGATTTCACGAATGTGATAGTAAGAACGGCGCGAGAATGTTTGGGAAAGAGAGAAAGTGACAAGGAAGCGGGCTCTGAATGGTGGAATCCGGAGTTGGATAAACTCCGGAAGGAGTGCATGGGTACAAGACGCGCGTGGCAGAGGCTGCGGCGTCTCGGGGGAACTAGAGAAGAGAACGCTAAGGCAATATTTCACGAGATAAGAGCACGATATAGAAGAGCGATGTAGGATGCTGAATCCTCATATTTCAGGAAAATCGCGGATAGTGGGAACCAAGACCCATGGGGCTTGGCGTACCGGGAAGCTGGCGGCCGCGTTCGACCACCTAGCAATATTATAAATGGCCTGAAATATGCGGAGGGGCACGCCGGGTGTGTTGACGTGGCCATGGGCGGCCTGGTCCGGGCTCTGTGTCCCGATGACGATCAGTCAAGGGACTCGGAGTATCACCGATTGGTCCGCCTTGTGGCGTCGTTCCCACCCTCCGGCACCGATGCGCCTCCACCGACCAGCGAGGCTCTGGGTGGAATAGTCAGGCGGCTGCCTAACACGGCACCGGGAGTAGATGGCCTCTCGGGGAGGATTCTTAGGCATGTATGGGCGGTGGCAGCAGCGGAATTTTCCGCTGTTGTCGCCAAGTATGTAAGGGAGGGTGTATTTCCGGACGTATGGACGAATGGACGCCTGTTAGTGCTGCCAAAGAATAATGGAAAGTCAGTGACAGATCCGAAGGCCTACCGCCCGATCACGTTGCTCCCTGTACTGGGCAAAATTTTGGAACGAGTACTCCTTCTGAGTGCTCCACAGATTGGCAACCAGATGTCGGAATGCCAGCACGGTTTCACCTCAAGCAAATCGACGGTAACGGCGCTCAGAACAATTATAGGCGCGACTAAGTATTCTATTGCAAAGTATGTGCAGGCGATTTTCTTGGACATCTCTGGCGCCTTCGACAACGCCTGGTGGCCAATGATAATGGTCAAAGCCAAAAGGGGAGGTTGTCCGCCAAACATCTATAGGATGCTGACGGACTACTTCACCGACCGTCGGGTGGGCCTTTTCGTCGGGGACCGGGTGGAATGGAAGGTCTCCACTATGGGATGTCCACAGGGATCGGTGTTGGGACCCACGCTCTGGAACCTTCCAATGGATGACCTGCTTCGGTTACCGCTCCCGCCGGGAGTTCAGCTCGTGGCTTATGCGGACGATGTTACGGTCCTCATCGAGGCACAATCGAGAGCAAATATAGAGAAAATGGCGGTAAGTGCATTGCAGCGCATCAGCGAGTGGGGGGTCCGCAATAGACTGGAGTTTTCCCCTACAAAGTCACAAACAATGACCATTAGGGAGAAATCTCAGAGACGACCCACTATCAGGTTCGGTGGTGCTTCGGTGGGGGCTGTCTCATCGGCCAAAATTCTGGGGGTGGTGATAGACGCAGGCCTATCGTTCGTGGAGCATGCGAAATACATAGGTGAAAGCAGCAGTAAATCATTCGGGAAGATGTCCCGGGTGTCGGCCTCATCGTGGGGAATTCGATTCCGGGGCCTCAGGATCTTGTACCGTGGTACGTATGTGGCGACACTCACCTATGCCACGGCGTGCTGGTTTGAGCGTGCGTCCTTCTGCGCACTCAGCGGCCTTCGTTGATCCTATTGACGAAGGCATATAAATCTGTCAGCACGCTCGCCCTACCGGTACTGGCGGGCGTGCTTCCAGCGGACCTTGAGGTGATCCGCGCTGGCAGGATGGATCTGGCGCGTTTACTTGCGACCAGGGAGGAGGCGCGTGCTGAGAAACAGGCCATTTGGAACGAGACAGTGGCTAGCTGGCAGGAAAGGTGGGTTGGCGAGAGCAAGGGCAGAGAGCTGTTCAGGTTCTTCCCGGACGTGGCGGTTCGACTCAAGTCGCGTTGGGTCGAACCGGACTATGAAACTTCCCAGATACTCACTGGGCAAGGCTGCTTTCGAAAGCGACTGCATGATATGAAGCTGTGTGAGAGTAGTCAGTGTGAGTGTGGCATGGCAGAGGAGGACTTGCACCATGTTCTATGGTCCTGTCCTCTATACGAGGAATATCGACGGAGCATGCTAGAGAGGATTGTACGGCGGGAGGAGGGACCGGCATACTACTGCGACCTCGTCTCCTCCGAAGCGAACTCCCGCGGGCTCAGAGAGTTTGCACACCGATGGCACAGGAAAAGGAGCCCGAAAGAGCTCTTCGGCACTGAAGTACATCGTTTAGTGGAGTAGAACAGCCCCAAAAAGGGGAGAATACTTGTAGGGAGGCAGAACAGATACGCGCCGCAACATAGCCCTAGCAGGCGAACGGCGCGTACCTCCCGACGATTTGGTCCGTATAACCAAAAGGTTGGTAGGACCATGGGTGGAGGTGGGCCCGCGTGGTGGATTAGTGCTACCGAACCTACCGAAACCTGCTAGTGATTTACTAGGGAGAGCTAGGCTCTACAGTGGAACATTTAAGGCGGATTCGATACAATATTTCGATGTTCTACTTTTCTTTCGTATAAGTCAGTGCTGTCGTAATTATCGATTTTTATATCGATTTTTTTCTCACTTACATTACCAGTAGAACCTCGATTATCCGAACTCATTTGAATCATAGAAAATTCACACAATCAAATTTCTATATAATAATATATTTTGTATATATAGGTGTTATTGTTAATAATAATAGTTATTGATTTATTATCAGATATTTGTTCTATAGTATTTTTTAGTAGAAAAACTTAAATCTTAAAAGGGAAAAAATAAAAAAGTATATTAATTAAATAAAACAATTTTAATATGTTGTTCATTAATACTGGTTAATTACGAAATGGTTAATTTTAATTCAACGTAGCGCGGGATACCCTCCAACCAGGTGGACTGAACACCTGAAGTTGGACTATTGTGGGTGGACGAGAAGACCAGAAGACCGTGTGTGATGGCAAGCCTTACGTAAGCCCTATATCCAGCAGTGACGATGTACAGGCTAATGGTTCATGTTTATTCACGAGAAATGTTTATGTGCGGTTTGTGATTCCGATATAATCGAGGTAAGCGTCACCACTACCAGATGCAGTCGGACTGAAAAGTACATCAAATTAGGAGTTAAGAGATTGATAGTTCTAGCTTTAATTCAGTGTTTTCATACTTTAATTTGTTGATGTTGGAGATTACTTGTAAATTAAAATAGTGATCGAAATACGTAATCCGCGAACGTAATTAGGTATTTCTGCTTTTAGGTATTTTTGTATTGCTACTTAGGTATACTTAGTTAACTCAAACATATTCTTTCAACTAGATCGATTGAATGGTCTGTTTCAACAGCATGCCGTCAGAGCTTAAATAGCTTAAATTGCACCGAAATAAAAGGCTGCTATTTACAGTATTTCTGTAAATAAAATCTACAATACCCCATTTACCTTTAAATTTAAATAGATGGTTTAAACTAAACTCGTGCCCACTCATGTGTTATTTATTTATTTATTATACACGTATTTGCACATTATCGTACAAAAGGCGAGCTTAATGGCCTAATTAAAACTTACATACTTGATATAGTTAATTTCTTTAAACTCAATCCTGAAACATTTGCAACTGCCGGTGATGTAAACTGTGGGTTAAAGCTCTTAAAAATCCCCAGAAGTTAAATACCAAAGACTGTTTTCTTTCGTATATGTATATTGTTTACGCAATATGTATTAAACTATCTAATGCTCTACTTTTAGATATTGAATCGCAACCATACAGATGATCTCGTAATGTTTTGAGAAAACTCTTAATTGATAAAACATACTACTCAATTGAACTACTAGAACTAATAAGATCTATAAAGGTCTTATTATATGAATAATATTTATAATTCCATTTATTGTTATCCACCACGTCAGACATTTTGTATGTTATTGTTCTATCAAATTGACATTCATAGATTGGTTTGAGTATTGACATTTATTCTTCTATCTGACATTTCACACTGTATTTACCCTATATGTATATACGTTTATTTATTTTTGTGTTATTTTTAATTATTATATAGACTAATTTGGTAATTTAAATATTTTATAATTATTGTTTGCACTATATAGTTTGTGTTAACATTATTATTATTATATTTGTACGCTAGAAATGGCTAGTGTGATGTCTAATTATTAATTAAATATATATCATACTTTAAACTCACAACATACAAATAAGTGATTGATTGATTGAAGGAATGATAAGGCATCCTGTACCAAACAACCTTTGGGTTGAACAGAGAGCTGCAAGTGACACTTATAAATTACAATATTAATTAGATTTTAATTATTATTCCGTGAACTGAAAGGTCTGTACACGTAAATTTACATTCTAATTAACATTTCTAACATTCAAATTGTACTTGTTTATGTAAATAATTTGTATTTGAGGGTTAAGTAATTTAAGAAATCGGGTGAGCGCTTGTCGGACTCGCGATAATACGGTAAATTCTTGCCCAAATTAATCATTGAGGGGCCGTTGATATGAAGAAGCGCAGCTGACATTCGCATTATGGGGTATTGTTTTGTTTCTTACTGTCCGGTCATATTATTAACTTGAAACCTCAAATTGGTTAAAGAAACTATAACGTGGTTTACATGTATTGTCCTATTTGTCAATAGGAACCAGAGTATAAAAGAGACAAGTAATTTTAGAGTCACCGCATCACACAATGACCTTAACACCTAAAATTTCAATTTAAGGTGGCGGCCCTTTTTGTAGACATCCATCGATTTGCACTGTTCCCACGTGGTGGATTATGGCTCGAAACCCCCTTAAATTATTTACTGTGCCCTGCAACGGAAAATTAATAAATTAAAGGTAAAAACAAGCTTTTGTTAAAATGCACTGAAATGACGAAAATGAACATAAAAGTCATCACTATTATTTGATGTAATTAAATCTCATTATGTTAATGTTTTTGTCTGATTTAAAATCTATTTTATTTTTCATTTTAGTGCATTTTAATAAAAGCTCGTTTTTAAAAGGGTTTTTATGTTTAATTTATTTACTCCTTTTTAATGTTCTAAGTTGCAGAAACTTTTCAAGCTATGCATTTCGAGTAACACATATAATTGTTTTGATTTTGGAGTTTTCCTTCTCCCAGACAGGTTACAGACCAATGCTAATGACGCTCATTTTGCCGAACCAGACGATCAAGCTCATATCACTAATTTTTTGTCATCAAAATTGCGGACCTATCAAAGCGAGCCCAAACGCTACGTGTCTACTATTCGCCGTTGAGAAGTTCCACAGTGTGCTGGCCTTCTTGACTGCAGTATCTGATCAAGGTCTTAACACTAATGTGTTGTCATTAAAACTACGGGCCAAACGAGCCCCAAACACGACATTTCTACCGTTCGCCTTTGAGGAGTTCCACAGTGTGCTGGCCTTCCCGGCCACAGCATCAGGTCAAGGTCATCAAATTATTGTATTGTCATCGGTTTTATGTACATGTGTAAAATTTCAAGGCAGTAAGTAGTACAAGTGAAAGTGGGTTAAAATCGACTTTCAAGATTTGACCTAAACAAACAAACGTGAAATTAAATAAAAGCTTGTAAAAAGGCTGACATTCTAAGGGGCAACTGTACACGTAATAAATATAATAATACATATAAGCCGTTATTGAATTGTTATTCAACCATTTTTAATAGTTCAAAATAATTATTACTGACTGCGATAAAAGTTAAATAAACTGAAAGTACCTACTAGCCTATGCCATCACTTCCACTATTATTTATACGAAATAGGTAATAAATAGTAGTATAATAAAATATATTTAACTACATCGCAGACAAATCGACATTCGATTTTGTTATGTGTTTATCCAAATATAAATAAATAGAATTAAAATAAATATACCTACATATAGGTACCGGTTATTTTTCAAATCAATCGTGTATCTATTTTAAACGTTAACAGGAATCTGTCGCCATTGTAACAATAATAATAATAAAATTATTGTCAATTGAAGTCAATTATCGAGTATGTGTTTTTATGAAAGGGGAATGTCCATTTTTGGGCGATTTAGAAAGTCTGTAAATGGTAACTAAGGCATGTAACGCTACTATTATATTTATATAAATATGGTCGGGGCAGCCGCCGTCTCCAAGGTCAAGGACGCCATTGATTTTTCGCACCCCTTTCCATTGGGGAGGCCACAACGATTGTCAATCGGGTGCTAATCAGACCAAGCTGAAGCCATAGTGAAAATTAAAAAACAACGTTATACACATTATCAAACAGGTCACAAATATCATAATAATATAGTTAATCTGTTTATTTATATTGGCCAAGGAGAGATAAAAATAGATATACATATATTGTAGAGTAAATAATCTAACAATAAACATAACAGGATCTTCTGCTATAAATGCCTAATTTATTCGCATATTAGATTCTCAAATTTACGTCAGTACATGCATACCGCCGGTCGTTCAGAAAAACATCGAACTGTTGATGTAGGTTACTTCGCGGGAAAATGAAGTAATTTTCCTATCCTTTTTACACGTCACAGTATTTAATTTACGATCGGTAAGTTAACAACGTCCGACAACATAGATAAAAAAATCTAAAAAATAAATTGGCAGTACCGATTCAATAGCCATAACCAGCTCTTTTATCGTTCAGTGCTGGAAATGAGCCTCCACATGCATGTTGTCTTGTGCATGAGGGACTTATTGGCGTTATAACGCCACGCTGAACGAGCGGGTTGGCGATTACACTCCTTTAGAAGTGGTGTAACGCTTTGTGGTAGCGGCTTTGTTATCTCTTAGTTACTTTTTACGGCACCCACAGAACAAGAAGAGATGATGCTATTATAAAGCTGGGGTACAACACACGGCCCAATGTATATATAGCTTTAAATGAAAAATATTTGCAGTCATCAGCTCGCTAGTTACCAAAAGTCATACGTATCTGAGCTTCGTTACTAACGCTTTAAGATATCCATGGGAAAAGGTTGACCTATCAGCGACTGGACCTGTATTTTTTGTTTCCAGAAGTAACGCTCACGACGAGAGACTACTGAGGTTATCGACGGACGAGCCTCTTCAATTGGGCCCGCCGCCTCGAACCTGTTACCCACTCGTCTTAATACTGGCGAGAGACCAGAGAGACACGGGGGAGTTGAGGCCTGATGATACGGTAAGCATGTTTACAATTTAACATTAACTGATAGAATATTTTGACATTATCTTAGGAAAGGGAAATTGTCGGCTCTACTTTCCGAGATGCTCAGACTTTAGTAGAATCTTTAAAAAAATACATATTTTTTTATTGCTTTATACCTCTGAATAAGGTGTTACAGCATGATCATCAAAAACCTGTCACCAAAAAATATAATAATAATAATATACTCTATCGTATACAAATAGTTATTACATGTACACATATCTTTAAATGACAATACAATAGGCGACCTTATCGCTAAGGCGATCTCTTCCTAATCTTAATTATGAGGCATATCCAGAAAGTAAGTGTACTGAGGCTCTCACGGCCGGAGGAATTTTATTTTCGTCATGTTGGCTACACGGAAGTGTAGCCTGACTTCCCCCCTTTGCAACGAGACCGGTTCGAGGTCAGTACGTTGAGAACTGTCGACGCGACAACACGTTTCGTGAACAATGTCAATCCAGTCTCCCTCCAAGTGCGAAATACGTGGCGTCATCCGTTATCTCGAGGCGCTATAAACTCCATCGAGATGAATTTCTCCGCTCCATCGTTACTGGAGATGAAACTTGGGTTGCACACTACACACCTGAAACCAAAAGACAGTCTCAACAGTGGCGTCACACCTCTTCACCCTCCTCCAAAAAGTTCAAAACCACAATTTCAGCCAAGAAAATCATGGCATCCGTGTTTTGGGACTGTCAAGGCATAATTTTAATCGAATATCTGCCTCAAGGGGAGACCATCAACTCTGCAAGATACTGTGAGACCCTAAGAAAATTGCGGAGGGCGATTCAGAACAAGAGAAGAGGCATGCTGACAAAAGGAGTCTGCCTGCTGCACGACAATGCCAGACCACACACGGCCAACGCCACGAAGGAACCGCTCGCCTCGTTTAAATGGGATGTCCTGAACCATCCCGCGCATTCCCCTGATCTAGCACCTTCAGATTACTATCTCTTTACCTCCCTGAAGCTGCACATGGGTGGAAAAAGGTTTTCAACCGACGAGGAGGTAAAGGAGGAGGTGGGGAAGTGGACGAAGGGGTTGGCGGGAAACTACTTCGAGAGAGGCATCAAAAAATTGATACCCCGCTTCACCACCTTCATAGAGAGGAATGGCGACTATGTCGAAAAATAGCTTACATTATGTACTAAAGTATCACGTAATTTTTTGTTTAAATAAAAAATTTTAAAACCTTCAAAAATTCAGTACACTTACTTTCTGGATATGCCTCGTAGATTGCCTAATCTTGGGATAAAGAAAAATAAGAGGGATATACGAGTGGGTAGTGCAAAACGATTGAAATTTACACATAGAATTATGTTTAGTATATAGCGACTATATCAGTAATAAATATAGTATAATAATAGGGGTTAAAGTATGAAATTGCCGTTTTATAGTAATGGATATTTTGAATTGACATAAAACCTTCATGGTGTGAGATTTTCGAGTGAAACTTTTTTCACATGATACCTATGAGGTTCTTGTTTTAAAAAATGTGCAACATTCGATTTTCGACTTTCAATTGTTTTTTTTATTCAGCTTAGACGGGAAAGATGGATACTTCGAAAATCCGAGTAATCTTTGAATACGAGTTCCGACGCGGAACTAACGCTGCAGAAACGGCTCGCAATATCAATGCTGCGTTTGGAGAGGAGACTGCTAATGAACGAACCGTGCGTTTTTGGTTTAAACGCTTTCGTAATGGAAACTTCGACTTGAAGAACGAACCACGTGGAAGACCGGGCGGTCTTCCACGTGAATAACGCTGAATTGAAGGAGATGGTGGAAGCCGATCCGAGTCAAACTACCCAGCAATTAGCGGCGTGGTTTAACGTTACCTTACCTACAATATCGAATCATTTGCATCAAATCAAAAAGATTAAAAAAATTGAAAAATGGGTGCCTCATGATTTGACTGATCTGCAGAAAGAAACGCGTGTTGAAACTTGCATTGCCTTGTTGAATCGGTACAGAAATGAAGGAATATTGGATCGAATTGTGACATGTGACGAAAAATGGATTCTTTACGATAACCGAAAGCGAAAAATGCAATGGCTGACCCCAGGTCAAACGCCGCAACAGTGCCCTAAGGCAAAGCTTACCAATAAAAAGGTAATGGTAACTGTTTGGTGGTCTATTCATGGTGTTATTCACTATAGCTTTCTCAGGTCTGGTCAAGCAATAACAGCAGATGTTTACTGTGCCGAACTTCGAACAATGATGGCGAAACTAGCAGTGAAACAGCCCCGACTCGTGAATCGATCTTCACCATTATTGCTCCATGATAACGCAAGACCTCACACTACACGAGAAACCGTTGTAATTCTACAGGAGCTGCAGTTAGAAACCATACGTCATCCTCCGTACTCGCCAGACCTTGCTCCAACGGACTACCATTTTTTTCGTGATTTGGACAATTTTCTACATGGTAAAAAATTTTCTTCCCAAGAGGCAGTACAAAATGCTTTCACACAGTTTGTCGAATCTACATCCCCAGAGTTCAATCGCAAAGGCATAAATGAACTTCCGATTAGATGGCAACAATGTATAGATAATGAGGGTAAATATTTTGATTAAATAAATATGTTACATTTTAGAAAAAACGAGTTTTAATTTTTCAGTACAAATCGGCAATTTCATACTTTAACCCCTAATACATACTTATAATAATAAGTTAATAATATATATACATATCTACATCTACATTCAATATTAATTTGTAAGTGGTTTAGCGAATCGCACTACATCCATTCCCATACACACACACATACACGCGTATATACTCAAACGAAAAATTCTCCCTACCCCTGCACTTACGTCGACTGCGAAAAAAGACTCCGCAAGAAAATTAAATAAAAATAGAAATTCCTTGATTATCGCTAAAATTTCCACATGCGCTAGCCGAGTTCTCTGTATCCAGAAAAGGATAATAGTGCAGTGTAAGTATCGGGAAAAATAAGGATAAGCAGACTGGACCGATCCAGCGCCGCGAAACTTCTAACAAGGTCAGTGTTCCCATCCTAATTAACACATTTTCCATACCAGTAAGTTAAGAATCAATGTCGATAAGGACTGAAAAATAAGAGAGAATTGTCTCCGGAGGATAGAAACGAAATACCATAATTAGCATACCATCAACCTATATCTCTCCAACATTGAATATGGGCCGCTAGGCCTGACGAGCGATGGAGTTGACGAGTTCTTGAATGGAAACCGCACGCAGCGTGCGATGCGAAGTGCTTCTTGCTCCGGCGAAGTGGACAGTAGTGATGGGTAACTCCGGAGTTAATGAATGAAAAGAGTTGAAACCGAGAGCGGAGTTGAATCCCTTAATTGCTCCATCGAATTGTTATTCTTTCCCATTCCGACTCGGACGCCGATTGTGATCGCTAGTGTAATCACGCATCGACACTTGTCGCGGCCCAAAATCGAGATGCATCGATGGTAGTAGTGATGGGTAACTCCGGAGTTAATGAATGAAATGAGTTGAAACCGCGAGCGGAGCAGAATCCCTTAATTGTTCTTTTTTTGCTCATGCTGCGAGAAGTCTTCATAATCAATAGAAGTAGGTGTATCAAAAGAGTTAAGGAGTAACTAAGAGGAGGAGGATCCCGCAAGCGGAGTAGGATTAAGTGAGTTAAACCACTCCGAGAAGTCTTGATTACCCACCACTAGTGGACAGGCTTCTTAAACAAGTTTACCGGTAGTAGCTACCGTGTTTGATGAAGAGCGTTTAAAGAAACAATCAAAGAACACGTATTCCACTAGGGCCACAGTACAGAAGAATTATTCGACAAGACGAGAATAAGAAAACAATTTTTCTTATAGTAACCTGAAGGGAAAACCCCCAGCCAAGTGGACCGATGGTGGATGGATGCGAAGAGCCAACGATCGTCTGGTGGCCAACCGCGGGAAAGTCCTATATCCAGCAGTGAAGAGACGTAGCCTTATTGTATGGTATGGTAATTCCGCGTGTCGCAGCGCCGCACAGAAACGGTGTTCAACGCACCACAATCGGAAACGATCGGAATTTCCGACACTTTGGGAATCTGTATCCAAAAAAATATTATATATAATTACAGGTGGCGCTTGTTAGTGTTATTCACATAAGAGATGATCAGTGTTCGCTGCCCAGCGGCATCATAGCGCAGTATCTGAAACAAGCAAATGGACACCTGTCCTGTTTGAAGGTCAGTTTCTCAAAGTAATCATGTAATATATCTTTAATAAATATCAGACGTGACTCTTCTAACCTTAAAGTGTATTTTTTTAATAAATAAAACCATTTTATGGAGGGGGAGAGTGCACTTTATTTTATGGAGGGGGTTTTATGGAGGGGGAGGGGGATTGGATTGCAGCGTGCACTCTCAACCCACCACCCTAAGTCGCTTTTAAATTTGCTACCATCGATTTGCTGTCACTATTAGTATTTCTGATGCTTTAATGATTAATGTAATCATTTAATGATTTCCCATTATTTATTTTAATCAATAATCTTACAAACAAATCATTTCAAACGAGCAATTTATAAATTAATGAAGGTCTTTATCTGAAGGTATTATCTCGAACAACTTTACATCTTTCCAGCAATTATACGTAACGGGCGAGGTTCCGGAAACGGAGGGGTATGCGGGGAGTGCGGAAACGCACACAAGTGACGCACTTTGTTGTGTGTGCGCTGCGGCGCCTTTATCACGAGCACTGCTGCCCTGTCGGCACGCGTGTTTGTGCGCGCACTGTTTGCGTGAGTATTGATTTGTACACACGCCACACACATAGAGACACCCAACACACCCACTCACTCATACATTATCAATAGATACATTAAATAATGCTCGTCGGTCATCGTTGTACTTGGCAATCATTTCAACATGATTAAGTAAAAAATTGATCAAATATCCGAGCGCACTTTTAGAGTTCACTACTTTCGTTATGTAGTAATCATCATACCATACCATACCATCAAGCTATGTGTCTCCACTCCTGGATATGGGCCTCTCCCGCGAACTCCTTCACCTGGCCGGAGGACGTCTCACACTGCGCTTCCATAACCATTCTATATTATTTACGGACAACAAAAAAATATATAGATACTTATTTGCGTTGTGACGGTAGATTTCGGAGCTAGAGTTTGTTCGCACGGGGGGCGCTAGAAATACACGCAGTGTAATCAAATATGTGTTCGTCAGAGCGTTGGGGCCATAGCCGTTTTAAAAACGCTAACGTCCTCTGTACAACGCCCGTTTTTAGGGCCCGTACAAAAACTATAAAAAATATTCATTAAAAATTCTAACCGAATAATAGGTACTGAAGGAAACCCGTAATGTGTTTAATATTCTCAATTATTTCTCACATTTTTATGCTGAAAAAATGCATGCATCTAGTGCGTCTATTGCTCTGTTTAATTTTTAATTATTTACTTTCTTTACTATAATAATAATAATAATAAATACTCTTTATTGCATACAAATAGCACAAATAATAAATGACAGAATACAATACAGAATACAATACAATACTTTATCGCTGAGGCGATCTCTTCCAGCCAACCTTGATTATTATTTAAGGTGTGTTAGATTTTAAAAAAAAGATGTATGCGGTCCCTTGTGTATATAAAATAAAATTTATATCATATATCTACTACCCACGGCGCGCGGCACAGTTACCTACTACCCTAATTACCCAATGAAAAATGTTTTTTTCAAACGTTACGCAACACAATTACAAGTATTCAAACATGGACTTTTAGTTCAATGCGTGTTGCGTTACCGGACAACTGGTATATTCACGACCGGACCTGCAAGTTACTTAACGTGTAATAACATTTGCTATAAATCACACGTGAGGGTTTCTTTCGTGAAAACTAGCAGCTTTTGTTCTACAACTATTTAAAAATTCAACACATTTTTTCACACAAACCACCCACGCACTCACTCGCACCGCGTACGCCAGCACGCGCACGGTAGCGATACCCTTAGCAGTTGTTTATGAACGGAGTGTGCAGCGTTGCCGTTCGTTGTTAAAAAAACAATAACTTTTTTCGGAGAAAATATGAAGTTCAGCTAAATAAGTTACAATGTTAGAAATTGACTGTTTTATTTATTTTATTGAATGCACAAAGAATCTATATATATAAAAATGGAAGTTGGTATACATATATATATGAGATTAATAGATTCCGGCACCGTTTGACCGATCACCATGAAGTTGGCACATATATGTATTTTTTGATGGAGAAGGTTTTTATGCTATCCACTTTGTTGTAACTCGCCACCAGAGGACGCTACAAAAAAAAGCATTGCAACGCATGCCGGGCAACAGCTAGTTAAATATAAAATTGTTACTCATATCAGGCGTACAATATTTACAAAGTATTAATCTCGAGATCAAATTAAATTTTACAATAACATTTTTTGTTTAATATATTAATGTCACTGTTTTCAATTATAAAATGTACGTTCTATTAGCTATTTCCTTAGAGTGTATTGTTGTGGACACGTATAGCTGAAACTTGTGTGCCTTTAGGTAATACCAGAGAATTAGTATCCAACCACTCGATCTAAGTGTAGGGATATCTCGACACCCATTCGCGAAGTCATGACCTTGGCCCGTACTTTTGAGGTGGTGTATAATAAAGCAATTAATCTATCTATAACAAAATGGAAAAACAATCATCACGTCACTAACCAAGAATAACACGTATGCTTCGTACACAGGATAATATTGACTCCGAAACAACCCACAAGGATATAAACAATTCCACAATCGAATCGTGTAATACCTAAGTCCATTTTCTCGTCTCGAAAACAGCTATCAGTATTCAGTCCAACTCCATAGTGACATAATGTGTTGATAGTCAAGGTTATCCGTGTTGCATCTCACGTCTTAACATGTAATTAATGCGGCTCGGGTATCGATTCAATTGTCCGCGCTTTATTTAGAGACCATTGACTTTTATGCTGCGGTTGGAGTGGCGAAGCGAAGCGATCGGAAGATATTAAAAGATATGTTTTGTTTATTGACTAATTGACTAACGAATAATGACAGTAACTTATTTATGCAAAATTTGTTGTGAAGAAGATTGAAATGACATAATATGATTAAATATCAAAGATTATCATCGACAGAGCCTTTTGACTTTTCTTTTGTATTGGCGTAAGAATCGTATAGAGGTGTTCAAAAAAAGTAGTTTAAAACTGCTATTAACTTATTGTAACGGTAACGGTTTAGTTTTAATTTGTTACTAAAAAAACACCCTAGCACCTCTAATAGAGCCCCACATTTGGTTAAATTATTTCAGAATACAGTAGCAGTTAAACAGGCGCAGATGTATAAATCACAAAGTATCGAGTATCGCTTTCAGCTATCTGTACGGTCACGTCCTTACCTCGTTACAATTCCTTACATGCACTTTGCATCCGATAGAGGCAACGGTGTCAATATTAATGGTGGCCTTTACCAGTGCCAAACGATTGTAAACTTCGAACTGCGACCTTTGTGGTAGACAGCCACTGCTCAGCGGGATAAAAAGGTTTTATATTGTCTTGTAATTTATTTTAATAGACATTTATTTATTTTCAAATACTACTGGTAAAAGTCAAAGATAATGTTTGAAAAAGCCAATCCACTGACATCCTGATCCAGCTATATGCATATATACATAATTAATTTTACCATTTTCCCTTCATACTAACACATATTTCTAATCATAATGTATATAGTTTAAAAAAATATGCACTTGAAAGTTTTTTGGGTTATGAGGAATTTTAGTGTGAGCAGGAGCGAACATCTCATACAAGATGACCAGCAAAACTTACCATTTAACTACTAGTTATCAATGGAAAACTTATTCTACTGTAGGCAAAGCCTTCGTTGCTTTGTCACTTTATGTATGTAGAACCCGCATAATAACTGTTTTATCTAATTTCAAAACGCTTCAACACGCTACTCAACGTGAACCGTTTAGTATAGAGTTATTTATATTTTTTACCATCACGAATAAACATATTACTGCAAAAGACTGCCGTCAAGAGACGACTAGGCGTCCACGACGAGGTAGCAACTTGCTTTTCTTGTGGAAATAATAGCTTTTGCATCGTAGATGAAGGAACGATATTAATTTCTTCGATTCATGTGGGGGAAGGGGTAAATTACCCTCTCAAAACTACCCGCTTTTATTCTCTTTTTCTAAGTGCGATAAATCGGCGTGAAAATCTGTTCTAGTAAGTTATTGAGTTCCTGAACTCGAATCCGGTATCAAAATTAAACTGCACCCTCTTCATCACTCGTAAATTGCACTAAACACCCCTCGAGTGCGGGGGTGATTTATCCCTTCCCCCACTTGAATCGAAAAGCTCATATCGTTCCTTCATCTATGATGAAAATGGTATAATTTCCAAAAAAAAACAAGTTGCCACCGCGTCGTGATCACCTATACCTTATTTATTCCTCAGATGAAATGTTTACTAACAAAGCGTTGCTAGGCAACCACTGCCAGATGCCGATAACCTTTAAATCTTTGTTTAGCTATCTTTAGGTAAAAATGTTTCAATTATTTATAATATTTACTGAATTTAACCCATACTATTTGATTAACGCATTATTCTCTGAAGAAGACAGATGTGACTTTTTCGTACGTTTTTCTTCGGCTAAGAAAACGTGCACAATGATCCGGTTCGTCACTCATACTTTTTAACGTGCGAATTTAAAACTAATCAACTATAATGAATAACCAAATTGTTCAATAATAACAAGCGACAGAAACAACGAAAACAATAAAACCGGTCGGTGTAACCCGACCATATGCAAGCATATATTCTATATACGTTTCATTTCACACTTATAAAATAAAATAAATAAAAAAATATTCTTGTCTGCAAAATTCATTTTGGAAGTAATAATTAATTTTAAATGATCTTACGATGTTTTTCTCTATTTATTTGTAATTTATGTAATTAAAAAAAAACCGCGTCACTCTTACGTACTTTACAGAAATCATAAAATGTTTTATTGAAAAAAAAAATGTAAATAATAGGATATTTTTATTTTGTAAAAGAAATAGATTTTACGAAATTATTTATTAATAATTATGGAGAAATGTTGGAAAAACTGTAAAATGGAACCATGATTCGGACTTAATGGTGGAACACTTTATTTGGAAGGATAAACATGTTATATATAGCCTGACCAAGAAAATAAAAAACCTCGCCATGATGCGTAAAACTAATAGACCTAATATCTTCTACTGACAACACTAACTAGCTATGAAAAAAGCAAATGTGGCGCCCCCACAGCAAGTTTTTAATTTTTTGGTCAGGCTTTACATGTCAACAGTGTAACGCGACTAAATTAAAAATTTCATTATGATGAAACATTTTATTCTTTTCAGAGAGGTATCTTTAATTTGTTGTCATGGTTATAACCGTTTAAAAAGTTCTTTATATCTGTTTTTTTTACGATGTCAGTCTAAGGGTTGAACAAATTTCTTATCAATTTTGTAACTATTGATTAAAATAAGATAAAACAAATTTAAGTCTTACAGAATTTGGGTTAATATAATATACTAGGTAAAGAGTATTTACCTAGTATTATATAATATATATTAATATAATGTATAATGTTATATATTATATTATAGTTCATGCACCCAGGTGAGAATGTTAAGAAATATGAGGTAAATCTAATTTTTTCCTTGTTTATCTAAATATGGAAAAGATGACCCTATTTGACATGATTTACGATTTGTTTATAAACTTTTCACCTTGATAATAATTAAGGTATAGTCGTCTTTTGACGGCTTTTTGGTGGGTTGATTACAGTACTATTCCAGTTACAATCAAATTTACCAAAGCATTATCTCTCTTCCAGCTAAACTAGACAAATGTCCCATATGCCGGAGCGTGATCACCAGCTATTTCTGCATAAGGAATGACGATGAACCACTCTCGGAGCTCAAACAACAGAGATACCGCTTCAACAGGAGGCTGTTCAACCTGTTCCACTACCACTAGTGATCACGTGATGATACCGGAGGTATGTCACTTGAATTCACTCGGGAACAAACATGATACATGTGTATGATTTTTTTTGGTTTTAAATAAGACTGTGTTTTTGATGAGTATTTTTTTTATTTGTTGATAATTCAGTCCTTTTTATAAAAACAAAGTATGTTTTAAAAGAAAAAGAGCTCTTGAAAGCGACCAGTGTCACAGAATGTGACGTCGCCAAGTGTCGCATGTAACAATTATAATGAAGTTTGCCACACTTATGTTGATAAGTGTGGCAAACTTCATTATAATTGTACCATGTAAAAACAAGATGCACGTAGTAGTGAAACATACGAAAATATCAATTTGTTTTGTATGAATATGGCCAGCATATACTTATTAATACTGCGTTCAAACACACACGGGTACAGATTCACTCATATTCACTGTAAATAAAATGTACTTTTTTGCCAATTATTTCCATCACAGGTAAATATTCCTCGTTGAGAACATCTGACTTGAAGTAAACGTTTTATCTCATCCTTTGTACTATGTCATACACAGATATATTAACATGATGTCATATTACATTTGTCTCCTAGTGAATTCAAGTCATTACGCGCACGCGCAGTGAGAGAAATAAACTTAAAGTGATAACACAAGTGCAGACTAAAGTGTTGATGTGATTTTTAAAAGACAGTAGTACAATAGTACAATACAATACAATAGTAAGACAGAATAACGAAATTCTCATTTACAAAAAAATCCTATTAATAAAAAACGTATATAGTTTTTTCACTAATTTTCACACGGTGTAACATATTGAACCAGACTTTTCAAATTCTCGGAAACACGTGTTAAAAATGGCAAATTATTTTTTCTAACTGTCATTTAAATCAAAATGAACCTGCGAATTTGTCAAAAAATCCTGATTATCCTAAAATAACAAACAAAAAAAAAACCTTAATTTTTGACACTGCTATGTTTTCCTAAAACTACAATAGTTGAGGAGTGATCCTGCAAAACCAGACAAGTCACATTTTTTGAAAATTTCAGCTTTAAGCCTATATTCTAATGCATAGCTATCGCTACGTCGTGTAACAGTCATAGCACGTGCACATTCATACAAGTCCTCATGCTGCCACTACTAGGAAATTAATGAATCATGCAAAATCAAACTTATAAAAATATTTTGTTATTTTTCAAACTTTTTTATTAACCGGACTTGTCTGGTTTTGCAGGATCACTCCTCAGTTGTATTAATTAGGTCATGGTCGCACACCTATATTATCGCATAACTTCATTTTTGTGACTTAAAACTGTATTTCTATAGTGTAAATAAAGTACGATGGGAAAAAATGATGTCTTCCCAACCCAACCCACCAACAAATATAAAATTAGTGATAATATACTTATTAAGGGGTATTTTTTTACAAAAAAAAAAGATTTTAACAAGACAATAGATAAAAATAGAAGTGGTTTATTTTTATTGATTGTACATAACACAGTCTCAGAAAATACATAACTTAGTTTTTGACACTATATTGGAATATTGACCAACAATTGTGTATACAGCATGTCTAGATATGTTTTGGTAACACTTATACAAAAAATCAGAATATAATTATATACGATGTATTGTTCTATATGTATGTATTGTATTATTATATGTTTGTTCGCTCGCGGTTTTAACGTCAACTGCCTTAACTTTAAAAGATCTATGAAATAAAAGCTTTCGATGGAGATATATCTAAATTTTGTTGGTACATGTGAATTTTTTTGGGACACTTTTACCCATCATCCTTTAAAACTTAAATTCTAAATCTATTTGTGATATCTTATTATCTTAATTAATCACAATCTCTTAGATAGCTTACAACTAGCCATAGTAAAATTCCTGTAGTGCGATCGTGACCATTCAATTGTCCGAGTTACAAAACGAGCGAAAATCCTGCTTTGATTATGTAATTACGATCCATCTTTTTCTATCTTCATAATACAGAAAGAGACAACACGAATTACAGTATCGGCCAATCGTGCGTACGCACAAATACAAACTCCTTTGCAGTCCATTATCAACTCATTCAATAAGCGGTTAGGTAGCGCCAACTGCAAATACAGTGGTACCTCGATATACGAGTGCCCTAATATACGAGTGTTTTGAGATACGAGCCGCCGAGCGAGCGATATTTTGCTTTGAGATGAGAGCAAGATTTGAGATACGAGGAATCGCACACTACACCTTCTGTTAAAAAATATCTACAGGAAAACAACCTACCCATGCAAGCCCTTCTCGTCCTCGACAATGCCCCTGCTCACCCACCAAATCTCGAAGAATCATTCATTTACTTCAATGGGGAAAATTGCTTTGAGATACGAGCAAGGTTACGGAACGAATTAAACTCGTATGTCGAGGTACCACTGTATAACGTTTTAAAACAAACCTATTTATTCAGTTAGAGCGAGGAATATGTACATTAAAATTGCCTTAACAACTCCTTTTTAAATTGCGAAAAGTTTGTAATCGTGCGTGCGCTCCGTTGACCGAATAGTTTTACTTTTATCAATTTGGTACATTTTGGAACATCAAATTGGCATGCGATTTTGGCATGTTTTGAAACTCAATCTATACCACTGTAATATCAACATTACGGCAAATTATAATGGAAGTCATCGTGTACGTTATTCAAATAGGAATGTATGTAAAATATTTAGACCCTATGCGTAATAACAAAGATATTGATATTGTAATAATATAATACCTTTGACAACTAGAGACACGTCAAACTGTACTTTTCTTCAAACGAATGACTGATCTTAAATATACTGCCGAGTGATCGTATAAACAAATATTAAAGGACGATTAAACTCTAGTGAAGGGGTTGTGCTGAAAAACAGCGCCGTAATGGTTCCAAACAGTGCCCATTCACAATGCTGACACTGACACACATACTCAATACATTCATTGATTTATTTATTTATTTAATAACTTAACAATAAATACATATTACACTAATTAACTAGTTACAAATGATTACATGCTTACATCAAAGATATTTTAAAATAATAAATTTATCACAGGAATTTTGTGAATGAATTGTTGTATGTTAATCACAATTCATTTTGCTGCAGTTAATGTGTCATTGTTGCAATGTAAGCTTTCTAATTTAAATGTACGCTTACTTACTTTAAATTTAAATGTCACTCCAAAATATTTTCAAAAACACATACGACAATAGCCAGGGGCTTGGAAGTCGGTTTAATTAAAAAAAAAAAAATCATTTTAAAGCAGAATACAAATAGCGGTTACGTTCACTTATACTCGTATAGTTCGCGATCATTGGTAAAAAAAGAACACAATGCGCCGTTTAAAAGTGTCTACATGGAAAGTGCGCACTTATATAGTATTGACACTTAAGAATAAACCTTATTGCTTGCTTATTAAGGTCGAAAGTAATTGTTTGAAAGTTTTTCAAAATATTTATTATGTGTATTTGTCATTCAACCTATTGACATTGTGCAAGAATTCATATGAAAGTACAGGATGGCGTTGTCATTTACGAGAAATATTAAAGTGTCTTTTAATATGATCGCACGGAAATTAGTGTTTATAACTACATGTGGTATACATTTATATCCAAAATAAGGCAGTGCATCTGCAGACGTGCCAACGTTCGTCATATTTGACTAATGTTGTCATGTATAGTCTGTCCAATAAGTCAGTTTTCAAGCATTATCTTTCAAACCAATTTAAAATCGTATTTTGGCAACAGCTCTCAACGATTGACAAGGAGTTTTAAAGGTTGGACTGTCCGATTTGCTTATACATGTTTCAAGGTTGTGGGATTGATTATCTTATGCTTAATTATCTTGTTTACACTGCCCTTATTCACATGTGATTGCATAATTTCATTTTTATTGATGATTAATTGATTACTTAAGATTGACATTGTATTATTATTGATTTTTTTGGAAAATTCGTAAGACTAGGGCGACATCTATCGTGCACGAATGAATAAATGAGTAACTAACTCCTGTTAGAGTATTTGCTAAATTTTCCTTTATTTATAATATTTTATAGGATATTTTAAATTTTAGTTTTTTTATGTTCAAAATAATGTAGTGACGTATTGAACAGACTATCGCAAATGTCCATAATATGCCATAGTATCCACCTAACAGACACCTAATTTCTATTAAAAAATCTTACATTTCTCGAAATGGTTATGAAAATGAGAATAATAATGTATGTCATACAAAATTGTATGGATGTGGTGTGAAGTACTGTGATAGCTGAAGCTTTGTGAATTAGCTGCAATGTATATGTAGAATGAATTTAGTGTAAAACACTTAGTAGGAGAACGTGGACCGTATTAGCTCACCATTTAATATAAGCACGGGCAAAACCAGCATTCGAACAATTACAACTTCTTTTTGCTGCTCGCAAAGTAACTTATCTGACGTGATAATGTTTCTATTCGAGTTTCTAAACTGAAAAAATAAGATTGTATACACGTGTGCCTACAAAAATGAATCGCCAGAGCTATATACGTACCGTTTTAGGACTGTCGCATTTCCTATTTCTGTGATATCTTCGATAAATACGTAGAATAATCCCAACCGTCTTTGGTCTCCTCCCATCCGAGTGATTTAGATCTATTCAGTATGATTTATTTTTGTAGGCATATTTTTGTACGTCAGTGCGGAGGGCCTGTACTATAATATAGTATTACATTTACTATGGAATAAGTTGATAACGTTGCAAAACAATTTGTAACTGTTCGGACGCCTGGTTGGCCAATACTTTAAAGTCAATTTGGGCGCGGTTCTAATGCCTCGCATATTTTTGTGCGTACATCCGTACGCAATTTTAAAAATAAAACTACGTTTTTGACGCGTAACAGTGCATGCGGGAAACACGTGCGCATTTATTTCGTTGAAGATCTATTTATGCTTTTGATGGTATCCAAAAAGAAGTGAATTTTCACGGGGTGACTATAACTACAATGTTAACCTGTGTTCCACAATAAGGTACAGGCCTCCCTTTATAGTTACGAGGCGAGGGGTTCAACGGCCTTAAAACACAGCGCTGGCCGTTGTGGGTCCAATCTTTTTTTGGGCGTCATTTAGGCCTCGTGGTAGTTGTTCTGTCAAACTTGGGTCGCACTATATTAAATTGGAATACATAATAAATTAAGCGGAAATTAAAAAGGAAAGGAATATTAATTATTGTGTCAATCGACACTAACTCGGCATATGTATTGGCACCACCGGGGAAACCGTGTACGGAGCCGAGAGGAACGATAAATATTTTTAATCAACTAATATCCTGCACATTATTTTGCTAGAGTCTGCCAAATGAAAGTTGACACTGACAAAGCGCGACAAAAATAGTTGGAAAAATAATTTTGGTACTTGAATTCAACAATAAAATTAGCCAAACATTGAGTTCAGATTTCACAATTATTTCTGATACTGGAATTCAAATGCCGCGCTTTTTCAATCTCAAGTTTCATTTGCCATACTATCGTTGTTGCGTGTCGCAATGAAAGATGTTTTTGTCTCTAAATCGACTATTTTATTGACAATATGATTTAATTGTCTGTCTGTCAGAGGTCGTCTTTTATGAGTTACAGGAAGTCACGGTCAGTGGCCAACGCGAGGATAGGAAACAATCCGCAACAATCATTATTGTATTTGTACGCATCAAAAACCTTTTCAATCGTAGAATAACTTAAAAACTTAATGAGCTCTTTTCACCATGTGCGTTTCCGCTTGCTCGGGATCAACGCACAAATAGAAAGGCTCAATTTATCTGTGCGTTCGTTCATTATGCACGAGGACACGTGGCAGGTTGCATTACTTGCAAGACTGGTTTACGAATTTATTTTCCCTTTTTAACGTTTTTTTTTTTATAGAATTCAACCGTCGTCGTTTTTTTCAAAGAATTTTCTTCTATTAGAGTGAGAAATCTCGCCCAGTCAGCCACACTCCCGTCGGCCGTAGGACACGGCATTGTCTTCTCCTATGTATTGGAACTGTTCATCTAACTAAACATCACCAAAAAATTGGTCCAAACACGATAGTTTTACCGTTAAAATTAAAGGAGTTCCTTTATCCACCTTCGGCTCCAGACACTGGCGGCTTCATTAACTACAGAAAGACGCATTCGTATAAATATATTCATTAATAAATTATAATCACGTTTGTACACATGCATCTTCTGCTGGAAGGAGATAAGACGACCAATCGGCTGTGGAATACATTATTCTCCTCTATGTATTAGAACTAATCATTTTAATAACTTCAACACCATTGTACCAAATTTCAAGGAGTTCCACCTCCGGCTTCAGCATCAGATGCTGACTATTATGTGTATAATTTACACACTTGGGGTACAACAGCGCCCCCTGGTGAGTTACACAACCACAACACCCATCCTCAAACACGCTCCGAGGTACATTTAAACGTTTACAAAAAAAATCACTTCAAAATCGGACCAGCCGTTTCAGAGAAAAGTGGTACACAAACATAAATTCTCTTACCTCAAATGCATATACCATCTCCGTTCCGTCGTGGGTAAAGAAGAGGCTTAAAAAAATGTGTGTTTAAACTTAAAATTATTTTGATTATTCTGTCCGCATATGTTAACTGAGTAGTTGTAATTATTTAATTTTACACCAAGTAGTCTTCCAATATATCCTAAATGTAAAGTCGAGATCTCACTGTGTTACTGTATCAATAGGTGTCACGTTATCAATAACTAAAAACAGTTTTGCGTGCTGATAAGATCTCTCTAAGGATGGATTCACTGAGTATTTTGCATAAAATAAATTGCAATACGCTATAAATATAAAAGAGGGTAGTTGATCGCTCCTAAAAGTTTGTTGTGACTACTTTCCACTCACCTACATAAGATAACAATAATTGTATATTAGTTCTGCAATTGTTTCATTACTTAGACTTCCATTGACATTTTATTACCTGCATTTTGTTTGCTCACATGTTTGTACTATTGTAATAGCACCTATTAGAGGCAGGAACCAATCATTGGATTGAATTACACAAACCAAAAGTAATTTCAACTGAATCCCCATTACACACCGCGTTTGGTCCGAGAGCAATTTTAATGTACAAAAACATATTGGTGAATCCATCCTTGGAAAGTTTACATTATTTTCAAAAGACTTAAATTGCCTTAGACATCAAGATTCGATGTAATAACTATAATTCTATATCCCGCATCCAACGAGTACCGTAGTAAGGCTCGATTGTAATAAATGTGAACCAAGTGCCGTCCAATCAACGTGTCAATCGGAGAGCACACTGTATTTGATGAGGTTTTCATAATGGGGAAGTTCACCATTTTCTTTTTGTTTCTTACCTAAAAAGGGATCGAAAAGTCGCAACAAATTTCGTGAAAATTATTTTAGCACATCTTTAAAAATCACGGAAAGTGATAGCCTTTCAAAGTTGAATTTTGACCCAGCAACGTGTGACGTCGCCATACATTTTCATACAAACGATTATATTGTTGAATAGCGTTTATGAAACTACAACATTTTTTTTATAACATACAGAAAATAGCTGAATCTATTTATTTATTAAATTGTAAAGTAAGAAGTTTTGAAGATTGTATATATTGTGACGTCATCATCGCGAGCAACGCGTTTGAAACTTTGAATAGCAGTCATTTTCCAGCGAATTTCAAACAATTGTTTATCATACGTAATATTTTAGCGTATAGTTTTATTTAAATACAAGGAATCCACTGATTCTGAAACTAATGAACTTCTCCGTTGTTTATAACTCATCATAGTAAGTACTAGAATAATTTGACTATGATCGCCATCACAGGACAGTAGCATAATAATTGTAATTTAACGATAATGTTTCACCGCCTTACTCATAAAAGCTATTCAAATTCAACGATCGCTTGAAATCTCTCGACGTCTTTAACAGTTGAGAACTTCAAATGGAAAGGGGAAACATATTCAACCGGTAATTGAATTTAATTAACGTTTATGAATAAGGCGAACTATTTGTAACTAATGATGACTTATGAATAAAATTTTACAATGTAATTTCCTATGACTTTGAAACGTTCATAATTTATTATATCTAGTCACATCGACTGCGTCCACTGAAACGATTTGCCGCTCGTGAAGTCTCATAACCATTTTTATATCAGTATCGTTTACAAGGAAACATTTTTTTATGACAAACCATAAACTTTGTCTCCCTTTTTCATTCTTATTGAATGTTTACAGCCATTCTTTACGTCTTTTAGGTTTTAAAATTAAAATTGTAAATGCCTTAAAACGTGACACTGGCCAAGCGGATTGGCCGCTGCGTTCCTTTAGAAGTGGTGTAGTTTCTCATGGCCCGTGGTAGCCAGCGACTGGTATCCAGTAAGTCGCCTATTACGACAGTACGAACGCGAAGAAAATTGTATTCATTCGAATATTCGGTTAGCCAATGACGTAATGTAAAATGGTTTTTTCTGTAGCTTCAATATGGAGACTTCATGAGTCGGTCCCTTTATAATTTCGCCCCTTTGAAATAGGCCTTAGTCACACATAAGACTACAAGTAATAATAAATATGTTGTATAATTTAATTTCAAGAGGCTAGTATTACAAGGAGCAATGTATGTAGAGTATATAATGTATATTTTTGTCTAGTATACTGTAACGAAAATGGATAATAAACTTTATTGCCAAAGTAATTTTTGTTTGATTTTTTAACCTTACCACACCATCAATATCTCTATACAGTTTTTTTTCTTGTATCAATATCGTCATTAGCACATTGTGCTAGTGTCTAGTGCTAGTAGTATCCATCGTAAAGTCAAAATAATTCATGTAAGTAAGTAAGTTGTAGTCTCACTCAGTAAACTAATAGGTTTAACGAGGACAGAAGAGTTGGACTCGTTGGAAACACGAAAAACCGTAGTCTTATCACATACCAAGATGTATACCAAGTTTTACACTTTTATTTGATTACACACACACATTACACACTTTGAAACTAAACTATCACTATTAAAACAGAAAATCTACAATACCCAATTTGTATAATAAATAATAATCAAACAAAAATCCGACCTTCACGTCTTAAGTTCCAGCTAAAAGTTCAACAGTTCTCATACATTTCGAAGGCAGCAGAACCAATAGTGCCATGTAGCGCTTTGAGTCTGTATCTAGCAAACGATGAGAATAATCTGGGCAAAAACAAATAATTATTGAATTATATGAAATTCTTTTTAAAATTGCAACCCAGCACATCGCGCGTTTGCTGGAGCTGCACTTTTACTCTAGAATATCGATGGTATTTACTATCACACTGCCGAAATATATCCTTCCGGCGATGTAGGTGATTTTCCAGCCTACTGGTGTCTCTTCAGTGGACATAGGTCTCTCCTAAAGCTCAAGTATTTTCTTATATTCTCATATCATCAACATCATATTTAACAATTTTTTGCTTACATGTAGAATCTTTCCTAGATGCAAAGTTTTCTCGATGAAAATCAGGGCGGATCACTAAGAATAAAACTCCAAATAACAATAAAAACATTTATTTCTCTTACAGCCTATCTTCTCCCTTATCTTCCTTCTGCCTTTCAACATAGAGTTGCGAATTTTTCACAGCGGAATACAGGCTAAATAACAAATGCAATGCTTGTATTCTATCGTTCAATGCATCTCCAGCTATGGGGATGTCGAATAACCCACACACCAGGTCCACGTACTGGGAAAGGGAGCAGTCCAAGTTTGCTGAAGGGAAACCTACTTCGTTGAGCGTCTCTTCCATAGATTCTGGCCACTCTTCCATCAGGCTGTCTATGTCGGGCATTTTGCTGGAAAAATATAACATGTGGTGGATCAGTGGAAAAAATTGGATGGGTTGTGTTATAAACGCCATTTGCCTGCACGATTTCATTATAAATTTAGTTTGCTTCTGGACTAAATTTATAATGAAAATAACCATTCATTATTTAGAGTACAGCACTTGAGGAGAAAGCACACAGAATATGTGTTGCACCACTTGCACCCGCCGCCCGTTCTCCGCGCAATCTCCACTTTGCCCCGCCCCGCACCCCTGCAACCGCGCAGGCGAATACGCTTATCTTGTTTGTCTATGTATTCTTATGAGGTATTATCGATGGTGTAGATTTTTCTTCGAAAGATTCAAACAACCGTTAAAAATATCTCGCAACCGCTCATCACTATTCAGGTGAGTTTTGCATCTTCCCGCTGCTGATTATCTATTGTGATAGGCCTTTTCCAAGGCCTATCACAATAGATACATGATCTCCAACCATTTATTAAAAGCCAAATTACCTCGTATACGTGACAGTAGGCGCCGGTTTCGCGAGGTGCAGTTCACTCACGTCTTTTATCCATCTATCAATCGCTTTTGTGTTCTTCTCGGCGTTCTCTATTTTCTTGGTTAACTGAGAAAATTAAAATAAAAACATGTCAATTGGTAGGTAAGTATATGTACTCGTAGTTCTTGCAATTCACGTGTAGCGCATCTGTCTTGCTTGTAGTGGTGTAGCGATGAGTGTCCGTACGCATAAAAAGAGACCTTATGACCTTCACAATATACATTTAAATTTTAAATACATTGACGCGAAAGTTACCTTCATCCACAAGCCGTAAATATATATATATACGAGCCGAGTTATACCATGCTCGTAAATATACTGCCGTCCTAAGATAAACTTTTTCTTCACATTTTACATTTACATAGACATTTTTAACGAAAGCATAAGTAACATTATAGTCATCATAATGCACTTGTACCTTTTTTTCTAAAGAAGGCAGTATAGTTCAACATCCCACTTACTACAAAAAATTAAACACACATTAAAATAAATGTTTTATGTAGCGTCTAACAAATCCGGTTGGAGAAAAACGTTTATTTTTGTAACGTTTAATGACGAAATAACCTCGTATTTCGTAAACGAAATAACAAAGAATAAAATCATGCAAAAATAAAAGGTATTCGCGTGACTGCAGCAAGAAATGTCCTCTGATTCATGACGCTGAAGACGCTGACGCATGATACAGTGCGGCGCTGATTTTTTGTCAGATCCTTGCTCTTACCTAAAAACTAGTGTAGAAGTTGACTGAATTAGATTACAGTAAGCATGTAAAAAGTGATATTGTCGTTCCAGTTAGGTATTGAGACTAAAATAACGCAATTGCCAAATAATAATTTCAATTCAATATTACATTGTCTTAAAACAGGGATGCTCAAACCTACACTATCGGCGATCTACAGCAAAAGGATTGGGCGGCAAATGTTCGTCTAACCTAGACGGAAAAAAGGCTTTTATTAGCGGGCATTTAGTGCATTATTGCACATATGAGTTATACAAATGTTCCCTTGGTACTGTAAACTGTCACGAGATAAGTAAGTTCAAAATAGTATTATGTGAAATAGTAAAAAAAAATTAGGTGTTGCCACACTCAAATGGCCCGTCATAGGATTTCTTGTGTCGTGGGTCCCAGAGACACAAAGACGAACACACCTAGACCCGAACTAACATATTTTGTCTTTCAACAAATGAATATTCGACCGAGAATCGAATCTAAATAAATTTAAAAAAAATTAAGCTAATAGACTGCTATACAATACATTGTAGGTAATGTAGAATTATTTCCGCGATTGACTGTTTGAGCATCCCTGTCTTACAATGTATTAGTTACCTACCACTGTGGATTTCGCGCTGGTGGTCTTGGATATAGCCCTCAGCTGCAGATGAAGCAGTGCAGAGTCACTCTGCTCCGCCGCCGGCTCGTCCAGAACTAATAACCCTGGAACAACATCCACAATACATAAGATAAGAGGGGGACACCCCGCAACCCCACAATTACTGGGCGTACTCAACTGGCCACGTTACCTCTCTCACAAAAGACTCGTAAAATTCACTACATTTCCCACTTTATCCTATTTCTCCAGTGTTTCGATAGTGAGTGAGATATGACAGAGACCATTCCCGTCACGTTCTACCTTATCCCTGCCCATTTTCCCAACCCATTCTCCAAATCTCCAAAGGTAGGCATCGTATCCGTAAACGTACCAACGTTTGTCATTCTAAACTGATGTTGGCATGTATCGCGGATGTCCACGGGCGATAGTGTCCACTCATCATCACGTGGGCCACTTGCCCGTCTGCCTCCTTTAATATAAAAAGTAGACCGCATTCCCATCTACCGCCTTCTTTCTATAAAAAAAGATTAATAGCAAAAATGTTTTATTTCTCTAAAGTAAGTATATATACATCAGAATATAAACTTATTGACAAGAGCGTCTAAGTCAAATTTGAATACGCACAGAAGATAAAGACAAATCACGCACTTGAGTGTGCGTGACAATGTCTAATAAAGACTAAAGTCACTTTGTAATCTTCTCACTCACACTGTTCTCTATCATTGCCGACTCTCAATAGAAAGACGTGATCAAATTAATGTATACTCTGTTCAAGTTATGAAATAAACTGATGTCATCATTGTCAGTCACGTGATTTCACCTATTGACCAATTACGAGAGGGAGCGGTCCTCGATTAACCAATTAACGCTGTGTTATGCTACATTGGACGACTGACATCACTTTTATACTGTGAATAGAGCCTGCTCCTCACCCCCTAGAAGCTGCCAACCAGTTTTTTTTATAAGAACGTATGATGTGTCATCTAGTCTATTCCCATAACGATGCAATCGAGTTTGGGTACGCGAGCGCGCATCAACGTTGCTTGTGAATAAATGTACTCGTAACTACGAACTGTAGCTGCAAAATAAATTTATAAATGTAAGTGAATAAATGTAATAAATACGCGAAAAGTAATTTTCTCGACAATGTATTTAAAGGCATCTTGTGGAGGATATAAGGTATCTTTTTACACGTACGGACACTTACCACTACAAACAAAACAAGACGCTCGTGAGTTGCAAGAAATATATCAATACTCCGAAAAATAGCAATGTACCTTTAACCCAGTGAACGGCATACTAGAATATTTAGCATTATTTTTGTAGGACCCTATATAATTAAGTAATGTATCAGAATTAGTCATTTTTATTTTCATCATGGAGTTAATTTTCAAGACTATTTCTAATTATTGGCACGCAATTGAGACATCAATGACCTGACGAACAGACAGGGATGATTGACGTCATGGTATAGTGAGGCGAGGTGTGGTATGACTGTACACAGGATAATGTGGACGGAAACAGAAGATCTGCTATATGATAGGACATGATACCTAAGTTGTCAATGTGCTCGAGCACCGGCTCGGGCACCGGCTTCCCATGCATGTTGCTCGCCGGCATGGTCACCTTGATGAACGCGTCAATGTCGCCAACAGCTGGCACGTAATCCGGCACGAACGGCTGCAGTTTGAACTCTATGTCGATCTTCTGGGGAGTATACCTGGAAATAATTAGTTAGATTTTTTTATACATTACTAGCTGTTGCCCACGACTTCGTTCGCGTGGTCTTCAAGTACCTACTAATTCAGAAACGGTCGCGGGCGTGCGCACAACAACTCACCAAAGTTTCATCGCAATCGGATGACTGGTATTGGAACGCATTCATTTTTATATATGTGTATATAGATGAAAGGAAGCGGACGAGCAAGCGGCCCACATGATTGTAAGTGGCTACCGCCGCCTGTGGACCTGCAACACCAGGAGGTGTGCGAGTACGCTGCCGACCTTGCAAAATCCTATTCATAGCCTTATTGACGATATGGATCGTAGCGAGGAAAGACCTCTTGAAGCAGTATGTTCTACAGCCTACGGGTTCGCGGTATAAAACGGTCTTTTGACCGTACAGTACGCGACACCGGCGTATCTTTATTGCCTTGTTTATTGTACAACGAGTTTACATGAGTTATGGCATGTAGCAGCAATCTAAACCGGCCGATATATTTATCGCACCTTAAAAATAAAGAAAAAATAAGTATCTAATAGGTTTTTTTATAGAATGAATGCGACAGACGAGCAGACAGTTCACCCGGGTTGTAAGTAGATACTGTTGTCCATTGACATTGTTGACACATGACGACATCAGTCCAGAATGACAAGCGTTGGCCCCCGATTGCGCTGGAAATTTAGGAATGAAGAGAAAGGGTTAGGAAAATGGGGAATAAAATATATAACGGGAGGGTGTTTTATGAAGGTGAATTGTGATGCAACATTCAACCCAAAAAACACTAGAAACACATAATTTTTTACCCATTTCACGGGTCTTAAATACGTATGTTTATCTTTTTTTATTTCCGTCTGACTCTACAATTTGTCTGTATATGTATTTTGTATTACTTCCAATCTATATCAAAGTCAAATACTTACCTATATGTACTATAATTCTAGACCGCAAAAGGAAAACCACAACGCGGTATTCTTTGTTATGTATAACATGGACGGAATAACTGTAAGATATCGTAATCGATATGATACTCGTAGAAACATTTATACATGGATATATAGGTAGGTACAATTGATTCAAAACAGTGACTGATTTCAGCAAAGGCGATTAAAGGCAGAAATGGCCAATAGACATGTCAGTCGGGAGAAGCTCAAAGGTAGTAACAAAGTGATGACTTCAAGGCCAGACGAGTAGTGGGCAGACCAACATGATGATATTGATATGATGAACCAACCCGGTAATCGGATGATATTGTATCAACAGTTTTAAACGCAAAATTTCACGTAAATTGTAGTCGAGCACTTTTGGTTTTGTATTTTTTTCATTCGTTTAATTAAATAATATAGTAAATTGTAATTTAACCTTATTTAATCGGATTTATGTACATCCACATTGTTTTTTTTTTTTGGATCATGCTCGTATTGTATCATACTCGCATGCCTCTGTGTTGAACTTGTATGCACCTATTAAAGTATTGCACGCGGTATTTTAAATTTATAAGTTTTTATCATTTGTATTTTTTCGTCTAAATGCTGTTGGTGTATTTTGCAAATAAATAAACAGGGTGGGAAAATTTGAAGAGAATGACCTGGAAGCATGTTCTGTAAAAGGAAGAGGCCTAATCCAAGCAGTAAGCAGATAGGGTAAAAAAGAGAGAAGAAGAACAGCATTGTTTTATTGACAGCAAGAAATACAGCAGGAATAACATAAAAGACAAGATAACATCGATCGTCGTGTCAAATGGCACCAACTCAACATATAGTATGTTGCAGCATGAACTAAAGAAAGTTTGATATTGGTTTCTAATATTTGTTAGAATTGCATAAAGGGTTGAAGAATATCTAAATGAATCTGAAAGAATATTCCAAGAAATTCTCCTTGACGATTATTTAGGTAAGTACATAGACATGCTGTTATAATAAATAAATAAGTACCTAAGTATCAAATGTCGAGGACTGGATTGTTAAATGTAATATCGAGTTCAGAATAACCAACGTTATTGGTGCAAGGCTATGACGTGGGTGGTGGTAAACAGGCCACTTACTGCACTGATTGGCTTAGGAATAGGATAATTATAGCACTTGTGAAGTAATATTTCATAAAGTATCGGGAGTTACCTTATCATTTTCACGAGAATATCGACAAGGTCAATAACGAATTTGTCCTTTTGTTGTTCACCGCGTTGTTGTTATTTTTAGTTGTTCAGATCACAGAGTTAGAGCCATGGTTGTTAAAGTATTGGTTGACATGACCATAACACATTCAGAATCAGCACCATCAGACTAGGAGTAGGTACATAATCGGTATCGCAGATGAGACGACGATTATATTATAAATAAGTAGTTTGTCTGCATTATTTGCATTATTTACATTATCTGCAGTTAAAAGTTATTGAAAACATTGACGATGATTGGTCAATCTGATTGAACAGTTACCTAGACAATGTGATAAATAATCTGATAGAACATTTAGAAAGTTCACATGTTTATTGTTTTTAATTTTCACGACAAAGGATAAGCTATAATAAAGACTGTTTCAATTAGTACGCTCTAGTTTTAAATATAAATAAAGCAATTTGTATAATTGATACATTTTTTTACATCGATACATCTATCCTATATATTTTTTTTAATCATTCAATAGCATTAATTATGGAATATGATATCGGGCAAATGGCCGCAGCGGCTACATTGAGCGGCGCGCATTTCGGAGGTCCAATTTTCGATGACTCTATCAGATAAATCGGGCTCGATTTCGTCAATGACCCGGGTGATGTTGGCCTTTAATGCATCAATTGTTTGCGATTGATTTTCATTCGTCCTGGGATTTAATGTAACCCTACAAGAAGAAGTCTAAAGGCGTTAGATCACACAATCTCAGCGACCAGTTGATGTCGCCACCTAACGAGATAATGGAGCCTGCGAACTTCTCCTGCAGAATGTCCATTATTGCATGCGCTGTGTAGCACGTGTACCTAATTTTCGATGATTAAATGGTGAAGTTCAATAAACATTACTGTTTACGATGCGCACACTAGGCGCGCACCTGCCTCGCGTTACGCGAAAGCAGCCCGAGGAATGTGCACTCGGGCCCAAATGTAAACTTACTCAATATATCCACCAAAATGGTGGGTAAGCAAATAATCAACAATTTACACAATTTGGTCTCACTTACCCCAGGTGGTTTTGCCCACGCACAAATCTGGAAAGTGTACCTACGCTAGTCCCTACTAGACGTGACCTATCTTAGTGTGATTGAATAAATACATACATTCCCAATAGATACTTGTGTAGTAATCAAGTCTCGTTCTGTGGTGAGCCGGTGGCCGCTACAGTTCGGCAACTCACACACGGCAGCAAAATCACCTCGAGATATCACTTCCAATACAAGCACAATCACAATAAGCAAATCCAACCAAAACACTCGCGTGGCACAAGGATATCCGCGTGCAAATCCAATCAATAGGCGCGAATCACAAAATCAACTGTCCGAGCCCGCGGTGTGAATTTATCTCAATTTAACTCTGCTCGCCGCCGAGCGCGTGTTACTACTCAAAAAATATCCAATTCTCAAACCGCCTTCAATATGGCGGGGACAAAAAAAATGTTGCTTCAAATAATGAATGTATGCGGGTATGCAAAGATGCTCGCGCCAATTCCAAACAATTACTGTAAAATATGTTAGATATATCGTTTTAAAGATGGCTGCAGTAGGCTTTTAAAAATCAAGAGCGTTTTGGAAGACCCGTTATATCACTCACTTCATAATGTACTGGAAAATGTTCTCCATATCCGACGGCACCTTCAGGTCTTGAAACTGCTTAGGATCGTAAGCGCCTTCGGCAGGAATCACCACTCCGCTGCTTTTTTTTCTGCCGCTACCTAGCAGAGGCTCCGCTCTATCTTCTATGTCTCCACTGTCAGTTTCTGAAACATGAAAAAACTAATGAAGCAACATCGAACAGGTCGTATTGACATCGTCACATCGTATTTGTGACAGACAACCAATGGAATAAATAAGACCAGCGTTATCGAAAGGAGTAATGGAACAGTTATACCCACTGTCTACGAAGGAGGTCGCACTATCTGACTACTATAAAAACTTCTCGCTTAGATTAAAAAATAATTGAAGATTTATAGAGCGAGTTAGACAAGTAATGCAAGAAATGCCAACTCCACCTACATTTCGGGTAAATTAAGTGAGAAAGTGGTAGTGCCTGAAAGAAGGCGAAACCACGAAACCGTAGGTGGACTAATGAGAAGTGGTTGTGTGTCCTGGGTCTCATTAATTGAATGAAAATTAATGAAGATTTGCTGGTCGATCTATGTTGTAAGTCACCCATTTATTGTCAAAAATCATTAGGCTAGGACATTTACACATACATACGACCTACCTGTGACATCAATAAGTGACGAATCGTTTAAACTAGAACAGCTAAGATATTTTAATTTATTGGCAATCGGAAGTGGGACAAGGTTGACTGTCCTCGAACGCCCATGACTTGAATATATGCGCAAACTGAAATGCTCCCACCCTCTCTCCAGAGACTCAAAGACGGAAACCTAGATCTCACAGTAACATAAATACTACAGAAGAGTGAAGTTAGGACCGTCAAGAACTACAAATACTCCGCTGACAATACTCTTATTATAGATTTCAAATAAACCATTATTTTAAATATTACACGCCTGTTAAGGCAGGACATAGTGGGAAGTATTTACTTGTATTGTTACATCTAATGTTGATACCTGTTCTTGCAAAATAAATTATGTGATTTGAAAAACAACATTAAATTTTTAAACAAATGATTTATAGTTAAAAACATTTCAAACAGTTTACATTTCAAAAACCTATCTATACAATGATAAATAATAGGTATCTGCCCGATGTTAACCGACGACCGGTGGATGCCGTATACGTAGGTACCTACGTCCGATAAGGTAATAAAAAAGTTTCTAAGGAATAGTCTTTCCAAAATAAATGCTAGAGCAGCGTCTATCTGTTCAAAGGTAAATGTTGTAACTAGGTATGTACGTACCTGAATTTTCAGAAGAATCGGCACGTTTAGCCATCGGTCGAGAACTTCCAGTGCTCTCCTTCAATGGTGGCTTCTGAAGTTTAACTCCTTTATCTGAATGCTGGAATTTCGTATGTGGAGACTAGTGCGAGTATAACAGTACCTAAGTATGACTAATTAAGTAATTATAGTTCAAAGGAAAAGATTTTTTTATACTTTTTCGTCTCCAAAAACAGTTGCTGATGATAGAAAACACAAAAAAATAAGGAGAATTCTGTCAGCTCTTTTTAGAATAGATGGCAGACGAGCGGGCGGGCCACATGATGGTAAGTGGTCACCGCCGCCCATGGACATCTGCAACACCAGGGGGCTTGCGGATGCACTGCCGACATTGCAGACTCCTGAACGCCCATATCGAAGCATAACGGAAATATCTGAGCTGGCAGTTCAGTCCACAACCTTCGGATTCGCGCTATAAAGTGTATGCAGCGACTCTGTGTCAAGGAAGTGAGGATGAACCGCACGATGATGACGAGCGGTGCGATGGTAAAAACCCGAAGTTGGCATCAAATTGAAGTTCTTCAGAACATTCCCTATTATGTAGGCGGTAGAAAACGCAGAGATGCAACATCTCTTCGGATGCTAAGAGATTCTACACCACCCGTGAGTTACTTTTTTTTACACATTAATCTAATAAATTGGAGTAAACCATAATTCAGATCAGATAACTATCTAAAGACATATTTTACTGCAACTAAACGTAATGACTATTCAACTTAGAAGGCAGAAAAATCAATAAATTGATTGGTGCCAAACTGATCAGTCTATTAATAAACCACCTAAACAAAAAGAACGGGTAAAAATTAATTAACTACATAACATTAGCCTGTGTCACTCCATTACTGGTTGTACGCCTCACCCAAAGACCACAACCACATACGACTTTCCGTTCTTCTCATCCAGCTACTCTACTACCGTTACGAATTAGAACATTATGAAGCAGGGGATTGCTGTTCAGTGGGCGACAGCCACTTCCCGCTGAATGGGCCGCCTTCATTTCAGCCACCTCTTCTGTAAAAACAATAATTTGATCTCACCTCATCCTTCCCAGGTAAGTTGCTCAAGAACTTGTCTTCGCTCAAAAATTTGTCTTCATCGGAATCGCTATTGCTTTCGGAATCAAAGTCGTGTCGAGCCGTGTGCCTCACTGGAGGGTTGAACTTCGACATAGCAGTTCTCACGACCTGCTCCTCGTCAGAACTCGATGTTGGACTGTCTATTTCTTTAGAATTCAGCACGGGAACACTTTCGTCGTACATGCCGTGGGCATACTCGTGGAAAAAGCTATCAGCATTGACGGTTTGGCAGTGTTTGTCGTTGGTTGCCATGACAACGCAGTCGGCGGGCGAAATGACCTCTTTGGTCGGGGCCCCCGTATCTTGTGGCAAATGAACATTCAAAAGGGCGATAGCTTTCTTTTTGCTTGAAAACAGTCATGGTACAGAGTGGCACAGTAGTTGAAACATACGTTGAAATATATGTGTGAACACTATGATTTATACTTATGTACGGTTTTGTATTATATAAGTAAGCATGCAAAGTACGTAGTACAATCGGCAAATTAGATAAAGTTGGCATACAATAGATTTTGTTTACAAACTAGACGCTCAATCGAGTTGCGAAAGCTATGAGAGCCGTCAGCATTTTTGTTACACATTCAATGAATCTGTTACAAATCATATCTATATATTTATTTGTACGTGTGTTAGTGTACGCAATGAATAAGGTCAGTTGTCTGCAAGCTTATCTATTTTGCCGTGTGTACATAGGTATTCTGTAAGATCGACATTACTCTTAACCCCTTATCAGTGATGCCTCATTTGAACTAATTTAGGAGACTTAAATTGTCGTTGTGATTCATACCCGTAACAGAATATGAAATATTTTCGACGCGGCTAATAAAAGATAAATGACGTCTCTCATTTTATAATGCTAATAATTTGTTTAAGACGAAATTTCTCTAGATATACAAAATCAACGTCTCTCTCGTTCACTTGCGATATTCTCGAGAATGGACAGATTTCATAGCGGTTTTTTGTACTTACCTGTATTATTTATTTATTGTAAAAGGATTTGGAGCATTTTTTATCAAAATAAGTAGCAGTTGTGAAAAATTAATGGATTTTGCGAGACAATTTTAAAAGTGTATTATGAACTTTTAAAAACCATCGAAATTCCAAGCAAGCCGTTTGTAGCCATATACTGCCTTGTTTTGTTTCATATTATGAGATATGAATAACTGAGCGAGTGCTGTTTGTGTGATAGCATCAGTAAAGTTCTGAATTGGGTACAGTAGTTCTCAAATATTGTGCTAGGATAGCGTATTAGTCTGTCTGTAATGTGTTTATAATACAACTAGATATGCAAAGCAGTTCATTTCACAGGGTAGTTACTGGCGATAAGAGCTCGTGTGCTTCGAGTGAAGCCAAAATTATTTCCCATTCTAAAGGTGTACTCCCATGTAATTTGCGAAACATATTCCAAGTGAGCGAAACAAGATTGTTAGTTTCAAATAAAACATTTTTCGTGAATAATTTTATTATCTTTATTATCTAAGGTAATCTAAAATTATACAAAAATAATTAATATAACAACCCGTGCATTTTGAACGTGTGCTGGGGCAAATTCTAATTGGTATCAAGATTATACTCGAACATAATTTAATTGAATATAATTTACGAAGTCAACAGCGAACACAATACAAATGTTTATATATATATCTAGAGGTCCACCGAAACTTTTATACTTAATTCGCAAACTATTTTTTGTTCTATAAAACTTATAAAAAGGGAAAATAATCGTTATTTATTAGCAGTGTTAAAAAGTTTCTACCAGTTATTATTATTCGATAATATTAACTACAAAGACAATTTAAAAAATAATGAATTTTACAGGAAAGATTGCAGTAATCTGAGCTTAAGAGATCTGACATGGAAAGATAATGAGATACAATGTCAAACTAAACATTAAAGATATTAGTCAAACAGTAAAATCTAGTGGTCAAAACAATGTAATATTAATACATAAATAAGTCAGTGTGACACTTTTTAAGACACTGAACTAAGTTACGATTCCTTAGGTGTATAAATGAAACGTATGTATTTGTATATACGTTGTATTTATAAGCACCAAAGGAATCGCGTATTCAGACATTTTATTAACATTCGAGAATTCCTAAAATAACAATGACAAAAGATTGCTTTAGAAACTCACAACTTAGTAACTTACAAATCCCGTCCACTAGCGCTGTGGATTGCCACAGCGCTATGGACGGGATTTGTAAGTTACTAACAAAAGACGATGGAAAAAAATGTATGGATTATCGTCCTAACCCACCGACAAACAAAATTATTAGTGACAATGTATTTTCTTTTATCTATCGTTATAAGCAATTGCAACCGATAAAATGATGGGATTTTTATACTAAAATTATAAAGATAATTTTAACAAATAAAGGGATAGAGTAGCGGTGAAGCGCTTTACACTTGTTTTATTACACGTTTTCTACATGAACCTTCTTAAATTTATGAATTTCTATTACAATTGCTTTCAATTGACATAAAATAAATGAAGTATTTTTTGGACACTTACACATCGTCTTTTATTTATAAAAATATAATTATAAAGTTTTTCAAACAGACTCAAAAATATTTTTCTTTATACTATATTCACTGGTGTATCTACAATCATTATATAAAACAGATAAACATGCGAAAAATATAAAATCCACAATAAAAATATAATATATACTACTGTTGTCAGGAAACCACACATTAACAGTTATGACCAGCATGATTCAAAACATGTTTTCAGCTTAATTTTGTTTTATAGAAAAAAGGTAGCAGACGAGCATACGCTCCATCTGATGGTTAAGTGGATGCTGTCGACCTTGGGCATCCGCAATATATGCGAACATCAGTCCAGAATTACAAATGTTGACATGCCTCCGGATGCGCTGCCTACCTTTGGCGATATAGTAATGGATAACAATAATTAATAAACCAGGAATTCAAACAGAATTAGTTGTACGACCAATCTGGCGACAATGAGTGATTGTACGAAGATACATGATCGATTTTATATCACAATTGGCAGTCTTGGATTGTAAATTAGGAATAAAATATCATTAGACTAATGATTTGGCACACGACGGAGAGACCATTGTTATAGACTTGATGTAACTTATAACTAAATAAGTACACAAGCAACGAGTCCCGAGATAACAGTCTACATCACAGACAAGACTAAACAAAGTAAATGTTTGTATGTGCCTAAAATTAGTTCATCCGACTTTATTTATGAGTTCATCGCATATCGCAGTCAGTTCCTCGTTCGCTTTAGTTTTCTGTGCAAGTGTTTCCTCAAGTGATGTTATATGCAAGTCCTTCCTCTTAATCATAGCATTCAGTTTTAATACTTCCGCTTCGTGTGATCGAGTCAGCTTTTCCAATTCCTGATTGGCATGATTTAACTTTGACGTCGCATGCTGTTTAAGTAGTTCATAATTATTTTGCATTTTCACGAGGTTGTCATTGAATTCTTTAATGGAATCTTTGTATTTATCTTCATTTGCTTTGTAGCTAAGTATTAGTTGTTTACTTTTCTCGTATTTGCTGTGTAAATCACTGAACGAAACTTCCATACTGGCCAAATGAGTAGTTTGTTCATCTCTCTCCTTTATAAGTTTCATACGTTCCTCCGTGTGACGTTTTTTGTCTTGCTCAGTTTCGGAAATCAAACTGGCAATCGTTCTTTCGTATTCTTCTACAACTGTTGCCATACTTCTATTGATCTTCATCTTCTCGGTGAGTCGTTCACTTAGTTTGTTGACGTTTCCCAATCTAGTTTGACTTTCGGTTTCTAAAGTCCTCATTTGAGACTCTAATGTTGCCAATCTGTCCTTTAGCTCTATACTCTCAGTTCGTAAATGGTGAACGTGAACTTCTTTTTCAGCTAACAATTCTCTTAACTGAGTTAGAGCAAGGTCAGCTTCACTTCGTCCTCTCACTTGTGTCATAGTAGAATCATGATTTACTGGGGAGTTGTTTGAACTCATGGAAAGAAGTCTATCAATAACTGCCATGGCAGGAGATGTAAAAGTCATAGAGCGTCTATTTGTTCTAGTTGGAGTCGTCGCCTTGTTTCTCGGTGTAACAATTGGATTAACAGCCGGTGGTACAGCCATCATTGGTTTAGATACAGTAGCACTGGAATCTTCATTTGTTTCAACTGTATTATTAGTTCCAATGACGTCGTGTTTTGTACTTCCTCTTGTAGTTTCAACGGGTTTTTCTAAGGACAATAAATCTCTTTGTGGCGGGAGTAACATTTTCTTAGGAGTGCTTAGTTTCTTCTGTATTTCGCTAAGAGCTGCAGCAACACCATCAGAAGTCACTCTTCTAGCGAACAGGGGATCGAATTTCAAAAACAGACTCTCTTTGCCGCTGTCCACAACTTCATTACAATTATTCTGACTCATGAGAAAATCGAAGGCTTCAGCATCAATGAACATTTCGCCTGTTTCGTTTTCTTGAGCTGGAATATTATTGAAGTGAATTATGTCAGATTTCTCAGTATCAAAATCAGACATCTTATCGAGATCCTTCAAGTCTTCTACTTCAAGGAAGGGTCCTTCAATAGTATCTTCATCTTCAGTGTGAACTTCACCCAACATACATTTGTTATCAAAGGTTTTTGAAGAAACAGTTATATCACTAATATTGCTGGATTTCTCTTTATCCTCGTTTTCTTTGTTATTTACTGAAAAATCTTCTGTTGTAACCACATCATTTGTTGTCATATAGCCCTTTGTCACGATTAGCGATGAATTAGGTGAATTTGCAATTTTGCTCTTGGTAGCAAAAGGATCTTCTTCTACAGCTGAAGTTGGTAGCGGAGATTGACATACATTTGTTATACTTGCAAACGGATTGAAGTTCATGTCGTCTATTTCAGGTAAATTGAAGACATTTTTGGGCATAACTCCTTCTGCAGACGATGCGTTTGCTGAATAATAAGTAGATTGTTCTAAAGACGAAACAGTTTTATAGGAAAGTGCATTCATTGATTCAATAGAAGACTTATTTTCGTGATTTCCGATGTTTTCTTCTTCTTTATTTTCGTCTGCTCTTATTGTATCTAATTTTATTTCTATTTCTTTGTTTGTATCGTCTGTAGTATTATCTACAGTAATAACTACATCATGGCACTTTTCTTCACATACTTTAGTAGCATTTACATACCCTGAAATGTCCATTGATACATCGTTATCCACATTAATAGTAGCATCTTTATCAGCAGATGGTGACTGTGAAACAATTTCACATTCAGTTCCTTTAAGTTCAACAGTTTCCACTTGAGATTCATTACTTTTGACGTCTTCACTCAGAGTAAATTGCAATTCATTGGCTTTATCACTTTGGACGTCGGTATTAGCAAACGTGGCATCAAAAGTACGATTGAAGTTCTTTTTGTTGCTAATTGTTTTTTTTCGTGTTGGTTGAGACTTTCTTCTGTTTTTATCAAGTTCATTTTTTTCTTTTGCTTTAGTTGAAATCCTGTTATTATCTTCGAGTTTAAATGATTGGTTAGAAGAAACGCCCGGAGGAGGCGACACTCTGATTTTAGTTTTGGTAGTAAATGGATCATCTATTTCATCAAAATTGAAGTTGTATTGGCCTTTTGACACGATTTTTGGAGAAATTGGAGGAGATGCTGTAACTTTAGATTGGGTAACAAAGGGATTTAGTATTTTTTCAAAGTTTTGTAATAATTTTTCATCTGAAACTATTCCTATTTCAGTTACTGATACATAAGGACTATTGTTTTCAGATATTATAATTTCTTCATCTACTGTTGCAATATTTTCAACAATGACTTCATTTTCTTGAGTATTTTGTACAGGCTCCTTAATAACTTCCAGTTGATTTGTAATATTAAGATTTTCTACTACATGGACTTCAGTAGTTACATTTAATGTTTCGTTCTGTATTATATTTTTTGCTGTAGCATCATTTTCTAGAGTAGTATATATAATTTTATCATGATCAGATGAAACAATGGTTAAAGATCGATTTAAGGTTAATACTCCTGAATCGTTATTCACATCATCGTCAATTTTAAGAACTTCCTCTTGTTTTTCTTTACCTGAAACAGGTTCTTGTAACTTATTCTCTTCGGTAGGGATAACTTCAGTAGAAACAGCAACGTTTGCTAAATCTTTATTAGAACTTGTTGGGAAGATCTGTTCAGAAACATGATTACTATTTATAGCTAGTTCCTCAATTTTGTTTTCAGAGACATTACTCTCAGTATTTTCGACTTGTACTATTGTTGTATCTATAATGGTACATATATTTTCGGTTTTATCCTTGTCCCCGTCATCAACAACAGTTTTATGAACAATATCCATAGTACCATTTATGGAATTTTGAGTAGCTTCATCTTTGTTAGATAATTGATGTATTTTGCCCAGTAATTCATGTGCAGATAACAGATCTTGATTATTACTTTCTGTATTATTAACTTCTGTTTTCTTTAAGTGTGTAACAACTGCAGTAACTGAAATTGGGACTTTACATGTTTCATTACTATCTTTATTTTCATTTTCATTATTTGCAGTAACTTGAATATTTTTTTCGATCTCGCCTAAAGCGAGTTTTTCTGAAAAATCCTTATTAGTAAGTGAATCTGGAACTTCATTCCTATTTTCTTGTATCTCTTTCTTATTAAGCATAGCCACATCAGCACTACAATTTGTAACATCGTCCATAGCTAAAGTATTATTTTCGCTGCAATCTTTCACTTCCACAACATTTTGTAATGTTATCTCAGGCTGAGAATTTTCTTTGTAAGTATTGCCAATAACTTCTTCAGCTTTGAGCATGGAAGAAATATTAATTACCTTAATTTTGTTATGTTCTGTGTCAATTTGGATTTGAGTGTCTTTAGGTAAAATTTGTATATTGGACCTGCTTTCAATAATATCCATAGGCTTGAGATCTTGCACATTAGATACATTATTATGGTCAATATTATCAAGTTCAACGGAAGTCAATACAGTAGCAACTAAATTTTGTGCATCAGAAATCTGACAAGAATTAAATTCCACATTTTCTGTCATTTTAACCTCTTCTTTAAAAGATGTAATACCTTGGGATTTTGTAATCTGAAATAAAGTATTATTATCAGCAATATTGTTAGCATCTACTTTGGAATCAACTGTTGATTCACTAAATTTTTGTTCATATAGTAGTGTATTTTCTAATTGAACATAATTTTCAATATCACTTACTATATCAGACAGAGAATGTTTGGTAACATTTGTATTTTCCCAATTTACATTATAAGTTAAACTTAAATCCTTTTCATCTTCACCAGGCAGAGGGACTTCAGCCGCTATCAAGACATCATGAGAATTAAGTACTGTAGCTGTAGCTTCATTGGTATTTACATGGTGTGTAGTATCAATGTCTATACTATCACGAGATAAGGTAATGTCACATTTATTAACAAAAGAGTTGTTTACTTTATTATTTAAATGCATATCAGAGTTTAATACATTCTCAGAATTCAATTCAGTTTCCGAAGTAGCATGAAGCACCTCATTTGCTTTTGTAATGTTATTTGCCTCTGAACATGATAAAATTTGATGGTTTTCTGATGTCAAGTTTATATTTACTTGATCTTCTTGCATTGCATTTTGATAGATGAGAATGTTATTATCAAGCTTTGATTTAGAAATGGTGTTGGTAATTATAGGCACTGCTGTGTTAACTATCTCAGTGACATTTACTTCATCTTGATGGATCACACTTGCAGTACTTGGGATGTTTATTATTTCATCATTCTTAAAATCTGTTTCTTTTTCTAGTTTCTCAACTGCTACAATTTTAGGAGCTGCATCTGAAGGTTTAGTGATATGAAATGCTACAGGAACCTCCATATCTGCAACATCTTTGTAGACAACTGAATCAATTGTTACATTCAAGTTTTGCAAGTTTTGTTCCTTTATGTCTTCAACTGGTTGTGGGTCACTCTCAGGTAATTGAGATTCATTGTTTGTGAATGTTGTTTCACAATCCAAAAATTCATTATCTGACTCAGCAGCAATATATTCACTTCTGTTTGCATCATCTTCTATCATAGTCTTGTCCGCCACTAAAGTGGTATTGTATGAAATGTCCATGTACTCAACAGTGTTATCTAAATTCACATTTACATTTTCACCATCTTCCTCCACAAGAATACATTCATTTTTCTTTTTGGTTGATTTTGTTTGTGGAAGGAATAATTTGTGAATTGGAATTTTTTCCTTGCTAAAAATTATAGTTGTTTCATCCTTCCATTGTAACTCTTTCTCTAAATCGTCATGAAATTCTATGCTGTCTTTGTGTGGACTGCTTCTTTTAGATGAATGTGCATCTCTACTTTTATGTGCAGCTTTTGGAGTTGATGCGGTGACAGTCTGTTGTATAACTTGTGTAGTTTCATTTAATGAGGTGATATCTGTTGGGCTTAGCATTTGTTCTGTAGATATTACATCTTCAGCTAGAGGTATCGGGCTCTGGGATGACCTGAACATATTGAATACACTCTTGAGGCCCCTCATTATGGGAGAACCGCCACTGTCTTTTGGAATTTCTTTGGTAGGTGTTGTTGCTTCTGGAGTATGTACTGTGGATGATGAAGAGCTTGGTAGTGACAAGTTTTCATCAATATCATGTGCGCTACTAACAGTGACTGTTATATTGTTCTCACCAACATTCACAGTGGAATCCAATGGTAGAAGCAAGGGCATATTCCTATTATTGTCACCAAACTGCTCTGTAGAAATAGCTTGAAGAGGAACTTTCGATTTATATATTGAGTCAGTCTTAGTCAACGAGGAATTCAATGAACGGGTCAAATTACTATTTTCATTGTTGACTATATTATTGAAATCATCGGTGAAATCATTGTTTCTATTGTCATTACAATTGGCTGTAAAGCTTTTAGACATAGGAGACCCAGTTGGTGTGAGGGAATACCTTAGCTTCATGGTTAATTCTGAAACATCCAGTTCTTCATACCCTTTCTCTGTACATGGCGTCCGCGATAGCACATTGCTGTGATGGTAGGCATTTTCTTTATCGTAATCACAGTCCATATCGTCTATATCCATCGGCTCCACGTGATGAGCCATCGTAGTAACAAAATACACTTTGCACTTGATTATAAATCACTCTGCAATGTCTATAAGTTCGCAGAAAAAATGCCACCGATGCGACCGCTCTCAATATTCTTATCTTCACTTCACGTCAATCTGAAGTTAAATACAATTAAAAAAAAAGTCAGTACAATGTTTACAGTTAGACGGTTTTAGATGGTTTCACTCAAGATTTCTAGTACGTCGTAATAAGATCACTGAAGCGGTATGTATGTCATATGCAAACAAAAATGTCGGGTGCAGGAACACACAAGTCACTGAAAATCTATTTTTAACCTTTTTGTGGTAGATGCAGTGCGACGTTCATTTTATGTAACTGGCGCGCCCGAGGGAATCTTGCCAAAAAATAGATGCGTACTCAACAAGAAGACCGCCTTGAAACCGTTTAAACGAAATCCGGTAACTTTCAATATTTCAACTGTCACTTTGAAAGTTTGAAATGTCTGATAAACGTCACACAAGTTTGTGTACTCAGACTATATTATAAAATAAGAACGAAATTTAAATATTTAATTCAAAGAAAAGGCATATAATAAAAGAAAGGGCAATTTCATTTCTATAATATTGTAAAATTTAATTGAAAAATATAAAAGGAAACAATTACAATCAGTCACTACTTACGATTATATAATCGTGACTGCGTCTGCCATCTATTCTATAATACTTAATTAAAAAAAAAACATTGACAGAATAAAGTTGAAGTCTTTACAGTGGCAATTCGGAATTTTTCGGTGTTTTATTTTGATTTCATCATTTTAGACAAATACGGCAATTCGTGTTGAATAGGTACGAATGGAAACTCTTAATAGTTAGAAGTTATTTATTACAAATTTTTAATTTATGGTCTTAACAAAAACGTAAAGTAGGTATCTTTGTTATTGAAAGTATCTTGAAAATTACATTCTGAAATTTTTCTTGGTAATTTGCTGTTTCAACGCGTGTTTAAATGCTGACACAATATGAGTCAAACCCTCTGTGTTTGTCTACCTTTTTATTTTACATAATTATCTGCCTAATTATATCAGTATTTATTTTAGAATTCATAAGTTGTTTCTAATGTGTGTTTTTTTGTTTTAGTATGAAATATGGACATTGAGCGTGGAGTGGCCGTGAAATTATTATTTTTCGCTCAATCTAAAGAACTGGCTGGCGTGCGCGAGGATACCATACAGTTACCAAAGAAAATAAGTTACAAACAACTGCTAAATTTGATAAGCAAGAAATATAACTTAGAAGCGATTAAAAATAATATTTTGCTGGCAAAAAATGAAGAAGTCTGTCTAGAATCGGTGGATATAGAAATAAAGGAGAGAGATAACATAGCTGTGATACCACCATTGAGTGGTGGATAACTTTTTTAGCATAGATTTTTATAATAGACTAAGTAAATGGATCATCTCAAGTTGACTGTAGATAATTTGTCAGTGGACACTATAAGTGACTTAGTTGTGGATGAATCCTGTGGAGCTGTATCAATATTTGTTGGTACCACTCGGGATAATTTTGAAGGGAAAAAGGTAAAATTGTTTTTCTTCAATTACAATTGTTTAATAATAGATTAGTGATTACCAGACATGGGATTATATACATTCAAAATTCATATTTCTTAGTTTCACACTTGCATATTTCTATGATTTTTCATTTATGGTGCATAATCTGACATAAGAATGCGTCAATTTAAAACAGAACACTAGGAATGTTAGGGGCTCATTGGTGGAAATCATAAATCTTCCTCTGTATAATTCCATTGCAATTTTAGAATAAATGGTGGAGTTAGTCCAGGCACTTCTGGACTCATTTTTGGAAAAGATCTGAATCAAGTTAGACTCCGTTCTTGTTAAAAATCTGGGTCTTGACATAATTAAACAAATAAATGCATACATTAATGTCACAGATCAAAACTTGCCAGACTGTATTTCTGTGAACATGGCACCAAATTTCAAATTTTGCCCTGTCAGTTGTCTACCAACAAATTTCAACCTACCAATTAATTCTAACTGACAAATGTCACAAATTTGAAATTGATAATTTAGAGAAGTGTATTGTAGAGTATTGTAATAAAAACTGTAATTGATTCTGTATATTTATGTCAGAGCTTTTATTATGCACAATAAAAAATGATCTCACACCAAGTTGTTTCTGATAGTGTATATATAATTCCTATTTAGACCTTTTTTGTGCATATTTGCATTCATATTTTGGCACTTTGATAGTGCATATAATTCTATACCTAGTGATTACAGTAATGTATTTTTTTTATTAATTTATATTGGAGATGTTAGTACATATTTCTATTTAAACATTATCCTGAAACAATTAAATTTTAAAGAGATTCACAAGATTGCTTTTCAAATAATGGATGTTTCCAGACTTTTATTAACAATTATTTAAATTTAATTATTCATATAATTCTGATCAAACTTCACTTAATATCACCAACTGAATTAATAAGAAAAGAAGTGGAATGAAGGATCAGTAAAAGAATGAAGGAATGAAGTAAAAGATACTGGTCATTTAAAAATGTTATAAAAAATAAAGATATACCTGAATATAGCTGAAAAAAAAACTATATAACACATGCATCCTCCCATGCCTGACATATGGATGTAAAACATGGTGTCTTACAAAAAGATTAAAAGTAAGTATGTCAAAATTATATGCAAAGAAGCATGATGACTATAAAACGGAAAGATAAATATACAAAATGACACAATAATCACCAACATAATAACAAAAACAAGGCCGCTAAAATGGCATTGGACAGAACATACAATGAGAGATGGAATAGACAAGTGGACAACCAGAGTAGTGGAATGGCGCCCAAGAGAGGCACCATTCCACTCCCAGTAGAAAAAAGGCAGACAGTTAAAAAGGTGACCTTCTAAGGGGTCATCCTCCCACCGCCGTCGTTCAAGTACTAGGCGCCTTCATCCCCATGAAGGCTCCTAGCATTTGACTTACAGAGGTGGCAGGATCTGGAGGAACCCTATTTAGATTTTAGATATTGTAGTAAGGACAACAAATTTCTCAAAGATTCTAGGTGACTTGAATGAAAAATTAAAAAAAATATTGTTACAGTTTCAATAATGTGTTCTGACATAAATGAAATATGTATTCCAGTTAATATAATTTGTTTGATTCTTGTATTCGAAATGTGTACAAAATGTGAAAGTACAAACAATAGATTCATCAATATAATTAATCAATCTCAGATCAGCATCCCTCTATATCTATGAAGTTAAAGTGGATAATTTTCTTTCTAAAGTTTCAAAGAATTTCCTAAAGGCTTTCTAATTTTGTTATATGTGGAGTGTAAAACCTTACAGATATAACACCTAAACAAACATTGATACATTAAGAAATAAATATGAAAATTTGTTATGTACACAGGTTGTGAGACTGGAGTATGAGGCTTATGAAACAATGGCGTTGAAGGCTATGAAGGGCATATGTGATGAAGTTAGGAACAACTGGCCAGCTGTGCATGGAATTGCTATATACCATAGGTAATTATTTTTGTATCATGTACTACAATGTGTGTATGTATGTAACAGACACCATTTCACATATGTAGGATGCCACTGAAGAAAAAAACCTGAAATATGCTAAATTGATTCTATACCTTATACTAGGACTCATCGAGATAGATTAATGATACTAAAATAGGGACTTCTGCACTTCCGTGCACGGAATTTGGGGGTCTTTAGCACTGTTCACTAAAAAATATTCATTAAAAACCATTTTTTTTAAATTTGCAGTCCTGTATTTTAAATTTGTTTCCTGCAGTAGGCTGATCTATGGAGGCTTTTGACATTTCATTTAGAAGGATATTATGAAAGTCCACACAAAAAAATAGCTCTATTTGACTTATGACAGAAAACACATGATGGTATGCCAATGAACACTTGAATGTCTGTACAATCTGCTTATCATCAAATTCACTGTCTATAAGTTTGTTTATATAAAATAAATGGTCGTTTTAGTAAACCCGAGAGCAACTGAACAGATCTTAAAAATCCTTTATTAAGGAAAAGCAAACAAAACATTACTTTGTATCACAGTATTACAAATAAATTATACTATTGTTGATAGAAGTGATAATGATAACATAACACTAGATACTGCTATGTGAGTGAGACTGTGATTTATACTAATAATAACTACTGAGTTTATTAATATGAATAATTGATTGATTGGTCCGGTTGGTTGTGCTCCTGGCTGCCATGCAAAAAGGTCTTCGGTTCGATTCCCATTAAGATACTGATGTTTAAAGACTTGAATGTATCGTTATTATGGACTTTGAGTGTGGTTTTAATCTATTCATTTTTATCAAAAAATGAAAGTCGGGTCAAAATTTTATTTACCTACTATTTTATTGAAAATACTACAGAATTGAAAATGGCTTAAAATAAATTACATTGAGAGGTGTGACCATTTTAAACCATATTTTAAAAAAAGTTAAATTTGAAAAGCCCCTGTCTAGTCTACTCTATAGATTGGAATAATTTATATACAACAATGATACAACTCAATGTTCATTAATTTGCAATACTTTGTTGTAATACATCATATTTTTCCATCTGCAGTTATCAACGTTTGTAATACATACACATATTTACGACACAAGTCCATAACATAAAAGAAAAGTAAATTATCAGCATAAAAACGTACGAGTTTCTACATACAATAAGGGCGTTATCACACTGGCGATTAGCGAGCGTGTTTCCAGCGAGGCGGTTCGTGAACGTGCTTTCAGCGAGTTTCCCGCATGTGCGTAACGAACTCGCCGCGTCCTCTCGACATTCTCTTCTCTTTCACACACATTCATTCGTGTTCCCTCGCGCACGCGGCGAGCTCGTTGCTCACACGTGGGGAGCTGGCTGCGAGCACATTCGCGAATCGCCTCGCTAGAAACACGCTCGCAAATCGCCAGTGTAATAACGCCCTTACACAGAATTGACAAATCACTCTGTATAAACCGGTGAGAATCGGTGTACATTTGTTTTTATAGAAAGAAGGTGACACGTACATAATATTTAAATTACATAATATTTAGATAATATTTAAATTACATAATATTTAAATTACATACATATTTATAAATACAACAAACAAATTTATAAATATTACAGGAATTTCCATAGAATAATAAAATACGTTAAATTAATACATAGTATTAATAAATCATTATGTAACACTGGAGCAGCCTGTATCGACGAGGGAGGAACCGGTTTCTCGTGGAACCGGTTTCTCTGTACGATTGGTGGCTTCATTATTGTGACTGATGAGTTGCATGAATTGTATTCATTATTTAAATTTAACAAACCAACAATATACAATAGTCATATTTTAGTAAGTGAATACTGTCGTCCATCGTCACCCGCGATTAACGCCAATATCAGTCCAGAATGACAAACGTTGGTATGCCCCCGGAAGTGCCTACCTTTACAGATTTAGGAATTGATTTGAGAGATGAGGGAGGGATAGGATGGGAATGGGCTCTGGCATATCTCAATACCGAAACACGTACGTACATCGAGGGAATAGGATAAAATGAGAAATGCAGTACATTTCACAGTAGTCTTCTGTGAGAGTGGGGAAATATAGCCAGTCGATTATGCCAAGCGACTGTGGGATTGCCTTGTGCACCCACACCTTCCGACTAATACAACAAGCTTCTATGCTAGGCCGCGACTCATGCGTCTCGGATAATAAAGATTATCCACTGGTTTGTTTTCCTATGGCCATGATAACACGAAGATATTTTATATCTGCATGTCAGTCATCTCGAACATTTAGGTCCATTTTTTTTAGGGAAGTAGGCGGTCGAGCGTGCGGTCCCACGTGATGGTAAGTGTTACCGCCGCCCATGGACACCTGCAGCACCAGGGGGTATGCGGTGCACCGCCGACCTTGCAAAATCGTATTCACAGCTTTCTGGAAGAACCCTATATCGTAACTTAACGGAAGTACCTCTTGTGGCAGTTTGTTCCACAGCCTATGAGTTTGATATGATATTTTCACATACGATTGGACATTATCTGAGAAGAAGGACCTTATTATCAGTTCTAGTTTCCCAGATATAGAAACTTCAGTGAAATAAAAAAAAAATCTTTATGGAAAGGATGCAAACGAGCATACCTAATGATAAGTGGATACTGTCGTCCATTGACATAATTTTTTTGCTTTATCTTAAAAATAAGTAGAGCTTGTTTTTATTTAAACAATCTCTAAACAACAAAATTGTCTGACTCATTTTTTTTTTAATTAATATAGAAATCACTTTTTGATATGCATTTGTTCTCATTTCTAGTTATCGTATTATACGGCATAAAACATCAATTCCACGTACAAACAAATACCCTATTGTCATGTAATCTACACATTTCCAACACATAAATACTGCATTACACGTTTTAACGGATGTTATCAATTTTTACGGAGCTATTCATTTTTTACCGAGTTTCACTCGCGACCTCGACGATATAATTAAGTATAATGACAGTGCAATTTGTTTGAATTGAAACATAATGCTACAAAGAATGATGCTTCATTTTGTCCTATATATCCAGTACATACTACATGAATACAAAATGATAATTTTTAATATGGCAACAAAGCCGTAAAGTACCGGTGAAATGAGATATGAGCCTTACAAGTACCTCAAATATGTATAAGGGAGAGACAATATGGCCACCGGCGGAAGCACTCGGCCGAGGTACAGAGCATGCAGAGGTGATGCATTCTGTGGAGAGACATGGTTTAAGTATAGGTTACACACCCATCGAAAACTTGTTACGCTCCGAACACATATTTTAAACATACTTGTAAAGTGAGAAGGCTCGGACCTCTCCGTTATATTATAACCCTATATTTATTTATTATAGTATTGTTCTCTTAGCTTATTCCCATTAATTGATTGTCTTTTCATCGCTCAGCATATTTGCTGTGCAATGAAAAGGCAAATTTGTTGATACCTTTTTTTTAATTGTAACTCATATTTTCAGTCAAATGAAACCAATTGTCTATTTTGCACTGTATTTATTATTTCACTTTGTAATATTTTTCAATGTGTGTGTTTCGTGAATAAAATAAAATTCAAAATAGGCGCGCCCAGGCCGCGACTGTGGAAGTACAGTGTGTACCTCTTCTTTCTTGGGATACTTATCCAGTGCTTACGTCTTTCCAGACTAGGCAACGTACCTTGTCGTGAGGCTTCGGTCGTGATCGCAGTGAGCAGCCCCCACCGTCGCGAATCCCTCGACGCGGTCTCCCACTGTATAGAGAGGCTCAAGGCGAGCGTGCCCATATGGAAGAAAGAGGTGTATGAGGGATCAGAGGCAGAGTGGAAGGAGAACAAGGAATGTGCGTGGTCTAGTTGTCAGAGGGCTAATGGACAGAAGGTTTAAGGCCAAGTTCAGACGAGATTTTTTTTTATTTAGGCAAATCGGTTCCGGGGGTCTTTCTATTTACCTACATAAAATGTAATAAAATCGTTAAGCCCTGTCTGTACGTGAAATATATGAGCCCAAAATATTTTTTGTAATTTTTGTGTCTGTCTGAACGCACTCCATCCAAAAATGAGAAAAAATTAATGAAACTTGGCATAGCTCTAGCTCATGTGCCGAATTCACGTTTAAGGTATTTTTTTCTACAGATCCATCACACAGTTCCCTCTAAAGGAATCACTTTAAAGTTTACGGCATCGAAGTCACGGGCACCACTAATTATGAATATCAGAAAATATGATTTATAATGGCGATACTTTTAGCCCCGTCGAAAAGTATTTCTTGTACAAAAAGTTCCTGAATTTGATTTACAGCTCCTTTTATTGACTAACATATTTTTTTTGGTATCTAGCAATGTTCGTGTGACAAGATTTTACTATGCAAAAATTTGGTGCTATGATTATAGGATGGAAATGGATATTATCGTTTGAACTTGGTCTAAGGTCATGATTCACTGGTAAACATTATTTTTTATACATACCTATATTGTTTTGGAAGAATTTTTCCCTATGAATAGACTTGTTGAAATCTTGTTTCTATTGGTTGACAACAATGACAACGTTGATGATTGATTCGTTAATACACGTTGATATTTTAGTTGTTTTCAGAATCAAAGGGTCCTTTTTATTCTATTTAAACCATGTTACAATTAGTAATGGGCGATTGCGAAAAGTGTTTACAATCGAGATGTTTCTTAAAAAGGATTTTCCTTATCATTTCAATGTTTACCAGTGAATAGGTACATGGCTGTATTAAAAACAGGTTAAAGACTTTCTTTTGTACTGATTTTTTAAAATCGGTAGCAAAGTGTTTTTGCTATAAGTAGTTGTAAATCCGGCTCGAAGGACTAATGTTTTATTATAGTTTTGTTTGATGTCTATCAAACATTATATTTCATATATAAGGTCCTACAAATATTTTAACGATGAAATAAACGATTTTAAATAATAGTGTGAAATATTTTAACATGTCAATCAGTTATTTTATTATATCTAACTAAAAATTAACATGTATTGGATGATTTGTTTATTATATTAAAAATAAATAAATAGTGATTAATTTAGTCGCATGTGCATAACATTTTACTCATAAGTTCATAAGTTACGTGTACTTACTAACTAATAGAAGTGGCACGTTCGAAGGCCAAATATCTGAGCGAGCGAGTTTACATAGTGTGTTACGTAAATTTATCACCAGTTATTTATTTTTAATCTAAAAATAATTGTAATATACAGGTTAATTTCTAATTAGATATAATAGTTTTAGTGTACTGATTGACATGTTAAAATATTTCACACTATTTTTGTGGGACCTTATAATAACGTCTTATTTTAATGGGTGTTTCGCGTTATTAGTTAAAATGTATTTGCAGGTAGCCTTTTTAATTTTTTATTTACCAAACTTTGCTATGGTGTACCATATACATATTATTAATATTAAAACATTTTCTATCAGCGGCTCATATGTAAATGACACTTAAAATAATTGTTGTCTTTTTTATCACTAAACATTTAAATTGTGTTTATTATCCAAAGTCATAAATGCAAGCCCCTACGTAGTACGGATAATATCGCAATAGGTCACGCAAAGCGTCGACCTTTGCTATTTATCAAAGGTTTTTTGTTTTGTTATCAATTATCATATTTTGGTTGTTGTTTATTTAGCTAAATATTAATGTATTTGGAGGATAATTAACGAATGTGAGATAGAAAAAAGAAATTATTGAAAAAAAAACTTTTTATGGTGATATTATAAAAGCCCTTAGTTCATATGTTAGTCCTTGATTTTGTCTTATGAATTATGAGCTCAATAAGTTACTTAAGCACGACTTGATATTTTATTAAGTTGATTATATTATCTGACGATAAAAAAATTGTTTTATGAAATCTTAATGGTTCCTATAGTTTTTTTGGGAATACACGCTATACACGCTATAGGTTATATTATTACTTCTAATTCTATATTATTTGTTTATTACAACAAACGGGCAATTTTATTTATTTTTTCAACTAAGAAACAAATCATCGCTTTTATTTACTTTCGCATATGGTTGTGTTTTTATTTAAAATATTTACAATAACAGTTGTTTTATTTTTTTTAATAGTTTTAAAAATTTGCAGGGTTTTAGGTATGTAGTAATAGTCATAAAAGTACATCAATGTGTTTATGAAATTATAGCAATAAATATTTGTTGATTTCATTATTGTATTTTATTCAAAAGCCTAACAATTAAATAAATGGTCCTACGAGCCGGATCATCCACTACACAAAATCTATTTTCATAAATACAACAAATGTTTTCATGCAAAATTGAGACGAAATACTCAACACCATACTCCTTACAGGTCTAACTGAAAATATTTTACCAGAATCGAACCTGGAACCTATAGATAAGAACTTAATACAGATTAACGTATCAAGCGATGAGTTAGAGCAACGTATTCAGAACTTTATTGAGAGGAAACGAGAACAAGTAAATATAAGCAATATACACGACTTCATACCGACCAAGAGTGAAAGTGAGACGCAAGAATCCGAGACATGTGCAAGAGTGAGGACGCAATTCGTGAGGCGCAGTGATTCAAAGGGACATTTGAAAAGTAAGTATTCCACTGACTTCAAGTATAACTCCTTCCTGCATCTTCGATGTTTACGTAAATCTGTTTCACAGGGCACGAGCCTCTCTTGGTAAATCACTAAGAATTTTCATACCATATGATTATGGCATAATCCAATAATTCACCTTTCAGACCCAGAAGTTCCAAAGTCATATACTTGTAGCTTCACGGATCAAGTCGAAATAAGGTGGCAGACCGTAGTCACTACCTCTGCTAGTAAATCGATATTGCCGTCCATGGGACATCCACGATACATGTCAATATTAGTCGAGCATGACAAACATCGACACTACAGCGGAATCGCCACCTACCTTCGGAGATTGAGTGGATAAGGAAAAAGGATTATGATGGTTTTTTCATTCCATTACCTCATTTTTCTGTGGAGATGGGACAGGTACCTAATTAACACTCGCCAGATAATTATGCAAACAAATTAAATTAACTGTTTTTTTTTTAAATTCATAATCATATATTTTTTAATAATTATACGAGTCGTCACTAAGCTATAGAACTGTGTTGATTTATAGTGTCATTTATGTTAAAAATATTCATTAAATCATCGATTGCGGAAGATGTCAATTTTTTTTTTATTATAGAGAAGTGGGCGAACGAGCAAGCGGTCCCACGTGATGGTAAATGTTACCGCCGCCCATGGACACCTGCAACACCAGGGGGTATGCGGGCGCGCCGCCGACCTTGCAAAATCCTATTCACAGCTTTCTTTAGGACAACACATCCAAGCGAATCTTTACATTTCTAGTTAAATACACAGATTAATAGGTAAATAAAAACAAAACGTATATCTTCCAGTCAGGAAAGTTCACAACGAATGGGGCCCGCAAACTGTCACCAAATTAGAACCCCAATCAGACACAAAAGACACTAGCGGCCTACCGTCGTCCATAGCTGAAAGGGTTCTAGCCATTGAGAAGTATCTGAACGTAGGTCCAGTGTCGCCTGATATATACCGGAGGTTGAAGGGAATGGAGGATAAGATCGCATATCTGCAAGCTTTGTCGCCGGAGTATGCGCAGTTTTGGGTAAGATTTTTCTGTTGGTTGTGGAAATTTATTCACTCGTTGGATAGTTATAAATAAAATGATTATAGTAATAAAGAATTGTATAACAAAGTTGTAAAAATGAACTGAGAAATTATATAGTACAAACATACAATGTATTTGTACACATTACGAAAACATTGGCCATCAACTAATCCGGAAACAACCAAATGCGTCATCCACATCTTAGATGTATCTGTACTTACTTGCATAATACATAATTTACGTGTTTCATTTACGAATTTAGTTTTTACGTGGTTCAAACATAATGCATTTTTTTATGTAAATAAAGTGGCAAACGAGCAGTGTACTGGTGGTAAGTGAATACTGTCGTCCATGAACATCCCCGACACTGTCAACCTTGGCACATCCTCCGGATAACTTTGCAGATTTAGAAAAGCATAGATAAATACACATACCTACATACGGTGATAACTAGAAAAAATACTAGTTGTAAGGTTGTCACGAGTAGTACATATATTATTATACCTAGTCACATACATATATCTCTTTTTTTTTAATTTTTATGTATGCATGTGTTGTGGTTGGTGTTTTTCTTAATTATTTTAAACACACGAAATATTTTTTCAGAAGAATAGTAAAACTTCAGAAACAAAGCAAGAGTTATCAATGGACTATACATACTCAGCTGACGACATCGCGAGGAAAATAGAACAACTGGAGAGATATGAGAATATTACGTGATTCTGTCTTGTAGATTGATTATATATGTTCTCATTATCTATTAATAAAAGCTTGTATTGAAACAAGCAGCAAATCATGATCAACGAACAAACCATTTTAAAATAATTGAAATAAACGATTTTTAATTACTAAGAATGTCAACACGAACTGGACGGAGGTCCGCTTCGCGGGAATCCTGTCTACTGTCACTATAGCACTTACAGTAAACGGTCGAAAGTAATACACATCGACTATTATCGGCTAGCTTCAGTTTTGTAACGGCACACGACAGAGACGACGCTCTACAAAAGCGAAGCTAGCCGATGTGCATTACTTTCGGCCGTTTACTGTAAATCTAACTCACCTTTGAACTTGCTGCCATTTTCTGCATATATATCTGTATTCTGTATATCTGTCGCTGATTTAATTGTATTTCTCGTAATAAATATATGTATATACAGAACATAAGTTTGTGTTTGTTATATTAATTTTCGTGCCGATTATTCGAGTGATCACTCAAACATCGAGCACTAATAAATAATGTTATAAATGTATTGTCTGATCAAACCTGTCAGCTTTGTAATGTTTGAAGCTATATCCAGCGTCTTAGCTAGGGGCTGGCGGTAGGGTCGACTGCCAGGACCCAGGGGGCGCAAATTTCGACTCCCTTTCCTAGCAACCCTATCAAAAATACCTAGTCAAAAATGTTCATATAATCTATACTCCATATAAAACTAGGGATAACCTAGGGATATATGAATTCTGTTTGTAATTATCGAATTTTAAAGAAATATTTTGTGGGGCGGCGTATTCAAGTTTAAACTGCCTATACAAAAATATACAGCACAGGTATTTGACGAAATGGCCCCAGAAAAAGCGAAGTGTTTTTTAAATGTAAATGTGTTAAATCACCAATTTCAGTTGAGGGCGCACAATCCCATTTTACCCAGGGCGCTCATGAGCCTAGCTGCGACACTGGGGAAATCATATAAATAAACCTTGGTAGGTTTAACGAAGCTTTATACAATTTAACCATTTTTTTGTTAGAGTAAAAAAATATGCAAGGTAAACTAAAAAAAATACTGGACCGATTTTGAAAATGTTATACTTGTAGAAAGCAAGGTCGGCGGCGCGCCCGCATACCCCCTGGTGTTGCAGGTGTCCATGGGCGGCGGTAACACTTACCATCACGTGGGACCGCTTGCTCGTCCGCCTAATTCACTATTTACAAAAAAAGCTATACTAATGTTGACGGCCATATTCTATGTTTAGCTTCCCTAGGAAACCGTTACGAAGCTAGGGTGGGTAGACTAGTTAGTAAAATAAATAAAAATCTTTTAACTTACAATCTCTATATATGTTTTCGATGCATTTATTTACATAGTGACTTTATTTATCCTAAATCGCCCACAAGGTAACAAAATAAAATTTATTTCAGTGCTGTGAAATAAGTTTCATGTAAATCCTGAAAAGTGAAGAAATTATATAGGTACATATTGACACGATCATTATTAAATGTTATAGTTATTACAACTCACGAGCGTGTGTCAGCCTTACATCTAGTGGTGAATATCCGTACTCGTAAAAAGAAACCTTACAGCCATTACAATAGAACTCTAAATACAGTGACGCGAGTTACCTTTTGCATATAAAGTAAAATTGAACCTAGCTTGTGAGCTAGAAATTTTATTCACAAAATGCATAAAACATGTATCAATTCAATCTCAATATACAGTGTATTTCCACCCGATGAAGACAAATTAAAATATGTAGTTCTGAAGCTTATTGCTATAGAGGTAAGGTTCTTATTCATTGTTACGGAGTATTCGTGAACAAATTGCAGTGTAAACTTAACGAGTTATCCTCTAGAAAATTTAACAGCAAATAAAGAGTTAACAACTTTAAATTGGTCATTATTATTTCAAGAATTGAAGAAAGGATTGGAAAAAAGGGAGAGATTGCGATAGACTCTGGCATATCTCACTTACTACCGAAACATACGTACATAGGGGGAATAGGATAAAATGGGAAATGCAGAACAATTTACGTGGTAGTAACGGCCCGAGCAATTTTTGTTATCCATTTAATTTTATCATTTTATTAATTTCAATAATAAATAATAATGGATATTGTTAAAATAATATAACGGTGCCAAATCTTTGCTTAAGACGTCGAGCACGTGGTGTCGTTAGCTCAAAGGGATTCGCTTAAGTGTTCACGGCGTATTGCAATTATACGACCGGTCGTCCGCAGTGGCGGTTCTACACGCTGAAATTTTAATGGTTTTAGAAGCGCGATCCCTTTATTATTAGACATTAATAGTATCAATACTCGAGGTTAAATTAAATATAAGAGCAAAATTAAAACTAGTGCATTGACCTCCGATGGCGGTAGGTACGTTGGGAGCTAGTAAGTGTTCTAGATCACTAAAAAAAATTTTTTTATCCAACTATTTTTACCTAGTATTACATCTTTCTTAACCTTGCGTATTGATATATTTCCTTAATAAGAGTAATTACGTCACGGCTCTAAAACCATAAACAAATCGGCGTATACGGAAGCTATATTTAAATGATAACACAACGAGTAGGTATTACTAATGAGAGAGCGACTGTCTCCTCGCTGGTTGTCGCGCGACTAAGGATTTATTCCAACATCCCCCTTAGGGGGAAACCTGGACATGAAAACAAATTTTGTTCAAAAGGAAAACTATATTTTAAACCTCTAATAAAATACCTTATATTTAGGTACTTTTCTGTTTTTATTTATTATTTCTCTGTCGTTCTGTTTGTTATAATATTATTGAGAGGATTTTAGGAATCCAAAGTTGTTTATCCAGTTTTCCCCCCTGATCTATCCAGTTTTTTGGACAAAAGTCAAATATTTCCCTAATGCTACGGACACACTGTCGGGCTTCGGCGAAAGTTCGCGCTGTCACGATAGATATGGCCAAAACGTTCGTCACGTGTACTAAAGATTCGTTGTGAACACGAATGCCGAATGTTCGAACGTAGCGCGAAGTCGAATGCCGATAAAATCGCTGTCTGTATTTTGCTCAGAATCAATAGTGTAGTCGCGATACACTTCGCCACGCGGGGCTACATCAGTTGGCGCAGATGCACCAACCACTGGTTTGGCGGGAAAATTGTAAAACACATCGATGGTGGCTATGGTATGGAGCAATGAAACCGTTTTAAAATTCTTACAATGTTATGAATTAGAATACAAAAACAAAAAAAAACATCTCATTTATGACGCGTGGTCAAGAATAAGAAGTAAATTTAATCTTAGTTGGCCCGCGATTGAAGAAGAGCTTAAAAAAAACGTTCACAGTCGCCTTTTCTCCTGTTTCGATTTTTTCACATTTAAATAGGTAATTAAATAGTAACATTTAAATAATTAATTATTTAATTCTGGATTGGAAACGATGCCTTCGATTCGCGAACGACATCGTCATCATTGGACAAGTAGTTGAAGGATTTGAGTTGGATGCTAAACGGTCTCAATGCAAACTCGCAGCGTATTAATCTTGGGATGAATCTGACGGCAGGCCTGATCCACAAATTCAGTCACTCAGCGAGCGATGGAGAGAGCTATGCGCGGAGTTCCTTTGCTTGACAAAATCCGTAACGAGGAGATTCGCCGAAGAACTAAGGTTGCCGACATGGTTCAAAGGTTCAGCAAGCTGAAGTGGCAGTGGGCGGGCTATATATGTCGCTGGACGGAGACCACGTACCGTGAAACGTAGCATGAGAGGTCCTCCGATCAGGTGGACTGACGACTTAAAGAAAGTCGCCGGTAGTGGCTGGATGAGAAAAGCGGAAGACCGTGTATGGTGCGGTATGATGACATTCACTACTTTTTTTTGTATAATTTATTGAACACTGGCATAGTCATTGTTCCACACACACCACAAATCATTTTTTTTACAATAATCAAACAAAAACTACTTCTGGGATTCCCGCCAAAAGGCTCGACATTAAGTATGTCACTATGGTAACGCTAAAGCTGGCCCCACACTTATGCAGTCAAAATTTACAAACTATAAAAAGCTAGCGGTTAAAAATTCATCCACAAAAAGCGAAATCGCAACTAAAACATTCCTGTTGCCACGTTGCCAATCCTCGCGACTTTGGCCGACAAAAAGATATGACATCTAAAAATCTCCAAGGCTTGTTTAATTGAATTTTATTACTGGTGGGTTGGCCATTTCACATAAGCCGTTAGGTCATCAATGGTAGAAATACACGAATGGAAATGGCCAAGCCACAAGAAGTAAAATTCCATTAAATACTCTTAGAACTCACCTCTTTTCGTAGTGCTTGGCCTACGAAAAGAGATGAGATCCAAAAGTGGCGAGGATTGCCAACACTTTACAGACATGTTTTTGCTGGGTTAATTATTTAGCGACGTAATACAACGCAACCGTTTCATCCATTTTACTTTTTCTATACTTCGCCCGAATTATCGCGACAAACGTTAACTCCGAATTGTAATTTTGTATGTGAACAGTAATGTCGCCAAAGGCCGAATACAAAGTAATGTCGCGACATGACGCCACGAATGTTGTTCCGATAGTGTGGCCGTAGCATAATAATTAACAACTCTCAATAAGACTCCATCTCCCAGTAAATACAAGTCACTTTCACAGGCACATGTCCTCACAAATGGTTTATTCACTGCCACATTTCACTGTCAATTAGCTGGTTGAAGGTTAGGCCTCCGCAGGTAGACTACGAGCCCCAGTGCTCCAAGTAATGCCGTGATAAGGTACAGGTCCCAGTTGGAAAGGAACGAGTCGCCGCTCAGGAATATCACCGCTAGTGGACTCTGGAATAGAGACTGATTTATTGCGATTTTTGTGTGAAATGTTCTGATATCTCTTTAGGGTCCTGTAAAAGTTCAAATAATTTGAGAAACATTAGATAGAATGCAACTTTGTTTAACGTTTATCAAACAAAATACTTTGAAGATACTTCCGCCACGTTAGGCAAACATGTTTGAAAGTTTACGCGAGTGTATGACCAAAAAAAACTTTCAAAATGTGAAAATTGCCCTTTTGCATTTTTTCTATCGTCATGATAGAGAAAGAGACGTGATATAGATTATCAAGAGCTATGAGCTTTAAGACAACTATATAATACGATAACTTTATAATTATTTCAATACTGAAGTCATGTTTGAAAAATTTAGAAAGTTTCCGCTTTTGTTTGTCAAGCACATCAACAAATGTAGCTAAAAGTTACGGGGCGTTAAGCTAAAAGTTAGAGATCAAATTTATCAGAGGCAGAGGGTACATACTTTATATTAAAGGAGGCGGACAGGCAAGCGATCCACATGATGGTAAGTGGCTACCGTCGCCCATGGACACATGCTATACCATATGTGGGTGCGCTACAGACTGCAGAGTCCTATTCACAGCTTCTTGAAGAACCCCACGTGGCAGCATAAGGGAAAGGTCACTTGAGGCAGTTCGTTTCCACAGACCACGGGTTTGCTTCAAAAAATGTCTGTTGCAATGCGCCACACAGATATAATTAAATACCTCAATGTGTCCAAAATGCTAACAACGTAGAAGTATTTATGAAAAAAAGTGTGCACATTTCTTGTTGACAAATGTTTTTATACCCCAAATGACTATTTGAGTGACGATATAATTTGAAATTATTAATTTTCTTTTTTTTATAGAGAAGTAGTGGGCGGACGATCAAGCGGTCCCACGTGATGGTAAGTGTTACCGCCGCCCATGTACACCTGCAACACCGGGAGGCGTGCGAGTGCGCCGCCCGCCCTTGCAAAATCCTATTCACAGCTTTCTTGAATTAAATAATGACAAATAAAAATAAACATTACGTAATAAACACATGTAGATATAAAACATATAAAATATAATAATGTAGCTATTTTTAAACGTACATACTGAAAACGTGGTATATTTGATTTTAATCTTAGCAGTAAATTTTAAATTATTATTGTATATAGGCTTTAGTATAATCTTAATTATAATTTTAATATTTAACTATAATTATTGTTATAATAATAATAAATATATAAAACATATAAATTGTTGACTCAGTAGAACACGTTTGTAAAACTTTAGATGTAAGATTGTTGTTTACTTTCATATAATTATTGTATGCCTTTAGGGCTATGTCCCAGCTGTAATTTTTTTTAAAGTAAAAAGGCGGCAGACGAGCATACAGTCCACCTGATGGTAAGTGGATACTGTCGTCCATAGACATCCGCGATACGTTGCCAACATCGGTCCAGAATGACAAACGTTGCCACGCCCCCGGATGCGCGGCCTACCTTTGTAGATTAAGGAATGGATTGGGAAAATGGGGAGGGAGAGGATGGGAATGGGCTCTGGCATATCTTACTACTACTGAAACCACTTACTACTGAAATATCGTACGTATATTGGGGAAATACGATGAAGTGAGATGAAGTACATTTCAAGGTAGTCTTCTGTGAGAGAGGGGTAACGTGGCCAGTCGAGTGCGCCCAGCAGCTGTGGGAATGCAGCATGCACTCTCCCCCTCCCAAACTAAGAATGTATAATTTTTAAACATGGCAACGTTTATGATTCACAATAAAATTATTTGATTTGTAGCGGACAGTGCGCGACACCTCCGTATCGAGGCGTCCGCAGTCAGATCGCTCAGTACTACTCGTAGATACGGCAACACTAGGTGGTATACTCACTTGGTATATATCCGCGAGCACAGCGCGCGCATTCAGATTAGCTAGTGCAAGTGCAGCGGGCAACCTTGCATCCGGCGATGTATCCGCGGCGAGGTCGTAACAACGCTTGGCTAGATGCAAGTCTCTGGTCAGCCCCAAGCCTCGCTCGTGCATATAGCCCAGGTTGAAGGTCGCCTGTGCATTGTGCAGCTGCTCGGAGGCGATGCGGTAGTGGTGTGCGGCAGCTTCCAGGTCGTGTGGAGTGCCTAGTCCGTAGTAGTGGTAGTCGCCGAGTTTGACGCGAGCCGCGGAACAGCCCTGAGCGGCTGCTCGGCTCCACAGTTGGAGCGCGCGACGGTAGCGCTCTGCTTCCTGGAATTGACGGACTTCGCCTGCGCAACACACAAGTCATTGCAAGGTTATTCTAATGTTGACTGGAAGAAATTCCTTCTTGAAATAAGTCTGCCTTTGTACTTATGCTAATTTTGTAGTGTAGCCTAAGTTGTTTTTACGAAACTTTGGAAACGTTTTTTAATTGTTAACTATAATTACCAGGTTCGACTGCGAATTGCGGCGCGAATTTGTTGTAGCAAATGCTGAGTTGCAACCTTTAGGCATAGTAACAATTGCTTGTAATTCGTATTCTTATTGATTCTAATGTTTGTATAAGTGTAGTGTGTTGTTATTAAGGCAATAAATTATTTATTCATTCATTCATTCGTTCAATACACAATAGATAAAAGACAATATATCTTTTTCAAATAAACTACAACATTTTTTGAAGATCCTTCCGTTTCCACGTGCCATTGGAGTTTCATTGAAATTGCTCTGTAACCACGAGCTAATCCTGAGGCTTTACCGCTAAGGGGTGAGGGGGACCACTGAGGGTCCGTGTCCACGTACCAACCCCGAACCTTCCCACTGAGGGGTGATAGAGACCACTGAGGTCCGTGGCCACGTACCAACCTCGAGACTTTTCACTGAGAGGGACCACTGAGGCTCCGTGACCACGAGTCGGCCCGTACACTCACCGCTGTCGAGCAGGTAGGCGGCGTTGGTCTGCGCCACCTCGTACCCGCGCTCAGCCAGCGGCAAGTACTGCAGGAACGCGGACTTGTGTGCACGAGCGCGCCACTGAGCGTGCGCGGACATCAGGCGAGAGCCCCACGGGCCGCGCTCGCATACGTTCTTGAATAACTGAATAAAAACAACAACGTGAATTTGAGTAGTCCATTTACCAAAAATCCTACCGACTTTAATAACATACACCAAACTTTATAGTCCGGTTATTATACTAGCAGGACAGCTAATGTCATGACAGCTGACATACATTAATAATAGGGGTTAAAGTATGAAATTGCCGTTTTATAGTAATAGATACTTTGAATTGACATAAAACCTTCATGGTGTGAGATTTTCGAGTGAAACTTTTTTCACATGATACCTATGAGACTCTTGTTTTAAAAAATGTGCAACATTCGATTTTCGACTTTCAATTGTTTTTTTTATTCAGCTTAGACGGGAAAGATGGATACTTCGAAAATCCGAGTAATCTTTGAATATGAGTTCCGACGCGGAACTAACGCGGCAGAAACGGCTCGCAATATCAATGCTGCGTTTGGAGAGGAGACTGCTAATGAACGAACCGTGCGTTTTTGGTTTAAACGCTTTCGTAATGGAAACTTCGACTTGAAGAACGAACCACGTGGAAGACCGCCCACACAGGTGAATAACGCTGAATTGAAGGAGATGGTGGAAGCCGATCCGAGTCAAACTACCCAGGAATTAGCGGCATGGTTTAACGTTACCTTACCTACAATACTGACTCATTTGCATCAAATTAATAAGATAAAAAAATATGAAAAATGGGTGCCTCATGATTTGACTGATCTGCAGAAAGAAACGCGTGTTGAAACTTGCGTTGCCTTGTTGAATCGGTACAGAAATGAAGGAATATTGGATCGAATTGTGACATGTGACGAAAAGTGGATTCTTTACGATAACCGAAAGCGAAAAATGCAATGGCTGACCCCAGGTCAAACGCCGCAACAGTGCCCTAAGGCAAAGCTTACCAATAAAAAGGTAATGGTAACTGTTTGGTGGTCTATTCATGGTGTTATTCACTATAGCTTTCTCAGGTCTGGTCAAGCAATAACAGCAGATGTTTACTGTGCCGAACTTCGAACAATGATGGCGAAACTAGCAGTGAAACAGCCCCGACTCGTGAATCGATCTTCACCATTATTGCTCCATGATAACGCAAGACCTCACACTGCACGAGAAACCGTTGTAACTCTACAGGAGCTGCAGTTAGAAACCATACGTCATCCTCCGTACTCGCCAGACCTTGCTCCAATGGACTACCATTTTTTTCGTGATTTGGACAATTTTCTACGTGGTAAAAAATTTTCTTCCCAAGAGGCAGTACAAAATGCTTTCACACAGTTTGACGAATCTACATCCCCAGAGTTCTATCGCAAAGGCATAAATGAACTTCCGATTAGATGGCAACAATGTATAGATAATGAGGGTAAATATTTTGATTAAATAAATATGTTACATTTTAGAAAAAAAACGAGTTTTAATTTTTCAGTACAAATCGGCAATTTCATACTTTAACCCCTAATATTAACATAAATCATTAACATGAGAGGCCGGCGGCGAACACTAAACTAGGAAACTACGTCCACTGTAGATCAATCTAAGTGTAGTTCTAATCAATTGTAGATCTAACGGTCAGTTAGATCAATCCGTAAACAATATGTATCCAGCCCTTTTACCATCCATTGCTGGACATAGATCTTCTCATACACATTATTTCGTGAATGGCCTTATAACGTCACATTGTCGGCGGGCGGTGGGTTCACGAGTCTACTCTTTTAGAGGCGGTGCAGTCCCTCAGGGCTGGTGGCGCTACCACCCCTTGTTAACCTTAGTTAACGGTTTTGTTAACCCTCAGTCGCGGTGGCGGATTAACATATAAACATTATAAGCACGTGTTTAGGGCCCCTGTTCTTCAATATAAATTTCGAATATATATATATATTTTGATGAACTTTGTTTTATTTCCTGATTTCTACCTTCCAAATCCAAGCAACAGGGGGCCTACACGGCCTCTATGATTACGGCCTCCGAAATTCTTAACCCGCCACTGCTTAGTCGCATTTTACGACAACCAAAAGATGGGGTGCTGCTATGTTTTACAATCCATCTTCTGCAAATCATTTGCGTGCACGCTTCCCTTATCTATTCCCCCAGAGTGAACCGAGCAAGACCTCTTACTTTTCCCGTTCTGAAATTAAATACCTTTCCACCTCTTTCGGCAACACTGATTGCCCCACATTGTGTTACTAACGGCAACACTGGTACCGACTGAATGAAAGAAAATTAACAGGTATCTGTTGTAACTAAATCAATTACATGAAGGTCCTTTCTCGCCACCTACTGATAAAGTGTTTGATGGCCTACCTATCATTTATCCGAATGATAGTTATTAGATTTCTGTTTAACAAGTGTCAGATAACTTATCTATCAGATTGTTAGCAGTTACTTTATCAGGAGGTGGTAAGAAAGGCCTTAAACATACAATAACATTGTAGGGGGAGAGTGTACGCTGCATTCCCACAGCCGCTGGGCGCACTCGACTGGCCACGTTACCCCTCTCACACAGAGGACTACTTTGAAATGTACTGCATTCCCTACTTTATCGTATTTACCGTATGTACGTACGTGTTTCGGTAGTGAGTGAGATATGCCAAAGCCCACATCCCATTTTATCCCTCCTCATTTTCTCCACCCTTTCTCCCAATCCATTCTTTAATCTGAAAAGGTGGGCAGCGGATCCGGAGACGTGCCAACGTTTCTCATTGTGGACTAATGTTGGCATGTATCACGGTCAACACGGTTGTCTGTGGACGACAGTATCCATCACGTGGACTGTATGGCTCGTCTATCGCCTTTTTTTCTATAAAAAACGCTGAACGCTTCAACGCTCGCTAGCGCTCTATGTTAGTGCTATTTTAAACCTCAACCGTTGTACACTCAAATTTTGAATTACATGAGCAATAACCACCAAACAATAGAAATTTGAATTATAAAACTCCTAGTTTAAGTCTTAAAGGTTCATTAGCCCTCACTCAGCGCTCGAGCACAAAACGCTCGTTTTTATAACACTAATTGTAACCCTTACCTCTACAGCAGTGGTACAAGAGCGCAATACTCCAAGTCCTTGCGCATGCATTTGTCCCAAGTGGTAGAGTGCAAGCACGTGGCCCGACTGCGATGCCAAAGAGAAGTACTTGTTGGCTTGCTTGAAGTCGCGACGGACGCCGATACCGCCTGTAAGTCAGTAAGTAAGTAACAAGGGGTAAGTAACATTTCGTTTACTTTTAAGTGATTTCATGAATCGGTAGGCGAGTAAAGAAAATGTAATAAAGATTGATGCGTCATTTTAGCCAGTATATCCAACACACACAGCACGAAGACCAAACGGAAGCTTTTAACATAAGCTTCAATTTTTATTCTGGCAACAAGGCCGTAAATTAGCGGGCAAATAAGATAAGGGAAATAAATAAAAATAAGCCGTCGAAGCTGATTAATATATCTTTGGGTCTTAGTGTCTCTGTTCACAATGGTCCCAGTGAAGGAGACAATAGAAAGATTACGGCAGGACTTCCCCAAGGATATAGTGTCTCTTTATGAACACGTATTGACCACCATTTACTTCCAGGTGAACAATAATTTCTACGAGCAGATTGACGGTGTAGCAATGGGCAGTCCATTGAGTCCTGTGATAACCAACTACTACATAGAGTCATTCGAAGAGACTGCACTGGAAACAGCACTACAAAAACCATCGTGCTGGTTCCGATATGTGGATGACACCTTTGTGATCTGGAGTCATGGGGAGGAAGAGCTCGAACTCTTTCTGAAACACCTTAACAACATCCATCCATCCAACAGAATTGGATCCAACAGAATCCAATTCACCATGGAAAAAAGAAAGCAATGGGAAGCTTCCGTTTTTGGATGTACTGGTAAGCAGAAATGGAGATGGCAGTCTGGGACATCAAGTTTACCGCAAGCCCCCACCCGCACCGACAGATATCTACATAAAGATTCCAATCATCATCCTAAACAAAAGAGAGCAATGATGAAGACGCTGATGGACCGGGCGAAACGAATCTGCGAACCGATACATCTACAATCGGAAGTGATACATTTAAACCAAGCCCTTCAAAGAAACGGATACACAGTCTCCGAAATCAAGAGGGTGCAAAAACCAAAAAGAGGAGCCAAAAAAGCTGACAATATCGACACCAACCCAGAGAGAAGCAGAGCGTTCTTACCTTACTTAAAAGGCGTAACAGATCGCATCAGCAAGATCTTACAAAAGAAAAACGTGAAGACCATTTTCAAGCCTACGAGCCAACTCAGAAATATCATCAGATCAGTCAAAGATCCCAGAGATCCGTTGTCCTCGACTGGAGTATATAAAATACCATGCTCCTGTATATTGGCACTACAAAACGGAGTGTCAATACCTGCATTAAAGAACATAAAGGCAATTGTCGAAGAGGAGAGACTGAGAAGTAGCTAAACATGCCTTGTCGGATGGGGACCACGAAATCTGCTTCAGGGACACATCTGCGGTCTCACGTGAGACCGCTTGCACGTCCGCCCTTTTCTCTATAAAAAAAAAAAAAAAAACAAAGATCTTGTCAACCGGGAATCATTATTATTCCCATCTCAATAGGGAAGCTATTGAAATCTACAAGCATCCCAACAATTTTAACAAAAAAGAAAATCTGGTATTCTGGTATCCATATCTGGTATCCAGCACTCCGAAGACATCAAGCTCACGGGGAAGAGAGACGAGAGGGGGGGACAAAAACAGACTCGGTACACACACTATCACAACTACCCTCGCCCACTATAAATATCGGTGCGTCGGTACACATACAATCACAACTACCCTCGCCCACTATAAATACCGGTGCGCCACAGTCGTCGAGTCAGTTGCGCTCGAGAAGCCGAAGAGATAACATCTCTCCGAAAGTGAATGCAGTCGCCACTGAAGACGTCAACCGCAGTTGTTGACGAAACGTTTGGAAGAAAGAGAGGAGATTCCAGAAGACCTCGGCCAAGTAGCCCGGAAGATTCAATTAATATGGACACCGACCGAGAAAGCCTACACTCTACTATAATACGAGAATAGAAGGGAATTTCCTTTGTGTGTGTCCCAAACGCCGCGAAATGAACACCTATTTCCCTTCTCAGGGAGTAACGCCCCTCCGTGGGCCACGGAAGCCGTGAGGCAATAATTAATAAATATGTAAGTAACAACATATATAATAAATTAATAATTTATAATATCAGAATACCAATTTCAGTAATATCAGTACTAATAACTATAAATAATCAGTATCAGTAATTATAAAAAAACATGACATCGTTTTTTACCAGGTTTTTAAAAGCTTTATTAAGAATTTATTAAGAAACCGGTTTATTTTACATACGGCTTCTACTGTCATACCTTCTCGCTCGCACAAGTGTAGACACACTTTAGGAGTGAGTGCGAAAGCATGAAGGTGGACCCCATTTTTGGTTATAGTTGTGAAGACATTTTTTGAGATACCTACTCGATATTAATCCTATCCTATGCAATTCCAATTGAAAATGGTGCCCGCATGCGCATAGGTAGTTCACGGTTTTACTATACACGTCTTAGCATCCGGGTTTGCTTGATTTATTATTTTGATTTCATTCATTACATTTTTTAAACTACATAAGTTGCAAACAAAAATGGTACAGATTATAAGTAGGTACGGTAAGTAAATAGGTATAAGTTAAGGTAAATATCTTAGATTTATATTACACTAGGTGAAGTATTTGTCGTCAGGTGGCGCGGCGTGGCCCTGACGGACTGCTCGTATGATACGACGCGAAATTGTAGGCTATTATCACGACTTTGAGCGCGTTCGGCGCGAGTTTTATTTCTGTGTTCGTATTATTCATTATTCTTATGCCTGTACGCAAAGGTAGGTATCGAAGGCACGAGTACAATCCTGAACAAAATCCAATTGAACTTATACATCAATCTTAAAATGGAACGATATCGCGTTCTACATAATGGTATAGCGCCACCTGCTGATGATTGAAGGTTTAGATTTAGATAAATCATCTTGTATTAAAACGAAACTATATAGAATCATCTGTTGATGATTCTATCAGTAGGAGGTGTAGGTGGCCACTACACATTAATGTATGACTTGCATATCTCATATGCTCACTACGAGAACCAGTCCAGTTGTCAGAAGTGGTATTACAATGAATAGTTAAATAATTATTCGAACATTAAATTAATCTTAATTTTAAATTAATTTCATTATTTAACTGAACAAACAAAAACAGTGTGTCTCACCGAAGTACATGAATCCTAAGTGCAGTTGTCCCTCCACCCAGCCCTGGTTAGCGGCCATCGTGAAGTATTTGAAAGCTGCACTCGAGTCTTTCGGCACACCACGACCCTACACGAAAAAACCAATAAGACATTACGATATGCAAGACACTGATACACAAGATGTAAAAACGAACAAAGAACTAAGACGCACCCGTGTGAACCAAAATTTAATGCCATTACTATTAAAGTAGATACATGCTCCTCCGCCGAGTCTCTTTGATATTCCACTCGATATTCCACCCACACTACTTGTACTATTAGTTATTCTGTGTCCACACATTATGTTCAAGCAGACATGTTCATTGTACGTCGCAACATGTCGAGCAATGAACGACTTGTTTTGTGGGTTTAACCTGCTATAATCAAATGCAAATATAAAACTCAACACAAACGAAGACGCTGGGTGGCCACATACAGAAACATGCTCGCTTCGAACATGGTGCAAAAATTAGACTGTTCCAATCTTATTTTCATCGACGTTATTCATCATTATCGAACATTAAAATTTAAACTTTCGGGGAGAGTGCACGCTGCAATCCAACAGCCGCTGGGCGCACTCGACTGGCCACGTTACCCCTCTCTCACAGAAGACTACCTTGAAATGTACTACATTTAACACTTTATCTTATTTCCCTAATGTACGTACGTGTTTCGGTAGTGAGTGAGATGTGCCAGAGCCCATTCCCATCCTATCCCTCCCCATTTCCCCAACCCTTTCTCCAAACCCATTCCTATATCCAAAGGTAGGCAGCGCATCTGGAGGCGTGCCAACGTTGTCATTTTGGACTAATGTTGGCATGTATCACGGATGTCTATGGGCTACAGTATCCACTTACCATCAGGTGGACTGTATGCTCGTCTGCCACCTTCGTCCATAAAAAAAAAAAAATCTACATTGTAATAAAGCTAAAAACGTGGTCAAGGCTTACTTAATTACCTGTAAGTACATAATACCGAGTCCACTCTGTCCGACTGGATTGTTCAGTTCGGCCGCCTTCCGGAAGTACCTCAGAGCTGTTTCGTTGTCAGCCTTGATGCCGTCGCCACCTTCCAAGTATATCTGAAATAAACAAAATAAATGTGAAATATTCTGCATGTTAGAAAAATTGTTATTGCAGGCATTCGAATCCAAAAAAATATTATGAACCAATGAAGAACCAAATGATTTAGACTGATTCAAAGTTAAGCGCAAAACATTCGATGTGTGGATGGGTTTCGCGAAATATCATATTAACAAAATGTTCATTTCGCAAAGTATTCAACACACCATAATAATACATCCATTTTCCAAAATGTTTGATTTGTAATATGTCCATTTAGCAAAATGTTCAATATGCAATATGTCCATTTAGCAAAATATTCAATATGCAATATGTCCATTTAGCAAAATATTCAATATGCAATATGTCCATTTCGTAAAATGTTCAACAAACAATATGTTCATGTCGCAAAAATTGTCGAACTGGCAAAATATCCATCCATTTTGCAGTGTCCATTTAAAAAAAATGTTTGTAAAATCTGCTAACCATACATGTAATTATCACAATGAATGTATAAATACATCCATACATCCTATAAACCGGCACAAGATAGATTTAATTTAAATCTTACTTGTTTTTAATGTAATTTAATTTAATTGTTATATGTATGTTGTGTAAAAAATGCAATTTAATTTATTTATAATTATTAATTTTTCAAATTATTATTCTGTTACTTTTTTTAAAATATGTTATTGTTTTCTGCAATAAAAAGTGTTACAATTCTAAATAAATAAAAAACATGGCATACCTTGCCAAGGAAAGCGTTGGCGACCGCATTGCCAGTTCGCGCGGCCTGCTGGAAGTAGTGCAGCGCCTTCGTGATGTCCAGAGTGACCCCGCGACCGCCTTGGAAGTGTAGTTGACCAAGACCCACCTTATGAAACCATTTTAAATTCATTCAGGTGTACTGAATTGGTCAATATTAAGTATACCAAACACTTTACTAGTGCAGTATTTATTATTCTCTTTTTTACTCACTATTTTTTAATGTAGTATATGTGATGCGAGTAAATAATCGTTGGTAATTAAATACAGGTTTATTAAATTTAAATTGGTAATTAATTAATATATTAAATTGATAATTATATACAGGTAATTAAATACAGTTCACCATTCAACACATTTGCCAATTATGGCGTGTAAATTTATGTGTAAAATTCAGTAATAACATTAAGAGAAATTTTATATAAAGTTATTACATTTTAAATGATATTCATTCTCAATTATTTCATTTACTTTCCCAATATTTTTTCTTTCACTTGTCCAACTCTTTGACTTACGTATTTTATTATCATCTGTAGCAAAAGAATGATAATTTTAATATTTATGTGATAACTGCGGAGATGATAAATGAAACCTCCTGCAGCGATTGCAGTAGAAATACTAATTTATTACATTAAGGGCTTCTCTCACCATCTTTTAATAGTATATCAGGAGGTATCAGAAAGTTAATTACAGTAGGGCCTCCGTATCAGAAAGTCCGTATCCGCTAGATTCCATTGGCAGATAATTTAACTTTAGATTGTTAACAGTTAGTTTATCTGGAGATAAAGTAACACAAGTAAAAAATAAAATAAAATCCTTCTAAATTCCCCTCGAATTTTATCAACTATGTATGTATTTGTGGCTTCGATAAAGGACAGACTTTAATCAGAATGGATCCAACTCACAATCATAATTTCATAATAAAGAATTTTGTGATAAAAAAACTAAAATATAGTGCATATTTTTTCAATCAAAACTTAAAACTTATATTAAAACCTTAGAAAATCATACACATATTGTACTTTATCACATTTATATTTGTTTCACATTTTACAAAATGCTCCAGCATCTCAAAACTAAATGTGGGTTGGATCCATTCCGAAAAAAAACGGTCAAATGAACGTAGAAGTAGATGAGAATGTGGGGCTACTGACCTGTGCCTGTACATCCCCCTTCTCGGCCAACAGCTGGTAGTACTCGATGAGGTCGGTATCGAGTGCGCCCGCGCCGCCCTCAGCCTCCTCCATCAACCTAATACGCTGTATCGCAGGGCCACCGTTAAACGTCACCCCACTTGCCACTAGACAACAAAATTAAACTTATACAGAGTGTATTCAAAACTTCGTCGAGCCTGAAACTGTGAATTGACGTGAAAATTTTAGGAAATTTTGTTTGCAAAAAATACAATATATTCCTTTTTTTTTATATATAGAATATTTTACCTAGAAAATTTAAATTATTAAATGTCTGGGCACTGTTAAAATATAATCCAGACGTATCCGTGAGCAAAAATTAGTTCCAACTAAAATGAAACAATAAATAAATAACGCCCTACTCAATGGCCCAGAGCAACACGTGCAATATCCAGACCCAAACAAACACCTGTCTTTAAACAAGGTATGGACAATTAAACAACTTTGAACGGTTTAAATCGCGTATATTTAACATTATTTATATCCCGACGTTTCGAACACTTTGCAGTCCACTGCAAAGTGTAAGGTATAGACAAATCGACCTCTAATTTATATGCATCTTGGCCTTCTTGGGAACTACAAGAAGGAAAACAAAGACTACAAAACTAAGGTTCCCGTGGGATATTGAGCTAGTTGGGCAAAAGCTAGATGAAACTAAAACCTTAATCACAAAACTAATAATAACTCACCCTTAGCAGCAACCTTCATATAGAGATCCAGTGCTTTAGGACAGGAACTGGGCACAGTGACACCAGTCCAATGTCGATATGCTAAAGCCTGCTGTGCGTAAGTGCTGCCTCCGATTGCGCCTATCGTGTAGTGGACGAGGGCTTTGGCTTGGGAGACCGGCGCGCCGATACCCGTTGCGTGCAGGAAGCCCATGCCCTGGGGACAAATGTTAGCTAATCAGTTTGAATATTGTATTAGTCGTCTAGTTTATTACTAGCAGCTGTAATATTAAAGGAGAAATAATGAAATAAACAGCAGAAATACTGAAAGTGGCAGCAAATTTATAAATGGGTTAGGTTTACGTTCTCTGGTAACAATAAAGAGATAGGAGTCCCGTAAAGTCAACATTGTCTTGTTATTGTTATTAATTATTTATTCCTTATTCAAAAATAGATCTGCATAAAAAAATAGATTCAATAAAATAGGCAACGCATCCGGGGCCATGCCAACGTTTGTCACTCTGGACTGATGTTGGCACGCATCGCAGATGTCTATGGACGACAGTATCCACTTACCATCGGGTGGACAGTATGCTCGTGTTTCGCCTTTTTTCTACAAAAAAAAAAGATTGTTTATTTTTTGCTGCCCATTTAGTATCTTTTGCTGCCCAATTAAACACAAGCCATATTAAAGGAATTAGAGAAATTTCAGGCCAGAAGATACAGCAAAAGTAAGTCTTCGAAATCTGACCATTACTTTAAGATTGCAGCTGTTAGTCGTAGACAAAAGACTATTAGTCACAAGTTAGAAAAAGAACTGCAATATAGAATGGTGAATTCTTCTGTAATGCTATTAAACACGAATGACAAAGACAGCAATAGATCCCAACCTAAAATACTTTTCTCCCTCAACTCGAGCACATTCCATACTTATTTTCGGTCTAGTTCCCAAAACTTTTTTTTTATTGTAAGAGAAATATATAAAGGAGCAAAAAAAAATACTGAATGAGCAGCAAATCGATCGATGATAGCAAATTTAAACGTGGATTAGCTTTAGGCTGTCTGGTGACAATAAAGTCCCGCGAACGGGACTCGTCGGCTTGGTGACATTCTTAGTATTTAAAAAATATTTACTACATTTATTCAAAAATAGTTTGTTGATCGTGATTTGCTGGTGTTTAAATATAAGCAAGTGTTTTTAAAACACTTGGTCTGAAGTCTAAAAAGCTGGATAGCTAAATCTATATAAAACAATAACATTATAAGGATCAACCTATGTCTCTTCAATGCCCTTAAAATACCCATATAGAGTATTTTTAATAAATTATAAGATGAAAACAGTGGCTTTTGGGACACATATAATAACTTCAAACGTCAATATGATAAGATATTTTACCATTACATAGCCAAATGAAAGTCACATTATAGAAACTTAACCTTTTTAGATCAATTTATTGAGTATACTTGTTAGTGGCTCTATCGACTTACTTAACCAATTGAAAATAGAACAAAAACGGAGTATGAGACTGGATTTAACAGAAAAACGGCAAGTGTTTAGTTATCTTAAGTGTTCCGAATAATATTATTCTGACTTACTGCATGGGCTGAAGGGTTTCCAGATTCAGACAATTCTTCAAATATTTTCGTCGCTTTCTTAATATCAATATCAGTCCCTTCTCCATACAACAAGGACCAAGCTAGCTTGATCTTGGCTGGGACATATCCCTTTTCTGCTGCCTGTTTTATCTCAGATGTGGCCGTTCGAAGATCTGGAGACCGACGCTTGAGTTTCGCCATTGCTCCCTCGAAAATTTCTTTGGCTAAAATAAAATTTTAAAAAAATAAGACTTTTTTACATTACCTTTTTTACACATTTATCCTATTCTTACAAAATAAACAATTCAAACAGAAAGTATAAATAAAATGCAGTTAGTGTTAGATACATGTTCAAAAGACACTACATAAAAACCATTATGTCCTTATCTGTACACTATGATAACTAATTTAAAAGATTTTATTAACATAATTACTAACTTATATCATTAGGTATTATTTGTGATAAAATGAATTAATATAATTTGTATTAGAATGAATATAAAAATTATAAAACTGTATTTGAATATTTATCGTAATAATAATTTAAGGAAAGAAATGCCAATTCGTTATTAAAAAGTCAAATTTTAGTTAATCAATATAGGTTTTTAAGAGCGTAAAAGAAACTTGGCAAAAAGAGAAAACTTAAAGAAAATACCTTCTTTGAGTTCAGGAGTCAATTCAGGCTCCTCCTCTTCAGGTATTGAAGGCAATTTATCCAAGAGGTCTTGTGGATTATCATCCGATTTCTGAAAGGTAGAAAGGCATTGATATTAATAAAAAAGACAGATGACAGCACCAGTTGGAAGGGAGATTTTGCAGTTTTCCATATTTATTTATTTATTTAAACTAATGCACAGAGTAACATTGTACAAAGGGGTAACTACAATTCTCAGTCAACCTTAGTGTTTTTAGACAAAAGTTAGCTTGATGAGCCCTATCCAACTACCTACATATAATTTGTATATACAATGTATCACTGATATATAATGCAAAGCTGAAAATAGGTTTATCAATAATAAAAGTAGAATCAATTCTACTGGTTTTTACAATAGATATTTCTTATGAATTATAGTACAATTCTAGTATATCATTGACTCTATGTATGTCGCCCAAGGTGTGAGTGCGAGCCGCCATCGAGCTGCTATAGCCTGGTCTGAGTAATAAGCGTTATGAATGCTTGAAGACAACCAAACATTACATGTTTGTAACTTTTGATCTAATACTTAAATTAAATTATTTTTTTATTGGTATGGTTTTATATATTTTAGATTGATGACATGTTTCAAATTTTGCATTATTTTGGTGACATGTTGTAAAGATCTTAAATTTTTATGGGAATATTTGAAAAGTTTATATTACACCAAAGTATTTTTGGAATGATCCAATTTGATTCATCTTCAAAGTTGTAGAGATATTGGCACATACTATTTTTCTTTGAATATATTATTGCATATGCCCGGAACATTTGTTTAAAAGTAGTTTGTGTGCCTTACCTCTGATTCATTTTCTGTAAGATCTACAATCTGCAGATTTTCAATAGTGTTCCCTTCTTTTTGCAACAAACTCTTCTGCAACTGATTGAGGGATAACTCCAATTGCTTCAGACGCTCTTCTGTAAGATTCAGAAACAGTAGATGAAAATCTTATTTTGTACAAAAATATAATGAATCATTAGAAAGTAGCTCCCAGATGTATGTATGAAGGTTTTTACATTACGGACAAACTTTCCAACAATATGGATCTTATAAATCTATTTAAAAGTTATATAAACCTATACAAATATTCACCCAAATTTGTGACTTTTTACTACTACTCCAATAATTACTACTTATTGATTTATATAGGTTATGCCTTATGTTCGTAAGCTGTATGCTTTGTTGTTATCATTGCATTTTGCCTTTGGTTATTGTCAGTGCTGTAAGTTATGAGAAAACTAGTATAAACAAGTTTCATTTTCCAAATATTTATATTACAATATTATTTCTATGTACCACTGTTATCAGCATCTCTTCATTGCTAGATATAAGCCTCTCCTAAGACTGATTATAATTATGTATAAGATGTTTCTGTTTCTACTAAAATGCACTACATGCTACTTACCTTTTGAAAAAACATCTTTTTCTTTAGTTGCTTTCTTTATAGCCTCTGCATATTCCTGAAGAGTGGTAATTTCCTTGTTTACCGCTTCGGATAGGTCTTTGATATACTCCAACTCCTGCGGTGAAGGCTCCAAGTTCTCATTCTTGTCATCTTTTTTTGAGGCTTTTTCAATTTCTTTACGAGCTTTCGGGCCGAGTAACTCAGCCGTTGATAAAGCAACACATAAGCATAATAAACAAAATCCCAGTCTAGCCATAACTTTGTAATCATCAGAAATTAAAAATAGGCATAAAGTCTTACGTGTCCCTAATTATTGACAACAATTAGGTTCGTATTAGTTTTGTCGCCGGGTACTAAGATAGTAGTCCATTAAGTTTTTTTAAATTATAACACCATTTATAAACGTACACGTAAACTGTTTAACTGATATATAAATAATTAACAATTTTCTTTCTATTGCTCAAGAAAAGATTTTCTTGTAAAATGTACAATATTCTGCACTTGGTAAGTGATCAGTGGGCTGTCATTTTAAAAATTCCAATGTGACATTACTGTTTAAGTTTTCAACGCCCTTTTTTGTAACATTTTGAATTAGTCAAAGAAAATTATCTTTACTAAGATTATATTACTCAATTTAAAGTATGTAATTAAATAGATTGCCAAATGCTTAATTTGTGATTGACAGCGGTTTTCGAATATCACTATAATTTTATTGAGTAAAAAGTAGGTATTTGTTATTATTATGTTTTGTTTATGAAAATTATTTTGTCTAGGAATATAGTTATGCGACCAGAACGCACAGTCAGCATAAATGCAGCTGCATCCCAAACCGCTTAGTTAACATGTTTAGCAGATAAGGCCCTCGGGCATAGTTATAAGAAATAAGAATTAAAGTAGTCTCAGATCGACCATGTAACGAATCGTTCGTCTATTATTTGAATATATTTGTCTTTTTAAAAAGACCTAATCCCGCTCCCGCGTTTTGACTATATATTTAGTTGTTATTTTATTTGCGTTTGTTTATATTTGGATAGCATAGTCTATTTAGCACCATTTTTGTCTTAATTATGGCTATTTTCTATTTTTTTATAATCTAAGGCGTCATACGTATTTGCTGCTAAATGCTTTTGCGGCCAGTCGTACGGTTGCACATGCATGCACACAATTTGTATGATATCGCGTGTAGATCATGTCACACTAGATACCTATGCGGCTGACGTCCGTTTCCTACGAGGTTGCGGCCTTTTTCTTGCTTTTGCGGCTGGCCAGTAAAGGCGGTTAGCCAGCAAAGGCGTTTGCCAGCAAAGGCGGTTAGCCAACAAAGGCGGTTAGCCAGCATAGGCGGTTAGCCGCAAGTGCAGCCTAAAGACTTGACACATTCTTAATTTGTGATTGACAGCTGTTTTCGAATTGACGTGACGTTCGCGACATATAGTCAAGGTTATAAAAACTTGTTTTTAAAAACAAGAAGAAAACCTTATGTTGCTCTAGATCCGACCAAAAAGTGTTCCGTAATTTCAACTACACTCATCTTTAATTTCAAAATACCAGCTATCCTCAACTGTAAGCCAAGGTTTCACACAGTTAAATGATATAACCTACAACAATGTTTCGATTACCGGTCAAAAGCAGAATGATTCATAATAACGCTTGGACTCGTCTAAAATCTTCCAGTAGTTTTGTAAGGAGTACGTTTATAGAATATTTTACCGGAAAGCACGGACACAAACACATCAAATCAAGTTCCGTGGTGCCGCTCTGTGATCCAACTGTACCCTTCGTGAATGCTGGAATGAATCAGGTAAGATTTCGAGATTACCATTGATCAGTTAATCCGTCGCCCTAAACCGCCACTAATACAAGAGTTATATCAAGATCCAATGCAAAAGAGTTAAGTTAATTCCACTTTTATTGCACATTTAAAGAAATATATTTATTAAAATAAGTATGAAGTAAAATACCTGCCTAATAAAGAAAATAGATACCTAAAACTTGGTTAAATGTTTGTCCATAGTTAGTGTAGAGTTCATAATATATCAAGGGGATCATTACAACAACAACTTAGTACTTTTTCCTTACCTACTATTTATTTTAATATTTAAAGGGTGTGCATCTCTGTCTTATTAAGCTAATCTCCAGAACCATCTGTCTGACATTGTTACCAGTATGTAGGGTGCCCATCCTTGAAGATTTTTATTTATTTTTTAACAAAATTGGTGAAATAGTTTTGAAAATATAATCTTTTTAAGATAAGGTGTTCAAAACTAACATACTGCCTTAACTTTATGTCTTATAGGATATCAATTTTAATTTAATAAATAAGTGTGTGCATATTTATCTATGAAACAAGTTTGAAATGCATGTTTACATTTTTTTTTGGCCTTTTTTCAAGGTTATACCAGTAATGGTCATGCATGACTCATTCAGAAAAATTTAAGAGAATATTATAAAGAAGAGAAATTGATGTCTGTGCTATAATGAATATGTTTTCCTAAGAATTTCTGTATAATAATCCTGATTTATTTCATAATTTTTGGCAATATACAGTTCAATAAAATCAATCAAAGTTCACACAGATATAAAAATATAATATATATATTATATCTGTGCATGGTGGGATTAAGTTGATATTTAGTTGATAAATCAATATCGAATGATTTTCAAGGGCACAGTTTAAAAGTTTGATGTTTGTGTTTTCACTATGAATATTGAGATATTAAGTAAGTACTTTAATGCTGAAATCATTTTCTCCATTTTTTTTATTTGTAATCCAAAGTATAACATGTTACAACTTTTTATTTTATGCATCTCCAGGGACGATATTTATAGGATCTTATATATCTTGAAAATATGACAAAAATTAACCAAACCTTTTTTGGCCAATGTTCGACACGGGTCTCATCATGAACATTGTCTTGTACATGAAGGATGTATGACCTTAAAACACCATGCTGCCCTACTGGCTAAGGGGGTTGGTGAGTCCATTCTTTTAGAAGTGGTGTAGTTCCTCAAGCCTTCATCTTTTGTGACACCCATGGGAAGAGATGGAATGGTGCTATTCAAAAGCCGGCTGACACCACATGGCCAATTTCAGTTCTACACTATGAATATATGACAATTTCAGTTCAAAGGTGTGTTCCTTGGAAATGTCGATGCACCCTGTCCTTGTGCAGTGAACTCCCAGAAATGTGTCCGAGTTGGTGGTAAACACAATGATTTGGAGATGGTCGGGACAGATGGTCATCATCACACATTCTTTGAGATGCTTGGCAATTGGTCTTTTGGAGATTATTATAAAGTGAGTATGGAATGAAATGGACTTTGTAATACAGAGCCGGCTTTGCCTATGGTGCAGGGTGTGCGGCGCTCACGGGCGCAGGGTTGTAGGGGGCGCTCTCAAAGACCCTGCGCTCGTGTTCGCGCGCCTACTAGAGGGCGCCAGGGTATTCATTGCACCCGGGCTACATGGGCTAAAGCCGGCGCTGTTGTAATATTAGTCTCTGATTATTTACTTTACATAACTTACATTTGTTATCTAAATTACAATGTACACAAATTATACTGCATTATCTTAAAATACAGAGATTTGGAAGTTTAGTTATCTATGTATATAAACAGAGATGTCTTGACTGACTGATTGACTCATCAATGCCAAGTTGAAATTGGTGAAGCGAGAAATGTGAAACGTTAACAACATTTTCTATTAATGACGTATGGACAGTAAGAAGGAATTTTTCGAGTCAAAGTTTGTAAAGATATAACAATATACTTACTTGTACCGTAAAATTATTATAATTTAATATTGTAGTAATAGATTTATTATTGTTATATAAGAAAGAGTTATTTATAACGAAATAGATTCACGATGTTATTCTTTTTGTAGGTTTATTCATATCTAAATAAATGTTATTTTCTCAGAAAGAAGCTTGTCAAATGGCATGGGATCTGTTACTGGGTCCTTACCGGCTTAAACCTGAAAACCTGGTGATCACATACTTCTCGGGAGACATTATACTTGGTCTGCTTGAGGATCGGGAATGCAGGGATATTTGGAAACAAATTGGGTACGTATTTGGGAGTCATAGCTCATGGATGTAATGTTTTACTTTGTTATAACGAATATTTGATGGCGCAATTTTTTCCCTCGCCCATTTTTTTCTGTAAGTCTAATGGCTCCTCCAGACTCTCGCGAAGTAACACGAGGTTGTCCGAGGCACGAGAGTGTGGAGGCGTTGCTCGACCCGCCTCGTGCTTCCTCGGCTCGCCTCGGCTAACTTCGCATCGGAGACGGTCTTTGGTACCCGAGTCAAAGGAACACGAGGCACGAGTACGAGGGAAGGGAGGTGGACCTCCACACTCTCTGCTTCCTCGCTTGCCGTTCAGTGTGTTTATTTGTGTAGTTAAACTAGTTAATAGCAAACTTAGTTATTTTAATAATTTATTATTATAAATAAATATTTATTATTAATATACATTAATAATAATTTATAATGAGTGATTGGTCCCAAGAACTTCAGCTAAAATTCCTTGAGGCTTTTCAAGGGGAACCAGTGATTTGGGATCCCAAACATGCTAGCCACAAAGATAAGAAAAAAATAATTTTCTTGTTCAAAAAAATATCAACATAATTATAATAGCAATATGCAAAAATAGCACCAGCTGCTGCTGCTGCCACTTCGGTGTCACTCATGGTACTGAGGTGCTCGCAAAGTAACGCGAGAATGTGGATGCCAGTTCTCGCCTCGTGCAACTTCGGCGAGGAACCTCGCCGAAGTTGCTCCGCGAGACTCTGGAGGGGCCTTAAGTTATACAATATGTTATCGAAATCTGAATATCTGAAACCGGTCTAGCCAGAAATAAAATTATTTTAGGGAATTAATGAAAAATTACAAACATGTAAAGACCATGGTTGGTGCAACCCAATCGAAACGTCGGGTAAAATGAATAAGGTAAACATTTGCATTAAGACTCGTTTAAATTGATAAATATGTGTGAAAAATGCGGAAATCTCAATTGCTATATGTAAAGTTTTCTTGTTCTATCATTAATTACTCAGTACAAGGTAGTGACCGCCTGAGTATACTTATTTCGCGTAACTACGCTTAGAATAAAAGATATAATAAAAATTAACAATAACCTATGAAAAAGAAACCTATTGTAGAAACTGGTAGAATCGATTCTACTCTGGATATTGAACAACCTATTTTCAGCTATTATGTTATTTCATTGAAACTTGTATAAAAAAGTTATATTACTTTATCAGAGTGCCATCAAGTCAACTCAAAGAGAAAGGCACTGCGGACAACTTCTGGGAGATGGCTGTGGCTGGACCATGCGGACCATGCACCGAGATACATCACGTGAACCCCGATGGGACCCTCACTGAGATATGGAACATCGTCTTCATACAGTGTAACAGGTTTTTATGCAACTTTATTTTATTCCACACCATGCTATTAGCTCGCACCGTTTCACTGCTCAATGTAGATTTTATTTTTTCTAACTGTACTAATCAGTTAATTATTACGTTGAATGATTTTAATTAATGATTTTTTACTTTATTGATTTCATAAATAAAATACTGCCTACTGTGGTTTTTCCACTCAATTACGACATGGCGCTCGAAAGGGCTGTGAATAGAATTGTGCGCGGTCGGCAGTGCACCCGCATTCCTCCTGGTGTTGGTCACGGCCGGTGGTGATCACTTGGATAGCAAGTGGTCACCGTCGCACGCTTGTCTGCTACCACTTCTATAAAAAAAAAATGTACAGAAAATGTTACAATTATAGAAACTTATTTGGAAGACCTGTATTTCATTTGATGATATAATGATTATAAATCGCATGTTTTTGTACAATAAATATACAAAATAATCAAATTAATCAATCACACACACACACACACGTATCTTGTTATTATTGTTGTAAACTATACATATTTTAGTTTTGTTTTTATTGAATCATTCTTAGTGTATGTTTTTGTTTGTAGTAAATTCTAATTATCTATTTTTCTTACATTAAACCAGATACAGATTCAAGATACAGATTTTTAATCTAGTTTGAGAGTCAGAGACACTTGAAATGTAGTACATATATACAAATTGAGATAAATAAAGGCAATTTCAAAATTCAAATATGAAAACTTATTGCACAATCACACAATGTTGCTCACATACGATTTTCAGTATCCTAAAAATTTACCCAAATACAATAACTTATACGACAAGACTTTGCATATTGTTCGCGGAACGATCGGTGGACTGGTTTGTTTCGCTGGTATACAGCCTGAAGCGTTTGTCTCTGAGTGCACAACAGACCCTTAATAAAAAGCTACTTTTAGTAAAGTGTGAATGAAATTATTTCTATTTCAGACAAGAGGATGGCAAAGTAAAAGCACTCCGTCATCAGCACGTTGACACCGGGATGGGTTTAGAACGCATGGCGGCGCTACTGCAGGGAGTACCCACTAACTATGACACGGACTTGTTCCAACCAATCATAAAGGCTATTGAAAATGTAGGCCCTTAAACCTGTAATCTGAAATTGTTTGTTTTTTTCGCTTACTTATTTTGTATTGATGTCTTATTGATGTCTTATAAAAGCATTGTGTCGTTGATAAAAGTTCAATATAATTCCAACCTTGGGTTTCTATAACCGCATCTCCCGTCTTACAAGTGCATCCGTATTTCCTTGATACTAAGGTCTCGTGCAATGTGCGGTCTAAAAACCATTTTATACTGCGAAACCGTAGTCTCTATAAAGAGCTGTTTAAAGGAATCTTTTCATTACGGTACAATATAGGGTTCTTCAAGAAAGTTGTGAATAGGGTTTTGCTAGGTCGGAGGCGTACCCGTGTATCTCCTGGTGTCGCAAGTGTCCATGGGCGGCGGCGGTAACCACTTACCATCACATGGACCGCTTGCTCGACTGTCTACATTCCTATAAAAAAAAGATAAAAAATATGACATTGTATATCAAAATATACCTATAATTATTATAATACCATTTTAAACAGAACAGCAAAGGCGTGCCGGGTTACCGCGGGCGATTTTGCAACGATGCATCACTGGACAGCGCCTACAGACGGCTCGCCGACCATGCGAGGATGGTAAGCGTCTGTCTGGCTGACGGCGTGTTCCCCGCTACTAGGTGAGACACTTTATACCGCAAACCCGAAGGTTGTGGAATGAACAGCTAGGATTTTTCCGTTATGCTACGACATGGGGCTCTCCAAGAGAGCTGCGAACGGGATTCTGCGCGGTCGGCAGCATACCCTGGAGTTACAGATGTGCAAGAGGCGGCAGTGATCGCTTACCATCTTGTGGCCCGTCCGCTTCTATAATAAAGCAGAGCCCTAATAATCTCATAAGCTTGTTGCTCTAAATCAGTGGTGCTCAAACGGTCCATCGCGGAAATATAATAGTTCTCAATTACCAACAATATAGACTACATTCACTAAAAAATAAATTTACCGCAGTCCATCTCCGTCCGGCGCGACACCGCACCGATAATGCACCCCCGTTTGTGTTTCTCCGTTTTCCCAAAAGTGGTAGAGAATTAATAGTCAGACTTAATAGTCCACCTTCTATAAAGTCTTACTATTTCACAAGACCATTTCATTTTTTTCTATTTCATCGGAGATGCGATTTTGAACCTACTTATCGCGTAAAGTAGGTATTATTCCAAGAGATCTTGGAAGAAAGAGAAGAGATTCCAGAAGACCTCGGCCAAGTAGCCCGGAAGATTCAATTATTATAGTATTTATTGCATATACGAGTTATACAATAATAGTCTCTTGGTACTATGAACTGTCACTACGCGATAAGTAGGTTCAAAATCGCATCTCCGATGAATGGACACCGGCCGAGAAAGCCTACACTCCACTGCAATAAATACTCTTAGAAAAGGTTGCTTTTTTTGACTAACCTAGTCGATCGATTGCCGCTCTATTTTCCTACTGTAGATCACCTACAGCAGGGGTGCTCAAACTTGAACTGCTGGCGATCTACCTCAATATTGTTAGACTACGATCGATCGACTCTGAGAGGCTGCAAGTATGTGTGATGCAGGATTGTCGTCTAGGTAGGGTGTATCGTGGCATCGATATTAGTTTTCCGCACAATATGCATTTTTTTAGTCAAGGTAAGTCGGTCGATCGCGATCGACCGTTTGAGCACCCCTGGCCTACAGTATCTATAAGTTTGAGCATCCTTGCTATAGATTATCTTTTGGTTTTACGACATTACTCAAGTCCATTATGACATCTATTGATCTTTTTGGCTGGTTGACGAGTACTCTTTTATCTGATACAATTTCTTTTCTCAATTTCTCATTCCAGCGTCAACCTAAAACAAATAATGCGCAAATCGTTCAAGATATCCACGGAAATATTCCAAAATCCTAACCTGCTATCCCACCTTTACGACGAAGTAGTCATCAGTTTAGGATCCACATACCCTGAACTAATCCACAAAGAGAAAGAAGCAAAATTGATCATAGAGCAAGAAAGAGAGGCTTATAAGAAGTTGAGGAGTAGTTTAATGAAGAAATGGAAGGATTTAGCGAAGCAGCACCCTGAAGTGGAGGGTTTGGGAGATGTGGAAACGGCTGGCTTTGTGCAAGGGTATAAGGAATTTAAAGAGGTATGTTATTTATTTTTAACTAGGCTGTACTTGGGACTTCATCTGCTTAGTTTCTGATTTCCAAAATAGTTATCCGTATAGTTGATTAAGTGTTTATATTTGTATATATCATATTGTTTAGATGAATTGTATATATGACATTAAATTAATGACTACTTGATGATTTCTTATGATTACCTAATGATTTGCATTCCTGTTAGGTAGAATATAGAATGTACTGATTATTTTTCTAATAATCATCTCTATACCATACCCATTATTCCTGAAAACAAATGGTTTGAATTGGATTTATTTGAATTGTCTTTTAAAGAAATAAGTCAATACGTACGCGCATACATACAGATATGAACATACGTAACTAAACGCTCGCCAACTTAGTCCATGTTCTTCAAAGAATGTATGTATTTATACAGTCAACGTGCACTTTTTAAATCCAGTCATGCAAAAGTAAACCTTAATACAAACGACAATGACTTTTGTTCTTTTTGTTTTTTTATATGTAAGAGTTAAATAACTACTGGGCTATCTTGACCAATTTTGGAAAATGATGGTCATAAGAACCTTAACCTTAACATTTGGGTTCCCTAGATAGTTGTTATACCACCTGAGCGAAGCTAGAGCGGGTCTGTAGTAAAATATAATATTTTGTATTTTACAGGCAATGTCTAAACAAAAATCAACTGTAATACCAGGAGAATTAGTTTTCAAATTATACGACACGCATGGCTTCCAAGAAGACACCATAGAAAGAATAGCCGAACTAAACAATTTAGAAATAGACAAGGAAGGTTTCTGGACGCTTCTGTCCCAACATAAGTCCAGACACAAAACTGCTTTTAAAGAACAAATTAATAATAAAGGAGTAATGTTTGAAAAAGTTATAGAAAAATTAACAAAAAATGGTGTATCATCAACAAACGATCAGCCTAAATACAATTATGAAATCGTAGACAATAAAATAGCATTTAAACCTTTAAAAACTAAATTAGTCGCCATTTTGAATGAAGATGGAGAATGGATAGACTTTCTAGAACCTTCTGCGATAAAGAACTATTATCTAGTCACAAAAGAGACTAATTTTTACTGTGAAGAAGGTGGTCAAGTAGCCGATACTGGCAAAATAGAAATTAGTAAAGACATAACTTTAAAAGTGGACAGTGTTTTTAAAATTCGCAATTTCGTCTTCCATAAAGGTACTTTTAAGGTGAACAATAATAAATGTGAATATGTGACTTGTGAAAGTGAAGTTAAATTAGAGATAGATAGTGATAGAAGACTTAAAATAATGAAGAATCATACAGCAGTGCATTTACTGAACGCGACTATAAGACAAGTTTTGCCAAATAGTGTTGTGTGTCAAATTGGATCGAGAGTTACTGACATGGGATTGTCTTTAAATCTGTCAGTTTATGGCGAGAAGTTGTCGCACAAAGTTCTGTTAGAAGCTCAAGAATTAATTAGGTGAGTAACATATATAAGAATGTTAAGTAGAACTACTATAAAATCTTATAATGTTAATCTATATATATATATATATATATATATATAAAAGGATGTTTGGTATATCTGTCTGAGATTAATAGACTTCAACACCTTTTGACCGATCACCATGAAAGTTGGCACATATATGTATTTTTTCATGGGGAATGTTTTTATGCTATCCACTTTGTTGTAACTCGCCACTAGATGGCGCTGCAGCACATCAACTTCTATACCGTTCAATCGATTTCCATGAAAATTGGCTGTAGAAAATGGTTGTAGTTGTTGCAAATTGGTTGGGTGTATTTGAGCATGGAGAATATTTTCGAGCTATCGACTTTGTTGTAACTCGCCACTAGATGGCGCTGCAGCATATCAACTTCTATCAACGTTCAAAAATCATATTGACGGCAAAACAGAATAATTTGTTATTTTATATACCAAGGTAAATAAATATACACAGGCAGGACAACTGTGCCGGGTTTTGCTAGTCATATATGTTTGTTAAATTATTATAAAATATTATATTAAAAATTTATTATAATTTTAGTAAATACCTAGTCAAGTTTCGGGAGCAAGAAAAATGCTTTTTAAAAACTAAAACTAATATATTGAACTAATTTAACTATATTGAAGACAAGTGGCAGAGCGTGTTGCCAGTATTCAACTGAAGTCTTTAATTAAATCTAAATACAATGTAATCTCTTATTGCTACATCCTAAATGCTAACTTAGCACTATGTTCCTAAACTATGGGTTCGCCGGCCACCCGGTTCTGCTGACCCAGCTATCAACAGTAAAGGCATGGTGACATAACTACCTAGTCTAGCTATAAATATTATTGCAAAGTTGATATCTTTTTTACATTACCATTTTCTTAGAAGTATTTTTTTATTTTAGAAATAAATAGGGAAAAATATAACGTTTATTCGAAATGCTCACCATTTGCTTTTATAAAATCTTTCAAACGTTGTGGCTAATTTTTGATTGAAACTCACACACTTTCCATGGGAAAATTGGCAACTGCCACCCTTTTGGAATGATATATGGATTCAGTATTATCATGGCCTGAGAGCTAATAATAATAAGCTCTCTAAATAATCAAGCTGATTAATTTCGGAACTAGATGACGGCCAGTCTTCAGCTCTAATGACGTTGGAAATATTCTTTTCTAGCCACACCTGTGTTGAGCGAGTCTTATGACCTGGTGCTGAAAGGACTATTCTTGGTTATGCAACAGGGTGTTGTTAAGAGGCTTTAATAGCTTTCACGAAAATATGGTTCAGTCACTCCTCGATAGCTACCCCACCAAACATTCGGCTAATATCAAGCGGATGGAGTCTTAAAAGTTGCATTTGGCTCCATGCCTACTTTGTGTAATGCAATTACAGCAATACATTTTTGTTTTTACCCTACTCCATTTTAATGTACAATATTTAATAATAATTGACCCAAAATAAGAAAAGACATTTATTTTTCACATGAGCATGTCAGATTCCAAATTCAAATTCAATTCTTTCTCCTTATACCATTGTCCAAAAAGATAAAAAATTATAATTACCTCAGACGAAGAATGAAATCTGTGTTGGGGAATGTAAAATATTAATTTACATGTCAAAAAGAATGTATGAGTATGAAGCTTTATCTAAAGACTTAGTTTGTCCATCGAATGTTTTTGGATTCTTTTCTTTTTTATTCTCACCGACTCGCGATTCCGCGGTAACCCCCCAAAGTAACGCCCTAAGCCGAGGACCGTTCCTTCCACCGGTCTACCGGCGGGGGAGCCCTTCAGCTCGTTACTGCACACTGCTCCTGGTTGAACGCTCGCTCTAATCCATACATGTACGGTGACTCTTGAAAAGCCATTAGGGTCACAAGAATTTAGCCATTCCGAAAAAAAGGCTGTTTGTGAATACAACGTGCTGTGTTGTCGTAGCAGCGTGTAGTGTAGCGTAGTACAGAATAACAAAGATAGACATCATTAAAAAAATCATTAAACTTTTTTGGATAATATATCAAGTACAGAAATCGTCATTTATTTGGTACTTTTTTATTTAACCCTATAATATTATGTCAATAGACTGGACATTTGAAGATGGCCACCATTAGTTACTTTCTGAGGTCTACTAATTCTTTCTTATCTTTAAGATCTACTGGAGCCTGATGGCACATTTAGAATGGTTATTATACTTTAATTGATGTTCTACTATTATTTCATTATGCCTCTTTACAGAAAGTCAATAAAATCAAACGCACAAATAGAGACTCGTGTCATAGACAGCATACAATTATCTGGAGAGTCATCAGTATTGACAGTGCCAGGGGAAACATACCCTGAAACTGGATTGAGACTGGTCCAAACACAAACGCCTGTATTGTCCAAGTAAGTAATGTCTTCTATTCCTGTTTTCCTATTAGCTACTACCACTTTTGTTTAACAACATTCTAATTAAATGAACATAACCATAGAGTTATAGTCGGCACTGTCAACATAATGATGCACATTTATAGATTTTTTTGTGTCGCGTTAAATTTAACATGGGCGGAGGTGTAGTATGTCTATGTCGTGTGAGGTCTTCTCTACAAGGTACTACAAAAATAATGTTAAATATTTTATCAATCAGTACACTAAAACCAATTATATCTAACTAAAAATAACATATACTTCATGATTTTTTTCACATAAAACATCAATAATCGGTGATTAATTTACTCGCATGTGCATAACACGGTACGTAGTTGGTAAGTTGGTTGGTTGGTAGGTAGATGGGGACTACGTTCGTGGCGGTTAGGGATTGAGGCCGCGCGACGCGGGCACCCCCGCACTCCCTTGCTTCTCCACTTGTGGCGCTCGCGCCCTAGTACCGCGCAGTTCTCTCACTATTGTTCATGTCGATACTTCTTATACTCGTGTGCGCTCGGTCCTCTGCCATTTAAATATTTACTTCATGTTATTAATTAAATATGGGTTCGAAACGAGTTTATATTTATAGCCAAGCGCGAAATATCGTGAAGAATGTGATTGCAGTTTGTAATTATGAAAAATTGCTTAAAGTTTAGAGGAAAAAATTGAATTTATGATAGCTCCAGTTCCAATTCAGACTCCGATTAATAATATTATATTACCATGTAACTTTAGATATTATTGAAAACAGAAATATTTTCTGAATTTATTTTGTTTTGATTTACTATCGATTATTTATCGATATGGTTAACCTGGACGAGCGTGCTGCACTAGCCGCATTCCTTGCGCCCGTCACGAACGTAGTCCCCAACTGTACTTACACGTACTAACAGAAGCGAGTGTGGATAGTGTTATGCACATACGAATAATTAATCCTCAATTAAGTATTTATATTATCTGTAATAAAAACGAAATCATGAAATACATTTTACTTTTTAATTAATAATACTTCTTTTTCTTTTATTTATGGCACTAAAATAAGTTTTTACCCTGTTTTTATAGGATCTTATATAGATATTCATCTTAATGAGACTATTGTAGGAGCATCACGGCTAGCGTTTATATGGAATATGTCTCTTCAATTATGTTCGGAGCTTGGTCGGCACACATGGAAAATATGTTGTCAGAAATATCCAACCCTTACACTTTGCTGTGCATGATATTAGGTCTTCTATGTATGTTTATTTAGATAAATATGTGTTTTAGAGAGTTGTGTTGCGGCACCCACGTACCGTCTACAGGATTCATTGAAGAGTTCTGTGTAACGCTTGTGAAAGGTGCTGGAAGCAACACCCCCGCCATACATGCGCTTACTGGTCACTACGCTGAACAGGTAAGCTTCGCTTATTCCTTATACGAGTATCGATGCAACTATTTATATGTATGTATTATATTTTTAGCTCAAAGCTAATGTTACGGCATGAATGGAATTTTCTCATTATGCTAATTTCCTTGTAATATCGTCCTTGTATACCGAAGCAGTGAGTGCACCATGCAAGGCCGTCTTGAAAGCTTTCCATAGCGTTATCACATTTCTTTGCTTTTATACTATTTTCCGTTCAGTACTGATTACAATAGTACATAAAATGTGTCAAAATTGTTGTCTTTTGGCCTAAAATTTCAGTTTTGTCGCAATCATCTCATTATTTTTGAAGTGTGTCATTGTCGACGATCCCACTTTAGAACGGTTTAGAACCCCTCAGCGTTCGGAGAGACGTTACGTCCCTCTTTGTGTTCTACCGCCTGTACAATGGGGAATGCTCTGAAGAGTTGTTCAATATAATTGCCACCTCGGGTTTCTACAACCGCACCTCCCGCCACAGAAGTGCCGTCTATCCGCATTTCCTCGATACGGAGGTGTCGCGATGATTTTTGAACCGAACAGCGGTTCAAAAATCATTTTATACCGCGAACCCGTAGGCTGTGCAACAAACTGCCTTAAGAGGTCTTTCCATTAAGTTACGATATGGGGTTCTTCAAGAAACCTGTGAATAGGATTTTGCAAGGTCGAAGGCGTACCCATATACCCCCTGGTGTTGCAGGTGTGCATGGGCGGCGGTAACACTTACCATCACGTGGGGCCGCTTGATCGTCCGCGAACTTCCCTATTAAAAAAAAGTAAAAAAGGTTGGGAAATAATGCTAACTAAAATCGCATATTAGATAAGGCGTGAAGGAATTTATACGACTGCTCGATTAGCCCACACAGAATTTACTTTTCTAGGCCCGTGAATTATTCTGTCGTGCCGAAAAACTGCAAGCGGTTATCGATCTTGCGGACTTGGATCGACGTATGAGCGAGATCACCAATATAAAGTCACAGTTGGCAACACTGTGCGGCAGCAGTGGCGCTCCCTACGGGGAATACGCTGATTGTTTGGCGTTGTTGGATAAATGGCAGAAGAGGACTGACGGTGACAATCAGATTGAGTTACGGTAAGTTTTTTAATTAATCAATGGGTCTTGCATAGGGCATAATTTGAAATTCTTTATTTTACAGTACAAATAATTATTAAAGCTATAACTAGACTATAGCTGATTATTAAAGCTTTATTAATGTTATAACTAGACATCAATTTCAAACTTGTGACGTTTTTCAGTTAGGATTAATTTGTAGGGCTAGTAGTAGGCCCCACGTCGACCGACGTGACAGGGCACACTGAAATGTGGTGTCACGTCCGCAGAAATAAAGTCAGGAAAGCTTTGACCCGTGGCATTAATGTACGCATTTTATTTGTTTAATTAAGTCAAGAACGGCGTCTTACTTGTATCGGATCTTTTCCGAAAAAGAGTTTTTATGTCGAACTATGCACTATAAACGAAAAATCATAGAAATATGCAATAGTGTGAAAACCGAAAAATATGCATTTTGCATACGCATATGCTAGTTATAACCATACCATACCGTCAGCCTATGTCTCTCCACTGCCGGATATGTCGATCTCCCGCGGCTCGCGACCACACACGATCTCTGCTCTTCTCCTTCAACCATCACCAGCGAAGTTCTTCAAAATATAAAAACATATTAAATTGTCAAATAAGCCTTCATATTTCTTTAAAAAACCCTGAATTATTTAGAAAATAAACTTTTTAAACTTATCATTTATGAACATCCCCCATTAACATTTTTAGTGCAATTTAACCCCGCCGTAAAACCCCCTCGAATGCGGGGTAGTACGGGGGATGAAGAAGGTGCAGTTTAATTTGGATTCGAGTTCAGCGATCCGAAAAACCTTCTAGAACTCATTTTCAAGGCCATTTGTGGCACATAAATAAAGATAATAAAAGCGGATACTTTTGAGGAGGGTGATCTACTTCTTCCCCCACTTGAATCAATACAACTCATATCGTTCCTTCATCTATGATGCAAAAGATATCATTTCTACAAAAAAAAACAAGCTGCCACCTCGTCGACTTTCGAGGGCTTTTTAGGGGGTTGCAGTTACTATAAGTACCGGATTAACATTTTGCTTTACATTTTAATAATAGTTTTCTTATGAGTAGGGTCGATTATGTCAATATTTGGTAATATTGACATTTTTTAGATCATACCCTTTAAGATCCCGCATTAAGACCTTGTTTTCTAGAAAGTATTGTTAATTAACATACAATTTCCTAAATTATAATTTTATTTTTCCGTTTATTGCCACATTAAACAAATGTTTACGTGTGATCAAACAGTTTAGTACAAATATGTATCAAACATTTTGATAGAACGTATATTACTTACATGTTTGATTCAAAGAATTTGAGTATCTCGGAAATTTAAACACCATTCTAATTCAATTTATCCAAAATTTGTTCAACGATGAATCAAATTATGGATATATAAATAGTTATCGCAGTGATAGCCTAGGGATATCTATACTTCTCTGACATCCGTGTGATCGTGAACTCAAATCCTTAACCCATACCTCTGAGTTTCACTTAAATATAGATTTTTTTTAAATTGTGCTAGCTCGCCGCCGGTTAGGATAAACAAACCCGCAATGATTTATTAGGAGAGACAAACGATTATCATCTCACTATTTAAGGTTTAACCGACAGGCGGTTATCTCTGGCCGCCATATTTGTTTTCATTTTGGACCAATTGCATTGGAATGGTGTATGTACGTTTACTTACTCGGTGTTTTCCCAATCCCAGACAATTCGTTGACATCAAATTTTTTTTCAATTTTGTCTCAGCTCAATAGCGCAAAAAGAGGTATCGGAGACGCTCCAAACGATAACTCAAGGTCGACGTTTCCTAGTACACTTCGTGCGCTGCTCGTACCTGTTGCCGGGCTCGTCCGTGGCGCGCATCCTGCGGGAGTGCGCCGCAGTGAGGGAGCGCATGCCCGTAATGCTGGTGGGGTGCGGCGGCGGGTTCGTGAGCGCCGCGTGCTCGCTACCACCTGTGGGTAACTGTCGTGTGCGGGGCGTCTGTGTGTGTATCGTGCGAATGCATGAGTGTGTCGTGCGTATGTGTGCATATCTATCGTATCATAGTATAATGAAGTCGAAGTACCAGTGAAACGTGACAAACATTTTATATCGAATCGGCTATAAAACCTGTGTAACTATTTTGTCGGGCCTTGAAATAAGTAATAACTTTAGTCAGGCATTGAATTAACATAGTTACGTTTGTCAGTCCTTGAAGCTAGTAATGAGAGAAATAGCATTTTGTCAGGTCTAGAAATATGTACAGATACATTACGAAAACATTGGGCATCGGCTAATCCGGAAACACCCGAACGTGTTATCCACGTCTATGAATTAGCGCACTTATGATTGCATATTTTATTACGAGATTCTTTATTACTTAGGCGTTCGGGTGTTTTCAGATTAGCCGATGGCCAATGTTTTCGTAATATATCTGTAACGCCGTTTGTCAGGCATTGAAATAATGTAATGGCCCTACTCAAGATATTACGTAATGACATTTGTTAGGCCTTGAAGTAACGTCATTACGTCACTTCACAAGGCCTGTCTTACAAAAGGTTTTACAGCCGGTTAGTCATGCTATCTTTATCATGTTTAAACCGGTCTCGGGGCCTAGTTAAACTAGTTAAAAATTGAGCCATTTGACAGATGTTTCTGTATGTTTTTGAAATGTTTATTTATATTGTTTGTGTATATATTTTGTAGTTTGGTACCATTGACCTATAGACAATCCCCACTGGTGGGGACAATAGGAATTGTAGACATAATTATTACCGTTGTCCCCATCAGTGGAGACAGCGGTACCAAATCTATTTTGTGAATAATATTGTTTGTGAATACACTAGGAGCTGGTAACAGAGACGTTCACAGCTGAACGTTGGATGAGGTGCATCCTACCGGTGTTCAATGCACAGCTAACACCTGCCGAAGAGGGCTACTCCCCCCTCACACATGCGCAAATGACTGCCACTAAGGTATACGTCACATTGAAGTAACAATGAACTCGACCAACCAAAATAGAATACATAGATGGACAATTCCTTGTAACGAAACTGCACATGAGTGATGCCCGCGGTATAAATATAATGTTTTTTTTATCTATTTAAACGGGTCTTAACGCGAATGTTTACCTTATTTATTTTACTACGCGGTAATAAAAAAACAAATACTAAATTTTAACCTCGCGATTTTTCGTCTGACCCTACCTCTATAAATAATAAATATATTTATAAATAAATAAATATAATCTTATCTAAAAAGTACCGTATATATTTCAGGTGAGTCTAATAACCTGCGAGCAACTAGTCCAAGACGCGATGCGCGTGGCCATTAAATTCGCGCAGTCTCACGTCAAGGAGGTGCTACACACTGAGAGTGGACACAGGGAAACCAAGTCCGGATAGGAGATGTAATCGTTGGGGGTAGCATTGAGAATTAAATTGTAACGGTTGCATTCACCTAAAGTTCGAAATCCAAATATTGGTTATATAGCACCGACTTGGGGGACTTTGAACATGATCTGAATGCCCCTTTGTTCACGTTCCTACGTTTGCTAAATGCGAGACTTGTTCATTCCAAATTTCTGCCGAATTAGAGATTCTCTCAATCAAAGTTCCAAATTTCTGCTAAATTCGAGTTTAAAGAATCAATGTTCCAAATTCGTGTCAAATTCGCAATTCGTTCAATCACTCCCACGGTTCCCGGGAACACGGGATTTGACCTACTAAAAGCAATTTGAAATAACGTGCCATTCGTTTGTTTGAACGTAACCGAAACAGTTAAATCGGTATAAAATGATACAAAGTATAAAATGATTAATTTGAAACTCATTTTAAAGCCCTACAGGGCTTCGAACTTCGAAGAAGTTTTTCAGATTGGTGTATGAATACTCCCAGAAAAATAACCTTGGCTGGAACATTTTGTGCTTAATAAATTATATTAGAGTCGTGGGTGCTTCGTTTGAGGAGATGAGAACTTCCCCCCTCCACAGTGAGAGCGAGACAGAGGGAATAAAAAATGAGATTTTTTTTTGTCTGATTGGAGTATAAGAATTACTAGATACTGTAAAACAGTATTGAGATGTCTAGTCGTGCTATGGTTGTTTAACGCTATAGTCTTTCTTAATATTGTAATAAATCACTTTGTCATAATTAAACACTTCTAATAAATGATTATATTATGTATTTTGTTTTAATTCGTAAATTTCCTGGTGCACACGTACCTTACACACGACATATACGCAAACTGACCAATGTACGAGTGTTTGTCACCCCGCGTACGTGTCATCATTAATCATTATACGTAAAGCGAATGTGTTTTTAACTTTTTATTGGTCATTGTATATATTTTTTTTTTATGAACGATGGCGTCAGATGAGCATACGGTCCACCTGATGGTAAGTGGATACTGTCACCCATAGACGTCCGTGGCAGGTACAAACATTAGTCCAGAATAACAAACGTTGGCACGACCCCGGATGCGCTGCCTACCTTTGGAGAAAGGGTTGGGAAAATGGGAAAGGATAGGATGGCAATGGGCTCTGGCACATCTCACTCATTACCGAAAACGTACGTACATTAGGGAAATATGATAAAGTGGAAAATGCAGTACATTTCAAGGTAGTCTTCTGTGAGAGAGGGGTAACGTGGCCAGTCGAGCGCGCCCAGCGGCTGTTGGATTGCAGCGTGCACTCTGGATAAAATCTTTGCTTCCGGGCGCTCTTTCTTCGAATTCTCTCCTTCATAGTTTTGTCTGTTTGGTGCGAATAGTGCATGGAGGGCCAGACCTTTTCTATCACAAACAGAGGACGTTGCAATGTACCTACCAATGGCCCGGTACACAAACATTTGCGTAATAATAACAAGCGGATGGAGAGTTTTAAAAAATGCATTTGGCTTCATGTCTACTTTGTGTAATGCAATTACAGCAATACGGTTTTCGTTATAAATCCACTCAATTTTAATATTAGTACAATATTTAATACGTGATAATGACAGATTCCAAATTCAAATGTAATTTATTTATTTATTTTCATTGTAACGGTATTTATGGCCAGACTTATTTATTATAGATAGGGTAGGCGGGATAGGGAAGGTAAATAAAAACATAAGTAATAAATATAATATGTATTTATTGTTTGTTGTCTACTGATTTTAAGGCTCTTCCTACGGAAAAGATAGCTGCAAAACTGGACGTCACATCTTCAGATATCGAAGATGTTCCATCCAAAGGAAATTTGACTTTTATTACAACGCTATAAGTCGCATTGTCCTACATCAATTGTAGGCGTGAACGATTTGCACGGGCGCATGCGCAATACCGACATCGCTACGCGAGTGAAGGGTGATAGATAGTCTTTGAGGTCGTCACTCGCTGGAGAATCTTAAGGGCGGCCGCTAAACGTCGTATTATTTATTTTAATAAAGAGACATTTTTATACTTTCGTTCCTGCTGGTTAAACTGATCAGAAGCCTAAGAATAGCGTAGCTACAGGTTATACGAGATAAATTCTTATTTCCCCACCCCTCAGGGGTTCTAGTTGTGGAATAAAGGATAATTAGAACCAAAGAGGATTTTATTTCGTATGTACACCCGGGCTATTTTCCCGCCGAGTCTACTCACGGCAATATGTTGATAATGAGCGGCACAGGAGTTTGCATTGTTTGTATGTTCGATTGGCTATACTGTAGAATCTACATTATTAGCCAATCTAACACGCTTGAATAAAGAACATACAATAAAGAAACAAATTATTTGTACAAAAATCATAATTGTATTAACTATGTACAATATTAATCACACAAGATCACATAGAATGCTGCATCTTATATAGTCCCTCGTTTCCATTAAAACTCACATTTCCACTTATGTTGTGACGATGAAGCAACCAATTCGACAACAATTTGAAATTATTTAACATACAGTTATAAAACGCAAAACACGAAGCAGCGTTTGGAGCGCACATTTATCGGCCCCTTTCAACCGTAAATATTACCGTAAGCGTAAAATTCTGGTTGAATAGAATGCTTCTCCGCCACTGCGTAAAAAGAAACACTAACTTTTTATTTTTTTCAAGACTATTCACACACTTGTCAACAATCCACTTTAAAAGTCTCACACATTTTGGACGTGCGACGATGACTCAATGATTGTCCATGTACTGCAGCTCGGACAGCAGCAACACCGTGTTGGGCAACGGTCGCGGTTGTGGTGACAGAATCGTGAGCGTTTGTCGATCCATGTCCACTGCAGTTCTGAATACATAATACGGTTTTATATAGAAGGTGGCAGACAAACTAACAGTCTACTCGGTGGTAAAGTCTGACAAACGTGGCGGCAAATTTTAGGCGGCGTATCCAATAAAAACCGCATGAATACCAAATGAATGTTTTTAACATAAGCTTCAATTTGTATCCCCGCAAGGCTCTAAAGTTTCGGGTAAATGAGATATCTGCCTTACAAATAGTATAAGGGAGAGACGATATAACCACCGTCGGAAGCAGTCAGCCGAGGGACAGGGCCACCTACGGGTGGTGCATTCAGTGGAGAGACATGGTTCAGTGGACTTTTCAATGCAAGGTGTCTAATTTAGTCTGCGACTATCTGAGCTCGCTAAAGGTGTACATGAGAGCGGGCATAACCCAGCCGTTATACGCACGGATTTCTTTAGGGCCCGATTTTTACTATAAATTTTTTTTCTCAGAAACCAAACAGTTGTACAAAAATTATTATATATCCTTATTATAAATTATTAATATACATTAATAATTTATCCATTATAGGTTTGTGTACAAACGATTAGATAATATTCAAAAAAATATAGTTTGCCATAATCGTTTATTGATGATAAATCGCTATGGGATGCCTTGAACACTTTTCACATAGAAAAACAAACATATTAAATCGCTACACAAAACGTAACCATAGCGTGATGTACGGTTTCGAAACAGTGACATCTGTTGGCGATCTCGGTTAAACCAAACAACATCAATCGATGGTCAAACAGTTTGTATTATATTACTAAAAGAAAGAACAGGACATTAAAATTCTAAGACTCAAAATGTATAGACAACATACCATAAGTAATTTAAAACTAAACGTTCAAATATGGAGCGGCGCACGAGTCGTGGTGAGCAGCGTGCGATTATGGGGGAGGCCCCGGGCCCCGCTTCCTGATCATTTAAAAACTCTTATATTTAAAATTTACAAAATTGCTCGCCAGAGGGTCTATGCTCTCAAATAGCCCCGGGCCCCCCAATAACCTTAATTTAACACAGCGTGAGTGCCGTGTCCCGCCGTGTGTGCTCTGCATGCACGAGGCGGTGTGAGTGCGGGACCGTGTGCCCGTGTGTATACTCACACGTAGACGAACCCGGCGAGGATGGTGTGCAGCACGTCGTCGTCGGGCCCCGCGGTAAGTGGGTGTGAGTTTGGGATAGTGTGTGATGCATGCTTGAGTCTGTGCCAGTGCGGGACCGTGTGTGTGATGCATGTACGAGGCGCTGTGAGTGCGGGACCGTGTGCCCGTGTGTCTATACTCACACGCAGACGAATCCGGCGAGGTTGGTGTGGAGTACGTCGTCGTCGGGCCCCGCTGCGAAGGAGACGGCGAGCAGCCGGTGCCGCAGCGCAGCCGCGGGGCACACGCCCACCAGCTTGGTGAGCGCGTCCTCCGCGCGCATGCCGAGAGGCATGCATGAGTCGGGGAGAGACGGCGCACCCACCTGACATGGGGACACATTTGTTTTGTGACTGTATGCTTCTATTTCTTTTTTTTTAAATATATGGCAATGGAGCTATTAGCACGTTCTGCCAGTGCCAAGTTTTCTTCGTAATTTTTTTTTTAAAATACGTAGTTACAAAATTACGAGTACCATCAGAAACATGTATAGTCTCGGAACGAGTTGAATGCGCGCGGAAGGAATGTGTCCGCTTTATGTCACTTGTTTTTAGTGTTGTACTACAATGATCTTAGTGAAAGATAGGTATATCGATATTGGTAAAAGTCGATATTTTTAATTTAAATATCGCGGTCAAAAATAAAACACGACTATGTAATTATAAAAAATCACTTATTTTTTACTATTTTTATTTACTTTCATTATTTATTTATTTATTATTTATCACACATTAGATAATATTATATAGTAAGTAGGTATACATAATTTTTAGTTTTAAATAGTTATTTAATATTTAGTTTTGAAAAATAAAGTTACTAAAAAAGAAAAAATACAAAAATTACTGATTGAGAAAATTAAAAAAAAAAAACCAATATTGTAACAACAAAAATCTACTACGCATTACATTCTTAATAATAATAATAAAAAATAACTTAAAAGTACTAAAAGACACAATAGACTATCATATTGTTTTGAATGAATATTAGTCACTACAATCATCACTTGTAACACCTGATGCAGACAAGTCAGAATCAGGTTTGGTCGCTCATTTTAACAAGTAAGTATAGTAAAAAACTACCCAACACGTGTTATATCGATGACGCAAGAGAAACAATAGAAAGCGAGCAAGCGCATCATTTAACTAGCCGGCACAAGTGCGGCGAGACGGCTGGGAGGGGGGTGTGCTCGTGTACCCACCCACACCTCACACCGCGCGCGCATTTAGCTCATTCCGGGACAGTACATTGTCCCCGTGCATGAGGGGTGTGGGGCCATTAAACGCCACGCTGGCCAAGCGGGTTGGCGAGTCCACTCTTTTAGAGGGGGTGTGGTAGTCGCTTATAACAAAGCCCAATGAAATTAATCTTTATTATAAATGTCACCGTAATTACTGTCATGTCGTTTATTGGCAGATGCGAATATGGTAAGAATGTTACATCTATGATCTCACCTTGAAGATCTTAAGGTCTGAGAACTTGACGTCGAAAGAGTGCGGGTAGTAGGGCGTCCTCTTCCCGTAGAAGTACTCGCGTATACGGGCGTCGCGCAACTCCGCGCGCTGCGTTGACGAGCGCGCCACTACCTATGAGCATTTATTTATTTTATTTCTATATATAATAAATCCATTTGTACTTTAATGTACAAAACAACGGTTAACCTTCCTTTATCGTAAAGTTGCCTACTTTCTTTATTGGTGCAGGAAAACGTTAGCCGCCATAGTGCATCAAGTGTGAGAAGACTGCTAAGTAATTACAATATTCTTCTTCTTCTTCTCAGCCCTTGGACGTCCACTGCTGGACATAGGCCTCCCCCATTGTCCGCCATTTAGACCTATCGGCAGCGACCTGCATCCAGCGGGTGCCCGCAACCTTTATGAGGTCGGCTGTCCATCTAGCAGATGGACGTCCTCGGCTTCGTCCGCCGGTACGAAACCAATACAATATTAACAAACATCAAACCTATGCACTGACACTTTGTCGCGTTGTCCATAGACAATGATTGCTATACGGATGACGTCACACACGACAACATGGCGACCAGTGTATTATTTCACGTGACAAATTGATTAAAACTTAAATATAAAATTCTCAAATAAAAAACATTTAGAGTTTATTTTTGCACAAACCATGTTTGCATATTTTCATGGTGTCAAATACCGTACATTGAAATAGTAGACAGTACAGTTCTAAAAAAAGTTGTACTATAAACAGGCATTGTTGTTAAAATGTTAGACCTAGAAAATATCAAGTCGATTTACTAATAAAGGTGGAATACAAGCGAATAGTCAACGACCGGTGGTGTCAAACATCAGTCAAAAATGACAAACTACATATTATGACAATTAGTAAATATTTTATCGCGTTTCGAAAACAATACACCGACTTTGCTAAAATATGAATACTCACCCCTCCACTTTTAGGTAGATACACGATTTTGACAAACTTTGGCATGTCCCTTTTCAGTTCATTGTATAGTCGCTCATTATCTAATACTAATATCACATCTACCTGAAAACAAAAGAGACAATCAAATAAAGATTTTTGGAAAGATCTACAAAATACATATGTATATTGAAAAATGGGAAAAATCTCGAGTATTTTATTGTTTTTTTTTTTAAATTACAAGTATAACGGTGAGTTGCTCAATGTCAATAAAAGAATAGAGTTAGCAAACAGACAGAAGTGTTTGGAACTGTACAATACAATACGTATCACTATGGTATTAACTCAGCGGTCCGTTAGTAGCGTATGCCAAGCTACAGTCGTACGCACTCACGTGTTATTAATCCTCCCTAAGCTATCGCGCAATGGGACGCTCCGGTAAGATCCAGATAATGTGGATGCAAACATACACAAACACACTGGTCCTATTGTGATCGAAGATTAGGGATTACAAATCAAAATTACTACACGAGGGTCATGTTGTCCGTGCGTACATCACGGTACAGCGCCATCTCTTGATTTATTTTTATTTATAGAAAAAAGGCGACAGACGAGTATACAGTCCACCTGGTGGTAAGTGGACATTGTCGTCCAAAGACATCCGCAATACATGCCAACATCAGTACAGAATGACAAACGTTGGCACGCCCCCGGATACGCTGCCTACCTTTGCAGATTAAGGAATGGATTGGGAAAATGGGGAGGGATAGGATGGAATCGGAATGGACTCTGGCATATCTCACTCACTATCGAAACACGTACGTACATTGGGGAAATATGTTAAAGTAGGAAATGCAGTACATTTCAAGGTAGTCTTCTGTGAGAGAGCGGTAACGTGGCCAATCGAGTGCCTCAGCAGCTGTGTGGATTGAAGGAACTAACGTTTTACATAAGCTTCATCGTGTTACACAAATCATTTTTTACCGGACTTTAGAAAAATGCGAAATTTCTGGATTAGAACAGAGATTTCGAGCTTTTTTGTTTGTACGCCAGCATATTATTATAGTTTATCTGAAATGTCCACATAGTATTATAGCTTACCTCAAACGCTTGCGCGGCGTGTGTGAGCACTTTGTATCCGGCATCTTTTATCCACCCACACGTATTTATTATCACGCCTGAGGTAGATGCTGTAATAATTAATATAATTATAATAAAACTATTGTATTTTCTACTATTCGAGGGCCTCTCAACGTGTCTCTCTGTTCAACCAAAAGGTTGGCTGGTAAAGAATGCCTTCAGGCATTAATTACAAGTAATAAAATCTTACAATCCCCTCCCATTCTCGAAATTCAATCTCTAAAGGTAGGCAGCGCATCTGGGGGCGTATCAACGTTTGTCATTCTGGATTGATGTTGGCATGTACCGCGGATGTGTTTGGACGACAGTGTTCAACCACCAGGTGTACTTATGTATTGTATACTCGTCTGCGGCTTACTTTCTATAAAAAAAACACTGCCCAAAAAAGTATTATTACACGATGTTACACGACCTGGGTGAACATTTAGGGTACATTATATCCCCATTCCTTACAAAGTTCCCGAGGGAATTATTATTAAGAACACATGTACAACATCAGCCATTACATAATAACAACAATTAACATGCGTTAATTAATAGTGTATGTAAGGAATTAATCTTGCTAAAGAACCTTGTATCTAGAATTTAATAAAAATGTACATTTCTCGAGTTTGTACTGAATACAAAAATACCTTTTTTATTATTCTCGCATCTCTCGGCAATGACTTCTGCCAGTTTTGATACAATGGTGTTGTATAATTCAAGGTTTTCTATAGGAGCTTTGTGGCCGAAATGGTACACGAGGGGTGCTTGCTGACTGAAGCCCTCTTCTATTGAAGCCGGTCTTTCCACTAGCAGAGCACCTGCAATGATTAGAGATTTTTAACCCCAAATGAGAAAAAATATTGTGTGTGCTTATATCTAGCAGTAGATACGACTGATTTTAAAAAAAAATATGTTCTAATGTGTACATGTCATTTATATGAATCAGGGCCACTGTCAGAGGGCACGTTTCAGTTCAAAGTCGCTCAATTTGACCAGCATATACCATTTTAACCCTAGACTACCTTTGCTATTTAGACATACGTTCGTGGCTTCGTGTGGTAAATTTATATCCGAATAAAGAACTAAACATATTTTTTTAAGTATCAGATGTTTTAATTAGAGTTTTCAGCAAGAAATAAACGAGAGACATATACTAAATGAAAATGGACTTTATTATAAACAAAAATATCCTACTAGCGATCCGCCCTCGCTTCACTTCGGTTTAATTTTTTTTTTTTTTCCAAATTTCAAAATAAAATATGGCCTATATTAGACACGGATAATATAGCTTCCTATTTGTGAAAGAATTTTTGAAATCGGTTCAGTAGTTCCAGAGACTACCCCCAACATACCTACAAACACACAATTTTACCTCTTTATTATTATTAGTATAGATTAACAAAAATGACACTTCTTTATCAGTCTTCATTTGAAGTTGAAAATTAGTTTTATGTAAGTGTTTAGAGCACTAAAATATATTTTTATATCAATATAAAATGCAATCTGAGACAAATAAAGAAACAAACAAACAAGAAATAAAAAAGAATTCTTGTTACTTTCTCAAAAAAAAAAATGACAAAGGGTGTTTGGGTCCTATCATTAGTACCCGCTAATCAACAAAAATAAATGTATAATAAGTAAAGGAAGGCACATATTTTCAATAATCACACACACCTTAAACATACTTTTTTTTTTAAACATACACATACACACACATCCTTAAACATACACTCCACTATACTTTTTTTTTCTATAGAATGGGTCTTACAAATATTTTTTTTCACAATGTAAACACGTTTTATTAGTTTTTGCTACGGCAACATATGTAGCAACGAGAAATCATTAGCTTCTTTGGTAGACTAGGTCCAGCCGACTCTTCAATATGGATCTGTGTTTTCTCCAAGAACTTGATCGATTATCATCCATCAGTAGACCATAAAGTACATACATTTTCATGATCTTGAATATACCAGTGAGTAAGAAAACACCAAGAAAGGCCTTAATTTCAATTTCACTAACGTGGTTACTGTAGGCATGAACGCGTACTCTTCTCTTAAAGTTGTGTTATTTTTTCCTGTCTTGTAATGTAGTATATAATTTCATCTGTGATGACTTGATGAGTAAAGACTCAATAGGCATCCAATTAGGTTTTTCTGTAGTGAGACCCTTGATGCACGTTAAGTGTAAAATAATATTGTGTGACCTAGTTCTAGAAGGTGCAGGTGGAACTTTGGACCATTTATAACGATTTTTTTCATAAAAGTAACCGGACTCTCTTACTCCTTCCTATTCTGCTCCATGTGTATTATCGTCCTCATCCTCCTTTTGTCTGTTCTCTTCCATTTCCCTCTCAGTATCTTGCTCAGATACCTCAGTGGGATCGTCTCTAAATTCGCCATCGTCTTCAAAGAAATCTTGTATGTCTGGTTGATCAGACTCGTCCTCTTTTCCAAAAAATTTGCAATTTGGTTCTCATTCAAATAACGTTGCATTATGTCTAAAAAATTTAAAAACAATAAAGACACAAAAGTGGATAAAGATAACGTAAGTGGCATTGTGGGGTAGACTACGATTATAATTTACTAACAACACTATCCCAATAATCTCAACACGTATTCACCTCCGATAGTATTGGGTGCAGCACGTCGTCCGATCACTCACTGCGAGAGCGTAGCTGTTACTGAGATTACACGGTAATGGAACGGCAACGCCGCAATCGAGCCGCAATTATAAAGTAAAATGTGCCGCGAATTATGTAGACAATAAAGTAATATTTTTCCATAAAAATAAAATATCTGAAATAAACTATGTGTACATACACAGTTACTTGAAATACGAGTAGATACAATATGTGTAAAAAAATGTGGTATTATGAGGAAATCGAGCCTCGATTTTTCTTATTGCAAATTACAAATCAAAACACAACCCATGCTTGTGTACCTTTTTGTATGTCACTCATAGTACATCCTCTCTCTCACTATTGTCCTATCTCTTTCAAACCTATACTTACGATACAAGCATCATTCATTCACACAACACATACACATATATTGTAAAGAAAATTTTGAATTTTAACAGAGTGGAAAGAAAAGTAAAAAACTAAGTAGAAAAATTATCAGTGGATAATATAGTAGAAAAATAAATAAGGTACACTGAGGTTTATAAAAAAAAATACATAATAACACGATGAAAGTCTTTTTGGCGGGAACTCAAGAAGTGAATTCGAGTTTTTCTTTGATATTATTATTAAAATTGTCTTTTGTGGGTTTTGTGTTTTAACTGCGATAGTTAATGTGCCTAATGTTTGTATAATGAATTAAAAGTATAAGACTGCATTTTTCATGTGTGGAAGCAGGAGTCCAACTGATCTGTTCTCAGTAATCATACGACTTTGACGGAACTGGATATTGAACAAGTTGTTACATGAAGAAAACTTGATAATGGCACAATGCGTTAATTGCGCTATTACCATATAAGCAAAGAAAATCTTGGAAAAATGATGAAACTAACCAACAGTCCCAGGCACACTGACATGTCCCTGTCCAACATCCAAGTCCACAAAAATGGGCCTTCTGCCCATCCTCACCGCGTAGTTCAGCAGTATCCTCGTCAGGGTAGACTTGCCAACATCTCCCGGGCCAACCACCATAGTAACTGGACCCCGAGTGTTCTCCTGCTCTGCTGCCACTCTTTGCTGCTCTAATGCAGCATGGACGTTTAGATATATTACCTGGAAAAGGTTTAAGGTAAGGCATGTTCAGATATAAGTGATATACGCTGCCACCTATGGTAACAACAATCACATGGGAACGCAGTAAATCCTTCATTCAGACATAGGCGATATTTGTTAACCGCTTCGGGTAGCAATACACCGCGTATAGCGGCCTAGGCCCAGTGTTAACAGTATCAATTATCCAAACGGTAAAACGCATGTCTAGACGATATTTGCTCCCCTTCACGCGACTGGCGGTAGGTACTTGTACAAAATACCCGGTGGGATATCGTCTAGACATTATCGCTACCGCAGGCGGTAGCAAATATCGCTTATATCTAAACATGACTTTAAGTTATAAATCACATTATTACAAAATTATAGTTGATTTCATAATATAGATAGATACCAAGATATACAAAAGAGAAACACAAAATACAGGTTATTAGAAGTCAACCCTAGGCCTTGTCGCTAAAGTAATTTCTTCCAGGCAATCTTTGGGTGATAAGGAGACATATAGGCGAGTAGAGATAGATGGTACAATAAATGAAAATACGCATTGCATAAAAAACCGAATGGTCCCCAAGGATGTACTGATCTAGGTTCAGTAAATGAAACGATTAGGAGTCAGTGATACAGTGGAATCTTTTATTTTGGATTTGACAACACACCAATGTAGGTCCTCACTACAGCGACATCTACTAGAGACCACATGTAACCAATCCTTTATTTTTTTTCGGATTGGTTAAGTAATGGCTTTTTTTACCTCCGAACACGTTATTTCACTTAATTTTGAATTATTAAAATTTTACTACCAATTGCAAAAGTTATGAATAACACCTAATAATATTTGTTTGTCCTTGTCCCACATGCACTTATTAGGCTTATTATTATGCATATTTCTTTTAGTTTGCAAAAAAAGTCATGCATATTTATTTTAGTTTGAAAAAAAAAGTGCCATCAACTCATCACATCACTATTGATACTAACTCAATGGGATGTAGTTTAATATTTATTTCCATTACTAATGAATTTATAATATAAAGACTGTATGTCCGTCGCTCCCAATTTCTTTCTAATTTTAGGTCCAAGGTAAAAATATTACTGTACTGTCTACTTTTTTCTGTTTCTTATAGCATTTTAACAGACTTCAAAAAAGGAGGTTCTCAATTTGATGCATATGTATGTTTTATCTAAATAGAGTAAATATTAAATACCTTTCTGAACATGCTACGCAAAATTAACCCTAGATTCATAAACACATTTCGCTTCTCAGATGAACTTATATTGATGATTTTACAATAAATAGTACAAATACAATAAAATTTCACTATAAGGTACAATAAAACACGTTTAAAATTTTAAACGTGGTTTATTAATTAAATGAAATAAATATGAACAAAATAGTTATTCTGAGCAATCAACACATAATATTCCTCGTTATCCATACACATGAATTTTTTACATTGAGTACAACAGAACCTTCTCATTCGACGTTTTTTATAATCGCATAAACTACTTTTTTTTTTCTGAGATCCACTGGGTTGTGCTTGATCATAGGATGAAGTTTCGCCAAGTACTTCTGCAATTTTCCTTTTTAGGTATTGTGTTTAAGTTGTCATTTCATGGCACTGGCATAACCAAGCATCATACAGTTTCTTCAATACTTCTTTTGCATATGATCGTCGGACATGTTGTTGTTGTTGTTTATTGTATTATGTACATAATATATAACATATGAATTAATTATAGCCATTCCAGCATACAAAAAAGTAACAAAGTGGCCATCTTTGCGTCTTTCTACTTCAAGACATACTTCTACACATTTGGTCAAATGTATCTACTGAGCCTTTAGTTGAATTATAAATTCAATTATGAAAAGTATGTACCAAGTATGAGTATGAGTTCAATTATGTACCAGAAGAGTTCATAAACATTCCAACACTATTCATAAACATATGTCTGTCGGATGACCTCATCACTGTAACTCCTTTTGCATATGTGCATCCTCCCATGCGACTGGTGCTAATTACTAATTAATAAACGATCTAGCAAGGTACTTAGGAGTTGAACTTTTTATCCTTTTCACTCTAAAAGTTATAAACTCTATAAATAAATAATAACTCTATAATCTATAAACTCTAAGTCTAAGCATTTACGTGTTTTGTGCAGTCTGTGAGAGGAATGTTTATGAATCTAGGGTTAAGCAGTATGGTAGAGACATAGGGCTTAAATTTGACTAATTTTATTCCATATTATTTGTTTACATTTCATTATGGCTAAGTATGTATGATTATATATGTTAAACAAATGGGAGATTTTATTCCTGAATTTTGTACTAGGTCGTCAATTTGATATTAGGTCAGTGTATACAGAAAAAGGAAAGTTAAAATTAACATTATAAACACATAATTATCAAAAGAGCATAACTGACATATACTTTCAAAACTCAAATTTCACATGTCAGCATAAGATCTATATTTTGAAGTACAATACATACATATATACATAAATAATTACACATTTACACATAAACAATAATTAAGAAATGGATTAATCTTTATAAATAATTAATGTAGCATCAAAATAAGCTGGGTTTGTTAAGATTTGATTGTGGCTCTGACAATACAAATATGATTCATTCTTTTTTATCTTCATTACATAAAAAGAGACACAGTATGATTTAGACTGACCAAGAGCAATGATCTCACATTTTGAAATACAGGTAAAAATACAAAATTGCAACTTTTTATGGGAATGTAGCAGATAAGCACCTGGGAGTTCAACTGGTGTTAAGTTGGTTTTGTTGCCGTACGACATCCCCGATACATGCCAACATCAGTTCAGAATGATGCATGTTGGCATGTTCCCAAATGTGTCAAATCAAATTAATTTGTATTTTTTTTTTCAATTAAAGCTTAGAGGAAATGGAACAAAGTATATAAGTATTGATTAAGGGCCTATTAGGGTTACGATTAAAAAAAATAATTAAATGTCTTACCATTGGTGTTTCTTTAGCCACATAACTAACTTCTGTCCGTCCACGGAGCTCGACTGTGCATCCGTGCCAAGTGAACACAGCCACCTTAGCACCTGCGTGGAACTCATAAGGCTTTCCTTTCACTAATTCCGTGCCAAACAACTCGGCGTAACCGCTCTTAACCTATAAACAGCAACTAATAGTCAATTTCTTTAAGTAACAAGAATCTGTATGTATTAACACGTCACCAAAGCCAATATATGGTAGTGTAGTGTATGTTTATTTTACCTCCAAAACGACCTTTTCGTTCTTAGATTCAACTTCGAAACGAAGTTCTGAATCTGGTTCAAGTTTGAACTCCTGTAGCTGTACTTCAGTCATATCTGTAACTAATTAATAATGGCTGTAACGAACAAAATAAATTGAAATCTAATAAATTGAGTATTAAAAGAACAACAAGAAATTATTTACAACTAATTAATTAAAAAACGGGTCAAGTGGAGAACAGTTGACAGCACTTTCTACTTTCTAACAGAAGTTTTGAAGTTAGAACGTATAATAGTTTAGTACTTTCTGAGTCAATCTGAGTGCGTCAAATTGACATTTATTTGACAGTAAATTTTTAAATGATTAAATTGGACAACGGCATAGTCATTGATCCACGCACTACAAATAACAACACAGAATTGTTTTTAACACGTGATTGACCAGTCCCATCGAAATAGAAGATAATCTGATAGCAGGTTTAAAATGGGCAGACTAGGATTTCTTGGAAGAACACGAAAATTGCGTTCTCACGCTTTTATTTAATAATCACAAACATTGTATAGTAACACTAGGCACTTTGAAGGCACTTAAACTATCACTATTGTAACCACAAATCCCTCAATACTCAATTTTATAATAATCAAACGATAATTCAAGTTTACTTCTCGGGTTTCCGCGAAAAAATCCAATTTTATTTTAACATACATATTTGACATATGAGTGTCAATCGCTATTTGACAGTTTGACTAATAATAAATATGTTCTGCATCCCTTATATCTTATATAGAGCTTATTATTATTAATTAATTACACTTCATGTTATTCAGTAATCCTACTTACAATCTTCCAACAGGAAATACATGAAAAACGCAGTCCCACGTTTTTATTTGATTATCACAAATACCACGCACAAGAAACACTTTGAATTTTAATATACTATCACTATTAAACCACAGATTTTTTAGAATAATCAAAGAAAAACTCAGCGTCATTTCTCAAGTTTCCGCCAAAAAGTCTTTTAAAATTGTTTAGAAGGAAATTTAACACTGGCAGAGTGTGCTAATTGCACCATTGCCGTATAAGACAAAAAAACGAACAGCTGAGTCCAGTAACGAAATGAATACAACTACGAAATCGTTTGAGTCTTGAATTTGTTTTGTTCTTACTTTTAGAGTTCGCGTTTTCATTATACATACCTATCTGATTTTATGTTTATCTGGTTGTGAATTAAAGAATAAAGTATTTATTCTCTTCAACCATAAAATGGATAGGTCATTCGTTCAATACCGTGATAAGACTGAAGTCGAGAGTGACTCTGGCGACGAAGTTATTGACAACAGTGTGGTAGCTGATCAATCATTTAGTTTTTTAAAAAAAACACCAGGCAAGAACAAGACTGTATTTGTAGCAGAATCAGAAGAGTCGTCGACAGATGGTAGGCAATAATCAATGACGCCCTTGGGCATGGCATGAGAAAAAGTGTATAACCCCCCGGTTTACATGCAGCCGCCACACGGCAGTCTGCAAGGAATGTATGTAATCAGCCCGAGTATGTAAACAAGTTGCTCGCTCTGACACTGTTCCTACCATTTCCGCTGCCCTGCGATCCCGCAGTTGCCGGTTTTTTGTACAGACTTGAAAAGTAGGGCAACGCGAGCTCAGGAACTGTAAATACTGCGTTCTCCCTTCACTTGCCACCCATAGGTAAAGTACTTACAAAATGTTCTAATGTGATGAATTACTATCATCCATCATCACCTTGTGCGATGGCATCTTTTTTCTATTTTATTACTTTTTAAAACATTCACATAGTAGTATGAACTTAAACCGACCTCTGTCGCTGCAACAACTTCTAGGTCTTCCATTGCCAGACTTTGAACAGGGAAGAAGTATTGCTTGTCAATGTGAACACTCACTACAATGCTTCTGTAGAAATATTTTGCAGTGTAAATAGGGCAGCATGATAAACCGCAGTGGCTGCATGTAAACCAAGTATAATAGAATAAAGAGGTTGTACCCTAATTATATATGAGGGGTGATCAAAAAGTTTGCAGCATGGAGGGGATGGAAAGGGTTACAGGAGCTCATTACCACAGTACTAGTTGAGTGAAGTACATATTCCAAATTTCAGCCACATTGTGTCATTAACCTCTTAGATATTGTTGAGTAAGCAAGTCAATCAGGAAGAAATTGTCAACCTACAATGAAGAACATTGAATATCACTCAGTCATTAAATTCCTTATGAAACAAAGATAAAACCCTCATACTGTTTCAGAAGAGATGATGGTAGTTTACGGGAGAGTCTTGCCCTGAAAAAATAACAATTTACAAATGGCATGGAATGGATCAAGCAAGGCCGAGACTTGATTGAAGATGACTTCCATCTGGGCCGCCCTATTGAAGCCACTACTGAGGAAATTATCCAATACTTGTACTAGAGGATGCCCATCTGAAAAAGACACAACTGTCAGAAATGGTTCGAGTATCAGACACAACCATTTTGAATATCCTCCACGACCATCATGGACCAGCCCCAGATAACAACGTGTGGAGTGTGCTCGCCAGTTTGTAGACCTGTGTGGGGACAACAAGGATGAAGTCCTGGGCAGGATTGTTACTGGAGATGAAACTTGGGTTTATCACTATGAGCCTGAGTCTAAACAAGCCTCAATGCATAAAGAGCATAAATAAAAGCATAGCATAAAAAGGATGCACACCTTCCCCCAAAAAATTCAAAGTGTCGCTGTCGTCTGGAAAGCTCACGGCTACTGCTGTTTGGGATACTGTAGGTTTGTTGATAGACTACAAAGAAAAGGCTGTCAACATACTATGCTAGCCTGCTGGAGCAATTTAATGAAAAAAGGAGAAGAAAATGATCCAAAGGTGTGCTGCTGTTGCACGATAATGTGCCCATGCACACAACAAGGAGCAGACACTTAACATACATGGGTTCCAAATTGTAAACCACCCTCTTACAGCCCCGATCTAGCCCCAATGGTCTATTATTTATTTCCGAAAATGAAAAAGCTTTGTGGGAAAGAAATTTGATAATGATGACGAGGTGAAGGCAGCAATTTCAGCATCTTTTGAAGGGAAGGATAAAAAATTTTTTTGAAGGTATAAATAAGTTAATCAAGGTAGTGAAAAATGTATTAGGGAGAATATATTGAAAAGGAAGAATAGAAACTTGAGTTTATCTCCTCCTCTTCCCCCTCATTCTGGGAACTTTTTGATGGCCCCTCCTTAATAAAATAATGATATATATTTATAAAAAAGATTTTTCTTGTAGATGAATTTGAAGAGGATAAGCAACAAAATGAAAAAGCTATACATAAAAGGAGCAATGTTTTGGATACACATATCATTTCCAGTAGTGATGGGGGTAAATTATTATTAAAACAATAATTATTTATTTATTTATTAGTAGCACTAATATTCCCTGCCATTTGATCATGTAAATTTAGTGTATGTGTGGTCAATTTGGTTCCAGCGGGAACTTTATGTAGCTCAAGTACCAGATAAGGAATGCAAACCGGTTTTAACCGAAACTGGGAAAACTTTTTAAAATCAGTTTTTAGACCAAAAATGAAAATCGAGTTTTTAAGATTTTGAAATTGGTTTCAGTTTTCACAAAAAATACCAGCCACTATCTAAAGGTACAATGGCTCCTCTTTCTAAATAATATATTTAATTATGTTCTAATTACGTTTAAATTGATATTCATCTTGAGTTACAAAAGAGTTAGGAGTTGCTTTGGTCATACTTGATTGCAAACTCCTTTATTAGTTAGTAAATACAGCTAGTAGAAAGAAATCTCCAAATTCATTAAATGAGTAATTGTTAGAGGTGGACGCCGATCGCTATCGGAGGCCAAAGTTGCAGGCCGCACGTCGCTGCTCTAACGGGGGGGGTGTAGGGATTTAGGCTTGCCGGTCTAGATGCTGGTGCAGGGATCTCGGCAGATCAGATGTTGGGGGTGAATACGGAAATAAAAACACTGCTCTAATTCACATTAAACCACAGGGGTGCGGAGGGAGCAGCAATGGGCAACAAGCTCACTTTTCTTCTTAGGCTTTCTTATTGTTTGAGCGATGAGGACGAACTGGCTTGCTGCCCGTTGGGCTTTCCCCTTTTTATAGCGGTTTGCTGCCCAAGCGATCCCCCCGTTCCCTGGGGAAGATTTATTGCTAATCGCTCTCCACTTTTGTACATAATATCTAGGTTACAAGTCACATATGTCTGGGTTGGTCCTCTTTTTGCACGGAGGATAAAGACTATTTTCGGTGGCGAAGTTTGGGTATTCACCCTTTTAATTACCTTTTCCTTGTTTTCCCTTCCTCCCTCCTTGAGTAGCAAGGGGTATGGGAGGATTGAGGGTGTACGGCTTTCTAGTGGCGCCGATACCGGAACTTCGCCACCTAGCCCGCAACTTTATGTTCTAGCTAGAACTTATATCTAAATAAAACACACTGCGGGCGGTAGTCTTTATTATGTACCTTATTCTATTACCCTGACTTATAACCTAGGTATCCTAACACATTTGGAGAGCGAAAGTAAGAGCAAGTTATACACAAATAAAATATAAGACGTCGTAAATACGTAGACAAACAATAGTATAACATAATTAACATCTTAACCTAATATTTTACATGATATCAATTCTATACTTATCATTTTACATAACGTTGATATTTTATAATGACGATAATGTACGTGTTAACATCTTACGATCTTGGAGGAAAGGCACATGAATTTTACGACTCTTTACGCGTATGTCTGAGAGTTCCGCCGTTCAAACTTTACTGTTTGCGGAACTCTTTCTAGACGGCCCTCTTTTCCTCCGAGATGTACGATGTCAGCACGTACATATTACGCGCACTGATTTTACATATGTATACATAGGCACCGCACTTTTACTATCCATTATTCTGTCGTGCACAGTAATGTTGACTGATTATTTCAGTAAATTAGATTATATATTTCGTTATAAAAAGTATTATAACTTCATTGATTTTTTAAACTCTATTGAAAAATAATACTTCTTTAGTATTCATAAGGTAACTTCTAGCTTATAAAGCGTAGTAGGAATCATCTAATATGTTACATAACTAGTCCTAGAAAGAGACTTCAAAGAATTTATTTTGAAATATTACTATACAAACTTACTACATACTACCTACACTACCTTGAAATCTCAGTACATTTCGATTAAATAAATGCAGTAATTTCCCATTTTATCTTATTTCTGTAATGTACCTACGTGTTTCGTTAGTGAGTGAGATATGCCAGAGCCCATTCCCATCCTATCCGTCCTCATTTTCTCAACCCTTTCTCCAAATCCATTCCTATATCTCCAAACGCATCTGGTATCGTGCCAACATGCCAAAATACCAAAATGTTGGCATTTGCGCGGATATCTATGGGCGACAGTATCCACTTACCATCGGGTGGACTGTATGCTCGTGTGCCGCCTTCGTCCATAAAAAAAATCTGCATGTAGTAGAAATATTTAATATTTGTAGATTTTTTATTTTTTGACAACATATGTTGATAACAGTTTTATTTGTGGTGGGTGGCTCAATTAGCATAGTAAAATCATTTAAACTATAGTGTTACATTACATAAATGCCTATAAAAGAATAACTTACAAATTAAACTTTTATAGTACCCGAATAACTGATTAATGTAGCTGTTTTAACTGACTGTTTTTTACTGATGCCATCGATTGTTAACACAGAAATGTTACATATGCTAGTAATGAATACTTACATACGTACTCATATGTTCGGGTCAAAGTTCCTAAAAAGTTTAATAAATGATTATTTAATAATAAGTTTTACATTTTATTGTCGCAAAACACCAACTAACCCTTTAAATTTTGAAATAATAACGTCTCTCATGAAACTATAGATAAAAAAAACGGTTTCAAAACCCATTAACCGGTTTTATATGTTGAACCAAAAACAAAGGTTTATCATTTGGACCGGTTTTTGCATTCCCTAGTGCTAGGTTAATATTTAGATTACCATGGACATCATTGTAAAGTTTATGTGAACAATTTTTTGGACACTGGTGTTATTTGCACATGTAATTCAACCAGCCCTTTCAGTATCCACTGCTGGTCGTGGGCCTCCTTAAGCACATTGTCTTGTGCATGAATGATGTACGGTCTTAAGACACCAAACGGGCCAAGCAGGTTGGCAAGTCCACTCTTTTAGAGGTGGTGTAGTTCCTCACCGCTTGTGGTAGCCACTTTGTTATCCCTTAGTCGCCTCTTACGACACCTACAGGAGGAGATGAGGTGGTGCCATTCTATAGCCTATATCTATCTATATTTATCTATATTCTAAATGACATAGTAATATCTATGTCATTTGCAATAACATTATAGTGTAAAATCACATAGATTGAAAATCATTAGTACCATTGTAAAATTTTGTCATAGATGCAAGCATACGAGGCAACTTCAGAAGACAATCAAAAATGTCTTTCAACAGTGTTGCTGTAAGTTCTTCAGATGAAGGTACGTTAAACCTAAGTTTTCCTCAGATATTATAAAAGACTAATGGCGTCGCCAATCGCAGGGGAGATTTCCCTATATTCTGTATGTTTTAAAAAAAGTATTTATTCAAAAGTTGTAGAAAGTACATAGTTTTTTTTTATATATTGTAGTTATCTATAGTAAATGTTTTTGGCGTTTTCTTCAAAACCATGTGTGCTTGTGTTTCAATAGGCAGCAAAAAAAATACTAAATGAGCAGCAAATCATGATCAACAAAACGGTGCGATACCAGGTGCGTTTTTTAATAACTACAATAAATAATTTTAAATTACTAAGAATGTAATCGCAAAGTCGACGGAGATTCCTATTTCTTAATTGTCACCAGAGAACTTAAACCTGACCCACCTTTAAATTTGCTGCCATCCATTCACTGCCCATTCAGTATTTTCGTAGTATTTTTGGAACTACTGAACTCATTTTGCTCATCTAGTGTCTTAACTTTGTGGCATAGTCCCAAGCCGTCATTTTGATTATTTTTTGAAACTGCGTCGCACGAGAGGATTTACATATATCGATAGGGATGCATAGACAAACAATTTCTTTTATATAATATGACTATAAAATTGCTATAAAAATACAAGGTAATTTTTTTCGCATTTGTATCGGTTAGATTCCCGGTTCAGACAAGCGACTTTTAAAAAATCCATGTATGCAGTTTTTCTTATCTTTAAAAATAAAAGTTTCCTTTGCCTATTTTTAATATTTAGATCACTTTCCCTCTAGGGTCCATTCGTTTGATTCACCGTGTATAAATAATTTAAGTATCTAGGAAAATTTACAAAAATTCTAAATACTTAACAGATATTTGTCTATAAATGTTTTAACTGTTACTTACAATTAACCTGTCTTTCCACTGCTGGGTATAGGCCTGGCCCAAAGCTCGCCACCACACACCATCCTCGGCTCTTCTCATCCAACCACCACCGGCGTACCTCTTCAAGTCGTCGGTTCACCTCACAGGTGTCCCACAGTACGCTCCCCGGTACGTGGTCTCTATTCAAGGACTCGTCTACCCCATCAGTTACCGGTCCTGCGGCAAATTTGACCTGCTCACTGCCACTTCAGCATGCTGATTCTGTGAGCTACGTCGCTGACTTTAGTTCTTTGGCAAATCTTTTCATTGCGGATCCTATCCCGCAAAGAAACTCCGAGCATAGCTCCCTCCATAGCTCATTGAGCGAATTTAAACTTATGGATCAGGCCCATCACCAAAGACCGCGTTTCTGCACCACACGTCATAACGCAGGACGCACTGATTGAAAATTGGTAGAAAGTTACTTAAAAAGTTCATAAATCTAAACATTGTACTTGTCGTAGTATTTTATTAAAGTGCTATGTCCTAATTCATACTAATTTAAAATGTTTTTTAGACCAATGGTCTCCAGAAATGGTCCCGAAACGTCGCCCACAACCAACACCATCAAACGGCTCCAACAAAACACCTTTCATAGGCCGAAAAGTTAAGAAACGTATGATCTTAGATTCTGACACTGACAATTCTATCCTTGTAGAACATGAAAGCAACAGAAAAATGACTTGTATGAAAGATACACCGCTAAAAATTAGCGGGAAGGAAAATAATATTAATAGGAACAATATTATAAGTGACAGTGATAATGATAAGAAGTCCGTAGAGTCTGATGATAATGGATCAGAACGCACTGAAGAATTTAATGATAGATCTAAAGGAAGTGGTGACGTACCTGAAAAAGATGACGATAGATCTGATAATGATGATGATAGATCTGATAATGATGATCATAGATCTGAAGAAAGTGATTCAACAAGTGTTGATGAATCTAATCACGATGATCATGAAACAGATGCAAGTGAAGGGCCCGATGAGGATCTAATGGTGATGTCTCGCACTACCAGGATGAGTATCATGGGCTTTATACCAAAAGAAAATGATAGTGATGATTCAGATTTCATTCAATCTGATGATGTAAGTAAAGCTATTGTTATGTTGCCTAGGTGCTTTACATCATTATAATCATCAGCTCATTAAGAATCTTACCGCAACTAGTCCTTTTTATCGTCCACTGCTGGACACGGGTTTCCTTATGCACATTGTCTCGTGCAAGAGAGATGTATGGTCTTAAAATGGCAAGCTGACCAAGCAAGTTGACGAGCCCACTCTTTTAGAGGTGGTGTAGTTACTCAGGGCTTGTAGTGGCGCCTTTCTTATTCCTTAGTCATCTTTTACGGGGCCCACGGAAAGAGATGAGGTGGTGTTATCCTAAAGCCGGCCGACACCACGCGCCAATAAAAACCCTCATCACCGGGCTAGGGAACTTCAATAAACAAAACTTGGTAAAAATGTGTGTTCAACTCGTTTTGCAGAGTAACCTAAAATCTATAGGCAGCAGCTTCAACACAGCCAGTACAAATAGTATCTCAGAATTACCAGATGCGGGTATATCAGTACATAAATCTCCTGAAAAAAATATAGAACCTAACCACGGTGCCAATTCACTAAACACACGTTCGCCTGTCTCAAGCCCCGAAAAGGAAATGCACCAGCCTACTGAAGTAAAGAAACCTAAAAATGAATCATTGAGCACTAGAATCCTCAATAATTTAAAAGCTATTGATGCAAAATCAGAAAATGAAGATGTTATAACAATTGATGACGATTTAGTTACCTATGATGGTAGATTAGAAGTAAAACTTGACGAGGATGTGGCTATTATAGATAGCAATCCAGAAATAATCGCACTGAGCAGCGATGACGACTATGAGGTAAGAATATCTACTAACCATTATCCATTAGAATTATTAACCCTTTAACCGCCACTACAGTAATATCACGATTTATGGGGAACCTACAACGGTTCCTATGAGGTTAGAATATTTACTAACCATTATCCATTAGAATTATTAACCCTTTAACCGCCACTACAGTAATATCACGATTTATGGGGAACCTACAACGGTTCCTATGAGGTTAGAATATTTACTAACCATTATCCATTAGAATTATTAACCCTTTAACCGCCACTACAGTAATATCACGATTTATGAGGAACCTACAACGGTTGCTATGAGGTTAGAATATTTACTAACCATTATCCATTAGAATTATTAACCCTTTAACCGCCACTAGAGTAATATCACCATTTATGAGGAACCTACAACGGTTCCTATGAGGTTAGAATATTTACTAACCATTATCCATTATAATTATTAACCCTTTAACCGACACTACAGTAATATCACGATTTATGAGGAACCTACAACGGTTGCCATGAGGCTAGAATATTTACTAACCATTATCCATTAGAATTATTAATCCTTTAACCGCCATTACAGTAATATCACGATTTATGAGGAACCTACAACGGTTGCTATGAGGTTAGAATATTTACTAACCATTATCCATTAGAATTATTAACCCTTTAACCGCCACTACAGTAATATCACGATTTATGAGGAACCTACAACGGTTCCTATGAGGTTAGAATATTTACTAACCATTATCCATTAGAATTATTAACCCTTTAACCGCCATTACATTAATATCACGATTTATGAGGAACCTATAACGGTTCCTATGAGGTTAGAATATTTACTAACCATTATCCATTACAATTATTAACCCTTTAACCGCCACTACAGTAATATCACGATTTATGAGGAACCTACAATGCATAATGCACGTATACAATGTATACAATATATTACGTATACAATGCAAAAATGCATTTTTTTCTAAAACATATAGAAAATAGCTGAATCTCACTTTTAAAGATTGTAAACTAAGGAAAGCCTTTTAATAATTGTGTATATTGTGACGTCATCATCGCGAGTAGCGTTTGTAACTAAATAGTTATATCTAAGACGTATTTTAAAAAAAAATACTATACGTAATATAAATCTTATTGCATCAAAAAAATCAGCCCTAAACTTATTGCAACAACAGGATCGCGTCGAACAGGATTAAAGTTCATTGAATCTTTATTGGAGATGCATTAAATAATAATCTAATAAGGACCAATGTACTTTACTTGTTGCGTGATAAAATTATTGGAATGCTAAAATGTTTCACAGCTACCCCAAGAAATAATATAAGGCCGTGTTCCAAAACGTGTGGAAATATTTAAATGTGTATAATAAATAAACCATAGGATCTCAATCTGTTTAACTCATCGTATTATAGTAAATATATTATTATAATAATAAATATATTATAATATTAATACCTATTATTATTATAGCTACACTAATAAATACTTTTATAATTATTAACTGGTTACACTCAGTGATACATTACCGCGTATTCCCTTTATTATCACAGATTATTGAACGAATCCGATATATATACCATCACAACTATTAGTCACCATACGTTTATTTTATAGATTACTTTGCTAAATTGTTGTCTTTTAAATATTTCGTTACAAAAAAAAAAACATTTATGTGGTCTCGATTTTAACTTTTTGATATCTTAAAATTAATTCTAGTATCAGAATGGAACGCTATGATAAGAAAAGCGGGTAGATAGTGAATTAGAGTTATGAAAACGGAAGTGATTTTGTAGTAATGATTATCTTAATGTTGTATTTGAATTAATCGTGACTTGATTCATATTTGTTGTAATTATTATTAACCTATTATTGCCGATTATCAATAATTATTGTGTTATGTGAAATCATGCCTAAAACAGTAAGTTTCCTTTGTTTTTTGCCGTTATGCTTTTTCAGTAACGCCTATTTTGTGTCACTTTTTGTATGTACCGAATTAAAGTTTAGTACCATTGGATGATTGAATCATTTCAAAGTTATGTTATGACCTTCTATTAATTATTATTATTAAACAAATTCCATTTTAAGAATGTTATTAGTAATACTAACACTTGGTGCTTTCGAACTAGCACCTTCACGATCAGGAATTTAACCATTTTGAGGTTCGATACCGTTGTCCCCACTGGCAATCCTCACTGGTGGGTCCAACGGGAATTGTAGACAAAAAAAGTCTTTTGTGTTCGAATTTCCATTGTCCCCACTGTAGTTGTTACGAAATACTCTAAGGCCAGAATAAAAATCAACAAATTCTATCTACAATGTCCGTTGTCCCCACCAGTGGGGATTGTCAGTGAGGGCAACGGTACCACAGTTAAAATTGTCGAGAAATCGTGTAAAGAAATAGTGAATATCAAATATTGGCAATAAAATCTTTGTGTTTAAATTATTTTGTGTATTTTGTGAATTATTTAAGTGGCGGTTATGAAAATTTAACGAGTTCAATAAAAGTTGGGTATTTGTAGAAGTCAGTATAATTCTTAAGGCGGGGGTCTCCATTAGAGGCAAAATTGACAGGGTAATGCAAATGGAGTATTTGTACCTTTGTAAGAAGCCCTGTCCTACATAAACTCCCGTCCATAGTTACAAAAAACGCCGGTGGCAGGCACCATTTCGAAAGGTAGATTTTGCTATTGGTATGGTTTTCCGTACAAAAAGTGTTTATACTCTTACAAAAATTGAAATATCCAATATAATTTGTATGCATTTTTTTTTAGTTTACATTGTAACTTTGAAATATTCAACCGATTTGGGTCGTATTCGAACTTAATCGAGATTTAGACCCAGACTATTTTAGCAAAATTTCATTCCAATCCATTGAGAAATGCGTCCTGCACTTTGCCTAAAAAATTCATTAAATCTTTTTTAGGTATATTTCTTTCAATCTAATACAACGCGACCATTATTACGATGTTGTATCTATAGTGTAGTTAACAAAGTTTTTGTTCCGTTTAAAAGGAACCGTACTATATAATTAATTAAAAACTGTACAATAGATACCGTTTAATTATTTACATATTGTATTACGACCATTATTATCATTTGAATATATTTAATTTTATTTGATATGTATGTGTATATATTTATATTAAATATTTTTTAGTATTATTACAATATGTATATTTTATTTATTACAATTTTTATTTTCTACTAGCTGTGCCCGGCCACGCGTTGCTGTGGCTGCCCAACAGATGGCGCTAACCCAGTTTTTTTCTATTTATTTCAATATATTTCTAGATTAATTTTCTTTTTTTTTTCCGTGAATTTTTCAGATATTTTAATAGTTATTCTGCTATTCGGGGCGTAGACGAATCCAACAAATCAGAGATCATTAAAATCGGTCCAGCCGTTCTAGAGTTATAAATGGTGTAACTAACCCGACTTTGTTTTATATACAATATAGATAATGTTTTTACACCTACTATAATAACATCACTAAATAGCCCCAAGGTTGGCCACGAGAAAATGTTTTATAGCACTAAGTCTGCATTTTGTTAAAACAATGAAGTGTAAATATTTAAATAATTGTTGAATAATTGCAGTTGAAAATTAATGAAAAGTCGCCAAAACGAAAAAAGTCGCCAAAACGAAAAAAGTCGCCAAAACAAAAAAAGTCGCCGTCTGGGAAGTCTCCGGAAAATGGCGAAACGTCGACATCACAGAAGCGGCGGGATGACACCAATAATCAGTATTTGGTGCCGCCCAGCTATCCTAACCCAATAAAATATGTCAAAAGAAAGGAGAAAGAAATTGAGATAAGAAAAGTAGAGGAGCTTCAGATGGAAGTACACAATGTTCAAGTGAGTTACCCATACAGTTATTGCATCATTATTTAAGTCTAGCCTAGACACTAGGAGGGTGTCGGTGCATGCTGCAATTACACAGCCCCTGGGCACACTACTGGCCACGTTACCCATCTCTCATAAAAGACTACCTTGAAATGTACTGCATTTCTCACTTTATCCTATTTCTCCAATGTATGTACGTGTTTCAGTAGAGTAAAATATGTCAGAAGCCCATTCCCACCCCATTCCATCCGTCCCCATTTTCCCAACCCTTTCCCCAAATACATTTCTAAATCTTCAAAGGTAGGCGGTGCATTCGGGGGCCTGCCAAGTTTGTCATTCTGGACTGATGTCATGTACCGCGCATGTCGCAAGTCGATAATGTCCCCCACATTATCGACTTACCACCAGTTGGTACCTCGTTACCATGCTCGTCTGTCGTCTTCTTTCCATATACAATTGTATCAACTTCCTAATGGAAAACCAAACGATACAGGTTCTGCTGAAAACTATCGACGTACACACCTTACCGGATGGCGGGCAAAGCATAATTAAACGTATGAACAAACTGAGGGAAGAGTTGCGCCGTCACATGGATGAAGTTGCCACCATGGTGGTGCAGCCAGGTACATACTTTTTATCTGACTACGACTAAGTCAAAAAAGAAGGATTATGAATTTATCTCGATTGTATGTACGTGTGAATGATCCACTGCGGCCCTTAAATTACTCGGCTGATTTCAACGGGTTAGACGCAGAATGTGCATAAGGTTTTAATGTGATGTACTTGAATTGTACTATTTTAATGTACTTGATGCAAAATGTAGCTACACTTTGCGTAATGTGCACTTTTGAAAAAGTTTATTGAACAAGTGCCATAGGATTTTTAAGGAAATACAAAATGAATAATTTTAAATTCAAAATTATTCAGCGGCGATTTTTTATTATTCTATTATCATTACCCGTAAGTTATACGTTTTGTCTAAAGAAATTCACTAGAGAAAAGATTTTGCATTCGTTGGTGGCAAAATCTGTAGATGTGTGAGTGACCGGGTAATTTAATTCGTTTATTTGGTATACAAGGCAACATCATAAGACAGCTTCTTCAACCAACGCTGTGTGTTTTGAAGAAATATCTGTTTTGTTGGAATGCAAAACAGTTATATTTTGTGCTTGCTAACCTTGTGTGAATTGTTAAATTAATTTTCAGACGAAGACGAAGAGGAGGCCCATGTTGAAAAGGGTTTGTCCTGGGATGACATACAGATGTCCAGCAATCAAGTCCAACCCAGGATGTTTGGCAGACAGGGTAATGTATATCCTTAAATTGTTTGATTTTGTATATAATTGCCAATGTCATTTTAACTCTCAATATCCGTAGTAGCATTATTTCAGTTCTATATATATTTTTCTCTTTTCTCCCCTTTTCTCTCTCTCTTTTTCTCTTTTTCTCTCTCTCTTCTCTTTTTTTCTCTCTTTATTTTATTTAGGGACTTTTATGTCAGCCCCATCATACCCTAAAGGTTAAATACTTTAATCTTTTCTTAAATACGTACCTAACTCTGATAGCGATTGGCAAATTTCCACACAATGTTTGCACCTTTCAATGTTGGCTCAGACAAAATTTTATGAAACATCCCCACATATTATATTTTCTTGTTTTATATCTTGATATTTAAAGTGAAAACATAAACTTTAAACTTTCCCTTTGAAAACACTTGATTTTGACTTATCCCACCATACATGAATTGTACCATACTACAGTGGATTTCGGTTATAACGACGGCGGAGGGACCACTTTAATGTCGTCGCTATATCCGGAGGTCTCTATATCCGAAATAATAAAAAATCACGTACATACATATGTATACATATTTATTTATTTATCATTTACATATTTATATTATACACGGCTGTTACTAAAAAAACGAGTTATAGTGCACTGCTTAAGTTTAGACTTTTGTGCACGCTGTAAGGTATATTCCATTTTCATAATTCCCTCTACATCTAAATTATTATTGCCTTCTCCAAATAAACAGTACTTTTTGAGCGTTGTAATAGCACATAATGCATCTCTAATTGTTGGAATCTCGTTTACATTGCAATCCTCTTCCTCTTCTTCATGCTCCTTTTCTTGTGTTTGAAGTACAGACTCAATAATTTCATTATCCGTCAAGTCATCAGTAGTGATAACTTGATCATCAATATTCACATAAGTTTCCCAATCCGTAACTGTTGCTTCCGCTGATGATAATCTCGCCAATGGCAAGTTATCCATTTCATCATCAGAATCTTCATCAGTTGTATTAATGGTAGAAAATTTACCAAACCCAGCATGTGAAAAACATTTTTTTATTGTATCTGGAGTAACTCGTGCCCATGCTGTTGTTAACATTTCAATGCCATCCAGAAGATTGACGGCGAAAGGAGTCGAGCTGCTTTCATTGTCGTTTACCATTTTCTCGACAAGAAGCTTTCGATAATGGCTTTTCAGAGTCTTAATAATACCTTGATCGATAGGCTGAATAACTGACGTGGTGTTTGGTGGTAAAAATGCCAGTTTTATGTTAGTCAATTTTTGAATGTGTGGGTGAGCTGGACAATTGTCAATAAATAAGATGATTTTTTTATTGTTTCTTCTTAGCTCAGAGTCCCATTTCCGTAAAACTTTTTCAAAAATTTCTGATGTCATCCACGCCTTTTTGTTGGCTTCGTAATCAACTGGCAAAGTTTTAACATTCTTGAAACACCTTGGTTTTTTCGCCTTACCTATAACCAGCAATTTACGTTTTTCACCTTCCATACTTGAAGCAACAAGCACCGTTATTCTATCTTTTGATAGTTTCCCTCCTGTACATTTTTCTCCTTTGAATTTTAGCGTTCTATCCGGAGTCAATTTAAAAAATAATCCGGTCTCATCAGCGTTCCATATTTGACTGTCGGTATATCCCTCAGTTAATTTTGGTAAAACTGTTCGCAACCAATTATCACAGTCGTTTTGCGATACACTAGCGGCTTCTCCACAAACTTTACCGACCACTATATCATGACGTTGTCTAAATCTGTAAATCCAGCTTTCTGAACATTTAAAGTCTGTTTTCCCAAGCTGTCTGGCAAAATGATTAGCTTTCTCTTGCAAAAGAGGACCGCTTATAGGTACCTTTTGGCTTCTCTGTGCTTTAAACCACACTAAAGTACATTTTCAATATCTTGATGAGTTGGATTACGATTTTTCTTTATTTTCAGGGATTTTGATTCAAAACACTGCATAATTTTAGCGCGGTTTTTCCACATCGTTGATATTGTAGAATGTGAAACTCCAAATTGTTTACACAGATCAACATTGTTTTCACCATTTTCCAGTCTCGAAATGATGTCCACTTTTTCTTTAACAGTAAATGTACGTCTAGGAGCCATGTTCACAAGTTTAAGAAACGATGTTTACTCACTGGAAATTGCTACGTAACTGATTCATAATTTTAACTTTTAACTTCGTGCACATGCTAAGTAACCCTACACACAAACAAAGCATTTGACCATCTGCGAATGTAAACAAAAGATTCTTATCCTTTGTTTACGTTACATTAAAGCTTATGAATGAGTCTTTGTGCCTTTGCCGACTCAGTCTCAATATCCGCAAGGAATTTCTAGGAATCTGTCCCAAATAGTTCATAAAAACAAGTCGTTATACCCGAATTAGGCGTTATATCCGGAGTCGCTATTGCCGAATGAATTTCCTACGAAAGTATGCTTTAAATTCTAGGGACGTAAGTTCGACGTCGCTATAACCGAAAAGTCGTTACAACCGAGGTCGTTATTAATGAAATCCACTGTACTTGTATCAGCCTATAACATCCCACTGCAGGGCACAGGCCAGTAAATCCCAGTAAATCACTGGAGGGTTTCGGGCCGTAATCCACTACGCGGCCCCAGTATTACATACTCTTCCGCGGCCCCCGCGGCTTTATTGGGGTATTACATACTCCAGACGTTTTTTTTAATTTTTGATGCATGCAGGTTACCTCGCGATGTTTTCCCTCACCTGCTGAGTGTTGACAATTTAAAAAAATCCGTAGTGTAAATATGCTTATGAATAATACATTTGTTGTGGATTTTACAGCAATGGCCACTCATGTGGCGGAGCGAAATCACATTTTAGAAAGACTGCGTGATTTACATGCGTCTTTGGCGTCCCGGCCTTCGGAATCGAAGCTAGCGAGTTCTCCTCCTGGCCTCACCTCCACCCTTATGCCTCACCAGCTGCACGCACTCGCCTGGTTGCGCTGGAGGGAGACGCAGCGCCCCGCCGGAGGCATACTTGGTAAATATATTTTTATAATTTGATTTAATTTAATTGATAAGTATGTATATGTAAAAATTATTTATTTATAATTGTTTATTTTTTCTAAACTATTTTGATATAACTTTTTCAATGTGTAATATTTTCTGAAATACAAAATATTCATTATAACTCACCCTCGATCCCCGCTGCACCTATAATGCCTCACCGGTCTAGAGAGTGATGCATCACCGGTGACTCTTGAAAGGCCATTAGGGCCACAAGAATTTAGACATTACGAAAAAAAAAAGAGTGATGCGTCGCCTGGCCTGTAGCATATTGGGTAAGTGAATATCACAATCAGCTCAAAACAAGTCTTGAGGCTTCGCGTGTACCCTATATAACCTTTGTTTTATTCTATCTTTCAACATATGTTTAAAATATTTCTCTCAATGAACCTTTTACACATTGTAAGATATAGCATGTGTGTTAAAGATCTATGTTTGCCAAGCATATGTGAGGCATGTTAAAAGGCAGGAATATAGAATTTTTCGTTCAAATAGTAGTAGTAAAAGCCTATCTAGATCGGCAGATTCCTGAAGAACAGGCAGGATTTGTAAAAGGAAAGGGCACACGAGAACAGATCCTAAATATCCGCCAGATTATAGAAAAGAGTCGTGAGTTCAACAACCCTGTTGCTCTCTGTTTCGTTGACTACACCAAAGCTTTTGATTGCGTAGTATGGAGCAGACTATGGTCGGTTTTGGAGGAAATGGGAGTGCCAAAACATCTTATCGGTCTTATCCGTAACCTCTACTGCAGCAACCGATCCTTTGTGAAGATTGACACCGACTGTTCGGATGTGTTTGCTACAAGCAAAGGCGTACGTCAGGGTTGCATTCTTTCTCCAATGCTTTTTAACATATACGGAGAATATATAATCCGCAAAGCTTTGGACAATTGGGATGGAGGTTTCCCTTTAGGTGGAAAACGGATATGCAACCTAAGGTATGCAGACGATACTGTTATTGTTGCTACTTCGCTGGAAGACATGCAGGAACTTTTGCGAAGACTGGAAGCAGAGAGTTTGGAGTTGGGCTTGACTATAAACAAAAGCAAGACCAAGCTCATGATAGTTGACCGTGCTGAAAAACTCGCAGAATCCTGCACTATTCCATCTATAGAAGTTGTGGAGGAATATACCTATCTAGGCTCACGAATATGCAGTAATGGGAGCTGTGTTCCAGAAGTTAGGAGACGCATTGCAACGGCGAAAAGTGCCATGGCACGTCTAAATGGAATATGGAGGAATCGGGGTATAAGCAACACCACCAAGAGTCGTTTGGTCCGTGCTTTAATTTTTCCAATATTCATGTACGGAGTGGAGACATGGACCATAAAGGGGAGAGAAAGGCAAAGGATGGACGCGTTCGAGATGTGGTGCTGGAGGCGCATGTTAAGTATTCCTTGGACAGCCAAGCGCACAAACGCGTCTATCCTGTCACAGCTAGGGGTAAAAACGCGACTATCCTCCATATGTTACCAGCGCCTGCTCTCTTACTTCGGTCACATAATACGACGGGGGAATGACAGCTTAGAAAAGCTTATAGTGACGGGCAACACTGAGGGCAAAAGATCGAGAGGCCGCTCACCAACCAGATGGTCAGACCAACTGAGGGACTCCAAGTTCAAATTTCACACCATTGCAAGACTGGCCTCCGATAGAACCCAATGGAGGAATTTAATCCGCACAGGGTTGCAAAATCACCAGGACCACGATCTTCAGCAATGAAGGAACGACTGGAGAGAGAGTAGTAATTTCGATATCAAAATCTCTTTGTAGGCCGAAAATTTCTCCTAAGTCAGTAAAATTCGCTTTCCACTTTTAAAATAAATTTCTCTTGTTAAAAAAAAATAATTTACCGAGGGTGTATGTATGTATATGTTTACGTTTTAGTTGTGATAGATGGATAAAACTCTTTATTGTATAATTACATTGTGACATAAATAAGGGACAATGTTATAAAAAGAGAATACAGCCAGGCGGACTTATTACTTGTGGTGTGTCATATATACATATCTAAAACTCTGCTCTGTCGTACAAACAACAGGGTGCTGGAGAATGTTGACAAGACATATTGTGATATATGTTTCAATCCGCCTTAATTCTATGCCTCAGTCCAAAGCCTCGTTTGTTTCAGCGGACGACATGGGTCTAGGGAAGACCATTACTATGATTTCGCTGGTGCTGGGCGACCCATCGGACCATGACAGCGATAATGATGAGGAAGAAGACGGCAAGAGATCTAAATGTAAGTCCGTTTTTATATACCTCTCATATTAAATATTTGGTAGTAACGATTTACAGCCTATCTTCGTAAATAGACAAAGGTCAACACAATCAATATCACATTAATGTTGGAGGATATATAAGTCTTCTGATTGGATAATCGGTTTTATCTGATCAAAGTTTCCAGGAGTGCAAGAAGTACCTTTGGTGCTGGAAGTAAATAGTGTGTGATGCATCAAGGGAACAATATTTGTCCTTTTTATATTGTGAATGCACTATACAAAGCCCATACTATACTATACAACAACCATTGGCCCGTGTCTCTTCATTGCTGGATATAGGCCTCTTCCGCGGACCTTGACCACACTCGGTCTTGAGCTCCTTTCATCCCCTCACTACCGGCGACTTTCTTCAAGTCGTCAGTCCACGTGTCCACATCGCGCGTTCCACGCTACGTTTCCCGGTACGTGGTCTCCAATCGAGGACTCGTCTCCCCCACCGGTCCAGCCCACCGTCACCCCACCCCACCTGCGGCATATGTGGTCTGCCCACTACCCCTTAGTTTGCTGTTATACATTTAAATAAAATATATACCTTTGATGGATGTGCAGAATGTGTTAGGTCTATCTGACTGTAATATTTGTATTAGAGAATGTAGTCACATTAATTGAATCTTCTGGACTACTTGGCCGAGGTCGTGAGCGCGAGCGCAACTCTCAGCGCAACTCAGTTGCGCTCGAGAAGCCGAAGAGATAACATCTCTCCGAAAGTCGCCACTAAAGATATCAACCGCAGTTGTTGACGAAACGTTTGGAAGAAAGAGAAGAGATTCCAGAAGACCTCGCCCAAGTAGCCCGGAAGATTCAATTAATATGGACACCGACTGAGAAAGCCTACACTCCACTACAATGTACTCACATTCTCACACTTGTACAATGTACTTGTACACACTTGTACTTGTTTCTCACAATTTGTACTTGTTTCTCACAATTTGTACTTGTTTCTCACAATTTGTACTCACATTCTAATACTAGTGAATCGTCACAAATGAGTCTATTTCGGTAGAATATCCGATTGGCCCTATACAAAACCTGTCTCAGTCATTTTTATAGACGTTATTTTGTAACTATTATTTCCGATTAAGGGAAATCTTGAAAAATAAATGAGGAAACTAGTATCACAATCGCAAATTATAATACAAACAACTACTGTGACACATTCTTGTTTATATCGTCCGACGTCACGACAAGGTATTGACCAATAGGATCGCTTCGCCTTCGTTTAACTGGTTTCGTTCAGTAATCAAAATTTTGAATTAAAATAATAATTTGTTATTTCATAGCAAAAACAAATTAAAGGGAAAAAATACCAGCCATCAAGATATATTATACTCATATACGAGATATGTATCAATTTTTTTAACAAGTAACAATTTATTTTTCCTTATTATCAACAAGTGAAGTGTTTGTGTGTTTTAATAAATAAATAAAATCTTTTAGGCGAAGTGTATAGTCGCACATACTCCACTGGCCACGTGAGCTCCACAATGCACGTTTAATTTGCATTACAACTTGTATATGTGTGTACGTCAGTGGTGGACGGCGGCACGCTAGTGGTGTGCCCTGCGTCGCTGCTGCAGCAGTGGGCGGGCGAGGTGACGCGGCACTGCGCCGCAGGACGACTGCTCGTGTGCCAGCACCATGGCGCCGCGCGCGCCGACCACCCGCGCCGGCTCGTGCACCACCACCTCGTGCTCACCACATACAACTTGCTGCAGCGCGACAGCGAGAAAGTGAGTGCGCATGGTGATGCACACAAAATAACACACGCATTACGCAAAATTACACACACACACGAACACGCACCCTTTTCATAGGAAAATTGGCAATTGGCAATGGAATGTTTTAGGGATTCAATATTATCATGGCATGCTCTAAAGAGCCATGCGATGCTCTCAAATCGAGCGGATTAAGATTGGGAGTGGATTACAGTCTTCACCTTTAATGAAGTTATTCCTTTCTAACCACGCCTGTGTAGAGCGAGCCTTATGACCTGTTGCTGGATCTTGCTGAAAAAAAACATTTTTGGTTATCGAACAAGGTGCTGTTAAGAGGCTTTACTGCTTCTCAAGAATCGTATTTTATTGATACATATGAGCTGACGTTTTAATACATTTTTCATAAAAATATGGTTCAGTCACTACTTGATAGCTAACACCTCACCAAACTATCACTAAAGCCGGATACGGCCACATTGCACCCTATTGACCAATTTAGCAGCTTCTCTAGAGTTATGAGCATAAACTCGATCATTCTGCTTGTTCAAATGTTCCTCTATGGTGAACATTTTCTCGTCCATAAATACGACTTGTCTGTGAGCTCCCTTTGCGTACCGCCAGAAGTTGTTTTGATTTGTGAACCCTAGTTCTCTTTAGTTTATTTAAATTATAACAGTTAAGAAATGACCGGTACGTCTTTTGTAAGCAGCAAGACCGAAGTCGTCTCTTAAAATTCGTGACATGGTCTATGTTCTATATCCATCTGTCTGGATAAAATCTTTTGCTTCCGGACGGGATTTCTTCGGATTCTCTCCTTCACAGCTTTAATCGTCTGTTTATTACGAATAGTGCGTGGACGGCCAGACCTCTTTCTGTCACAAACAGAGGACGTTTCAATGTACCTACCAATAGCCTTGTACACAAACATTCGGCTACTAATACCAAGCGGATGGAGTTTTAAAAATTGCATTTGGATCCATGTCCACTTTGTGTAATGCAATTACTGCAATACGGTTTGTACAATATTTAATAATCATTGGCGCCAAAATGAAAAAAAAAATCATTTATTTTTCACGTGAGAATGACAGATTGCAAAATTAAATATAATTAATTTTTTGTAACGGTATTTATGGCCAGACTACTGTCCCGGAATAAGCTAAATGCGCGCGCGGTGTGAGGTGTGGGGACACGAGCACACCCCCCTCCCAGCCGTCTCGCCGCACTTGTGCCGGCTAGTTAAGTGATGCGCTTGCTCGCTTTCTATTGTTTCTCTTGCGTCATCGATATAACACGTGTTGGGTAGTTTTTTACTATACTTACTTGTTAAAATGAGCGACCAAACCTGATTCTGACTTGTCTGCATCAGGTGTTACAAGTGATGATTGTAGTGACTAATATTCATTCAAAACAATATGATAGTCTTTTGTGTCTTAGTACTTTTAAGTTATTTTTTATTATGATTAATAATGTAATACGTAGTAGATTTTTGTTGTTATAATATTGTTTTTTTATATTTCTCTCAATTAGTAATTTTTGTATTTTTTTTCTTTTAGTTTTTTAGTAACTTTATTTTTCAAAACTAAATATTAAATACCTATTTAAAACTAAAAATTATGTATATCTACTTACTATATTATCTAATGTGTGATAAATAATAAATAAATAAATAATGAAAGTACATAAATAAAAATAGTAAAAAATAAGTGATATTTTTTATAATTACATACATAGTCGTGTGTTTTTAAATTAAAATATTTAAATTAAAAATATCGACTTTTACCAATATCGATATACCTATCTTTCACTAAGATCATTGTAGTATAACACTAAAAACAAGTGACATAAAGCGGTCACATTCCTTCCGCGCGCATTCAACGCGTTCCGGGACTATGGGCAGGTAGTTAACTGGCAGGTTTGAAGTATAAAGCTTTATACAGATTAGACTTGATAGAAACTACAGATGAGGATTTTCTAATTTGTACATGAAGCTTGTTCCACAGCTTTACCGCAACGAATTTTGAGTAGTTACAGGAAGTGTGTGTAGATATAGCTAGCAATATATGTTCTATACAGTGTATAATACATATGTGTGTGGTGTGTCCAGAACGGCGTATTGATGCGCGTAAAATGGCGGCGCATAATCCTAGACGAGGCGCACATTGTGCGCAACCACAAGTCGGCCACGTCGGTGGCGGTGAGCGCCCTCCACGGGAAACGCCGCTGGTGTCTCACTGGCACACCAGTGCACAATAAGGATCTCGACCTGTTTGCGCTGCTCAAGTTCCTCAAGTGCACGCCCTTTGACGAACTCACCGTAAGCAGCTTTGTGTTATTTACCATATATTAATAATTTTTACTTGCGACATATCAAGAGCTACACTTGTCATTGTCGATGCCGCTGTAAGTTTAACTGATTTTCATGTCTACTGTTGCTATTTTTCTTAATTATAAGTTGCACTACAAAACTGCACTACAGCACTACGGGAAGGGTGTTGGTTGTTATTGTTTGTGTTTTGTTTTGTTTTGTTTATTGTAGTCCCGGCATTGACAAATTTCGACAAAAGGTTATTGTTAGCATAAGTGTTCTACACATAAAAGGTTCTTTGTGATAACAAGACTTAATTATCGATAAAAAACCGACATGGTCACTTCCCTAATTTAGAGTTTCGATGACGTCACTCGCTCTTCAGGCGAATGCCAACCGGTTTTGTTTACAAATTTTGCCTGTTGGGGTGGGGGTGGTCTGTGCCTTTTATTCTAATTCCTTTTCTAATTGATAGTTATTACTTAGACAAAGAGAAAAGATATTTTTTTTTTGAAGATTGGAGTGGGGATATGGGGGATACAGGTATATTTTATTTAACCTTGTATACGTAATAATTATTCCGTAATTCGTAATCTCCCAGTATTTATATTTTTGGAATATTATTTTTTTTATTTCTTGTATTATTTTATTGTACCTACTCGTATTTCTTCGTGACGATTTTCATTTTTGTTTCAAAAGATGTGGAAAAAGTGGATCGACAATAAAAGTTCCGGCGGTCAAGAGCGCATGAGCACTATAATGCGCTGCATATTGTTGCGTAGAACGAAACAACAATTGCAACAGAAGGGGCAACTCGGGTGTCTTCCCAAACGAGCGGCACATGAGAGGAACGTCACGCTTAGCAAGGAAGAGATGAATGTTTATCAAAAGGTAAGATTATGTATATGTAATCGTTTCAGCACTGTAATACACTGCGTACAACGAAACAACAGTTCCAACAGATGGGGCAACTCGCGTGTCTCCAAAAGGAGCAACCCATGAGAGAAACGTCACACTTAGTATGGAGGAGAAGTATGTTTATCAAAAGGTAATAGTCTTCTATATAATCGTCTCGGAACTATAACGCACTGTGTACAATGAAACAACAATTGCAACAGAATGGATATTTCTCGTGTTTGTCGTAGCGAGCGATACCATTTTCAGTTGGAGCCGTACCGGTGACCGGTGACCGCAGAGGCTTTCCCAATTTCACATTTAGTTTAACCTAAACTAGAAATGGTCCAGTCAAATTACACATCGTACCATGCAAAAGGTCTCGTCTCGTCGCGCTACATAATTTATATATTTTGTTTGCAGGTGCTCGTGTTCTCCAAAACCCTGTTCGCACAATTCCTTCACCAGCGCGCGGAGAAACAAGCTGATGTGGAAGGGCTGCTCGCCGCCGGCAAAGATGGCGCTTACGCGAAGATGCACAAGAAAATGATCGCGCTGCAAGGTGAGCGGAATTCATTTGTGATTTATCGATGAAAGGGATTTTACTTAATGTTAATAGTGTTTTTTTGCTCTTAGTCACATTTCACTACACCCATTTAAATAATTGGGCTGGTGCTATTTTAAGGCCTCACGACACCACGCGGCACAGCCCCTGAGGACCTGCACACAGCGTGACATTTGACCCCATACGAGATTATCTGTTATTTGATGTTATAGATGTTTTCTTCTCAAATGAGCGGATTCTGAGCAGGTATGCTGTGGTATTGTTAAGAGAAATTGTTATAAAGAATTCACACATTGGTGTATATAAACTGTAATGTACCTTCTATTTTATTAATAAATCAATAAATAAATAATGTACATAAAGAGGCACCACAGGTACCAGCAGTGGATGGTAAGTGCTAAGGGCTGGTTGGTTCGGTAAAAAATCCCGGCGCCTAGATATGCGACAGAAAGGTCGCTTTAATGCTTTAATGATGCTTTAACCCAATCTGATGCTTTAATGCCCTAACCCTTGTAAATTCGTCATCAATCACATTGCCAACGAAGCCTGAGTGGCCTGGAATCCATCTTAGTGTCATTCTGTTCTTTCACTTAAAGCGTTGATACAATCAATTCCTTTACTTAAAACCGTCCATTACTCGTAAGGACCTAATCGTGGGAGATACGTAGTGATCTTGCGTAAGCTTTTTTCCGGTACACTCTTTCTTGTTAGTAGAAGGAAAAATTGTAAGGAGCTCTCAGTAGGTCTAATTGGTGGGAACACCGTAAAACCTACTCAGGTAAAGAAATAAACAAATACATTTTCAGGAGCAAAGCCTGTAAAGTCCCACGAGATCCTGGTGCTCCTGCTGCGATTGCGGCAGGTGTGCTGCCACTGCGGGCTGATCGCCGCCATGCTGGACGGGGATAACTCCGGCCCAGTGGAAGAGGACCAAGGCAGCAAAGACCTGCTCGCGGAGCTTAAGAAGATGTCGCTTGAGGAGTCGCGCTCCAACAGGAAGGCGAGTTCTTACTTATGCTATACTTGTCTGTTTCGCTAGCAACGTTGATTAAATTTATCGCCTAACAATGTAGGTAATATAGGTACTTAGTCATATGTAAATATGTTGTGTGTAGGTCTGCATGTATGTAATCATAATAATACAGTATATTCGTATATGAAGCTGCTCGCGGAGATCAGGAAGATGTCACTCAAGGACTCACGCTCCGACAGGAAGGTGAGGAGCCCTTACTGTTATGTATTTTATATTACAATACAATAAATATTACAAATTTGATATTTATATTACTAACAGGGTACCACTAAGGTCCAAAAGATTGTGGCCGGACATATTTATAGATGTCTAAAAAAAAACAAATTATACGTAACAAATTATTTCTAATTGTTATTTATCCTGCTAATTCGTGTATAACTTTTAGAGTTCAACTCTCATTAGTTTTGATTCCTCGACTCTTAGAACAACAAGAAGTCGCAAAATTTTTAAAATGTTTAAACTGCAATGTCGTTCCGTGGTCAAGTTTCTTACAAAGGAAAGCGTTAGCCCGACCGATATCAAACTGAAGTTGGATAATTTGTACGGGGATTCTTCTCCATCATTTTCCACCGTGGAAAAATCAGTGGAAGACGAAGTTCTGAGCGACCGATTGAACGCAGCTATTGAAGACAGTCGCCGGTAGTGAGTGGATGAGAAGAGCTGAAGACAGCGTGTGGTGGCGGTTCTTAGGAGCGGCCTATGTCCAGCTGTGGATAAACACAGACGGATGATATGGTATGGGACCTATATAATGCAGTCGAGGTCTAATTAATTTAATTGTTACAGATACATTGTTGTTACAGAGTGATGGTAAACGTGATAAGGACGATGGTAGTGAGGATGAGATAGCGGAGAAAGGTACGACGGCGGCGGAGGCGATCAGGTCGGTGCTGTCGCTGAAAAACCCCGTGTTCCGACTGGAGCGGCTCTCCTCCAAGATACAAGCCGTCATGCACTGTCTGCACCACGATGTGCTCAACAACAAAGGTCAGCCTGATACGCACACATATATAGACAACGCAAACTGTCCGTCGCTACGTGACCCATGTCAGCGCTAAGCTCCCACTTCTCGCGCTGTTAGTTCAATCTGTCCCGACCTGTGTCGCTAGCGAATCGTTGTTGAAAAACACAAAAATAGAGTGCTATTGTTACTACTATTGTACTAATACTTTCAACTGTTTTGAGATTCAAAATTTAAACACATTCGAATATAGAACAGTTCCAAATTCAAAATTGCCGGGAAATATGGAAACGACAGAACTTAAAAGGCATGCCTAGTATTCAATTGTAAAAATTCGTCAAAATTTGTGAATAGTGTCAAGGGAGATGTTTCATTTCATTGCTAAGTGGTTTCCCATCACAAAATTTAATTGTAACGTGAAACGCTTGGTTTCCATACAATTTTACGAACTCGCGTTTACTATGGCTATAGATACAAACTTCATGAATTACACGATGGAATTACAGCGTGCCTCCCCCTCTTCGACAATATTCATTTACCACCTGGTGGACTTTATGCTCGCCTAACATCCTATTTCTATAAAGAAAAATACGACTGATTCGTCTGTCGTTTTATTAATGGATTGCGGTAGGTTCTGCTGTCGCATGTGTTAGCGAGCAACAACACTAGTGATGTGATGTGATTGTCTCTACTTCTATTAGGTAATGTGCAGCACTACTGTGACGCTGCTTTGCTTCGCTGGGAACACATTAATATTTTTATTTTTACATTATCATTTTAAAATTATTACGTTTATTCTATATGGTCACCATTTGCTTCTATAGAATCATTTAAATGTTATGGCCAGTTTTCGATTAAAACATTTAAAACAAAATTGGCAACTGCCTCCCTTACGGAATGTTTTAGGGATTCAATATTATCATGGTGTTTAGAGTATGCCATGTTCTCTAAATAATCGAGCGGACTAAGATCGGGACTAAATGCCGGCCAGTTTTCAGCTCTAATGAAGTCGGGAATATGCCTTTCATGGCCTGTGTTGAGTGAGCCTTATCAGCCTTATGACCTAGTGCTGAATCTTGCTGAAAGGACCATTCTTGGTCGTGTTGTTAAGTGGCTTTACGTCCTTTTAATACCTTTTTACAAAAATATGGTTCAGTCACTCCTTGATATCTCAACACCCCACCAAACCATCACTGAAGTCGGATAATGACCACGTTGCATCCTGTTGACCAATTGATTGTTAAATCACGAAAAAATAAGAATTGCTATTTTTCTTTTTACATAGTTACAATTTAGCATGTCCATACTCGTATATACGTGCAACTAGCCCTTTCAGTATCCACTCTCAGACATGGGCCCTCCTCAAGCACACTGTCTTGTGCATGAGGGTTGAATGGCCCGAAAACGCCATGCTAACCAAACGGGTTGGCGAGCCCACTCATTTAGAGGTGGTGTAGTTCCACACGGAAAGAAATGTGGTGGTGCATACCTAATTGAAATAAATACTTTCTATAAGACTTCATTTCAAAACTTGATGTTATTGTTTTCAGGTGATAAAGCAGTGGTGGTGTCTCAGTGGACGTCGGTGCTTCGTCTCGTGGAGAAGGAACTAGACAAGGCTCGCATCCGCAGCGTGACGTTGAACGGGTCCGTGCCGGTGCCCGCGCGCGCACCACTCATAAACGCACTCAACGACCCACAGTCTGACGTCCAGGTGAGTGACACCGTTAAATATGAACACTAATATTTTTGCATTATTCACAATATTATTTCGTTATTAAGTTTCCGTATACTTAATTGTTTGTAATTTACAATCAATTTATTTGTTTTCCTCTTTTATTTTTACTCGACATTTCCATTGTGTTGCACTGACCGTGGTCATGAGCTGATTGGTGACCGTGGTAAGTAAATGTGACCCAGAGTCAAAGCGTCCAGTAAAATTAAATAGATAAATGCGTTTAACAGATAAATATGTGTAAAAAACGTAAATATTTTAAAATTTTACTGCCTGAAGCCATATGGAAAAAGAAAAGTAGGTAGGTGATTTTCAAATTATCTTGTAAAATTTTGATTTTACTACATGTAAAGCTTTAATTTTACACTCCTATCTCACGAGATGTAAGAATACGTTACTCGATTCCTCAATTCTGCGTACACAGTTGTGCTTTTTTTGAAGACTTGTAATAGCGAACTGGTCGTTCGAGCAATTTTGTCCGGGATTTATTGCTTATTTGGGATTTATTTCATTATTCTTTCTTCTCCAGTAGAAGTTCTTAGGAATTTAAAAGCAATAAATCCCGGACAAAATTGCTCTAAAGGGTATTGTTACACCAAAATATACCTCGAGAAATGCTCAAAAGAGTTTTGTTACTGTATGATAAAACGTAGAGAGGTCTCTACAGGTAATGCTACTGTCCCTGTGCGCGGGTGGAGTAGGCCTTAATCTGTGCGGTGCCAACCACCTTCTACTTCTTGATCCCCACTGGAACCCACAGCTGGAAGAACAAGCGCAGGACCGCATCTACCGCGTGGGACAGAACAAGCCAGTGAACATATACAGGTCAGTGATAACTACCATGCTATATACTTCACAGGAAGAAGATGCTGTATCAAACAGTCGACTGGTGGCGTTCTCAAGAGGATCAATAGGAAGACAAAAACTATTTCATTATTCTTTCTATTCTTCATCCTTCCTAAATCATTTTCCAAGTCTACTACAAAATGGGACTTTCTTTTACGAGTAACATTCGGAGACGTGTCATTCTTATCATTATTTTCAACGTTGTCATTCTTGACTGATGTTGGCATGTACCGCTTGCATCTGCAATTTCAATACACACAAAATTTGTGAACAATCTATAGGACGTATTTCATGAAATCCAAAAGAATGATATCAACACTAATATACTCGTATGTGAACGATATTTTGTTGGATAGGGATAACTTTTAAGGGAGACGCCCCCCCCCCCCCCCCCCCCCCTTCCCCTCAATTATTTAAAGACCAGAATATTTTCAACTACATTGAATTAAAGGAACATTTTAAATTATATAACCAAGGAAGCTGAAATCGAGTGAACGAAAAAACTTGACACATATTGACACGTTTCTTCTGAAACACATTGGTGTTTCAAGAATAAGTTGTACTTGTCATAGTCTCCCTTCCATCCGAGTATTCCCTCCCACGCCAGCCAATACCATACCAACATATTCCCTTATTGCATCGCCCTATTTCCCATCCCATCCAAATCCTTTTTCAAATCCCTAAAGATCATTAGCGTTTATTCGAACATGCTTACTTTCATCACTTTTAGGCGATATTGACAACATTACACATGTCCATGTGCTACAATATCCGCATATCCCACAAACTGTCTGTTTGTTTGCTGTTTTAACATAATATTATACGAATGCAGAAAATTTAATATCTCTACAGCTCCTTCCCAAATTAGCATTGCATTCTATTTTATTACGACATGGCTAAAAACTTCAAGCCATTCTGACTTTTATTGCGTAGTCAATAAGAAATATGTTAGTGTTTATGGAATACCTGACTGCCGACGGAGCTATAAAACTGTTGGCCAAATTCCTAGAATAATTTCACATAAAAATAGTTGGCAACGCGTCGCAGAGTACATTTGTCAATGACTTTTAAAATAAACGGTGTGTAATGTAAGAAATTACGCGTCGGTTATGCTGTAGTCATACCAGAGGTCAGATGCTATCTTTTTTTTATTGATTCACTCGGTGCTTGATAATGCTGTGAATTTGATTAAAAGCTTCATTCGATATTTTTGTTACTAGGAACAAAAGAAAGGAAAAGTAAAAAGGGAATTAGTTAGTGCCGAATAACGTCTAGGGGGGTGTAGGTGCCCGCTGCAATTCCACAGTCCCTAGGCGCACTCGACTGCCCACGATTTACACTCACTATCGTAAAATGTACTGCATTTTCCACTTTCTCCTATTCCCCCAATGTACGTACGTGTTTCGGTAGTGAGTGAGATATATATCAGAGCCTATTCTAATCCGATCCTATTCTATCCATTGCCATTTTCCAACCCCTATTTCCAAATCCATTCCTAAATCTACAACGACAGTGCATCCAGGGGCGTGGCAACGTTTGTCATTCTGAACCGATGTTGTCATGTACCACGTATGTCTATGGACGACAGTATTCACTTACTGCCAGGTGGACTGTCTGCTCGTCTGCAGCCGTGTTTCTGTAAAAAAAATCTGACAATCATTTTAACTCGTGCGGTTTACGGGTTACACATATACCGCGTACGGGTCAGTATAATAGGGCTTTAAGGGTGCTGAAAGCTCCCTTCGGTTTGACCTAATTTTACAATGGGTCTGTGCTCTTTATGATGTTAAGAGTCTGTGAGCTTTATATATTTATAAGTTGCTTTTTTATTATTTACTTCTACTCAATTTTAACTAATTGAACCTGTTTTTGTTTCATACTTTAATTGCTATAAAAAACTTCAAAGTAATTTCTATTGCGATCCTAATTATTTTCCTACATTTTCACTTGTGCACTTGTCACTTGTGCAAGCAGAGTGCACGCTGCAATCCAACAGCCGCTGGGCGCACTCGACTGGCCACGTTACCCCTCTCTCACAGAAGACTACCTTGAAATGTACTGCATTTCCCACTTAATCTTATTTCCCTAATGTACGTACGTGTTTCGGTAGTGAGTGAGATGTGCCAGAGCCCATTCCCATCCTATCCCTCCCCATTTCCCCAATCCTTTCTCCAAATCCAGTCCTATATCCAAAGGTAGGCAGCGCATCCGGGGGCGTGCCAACGTTTGTCATTTAGGACTAATGTTGGCATGTATCACGGATGTCTATGGGCTGCAGTACCCACATACCATCAGATGGACTGTATGCTCGTCTGCCACCTTCATCCATAAAAAAAAAAAAGAGTGTAGCGCAAATATAAATTGCTCTTTATCTGCTTAGTTCTCGCGATGAGGTCGAGGCTTTATTCTAAATATCTAATACTAATATTTTGACAGAAGTAAAAAAGTGAAAAATGACGTGGTTAATCGTTTCGTTAAATAATTAATAATTCGTCATTAATTAATTACGATAATTAATCGTTTCCGGTCGATACTCGTTCAGGTGCCCATTTTTATACAAGTCATTAATTGACATTCGAATTCTTGCCTGCTACCTTAGGAGTATTTATTTTATAGCTTCGTCTTAATTTAAACTTAAAATCAATACAATCTTATATATATCAAACTAATACCATGCCACAAACTAATAGATAGTTCTACGTGTTGTTTTTCTCCTATTACCAATGAAAGTATTCGTTAGATAATTACATCCCTCAAGTCTTAAGGCGATAGCTTTTGGCTTATGATAGTTCTAATACTTGGCGTGGTGCTTCCCCTGATTAGTCACATATTTGCTAGGCAATTGGCCTCTCTTTGGCGTAAAGCTATAATTTTTCCTCTTCCTAAAATTTCCCGAATATAAAGTAATGCGGGATGGGTGCTTGGAACAGTTTTATCAACGATCTACATTTTATGTTCAATAAACAAGTCTTTAATAATACGCGCTTAGAGAAATTCTGCCCTCAGAAGAAAGGTACAAGGGCATGTTGATGACATTCAAGAAAAATGCAAAAATGTTAAAAAAAATATTATTGACTATTGACCTTTTATTATGTGCTCTTGTTTAAAATTTCAGCGATGGTTGCAAAATGACGGACAGATTAATTTAAAATCAAGCCAGAAACTTGGGAGTTTTGGATAAAACCAAAAGAATAACCATTGTTTATTTTTAATTTATGAATATAACGTTACTCTGATTAAAAATGTTATTAAAGCCATTTTTTAAGAAGAAAATGCTTATTAATTGGCTGACAGTAATTATTTAGGATTAAAAGGGTGAATAGTTTATTTCGTTCCTTAGGTTCATGTGCGTGGACACCGTGGAGCAGACTATCCGCAAACTGCAACAAGCTAAGCTCGAGTTGGCCGAGAACGTGCTCACGGGCGCTCGGAACACAAACGCCTCCAAACTTACCATCGAGGACCTCAAGATGCTTTTCAACATGGGACAGACTTAAGGCGGGGTGTGTCACGACCTGCAATAATATTGTACAATAATATCATTGTACGATATTATTGTATCAGGCCTTGCACCCAAACGAGTTTCAATGTTCTGCCTAAAAAAATTGCATAATACAATTGATCGTCTAGGACCTCTAAGCCACAGTACTTATTTTCATTTAGATTTAGTTAAAAATATAATTAAAAATATAGTTTAATTATTATTAAAGATTTAGATTAAATTAGGAATTATTGTTGTTATTAAGTGTCCTATAAAACTAAATTACTATGAATCTCTAGAATTTTACATAGAATGGGTATACAACACACAACGATGTTTTAATGTAATTTCAGCTTAAACTGAAATATAATGTTGTGTCGTGGCGCACAATTACTATGAAGTGCCATTACACCACAAAAAATGTAAACTGATTACATTACATAGAATACAGACGTACCTAGAACACAATTACAGAGATTGGATATGCCTCGTGACGATATTATAATGTAGTTTCGGCTATATAACAGAAATATGGTATTGTGTCGTGGCGCAAAATTGCTGTAAAGTACCCATCACACTTAATAGTAATCAGTTACACAAAAATAGTGTAAACTGACCACATTACATAGAATACAATGACTTAGATTGGGTATGCAATACACCACTATATTATAATGTAATTTCGGCTTAAGCTGAAATACATATACCTAATGTTGTGTCGTGGCATAAAAATACGATGAAGGGCCACACAAAAATAAAATACAAATAGTGTAAATCACACCATGTAATTAAAGTGAACAGCTGTGCAACATGACACTACCGGTACAATGTAATTTTTGTATAAGTTTGAATTATCATTATATGTTTGGTTCTAGATAGCTATAGGTTCTAGACAGATTTAAGGCCACTAACTACATAAAATATCATGTATAAAATATTTATATAAATAAATAGTAAACAAAAAATATCAACCCAGTTGCACCGACCGTGGTCACGTCAGTGTGACCATGGTTGGTGCATCCTAGCCGAAACCTAATCTGAAATGTAGTAAAAACTTCGAACACAATAACATATCCATTGCACAATGCACATGACACTAAATGGACAGACTATGAGGATTATGACTAAATATAGACGGATTATTATGACAAAACCAGAATTTTATGACAAAATATATATAAGTATAGACCGAATATTGTCACAGAATATGATGACAGCTTTAAGATATTACCATAATCTAAGACTAATGGCTCTATGATCAATTGATCACACTAAAATCATGGATAACGTAATCATAAACATGTACTGGTCATGTCTTCACGACCGTGGTCTGTGTGACCACGGTCGTTGCAATCCAGCCGAAACGTGGAGTAAAACTTACGTCCAGTTTAACATGGGTTAATAATTTGAAAATCATGAGAGTTATTATTAATTCTTCGTAATGTTTGCTTTGAAGAACACAGCTAATTGAAATAACAGACAAATATCAGCGTCGTGATCGCGGAGTGATTAAATCATAGATTTCAACTATACTTGTGAATTGGATTATCATAATTTTCTGAAGTTTTAGAAATACAAAGTGAAATATAAACTCTATTTGCAATGTTAATCGACAGATTATGTTGTAGCATTTGCATTGTATTTCTGTATGTTTGAAAACAATATTTAAAACTTATTATCACTAAGTCCTTAATATTCTGAGTTTAAAGACAATTTAAATTTTAGTAAAATTATTTTTTCTCATTTTAAATTCTAGTCGTGAGTATAGGTGCCATAATGAAATCTAAAAGTATAACTCGCGGGCGTCTTTTGTATTGTGAAATTGGATGGATTTTTTCTTTTGCATTGATAAATTGAATTGTATTTTACCGAATTGTATTTTGTGTTTGTGTTGATAATTGAATTTATTTTATTGAATTGAATGAAATAGTTGTAGGATTGAGAGTATGAAAATATAAAACTATATCCTGAAATGACACGTGAACATGCCGATATAGCTGTATCATGAAAATATTGAAAATTATTGTTATTTTTTTTTCTATTTTCCTATTGTATTTAATCGTTTTTTTTTTTCAATAGCTCCATATTGAATATACAAATCCCGAAAAAAATGTAGTAACGAGCAAACATGACCGTCAGGTTATCTAAAATTAAAAAAATAGTTAGAAATTAGAAATTTTATTCTGCGCAGAAAACCAAATATTATCCGTAGTAAAAGCACAATAAGTTGGATTTTTTTGTTATATTTAACTCATTTTTAGGAATATGGCGGATAAGGGCACAATATTTTGTTTGTAATGTTTTTTAAGTTATAATTTTGATAAATTGAATTTTAAACTCATAAGCTTAGTTTGGGAAAATTCATTATTTTGTTACAGCCGAGAGCTGAAAACCTAGAATATCGCATTAGACCTGCACTGGGTTTAGTGCTCCACGTTCAAATTCCTCACGTCAAAATAAGCTTTTCCCTCCGTTTCAAACAAGTATCAAAAGTATGAGGACAAATTGCACAACGAAACAAAAATTGATTACCACATAGTTTCGAAACTGAAAATGGCATTTTTACGCAATTGATAAATAATGTTAAATAATTACTATACTGTTATCCCACAAATTTTTTATCCTAATTTTAATAAACGACTATATTTCTAATATAAAATTTTATTTCTTGGCGACTAAAGGTTAAAGCCGCTACCACAACCCTTGGGGAAGCGATGTAGCCTCTACAAGAGTGAACCCGCCAACCCGCTTGGCCAGCGCGCAGCGTGTTCATTTGAGGCCATCCATCCATCATGCACAAGACAATGTGCACGATGAGGCCCATGTCCAGCAGTGGATACTGAAAGGGCTGGTTGCGGTAAATAATATGAAATAGGCTCAAAATCCGTATTTAATCAAATACAAAATTGTATTTCTGCTGTGGTTCATCTTTTTGGCAATTTACCCGAATTGTGAATCAAATTGGGTGATGTAGAGCGCAGTTGGCGGTAATTTAAATTGAAGATCATCCGGTGGTCGGTACCGCCCGATCAAATCGAGCCCGAGTCGCACCAATCAAATTGGTGCTTGGTGGATAGCGTTTGGCATATTTCGGCAAAAACTGTTTCACGTATAACTGTGTCGTAATATATGGCTTTACAAGGTCTAATAACTCAAGAAAACTATCGTGGTTCATTCTCATAAAATTTTGAAATTCATCGGCTTCTAACTCTGTTATAAGAACCATGTGGCTTAATTTTTTTTCTTTGTAAGAGCCACTTTTTTGCCCAAATTCTTCTTCGTCAATATTAATCGTGAGCCCCAAAACGAGCGCTAATTTCGTTTTTTTTTTTTTTGGATAAAATTGCGCACGTTCGTACCTCAAAACTCGAAAATTAAAATGAAATTTGGGCGCCGTGTAGACGGCTGATTTGATTGAATTGGTAATTAAATCAGACGTCGTCTGGACACCCAATTCAGTTGGCCATCAACATGGCATCGTCTGGACTATGCTTTACGGCGCCAACTAGGTACTATTAAATGGATAGCTCGGGCGAAGACTCTCCGCGGCGAGAAACTCCCTCATGTAGTTGGCGCCTAAAACTACACAAAACAATTTGCATGAAGTGCTCATGTCCAGCAGTGAACGATAAAGGGGCTGATTACGGTCGTCATGCTTCGAAACAATTTTAGTAATGGATACGTAAATACTTGGGTAAAAAATTATAAAATAACAAGCTTATTTTGTCCTCAGTATAATCAGCCCAAGAATTTCAAACATACCGCTCTTTTTTATCACGTTTCATTGGTTGAAGTCGAATCTACTCGTACCGTACGCATCATTCTTACCCATTGAATGTACAATTTCCCGACAAAAAGTAGGGACGAACAGACAAGTCGACCGTCGGGTTATCTAAAATTAGAATAGTTCATTTTCACGGCCACTGCGGGGAACGCCCAAGTTTCACGAAAATACTACATTGCACTCGGTCCGAGTGACAGAAAACATTCGCGGTATAAATTAATTTTTTAACATGAGTGTTGAGCGACCGGGCTGGGCAGGCATGTCGCCGCCTGTCACCAAGAAGCTGATGGTGGTCGTTATGCTTTTCATCGGCAGCCTTTGTATAGTTGGAGGTAGGCGCGTTTTTATTTATTTACTAACAAACTGTCTCCGGCCGACTCCAGCGTGACAGGCCTATTGTGAAAATCAATTTGTGTTTGAATTGAGAGCGAGGTATTTACACGACGAAATATATTGTTTGTAGTCAGCGCCAATTAATATTTGAACAAATGTTTGCTACATGGGTATTTCAATAATTTCAGTGACCTGGAATGGGTCAATAAGTTCTTTACCTACCTCAATAAAATGTAGCTTGAGCTAAGTCATTGTGCTGTGAGATGTGATTGTGAAAAATAGTAACTACCTCGTTTAACTAAAGTGTTATGCTTCTAGGCTTTGTATTTGCCCATATGACTGAAGGGGAATTGGGAAGAAATAATGACATTGTGTCCTACAACTTAACGATCAATGCCGAAAATTTGTACAAAAAAGCAAAAAGAATATCGCCAAAGGCGTTCCACAATACTGACCCTGAGAAGGTGATAGCAATACTTTTGGACAAATTTAATTTTAGTCCAAACGACTATGGGCAAACTTTGTTCGTTAGTACATTACTAGCACAATGCGAGGAAGACAACGATTTTATCCCGGAATTTATTAAACATTCCATAAGATACCAAGTAATTAAATTGATGAAAGATATTTACAACGCATCCATTTATTTAGATTCTCTAAGATGATGTATATTTAGGTGGGTACCATTTTAGTTATTTTAATACAATAAACAGTAGGTACTCACAAAAACAGACGATAATACCTACTTCTAAAGTAGGTACCTAAAAGATTTTCTTTCGACTTTTACTAAGCACTGATTGTAATAATATTTAATCGTCATCGTTAATAAAGAAAAAAGTAAACTTTTTTACAGAATGATGGCAGACCAGCAGACAGCCTACTTGACAGTAAGAGGATATTGTCCATGGACATCTGCAATACACACCAACATCAGTCAACATAGTGTTGTTGGGTGTGACGTCACTCATATAGCAATCGTTTTTATAGACGATAGCCTGTGCATAGGTTTGACGATTGTTACCACAGTTTGTTACTATTCGAATTGCACATAGGAATCATTTCATACCCAATGCACCACGGCGGCAAGCATTTTCACGCCGAAACAAGGTGTTTAAATTAAAAATGCTGTTTAATATAGGTTATTTAACGATTTCAAGAAATGGATATAAAGATAGCAGCGCAAATTATTGTTCCGAAGTAAACAATTGAAGACGATTATCTTATTATTTATTTCTTATTCTATCGCATAGGGAATGTATATTGGGACGAGTAGCACTAGTACAGTTAGGTTTATATCATCAAACTATGTCTCTCCATTGTTGGATATAGGCCTCTCCTAAAGCTCGCCGCCACACACGATCCTCGGCTCTTCACATCCAGTCACCACTGGCGAACTTGTTCTTGTTGTTGTGGGAGGGCGTCCCACAGGTCGCTTCCCAGTATGTGGCCTTCATTCGAGGACTCATCTACCCACTATCTTAACCTATACCACTACAGCTTATACCACCTAGCAATTAACAAAACAGGACTGCTATTTAAGCGTTTCTTAGATGGAAACAATCCTTTTTTATTTCGTTTTGAGATAATATAATAAACGGTTTCTGTTTGATTTTACGATCTGTCATAATTAGTAAATGACGGGAGTATAAGGACATAGAATGGCTTACAAAGATCGGCTGAAGGAATTATCATAATATTAAACCGCAAAACAGTTTACATCACGCCCTTTAATGACTGGTAATGAGAGCTCATAACAGGGCCCCCTACTTCTATAATAGGGTCCCGCTTACACGGGTGACTACTGACTAGATAGGTATTGTACTACTACCCACATGATTACAAAGAAATTATTTTTTATTTTTCTAGGTTATTTATTGGGGCGTATGACTCAGAGTGAATCGCGGAAGAGTAAAGACATTGTGTCCATCAATTTAACAATCAATGCAGAGAATTTGTACAAAAAAGCGAAAAGAATATCGCCAAAGGCTGTCCACCATAGCGATCCAGGGAAAATTACGGCGAAACTATTGGATATATTCCAGTGTATTCCAAGTGATTGTGGACAAATCAGCAATAACGACGTTGCAGAATTTATAAAAAATTCTATAAGGTTTCAAGTAAATAAATTGATGAAATCGATCTATAACTCATCAGTATATTTGGATTCATTGAGGTGATATATAATATATGTATATAGTTAGATACCTATATTTGTATATATGCAGAATAAATAATATGATATAAGATATTTAAGAACTTGTTTAATTTGTTAAAGATTTTGATAAAGTAGGTAGGTATAGGTAGATATTTATTATATATGTATTCTTGTCTTGTTTAGTTCGTAATCGTTATTATAATAACTGTATGTTCATACTTCTCTTGCTTACTTTAGCAGGTCCGCCGCTGGTCGCTTCACCACCCGCGTGCAAAACTGACAAAGTTTTGATTTTTGGGTATGTTATTCCTACCGAGACTATTTAAAAATCCAAGTTTTCTACCTCGGCAGACAGCCGCGGGCACTGCCTCCTCGAAACAAACCGTGAAATTTTCGATGATTTTTTAATTTTTGCGAAACATCTTTTAATCCATGCGTTTGGTGGAAAAAAAAATCCCTTTATAAATTAAACTGGAGTAAACCGAAAATTGAGTATAAAGCGATTTCACCGCATAAAGTTCCCGTGTAAAATGGCTTTCAAATAGCGAAACTTGTTACAAAAAGTGCTGAACGTAATCGTCGAGGTAAGATTCATTTTTCTTCTCAGAAAATAATCAGGATGATTCTCGCCTTCATGCCCTACGCAGTTACTATCAGATACAGATGTCTGCTTACTATATGATCTGATTACTATCAGATAACCGTGTGGTTACCTAATAAGAAAAATACGCTCGACAGGAGATTGGTATGTACCATCTATAGCACTCACCCCATACTACTGAAAGAGATTTAGCTCCAAGTCTGTATTGCCTGTAGCTGCAAAACAGGATATGACCAATGCATGTGGATGCAAAAAGCAGCCCTCAACCGTTCCTTGATATGCATGGATTATATGGGGCAATCATGTGAAAATGTCCAGGAAGTCTTTTTTAACAGTGACACAGGAGGAAGCGGTATAACGTCGATTTTTGAGACCTTCAAAGAATGAATCGAAGCTGAAAATATATATTCTAAAACGGTTGTTGATGATGTGGAAAAACGTAGCTTTTCATTTTAATAAAAACTTCATTTGAAGTTAATTAGTAAATTGTGTGATAAATTTGTTTAATTACCTACTACATACGACTATAGGCTGTGTACACAATTTCTAGTTTAACGATATTATGATTTTTGTTTCGTAAATGATACCCCTAAGTAATATAATTATCAATAAGTGAAGATCCATTTTAGTGTTATTGGTAAGCTCCATAAAAGGGCTGTATTTTGAAAAATGTATGGCGCACAAAGTTCAGAAAGATTCTTCCTCTTTAAAGTCATTTATGACGGCTTTTGTCGTGAAACCAACCACATGAAAGTAATTTTGCAAAAACTATTAGGTGTACAAATAAGTTTCCGCGGTTTTTTATAAAAAATTAGGAATTTATTGTGAAGGAACAGTACATTACGTTTTATTCAAAGTATTTTCCATCATTTGCCACTACTTTTCCCCATCTTTCTGGCAACATTCGGATACCCCGTCGAAAAAACTCTTCATCTTTTGACGCTATCCACAAATCTACCCAATTTTTGGTGTCTTCATATGATGTGAAGCGCTGCTCAGACAGACCATGTGCCATCGACCGGAACAGGTGATAATCGGAAGGGGCTAAGTCTGGTGAATACGGCGGGTGGGGTAAAACTTCCCAGTTGAGTGTTTCCAAGTATGTTTTTACCGGCGCCGCAACATGTGGACGAGCATTATCGTGTAAAAGAATAATTTTGTCGTGTCTGGAGTAGTAATGGGCGCGTTTTTCCTTAAGTGCCCGACTCAATCTCATCAATTGTGTTCGGTAGAGAGCTCCAGTAATGGTTTCGCTTGGTTTCAGCAATTCATAATACACGACACCAAGCTGATCCCACCAAATACACAGCATGAGTTTTTTTCCATGAATATTCGGCTTAGCTGTCGATGTTGATGGTTCGCCGGGCTTAACCCATGACTTTCTCTTCTTTGGATTATCGTAGTGAATCCATTTTTCGTCACCAGTGACTATACGATGCAAATAACTCTTTTTTTTATTCCTGGCAAGCAGCATTTCACTCATGCATAATCGGCGTTCAACGTCTCTCGACTTTAGTTCATATGGAACCCAATTTCCTTGTTTTTGAATCATTCCTAACGATTTTAAACGATGTGAAATTGCTTGTTGAGTCACTTGTAATGTAAGTGCAAGTTCTTTTTGCGTTTGGGACGAATCTTCCTCCAATAGTACTTCTAATTCCATGTCTTCGTACACTTTCGGCCTTCCACTGCGTTCTTTGTCCTTCACGTCAAACTCACCGTTCTTAAACTTTTGAAACCATTCCTGACAACTTCTCTCACTTAAAGCAGCTTCACCATATGCTTCTAGAAGCAATCGATGCGCCTCAGCTGCAGATTTTTTCAAATTAAAGAAGTAAATCAAAAGTTCCCGCAAATGATGCTTATTCGGCACAAAACTTGACATTTTTGCACGAAAAAAATTACGTGATGCTGATACGGAATCACTTGTACTTTAAGGTTATGGTGTTGCCAGATGACGAAACTTGGGATATTACGTTTTACATCTGATAATTTCTCCATAACCTTCTGGTGGGGCCATCTTTTGACAAACCGCGGAAACTTATTTGTACACCTAATAACTTCAAGTGAAAAATTGAAATTTTAAAATTTCTTGCCAAAAATTCAGATTTTCTAAAATTCGTATCTTGCGAACTATGTATGTACATATATTATGATGTACACAATCACACCTACAAAAATCACACTGTGCTCCTTTTATAGCGAATTTTATTTTACTTGAACGTTTAATTTATGAAAATATGATATTTCCACCAAACGCACTGTCCGAACGCACCAAATGTTATAGATATTTCGCAAAAACCGAAACGTCGCGCGTCGTCTAAAATTTCGCGGTTTTCTTTCCGAAGTAGCAGTGCCCGCGGTTCTCTGCCGAGGGCGAAAAAGAAAAAAAACCTTTTGCGCGGTACGATGTATAATTCGACTGGACTAATAAATTTTTACTTTTATTATTATAGGTAGAAGTATAAAGTAATTATAAAGAATAACATTCCATCCATCTCATATATTTTTAAATTCCCCGCACCATTTCGTTTAGAAACAGATATTTCCTGTCACACGAAGAAACAAATCATTTACTAAGAAAATTAATATTAAAAAAAGATGGCTTTAAAAATACCACTTCGAAACATTTCCAAATATAAAAAGTGAAAGAAAAAACAATTTGTACATTTTCCCATGTTAAAGAACGATCTTTGAACGTTTTGGAATGCAACCTAAGCCAGTATTGGCTAATATGTATAAACGTATAAATTACAACCAATAGAAATCAACCTGTGTCAAAGAACGCCCTGGAATGCGTTATAATTCACCAATTCAAGCAAATATTCCGTAAATATTCACAGCGACGTACGCCGACCGCGGCTGACCGGCGTCTCTCCGCCATTTTGTTTTACAAAGAACTCCGATATTGAAGATCTGTTTCTCGCGATAAATTTATTTATCAATAGTACAGTGAATTTTGTGTTAAATTTGAATAAAAACACATAATTACATACAATGGTACCGGTGAGTGTAATTTCCATAGTTATAAATCAGGATTATTCAATAATAGTCTTTCTCATATTGCGTGTTAATTGTTTCAGCAAACGAAAGTCTTTGTCGGCAGCTTGCCGCAAGGCTCCAAACCAGAGGAGCTCCGGAAATTATTCGAGCGCTTTGGCGCTGTCACGGAATGTGACATAATGAACAGATGCGGCTTCGTGCACATGCAGACAGAGGATCAAGCTGCGGCCGCTATCCGGGCGCTGAACAACTCTACGTTTAATGGTGGCGTGATAACAGTGGAGCGAGGTCGCATAAAGGAACGCGGACAGCGAGGGGGCGGCGGCCAGCGTGGTGGAATGCGCGGGGGAATGAGGAATGGGATGGATCGACGCGGGGGCGGCGGTCCAATGCGAGGTGGCCCGGGGATGGGAGGTCGTGACGCTCCGTACATGCGCGACTCGCGCCCCATGGGCCACATGCGCGGAGGGGATATGCGTGGTCCTCCCATGGGCGGCGGAATGGGCATGAGGAACGGCATGGGCGGCGCAGCGTCCTATGACCGCAGCATGGACCGATCCATGGGCGGTGGTTACGCTGAAGACCGCTACAACACTTACGGTGGTGAGGACAGACGAGGTTTCGCCCTCATGGACGGTCGCGCCTCCCGCGACCCTTACTCCACCCCCGCTCCCATGTACGGCGACGATAGACGCGGTTACGGTAACGCGGGCGTCGATGACATGGCTGCCATGTATGCGGATGACAGGAGAGCACCTATGTACCCCGATGAGCGGGACATGATGGACAGAAGAGCACCAATGAGAAGTGCACCAATGCAGATGTCATCTGGATATGACCGAGGAGCTCCTAGACAATCACCCATGGGCAATGGGGATATGTACAGCAGAAGGTCACCTATGTAAGTGTGTCTATGTTCTTACAATACTTGTGTTTAATCATAATTAATATTCCTTATTTCTACTATTTTCATTGTTGATTGAGAATGTCAAAATGAACACAGTGCTAATTAATCTATAATACTCTTAACATTAAATATTTGTAAGCATTATAGTACAAATTTTTAACATTCAATTGTTTTAAACCTTGAAGTGTCAAGCTCAGCTTGAAAGCTCAGTCCTTTACATTTAATGTTAAGGTTCTTATTTTATTAGCACTGATTTCTTGAGCACTCTGCATTCATTTTCACAAAACTACACTTTCAAATTACAATTTACTGAAGAAGTGTTAATAAAAGCACTAGAAAAATCTGCTCATCTGCCACCTTTCTATAAACAAGGGGTTTTTAGATTAAATTAATTCCACTCCCGATATCCCTTTTCGGTGAAACTATCTCTTAGGTTAGGAAGACCAAATATCTTGAGAGTCACCCTAGACCATCGGCTGACCTTCCGAGAACACATTAAAAACTGTCCCAAACTGAGCCGCCTTTGTACTCCATTGTCTCAACCATCTCATAGGTGGGAGAAGTACATAAAATGTGGCTTAGAAATAAGCTGATATTGTACAAAACCTGTGTACATAATGACCTTTGCTAGGCATTGTCTTTGCACACGCAACCCCCTCCAACATTAATATACTCCGAACTTGACAAAATAGATTTGCGCATAAGACCATGGCTGCCCCATGGTACTCGCAATGTCGACCTCACAAGGACTCGGAACTTAATCCTCTAGTACAGGGATTCCCAAACTATTTTGGGCAAGAGACCCCCTTTTCCAAAATGAACTGATACCTCAGACCCCCATAGCCAAATTACTTTAAAAATCCTATCTCTAGTTTTTTTCCTATTGATACAAAATACTTACCAATTTAAAAACTAACATAAGAAACTGGACGTTTTAGGCGCGGCGGAGCGGGCGGCTATGACAGAGACCCGTACGCCCAGCAGTACCCGCCCATGGCACCACGGTGAGTGCATTCACATTCACATTTAATTACTAGTGGACATTGAGTAAACAGATCATAGAAGCACAATTAATGAATATATACTGTTTTAGTAAACTTTATCGTAGTCTTGTGGTAGTTTGATCTAAATCTTGTGGTTTTCCTTGTTAGTTTCTATGAAATTAGTCCTACTTTTTTTTTATAATAAAACTTGTTTAGAAGTACTAATAGCTAATATTCTTGACATAGAAACAACATAGTGTAAAGGTAGCTTTTTGCACTTGTAATGTAAAATGAATTTGTCATTCATTAGTAACAGTTATGACTACTGTATGAAACTAAAGTAAATTCTTTATTAATTAAACTTAGAATTTACTTACGGGTATAACAAAACCTTCCCCAAACCCTAAAAGTATTCATTTTGATTCTGATTCAATTTCAATTTTATGCACTTTTCTGTCAATTTCAATTGTATGCACTTTTCTGTAAAAATATATATTTTTTTGTTTTGTAAATTAATAATAGCAAATTTGTAAAATTTTTATGACAAGAAACTGAAACATGAATGAAATCTATGGTTTCAGGTTTTTTCAGGAAGGATTTGGTTAAATTCCATAGTATTCATTATTGTTTCTTGATTTTTTTAAATTCAAAAGTACCTTCTACAAGTTTACTTATAAAATACTTGTATCATATTGATTTTATTTTTTATTTAATTTGATGTTTTATCTTGGTATACCATATTGAATAAAACAACGGAAGCTTGCAATTAGATAATTCGTCCATGTAAATGGGGTCTCTTAAGTGAAGCCTGAGCTTCCTATTTATACCAATGGGTGTGAATCATGTCAAAGTATGACATCAGTCATGGAGTATTTGTGAGCAGAGTCTAACTAAGTTGAGTCAGCTAACACTGGAATGTTGTCTCCATGCTATTATAGTATGAAAATAAAGACTTTAATTATGATAACAATACTAAACTACTTAATTTATAAAATTAAACATTTGTCTCACTACGATCAGATTAATATGTCTCAAGTGTAGTTTGCTCTAAAAGGAAAACCACATTATCTTAATTATATTTTAATTACTACATAAATCTGTTTACCCCTGGTCGAGTATATAAATATTTACAATGAAAACTGACTCATTTCACTAGTCATCAAAACACCTGCTAAAACGAATTGGAAAATGACACGAACGAAATATTTCAATTAAAACTACAAAACGCTTTTGCAATGCAGCTTATGAATGGAATATTAGAGAAAAGGTGATGAATTTATTTAATTTTATATGTTTATATACTGCTGCCCGTTGCATAGGTAACTGTGGGATGCCTCTTAGGTTATAGTGATGTAATCGTAAGCAGGATCGTATTGTGCGGCACGCGTTTGCACTGCCTCGATATGTAGGTTGCGTAGAACAGTGCGCGCGAGTGGAGCGTGGTTCACTATCAGCTAAGCAGGGTGTCTGCACCAGGGTCCGAAACTATAATTATCAACCATAAATTATCTAAATAATTTAAATCGAAAATATTACATTCGCCACTCATCAACTTTCTCGGGACATTATAATATATAGCCTATTTTAGTAAGATCATAGCTATCCAACAGTGAAATAATTCTCCAACAAAAACAAAATTGTTTGTGTCAAACAAAAAAAAACAAATGCTTCTTTAATATTAGTATAGACTACCATTTATTTACCCACGCTAACCTGGAAGTTGATAGAAAATTAAATGAGTAAATAATCAGTTGGTATGTGGTTCATTTGATAATTATCTGTATAATTGCGACCCTGGTCGCCACTGGTTGCCTATGGGATGTGGGCAGCGCGCGGAGCCCGTTCTGAGGTGTCATTGTTTGTATGTAGCGGCGGCGGCGGCGCGGCCCGCGGCGGTAGGGAGCTGGCCGGCGGCATGGGCCCGCGCCGGTACTAGCGGCGCGACCTCCTACCGATACCGATACATTCATTACACAACACGAACAAATATGTACCGTCTTCCGCACGGAGCGCTTTGCGCAGTCGCCACCGCACTGTAGACGCGACGTGCTCCCGTAAGCACCGCTAGAACCTAGCCACCATGAGATTGTACCGTAACGCGCTCGTAGAAATTAAGACTAAAATTATGTGGAATTTTTAATTTAATAAAGTAATAAGATCAAAAAATTGTAACGGTACGTTTTCATTTCACCCGCAGCCCGAGGATTGTTACTCTAAACTGACCTCTAATTAGCATTATATACTAATGAAAATGATCGATATCGCTAACTCATAAGGCTAAATTAAGTTTATTGTTAAGGATCCTTTATTTATTCTGTATATTTTCTTTTCGATTAAACTCTCCTTATAGAAATACTTTTTGATTTAGTCATCGGACCATCTATTATTTGCATGCCATCTTGGAGTGTTCCTTCTCTAGCTTAATACTGTGTCTCCTGGTTGCGGTACTTGTAATGAGTTGTGGTTTTATTACAGGATTTGCTAAGAACGCGCGGTCTCACCGACCGATACGCGTCTTAATGTCCTGTTGTGCCCCTTAGTAAAATATCTGATTGAACACGTAGATTACAGAGCACACGGATTGTAAGCGATTCAAACGAAAAGAAAATGCACAAAACGACTGTTAGGTAGAGAACAGTGTGTTGCGTGAGGCGATCGCAAGCCGCGCTAGTCGCCACGGCCTGCTCTGTAATCTGTGAACTCTGTTGTACCATGTATAGACGTCTCGAGCGTCCACTGTCACAAAGAAGTGCGTGCGAGTCCTTTCAGATAGTTAGTAGCGGCATGACGTGACGTACCACGGGCGTACCCGGCGGCGATGCATAGTATGAGGGTTAGGCGACAACGACAGAAGACACAGGAATGTGAAACGTTTCAATCGTAAGTACGGCCTATGAGACGCAAAACGTTCGACATGCGATCGTTAAAACATTTCATATATAATTAAATTAACCACAGAAGCGTACAATATAACGTTACTTGGACGAAACTAAATTCAGATAAAGTACTTTAAATCATTTGAAATGTACGCAAATATGTTTCAGATATGACGTTTCTAAGCGGAGTAATCAAAATATTTACAAGTAATCAAATGACTTGCTTAAATCTTTGCGGTAAAAATAACGTACAACTCACTCAACACGTCTGGTGGCATGTACCACATTACGTCAATGCGTAATAATCAACGAAACATTACAGAAATCAAAGGCGGAAAGCTCCCGAGTTTATTAAAGTATCTTGTGTTAATTTATACTAACATTTATTTATGTTTAACAGGGATTGGGCACCCGGATGAGGCCTACGATCTGAAGATATTGGATTTTGAAAAATCTTTTGTAAGTGAAGGCCATCCCTGGCCTACTCGATGTAACTTCTGAGTTTAAGATATAGGGTATTAATGTAACTACAGAATGAAGAAATAAATATTTGTATAAAAGCGTGTAATTTTAATTAACCTACCTTCAAACACCAACTGGTAAAAAGGTTCATTCTATAGTTTTTAACTTATTAAAATGAATGTATTAATTTTATTAAAAGGTCTGAGATATAGGGCACATTAGTCACAGCTTTACACCCGTGCTTCATTATTAAGGAATGTATTTGGAGAGAGAATGGGCTCTGGCACATCTCACCCACTACTGAAACACGTACGTACATTAGGGATATAACATAAAGTGGGAAATGCAGTACATTTCAAGGTAGTCTTCTCCGAGAGAGGGATAACGTGGCCAGACGAGCGCGCCCAGCGGCTGTTAGATTGCAGCGTGCACTCCCCTTTAAAAAATGGTTTTAAAGTCGAACTTGAACCACACGTACGTGCACTTCATGAAAGTGGTGATCAAGTTTGCTTGCTAGGTAAGATTTTTATCATTATAATTTTGACGAGTAATTTTAGTAATGCCTGTAATGAATGAGACAAAGCAGAAATCAAAATATTTTAGGGATATGTGGCTTGTGTAGAAATTTTTAAACACATCTCTGATACTCAATATGCTTATAAACTATCAAGTGCTTATAAACAAAAATACACGATATAATATGTACATATTTTTATATAATATAGTTAGTTATAAATGAAAATAAATCATTGCTTTTACAATAAAAATAGTTCAGATTCACGTAGACGTGGACGAATTGTGGGCATAGTATTTGTAACTAGAGTGAATTTGTTTTCTTCTGGCGCACAATTTCATTCATTGAATAAATATGACATCGACTGCTGTGGACATTACTAGTACCTTTTAACAAAAATAGAAGCGGTCTATATTTTGAGAATATTTTAATAAAAAGATTATCCATCATAGCATAATTTATGGATTGTGACAATATTGGTACAGTACTTCCGTCACGTTTGAGACCACAGGCCGAATATTTTTGTTACTGCAAGTTAAGTCTGTTTAAAACAATATCTCATCGTTTATTTTGACACCTGACTAATCACTAATAAACGGTAGTCAAATTTAGGTGTGATTTTGTGATTTTCGGCGAGAAAAAGTAATATGGACATTCCCCTTTTCCGGGAATCATATTCTTGGGTGTCATTTTAACATTTCCGCACAAAATCTAGGACTTTTAAACTAAGATTAGTCCCAATTAGCTTCGAAACAGTTTTTCTTTTTAATCGTTAAATTTTCTTAGTATGGAAGAGCTAAGAAAAGTATTACAAGGTCTTCCCAATATACAATCCTACCTATCTATATACAAACACTTCTTTCTGAAGACTAACAGTTTAACTCTATTCCATCAGGACCACGGGTATAACAGGGTTTTATCGGTTCAGGAGTCGAGAATCTGGATAATTAAATAAAAAGACAGTTCCAATACATAATAACTTTTATTTAGCGTATGTATTAAAAAAATAGTATATTTAACAGTATGAGATTAAAACTGAAGGGAATCCACTAATTTATCACACTTTGCACTTCACTATGCGAAGCTTCACGATGATATCTCTTAAGATGATAATTGCATAAGGGCATAATACAATGGACACTGCGATTTATAAAACTGTTATTGTGGCACTATTGATAATAAAATTACATTCGGTTGTAAACCTGAAATATTGAGTAATCTAAATTATAAATATTAAATAAAAAGAATATAAAAAATATCAGCTAGGCTTTTAGCAAATATAACTTTGGTACACACTTTTACTAAAAACAATATAAAATTATTTCAAATTTCATTTGCATTATATTAATTAGGAGATCAACAAGTCTGATTGTTATGCCAAAGTATCTTTTTAGCATTCATAAAATTTTGACTAATACAAGGAATTCTGCATTTTTTTATAACTAGAACAAAATACCATAAATACGCTACGAATAACAGAGGGCGGCTCAAGCTTAAAATTGCCAACAAGTGATGCCAGCGACACGCGCGGTTTTGAATTAAAGAAAATTTTACATAATTCAAATAATTATTTTTATTTCTTTCTAAATTAGTTTCCTTCACTTAATAAAGATAGCAATTCATTTATTAACATAATATCGGTTAGATAGCAGTCGCTAGATGCCACTATTTTCTTCTGTCTTCACAATGTATGAGAACTGTCGAGCGCTGCACCCACGAGTATCTCTATGTAGGTAGAGTATCTAAGGTTTCGATAAAACTTCTTCCTGACAACAAAAACCATAAGCTAATTTTTGTGACAGACAATTTTATGATAGATTATAGTAACTTCATAAAATAAATTGTAACAACAATATTTCTGCCAAAACTCCCGCAACTCCAGGGCTGCCACCTTCGGAATACCCTAAACCCGAAGATTTAAAAAATTGGACAAAAGCAAAACAGGGAGTTTAGTAGTTTTAAAGTTATAATCTACATATTAATGTTCTCGACGAGGTAATGTTAAATTATCAATAATAATTAACAGGAGATAAAATCATACTGGCTTTACACATCACACAGCAATGTTTTAAGGGCCGGTACAAACCTGACGAAGCGCGGTTTTCCATAACAACCAACAATCAACTTTGTCAACATTGGAATAAGATCAGAAATTCACCGACGCATCTACCAGTCTTCGAGCGCGTTAAAGCGGACGTAGTAGGTGCAGCGCTAATGCGCGGTAGCACGCAGGACCGCGACTACGCAAACGCGCGCGTTACTTCGCGAGCCGCCGCTTTCAGTAATCGGCATGCGCGGTGGACACTTTGTAATACACGCAAGAAGACGCGCGCATACGAGTGCATTCTCGCGTAAAAAGCAGTGCGACCTGATTCATGAGTTTGCGCAGCGACCAGGAGCCTGCGCGAGAATGCACTGCGGTGCTCTTCGCCTGATCTGCTCCAGCCCTATATGTACGTATAATTGATTCATAGCAAAGGAACCAACCTTCTACCTTTGCATTTGAATCAGCAATATTTTTAAAAGAGTACATTAGTATTGATGTTTACTAGAGTTCGCTTGTAATGCTCGATATCACAGCCGCGTCACTCGGAAATTTGCGATGTTAACCCATATAGCCCGGACAGGCATGCTTCAAAACTCGCAGATTGGGTTAAACCCGGAGAGGTGGCAGCCCTGCTCGCAACTACAGTCTGATTCACGCATCACTCGCTGAATCTTAAACATTTCTCACTTAAAAACTAATAATACTTTAAATAAATTTCAAACAAAGCAACAAAGGTATATTTAATAAAAAGAAAAAAAAAATGTCAATACTCTAAATCAAAATATGGCTGACATTTATAGCGATCGGACGCCAGTGTCGTTTGAAATAATTCTTTAATAACTCATTCCCCTTTGGAAGTTTATATCTGGAATTTTTGTGACAATAGAATTGAAGACATGAGTGGATGTGATATGATAATAATTTATAATTTTAAATAAAACGGTAGGTATCTATCAAATAATCACATTTCACGTTTATTTCTAGTCGTGACTGTTTAATCTATACATAAGTATAATAAAACTGTAGAACCGGCGTGTCTGTACATTGAATATATTGACCAAAAACTGATTGGGGGCGATGAAGGAAGAGTATCAGAATACAAAAAGACGATTTTGAAACTTTTTGTCTGTCTGTTCGAACACGCTAATCTCCAAAACTTCTGAATGGATTTTCATGGGGGTTTCCGCAGGTTAATTAAGAATAGCTTGGCGCTTCGAATAGGCTTTGTTTCATTGAAATCGGCTGACTGTAAGAAAAGATGCTGTATACAAAGCTTTATAAATCAAACTGAAATTCCATGCGTGCGAAGTCGCGGGCACAGCTAGTTAAATAATAAAATAAATTACGGTTTTAAAAAACTATACCAAGAAATTTAGAAACCACATTAATGCGATGATTACATAACGTCGATGATTAAATAACGTCGATGATTAAATACTTTGTTAATCACTGATTAAGTCTTTATATTTAAATACTAAAACGATACCATTATTATTATACTGATAAAATTAAAAGTTTTAAGTAAAATCGCAATACTAAATAATGTTCTACTTAATTATTAAAAAAGGATGCTCAACTTTTACAAATTCCACAGAAAAATTAGGTCATAGTTGTATTTATTATTCGTAATATAGTTTTTCCGAAGAGACGAAGTTCTATTTTTTTGAGTTGGAGAAATCGCGGTAGTTCAATGGTACAGTCGATGTAACATCAGCTTTTGGATAAAAAGATCAACTGTCAAAGTAACAACAAGTAATTATAATGGCTGGCGGAAAAATTGCACGTTGAACTTGACATTTCTAGAATTTCCCAAAAACTTCTAAGTTGGTCTGAGGTACACGATAATCTTGTAGAAGATTCTCGAAGCTATGACGTGAAGGGTATATAAACGTGCGCGGGTGAGGATTTGATCATTTTTCAACAATGATAAGTGAACATCAACTTCGAACAAAACACGAGCGCGGCATCCGCTAACATCAACAACGCGTTCGGCGACAACACCGTATTCCGAGGGAAGGTAAACCGTTGGTTCGTTCGGAGATACGAGACTCGAAGATCACGAACGGTCTGGGCGACCAACCACTTTCAACGACGATTAATTACTCCGCTGCATCAAGACCAATCCAAAAGCAACTACGCGTGATTTGGCGAAAACACTTGGCTGTCATCATTCGACCATCGAGACTCGTCTTCACAATATCGGCTATCGTAAGGTGACAGGGATGGTGGATACCGCATCAGTTGACAGTCAGCCATCATCAAGACAGAGTCAGCATTTGAGAATCGCTCTTTTAGCCGCATCAAAAAAAGTTTATTAAAGGTCTGGTAACCGGTGATGAGAGCTGGATTTTCTACGACAATGACACACGATGCAGAGCCGCCAACGTAACCAAAGTCGAACATCCGCTCACGTAAGCACCTTTTTTCCGTTTGGCGGGATGCAAAGGGCCCGCTCTACTGCGAGCTGCTCCCCGCAAGCACGCACGGCTTCCCTTTACATTGATCAGCTTCAGAAACTGACCGATGCATTTCGACAAAACCGTTCGAGACGCATAGCTGTTCAGCTACACCATGACAATGCTGTTCATGACACAGCTACTGTTCAGCTCATATCGCTTAGGACACTACAAAAAAAATCGCTTGTTCAAGCCACTGAAGCTTCATCTACAGGGGGAAAATTTCCAGAAGTACCAAGACCTCAAAGTGGCAGTGGATGACTTCTTTGCATCGCAGTCTTCTGAATTCTGGGCGCATGGCATTAACGATCTACATAACAGATGAGCTAAAATAATAAACATGTCTGGAGACTATAATAATTAACTAAATGTGTTTTCTTGGTGCAAGACTTTTCCGTCGACCTGGTAATAAAATTTTAAAGAGTATTTATTTTAAATGCTACATATCACTTACATTCACTCAGGTCTTCGTTTATGGTATTACAAGTATATTATGAGTATTAAAATACTTAATGTTGGTCTCATTTTTAACTTCCATAAAAATACTTACAATAGGGCCCTTTTCACCACTTCCTGATACTTTATCAGAAAGTTTGGCAGATAATTTATATATGAGATTGTTATTTTATCAGGAGATGGCGAGAAAGGCACCAGTGTTGTAAAACTGTGCGCTCGACGCTTGATCGTTGAGTAAGCGTTAATAAACCTTTAAAACTCGAGCGTTAAACGATGGTGAGCGTTATTGTCCAAACTTTTACCGTTTGATGGTCTTAAAACCTTGTAGGTAAAAGTTCGAGTGAGGTTCATTAGCTCTTATGCGTTCAACCAATCATTTTTACAATACTAAAAATATGTCAATCCATTGAAAATAAATATAAAAAACAATGTAAATGAAACAACCCTTTGACGGTGGTAGCAGCAGCAGGTGTGACCATCGACTATCACAAATTATACCGGCGTGAAACGTTCCCGAAGAGTCGAACATTGACTACGGATCAGTTCCCAACTGTAGAGTGGCCCTGTAGGTTTGGTACCGTTATCCCCGCTGTGGGGACAGCGGGAACGGTACACATGATATTTCCTCACCCACCGACGTCGCTGGGACATAGCAAATTAATTGTGTTTGAATTTTCATCGCCTCCACTACAGTTGTTACGAAGTAGCCTAAGTAAGGCGAGAATAAAAAAAAAACAATTAAATTTAGACTAGTTGTAATTTGTTCTCTTTTCTTCTGGCCTTGGGGTATTTCGTAACAACTACAGCGGGAACAGCAGAAATTCAAACACAAAACTTATTATCGTGGACTGCAATAATTAACAGCAATCATTCTGTCCACAATTCCCGTTGTCACCACTAGCGGGGGCAAGGGTATCAAACCGCCCTCAAGTGACCAACTCGATGACAAATTAAACTCACATTCAATTTCTTTAATATAAATTAAAATTCTTTAAATGATAATTACACGGAGTGGCACTTTTCGAGAGCATTGAATGTAATTATAATTACACCGAGTGGCACTTTTCGCGAGCATTGCGTGTAATGATAATTATACGGAGTGGCGCTTTTCGCGAGCATTGCGTGTAATGATAATTATACGGAGTGGCGCTTTTCGCGAGCATTGCGTGTAATGATAATTATACGGAGTGGCGCTTTTCGCGAGCATTGCGTGTAATGATAATTATACGGAGTGGCGCTTTTCGCGAGCATTGCGTGTAATGATAATTATACGGAGTGGCACTCGGCGCGAGCATTGAGTGTAATTATGCGTTAATTATGCGTATTTATTAAAAATATATGTAGTCAGTTGTTCTACTCTTCGGGAACGTTCCTTCCCATCCTTTATATAAAACAATTTATATACTACAAGCATATAAGTTTAAGTACATAAGATTTAGTGGAGTGCGCGGCTGGTCACGAGGCTAGCAGTAAAGTGACGCATTTAGTATTGAATAAGATTACTTACTAGTGACTTCGTTACGATTTTGAATAAATGTATTTCTAGAATGTCACTTACATTGGGAACCAACCTGAGATTGCATAAGGTTCCTATTCAATTATCTTAAGGTAGAGGATTCTCTACCGTAGATAATTGAATTGTGTTACAGTGACATTTGAATAATTGAATTTCTACAGTCGAATTAGACGATTGTCTAATTCGACTGTAGAAATTTAAATTGATGTAAGGAATAAATTATATTTTTTCAGAAGGAACACAAAACATTTTTTATACAAAATTCTTTGTAATTATATCAGTATTTACAGCTACTGTAAAAAAAACCAGCTGTACAATAATAGATAATAGATAGATAATAGATAATACAATAATAGAATTACACAAGGTTTTTTATATAAAAACGTTTTATACTTTTCCTTGAAAAGTTTGTCCCTTACGTCAATTCTAATTCCCATGAGCGAATAATGCGACCTATAGTGATTATTTCTGATTTTACATGATATAATTAGGTAATAGCGAATAACGTTAATTTTCACAAGATGATTTTTTTAAGAAATATTAAGCGTTTCCTTAAGTATTCATAACACAGAAGACATTTGTCCTTTTAATTTTCATTCTACCCGCATAATTTATACTTTCTCATAATCTTATCCGATACTTGAACACTTTTATGACGATTAAAATTTTTACACAATGATGAAAGCTTGGAAAAAAATAGTTATAATTCTAAAATTTTAATTGATGCCTTAATAATACACACGTTAAAATGGGTAACTTCATGTATGGCCATAGTGTTTGATTCCACATCTGTATACCACCTACCTACATTAAAATATAGGTTTCTACGACTGAAGATATTTTCAAAGAGTAGGCCTCTAAAACCGAGATATCCTGAACCTGATCATATATTACACATACAGATTTTTTTATGAACTCACTCGAGTCGGATCGAAATGAGCGGAAATTTGGGCTGCGTTCCAAAACGTGGGAAAATTGTTCTTTGACAATATATAGTGCAAAGATAATATATGTATGTAGGCATGTATCCGGAATTAAAAGACAACAAAATTAATATGTTTTTTGCCGTTGATTTTTTTTGTACTTTTTAATTATTATTGATATGGTTTAAATCGGATCTCCCAGTATCTTATAATTTAGTAGATGGTATACCAACGTGGGAGAAATATTGTGCGGAGAAACATGTCAGGTATGACGTCTGGTAGAGTAAGTACACTATGGCTAGCTCAGTCTATGCTCTAGCATCGATCTACCTTCATTGTTCATATAGCACCTTAATAATTATTAACCCTCTAGTGCCGCGTTTGGGGTCCATACTTGAGGTTCTACCATAGGAGCACATTTTCTTTGAGTTCTCTTAATTCGATTTTATGGGTTTAGATTTCGTATTATAATTAGGATAAAAAATAATATCCTAATAGGACAAAGAGCAGTTCCAATCCTAAGATTAAATGCGTCTCAGTTTGCTTACAAAACTCAAACTGCTGGTCAAATAAAAATAATGCTAAATTCTGTTAGAATTTATTAGACTAAACATTAATACAACGACTAAAAAGTTGTAGGGGTAATTCTATGTGTTATTATTTGAGTTGAAAATGTCTATTTTTGTATACATTTTCAATGAATATAAAAGTGTGAACTAACAAAAATGAATTATCCAAGGACGATCAAAATTGTATGTGCTGGCAAACATGTCAAATTGTATGTGCTGGCAAACATGTCAAATTCATTAGAAAAGGACAAAAAACCAGAAGTGTGAACTGTGTCCCGTCTGGCATACCTTCAAATATGGACCGCATTTTTTAAATTACTCACTTGTAAATAGGTATTCTTTGGTTAAAATGGAACATGACAACTATTTATTGCTAGAAATATAGGCAAAAATTGGTAACTATCTAGCGAGTAGTCCAGATTATTTGTGAAACAATGCGCTCATATAATACGTAATAATATCGACAGGGTCGGATTTAGGGATAAAGCCATATAACGAGGGCCAGATTTATCGGGGCACCGAAATGAACTTTCTGGGCTTAAGTAGAGTCGTAAAATCTTTCGATTTCAGTCCTTGTTACTAGCGTGCTAAAGGTACCGATGGATACTATAAAAGTGTACCTACTGGGTTAGTTGTTGCCGACCGTACATCCCATTACAAAGTAAGAAAAATGACTTAAACCTGTGCCCTGTAACAGGTTAAGAAGTACACATAAACTTCCTTTTGGTTTCGCTGTGGCTGGAAAACATGACGAATCGTTGCCAGGAGATATGAACGCATTGTATCAACGTTACTATATACCTACTTATATGTTAATTTTGTACATAATATAACTAGTAACCGGAACAGGTAGTACCACTCGGGTCAACGAACTCAAATGTATATGTCAATATGGATATGTTTTCGGGATTTTGATATTTTTCTATTTATGATATACGTTACTTTCTCCATGAAATATATAATAAGTACACTCGCAATTTTATTATAGTATGGTATGAAAATTGACCGCGTGGTGTCGTCGGCCGACGTTAGCATAGCACCACCCTATCTCGCCCCGTGTGTTGTAAACGGCGTCTGAGGCACAATAAAGCTGCTACTATAAGGCCTTGAATTACACCACCTCTAAAAAAAAAAGGTGGACTCGCCAATCCGCTTGGCCAGCGTGCCGTTTTATAAGGCCGTACAGGAACAACGTGCACGAGGAGGCCCATAACCAGCGGTGTAGTCGACACAAGGGCTAGTCACGGTTTTATTTATATATATAATATATATAAGTGGATAGATCTCGCTATTGGAAGTTATTAAAATCCTGAGGTTTTTAATTACCCATTGACAAACCTGGGATTTTTGGATAGGTCCATATTGAGACAACCATCACCAAATCCTGTAAAACATGACTACCCATTCCGATCACCGTTAATAACTTGCTACTTGTAATCTGTACTATGCGCATGCTCACACGCAACCTTTACTAAGTAAGTTAATTTATAAGTAATCGCAATACTTCTGCGACTAGTCGCGGTCCAAAAACCAATAATATAAATTAGATAAATACCGAATATTAACCGATCGAAGGACCTCGTTAGATCTTTGTTTACTATACAAAATTATAAATAATAAAATAAAATTAACTACTCCCCCATCACTGTTTAACGGTTCCAAGGCTGAACACTCGGCTAAAAAAAATATAATTGATTTACGGATTGGGTCGGGGCCCTTTTAAGAAGGAAAATGTTTTTCAACACCCCTAACCGTCCAAAACCACAAAACCGTGCCGTGTGGTGTCGGCCGGCTATAGAATAGCACCACTCCATCTTTTCTCGTGGGTGTCGTAAAGGGCGACTAAGGGATTACAAAGCCACAAGCCCTGCGGAACTACACCACCTCTAAAACTTGGCCAGTTTTAAGGCCTTAATGCACGAGACAATGTGTATGAGGAGGCATATGTCCAGCACTGGACTGGTTGCATTGCATTGCAAGCTCTCAAAGCCACATAAGCGAGTGTAATAATTTTTTTGATCTACTATGAAGTTTCTCTAGACCGCGGGGCCTTGGACCCGTCAAGCCCTCCCTTTAATCCGACCCCGAGTCGGTCGACTTGGTAACGGTCATTCTTACTAATTTACAATTACTCCATCAGTTATCCAAAAATAGTTTTGGTTATCATGATAGCTGTTCATTTAGTATTGTTTAGCTGCTCGTTCATGTACAATCTTCATTATTTTGATTACGCGTACTAAAATGTTATTTGGACCGCGACTATAGTCTCACTCGATTCAATAAGTACACATTATAGACAGGAATTATTTAGATAGAGAACACACCGATGTAAAAAATTCAAGATCCACAATGTGCCGCTCAAAAATAACACGTGTAACCTTTGACCTACAACTGTTCTGTTTTGTATTAGTGGTCCTACTAGGCCAAGCCGCGCTTAACTGGTCAAAAATAAATGTTAAATGTGTCGTTCAGGGTAAGACACGTCCGGCATGCAATTTCACCTAAGTTTGAAATTTAATGTGGGATCTTTAAGGTAGAGTTCAAAGGCATTATTAAAAAAAATTTTAAGAGAAACAGCGGATACCGTTGTCTATGGACATACGCGATACATGCCACAATCGGTCAATAATGGCGAATGTTGGCACGACACCTAATGATAGAAAAAGATTGAGAAAGATGAGGAACATAAGTTTATGGATTTATTACGGTTTAAGGATTATTTTAATGGAATAATAATGATTATGGTTTATAATAATAATAATATAATGAAATTGGGAGAGCCGAGCCCTCTCTTCATCGAGGGACTCGGGGCGGAAGGAAAGGCAAATACCGACCCAAGACGTCGAGAAACGAAAATAATAATAATAGACGGATACTTTACAGATTTATTTTGGTAGGATGATGTTTCCCTTATCCCATCAAACTCCCTTTTCGATGGAATGGGAAGTTGAGACGAGAAACTTCCCTTATCACGTTATACTACGTTAGTATGAGTAATCAAGGGGATGGGATGGGAAATGGGTCTTGGCATTCTCACTCCTTCCTAACGTCTGACTTATAAACGTGTGACGTTAATCGTGTATTCGTAAACACACACCTCGTCACTTATACAACTCACGCCCTTTTCTTTTTTAATTATTATTGTTAAGTTTATCGAACACTTTTTTACAAGCAATTGTGTATCCAGGATTTTTTGCATCAATAAGAGAACACATTTGATAAATATTAGATTGCATCGTCATTGACTATACCTACTTCAATCATCAACATTGACTATAATTTAGTCACTTGACGATGTAGTCACTTCGTAATCAACTTGACGATGTTTTTGGCAACTTATTATTTATTTCAAGTAGAAATTATAGCGCAGAAATCTTATAAATTTGCGTTAATTCTTGAAAAGACATTTATATTCATCAATTTGACTGTGCAAGTTAAAAACGTAGTAAGTGACATTTTTGTAACGGGCTTTTTTAAATTGAGATTTTTAATCACATGGCAAAATATATCTTTGCTGTTCCTGTATTGTTTTTAGTGCATTTACTAGGTTTCTAACTTGCACAGTTGAAATCTACACGGCTATATTTTCCTAAAGTTTAAATCACAAGCACTTTTATTACATACATATTTATATTGCAGTAGTTTATTATGTTAATGGTAAATTATTGTGTTGTGGTGTGTGGTGTCGCGTTGATGTACTGGACATGCCACAACATGTCCATGTTCTGTAAACTAAGTTATTCTGTTATGTTTGTAAAAAGATCTTGTTTTTAGATTTATATTTAGCAGTGTGACGATTTTCGATAAGAATATGCAAAAAAGATTTGTAAATCTTTTCGATTCCAATGAATCATAAACGGAATTCATGGCACTTTGGGAAATGGTAGAGGACACATACATCCCTGTATATTAAGGGGTAGATATTGTTAGAACGAAACACAACACACAACAACATTATAAATCCGTTTTTATATTATAGTCACAGGACGCCTTTTAAATTAGCTTATTCTATTTTGCTTCGTAGTTTTTATAGCTTTGTGGAGGTCACGAGCCGACATTTATAATGCTGAGTCTGTAACCAATAAATTTTCATATATTTAAGCCTTTAAAAACCTTTGAATTAAAAAGCACCTTTCTACCTAGTCTAGCTATAAATATTGTTAAAAAGAAAACATTAATATTTTTATTTTACATTATCATTTTATTAGAAGAATTCGTGTTATTTTAGAAATAAATAGGTGGACATTTTGAAAATATAACGTTTATTCGAAATGGTCACCATTCGCTTTTATAGAATCTTTCAAGCGTTTGTGGCCAGTTTCCCATTGAAACATGCACCCTTTCCATGGGAAAATTGGCAACTGTCACCCTTATGGACTGTTTTAGGCATTCAACAATATCTTGGCGTTTAGAGCATGCCATGCTCTCTAAAACAGACCATAAATCATAATCAAGTGGATTAAGATCGGGACTAGATGACGGTCTTCAGCTCTAATGATCGACTTTATATCCCACGCCTGTGTTGAGCGAGCCTTACCTGGTGTTGAGTCTTGTTGAAAGGACCATTCTTAGTTATAGAACGGGGAGGCTCTACGACCTTCTCATTGTATCATAAAAATATGGTTCAGTCACTCTGATAGGCAACACCCCACCATACCATCACTAAAGCTGGCGGATAATGGCCACGTTGCACCCTATTGAGCAGCTTCTCTAGAGTTATGAGCATAAACTCCATCAATCTGCTTGTTAAATTGTTCCTCACTGGTGAACATTTTCTCGTCCGTAACTAAGATTTGTCTGTGCCCTTTGCGTACCGCCGAAGAAGTTGTTTTGATTTGTCAGCCCTGTTTTTCTTTAAATTATCAATTAAGAAATGACCAGTACGTCTTTTATAAGCAGCAAGTACTAAGAAGGTTTTTCAGACAAAACATTTTACTGTCTGTGGGTAAGTACTGGCCTTAACACACTACAATTTAAAGTTCTTAGGATTGACTTTGTTGAGTTCAAAGGAAATATAAACACGAACTACCTATCCTTCGAACAAACGTTTGTATGTGAACAAAGACAACGTTTAAATTAAGTTAATATTTATTCCTTAATTAAGTCCATAATTATTTGATTCTAAAAGTTAATATTCATATCTTAAAGACAACATTTATTTCCAGATACAGCTAATATTTAATTGATATCTGTTTTAAAACAGAGGCAAATTTTTATTTTCCAGTAGTCAGTATAATATACAAAAAACCTAAATAAATGTTTGTAAAAGTTAATTTCATTAAGAAATAATGTTAATGTAAGTTGTATGTGTAGGTGAGAACGGTTACCTAGCTAGGAGCGTGCGTACTTGAGGGCCTGCGTGAGGGGCTTCTCCTCCTTGAGCGACTCCTTCAGCACCACCTCGGAGTTGGTGAACGGAGGCGGAACCTCGTCTGACACTGACGGCTCTTCTACTTCCGGTGGCCTGGGGATGGTTATATATCCAATGGGAATGGTGACAATTTTTATATATATATATAAATTACATTATAAAAATCTCTAAACACACGCTTATTAATGTTTCAACAGATGATAAGTAATTGCTTATATTATACAACACTTTTATTAAACTATCTGTAAAAAAGTGGTTCTTAGCTTATGAACACAGGTTATTTATAATATGTAAAGATAATAGTGCCTGTAAATGTGTGTGTTTGTGCATGTTTGTGAGTGTGTGTGTGGGTGTGTGAATGTTGGCTATTTATTTATTTTTTATTTATTTCCTAGTGTTGCCTAGCGTCGAACGCTTGAGCGCTATGTTAGAGCTATTAAACCTTAACCGTTTTATACTCGAGGTTTTAACTACAACGGTTTAAGACCATCAAACATTATACATTTGTATGTACTATAACGCTTAGTAGCCTTTAGCGCTGTCTTAAAAGTTCATTAGCGCTCACTCAGCGCTTGAGCGTTCAACGCTCGTTTTTACAACACTCAGGGCCTTTCTCACCACCTTCAGTATCAGCTAGATATAATTTATCCATCGGATTGTTAATAGTTATTTTATCAGGGGGTTGTGAAAAAGGCCCTAATTGCGCCACTGCAACGCAAGCATTCAAACAACTACAATGCGAATTGGTGGATATTATAATACGTGCTTCAGATTTCGTCACTATTTTCTCCGTCACCGTCGAGCTATTGATAATTAGAAATCTGTCCTTCAATTTCTCTGTTAATTTTTGTCGATTACTTGGACTCCAGTCATTTGATCAAAAAGTTTTCGAAATTGTTATTTTCTTATTGGGTTTTTCAGATATCATTATTTTTTCTAGACGCATTTTTTCCTAAAAGAAGTTTCTTATACGAGGGGTGATCAAAAATTAGTGAGAACGACATATATACTCCTTGGTAAGAAAAAAAATAAATACTGGCAGGCATAGCTCAGATATTTGTAATATTAATAAAGAAAAAGTCTTCGATTCTCTATTGATTTTTTTTTCTGAATGTAGTCATTTGTTTGCTTCGTGTCGGAACGTGTTCTCGAAAATGGAGAAAAACGAAGTGCGAGCCGTTACTAAATACCTCTGTTTAAAAAAGTTAACGACGCAAGAGATTCACTGCGATTTGGAGGCAACATTAGGAGAGTCTGCTCCGCCGTATTCCACTGTCGCAAGGTGGGCTTCTCAATTTCGAGTAGGGAGAACGAGCACGGAAGACGAACATCGTTGCGGCCGCCCATCGACGTCAGTCACCCAAGAAAATGTTGTTAAAGTCGAGAAAATTGTATTGAGCGATCGAAGAGTTACCATCCGTTACTTAGTTCAAGAAACGGGCATTTCATATGGAAGTATTCAATCCATATTGAAACAATCTTTGAATATGAGAAAAGTCTCCGCAATATGGGTGCCGAGAATGTTAACAGACAGTCAGAAACAAAATTTGTTGATATGTCAAATGTCAAGTCAGAATCGACTTGACATTTCGAAGACATTGTTGGATAAGTTTCAAGAACATTCTGAAACTTTTTGTCTCGTTTCGTAACAATGGACGAAACATGGGTCCATCATTTTGATCCCGAGACAAAACAGCAATCTTCACAATGGAAACGGCCATCATCACCGACCCCGAAGAAGTTTCGTGCCGTGGCATCGGCTGGCAAGATTATAGCCTCAATATTTTGGGACTCAGAAGGGATATTGTTGATTGATTACCTGGAGCGTGGAACCACTATTACAGGCCAATATTATGCAGCATTAATTCCCAAGTTGAGGAATACCATCAAAGAGAAAAGGAGAGGGAAACTTCGAAGGGGCGTGCTGTTTCATCACGACAACGCACCCGCGCACAGCTCGGCAGTTGCGATGGCTGCCATTCAACAAGCTGGCTTCGAATTGGTTGACCATCCCCCTTATTCACCAGATCTGGCGCCTAGCGATTTTTATCTGTTCCCCAAATTGAAAGAATACTTAAGGGGAAACAGGTACGAAGACGATAACGAGGAGAGCTTTTTGCAGGACCAAGACAAAACTTTTTTTTTTGAAAGGGATTGAAGCCTTGGAAAAGCGCTGGACTCGGTGTGTAGAGAGACTCGGAGACTATGTAGAAAAATAAATTATTAAGTTATCAATAGTCATTATATTCTATCTCATTCTCACTACTTTTTGATTTCTCCTCGTATATACTCGATTTTTTTGGAAATTTCAAAATAACGAATTTAATAAATCACATTTTGGGAATGCACATTTTAAGAAACTAACGTAATGGTCCGAAAGGCCGTATCGGCAAGAAGGACTAAAATCGAACAGTTTTGGGTACATTTGCATATTGCTGACTGTACATTCATATATTCAAATAAATGTATAATACTACGCATATAAATATTTAGAAATAGCAATAAAGGTTTAATAAAGTTATAAGCATTAACCATTTAAAACTATACATGTTCTGGTTGTTACAAAAAATATGTTAAATTAAGCTATGTTAATTATATAATGCAGCCTACCCTGCCAGCAGTGCATGTTCACTTTTAACTTGTACACCTAGCACGGGAACAATTGGTAACGAATTTGTTTTTCTTATTTGGAAATAAATTAATTTTTCATGGTATGGTATAAGTTCAAACACACGAACACATGAAAGTGAATGGGGAATAGGTACACGGTGAATGAATACCCATGGTGGATACCCATTATATTGTATACAATAGAATTATCCCTATCAGTATAGTCACCTGTATCTCCTGGTGTTGGTGGGCTGTAGACATGCGAGGTGCTTCAGCAGGGTGTGTCTTGTGGGTGGTTCAGCGAGTCGCGACGCGGGCAGGTCCACGCAGAACTGCGTGCGGCTGTCCCCCAGAAACGACGCGCAGTACCTCTCCATTTTCAGTAGGAGCAGAAGGACGTCTTCTAGGTCTGCCTCGCTAAACGGAGGTAGAAAGGAGGTTGGGAGGCAGTTAGATTCACGTCTCACATGGTGGTAAGTGGCCAATAAGACAAGAAGAGACTAGGAGTACGAGTATACTACCGATTAAAGACCGACTGAAGCTTCGGCTTCGGCCACCATTTACCAAAAAAAGCACCTTCGGCCGCACATTCGCTTTCGTCAGAAATAGAAGCCGAAGGTTTGGCCGAAGCCGAAATTTGCATCCAGTTTTCCAGTCCGAAAACGAACGAACTATTGCGAATGACGTCAGCGCAGCGCGCGCGCGAGTCGTGCGCGCGGAATGGTGGCGGGGTAGTTGGATCGACCAGCACGAGACACCGGCGAGCCACACAAAACAAACAAAACAAGTTTGTGGACACACGTGTCAATTTGTCTATAAGGGCACAGACTCCTTCCTCCTCAGAGTGGTTTTCCATCGTTGGCGTCGAGTTCAAGGAGCAAGGGAATCGTAAGAATAGTCGTCGATTTGGTGAATAAAAAGTAATAAAATGATTACAGTTATACAATTATTATAGTAATGAATACAAAATATAAACTAAAATTACTAATTATGACACTCTACTATTCACGTAAGGTGACCTTCGGTCGGACACTACTGCCGATATTGTAAAGCTCTATTTACAACTCTCTTGAAAAACCTCGTAACGTAATAGAGTTCATAGAGCAGTTCTAGAGACACAATCTAGAGGTTCCCGGCATACAGCGGTTTATGAACTGGGCAGTGCGTCACAGTTTCTTTTAGAGGAAGTGCGGATGCATCATACTGCAGTGACGCGAGGTCCGCTTATGAAATTGTAGATATGAAATATGCATTTAATAATAGTTCATATGTGTCATTGTAGATTTAAAATTATAGAAGAACCTCAACTATTTATAGGACTTTCTCAAGTGTGCCACGCATTTTACGCCCGCCATGGAAAAACGGTCGCGTATTTGATGTAAAAATTTTTTTAGAGATTTGTCTTAAGTATATTCCGGAGTTTTGTGCGAACAGTTTCTGTTGAATCTCAGACAGATTACATTTAAACAATGTTAAACATTTTCACCTTAGCCACGACTTAGAATTGTCACATTTAACCTCCGTTACGCCGTAGCACGTCATCATGCACTCATTTGGTGCTTCCTTCGTGTGTCGGAGCACTATATAGTGCTCTGGCGCACGATTAGTTTGATTGACCTATTATACGATTTCTGAACGGTTACGTAAAAATTATAGTGCACTGCATTCCACGTAAAAATATCTATCTTTTTTAAAAAAAAAGTAACATTTACTATTTCGATTTTTGTATAAATACAATTCAATTTCATAAACAATTATTAAGTGCACTACTCGCGAGTGGAGTACGCGCGACATCGTCTGGCATACAAATGGCACGCTATTTCTGATAGCGCTCGACACTCGGCCAGTCAGAGGTTAAGATCCTAATAACAAATTAAATACTCGACTTCCATAAACTAAATACCATAGAATATTCGTAGACTATACTCGTAAAAATATTTATGGTATTTGATGATAGTTTGATACATTCAAAATCTTTCCTGAGCTGCCATCTAGCTACCATTAAATACAAAGAGGTTTGAAACATGTGTAACTATAGACAGATTAGAAAAATAAAAGAACAGAATAATTTTGAATTTTGTGGAATATTTTTTGAATCGTGTTTGACAATCTGTACTTGACAACAGTTCGCCCTTTAGATTATTATTTACAAACATTTCTTAAGCGTTTTATTACATTAAGATAATAAAAAAACCTTGCAATTTCATAATAATGGATGATACAGATCCGGCAGTATTTCATTTTGGTATTAATCCGACGGATGTGAATAACCATACGCCTTCTAATAACGATGTCATACAAATGGCAGATGAGGTCGAAGTAACTGATAGAAATGATAATAACGAAACGAAATCTTTGCCAAAAACGAGGAAAACTTCACGGAGTTTTACGGCAAAAACTGAAATTGCAATGGAAACGAAGTAAGCAATGATAGTTATTGTATAAAATCACATCAGTCCACTTCTGTGAAGCATTAGCACAGCTTATATGGCATTAGCCAACCGACCCTACGGACGGTTACTAATTTGTGTGCATTAGTACCTAAACGATAATTTGTATGCATTATCGTGGTTATGAACAATTTTACTCTACAATGTTATATTTGCAGTTGAATTCATCTAGAAGCCTATTGAATAAGTTGATAGTCGGCTGCATAGGAATTGGTATTTGCTCAAACACTCAATCGGGTGGGTGGTAAGAAGGAACAAGGCTAATCATTAGCATGTTATTTCTATAACACGTGCTTACAAAAATGGTCACTACGGACGGTCAATTTTCATCCGCCCTAGATTTTTTTACTATTAGACTACGATAAAGTGAAATATTGCTTAAAAGAATACTTTTACTTCCAGCACCAAAGCAACTACACCAGTTCCCAAATCCACGACATCTATCCCCAGTGCTACGCGTTCATTGCGCGCTGGCACTAGCCGATCCAGTCAATTGACAAGAAGTATTCTAAGAGTCAACACTCAACGGGTTTCCAAGAACAAAGCCAAGCAACTTATAAAGATTATAGCTGCTGGCACATTGGTGTCGAACCCGGTGGTTGTCAAGGATCAAAGGAATCGTCGACCGAAGCGATCTGTCCGCAAAATCCGTGGTGCAAATTCTTCAAACACTCGTAAGTCAAGAGTTAAGGCTTCTAGAATGGTCACTGCGAGTGAGTCCGGCTCCGAGTTAAATGTCTGTACGCGATGTGGACACTCATGCTGCACGTTGCGGCGTTTTAATTAATTTGCTTTGTTGTTTGATATTCTTAATTGATAGTTTTTTGGAGATTAAAAGTTATGAAAACAAAACCGTTAATTTCTATGGTGATATTTTTATTTGGGGTACCCAGGTAAGTTTAATAACACAATCGATTAAGTTTTTAATTGACATCAATATCAAATTTATACTTCCGTATTACAGAAATACAGAGAGGACAATATATGTTAGATAAACCTACATCAGCAAAGATAAATTACGACACGGAGTAGTGTTGAATCGAACGAAGTGAAGAGCATACTTAATATCTCTTTTAACCCCATCTCTTTCCGTAAAAGACGATTAATGGATAACAAAGTCGCTACAACGAGCCCCGAGGAACTACTCCACCTCTGACTCGCCAACTCGCTTGACCAGCGTGACGTGTTAAGGCTATACATCCCTCATGCACACGACAATGTGCATGAGGAGGCCCATGTTCACAAGTGGATCGTTGCGGTTCAGGTAGTTTCGATAAAAAAACATTACATTGTGAGTAACAGTATTTATTACCCCAAAAACAAACTACTAAATCAGTAATAAAATTAAGTACTGTTGTTTACTGAATAATCACACATTTGATATCTATACTAATATAATAAAGATGGAGTGCGAATTTGGTGAGTTTGTGTGTATGCGGAGGGTAATCTCCGGAACCACTGCACCTATTTGAAAAATTCTTTCACCATTTGAAAGGTACATTATTCCAGATGGACATAGGCTATATATTATGTGCAAAAAAATTGGCGGACATGCAACGCGTGCCGGCCACAGCTAGTACTTAATACAAAATGTCTTTGAATTTTTCGGGACGTTATAACATAGCTTATGTGAAAGAATTTTTTTTTTTTTTTGTAATGTTCGATAAGCATTTGCGTACTCTAGCGTGTAAGTTGACAGAAATACTCATCCGAGTATAGATCGGTTGGTACCTATAGATCGGTTGGTTGGTACCTGGTACCTATGGTACAGGTACCAACCTATCTAGATAATTTCGAATCCTGTAAAAACGGATCTTTCGCATAAGGATAGATTCTCGTTATGAGAACTTGTTCTTATGTGAATGATCCGTAAAAAGCACAAGAGTATGTACCGACCTGGCGGAGTAGAGGAAGTGCGCGAAGTGTATGTTGGAGACGCACCCGTCCCTGTCCTGGCTGTCGGTGCACAGGTCCGTCTCGCGGTAGTACATGTACAGGAAGTCGTTCAGTTGTTTGGCTATCACCGCGCAACGGTCCTTGTCGCACATCTTCTGTGGAGGACCCTGAACACACAACAAACTTAGCTATCGTTGTATGTTGTGACGTCTGTGCACACATGCACCGTTTATTAAATCTATACATATATTAATATCGTAACAGAGCAGTGTCTGTAGGTACATGAAAATGATATTTTTTGGAATTATGTCTGTCTATGTGAACGCAAACACCACCAGACAGAATTTAATAAAACTTGTCACAATTATAGCTTATGACTTGGCATAATTGTAGGATTTAGCATTTAGAGTATATTTTATCCCGATTCGTTACAGATTTCTCACGGGGATCACTCCAAAGTTCACGCGAACGAAGTCGCTGTCATCGCTAGTATATAATAATAGTACATTGTTACCCTAGGGGTGAAAGTGAAGTTATTTCAGTCCCGAGACTGGGTTTGGTGCCCGAGCGCAGCGAGGGCCCCAATAGGTCGAGGGACTAAATAAGTCCTGAACCCCTGGGTAAACACTGTTCTTTTCATTACGAATACAAGGAAAGTAATTTAAAAAATATACTCTTTAATTAATGGGTGCGTTTCTTTATGTTATTTCAATTTTACATCGCGCTGTAATGGAGTGGCTGTATAGGAAGTTAGATCATGGTTACATAGAAATGTGAAAATAGCTCTTTTTTTTTCTTAATTTTTCAGTTGTCTGTCAGTTGAAAACGCTCACCCTAGGGTGTATTGGGCTATTTTCACTTCGCTCCACAGGCAACTTCGGACCTACTTTCAGAGTATGAGTAATGAAAAGTATATTTTTGTCTGTGCTAATAATACATCATGTAACATGTAAATAATAAAGTATATTTTTGTTTGTGCTAATAATCTTCTTCTTCTTCTCAGCCCTTGGACGTCCACTGCTGGACATAGGCCTCCCCCATTGTCCGCCATTTAGACCTATCGGCAGCGACCTGCATCCAGCGGGTGCCCGCAACCTTTATGAGGTCGTCTGTCCATCTAGCAGATGGACGTCCTCGGCTTCGTCCGCCGGTACGTGGTCTCCATTCGAGAACCCTTCTGCCCCATCGGCCATCGGTTCTTCGAGCTATGTGCCCTGCCCACTGCCACTTCAGCTTGCTAACCCGAGAGGCTATGTCGGTGACTTTAGTTCGTCTACGGATCTCCTCATTCCTGATTCGATCACGTAGGGAAACCCCGAGCATAGCCCTCTCCATAGCTCGCTGTGCGACAGTGAGCTTATTTATGAGGCCCATAGTCAGAGACCACGTCTCGGTGCCGTAGGTCATCACTGGCAACACACACTGGTCGAAGACCTTCGTCTTCAAGCACTGAGGTATTTTGGACGAGAAGACGCTGCGTAGCTTCCCGAACGCTGCCCAGCCGAGTTGGATTCGTCGATTGACCTCTTTCTCGAAGTTGGACCTACCTAGTTGGACCGTTTGGCCTAGGTAGACGTACTCGTCAACAACTTCGAGAATCGAGCTCCCGACTGAAACTGGGGTGGGCACGACATGGACATTCGACACGATTTTCGTCTTGTCCATGTTCATTTTAAGGCCCACCTGTTGGGAAACTCGATTGAGGTCTCCGAGCATTGTGCTAAGATCCTCCAGCGATTCTGCCATGACCACGATATCGTCGGCAAATCGAAGGTGAGTGATGCATTCGCCATCAACGTTGATGCCGAGTCCTTTCCATTCCAGGAGCTTGAAAGCGTCTTCCATCGCATTGGTAAAGAGCTTCGGAGAGATGACATCTCCTTGTCTCACACCCCTCTGCAATGGAATCGGCTCCGTGCTCCCTTCCTGTACTCGGACTGACATGGTGGCGTTGTTATACAAACACTTCAACACTTCGATATACCGATAGTCAATATGGCACCGCTGGAGGGACTGTAGCACTGCCCAAGTCTCGATCGAATCAAAGGCTTTCTCATAGTCCACAAACGCTAAGCATAATGGCAAGTTATACTCCTCGGTCTTCTGTATAACTTGCCGCAGCGTATGGATGTGGTCTATGGTACTATAGCCTTTTCGGAAACCGGCTTGTTCGGGAGGCTGGAAGTCATCAAACCTGCGCTCGAGACGATTCGTGATAACCCTCGAAAACAGCTTATAAACATGGCTCAGAAGCGAGATGGGCCTATAGTTCTTCAACAAGGTCTTGTCGCCTTTCTTGAAGAAGAGCACCACCACGCTTCTGTTCCATGCCTCCGGCGTAATACCTTCGAGCAAGACGGAATTAAAGAGCTTCTGAAGGACTTTCAGTACCGGTGTTCCACCCGCTTTCAGAAGCTCTGAAGTGATTCCGTCTTCACCCGGCGCCTTGTTGTTTCTAAGCTGTTTGAGGGCCATCCTAATCTCGTACAGGCTGATGTCCGGGATGTCTTCGGTATAGTGTCGGGTCAACTTGGCTCTTGGGTCTTTGGCCAAGTTGCCAACAGGTTTAGCGACCGAGGTATACAACTGTCCATAGAACCTAATAATACACCGTGTAGAATGTAAATAATAAAGTATATTTTTGTCTGTGCTAATAATACACCATGTAAAATGTAAATAATAAAGTATATTTTTGTTTGTGCTAATAATACACTATGTAAAATGTAAATAATAAAGTATATTTTTGTCTGTGCTAATAATACATCATGTAACATGTAAATAATAAAGTATATTTTTGTTTGTGCTAATAAGACACCATGTAACATGTAAATAATAAAGTATATTTTTGTTTGTGCTAATAATACACCATGTAAAATGTAAGTAATAAAGTATATTTTTGTCTGTGCTAATAATACACCATGTAAAATGTAAATAATAAAGTATATTTTTGTCTGTGCTAATAATACACCATGTAAAATGATCGATATTTAGTTATGGTAATGTCTTTATTCTTGTGTTTGTTCCCTCATAATGTCGAACAATCAATGTAATTAAAATGCAAAATGCAAATGCATTACATGCATTATAATGAACTTCACGGGCACTGCACTGCATATATACAAGCAAAGAGGTGATTACTGATGGAAATAGTATGATATTTAACTCAAAATGTCTTAAATTTACGTTGGATACGCTAAATATAGTTCCCCTTCCAAATACTGTTGATAAGAACGTAACACAAATACAATATAACACCTGTGAATTCTAAATGGCTGACATTTGACGCAGAACGTCCCTAGAAAACGCTGGAAAAACCTAAAACTCGTAGAAAAAAAACGCCCCGTTCGCATAATGCGTCCTTCACATGATTGTACGTCATAATTATGAGAACACTATATTCTGTGACATTCTAGGAGTGGGACGGCAAAAAAGGTGGCAGAAGAACAGACAGTCCACCTGATTATATACATCATCCCGCGACATTCGCGATTCATGCCAACATCAGTCCAGAATGACAAAGGTTGACAGGGCACCCGATGCGCTGACCAAGGGAGTAGGCAGAATTTAATGCAGGGTGGGCCAAAGCAAACAATTTTATCCAGGGTGGGGCAAAGCAAACAATTTTATCCAGGGTGAGGCAAAGCAAAGAATTTTATCCAGGGTGGAGCAAAGCAAACAATTTTATCCAGGGTGGGGCAAAGCAAAGGATTTTATCCAGGGTGGAGCAAAGCAAACAATTTTATCCAGGGTGGGGCAAAGCAAAGAATTTTATCCAGGGTGGAGCAAAGCAAACAATTTTATCCAGGGTGGAGCAAAGCAAACAATTTTATCCAGGGCGGGGCAAAGCAAAGAATTTAATCCAGGTTGGGGCAAAGCAAAGAAATTTATCCAGGGTGGGGCAAAGCAAACAATTTTATCCGGGGTGAGGCAAAGCAAAGAATTTTATCCAGGGTGGGGCAAAGCAAAGAATTTTATCCAGGGTGGGGCAAAGCACACGATTTTATCCAGGGTGGGATAAAGCAAGCAATTTTAATCAGGGTGGGGCAAAGCAAACAATTTCCTTATAATTTAAATAGAAATGGTGTAATGCAGAAAGTCTGTTACTTGTTCTTCCCTAAGCCAGGCCTAAGGGGGGCAAGGCGCTGCCTACCTTTCGAGAGTAAGGAATGGATTTGGAGAAATGGTTGGGAAAATGGAAGGGATAGGATCGGATGGGAATGGGCTCGGGCATATCTCACTCACTACCAAAACACATACGTACATTGGGGAAATAGAATAAAGTGGGAAATGCAGAATCTACATTTCAAGGTAGTCTTCTGTGAGGAAGGGTAACGTGGCCAGTCGAGTGCGCCCAGCATTTGCTTTCAACTCTTGTTTGTTTGTTAGGAAAACAGTCTATGGGAGTTTGTTAACAATAACGGTTTCGTGACTGTCATACAACGCTGTTTCATATCTTGACGTCAGTTTTCACGGTTTTCTGCAGCACCGTGGCATCGGCGTGTGTGTTAACGAGCTCCCATAGCGGCCCATACAACACTGACGACCGTAGGTTTTCACGACTACATGCAGGATGCAGCAGTACCTGCACGTGGTGCGGCATGCGCAGCGCGGCGGAGGCGCGCCGCAGGAAGCGCAGCACGAGCGCCGCGTGGTGCGCCGCTAGCTCCGACCCGCACGACGAGATGCGCTTCAGCACGTGCGTCAGGTACAGCCCGAACGCGCGACGCGCCTCACCGTTACTATACACACCACAATACAACATCTTTCTTCACATTTTTTTTATAGAATAGAATATATGGATAGGTACACATATCCCAGTTTTTTTTCTGGGGCATTTTTTTAGATTTTTTAGAGCAGTGATAGTTTAGGGGTATCTATACTCGATACACATTCGTGTGAGAGTTCAAATCCTCGGCCCGTACCACTGACTTTTTCACGTAGGGATTTTTAAAAAATAACACTAGATCGGCGGTGAGAGGAAAGCCCCATTGAAACGTAATATTAAGTGAATCAGTCAAGAAGTCAATCGTGTCTCACGTGAGCGTCATCCCGTCGCTGATCTGCTGCTTGACGAGCTCCTTGGCGCGGCGCGTGTCGCGGTGCGGCGGCGCGGCCGGCTCGCCCAGGCTCACCGCCGGTGCTGTCGACGTGATGCTCGCCGCCTCGTACCGCTTCAACCTAACCACACGATACACGATTTATCAACAAGATGTTTATCTAAACGATTTTTGAAATTCTAAATTACAATTAATAGTAAATTCTTTATATTCGTAATTAGATTCTTTTTTGTGACATAATCTACCTTAAATAAGTTTTTATCCATGTTGTGCACCGCTATAATTGAATCGTTTATTTGCCTAAAGGGACTACATTGATATCCATTGACTACGACTTTTCAGAAAGTTAAAACTATGTACACGTCCCAGCCGAAAGTAATACACATCGACTATGATGGGCAAGCTTCGGTTTTGTAGAGCGTCGTCTCTGTCGTATAGGCACACGATAGAGACGACGCTCTACAAAACCGAAGCTAACCGATAGTCTCTTTCTAAAAGCCGATGTGTATTACCAAGCTGGGCAGAAAACCGTTAATCCGTTACTCGTTAATTAACGAAGTTAACATATTGCTTAACGATTTAACTTTTAAATTAAAAAAAATATATTTAAGGTCTTCTTAACTTCCGTTAACTTTAGTCCGTTACATTGGTTGGTTATTGTATGTTTGTTTGAATTGCGCACCACGTTTGCTACCACGGCTGTATGGGCTCAGTTCCCTTTGCCTTACCATTAATGGAAGAATTAAAACAAAAAAAAAAAATTTTGATATAGCAATTAAACAACTTTGAACGGTTTAAATCGTGTATATTTAACATTATTTATATCCCGACGTTTCGAACACTTTGCAGTGGACGTGGTCACGGGGTGACTAATTGATTTTATTTGTCACTTGAGTTATTAAGAAATTATTTGAACTACCGTCTGAATTTTTTTTTTAATCATAACATTCCCTATGCACGCAGTATTCGCTCACGGTGTCCAGAGGTCTTGCAGTATTGCGTTGGTCATGGGATTTAATTAAAATGACAAATGAAAATGACAAAAAGTTGAGCTATCAATAACACGTTCTTGGTAGTTTTTCGCCTCGCTTTTAGAGCCGTAATGCTGCATATCTATATTTTGGTTGATCGATGGGTAAATAATATTTGGAGGTAGAGTATTTTCGATGTATGGTGTACGATATAGCTTCAGAATGTGCGATAAATAACTTATATTGTCTTCCATACTATTTATATTGAATGATCACAAGAATTAACTAAAAGTATACGTTTCGTGGGGCTGACAGTGAGGCTATACGTAAAACAATGTACGCGTTCTGCGTGCACTGTGGCAACATTGTGTCCATAGAAATAAGCTGTAAACACGTGTTACAGGAGTGCATCGTGTGTGGTACCTCTCGGGCGTGTCGGTGAGGCTGCCCGCGGCGTCCGCGTGCCGGAAGTGCGGCAGCACGTGCGAGTGTACGAGCAGGTTGTAGTTGTGCGGCACCACGGGGTATGCGCTCGTGTTGTTCAGTGACGTCGAGCACACGGGCACGCCGCTCACAGGGTCTGATAGGGGAACACATACATAAGTAAGGCTGCTGATCCTAGAGGCTAGGGTAGACTACAGCTAATTTACCATGGCGCTTATGACAGTTGACAATAGTGCTTGGAAACAGTTTTAAAATTTATCGATAGAAAACAACGGTCTTTGTACCTACTCTTAAATGTCCTTTCTATAATTTGGAGACAGTGTAAAAAGATATATTTATATATATGAGAACGTGTAAAGGAAACCAAACACGTGTACACACTAGTGGCAGTTTATTAATGCGTCCACTTCGGTAGAGGACTGCTAGTGACTGACTGTATAATCCATTTGTACCGACAACGAAGTCATAAGAATTATACTGCTGTTGCTACATCTATACATAATTGTTAGTAACTGCTCGATTGCTAGTTAAAGTAAAATAAAACATTAATCAGAATCACTCATAGATCCCATACATTATAATATACGTAGACATAAGAAAACAAAATTGTCATAATTAACCCAAACATGTATAATGTATATCATATCCAATGTGATATATAATATACTAACAAAAGTCCGCAGACGTTGTCCTGCCATAGAAGTTGATAGAATAGAGAAGATAGAAGTTGTCCTGTGCTGCAGCGCCATCTAGTGGCGATTTACAATAAAATCGATAGCTCGAAAATATTCTTCGTGCTCAAATACCTATGTATACCAATTTTCATGGCAATCGGTTGAACGGTATACAAGTTGATGTGCTGCAGCGCCATCTAGTGGCGAATTACAACAAAGTCGATAGCATAAAAACCTTCTCCATCAAAAAATAAATGTGCTAACTTTCATGGTGATCGGTTAAACGGTGTCGAAGTCTATTAACATCAGATATACCAACATCCACATTTATATATACTCATATAGATTGAAATGTATATTTTAAAAAAAACATATAATATCTTATCAGATTTTAATATAAATTGAAGTATAGTAATAATTTGTTTACACTGAACTACCAATATTTACGAAACTTGATAGGCGTCTAAACATCAAAAGCCATCATACAGTGCGGCGAGTTTAGTTACCGCACTTTTAGTTAGGACGGCAGATTAGTCTTCATTCCAATGCAAGTACAAGTAAGAATAGTGTTGTAAAAACGAGCGTTAAGAGCTTGACGCTAGAGCGCCGAGGAAGCGCTAATTAGCTTTTAAGACTAGCATTAAAGGCAGTGAACGTTATGATACATTTTTTTAATGTGTAATGGTTTTAAATCCCTGTAGTTAAAAGCTTGAGTCTAAAACAGTTAAGGTTCAATAGCATTAACATAGCGCGCCGGCAGTCGAGCGCTTGTTTTAATAACACTAAACCCCACAGCCCACTGGGGCCGTAGTATTGGCTGTTTGACCATTAGGATCATAATTTAAATAGACCAAATCTCTTTTAGATTATTTTGCTAGGAACTGAGTTTAAGTTTAGTAACTTTTAATCTTTTCTTCTTTCATGTTATAAAAGTAGGCAAATTTTGTTCCTGCTGTTTTGTGTTCGTCCTTATTAATGTACACTATTGTTTATGAACGTTTGCCTATGTGTAGTTTAAGCACATATAAATGTATGAAAATGATTCAGAAGATTTTTTTTATGCCATGCGGCGCGGTGGTGTCCGCCGTAATATGCGCGAGCCTTTATTGTTGTGTTTTTGGTGTGTAATAAAGAGTTTTATCTATCTCACCAAGATACTGCGAGTACTTCTGCCAGGAATTCTGACTGGGGAATATCCTGACGTAGCCGCCCCTCCTGGTGTACTGGGCCCTGACGGCCCTCACAAGCCGCAGTTCCTCCCCAGTGAGCGGGCCCGCAGTGGGCAACCCGCCCACTGGGGGCGCAGTACCGGGTTGGCCATTAGCCTTTCGAAGGCAAACGTTTTCTGCTGAGTGGACGCGACGACACTGAAATGAAATTGCAATGGTTGAAAACGTGTATAGTGAATAAGCATAATATTGTGTAGGTATTTACTATGGTATATTGGAGTTATATCAGACAGGTGATTAATTGAACGGGAAATATCCTCTAACTTACTGGTTAAACACTTAAATAAACTGGATTAGTTAGTTGGGAATGCGGGAAACCACTGGCGAAGATCTAGCACAGGAGACAAGATTCACAAAAACCTCTAGCATGAATAACTAAGATTTTTGTGCGTCCTATATCCTGTGTTCGGTGGTCGAGAGTCGTTGAACGACGGCGCTAATTTTTTGTGTTAGCTTTTATACTATTCTTCTAAATGAAATGTCAAAAGTCAGCATCGATCCGCATGCTATTAAAAATTATGCAGGATGTCAAAAATTAAAAAAACCGTTTTGTAGCGAAATATCTCCTAAATTAGTCTTATGTTAAAAATGTTTATATTATAATTTTGCACAAAAATTTCGTAGTACGAGTACTTTTTTCATAGGAATAACCGCTGGTGAGATATGGCGATGTTCAGAATTGTAGTTTTAAAAATATATGAATTTTCATATATTTTTTAAAAATGCTCACTTTTCCACACCACCTTCCAGGAAAAGTACTTGGCGTGTTTTTTTTAAATGTACGCCCTTTTGACGATCTATGCTGTTCAAACAAGAAAGTAATCTTGTAAGATTCCATTTGGTTTAATTAATCTTGAAAAAAAAATAGGTAATCATATTTTTTAGCAGCGTGCGATCGATGGTGACTATCGTTATATTGATTAATCCTTTAACATTGATGTTAAAGGATACATTTCATATATACTTCCTGACATATTTGTAACTTCAACATATAAATACAATAAAACTACAAGAAGTTTGAAGGTCTTAAAATGACACGCTGTCTTGTGAGTTGGTGAAGCACTCTTTTTAGGGGTTATTTAGGCCCAATGGCGAGCAACAAAGTGGCGAACCTTGCGAGAGGCCTATATCCAGCAGTGAAGAGAAATAGACTGATGGTATGGTAGGTGGAAACGACTTGAAGAAAGTCGCCGGTGGAGTGGTTGGATTAGAACAGCAGAAGGCCGTATGGTGGCGGTCCTTAAGATAGGCCTATTATCCAACAGTGGAGAGATACAAATTGATGGTACGCTATGGAATAGTTGGAAATAGCAACAGCGTCGGGGCTTTAACGAAACATTATCAACATTAAAGTGTCAGCCTGGTTGCGTATCCGACCGTCCAGCCGCCCGCAGTCACAGCCGGTCGTGCCTCTACACTACCCTTACTGGACACGGACCTTTTCACACACATCGTCTTGTGTATGAGGGATGTATGGCATTAAAATGTGATGCTGTTTGGCATGGTTGACCAGTCCACTACAAGAGTACACTACAAGAGAGGTGATGTAGTTCTTCAGGGCTTGTTATTCCTTAGTCGCCGTTTACAATACCCATGAGAAGAGATGAGATAGAACTATCCTAAAGCCGCACCGCCAGACAGTGTGATAATATGGTAAATAACAGTACTCACAGCTCCGATCCTCATCTTGAGTGAGTTGGACTGAGCAGCCATTTCCACTTTGCAAGGCACCGCCGGTAGTCCCACTAGTGTCAACGTGTCCGCCAATAGAGCGGACTTGACGCGAGCGTCCAGTGGACTTTCACACGCTAAACTGTACACATATGTTGCATTAATCTATATGTAGTTATATATATATATGTCGGTCTATAGTAGCGACTGAAAGATGACGTTATACGTATGTTTCATTATATCATACTAAAAGTCGGTAGTAAATGCTTTCCGATTATAATTAAGGTTCAAATTAGAAAACACGCATTCGTAGGACACTATAGAGGGCGCTAGTATCGAAGGAAAGATAGGTGGCACTGAGTTGATAAAAATGGTGCAAATCGTCAATCGCACCTAGCGCCCGCTCATTGGTAGTGGATAGACTGATTATAATTACCCGTGATCGGTAAGTAGACGCGCTGTTGAGTAACGAACCAGCATCGAGTTAAGATCCAATGAGTAGTGCGGATTATACTCACCGTTTAATGAGTATTGTCTACAGTGTCAACGTTAATTCTGAGCTAAAACATGACGAGCGGGCAGTCTCGGATCGAGCAGTAGTCCAGTCAACGGTATGAAGTCGGTGGTGTGGTGGTTTGTCATTGTGCTTGCACTAAGATAAACGAGCAAACTAAAGGTGAGTGGTCACTATTATCTTCCGAAATTGAAACATTTTTCGAATTTTGTATGCTCCTCAAGCAATAATATGAATGTCCCTTTACTAAATGACGCAGTTACTTTGTAAGATTCTTGTTTGATTTGCATTGCTTGTTGTATTGGTTTGAGTGGAGACGAGGTTGGTTGGCAGGTGAGTGTTCTAACTGAAATATCTTTGGAAGTTGAAGTGTTATCGATGTAAAAAATATATAATTTAATAGAGAAAAGTATAATGTATTGACTATGTAAATCAAACGAACATATTAGTGGGTGTAATTATAAATTATAAAAAAAAATATATAAAGTATTATAAAATTTTGATACTAAAATTAATACTTCTCTATGTTTTTCTAACTTACTGTAAAAACAAGACCGTTAAGGTACCTACCTACTTATTTTATGTACTCATTCAACAATTTTTGAGCTGTTCTAAAAACGACATCAAGGTTTATATCTTATGTGTACTACATTATGAGTTATCGTTGCTTGAACTACGTGCCTCCAAAACCGAGGGAACCAATTTGAGCAACTTTTACAAATCTATATTCACTACTAGCAGTGGCCACGATTTCGTTGGCGTGGTCTTTGTGATTTGCTATATTTTTTTTTTTAGAATAGATGGCAGACGAGCGGGCGGACCACATGATGGTAAGTACTCACTGTCGCCCAGGGACATCTGCAACATCAGGGGGCGTGCGGGTGCGCTACCGAACGCGCAGAATACTGTTCACAGCTCTCTTGTAGAACCCTATATCGTTGTGTAAAGGAACATGATACATCCTTAGTCTTTTTTACTCACCAAAAAAAACTTAAGTAAATTCGCAAAAAATATAACACGTGATCGCGAAAAACACACGCATATGTGTGCGTGTGTTTACATAATTAATTTTAACATTGACGGCATAAAAATTAAGAATGTAAGAAAATCACAAGATATTGTTACCTGGGAGATAAATTGATTTCTAGAAGCCACGGCTTCAACATGTCGTCTATTAGTATGTCGTAGCCAAAAAGTTCTGTGAAAGAGAATAAAAGGAATACTTAATTAAATCAATTAGCCTCACATATTTATTCCAATGACATTTTATGACAGTATATTATGAGATTATAATAAAAGAAAAATTGAAATTTCGATTAAAATGATTGCCAGTTGACCGTTGAAAGTGGTCCATGTGGCATTTCACACATTTTAATACTCTTAATACATTCTAAAAGCGAAAGATTTTTTTTTTGAAAAAATAACATCCCACAATTTGTGATAATATTTAACAATTAAATAATGCGCAGGATAATGTACAGAACATTCACATTGTACATTATAGAAAAAAATGTGCATACAGAACTGTTCACAAGCCGTCATGTTACATTTATATAAGAAACAGCTCGTCCATAATACTCACTGAAGCAGTTGAAGAAATTGATCACGAACACCCAGCATTGATGCTGACTATAAAAACTGTCTGTCTGTCCGTCAATGTCTGCAATACTCACCGAAGCAATTGAAGAAGTTAGGCACGAACACCCTCGCGGCGGCCGTGATTGTCTGAGCTGGGGACAGGATCGATTTTACCACCAGGTCTTCAATGCTGGCCATGAGGGCCGTCGTGTCCCGCCCTTGTTTCCGCAGGTGGCGCAACAGGGCTGACAGAGTCCACTTATGACCGACATTGCCAGCATTTGGGTCGTCGCATCTGACAATAAAATTGGTCGCGAAATTAGTGAAATTTATATAAAACAACGAACAACCTAAAACTACCAAGATGAAACAATGAAGACTTTCTCTGTCTTAATATATTAGCATTTATGTACAATATGTATAAATATATAATAATTCATGTATATATGTATGTTATATTTTGTATACTATAAATATAGTTATAATTGTGTCTTCAAGAGAGCTGTGAATAGGATTTTGCAAGGTCGGCGGCGCGCCCGCATACCCCCTGGTGTTGCAGGTGTCCATGGGCGGCGGTAACACTTACCATCACGTGAGACCGCTTGCTCGTCCGCCCTCTTCTCTATAAAAAAAAATTGATAGATATTATAAGTAAATATAAAATTTCTGTACACTGTACCCATCTCATACATACCTGATCACTGTCGCCGGGATTGGTGGAAAAAATCTCCTAAGGAGATAAGCGACTATTGTACATCGTATTTTTAATCCATTTTTATGTAACACAATTATTTTATATATGCGTGTGTAATAAAGTACATAAATAAATATACCAGTTAGGAAAATCGTGCTGGCAAGTTTAAAGAGAAAAGTACGATAGGTCAAGCTAAAAGTATAAAATAGTACATTAGTATAGAAATTAGAATTTTGAAAATGGATCTTTTGCTTGTCAAACGCCATTAAATTTTCAAAGCTGTCATTTGTTTTTTATACTATTTTACACGATCACTTGCGGGTAAGGAGCTTTGAGATTGAATCCTCACAATTTGAGCGAAGATCAAAAACACTGCCGCGTGGAATGGTGTTTTGGAGACACAATTCCACGCGACAGTGGAGTGCTTTAAAAATTCGACAATAGTCAATCAAATGCTGTTTTTGATGGCAGCGTTGTTTTGACAGGTGATGAAAGCTGGATCTACTGCTATGAGCCTGAAACTAAGAGGCAATCTGCGCAGTGGGAAGTTGCTTTCGAAGAGTTGCCGACGAAAGTGAAGAAGAAAGGAAGGAGTGCTGAAAACAGGATCATTGCCTCCTCCTTTGGCAGTTCGGGCCACTTTGCTAGTATAACTTTAGACAATAAAAGAACAGTAAGAGCGTACTGGCATGTGAACAGCTGCTGCTTTCTGTTTTGGAAAAAGTCAAAGAACGACGCCCACCAAGCAGAAAAATCCTCCACCACGACAATGCTCCAATGCTCCAGCTCACTCCGCTAGACAAACGAAGCAATTTTTCAGTACTGCAAATGTAGAGTTAATGGCTCATCCGCCATACAGGCCCGAACTTGCGGCCTATGATTCTTAAAATTAAGGATAAACTCAGAGGAATACGTTTTATGAATCCTGAAGAGGCAGTAACAGCCTTCCAAACGGTTGCTGAAGGGGTGCCTGAAGAAAGGTGGGCTAAATGCTTCACACAATGGTTTCATCGCATGAAAAAGTGTATATATTGTCGCGGAGAATAATTAGAAAAATAATAAAACAACTTCGACCTTCATACCAGATTCCATTTTTGAGATTCTAAAAACTTTCAGTGTCACCCACGTATTATTAGGAGCTGAAGTATCTAACACGCTATTGGGTTTTTCCGCCCATTACAGCCATGTTTAATCCCTTCGCCCACCCTAAACCAAAATCTGTAATATCATTTCCCCCCATAATAGCCCCATAATCAATTTCTGTATTTGGACTTCTCTGAAAACCAAATTGAGTAAAAAATAATTCTGGATTTGGTCTGCTCCAAAACTAAATGCTGGATCAGGATTCCCTGAACCAAATTCCGAATTGCGACTCTCTAAATTCAAGTTCTGGTAATTCAATAGGACTCCCCAAAAACTATATTCTGTATTTGGACATCCCTAAAACCAAATTCTGGATTTAAACTTCCCAGAATCAAATTTTGGATTAGGACTCTCTTAAATCGAATTCAGTATTTGGATTTCCCCAAAACCCAATTCTGGACTAGGACTCCTCAAAACCAAATTCTTGATTTTAACCCTTTCTGTGAAAGGACATTCTGAGTACGTGCCTGTCCTTAATTACATTCTTTTGTTATACAAAATTCTTTAAAAAATGTTAACGAACTTTTATTAAATATGTGTAAGTTGTCAGCGTCTCGGATACATTTAGCACACATCTACGATTTGTTTGAAACTGTTTTTTTCTATGTAATACCAATACGTTAAAAAATATATAGTAAAACGTTAAAGGAAACAATAGTTCAACAAACACTCACTTGATATAATCCGTATGGTACTTATTAATGCTGTAGTTGCACAAATGCATGCATGGATTCCACAAATTCTTGTTGGTCTTATCGTACTTGACTGTGGCAAATCTGACCAATCCCTCCTCGTAAAGGTATATCAGTAGTGGGTCTATGGACGTGACACACACGTATAGACGCAAGTCACATTTGTGTCCACCGATGAGAAGTGGTCTATCAATATATTTTGCTACCACCACATTTTCGCCTTTTGGGATTTGTTCCGGCTAAAATTTAAAATATTAGATTAGGTAGTTTTCGAAGAAATGTATTTATTGCCAGCCGTGTGGTGTAGGATATAGGATATCATCACCCCATCTTTTCCCGTGGTTTTCGTGACAGGCGGGATAACAAAGCGGTTACCACAAACCCGGAGAGTGACCTCTAAAACCTCTGAAACCTTTACCAGAACCTCTAAAAGAGTGGACTTGCCAACTCGCTTGGCCAGCCACGCTTTAAGGTTTAAGGCCATACATCCATCATGCACGAGACAATGTAAATGAGAAAGCCCATTTACATCATGTAAATCAGGTGGATTGTATGCTCGTCAGCCGCCTTTTTTTATAATAAAAAAAGCACATGATAAAACATACCGTGTTGACAATATAAATCCCTCGTCCCCTACTCGAAGCGGCCGGCTTAACAATCCATGGTCCCTTAGTCCTATAATGCGTTGAACACAGCTCTTTGTACTCCACCGGCATTAGGAAGGTGGTCGGGATGAAGTCGAAATGTTTTAGACCTCGGAAGTATTGCATCTTTTCTATATTCTTAAACAGTTTGTCCTTGCGAGTGAGTTCGTACGATCTGTGGATAAAAGGCCATAGAACAACTTTCTAATTTTTTCTCTAAATATAAGAGGGAATTTAAAGATTATCTATGGTTCATTAATTTGCTTGGTGATTCTTTTCAGATCGCGTAGACCCCCCCTCTCGCTTACAGCACAAACAAACACGCATACACATTCTCGCGCGCACTCCCTCATAGGGAAGTCTAAAAATTAGCGCTGCACTTGTGGCTACCGTCAACTGAATTGACATTAATTAAGTTTTTTCTTTGTGTTAATTGGGTTTTTATTTGTGTATGAAGTGGCAATAAATGTTTTTCCTTCTTTCTATCATATTAGCTAGTTCTTTAAGTTTGAAGACATATTCTTCAAACTTATTCCAATTGATTATAGCGCAATTAGACGTTTCTGTGTTTTGTAACGTCTTGCTAGCGATACGGGTCGGTATAGACTAACCGAACAGCGCGAGGGTTAGGAGCTAAGCGGTAAGTTCCGGTACGCACCAACGGACAGCTTATTTGTGGAGCTAACCGTAATGTTGTAAAAACGAGTGTTGAACGCTCGACGCTCGATCGCTGATTGAGATCTAATAAACGTTTAAGACTATTATTAAAGGCTGGTGACGGTTATAGCTCATTTTTTTAATGTTTGGTGGTCTTAAACCCTTGTAGTTAAAAGCTGGAGTCTAAAACGGTTAAGTTAACGGATCAATAGCACCAATAGCACAACAGCACTTGAGCGCTAGTGTTCAGCGTTCGTTTTAATAACCATAGCTAACCGACATTTTTGTGCATAGTGTCTTCTAACAGAGGCTTCTAATGCCCAATTAAAATCAGTCTCACGTCCTACATAATAGGAACGAGATGTTACAATAAGTGCACTTACCTCGGGAAATGATTAACTCGTTGATAAGGCGACAGCCCCCGTAATACGTCGGGCTTAGGGTGTAGACCTGACCAAAGCAGGTTGAAGTCTTTCGAATCGGGCACTGTCTCCTGAAGACCATGAGCTTGCAACAATCGATGCAGGAGTTTCGTCTCGGTGTTCACTAATTTGTACGTAATCTTGAGGATACGGGCTGGCATGTTACTGCTCTCTAGTACCTGGGAGATACTAAAATGTACAGCGTAAACGATTCTGTTCAAGTTAGACAAAAGGGTCATTTTCTTCTTAATGTCCTAGTTAACTGTATATGATCGCATGGTACCAATTACATGAGGCGGGCCACATTTCTTGACTGAACATTTATGCAAGATGGCGTTCCTTGACTTAGAAATTACGTGAAGGGGTGTTTCTTGATGAGTCAAACGCGCCTTGGTCCAACAGAGCCATTATACAATACAGAACAATTAAAGGACAAAACTACCTAATTTCGACCACCTTCTTCGTTTTCAATTGATTAAATTTAAATAGATATTAGTTAAACAAATTCACTGGCCGAATTAAGAAAGGGGGTCAGAATTAGGTAAATTTGCGATAACTTCACAGTTTAAATAACACTGATAGTTTTGACAGTTGAAATCATTTTTTTCTCAACGTGAACAACAATGACTTCTGTACAGAATCTGTCGGTTTATTTGTCGGTGTATTCGTGTCAATTAATTATGTAGTTAGTAAAATATGGTCCGTTTTCTAAAGCAGTTTTCTCAGGCGAAGCCACGAGCAAAGGCTAGATGAAGGGCAAAAACTTCGTTAGAGCACAAAACTAAGGCTGAGTAATGATTAAAAATCTTGACAGAAATATATTAACTGTGGTTCCTTAGTATAGAGTACGCAAGGTTCAAATTTCACTGTTTAAACATATGGATATGACAAGAAAAATAAGACATTGAGCACAAACACTGTAGCGGTATCGTTTTGTGTATTTGTGTGCCAAGTTCTAAGTGATATTCTTTATTGAATAATTAATAAGACCCCACTTTACCTTGACGTTATCGACTTCTTTGACTAGTCGGTGGTCGGAGTCGTCGCTGTCAAACGCCGGGGACAGTGAGCGCACTATTTGTGTGTTCTTCTGCTTTTTCTTGCCTTTACATTTCTTGGCCTTTTTCTCATCTCTTTCTGGAATAAAGAAAAAATGGTTTTATAAATATCTTGCAGTAGATATAGTGCCACAAAGTTATCCGACCCGGTGACAGCGTCGCTGCTATCGAACTTAGTGTTGTCATTAAATAAAATGTATCATTATTGGGAGTAAACAATATTTGTGTATTATGAAAATGCAACGTTATTTTGTTTTATATGTAGACAATCTGGTCTATTTAAAGGTTATAGTAATATTGAAGTGAAAGTTTAGATAAAAACACTGGGATCATGCATCATTCGTTAGTTATTACTTGGCTGTTGTAGCTAAATAGATGAAGTAGGGATTAACAAAAAACAGACACAAGTAAATTTGTGGAATTAATTATATGCTTTTACAATAATTACGTTCATCTAAGTAATCATATATGCTGCTTAGAGGACGGACTCCAGGAATTCCTGTACTGCCAGGGCCGTAGAACACATTCAGTTCATCATCAGAGTCGCTACTTTCGCTTTCACTATCCCTCCCAAAATTGATGATGAAAGGTTCATCTAAATAGGCATATTTTTTTCTGTATACATTTTCAATTTTGACATGATCGCGATACTTTTGCCATTCATCTACTGTTATTTTATCAAAGGCACGTGCAATCAACTAAGACATTTCAGCATTTGATTTGCCAATGGTTTGTTTTGCTACCTTTCGTTTCATGGGTCTCCAAATAATTTCGATAGCGTTGAGATCACAAGTCGTAGCACTGTATATCCATTATCTTTCAACAATTTATCAATTTCGTATTCAAGTGGCGGTTTGTGGCTTTTAATTGAGGTTTTGTATAATTTGTATTGTATTCCACATTATTTTCTGAAAGCAATTTTTGCATATCACCTTTATTGTAATTTAAATTAGGACATTTGTCTGTGCAAATAAGTGCTGATAGGGGGCGTTATTCATAACAATTAAGGTTTTCTGATGTAAATTAGAAAGCAATTTATCGGTTACCCATTTGTTAAAGTTGGTATTATTCATTTCCTCGTGATAATCACCGCTTTTTGTGTTTCATTTAAAAACAAGTAATGCATTCTCCACAAAACCTGATTGTCCACCCCTCCATCTGTTTCCTCTCGAAACAGGATTCAGAACACCATCAACCTCGTCACTTTGCCGACAACGTCCAGCTTTGTTCGACGAGTGGATGTAGGTTTCGTCTAAATATACAACAGGTTTCTATTCACCGTGTTCATTTTCCTTATTTTTTTGCAAATAAGTTGCCCTTCACGCAGATATATCATTTAACACATCCCAGCCGAAAGTAATACACATCCACTATGACATAACGGCATACGACAGAGACGACGATCTACAAAACTAGCTGATAGTCTCTTTCTAAAAGCCGATGTGTATTACTTTCGGCCGGGAAGTGTACGTTCAATAAGAACTTTTCTGTTACATTGTCTTCTTGTACCGAAATCTAATTTTACGTAATAGTTTACGGAGAGTTCCGCGGCTCCCTTTAAAATTGAATTCTTCACGGAGAACATTAAAAAAGTAAATTTGGTATAGTGGGGATTTCCTTCTTCATAGAGGAAAATTCGTGTTTTTTCTTCTTATGACAAAATTATAAGGTCATAGCCACCAACTTCTATCTTCCATTTTGTTCTTGTTCTTTTTTTCAGGAGTTTATTTTTGGAATAAAAAATTACTCTCTACTGAGTTTAAAATTAAATACAGTCTTTTAAAATATTGTTATAAATTAAATAATAAATCTTATTGATTGATTAAATAAAAATAATAAATGAACACCTGAATTAAAGATAAGTTTCAAGTTGAATATTACCAATATTATATTTAAAAAAAAATCAAGAAAAATAAGTCCATATAATAAAAATGTTTGGGGTAATTTATATGCCCAGCAACTGGCAACACCAAGCTGTAGCGGCAGCTACACGTTCATACATCTTTTCCAATTAATGGTGCTTGAAGACGTTTTTCTTCCTTCATAAAAGATAACACTTGTAAAATAATATTTCGCGCATCACTTTTTAATGCTTTAGTTCTGCAGCTAATGCCACAAAATAAAGATAAAAACACAAACCACATAAGATGACAACAGAGATGACAGATGACATTTCAAAATGGCGACTGTAGTTCCAGTTTTGGCCACCGGCTCAGATAAGTTTTGGTAAGGGTTGCATCCGATTTATAAAAATCTAATAAAACAAATCAAGTGTGAGAGACGATGGCATTAGGGGTTTCGAAGCTTTGTTGCTATGCGTATATTTTTGCATGTGCATGCGTATCCATATTCCCTACTTCCATCCTAACTAATCCATTCGCGCAGGGAGTTATTATTGTGTGATGAAGTTTTTGTGGGATTTATGTGGGATGAAGTCTCAAACCTCATCGCATAATATCTACCCTTAATCCCATCACATTTCATCTCATCGAGTAGAGAATATAATGGGATAAAAGAAATCTCTTCCCATTCCATCCACCCGGGGAAATATGGGCAGTATAATGAGATGAGAAAAACTCTCCATTCTGTTATGAATAAGGAGTATTCGTTTATCATCATCTTTCCGAATCCATACTAAATCTCTAAAAGTAAACGGCATCGCTTACTTTCTGTCAACGTTTTCAGTCATTCTGGACTAAAGATGACATATACATGCCACTTTATGTATATATCTTTATGTATCTTTATGTTAGACATATAAAGATGGCATGTATCGCAATGCTTACCACCAAGTGAACTCTATGCTCGTTTGACATCTTCATTCTATATAAAAATATCTACACAGTTTCTTACTGTGGCTTGATGTCTTACAAGATTCAAATACGAAAATTTGAATTTTCGAAGTTCTGTAGAGAAGCGTCGTTACTTACCCGATGATTTGCGTACATGTGGTCAATACTACCATGCCATACCATCAGCCTATGTCGCTCCATTATTGAATATATTATAGATCTCTCCCAAAGCTCGCCTCCACACACGATCTTCGGCTCTCCTCATCCAGCCACCAGCGGCAAACTTCTTCAAGTTGTCGGTCCACCTGGTCGGAGCGCGTCCCACACTGCGCTGCGTTATGTTCAATACTAGAGACGAACTTTATTTTATGCGGACAATCATCGCCGATTTTTTTTAAATTTTAAATATGAAACTCATAAACCTTTTCTTAATATAATCAAATTTTAAACGGAAAAACATAAGTAATTAGAAACAAATAGTAAGAGGGTTGTGAGGTTGTTTTTTGTATTTTTGGTCTTTTCGGGAGGTAGCTAAAAGGCACTGTAAAGGCTGAGAAACGATGCTATATGGCATGATATTCACAATCACATTCGTCCTCGTATTTACAAACAGTTGTAAAAACATTTGTAAACAGCGTCTTGTGTATCTAGCCTTTCAATATTCAGTCTTCGTGTTAATTTTACGATCAGTGTTAACTTTCGAGACCACCCACTGGCATGTACTTGAAGTATGTCAAAGAATGATAATGTAGTATGTCGTGTCTATATCGCTCAAGGCCGTTAGGACAATGGGGGCGCTTGATGACTTCTTGCCCTTTCTTGTTGAAAGGACCCTTGTTGAAAAAATATGTTATGTTATGTTAATGCCTATGTTAATCAAAAGTTAATGAGTTACCAAATGGTCTAAAGACATACCTACCTTTAGCAGATTGTGAAGGCGGCGGCTCTTCGGGCAGTTTAATATTAGCTGTAGTATTCTCTATATTCAAATGTTTCTTCAGCGTTATCTTGCTAAGGTCGTTGAGCACGTCTTCGATATCCCTCTTATGTTCGGCCGACGCTACTGCCTCGTGGCCCTGTTCCTCCACAGAAATCGTTTCGGCGATTCCGGTCTCACTCTCATGTCTTACAACATATGCTTGACTAGCAAATTTGGTACTGTTCCCAAAAGTTTCCATGACTTCGTGCATTACATTCTTTGGTCTCACACTGAAGGAATGCGGCTCTGCAACTAATCTTCTCGCCATATTCTTAGCTTTGTTTAGTAGGATCGTTGTACCTGTATTGTTCCCTACAGTTTTCGTTGTGGACTCCATCGAAGGAGTCCGTGATGCTAGGACACATGATCGGAAGACGAGTACCGCGCCCTTCGAGCCCAGAGGGCCCCCTGATACCCAATCGGAAACGGACCCCTCATTCTCCTTTTCGTCTTTGTCTGCTGTGTTGTCGTCATTTTTTCTCATACTGTTTCTCTCGTCGGTTGTCTGAAGGCCCGATGTAGACGGATTTGAGGTTTCTGATGATACATGTGGACTGAAAGTTATGAAAAAGATGTTATTGAGTAATTATGTGAATGGAGTAAGGATCACTACCGATAGCATTGTAAAAGTAAAAGCTTGTGATAGTAGGTTTTAATGACTACTGTTGTTCGGCATATACCTAAAGCATGTCTGACTTTTAATGACCTAAAAAGATATATCTTCATCATATTTCAATGTTATTTCATCTGCAAAAATCTACTATGTAGGTATATTTAAAACAGTTAAAAATACCTTTAAACGAAGTGACAAAATTACAAATTAGTTAACAGCTGTTTGTGACATCATGCATGTCCCGTCTACACTATGCAAATAGAGGCGCATGCTGGCAAGTGGCGAACATGGTAACATATGGTCAATGCACACAATTGTGTAACGCCATATATGGTAGCGGTTCAAGCGCAAGAGTCATTCAATCATACAAGTACACAAATTTTAATATCTGTTTATCACACCGAATGAAATCGTAGTACCTACTGGTTGCTAATTTGTCTAAGAAATTAATAAAAGTGACATATTAGGCAGTTTCGTTACCTGATTAAGGAAAAAAAGAGATAACATAATGACAAGAAGAAAACATTTGTTTATTTTTATAGAAAATATTCCGGTAGCATCCCACCTCCCACCGGCGTTACGGAGACGCCTGATCTGATGGTAGCCTATTACGTCATCGTACCTAAATTACCCATAATACTCAAGGAGTGCGGATGTATGTACTATGTAATAGTATTCGTAAATATGTAAGTTCAATCAAAAATACAGATAAATGAACAGTTCTTGCTTTGCCAATGAATTTCGTTATGGCCGGCCGTGACCTTATGGAATGGCCGCACAAACACTGCCTTCGTCAGTACCATAGCTAGAACAAGGCAACTGGTGCTCCGAAACGACAACTACGGAGCACCAGTTGCCTATACTATGTAATATATTATAGAGAATAGTTCAATTTTAAACATAATAAGAGAATCTTGCCCTGTCTGCAGCCTGCAGCCATTCACTAATAGATGTAGGTCTTCCAATGCTGGCGCCTTTTTTCTCTATTTCGAGCCAGTTTATAGATCCCTTTATCGCTGGAAGAACGTCGTCCATGTATCGGGTTCTCTGCCAATATTACGACGTCCTGTTCTTGTCCTAATTTACAGTAATGAATGACCTGATACCTATTATCCCCTATACACTTCGTTATTTTCCCAATTCTTTATTCAAATGTAAAATCCTTAAAAATCTTTAAATTGCAAAAGAAGGGCAGCGTATTTGCGGATTTGCCAACGTTCATCAGTTTTAAGTAATGTTGGCATTTAAACATAAATAGACATAAGGAACAGTAATCGTTTACTCACAGGTTGAATGTTTGCTGCACTGTGTAAGGTTCTACAGTGTGACGTCGGCCTGGTCTAGTTCTATTTTACTTTTAGATGGGTATTATGAAGGTCACCACATGTTTACTTGCATAAAATTATTATAAAACGTCCCTCATTGAGGATAACGTCAAAAAAGTTCCAAGATTTTGTATTAGCAGACCGAAGAATGGCTATAAGACATTCAGCTGAGGTCAACAGGAATCTCATATGGCAGCATTCAACTTATGGCATGGCAGATCCTTACCAACGAACTGCATATGAAAAAAAAAAACCGTCGGTACCCAATGTTAACCGAGGAACAAAAGAAAAGGCGAGTTGCCATTTCAAGGGCTAATCTTGAAAAGTACCAAGCTGACCAAGATTTTTTTTGTCACGATTCGTAACTATGGATGAGACCTGGATCCACCACTTCGACCCTGAAACTAAACAGCAGTCGATGGCTTGGAAGCGACCGTCCTCACCGACGCCGAAGAAATTCAAACTTTCAAGCCCGGCGGGAAAGGTTATGGACGCCACAACCTTTCCCGCCGTAATGCCAAATTGGGATGCCACGGGAATCATAATGGTAGAATACCTGGAAAAGGGAGCCACTATTACGGGCTATTACTACGTAGACCAAATAAGAAGATTGCAGGAGGCTATTAAAGAAAAAGGCGCGGCAAACTGCGAGTAGGAGTCCTGTTCCACCAAGAACGCACCCGCACACAAAGCCGATGTTGTGATGGCTGCCATTCGAGAGGCAGGTTTCGAACTACTCGAACACTCTATTCTCCAGATCTGGCCTCCAGCGACTTTTACCTCTTTCCTCGACTGAAGGAACAGCTTAGGGGCAAGGAATTTGAAGACGAAATCGAGTTGATGGCCGCTGTAGAGGCCTTTTGGGAGGGCCAAGAGAAATATTTTTTTCTAAGGGCATTCAGGGTTTAGAAAAAAGAGGAAGTAAATGTATCGACTTGTTAAGAGACTATGTAGAAGAATAAATTTAATTTTAAACCATAACCGTTGTTTTACATATTCATTATCATTTACTTTTGGATCACCCCTCGTACGTATTTCCCAAAACCACAACACTTGAATGGCATTTTGATTTTTTCTAAATAATAGTGCCAGTGCATTTTAAAAAGTCATGTGTCAGTAGCAACATTGTTAATGTTAGTTAAAAGCTGACATTGTTATCAGCATTATAATTTATGTATGATGTAAATTTTGTATAAAATAGTACAAGTGTACAGTTATGAAAAATGCGAGTTTCCACGGTTTTCATACAAGATTGATGTTCTTACGTTCGCGCAAAGTTAATGGACGACATTTCTTAAGTTTTATGTGAGTTTTATATTTAGCCATGACTTAGCTGTAAACATTTTACTACATTTTATACAGCCACGGGACAAGGGGTTGTCTACAATTGCATACTTTGATTTCGTCTCTATCCAGAACATTTTCGTTGATAAAGGATAGGATCGAAGCGACTGCGCTCCTTTTAGATATTTTTTGTTTTATAGAAGAGGTACTGGACGGGCAGGCTATCTATCCGTCGATCAGTGACTTGTCACCAATGGATATCTACTATACAGACCATAATCAGTCAACAAAATAAAATTTAGCAGGTTGGCAGATACATACGTTGCTTCTTTTCGGGATTTAGGGGATTTAGAGGTCAGCTGATGAATCGTAATTCGAAATCTCCGCAATAGATAGATATTTATCTGAATAAATAAATACCGCTGGATAAATTACCCGAAACTCCTCGTGATTGCAAGAATAGGCCAGCCAGAGGGCTTGGGCCGTTATAGGCTGATATCAATTTCTGTGAGTATCAGCTCAGTCAGCTGCAAGACGTACCTACCCTTAAACTTTGAGATACAGCATCACCTTACCCCTTGAATCCCAGCTAGACATTGCGAGTTCGTTAGTTTGACTTCATAGCATGTTGATACCATGGAGTAGATTCGTGTTACAAGCTTAGATAAATATTTTTTATATCGCGCGCGTTTAGAGAAATATTATGAATAAAGAGTTTTCAAGCCCATTGCGCTGCCATCGTGTATTCTTAAGAGTAGTCAGTTCAAGAGCTACGTAACCTTTCTAAAATCTAATTAAATATTCCGCACAATCGGTCGGGTATCCTAATTTTAATATGTGGGAGGATATGGTGTACAAAACATACGAGTTTAATGAACTTCAAGCCGTGTGGGTGGTTGCGTAATCAAAATTTCACATTGGTATGCGCGTCGGATTTGGTAATGCCATTTTTGACAATATTAGGTAATAAATATTACATAGATGGTGTATTCGTAGGTAATATCGTATCTTATTCCTTTCAAAGGTATGTTGGTGCCAATTGGATTAATGAGCAAGCAATTGTTATTGATATCAACAAATGGGTTTATTTCTTTTCTCTTGTTTGCCTAATGAATCACGAGTCAGTGGAATTTCCATTTAAATGATTTAATAATCGGGTGTCTGATAAAGATGCATTGTAGACGAATCACATTTTAAGGTACCTTTTGATTGCTGGAGGTCCCCTTGACATGAAAAATTACTCTTCAAAAATTATTCATAAGTATCCAGTTAATAAATGTTTCGGTTTGGAAACTCTATGAACTGTCGTTAAACAACCTCCGTAGTCGTCACGTTACTATCGTTATTATCGTCACTATCGTCCGTAGTCGTCAATCGTCATGGAGACAATCTTTCGCGCAATGCGGTTTGATTTATTTTCACAATTTTCACAAGGACTGTCAAGGGGGCAAGCAACGACGGGGTGTGATCGTAGCATGACAACGTACTCGTATATGTGAGGTCACTTTACCACGCGTAGGTATTGTTGCCCGTCTGATTATTTTAACTTTTATTGATAACTTATTATTATAAGCTTCAGTTATCTAAATAATGCTCAACTACAGACTTACCTAATTGGGTAACTAGTTTCATGATACGTATTTGTTTTGAAGTAAACACTGTCTTAATTTGAAACCGCTCAAAGCATATGTAGTCTTGTGTGTAACAGTTAAACTAATTTACAAAAATATCTATTAAACATATCGACACCAGTCACGTGACTAACATATGGACGTTTTCACAGGCGCTGTTTTAAATTATGCAAGGGGTTAGTAGGAATTCATAAGTTTTGTAGCGAAAGAAGTTATCGCCGTGTAACACGCGCTTTAGTAACAACAATTTTGGTGTTTATTGTGAAGCTACAAGATCTATAATAGCTTAATTTTGTCGGGTAAGAAGTTATAACGTTATCACTTTGTAAATTAAAGAAAAATATGAAAGTGCTAATCTTCTAAAATATTATTAAGAAGTTGCTAAATTAATAGAAGTTGCGAGTTTCTGACAGACAAATCTGTCTAATGAAATAACAGAATCAGAAAAGCCTAGAAAATTAATTGTATTCAGTTTGCGTTTCTTCTAATATCTACCTACCTAATTTACTTCTAGTAACTACCTAAAGACGGGGGGGGGGGGGGTCATTTCATTTAAATCCAAAAATCAGTTCAATTACTATTCTACTTTAATCAACCTACCGGATATACAGACAAGTAAAAAATGGGGTTGATTCATTATTATGGTGGTTACAAGGCGTTACCAAGTGACATCATAAGTTCTATGACGTCATAGCGTAGAAAATTGTAACCCAATAAAATATGTACCGGGTCAAGGAAAAACTATTGTAATGCCACATGTAGGTGGACCTTTATCTATGGAAAATAAAGAGTTGAATAGATTTCGACAACATAGTGATGTTAACATTTACTATGAAGCGATATAACACTGGAGATGTTATTAATGTTTTTATACATCAGCACACTCAGCAAGTCGTAAGAGCAAAGATTGAATGAACGAATGAATGAAAATTCTTTATTGCATTCTTGTAACTTAATCTATTAATAACTTTTAACCTAAGATATACAATAGCAATAGGATGGAGAATTTTTCACCATAAAAAAAAATCATCGCTTAAGAAACACGAGGATTTAGAAATTTTAATGTTTTCGTGGCGTTGTAGGTAGAAGGAAATAATAATAATACTCACAGGTGTCCACGGAGGAAAAAATGTAGTTGTTTTCACAATGGTGGTCAGTCATATTATTGTTGAATTACTTATAAACTGAAATTCAATATAATTTTTTTGCTAAAACCGAACCAAGAAAGTAATGAAGTCATTGTCCAGTATTGACAATGACACCGAAATCGAAACAGGCCCAAATGGAGAAAATTTGAATAGGGTGGACTGTGATTCACGTGGTTGTCAATTTCAATCTCGTCACTGAATTGTCAACGTGATTTAACACTAGTACAAAGTTTAATAAGATTCATGAGAGAAACATTCTCTGATTAGTGCATAATTTAATTAAAACCTACTTGGCTTTTTAAACGGGGAATTAATAGAAGAGAGAAGAGAACACCTGAGAGGACAAGGGCGACTAAATACACCGCAAAACTGAGTGCTTGTGTATACTAATTGCAACACTGTTAATTAAACAAATGTCCTTATAGTATAGGAAGAAAACGGTTCTCTATGCAGAAATGACATTAAGTCCACCGTTTGTACAAACTATTTGTGCAATGAAATTTAAATAAATAAATAAAAAAAAAACATACTTAGAGGCTAAGTAAACATCAGTTCATTAAAGAAACATCATTGGCTCTCTAAAAACACTCACCGATGCCCACAAGAAGCCTAAAAACTGAATTCCGAAACTGAGGTGGTAGCGTAGACGAAATCACCGGATATTAATACTGCGAATGTGGACACGCACAGATTAGATAGCAGAGTTCGGCTAGGTGCAGAAATCCGACCAGGAGAAGACGAAGGAGTAGGCGTGGGAGATTTATCAATACACGCCAAGACAGCACTGTGTGGACGAGATGGGCATTGCGGTACACATAGTGGCATGCGGCGTGTCAGGGAGCTATTGCTGAAGGGAAAGGGCTGAGAATGGAAAGGGTATACTGTCATAAGCTAACAAAAGATAAACGGTGTGAATGTTGAGGAATGAATGTAAAAAGACGTAGGTCGGGCTATAAATAATGACAATATGGTCACGCAATTTACAAGCTGCTATGATGGCGATTCCAAAGTCTATAGACGCGTCTGCAGATTGCTTAGTGTTTGGAAATGATAGAGATGTAGAAATGAGCGTTTAGCCCTCGAGTGCTAAGTCAGCGCTAATGATCCTGAACCTTAATTTTAATCGTTTTGACTCAAGTTTCTCAAACCTCAAAGGTTTAAGAATTTAGAAGAAAAGGTTTAAGAGAAACTTTAGTGTCGAGCGTTCAGCGCTTATTTTCACTACACTAATAGAGAGTGGGATGAAAAATGAATGGATGAGGGAGGATCAAGAGTAATTCTAATTTACTGACGAAACAAGTAGGAAGTTACGACAATGTTCTGTAATATTGCAAAAACTATAAATCCACAAATAAGAATGAACTCATAAACTTATTGTTAGATAAAAAGCTTACCACTCCAAACGGCTGCCAAATTACAAGTACCTACTACGTTACGCCAAACTATCATTCCTATTCAAGCAAAAAGTCATGTTGGTTATTCTGGACTTCCGATATGTATTTTTATTTATTTTTATATAAATAACCCCATCTCTTAACGTGAGTGTCGTAAAGGCGACTAAAGGTGACTAAAATATAGTTATTTTTTTCTATACATATTTATTAACATTACTGTAAAATCTGCAATACACTATAACCAATAATAATAATAGTATATTTTGCAGCTGTTATTTGAAGAATACCACATAATATGATGTTACTAATATCATGAGCAAGCCCGTGCTCAGTGGCTACTCTATAAAAAGCATTTATAAGGGAAGCAGCTATCTTAAAATCTACAAACGTGTGTGTGGCAATGCTCCATTAAAATAATCTTGGCGTAGCAATTTAAACCTACTCTTGAACTTGCCATTCGCGGCTTCCACTAGGTTAGATAACCGACAAAAGAAACAAGTTGTGATAGAAAAGTATTGTTGTAATTGTCAATAAGAGTATATGAAAGTAAAAATAAAATGTAGGCAAACATAACAATCATGGAAAAATATAGTTTTGTATACTTTTTTTAATACTTTTTCGTTTTTATTACTACCTTTGTCTTTTTAGTAACTCAGATTATTGCACCAAATAACATAATATTGTTCTATTTGAAGCTTAAATGAAATAATATTGTTATCATCATTTTAAATATTGATTTTAAAAATGTACCAAAATACCATTTTCGCACTTGATTTGAACTTAGCTGCCATAGTATGAAATAAAGTATTAATTGAATCTTCCGGGCTACTTGGCCGAGGTCTTCTGGAATCTCTTCTCTTTCTTCCAAACGTTTCGTCAACAACTGCGGTTGACATCTTCAGTGGCGACTGCGTTCACTTTCGGAGAGATGTTATCTCTTCGGCTTCTCGAGCGCAACTGACTCGACGATTGTGGAGCTTGATGTCTTCGGAGTGCTCACGGGGAAGAGAGACGATAGGGGGGGGACAAAAACAGACTCGGTACACACACAATCACAACTACCCTCGCCCACTATAAATATCGGTGCGTCGGTACACACACAATCACAACTACCCTCGCCCACTATAAATACCGGTGCGCCACAATCGTAGAGTCAGTTGCGCTCGAGAAGCCGAAGAGATAACATCTCTCCGAATGTGAATGCAGTCGCCACTGAAGATGTCAACCGCAGTTGTTGACGAAACGTTTGGAAGAAAGAGAAGAGATTCCAGAAGACCTCGGCCAAGTAGCCTGGAAGATTCAATTAATATGGACACCGGCCGAGAAAGCCTACACTCCGAAATAAAGTATACCCAAAAAGCTTTCATATGACATAGGTATCATCGTTGTTGGTGGGTTCGTGCAAAATGCCCATGGTCCTTTATGTTTTGAAAACACGATTTGGAAAAAGGATTGGGAACCACGAGATATTGGGAGTATAAAGAAATGAGATATCTATGGCTGGAAAAGCAGGGAAATAGAAAAAGAAATAAAAAATATTCTTTGTGGTGAAAGTTTAATAAAAAATCATTTAAATAAAAATAAATTCAATTAATTAATATTGTGTGCATCAGTAATTAAATTATCTGTTAATAGAGCCGTGTGTGTATTCTAGTGACGGGAAGCGGAACACAATTTAAGAAGCCGAAGTTAGTTGGGTATCATCACTATCCGGATTTTCTTGAAATATAGAAACTTATTTATTGAAGTATCTTTAATCAGAGCAATACTGATTACGAATGATTATGAGTGTTATATAAAACCACTACGAATAATATACGATTTATATAAAAAAAATTGGATCACCCACTTTGTGCAGAATAGTCCTCCCAGTGTTGCCATGACGACGTGCGTGTTCAGACAACGTATTGATCAGCGCTGGTTTACAAGCACGTGTTTGGGGCTTGGAACCCCATGGGATAAAGGTAGGGCTACACGATATGGCGTTTCATTTGAATTTACTTTGATTAGATACGCCCCATGAATATTTGAATATGGTATCTACAAGAGTACTTATAGCCCAGTAGGGTTGCAAAAATCACATAGCTGCGAGTAATATCGGTCATCACCGGAGCATAAAGCTTTATATGCATAAAGAAGGTGGTATATACAGGAATAGATAACGCAAGCTGCCCGTCGCCGCGTGCCGGAAGTTGGCGCTAAGCTCCTGCTACTCGCGCTTCCCGTTCGGTCTGTTGCAAACCGTGTCGATAGATTGTTAAAAAAACAAAAATGCTTAATTGCGCTATAATCAATTTTAAAATTCGTCTGAAATGGTGAACAGCTTCAAGGGAGATGTTTCGTTTAATCGGTGAGTGGTTTGCATCACTAAAGTTTACTCATAATGCGACACGTTTGGTGTCTGTACAATCTCACGTAATTGCGTTATCTATCTACGTCTATGGTGGCAGACAAGAAGACTGTCCTCAAGGAGAAATGGAAAATTTAATGAGATGAGGAAAGCACATTGTTTCATTATACTTTCCATTCCCCGTCCTTCCCAACTCTTTCTTCAATTCCTAAATCGCCAAAAGTAGGGTGTGGCATTCGGGGACGTGCCATGTTTGTCATTTTGGACTGATATCGACATGTATCATGGATATCGTTGGGCGACAGTATCCACTTACCACCAGGTAGACTGTTTGCTTTTCTACCGTCTTTCCATAAAAAAAAGTGAAGAGTAAAATAAGGAAGTAAATTAAATAGAGTTTCCTCTAGCTCCTGGCATCTTTCGGTAATCGTAACCAGCTCTTTTATCGTCAACTGCCGGACATGGGCATCCTCATGCACAATGTCTTGTGCACGAGAGATGTGTGGCCTTAAAACACTGGCCAAACTTCGGGACTTATTGTAGCGGCTTTTGTACACCTTAGCCGGCTTTTACGATACCCATTATGTTTCCCGTTACTCTTTATACAATCAATTGATACCCAGTGAGGTATCAGTTGAGTGTGTCATATCCTTTATATGACGTGCCCGGCAAATCTTTTGTATGCAAGTTACTGATGGAGTACTGCATTCGTTTGTAACAACGGCATTCTGATCTTTATTTATTACAATGAAATATGACATCATTTGCAGGCTCAATATCGTGAATGAAATATGACATCATTAGGACAATATCGTCGTAATAAAAGTTTTGACGATAGTGCCCTATTAAAGTAGATATTTGTTAAAAAATACTCCGTTTGGTCGCGTGCCCTTTGCTGGTTTTGGAATAGCACCACTCCATCTTTTCTCGTGGGTGTCGTAAAAGGCGACTGACGATGACAAAGCCGCCACCACAAGCCCTGAGGAACTACAACAGAAATAAAGTTATGAAAGACTTAAGTTAGCATTTAGTGATGAAGCCCATCCAGTGCCACTGTTTATAACTGGTTCAGTGAATTCAAACGTGGTCGTACCCACCTCAGTGACGATGTTAGAGAAGGGCGTCCTGCGACGGCGGTGACGGAGGAAGACATCAAAACTGTGCGGCTCATGATTGAAGCAGACATACGAACGACATATCAGCAGATATAGGCATCATTAGGTATTGGTATGAGTCAAGTTCCAGCTGTTTTACATGATCACCTAAGGGTAAGGAAGCTTGTGCTAGATTGATTCCTCAAAATTTGAGCAAAGCTCAAAAACTGCCCCATGGAATGGTGTCTCCAAATGCTTGAAACATTCGACAATGGTCAATCAAATGCTGTTTTTGATGGCAGCGTTGTTTTGACAGGTGATGAAAGCTGGATCTACTGCTATGAGCCTGAAACTAAGAGGCAATCTGCGCAGTGGGTCTTTCCTTTCGAAGAGTTGCCAACGAAAGTGAAGAAAGGAAGGAGTGCTAAGAAGAAGATGATTGCCTGCTTCTTTGGCAGATCGGGCCACTTTGCTACTATAACTTTAGAAAATAAAAGAACATTAACAGCGTACTGGTATGTGAACAGCTGTTTGCCTTCTGTTTTGGAAAAGTCAAAGAACGACGCCCACTAAGCCGAATGATCCTCCATTACAACAATGCCCCAGCTCACTCCGCCAGATCACATTTACAGTACTCAAAAATTCCTTCGTTTGAGTTAATGGGTCATCCGTCATACAGGCCCGCAAGGTCGGGGGCCTGTATGACTGTGTGCCCTGTGATTTTTATTTATTCACTAAAATTAAAGATAAACTCAGAGGAATACGTTTTATAAATGCACAAGAGGCAGTAACGACCTTCCAAACGGCTGTTGAAGAGGTGCCTAAAAAGAGGTGGGCTGAATGCTTCACACAATGGTTTCACCGCATGAAAAAGTGTATTAATTGTCGCGGAGAATACTTAGAAAAACAATAAAACAACTTCCATCTTTACATCAGATTCCATTTTTGAGATTCTAATAACTTTCAGTGTCAACCACGTATAAACGTGCTGTATACTTTTTTATTGAAATATTTTTTCTCATTTTCGTTATTTCGGTGTGGTATTTTGAAACCAATGAGATATTAAAGGAATAAGAAGTAAAACCAGTAAAAACTGATGAGTACTTAGTACTTTGACGTCAATGGTTATGGCAGAAGATTAATTAGAGCCTGTTATAGAATAATTTATGCGTTCGCGTGCTATAAGCCTGCCTGCACCTGGATTGTATGCATTTTATACTTGCACTCGATCAATGAAAAGAAAAGTGATCTAAAATATTCATGACTAGCTGTGCCCGGCGTGCGTTGTATGCCTGTCAATTTTTTTATGCTATGCAAGCCTATGCTCATCTGGAATAATGTACCTACCTTACAAATTGTGAAAGAATTTTTGAAATCGGATTAGTAGTTTCGGAGATTACCTCCTACATCCAAACTCACAAACTTTACCTCTTTATAATATTAGTGTAGATAAATAAAATGCAACTTCTACCTGTCTGTTTGTACAGTTATGTTATATAACTCGGGAAAAATTGACAAAACCAGAAAATGTTTTTTTTAGTACCAGAAAGTTTATTTTAGATTGCAACTGCAGATTTTCATTAAGCATTTTTTTAGCCCGGCCCATGTCCTCCGTGTGGATTCAGAGACAAAGACGAACACACCACCCAGATCCGAACAAACATTGTTCACCGAGAATCAAACCCGGAACCTTTTGCACATCAAGCAAGGACCGTACTGGGCCGTACTGGTCATAGATTATGAAATTACACATGTGAATACTTAAATATATGGATTGATTTATTAATTCAGTGCAAGCATATAAAAATAATAACTGAACATAATAAAGGGCACATGTCTGTCGATTTTTCGCGCTAGCTTCGTCGTTTAATGATCCAATTTGATTTTTATTTTCCAGTTTTCATAGGTATGGTAATAGGTACTTATGTATTTAAACCAAAATAATTTTGTTGCTATTATTGAAAAATTTTGAAAATATAGCAAATTGTTTAAGTCAATGTGTATAAATCGGTTTCTAAACAGGGAATTTCGTGTTATGATGTTATAAAAATGAAACTTATCAATCACTTATATTCAATTAAAGGAGACAATTACACATCAACTAATATTTTTAAAAGATAAAGGCCACTACTTACACGAAAACTTTTCCCATAGTTTGTCATATATTTTTATCTAACACAAAACGTATTTTTCTCACTCGCACGACACGCGATCGTCGAAAAAGACACGCGTTTACGCGGGTATCGCTGTATCACTGAACGATTACACACTTGTAAATAAACATTGACGGGACAGTCGACCACATGTCAATAGGTACACATCTGCTTAGGCCTGTGCCACATGAGTAAATAATACTGATTTTCACCAATGTGTCTGTGGGCTGTACAAAAAAAGTTTATATTAACGTTCTTTGGGGATATTCTTTATAAACTAATGTCTACAGTTTGCTTATTCGACTAATTATATGAAAGGAAATAATTGTTTAAGTGATGTTTTAAATATTCGGGCGGTTACACTATTAACTGCCGTTATTTTATTATAATCAAATAAAATATTAACAATAATTTTATTAATAAAAGGTATGTATCAAAATATGGTTCTAAACCATCTCGTCTCTCATCCGATGAGCCAAAATGTGCAAATATTGGAAAGAGCCGAGCAACCGGAGATGACATGCCTGAGTGACTGTCCAGGATGGCCACGCTCGATATACGTCCATGGTATCCATCATATCCACAAATGCCATACTTCAGTATGTACTTCCGTGTCTTCATCAAAGATATTATTATTAATTGATTGGGTAGTTAGATAAATAGTTCACCAGTTCTCGGCGTTCGGTAAATATCGAACGTCATTTTTCGTTAAAAAGTCTTTCCTACGCAATTCGGCTTGATTAAGTTGAAAGTCTGAGGCGATCGCTAAACGTAGGGGAGCGATCGCCACAGACTTCGTGGTTATTTTTTTTTAATAACGGTTATTTTTAATGGGTAAGAATATACTTCTTACCCAGAAACATGTCGAAACGGCTGAACTGATTTCATTGAAACTTGGCAAATACATAGGTAGATTGTAATCCGGTTTAACACATATGCTATTTATTCGTGTAGACCACGCGAATGAAGTCGCGCAAAAAGTAGTTTTAAGAGATGGCAGACGAGTGGACGGATCATATGATAGTAAACGTATCGCAACAATTTCTAAAAGTAGTTACTAATTAATTGGTGTGTGAGTTAGTCGAAAGTTATTACGTTATAAAATCACTAAATTAATTTCTATTTTAATTTATTTTATGAATGTCGGAGTGGAGTTACTTTAATGTGGCCGAGTGTCCCCGTGGTGATTGAACAACAATTTCACTGGTCAGTCACGGTTGAGCGGCAGCAGGTGACTGAGCGTACTTCAGAGTACCGAGTTAGTTGTACTGGCGGCGTTAGGGAGCATCTACACGTGCCAGGCATACGCAACGTGATTATTTAGTTGATCGTCAAATTTGTAACTAGTCAAACTCGTTACTCGTCTAATTTCGGGACTCACCGAATTCGTTATTCGTCTAAATTTTTGACTCGTGTAAAGTTTATACAGTCAACAATATCCGTTTTAAGTCAATAAATGTAGGTAATGGTAATTAGTAATGGGTGGGATTAATCTCCGTAAAGACACTAATTTGAAGTTTTTTGACTGTAATAATAGCGTGTTTGCCGAGTGTCGAATTAGACGAGTAACGAATTTGGCGCCAAGTAATAAATTCGAAAGTTATGTGCGGCGGGTACGCAAGAAAAAAATATGTTGGTATATTCAGTTTCCCAGTAACAAGAGGGAGTTTGTTCGTACCTCCTGGAAAAATTTAAAAGATAAGAAATAAATTCGTGGCATGGGTAAGTATTACATGAACTCATGTAAAGCACTATTTGCCGGAGAGCTGATGACGAATTTAAGGAATGTATTTTAGGCACTTTGAAATTATAAAATATCAATGTTAGTGAATCGAGAGTCTGGAAGGGCGATTGCGGTTATTTCGCTACTGCGCAGCTTACAAAAACCAAAAAATTAATCCAAAAAAATATCCTCTAGGCACCTTGGAATTATTTTAATTTTTTATTTTAGCGTTTATAGAATCCAGAAATAAAAATCCCAGACTATTTGGACGGTTATGAAATATAACCAGACCGCCCTTTGTTTTATTTAATATACGCAAAAAATATACTTCAGGCACTCTGAAATTTTTATAGCAGATTAATTAATTAATATTGAAAATATGTGCAAAAAGTCAGACGAATACGACGGTTTTGAATAATTACCTGTTACGAATAAAGATTTTAAATGAGCGAGACAAAAAGTCTTATGCGTAGACATAGGTACGAGAAAGAAAGTTTATCGGCACCTGGCGGCAGCTGCTGGGGCCCTGGCTTGCCGGACTGGGATTAAAAGACCACGTGACTCGAGTTCAGCATGTAGCTCGGGCTGTTTACAGACCATTTTGTTATTAAAATCTTTTAATCTTTTTTGTTATTAAAATTTTGAGTGTTAACATATACGCATGAATATATCTATATATACAGGGTGTCCAGGAAAGAATGGATAAGCTTGTAACACCTTATAGTAGAGCTATTAAGCGCTCAAAATAAATTACAAAAAAAAATCTATCCCAAGTAGTATCTAAGATGTCATTTAGAAAAAAAAAAAACAATTTTTTTCACATTATTTTACGTATCTCTACACCACGGCTACAAATAAATAAAATCCGTCGGTGTTTTGGTGTTATAATATTCTTCATGGACTATATCTACCAATAGACATGCAGTAAATAGTATGAGTAGGTGTTGCATTTTTTTTTTAATCTGAACATCAATTTTCAGCATGAAATGTGGTAAATATTTTTTTTTTTCTAAAAGTTTAAGCGTAAAAAAGCGTTTAGGTGTAAACAAATGTATGAGGACCTAAGTGGCCAACTATTTTAAAAAAATGCGTGTTTAATACAGATTTCAAAATGGTATAATACATCCTTTTATCTAATATAAATACGAGGTTATTGCTATTAATGTGCAGAAGGAGTAAATTCGACTAAATTACAAATTTTTAAAAATTGTATCATTTCTTGTCATAAACTGTACCTGATCTTATGGGTTTCATAAAAAACAACATTACACATTGATAATACTTTATTTAACCTACTTTCACAGCGAATTCAAGTTCAATCCAAATGAAATTATTTTTTGATAATGTTTAAAATAGTTAGTTGAATGGGTTATGCTCTTGAATGGGTTGACCATATATTTTTATATTTCTTCCATACAAAACTTATTTACAAGCAAATGACACAAAATAGAATTGCCTCATTATGACATCGCGTGTATGCGCGGTGTTAAATCGCAGCTCCAGTCACGCGCGTAAGAATGGCATCTTATAGTATATCCAATCAACTGGTACTCGGGTACACGCTATGGGTTTGGCAATGAGCTTTTTTGCACATCAATAAAATTGCCATGAATTGTTGCTTTTGTTGGGTAAAGTCAAATCGGTTGGATATTACCATAGCACTTTTTGCTATAAGCATTTTGTTCGGGACAACCGATGCGACAATAGTTTTAAGTCTTTGTTTGTATAGATTCCATAATTTTATTATTTAACTTTTCTTGTAGTATTGATTTAATAGTTAACATTGTTATTGTTTGATTGGTTATTACGCAGATTACATTTTTTAGTTAATATTATATTAGGGGTTAAAGTATGAAATTGCCGATTTTTTTTCTAAAATGTAACATATTTATTTAATCAAAATATTTACCCTCATTATCTATACATTGTTGCCATCTAATCGGAAGTTCATTTATGCCTTTGCGATACAATTCTGGAGATGTAGATTCGACAAACTGTGTGAAAGCATTTTGTACTGCCTCTTGGGAAGAAAATTTTTTACCATGTAGAAAATTGTCCAAATCACGAAAAAAATGGTAGTCCGTTGGAGCAAGGTCTGGCGAGTACGGAGGATGACGTATGGTTTCTAACTGCAGCTCCTGTAGAGTTACAACGGTTTCTCGTGCAGTGTGAGGTCTTGCGTTATCATGGAGCAATAATGGTGAAGATCGATTCACGAGTCGGGGCTGTTTCACTGCTAGTTTCGCCATCATTGTTCGAAGTTCGGCACAGTAAACATCTGCTGTTATTGCTTGACCAGACCTGAGAAAGCTACGAGTATAGTGAATAACACCATGAATAGACCACCAAACAGTTACCATTACCTTTTTATTGGTAAGCTTTGCCTTAGGGCACTGTTGCGGCGTTTGACCTGGGGTCAGCCATTGCATTTTTCGCTTTCGGTTATCGTAAAGAATCCACTTTTCGTCACATGTCACAATTCGATCCAATATTCCTTCATTTCTGTACCGATTCAACAAGGCAACGCAAGTTTCAACACGCGTTTCTTTCTGCAGATCAGTCAAATCATGAGGCACCCATTTTTCATATTTTTTTATCTTATTGATTTGATGCAAATGAGTCGATATTGTAGGTAAGGTAACGTTAAACCATGCCGCTAATTCCTGGGTAGTTTGACTCGGATCGGCTTCCACCGTCTCCTTCAATTCAGCGTTATTCACCTGTGTGGGCGGTCTTCCGCGTGGTTCGTTCTTCAAGTCGAAGTTTCCATTACGAAAGCGTTTAAACCAAAAACGCACGGTTCGTTCATTAGCAGTCTCCTCTCCAAACGCAGCATTGATATTGCGAGCCGTTTCTGCCGCGTTAGTTCCGCGTCGGAACTCGTATTCAAAGATTACTCGGATTTTCGAAGTATCCATCTTTCTCGTCTAAGCTGAATAAAAAAAACAATTGAAAGTTGAAAATCGTTTTTAAAACAAGAACCTCATAGGTATCATGTGAAAAAAGTTTCACTCGAAAATCTCACACCATGAAGGTTTTATGTCAATTCAAAGTATCTATTACTATAAAACGGCAATTTCATACTTTAACCCCTATTAATTATAAGCCGTAAAGTACAAATTGTTTAGTAAATAAAAGATTAAAATTTTGTCGTTTTGCTCGACCAATCAGAAAGCTGGAATTAACAAAGAAATGTAGGCGCTGTCATTGGACGACAGAATTAAAACAAGCTCCTCTGATTGGTCGACATACTAAGCGAAAATTATATAAATATAGGAACAAATGTCCGTAGATTCATTCCGAGTTGTACAGTTGAACAATAAACAATAAAACAGAAGAAATGTTTGTATTGGCATCCTGAAGAAAAAACCAGTGTATATAGCAAGCAACAACCGTACCGGCAACGACATCGTTACATACAGTCCACTAATAGAAAGCCGGTGCGGTAAACATTTATTATAATACACGTATATAAAGTACATATCTAGTATATATTAAGTGTTTATTAAGAGGTCTGCCCCGCCAAGAAAGTCCCACCGATGAGGCAGAAAATAATTAAATGAAAATTTGTTCATACTGCCCCACTGCATTTACAGAAAAGAGACTGAGTTATAAGAGGTAAACTCAAGAACTACGAGTCCAATTTAAAAAAAATCCACATTTAGTAAGAAACTAATGCAAATGGAGATAGGCTATGTCATGTCCTCTTGCGAATGGTTATGACACCTAAGCGAAGACGGGGCGAGTCGTTATTGTATTGTATGAAAAAATTAAATGAAAAAATGAATGAAAAATGTATTATACCGTAATTCAACATCAAAATCATGATGGCCTGTGTGTTTTACTTTCAAAATTACAGAACCAATTGTGATAAAAAGTATCCTATAACCTTCCGGGGGTAAACAGACTAAACAACAGTGAACACCGTAAAAAATTAGGCTCAGTAGATTACGAGATTTATATGAACAAACAAATAGATAGACAGGCAAACATTGTTCCCTATATGTATAGAGATGTCAAGTTGTTTTATTGTTTTTCATTATTTCATAAAAAGTCAATAGATGTTTACTAGGTAGCCATTATAATCGAATTTTGTTAATTTTCTCAGAATTTTCTTTTTGATAGTTTTTGTCACATTATGTTGAAATAATGAAGCAATACCTGCTACCTATTATTTCAGAAATTACTTTAGATAATCATGTAAATGAATTATGGAACAAAATGATAATTATATGTGTAGTCAGATATCAATCTGAGATAAATTTATGGATAGTCAGAAGATAAACTTAGAATACTCTAAATAATGGTCGGGGAAAAAGTTTCTTCGTATTTTATATACAAATTCAAGACAATTTTTTTTAAGTTTAATTACATTTAATTATAATATATATGTGCCGTTTTGTTTTATAACTTGTTGCCATCTTGTAGGTAGTGACATGATCCCGTTGCTGTAGAAATTTTGGGATTTTTGGTCAAAAAATTGCGACAAGTAGTTTTAACAGTCCTCTCTTCATGTTAACCTTATATCACCTAAAGAATTCTGAAGAGACCAAAACAAGTGGAAATCTGAGGGCGCATGGTCAGGGCTATATGGTGGGTGCATCAACACTTCCCAACCAAGCTCTCTCAATTTTTGCTGAGTGGCCAAAGATGTGTGTGGTCTGGCGTTATCATGATGAAAGACTACACCCTTTCTGTTGATCAATTCCGGGCGTTTTGTCTCAATTTCTTGCTTTAGTCTCATCAGCTGTTGGCAGTAGAGATCCAAATCGATAGTTTTGCCGGCGGTAAAAGCTCATAATGAACCATGCTTTTCCAATCCCACCATACACCCAACATCACCTCATTGCGCGTTAATCTGGGTTTCGCCAAAGTCTGTGGAGCTTGGCCGCACTTAGACCATGATCTTTTCCGCACATTTTAGTCGTAAGTGATCCACTTCTCATCACCAGTGATCAATCTTTTCAAAAATGGTTCGGTTTTATAGCGTTTTAATAGAGAATCGCAAACGAGTACACGGTTCATTAGGTTTCTTTCAGTCAGCTCGTGTGGTACCCAAATATCGAGCTTTTTTGTGAATCCAGACTTTTTCAAATGAGTCAAAACTATTTTGTGGTCAATGCCCAGTTCATCAGCAATGTCGTAACTACTTATATGCCGATCTTGCTGCACTTTTTCACAAATGGCATCAACTTTATCGGTAACAGGGCGACTGAAGCGAACTGCATCTTGAACATTAAGATTTCCTGACTGAAAACGCTTAAACCAACTTTGTGCTACTCTTACTGACTCCATGGTCTTAGGTCCATAAACGGCACAAATTTTTTTCGCGGCTGGTGTCGCATTTTTCCCTTTTTTGTAATAAAACTTTAAAATGTATCGAAAATTTCTTTGTTAGATTCACTTATTTTCTTGGACAGAAAAACAATTGAAAAATGGCGGGAAACAGTTTTTTATTTTTTTATTTATTTTTTTTAAATGGTATCGTAACCAGCCAGGTACAAACAGTTCAATCAAAGATATTGGTGAAACAGATCAAAGATTCAATCAAGGATATTATGAAGTTGTGAAACTTCATACATACAAAATACGAAAAAGTTTCTCCCCGACCTATTATTTACGAGTATATTATTATGGTATATATTATATATTCATATATACGTATGTGTGCAGCTATGTATGTATAGTTATGTTTGTATGTATGTAGTTGTAATATTCTATGTATCCTTTATAATAGGGGTTAAAGTATGAAATTGCCGTTTTATAGTACCTAATAGATACTTTGAATTGACATAAAACCTTCATGGTGTGAGATTTTCGAGTGAAACTTTTTTCACATGATACCTATGAGGTTCTTGTTTTAAAAAATGTGCAACATTCGATTTTCGACTTTCAATTGTTTTTTTTATTCAGCTTAGACGGGAAAGATGGATACTTCGAAAATCCGAGTAATCTTTGTTCCGACGCGGAACTAACGCGGCAGAAACGGCTCGCAATATCAATGCTGCGTTTGGAGAGGAGACTGCTAATGAACGAACCGTGCGTTTTTGGTTTAAACGCTTTCGTAATGGAAACTTCGACTTGAAGAACGAACCACGTGGAAGATCTCCCACACAGGTGAATAACGCTGAATTGAAGGAGATGGTGGAAGCCGATCCGAGTCAAACTACCCAGGAATTAGCGGCATAGTTTAACGTTACCTACCTACAATATTGACTCATTTGCATCAAATCAATAAGATAAAAAAATATGAAAAATGGGTGCCTCATGATTTGACTGATCTGCAGAAAGAAACGCGTGTTGAAACTTGCGTTGCCTTGTTGAATCGGTACAGAAATGAAGGAATATTGGATCGAATTGTGACATGTGACGAAAAGTGGATTCTTTACGATAACCGAAAGCGAAAAATGCAATGGCTGACCCCAGGTCAAACGCCGCAACAGTGCCCTAAGGCAAAGCTTATCAATGAAAAGGTAATGGTAACTGTTTGGTGGTCTATTCATGGTGTTATTCACTATAGCTTTTTCAGGTCTGGTCAAGCAATAACAGCAGATGTTTACTGTGCCCAACTTCGAACAATAATGGTGAAACTAGCAGTGAAACAGCCCCGACTCGTGAATCGATCTTCACCATTATTGCTCCATGATAACGCAAGACCTCACACTGCACGGAAAACCGTTGTAACTCTACAGGAGCTGCAGTTAGAAACCATACGTCATCCTCCGTACTCGCCAGACCTTGCTCCAACGGATTACCATTTGTTTCGTGATTTGGCCAATTTTCTACGTGGTAAAAAATTTTCTTCCCAAGAGGCAGTACAAAATGATTTCACAGTTTGTCGAATTTACATCCCCAGAGTTCTATCGCAAAGGCATAAATGAACTTCTGATTAGATGGCAACAATGTATAGATAATGAGGGTAAATATTTTGATTAAATAAATATGTATGTTACATTTTAGAAAAAAACGAGTTTTAATTTTTCAGTACAAATCGGCAATTTCATACTTTAACCCCTACATTACTAATTACTAATTAGTAATATTACCTATATTACTAATTATTGTTTAAGTTATGGCCGTGCTATGTCGGCCGGCTTCAGCATTACTCCATCTCTTGCCGTGGCCGTCATAAAAGACGACTAAGGGATAATAAAGCCGCTACCACAAGCGCTGAGGATCTACAGCACCTCTACACGAGTGTACCCATCAGGAGTACAACTAACAAATTGTTAATTGTCCAACAATTTAATTTTGCCCAACACTGTCTTCCATCATACCTGGGAATGAACCTCTCTGAACAACCGAAAGGTTGGCCTGGCACAGAGGGTTGCCAAGCATTAAACCTCGCTTTTGTAAGATAAAGTGCCAAAAGTTGTTTTAAAAAATAAATATTAATATAAAATTTATACTATGTTATGAATAAAACATACATTTTCAAGGGTTTCATTTATAAACAATTTATATGAAACATGAAAAGCATAGCAGAAAATATATGTGTAGAGAATCAGATGTTAAGTAGGTACTTACATATTAGTGATCTATATACAGTAAGATTTTAAAAGTTCTACATAATCATAATATTGTGATAAATATATCGAAAAAAAAGAATTGTGATAATATAGTAGAATTTGTTTTGAAATCCATACCATTAAAATAAAAAACAAAGGGACCTTATTGTCGTTGGTTGGTTATACATTATGGACTTTGGTTAAAATTTTGTTACTTATAATTTCTTCAAGATTTCATTTAAATATAAACATGATCTAACATCTGAATTTTAAGGTAAAGCTATTGATTTATCTTGTCTGTTGTCTTATTAGACATAATGTTATTTTTATAAGCCTAAATTGGCATATTAGTCAACAATTAGTGGATTGGAACTTTACCTCTGCAATCTCACATCATAGCAATATCTCCGCCTGTCAACCTACAGACCTGTGTACATATTCTTTTACCTCATCTCAACGACGGAATCCTTCCATATACCAATAAACCCTGCTCCACAGTATATTGTATATTTGGGGCAAGTCTTAGTGTCAAACAGCTACAGATACAATGATGCGCCCAATCCCATATATTTTCTGGAATCTCACTAATGTCTCAATATCTGAGTAACTAGAACTACAATAAGGTCCCTTTTCACAGGTAATGTCACAAATATTTTCAAACCATAACAAAACCGTAATTTTGACCACCTACCTTAAATTGACCACTCGTTTTTAACTAAAATCTCTTCAATGGGCACTTTTTCAAATTGAACAATGTTGCAATTACACCATGCTTTGTATTCGTAAAAGTGCCTATTTAAAGAGAAGTAATTAAATGAGCAGCGAATCAATGCCAACAAATAGGTCAGTTTAGGTTCTCTTGTGACAATAAAGCAATAGGAGTCTCCGTCTCTGGCATCGATACTAGATATGTTATACAAGCACTCTAGTGCAGGCACGTTAGATTCTAAGTATTCTATATTCAGTAGCTCTCGAATTCTTTAATTGAAATGTGTTTTGAAAATGTTCTTATGTAGTACCTAAGTTTCAAATTTGACTTTCAATAAACCCCTCCTCATTTGTTTCACCATCCCTAGAAGTTATTGGCAACTTTTAGAGTTTCTTTGATAAGAATGTGACGTGTCATCTAGTCTATTCCCATATTGATGGTCTCTGATGATGACCTTCTTAGAGTTGTTTACTTCAGTTATTCAAACATAGGTTATTTTGTTGATCATAATTTGCTGCTCATCTTAGTATTCTTTCACTGCTGATTTAAATACAAGCCCCAAATTAAATAGATGTTAGTTAAAAACTCAGTGATCAGATGAAGAATTAGGTAACTTTGTTTATATAAAATATTTTGATTTCAATAGTGATGAAGATTTCAAAACTATACTAAGTGTAAATCTATTTGCAATTTATAGTCAACCTGGTGTGTGGACGGTTGCGGTTGCATTTTGTATGTACTTTAGGTATATCATCTGATGCTATCCTATTACGAAGCTGTCTGTCTTCCGCCTCTTCCATAGCTCTTGTGGAGAAATCAGAGACAAATTGTTTAATAACAAATAATAAAAAAATATATTATGAAATTAACAGTTTTCAAAGTAAAGATTCTCATTTGATCTTATTTGAATCTCATATTTATTAGGTATGTTATGAATTAAATTAAATTGTGAATAAGTAATAAATTTTTATGTTAGATAGATTATAGATATATCTTTCATTAACTACTTTGGGTTGTTTTCAATACAAAACTTTTAATAAAAAAGTGAGTAGGTATTTATTTATTTGACAAGTCTTACGCCAGTTATGGCCTAATATAAAAGAGGATGTTTTAAAATAGATAAGTAGGTAAATACTGAAAAGGTTTTTAGAAAAAATTTAGAGATTTCCCTAAATAAATGTATTTTTGAAAGATATATTTGTATCGAAATAAGTACAGCCCATGGAATAGATAAAAGGCAAGAAGTCAACATCCTAAAAGCGTTGGATATTTAAAGCATAAAGCAGTAACACAAATACACCGCAAACTGTAACAATAAACATTCACAAATCGATATTATTGTGCCGCATTACTCTTACTCACAATAATTATTCCAAAACTGCCCTAGGAATCAATGTCATTTATTCGCAAAATAAAAATGTTTAGGTTACTTACGACTATAAGGTAGAATCTTCGCCGATGATAGCGGACGAAGAATATCTTTACACGAATAATTTCACATTTCTATTTTCTTGTTACTTTTTATACTAACTAATCTTATTTTATGCACGAATCACTAAAATTTTGATAGGTCTATGTTTCAAATTTAGCACACGCGCGATATTTTGTGTGCGTTCAATTTATGATAATTTTTAATATATTATTTATATGTATAATTTTTATTTACATTTGAATATATATTATATTCATTTTCTGCGAAATGGTATAAAACTTACAGCGTATTTACAATTAAAATACTTTTTATAAAAAAATATTTTACATATCGTACGACACTGATCCTACCATAGATGTCAAAAAATATAAGTAAAAAAAGGTGCTTACCCCGGGCTCAGATCTAGGATTTTGGTCCAATTTAACTCCAGTAAGAGACAAATCTGTGCATACACCGCTAAGAAAGCTCTCATTTGTCGTGGCACCTCACATTCCTCTTAAGATCTCCGAGAGTTTTGGGATCCTTGGCGTCGATATTTCGAGCAAAATCGAGAACAAGATAAAACTTGACAGTATAAAGCGCGGTGTACTAAACACAGCGAAGCAGTACTTCACTCCGGGGCAATGCTTGTCGCTTTATAAAGCTCAAATTAGACCCCACATGAAGTATCGCTCACACCTCTGGGCCGTTGCACCGAAATATCAGCTGGACCCTTTTGACTCCGCCCAACGACGTGCTGTACCAATTGTCGACGATCCCACTCTCACGGGTGGTCTAGAATAGTATTTTCTTAGGTTTTCGCGATTACTATACATAGCAATTAAACAACTTTGAACGGTTTAAATCGCGTATATTTGACATTATTCGGGATATAAATAATGTCAAATATACGCGATTTAAACCGTTCAAAGTTGTTTAATTGCTATGGTCTAGAATAGCTCAACATCTGAAGAGATATTGCGACTTTGTGTTTTCTATCGTATATAAAATGAGGAATAAAATGTACCTACTGAAGAACTGTTGAACAACTTCGGGTTTTTACCATCACACCGCCCGTCATCGTCGTGCGGTTCATCCGCACTTCCTTGACGCGGAATCGCTGGGTAGTGTGGTCAAAAAGACACTTTATACCGCAAACCCGAAAGTTGTGGAATAAACTGCCAGCCGAGGCTTTTCCATAACTCTAAGATATGAGGTTCTTCAAGAGAGCTGTGAACAGGATTCTGTAAGGTCGGCACTGTATCCGTAGGCCCCCTGGTGTTGCAGGTGTCCATGGTCGGCGGTAACCACTTATCATCATCTGGCCGGACCGTTGATTTTGTGTGAATTATAATTTAGTTTTACCTTTACTTATACCACATATTGTTGGTCAGACTGGTTTCCTAAAATATTTGATACAGTCTTGTTTTTGACCGTATTCATTACGTTGTCAATATAAATTGGAATATAGTAATATTTACAAAGTTGAACAAATGAAAGTGGAGAATGAAAAAACGAGGAAAATTCAAAAATAATTAAGGGTGTAGATTGTTGGCCTGAGATCTCGATTTCGAGCGACCGCAGCGCCAAAGTTTAATGTAACATCCGACGGGGCGGATGAATGACCTAGAGAGCGCGATTTTCAAAATGTTTTGCAACAAACGTTCCACGTTGAGAAATTGTTATTGAACTTGAATATTTACAGCATAACAATAACGTTGAATTTTTGGAAACTAGCTGTTGATTCTTTTTAATAGATTAATAAGAGTAGTTGAGACACAATTTTTATGTTTTTCTATCATTTGACATCTGACATTTTTGTATTCTACTTACCTAAAATTCCAACTATTTATTTATTTGTAATTTCACTACCAAAATTTATTCTAATTCGTAAAATATTCATTCAATAAAATAATTGCAAATTCAGTAGGAAGTGTGTTTATCTCTACGCAAGGAAATGTGCCTATTGCGTAAACTCAAATACTTACTTTTTGTTTACGATCACCTCGTCGATATCTAAAAAAAATCCTAGGGTTTTAAAAAAAATGTCAATAAATGAAACACAAGTATAAAAATGATTTATTTACTACACAATAACAAATATGAGTCGCCATTACTCGCTATCTCAAAAGCGTGCTAGGGTTGTACAAAAATTAGTAAATAATTCATTTATTTACTAATTTTAACAGAAGTTTGTAAATTATTAATATACTAATTAAAAGTATGTAATTAAACAATAACGAAATATGAGTTCAAAATTCTAATGGTTTTTCATTCGATTACGGATCAAGTTCTGATTTCTGCTAATTTGATGATAAAATCAATGGCTATCACAAAACCTATCAGAATGAAAACGTTACCAGCTGCCCGATTCACGTAAGTAATAAAAACCGTAGCGCAGTGACGTCACTTCGTTTTTTGCAAATTTAGCCCTTTTAACCGACTTAAAAAAAGGAGAATTCTCAATTCGCTGTATTTTTGAACCAATTTTTATGATTCTTTACACCAGGTAACTCAGAAATTGTATAGTAATTGAGCTATTGGAAGATTTATGACAATCCAAGACTAGATAAGTAAGTGCGTTTAAAACAGAAAACCAAAAGGCGATTTCTAAGTTCCTAAGTTAAAACGACTTTTGGACTGGCGTGTTTACGTGAATCGACTGGCTGGGTAGTTAAGTTACCTGTATCTTTCAAAATCATTAGGCGTTCTTCTCTTTCATAACACGTAAAGCTCTTTCTTTCCTCTCTTTCATAGCCTCTATGATACTGGGCGCGTCACGAATGGGCATGCTTCGTGACTGCCGAGGATCAACTAATTCTGGAAGTAGGCAATCGTAATAAAACCTAACTAATTTCATCTCCATTTTCTCCTCCCAAAATTTGTCGTCCTTTTCTATAATATAAACTTTCATAGGTACAGTAGCACCAAACCAGATGCCAAGCATGCAAACGTTTCTTTTAGTAATATGTACCTGTCCCTGAATTTGGAAATACCAGTTATGATTTTTATTTATGACATAACCCTTGGAAGCCTTGTCCTTAACCCAAAAGGTATGTTTGGCCATTGCTTCATCAAGAGTCATGCCAGCTAAAGAATGTGGGCACTTAATTTCAATTAAACCGTTTGCATAAATGCCATCTGGTGTAGTACCAAGAAATTCATATTGATCGTCGACGAACAAACCGCAACCTTGTATACTAATATTCTCTTGAATTTCTAACTGTTTAATTGCGGTTTCTTCGTTTTCGATACCGTACCGTACAGCAGGCAAACTGGAGATATTACTACCATAAACGATTTTACGAACAAGAACAGCACAACTTGTGCTCTCTCGTTTTTTACAAACTTCCCCGAACGATGATGAGGTTAGTAATTTTCTCCTTGTACTCATCCACTCAGAACTACTTCTTTGCAAATGGGTCGACCTTTCAAGCTCCTCTCTTTCAGCACAAGACAACTTTAAATCGGCTAAAAAAGATGACTTGGCTTTCTCATATAATTCTGGACTCAGATCAGGTTTTTCGCAGTTTGGTCCATAGTGAGCGTCTTTCGATACAGCGCTGTGGCTCTTTTTCAATCTTAATTTAGGTTTAGCAATTAAACGGATTCTACGATTACAATTTTCCACTTTCGCGATCAAAGGATTAGGACTAGATTTAAATATTACTTCATGAGTTTTACTATGAATCGATCCTGTATTAAAAGACACAACAGCAGCTGCGCATCGGCCCGCATAAGAACCACGGGAAGAATAATTTACACGCTTACCCCCTACTAATTTGGCAATCACTGCGTTAAAACTTTCAACTATATTACTTGTACAATTATGAATTAAACTTCTAGAATGATATGACAGTCTTTTACTTAAAATGTGTACCGCGTCCATTAATCCGCATCCAACAATTGCTGGAAGCAACCCAACAGGTTCTATTCGACGAGTATCAGGTCTACAGAAATACTCCTTGCAATATTGGTGATTACCAAATACGTGTTGTGGACCATTTAGGATATCTTCACTAAGATTTTTTATTTTTTCTTCGAGTGACTGATTTTGATCGCCCCAATATTTAATAGCGCATTTTACACCCGTTCTTAAACGCAAATACCTTTCTTTTAGGAATTTCCGCAATTCGCAAGGATACTTAGTGTCTTTCGACAGTTTCTCCAAGCTATTGCAGTAGTTTCGTAAAAGATGATTTTTGCATTCAATTTTCTCTACTGTTAAATTACCGTACGGTCGCGAATCTAATATTTTTTTATAAGTACTGGAATCGCCGTCTGCTACAAATTTATTATAAATTACACCGTGATCAACAATGGAACGTTTAAACCCCTCAACTATTATGGTCGATTCCATACCGGTAGATGATCCCGAATAATTCTTGAAACAACGGTGTTCCGAGGGCTGACTGTCGTTCTTTGCGGCTCGTGCACAAACTACGCAGTATTTATTTTTAACTCCAAAAAACAATACTTTATTAGTTTTAATGCCAATTATCGCAGCTGCGCCGGACAAGGCGGAAAAATTCTTACCATAAGATCTCTTGCTCCAACAACCGTCAACAGCAACAGATATTAATGGTGTACCATTTTTATCAACACTACCTATAGACACTGCGTACTCCGCTTCTTCCTTGACAGCTTCTGCCATGGAATGTGCTGCTGTCTTTTCCCACCAATCGCAAACCGTATTATTAATTTCATTGTATAATGAAGGTGACATGATTGGTAGGGCTACTGCGGCAGTTAATGTTTTTAACTGATAGTAGCTCCCACCAGATGATATGATACCAGATACAATTTGATGATTCACTTCCATTCTATCTTCTTTCTTTTCAATCAAACACACAGTAAATTTCATACTACACATACTACATTTCATGATGAGTTTTGAGTCCAGACCAACTTTTACTTCACCTATTATACTGAGGTAACTTAACTTACAATCCATTGGACCGTGGTCCCCTATGGCCTGAAGAGCTTTAAAAAAAAAAGAAACGTCTACAACTCTACGCCCAACTTCCATTTCATCCACCTTTCCCTCTTGGTCGTTTTCAATAACTAGTTCCTGTAAAGAAAGATAATGGCTTGATTTTTTTTATAAAAAATAATTAAAAATTTAAAAAAATGCAAAAGAATTAATACAATATTAGGTTCCTGATGAATAGAAATTATAATTTCTTTACGCATTAGGTATTGTTTTTTTATGACGTCACCTATTTGAACGTAAATTTTCTTTTGAGAAAGTAATTGAGAAGTATTTCGGTACTAAGGTGTTTGTCTCTCGATGAAAATAATAAATATTGCAAGAAAAATCTATAGGTAGGTATTGAGATTTTGTCTTCGCCCATCACTAACTAAGTAGTTTGTTTATTTATGTAACAAGTCTACAAGAATTACGTATAACAACTTACCTCTATACAGCGCGTAGCATTGTTGCTCAGAGTCTCGGCCCCAAGGTTTTCTTTATTTTCAATACTGGAAATATTATTCATCAATATTATCCACTTTTTATTTATTTTGTACAACCCTAAGCCAGACGCTAGGCGCCTCGCGTCTGTTTGGCGGTATAGGTATGTCGACAAAGTTGCGCTGTCGCCTACCTACTTCCACAATTTGATATTTAGACAATACTAGCCGACCCGGCGAACTCCGTATCGCCTTTTTTTTTTTTAAAAATCCTATTATTTTGATATTACATACAGATACTTCAATTTTATTTATCAGTATAGATATAGATAATACAAACCAATATTTACATGTTATTGTAGGTATATGTCTGAATCGGGCGATCTAAATCATATGACATATTGTATTAGCTTTGTAATGTACCCTGTTCAAATGCGATAATAAATAAGTAGGGAGGAACTTACATTTTATTCCGAGATCTTTTGGCTTTCATATTTTTATAATGCGTACAAAACTTTCTTTTCCCTGGCATGCCACTCAAATTCAATCAGTCCTGCGAAAAAAATAGCCTATGTTACTCAGTGATAATGTAGCTTTCGAATGATAAAAGAATTATTAAACTCAGTCCAGTACTTTTTGAGTTTATTCGTTACATACAAAAATCCAAATCTTTCCTCTTTATAATACCTATTAGTGTAGATATTGTATTTTTTACGATTTATATCTAGTTCCATCATGGTTTTCTTTCAGACATTCATTATATCGATACTTTCTACTAACTGAAAATAAATTAATTATAAAAATGTTATACTTACAGTTTTTTACAAAAAACACAAATTCACAATACGTAATTCTGCTGTCTGCAGCCGACAAGCGTGGTGTCGCGTTCACTTACAGAAAGGAACTGCCGCTGCAGACCACCGAGATTGCACGAATGAAACGAACGTTTTATCCCATACATTTGTGTATGAAAAATTTACCTTAAAATATATCTAGATTTTAGGGCTTTAAAAGAGGAAGTCTTTGTTTGTAAAGGTATAAAAAGAAGTATACAGCTATACTTATTGGTTTCTTCAGTGTTCAAAAAGTGTTTCTTTTTATCAATTTGTGTTGATTTATGGGGTTAAATCTGAAAAATACGAAGTCATGTTTTTGCATTTTTACTCAATTTTGTGCGTTTGTTGACGTTTATTATATAACAACTATTAGGTTTAAGAGTTTAATATAAGCATGAACATACTTATTGGTCTTTGATTGTAATATATACAAATTATCATTGATATCAATCATATGTAAATAGGTTAAATATGAAAAATCGTAACACTCTTTTCGGTGATTTTCACGATCTACACCCTTAATAGATTGTCACTAAAAATATTGTAATTGGAAAAATAATTTTGATACTCGTAATCAAAATAAATTAGCCTAGCATTCAAGTATCAAAATGATTTTTCCAAATTTATTTTTGATTGCGAGGTTTTTCTAGTCTCAACTAACATGTTCAAAATCCCAGATGTGATACAAAATTAAAAAAGTAATATTGATTATACATTTTATTACATAAATTCCTAAAATTAAACATTACATTTTTATTCAACGTAAATTATCGTTAGCACTACAGAACAAACATCCGAGACAAAAATGTCTCAATATCCGTTTGATTCCATTTTGAAAAGCAACAATGTTTTTTTCAACAGTTTTAGGGAGCTTGGGATATTAGGCGTTTAAATAAGTACAAATAAATCTAAGCGTAATAGCTAAGGTTAGCTTTCTTCTTAGCTTGGACCTCCAATATGGCATCCATGAAGTCTTCGTGCGTTACTGCGGTGGCGGACCGGCGGAGAGCGATCATACCAGCTTCTACACACACGGCTTTACATTGGGCGCCATTAAAATCGTCAGTAGAACGTGATAGCTCTTCGAAGTTCACGTCTGGGCTTACATTCATTTTTCTGTGGAAAAAATGACATTATTGTATTGAAAGTATCAAAATTATTTTTCCAACATATTTTTCCAAGTGATGCTGATAACCTATTTTTTTTAAATTTGCCGCTCTTTTCCTGTTTCAACTTTCATTTGACAGATTTTAGTTCATTTTTAGCGACTTTTTATCAATGATTGAAATTCCCGCATAAGACTAACGCGGTATAAAAGGTCAAATAACTGTGCGGCGACTGTTAATCTGCACGTCTACATCTTTATTATTTCTTTTATTCATTTATATATGTACTTTATTGTATAAACAAATGATAAAAATAGTTATCATATATACAAATGATGACAAATGAAAATACATACAAAATAAATACATATTGTACCAAGAACTAGCAGGAGAGTGATGAAATGGGCAGACATAATGCATACCTAAATAAAATATTATAAACATTACTTTTATCATACGACCACTAATCATTATATACTAATAATAATTTTAAAGCAGAGAGCGCTTGGTTAGCCTTTCTCACAATTATTAAAGAAATAAATCTGTAACAGAAGGTTACTTTATGGTTAAGCCCTATTAATATCCACTGCCGGACACGGGCCCTCTTTATGCACATTGTCTCGCGAATGGGGGATATATGGCCTTAAACGGCAAGATGGCCAAGTGGATTGCCGAGCTCACTATTTTACAGATGGTGTAGTTCCTCAGTGCTTGTGAGATGCAGTGTTCCACAGAAAGAGATTGGGTGGTGCTATTTTAAAACCACTCGGCCATCTATCTCTATTTCAATTAAATATTACGAATTAAATGTATACCGTGAATGGATCTGCATAATCCTGGCTCTGGCTTCCTCGTTTGGGTGAGGGAACTCAATCTTCCTGTCGAGACGACCAGATCGTAGCAACGCGGGGTCCAGAATATCTACCCTGTTTGTGGCTGCTATTACCTATAACAATGTTTTTTTTTTGTGTGGCATTAAAAAAATAATTCATTTTGGTACTTTTACAGGATATATGCGACATTAGCTTTGGTCCACAGCTTCTCTGCATGGATTTTGTTATAAAAGTAATTGACGGCCTCTGACAAAATTAATAAATTTTCCCTGAGATAAATAAATACCGCCACACTCAAAAGCTCACACTAGGATTTAAATGAATGAATGTCCGATTGGGAATTGAATCTGGAATCTCTTACACAGCAAATAGAGTTACTACCAACTGAACTAATCGGTTATCAGAGTAAAAAGTAAGTAGTCTACGGTCTTCTCCGGTTACTTCTCTGGCCAAATTCATTGAAATCAGTGCAGTAGTTTAGTTGTGAATACTTAACAAACAAACACACTTTCAGTAGAAAACGAAGCTTTCAATCACTCTCAGTTTGGTTTCGGTGGACATCAAACTACAGTGGAAATAAATGTATTCGGTTCGAAGATGAAGACTAATGGCGTGGCTGCGCCAATTTTAATTGTTAAAATAAATGTTCATCAAAGGAAACTTTAATTATGGCAGCATCCACGCGGTCGGTAGTTCACACGCTAGTTCACTTTGCTGGAATATGATTTTTTGGTAAAACTAACATTGTAAATACTAATTCAAAATACCGCGGATTTGTTGGATGCAAACTGGAGGAACACTGGGGGGATTGGAGGATTTATAATATTAGTGTAAATTAGCTGAGAATAGGGACTTTATTGTCGGTCCTGATTTCCCAAATATTGAGACTGATGAAATCTTAAATAATATATATAGGTAGTCGGAAATGTACGCGGCCTTTTTCAACGTATGACTTTAGCGTGACAACACTGATCACTGGCCGGAAAGTGATATACCGTTTGACATCTGACTTTATTGTAACGCCGGCAAATTGAAATTACACATTAAAAGTTTCATCCTTTTATATTTTTTAACAATTTTAAAATGGAAGTTAGTATGGAGAAAATTAGATATGTTTTACAATTTTTTTTCGACCAGGGTATGAATGCTTCTAGTGCTCGAAAAGAGATTTGTGGTGTTTACGAGAAGATACTTATCTAAAAAAATGCAAAAAATTGGTTCAGTTGATTCAGGTCTAGTAATTTTGATGTAAATGATGTTCCTCGCTGTGGTGGTCCTATTAAATGTTGATGTTATCATTGAAAAAATAGAGGCAGATCGACAAAAATCAGTTTCTTAACAAATGTTGTCACTCCCCTGGATGCACTGAATACACTGGATGCATTTTGGAAATTTAGGAATGGATTTGCAGAAAAGGATTGGGAAGATAAGGGGGGACAGGATACGATGGGAATGGGCTCTGTTATATCTCATTCACTAATGAAACACATTGGGGAAATAGGATAAAATGGGAAATGTAGTGTGTGATCCAGTTCAAGAATGAGCTTGGCAGGTGCTATGCTAAACAGATGCATAAGAGACAAAAACCAGACTGGGCACAACAGCATATGCTGCTTGTTCCTGCTACTTATAACCACAATAATAGTAATAACTAAAAGTAACAGGCGAATTCAGAATTTATTACTTACTTTTTCCCCCGTATACGATTGTTATACATAAGGTAGTTTTTTTTATTAGGAATTGTGTATCCAAAGTTTATTTGTATTTATGTAATTAGAAAAGTAAAAACGTAAATGGCTAATGCATCCTAATTTCTGCTTTCTCCTAACTTACAAGTTTCCAATAGTTTTTCGTTCAAAATTGAAGTAAAACCAATAAATACCTTAATATCAGCAGTAGAACTGAACCCATCGAGCTGATTGAGCAACTCCAACATAGTGCGCTGCACCTCCCTGTCTCCGGCCTTCTCAGAGTCAAACCGCTTGGTGCCAATAGCATCCAACTCATCAATGAAAATGATAGCAGGGGCCTTCTCTTTGGCCAAGGCGAAGGCATCACGGACCAATTTTGCACCATCACCTATAAGACAGTAATTTCTAGTTTTAAGACCCCTGATCTGTAATTTCTGTAATATAAAATCTATATATAGGAATAAATAAAAAAACTTAACACTGAATTTCTAATATTTTTATCATTAAAATTAACAACTTTTGTTTTATGACTTTTTAAGAATGATATTATATTTATTTATTTAAACTTCATTGCACAAGTATTTGAAGTGTACAAATGGTGGACATAACTGCCTTAAACATTCTCTATCAATCAAAATAGAGAAAACAGAACACATAAAATAAAAAAAATAAATTTATTTTGCACAAATACATAGTTTTTTCCCAAATGAAGTCTCTGACTTTGTTACTCTGTATTACTCACGCCACACACTTCATTCATGGACAGCTGATAATCAAATAGCTACTAGTAAATACCTCTACAGTTAGAGTGAGTGTACCTGGCAATGGGAGTGATTCATTTGTGTAAAAAAAATACTGAATTAATTTTATTAGTGGATAATAATGATACAAACAACTGTGGTGTCTTTTCCTGGTGTTACAATATGACTAGATTTCACCTTTTCAATAGCAATCTACTTACCAATAAACATCTGTACGAGCTGTGGTCCAGCCAGCTTCAGGAAAGTGGACTTAGTTTGTGCAGCACATGCCCTTGCTAATAACGTCTTGCCAGTACCAGGGGGGCCATAGAGAAGCACCCCCTTAGGTGGGTGTATGCCAAGGTTGACAAATTTCTCCTTGTGGGTCATTGGGAGGACTACTGCCTCTATTAATTCCTGGAAGAAAATAGTGGTGAAAATAGTCTACTGTGTAAAATTGTGAATTTGGCCAACTGGACGTCAGGACAATTACAAAATTGTGTTCATAAATTAGTTATTACTGTGATTTTAAGTTCTTTTTCATTGCTGTTGAATAGGTTTGTTCTCCAAAGTTGTATTTGTGGTTGGCACTACTTAGCCGCTTATTGAATAAGTTAATAATGAGATGTAAAGATTGCATTTGTGCAAACGCTCAATTTGAAAATACTTTAAGGGCACTTATTTACAAATATTATTCATTGAAGTTGTGAGTTCAAATCCTCTGCTTAACCTCTGAGTATATACTGAATGAAGGAAATATCAAAGAAGAGAAGAAAAGGTGAAGTCATGAAGAAACCCATATGCTAAAGAATTAAAAAATAAATATGCAATCTATTCTAAGTGTGTGTATCCATTAATTTGCAGTGGTATCTGAATGCTTATTCCTTAATGTAATACAATAAATTAATTGTTAGTACCAACATTTCTAACCGTATTTGTGCATATATATATATATATTCTACCATATCAATGAACAAGTATTTGTGCCCATGTGAAGTAAGCCTAAGAGGGTCTGTCCCTCCTGTGCTTCACTCCAGACAGCTTTCAAAGTTCTGTATCCAAATGTATAAGACATTGGGCCTCAATGAATATGCCAACATCAATCATTGTTATTAGAGATTGGCATATGCTTTATTATTAATAACTTGTCCAGTCGCCTCCATTATCAATAATTAAAAGAAGTTTCCAAGGCATGCTTTCTACTAATTTATTTGCATAATCCAGAGACAAAGACCTCCATATAAGCCGAATTTGACAAACTAATTGTTTGAGAGTCCAGATCTTCTTTCCTCGAAGTTCATGAGTGCCCAAACATTTTCTATGGGATTTGCATCCGGCGACTGCAATTGCCAATCTAGTACATCAACATCATTTTCTTATTTCCATGCAGTACAAAGATGATTCCGATGTTTCAGGTCATTGTCTTCTTGCAGTAGTCAATATATGTTTTTTCTTGTAAACCACTTTTGGGCAGATGGTAATAAAGCCTTTTGATAAGTTTTGACCATTTTAGCAGCATTTAATAATTTAAATATGTGCAAGGTACCAAATCCCTGTTTTGAAAAACCAGCCCCAAACGTGCACCTTGTGCACCTTTACCGGATGTTTGACAGTCTGCTGGAATGTGGGTACACAGGTATGAGTGACAGAAGAATGTGCCCAAAAAGAAGCTTCATCCAAAAAAATTACACTGTCCCAATTGCTGTCCAAATTTTCCTCCGCCCAAGTGAATGTGGTTTTAACGTGGTTTTCGGACAGTAGCAGTTTCTTTATTGTGCTACAAAATTTCACATTATGAGCCAGTAAATGTCTTCTTATAGTATCACATGACACATTAAGACCCTTTTAAAGCAAAATGTCTTGCCCACCACGTAATAATAGGTGAGAATTATTCTCGAATGCTTGTAAAATCATCCTGTCCTCCTTTTTCATTGTTTTTTGCGTAGAGCCACAATTCGGCAGATCATCAACATTTTTTACTTCAGATTTCACCCACTTACTAACAAATGTCTTTGACTTCTTAATGTATTTTGCAACTGCTCCGTATGACATTTTCGGTTCTTTTGGATGCAAACACAAAAACATGGCTTCGTAACATGATGCGTATGTGGCTGAGTGATGAAATACGTCCTTCTCTGACAAAGATCGAAAGACAACTAAGTAAGACTCTATATTTTGTACAAAGCATCTCAGGGGAAGGGGCTAGCTACCTGCTCATTTCTCAGCCATCCTTCTAACGACTTCTAAGAAAAAGTTTTGTCGTATACGCTCTTGTCAAACAGACTATAACTGACAAAAAATAAAAACATTACAAAAACTAACCTGAATTTGTTTATCCAGTCCACCAATATCAGAGTATTGTTCTGTGGGTCTCTCATCTACCTCCATGGCCTTGACCCTAGCATCGTACTCAGCTGGCAACGTCTCCAGAATCAAGTACGAGTCCTTGTTTACCCCTACCAAGTCGCCTGGTTTTAGTTTTTCAGCATCTACTAGACCAATAACAGGTAAAAAGTAGGTTTGACGCGTTGAAGTTTTGATTACAGCACATTTCCCTTTTCGCTGTGAATCTAAGTCCACCACAGCACCATCTTCTTCCTCTTCCTGTGGGTCTACGTCAAGTAGTTCAATGACATTAGACACTAAATATGGAAGAGTTTTGTTGACTTTAATTTTCTCGGTATTTTCTTTGATTTTTTCGTTCTGGGCCTGCAGCTCGTGAGAGATCCTCATGACTTCGCTTTTCATGATCTTTATTTCATTGTCGAGAAGTCTGGTGCGGCTGATGATCTCGTCTGTTGGCATTCGCAGTACTTCTTCGCTGAGGGCCTCCTCGCCGTCCTCCCAGATTGATTTATCTTCCAGTGTTGTGGCCATGATGTAGCTCAATTTATTTTACTAATAAGTTTATTTCTTTGTCACCAAAAAACAGCAATTAAAGAAATTAACAATTTAGGTTTAGCCAAAATGAATTGTCATTGCGTCGTAGGGTGACCTCCATAACCTCAGGTTTTCTACTAAACAATTGAAAAATTTAAAATTACAAACATATTTTACTTATGCACTATTGATAAAAGATGTGACTCTTTTATTATAAATCATAATATTTTAAATTATATAGACATTTTGGGGTATAAAATTGGGAAAAATTCTATGATTAATTTCCATTTTAAATGTAATTCTTCTAACTGGTATTACCAATAGTACAGGGTTACCATTTAAAACTGTATACTTTAATCTAGGATAATTATAGTTAACTTTTGATACTGGTATAATCTAATCTGTGATACAGATACAAAAAATATTAACCAATTTTAATGCGATTTTCTGCATATAAAATTAAATAATAAAAGGACGCAACAACATTGGAAACTGGCCACTTATATATACGAATACAAAAAAGGTGACGAATTCGAGGCAGTGAAATTACGTTTACAATCAGCAAACCAATCAGCTTAATAACTATCACGTGTAAATGTAACGTATTATCAGTAAAATTTTCAGACTCCAATCTTTTGTGAAAAGATTAATCTCAAAAGCACTACATGGATTTTTAGAGATAGGTACGCTCCACCGTAACAAACCTTATAAGCTGCTTTCATAACTGGGCTCTAGAAGTAGATCATGGACAGCCGGTGGATGTCTTTTATCTTAACTTAGAACGCACTTAGAACATCTTTGATAGGGTCCCGTATACGCGGTTACTGTTGAAACTGGAACATCTTGGAATAAGGGGCAAGTTAGCCTTGAAATAATACTAGTTTGGTTGGAAGACTATCTCACTGGAAGATCATTCCAGGTCAGAAGTAGAAGTCACTTATCAGACACGAAGATGATTCTAAGTGGTATTCCGCGGGGATTAGTTCTGGCTCCCACTTTCTTTGGTTTATTTATTTCTGACCTTGTTCTTGAAGTTTAATCTCACGTATGCCTATTTATGATGATGTATAATATTTTGGAAATCCTATCATTTATATCAGTATACTGATGGACGATCTTTTTCATATACAGAAATGAAAGATAGACTGAGGAGTGGGTTATCACGTTGGACACGTCTAAGTGTAGTTACTATTTTCCACATTGGATGAAACACTCCACTCACAAAGTACACAATTGGATGCGTTGCAGTCACATCTGTATATTCATAGAGAGACTTGGGAGTATTAGTAACATCTAAATTGAAAAGAGGATGAAAATATTGAATCGATAGTAAAACTGGCTAATTCACTTCTATACTCAGTAAGAAAGTCTTTTTAGTACCTATCACCCAAAATGGTGGTAAGAATTCACAAAACATACGTACGTCCGCTACTAGAGTACTTATGCACCACAAATTTGGAATCTATACTTTTCCATGGACATTGATTTATTGGAGTCATCAAGTTATCATCGTATGCGTGGGGACCTCATAGACATATGAAATTACAACTAACAAATATGACTGCCCAGACCTGCTGTCGATCTTCAAGCTCAGAACAGACAATTGGAACAATTGGAAAGGTCTCTGATTTCATCAAAAGTCGTTAGCGCACTGAACAACAGACACAAGAAATGATGGATTCCTCAATGGTTCGGATATTCAAATGAAGACTAGACAAATGGATGTCGGAGCAAGATTAATGCATACACCAACTTAGAATATTGTATAGGCCCATCAGATTGCTAGCTATAAAGTGCTAGATTTAGCTGCTCGCCTTTAATATCATAATAATAATATTTGGAATAAAAATGGCAACATTTCATTTGACATTGATGCTTGGTTGGTAGAATCATCCCGTTGCAAATTCGATTTTCGAATAGCAATATACTTACAGACTTACTATTTATAAAAACAGATTCCACTATTTTAGTTTTTATTTCAAACTAAAATTTATTTATATTCATAAACAATGGCATTCTCAATGTTTCTTCGCAATACCGGTAAGGGAATACATTTTCAATATTTACAATTACATAACAGCTGATGTTTTGGTTGAGTTACAAAATCACGGAAGAAACCATATACAGTTTAGTGTTGTTTATAATAACCATCCCTCAAATCATAATATAATTATTAATATCAGCAGGAATTCGTTTTATTATTGTACCGAAATTCTATTTATAATAATGTTAGTGCATGTTTTCATCTGTTCATACCATAGCATCAGCTGACTCGTATCTCTCCTGGATACTGCTGGATATATGCTCGCAAAGACCGCCACTATACACGATATCATGTATTTGTAAGATATTGTAATTTGTAACTTAGAAACATGTTTTGTATAAAGTTTGTATTCATTATATTACCAATTTTATCATTTCTGTCAAACAATAAATAGCTACTCAATATAAATTTGAAATATGGGCTTAAAATTCATTCATTTGAGGAAGTTGTGATTTTAAATAGCTGTGATGGGTCCATTTGAAGAGGCTTTTAAAAATATGTTGTAATCAAATATGTATTTGACCAGTCAAGCGTAACTTGATTCAATAAGGCTACTCAGTGCCAGCCTTAGCTGTATCACTATCGTGCTAGATATTTGATTGCACTTCCTCCTTGTGTCTGCGCCTGTCTTCTGTGAGTAGCACCTCTGATTCGAAACGCCTTAGATGCGTCAGTGCCTTATCCTAATCAATATTTATATCTATTTCTTTTCTAAAAATTTTATGGACATAAAAGAAATATAAACCCCCAAAATATTAATATATCGCAGAAAATTACTCCGTATTGAAAAGTGTTCATACTTTTCCGTGTCCTTAGCGCCCTCTCTGTATCTACTTTGACTGTGTAGAGCGCCTCCAATTCAAGGCGCCTCCTGGGCCTACGCACCACTAAGGCTAGTGATGCAAAAGAGAAGAATTGAAAGTCAAAGGTCATATAGCTCTTCATCTTCACGTTGATCGTGTTTCCCATACCTATTCCCTTTAGTTATTTTCATTATGATCTCTTCAGAAATGCAGGAGCATTTTAGCTTCCTGAAGGCATCTTGAATGTCTCTCAAGATTTTGTTCTCTATAATGTTTTGTTCTTTGATAATGTTTGTTTATTATTATAGCATGTTCTATAGCTTGAGTAATAGATTGATTCATTAATTTAACTATAATTTGAAAATTCAAGTCTTATATATTTTTTGCAGCATGCACATGCCGTATTTTCAACCAACAGGTAATGAGGCTGGCAACACAGCCAGCATTGACACAGCGTACTGTCTCTAGTTCACTTCCCATCAGTGTAGCAGTAAAAGAGATTAAATGCACACCTTTAATAAATACTGTAAGTATCTCCGTAAAAAGAACTTTCTATACTAATATCATACAGAGGATCAATTTTTAAAATAATGTCACTTTTAGGCAACTCGCGTAACACATCTGAATTCTGAACATAGGCCATGTTTGGATGCCCTATAAAATTGATACGCTAACTGAGTGAAGCCAAGTTGCCAATTTATATATAAAGGATGATGGTAGTGAGCTTTGCGAGATGCCTATTTTTTTTTCTTTTCTTATATTGCAATAGTGCCGTGTGCCGTCGGCCAGCTGTGCCGTGAGGTGTCTAGTGGCTATAGAATAGGACCACCCCATCCATCTCTTCCCGTGAGTGTCGTAAAAGGGACTAAGGGATAACTAAGTGGCTACCACAAGCTCTGAGGAACTACACCACCTCTAAAAGAGCGGACTCGCCAAGCTGCTTGGCCAGCATGGCGTTTCAAGGCCTTACATCCCTCATAAATGAGACAATGTGCACCTTGTGGCCCAGTCCAGCAATGGATACTGAAAGGGCTGGTTGCAATATGGCAGTAGTGTAATTAGCACATTTTGCCAGTGTCAACTGTTTTCTTCGTAATTAGTATTACGAACACAATTAACAATTTTGAAATCAAAATGGTTACTTAACAATTTTAAAGTCAAAACAATTCAAAACACATCTCATCAATGTCCAGTCCAATCTTAGTAAGTTAGGGAGTCACTCAGTAAAGTAATAGTAGGATTACTGAGGACAGAAGAGTTGGACTCATTCGAAACACAGGATAGACACAGTCCCATGCTTTTATTTGATTACTGCAAACATTACGCACAAAAACACTGAACTTTAATAAACTATCATATCACTATTAAACTACAATACACAATTCTTATAAGAATGAAGCATATACCTGACTTCTTGAGTTTCCACCAAAAAGTACTCAGAGGCCCACATCCAGAGCATCCTTGGATAGGTCACCAGATATAACTTTTTTATATTTATTTTCAGATCCGCTCGTTCCGCACGTCCACAGTCCGCCTTTCGGATGAGAAGCCGCACGACCACGCGAAGTTGTGGGTGGTGGAGAAAATGACCTCTGCCCTTATGGTCCCACTCATCCCACTCGCTTTATTAATACCCAATAAGATCTTTGACTCAGTACTTGCAGTTCTCATAGTGGCTCATAGCTTCTGGTACGTATAGTTAAAACAAAACCAAATCAATGAAATATCTCAACATTTAGCTTTAAATCTAGGGCAACCTTGCAGTCTCAATGAATGAAATTATGATTATCTAAACATTATCACTTCACTATTTAATTTAAGGCCCTGTCAGTTACCTCAGGCTACCATGTTTGTTTACATTTTGGACAAATATGGTTTGGAACGAGGTATAGATCTTTTTTTATACTTTTTCAAAATCCCAATCATCAAGTCCCTGAGAGTAAGCAGGTTAATTAAGGATGTGAAATAGTTTATCTGTGATTTTGACATTCATGACAGAATCTTTATATTGTAAAGTTTGTCTAAATGCTTACAAAAGGCTTTTGTACTAAAAGGTACAATATGAAGGTATAAGATATAAATAAAGGTATAAGATACAAAATGGAGAAGTCTAAAAAGTTTTCATTACAAAATTCTTGGGCGGCAGTATACACTCACCATTAGATATACGTTATGTTTACGTATACGTATACGGTTATGTTCGCATGTCACACTTAAAAAATACTATGAGTAGAATTGGGGTTGCCAACATTAAAATAAAATTTTCCTGTTTAATTAGCTTAGATCAAAGCAAAAGGTGAAGATACGATACGTTCTTACATTGCGTCATCTGAAAATAGGCTCGAATGCACAACTACATGCACACAAACAATACAGCTATAATTGAAGTCACGTTGTACGACATCGAAAGACAGAGAGAGATAGAGCGATGAGCTTGGACAGTAGCACGAGCGAGACAAGCACTACTTCCCGGTTGTATAGTTTTATCTCGCTCACGCATGAATGGCCGAATGTAAACTAATAATTAAAAAAAACTACAAATTATTACTTTTTAGTGTACTTACGCGTGAAAAGTGATTCCGTATATCTTGTTTATGCTCTTTAAGTGATTTGTGCAGTGAATAAATGAACAGGAAGGCATTTTTAAATGTATTTTCCACTAGAAAAGTGTGTTCACCGTGTGAGCGTATTATGACGTGCAAGGAAGTCGCTGTTCTATTGGTTACTAAACGAAGCAGGTCTATTGGACTCAGGTTTTGTAGGACCACGCGCGGTAAGTGAGTAACGCATCTTTCTTCTTTTGATTGATCTAAGTTAATAATTATAAAAATCGGGACAAGCAAAGAACAAACTGAATGCGGCTAAAAAGTTTTCTGTGTGTGTGTTTATACTGTATTAATACTTCATTACGTATTTTTTTATTATTCTTGAAAGGTAATAAATATAATTTAAAATTAAAACAATTACTTTTATAGGTATTAGTGAATATTGGTATAAGAAAGAGATGTCTCTCATATCACCGCGGTCTCTACTTATCTCTTTAATAATAATAATAATAATAAGACTTTATGTGCGTCAAACATGGTCATATTGCGAACACAAACAATTGAAATCCACCTAAGGTGTACAAATATTTCTGCTCACTTTTGAACGAACTGTTTGATCATCTCACCCATAAGTGCATAGTCATAGGCCCTTAGAACTGCATAGAACACTATCCGGCTCTCTGTAGATATCCTTTCCTGTCCATTGATCAAACCCTAATTTATAAATACAGGGGACTAGAGGCCATTGTGGTGGAATACGCCAGAGTCCTCGTAGTCGGTCCGGTTATTCCTAAGATTGCGATGATAATAGTCTATATAATAACGGCCGTCAACTTGGGAGGGCTGTTCTACTTGAACTTGAACGATATAGGACTGAGTAGGGCGTTTTGGAAGATTTGGAAGAACATGAAGAAGCCCCAATCAGCTGCTCCGCCCCCGGCTTCGTCACCCAGTCCTACTAAGGTTTTCCCTCTCCTTTTAACATCTTACTTCATCATCAACTTCATGAGTAGATAGATATAGTACCAGTGGCGTAGCTAGTTAATTAAAATGTACAAAAATTGTACACACATGCAAAAAAGTTAGGTACCCGAAACCAAACCGAGAATAAAATTAGTAATTAAAAAAATTTAGTAAAGCGTAGGGCTAAAAACGGCTGGTATAGCAAAAGATTTTGAAATGAGCACCAACTCACGATCAACTGATTTGACTGCACTATAATATTCAGGGTTGACTAAGGGCCACCTGGTCCTTGGGGCCCCGGGCCCGGGTTCAATATAACTGTTTGTACACATCACGGCCGAAAGTAATACGCATCGACTATGATCGGCTAGCTCGGTTTTGTAGAGCGTCGTCTCTCTCATAACCGCACACGACAGAGAGGACTCTCTACCAAACCAAAGCTAGGCGATAGTCTCTTTCTAAAGGCCGATGTGTATTACTTTCGACCGGGAAGTGTACTACGATAGCTATGCCACTTTATAGTATGGTCATCGAGTAGTGATAAAAACTAAACGCAGTCACTTGTACCAAGTAATTACATGTTCCGTCATAACTATCGAACTGCTGCGTATATTTGTTGAACACGATACAATACGACGTTAAGCACAAGCTTCTCGTGGTACGGGGCGTGGCTTCACCAACATTGGGCCTCTCATTTTATACGATAAATGATTGTAAATTTTAGTCATCTCGTTGCGCTCTGCTATCAAGATGTCACGTGTCGTCTATTTCGCCACATATTTGTTGTTCTTCGCTGTAAATGATGTCGAACGACTATACTTATAATTGTATACTCACCATTATTACCTAATTATACTTAACTCATATCCCATCCATTTCCATTTAATAAACGAGTATCTTTCTTTTATATAAAGTTGGCAGATGAGCAGACAGTTCACCTGGTGGCAAGTAGATAAAGTCGGCGTGGACATACGCAATACATCAGTCAATAATGACAGACGTTGGCATGGTACCGGTAGCGCCGCATATGTCCCTTTGTTTATTAAGTCTTTACCGACTACTTATTCAACCTATTTCAATGTAAAGATGAAATGCCAAAAGTGCCTTGAATTTATGAGTTCATAGGATATTATCTATCCCGAAAAATTGATTAGTTCTCCCAGCACCAAATTATTTGTTGGCCAATTATACACAGGCGAAAGCTAGTGTACAATAAAGAGTAACTGTAACCAGCCCTTTTTATCGTCCACTGCTGCATGCGTGGGATGTATGGCGCTAAAACTGCACGTAGACCAAACGGGTTGGCGAGTCTACTTTTTTGGAGGTTGTGTCCTCAGCTTCGATCAACAATATATTGGTCAGAACACGTGGTAGCCGGTTTTGTTATCTCTTAGTTTTTTTACCCGCGGGAAGAGATGATGTTGTGCTATTCTAACCCAGGCCGACACCACACTGCCAAAGAGTAACAACATCAAATCTTATTTTAGGGGCCTGGAGGCAATAGCTGTTGATTACGTCCGGGCCAGTGTTGTTGGCCCAGTCATCCCGAAGATTGCCATCGGTTTAGTGTACCTCATTTCCATCGCAACCCTCGGGGGCCTGTTCTACATCATCAGCCACGATGTGGGGTTCGCCAACACCATTAGGAACATCTGGGCCATCAAGTCTGGTAGTCAACAGGCTTAGGTTAGTATCGATCGCTGGTTGTTTGTCGATGTGTGAATAAATATTGTTTCTGGTTTTTAATGAAGGGCTGGTACACTCATAATATTTAATTGTTGAGTCACTATTCTTAATTTGGCAGAATTGAACATCGAAAACATAATTCAATGATATCCCGTCAAAGTCGTACATATCGAACACGACAGTATTATAAAGGCTCGCGCACATTACATCTGCTTCCCACTGCAAAACTGCGACAACGCACATTACAGACGCGGCGGTCCGCAGCTCAATGCATTAATTTAAGCCAGTCCTTTTTCTGTTTCCTTCACGTCATCGCAAAGCGAATAACTCTCTGTTAACTGCGCCCGTCCAGCACACATTGAGGCGGGCCGCGTCGTAGTGTATAAATACGGCTGGCGAGCAATCCGGCAGTGCGCTGCGCTGCAATACGGCCCGCCAGTGATGGTGTGTGATGGTTTATACTAAATGTTCATTGATTCAGGAGGAATTTTTCAATGTAATGCGCTTCGGTGCGGCCCGCCTTAATATGCGCGAGCCTTAACACGCCAAAATCAAGAGTAAATGATTGTGGCTCAACAATTATTTCTTGTGGGCGTACCTACTATAAGGGCGATTGTTGACGGACTCCGATCGAAGTAATGTACGGTACGGCATTTGACCTGTATTTGAAATTGATTTTACGGTTTACTTGACATCTAGAGAAGATAATAAAATCATACAAAAAGAATTTTTGAAATTGATTATAAATTTGGAAAGATATGAAATTGCGAATATTTAAAGTGGCCACCTATCGCCGTTTCTATTGTTCACGTGTGGTTACAATTGCACTACTGTGTTAGTGATATCATTAACAGAAGCGTAGTTCTTTTTGTTTGACTCGTATGCCCTGGAAGATTTTCTTTTTCTAGATGTTTTAAGTTTCACGGATGAATTTCTAGTATCATCACTTGCTTATTGATACTGTATTATCACTTTCTAGAGTTATGCGCTGTTCCAAAACAATTATTACAAAAAATTAATTAAAACACTTACAAACATAATAAGTATTAATTGAATCTTCCGGGCTACTTGGCCGAGGTCTTCTGGAATCTCTTCTCTTTCTTCCAGAAAGAGAAAGTTGGAAGAAAGAGAAGAGATTCCAGAAGACCTCGGCCAAGTAGCCCGGAAGATTCAATTAATATATGGACACCGGCCGAGAAAGCCTACACTCCACTATAAAACATAATAAGGTTAGTTAAAAATTTGGTATGTGAAGTTGAAAAAAAATGTTGAGTGTTTAAAAAATAGTTTTTGATACCATTGGTCAGTGAGAGGAGAGTTTACCCTGATTCTGCTTTTTGTAAAAAAATATAAGTAGGTACCTACGGGCTGTTACCGAACCTTTCCTTTGCCGAAGACTGAAAACATGGATCTGCCTATGATTTTAAGTTAATTTACATATATGGTAATTCTATCTGTTTTTTGTATAAATATATTTATTTTGAGCTTTGTATTCAGCTAATTTGTATGAAAAAATTCGATGTAAAAACTCCAAATAAAAATATTTTTTGCATAAAAACGGCTCGTGAAATTTGCATGTCAATCAATGTACCTACTCAGAATCTTGGACGGAATCCTATGCTTTTAGGCTTCGGACACACCCTGTATGATCGACAGAAATGCATATTTATCTCATCGACAAACAATCGGGATTCGTTTATAATAAGATAATTTTCGAGACAATACTAAAGTACTTACATAAAGGCACAATTTGTTTTCATACATACATTTGTTAATTATATGTAAAGTATCAAGAATATCTTTTAGTTATGAAGACGGTTGCTGTATTTTAAATTATGTAATGTGAGCTTTGATTCTTAATTTATTTTTAGAGTAATAACGAAATAAACGATCAACTTAAATGATATTTGTTTTTATTTATTCATACCTATTTGTTGTAGAGTTCGAACAAATACAATCTCCTTTACAACTCGTTATCGATGGTAAGTGGCTACAGTCACCCATAGATATTTGCATTACAAGGTGCGCTGTCTACCTTGGAAAATCCTGGTCACATTTTTCAAAAGAACTTCCATGTGGGGCAATGGACTGTGAGTGCGCGCCATATGAAATAATATTTGGACCGCACATTTGCGCTACTTACTACACCTTTCTTGTTTTCGATGCGTACCCACCGTACCGCTAACCAAACCATAGCATAACCATAGCATTTCATACGTACGTATATAATTTACTTAACTCTTTTTAACGATCATCTCTTATGCATGTAGATTATAGGTGTGTAATATAAAAACAATAGTGATATGTATTTATAAAGTGTTGTTATTGTTCTTTATTAAAAGTCCACACTTTATATGAAATACTTTATTCGTACTTTATATGAATGACATTGCGCGTGCCTATGGTTATCGGTAGTGACTGTCGGCGCCCGCTCGCTGCGCTCTGCGCAAGCGCCTTCTACAAGCGGCCGCGCATAACCGTCCAAAGCGACTTTAGCATCGGCCGGCGGGTTTGCTGGTCTGATTAAATTAATTAAGTGTAGGCAAGGTTCCTACATTTAAGTATGTACGTGCGTATATACGAGTATGTATTGTAATAGCTGAAATTATATTACATTAGTATTTTACTTGAAGCCGCTCTATTATTGTGTAGATATAGGTTGAATTCACATTGCAATAAAAATGCGCAAATTTCCGAGTTAAAAAAAAAAAATAGTGTACTCTTAGGGACAAAATGGAAATAGGCAAAGATTGTTTCCTGTCGTATCTGCGTGAGCGTTCGGTTAATCACTGCATTAAATTCTCCCCTCCCGCACCTCACACCTCAGCCTGCACAACCAGCATGGTGACGAAGTTTTTCTTTAGAACTGCTTATCTAGTAGAATACATAGAAGTCATTGCATATTAGGTACCATATAACATCAGCGTTTTACAACGTAGATTTTTTTTTCATATGTTCACCGCTTGAACTCGTTAAATATAAGACATGCAAAAAAAACGTTGGTACATATACCTATTGTCAGCAATTAGATATACTTCAACTTTGCATATAGACATTTTGTTCATAGTTAGGATCCACCGTCCGCGACCTTTCGGTCGACCGTCTTTAATTCAAGATGGCAGCACGCGCCTGCTTCGTCCACCCTTGGTGGACCGAGATCGGAAACTTGCATTTTTCATTAGAGACCCGACCTTTTGCGTAGTAAAAGTCCCTATTAGAAGGATTAGAAAGGTAACGGACTATATTTGTTAAATGTTTTTTCTTTAGCAAGAATAAAATATGAGCTTGAAAAAAAAAGGATCTTTTAAATAATAGTTAGGATTAATACGAAATGAAAATAATTGATGGACTTGTTAACATTAATTAAAATGACTCGTTCCTCTATGGACCTTGTTTTTCCGGATTTTGTTACATATTATAGGTAGGTGATTTGATTATATACGAGTTTAGAGTACTCGTAAGTTTAGAGATACTCGAAATTTAAAAATGGAACACATTATACCATTATTATAATAGTAAATTTATTTGAAAATAGAGTACAAATGGTCATTTACTCTAAATTAAAAAATAAACGCGTCTTCGCACACTTCTCTAAGAAAGTAAGAACAAAGATGTTTATTCAAGAATCTGGTGTCGAAACCCTTGCTCATCCACCTCACAGTCCTGAGTCAGCTCTCTGAGATTTTTTTTGTTCATTGTAGTCTATAAAAAAATAAAATTTAAGTTTATTTCGAGCCCCGAATGGGGTAGCAGCTTACGAAACAGCGATTTTTGACTTGTCGGAAGGGCATTATGGAGAGTTTAAAAAAAATATAATACAAATAATAAAATTCTATACCTTAATTTTTGTTTGTCTCAAAACTTATATCGTTACCTACGTATAATAGGCATTGGTGAAGCTACAGATAAAAATTGAAATCAACAAAAAATAATTAACACGCTGTACTCGGTAGGTTAAATTCGAAAGACTGTAGTTAGGTAAATGCGATCAATATTTGGCGAACCGCACAACTTTGCTAATTGAGTACCTACTTGTAGATGTCCGGTGTTCTGTGTACCTGTGTACGTGGTAAAACAAATCTTTCGTTCTTCATTCTTTTAGTTGGGGGGGGGGGGGGGGATGGAGTGCACGCTGCATTCCCACAACTGCGGGGAAATGTAGTGCTTGAGTAAAAATTCACAGGTATACACGATAAAAAGTCGGTACACACTGTTAAATGATTTTGTGAAAAACAAATTAACAAACACTAATGGCGGGATAATGTTCACGACTGTTAGGTTACTGTATAAATTTACAGATATTTATGCATAACAAACGCATTGAATATCTGTCTGATTTATTAATCGTGGTAACATTTACATGTACTTAGTCACATATTGGTACTACACCTACTTTACGCCCTTCCCGCCTTTTTCGCGTCGCCATTTGCTTTTAATATTCGCACGAGCGGGGTTGATGGTAGCGGAGAAAAGACACTCGTTGTTCGGACGTCGAGGAGAGAGGGAAATTCAAGTGGAAGAGAGTGACTAAATGAAGTCGGATAAAGTGAGAATTGCTTAACAGTTCGTCCGAAGTGAGTCAAGGTAATGGTGGGTTAAAAGCATATTAATACTTATTAGGACATGTATACCTACTATAACTCCAGCGGAGTTCTCTTATGTGTTGTAAATTGAACTAAATGCAAAATATTGAACTTCACTCCTTTCACGACCAAAGATTTTGCTCTTGTTTACAATTCGCTTACAATTTTTCTTTCTCAACAGTTTGACAACGTAGATTACATTTTTTTTTCTTTTTTTTTTTTAAGGTCGCTGAAACATCTAGGTCATTAGCGACCTCTGTATGTATACATTATATCAACTTATAATACTTAATTAGCTTAAGATATTCTATGGTTGCTTCTACTTTGTTTAAACAGTCTTTTAAAGATTTGGGAAGGTTAACATGCAATCGTTCTGTATTGTACATTGGACATTCAATAAGTAAATGTTTCACAGATAAATCAATGTCACACCTTGTACATTTCTTTTTATTGTCCTTAGTAATAAGGTGGACGTGAGTTACGTTGCAATGTCCTATTCTCAACCTATTTAATACAATCTGGTCTTTCCTATTATTACAGGTAGTCTTATTTTTGTCAAAAATTGATTGCCTTATCTCATATAATTTACTATTATTATTTATTACCCAACAGTTGTTCCATAGTCTTTTTACATTATGTTTAAGATATTTTTTAAGGTCTTGAACGTTGGCAGTAATGTAATCGCACTGTTCCCTCCTCGTAGCTTCTTTAGCTTCGGCGTCCGCTTTTTCGTTCCCGAGGATGCCTTGATGGCTAGGTATCCAGAATAATTTTATAATGTAATTATTGTTAGTTAGATTAATTAAATTTTCTTTTATTGAATTTATTAGTGAATCTTTGTTGAGCGTATTTAAAGTTGCCATGAGGGATGACATTGAGTCAGAAAAAATAATATGTTGTTTTGTACTTGAGTTCTTCCTAATTATTTCTAGACATTTCAGAATAGCAACAGCTTCACATGTAAAGATAGATGAATAATCCTGTAGCCTGAATTTATAACTGTTGTTTTCAGACACAATGGCACATCCAGTTTTACCATCAAGAACTGACCCGTCGGTATAATACTGTTTGGACTCTCGATATTTTTGTATGATTTCATAAAAAAGGTTTTTATAAATATAATCAGGGGTAGTGTCTCGGGGGTTGTTATAAGCTAATTCCAAATTAATTGGGAGTTCTGTTTTATTCCATGGTGGGGTTTGGAGGTGCTTACGCTCAAAAACAGGAGGGAGTTCCAAATTAATTTCTTTTATATATTTTTTAACTCTTAGTCTTAGGGGTAAGGAAAGGGTAGGTCTAAGTTGATATTCCATATCAGACGATCCTGGAGATTTTAAGATAAATGAGTCCTTATTGTTAGCTATATGTTTGATGGCATATGTTAGGCATAATTCTTTTCTCCTTAACATTAGAGGCATTTCGTCAGCTTCGACAAGAATACTGTTTATTGGGCTAGTTTTGAAGGCTCCTAAACTTAATCTTAAGCAGGTATTATGAATACTTTCCAAAAGTTTTAAAATAGTAGGAGAAGCAGAGTCATATATAATAGAACCGTAATAAATTTTTTGTAGAATTAGAGCTTTATAAGTGTTTTTAATGCATTTACTGTCTGAACCTCAATTAGTGGATGATAAAATTTTAATGACATTCATTCTATTATAACATTCAGACTTTAATTTCTTTATGTGTGTAACCCAGTTCATTTTTGGATCAAAGGTTAAACCTAGAATTTTAAGTGTGTGTACTTCTTTAATTTTATGATTATTAATGGTTAGGTTAATTGATTCTTTATTTTTGCTATTAGATAGCACCATAGTCTCAGTTTTTGTTTCTGAAAATTTAAATCCAGTGTGCCTGCACCATTCACTTAATTTATCCAAGGTATTTTGTAAGAGTTTTTCAATAGGTTTAACATTATTACCGCTACATAATATTGTCAAATCGTCTGCGATTAAATATCCCTTCACCGGTCTCTCTATAACATCCAGAATATTGTTAATCGATATTAGGAAGAGGATAACACTCAAGACTGATCCTTGTGGTAGTCCGTTTTCTGTTTGAAGTGGGTCAGATAAGATGTTATCAATCTGGACCTGTATAGTTCTATTTGCTAAAAAGTTTATAACAAAAGCAAGGAGGTTGCCTTTTAAGTTATACTGTTGTAGAAGTAAAATAACCCTGTGTTTCCACACCATTTCATAAGCTTTCTCCAAATCCAGTGCTACTACTACAACCTTATTTTTATTTGCAAAGGAAGTTTGTATTTCATTTTCTAAGTAAGATAAATGATCGAAGGTTGACCTGAACTGCCTAAATCCGAACTGGAATGTTGATATTAATTGGTTATGTTCTAGATACCATCTCAATCTATTGCTTATAATTTTTTCTAACAATTTGCATAGGTTACAAGTAAGGGATATAGGCCTATAGTTTGATGGCGAAGTAGCAGTTTTGCCTGGTTTTAAGATAGGTATAACAATAGCCTCTCTCCACTGATCAGGGAATACTTGATTTGACCAGATGTAGTTATAGATGTCTATAAGACGTTCAAGAGCCCAGGGAGGTAATTTTTTGATCATGGTATTCGATATATTGTCAGGACCCGGGCTTGATGAACCTAGTTGGTGTATTACTTGTTCAAGTTCATGTAGGGTGATATTTTCGTTAATTGGGTTACTATTGTCTTGTAGATGATTAGTTACGTCGTTAGTCCTTTCTATTTGGTTTTTGTATCCTAAAAAGTCTTGATTGTAATTACTAGAACTAGAGTTTGCTACAAAAGCTTTCGCTAATAAATCGGCGTTGATTTTAGGATTACAGCTTAAAACTCCTTCATTATTGTTTAAGATTATTGTTTGTTTTTTTCTTCTATGTCCCTTTATAGAATTAATTTTTTGCCATATAGTCCCTAAAGGTGTGTAGCTATTTATTGATGTAATGAAATTTTCCCAACTTTTCTTTCTGTTTTCTTTGAATAATCTTCTAGTTTTGGCTCTTTTTTTTCGATATTCTATTTTCAGTAATTCTTGTTCTTGATTTGGATGTTCATCGGGTTGGTTTTTTCTTTTTTCCTTCATAACCTTTCTATATGCTTTTTTAGTTTCTTTTAGCGATGTAGCACATTCTTCGTTCCACCATGGGATTTGTTTCTTTTTTAATTTTCCAGTGGTTTTTGGTATATTTTTTTTAGCTGAATTTATTATTATTTCATTAAATTCGTCTACTATATCGTTAACAATTATTCTCTCGGATATGTTTAGTTTATCTAATTGTTTAATCTTACATTCTATATCATGTTCCAACATGATATAGAATGTAAGATACATTCTATATCATGTTGGAAGTTGGACCAATTAGCATTTTGATATTTCCAATATTGTGCGGTATTGTGCACAGTTGAACTCAAGTCTATTTGTGTAGTAATAATAATAGGGAAGTGATCGCTATCATAAAGATCTTCTAGTGCATTCCAGTCGAAATAAGAGGATATACTTCGTGAAGCAAAAGATAAATCGATATTGCTGGTGCGACCGTTACTACTATTAAAATGTGTAGGTTGTTGAGAATTAAGGAGGATAATAGTATCATCACTGTCCAACCAATTAGCAATTACTTTACCTCTTAGATCACAATGATTTGAACCCCAATAAAAGTGATGACCGTTTAGGTCTCCCATTATAATAAAGGGTGTTGGGAGCTGACTCAGTAAACAATTTAAATCATTTTCACTAAAAGAACAACTGTTAGGTAAGTATATGTTACACAATGTGATAGACAGAGGGAATTTTATTCTTATCGCTATTACTTCTAAGGGACTATTAATATTAATCATTTCAGGAAATGTATGGGACTTAATATAAGTGGCTACGCCACCACTAGCTATACTGCCATGTGTGCGGTTTTTATAAAAGTTGTCATAATTTTTTAACTTGCAACAGTAATTATTTTTAAAGTTAGTTTCTTGTATACAAAAACATAAAGGGTTAATCTCATTTAGTAAAAGTTGTATATGTTCAAATCTAGCGTGAAAACCGTTAACATTCCACTGAATAATTTTCATAATAATAGATTATAATATATCTAACTTATATAACTAAAGATAGAATAAAGAAAATATATATATTTAATTTAAATGGTATTCCCTGTTTTTATGTCCTGGAGTTTTCTAGCAAATCTGGCACATCTATTTTTAAGGTTTTTATTCATCTTGGGATGCAGGTGTAGGCACATGTCAATTAATTCATCAATATTATCTGTATAGTCGTTAATCACTTCTTGGATATTTTGTTTATTACGGGCTTTATCTAAGAGGCTGATGAATTGATTCAATGTCAAGGGAAGGGGGTGCTGGGATTCTTTTACTTCCACCTTGATATCATTCCAAACTTGTTCTTCTGATCTATTATCCATGGTTTTCGATTTCTTTTTGACGGACTTAACCTTAGACGGCTCTTCTTCAACGGAGTAGTTACTGTCGGTATCTTCTGTGTAATCACTTACTGGCGGGCTTTCATCCATAATAAGATCAGTGTGATTTTGGTCGAGTTTTGATTGGGCGGATGTGGAGCTTGAGAGAAGTCGTTTAATGCCATTATTGTGTTCTAATTTATTGCGGGAAGGGTTGACGTTTGGAGCTTGTGGTTTTTCGAATTCGATTGTAGGGTAGTTTGAAATATCTTTACTTACTTGTGTATTATTTGGTGATGGTGTAGAATTTATGAGTTTATTTTGTGGGCAATATTTTGCAGAATGACCCGTTCCATTACATACAAAACATTTCATTGATTCGTTTGTGATGTAAATCCAGTAGTTGGTGTCATCGTAATTAATTTGCATCGATTCTGGTAGTATTTTTTCATTCTTTGGGGACACGTATAGTTGGCGTCGAAAACTCATAATATGTGAAAAACCAGGGTCAGGAATTCCTACTTTCATGAACGTAACTGGCGATAGAATCTTCACATTCATCTGATTAAATTTTTCTTCAATCACTTCGTTTGGAATAATGGGACATACGTTGGATAAAACAATTCGTTTGTTTTTTGTGATTAATGGTCGGATTTCCAGTAGGTGGTCTTTGACTTTGATCTTTTTCACTATATCAGTAAGTTCATCGGCTGTTTGTTTCGAATCCATGTAAACACATATTCTTGAATTGGCTATGCGTGAAATAAAACGAATTGATGATGGTTTGGTAACTGTGGAGAGGGATAATAAGTAGTCTCGTATTACGAGTCCATCTATAGAATCTATAACTATAGCTTGGTCCTTCCTTGGGTGTGTGGTTTTAGAGGTCACTTTGGCGTAACTTACATTGGGGGTAAGGTTTTCCATGGTGGTGTGAGGTGCTCCTGTGACCAGGAGCACCCTTTTTATTGACTGTTTGGTAAGGTAAAACTTCCGTCACAATAATTTTTATTAGTTGACTCGCGACGCGGCGATAACACGCGTGAACCGAACGGCGGCCGAACGTGAACTGGTAGATTACATTGTTACGTAGGTAAACATAAAAATGTATTTCTGGGTGAAGAAAGTCTTGAATTTTAAAGCCTCAGACAAAAGTTGTTACTTTTCACAAAAGAAAAAAATAGTGTTAAGAGGGTGCAGATAGGTATACTTTTTATTTAACACTGTATAGAAAATATTTTTTTGTGTTTACCAAACATTTAATAAGAAATTAACAAAAGTAAATGAATAAAATTACAATAAAAAGAGAGGTAAAATGTACACCTATCATGTACTGAATTCATGGTTTTAGCCTATGGGAATGGGTAGAATGAGTTACCTACCGCTATAATTTTACTATTTCCGTTTTACTATGAATGAAAATTAGATTTATAGCAAACATTCTTATCTGAAAATAAAATAGTGGAAAACAAATGTGAAATATTTAAATTGGAAAATCGTAACCATTAAATATTTCTATATTTGAATTGAGCACTTAGCATCTATTCTGCGCTGGACGCTACAGCTCACTGCGGCAAAATGAGAATTGTAACAATTGCATTGATTTTTTATATTTCGAAGAGATACAGCGCGAGGTCTTCCCTACGTGCTTTAGGAGGACGAGACGCAAAACCTGGAGAATTTTCCTACGTTGTGAGGTTAGAGGTTGAAATAAAAGGTGAAATGTACGGCTTTTGCACAGGATCCGTTATAAAGCCGGCATGGACTCTCACTGCTGCACATTGCATGGGTGATTACCATGACAATGTCAAAAATGAAAAGTTAAACTACAGATATGTGGTAAGATACGGCAGCGTACTGGAACCTCCAGGATCAGAAAACACATTTAGTAATATCATCGCAGGTTTTAAACACCCGGGTCGTCATCAGGTGAGTATTACGTCGCGTGGTTCATATCAGCTTTCCCTCAGTGGTTTTCAGACACGTAACGACATTGCTTTATTCAACACAGACCCTATATCACTGCCAGAATACGGAAAACTCAGTACGATTTCTTATAGGGCGATGAAGGGACTCGAAGTAGTCGCAGCCGGTTACGGACTAACTAATACTACCTCCGGTCATTATAATACGACATTGGCATTAAAAAAACCGTTGCAGATAGTTAAATTTCTTATAAAAACGTGCACCAATTTGAATTATAAAATATATCCGGAATTATGCATGTCTTCCCCTTGTAGTTACTACAATTATGTAATATCCGGAGATTCCGGTGGTCCCGCTATACACGGCTCCGGCGTGATCGGAGTCCTCCAAGGAGGTGAAGCTGGGGTGGGGCCAAGGCATCTTGATGACTCATATAAACCTCCGGATTCCGCCCACTTCACACCTGTCAGTCCATTTATAGATTGGATTGTGAGTTACACAAATAAATAAGCAATAAAAAGGTTGTGTATTCGTTTTAAATTTAAACTAATTTGTACTAAACTAAACTGATTTGCCGTTTTTTGGAACGAAGTTCCTTTACGCGGCTTGCGGTAGGTGTGATTCGAGAGAAAATGTAACGCCACGTAAGATATGTACCCCATCCATACGCCTTTCTCTTTCTCTGTGTGTGTGTGTGCGTGTGCGTGCGAGTATCGAAAGCGAGACTCGAGCAGAATAACAGACGTGCAGACTAATCCGTGACCGGTTGTATAACCTAAATTTTTGATTTGATTCCTTATTTTAAATTATTTGCATTGAAAATATGATACAAAATAAAAAAAAATACATGAACTATACAGATTTTATTTCTAATTACATTCAGAGTTTAAAAAAATATGCGTGAGGATTTTCGTTCCTGACCGCACACGTCTTTTTTTTAATATTTCTCTTGTTTCCAACAACTATGTTTCGTTGCCGATTCCAAATTATGAATGTACCCTTAGAAGAAACCATAGATTTTACATGAGAAACCGAAGAATATATCTATATATTTTTTAACCATTTTGCCACAGAAATAATTAATTGCACATCGGTAATGAAATTACACATTTAAATAATCACCGATTTCATAATGATATGGAATGTCAATGACTCAGTAGGTAAATGTGTGTACCTACTTTTAGCGTTCGGTCGAACATAAACATTTCCGCTAAAATTTCGCAGTGACAATACAAGTGAAATCGAAAGTTTGTGTTTTGCGAACCTTTCACGTGCTGTGAAATCGATTGTATTGTACAATACATCCATATTCCAGACCACTCTAAATTATTGAAAAGATTTCGATGAAAACTTTACTAAATTAGGTAGGTATCCTCGGATCCAATTGGAGTCGCGTCAGACCTGTCTGAAACCGAGGATACATTAGACCCAGTCTCGATTGGGGATTTTCTGAACCTAGGTATTTGAATTCAACCCCAGTAAAACAAATGTCTGTGTATTGTTAAAACGCCCCCTTTGTCGTAGCACCTCGTTTTCAGAGCATATCCCTTAACATCACGGAAAGTATCGGGATCCTTGGTGTCGACATTTATAGCAAAGTGGAATTTAGGAGTCATTTGGAAAACAAGGCCAAATTGATCCCCAAGAAGCTCAGTTTGCCGAATAGAACAAAGCGGTACTTTACCCCGGGGCAACGCCTAATGCTTTACAAAGCTCAGGTTAGGCCCCATATGGAGGACTGCTCACATCTCTGGGCCGGTGCACCAAAATATCAATTGACCCATTTGACTCCATCCAACGAGCTGTTCGAACTGGCGACGATCCCATTCTCCCAGGCGGTCTTGAACCTTTCAGAGTACGGAGAGACGTTGCGTCTCTGTGCTTGTTCAACCGCCTATATAACGGGGAATGTTCGGGAGAATTGTTCAATTTGATGGCAACTTCAGGTTTTTACCATCGCACCTCTCGTCATCGTCGTGTGGTTAATCCACACTTCCTTGATAGAGTCGCTACGCACAGTGCGGTCGTCAAGACACTTCATACTGTGAACCCGAAAGTTGAGGACTGAACTGCCTGTTGAGGTTTTCCCGCTACACTACATTCTTCGACAAGAGATTCTTCAAGAATAGCATAAAGTTCAGAAAGCTATGAATAGGACGGCGGTAGCGCGCACCCGCGTACCCGCTGGTGTTGCAGGTGTCCATGAGCGGCGGTAGCCAATTATCATCACGTGGACCGCATGGCCGTCTGCCACCTTCACCATAAATAAAAAAAATAAAAAACTTCGGTCCTCTCTCGTAAAACGGTCAATTTGTCTGTTTATTCCAACTAATGTTATGTATTATGTGTCAGTGTTTGTTGCGCTTCTCTAACTGTTGTTGTAATTTGAGTTACTACAGGAGACACTAAAAAAAAACTTATGCCGAGTTTATTCAAATAATACAACAGAGTAATTTTAAATGGTATAATTATGTAAACTCCTTATACTAAAGAAAAAAACAAAAATATGAAACGGTCAATGGTGACATAAAGCGGCTAATTTGAATTACCCTGAGCTGTTAACCGTCATTGCAGTCAGGACAAAATGGATTTAATATTTTATATTTTCTACAACTATATCCAATTCAGTTTTTGTTATATTTATTCCGTGGTTTATACCTATTTATAATATCCATTATGTCATCTGTACATTTACAAAACAGCTCTATTGAAAGTATCAAGATGTTTATGGCACACTACAAATACAACTTGCCATTTGAAAAATGTAGCCGAATATATCGTAGTGCCATGTTTTGTTGGCCAGACTATATTTTTTATTATTTAACAACAGTGATCGTTTGGTAGTAGGTAATAAAGGATAAAAATAGAGAATCATGAACTTGTTACAGAGACGCATTACCTTAATGTTCTATGATAATTTAGTGTTGGTAACACCGAAACAGGTGTCGCTCTCTGTGTTCTGCCATGTTAAAAGTAAGACGGACGTCCTTTCTTGTATTGTAAGTTAAACAGGTGTCGCTCTCTGTGTTCTGCCATGTTAAAAGTAAGACGGACGTCCTTTCTTGTATTGTAAGTTAAACAGGTGTCGCTCTCTGTGTTCTGCCATGTTAAAAGTAAGACGGACGTCCTTTCTTGTATTGTAAGTTAAACAGGTGTCGCTCTCTGTGTTCTGCCATGTTAAAAGTAAGACGGACGTCCTTTCTTGTATTGTAAGTTAAACAGGTGTCGCTCTCTGTGTTCTGCCATGTTAAAAGTAAGACGGACGTCCTTTCTTGTGTTGTAAGTTAAACAGGTGTCGCTCTCTGTGTTCTGCCATGTTAAAAGTAAGACGGACGTCCTTTCTTGTATTGTAAGTTAAACAGGTGTCGCTCTCTGTGTTCTGCCATGTTAAAAGTAAGACGGACGTCCTTTCTTGTATTGTAAGTTAAACAGGTGTCGCTCTCTGTGTTCTGCCATGTTAAAAGTAAGACGGACGTCCTTTCTTGTATTGTAAGTTAAACAGGTGTCGCTCTCTGTGTTCTGCCATGTTAAAAGTAAGACGGACGTCCTTTCTTGTATTGTAAGTTAAACAGGTGTCGCTCTCTGTGTTCTGCCATGTTAAAAGTAAGACGGACGTCCTTTCTTGTATTGTAAGTTAAATAATAAAAGTATATTTGAAATCCGGCGTTTCAATATAAATACAATTACAAAATAATGTTGTTTGTGAATAAATAAATAAAAAATGACGTTTATTTTTTTTGTTTTAATTTTGAACAGGGAATCTTTGCATCTCTATTGGTATGTCTGTACATCTAAGATGCAATGTGTTGACTTAAAATTCTATTCGGCGAATGACGTCAAAATAATTTGTCATAAAAGTTAATTGTAAAAAAACACATTTTGTCAAAAATGCAAATGGTCAAAATTGGAAAATAGCATAGCAGCATTACGACATAGTAGTAAATTGCCAGGAGTTCCTCGTCAAAGTGATTTAACTCGAAAAGTAAGAAAACTGCATAAGAGGATTTATTTATCATAAAAAATATAATATTCTTGACGATTTGCTTGCTTGACGAATTGATATTTTGACGTTATCGAGACAAAATTTGCGTTGATTGATAATGGTGAAGTTCACCATTTTTAATTCCTTCCTTATTTTATTTAAAAAGGTTTGAAAAATTACAAAAAAATCTCGTATAAACCTAGCTGTCTCTTAAACATGTTAAATAATTTAATTAGCTGCAAAATATTTATATTTATTCCACCGCCCCTTTTGCCAAAAGCTGTATTGATGCGATGCGATCAGAATGCGTAATGTTATTTACGTACAAAATAAAATCATGAATTTATTTTCCTACCTATATTTTTAAATTATTCAACAGTTTCAAATGTAAAACAATTCTGAATGCAAAAAAAAAACAATCAATTTAATAAATGCATCTATTTTCAATGACTTCAGTATTCCATTTTCTTACGAAATTTAAAAATCATTAATCATCCTTTACGGAAATTACACATGTCGTTTGTTCAGTGAATTTTGTGCACATTTTTATTTGATTTTATTTAATTAAATTATTTTATATAACAATATACATATATCAATTTACAATTAACGTAAATTAAAATTATCGATAAGTAATAGAGCGGTGATTGCCTGGGGCCTAGACGTATCTATGCTCGATTCGCATTCGTGTGATCGTGAGTTGAAATCCTCGCCCGGCACCACTGAGTTTCTACTTAAGTACGGATTTTAAAAACTGCCACTAGCTCGGCGGTGAGGGAAAACATCGTGAGGAAACCCGCGTGCTCTAGAAATGAAAAAAAAAATGGGATTGCTTTATTGCTTATAGTGCCGGGTTAACGTTCGGGTACTTTTTATCCAGATCCAGTATAGAGATTCCACGGGAATCGATCTATAGGTCTATGCGCATAAAGTCACGGGCACCGCTAGTCTGACATAAGTCGCCAAACGCAAAAAAAAAAACAATCCTCGCATTAAATTAGAAGGTCGGAAGTAGGTAGTTTTGATAATATATATAACAGCTAACAAATGTTACACTACGTTATTTTATTGTAACATGGCTCCTGTGGAATATATCGAGCGCCTGCCACTGTTTCGTATGCAACAGTATGTGGGGGCGGCGCGCGCGCATGTATTCCACCGCCTCGTGCGGTGACCAACCGTTTTTCTGAAAACAAAATTATAACAAATTTAAAACATTTAATATATTTTTTTAAAAAAGTGCAGTGTACAGTACATGTGATACAGAGACCAAAACAACAATGTTTGTCTGTCTGTCTTAACGCGCATCACGCCAATAACCACGGGACTGGATTTAATGAAACTTGGCATGGTTATTTATAGCTTATGACTTGGGTTAACATTTAGGATACATTTTTATCCCGATCTGTTACAGAGTTCCCACGGGAATCACTGCTTAAAGTTCACGCGCACAAAGTCACTGGCACCGCTGGTAAATAATAAATATAACTCTCACAATCATGAGGTAGCATCCGACGAGTGTGGCGCTGCGCGTGCGGCCGGCCTTGCAGTGTACGTACACGGTGCCGTGTAGCTGCTCGCCGTCCGTCGGTACGCCCGACAGCTTGCCGGCTTGCGGGAGGAACCTGTACGAAACAGAGCCTTTCAAGTACCTGTGGTGGACAAAAGTTTTGTGTATCAAGACTGCGTTCCAAAATTTCATCGTGCACATTGTCTCGGGCATGAGGAATGTAAGACGTTAAAACGGCACGCTGGCCAAGTGGGCTGGCGAGTCCACACTTTTAGAGGTGGTGCAGTTCCGTAGGGCTTGAGGTAGTTGCTTTGTTATCCTTTAGTCGTCTTTTACTACAGCCACGGGAACAGATGGAGTGGTGATATTCTATAGTCGGCCAACATGACCCGGTACATTTGTTTTACGACATGAAGCGGCTCTTTTATGTGTTATGGAGATAAAAAAAATATGGAAAATGTTTATATCGTCGTAGTTATCGCATGTCTTGGAACTCGGTACAAGGGGTCGTCATTAGCTTGAAGTTTTATATATTGAGCTAAAATTACTTTAGTTTTAATAACATCTATGTATTAGCAATGGAGAGAGCTATGCTCGGAGTTTCTTTGTGGGATAAGATCCAGAATAAAGCCTTAAGGAATTAAGTTCGCCTTTTATACGAAATTTGCCAAAGAACGAAAGTCACCGACATGACTCACACAATTAGTAAACTGAAGTGGCAATGGGTAGGCCATAGCTACATAGCCATAGCTTGTAATTACAACACAAGTACATTATTAGTACATTGGGGTGAAAGTCGAGGCAATGACCGCTATTGCCATGCTAAATGGCACGGAGTATAATCAGTCTAGGGAGAGGGCTATACCTTGCAACAATGGGGAGAATAGACTGATGGTACGGTATGGCAGGGAAATTATGTGGATATTTCAGCAAAGGCGAATAGGAAGCCATTTAAATTCCTCTCGGAATTCAGATATGTAAACAAATGAGTAGTCCACTTCCAAATACCAATGGACGTTAGACTGATGGTATTGGCATATGTGTACAGCTAATGCAGAGGTACAGTGTGTTAGCAAGTCAGTGAGACAACTGTGTGGTCGTGCTCGGTGAGGTTAATAATCGCGTACACAATAGCTATCAGTATTATGCTTCAGACATTAAAAAAAAACATCTGAGTAAAGGTATCCGTATCCGTATCGTGTCAGGGATGTGACAGGGTTGTTATTCATTATTGGAGAATTAAATGAATAACGTCTAATAATTATTGAATGATCAACAATTAATAGAAAATTGATAATTACGATCGGTAACAATTCCTTTGTGTTAAGTAATGGCATTAAAAACGGCATTCTCTCTTTTTCAATGTATCTTTTTAGAAACATTATTTTCGTGCGTAATATCTTAATTTGTACCTATGTTGTGCAAAATCAATATACAGTACGGCTAGAAATAAAATATGCATAGGAATCTTTGCCATATTTCGTATTTCCGACAAAAACCGAATCACAAAACGCAACGTGGTGATTAGGCCAGTTGTCATTGAGTCTCGACGCCAACCGTACACGTGCACTTCTTGTCACGGAATAGGCATGATGACGGATTTTGAAATCCGCTTCTATAATGTAGATTCACGTCTACTGTTTCCGAAAATAACATTATTTCAGCAATAAAATAAGTTTTAACGCAAATTATGCATTTTTTTTCTATCTACTTTGAATTATGCGCGAAAACACTCGCAGGTATCATGGCGTCGCTTGTGACGTTACACCTAGATAAACGTAGGTAGGTAAATCAATGGAAGTTCAAGCGACACGGTGATGTTCACTGAGGCGTGACGTCATTCGCTCTGATTGGCGTTTTAGTTAACATGGCCGAATGCAGTATTTTATACTTTTATTTTATTGAAAATATTATTAATCTCAATGTTTACATTAAAACTGGTTAATTTATTAGAATTCTTATAACATATTTTTTTCTCTAAAATCATTTATTCTTTAATTCTTTGATACTGTCATCATGCCTATTCTATAGACCTTCTATAGCATTTCTATACACCTTTGCCGAAGTGTGACGAAGATTCCTATGCGCATTATATTTCTAGCCGCACTGTATTTGATTTTGTTTAACGCATCCATTCCAGAATGATTAGACCATCATCTGGAAATAAGTTAAATTTAAAAATAAGCTCTCGCTCGAAAGTCTTAAGTCATTCTTCACTTGTATATTATTGTTTGCATGAAAATGAGAAAGAGCGACATGCAGAATGCAATTTAAATGTATACAAAAAATGATGCTGTAAATGTTTCAACAACGTTCTGCATGTTTTTAGTAGATAAGAAATTAATAAATTGCGATATTGTTTAGCAAAACAATAGATTTATGATGTTAAAAAGCGAAAGCTCGGGTAAGAAGCACATACGAGATAAACTATCTTGGATATCGGAATAAAAACAGTCAGAAGCAGTCAGTCGACTGACTGTGTGAAAGAGGTGGATGCATGTCCTGAGCGAGTGAGATGTCAACAGACAAAATAATTTAACTAAAATGGCTAGTGTATGCTGCGTAGCACTTTACGGAAGCTGTCGAAAGCTATGAAAGTGTTATCGCTACAAAACGTTTATTTTTAATCATTTAAGCTAAGGTATCCCGTACATTCGTAGACCACGTTTTACCTATTGATAAATTTGACTCCGTCATACAATTTCTCTTGATCCGGTGCCTCGAAGATGTCTGTCGTTGCTAATTGCAGAAACTCCACGCCGTGCTCGCGCCATTTCTGAAAATTATTTCGTTAAATAGACAATAACGAAAAAAACAACTCTGTATAAGTTATCCAGTTACAAATAAACTAACTATACCTAACTTATGCTATATACTACATAGTGGCGGCGTACGCCCCGGCCAATATTGTCTTGGCGCCCCCTTTTAAGGGCACGAAATTTCTAGAAAACAAGGAAAATGAAATGGTTTAGTTTTGGTATTTCTAGAAACCTTATTGACACTTTCCTTTAGCAGCTAGCATTACTAAATTTTTTTAGCTCCTTGTTTTTTGAATTTACGGTCATCGGAAAATTTAGCGCCTCTGCAAATTTGGGTCCCTGGGCGATTGCCCTACCTCGCGCCCCGCTAACGCTGGCACTGATACTAGATCTCGACTAAGGCCGCTTGTTAACGACACGGTTTTCCACCGTGAAAACTTACGGTCGTCAGTGTTGTATGGGCCACTATGAGAGCTTGTGAATACACACGAGATGCCACGATCGCTGAATGCATCGTGAAAACGCAAGGCGAGATATCGAGCTGTGTTATATGAGACTTTTTAACGACACCGAACGTTTTCACAGTTTCGTGACCACTTACTGATTCGAGTTTTGTGTTATTTGAATTATTTTTTCATAGCTTAAAACTGACACATGAAGTCCGCCCCTAAAATACGCTAAACCTAATCCTAAGTGCGGCGAACTCGCCGTACTGTGGAAAAACCGTGTCATTAACAAGGGAGCTAAGGGTCAACAGCTGAATACAAAATACCAATCAGTTTCAAGGTTTTTATATTTACATTTATTATAAATATAAACTGCAGCGCGTTTTTTAATGGATTGAAATGAAACTCGGCAAAAAAATACGCATAGTTCGGGTTTATATTTCGCAGATGAGTCAAATCGGTTCAGTAGTTCCAGAATGACTCTGTAAACTTTTCAAAAAGACCCAAAGAATTTGGATACATATGAACTATATGTATAACTGTATGTCGTCGGAGAGGGCTCGTAAAGCTCTATAACTTGTTTTTAATCACGATTTCAGCGAAATCTTCCTTCCGACTAGCACTGTCATCCGACCTAAAGAACTCAGAAATTATTGTTTACTAATGTCCGCTTTGTACAATGTTATTCAAATAAACTCACAAATTATGTACTTTTTGTAACCACACGGAAACGTAGGAACACGTGCGTATTAGTGACGCGTGTTTACTAGCTAGCTAAACAAATGATGTACAAACAAGGAAAATGTTTCCTTTACCCATCAATATGGAAACGGACTAGATGACACATTATACGTTCTTAACAAAGAAACCTGGTTGACAACTTTTAGGGGGCTGGGGAGCAGATGGGGAGGGGTTCAAAGTCAAATTTGGAAATTAAGTACTACGTAATAAGAATGTTCCATTTTCAAAACACATATTATGAATTAAAGAATTCGAGAGTCACGGAACACTCTTAGAATCTAATGTGCCTGCCCTAGAGTGTTTGTATAACTGAACATATCTCAAGGCATCAAGCCTTTACTTAAAAAAAAACGATCTAATCTCTTGAGTCTGAAGATAAAATTATCAAAACAACAATACTTCCTTTGAAATTATCATAATAATGGTTTGTGAAAGAAATGCTGTTTGGGTATTATTATTATTAAATACACAGATTCTCCTTTGTATTTTACTGATATCATGTACAATAGACGTTTTAGCCATTGTTTGCTTAGGTTCTAATTATAGCTTCATGGATGTGTGTTCTTTGACACATCCAATGACGTCAATAGACATTTGTTAGGTAATGTGGTTTCCCTGCATCCAGGACAGGGCCACGCTATCTATCCATATATACATATAAAAAGGACTGTCTATCTATCTATACATATAATCCTGACTGACTGTCCGACTGATTCATTAACACTGAGCCGAAACTGTTGAAGCTAGAAACATGAAGGACAGCTTCATTTTATGACGTAAAGCCTTACCATGGTGGAATTTCACGACATTCAAACCCTAAAAAATGTGAATAAATTAAAAGCAATTCAAAAGCACATTTTAACATTAAACACTATTAAGAAAAAATGTATCATGTTTCCTGATACTAATATATTAGTCATAGTCAATAGTCTAGTTTCAAAAATATATATGACATCTGAGAAAGGGGACTTCATATCAATTCTAGCTCCCAAAATATTAAGACTAATGTAATCTTAAAAAATAATAATAATTTTTGTTGTTGTTTTATTTTCTATTTAATAGAGTAACATTTGAAGCTAATAAGTGCTTATGGAAAATAAAGTCCCTGTTTATTTTGGGAAAGGAAATGTTGTGTTTGTTAGATTCATATAGTTTTGACAATCAGGTTATTTCTTGTTTCTAGGTTACTAAACATCCAATGTCGAAACCCTAGTCTCCTAAAGGATCAAAACAGCTTGTCAATACCATAAAGTTTGGCGGGTGTCGTTAAGGTGATTAAGGGACCGGATAACCGTGAATGTGTGGCAGATATAAGGAATGCCACTGGGACAATCACTAGGAGAGTGGTTAACAAATTATGTTTTCTAACCCTTGCCCTGGGAGGATGTTTAGTTACCTTGTAACAAAATATAACCGGATTGTCAAAATTATAGAAATCCAACAAACAGGCATTTCTTTTACCAAAATAAACAGTTCCTTTCCTCAGGATATATTCTCAATAATGTCATATAATTTAAATAATAAAAGGTAAGCAGTAAGGTAAAATTTTGAACAAAATATGTGCATTGAACTGTTGCTGCAAATAAAGTGATAGATATAAAAAATAGGGTTGTAAGGGATATGGTATTTCAGATTCCGACATGGATATATTGTATAATTTTTAACCGGTAAAACTGGTAACTGAACTGTAACTGAAACCATTTTCAGTTACAGACAGATACGGATATGAAATTATTTTGGATTTGTTTTCGGTATTGAATATTTTTTTAAATTCAGATATCCGATAGTTACAGTTATGGAGCTCCATAACTGTAAAAATAATAGTTATTTTAATCCTACCAAAGATTTAATGAAAAATGTTCCAGGAGAAAGTGACGATTTTATATTGGAAAAAATTCATTAGAATTTATGAAAATAGGTGTTCTTATTTGAAAGCTTGAGTATTTCATAGGGAATTTTAAGTTATAGATATATTATCATTGCTTTATTTTTTGTTTTAGTTAATTTTTAGGGTTTTATTCATTTTATAATTACATTTTAAAACAAACCATACACATTTTTAGTTAATATAGAAACTAAAAATTTAGAAATAAAATGTCAAAAGAGAAATTAATAGTTAAAAACACAAAATTCTATAATCCAGTAGAAGAGCAATATTGCACCATTATTTTTTAATTTATTTCATTATAATTATTAATTAAGTGAGGATATTGAGTACGAATGGACATTAACATTTTCACTTTTAAGGAATAATTTAAAATTATATAATTTATTTAAAATCTTGAATATACCTGAGCATCATTGGAGAATATCTTCAATTCGTAGCCTTCATTCATTGATACCACACCTTTTATATTTTCCTCATCAATTAGCTGAAAAGAGAATAATATATAAACATTTTAAAAATATATAATTGTTTATTTCTTTATAAAAAAAATATAACTGAATTACAATCTACTTTATAAAGGAAAAATTGCTTAAGTTACTTCATAAGTTGTGTGCAAATTCAGTTTATTAGTCTATATAATAACATTAAAATAACTACGAAAAATAAAAAAAAATAAAGAAAGCTGACTGAATAAAATACTACTTAATAATAGAATAAAGACGATAAAAAACGAATGGAAATCTCTAATAAATTCAAATTGTATCTAAACAAAGTATCCTAAAAACCTACCTGTTTAGTCATCCCTTGGAAGGGTAACGCACCAAGGATGACATTGTCATCGATCCTGTCGTACCAACGTCTGCTGGTCAGCCTCTCCATAACCACATTGTAGAAGAGAGTTGGGTAGAAGGTGACCCTTGCGAACATAGCCGTGGCCTGCCGAAAATACAGTTATATTACACGTAAGGCCGGTGCTCATGGCATCGCATAGAAGAGCGAGTGACGGAGCTACCATGGTGAAAGCTGCTGTCTCCGTGGTGGGGATCAATTTATTCAGAAGAGCCCAGAAATTAACACATTGACGAACGGAACGGCTATTTTTGACGTTTATGAGAGTTTGTCACTTCTTTTTATATACGGCAATGGTGCAATTAACACATTCTGCCAGTCTCAAATTTTCTTGGCAATATCGAGACTTCAATGATTCTGCCAAACAATTTTAAGTCTAATACGCATACTGTCAATGTCCAGTTCTGTCAAAGTACATAGGGAGTCGATCAGTAAAGAGATACTACGTAGGTTTACTGAGGACAGAAGTGGACTCCTTGGAAACACACACGCAGTCGTATGCTTTTATTTGAGTATCACAAACATTAAGTATAAAAAACACTTTGATGTTAAAAATTATCACTATTAAACCACAAAACGGACAAATGCACAATTTTATAATAAATCAAACAAAAACTCAACTTCACTTCTCCAGTTCCCTCCAAAAATCCCTAACGTTTTTCTTTTTATATATGGCAATGGTACAATTAGCACATTCTGCTCGTGTCAAATTTTGGCAGTCTGGCTGTTTGCACATTGCTAATGGCACATTATGCCAGTGTCAGTGTCAAGTAATCGTCTAAAATGGAATTTAAAAAGGTACACAAAAGTTAAAAATAAAATAAAAAAAGTGTTTTGTTTTAATTATTAAAATAAATACATAATAATTTTGTTCTGTAATCAATACAGATCAATCAATACACAAAAAGTGTAATAAAAGGAAAGCAATACAAGCAAATGATGGCGCTACGGAGAGCTACAAGACATTATTAGCAAGTCAAACATTAGTGTGACAGAGACAGCGCAGTCACCTTGTCGAGTTTCACTCGCTTCAGCGGCAAATTATACTTGCTATTTGCCGATGACTTAAAAATATTTAGAGGTGTCCATTCACATGGCCACAATTACCTTCTACAGGCCAATCTCGAACGCCTAACTGCTTGGTGTGGCTGTAATAGCATGAGTCGTAACATTGACAGGTGCTACATGCAGTTTTCTAGAAAAAATGTGTTAGAGCCTGCTTCTTATTATATATATAGGAAATTCTCCACTTAATAAAGTAGTTCGGGTCCGTGATCTGGGAGTACTTCTAGATTCAAAATTTAGATTCAATGTTCACATCGACAGTAAGTTTAAAAAGCTTTTAAATCTCTAGGCTTTCTTCTAAGAAATACTAAAAATTTTAAGGATCTTCGTATTAAAATAATTCTATACTATTATATTGTTCTCTCTGGTTTGGAATATTGTTCGGTGGTATGGGACACTCACTACGATATCTATATTAAACAAACTGAATCAGTACAGAAGCAGTTTCTATGACATTTATGTTATGGCTACAATATGGCCGAGAAACTATCCTGCTATGGAGTGCTACGCAATTAGGTTAAGATAATTTAAGATGTGCTCTCTTCAGAATCGTAGACTGCTACTAGATACCTACAATGTTTCTCTGCAAGCTGGTAAAAGGTGATACGGATTCGCCTATGCTTTTATTACTATTAAATCTTCACGGACCGATTCGGACTCCTAGACCAGGCAAGTATTTGCCATTTATGGAGAAAACAGCTGGGGCGAATCTTGGGCACTTTTCACCGATAAATCGCCCGATGAAACAAGGCACTTCCTAGGTACTTGTTTGCTTAGGACAGTCTCAATGACATGTTTGCTGAGAGTCTAAATCAAATTAGACGATTTATTTTAGCACGTACCTACTATGATCCTTTCTTTATACATAACTTGTTATTGTATACCTCAATTTTCTATTTTGATTTATAATTTAATTTTAATTTTTTATTGCGATTTAAATTTGAATTATTTTTTGGCTGTGTTTACTTTAACCATATTATCGCCGCCTCTAAGTAGAGAGATTTATATGCTTAACTAGTATGTAACCTTTTCATTTACATGATGTATGATCTGTTGGTGACCTTTAATAAATACTCGTAAATAAATAAAAAGTTATGGTGAGGAAATTCCAATAGATGTTCATACCACAAGATGACAATATTAGCTTTGCTAAAAATAGGTAGGCACCTAATTTTATGTGTACGTATCTGTTCCTTTTTACTTACTACTTAGTTACCTACTTAGCTACTTGGATTTATTAAAATTATCGAACAGTAATGCAATTAAGCAAGATATTTTTAATATAGACACTAAAAATAAAGATACTACGTTTGTTAAAGGTTCAAAGAATTACGTTTGGTTTGAGTTATCCTCATTTGACGTACTATGATGTACATAGGTAGGCAAAAGCGTAAATACTTTTTCCTGGGATCAGGCCACAAACCCGTAAAGGTACTTAAGGGTGTAGATTGTTGGCCTGAGATCTCGATTTCGACCGACCGCAGCGCCAAAGTTTAATGTAACATCCGACGGGGCGGATGAATGACCTAGAGAGCGCGATTTTCAAAATGTTTTGCAACAAACGTTCCACGTTGAGAAATTGTTATTGAACTTGAATATTTACAGCATAACAATAACGTTGAATTTTTGGAAACTAGCTGTTGATTCTTTTTAATAGATTAATAAGAGTAGTTGAGACACAATTTTTATGTTTTTCTATCATTTGACATCTGACATTTTTGTATTCTACTTACCTAAAATTCCAACTATTTATTTATTTGTAATTTCACTACCAAAATTTATTCTAATTCGTAAAATATTCATTCAATAAAATAATTGCAAATTCAGTAGGAAGTGTGTTTATCTCTACGCAAGGAAATGTGCCTATTGCGTAAACTCAAATACTTACTTTTTGTTTACGATCACCTCGTCGATATCTAAAAAAAATCCTAGGGTTTTAAAAAAAATGTCAATAAATGAAACACAAGTATAAAAATGATTTATTTACTACACAATAACAAATATGAGTCGCCATTACTCGCTATCTCAAAAGCGTGCTAGGGTTGTACAAAAATTAGTAAATAATTCATTTATTTACTAATTTTAACAGAAGTTTGTAAATTATTAATATACTAATTAAAAGTATGTAATTAAACAATAACGAAATATGAGTTCAAAATTCTAATGGTTTTTCATTCGATTACGGATCAAGTTCTGATTTCTGCTAATTTGATGATAAAATCAATGGCTATCACAAAACCTATCAGAATGAAAACGTTACCAGCTGCCCGATTCACGTAAGTAATAAAAACCGTAGCGCAGTGACGTCACTTCGTTTTTTGCAAATTTAGCCCTTTTAACCGACTTAAAAAAAGGAGAATTCTCAATTCGCTGTATTTTTGAACCAATTTTTATGATTCTTTACACCAGGTAACTCAGAAATTGTATAGTAATTGAGCTATTGGAAGATTTATGACAATCCAAGACTAGATAAGTAAGTGCGTTTAAAACAGAAAACCAAAAGGCGATTTCTAAGTTCCTAAGTTAAAACGACTTTTGGACTGGCGTGTTTACGTGAATCGACTGGCTGGGTAGTTAAGTTACCTGTATCTTTCAAAATCATTAGGCGTTCTTATCTTTCATAACACGTAAAGCTCTTTCTTTCCTCTCTTTCATAGCCTCTATGATACTGGGCGCGTCACGAATGGGCATGCTTCGTGACTGCCGAGGATCAACTAATTCTGGAAGTAGGCAATCGTAATAAAACCTAACTAATTTCATCTCCATTTTCTCCTCCCAAAATTTGTCGTCCTTTTCTATAATATAAACTTTCATAGGTACAGTAGCACCAAACCAGATGCCAAGCATGCAAACGTTTCTTTTAGTAATATGTACCTGTCCCTGAATTTGGAAATACCAGTTATGATTTTTATTTATGACATAACCCTTGGAAGCCATGTCCTTAACCCAAAAGGTATGTTTGGCCATTGCTTCATCAAGAGTCATGCCAGCTAAAGAATGTGGGCACTTAATTTCAATTAAACCGTTTGCATAAATGCCATCTGGTGTAGTACCAAGAAATTCATATTGATCGTCGACGAACAAACCGCAACCTTGTATACTAATATTCTCTTGAATTTCTAACTGTTTAATTGCGGTTTCTTCGTTTTCGATACCGTACCGTACAGCAGGCAAACTGGAGATATTACTACCATAAACGATTTTACGAACAAGAACAGCACAACTTGTGCTCTCTCGTTTTTTACAAACTTCCCCGAACGATGATGAGGTTAGTAATTTTCTCCTTGTACTCATCCACTCAGAACTACTTCTTTGCAAATGGGTCGACCTTTCAAGCTCCTCTCTTTCAGCACAAGACAACTTTAAATCGGCTAAAAAAGATGACTTGGCTTTCTCATATAATTCTGGACTCAGATCAGGTTTTTCGCAGTTTGGTCCATAGTGAGCGTCTTTCGATACAGCGCTGTGGCTCTTTTTCAATCTTAATTTAGGTTTAGCAATTAAACGGATTCTACGATTACAATTTTCCACTTTCGCGATCAAAGGATTAGGACTAGATTTAAATATTACTTCATGAGTTTTACTATGAATCGATCCTGTATTAAAAGACACAACAGCAGCTGCGCATCGGCCCGCATAAGAACCACGGGAAGAATAATTTACACGCTTACCCCCTACTAATTTGGCAATCACTGCGTTAAAACTTTCAACTATATTACTTGTACAATTATGAATTAAACTTCTAGAATGATATGACAGTCTTTTACTTAAAATGTGTACCGCGTCCATTAATCCGCATCCAACAATTGCTGGAAGCAACCCAACAGGTTCTATTCGACGAGTATCAGGTCTACAGAAATACTCCTTGCAATATTGGTGATTACCAAATACGTGTTGTGGACCATTTAGGATATCTTCACTAAGATTTTTTATTTTTTCTTCGAGTGACTGATTTTGATCGCCCCAATATTTAATAGCGCATTTTACACCCGTTCTTAAACGCAAATACCTTTCTTTTAGGAATTTCCGCAATTCGCAAGGATACTTAGTGTCTTTCGACAGTTTCTCCAAGCTATTGCAGTAGTTTCGTAAAAGATGATTTTTGCATTCAATTTTCTCTACTGTTAAATTACCGTACGGTCGCGAATCTAATATTTTTTTATAAGTACTGGAATCGCCGTCTGCTACAAATTTATTATAAATTACACCGTGATCAACAATGGAACGTTTAAACCCCTCAACTATTATGGTCGATTCCATACCGGTAGATGATCCCGAATAATTCTTGAAACAACGGTGTTCCGAGGGCTGACTGTCGTTCTTTGCGGCTCGTGCACAAACTATGCAGTATTTATTTTTAACTCCAAAAAACAATACTTTATTAGTTTTAATGCCAATTATCGCAGCTGCGCCGGACAAGGCGGAAAAATTCTTACCATAAGATCTCTTGCTCCAACAACCGTCAACAGCAACAGATATTAATGGTGTACCATTTTTATCAACACTACCTATAGACACTGCGTACTCCGCTTCTTCCTTGACAGCTTCTGCCATGGAATGTGCTGCTGTCTTTTCCCACCAATCGCAAACCGTATTATTAATTTCATTGTATAATGAAGGTGACATGATTGGTAGGGCTACTGCGGCAGTTAATGTTTTTAACTGATAGTAGCTCCCACCAGATGATATGATACCAGATACAATTTGATGATTCACTTCCATTCTATCTTCTTTCTTTTCAATCAAACACACAGTAAATTTCATACTACACATACTACATTTCATGATGAGTTTTGAGTCCAGACCAACTTTTACTTCACCTATTATACTGAGGTAACTTAACTTACAATCCATTGGACCGTGGTCCCCTATGGCCTGAAGAGCTTTAAAAAAAAAAGAAACGTCTACAACTCTACGCCCAACTTCCATTTCATCCACCTTTCCCTCTTGGTCGTTTTCAATAACTAGTTCCTGTAAAGAAAGATAATGGCTTGATTTTTTTTATAAAAAATAATTAAAAATTTAAAAAAATGCAAAAGAATTAATACAATATTAGGTTCCTGATGAATAGAAATTATAATTTCTTTACGCATTAGGTATTGTTTTTTTATGACGTCACCTATTTGAACGTAAATTTTCTTTTGAGAAAGTAATTGAGAAGTATTTCGGTACTAAGGTGTTTGTCTCTCGATGAAAATAATAAATATTGCAAGAAAAATCTATAGGTAGGTATTGAGATTTTGTCTTCGCCCATCACTAACTAAGTAGTTTGTTTATTTATGTAACAAGTCTACAAGAATTACGTATAACAACTTACCTCTATACAGCGCGTAGCATTGTTGCTCAGAGTCTCGGCCCCAAGGTTTTCTTTATTTTCAATACTGGAAATATTATTCATCAATATTATCCACTTTTTATTTATTTTGTACAACCCTAAGCCAGACGCTAGGCGCCTCGCGTCTGTTTGGCGGTATAGGTATGTCGACAAAGTTGCGCTGTCGCCTACCTACTTCCACAATTTGATATTTAGACAATACTAGCCGACCCGGCGAACTCCGTATCGCCTTTTTTTTTTTTAAAAATCCTATTATTTTGATATTACATACAGATACTTCAATTTTATTTATCAGTATAGATATAGATAATACAAACCAATATTTACATGTTATTGTAGGTATATGTCTGAATCGGGCGATCTAAATCATATGACATATTGTATTAGCTTTGTAATGTACCCTGTTCAAATGCGATAATAAATAAGTAGGGAGGAACTTACATTTTATTCCGAGATCTTTTGGCTTTCATATTTTTATAATGCGTACAAAACTTTCTTTTCCCTGGCATGCCACTCAAATTCAATCAGTCCTGCGAAAAAAATAGCCTATGTTACTCAGTGATAATGTAGCTTTCGAATGATAAAAGAATTATTAAAATCAGTCCAGTACTTTTTGAGTTTATTCGTTACATACAAAAATCCAAATCTTTCCTCTTTATAATACCTATTAGTGTAGATATTGTATTTTTTACGATTTATATCTAGTTCCATCATGGTTTTCTTTCAGACATTCATTATATCGATACTTTCTACTAACTGAAAATAAATTAATTATAAAAATGTTATACTTACAGTTTTTTACAAAAAACACAAATTCACAATACGTAATTCTGCTGTCTGCAGCCGACAAGCGTGGTGACGCGTTCACTTACAGAAAGGAACTGCCGCTGCAGACCACCGAGATTGCACGAATGAAACGAACGTTTTATCCCATACATTTGTGTATGAAAAATTTACCTTAAAATATATCTAGATTTTAGGGCTTTAAAAGAGGAAGTCTTTGTTTGTAAAGGTATAAAAAGAAGTATACAGCTATACTTATTGGTTTCTTCAGTGTTCAAAAAGTGTTTCTTTTTATCAATTTGTGTTGATTTATGGGGTTAAATCTGAAAAATACGAAGTCATGTTTTTGCATTTTTACTCAATTTTGTGCGTTTGTTGACGTTTATTATATAACAACTATTAGGTTTAAGAGTTTAATATAAGCATGAACATACTTATTGGTCTTTGATTGTAATATATACAAATTATCATTGATATCAATCATATGTAAATAGGTTAAATATGAAAAATCGTAACACTCTTTTCGGTGATTTTCACGATCTACACCCTTAAACTCGCTAATCAATTGTGAATAATTCATTCTCATTACTTTGTTTCATGTAACTTCAAGGAAAAGTATTTTTTACTCAACGTCAAACTAAGAACGTCAATCTATTTTGCCACGCCATAGATGTCTAATTAATGTAACTATTGGAATTTTCGCGTACGACGATGTTGTTAACTATTTCTAACATTGCTCTATCTATAGAGTTCGATACGCTCCAAATATTAACGAACATAATGTAGTTGAAATGTTATCCTCAATGATTATGATCCTCAATCCTCAATCCTTATCTACTATTAGGTAACAAAGTGATGATTATGATATTCTATTACAAGTGTGGAATTATTACATCTTAATGTACTTATTTTATATAAAAACAGTATTGTTACTAAAAGAAAATACTTACCAATGAAATTTTATCCCTTTATTGGTATAATTACAAGTTGTGGAAGTTTCCGCAGTTAGAAATGCTGCAAACACCATATTTACCGGTGTACTTTTCAAGAACAACTGAATCACAATACGGGCACTGGTGGCCTACACGTCACCAGTGTGACGACATGTTCACCCTAGTTTACGACTTCTATTCTCTTATTATATAGATTTCAATGGCCACCGCCGATAGCATTTGTAGCGACACAGTGTTCGACACACTGTTTAATGTATTTTATTTTTCATAGTATAGCTTTATCTATATAGAGTTTTTGGATTTATTCCACTTTTACCGGATGTTAATTTTCATCCATATTCACCAGAAACTGTACGTCTTTGAATATCTTTCAACAATGGAATTGAAGGAAAGAAAATAAAATTTGGAAAGATTAATTATTATTTTAAATAAACATACTACAATTCTACAAATACTACAATCCACAATCTTAACTTTTTTCATATTAAACTTATTTTAAGGAAGTACGTACTGGATGTAATTCCTACTTGTAGTACTTGATGTACCTACTCATACATACATAAAAATGGGATGTAGCCATCATGTAAAAGTCTGCCAAAAGCGGAATTTGGTGAACATGGGATAAATCGTTTTTTATGTGTTCGAAAATCGCCAGTTATCTTCCACGCACCCAACTAAGCAGTAGATGTTCATGCATTTCCTACGTGTTTAACCGATATACCTACCTAATTTAATAAAATAAGTAGGTAATAAGTTAGATAATATATTTTCATTGTTTAATTAATCAACCATCTGATACAATATCAACATAACAACCGACCTATTCAAGTTATTAGAAGGCGAAATGGCGACAATAGCCCAGTGTCGGCTTTACCTATGGTGCAGGGTGTGCGGCCCACACGGGCGCAGGGTCTTAGGGGGCTCTCTCAAAGATCCTGCCCCCATGTTCACGCGCCTACTAGAGGGCGCCAGGGTATTGATTGCACCTGAGCGCTACATGGGCTAGAGCCGGCGCTGCAATAGCCAATGCAACGTTTTACAATGAACCTGATCCATAGGTTGTCCCAGATTGACCGCCAGATTTAAATTGTGCGCCATTTTTTTGTTAGGCGGTTGGCAACTCTGGTTTATTTATAGATGTCACATATGACAGTTGCAATAGTCAACATGGAACGCTACACGAAAGAGCAACTCAGTATGAATTTTAGAGCAGTATCAAGTGTACCATCATTTTGAAATCATCTTTAGTGACGAGGCCTATTTCTACCATGACGGATACGTCATTAAGCAAAATTGTCGTATCTGGGGCTTGGAGAATCCTCTTGAGATTCATGAAAAACGGATGAAAATTTTGGTTCGGCAGGATTATATGGCGATTTTTTTTAGATAGGTGCAGGGCCGTCTTTACCAGGGGGTGCAAGGGGTGCGGTGCACCCCGGGCGCTCACCTTTTAAAGGTAATGAAAAAATATAACGCTATAGTAAACAATTACACAATAGGATATTTGACTGTCATAGGATACACAATAGGATATTTGACTGTCATAGGATACACAATAGGGTGTTTGACTGTCTTAGGATACACTCCCGCACCCCGGCGCAGAATAGACTTAAGACGGCCCTGGATAGGTGAGAGGTACCGGCAGGGCCGTCTTTACCAGGGGGTGCAAGGGGTGCGGTGCACCCCGGGCGCTCACCTTTTAAAGGTAATGAAAAAATATAACGCTATAGTAAACAATTACACAATAGGATATTTGACTGTCATAGGATACACAATAGGATATTTGACTGTCATAGGATACACAATAGGATATTTGACTGTCATAGGATACACAATAGGATGTTTGACTGTCTTAGGATACACTCCCGCACCCCGGCGCAGAATAGACTTAAGACGGCCCTGGGTACCGGAACAGCCTACAGGAGGTTTTTGGCCACCAATTGGAAGATATGAACCTCGACCAACTGTGGTTCTAACAGGACGGTGCCACATGTCACACAGCCGGAGAAACAATGACTTTATTTTTCTTTCTAACTTAATCCGGCGCTCAATCTGGGACAATCTTTATAAGTTAGAGCAACGAATATTAACGCTATAGGTAGATTCTTTATTACAATAATAATCAAAATGTGTCTTTTGATTGCTGAATATAGAGATAATATAGGCCTCTCCCATAGCTCGCTCTACACCCAACTTCAGTTCTTTTCACTCAACTACAAACGACGAACTTACCGGTTTGGTATGGCATGTATGGTAGATAAAATACTTGTAATGTTTCCTCTACTGGGCCAAGGTTCAATCAACTTTGTATTTTAATTCAAAGGAGATTGATAGCGTTTATTTGACGACAAAAATTATGTGTAGGTATAATATATATTATAATTTTTAGGACACATACTATGCCCTCCCTGGCAAAAAGGCTAATTGCGAGAAAAGTAGGTACCTACTTGCAATAGGTAAATTTTCGTAAAATTGTCATTTATTCAAATGCTGGCTAGAAACTTAGAGCTTTGGATAAAAGAAAAATAATAACCATTATTTATTCTAGTTGCTTAAAATTTTATTTCCAAATACAGTGTTAATTATGCTTTGTTTAAAAATATTACATGCCTTTTCTTTATACGAGGGCAGTACCTACTGCCTTACTGATTTCCTACTACCTACCTGTTGCATTGTGTATAGCAACAAATTACACCCAGGAGTATGTTAGAGGTAAAATTTTAAGCTTTAACAAGCGAAAGTACATGTATAGCAAAGGCGTCGACAGCCAACGCCAGCCAATTGCTCGGGGGGGGGGGGGGGGCAAGATGAGAGAGAGGATGGGAGAAATATGAATTGTAGGTACAAATACAATATTTTTCGAATCTCTAGAGGGGGGCAACTGCCCTCCCCTGCCCCCCTTAGCGACGCCCTTGATGTATAATATTGGTTTTCGTTGCTATTTAATTTTAGTTTTTATCGATATAGCAACTGCGTAACTACCTATATCAGTGATTCCCAAAGTTATATGACCCGCGACTCACTTAAAAAAAATGACAGAAATTCGGGACTCACCCTACGCCTTACATGAAAATAGCATAGTGTCGCTGCTGCAGCATGTTCTCGTTTACGTAGCGCAGTTATATGAAAGGCTGTACAATTATGAAAAAATACAGTTATAATAGAAATATTTAATAAGTAAAAATAAGATAAATCAGAACACTAAAATTAGATTAAATTTATTTTTTCGGTACCCACCCAATATTCACTTGCGACCCACCAGTGGATCGCGACCCATACTTTAGGAAACATTGACCTATATGTAAAGCAGAATTCTTTAGCCATATTTAACGAGTTTCTAATACGTGATCCTTAACTGATCAATGATCATGATCATTCCAATACTGATTGAGTAAAACAAAATAGATTTAAGCTCTGTATCAAATTTAAATGTGAAATTCCTTGTTTAATGAATACCAAAAACTATAAATTTCCCCTGTCAGTATATTACAGCAAATTGATTGATTTGTAATAAAATATAAGTTACTTTTGTCAGGCGCTACAGTTTGTGCCCTGGAAAAAGCTACTAAAAAGTAGTTGTAGTTGGCAAAATTTCCATTTCAAGATAGGTAGACTGTAATTAATTAAAAAATAATATATATTTATGGAAAATATGAGAATTCTAACAACTCCTTTCTCCAAGTCTCTTTTTGGCGTGCTGGCTTTATGACTAATGATGACTAAAGTGCATTTATGACTAATTTATTTACACCCCATACGGCACAGATACGGCATTTCGTCGATACGGAGGTGTTGCGTAGGTACTATTCGGTCCAAAAATCATTTTATACCGCATACTCGTAGATGCAGAACGAATTGCCTCAAGAGGTCTTTCCATTACGCTATGATGTGGGATTCTTCAAGAAAGTTGTGAATAGAATTTTGCAAGGTCGGCGGTGTAGGTACTGTACTCGCATATCTCCTGGTGTTGTATTAGGTGTCCATGGGCGGTGTTAACACTTACCATCACTTGGGACAGCTAGCTCGTCCGCCTAATTCCCTATAAAAAAAAGGTAATGGCTCTATTACGGTGGTAGGTACCTATTCAGAAAACCCGTTTTCTCGCAGATCTCAAAGCTTTGTCCCGGTGGAACGAAGCTTTCAACTTTCATAGAAAAGTTTCATTCTGAAGGATTATTTACCTATTTTATAAAATATTTTGTTTGGTGCAAATAGTGCAACCTTCAAGCGACCTCCGATGTAGCCTCTGTGGTACTTCTACCGTTTCTCTACCCGTTGCTATTTACCTACGAGGCATAGATAGCGCAGAAATAGACGTTTAAAGAATATAAACTACTCAAAACAAAATAGGGCCCACTTAGTTTTTACAGTGTAACTTAATAATATACAAATTTATATAGTTTTTATGAATAGACATGTTTAAATTAGGGATTTAGAAATCATGTAAACATAATCAATGGTAAAAATTGTTTATTTTTTTTTAATTACTCACAAAAAAGAGTAATTAGGGAAATTATCACTAAATGAACAGTAAAAGTAAATTTTGGTTATGACCATTTTTCTAAAAAAAACTGATGATAGGTGTCATGTTTAATAGCGTGTAAGGCCCCCTCGGCTCCGTATGCATTCTCTGAGTCTGTCTGGTACACTTTCAATCAGATGGCTAACGTTTTCATCAGGTATTCGCTCCCAAAGGACTTTTAAAGCGTTTATAAGCTCTTGTTGACTGTTGACGCTGCTGTAATTTTCTTTGAGGCTTCTTTTCAATTGATCCCATAAATGTTCGATGGGATTGAGGTCGGAACTCATCGCTGGCCATGGCAAAACTGTAGTACTAGCGTCAGAAAGTGCTCTTTGTGTGGTACGGGCCGTATGCGCGCGAGCATTATCTTGCATAAAAACAAAGTCATTGCCCACTCTTTGTGAAAATGGGATCACATGAGGTCGGATTACTCCCTCGACATAACTGGCAGCGGTTACGGTACCTTCATCCAGAATTACCAGTCCTGTTTTGCATATTAAGTTTATTCCACCCCATACCATCACATTTGGACCCCCAAAACGGTCTGTTCCGTGGATGCATGGTTGTGAAAAACGTTCGCCTTTTCTTCTCCACACGCGTACTCGTCTGTCATCACTAAAAAACTTGAGCTTACACTCGTCTGTGAAAAGTACAGTCCTCCAGTTATCTATGGTCCAGTCCAAATGCTCACGTGCGAACCTTAAACGCGCTGCACGATGACCACTTGTCAGCTTGAGCCGAACAACACGCATTCTGGAACGTTGTCCGTCCTCGTGGAGTCGCTTTCGGATGGTTTGATCACTAACGCGTGTACCGGTAGATTGCAGTAGTCGGTTTTGTAAGGTCCGGGTAGTTACAGTACGATCCCGACGTGCAGTTAGCCTGATGTACCGGTCTTCCTGGGCGGTTGTGGCACGAATTCTTCCTGATCCTCGTCTTCTAGCCACACTACCTGTCTCCTGGTAGCGGTCCCGTGCGTTCCGGATAGCTCGTCGCGACACACTGAGATGTATTGCTACAGACCTCTGAGATTCTCCCCCCTGAAACAAAACAACCGCTCTGGTCGCGGTTTCCGTATCGATATGATGGCGAGAACCGGGCATAGTAATCAGGGGCCTTACCACAAGTCCTTATAGCAGTATTATTTTAACCTTATTTCTCAATTTCGTACCACAGCGTCCTTAATGTAAGCTTATATTAGTAATGTTTTACTAAGAAGTTTTGGTGACGTCAACTGTCAACTGTAGTGCAAATTGGAACGTTGTATGAAAGAAATGGCGTTATACAGTTCATATAGCGTTATCTCGTTTTGTTTTTTAGCAGGGAATAGACAAATAATTAAAATGATTCGTTCTTTCGCAGCACTAAGCATTAATATTTTGGTGGAGGTCATGGTACGAATATGAGTAATATTGTTTTAGGCCTGAAATAAAATGTTCCTGCAACAGTATTGTTTTGTAAAAGTTTATGGTAGGGCCCCAGGACTAATACCGAAACTAAGCAGAATAGCTATACACAATGACTTTCAACAGAAGCGTATACAACGAGACTGGGAACTCAAGTGATTAAGAAATAGTGCATACGGTAATTTCAAGCACCTCGGATTTTCTGTCTACGCACTTGAGAATAACATTAAAGTTGTCGCTCAAAACATTGATAAGGACTCATAAACATGTCTACTATAAGTTTCAATGCTTCAAATCGCTAATGATTACCTCACGAGTTATTTATAAACAAACTTCGAGCTTAACTCAAGATGGGCCCTATTTTGTTTTGAGTAGTTTATTTTAATACAGGTAGGTACCTTCAATGTTTAGATAAAAGTCCATTATCGTACTAAAGTCTATTTTCGTGGTAGGCACTGCTTTAAAAAGCAGTCACTTTAATTAGATTTTGAAACATATATGTAATCTCAGGGATAAAATTAGGTATGTATTATTATATAAGAGAAAAGTAATTAGGTACGTACCTACACCCGCAAGAAGTAGGGGAGACCGGGGCCACAATTAACAAAAAATGAATTTTTAGTTGTAGCTTCGAAATTTTTCAACATTTAGACTAGAGTTTTATGATATATGATGCTTTAACTATTTAGGTATCATGTTATTAACATAAATCAAACATAAGAAAAATAATATCTTAAATAAATCAATTTTTCTGAAAAAAGTCAGTTGTTAATTCTTACCTCGTATTTGGGGCTAGAATTAACAGGTCTGAGGTAAATATTAACAGAAGGGGCAACAATTAACATTATGTGTTATGACAACTGATATAGAAGAAAACAAATATATGTGGGTATGTCATTATTTTCTTTTATTAATAAAAGAGGAAGTGGTATGCAACACTTTTTCTAATAATTAACTAAATTAAACAAAAAACAAAAATCTCTTAACGTGAACAAAAACTAAAAATTTGTTAAAGTATTTTAGAGAATCAACGTTTTTTTGGTCATTTTTTCTTAACATTTATCAGTCTTACACTTATCAGCAATCATTTTTATGATAGGAATCAAACAATTCGGCATAAAAATATGTCTAATTTATACTTATACAATATCACGAGATGAGATAGAAAATGGCACATTTTTACCTTTATAATAAGTATTTTCTTTAATCTAACAACATGGATGAAATGTAGTTTTATATACGATATATATATTAAATTATTATTAATTATGATTAAATCAACAATTATTAAAAAAATGTCAACGATTAGGAACTATATCATTATGGCAAAAGAGTAGTAGTAGGTATATCTATTCATAGTCATCATCCGATTCACAATTCAGGCAAGTGAATGATGTGGTGTCACCTTTGATACACCCAGATTGGGCCCACGGCTTGCAAGAGATACATTGAATCCAGTCACCACCTGATGTATCTTCATTATAAGAGACACCACAAACAATACAAAAATATTCATCTCCTTCAGAGTCACTGCTTTCATCTAATATCCGTTTCTTCACCTTTTCTACTTTCTCGTCTGTCGTTTTTATTTTTCCTTTAACCTTACCTGTACCCTTTCCTTTATCTTTTTTGGCATTGTTCCCTTTGTTCTGGTCTTTTGCTGTCGTTTTCCTCTTTCTCAGTTCTCTCATATGATGTTCTTCTTCTAAAGCATTCTTCTCTGGAGTATCGGTGAGAATGGCAGATTTTTTTATGCGTTTACGATTAGACTGAGCTCGTGGTGAAGCTTTTGGTAGAGGTCTTATGGTTTCGACTAAGAAATCATTATCATTTTGCATGCCTGAAGGTCCAGCAACCGGTTCATCAGACATTTGCGCTATCACTTCAGTTACGCTTATGTCTAAATTGGGCATATCGTTTAAAACTTCAGGATTTTCCAAATTTAATGACAGATTATCAGCAACATTAACTTCATTTTCAACAGGTGGTTCAGTGACAAGTGATTGGTTTTGATCGCTGGGATCTGGACGGTCCGTAACAAAAGATGGCGCAAAGTCAGATTCTTGGAAGACATCTTCGTTGCATGGTCAGATTCCAGATTTTTTAAATGCGTTGATTACATTCATAGGGTTTAATGCCAACGGTAGCGCATCCCTAACAATTACAGGGAGATCGTATATGGACATGGTTTTTCCCGGGTTACTAGTCATCCAAGTAGTTTGTGCTCTATTCATATAATTTTTCAGTGGACCATAGACCCCGACATCGAGAGGCTGTAAGCGATGAGAGCAATGTGGTGGAAATGACAACAAAACAATATTGTTGTTCTTGGCCTTGTTGACCACTTCCATGTTTACATGTGAGCTGTGGTTATCCAGTAAGAGCAAGACAGGATCCTCTTTTGACGGCTTCACATGACGAATAAAGTGATCAATAAATTTTAGAAACTCTTTTTGAGTCATCCATCCCGATTGGTTTCCAACGCCTATGCATTCTGGTGGTCCGTTTCTAACAAAGATGTCATTATAGCGAATACGAGGGAAGACAAACATACAGGGTATGGTATTGCCGATAGCATTTGTTGCAACTGCAAGTGTAACCAGTACCCCTCTTTCGGCGGATGTCACAGCACCGACCTGCTTTATGCCCCTTTCTGCAACAATCTTCTTCGGCTTTTGAACGGTGGTTACACCTGTTTCGTCCATGTTCCAAATCTGGGATGCATTAAAGCTGTATCTTTCCAGCACGGATCTATATTTCTCAAAAAAGGTTTGCACGTTGGTTCTGTTGAAGGAAGTAGCTCTGCTTAAACTTGTGGCTTCAGGGCTTCGAATCGATAACCTCGGGTTTCTCCTCATAAAATTCGTGAACCAGTCATTACCCGCGAACTCATTAACTTTCCAAGATTCTGGTACCTTCTTAACATTGTAAAAAATAGCACATTGATATGCTAATTTCTTTACTTCACTGGGTAGTAATCCAAAATAAATATTAGCACACTTTAACAAGTACTCTGCTATTATTGCTTCCTGTTCGGGATTGAACACTAACCGGGTTTTTTTGTAGCCCACTTCTACTGGTGCACCCGCTTTCTTTTTCTTCACAAAATTGAAGAGTGAAACGTAGCAGAGCTGAAATTCTTTTGCTACATCCCTGTAATTTCTGTTTCTCTCCATCACTTCTAGCGCAGCCAACTCGTAGACCTCTAAGGATGTTGAGCCTCGCGTAGTTTTTCGTTTATACGTTCTCATGCTGTCATAAAAAAAATACCAAACTACAATATTATACACAAAAAGTCAGATATCCTGTTAATACTAGCCCCCACATCCGGGGTAGGTATTAACACGTTAATACTGACCCCGCCGATTTGTTAATTATAGCCCCAAGGGTCCTTTTTTAGTATTAAAATACATAGCAAAATATTGGTTAAAAGTTACGTTAATTAAGTATTGTAGCATTATTTAGTATAAAATGCGCTTCTAGGAAAAAAAAAACATAATCATAATATCGAATATTTCAAGCGTGAATCAAAAAATCGTAAAGTTAAAAATGTTCGTTACCTGTCCAAAAATGTCGTTCAGTATACAACTCACTCTCACGGCGCGTTGAGCGCAACTGGCCAGTCCCAAGCCACGCTGCGTGGTCTAGTCGGCATATCAAAGCACGCGCTATAGTTGTAGTGTATATAGTTTTAGAGAAATTCGCTTGTTAATACTTACCTCTGTTAATTGTGGCCCCGGCCTCCCCTAGTGCTATAAAAGAAGACAAGTAGCGAATTTTGTAGTTAGAAATTAAAATCTAGTTGCTTAATTACAATTGTATGATTATAATTATTATTTATAATAAGTGGTTTTTGTAAACTCAATATTCGTAGACTAGGTAGATATCTACTTCTATATTTTAACTCATATTCTAATTTCTAGTTTCACGTTCTATAATTTTAACTCGTTCCTACAAATAATTCACCTTGTGGGGTTATTTTTTTACATCTACCATTTATTAATTCGCTGCCCATGCCGGGCTCCTTTTAAAAATTGAAAGAGATATCATCGGCTTGATGTATCGACGCCATTTGTAAACACGGCGGGGAGGCGCGCGCTGGACGACATTCCGAATTCAAATTAAATTAAAATGCGGTAAAAACAACGTGTTTCCGTTCGTTGTGCGTTGTCTATTCAAATTTGGAATAGATTGGATCTGCGCTAATTTGTCTATGACTCTCTCGGACCGTTTGAGGCGAAATGAAAAAATGCCACGTTTCGGGTTACGTTTGTAGACTGAATTTGGGTTAAAAAAAGAAAACAAATTAGGTAGTACTGCAATAGTATCGTGGCGACTTGAACTTCTCAGAAACTTTGCGAAGGGGTCAGCGCTCGACAAATAAATGACTTGATAATTAAATTTTGGGCGGTTAATGAGGGACATTTGTTTAGTGTTAACAAAAAAGAATACTTTACGATGTTTTTCTGTGAGCATGACGATTCCGTTTTGTTCTTTATGCAGATCGTATGGCTCTAACATTAATTTAGTTGCGGTGTCGCGATAATCTAGTGTTAAATATAGTTTTCTATTACACCTCTTGCTTCTATGTTATCTTTGACGGCTACTTTCAAACACCCTCATTAATTTTACGCGCCTACATACATACCAACTAACATTCTGGCGCTAAGAATAGCATTATAAGGGTTCTTTTGTGGAACTGAAGTCGTATAAAGGCGATAACAATTATTATTGGTGATATAGCGCGCTATAACTTGCTTATATCCAGGAAAGAGGTTTATACAGCTTGAGGTTCCCTAATAACTATACGATAGCGATAGTGAGTGATATAAAGGAGGCATAAGAGCGCTACACAAGCGGTGCTTATCACTCGGAGTAATTTACAAATTGTAGTATAGAAGCTGCTGTCAAAATATAAGGCGGTAAAAAGGTTATAGGAATCCGCTCTTATAACTCTTAGAGCGTTATATGAGTGCTATTGTAGTAAATCTTAGACATATTGAAGGGTCTTTAGTGGCAACAAGTTTTGTCTAAAGTGACACTATAGCGCTAATACTCGTAGATTGGCACCTAACCCTTATGCATTTTAAGGATAGCTACCCCTATAACTATGTTTTACGATTGTTGGTTACATGTGTGACTTAAATGAACTAATAAAGGCAAAAAACCAAGGAATGATTGTAAGTTATGGGGTTAAATACTACTGCGGCGGGCAGTTTTCTGTAAATATATACCTACCTACAGGTTGTCCCGTCAGTAGTGGATCAAACGGATTCTGGAGACATGGGGGGGGGGGGGGGGGGGGGTTACGAATTATTAGAAAATAAAAACTGAATTTAAAACGTTATGGATATTTTTCATTTGTCTAAAAAATTCTCCAATGAGCAGACTAAATATGAAAATATTGAATAGTGTATGTAAATTTTCAAGATTTGTTTATGTTAAGGCGTAAAAAAATAATGTATCTTTCTGATGTAAATATTTGTTTAAGACTTTCCCTTCGTTCGTTACATTAAAAAATAAGACATTTTATAAAAAAATATCTCAACTTTGAACAATTTCAGTGTGGCGTTTGACCGAAGCCTGTTTAAAAAAATTGTACTGCACATGTTTTGCCCACTATTTTAGAAACTTCTACAATTCGTGCCGATTCTAAAAAGCTATAATACTGTATATAAATATGGCTGTATATAATATATAGATGGCAGACAAGCGAGCGCGCCACATGATGGAAAGTGGTCACCCCGCCCATGAACACATGCAACACCAGGGGCCTTGCCATAGAATATCGACGCCAAAGATTCCAAAACACACAGAGATCGAGAATCGATCTGAAATCGAGGTGTCGTGAGAAATTGAGCTTTGTTAGCGATGAATGCACCGACTTGTCTTGTTGGGATTAAATTGGACAAAGTTAAGTTTACCGCAATTCGAGACTCTGTCTAAGGAGTTCTCGATTTCGGATACGAGCATTATGCGACTCTCATCCACCTCGGCCCGAGGGATATTCGCATCCCCCAGTAGGTACTGTCGTCTGCATAACAACGCACGTTATCGACTTGTAACAGATCGTTGGTATGCAAAAGAAACGGTGTAGGAGAAAGCACAGAGTCTTGCGGGACACCATTATTAATTGACATGGTGTCGGGAGCAGCAACCGTCAGCAACGATTTTGATGTTCCGTCTAGCCAAAAAACTGGATACCCATTTGCATAATCCCTGGGGTAACCCGAACGATGGTAACTTGGAAAGCAGTGCTTTGTGCCATTGCTATGCTTAAGCTAACGGCTATAGTCTCACTTCTACTCTCAATGGCGTCAGCCCATAGGTGTGTAAACTACACTAAAAGTTTTTGTAGTTTAAATCAAAGATAATGTAATAATGGCTGGTCACTATTTTTTGTCAATTTTGAAACATAGGTCATTTACCTATTATATTCTTGAATAAAACAAAATAGGTATTGTTCGCGCCAATAACATTGGTGCTTTTATTTTGTAGGGTAAGATTATATTTTATTACCCACATTTTCAAATAATCACTCCGCCGATCCTTTTATATCGCTGCACCTTTGCATACAAAAGAGTCTATGGCTCGACCTCGTCGCAGCTGGGTCCGTTCCCACTCTAGAGAAAACCGCGTGGTCGTGGGCTCTGTCCACGACTGTAATTCCGCTGATTGAACAGTCTAGCGATCGACCCCTCCCGTAGCCGGTCGATAGGGAAACCCGCGTATTTGGGTGGTCTCCTGGACCCCAGAATTGGCACACGCTGTGCCCTTTCTATACCGCCAGTATAGCCGCTTAGTGCCGAAGGACGTTTAAACCAAGTGGAAGGTCAAGAAGCCGAGAAGAAGCGCTACCAGGCTGGGAACCACACAAGGAAACCGTAAGCTTGGTCGGAAGACAGCGATTCTCGGCATATAAGGTCAGGCTCTTCATTTTGGCTATTTTTATCAGAAAACCTATGGATCCGCACGGGGATTAGCGTACGGCTATATCGCTTAGCTGTCGCGTTCTCAAGTATTTTTATCTATAACTATTTATAAAACAAATAAACTTCTCTGCTTTCACTTACTTCACCTTCGTTCTTCTAATAACCTTCTTCTTAGCATTCCTTTTCACCACTTTACTTCATATTCTTACTCTTTTTCTGTGCAAGCGGTTCGTTTGTGGAACTCTCTTGCCCTCGACATAAAACGTGCTCAATAAACGTGCCTAAACACAATTTCGTTTTGTAATCATTCCTTCAGTTACTGACATATATATTATGTATAGTGTGTATGTGTATTTACCTATATATGTAATATGTATATACGTGTGTGTGTATGTACCTATATGTGTATTGATATGTACGTATTATCTATATGTAATTTATGTATAGGTATTGTACACCATCTATCTACCTGTGATTAAAATTTTTATTTACTCTCTAAGCAAAGGTTGTCTGGCAGAGATCGCTAAAATGTAGTGATACTCGTAAGACCGCCTTCTGTGCAATTCATATGTTACAATGTCCAGTACTGTCTTGTTTTGTTTTGGTGTGCAATAAAGAGTTTTATCCATCTATCTATCTAAATTTGCAGGGAAATAGTGTTATGAAATAAATAATTATTTCTTGAACATTTTATAGGTTATTTTTGTAAATATTATGGCGTCATCTCTAAACAGCTTAAGGTTCCCTATTACTCTACTATTCCATGCATAGCGGCTTTAAAGCGGTAGTTAGCGCTATTGTGCAACTTGCAGTTCTGTAATAGGGTATATTTTTTTTTAAACAGTGATTTTTACAGGTTTCAGTTGCATAATAGTGTCAATTAAAGGATCACGCTGTATTTTTCTTGAATGTTGGCTTCTCTTGAGTGTATAATGTGATTTGAGATTAGGTTAATGAAGTGATATAATAACAATTATTTATACGATAACTCCACTTAAGGTGATATTTATCAAGAGCTATAAGGCTTCAAAATGCTTCAGCCTGTACAAAAGTTTTAATAGAAGCTACTCTATCATTTAAACTCCATGAATATCTCCAATATACATTGTAAAGTGATATGAAAGCGTTTCCTAACTCTTAAAGAGTTGTGATTAGGGCTCTTATAGAACTAATGACTTTAATATTTACGGACATAGAACTTAAGGAGTTCTAAGGGATTCCACCAACAACAAGAGCCGTTAGCAAGAGTTATCTAGTAGTCATCTTAAACAGCTTTCAGCGTTGCATGCAGGCTTAAGCCAAAGAAAGCCAGGATTATACCTCCTTAAGTTGCAACACTTTTCTTTATAGCCATTACTCCTCTTTATTGTCACTTAAAGTGTTAAATATTGATTATATATCTATTATACAGTCAAAAGTTGTTACTGAAGCTTTTATGTATCTTTTATACCACTGTAATTGATTACACTATTGGCTATTGATTAAACAGTATTTCCTAAGTGATAATTTATTTAAATTTTGTTTCAAGAGTGTCTTTGAGTTATGACGTTTTAGAAAACAATTTAATTAAAAGGCACTATTGAAATATATAAATAGTTAATAATACATAATAAGTTAATGATAAGCAATGCATGATGTAAGTTTACCACTAGTTCTTTTTACTTAAAATGTGTGCGGCCGCGTATTGAATATCATCTGTAGTTACCTGTTTTAAGCAAATAAATTTAATTTGAATTTGTAAATGCTAAAACAGGTTGCCGTTTGGCGCCAATTTGTTTGTTGGGATGCTTTTTTCTACATTTTTTGTGTACTCGCATGTCTATAATCGGAAAGGAAGTAAGAGTCCATTAAATGAGTATGTCTATAGACTATATTAAGCTCAAATTATTCATGGAGATATACTAATAAGTTTCGATATGAAATAATTTACTTACCTACCTATTTTTTCATTCCCAATAACAGGACTGATCGTTTTTGAACGCTAACATAAAACGCATTAAACCGAGATACCCCGCCTCATCTGTCATCATTAATGCCACAGCATCCTAATAAGTTTGCTGCAATAAATAAAAAGAGGATATCAAAGAGTTGCGCCCCGTTTAATGGTTGTAATTGTGGCCAAATGAATTATGGCATCGGATGATACAGGCCCGCTGTCGTGGGTGTCTACAGTCTTAAAAATGGAGTTTACACGCTATAAATATTTTAAATACTTATCTTAATGCGGCACTTACAGTCGTCACTTATACGAATGTAGACAGAACGAGGTTGAGGTGCCATTAACACATTCGCACCCTCACTGGGAATAGCCGCCAAGGTAAACTCGCTTTCATCACAACTGCCTCATAAATAGCCGCTCTGTACTATAGCATCGTGCTCGTATTAAATCGGACCGCATTATGCGCCTCCTGTCGAACATCAGACGCTTATTTGTGTCCGAAAAGCGTTCGAAAGACTTAAAGCCCTTGCTCTTGATGTATGGCGGCGACACGTGAATGCCGACCTTTATATTCAAATCAACCGTATTCAAATGCGCTCGTTGTCTATGCCATCGTTGACAATTCGCGGGCCTTTCGAAAAAGGAACGCGGGAAACGTCATATCATCGTTCGAGATTCGCCTTTCGCTTTTTGGCACGGCGATACGCATCTGGCTGAGGAACGTTCAGAAGTCATGTAAAGTGCTTTGCTTTTATTTTAATTCGATTGTGTCCGAGAGAGATATAGTTCGCGATCGGTAGATATTTGACGTAAGGGACTGATAAAGTTAGTGTTTTGCGGCGGTCTGGAAGTTAACGAGCGGCTGAGTAATGAGAGACGCTATTGTGATTTGAACAATGGGTGGTTTTCGATCGCCATTGTTTCTATTATTGAAAATGATAGCAGATATGGAGAGCATAGCCATTTTAAAGCGTTAACGGCCACATGCCAGCTAGGCAGCTTTGTAGTCAATTTATTAATAACTAGTAATTTTACCAGCACGATAGGAATTTCTGCGATATCATCTACATAAATAAATAAGCTTTAAAGGTCAATTCAAACGGTATTTTGCAGCGAAAATTATTCAATATTATTCGCGTACTATGCACATATAATTAGGTGGGGCTTATTTGCAAATTTCTGAGTCCGAAACTTGATGCAAATCCGATGGGTGAGCTGCGGTGGAAACGTCCGCCGATCTGCATACAATGAGATGCGCGGACGCTCCAGTTTCAATGTAATTTACTGCTCAACTCGCCGCTTAGATGTCGTCCTTAGATTGCGAGTACCTAATTTAAAACAGATTTTTTTCAATGCGAAATATGGGTTTGTATTTACAGTTTTTTTTATAAGAAAAAGGTGACAGTCAATCCATATGGTGATAGGTGGATACTGTAACCCATGGACATTCGCGGTACCTACATGTCAAAACATTTCAAAAACGATCTACATACATACATACAACTACATACAATTTAGAACAAAAGACTTGGAATTTAACATGAGGAGTCATTAAAACCTATTACAACATTTTTGAGGATTTTTTTTGGGAATTTAAATTGGAAAAACCATATTGCGAACATAAATGAAAAACTTAAACAATGTTGTGTACTGTTTTAAAATTTCTGTGTAACATTAAGAAGGATAAGAAGTATTACTTCTATAGAAGCAGTACATCATGCATATGTCTCTTCTATAATCAGATATGGGGCATTGTCTTTTGGGGTAACACGTCGAATGCAGTGGGAGTATTCATAGCACAAAAGAAATGCCTGTGAGCCGTATATAGCATGTATCGGTCGGAATCCTGTAAAGATGTATTCAAAACGCAGAAATTATTAACTGTAACCTATATATATATATATATATATATATATATATATATATATATATATGCAATGGCGAGGTTTGTTAAAAAAACATTTAATTTCACAAACATGGAAACTCAAGCAAGCGTCTAATAATGCATGTACCATTAAAATGATTATATAGGAAAAATTATGGCCTCATTATAAAATATATATACTTAAGTATAATATTGTGATTGTATTCCAAAAAGTTTAACAGATGTGTATGTAAGGCAACAGACGAGCATACAATCCACCTGATGGTAAGTGGATACTGTCGTACATAGGCATCCTCGATACATGCCAACATCAGTTCAGCATGACAAACGTTGGCACGCCCCCGGATGCGCCGCCTACCTTTGGAGATGTAGGAATGGATTTGGAGAAAGGGTTGGGAAAATAGGAAGGGATAGGATGGGATTGGGCTCTGGCACATCTCACACACTTACACGTACGTACATTACAGAAATAAGATAAAGTGGGAAATGCAGTACATTTCAAGGTAGTCTTCTGTGAGAGAGGGGTAACGTGGCCAGTCGAGCGCTCCCAGCGGCTGTTGGATTGCAGCGTTCACTCTCCCCCTCCCAAAATGCCAAATAACTGAAATGACTTTGCATAACAGTCTCAACCTCAATCAGAAGCGGATGATAACAAAACATGTTTAGAGTTAATTGTAGAAAGAAATATGTCTTTTTTAATTTATAGTTATTACCTCCGAGGGACAGTTGACAAATAGAACGTAATTATGTTTACCTATTTGCTAAAAACAAGCCGCTTGCTTGGGAATTAAGGAATTAAACTCACTTAAGCTTTTAAAATATCGCCTTTAATAAACAACTGCATACCAAAATAATTTATACTTGCAATACCATGAGGGTATTATTTAGATGTAAATAATTGAGTTGGGCGTATGCTGTAAAGTTTTTCGAATAAACAAAGCCCTTTTTTATCTGTTGTCGACCGCCAATTACAGTGTTCGGAACGCCCTCCGCTGACAAATTGATGTTAACTACTGAACGAACCTACGCGCCTTTTTATGCAAGATGGCAGACTGTTCCTTTATCGCCGCTTGATTATATAAGAAATAAAATAATATTAATTCCGATTATAGTATTTTCTAATTGCTACGAAAGATATATCTTGGCCTTTTAAGGAGGTTGTTGTTGTTGCTCTTTATTGTATTTAAAAATGAATTGTTACAATAAAACGTTATAGTATTATGTATGTACCAAGGTGAACTTACTCAAGGAATCTCTTCCAGTCAACCTTAGAATAACCGAGAGGAGTTATGTCACTTAAAAACAGCAGATATATTAGTACATATACCTGTACAAAAATATAAATGTAAATATACCTATACATACATTGCACGCTACAGATTGCCACAGATGTAAAGTTCTGTGAACATAATTTTTATCATTTATTTAGTGATCGAACCGAGATCCTTGAGATATTTAGAGAATCACACATTCTGCCAGTGCCAAGTTTTCTTTGCAGTTAACAATTTCAAAGTCTAAAACGTATCCTGTCAATGTCTAGTACCGTCGAAGCAAGTCAGAAGTAGCTCAGTAGGTAAAGTGATAGTGAGTTTTTACGAAAAACGTAGCCCCTACGCTTTTATACCACGTACACCACGCACGAAAAACCCTTTGAAGTTTAATAAACTATTATCATTATAACTAACAACAAAACGCCATATGGGCAATTTTTACAATAATCGAACATAAACTCAACTTCATTCCTCGGGTTCCCGCCCAAAAGTCTCCTATACTTTTAAGTAAATATTTGTAGCCTACGTTAATCCTTTACAATCATATGAACGGAATTTGCAAAGGAATAAAAGTTATGCCCTATTACATTTTAACTCCTTAGGTGTATTAAAATATAATATTGTATCGGCACGCGCCTGTCGTGAAGCAGAGGCAATTAATAAGAATTATAGCGGTAGACAAGGAAATCGCAGGTGCGACGCAAGCTGCTCAAGCGCATGGTCAATTATACCGAATGTAAATTGGGTCGCTTGTACTCGTTGGAGGTCTATGGTGATAATTGTCTATGATATTTGTTCATAGGCAGGTATAGCCGGCCGAAGTCCAGCGGATTGATTGAAACGAAGAAAGAATAGGTCGAACTGAAATAAAATGCACTGTAAACGTTAGTTAGTACCTGTACTCTGTTTAAGTTAAGAAAGAAGTGAACACGTCACGTGATTTCACCTATTGACCAATTATGAGAGGGAGCGTTCCTCGATTAATCAATTAACACTGTGTTATGCTAAATTGAACGGATAATGTCACCCTTTTCTTAATGCGCATAGACTATGTACAGCTAAGTTTAACTTTTAAACATTCGGGTTTTGTACACATTTCATATTATAAATCGGGTTTGAACGCGTATAGTAAAGTTATGTTTACCTTTTATTCCTACTCGACGTTTCGGCGCCGGCGCACGGGTTACACCAGTGGTGGTCACGAGTTGACTGAAGAGGCAGGTAGTCCAGGATGGGAGCTGCGAGCAGTTTTATCAACTACCCACAATTGATCTTCACATTCGGAGAGGCTGCAACACACTAAACTGATAATGTCCGCGGACGTATTCGACGGTAAGTTTGTTAAACACTGGATTCCACGTCGACGACAGTTTATATCCGTCTTTCCGATTGAAATTTTTGTATTTTTTAATTTCAATCGCTTCACGTACAATTCTGGGATAATAGTGACGTTCAGTGGGGATGATTTTGAGAGTGGAGAGTTCTATGCAGTGAGATACATTAAATAAAGATTATTGTATTTCGCGACAACAACATGCAACTGACTCGGCATATGCCAACACCTATATGCATACGGAGAGTCAAAGAAGTAGACAATCTTACCTCAAAATAAAAATATAATTTCTATTAAGTGCTACTCTTAATAGTGATATTAAAAGTAAAAAGTGGATGAAATACAGAAAGAATTTACTACCTTATGATTTAAATTAAAATTTAATTTAAAGTTAGAGGTTCATAAAAAGGTGGTTATTGACCAATTTTATTATTAAATGTAGGTATGTATTCATTATTCGCTAAATAAAAACTAAGGCATTTAAAAACATTCTGAACAGCTCTTATGAATGTATTGCTGCTGTTACTTTTCTAACAAATAATATCTTTACTTAATTTTGAAACAAGCAACTGTATTTAACTGGCAGATTGTTCCAACATTTAGTTGCCAGGTAACGAAAACTCCGGAAAGCTGCAGTTCTGTGCTTAGGATGAGCGGGCGCGCCGCCGACCTTGCAAAATCTTATTCACAGCTTTCTTGAAGAACCCCATGTATATCTAAGTGGTTATAATTGAGATTCATGGAACAGGCCGCATAAATTAGCTACGTAGATACCTACAGGATTTTATAGAATAGGATTTGTCCATTTGGCAGTTCATTCCACGACTTTCAGGTTCGCGGTATAGTGTCTCAAAGACCGTATTACATTCTGTACGCAGCAGTTCTAAAATTTAGGATATTGGATACAGTTTACAATGCAATTTATAAAGCTTGGTAACCTTACTTATTCTGAATACGGATGCATCAATAGTATTTAAATTAGAAGGAAACTGACATGCAAATAGATTTATTTTTATTAGTACAATGAATGAACGCTTGAAAAACGTTAGATGCTTGTCTCTGAACAAAACAAACAGCTTCAAGGATTCAATTCAAATGTCCCGCCATTGTTGTCTGCCAACCACTTTATTTTCTCATTTTTTTCCGCGCAAACTTATCAACAGAGATAAACCGCTTCCACGTCCAAAACTAACTTAATACCTTAATTCGGGCATCGATTAATTATCTTTCAAATCGAGAACAAATAACCAAAGCGATTATCGATTTTGACGGAACGTCACTAGGGGCGTAGTTAATCAAAATCAGGCGGCTGACGTTGATGTCAAAATACATCAAGGAAGGCCATTGTCCTTGTCGAGTTTTTCGGAGTTTTTTAATTCTTTGGCTACTGTAAACTGACAGTTTTATCGATGACTCATTGACAGTCGAGTGTGCCTGTTTGACAGATTGACTAATGTTTGTCTATGCCGAGAATGCTGAGCCTTTGTAAGGGTTTGAATTGGGTGTCAACGAAGGAGACGTAGCGGAGAAAGAACCGTTTGAGTTAAAATTAATAGATGTTTCGTGATGCATTAAATTAGCGGCACTTTTTACGGTAAGTGAAGAGTTGAGGATAGATCCTAAAGTTTAAGAGTTCGTATTATTAATGTGGTCTTATGCTACTGTTTTGTCTGGAATTAATTATGATTGATTATTTATTGATGACAATTTTATTCCAGACTAGCAGTGCTCGCTACTTTGTGCGGGTAGACATTAGATTATGTGGGTAGCTTGATTCCAGTGGGAACATTATAATTTATCTGGATAAAAAATACCCTAAATGTTAACCCAGCACATAAGTCATAACTAAGCCAAGTTTTTTTTTAATTCTGCGCGTTCAGTCAGACAAAAAATCCAAAAATTGTTGTTTTCAGGTTCTGTATGGCAATGACTTTTTTTTTAATATTAAATGTACAGACTTGGCATTTTACGATTTTACTATTAAACGCAAAAGTTGAAAATAAGTTGTTCACTATCGAGAGTAGAATCAATTCCATCAGTTTTTGCAATAGTATTTTTTTGTCATAACTTATTGTTCATTTCTAATAGAGTCGTTTGGGGTAACTGAGCGCAGTGGGCAAGTGTATCTCCTAAGTAGTATAGTGTAAGTATAGTATAGTATAGTGTAGTCCTAAGTAGGGGCGGCCGAGTGGCGAGCTAGTTTAACATTACGCGCGGCCCTCATTAATTTCATTATCGACAAAATTAAATTTGTTCGTTTCATCCGTAGTTGCTCGCGTCACGGCGAACAAGTGTTACATCTCAGTTTTGACTTAATAATGGTAAGTCTAGAACATTTATCTATATATATAAAAAGGATGTTTTTATATCTGATTTTAATAGAGTTCGACACCGTTTGACCGATCACCATGAAAGTTGGCACATGTATCTTTTCATGGAGAAGGTTTCTATGCTATCGACTTTGTTGTAACTCGCCACTAGATAGCACTGCAGCACATCAACTTTTATACCGTTCAATCGATCGCCATGAAAATTGATAGGTATACATAGGTATTTGAGCACGGAGAATATTTCCGAGCTATCGACTTTGTTGTAACTCGCCACTAGATGGCGCTGCAGCACATCAACTTCTATACCGTTCAACCAATCGCAAAAATCATGTCGACGGCAAAACAGAATAATTTGTGATTTTATATACCGAGGTAAATTAATATACACAGGCAGGATACCGTCTACCGGGTTTTGCTAGTAGGTATTATATAACTAAGCATCGTATTAAGAAAAAAATTGAGGATATATCTACTCATTATCTGTGGATTTGCGAGTATTCATTTGTGATTTAATTCCCCGGGGAAAGTGTGCGCGTGCGTACACTTACCCCACGTATGCTTAGTGTTAGGTGTCTGGTTACTAACCTGTACTGAGTAATGAGTGCTACGAACATTTTAGATAGGACGATAAAAATTTTGATTTATTCACTAAAACAACTTTATTTTACACTGGAACGGCTTTCTATATTTTAAATTAATTAGCGTGTTGCAGAGTTTATTAACAAGTAATCGTCATCCGGCATAAGCTACAAACTCGGGAGTCATTAAATAAAAACTCTTTGGTATCAAGATGTGAGTACCTTCTAGAACTGAAAAAACGCAGTACTAAACCAGGTAACGTTGAAGAAGTTTGCTGCCAGAGACAACATCCTTCATTAAAAATTAATAAACATTTGCATGAGAAAGATCCAATCAAGTTAAAGAGATAAATACGTTCGGATTGAGACGTCTTGAATCGACACCGAGGAATGCTGAGTGGTCCAACTTCACCAACCGAAATTATCTTCACCCATTTCCTAAATAACTCTTATAACTGAAGAACAAAGTGTGATATCTCTTTGAAAACGTTTTTTAGGCTCAAGTAATAAGATTGCAGCGCTATAACTATACTTTTATAATTGTGCACTTGACGAAATATCATCAAAGTTTTATTGTAAGAGTAATATGAGTGGATTTGGATTAGCAATGCTTTTTAATAATAAGGGAGTGTTGGTATTGTGATGTCTCGATCGGTTCGCTCGATTAGAGAAAGAGATGTGTTATCGGATTGGAAATATTCAGAGGTTGGAATGTCAACCACCTTGCTTTGTTTGTCCGCAAGCTATCATTTAGACTGTATACATTAAATAGCATTGGTTTGTTAGGCGATAACGTTGATTAATTAACGTCAAACACAACTGAGATTTTCCGGTAGGTACCTCTAAACAACAGTGTCACAACCTGTTTAATATTCGAGTCTTACTCGAAAGTTACAACAACATTGAATAGAGATATTTTTTTAAATCTTACTATATATCTATTTTACACAATACTGTATTATTTATTACAGGGCCGTCTTTACCAGGGGGTGCAAGGGGTGCGGTGCACCCCGGGCGCTCACCTTTTAAAGGTAATGAAAAAATATAACGCTATAGTAAACGATCACACAATAGGATATTTGACTGTCATAGGATACACAATAGGATATTTGACTGTCATAGGATACATAATAGGATATTTGACTGTCATAGGATACACAATAGGATGTTTGACTGTCTTAGGATACACTCCCGCACCCCGGCGCAGAATAGACTTAAGACGGCCCTGATTTATTATTAAACATGTTTGAAATGTTTCAATTTCGACATATACCATATTATATGGGCTTATGAAACGCGAGTATTTTTTGAGTTTCCATTTATATTGATGAAAGCTTAGGTAGGTATTTGATAAAAGTGATTTGGTCCATCGATCAACCGAAATAGACCATCCCGGCCGAAAGTAATACACATCGGCTGTGATCGGCTAGCTTCAGTTTTGTAGAGCGTCGTCTCTGTCGTGTGCCTGTACGAAGTCTGACAAGTCTATTTATTTATTTGCAAGATACACTAACAGCATTTACACGAAAAAATACAAATGATAAAAGCTTATAAATTCAAAATACCGTGTGCAATACTTTAATAGGTGCATACAACACAGAGGCATGCGAGTATGATACAATACGAGCATGATCCAAAAAAATAAATTCTAATGTGGATGTATATAAATCCAATTAAATAAGGATAAATTACAATTTACTATACTATTAAATTAAACAAATGAAAAAAATACAAAAACAAGTCAGTGACGTATGGACACACGACAGGGACTATGCTCTACAAAACCGAAGCTAAGTCTCTTTCTAAAGGACGATGTGTATTACTTTCGAACGGGACGTGTGGATAATTCTTTGTGATAAATCTGTGTACTTGAGTGAGGCCAGCCCATTGGTAAGTATGTATTAGTAAAATGTTACTGTCACTATAAATGAGTACTGAGTAGTAATAATTACTTTTTAGAGTCTACTTTATTTGTTCACTTAAATTAAAATCAATTACGCTTTTCCCGCTAAATAAGAGATAGTATTCGGTGTATATAGAATTGTTTGATTTTTCAATTATTTCTTATATTTTGTCATTGCGATGACAAATGCTGATTTGTCATGCGCTTCCTACCTTTGGAAATATATGAATGGATTTGGAGAATGGGTTGGTAAAATGATGAGGGATAGGATAGGATGGGATGGGGAGGAGCTCTGGCATAATATGGGCTCACTCACTATCGAAACATGTTGTCACTTTGCAAACGTGTCAGTTTCCGTGGTAATGGGGAAATGTAATATTTGTTGCAATAGCTCACTTTGTTTTATAAAACTCTGTATTTTTTTTATATCTCCATATTCTGTGACACATTACCCATCTCCATGAAATAAATAGCACTGGCTGGAGACTGCTCGAGTCAAGGAAAATTTCAAAATTTAAAATTCTGTCAACGAACAAAAGAGGAAAACCTAAGGCGCACTACAGATGAGTTTTTGTTTTGGGAGCGATCTGGGGAAGACGTTTCGAGAAAGTCACATGCATGTTCCGGTACTCAACTGTCCTGGACACGACATCTGGCCGCTACTGTCGCCGGCCGCCGGAGCTCTGGTCCGACGCTCTTTTAGCGCTGGTGCTCTTGCTGGGCGTGCTGACCGCTGATTCCGGCTGACGGTAGTGCCGCTCTTCATCATCTCTGGGCGTGTGCCTTGCTAGGTCCCACCACTCCTGCATTTTTACAGTGAGTTTTTGGTGCTTCGTGAATTTGGAAACGGACACTATTTTACAGACTATTTTTAGAAATTGATAATTTTTATTATGAGTTTAACTGATTAATTATTTGAAGCTATTGAAACAAATCTTGCCTCTTTCCTTTGTAGTACAAGTCGTACTCCCGTAATTTAGCTCTCCCACTGGGGAAACGCGACACTGGGAATTACGTACATTGGAAAAATAAGTTAAAGTGGTAAATGCAGTACATTTCAAGGTAGATGTTGTATGAGAGAGGGGCCAGTCGAGTGCGCTCAGCGGCTATGGAAATGCTGTTATTGCAAAAAAGGAAAACTATTAATTTCGGGGCTGTAATGCTACATCTCTAACGTATTTTGGTGGCGAATTAAAAATCTTCGTCAAGAATGATTTTATGATGGCTTTCTGTAAGGAACTCGATGCTACACGTTAGGTACCTACCTATATACAGAAATTATACAAATATACAGAACTGCTTCGTGTAGCTCCGCTATACGAGTTCTCAGTAAATTTGCATGTAAGACTGTTTATGTATTTTTTTACTTCTAATTACCAGTAGTAGACCAACCCAGATGGAGGGCGTGGCAGCGGGCGCGGCGGTCGCATGCAATTTGCATCCTGCATGCAACCGACTACCTTATAACATGCTAACACACGCGATCGTGCGGTCTAGTCGGAGGGTGTTAATATGTAATTAATACTGGCTTTTAGGTAGGTTGTTAATTGTTGTAGGTTGGAAATTTGTGGTGAATTTTAACCATACACTCGCCTTAAAGTAAAGCGCTTGTAAAATAGCCGAGGCAAACAACTATCTTTTGTAATAATTGTTTTTATATTAATCGTGTTTTTAATAAATACCAAATTTTATATTGGCTATCTAGATATGCTGCCAGCTAGATGAACTAAAGACCTAAAGGGAGCACCGGGTGGCGCCATCCAGCCGGCCACCCGGTGCTCCGTTTCGTTCTTTAGTAAAGCGAATGATAGAGTATTATGGGGCACTTGAGAGGGACCTATGTCCAGCAGTAGACAGACACAGACTGATAAAGAAGAAGATCTTGACATGTCCGTTTATACAGAATGACTTAGTACCCGTTTAATGGATGGACTGATGAAATAATATTTTGAAAATGTGAAAAATAATATCTATAGATACAGATGACATTACATGTAAACATTTCTCTTTGATTTTTTTAATCTTCTGGCAGTAACTTCTCGGTTTGGTGTTTTGTATTCCCTAGTAATTGTCCTGAATTTCCGAAATGATTCAATATTCCCTACAATATTGGGTAGATTGGAAGCCATGCTTGAGATTTTCATGTTCTGTCAACATTATTTTACTTAATTGTTTTATTGTCTACGTATTATTTTCTGATAGTAATTGTGTGTAATGTGAGTAATGACGAATTGTGTGTATTCCAACAAATTAATACACGTAATACGCAATATTTACACTAGCAATGTTATAATGTAAAACAGTTTAACATAGTTATTATTTGATTCCAACACGTGTTTTCATGAAACGTCATCCGCCATGTTTGTTGATAGAACACGCGAAATTATCCAGATTTCGCAGTTTCCCGCCTCTTTGTTTATGGTTTCACAAACAAACTTTGTGTATGGAAATAATAATTATAAGATATTTTAAGGTTTAACATACGGTATTAGTATCTATTTAAAGCAGTATTTGGCAAATTACGCGGGTTCTTTATATCAGAATTTTCATTTTTTAGTTGATTTAGTTTATGTTTAAGTTTCCGGGAAGTTTCCGGATTCAAATATACTATAAGTAAACAGTGTTTTTATTCTCAGTGTCATTATTATAAGTTTCATTATTCAGTGTTTTTAAATATACCTATAGTTGCTTTAAGGTTTAGTTTAAAAATGACATGGCCTTTACTGTGGGCAGTCCGAGGTCACCGGTGCGGTACGGCTTCAACTGAAAATCAGCGTCGCAATAGGTAGGTACATATTCCAGCCGAAAGTACCTAATACACATCAACTATGATGGGCAAGCTTCGGTTTTGTAGAGCGTCGTCTCTGTCGTACAGGCACAAGACAGAGACGACGCTCTACAAAATCAAAGCTAGCCGATAGTCTCTTTCTAAAGACCTATGTGTATTTAGCAATTAAACAACTTTAACGGTTTAAATCGCGTATATTTGACATTATTTATATCCCGACGTTTCGAACACTTTGCAGTGGACGTGGTCACGGGGTGACTAATTGATTTTATTTGTCACTTGAGTTATTAAGAAATTATTTGGACTACCGTCTGAAATTTTTTGAACTACCGTCTGGATTTTTTAATCATAACATTCCCTATGCACGCAGTATTCACTCACGGTGTCCAGAGGTCTTGCAGTATTGCGTTGGCCTTGGGATTTAATTAATTTAATGACTGGATCCCAAGCCGGTGGTACTTGCCAACCATCTTCTCTATTGAAATTTGGGTTTTTCTTGATTTCAATAGCCTCGCGTAACATTCTTGGCATGAATCGGGTCTCTCTAGCGAGGATTTGTGGATTATCACATCGAATGTAATGGTTGGGTTTGTCCAGAACATGTTCACAAACTGCAGACTTGGTCGAGCGTCGAGCCTATGTGTATTACTTTCGGCCGGGAAGTGTACTTACTACTCGCACGCAGCGACATGAGTTGGTACCGATTGGTTGTTTTTTAATTAGTTTTTCCATTATAATTCATTTTTGATATCAATAATTTTATTCTTTAATATTTCAGTCTTAAGACTGCTTCATTAAAAGATTTTGTAACTTTCATGTTTGAAATTAATTCATGACACGTTTTTCACATGTCAATTGTGTAATTTATAACTGGACGAAAAAAGTCATAATGACCTCTTAAAACCTTACGTGAACTGCGGCTTATGTCTATGATTTTTTTCACAAAAAGCATTATGAAAAGCTGGCATTAATCCGTCGGTATGAAAGCAGAGGGCCCGGTGGGGGGCTGGCAGGTGCGTGTGCGCATCTCACTGATGCCAGAAAAGAAGTAAAAAAATCGGTCAAGGGTGAATGGTTCTTTTTTTAAACAGGATACCGTACGATAGGTACCCGTATAGTAGTACTGTATTCACTGAATTAATCTTTTTATTATGTTTCTTATTTTTTTATGTTTAAATTTCTAATGTTTTTTTTTGTTTAATTTTTCTACTTTTGTTGTGTTGTTGTGTCCAAATAAAGTAATGTTTAAGTATGTCTAATTAGGATTTTTGTTTTCTCATCCTGTCTGTGAAACTAACCAACAATTACTGTAGGAGTTAAAATCAAGAACCCAACCACCACTTAGGATTTTTTTATTTCACCTGTTTGCGGAACTCCAAAAAAGTGTAAAAATAAAACGTAATCGCCCGCAGCGCCCCTCCCGGCGGACGGGCGGAACCAATCGGTCAGTTATGGAAATACAATTATTTTTATTTTTTTTCAAAAAAGGTGTAGTAGGATTGAAGGGTGATGTCCTTTTTCAAGTGTTAGAGGAGTCATTGAGGATGTTTTAAAATAAATATTTAAATAATTGATAGTTACTATAGTGGCGTAAACAAATATGTTAAAAGAAATTATTTCAAATAGAATTTAAATTTATAATAGAAACCCGTGACTTCGTTCGCTTAAACTTTGGAATGATTCCCGTGGGAACTCCATAAAGGATCTGAATAAAGAGTACCCTAAATCTTAACCAGGCACATAGGTAAGCTATAATTATTCCAAGTTTCATTAAAATCCGTTCAGTAGTTTTTGCGTGTCGCGCATTCATACAGACATAAATCCCAATAAATGTTGTTTTGATCTCGTACTTTACTTACAACGATTTTTTCTATTATTAAATGTACAGACACGACCCTGTTACGAAAGATACATATAATCTATGCGTTAAGAACTATCTTGACTAATGTTGACATGTCAGCGAATGTCCATGGACGACAGTATCCAGTTACCGTCCATAAAAGACAAGCATCCTTCCTGTCTATAACAAAAAACAGGCATTTGCTCGACAATTCAATGCCAGAACACGTCGGATTTTTAGCCTATGGCTCCCCACTGCTGGATATAGGCTCCTTCCAAGGTTCGCCACTACATACTGTCTTCCGCTGTTGTCTTCCAGCCACTACCAACAAACTTCTTCAAGTCGTCTGGCATGACAATATAACTTTTCAAACTTTCGTATTTTGTACACTTTTTATATTATGACAATAAGAAATATAAAAGTTTCAACGGGGAAGATGGATATAAATTGTCGTCGACGTGCAATTCGGTGATTAACAAATTTAAACTTTGCGATTTACCGACGCGGCCTTTCCGAATGTGAAGATCAAATGTGGGTAGTTGCTAAAACTGCTCACAGCTCCCATTCTGGAGTACCCGCCTATTCAGTCAACTCGTGACCACGGCTGGTGTAACCCGAGCCTAAACGTCGATTCGAAATAAAAGGTAACCTTTAATTATACTCGTTCAGACCCGATTTACAATATAAAACGTCTGGCATGACATTCGACACTGCGTTTGCCAAGACGTAGTCTCCATTGAAGGACTCGTCTACCACATCGGTAGTCGCGGTCCTGCGGTAGATATATCCTGACAACTTCTTCTGACCGTCGTTTCTCTTTTCAACCATGAGATTGGATGGCTTGAAATATTCTTAAGTCAAGCCATAATCCACCTGTGCCCTGCAGAGGGATGTCACAGACTGATATTGATACCAAATATTGTTTTTTAGAATTATTATTTTATACAGTTGCTATTGTTGAATAGCCCGCTTCTTCTTACAATTAATTTCACTACAAGAGCGCGTTATGCTTCTCTATATGTTATGTTTAATATACTTAATTAAGTTAAACAGGAATTCGATAAATAATTCTCATTCATTCATTCGTTGTAAGGTATACCTAAAACGTACCATCTTCTGGATCAGAGGTTCCCAAGCTTAGTTCTCTCAGCATTATCGATTAAGAATACGTATATTGATGCTCCTTACACGTTTTTAACCATTACAAAGAACAGTACAATGGTAATTCTTTGCCAATTGGTAGGTTTCACTCGAGAGAATAATTGAATTAGCAGTTCTCAATTAATTAATTCAATTGGTTATTTCTTTTTTAAACAATGCGAAATTCCTTCCTACCCAGAAAACACATTTTCCCATTTTGTTTTATTTTTCATAATTGCGTATCTAGGGAATGCTTAGTTTATCATCTTGCTAGAATCAGTCTGGTAAAACGACATCTGGTATCACTGAACACAACTGTTTTGATAAATTACTACATTTTTTCAGTACTTATGATTAGGTTATCAATTTAAAAAATTCGACATCATCCGTGATTTCGCGATATCCCTAGGGATTTCGGGATATCGCCGATTTCGTAATTTCTCTTCGACATGTTATATGGGACCTAGATTCTATTTATATTTATATTTCATCTTTGCGGGGCCCAGGTGGGCCTTCTTCGTATGGCGTCCCGCTGCGTGTTGTACTCGTTTCGAGACGGACATTGGTGTCGTGTTAGAATACCTACGCCATCTTTAGGATTCCGTAGCCAACTAGAAACCTTATCATTTCGTCATGTATAGATGGCGTATAGTTTCGTGCTTACTCGTAGATAAGGAATAACTATTGCTGTCATCGAAGTAACGGTTGCGTGAAAGACTAGAAATGTATTTTATCCTACATTTCATAGTCATTACGGAATATACTTTAATATTATAGGGTTTAGGTGTGTTTAATATTTATTCAGTCCGCATTTATTCAGGCCAGGTCATCATTAGTCCGGCGATGAAGGAAAACATCTTAAGGTACCTACAGATACATTACGAAAACATTGGCCATCAGCTAATCCGGAAACATCAGAACGCGTCATTCACGTCTATCCAAATAAAGTATCTCGTAATAAATTATGTACATATATAAATAAATAAATTCTAAATTATATATACGCAATTATATATACCTATCATATATAGCTAAATAGACAGTGTTCGCGCCAATAACATTGGTGCTTTTATTTTGCAGGGTAATATTATATTTTATTACCCACATTTGATATAATCACTTCCACCGATTCTTTTATATCGCTGCACCTTTTGCTTACCCGCCAGTCTATGGCTCGACCTCGTCGCAGCTGGGTACCGTTCCCACTCGCGAGGAAACCGCGTGGTCGTGGGCTCTGTACAAGACTGTAATTCCGCTGATTGGAGTCTATGGCTCGACCTCGTCGCAGCTGGGTACCGTTCCCACTCGCGAGGAAACCGCGTGGTCGTGGGCTCTGTACAAGACTGTAATTCCGCTGATTGGAGTCTATGGCTCGACCTCGTCGCAGCTGGGTACCGTTCCCACTCGCGAGGAAACCGCGTGGTCGTGGGCTCTGTACAAGACTGTAATTCCGCTGATTGGAGTCTATGGCTCGACCTCGTCGCAGCTGGGTACCGTTCCCACTCGCGAGGAAACCGCGTGGTCGTGGGATCTGTACAAGACTGTAATTCCGCTGATTGGAGTCTATGGCTCGACCTCGTCGCAGCTGGGTACCGTTCCCACTCGCGAGGAAACCGCGTGGTCGTGGGATCTGTACAAGACTGTAATTCCGCTGATTGGAGTCTATGGCTCGACCTCGTCGCAGCTGGGTACCGTTCCCACTCGCGAGGAAACCGCGTGGTCGTGGGCTCTGTACAAGACTGTAATTCCGCTGATTGGAATCTATGGCTCGACCTCGTCGCAGCTGGGTCAGTTCCCACTCGCGAGGAAACCGCGTGGTCGTGGGCTCTGTACAAGACTGTAATTCCGCTGATTGGAGTCTATGGCTCGACCTCGTCGCAGCTGGGTCCGTTCCCACTCGCGAGGAAACCTCGTGGTCGTGGGCTCTGTCCCCGACTGTAATTCCGCTAATTGGAGTCTTTGGCTCAACCTCGTCGCCGCTGGTGATGTACCGGTTTGCGAAGAAACCGCGTGATGGCAGATATAATCTGCCAGTCTAGCGATCGGCCCCCCCTGTCGCCGGTCGATTGTGAAACTCACATATTTGGGTGGTCTCCTGGACCCCGGAATTGGCACACGCTGTGCCCTTTCTATACCGCGAGTGTATCTGCTCTAAGCTGCATCGCTGCTTAGTACCGAAGGACGCTTAAACCAAGTGGAAAGTCAAGAAGAAGCCGAGAAGAAGCGCTACCAGGAAAGCGCTACCGCTGGGAAGAACACAGGGCAACCGCAAGCTTGGTCGGAAGGCAGCTATTCTCGGCATATAAGGTCAGACTTTCTATTAGAATATCTTTTTCAGTAATAAATCTATGGATCCGCACGTGGATTAGCGTACTTACGGCTATATTGCTTAGCTGGCGCGTTCACAGACATTAAAGGATATGTGCATACATAACAGTAGGTACCTACTCGAGAACACGAAAAAGCCATCGGTCATCATCGTCTACTTTCGTTTCTTAGTCCCTTTCTCGCAATTACACGAATCGTAATTACTTTGCCTTTGAGACAGTTGAGTAGGTCGTGTTCAATTACGAATATTTATTTAGAGCAGTTATAACTAGAGATCGGATATTCGGGTGCATATTTACCTAAAGTTGAGGTGTTGGATAAGTATGGAGTACACTTTTGTATCGGGCGAATGCCGCAATCCCGGGATCGACAAATTTTATGTTCCGACTATAGAATACGATGCATATACCTAAAGTTGTAAAGTTAATCCCTAAGACCCTCAGAACTGTATTCAATAGTGCCTTAGATCCTATCGACTCTGTCCTGGTCACCATCAGGCCTTCAAAACTGCTCATAAATAAGCATCCTATTAGTTGGGAAATCCTGGGATTTCTGTTTTCAAATAAATTATTTTAAGAAGCCTCTTCCATACTTTATACCTTGTAAGTAAATATGCACCGGAATATCCGATCTCTAGTTATAAGTCAGGTCTTAAGAATAGTCTAGGAACAAATAAAAATTACGTCTGCTGTGTGTTTTATTGAAATGAGATGGAAACAAAGTTACCAACTGGATAGAGAAGGACAGGGAGTGGCGTTATCCCGACACTCGAGTCCAGACTCTCTCCCACACTGTTCCCGAATCCCCTTACTACTCAACGGCAGGAGTGAGGAAATAAAAGTTACGATTCATCAAAAGGGTTATCAGTCCGTCTTTCACTATCGAAAATAGTTACTCTCTGTGAAAAAGATAATTGACCCATTTGTATATACTTTATAACTTATATACTATATACTTATATACTATATAAGTATATACTATACTTATATACTGTATATACTATATACTGTGTAAAATATGGATGAGCGAAAAGTAAATAAATTCCCCAGGAAACGCGGTTCGCAAGGCAACTAGGTCCTATAAATAGGGGGAGGTCCAGCTTCCCGTACAGCAGTTCGACTTGTACAATCGCCCAATTAGCATGCATTCATTAGTAGGAAATGCACAGAAAGTAAGTTCGTCGCCGACTGCCGCTCCCCCTGTACACCTGCAGTTTTGTTCACCGACTCGCGATCCCGCGGTATCCCCCCAATGCAACGCCCTAAGCCGAGGCCCGTTCTTTCCGCAGGTTTACCGGCGGGGGAGCCCTTAGGCTCGTTCCAACAAACATTTTGTTCCTGGCTGAGCGCCTCCTGCGCTCGCCCTAAATTAAACACGACCGGTGACTCTTGAAAGGCCACTAGGGCCACAAGAATGTAGCCATTCCGAAAAAACCCTGCATTTTGTGTGAATTAGTAAAGCGCTGTTTTATTCCCGAATTTACAACCCCCGTTGACTCCCACCGTCAACAATTAGCTTATGTAAAGGTCAGGAAGTCCATTGTCTAGTCTGGAAGTCTTTTGTTAGTAAAATGTTGATGGAACTACTTTATGTACGATTATAATCATTAACTTTCTCTCTGCTGTGGTGTAAACATTTATTGCACAATGACATAAATCTTGAATCATTTCCTGTCTATCAATTTAGATTAGATAACATTGTATCTACTTATGAGTACGGTGAAATATTAATTAAGGAAATCGGTAACTTGTCTCTAAACTGAATCATTAACCTGTTCCTATAAAATATAAATAAGATTAGGTAGTGGGGATATTCTGGACCCCCGGCCAATACCTACCACTGAGTCACTAGCCCTAGCCCAGCGGTAAAGGAAAACGTCGTGAGAAAACTCCATTTGTTCCCGAATAAAAAAAAAAATCTGCCGCCCTCCCAGATTTCTTGAATTCACCAACTCACACTGGGTCCGCTTGGTGGACAATGGCCCGAAATTTCTTAGTAATTTACTAGGGGAGCCCTATGCCATGCAATGAGACGTTATAGGCTGATAGGTAAAGGCACATTATTGCCGAGTCTCTTGTAACTGAAACTGATGTTATTGGGTTATGTTATTGGGGTATGTTATTGGGCGAATAGAAAAAAAAATTAAACTCTTAATGAAAATATTTATTTAAAGTCATTAGAAAATTGAGTGGATACGAAATACAAATATTTGAGGTCGGGGTTTAGCGAGGGAGTGGTCGAGATAGCGTGGGACAGCGTGTGTAAATGCCATCATTATCTACATAGTAGCGAGGTTCTTTTCTAATTTCGATTTCTAAAATCTGCACTCAGTCATTTTTCTAGATATTCTGATATTGATTACATGTATCGATTTCTAGTATCTTCTGCTATTTAATTAAGTAATTATTTGTTAAGACTCAAATACCATATAAAAGTCATTCATACGTATAGACTTATAGAGGATTCGAATAGTAAGTAAGTGGTACGACGAGTGCTATTTTAACGGTATGTTCAAATGTTTACTATTATAATTACTTTAACGAGGGGCATAAAATACATTACTGTTTAATTATTCAACAACAAAAAGTCTCTTCATACAAAGGATACATTGAACGGTAGTAAATTAACATAGCTATTAAGATCGCGCGATCTGCGATCTTAATAATTATAATCCAGTCATTGACCCGACTTGACCCGCCTTAACCATGACAGTGAAAGTTGGAGACATTGTACGTATTGTAGGTAGATTGTAAACATGCAGCTTTTAACTCGAAATAACTTTTAAATGATTGACACAGGTGCCAATATTCGTAAGTAATAAGAAATGGGCCGAATAATTGAAAAAAAATATATAAAAGTTGAAATTAATTAATTATAATTTAAGTTAAATAACTTAAATTTTCTTTCTATTAGGCTTAATAGAGGTTGAGAAAAAATACCAATATTTTGTATAAAAATTGTATTTAAATCCTATTAATAATCAACAACATTACACAATAGTCAACAACGATTGCAAACAACAGCTATAACACAACAATTGTATAAAAACACACAATAAATATCACATTTCAACAAACGGTAGTCAATGCTGATGAAAATACATCTCCATCAGATCTACATTTAACCTTAAAAAATTGTATTTACAAATAGGGCTGGCCACTCGAAATTTGAGTATCGATGAAAAAGGTACGCTCACATTGCAAGCTTTTTTTTTCATAATGCCCCAGTTAAAGTACCTAAAAACTATTTTCTATTTAGTGTTTGCCCCCCTTGTGGTGGTAGACGTGTTTGTAGACGGGCACGTGTACGGGGTAAGGCTTGGGGATGGGCACCTCAACCTTCTTTTCTACTTCAACGGGGTAGGGCCTCTCGACCTCATAGGGGATGGGCTTCTCAACGGTGTACGGTACGGGCTTCTCTACAATTTGGGGTACAACCTGTAAAAAATAGAAAAGTAAAAGTTACCACACAAAAATAATTTGGCACCTGTTATCAAAAGACATTTCAAACCGAACGAACTCGTAAACGTCACGCGTGCGCGGGAATGTTGTACTCTTTTTAAAAAACGAACTCACGCTCGGGTGATTGTCACTTTTACTTTCGTCGGGGCCAGTTACATAATAATCAGTGCCGTGAATGGCGTATTATATCACTGATTACTAGATTGGATGCATTAACCGTTAAAAAGGAAAAAATATAAGTTATTTTATGACAATACGATTGACAAAAACTTTCTCACAATAAAATTGTTAGACATAATGCGAAGTTTCTTCTTTAAATTTAAGATTGTTTTAAGAGAGTAATTAGTTGTATTTTTAACCAGTCAACTTTATTCTTTTAGGATTGTCTTTTATATTTTGACAGCTGACATTTCAAGGTTTATTTGTATTAAAATAATTGTATGATTCTTAGCATTTTTTGGGTGTCATCAAATATGAAAAAATCAAAAGCAGCATTTTCGGCATATTTTGCTTTTTTATTACCGAAAAGGTAAGAATGCAGGTAAAGCAAGAAACAAATTATGAGACGTGTACGGAGAAGATGTGTTGACAGAACACAAGTGCCAAAACTGGTTCGCAAATTTCGATATTGAAGATGCACCACGTTCTGAAATGCCAAACCTTACCTAAGTTTGGCAACTCGTCAACAACTGTTACAGCTTGGATGGGATGTGCTACCATACCCACCATATTCGCCAGATCGGAACAGGTAACCCTCGGATCGTTACCTGTTCCGGTCTTTACAAAAAAATAAAATAAACGCCGAAACATTTAGGTACTTCAATTGAGGATGTCAAAAATCACTTGGATCAATTTTTTGTAAGCAGAGATCAGAAGTTTTATGAGCGTGGAAATAATTCCACCAATACTACCAGAAAGATGGCAAAAGGTACTGGAAAATGGTCAATACAATATATATATTCAATAAAATATTTTTATATTATAAGAAAAGTTTCTTTTATTTTCACAAAAAAAAAGAAACGAAATTACTTCCCGAACAACCCAATATTATTTTATTCCTGTCTTATATTTTTTTAAAACTGGAGTAATTTTAGGAGACTCCTTCTCTTTTTTTAGTTAGCCATAATTAATTAAATTCGTTACTTGTTTATTTAGATCATTTAAAATATGTGACTGAATATCATTATCCAAAGGGTTTCTTGCATTTGAGACGTAATGACAAAATCTGTCGAGGATGTAACAATGTGATATTCTATTTGTGTAAAAGATGCATTTGAATCGATTTTACAGATTAACATAATTTATTCACTAAAATGAGTAATTTTCTCTTTTAGAACATTTAGCTATAAATTATGAGCTGGATTCTATTCTATGTTAATATTGGTGACACTGTCATAATAATTAAGACAAAAAAGTGTGAGGTGATAAGATCATTAAAAAGAGCAAGTTGACGAAGCGCCAAACTTCGTAACAACGAAAAAACTGGACCTTTGCTATAACTACATTGATATCGGTTAAATTGAAGCTTAAAGAAATGTTTGATAACAAGAAAGGTGACATTAAATGGAATGAGGTGTCGAAAATGATCATGATGTGCACAGCGGTAAGCCACGCGAAACAATACCATTGACAAATTTATAAATGAAGCTGAAGACGTTGAAGGGGCGAAATTAATTGTATGATTCTGGTTAAACCTTTTTGACAAGATTGATGTATTTAGTTCTTACCTTATAAACAGGCACATGGATCGGTTGTTCCACAGTCACATGGACTGGGTACGGTTGGGGGATCGGTATTTTGACGTACTGGGGCACGGACACGGCGACCGGGTGTGGGATCGGAACGCCGATCTTTTTCACCACGGTCACGTGGTACGGCTTGGTGTGCTCCGTGTGCGAGTGGCCTTCAGGCTCCCATTCGTCTGAAGGACGAGCGCTGGCTAATGCCGCTAGGAGGAGGATGGCTGCTGTTTTCTGTAATTTTACGGAGAAATAAATAGATTAGATAAATGTTTAGGAATATTTAGAACATTTTTGATTAGTGAGTAATTCAGATAAGGCGTCTTTGCAGATATTTTGCAGACACGGGGTAAAACTCTGCAAGTAGAATGGAGCGATGTTCTTCTTGCAGCTATTTTAGATTAATATACTACTTTTGATACTACTACGGGCAATGAATATATTTATTTTTTGGAAAATATACTTAAACAGACACTACTGATTAAAAATCCTTATAATATGCCGTTTATGAATAGAGAAATTTCAGAAATATCTAGAAAGTTTGAACGGTAAAGTGTTAAAGGAGGTCATTGGTGGTAACCTCATTGACTAATTTGGAGGAGGTAAGATACCCATAAATGGTAAGTAAAAGTAAGCATATCTGAAACCGGAACATGGTACTTATAAACAGGAAGAGAATGTCCCTTCACTGCTGTTGCGTAATAGATGATTTGTTATACAACAAATGGTTCTCATACATATATGACAGAAGAATTGTATCAATTGTACATTTTTTTATGTTAATATCCTTTAATATTAAATTTCAAAACATAACTGCTGATATAAAATATTAAAATGCAAAGGTATAGGTATGCATTGTATTCTGCATTATTACATCAGATAATATAAGTAACTTATTAACATTTACATTAAAATTAGAACAATTACATAACAATATGATAATGATAATATTCTTTTTTTAAGTAACTATAGTTATATCGATGTCCGAATTACATCACTAGAAATGTCACTTTATGGCGCTCCTTTTTAAACACTTAAAAAACTTTATAACACTTACGAAAGCGATCATGTTGTTAGACTTGGATGCTGTTGTTGACTTCTAAGTGTGAACTGATGTAGTTTGTGATCCCCACGACCATTTTATACTTGGCGAAATGTACTCATTGCCTTTCCATTCAGTGATAGGATCTTTGTACTACGTAACTGATTATTTCCTCTCATATGCTGTCATTATTAAATCAAATTTAATACATTACTGCTTTCCGCTCTGAATTTCGACGTGATAGTTAAAGCTAAACAGTAATGAATGTAGCGAACTACGGAGTATTTTGTTTTAAGAGTGATAGTGTATAGTTCCTTGGTACAGGCACCGATTGTACTACTTGGGTTTAGTAAGGAGGTTCTAACCGCTTTTTTCTTTGTTTTTGGAACGATATATGCGGGTTTTGTTTTTTTATAATATTTTATGGCTAGAAGTCAGGCTAAAGGAAAGTTGTGTGACAATCTAAGCAAAGCAATATTTAAATTTGGAACGATCAATGCCGACAATAATTTATTTCTTTTTTTGATAATCATTAGATCAAAAATAAAAAGTTTTAGCTGTAACATAGATACATAGATAGATGAAGTTGTTGTATAAATTATGTTTTTTCCTGCTTGCTCTAACTACTTTGAAGTAGGTGTAAATTTAGTTTTTAACAAAGGTTTATTAATAATGGACTTGATAAAGTTCGTAATTTTTTATTTTGTTAGCAACAGCAAATTCACTTATTCGTCTCGTTATCCTGTGTAAGTGTATTCAGGTGTTCTATACTATTTTATTTTATTGTGTTGTATTTTTATTTATGGCAAGATGGTGTCAGGTGAGAAGATAGTTTGTCTGATGGTAAGTGAATAGGTTTTATTACTATAAAATGTCAAATGACTATTTAGTCAAGATACCATTAGTCAAATTTCTGTATACTGTCGCCCATGAACATTTAGGATTCATGCCAACGTCAATGTTGAGCTTTCACCGACCCGCGATCCAGCGGCACCCTACCAAAGCACCCTAAACCGAGGTCTTAGGTTCGTTGCTGCGCACACTCTTTGCTCCTGGCTGAGCGCCTTCTGCGCTGGCCCTATACTATACATGTCCGGTGACTCTTGAAAGGCCATTAGGGCCACAAGAATTTAGCCATTCTGAAAAAAAAAAAAACTCAATATCCTTGGAATTTAAAGGTTTTTTTTGACTCTAAATACACTATATTTTTTTAATAAATACTCCCTTATTCTTATGATTATTTTTATTTATGTTTCCCTTTCTCCTTTCTTGATTGCACCGCCCCCCTCATTATATCTATCCTCTCCTGATGATTGGCTCGAAGACAATAACTCGCCCATTGTTACGTAGTTTGTGCATTAAAGTGATAAATAAGGGCGCTGACAGTACACTAGTCTCTATTTTCAACTCACATTCGAGATTTAGTGAATTTGAACTCCGGTCTGAATAACTCAAGTACGGAGTTTTTACTTAAGTATTGATGTTTCAATAATCATTAGCTCGGCGGCTTTGTTATCCATTAGTCGCCTTTATGACAGCCACGGGAAGTGATGAGGTGATGGTGTTCTAGAGTCGGCTGACACCAGACCGCCACCTGCGGTAATATTCGCCCCCCTCGACCCCCCCGCCCCCCTCCCCGCCCCCGCCCCGTCATAGGCTTTTTTATAACATACAGTTTTAGCCTGCTGTAAAGAATATCGTATAAACTCGGCTTGAATGACTGTCTCCAAATAACAATCATTGTCGGACAAAGACGTACTAATCATGCGGAACCGAGACGTTCGTGACAGGCTTTTTGTGTCAAAAATTAGAAGCAGAAAATGAAATTATTACTCATCATTCCAATAACAACAAATTATGTAGCTCTTAGAAATTTCTAGCGTCTAAACCAGCAATTCCTAAAGTGGGTTCTGCGCAACCCTTCGTCACCAGGAAGGGTCACCGTGGTTCCGCGAATTACTTTCATTTGGCATTGGACCCCGTGAACTCTTGGTTAATAATAGCCAATAAATCCACAAGAATAACTAGTAACTCAACAACTAGCTTAGTGTAAATGACCCATTACTATTAGCATAGCATCGCGACATGGTACACCCCTTTCCTCCCCCGCCGGTAGACCGGCGTGAGGTACGGACTTCGGCCATAGGGCGTTGTTTTGGAAGGGTACCGCGGGATTGCTAGTCGGTGAGAAGCGCCCAGGCACGTGCCGATACCTGGTAAAAGTGTTAGCTGAAGGCTGGTGTGTGTTCACGGTGTAGCGAGAATGACGACCTTATCACCCCCGGCGGGGACATTGGCAGCAGTAATTGGGTCGTCGGGGTCGTCTAAGACGTGCCGAGGACGACAACGACGGCAGCGGGGAGGGTCACTCCTATCGGGGATAGAACGACTGTAGCATGTGTGAATGCCTTATGGAAGATGAGGACCTACACCATATTTTATGCGCGTGCCCACTCTATGACAATATGTGAGAGTAGGTGTTTAAGGGGATAGAGCAGAAGGAAGGTCCGGTATATTAACAGGATCTTGTCAACTCGGCGGCGAACTTCGGACGGCTAAGAGTTCACACAACGTTGGCATAAAGGCATCGGAATTGTAAATGTGTCGTCGAGCCTCAGGAAAGCGGAGAGCAGAATAAAAAAGGGACAGTATCCAGCGTTTCATTGACGAAGTTCACATTATTTTCCAGCGTTTATCTGAATACGGGTGTGTGGTGACGCGAGATAGTGACGCGACGCACTCAGACGCGTTCGCCTGAGTGCGGTTTTGGCACTAAGGAAGTGGATTTATTTGGCTGCAAAATTTCCAAAAACAACACCTTTCAAAGAGAGCTCGCTACCGTGGCAACAGAATAACAAGGAGAGAGAATAAAAGGAGGAAAGTTTTAAAATTTGTAGGGAGTCAAGAACGAGCGAGTCGGAAAGAGCCTTCGCAATTGCGATGCGCTACTACCACGATTGGGTCCGAATAACAGCAAGGATGGAAGAACCATGGGAGGTGGAGGCCTCACTTGTCATTTGTGTCGTCAGATACTATACTTATGGTTAAAGTGTCTAAAAGTACCATGCCATCAACTCCACAACTGGATATATTGAATTTATGGATCAGGCCTTACAATGGAGCTACGTTTCGGTACCATTCATCATAACTGGCAGGACCGGATGCACTGTTTACCATAAAGACTTTCGTCTTCAAGCACTGTTGTATAGGCGAAGAAATGTACCTGTCCTCCAAATGTAGGGATAGGAAAATGTAGTGTAGAAATGTAATCAAATCACTTTCACTCAGTGCAATGAAGCCTGTCACATAAGATCAAGTTATTATAACCACATTCGAGTAGGCAAGCGAATTTGTATGTAGTACTTATATAACTTATTTGTACTTTTGCAACAGGTTAACCTACATCCATCGGTAATTTAAAACGTTAGCAATCAAATGGTTTTGGGTACAACAGCGTGTTGCTGACTGTACTTACACATATAGCCATGCAATCTGTCCATGATTCTTTGTTAATGCCTCGAATGTTACCGTTTTGACAGTCTACAGACAAAATGCCCCTGTACAGATGCATTCCTGGATAGACTCATAAGAAACGAGATAGAGTGTGAGGTGCCGTGCGACTGAGTGAGAGTGTGACTATCTCTCGTTACATTCTAGGTGCCTCGATTGCACAGTAGAAACACTCAATTTACTCCCATTTACGTACAAGCAACTCTCATCAATCTGGGACTCGTTATCATGATAAATTTGCCATTTGCCATTGATTCTTTGGCTTCAATCAAAAAAACAATATTAACCTTACAACTATAGAGGCCATGGGCCATAGCTATCTTCGATTGCCTTCATAATTCTTACATTTCATAAATTGTTTATCTTAAGTGCAGTAGTGCGTAGTGTGTAGTGGAACTGTGTTTACTAGTAACGATAATATGTACAATATTCGAGAACATGAAACAGCCATCGTATATCATCGTCTACTTTCGTTACAGAGTCCCTTTTTCGCAATCACACGAATCGTAATTAGTTGCCTTTGAGATAGTCTAGGAGTAGGTCGCGTTCAATTACAAATATTTATATAGAGCAGTTATAACGTAAATTACAAAACAATTATGACACGACCTAATTTTAAAAGAGGGATAAATATTCATATTAATTCTACCTTGAAATGTACTGCATTTCCCACTTTACCTTATTTCCCTAATGTACGTACGTGTTTCGGTAGTGAGTGAGATGTGTCAGAGCCCATTCCCATTCTATCCCTCCCCATTTTCACAACCTTTTCTCCGAATCCATTCCTATATCTCCAAGGGTAGGCAGCGCATCCGGGGTCCATCTAACGTTTGTCATTCTGGATTAATGTTGGCATGTATCGCGGATATCTATGGGTGACAGTATTCACTTACCATCAGGTAGACTCTCATTTTATTGTCATAGAGTAAAAAGTACTCTTATTTTATTGTCACACTTAGTTGATTAAAACCACACTTGTAATTGCTCTATATAAATCAACGTAAATTCATGTTTAGTTTTTAGAATATCGATTTAAATAATGTTTTACGAACTTTTAAAAACTTTACTTTTCACTATCAACGATAACAAGTGACACATGTGACATAACAATTCTGAACTTTGTTGCTGTTATCATAAAGTATTTGTTCAATAATTTAAATGGTTTTTTAAATATTTTTCATTCATTATACGTTCGTGAATAAACAAAGAGACCGATGTCTCGTCTGCATTACAAGATGGCTTTTTCATATTCTCGAGTATTGTAGTGTACCTAAATGCTGCATGGCTACTGTTATTTTTGTTTGTTTTTCCTGTGTATGTTCCATTTGTAAACACTTTGATATAAAATGAAATAAAAATTGTACATATTTACGTATTTTTTACATAGCCTTAAATGATCACGTGGTGGGTTATGGCCCTGAACCCCTTGTAATTGAATGCAAGGGGAGACCTATGCCGTGCAGTTAGACATGCGGTCCGGCTATCGTTTGGACAGTCCGGTTCTGACCAGTTCCCCGCATGCGGCCGGACTCAAATTGTCCGGTTCATTCTCAAATTTTAGCATTAGCACTTAGCAGCACACGCATACTTTTGAAAAATGTAGGTAAAGACTGAAAATAAATATTCCTTTAAATATATAGGGTTGATTTATTTACCATCAGATAGACTGTATGCTCGTCTGTCGCCTTCGTCCATAAAAAAAAATATACCTAGATAAATGGTAAAAATAATAATGGCCTTATACTTGACTTTATACTTTGCTCTTTATACTTGACTTTAAAAACCCGAACAGTCAAATCAATCCCCCCCCCCACCCCCGGTTTCCCAGCGTAGGTTTCTCTGTCTACGCTGCTCTGGGCCATCTGTCCGGTCGTGGGAAACTGGAAAGTTGGCAAGCCTGTGTGCAAGGCAACGTTGTTAGAGACTGATATACGAGTAGAATTGAAAATAGAATTCCATGGACTATCTACCTATGGAAGATCACAAAACTAAGGCTAGTGTATTGAAATAGTATTGTATGAAATAAAAAAGCTGGATTATAAAATGTGGTAATAAAGTTCATCTGACCCGTTGCGCTACTTTTTTTTTTTTTTTTTGTTTTCTACAGAGAAGAGGGCGGACGAGCAAGCGGTCTCACGTGATGGTAAGTGTTACCGCCGCCCATGGACACCTGCAATACCAGGGGGTATGCGGGCGCGCTGCCGACCTTGCAAAATCCTATTCACAACTCTCTTGAAGAACCCCATATCGTAGCTCAATGGAAAGACCTCTTGAGGCAGTTCGTTCCACAGCCTACGGGTTCGCGGTATAAAATAATTTTTGGACCGAACAGTACGCGACACCTCCGTATCGAGGAAATGCGGATGGACCGCACTTCTGTGACGGGAGGTGCGGTTGTAGAAACCCGAGGTGGGAATTATATTAAACAATTCTTCAGAGCATTCCCCATTGTACAGGCGGTAGAACACACAGAGAGACGCAACGTTCCTCCGAACGCTGAGGGGTTCTAAACTGCCCGTGAGAGTGGGATCGTTGACAATACGAACAGCACGTCGTTGGATGGAGTCAAATGGGTCCAATTGGTATTTCGGTGCGCCGGCCCAGAGATGTGAGCAATACTCCATATGGGGCCTCACCTGAGCTTTGTAAAGCATTAGGAGTTGCCCAGGGGTGAAGTACCGCTTCGTTCTGTTCAGCACACCGAGCTTTTGGAGGCCATTTTGGCCTTACTTTCCAGATGACCCCTAAATTCGACTTTACTGGAAATGTCGACACCAAGGATCCCAATACTCTCCGAGATCTTAAGAGGTATGCTCTGAAAGCGAGGTGCTACGACAAAAGGGTTTTTTTAGCGGTGAATGCACAGACTTGTGTCTTACTGAGGTTGAAATCCACTAGGTTCAGGGAACTCCAAATCGAGACTAGATTTAGGGAGTGTTCGATTTCAGACACAAGCCTGGCGCGACTCTCTTCCACTCCGTCTCGAGAGATGTTGGCGCGGCCCCTGTACAAGGCGTCTCCAGTGCTGTCATCCGCATACCAACGAATGTCACCAATTTGTAACAGGTCGTTGATATGCAGAAGGAACAGAGTTGGAGACAGCACGGAGCCTTGCGGGACGCTAGCGTTAATAGACATGGTGTCGGAGCAGCTACCATCGATAACGACTCTGATGCTCCGTCCAGTCAGGAAACTGGCAACCCATTCGCATAGTCCCTCGGGTATCCCGAAAGATGGTAATTTGGAAAGCAGCGATTTGTGCCATACCCGGTCAAAAGCTTTCGCAATGTCTAGGCTTACAGCCAGAGCCTCGCCTCTACTCTCAATGGCGTCAGCCCAGCGATGTGTCAAATACGCTAAAAGATCACCAGCCGAGCGATTATGGCGAAATCTATATTGACGGTCGCTAATCAGCTGGTGATCCTCTAGGTACCCAAGGAGCTGTGTGTTTATAACACGCTCCATCACTTTGGAGAGGAGGGAGGTGATCGCTATTGGCCTGTAGTTGGCCAGGTTGGTGCGGTCACCCTTTTTAGGTAAAGGGTGAACATGAGCTACCTTCCATGCTGACGGGAAGCTTTTTGTGGAATATGAGAGCCTAAAGAGTCGCGTAAGCACCGGAGACAACTCGGGAGCGTAAAATTTGAGCACCACCGCAGGAATACCATCTGGCCCACTCGACTTTCGGATATCAAGAGATGCTAGAGTTCGCCGAACTTCACGCTGGGTGAAGCAGATTTCTGGCATGGAGCTTGTGCACCTCGAGGTGGACGGTGGTGAGGCACCTCTATCGTCCAGAGTCGAGTTTGAGGCGAAGAGACTGCCCAGGAGATCGGCTTTCTCTTTCGCCCCATGGGCCAGTGAGCCATCGAGTTTCCGCAGTGGTGGAAGTGACGACTGACAGAAGTTACCCTCGGCAGCCTTAGCGAGCGACCAGAAAGCCCGACTTCCAGAAGGATAGCTTGCTAGTCGATCGCCAATTCTGCGGATGTGCTCATTCCTTGCCCTGACAGTGATCCTCTTACTGCATCTCGAAGCAGCGTTAAATTTCTTCTTCAAGTCGGTGGTATTCGGATCTTCAGACACCTGCGCTTTGGCCCAGGTCCTGTATGCAGCCCGCTTATTACGGCGGGCCTCTCTACAGGACTGATTAAACCAAGGCTGGCTCCGTCCGCCTATGGGTATCACGAAACAAGGAATATAACATTCCATGCCCTGCAACACCACGTCGGCAACGGAGTCTGCACAGGTATCCGGATCACCCGACGAGAAACAGAGCTGCCCCCAGGGATAAGAAGCGTAAAATTCGCGCAACCCATCCCAATCTGCAGACTTGTAGTGCCAGACGTTGCGCGTTCCCTGAGAATAGGTCGGCGCGGATTGTTTAGCTGGCACAGCAGTTCGAACGATACAATGGTCTGATGATCCTAACGGAGCATCAACAACAACATTGTAGTAATTCGGCCGCGTAGTCAGCAGGAGGTCCAATAAGGAGGGAGTATGGCTCTCGACATCAGGTATCCTCGTGGGTGAGGACACCAACTGCGAGAAACCATAGGTCAGGGCAAAGTTGTAGGCTGCTCTCCCTGCGCGGTCGGTTATTCGGGATCCCAACCACTCTTCGTGGTGAGCGTTGAAATCACCAAGGACCACCACTTCCGCGCAAGGGAACTGCTCGAGCACGCTGTCAGTCGTCTCTTGTAGACGGTAAAAAAACCGAGTCGTCTCCGTATCACCGCTGTGAGACCTGTAAAGGCAAGCGTAGACTTTAGTGGAACATCCATAGTCAATACGCGCCCAGAGGATCGACAGGTCCCCGTCTTCAAAATGGCTGAGGCGGCGGCAACAAACATCCTCCCGGACGTACATGCATACCCCGGCACGTCGCACAAAACAGTGCTCCAGTTTGTAACCGGGGTAATGAAGATATGATGTATCGGCCGGGCAGGAAATCTGTGTCTCCGTCAAGAAAAGTAAAATAAAAGGCTAATTTTACCAGACGTGATTCTCAAATGGTGCAAGGAGGCCAGAGCCCGCCGCGGATTCTTTCGGTCTCTTCAACATCATCATCCATACACCCTCGTCGAGGTCGTTCGAGTAGCTAAAGAATTTATTAAACTCCGGCAGTTTCGGCATGAAGACCGCAGCCATGTCCACTTGCTACAAAATACCTATTTTTTTAAGAAAGAAAGTCGGAAGCAAGCGGCAAATCCACCTAGTGGTAAGTTTTTTTTTCGGAGTGTAGTTAATTCTTATAAGTTACGGACCTAGTATAAGACGTTGCTTTGAGAGGGCAGCGCAGGTTCGCGTGTCGGTGAGAGATACTGTCGTCAATGGACATCAGCAATACATGGCAACATCATGTAACAAAGACGAACGTTGACACGATATCAGATTGGCCGTGTACCTCTGAAGAGTTAAGAGTGAATTTGAAAATATTGGAAATGCTGGGTTAGGACATAAGCAGTATAATAAGACAAGGTGTGCACGACAGAATAATGAATAGTGAAAGTGCGGTGCCTATATACCTATGTGTACATAAGTAAAATCAGTGCGCGAAATATGTACGTGCTAACATCACACATTTCGGAGGAAAAGAGGGCCGTCTAAACAGAGTTCCGCAACAAGTGAAGTTTAAGCGGCGGAATTCTGGTCAAGAGTGAAATTCACGTGCCCTTCCTCCGAAATAATAAAATGTTAACACATACATAACACGTTATCATAAGATGTCGATATTATATAAAATGATTAGATAAGGTATTGATATGATGTAAAATGTTAAGGATTATGATATACTATTGTTTTTACGTATTTACAACATCTCATTTACTTATGTTTATTGTGTTGTCTTATGTTCTTGTATGTCTTATTCTCGCTCTCCAAAGTACTAGGATACCTAGGTTATAAGTCAGGGAATTAGAATAAGATTTAAAATAAAGACTACCGCCCGCAGTGTGTTTCATTTAGATATAAGTTCTAGAACAAAAGTTGCGGGCTAGGTGGCGCAGTTCCGGTATCGGCGCCACTGAAAAGCCGTGCACCCCCGGTCCTCCCACACCTCTTGCTACTCACAGAGGGGGGGAGGGACGATAAGGAAAAAGGGAAATTAAAAGGAAAATACCTAAACTTCGCCACCGAAAATAGTCTTTATCCTCCGTACAATAAGAGGACCGACCCAGATAAATAAGACTTGTAACCTAGATATTATGTACAAAAGTGGAGAGCTAATAGCATTAAATCTTCCTCAGGGAACGGGGGGATCGCTGGGGCAGCAAACCCCTATAAAAAGGGAAAGGCCTAACAGCCAGCAAGCCAGTTCGTCCTCAGCACTTGAGTAGTAATTAACATATAGAAGAAAAGTGACCTTGCTGCCCGTTGCCGCTCCCTCCGCACCCCTGTGTTAATATAAACCAGAGCGGCGTTTTATTTCCGTATTCACCCCAACACCTGATCTGCCGAGATCCCTGTAACATCAAGATCGGCAAGCCTGAATCCCTACACCCCCCCTGTTAGAGCTAAGACGTGTGGCCTGCAACATTGGCCTTCGATAGCCATCGGCGTGCAACTTTAACATCTGGTTCTCCGAGCCAGATTGCTGAGCCAACACCCGATCGCCAAATCGGCGTACACCTCTAACACAAGGAATTTACTTCATTTTCGTAATTTTTAGATGGGTAGGGGAGAGTTGGATATTGGCGAGCCCTTAAGGAAATATGCCTATAATTGAATATATATTTGATATAATTTATGTTAAAAACATAAATAAACAAAATCAGTATTGTTAAAAACAGGATTTATTTGCCCACAATCTATTATTGTAGAAACTTTGCGCTCTCAAGGTGGTAGTGGACGGCGTCGATGTTACTATGCATCCCTCTGATGTTGCAAAAGTCCACTTGAAACGTGGAACTTGAGGGGTGGGCCGCTGAGTAAACATTGTATTTTTTCTTTTTCTTGGCCATTGTATGTGAGTAGGTGTGAATAGGGGAAAGAAGAAGAAGAAGAAAAGGGGGGACGGAGAGAGAGATGGTTGCATGCGGATCAAAGGACAAAGCACGGAGCAGAGAAAAAACCAGGTCACAAAGGTTGTGTGACTTGCTGGCACGGGGTACGGAAGGGCTCCCGGTCCCCCCCCGGGGGCAGCAGTCGGGTTCCACTCCGGTCCCCTCCGGCACAACTGCTACCCCAAGGGATTTTTCGCGTGCGGCGGGGCAGCCTCCTGGGGTGGAGATTAAAGTAAGATCCCCAGGCTCGGGCCCCCTACAACCCGCGGGCGGTCAGCGGACAACCGTTTCACCGGGTCTCCTTGATCCCCGCGCCACCATGCCACGCCGATGCACGTCTGTAATTCTCCGCAACCGCTGGTCCTCCTTTCCACACGCAACAATCTCTCTCTCGGGACGGCTTCTTCCGCTCACCGCCGGAACACGATGCGGGCCTCGCGGCTAATAGGGCACCATTATGGCGGCGGACTCCGACGGAAGGGTGGTAGCATTGCCGACGGAGTAACCCTCCCACCGCAAAAAGGGAACGCCATTGCCTCGTTAGTTAACAGCAGGGTGCACCACTAGCAGGTGAGGTTGGCTTAGGCTCCAAAGATGGTAGGTGAGCCTCTTACACCCCACTCTTTTTTATAGAGAAGAGGGCGGATGAGCAAGCGGTCTCACGTGATGGTAAGTGTTACCGCCGCCCATGGACACCTGCAATACCAGGGGGTATGCGGGCGCGCCGCCGACCTTGCAAAATTGTATTGACATTAAAAAATCAAGAAATCAAGTTGCTAATATTCGAATTCAGATTCAGATTCCTTATTTGCCAGAGTACGGGTTACAATTGATATTATGTAGGTATAATTAGTTGAGTACAACACAGTCTCGTCGATGTGCAAATTCTTTTACACAACCATATTTTCTTAACTGCAGAATTCAGGTTTCTACAACCGTACCTCCCGTCACAGAAGTGCGGTCCATCCGCATTTCCTCGATACGGAGGTGTCGCGCACTGTTCGGTCCAAAAAGTATTTTATACCGCGAACCCGTAGGCTGTGGAACGAACTGCCTCAAGAGGTCTTTCCATTAAGCTACGATATGGGGTTCTTCAAGAGAGCTGTGAATAGGATTTTGCAAGGTCGGTGGCGCGCCCGCATACCCCCTGGTGTTGCAGGTGTTCATGGGCGGCGGTAACACTTACCATCACGTGGGACCGCTTGCTCGTCCGATCTTATTAAAAATTAAAAAAAAAAAATCAATATAATGTTTCCTTTTCGCTGTATTTTAAGCGATGACTTTGACGCATATAATTTACATTACCGACGGCAATTATCAGTCTGATATGCCATTTCGAACGTTCGTCGACATTCATCTAGTCGCATCGATTATTATGCAAACGTTCTCATTAATTGCATAGCGACACAAATGTGTATAATTAAAATTATAAATGTATGTATGTGTGTGTGTCGAATGAGAGCAGAATGTCATGTGATGTAATGTGATAGCAAAAAAACACTAATAGTCCCTGAGGCACAAGTTAAAGACCGTAGCGGTTAAGTCGAGTGTGAATGCGACTGCTACAAGACTGAAAAAGGGGGTAAAATACGCGTGTTAAAAAGTAGAACACGATTTATCATAATAAAGTAGTGTATTGAACCTGTTTTTGGGTTTCTAAATGAGTTTAAAATGTTATTTACATTTTTCATCAATTTCGTTTAATTAATCATTATCTTCTTTTTCATTTAAATTAGTTCAATTAGTGAATTACTCACAAATTCAGATTAAGCAATACTTAGATATTGTTAAAAGATACTCGTAAAAGCTTAAAAAATACTTTTGACATAATTCGAAAAAAAAAAATTAAAAAAAAGTTTGTTTTCCTAAAATGTTCATACTATTTTGGTATTTGATGACCGATTGGCGAAGTTGATAGTGACCCTGTATACCGTTCAAAAGATCCCCGATTCGATTCCCGGTCGGACATTAATTTGTTTAGAGACAAATGTGTGTTTGAATCTGGATGTGTCTTTGTGTTTGTACGTGTCTCTGGATCCACGGAACAGGGAATCCTAGTGTGGCCAATTGAGTGTGGCGTTACTTTTAAAAAATACTAGGCTCAAATAATTAGTAACATATCAATTAATTATGCGTGGAACATGAAGTCTGAAACCATGGTTTTAGAGTTCCAGAAAGTTAAAAATAAAATAAAATAGACGGAATTATCTGATCACTTGTGAAACAGTTCAAGAGCGAGGAGTTATCTCTCACTCGCAATCGATAAGGCATGGCCGCGGTCGTTCAGAAATCTAGCAATTACTTTGAGAAAAGAAAAAGAAAGTACCCGTTGCCTATAAATTTGAATGACTTTCCAAATAAGCTACGATTTCCACACTGCCATCAAACTGTACTGCAGTTTGGCGGTTACAATATGTAATAGATCGGTGTGTTTTTAGATTTCAATAAGAAAATATAATAATTGCACCTCTTTATAATAATTGATTTAATAGTAATAGTTTATTAAACTTAAAAGTGTTTTTCGTGCGTGGTGTAATAAATAAAAATAAAAACGTGTGACTGCGTTTTTGGTATGGTTCCAAGGAGTCTTCTTTCTGTCCTCAGTAAGTAAACCTATTTTACTGAGCGGCACCTGACCTACTCCGACGATACTGGACATTGACAGGATACGTTTTAAATATTGAAATTAGTTATTACGAAGAAAACTTTGCACTGTCATAATGTCACACAATGCAGTCGAAATGGTTTTATTATTTTCAGCTCGCTCGCGTCCATTAACTTGGGCCATATATCACAACACACGACGCCGCCGAAGACAGCTCGCCTTCCGGTGAAGGTCTTCCGCCTACATTGTTTTACTCTTGTTTTTTCTTGCCGATGCCGACTTCACATACCATAGACATACTATGCAATGTGTCACTGACGCAACGCTAAACGTAAGACACGCCAACTAATTTATAATATAAGAAACTGTTCTAGAGAAAAATTTAATTATTATAGGGAATAAAAGTTACAAACGTGTAAATTATTGTTCTATCTAATTGTAGCGCCAATTACACAGGCTGACGCTCGTAGAGACGTGGCCCAAAAAATGTCTTATTTGAGGTTATCTTTGGGTATATCTTCATAGTGGTTGATAATTTTTCGACTTTTGATTACCACAAGCTCAGTAAAGAAAAATATTCAAATTGAGAATTAAAAATAAATCAGTGTAACTATGTAGGTACCTCTATAAGTGCACTAAGTAGATAAGAGTTTCTTTCTCGCCCATGGGTGAATGTGTTACGGTTTGAATTCTCGCTCACACGCTGTGTTGATCATTCCTTTTAGTAAAAAAAAATCTGTGCCTATGACATATACTGATATCTATGTCCATAGAAAGATAAGACAAGTAGGTTATCTTAAACAAGTGACAGCTAGTGCACAGCTAGTGACTATGTTCAATATAGTCAATCGAGCGTTCTAAGAATTATTTAATGATTTTATTATCAAGTTTATTAAAATCGCAACTAGATGGCGGTAACCGCAAATAAAATTTGTAGAATAAACTGTACTTTCGGTAGCAACTGTCCCAAAGAAAGGTAATTGACATCTACCAATGAATATAACTATTGTTAATTTGATATTTATGACACATAGGAACCTATGAATAATTGTTTGACAATGAATAATGAATGAAACTTCTTAATTGTTTGATTAATTGGATTAATAAACTTTTAAATTAACATTTTCACACCGTTTTTCGGTTAACATGAGTCTCATAGCTTTATTATACGGGAGATGAACCTAATATCGGATACCTACTGACTTTGGAAATTAAAGAAAAATATGTTAATTAAACCCAATATCAATATTGCCTTACATAAGTTCTGTAATTAATTTACTTTAAGATTCTGCAAACAAATATCACAACAACCATTTGATTTTTTAAATATTGATGGTTTTTAGAGAAAATGGGAAACATGGCAACTTGTGAATAACTTCATTTTCTCTTGCTAAGTATATAACTTCCATATTTCTCTTATGAGCAAAGAATTACCGGGTTATCTTAGCTTGGCTTAACATTTACAATAAAATGCTTAAACCATTTAGTGAAGATATGTAACTGAATCTAACCTATGCACCCCAAAGTTTGAGATGCTGATTTATGCACCTCATACCTCGAGCCTGGTGGAGCACCATCTCCATATCCCGTTTCATGGTCGATCTTAATTTTTTTCCAGGATACTCATTCAGAGAAAATCTATGATTTTCTTGAAAATGTTATTTTTCACAGCAAGTTGAAATGCCATGCTTTTAATATCATTTGCACGAAGTCCATAGTATTTTTTTACCATTTCAAGACAAAAGTTTACTAATTTTTTTTCTATGTCTTCTTCAAATGTTGCTTTTCTACCAAGTCTGGTGTCAAGAACTTCATCTACGTTTAACGTAGTCTTCTTATGTCAATTTGGGTCCTCCATACGATTTGACAGCTTTATGAAACCCCATTTCACTTCATTTTTGACAGTATTATATGCTGTTTCCATAAACTCGTGGTCTCGGGTTTTGTCTCTTCGATGTTGAAGCCATCTGGATTCTGTTGAAATATAAGATATAAAGGTTTATACAGGCTTCCCTTGAATGTAATTTTACTCCATTTAGAGAATTTTGTAAAGAGCGGAATGAATGATAACCTAAAGGTGCTCTGTCTGGACTGTATGGAGGATGCATTAAAACTTCTCAGTCCAGATCCATCAATTTTTATTTAATCATCAAACATGTATGCGACCGAGCATTGTCGTGATGGAAAACTACACCCTTTCTATTCATTAATTCGGGCCGTTTTTCTTTAAGTGCTTGTTTCGATTTTACTAATTGCTGACAGTAGACATCAGAATGAATCGTGTGGCCATGTGGCAAAACCTCGTAATACACTATTTAGCTATGTGGCAAAAGCTAGTAATATACAATGCTTTTCCAGTCCCACCATGCACATGACACTTTACTGAGCGACTCCTGACTCACTTGGACATGACTGGACAGTGGCAAACTTCGACAGTGACAGTAAATAAGGTATTGTATATCACATAACATAAAGTATTAAATTGATTGTATGTATTTATGTCCTTTTGACACAACATCCAATGCTCGCCAAAAGGTATTAAATATTACGAAGAAAAGTAAAGCTTATTGTTGTCACAATAAAGTAGGTTTTAAATGTTAAACTTCATGTTTTAAAGGTTAATTGGTTTATTGGTGTGTGAGTGCGTGAGTGTGGCGTAAATCCATACAAAATTAGTAACACGCGACTTCCAACTATACATTCATATCTACTTACTACCGTGAAACTAAAATTTCAAAATTGTGCGGTCGTCAATTAGTTAGACAGTTACCTTCAATAATTTGTTTATACATGACGGTATTGAATAAGTGAATACCTGCATTATGGACAAAAATGCTGCAAAGTGTGAATCGTATCTACACATATTGTGGGTTCTGTCAGTAGGTAATAAAATCTGTGGACATATGGAAAACCCCCAATCTCAAGCGCCAGTCGAAAAGGTCAATGTCGCTATTTTAATTTTTATTGAAACAATTTTTTAGAAAAAAATACGTCACCATAATGTTTTAAAAAAAGTTTTAGAAACAAAAATATGTTTTATAAAAAGTTATTGTAATTTTACTATATTCTGTACGTTTTAGGAAAAAAAAAATGATTTTCACGTGCTCTATTTTATATATGTTATATATGTACGTTATATAACCAACAATACGTTTATATATGTATCGACTTTGAAAATTTTAACGAAATTTGAAAGCTACACCGTTGTAATTTTGGATTTACTGCACCGATGAAGTTAAACGAGATATGCTCCTGAACTATTGTTAAGCCAAAATCTCATAAAAATCAGTTAAGAAATACGTATTGCTGCTGTTTGTTCATAAACTACTGATCATTCGTAAAGTACCCGAAATTTTAAAGTCAAAAGTATTTCTTCAGTATTTATAAAACGCAACAGACGAGTAGGTACGTTCATTTTGGCAGAACCCTAGAAACACATCGAGAAGTGAGCAGCCGCTGTAAAAACGCTGGTGATGAATTAAAGACGTCCAATAAACGACATTACGCTGTATAATAAATTTGTAAAAAGGCAGCTGCATTGATAATAAGGTAAAAAGTGTATAATTGGGCCGGCGACACCTCAAAACGAATATATGAATACGTTTGAACACTAATCATGGTCTACCCACTAGAAAAAGTAACCGTAGCGGTTGTTATTATTATTGGAGTAGCTTTGCGACTCAATAAAGTCTCGTATCAACTGCGGGCATTGCTGATCGTCATCTTTCTTATACGATGGCCTGCAGTAGCGGTTAAAAACTGCTGAAGTAATTTAAGTATTACCTACCTATGTGTGAAATTTATTTGATTAAAAGATATTTCATTTTTTTAAAGTCACAGTCAATTTTACATACAGACACAATGTAAAATTGTTTTACATAATGTGTCTGTATAAGTAATATTTTTTAAAAGAGTCATTACTATGTAGACATTCTTATATTATGAATGATATAGGGCACAAAACAATTTTTTTTTTGTAATTATTGTCTGTCTGTCCTTTATGTATAAATTAAAGAAAGAAGGTGGCAAACGAGAATACAAAAAAACTGGTGGTAAGTGGATACTATCGTCCATAGACATCCGCGATACATGCCAACATTAGTCCAAAATGACAAACTTTGGCACGCCCCTAGATGCGTCGTCTACCTTTGTTGATGAAAGAATGGATTTGGGGACATGGGAAGGGATAGGATGGGAATGGGCTCTGGCATATTTCATTCACTACCGAAACACGTACGACAATGTGGGAAATGCAGTACATTTCAAGGTAGTATTCTGTGAGAGAGGGATAACGAGGCTAGTTGAGTACGCACTCCCCCCCCTCAAATATATACGAGTGTAGATTAATTGCAATTTTAAATGCGATTTTAGAATCGCAGCTGTCATCGGGCGTACTATCATCATAGTGCGTATGCGTTCACAGTTTACCTATTAATTGAAATGTAAAAGTAGACATTTCGTCGCTCTTCTGACTAACTGACGTAACTGACATTTTTGGCGAAATTCGTTTATTAATACCTCCTTAAAGTATTTCAAAGCCCGATCGATCTATCTAATTGTTGTGTCGATATCTGCTACCGTTGCTTAGAAAACATTAAAAATATATTAGACGTATCTGCGTATCTGAGGAAAAGGAATTACACTAATAGGCGTATTTCATTTACGACTATTAGTAAAATTTTCAAACTGTAGGATTTTGTATTGTAACTTGTCGTAAGTGAAATATGTCTCTTAGTGAGAACCAAAATATTACACGTATACATATTTTTTAAATTATTTTCGCACTTAGGTACGTCGTAGTATGGACTCGGTGAAGATGACAATTTAAACCTAATGGGTTAAGAGATAGAATTTATCATGTGCAGTAATCTTGGGGCAGTGGGGGGGGGGGGGGGGGGGGGGTTGTGCATCGTAGATCTCGCTTGACGCTACTTTAAAATCAGTGACCGACCGGCCGGCGCGAAAAGATATACCCTATACGGCGGGCGAGCGACGGTACGTGACAAAATAGTAACTTTTGCGTGTTGGGACTTGTCATTCGTGCGTTAGTGAGTACGTACTGTAATGTTTTTTCTTTGTTTCTATACCTTGTTTAACCCGTTGACACCCAGATATGATATGGCATATAATAGGTCTGAATGTATGTATGTACCATGTACCTCTATTTTGTCTACAGACTTCTCCTTACCATCCAGCTTGTCTGGAAGAGATCGCTTTAGCCGCTGGTTGTACTTCTAATTAACTTGTACTTTGTATCTCTCTATATGTTTTTGGTGAAAAAGGAAGTGTATATCTTATTATCTTATTAGTATCTAGCTGTTGCTTTGTGTGTTATAATTGATGGCTTGGAATTGCAGTCATTTATTTTTTGCTTCAGGTTTATGATAATGGACCAAAACCCCGATGTTATAGTAAAGTGGCGAGATGGTACTCAAAATTGCGTATCAATCAAAGAATTAAAAAGTGTCATCAAAGGAGATAATATTAATCGCTTAGGTACTCAGGTAAAAATGTACTTCAAAAAAAGGTGGTATTTTGGAACAGTGATAATGACTGACCACAATAGTCAAGAAACCCCAGAAAAAATAGAAAACAGCAACACGGAGTTTTCATCAGATGACGAACTTCTATTAAATGTAGTTAAGCGACAGAATAGAATATTGCTTGATGTAGAGGATGACCCTTTTAGTAATTTCGACATTGAAGAGCCAAATGATCCAGATTTTGTTTTACCGTCAATAAGACCCAGAACGAATTCCATATCAAGCGACGCAACTATTTGTATTGAAGGCATGAATATGTGTCAAGATGTCGAAATCACACTCTCCCAACTAGCTATCCAGTCAACACTTCCACAATCTTCCACAATTCTAGAAACAGAAAGCAATGACCGTCGTGAACAATCTTGTGAAGTAATTGGATGCACCGGGGTAGTTTTTAGTACTTGCGTTAGATGCCTGATTTTACAATGTTGGGATCACTTTTTAAATGATGTTTCATGTAAAGATCATGGTCGACACCAACTGCAATCTCCAAGTATATTGGTAGTTAACGACTATGATGAAAGTTCACATAAGATGGTTCCGGAATCTTTTGAAATAGAAGGCGCTTCTAAAGAAGTAACAAGTGAAAAGAAAAAAAGGTTTGATAAGAAGAAACTTAATAAACTCATGAAAGATCTTGGAAAAGAGTATATGACACAAGTTGAAAAAAAAACAGTGCCTGAACGGAAACTGGGCTCTTTGTGTAATATTGAACAGTGCAAGAAACAAAATCGCGAGTGTCACAAGTTCACTGAAGAATCTCGTCAGAATATATTTGACAATTTTTGGGTCCAAGGCAACCTGTATAGTCAGCGTGAATTTATAGCTAGACATGTTGAAAAGATGACAACTAAACGTAAGACTGTGGGATCAGAATCGAGAAGACAAAGAACATTCAAATATTTTCTGACACTGGGTGGAGTTCAGTTGAATGTGTGTCGCTATTATTTCCTACATACGTTAAGTATTAGTGAACGTACACTTAGAACTGCAGTAAAAGAACTCACAGACATCGGAACTGTCGACAAAGATAAACGTGGAGGCCGTCCTCAGAAACGTCAAGAAATTGACGAAATAGCTCGCAATTTGGTTGAGAAGCATATAGATCGATTTCCAAAGGTTGAGTCTCACTACTGCCGCGAAAGTAGCTCTCGTGAATACCTGCACTCAGATTTGACAATAAAAAAAATGTACGATATGTTCTTGAAAGATTTGGAGGATATTTCAGTAAAGCCTAGCTTTTCTACATACCGCAGAGTCTTTAAATCAAAAAAATTGTCTTTTCATCGTCCTAAAAAGGATCAATGTAGTTTATGCTTAACGTATCGTGAAAGCAAGGAAAATATAAAATCTGAACTTTTGGAAAAATATGGAAAACATCAGGAAGAAAAGAAACTATTTCGCGACAAAAGAGCAGAGTGCAAAGAAGAATCAAAAAGAAATCCGTTAACTGTGCAATGTGCTACTTTTGATCTTCAGCAAGTTATCAATTTACCGATCAGTAACGAAAGCGCAGTTTTCTATAAGAGACGTCTGTCAGCTTATAATTTCACAGTTTATGACATGACTACAGGAAATTGTTACTGCTTTACATGGCATGAGGGACAGAGCAAAAGAGGATCCTCAGAAATTTCCACAGCTTTATATATGTTTTTAAAGAGGAGTGACGATAGAGGATTAAAACGAATTTATTTGTTCGCCGATGGTTGCAGTGGATAAAACCGCAATTCAATTGTGGCATCGACTCTGATGTACGTTATCAACAATAATTCTACAAAATATATTGAGGAAATTATCTTACGTTTTTCCGTGCCAAGTCATGGTCAAAGTGAAGGGGATTCTGCCCACAGTGCCATTAGTTATGCCATAAAGAAATGTGGAGATATTTATGTGCCGTCTCAACTTATCCCCATATTTAAACTAGCACGAAGGAACAAACCATACCATGTTATTTCTCTCGGCTACTCAGATTTTCTAAATTTTAAAAAACTATCCACTGATTTACGGTTTCTCTCAATGCGAGAAGATGACAATGGATTAAAAGTTAACTGGACAGAGATGACCGAATTTGCAGTCTTTAAAACTAAACCTACGACACTTTTCTTTAGGACAAGCCACGCTGAGAAAACATACCGGTCATTAACATTGAAAAATCAGGTTTCTTCTGCTCTGCAGTCTGAAATCAATCCTCTCAATAAGACATGTCCCAAAATCTCGAAAGAAAAGTATGACGACCTAATCTCATTAACAACTGGCGATACACCAATAATTAGATTAGATGAACATGTGGACTTTTACAAGTTACTTCCACATTGATTCCATGTTGATTCATTTTACTCAATAAATTCATTAGCAAAATGATTGAACAATGTGAGAAGGGAAGGAACACTAACTTTACTAAGTTAGTGCCACTTTTATTGATTTTTTATGTTTTTGTTGATTTTTGGAAAAAAATAATAAGATAATAATAATACTTTTTTAGGTGGTCGTCAAATTCGTAACCAGTAAAATTAGTTACTCATCTAGTTTCGGGACTAGTCTCATTCCTTGGTCGTCTGCATCCAGACTTGTCTAAAGTTTTTACAGTCACCAATATCTTTTTTACATTACTTATAATTTTGAGTAAACCTTCACGTGCTTGGGAAATTAAAAAATAAACTTAAACGCGATATTAAATTCTTTGAAAATCTTGTTGTTCACTTGCTACTTATTTTCATTAATTATGAGGGTCCGTTGCAGTCGCTACAACATAATTATAAAATATCGCATGTGCATAAAGAGCACAATTTGACTTTTTTGATTAACTGTAGGTACGAATAACGTGTTTGTCGAATGCCAAATTAGATGACCAACAAATTAGACGTGTCCCGAAATTAGACGAGTAACAAATTTGACGACCAACTAATAAAGAAATAATACAACTAAATAATAAACAAGATTTCTAATTTCCTAATTAGGTGCCTACGTATTCACCTTTAGTCCTTTATAATTAATTGTCTTACCTTTTTAAAACCTATTCAATTAATTTGTTTATTGTACTTGTATTCAAATAATATCACTTGTAATAGAAAGTTGTTTCTTGCAGAAGGCAAAGGCTGTGTTGAGAACTTTAATGATTGTATTTTTTTTTTAATTTTAAGATATTGTTCTTAAGTATTATATGACAAAGCATACTTTAGAGAATAACATTAAGAAGATCTCAATTCAATTGCATTCCAATTGCTCTAAATGTTTGAGACTGATATTTTTAAATTTATGACGTTATTGCTAAGGATGTCACAGTAAACGCAAGTTGATTTTCAAACTAATGTATTTTATTTACTTAATTTTATAAAAAAAGTAATAGTCGTATCTGTTAGTAAAAGTCGTACAATAAGAAAACAAAGTTCTTACAGAGTGGCGTATCTGTTTTAAACATAAATAAATAAATAAATAAATATTTCCGAAATATTAAATGCATATTTTTAGAAAGATATTGACCTGTAGAATATAATTGTCTATTTTATTTTTCAATATAATTTTATTTAAGAGCAGTACATTAGATCGCGTTCAGCGCAAAACCGAAAAAAGCTTGCCCTGTAAAATTTACTAAATGTTAGTTACGTCAGTTAGTCAGAAGAGCGACGATTTGTTACACATCACTATTGTATTTGATTAAAAAGCGACAAATTGATTTATTTAAACATTACACTTAATGCATTTTGCTTGGGTAGGTATTTGAGGGAAGTCAATACTTCGCCGTAATGATAAATTAGGGAAAAGACTTAATATTTATCAACTGTGATTAGTATCTTGTACAATGACAGTAGGTACGGACGTTTGTCACTTTTAATACTTACTTAGTATTTAGCAAGGAATAATTAATAGTGTTACCTATTTATGTTTTACCACTGTTGGCGTGTGTTAAGCGCAGGTTACCCGACGACTTAAAGAAGTTCACCGGTGTTTGCTGGATTAGAAGAGCCAGAGATTGTGTATGGTGGTGAGCTTTGGAAAGGCCTATATGCTGCAGTGGAGAGACATAGTTTATGGTATGGTACTGTTGAAACATCAATAACTACTATATTTAATAAGTAGGTAACTGGGTGTTTAGAATTTAACAGGTTTTTGAATTGTTTTTTTTTTCATAGCGTTCTTTTTCTGTCTGAGTAATAGCCGTCCACCTCCACCCATGGTCCTACCAACCTTTTGGTTATACGGACCAAATCGTCGGGAGGTACGCGCTGTTCGCCTGCTAGGGCTATGTTGCGGCGCGTATCTGCTCTGTCTCCCTACAAGTATTCTCTTTTGCCTGTGTCCCATAAGCACTCTCCCCTTTCTGGGGCTGTTCTACTCCACTAAACGATGTACTTCAGTGCCGAACAGCTCTTTCGGGCTCCTTTTCCTGTGCCATCGGTGTGCAAACTCTCTGAGCCCGCGGAAGTTCGCTTCGGAGGAGACGAGGTCGCAGTAGTATGCCGGTCCCTCCTCCCGCCGTACAATCCTCTCTAGCATGCTCCGTCGATATTCCTCGTATAGAGGACAGGACCATAGAACATGGTGCAAGTCCTCCTCTGCCATGCCACACTCACGCTGACTACTCTCACACAGCTTCATATCATGCAGTCGCTTTCGAAAGCAGCCATGCCCAGTGAGTATCTGGGAAGTTTCATAGTCCGGTTCGACCCAACGCGACTTGAGTCTTTGTAGGGGAAAACTCCAGTCTATTGCGGACCCCCCACTCGCTGATGCGCTGCAATGCACTTACCGCCATTTTCTCTATATTTGCTCTCGATTGTGCCTCGATGAGGACCGTAACATCGTCCGCATAAGCCACAAGCTGAACTCCCGGCGGGAGCGGTAACAGTAATAGCCGCCCGTCTGATGTGATTTTTTTTCGGAATGGTTAAATTGTTATGGCCCTAATGACCTTTCAAGAGTCACCGGACATGTATAGTTCAGGGCGAGCGCAGAAGGCGCTCAGTCAGGAGCAAAGAGAGTGTGCAGCAACGAGCCTATGGCATATCGAGTGACACGCTAGGTTGCTTTGATGAAGTGACACACGACACACGAAGTGACACACGAACCATCCAACTAGGCATCTCGGCATCTCGGCCGGGCATTATTTGGGAAAATTCGTTAGCTGTTCTCGTCGCCTATACCACAATGCTTGAAGACGAAAGTCTTCCATCAGTGTGTTCAAAGAGACGAAGACTATATTGAAAAATAAAAATAGTTTCGTGAACTTTCGTGTCCTTTCTCTGTTTCTCTGTCAGGCCGGAAACTTGTAGACCTCCCCTCGTACTTATATAGGTATATACATAGTAAAATACGTTTTTCGCTATAAGTTTAATATCTATGTTCGTATAATAACTTCACATCACTGTTTTTCTGTTGATTTCTTTGGTAATAAATAATTCTCACATTTTTATTTTAATTACAGATTTCATTTAATTATGGTGGCATTAATATCTAAAATTATACTACCATATTATCAACTTCTCTTCTGTTAGATATAGGCCTTAGTAGATATATTATAAAATATAATTGTTACGAGTAATTTTTCTTCCCACGTTATTCTTTTTTGATCGATTTGCGTATCGGTAACTTCGAGAACAATAATATTACATATGGCTGTTTTGTCCATCTGTCAAATGTTTAGCAATTTCTGAGTGTTAGACCACACAAGACCACCTCCTGCTGATTCAAGATGGCGTCTTGCATCTGTCAAAATAAGGGCAAGTTCGATTGATTTATCGCGGCGTTGTTTCTGTTACACGCCGCAGGTGGTTGTGTGTGTGCACATGTGTTTTTGATTTTGGGAGTGGCTTTTCTACTGTATTTGCCGAGAGGATTCCAAGTACTTTTTTACTTACATAAGTGGGGAATCCAGGTTTTGCGAAATAGAAAAAAAATGTACTTAGATTCCAATTTTTCTTATTGCAATTTTTCAAAGTAGGTAGGTACCTACTCTCCACTTGCATCTTTACAAAGTTTCATGCGTCTGAATCAATTTTGAAAACATTTTTTCACTCTTCCTCAGGTACTCATACTGTAGACAATTAATTAATTACCTAAATTAATTAATTATCCAGCAATAACTTTTTTTTTCTTAGACAAGTCATGCACATTGTGGCCGCGAGCCGTGGCCGTTAGGTATACCTAAGGTTAGAAGGTAGAAAATAATTATTGCATGGCCGATCATGTCTTAAAACAAATACAAACGCCTTCACAGTTCATTACCAACGTCTTCAATATACATCATGCAGCCAAGTATGTGAACCAACTGCAATTATAACGTTGTAGAATCATCCTGTCCATTTAGTTAGAGCAACGAATATTAATTTTAAAATCAGCGTTATAAATATTTTACGAAACGAAAAAAAAGATTTTAATCTCGCAAAAGGTCTGTCTATTATCTAGGTAGATAGTATTCTGAGGCATAACTGAGGACCTCGAGCTCGTCATCAACTCACAGTTCTATGTAGTTGTATAATGATCAGTCTTGGTGTAAAACAGTAACTAATACTGATAACACGACTGCTGTCTACCTGTGACAACCTAATAGACAGCAAATATTTGCTATGATTAAATTTGCAGGCGTTACTCATAAATCTAACAGCTGAAGATTCATATTAACCCAAATCTCATTTTACGCGATAGATAGATACGTTCCCAAACATTACCTACGTATAAATAAAATTAGCGTAAAAAGAACTACTGACTTCTGATGAAATGTGGTAACATACCTAAGTAGGTACTTACCTATAGGATAGGCAGCTTAGATACCATTTAGATATTATTTCTTGGCACAATTATTAATTTCCGGCTTTATAATAGCACTAGGTACCCTACTTCTTCCTGTGGATACCGTAAAAGACGACTAAGGAATAATAAAAACGCTACCACAAGCCCTAAAGGAACTACACCACATCTAAAGGAGTGGAATCGCCAACCCTCTTGGCCAGAGCGTAGCGTTTAAAGACCATACTTACTCCCCTGGTGCACGAGAGGATGTGCTTGAGGAGGCCCATGTACAAATAGTACAAATAGTGACAATTATAGACACGACTCTGTAGTCTATGCCGTCAACCGAGTGTGCAGACGATTATAACATTTTTCAGTGATTTAAAAGTAAAGAAAGAATAAATCAAGAATAGCCCACTACTCACTGAAAAGTCGCATTTTAATTACAATCTGAAGTCTCGTCTTAAGGCTCGAGTTTCTCGATCGGTCCGTCTTAGAATATTGTATACCTACGATTCGATCGTATGCGACCAAATTAAATACAATTCTCGTCTACAAGTGTTCACACGATAAAAACTCGATGATAACAGTGATCAGATGATGATAACAGTTGTTTATAATAGCTTTTGTTCGATGTTTGAGAAGCTCGCGTTCGAGAAACTCATCTTCTGTAAAAGAGCCTAAAACTCTGATTCCCACAACTGTCGGTAGATATCTATAGGTATGGAATATATTTACTTACTTAAATAAATTAGATATATTTTCACATTATAGGTTCATCTGGAATTCCTGAGACAAGGGTACTTGTCACCTTAAACATGAAAATATCTACTCAAAGTAGATACAGCGAATTAAGTCCGCTAGCAGCTACGAGTAAAACTACTAAGTATGAAGCCAACCGCATCCAGTTTACAAGTTGCACTTCGGATGGACAGAAACATGGATTTTACACCCAGGACATGCTTTTTAAACAGAAATGCTGCAAGACGCATGTCACGCAATGCTTTTCTTCTCTCCCCTCACCCCGCTGCCGCCAATTGTCCGTCATCAGATCACATACAGAAACGGTACAGTGGGTGTGCGTCGCACACAGTGTTAGCTGCTTACTTGCTTTCAGTTATCTAATGAAGAATAATTATTAATTCAATTATTGATTATGGTGGTTACCTTGCTGAGCATTTTGCACAATAAACGCTTATTATATTTTTAATATTTGTTTTTAAATTAGTTTTAAGTTATTTTGTAATAATAATATTTACCTATTTGTAATTGTTTTCATGAAATAAAGAAAAATGTTCTAATAATAAAAAAAACATTAAAATTCTCTCAAATTCTTTCAATTACAATAGGTATAAAATTATAAGAAAGTATTGATTTGTGAAGTCAAAAATATGATTTTTGTAATTATAATTCAAGGCCTTATTTTATTTTTACCTTTTATATTTAACTTATCGTGACTGAACATAACAAGTAACTACTTATTATGCAAACTGATAAGATACAGTGATTTTAGAGTCACTTTAGATTTTAGAGGAATTTCACTAGAATCGTTCAACGTCCGAAGAGATGTTGCATCTTTCTGCGTTTTCTACCGCCTTTCTAATGGGTAATGTTCTGAAGAACGATTCAATTTGGTGCCAACTTCGGGTTTCTACCATCGCATCGCGCGACATCTTCATGCGGTTCAACCGCACTTCCTTGAGATAAAGTCGCTGGGTACCTACAGTGCGGTCAAAATGGCACTTTATACCGTGAACCCCAAAGTTGTGGAATGAACTGCCAGCCGAGGTTTTTCCATTAAGCTACAGAATGAGGCTCTTCGAGAGCTGTGAACAGGATTATGCGCTGTCGCCAGCACGCCCACAAGCCTCCTGGTGTCGCAGGTGTCCATGGGCGGCAGTCACCATTTACCATTATTATATATAAAAAAAATATATTTATTTATTTTGTGTAGTTGATATTTCTGTCCAGTCACGTCGCCGTAACCACAATTCATGTAACTGGACCAATAGAACTACTGAACGTAATGAATAAAATTCGTGAGTAACCCGTTTTGCATAACATTCATTAGGCCTAGCTTCATTTGTAAGGTTTATGATGCTAAGGTCGATTGTTTAAACTTTACGAAAATTTAAGAAAATTTTTGCGTTCATACTTCTGTAACACTTTTTTTTACTTCATTTTGGAGAATAATAATAGAAATTGAGCACAAATGTAAGAATATATTATGACATATAAGTAATAATAATAACGATTAAGTAACGTCCTCTGGTGAGATAATTTGGTACTCTCCATTAGATAGGTATTCGTACCTACTATGTATTAACTGTGCAATTAAATTACAAACAGGACATTTTGCTCTACTTATTATAAGTAACCTATCTACTTGGATACTTTTTTATAGTAGGTACCTAGCATAAATAATTGGAGTTAATAAACACAAAAAATATTTAAATTTCAGATTATTTATATTTCTAACTCAGAACTTGAACGAAAATTATTGATTGCGGTGTTCTTTTTATTTTCACTTTATAAGTAGGTATCTACCTACATATCTAGGTATAATTTATTTTTAAGACGCATTATTGTCCAAATCACAATAATTTTTTTTCATTTCATGTTTTTCTAGTAAAATACGAAATCACTTATTGAAATGGAGAAATATCAAATATTTCCTATCGTTTTCATTTGTGTTTCAGTAAAAACAGATACGAGAGATTTCTTTGAAAAACTCACAAGATCACAACCAAAATGTAGGTAAGTCCAAATAAATTCCTTATATCGGCACCAAAATGATGTTAAGCACGAAATTGTTTCGAAAAATTCTATAATAAAGAGATATATAGTTAATGCTGGCCTACTGTACACTATGACATTTTCCGTCAGGCTTGCGCTTTCCCGCGTTTTCGATACGTCACCCCGCACGCACTGGGAGGTGACTGCTGCAAGCCCGCCAATCAACAAATACGCCATGTTGTTAAAGGGGCGGTACTACGCCGCTATTCTCAGTCTCTCTCACTCAAAAATCTAGTCATCCCGCTTCTCCAGGCGGCCCGTTCATTGGCCGCCGCGCAATTAAAGCGCGGGAATTCAAATTCTATTTTCGAAGTTAATTTTTTTTTCAGCACTTGTTTATGGTTAGGTTAGTTTAGGTCGCCGGTTGTCCGTTTCTGAACGTCATGTAGTGATGTAACTTTTTGATTTGGTAGGGTAATAAGATGGCGTATTTCACGTGACATCTAACGTAAATCTGTAAAAGATTTATGGCGGGGAATTAACACGTTGTGAGATGCGAATGTTTGAGCGATTTATTGGTTGTGTGGAGATTAATCGGGCAGTAAATTTGTAAATAGGTATTAAATTAGTATATAAATGTCAGTATGGTTGCAGGTGGGCGTGAGTTCGCTACCGATGCGTAGCGGTCGCGCTAAACTTGGGCATTGATGAAATTTTTATAGCGCCATAAATGACTTAATTTAGCTATAAAGTTACTTAGTGATGGATGAATGATACTTTACTTAATTATTCAGTAAATAGGTAAATAAAAACGTTGAGTATCATGGTATCATAGTTGTAAGAGTGCCTACGTACTTATGAGCAAATGAAAGAAGGGAAGTTGGTGAGTCCATTCGTTTAGAGGTGGCGTGGCTATTCAGGGCTTGTGGAAGTTTTGTTATCCCTTAGTCGCCTTTTATGATACCCACGAGAGGAGACAGAGAGGTGCTATTCTAAACTAAAGCAGACGACATCCCACGGCCATAGTTTCCTACTTACCTACTATGTTGTATGTCGTAAGTCAGTGTATTTATTGTATTGTAGTTTGTAGGTATGTCTTTTATTTTAAACTGGAGAAGCACTAAATATTAATAGAGAAATTACAGTTTGGAAATACACGGTAAACATGGTTATTGGTTAGTCTGAACGATTGGAAAGAGGGGCTTTACTCTCGTTGATATTTCCGAATGTACGGATAAAAATGAATTTGTTATTTCTTCAAATTATTGTAAGTACAATTATCTACTAATTATTAAATTGTAAGTCAACTTCACCATCTCTTCCCGTGGCTGTCACAAAAGTCGACTAAGGTAACAAAGCTTCCACAAGTCCTGAGGAACTATGGTACACCACCTCTAAAAAGTGGACTCGCTAATCCACTTGGTCAACGTGTCGTTTTAAGACTATAACTACTTATATCCCTCGCGCACAAGGTGATGAGAATGAGGAGGCTTCACAGATTATATCCTACGTCCAGCAGTGTATGGTAAAACGGTAGACAAGTCAAGTACTAACTATAAAGTCTGACAAAGTTACGAGTAAAATTTTACAATATTTTTTCGGATGATTTGGTATTTTCGTTCTGGACCGTTGCCAGCGCATCGGTTTTTTACGTTTCGTAAAGAAACGACCGACATCCGGTGGGCTAGACGAGTCCTCAAATGGAGACCAGTACCGGGTGGCACAATATGGGACGCCCTCCAGTCAGGTGTTCTGATGACTTGAAGAAGCTCGCTGGTATATGATGAGAAGAACTGAATATCGCGTGAGATGTTAAATACAGTCTTAGGTAAGAAAGGTTTGTATTTAACCGTGGAGACACATACTCTGATGGATTATATTGATTTAATTTGGTATTTTCGCACTGGAAAGTGTCAGCGTCTCCGAAATTTTGTTTTTATCTGAAATCTTATCGTTTGAACGCAAAACTGCCAAAAGTGGCCAAGCTTCTTGCGATCTCTTTTCTGAGTATCTTCTCTTCTGTTTATGAACAACATAAACGTACGGCTGCTGCTTTGAATGCTAACTTCAACTATAACAAACTATTCAACTTTAACTTCGCTGTCTCGTATACACTTGACGATTCAAAAATCTTTGCTCGTATTCATTGACCCATAGACTGTGTCAAATTTCAGTCAGATCTCGATTTGTTGGCTGAATGGTGCGACGAAAATAAAATGAGCCTTAATGTTAAGAAATGCTCTGTGATTTCATTCAGCAGAAACAGGTCCATTATTGAGTAGAATTACTTGGATCTACGTTACGTGATTCGTGATCTCGGCGTAACCTTTGACTCAAAACTTACCTTTAAACAACATATTTAGTCCGTAGTGAATAAATGCAATCGTATTCTTCGTTTCATATGTCGCATAACAAAAAAACTTTAAAAGCTTGCTGATCCTATTTCAATTACTGGTGCTTGGCTGTCTTGAATACGCGCCTGTTATATGGTCGCCACAGTACAAAGTTCACATTGACAAAGTTGAGTCGGTACAAAAAAAGTTTTTGCTTGGTCCTGTTAACCGTTTTGGCCACCGTCGTGCCTTTGACTTGTATGAAAATCGTCTGAAGAAATTCAGACTAATCTCGCTGCAAACAAACCGTACCCACCCAACATGACTACATGCGGTTATATAAAATTGTCAATAGAATAGTTGCAACGAAAGTCATCGAAAACTTTAATGTCCCTACAAGATTAGTTCGACATTTTCAGCCATTGTTTATTCCTGTATGTAATAGCAATGTTGCTCGTGATAATCTCGTTATTGGAATGTGTCACACTTGTAATTCGTCATGTTGTCAGACCTCCTGAAAATTCTGCAGTTTTGATAACTGTTCTGATTTGTTTAACGTTGTTTCAAAAAAAAATATGTTACACTCCCCCCACCTCGCTTACCAAAATTGCAGTTTAAAATTTAGTTTTTAATTTTTATTAAAATAATTTGTGCATGCAGTAGGTAAGTACATATTATTAGGAATTTTGGCTAGTTGCATTTTGTTTTATGTTTGATTACTTTTCTGACATGCACCTATCGCCTAAATTCTGCTGTGTGCTTTATAAATACGAGTAGGTATAGGTACCTACTCGTATATGTAATAAAAAATTGCTGTATGCTTTATGAATACGAGTAGGTATACCTACTCGTACTATATGTAATAAAAAATAAAACAGACCCTCACGAATTGTTAACTTTAATCGAAATGTTAAAAATGTTAACAAGCAGTTTATGTACCTAATAGTTAAGAATAACATACCCATCCTATCCCCTCCCCATTTTCCCAACCCTTTCTCCCAATCCATTACTTAATCTGCAAAGGTCGGCAGCACATCCAGGGGCGTGCCAACGTTTGTCATTCTGGACTGATGATGGCATGCATCGCGGATGGCTATGGACTGATGTTGGCACTTACCATCAGGTGGACTGTATGCTCGTCTGCTTCCTTTTTCTATAAAAAATGACGTAATTTAAAAAAAAATCTCTTTTAATTTTAATCTTGGGTGGTCTCTTATGAAGCTACAAAATAGTAGTTTTTTGAATTTTTGGTTGTATGACTGTTTCTTTGAGCAACTGAACGGTTTTTGATCGGGTTTTCACTAATGTAGGTACAGCTAAGTATCTAAAAAGAAAACTGGTATGTGTGTCATTTTCATATAATGACACAGGGAAGTTGAGTTATAGAGGAAAATAAAAAAATACTTTTAATAGAATTATTGAAAAACTAGGTACTCGTAGGTAGGTACCTACTGGATGGATCTTAATCCGTGAAATGCATCATGTCGGCGCTTTTATCACACACACACATCTCAGAATCTCACAGAGTCAGCATGCTGGAGTGGCAATGGGCAGGACATCTCGCAGGACTCACCCCGAGAGTGGACTCGCCAACCCGCTTGGCCAGCTTTGCGTTTTAAGGTCTTACATCCGTCATGCGGAAAACACTGTACACGAGGAAGCCCATGTTCAGCAGTGGATACTGAAAAGGCCAGACGCATTGTATTGCATGGAAAAGTAGAATAATACCGACCGGCATATCGCGTCTGTTTGGCATAGCCTTTAATCGAAATGAAGTGATTTTTGTCCGAAATTCAAAAGTCGTGATCTCCGCAATATGTAAGTAGATTTCTTTGAAATCTCCCTAAAATCTAAAGAGTTGATCGAACAATGAATTTTATCGAACATAATATGATCTGAACTGGCTATTGAGAGAGTTACACTCGGAGTTCCTTTGCGAGATAAAACTCTAAACGAAAAGATTCGCCAAAGAACTATATTAGTCACCGACATAGCTCGTAGACCGATGGGGTCTGGAAGACCGATTGCCGATGGCATAGACAAGTCCTCGAATGGTCGCCGGTAGTGGATGGATGTCAAGAGCCGAAGACCAGGTGTGTGCTGGCGGGCTTTCGGAAAGGTCTATATCTAGCAGTAGAGGGACGTAGACAATGGCATATATGTTATCAAAGGAATGCGCGCGGTAGCACCGATGCAAAAATAATCTCCAAAAAAAGTATCTACCTATCTATATATTCAAAAAAGCTCACTAGCCCCGATAGATATTTATATAGTGTACATTTAATCGAACATGACCAACCAACTGAAGTTCGGTTTAATGGATAAAGAGGACAGTTTTAGCTTTTACACCTTCACAGGGTGATTGATGTTTTTGTGCTTACATTTTGTTTTCCAGTAGGTAAGTATTGACATATCTCATGATAAATGATAAAGCAACACATTTTTTTTATAGGTTGAAGGTGTCAGCAGACAGTTCACTTATTGGCAAGTGGATACGGTCGTTAACGTCCGAGGTGCATGCCAACATCCGTCCAGAATGACGAACTTTGGCACGTTGCGCCGCCTGCCTTTAGGAGATTTAGGAATAGATTTGGAGAGATGATTGGAAAAATACGGAGCGATAGGGTGGAATGTTAATGAGCACTGGCATATCTTACTCACTACTGAAATATTGGGGGAATAGGATAAAGTATGAAATGCAGTACATATTACGGCAGTTTTCTGTGAGACACAAGTAAATTCGCCAATTGACTGCGTCCAGCGACTGCACCCTGCTCTAATACAAAAAAATTTTTACTTTATAACAATTGATGTTGTATCTTATAAATAGTTGTCATAAGTTTTCTTTAGATCGAAATTCTTATATATATAGGTATATAACATCAATATGTATATATATATATGTGTGTGTGTGTTCTGTGGTGTGTGTAGGCTTTAGAACAACACTACTCCCATCTCTTTCCGTGGGTGTAGTAAGAGGCGACTTCGGAATAAGTGGCTACCACCAGCCCCGAGGAACTACACCACGTCTAAAAGAGTGCACTCACCAACCTGTTTGGCCAGTGTTTCGAGGCCATATATCCCTCAAGGTTCACGCATTCCTCATGCACAAATTAATGTACTCGAGGAGGCCCGTGGCCAGCAGTGTATACTAAAAGGCCAGTATACCTAGCTACCGCTGACTCTTTACTTATAAGTAAGTACTTAGCTGTGAATTTTAAAGTTATCACTTGGCTTGGCGGTGAAGGAAAACGTGAGGAAACCCGCATGCTCAAAAATAAAAAATATATCTGGAGTAACTGGGCCCGCGTGGATTATGGCCCGAAACTCCCTAGTGATTTAATAGAGAGGCCTGTGCCCCGCAGTGGGACGTTATAAGCTGATATAAAACATGACCGGTGAACAACCATATTGCGTGTGTACTATTTATAAAACTGACATATCTTACTTGTCACTTTAGGGAAGGATAATGTGCACTAGACAGCCACTTAAGCGTATAAAAATGGAGCGTTGGTTACTCGGCGAAAATTTTCGCAAGTTTTATCGTAAAATTCATATCTCCCATTCATATTTCAGTTGTCCCGTTGTGAGGGTGCACGCTACACTCCCACAGCTGCTGAACGCGACTGGCCATGTTATTCCCTATCTCACAGAACAGTACCGTAAAATGTAATTAACTTCTCACTTCATCCTATTTCCCTAATGTAGGGGAGAGGCGTACAAAATGAAATAGGTGGGTAAAATGACATACTTGCTTTTTTCCAAAACCACAGACAAATTAGTTCTCATAATGACCCGTAGAGGGCCGTTTAGTAACATCTTATATCCTGTGGAGGCGCCAGTCGCGTTCGGTTGAGCATGTGAAGCGGACACGTGTTTGTGTGAATTTTGCATTTACGAGTTTTGTTTGGATGGATTTTGTTTCTTCGAAAAAGTTAGTATTGTCTTACATTTATTAGTTTTTAGTGGCTTAATTTTATTGTTTTATTTGTAAATAACTCCTATTATGTGTTGAAATCTCAAAATTATTCGCGAAATTAAAGTTACTAATTTTTTATATTTAAGGTTATAAAGTGGACAAAATGGCATACCACTTGTTCGGGTAAAATAGCATAGTATGTCGTTTGACCCACCTTTTTTTCTTCTTTCAGATAATCGATAATCATGCCTCGCAACTATTCTAGAAAAACAAACCGACAGGGTTGGAAAATAAAGGTTGGAATCCTCTATAGAAAAGGCAATTGACGCTGTGAAGAAAAATGAAATGGGTTGACTTTTAGCTTCTAAGGTGTTTAGCGTACCACAATCAACTCTTAGAAGACATGCACTGCGCAGAAATAAAGTCTTAGCTCCAACTACAAAAGGTACCTACGAGTAGCTACCAAATCAGTTTTTTTAGCTTCCGCAGTTGGTTAACATGATAAGATTGAATTTAATTACTTACCTTATTCTTTTAGGTATGGGAAGGTACGGGACTGTGTTCACTCATGAGATGGAAAGAGAGCTGGTTGCACATATAAAGTTGCTGGAAACCAGATTGTTTGGTTTCACACGGAAGGAACAATGAAAAGAAAACCGCTGGTAAAGAGTGGCTGGCTGGATTTCGTCGAAGAAACCCAGACATATATTTAAGGAAACCCGAAGCAACTTCAGCTGCGAGAGCCCAAGCCTTCAACAAGCCGCAAGTAGCCCTATTTTTCAACACTTACCAAGAAATTAGTCAGAGCAATAACATTTCTCCGCATAGACTCTATAACGTCGACGAATCAGCTTTATCGACTGTTCAAAGACCACAAAAGGTGTTTGCTACCACTGGACGTAAGCAGGTTGGGGCTTTAACTAGTGCTGAAAAGGGGTCTCATGTGACTGTTGTTTGCTGCATGAGTGCAAATGGTCATTTCATTCCACCGTGCCTAATTTTTCCTAGAAAAATAATGAAACAGGAGTTAATAGACCAAGCTCCAACCAGTAGTTTGGGAATTGCACAAGAATCAGGTTGGATGATCACAGCTGTATTTTATAAATGGTTGGTGCACTTTCAGACGCAAGTGAAAGCTAGCACTGAGGACAAAGTGCTTTTGATAGTTGATGGACATATCAGTCATAAAGTTATAGAAACTTTAACATTCGCAAATGAGAATGTAATCATTATGGTGTGCTTACCGCCTCACTGTACACACCGCATGCAACCCTTGGACGTATCTTTCTATGGTCCACTGAAGACCTATTTTAATCAAGAAGTGAGCACTTGGTTAAAGAGCCATCCAGGCCGAGTTGTCACTCACTTTCAAATAGGTTCCATTCTCAACAAAGCTTATGGTAAAGCAGCAACAGTCCAGACGGCAGTGAATGGGTTTCAAAAAACAGGTCTCTGGCCTGTCGATCCAAACATATTTCCCGATTATTTATTTGAGCCTGCGGAGACGACAAATATCCCCATGCAAAGCTCTCCGGTAGAGTCCGAAGAAGGCTTATCAACAGCAGAAAACCTATGTATTTCCTCAGCAGATCGACCTCAGGTTGAAGATGGCTCTACATCACTGATAGTTGCGAGTACATCAACCATAGTCAACCCACCTACTACCTCCACATCCACAGCCCAATCTATATACAAAGCTCCTGCAATACCTATGACAACTTCAGCATCTAGATTGATACTCCGAGATACAAATATCAATGTTCCAGTAAGCGTGTTATCTCCAGTGCCGGCAGGAATATATGCGACTGGGCAAGGCAAAAGAAAACCACGAAAAAAACCAACAGTATTGTTGTTAACTTCAACCCCAAACATGGAAGAAGCTAAAGCAAAATCTGCTCCTCCACCTGTCCCAAAGAAAAAAACGAGAAAGGCAACAAAAGCTTTGAATTTCAGTTCTGATAGTGAAAACGATTTCACATCGCAATTTGACACTGAAGATGGAGATGAAGATTGTCCTTGCATTTATTGCAACGACCTCTACTCAAGGTCTAAGCCGAAGGAGGTTTGGTTACAGTGCTTGATATGTAAAAGATGGGCTCATGCATCGTACGCAGATGTTCCGAAGAAGACGAAGTCTTTCACGTGTGAACTCTGCATATAATGAACGGATTTTCATTACAAATTTGGTATGCCATTTTGTACATACCACCTATGTCATTTTACCCGCCTAGGGCGGACAAAACGGTTTTTATTCAAGTTTTTTAGATATTATCAATAATTATATTATTATTGTTTTTAAATGATTGATCTCTTTATTCCGACTAAGTAATGAATCAAAGAATATAAAGATACATTAAGTGTTGAAAAGTATGAATAAATAAAGATTTTATGACTGATTTAATAACTAGTATGTCATTTTGTACGCCTCTCCCCTACGTAGGTACGTGTTTCGGAAGTTAGTGAGATATGCCTATCCTACGTCTCTCCATTTTTCCAACCTTTTCCCCAAATCCATTCCTAAATCTCCAAAGGTAGCCAGCGCATCCGGGAGCATCACAACATTTAGATATCATGACAACATGACAACATTTGGACTGGCGAATGTCGCCGAGGGACAATATCCCACTTACACACCAGGTTTTAATTGATATACCTACATGTTTACTAATAAAAGAAAAACATTATCTTTACAGATGGCATAGGTATGCACCTGCCACACGGGGCAAGGTGCATTCATTGCATTTATCTAAGTAGATATAACTATTAACCTTTCACAATATTATCCACAAGATAAGTTACAGAGTTCGTGTATTGTCAGAAATGTGACATGGTACCTACTCAGTCACAATAATGTATAATAAACACCTTACCTGTTTACTTGAGTAACCTAATTACGTAGTATGTACTTACTTTAATGAGTAGATAGGTACTTAAGATAGGTTACTTACTTACCGTTAATGATGACTATTGATGATATAAGTTGAAAATAATTTAAGTAACACCGTTTTAGAAATCGCCTTTTATTTGCTGTCGAGATAGTCATTCAAATAGTATAAATAAATTTGTGAATATCCTTATAATTATTTTACATAAACTATGGGTAAATCTTTAAGTAAGCAAGTACTTACCTATGCCGATTGCCTACACTGGCCAATTTATTGCTTATATATATATATTTATTATAAAACTGTATTAATTTCTGTAATATTTTATGCTGACATTTAAAATAAACTAATAAGAAGGTGGTTAAATCAATTTCATAGGTATATATTTTTTTCAACGTTCATTAAAATAAATTAATATCTAAATAAAGAACTGAAACCAACTCCTGTCGACATAATTATTTCACCGGTGTAGATACAATTTCGCACGAAACGCAATCGCAGCGTTTGACGTATCGCAGCGCGAAAATTTTGATGGCGGTGCATATTTTCACAGGAAATTTCCATTAATTCTTCTCTCATACCGACCAAATCATAGGTTTTATTTGTTATTATCAAACGCTTTGTTAACTGCGATGCAATTTAGGAATGTGCCGCAAACGTTTTCGCAACGTTGCTAATTCTACTTTCGCACAGCGTTTACGCGGCCCGTGACGTGTGATTGACAGGTGAAAGGGCGCGAAATTAGTGAGCCGTTCGTTCAGGAACCAAGTGCTATCCAAAGGCACACTCCCATTGTGTTCGTTCATTAATGTCCGGCGGTGTTGTCGCAATTTAAAATAAATCGAGCTTTAAAAATAGCGCACGCTGTGTTCGCGAATCCACCGGCCCTCTCGCGCAAATGAACAGCATTTTAGGACATGAGTGTTTACCGTTTTAACAATTTCTATTCGGATACTCCATTAGGCGCCGTCGGGCAACATATGTCGCCGAGTGGCCACAGATAAGATAGAGCCGTATGTCATAAATTTCAGCGCTACCTACCGTTTGGCATCCGCCAACAAACCGAGGATGTGGGGATTAGTGGGCAAACATTGTGTGTATTTTGTTATTAAAGCTAAAAGTTGGTATGATAAAGATGTAGAACAACAGTAAGACAACGGCACAAGAGATTGAAGATAGCGCGTGAGCAGCTTAGCATGCGTCGCAGGTCCTCGGGAGACATTATCTCGGGGCGAGTGCGCGCTCGCCCCGTCGAGCGCGCCGCGGTCAACGGACAGAATTCTAAATTCAAATTTATAAACCAAAGACAAAAGCTGATTGTTTTCTAAATATTGTTTGAGTAACATTAAAATAATATGCCGCCGCAAATATACGCATGAAAACTTAATATGGAAGGGCATAGAAATTGATATTTAGGTACTGCGTTAACTAATAATTCTATCGAGTCTTTGTGATTTGTTTTCACTGTTCGTTTTGGTACCTACTACATTGATACATTTACACTTTATTTTTGGAAATCTAGAACTCAATGTACTCAATAATAAGTCGTAGGTAAGTACTAAAGAGGATGTCGCCATTGTCAAACTGATTCATGAGATAACAATAAAAAAGTTATTCACAATTATTGTAAGTGGACGGACTCAGGCAAAGGTAGGTAAGTACCAATATGTTATTCAAATGGCATGTAACTCACTGATATAATAGCTCATTTTCTCCCAGACCTCGTAACGGCCGGCACGTTTCTTTACGTGCTTAAGTCATTAAGACATTAAAGTTTTGCAAACAATTAGCAATAAGCAAGTATGTTAAAGTTTATAGCGCATTGTTATAGGTAAATGAAGACATTTGTGCGAAGGCCTTTTTGAGGCGAACGTTCGGACACGACGCGTCGGAGAAACCCCAACGATTGAAAAAAAAATGCTTTGTAAACTAATTAATGAACATACGCGTACGTACATCATCGGCCTGCATAATATTCTTTCGATCAGAAAAAATATAAGACGAACCGATGAGAATAGATATCTAACTTATGAACGTCGTAATCATTAGCCGACGGTCATTATGTTAATGCGTTGACAACCGTTCGTCAAATGCACGGGGAAGAAACCAGATCAATCTGCCACATTTCAATTTCAAATTTGACAGTTAAACGTCCTCGGTAGCGCCCTATTTTAAATCCAGCGGTTTTGTAAAAACAATGTTGTTAAATTTTGATGTCTCTGCCTTAAAAAAAGAAAAGACAGGTATGGCTTTTATTTGCACAAGGAACAAGAGGGCAGTTGACGTTCGATTAGTGTTCGACGTTTGAAAGAGCAGTTTGAATATTAATTTATGGCGCCATATTTTCACAAGACGGCCATCTTGTGCCATTAAGATGGACACGAGGTAAGTTAATTAACGTGCATTGTTACGTGTATTATTGTTTTTCCCGCGTGGGATTGGTTGCTTTGTTTCGGAAACGGACGTAGGAGTAACAAATGTCTGTATTTTATTTAGAAAGTTTTGTAAACGTTGCGTCCAAAGTAATGTGCCTCCTCCAATCTCAGTTTGTTGTTAAATAAGCCGGTATACCAACTTTCCAAACGATAGGTCCCTGATTAACGTGTCGTATTCTATTTAAATTTTATGTCTTTTGCAATCTCATGCTTGAATAAGCAGCCACGTACTCTTATGACAGAAATTAACTGTCTTCTTTACACTGTTTAAGTTCTGTATTATCAATACGTCTTTTTATCTATATAGGTATTTATTTATTTTTAATGGTAAGATATAAGTAACATTTTTATTAAGATTTCTTTCACCATTACCTAATGGACTAACTTCCTATTTACAGAAGGAGATTCTTGTGATTTCTAGCATCTTCTTTCGCATCCATTCCTTAACACTTCTAGTTGAATAGATATTTTGTTTGCATTCGTTTTGTACTTTTTCTACCTATAGGGTAAGGTGCCCCAAGTGTTCGCGCTTTTTAATAATGTTGTATATATCAAATAATAAAGGCTTTACATGCATTGTAAAACATTTCATTTCAAAGATACTTTAATAAACTTCCATACACGTTTTTTATTTATGATTAACTAATGACATTAATGTATTTGTGCACAATTATCATTGCTTAGTATTTTCTGCAACAGTACGTACAACAGTCCCACGGTGCGCCAAGAGTAACTATGTAAATACATTTACCTACGTCTTATAATACCACCATTCTGTATAAATCTCGTATTGGATCCCATCTTCTGTCATAACTCATAACAGAACCCATAGGCTCCCTATAATTTTCTTTGCACACCGGAGGTGACCACATTTCTCATTCTCGAGTGGTTTCTTTGGTTTTCTTCGTGTCTACTTTGGTTTCTTCTTCATTCTCCTCCCTATTTCTTCCTCTAATTGTCCCTTGTATGTTGTACTTCTTCAGTCGGATTTTTTGAGTAAAATTAAATTAAAAATTACACAACTGGCGATATGGGTATGTATCTACACAACAGCAAGTAACCCTGTGTAACGTTTCGTTCTTCCTCATATATGCTTGTGAATTCTTCGGATGATTCAAATGGACTTACATTTATATTCCTACAAGAGCACAACTCTGAAACATACCCATTACAATAATAAAACTGTTCACAAGAGCACGCAGTGTCCACTTGAATCTCACACTCTTGCTTGCTCTTGTTAGCTATCTATCTATCAATTTGCCATCTAAGTACCTACCTAATGTTAGATACACCCTATTTCGAAACAAAAATACATTCACGCACCATCTAACGAAAACCGACGGCAACAACTTGACAACAATTATATTATCGATGACTTTACTCATTTTATTACCAAGAACGAACAACGTATGCATTTGTAATAAATACATATGTTATATACACTTAAAAACATTTTTTTAACAAAAACTGCTAGACTGAAATAATTGAAGTCAACTCTATAGAGCTCTTGTAACTTTAAAACTGTCTATTCTGCAATGAGTGGTTGTGCATTGTTGTCTGCTACTCCTTTTACAGGACAATTCACTGCCACTGCTTACAGTGGCGTATTTACCGTAGGGCCATGGGGGCCATGGCCCGGGGCAGCAGGTCAGCTTTGGGCGCCTTTCATAATCGTTACCTATCTTTTATTTTATTGCTTTTTGACTTGACTTGCCTGAAGAAATTTAAAAAGCCTGTCTAATTCCCATATAAGCGAAGAACGTTTGAACAGTTTAGTTTAGCCATCCTTAATATAAAAACGAGGACGTCCATCTGCGACATCATTTATCATCAGCACCTTAAACTACTCTTATATTTTTCGATTGATAACCCATTAAATTTTGTGTTGGTTCAACAGGGTAAGCTTCTATGGTATATGAGATTCACCACGTCGTTCGTACGCTCAGTTCGTGCGGCATTCTTTTTTTCCAGTTTTCCAGCTGTTCTGATGCAAAATTAATTCGACATTAACACCATAACCTGCTACATATAACTCAGCCGCAGTTTATGAGGGATCCGCTTCCACAATCACCTTCGAGATCTCGTTAGTCTCCGCTCCGGAGACACGGGACTCGTTCTTAACTTTTCTGGTGCAAAATCCCATCAGATCGCAGCAATAACACTCAGCACATTGATTATTGTTCACTTCCTGGACGACCCCTACGACCAAATTACTGCTGCCAATGCGGTTCTTACACTACACTCACTGGCTGCACATCTGCACCGTCCCCGCTGGCGGAGACGAGGACGCCCCCATTGCTACACCGTGAACACACACCGTCCTTCAGCCAATATTTTTAAGCACGTGCCTGGACGCTTCTCACCGACTCGCGATCCCGCGGTATTAACACACTTATTTATTGCTCCTGGCCGAGTGCCTTATGCACTCGCCCTAAACCATCTACGACCGGTGACTCTTGAAAGGCCATTAGGGCCACACGAATTTAGTCATACCGAAAAAAAAAAAGGAAATTACTGTTACGTTAGGTCTTCTTCTTCTTCTTCTTCTCAGCCCTTGGACGTCCACTGCTGGACATAGGCCTCCCCCATTGTCCGCCATTTAGACCTATCGGCAGCGACCTGCACCCAGCGGGTGCCCGCAACCTTTATGAGGTCGTCTGTCCATCTAGCAGGTCGTCTACGTTAGGTCTAGTATACACTAAAAAAATATTCTTGTAAAAGTAACAATAGATTGTGCTAAACATATCTAAGAAAGTAATTTTTTGTTACCCCAACACAAAAGAGGTTTTGCAACTGATAAATACAAAGTAGGTATAGTTACTTATTTACAGTCATTTATTTTTGTTACACAACGTAGCCGTAACCAGCCCTTATATCGTCCACCGCTGGACATGCATCTCCTCGAGCAAATTGTCTTGTGCATGAGGAATGTATGGCCTTAAAAGTCTAGGGGATAATGAGGCTAGTTGAGTGCGCCCAGCGGATGTTGAACTGCAGCGTGCACCCCCCCGCCATGTTATCCCTTAGTCTCCTTTTATGACATCCGCGGTAAGAAATGTGGTGGTGACATTCTAAAGACGGCCGACATTACATGGCCCTATAGCTGTCTGTCCTCCTTACATTAGGTCTGTACATTCTAAAAAAATGGTTTTGTAACTATAGCAATGGTCTGTAGGTTATAGTCTGTAACTATAAGTTGAGCAAATTTAGCAAAAGGTTGTAGGTACTAAACTTATTAATAAAGCACTTCTTTAATTTTAAATAGGTTACCAAACTGATTTGTTACGTAGGTACCTACTTACACACAAAAAGTTACTACTGATAAATAGGTACCTACTGAGTTATTTAGTAGACATTTATTTTTGTTAGGTACATAACTATTAGACAAAATTGGGTTACAATTTACAAAATTATTAAATACTGCACTCCATTGATATTGTGTTCGGTTTGGAGCGCTTTACTCTCATGACGGAATTCATTACACGAATGAACTTCTTCATGTTGACGAATGAGAAATAATTCAAACAGTAATAAAAGACAGAAAAACAAATCGATGACGGATTTCGAAAAAGGAATAACATGATTTTGAAATACTCGTAAAATATATCCCTACTTGAAATTGGAATTCCACGTTAAAACGAAATTAGCTAAATTTTAAGAATCGAAGGCGATAAAACTTACTTTTGTAATTAGAGGTAGGTACGAGTATGTTGATTTTAACTGACTAAGAGAATATTTCTAAAGTAACTTTATTATCTAATCTGTAACACTTTTTTCTTGACAAATTTTAATAAAAACAATGGGCACTGTAAATGAATACATGCCTAAAGAATTTGTTAGATTGATACTTAATTAAATAAGTCAAGGTATTCACGTGTTTTTAAGTTTGCCTTTGAACGTTTTCTCATTCGTCACATGCCAGTTTACAAATAGGTACATACAATAATATAAGATATTATAAGTAAAATTCGCCGTATCTGCGTCTAGATTAAAATAATAGACATACCTACCTAATGTATAGATATATAGTTAAATGATTTCTATAAATAGAGAAGGTATCAACATCAATCCAACTGTCAGAACAGATTATATCGCGCAGTTAATAAACGGTAATGTTTTTATTACTTACTTCTTAAGAAGTTAGTCACGTACCTACTTTGTATCTGGCCATAATTAAAAAAATAATGCATTCGGTATTTACTGGAATCAAATCAAAGGAGGTCCTATTACATTTTTACGATTGTAACACATTAAAGAACTATTATAGTTTTATAATCTAGCGAGACAAATTGTGGCCAGATTGGGCAATGAAACTAGATACCCGTTGAATATATAAATACCATGTCATAAAGCTACCGCCCTATGGCTTCTAAATAACATATTCAGAACGTTACCAGAAACATAACAGCACCAAAAGTCATAACCTCAATCAAAATGCCGATAAACTGTGACAAAAATTCCACTTTAAACCGTCCTTTAATTATCCATATATTACAAAATCCGAGGCACCAAACTACCTGATAGCAATTATAAACGCGCTCACCCACGTCAAAAACTACCCATTCACTGACATTTATTGAAAAAAAAAAGAGCAATCGGCGTCTTAAATCTTTTCAAAACTGGCCGGCGATATTTCAAGCGAAATATCCAAACTATACTGAAAAAAGGAATTTAAACCGAACATAGAAAGTGTTAGCGACAATGGAATATTCAAAATCTTGTTAATAAAGAGTCTAGGGTCCGGCTTGGATGCGTCTTCACAAAGGCTGGTAAGAAAAAAAGAAACAGGGCAGAGAGAATATTTTTTTCTATCCGCGCGCAGCGTGAGATCGCTTTGGAGGGAATTTCGGATTTAGAACAGGCGTCATGTGCGGATAGGTATTTTTTTTTTAATTTTGTCTATAGCCACATGGGCCAGCGGGCGGCTGCTTTCGCCTGTCAAAAAATTATTATTATGCCAATTGAACCGTAGTTATTACGAAATCAGTTAAATGGGCGTTATATCCGAACAGCTTAGACTCATAAGTGGGCATTGTGAAAGTTATTTATTTGAATATATCTGGATGGAAAGATGGATTAAAGGTGTAGTATGGAAGTTACAAGTTTTACGGCATTATGCTAATAGGTATTTTCTCTCTTCACTTATCTGGTAAAAAAGCTCTCTTTGATGGTTTTATAATGCGCTAATCATAGGTTGTTAGCACGCTAATCACGTTTGTCAACGTGAATCAAATTGCAATATAGTTATAGAGAAAAGTTTAATATAATAAGAGAGTAATATAGTTAGTTGTTACAGCGAAAGAATAAATAATAGATATCTTACGTATGTATTCTTATGGTTACAGTAAAAAGAAGGAATCAAGTGACAAACAAATATCTACACCTTTTAACATAAGAGTAATAAATAATACGAGTATATTATTTTCTTGCTTTTACTTACGATTACGTTGATTAATTAACCCACTCTCGTCTAATCAAAGAACAGTTTTTCACGTAGGTACATTCCGACTTCGTTAGTGATGTTCCTAATATATTATCTATAATTATGACGTATATAGATGTTAAAGGATATTTATTCGATATATTTGGGACTTTATTCGGGCCTGTGCTCAGATAAAGATCCGACATTAAGATAAAGATAAGGCGCCTTTGTACTTTAATGTCGGCACGGACGTATTGTCGTAACCGCAACCAGTCCTTTTCTCGTCCACTTTTGGACTTGGGTTTCCTCATGCACATTGTCTTGTGCGTGAGGGACGTATGTATGGCCTTGAAACGGCCCGCTGGCTAAGCGGGTTGATGAGTCTGCTCTCCTCCTAAGGACTTGCGGTAGTGACGAGCCCATACTCAGCATTGGACGATTAATTCAGCAATTGAGCAGAATCCTTCATTCTCTTCACATAAATATACATTATATATATATTAAATTCTCTACACGTAGGTATATTAAATGATAGTTAAATCTATCGAAACCCGGAGCGCCCATATCCCACGGTCTCGAGGTCGAAACTAGTTACCACCACGTGCCACACCACACCATCGATCATCATCACGGCGCTGGTAGCTGAGATGTAGATAGGTAAGGACGGACAGACACACGACTGTAGATACAAAACTGGTTTGTTTAGATGTTGAGGATTTTAATGTTCGACCGATTGGTTTGTGAAACTTGTTTAGATATACTTAGTATATCGGCGTTATCGGATCAATATCGACTAGCGACAAGTCTTGGCTTCGCTCAGGTCGCGTAATAATTATTTTTATACTAAAAATGTATGAAATCGGGGTTCGTACAAATCCGATATTTGATATATGTCCGATATGGTCTGTAAGTGGTTTTAATGTGTCAAAATTGTTAAATTAAACCTTGAGTTTAATTTATACACTTATTTATTATAAAACAAAACAAATAAATAAGAGTTAAATTAGAGTAACAAAACATTAGTCTTTGAGATTAATAAATATAATCAGTCTTAATCAACATTCAATTAAATTATAATTGTAATTTTTAGTGTTGGATCTATGATCCATTGATCATATTTTTATTTATGTCAGTACCTATATCAATTTAAAAGCGTGGGATCTGCAAGAATTCTAGTTTTGACGATAAATATGAACGCTCTCGTATAGCTGCCTATCTTTAAATATTTAGGAATGGGTTTGAGAAAATAGGGATGGGATAGGATATTGTGGGAATGGGCTCCAGTATATCTCACTCACTACCGAAACATGTATGTACATTTTGGGGTAGCTTTCTGTAAGATAGTGTTAACGCGGCCATTGGAGTGCCTCCAGCGGCTGCATCGTGCAAAGTATTTTGTAGGGAACTCAAATATAGTTTATGATGATCTCCATTAGGTACCTACTTAATTTTCTAAATCTAGTTCAGTAGTTTTTGATAGATATACCATCTTACATAAAAACATGTTAAAAAAAATACTCTTTCTAAAATAATAATCATCAGTGACTATCCCAAGGTAAAAGGTAAACCGCGCGCTATAAAGGTTCATTTATGAATTCAAACGAAGCGAAAACTCCCATACCTATATGGCAAATAAAACATTACTTTTTATGTAAAAAAATACATTACATAATGTATCCATACAACCAGTATCCTGCATATAAAAACGGAAAAATAATACTCTTTCTTTGATGAGTGTCCATATTTGCTCAGTGATTTTGGTAACCTTTGGTGTCCACGTCTTACGTAATTTGCGTAACAAACCACTGTTTTTCACTTCCACAGTCATGACCAATTACGCTATGAATACATTCATTGGTAGAGCTTGCCGACAGTATATTAAGTATTAGTTATTATTTGTTTAATTCAAATGTGTCAGTTAACACAGACAGACAGGCAGACAGACAAAAATTGATGTGTTGGACTCTAGGTATATCATTCATACTTTACACCGTAATCACTTTTTTGGGTAAATATTTCGTTTACGAGTACCTACCTACCTACAGACACGGCTATGTTACGATTTTATTATATGCATAGATTAAGTTTTTAAAAATAACAATAATAATCCTAAAATTGGCCACGACAACTATTTCACGAGTTAGCATCGAAAAACTTATTTACCGTAACCTTCTGTCGTCAATATCATGTCATTTATCACTTTGGGAAAACAACCTTTTATAATTTGACACGGAGTTATACACTAGTTACCACTATCTGTAGTGGTTCAATATCTGTCGATTGACGTAATAAAAAAAAACAATGTCCACTTTGGCGTGTTTTAGCTCACTGTGGAAGCCTCCAACTGTAAACCTCCCTAACAGTATCTTCCGCATGTCACTATCCAATATGGCGGACTGCTATTGTATAAGTAGATCCACGATAATGGGGCCAAGTTGTAGGCTCAGTTTAATTATATTAAGACGTAATATTCATTTAAATTATTTAACATTACCACAAGTAACATTTACTGGTAACATATGTACCTATAACATACCTACCTCTGTTATTCGTAGATGCCAATCAACATAAGAAACATATATGATATACGGCAATATAATCGCATTTTTAGGATTTATATCTAACAGCATCACCTCATCTCTTCCCATGGATGTCGTAAAGGCGACTAAGGGATAATAAATTGACTACCACATGCCATGAGGAACTAAACCACCTGAAGGAGTGGATAATAAAAGGCCAGTGACGGATATCCTCCATCAGAAATATTTGAATTTGAATACATCATGTCATTTATCACTTTGGGAAAACAACCTTTTATAATTGTAGTTATGTTGTAATTGTTTTATATTTAGCTATAAATATTAATTTACAGAAATTGTTTGGCTTGAACATTTAAGTAATTAACTCGCATATATGGTGTACCCGTATACCTCACCTATAGGTACTATAACTACACCTGGTCTACCAGACACTTAGAAGAACAGAACAGATAGGTAAGTACTAGGATAGATGATGGATAAGTCTAGGATAGATTAAGGTTTATTGTACTGCATATGATCTTCGTGCAAATCTGTAGAATTTTCTTTCATAAATTAAACTAGGGTCAGAAATAATGCTCAGTTATTTTAACAAAATAGCTGAAACATACAGAAAGTAGCAGTCTGTAGTTATGTGGTAAAAATGACTTCGTCATTTAGGTACGGAATGTAGAGATCAACGACCGAGGCCAATACGCTCAGCTTTCGATACCGCCAGGTAGAAAATAGAAGCTACAATTAAATAAATGACTTTGCTGAGGCAATTTGAGAACAGTCAAAGCATCTCGCTTTGAAATCAATCAACCAATCTGTGTTACATTTTATTAAGACGTGAGGACCAAAAGAATGTCCATACATTCCAGAAGAGACACGACGCGGCAGTCTGATGACACATGTACGCCAAAAAAAAACGAAACAACACCAATACATCAAAAGGAAAAAGAATAATGATCCCCAAAACATACGTCTCGTCGCTACGATTTGTGGCTGCAATGTTAAACAGCCTACTAAAAACTTAACCGAACCGACCACAATAAAAGACCTTAGCATAGACAATATAGGTTACCTTTTAAAGGCAAAGGCGCGTCGCGGACTGCCTCACAAGTGTTGTGTTTCACAAAGCGAAATCGCCACGTCATCATAATCAATCACCATTTAAAATATCGAAAATTATTATATTAATTCCTGGGGCATTATTTGACTAAGCCCCATAACAATGGCCGAAATGAGTGCTCTGGAAAGCTAGAGAGAATGGTAAAAAATGAAAATAAAAAGTGGCTGTATGGCGGAGGATGACATGTCAATTATAATACCATCAATTGTCGGACGGTGGATCTTTTATAGTATCGTAGACGGATCGGAGCCTGCGGTTTAGTGGTTTAAAGGACTGTAATTATTAGAAAAAAAATATTAAGAATTTTCGTAGCTTACGCGCTATGTTTTGCAGTCACTTGCAGGTACTTCTATCAGCCTATAACGTCCCACTGCAGGGCACAGGCCTCTCCTAATAAATCACTGGGGATTTCGGCCCGTAACCCACCAAGCGGGACCAGTATGGGTTGATGGATCACATATCTACTCCAATTTTTTTTTTATTACTGGAGCACACGGGTTTCCTCGCGATGTTTTCCTTCAACGCGGAGCAAGCGACAATTTCTAAGAACTCCTTAGGTAGCTACTTAAGTAGAAACTTAGTGGTAGGAGGCCGAGGATTTGAACGATCACACGAATGTGAGTCCAGTACCTATAGATACCCCCTAGGCTATCACCGTACATAGCAATTACTTTAATTTTTCAAAGCTGTGAATAGGATTTTTCAAGGTCGGCGGCGCGCCCGCATACCCTCTAGTGTTGCAGGTGTCCATGGGCGGTGGTAACACTTACCATCACGTGGGACCGCTTGCTCGTCCGCCCACTAGTCTATAAAAAAAGAAAAAAAAAACATCTTAGCCAAACTATCTTCAGGTCAAGCTGCCATATGATTTAGTGTTAGTGTAATTATTTTTGTGGTAATGTAATTAGCACGGGGTACTATGGGACTGACATATCCACTGCATGAGGACAAGAGTCCCTGGTAAAAACTGAGAATAAAAAAGAATCATATCTATACATAGCAATTAAACAACTTTGAACGGTTTAAATCGCGTATATTTAACATTATTTATATCCCGACGTTTCGAACACTTTGCAGTGGACGTGGTCACGGGGTGACTAATTGATTGTATTTGTCACTTGAGTTATTAAGAAATTATTACTACCGTCTGAAATTTTTTGAACTACCGTCTGAAATTGTTTAATCATAACATTCCCTATATTTCACTTTTAGATACTATCATATCTATATCTATATTTCACTTTTAGATGCATCCGATTTTCGACCAGATAGTCCGGTTTTGACGCGGTTTGTCCGTGTCCGGTTCACTACAAGCGACTCAAATTGGACTCACATTGCCCGGGTTAATTTAAAAAATGTCCACACAAACATTCTTCCTTTTTATTAGGAAAAAAATATATAATTGTTATGGTTTAAAATGGGTTATTTCAAATGCACTTCGCTGCTCATTTTTAACGATAGGTGTGTACATAACTTTATTTGTATGTACATCTAGCCTATGTAGCGCCCGGGTGCAATCAATACCATGGCGCCCTCTAGTAGAGTAGGCGCGCGAACACGGGCGCTAGGCCTTTGAGAGCGCCCCCTAAAACCCTGCGCCCGTGTGCGCCGCACATCCTGCATCATAGGTAAAGCCGGCTCTGATTGACAATAATGGTAAAAGGTCTTAACATACAGTGGAAAATTGGAAGGTTGCAATAGCAAGTTTTTGAACAACAAGTACACATTCTACAGCACACATAGCTACAACAGACTATTGTATGATACCTACTATCTATCAAATGTTTTTTTTTATATATTAGCTTCATATCCCACGCAGGCCACAGGACTCCTCTTGTAATTTGACGACGGTAGTCCATGTTGGTAGTGACCCTGCCTGGTGTGAAAAAGGTCCCGGCTTCGATTCCCGGTCGGACATTCATTTCTAGACAAATGTTTGTTCTGCTCTAGGTAGTGATTCATCTTTGTGTGCGACTCTGGACCCACGACATAAGGAATCCTAGTGTGGGCCATCGGGTGTTTTATTTATTAATTGCGAGTAATTATGTAATCACAACCGGGTTTTGGACGATAATCCATCACACAGACCTAGTGCGGATTGGTGGATATTACATGACTGTGATTTTTTTTTTGTTAAGTGACAACTGAAAATTCTGTATATAAGTAGAAATTCAGCAGTACGGGGCGGGATTCGAACTCGCGACGTGAATCGAGAAGAGGTACCCCTAGGCTATCATCGGTCATATTAAATGTGTTCCAAAGTACCTACCTATCACCTATCACTGCAGTGTATTTATAGATTTTTTTTATTCTTCGAATCTTCTATGTGAAGACCCATTGATTTTCCTAAAGCCTTACGTACACATATGTAGATATATATCACAGATCATAAAAACAGGCACCAACCTAGCTTAATTATCTGTTAAGGTTGCTGTTAATTGAATTAAATCGTTACCTACAAGCCATTTAGAAAGCGCTAGTGACACCATTTGACACCTATTGCGCGGGAGAAGTAGGTACAGGGTTTAATTCATTCGACGGTGTAACCTAACCTTCCTGCAACCATGGAAACTGAGTTAATTGACAGAATGTTAAGTATTTTTCACAAAATATTATTTGGGCTTTGTAAATATTTAGTAAATACTTTTATTAGTTTGTTATACGAATTCGCGTGGGACAGTGGATGGTGAAGAAAAATTATTGATTGCGGGCCTCCTCTCAGTGAAAGTCCACACACAGGTACAACACTTTATATTTACAAAACCAGATAAAGATAGGTATATAAAGAAAGAGCATTGAAAACTAAACACTTGAATATACGGATGGTTAAAGCAAACAAGAGAAAAAATAATAATGGCTGACGTAAAGAATAAGACGACGTAAGACGTCATGACCAACTAGATGTCGATCTAGTCGGCTGGCAATCTAGTTGGCTTCGGCCGGCGGATTCCCACAATGCGTTTGAAGATATAGGTAAGTATGTATCTTCAAAGAAGATATATTTGGCATAAAGCGCTCACACTGTTGAATTATCGTGTAGTGTCTACCGGGTTCAGAATAGCATCGCCTCATCATGTGAGTGTCGTTGTGGGTTTGGGCGTCAAGGGAGAGGGAGGGTGCACGCGCAATCCAACAGCCGCTGTCCAACAGCTCTCTCACAGAAGACTACCTTGAAATGTACTGCATTTACCACTTTATCATATCTACGTGTTTCGATAGTGAGTGAGATATGCCAGATTCCATTCCCAGTTCATCCTATCATAGGATAGCCCTTCCCATTTCCCCTATCCTTTCATCAAATCCATTCCTAAAAGGTGATAGTGACCACAAGCCCTGATGAACTACACCGCTATACGAGTGGACTCGCCAACCCGCTTGACGCTTTAAGGCCATATAACCCTAATGCTCAAGACATTGTTTACGAGGAGGTCCGTGTCTAACAGTGGACGTTAAAAAGGCTGGTTACGTTTAGCGGCGTTCATAAGTTAAGTCGTCATGCTCCTTAGCGCACCCCCCCCCCCCCCCCGTTCGGTACATACCGAGGAGATTCGCCAACTAAGTTTAAAGAATATAACAACAAATTATTTATTATCCAAAGCTAAAATAAAAAACATTTATGGTAACCCTAATTTTGCATGCAAATTGCGGTTACCGTAAGCAATAAAAGTGGGCGGGGCATGTTGGCAACATGGCTCCACACGTGGGTAATTACCAGTATACTCGCCGTACCTGTTTTAGGGTTCCATAAACTGTGGAGATGTGATCCTCAGCTCAAGTACATGTTTCATACTAAGGGGTGTACGGAACCTCGAGTTACTTACTAAGTATCATATAATGAAGTTTGACTAGGTATTTTCTCATCGACATTTATGGCATCTGTTGAAATTAATTAATCGTTACTCGACCATTAATTAACACCAATTACCTACTAGGAAATGGGTCGTTTGAATTAAAATGAGTAATGAGTAGGTACGTATAGTCTGTCTCAATTCAATTTGCCGAAAACATTGGTAATCAATGAAATATCTCAAGGTTTAGCTTTAAATCTAGGGCAAACTTGCAGTCTTGGTGAATCAAATTATGGATAGATATTTAAACAATTATCACCTTATTCAATGTAAGGCCATGTCATTTCCCTTTGAACGCCATTTAAGGATATTTACTTTTTGGACTAATTTGGATTGGAATGGAATGCAGTTCAATGTTCATTTGCGCCATCACTGTTCAAATTAAGTAGGTACTTAACATTATATTAATAATTATGCCTACCTACCTACCGAAATACATGAATTTTTATACATCGATTAAATTACTACGAAGTTTAACATGTAAAATTATACATAATTCAATTTAGCATGAATTAGTATTTTCTATTAGTATTAGTATATGAATTAGTAGACAGCGCATCCGGGGGCGTGCCAACGTTTGTTATTCTGGACCGATATTGGCATGTATCGCGGATGTCTATGGACGACAGTATCCGCTTACCATCAGGTGGAAAGTATGCTTGATGCCGCCTTTTTTCAATAAAAAAAAAAAACAATAATATGGATCTATACTTTGAGCATACTTTGCACAATACCTACAATACCTACCTACTTTGTACAATAAATACTTCTTGTTTTAAATTCTAGTTCTAGTTTTAAATTCTATGTTAGGTACACTTTTTTGTTTTAGTTTTAGTGTAATTTTGTTTTCCGTTAATAAATATTACTATAATAAAAAAAGTACAGTTAAAATTTAAAAGAAAGCGTAAAAATAGATTTCATTTTATTAAGTGAAAAATTAAATAACAAACACATGAACGCAAATGGAGAAGTGGTTGAAATTGGAGATGTCAATCGTCGGCGTCGCGTTTAGCAGTCCATAAATTCATAGGACTTTCATAATATTTTACAAGGAACTGCGGATCGGCGACAAAAAGTGGCACAAAAACTTTAGAGTAAACCATGAACGTAGAAAGATAAAATCACCAAAGTGAAATTCAGCACGGCACAAAAATATCTCTGATTCGTCAACCTTGTTTCATATGATTAGGAACCTTTTTAAGTTCGTTTTTTTTTATAGAATAGATGGCAGACGAGCGGGCGGGCTACATGATGGTAAGTGGTCACCGCCGCCCTGGGACACCTGCAACACCAGTGGGCTTGCGGGTGCGCGCCGCCCACGCAGACTCCTGTTCACAGCTCTCTTGAATAGCCCCTCATCGTTACGTAACGGAAATACCTAAGCTGGCAGTTATTGCACAACTTTCGGGTTCACGGTATAAAGTGTCGTTTCGACCGCACCGTACGCAGCGACTCGAAGTCAAGGAAGTGCGGATGAACCGCATGGCAATGACAAAGTTGGCAAAAACCCGAAGTTGACATCAAATTGAACAGCTCTTCAGAACATTCCCCATTATAAACAATCGTGGATATTCGTGTACTAATTATTTTATGTTTTATTCTATTTACGAAACTATATTATATTCTATAACTAGCTGTTCCCGGCCACGCGTTGCTGTGGCTGCTCAACAGATGGCGCTTACCCAGTTTTTTTTCTATTTATTTCAATATATTTCTAGATTAATTTTCTTTTTTTTTTCCGTGAATTTTTCAGATATTTTAATAGTTATTCTGCTATTCGGGGCGTAGACGAATCTAACAAATCAGAGATAATTAAAATCGGTCCAGCCGTTCTTGAGCTATAAATGGTGTAACTAACCCGACTTTGTTTTATATATATATATATATATATATATATATATAAGATAGTGATCTAATATAGTCAATAGCTTAAACATAGCTTATTGATTGATTTAACTGAAAGAACGGGGTTATTCTATACAATGTTGTATTTACGGTTGGCACTATGTAACCACCTAACGAATATGTTGATAACGAAATGCAAAGGACGATTGGTATTGTCTGTGGGTTGGCATAATGTGTATAAAGTTCAGCGATAAAAAAGGTAAACAAAAGCTTTTATTTTACGCGTTTAGACTCGATTTACAATATTAAAAGTGTTCCAAGACATACGATCTAATTACTGTGCATCTTTTTCCATCTTCATAATACAGAAAGAGATTAATAAATTATATTAGATAGCCGTGTGGTGCTGGCGATCTTTAGAATAGGACCAGACCATCTCGACCCGTGGTTCGACGTGGCTGGGACGGGACTAGTTTCCCTCTTATCTGTTTTGAAATTAGTAAACTAGTCCACTAGTTCCTAGCCAGTTGACCACCGGCAATTTCAGAAAGTGGTAATCTCGCCCGAGGCCCAGTTTATTAAAAAGGGCCAGTTGCCACTTAAGCCTATTTACCTTTGATATTAAATTTTTAGGAATTTATATTTGTTCAATGGGTTTTCACAATTGTCCCTTACTAGGTTTATAATTAGACCCAGTAAAAGGCTTTCCAGTGGGTGTGTTAAAAGGCGTAAGGAATAACAAAGTCGCTCTCACAAGCCCCGAGGAGAAGTGGACTCTAAAATAGTGAACTCGCCAACTCGCTTGGCCAGCGTGGCGTTTTACAGCCACACATCCCTCATGCACAAGACAATGTACCTACTCAGTAGGTACTCGTATATGAAGCGGCCCATGTCCAGCAGTGAACGAAAAAAGGGCCGATTATGATTTACTGTTTAGGTTTATAATTTGCGAATCCATATTTTTTTTCATCATTATCGAGCTGTGCGCTTCGACCTTGTAGGGTCCAGTTCATTTGCGCAACACCATTGAATTCATTAATTAATGATTATTGAATTGTCACGAACGGTATGTGTCTGCATATATATTGGTGGCAAATTGACTTGATCATTAACCACAATCAATGAGGATTTTACAAATCATTTGTCAATGTTTTTATTTATGAAGATGTGGTTAATAAATAACTCTGCTGATGTTTTGAAACAATTTGTTTTTAAGTGATGATAAAATCTTCAACTTCATTATCATTCTGGCGATGTATTTGCACGAACTTTATGGTGGTGAACTTTACGAATGCTTTCTTCTTCAAATTGAATAGTTAGATATAGCTAAGCTATGTACATTGTAGGCTCGATCATTAGGGTAGACTTTTATACTTATGTATTAACCATAGCTAATACCTGGTATTAACTAAGTCGCTCAGTGAGCTGTGGAGAGAGCTATGCTCGGAGTTTCTTTGGGATAAGATACGAAACGAAGAGATTCTCCAAAGAACTAAAGTCTCCGATATAGCTCACAGAATCAGCTGGCAGGTGACGTGGCAATAGACAGGTCGTATTTGCCGAAGGACCGATAACCGATGCGGTAGACGAGTCCTCGAGTGATAGGTACGGATATACGGATAAACAGAATATACGGGTTAAATAATCAACAGAATATACAAAATTAGCAGCAATACAGAAATAGGAGTCCCGCTTCTCGATTTTGTGATGTCATTCGTAGAGTAGAGTAGAGTGGAGTGGAATATGCAAAAATAGGTTGTTCTGTTGATCGTAATTTGGTGCTCATTTAGTATTTTTTAAGATAATTTCATTGATTTTAAGGAGTGCGGTTGATGCTGAATAGGTAATAATTTGCATTTACTAATTCACATTACCTATTTGCTGGACAAATTAAACGATATGTTACAATTAAACATTAACATTATATGTATATACTTATTTTTAATACAATTGATCGTCTTTATCTGATGGCACCTTGTCAATTCCTACATGATTTTATTTTTTAGCTGACATTCCTAATTAATTACACACTAAAATAGTGGAATTGTGCTGATAATGAAAATATTTTAAGCTGATAAACGATTTGCTACCAACTTATTATTTTTGCTACCATATGTATATTTTATAGTACCAAATTGCTATATATTTCCTGCTCGTTTAAACACACGCCCTTTATTACCCATGTTGTAAGTAGAAATAAATACTGTACATAAGCAATAGTTTAGATGTTTTTATTTCTAAAAGTAATTCGCTTTTGAATGGTAAAATTGCGCTCCGACAATTGCGCTACGTCGTGTAAAATTTTCATTTTTCATATTTTTATTGTCTGCAGATATTTCATCATCCCACATCTGCCATCCATCTACACTTTCTTGACAAAGAGTTACTGATATAGTGCGGTCTTCGAGAGACTTCATTCTGCTAACCCAATAGTTGTGGAATGGGCTGATTACTGAGGTTTTTCCACATAGTTACGATATGGGACTCTTTAAAAGGGCTGTGAATAGAATTCTGCAAGGTCGGCAGCGTACTCGCACCTCCCTAATGTTGCAGGTGTCCATGAGCGGCGATGACCACTTGCCATCTCGTGGTCCGCCTGCCATCTACGAGTAGGTATTCTATAAAAATATAGATCAACAGACAGTCAGCTTGATGATAAGTTGGTATCTACTGTCACCACCGAAATCTGCGATACTTATCTAACTAGGTAGGTACATGCAAACATCAGTCTAAAATGATTATGTTGAAACATACGTAGTATACATATAGATCCTCTGCCTACCTCTGTAGTTCTAGGAATTAAGATTAGGAAAAAGGATTTGCCTAAAAAACTAAATATACCTATTAGATTTTTTTTCAAAATTAACAAATTTTAATTAAACTAAGGAGTCGAACGAAATCCTTGTCATTAGTTTTGATCGTTTGGTGCAACGAATTAGAGCGGGACAAAAACGATAATTATCTGGCTTTAGGCCTTTCCGCGTATAGATTAGTTATGTTGAGATTTTAAAATGTTAACTTAGTGTGGAGTCATCTTTAGTCCTGCGACCAACCTACATTGTATTGTAGTATAAGTACTTAAGTATGAAAGATTGCAACTATAAGCAATCGCAAGCTGGACGCCTATCCTAGTGCGGATAAACATATTGGCTATCCTATGCTTATCTTAGTTATCGTACTGCGGAGCCCAATAGCAACTCTGTGTACCTAGTAAGGATTTTGATAAATAAAGTATTTGTATCTTTTATTCGTATAGGTAATCTTTTGTTTTAAAAACATTTTCTTTTAGAAAGTAGCTGCCAGATACCACTACACCAGATACCACCAGATACCAGATACCACTACACCATTTCTAAAAGAACAAACTTGCCAACCCGCTTGGCCAGCGTCGCGTTTTAACCCTGTAACACATACCTTACGGTCCAACCTATTTTACATACCTGGGGTCCATTGGACCCCATCGATTAACATAGGTTCCGATTAACTTATCTATCGTTTTAATTAACATGAAATGAAAACAAATGAACCAACTATAGTATTTATTGTATAGAGAGAATAAGGTTTGGAATAACTTTAAATAGATTGTGCTAAAACAAGGTCATAGTCCTGAAAACGACATTAGGGTCTACAGTATATACTTTTACTACTCGCACAAGCATTATAATGATGTTACTTATTCTATCATTTTCATGACAGTGCATCAGTTAATGTATCTTCAAAGAGAGAGCATTTCACAAGTGACGACATAGTTCACAAACAGGTTTACTGTGTTCATGGCAGCATGCGTTGCCACATTCACTGCACCTCGTTTTCGCCTTTCGATCAACTGTGCGTGGACAGATTTGGCAGCGAGTTTTCCTGGTCTGTGGTACAGCGGCCAGAACTGCATCTGGGCGTGCGTCAAAGCCAATGGCTTTGAAGGCGAGCTTCACACCGCCTTGCATAGCCTGGGGGTTGCTCTTTCGACGAAGAAGATGATCGTGGACCAAACTGTGTGCCAGTTCGATCAGGAAGAGCCGCCTTTTGTGTGACTTTCCAGCATGATATTCTTGATGTTTGCGGCACCAAAGAACATAAGAAGCAACTGCTGCTGTATCGATGAGGTTGAAGAAAAGAGTCATGGGCCACCGTCGAGTCTTACGTTTACATGAGTATAGACCAACGAGGTGGTCCAAATTGTCAACACCTGATTTTGTTGAATTGTAGTATGCTATTATCTCCGGTTTGTTATTATTTTCAGCATCGACAGTGGCGTCATGATGCATGCTGGATAAAAGTAAGACAGCCTTTCCCTTCTTTGGTACATAACTCGTCAGCGTCAGCTGGTTATCAAAACAGAATATCGACGAATATTGCTCTTTCTGAGGACTAGGTAGAAGTTCCTTCGGTACTTCAGGCCGATTCTTCTTCATTGTCCCGACTATGGTAGTTCTTACTGCAAGCATATCATCAGCGAGTGGTACTGAGGTGAAGTAATTGTCCATAGTAATGTTTCTTCCTGTGTTGTACCATGGACGTACGAGTCGTTTTACAAGATCAGTTACATTGTTGCTGTTTGCTGCAGCGCCTGGTTGTCGACCAACGTATACCTCACCCTTGAGAGGGTACGATGTCTTAGCATCACATGCCCAGAATATTTTCACGCCATACTTGCCTGGCTTGCTTGGAATGTACTGACGGAAACTGCATCGCCCGCGAGTTGCCACCAGCTGTTCGTCCACCGTGATGCAGTTGTCTGGTTTGTAGTAACTTTGGAGTGCTGCCAGATGCATTTCCCACAGGTCTCGTATCGGAGCTAGTTTATCTATGCGAACACGTTCTTCTCTCGTGTTGAAGTTGTCGAAGCGTAGGTGACGAAGGAGATCCCTGGCACGATTCAAGCTCATTGTGGCTTTGAACAGTGGGCGACCTTCCTTTGTAGACCAAAGTTCGGTCAAACTTTCACCTCCAGATTTATGAACTCCGGCGTACACCAGCAGACCAATGAACGCACGCAACTCAATTATATCAGTTTCAACCCACATCTGCGGTTCGTTGTCGACGTGGGCCTCATTCCACACTCGTGCTGCATTGCGACCGTGACGATTTGTCTCCCTGACAACCACTAGGAGCATTTCTTCAGTGACAAACAGATTTAAACTGTCACATATATCTTGTAATAATCCAGCTGACGCATTCACACCGCTTGCCTGTCGAAGAATGTTGGCCTGTACCACCCTGCCTGTTTGAGGTGGAGTCGTCGACCAAGTGTAACCATTTCTGCCTGCTAGTGTCAGTGGAAATGCCGGTGGTGAGGGTGACTGGCGTCGAGCTCTTTTGCGACGTTGTGGCGTCGGAGAACCTTCGCTCTCTGATGAAGACTGATCATGCGCTTCTGATTCGACACTGGTTGGTTCATCATTTGGATCTGGCTCAAATGGTTCATCGTTCATCTCGTCCGAAGAATTTTCATTAGATACATCACTGTCAGTTTCTGATTCCAGGACTGCAGCGACAACTTCTGATAATGAAAATCGTGTAGCCATTGATGATTTTGATTGATGATGACCGCCCCTTGTCCCCTCCAGGATCGCCGCCCCTGTAGCCTAAGATAGTTTTGTATTGATAAAAATATTATTCTTTTTCAGTAGGCGTCCATTTTATTTTCATGTAAACAATGATAGCATAATATGTAAACAATAATAACGTAACGTAACGTAACGTGTATAGTGAACACAGGCCTACCTGGCCTCTTTGTTCACCTTCAAAATATAAAGAATTACAAATGTGTAAAACTAATGATTACATAGTGAACAAATACACCAAAAAAATACAAAAAAAATAACAGCCTAAGTATAGTACAGGTCGCATCACTCACAATAATTGAGTGTCCAAGCTGTAAATAAAGCAGTCGCATCATGTGTCAATCAATGTTATAGCCTGGGGTCCTTTGGACCCCAGGTGTGTAAAATATGCCCGAAGTATCTTGTTTTTTATTTTCCGTTTGAACGACAAATTGTAAATCACCCAAATCTTCCACAGGTATGGGGGGGGTGGCTAGTAGAGGAATTACAAAAATTTCAGATTTTCAGCATCAATACTTTCCGAGACATCTACAGTAATATCACACCTGGGGTCCATTGGACCCCAGGTGTGTGTTACAGGGTTAAGGCCATACAACCATCATGCACAAGATAATGTGTATGAGGAAACCCATGTCCAGCGGTGGATACTGAAAGGGCCGGTTGCATTGCATAGATAAGAAACCAGTCCACCTGGTGGTAATTGGATTTGTCGCCAATAGACCTTCACGATACATCCAAATATCAGGAAATATGCAGTAGGATGGAGAGTAAAAATCCTTATAGCGGAATAAGGAGTAATTCGGCTATTCGGACTCGCCCAGCGGTCCAGGGATTGCAGCGTGCACTCTCTTCCATTTTTTGTTAATCTTTGTTAACTTTTTGTTATTTTTGTTTGTTTTTTTTGTTTTTTTTATCAATGTTTTGTTAATGGCATCAAGGGGACAGTCCACCTGATGGTGAGTGGATACCGTCGTTGGTTATGGATGAATGGATAGGTATAGTCGCCCATAGGCATCCGCGATACAAACTAACAATACAAACGACAAGACGTGACAAACTCTGTCACGCCCCCTGGATGCGCTCCCTGCCTTTGCAGATTCAGGAGTTGATTCGTGAAACAGTTGGGATAGGGAGGGAGGGAGTTGGGATGGTAATGAAGAAAGAAGGAAAAGAAAAAGAAATAATTGATTATTCATACAATAACAAAAGGAGGCAGTCTAATGGGTTAATTTTACAATTAGCAAGGCAAATACGAGTACAGAATGGGCTCTGGCATGTCTCAATCACTATCGATACAAAGACTCTACGTTGGAGGGAGGAATATGCTGAAGTGGGAAATGCAGTACACTTTACGTTGTGAGAGAGGGGTGACGTGGTCGGTCGAGTGCGTCCAGCGGCTGTTAGATTGCAGCGTGGACCCTCCCCCTCCCAAAAACAGCAGCAAGAAAGACTGCTGCAGAATTCTTGCAGCAGCTGAGTCATAATGTTGTTTTCTAGTCACGATAGTACCTTCAAACTAATCGACAGTATACAGGGCTCCGGTATCAGTCCCTTGCTATTTTAATAGAAATATGTAAGGTTTTTATAGGTTATTCTTTATTTTCAAATATTAGCATCGTTTATTTATAGCTATTTTGTAATTGTCTAATTACTTCTAAGTAGGTATTGAAAATCAAACAGAATCGCTCTCCACACTAGTCGAGCCAATCGACCACATGTTCATAAACACATGGCACTAGTATTTCTACACGGGGTGAGATGAGGTAACCGTAGCTGTTTTTGAGCCCGAGGCTCGGCACTGGCAGTCAACAAATTCGATTCCTGGTGAAAATACGAAAAAATGATTAAGCTTCCTTATTTAATTTGGGAGAGGGAAGGTAAAATTACCTTAAAGTGTACTGCAATCCTAACGTTATCCTATTCCCCAATGTACCTATGTAATACGTGTTTCTCAGATCAAAGCACCAGGGTTTGATCTGAGAGTTTATTTATAAATTTGAAACACATTTTATTAAAAATTGTAGGTATACCTACTCTACTATTGTAGGTAGGTATATTGTAGGTAACAAGGCGTACCTACTCTTATAAACTGTTTCAGTCGCGAATGCGTTTTTGCTCAACATATTTCCAGCATTACGAAAAACATTTTAATTATAATATGACTTATACTGAATTTTGAGATTTTACGAGGACAGATTCAGGAAAAGAACTAAATAATCGCTTTAATATTCGTGGTAATTGTGGATTTACATGGGTATTCCACAAAACTGTATGGGCATGTTTGTGTATGTTTACACAAACTGCGCAACTGCGCTGTAGATATGTTTTGGAGAAAGCCTATAGGTATTAAAAGAAAACAATGTGAATTTATTAAAATATATTACATAAGTTCCTACTTGTTTGAGTAGTGAGTGAGATTTCCCGGAGGCCATTTCCCATCCTATCCTATCCAATCCATCGACAATAATAATAATAAATAACGCCACACTCAATGGGCCCACACTAGAATTCCCTGTGACGTGGGTCTAGAGACACACACAAAGATGAATCAGGACAAAGACAAACGAAGCCTAGAGCCGAACAAACAACCCGAAGCCTAGGACTAATAGTTAATAAAATATAATATAACTGAGTTAACTGACAGATTACGTATTATTTTTGGAAAAAATACTATTTTTTGGGGCTTCGTATTTTTTTAAAATAACGCCACTCAATTCTCCACTAGGATTCCCTGTCTCGTGGGTCCAGAGACACACAAACACAAAGATACACCCAGATTCTAACACAGATTTGTGTTTAAGCAAATTATTGTCCGACCGGGAATCGAACCCGTACTTGGTCGACAAGTATGAGTATGTTTGTTTCATAATTTATATTCATAATAAGTCTAAGGGGAGTCCAATTACTAGCTACATAGGTGATCAATTATCATTAGGTAGGTACTAACATTTTAAAATTTTGAAGATACCTAAGTGCAAACAACACAAATTGGTTCTAGTTGGAAATCTGTTTTAAAATATGTAGATGTCTATATTTGAGATATAATTTTGATTTTTATATTACATAGGCTAAGTAAGTTTTATTATTCATATATAATTTTTATTTTGAAACATAACTTTGTTTTTTTACATAATTTTCATTGCATCCTGATTGTCCTGATCCTGACATTTTTCATTTAATATGCAACTACCGTCACAAAATATAGGTAGCCTGCCGTTTTGGCGCTCACCTACATGTTTTCACATACAAAGTGTCAGTCAATCAAAGTCGTGAGCCGCGAGACGCACTAACATTGCATCTACCAATAAAACCAGTCCCAACAAGCAAACCTTTCGGGTTTTATTTCGACAAAGGATTAAACTCGCAGTGTCTCCTAGCGTAGACACTGATAAATTCGTGAACTGAGTTGTAAAATAACCTTGTTTCCCTTAGGAATTACATTCACCTACATGAGAAAAATTAAATAAAATATTACAAAAACAATGACATATTTTGGGCGCGTCGTACCTACATTTTTTTAAATATCACTAGTGGTAATTCTGAATATCTTAATTCTATTTTCAAAAGTAGGTACAAGAATATTCGGAACGAGCTAATATTTATAATAGATAAAAAATGTAAAAATAGTTTTGCTACTCGACAACAGATGGCGCTAGCAGTAACTTCACAAAACCAGCTTGTGTAGAGTTCGTCGCGAGCAATGGGTGAAGGCCTCTCTTTCATTGTAACTTTTAGAGTAAACTCCATTCAGCGTATAAGAAGTGTAATAAAATTAATTAAAACACAAGTTGTGGTTTAATTTTTAATGCACAATAAAACGTATAATTTCAGAATAATTATAACTATAAACGTCTTACGTTGTCAGTTGTCATAATTATTATTTAATTACCGGTAATATTTGTACTAAGCGCTTGTAAACTTTGGGAGATAATAAAAATGTATGGAAGAATTAATAATTTAATTTTTATTGGTAACAAATTGCTCAATAGGGGGTTATTATTTAACGAGTGAGTTTGTAGTGACATTGCAATTGGATACCTAAGGATACCAAACGGATTTTTAAGGGTTTTTGATTCTCGGCCGACATGTCACTGCTATGCAATTGTAATTAAACGGCATGGAGTTAAAATTATTTATAGTCGTATAAGACAATATAGCAATATAATGGTATAAGGTAGGTATTTCATCCCTAACCCACCCTTTCCCCTCCTGTACCTACTATTGAGCATAAATAGAGGGTAAAATGTGATTGAGGAATCTCCTTGTCACATTAAATTTTCAAAACTATAATCTAGCACATATGTACTGGGGATGTTTCGATTGGATTCGATTAAATTACTATTTGTGAACGATTATGAATTATGATTATGATTATTATGATAACCTACTACGCACGTACTTGTAAAATTTGTAAGTGGGTAATTTTTAGTTGAATGCGAAGTTCGTGCTATAAACATTTTTTTTAAAGATCGTTTTGTTTTAGTCTAGGAACTAAAAGATCAGACACGTAAGTGATTTTCAAACGAATGTAGGTACCCTACACTCTTAAAAGTATTTCTTTTTGTAGAAAACCTATTTTACCTACCGTTCACATAGGGCTTTTACTATTCGATTAGTATTCGAGTACTTATTCTTTAGGAAAATGGCCAATACGAGTACAAATTCGAATAAGTAGGTACCTACTAGTAATTCGCCAAAAGAAATATGAATATTGGGAACATTTCTACTTTGTAGATAACCTACTGCTAACCTCAAGTCATAACCAATGAGGTTCATCATCATCATCATCTCAGCCCTTGGACGTCCACTGCTGGACATAGGCCTCCCCCATTGTCCGCCATTTAGACCTGAAGTTAGAATGAATGAGGTTAGCATTGTGACCTTAGAATGAGGTTAGCATTGTGATAATTTTGTAGTTTTTAGTTATTGTATCATTTCAATTTATTTTGTTCAATCACCGCTGAACTAATGAGTTGACCAATAAATGTAAATACATAATTCATTTAAAACATATGATGGTGTGGTAAATGAGATAGATTGCGGTCCATTTTCTAGATATCTTTGGAAACAAATATTTCTAGTTGTTGTCAAAAATTAGTCTTTAAATATTTAAGATAATATTACAGTTTTATTATACAGAACTCTTATTGATTTTTTTTTTGGAACGTCTAAATTCTTGTGACCCTAATGGCCTCTCAAGAGTCACCGGTCATGTATGGTATGGTTTAGGGCGATTCAGAAGGCGCTCCGCCAGGTTCTTATCAATATTCGCAACAGAGATTCGCAACCGCAACCAGCCCTTTTAGAATTCACATTGTCTTGTGTATGAGAAGGCGTTAAAGCGTCACGCTGGTCATTCGGGTTGGTGAGTCCACTCATTTAGAGGTACCTACTGGCTTTTAGCTCTTCTAGCGGCTTTGTTATCTCGTAATCGCCTTTAACGGCGCCCAAATAGTCAGTGAGACAATAAGTACCTATATAAAAGATCACTATGAACATATTGCGCAAATCAATTTTAGATATCAATTTCGATATTGAAGAGAGTAACAGCAACCCACCAACACCTTTAACTTATTTTTAAATTCATTAATTAGGTATATTTAATAGATATTGTACAAATTATGTGATCATTAAAAATTATACATCGCTTGAAACTTATATTCCTTATGATTGAATAATTGAAATGTTTTGTTTTGTCTTAATGAAAAAAAGGTGGCAGACGAATACAGTCCACCTAATGGTAAATGGATACTGTCGTCCTTGGACGTGCGCGATACATGACAATATTAGTTCAGAATAATTGCCTACCTTCGGAGATATAGGAATGGATTTGGATAATGAGGAGGGACAGGGTGGAATGGGAATGGGCCTCTGGCATAATTGCAATTGCATCAGCTTTGAAAAACGGTTTTGAAAACAAATAGGCTGATTGCCACTTTATCTAAAAACTGTAAATTCTGTCTTCGAAAACTTGCTAAACCATCGCACCATGGGGTTAACCAATTCCCATTAAGAACCTAGCGTACCTAAATAAACCAAGGCGTGGCCGGCGGTGAGGGAACGCCTTCGATTCCCGGCCGACATGCAACCGCTATGCAATTGTAATTAAACTCCATGGAGTTAAAAAAAATATTGTTTATGGTCGCCGTGGCGGGTATATCACTGTCAAATAGGTAAGTTTTTTCAATAGAGGTTAATTTTTGCGTAATTTTTGTAGTGGAAGTAATTGAGCTCATAGTAAAAGATACCTATGATACGCGCCAGTTATTAGGGAGAAAAAAATATCAAGAAAAAATAATTAGGTAATAATTGTAGGTACCTACTTAAATCTCTAAGAGCTCTATCTACTAAAATTATATTTATATTGGCGTGATTATTTTTTTTTGCGTTTTTTAATAAAAAAAAAGCTATCATAACTACTGAATCGATTTGATCGAGTTTTCTTTTGCCAAATTTTATTTTAATTGATTTTGATCCATGAACTGTCTATCAGGCTGCAGGAGGAATATATGATTGACGTCAAAATAAAAGTTTTACTTTCCAAAAACGATTTTTTTTAACAACAATTGGGACAGAAACTTATATTTAAGGAACTGCTTCGGTACCGAATCTCTAGGTTATAGGTACCCTGAAGGTTTTTGTAGTATCTATATAGATTAAAAAAGAATTCTGTAAAAAATCTGATCATGGTTAATAAAATATAAAAAAAAAACACCAGGAAACCGTCCATTTGTAATTTTCATATTTTGTAATATCTAGAATCTTTGATTAAGTAAAAATATGTTCATTGTTAGTTAACTAGGGATCATTGATAAAATTTATTAAGGCAAGGCTGAAAATCCATTATTTTCTGCCGTAGAAATGGATGAGCAACAAATCATGATCAGCAAATCAAAACAATATGTTTTTGAATAACTGAAGAAAATAGGTATATTTTTTTACAGTGCATAGTGACAAACGTTGTCACGCCCCAGGATGCGCTGCCTGCGGTTTGACATGTAGGAATTGATTTGGAGAAAGGTTTGGGAAATGGGCAGAGATAGGATTGGTTGGGAATGGGCTCTGGCATATCTCACTTACTAGCGAAACAATTAAGTTCATTGGAGAACAGGATATAGTGGGGAATGCAGTGGGTACCTACCTACATTTCAAGGTATCCTTCTGTGAAAACTAAACTAATGTCATCAGGTCATCAAGTCGACGCGAGACTTCTATTATCTTTATTGTCACCAACTATTAAATTTGCTACCAGCGATTTTCTGTTTCCACAGTATTTTCTGTTTATTTAATTATTTCTCATTAAAAATTACATACCTACCTACCTAATGCCTAAAAGAAATCATTTCATTTTATTGTTCTTGTTCAGCACAAAACTACTAAACAATAATGTTAGTTAGGATGCTGATGTTAAAACAACTACCGCAATCTTAAGTTAGCATTAGAATTACATGTCTCCATGTTCCATTTCAGAGCAAAAATTTGTCCTTGTTTACAAATATGTTTATAATAAAAAATTGTTGGGAGATGGTGACGCAGCATCTCATAGGTGACTGACCGGGCGTTCGCCAATTCTCTTCTTCATTGTTATTGAAATACCAAACAAAACATACAGACCTACCTAACAGATCTAAAATCATCTTATTTATAAGAAATTTAATAAGGAATGTTACACAGACGTTAAAGTATAGATAGGTATCTAATGAAAGAAGTTGCCAACGCATAACCAAACTGTACATTATGTGGGCGTCTGTCATTTCAATTTTTTTTTTTCCATAATAACTTTGTTAATCGGTTGGTTTCCATGGTAACTACGAAACCTATACGTATAATAATACCGTAACAAAGCCGTGTCTGTACATTTAATATTTTTTTAAACAAGTCAATTCAGTGTACCTAAATTACGAATGACATAGAGGTCTGAAATCATTTTTTTAGAATGTTTGTCTGACTGCCTTGTCACACAAAAAAATCACTAGACCGATTTTAACGAAACTAAGAATAGTTTCCTAACACTTTGCGGGCACCGCTAGTGCCTACCTACATAGTGAAGTAGAGAGTAGTAACAAGGATATAAGAGCTTTTTCTTGATCCCAGTATAATCTCTACGCAAGAACGTGAAGATTTCTTCTACAAAAACACTAGGAGTTTAATTGTTTACAAATACCTACCACATGTGGAATGCTATGCTGTATGTTAATGAAATCTTATAAGAGAATCCATCCGTTGGTTGTTATCCGTTGCGCAGGAGAACTTCTTGAAAAGTCCTTCCTGTTTAGGTACCTAGTTGTATTGAAGGGCGTAGCGCTCGCTGGTGGCTTCGCTCGTCCGCTGTAGGTTTCGTACTTCAGTTGCTTGATGTCACAATGCATTTGCGGATCACTTAGTAGATACTTGTTAGATACCCGTAAATATTTTTTTTTAGTTCTTTGGTATATGAGTTTCCTCACAATGTTTTTGTTCACCGTCAAGCACCAGCTCGACAAGGTAATCACTAGATTAACTATTGAATACGTCGTGGTTCAAAAAAAACACGTGGTATAAGCCGAAGTGACGTTGTCAGTAAGGGAATCGTATCAGTATAGGCCGAGTCTATTATCACTTCTACATTTATCAATCAAAAAATATTTTCTTAACCATAATGGTAGGTATTGCCGTGTGGTGTTGGCTGGCTATAGAATACCACCACCCGATCTTCTCCCGTTGGTGTCATGGCGGCTGCTACAAGCCCTGAGGAACTATACCACCTCTGAGAGAGTGGACTCGCCAATCCGTTCGGATAGCGTGGCGTTTTAAGGTCATACATCGCTCATGCGCAAGATTCCTCATAAGGAGGCCCATATCCAACAATGGATACTATAAGGGCTAGTTGCATACTTACCGTTGCATGTTGCCATTACCATTCAATTTGCGTAAGAGACAAACCAAAGTTTTCACGGAGGACGAGTAAAGGCGATTTTTTACAAAAAATCCTTTGTAACTTTATTATTTAATTATTTGTATGTTTATTTTATTATAAACCTCTTAAGTTAGGTACAGATAGTGATAATGTTACGGGGAATTTTAAAACAACTAGTTTTTCTCTTGAAAAGTATTGATTTGTACTTTAATGTCAATTGTAATTCCACTCTCTCCACTCCTGAATATAAGCGTTTCCCAAAGCCCGCCGCCACACATGGGCTTCGGCTCTATTATTATCATGCAATCACCACCGGTGTTGTTCTTCTTAAAGTCTTCTTGTTCTTCAAATGGTCGCTCCACAGGACCGGAGCGCGTCCCACGTTTCGCTTTCATTCGAGGACTCTGCTATCCCATCGGTCGTAGGTCCTGCAGCATATAGGCATATGGGTAGATAGGTATGACCTGCCTATTGCCACTTCAGCGTGCACATTCTATGGGCGAAATCAGATATAAAGATATACCTATTTATTGGTTTGTGGTTGCCATTATTGTTGACTTATACTTACTGTCCCACTGGTGGGCAAAGACTTTCCCACACCTATTTCATTTCCCTTGTTATTATTCTTACTACAATCATAGCTCAGTGTAAATTTTACTGCGAAAATTGGGTCCAAACGAGTACCTATATACAATATACAATATTGTACAGAGTGACAAGGCTGACTTATTGCTTCAAGTTAAACTTTGGACAATACAAAGATGGTGTGGTAGGTGCGATAACAGTTGAAATTACTTATGTAAAATTAAAATAGGTAGGTACCCAATGACGCCAAGACATTAAATTTAATACCGTAATATCAATACATAGGTAGGTACATACATTAAAGGCTTTTAAGCCTCGCCGAATCTTTTAACAGAAGTAAAAGGCTAAGCTTTTTAATTGTACGCCTTTAATTGCATTGTGCAGTTCACTATACACGATCAATAGCCAAAAAAAAAGTTTTTTTTGAGAGGAAATTGTCGTTTTCTTCTCATTAAACGCACTGTCATCATTTTCTAGAAGCGCCGTGATACATTTTATTATAATATAACAAATAACGTTATTTATCAAATAACGTTGTTACCATAGGTACCATCAGGACACATGTCTCTCCACTGGTGGATATAGGCGTCTCCCAAGGCTCGCCACCATCAGCTACATCAAGTCGACGCGTCATCGTGTCGATTCATCTGGCCGGAGTGGATACATGACCATAATACATAGAATACTTTTGTTTTTTGTATGGACGAAGACGGCAGACGAGCATACAGTCCACCTGATGGTAAGTGGATACTGTCGCCAGTAGACATCCGCGATACATGCCAACATTAGTCCAAAATGACAAACGCTGGCACGACCCCGGATGCGCTGTCTACCTTTGGAGATACAGGAATGGATTTGGAGAGAGGTTTGGGAAAATGGGGAGGGATACTTCAATGTTATTGCTTATACCAATTATAATTTAGATTTAATTAGTTTGAAAAATCGATGGTGTAAATTTCAATTGCTGTAGATTAGGGACAAAACGGGAGAAACTGTTTTTGTTCTCGAATATTCTTTATAAATTTACCGGTGTTAAAATATTAATTTGATCTAAAAGTTCTTAAGATCAAAAACACCGATAAAGTTACGAAGGACTTTCAATAAAAGGATCGAACTCTTCTCTTCTTAAAAATTATCTACCGGTTTTTCCTTTACCTCTCAATTGAAATTTACACCATCGATATATCATAGTTTTTATCTAGTTTATTCAGAACAGTAACAATACTTAAATTATAAACTTTTGGTGGTTTTAAAAGCTCGAGTTTAGAACGGTTAAGGTTAAGGTCAATTTAGCGCTGACCTACTGCACGAGCGCTCAATGCTCATTGTTTATAACACTGATTTTATTTTTAAATATAAGTTTTAGGTATCTATATTTAATACCCAGTACTTACCTATGATATTTTAATGCATAATAGCTATCTTACCCCACGGTAAGAACTATTTATACCGTGTTATCCCTTCACCCATAAGTAGGTAACTACTTACCTACTCAATTGCGCGATTACGGGTGCGCCACAACTAATACCTACTTAACAAGAAAGTTCCAAGATTTTTAATTTTAATATTCTGAAAGTTATTGAGGTTTACATTAATTAGTTCTAAAATTAGATACAATCGACATTAGAAATCTTAAACGCATCTATTTATAAATGATTTTATAAGGTGATAATAATGAAAAGAGGTACCTAGGTAGGTAATGTGCGCACGGTGGGTTGAAAATATTTTTTTTACAGAAAATATTTAGAAATTATTGAATTAATTTGTCTCGTTCATTATTAAGTATATTGTAGGTAGGTATACTGTTATTTAATATATCTACGGAAGACATCATTGACATGTTTTTGAGTTTATAAAAAGTATGGTGTGACGTGATCTTTTTGAAGAATCCGATTAATTTAATTTGCTTTTTATTTGTTAAAACAATCGTTTTCCATTATCTAATTTATTATTTACTATTGTACCTAATCTTCTAGTGGATAAGAAAGAGTTCACATTTTATTAAATTTTCTAATTTGTATAAATAAGCTAGGGTAACCTTCGTTGACTATATTTCGGTCGTCAATTGTAAACACAAAGTTTTCACATTAAAGCACTTTACCTACATCTGTTCACGAGCTACGCATGCGCAGTAGACCAATGACACACTTTTCAATACTAAATAATGGATTTCAGTTTAATTGTTTAATGTTGTTTTAAATTCATACAAGAACGGAAAACCGTGTTCAATGTCCACCGTTGCATTGGACTCAGAAAGAATATAGCACGAAAGAAAAATGGCGCATCTCCAACCAATACCTAAGTCACATCGCGTTCCGTTTGAGAGGAACTTAGCAATTTTGATTAGGTACAGAACAGAAAATCCGTACAGAGGAAAACTCTCATGTAATTGCCGCAAAAAAGGCCAGTTTGTAAAAACACACGCGTTGGTCTCTCTCGACGCGTCTGCGCGGAGTGGCGGGCGGGAGAGGTGCACACACGCACATTCTGCGCAAACTACGACTCGGTGCGCGAGGTTGTGCCGTCGTCCGATTGGTGGATTGACTAAGGGGCGGCACGCCACGCCCCGGCGTCGTCCCTGCTCGCTCGTCCCGCGGCAGTGTCCGTCAGACTGCCGAGCGCGTCGGGCCTCCCGCTTCCCCGCGCCTCGCTCGGCAACGCCGCGTACCGTGTTTCGAACCTATTTACAATACGCTCAAGTTTAAGACGGTCGCGAGTGCATAATGACACTAGTGAGCTAGCGGGCCGCTGTGACGGTGTCAATCAAATTATTGTGTATGTGTTCACGTGCTATAGTGTTGTGTTAGGTTGGGCCCGTGACGAAAAACGTTCGTTGTGGCCAGCGGAGCTTTGCACCCGGGCTCGGGGCGAGCTTTCATGGCTCAGCCTAGGGTATGTACACTGTTAACGCATACACAAGCATACATCGCACACCCACATGGTCATACTGTACAGAGTATTCGTTGCGTTAGGGGCTACAAGTAGCGGACTCGCCTCTTCATCATCGTTGCAAGTAAAGGAGAGGTTTAGAGTTCAGCGAGAAGTGAGCATCGTTGAAAAATCAAAACGAAATAAAGATTGAGACTCGTCGAACCCTATGAAGACATTCAAAGTAACATATTAGTTGTGTCAAACAACTGTGAACAGTTTTAACAAGTAGTACGCGTTTTGAATACCAAATAATCCGTCGGTAAGAAAGCGGGCTCGTCAGTGACTAGTGAAAAACGAAATGAATGCATCGTAAACAAAAAACTGTGTTGATGCCGTAATCTCGACACTATAAAGTATATTGGAAGTAATAAAGGGCAATAAACACGTGCATTATTAGGCAATACAGAGCAGTTAAGATACGTTGATGCAGTTAATTAAACCTCCGAGGTTACAATGAACTTTAAAATGTTGGTCAGTGAAGTTATATTGTTAATAGTTTCTATAAACAATGTGGAGCATATCTAACAAGGTATAAATTTTAATTCAACTGATGTGATTAAAAATAACAAACAAGACAGTATATTTTTTGAACGCTTGCCTGTTGAAAAAACAAAATAAACCTTTTGCGCCACAATACAATGTTATTGTTAACACTAAAATATTATTATATTGAAGTAAATATATATCGGTAAATAAATTTAGTCTTTGAAATCGTAATGGGTTTACATTTTAAATTATTGTGACGGACCAAGGAAACGCAACATCCCGCTGGGGCTATTGTTGAATGTCTCTCGCTCTCTTACGGGACGCTAAAATCTTTACCAGCCGCGGCGTTACTTAGCTTTAGAACGCACGGTTGAACACAAAAGGAAATATCTCGGAAACCCAACAATAAAATTCAATTGACAATACGAAAAAAAAATCTTTTTGTGTCCAACAATATCTTAACGGAATCCACTGGGGACAACTTTCTAAAGATACACAACCCCATTGTTTTTAAGATTCAAGGACATGCAATAATCAAATCTTTGGAGTTTATTTAAGATTTTGGTAGTTAAGTTGATTTTATTATTTATCCAATTAGAAAACAAAAATGATTTTAGTAAATAATCTAAATCTTACATGAGAAAATTTAATTTGAAACAATAATCATTGGTTGGGACACTAAATTTTTAATAATATCTACCTAATATTTTTTCCAATATCCCGTAAAATTTAGTTTATATATAAATTTTATAGATTTAGCTTAATAAAATATTTTAAATAAAAGTAGTAGGTACTTATTTATATCGTTCCTACACTTATATAAGTATTAATTACGTATTTATATATCTACTAATGTCAGTAATGTAGATATACTATAGTAAGGTAGATAAAATGAGATTTACTTTGATAATTTACTAAACTGGATTAAAACATAATTATCAATCTAATCTCAATAACATTATCATCAAAATAAACCATTTTAATCAGTCTAATTGAAAACGAGTACAAGTTTATTAGTGACGTTATTTCTGACGTAGAGTACGTTTGGTATATCTATCTATACTAGTGCTAACTAGTATAGATAGGTAAATTTTTAGATACTAATCAAAATATTAAAAAATCTACGAGTTTAGTGTGCATAGAAAAAATGGCAAATACCTATGAATGATACCTACCTATGAACTACTATGTGAAGAATAGGTACCTATATCTATTTGTATATAAATTATTTGTGCTTTTGTTGTTTGAGTTACTATATTTATATCTCTCGTCGCACCTCTCTATGTTTAATCCAAACGTTAGCTATGATGAATAAATAAAAAAACTGAATTTGTCGATAATTTGTTATAAAGGGACCTTATCCTCGATTCTAGCGAAGCCTTAAACAAAATAACACAATACGTTTTGGTTCCTTTATCTTAAAAAATGAGCATTTCGAATTTGATTCTGTTTAAACTGAATGTTGAAACAGCGGGATTATAAGTCGAACCTCTTGACCCAAATCAATAACTACAAAAGTCAATTATCCGTTTATTAATATTAGATGAAGTTTTACAGTAGAAAATTTTAACCAAAATCAATATTTGCGATAATGTTAGAATATCTTTAGTAACTGGTACCTACTGGCTGGACGGGACGAACAGAAAATTGTGTGTGATGGCAAGCACTATATCCAGCAATGGAAAGATATATGTTGCTGGTGGCATCTATATGGTTTCTGAACTAAATGAACAGGATTGTCAACTTAGTAACATTTAACGGATGCACCTATCGGTAATTTAGGTACACGAGGATGTTCACGGTTAGATGAAGTGTTGCCTTGATAATTTATAGGAAGGTTCAAATTAAAAATTAGCCCGACTATAGATAACAATCGACACTCATAGCTACGACGCCTACATCAAATACCAATTGATGTTTGATGCCGTAAGGGAGTTAGTTACTTACTTGTAGGCATTAGGTGGGTCTTGTGTGGTTGATAGCGCGAAACAAAAGATTTTACATCATTTTTAATTCAGTGAAATAATGACTACAAAATATATTAAACTTCTGTTATATGAAATTACATGAGAATTTTGAAAATCCATACACCGACGGCCGCCAATAACCTAGCTATCTAAGTAGGTACATAGGTAGGTATTTTAGTGTATCCACTTGACATTTTACGGACTTAGGTAGGCGCCTGCTATTTTTAGATGAGAAGATTAATAAGATTTTAGATTAATTAATAAAATTAAACTCGGAACAAATTTGGAATATATCAAACAGTATTAATACCTACCGACTTTTAGTAAAATCTTTAGAAGGATAGTGCCAATCTAAAAGTTTCCTACAATGGTATTATTCTTTTGAAATAAATACAAATAAGTGGCGTGCGTTTGTAAAAATAATTGAAATATTAGAACTGGTAAGAATGAGTAGAATTAAATTGTTTTTTTATTTAATAACTAGATAATTAATTTGTAATTTTGCTTTAGTAATAAATTATTAAGTTTAATCTGCTTTAAAATTTGAATCATAAAACAATTTAGAAAGTTCATATACCTATTAGGTATTTACCCTATTGCCGCAACGGATGCAACATAGATTTATCTACACTGTTGCTGTTACGGGCGCTCTCTTGCAGAAATGTGGGTATACCTACACTGTGCTTTTGCGTAGGTATTATTACATCTTATTAATTTTGAAAAAAACATTCATATTAATTAGTAAAATAGATTTAAAATGGTATTAATTGTAAACGGTGTAGAATTAATTGTAAATGCCTAATTTAAATTTAAATATTCATTATTTATCATATGTCGTATTGCGCAAAAGATTTTAAGAAATTTAGAATTATAATTCTTAGATAAACGGGTTATGTTTTACTATAGATATTAATATTTTATATAGGTACCTACCTAGCCGATATTTCGGTTCAGTTATATGAAATTCGGCGCGTCCACAGTTTAGATATCTGGAGTGAACTATACACTATATAAAATTATAATCGTATCCCATATATACCTACATATCAATTATGTTAAAAAACAATATCAGATATTTTAAATTTTGTGAAAACTTTAAACTAGTAAAACTGCTTTATTTTTAAACACGCCACGAAGACGAGCTATTTTAATAATTCCCAACACAAAGCCAGGTGCACTAAACATTTTTACAACCCAACCTCCAAATTGGTACCAAAATAAATTATTAGACGAAATTATGTTTGCACAAAACTTGTCCGAGTGTTGTTAACATTGTGCCTATCATAAATTTTATGATATAGCGATAAAGATATCAATTTGTCTACTAATAGTGTGTTATAACCATTGATAACAGAGTTTCGTTGGCCCACTAAATGTGGAATGGATAACACGTGTTATGGACATGGAATTGTACGTAAGATTTGGTTTAAAATTAGAATTTTGATAATATTACGTCGCTTTTAGATCCAATAGGAATGGCCGTCTACGTAAAAGTATTAAGAAAACTACCAAAAGGACTAATCGACCTACTTTATCGCCTACCATTTGTAATATTACTTTTTAAACATTCGGCGTTTTGTAGGTACCTACCTACACATTTATATTATACGAGTAGATCGGGTCTGAACGCGTGAAGTAAAACAAAAACCTTTCAGACCCGTTTTCAAATATAAAATATTTGTAATATTGTAGCCAGTAGCATTATACTGAATCCAAATTTTTAACTTTAGATGGTATTCAACCCTTGAGATCAAAAGCTCGAGTTTGACCGGTTTAAATTGAATGCTCTTAAGCTTTATTGGCGCTGACTCGTTTATACAACACTACATATCAAATATTCCTTGACTAAAATTGCCCAGAAGACTAAAATTGACAAAAAATCCTCTCGATGGTATACGCTGAATACCAGAGATATGTATCTAGAGCTAGTAGACGAACATAATGTGGTATTTAATTTTCGGAATCGTTCAAAATTTTAATAAAATCGTCTATTTATTTAATTATATATTTAATACTCTATTGCACAGAAACATTGTACAAAAGGCGGACTTAATGCCATATGGCATTCTCTACCAGTGTCATCAACCTTTAGACAAACCGAGAAACAAAAGGGGTGCAATTACAGAAATAATATTATTGGAAAATTTTGTGCCGATGTTCATATACGTACCTACCTGAAATACAATAATATACATACGAGTAGGTATATATTTATATTACAAATATAAATAAAATAGTAAGTCTATAAATATATACATACGTCGTGTATTTTATACTTATTGTTTCCTAGATTAGATCGTTTTTAGGCTATCACAGGTAAAATTTTTATCCGGGCTTATAATGTCAGTACCTACGTATTTAAAGAGGGGTCAACTGGCATAATAATACATAAATTGTATTGTATTATTTACTATTGTTATAGTAAGTATCTATTGTTTTGTTTGTCGTCCTTTTGTTTTATACTGCTTAAAATAAAATAAACGATATAAATACCTAAATAAGAAGTTATAGGTACGAGTATTTGATATGGCGTCAATATTTTGACACGTTTATTTTCAATACCTACTCATTTTTGGAGAACTTTCTTTTTAATATTTTCAAAACAATATGAACAACTTCCTTGGCAACCTAATCGTTTAAACTTGTATACACTGATTAATAATTACAAGGACGTAGGGATATGCGCAGGTGCCTAAACTTTACGTAGGTACGTAGGTTAGTAGGTACCTACCCACATCTATGTATTTGTTATTGCTTTTTCTAAGTTATAATTACACAATGCAGAATAGATCTCGTTTAGTCAAATTGATATTTTATATTAGGAAAATGGAGCCTAAACTTTGAACCTTTTGAAAACAATTACCTTTGGTGCGTTTGGAAACACTGTAGGGTCTGTAGGTAGGTATCTATAGATGAATCAGCTGTATACAATTTATATTAGCGTTAGGCAAACTATTTATCTTACGGTTTTATTCGACAAAATAATTTGAACACCAATTTTTAAAATTAATTGAAACCTATTTTGAAAAAGAATTAACCAACCTCTATTTGTAAATAAAATAAATTACGATCATAGCTTTACTTCTCAAGTGCCTAGGTGAGGCTTTTTGGCGGGAACTCGAGAAGTGAAGTTTTCGTTTGATCATTATAAAAAGTGTGTTTTGTGGTTTAATACTGATAGTTCATTAAACTTCAAAGTGTTGTTTGTGATAATAATTAAATAAAAGCGTAGGACTGCGTTTTTCGTGCTTCCAAGGAGTCCTCTTCTGTCCTCAGTAAACCTACCACCTATCACTTTATTGAGCGACGCCTGACATCCACGAGTCTGGACATTGACATGATACGTTTTGACTTTGAAATTGTTTATTATGAAGAAAAATTTGACACTGCCAGAATGTGTTAATTGTACCATTGCCATATACCTATACCTAAAAAGAAAAAAAAGTACCTAGGTAGTTATATTTGTGTCTATTAAAATTATTATAGCGTAAGTAGTCTTACCATAGCCAATATGCCTTTTGAACTTACCTATTGTAAGCCGTTGTTATGTATAGTATTCTGAAAAGTACAAACAAAAGGATAAAACAAAGTACCTAAGTGTATCTTGTTATTTTTAGATAGATATCTATTTATTACACGTAATTGCATACTTATTTATATTCTTTTAGTTATCAACCAAACATAGAAATATTAATTCCGCCATATTAATAGAATGTGTCCGCGATGAAACTGCAGGATTACGCTACGGTTTAAGGCTATTATGAGATTTTTTAAATTAAGTTACCTACGAGTTGCAATCCTCAATAACCTAAATTTAAAGTACATTTTCTAATTAAATCTTTACATACCGCTTTATAAAAAACAACATACCTACACATTTATTTAGTAATTCATTTAATGAATTTTTTTGGTTAGCGGTTAGATAATAAATTGTGCTGCTTATTATTTTAAAGCGAAAACATACAAAAAGAAAATAAAATAATTACCGTAACGAAAAGTTAAAAAAATTCATAATTAATAAACATCTACGCGACATCAAATGTTACACACATGTTAATGGTCGGAATATAATTGTCTTAATGTTTCTCCAACGCTTCAAACAGCTTTTTAATATAAAACTTTTGCATTCAGTAACAATTTCGGTTCGCCATTACGCGTTTGACGTTTATTATGTTTTTTTCTAAGATGGCGCCAATCTGCGGGCGCTGTGGCCGTTCCTCGAGCATTAAACTTATTATTGGCACTTACTTTGAACAGTAAAGATAATACCAGTATTGTATAAGCAATATTGTTCACATTTCTTGATAAAACAGCTCGATTTTATGTTTAAAGTGTTGGAAAATGCCCCACCATTAGCACCGTCGCTACGGAAAGATAACAAGGCGACATTGTTAGGTATTTTTTTTTTAATTTTTAGGACAGACATGCTTGCGAAACCGCCGTGGCTTTAGGTGCTAAGTTACGACCTGTTCAGGAAGTTCCGTAGATAGTAAACATAATTAAGTGCTTCCACTTTCATAGTTAATGTAAAATTGGTACGTATGTGATATATATCTTTACTAGTTCTAGCCCGCGATTTCTCCCGTATTGACCGGGATCCCCCTCCCCCCCACCCGCCATATCCTCCACACTAGACGTATGCCAAATTTGGTGGCGATTTGACATAGAATCAAACCACCTTTCGCATTCGTAATATTAGGTCGGATATGTTCACGGCCTCTTTATAGTGAAAATAATAGACTTTTTGTATTATATAAATATATGTATTGAACGGAATATTGTCCATTTAATTAGTTTATCTTTCGCCATTTTTCTGGCAGAGCCAGATTCCCATCGCTATAAATTTATTGGAGTTTCTGAACGAAAAACTGATTTAAATGGGTTTATACAGGCTTCTCTTGAATGTAATTTTACTCCATTTAGAGAATTTTGTAAAGACCGGAATACAAGATAATCCGAAGGTGCTATGTCTGGACTCTATGGAGAATCCATTAAAACTTTCCGGTCCATCAATTTTTATTTAGTTATCAAGGATGTATGCGGTCGAGCATTGTCGTGATGGAAAAGTACCTACACTTGATCTTTTCATTAATTCTGGGCATTTTTCTTCAAGTGCTTGTTTTAATTTTACTAATTCCTGATAGTAGACATCAGAATTAATCGTTTGGCCATGTGGCAACAGCTCGTAATACGCAATACCTTTCCAGTCCCACCATACACATAACATGAACATGAACATGTTCACGTTGGGACTATTCGTGATGGCTCACCTTGCTTAGACCAAGATCCTTTTTGAACATTGTTATCGTGGGTGATCCACTTCTCATCGCCTGTTACCAATCTCTTCGGAAATGGATCGACTTCATATCGTTTTAGCAACATCTCACATATGGAAATTCCATTCACCAAGTTTCTGTCATTTAAATCATGTGGCACCCAAATATCTAGCTTTTTTATAAAATGCAGTACTTATATGCAGGTGATCCAAAACTGTTGAGTGGTGAATGCTAAGCTCTTCCACAATTTGATGACTGCTTATGTGTCGATCTGCTTATTATTTTTCCAATGATAACATCAACATTTACCTTAATAGGACGACCACGGCGAGGAACATCATTCATATCAAAATTACCAGACCTGAATCGTCTGAACCATTTTTTTGCAGTAGTTTTAGATAAAACATCTTTTCCGTAAACACCACAAATCTCTTTTCGAGCACTAGAACTACCCTTGTCGAAAAAAAATTGTAAAACATGACTAATTTTCTTCTTATTAACTTGTTATTTCAATTTTCCGCCATTACAAAAAAGTCAGCTGTCAAACGGTAGGTATATCACTTTCCCGCCAGCGGCCAGTGTTGCCAGAAATATAGCACGCTAAAGTCATACGTTTATAAAAGGCCGCGAACTTTTCCGACTACCTATTATTATATTATAAGACTAGTTACGATATAATTAATTTTAATAATATCCTATATCCATAGAATACTACAACTCTGGTCGGAAAAGAGTACAAATCTAACGTAAATTCAAACAAGTCCTATCTCTTTTCTAATTTCAACTCCATTCCGGTAACAGATAAATGGCACTTAACAACGGTCATCGGCTCGGCGTCGGTGACCAGATAAATTAGGCTTGATGTATTATATAACAGTGTATATACGACAAAATGATATATTATTATAATAAAACGCGACCGGTAAGACCGGTCTAAAGACATCAACGTTCTAATGCGATATGGTGATTAGAAATAGCCATTTTTCATGATGATTCCAAGTTTGAAAATGGGCGTCCGGTACGTCACCGGCTTTTTATTTTTTTTCTCACAGTGGGTGTAGATTAGTTCTTGGATTTGAATTTGTACGGCCGTTTTTGTTTATTCAATGGCTGTATAAGGAAATGTTTAATGGCCGAAAATTCTTGAATGTTGATATATCGCATATTTGATTAGTAGTATGTTGTTGTTCTGCAATAATAAAGCAACTAAATAAGTAGGATACGTTTTAGATTTTTACTGAAAATATTTTTCAATCGATAAATGAATTAAATATTTCTATAGGTGTCCCAGATTGAGCGATTGATTTAAATTTCGCGCCATTTTTTTGTTTCCCTCTTGACAACTCTGGTTTGTTTATAGATGCTACATATGACAGTTGGAATTAGTCAACATGGAACGCTACACGAAAGAGCAACGCTGTATGCATTTTAGAGCAGTATGAAGTGGACCGTCATTTTGGCGGAAAAATAATCTTTAGTGACGAGGCTCATTTCCACTTTGACGTTTCCACTTTGACTTGAAAAAGATCATGAAAAAGGATGCTTCCTCAAAGAGTTACAGTTTGGTGCGGCTTTTGGTTCGGCGGGATCATAGTACCATTTTTTTAGATATCGATATTTAAGTAGGCATAGAGAGGTATCGGAACATGCTACAGGAGTTCTATTGGCACCAATTGGAAGATATGGACCTCGATCAACTACGGTTCTAACAGGACGATGCCACATGTCACACAGCCGGAGAAACAATGACTTTATTTTTTTCTAAATTATTTCCGTCGCTCAATCTGGAATGAATATGCATTGGAATATAGACTGAGTTGTATTGATAAAGAAAATAATTTATGTCAATCTCACGTTGATCTAACGTTCCTATTTTACGAAGGTAGATGGCAAAACAATCATAACCAACACCTATGAATATACGTAATATTAGGGGTTAAAGTATGAAATTGCCGATTTGTACTGAAAAAGTAAAACTCGTTTTTTTCTAAAATGTAACATATTTATTTAATCAAAATATTTACCCTCATTATCTATACATTGTTGCCATCTAATCGGAAGTTCATTTATGCCTTTGCGATAGAACTCTGGGGATGTAGATTCGACAAACTGTGTGAAAGCATTTTGTACTGCCTCTTGGGAAGAAAATTTTACTACCCAGGGGTAGTTTGACTCGGATCGGCTTCCACCATCTCCTTCAATTCAGCGTTATTCACCTGTGTGGGCGGTCTTCTTTGTGGTTCGTTCTTCCAGTCGAAGTTTCCATTACGAAAGCGTTTAAACCAAAAACGCACAGTTCGTTCATTAGCAGTCTCCTCTCCAAACGCAGCATTGATATTGCGAGCCGTTTCTGCCGCGTTAGTTCCGCGTCGGAACTCGTATTCAAAGATTACTCGGATTTTCCAAGTATCCATCTTTCCCGTCTAAGCTGAATAAAAAAAACAATTGAAAGTCGAAAATCGAATGTTGCACATTATTTAAAACAAGAACCTCATAGGTATCATGTGAAAAAAGTTTCACTCGAAAATCTCACACCATGAAGGTTTTATGTCAATTCAAAGTATCTATTACTATAAAACGGCAATTTCATACTTTAACCCCTATTATTATATCCTGTCCGCATTTAAAACTGCTGGATTGTATTTGTTTCTAAGATTATAGTATTTTAAGTATGACACTACTAAATACAATATTTTTTCACCATTGAAACCAACAGTGTGATGGCCGGCGCTTTAACAATAAACGCACTCACTGATTTGTTAATTAAATTTCATTTTCATGTTCGGATACGCGTCGGACCAAACAACTCGGCTCTAGCTGGATGCATTGGCTCGCATACCGAACCGACAGACTATCCGAATCCGCTATAGGTACCTACTGATTGTCTTATTCAAGAGGCGTCTCATTTTCAATTTGAATATCGTTGTTCATTTTCGAATCGACTCCTTGTAGCTGGTAAATTGCGCAGTTTAGATTCAATTCCAATTTGCATCGTCGCTAATTTGAGGGTTTATTGTACGACAACCTTTTAAAATAAGCTCCCATTGAATTCTAAATAGGTAACATTGCGATAAATCAGTGTAATATTTCACGGCAACACTTTTTTGAACATATATCGAAATACATTAGCTACTCGCTAATTCATGTCACGCCATTTCTTTCAATGGACAAAACACTTAGCAGCTTTGTTTATTGGTATTCACCGTCGCGTCTGTGGCGTTTTAATTCCTCTAATACGGAGCCTGTATCTAGATACACATTAACCAATATTAATTGAAGTTGGATGAGTCAGCTGTTACGATTGAAGGGTTGGAACAATGCGCCGACATCGAGCACTGCTTGTACGGTGTTCGCCGAACATACGAATAGGTACCGAAAGTTGCTTTTTAACGTTTTCGGGTTACTTACGTTTTTTTCCTCTTTTTTCTGGAGTGCGATACGATAACGAGGTCTGAAATTGGAATCACGCCGTCGGGCCGTTACTAGGCTATTTAGCGCGGGCCTTTTCGTCGGTGACACTTTAGAGTTATGGCCGCAGCGAGATGAATAGTAAACCGTTACGGGTAATTAGTGTTGCTTATCTGTTAGATTAGCGTTGCTCTGGCGCCGAGTTTGAATTACATCGGTCGATTCAGTTTTATTTTGTGTTTTCAATACGGTGCATCGAAGTCACTTCAGTCGGCCACACAGCGGCCGGGGCGATGACCAAATTATTGCCAAGAACGAGTCCCGCCGGCTGCCCACCGATTGCGCCCAATTCACTTGATTTCGCGTCGTGCGTAAGTCTCCGTCAAAATACGCCTCACCAGAATTTTAAGAAAAATGTTCGTTACTGTAATATGAAAAGCACATAAGTTTAGAAAAGATTTATCTTCCAAATTTTGATTAAAAACAGTTTTCGCTTAAACAAATGCAACTTTACAGTTTTTAAAATTTACTGGTCTCAATATGAGTGTAGTCCCACCGCAGTCGGACAAAAGATACAAAATTCCGGGCGATCCGTTCAGAAATACGTCACTCACAGAATTGGAAACTTTAAATAGTCAATCACGAGTGTCGGTGTGGCTAATCTCGCATTCACAGCCACAATAGAGGTAACGAACGGACAAACGGACAGACGCGTTAATAAGACGCGCGTGGGCGGCTTTATGTCAACGTTATTTATGAAGAGATACCTTTTTACTTTTTTTGCTTTGGCAACACTGAACGAATAACGCTGGGTTTTCGTTTAAATCCAATTCGAAAATTAAAAATGCTCAACTATTTCAGCTCTGTTTGAAATAAGAAAAGGAAAAAGTTAGCCTCGAATTTTATTAGTGACATAAAAATCCTTCAAGCACTTATTTTGATACTTTAATATGAGCAAAAGAACAGCGTCCGTCGCGTCGAAAGGAAATCGTTATCTTAACGACTGCATATTTACGTAAAATCTAACTAAGAGAGAGTCTGGAAATGTCCCTTGGAGTGCAGGAGACGATAAGGGGGCATCCACTATCTGACTGGGGTTCATGTGCCAGCTATTGACCCCACTGTTTACATTATAAGAAAGATAAATTCCACAAATACGCAGAAATTGCGATAATGCTAGACTAGTTTCAATTAGTTAACTTAATCACAGGTTCGTAGGGTTAATGGTCATTTAATATTAATTTTAAAACATTTATCAAATTAGGTATAACACTTAACAATATATTTATAATGTTATGAATATCTCGCAATACTATCCGAACTGTAGGAATCAGCTGATTCAAGATACGGTGGTATTTATAGCTACTTTATATAGAATTTGATTCTTTATATCAAATTAAAAATGGATTGGGAAGTAAAACTTTCATCCGCGGTCTTAAAACAAGTGTTAAAACACACCCTCACAGTACTTTGTGAACGATAAATCTGCTTGCGAATCGACCGAATCCGTGCGCTGAACATCGCTCACGCGTACTATTTTTAACACACCAAGAAAAACACTCTAGCCTACGGAATGGTGAACTGAAATGTTTCGGGGTTCGGAGCACATGACTATGCAGCTGGCCGGTTTAACCTTCGAAAAATATAAAACGTGGCCCTACGAGATTCAATTACAAATATAGAACAGTGGAGTGCTGCTAGTAATTAATGTAGGTGGGTTCAAAATCGCCTGCGCTATTGGTTTATTGACACGTGTTAGTGTTGTCGCGTCAGTGTCGCGTTGTGTCCCCATGCGGATGAGCAAATGGAATAATGGACGTCTGGGCCCGCATCCGGCGCGGGAGTCGGATACAACTCTTGCAACGCTCTGGATACAATTTTTCAATTAAATCGACCAGACAGAAGATCCCTAATAGGTGTCGTTAAGAAGTCGTGTGCCCGATTTTCGAACTGTCCCCGTAACGAGGCCGTTTTATTAGTATTTATGGTCGTGAAACAAACGCTATGAACATTCTTTGGGCTCTTACGCTCCGTGTATCATGAATGAAACAGAATTTATGACTAGCGCCCGCTATAATATACAGCTGTTAGGTTAAAGTGGTGTGTCAACGTGTCAGTTGTACAGTGAAGCTAGTACATCTCAATTTAGCCGGGTTGTGGGCAATATATAAAGATTTTTCTAAGTTTTACGGTCGTATTACGCATGGATCGAATGAAGAGCAGTAAAATTCGATACGAGCGTCGCGGTCTAACTAACGGCGCCTGATTTAAAGCTATCAGTTTAAAAAAATACATAAAAACCCACCTAAATGATTGCTTGCTACTTCGATTGCTATCCTCTATACCTAGTAGTAAATCTATACTTAAATTACTCGTATTACCTTTCTAAATATAATTTTTATTTTTCGCTCTTTAGTTATTTCTAGAGCAATTTATATACCTATTATTATTATTATTATATTAGGTATAGTGAGCCATTCAAATACATTATACACTGTTACGAATGGTTTCTGGTAGTCCCCCAGACATGTGAATGCGTTGCCAGATGACACTCGAGAAAGGGATGGGCGATACGCGAAGGAGTGTTGGAAAGAGATGCAGAATGTTAAGGGTGGCATTCATCATGTCCCACCCCGTGTCGGGAACAAGTGACGGTTCTGTCTTCCCCAACCGTCTGCGTTCGAAAACCTCGTCCCATTTTAGACCCGTTCTTTTTTCAAGAATAGAATTCCCTATGTCTGTAGCTTTAGAAGTTTCTCACACTGTAAACATTTTGTACGTCTTACTCATATTTTGTTACCGCAAAAGAGTTAATTTTTTACTTCTAAGAATCGACCTACGCTAATCTTGAAACCGCAAGTCGTAAAAAACGACAACCCACGGGCGTATTTCAAGCAAAATTTAAATAACTGAAGCGATTAATATTCTTGAGCTTTAATTAGCGCAGCACGGCTCTGAACTCATCAACTTTTGACGGCATGACATATGTCTAATACCCACGACAATGCGTAACCGACCGTCATTTTTTTTTAATTATACTGTAGATGTTAATAATGAAATGAAACACTCGAAAACCATACGGCTCGCAAAAACGGACTGTTCGAAACTTATTACTCAGTAAAGATTCACAGCGAGAGAAAAAACCACAAGAATGCCATTTAAAAAAATTAAAACGTACGATGCTCTTTTTTATTATGGCAAACCAAATGGACTAAAGGTTATCTCGAAGGAAAAAAGGCGGGACAGAGCGATTCCATTTTTAAAACGTATCATTTAATTTTGGAACCGGCTCTCAAGACGTCTAAAGGTAGTCATTACATATTTGTGGCCGGGATCGCTTAGCGCCCGATGTGCTCCGATAGATTACATTTCTGTTTTTGAATTACCACCTCCCATAGACAAAGGGTTCTTTATTGAAGTCATTCATTCTTGTAATTTTATTTATAGGGTTCTTGCTTCTGTGTAGGTAAATATAAGGATTATTAAATGAAACATTACGTATGAAACGGCCCAGCTTATTATCGTGACTGAAGTGTTAGTGCGATTATAACAATTTTAATTATCCCCATCCCTTTATACGTGGCGGAATGCGAACCAGCAGTGATCTAATAATAATTTATGGGAAACATTTTATTCGGCTTATGTGTATTTTGGCAGTTATCTCTTATATTTTTTATCCTATGGTCCTTAGCATACGATTTAAAATAAACGTGAAAGTGATGTGGATCGCCGCAGATGTAAGTTTGTAAAGCTCTACACCACATGTAATGTGACAAACGCCTACAAATGACGTAAGCACGTTCCCAAACTGTGTCATGGCGGCCGCGTGTGACCAACACGCACAGGCTTTGATTGATCGTGACGTCTTCAAAACATTTTATACCTTAACCTGTTCTTTAAAATGGAATAACAATAACTTAGATATTTTCGTTTATTGTGTCTCGTGAAACAAAGGCATGTACCTTATTTATCGTTCTATTATATACCATTAAAAATTGTAGTACCTAATGTATGATACGGTATGTTTACAATTGTTCATACTAAATAATTCGTCCTTTAAAAACAAAAATATAGGAATTATCGGAGCTCTTTCATTTCATTGCCTGTAACATTCGGTCATAAAAGCTTTTGATATAGGGTAAGTCAGGGAGAGATGCCTATAGTTTTAAAAAAACATCATATTTAATTATACATTTATGACACAGAAGAAAAAAACGCCATTTTACTTAAATTAGACTTTATTAATCTGTCTTACATAAAATTAACAAATATTAAACGCATATTTTAGGATATAACACAGCTAGAAAAAAATATAGAAAATGGGCATCTCTCCCAGGCCTATGGGTGAGTTGCCTATAGATACCAGGGATAGATGCCCATGCGTACTTAAAACAAAATCAGTCGTCACACATCAAGCATTTCGCTGGATCGTCACTACAATCCTCATGGAACCATTGTTGACACTGAATGCACTGTATCCAGTCGCATTTCTTTTTAGTGGCATGATAATATTCTCCACAAACATTGCATATGTCCCCGAGAATTTCGTGTTCTATATCTACGTCCGAAGAACTATCGTGAAGCGAAATATGAGACCCTTCATCGCAGGAATCGTTCGATTCCTGTTTTCGGTTACTTGTAGTTTGTTCTATTTTAATTTTCTTTCTATAATTTCTATTCGATAATGATCTTTTCATTGGTTCTTTCATCTTTGATTCTGTTGTTGTTGGTTCTTTTTTACTTCGTGTTTTAAACTGTTTTGTATTAATCTTGTTCCTGATTTTTTCTAAGTTTTCCGGAGACGTCAAAACCTCAGCATGCTGTTTTCTCTTTGATACAACCTGAAGACCATACGAAGGAACAGGATGAACTTTAATCAAGATCTTTGACGGCGTTTCTTCTTTACCAGATTGGATTTCCGATAGGTTGTGGGATTTTAAAGGAGTAGATGGGTTGGCTACAGGCGCCAAATTTTCCTTATTCACCCCGCTAGTTGAGGGAACTATGTTTCTGACAGAGGTATTATTATTTGAGGGATCATTTGCTTGGCCTTCAGGAGAAATGTCGGATATAAACGCGTACTCAGGAATTACGTTTCTGTTGGGTGGAAATATTCCACAAGCACGAAATCCTGATGCACCATTATTTTGGTTTGCTGATTTTCCCCACGCTTTGCCTAACAAATCTCCAAACTGCAGTCGTCCTAATTTTCTGCTGTGGTTATTTCGAATCCATACGTTGGTTTCATTATTAAAATAAGATTTTAAGGACTTAAAAAATGCCCTATCTAAGGGTTGTAAATAATGAGTACCTAGTGTGACTAGGAAAACAGAGTAGAATGATCTCATTGGTCTCGCAAAATTCCAACATCTCTATGGAAGTGCAGTGTGAAGTGTGTCCGTCCAATAACAGAATCACTGCCCCGGGAGGTTTTCTAGGAAAAAAATGTTCTTTCAACCATTTGTAGAAAAGATCAGTGTTGACATAACTTGATTTCTCATTCATGTAAACTTCACTACCCGGAGGCATTCCATCAGCAAACTCGGGCTTTCTGTTTTTTCCTTTAAAAATTGCAACAGGTGGAATAAAATTGCCTTCTGCGCTGCAACAGCAAATCTAAGAAATATTTTCTCCTTTTTCAGCAGAAGTTAACTGTGGAACTGTCTTAGAACCCCGCATTGCAACAACGTGTGAGGGTTTATTATTTAAATGGAGACCCGTTTCATCCATATTAAAAACTTTGTTTGGATTATTAATGAAGTCATTGTCCTGAAATAGTGTCTCCAATAAATCAAAAAAACCATCAACTTCTTGTTTCGTCATTCCTTTAGCTCTTTGTAGAGATACTCCTTCTGATTTTCTTAAAGATATTTCCGGATTTCTTCTCATAAAAGATTTAACCCAATCGTAACCTGCTTTACCAGAGTCCTTATTAAAATTATGTTTAAGATTCATACTCTCAGCTAAATTAAAGGCCATTACGCGTAAATCATTAATGGTTGGTGCAAATCCACGACTTTGCAATTTCTCAATATGTTTGACAATCTTTTTTTCATTGTCTCCAAACAGAGAATCGGGTCCAAGACGTCCTTTTTTAGTATTGCCCGAGGAAAACCGTCGACGAAGGGTCCTGTACGGAATATTGAATTCTTTACTGGCTTGGTTAAAATTTAATGTTCTGTTTTTTACAAGGGTGATTGCTTTTTGTAAGTCAGCTTCACTCCATGTAGCTCTATTAGAGCCCGATGGCTTCCTTGTGTACTTATTCGGCATCTGAATATAATAAAAGCAACAATTATTTATTGGGCATCTCACCCTGAAAAATCATTGGGCGTCTCTCCCGATTGTCAGGAAGAGATGCCTAATGTTCCTAAACACAGAACAAAACGCAAGACAATAAAAAATGGCCTCGTGTCAACAAAACGAAACCATATTGTAGGTTATAAAACAATGTTATTATCATTTGCATGAAATTGAAGAAAAAAAACTAGAACAAAATGTCTCTGAAATAGTTTTCTGACATTTTATGTAACTGTACTTACCGTATTTTACGAATAAACACCAAAATAATATATTTAAAATAATCTAATCCCTTGTAGAAACTTGCGCTATGACATGTGACTTTCAACTGACGCAATTAGGATGCGTTCCGGTTCACGCAATTTTTTTATTTCTTTTTTGTAATTCAGTAGGCATCTATCCCTTATGGGCATCTCTCCCGGATTTACCCTATCATTTTTTTCAAACCCATTTTTAGTTCAGTGTTCAGTACCTAGTAGGTATTTATAGCACATTGTAAGTAGCAATAAAATTGCAATATTTAATTGTATACAGCGAATGCATTCGAAAACTTCCAAGTTTAAGAAACTTTGTCTATTAAACGCTAATTCTCTCCCTATCACCCCAAAACATTCGTATAGTACTTAGTTTAGGCTTATCGCTCCACCATCAGATGGCGTGCGTGCCACTATTAAACGAAATAAAACGAATGCGTCGCGCGCTTTTCCTGGACGCCATTTTGGAAAATATGGCCGTTTAATTGCGCGCGCCATCTTTATGACAATTAGTATTATGGAATAGATAATTCTTTTATTTTGAGTTTCTCATATTTATTCCTTGGTTATGCATATTACAGCGCGTTCACTATATTTTGTTTATCACTTTATCACAATGTACTTTATTTTGGTATATATTTCTACAAAATCAAACATAGCGTATTGCTTAATCTATACGCGAGCCTAGCTACAAAAAAATCAGATGTAGGAAATATATACTGTTTAAATAAACAAATGAATGTCAATAATACACATATAAGTCTATGACGTAATTCTGTAGTTTTCTCACGGACTTGCTATATTTTAGATACCTACTGTACCTACCTTTAATTATTTCTCTATCAAACGGTCAAAGACAAGTGGCTAGAATATAAAATAACATGCTTAATTTTGTCCGTACAAGTATTCATAAAATATATTACTTCATAGTTAAATTTTAAATATCTACCTAGATATTTCAGGAGTAAGTACTTGTTAGTAGAAACAGGTCTATAAATTATCATGCTTTACTGTATTTGTATAGTATTTATGACAACTGTAAACTACATTAATGACATTATGTTTGCAGGCGAAGACATTCATAGCTTTGTACAAAAGCGTACGAAAGCCTATTGTTTCAATCTGCTCCAATAAAAACTCCTTGGACGCCATTTTCTTATCAATTTACAAAAAAAAAAAAAAACATTCGTTTTTATTACACCTTCGAACTTGCATCTTATTTACATTACAATAAAGATTGATTTCGGTGTGATTATTATTGCAATTTCACTCTGTAATGTTTAATACAAACATTGGTTTCTCGATATTATTCACTCGTCTCATGCAAGGGAATAAAGTTGAAAATAACATGTTTACAAAGTTAAGAGGTTTCATATCAACATAATGTAATTATGATTTAAAGCGACTTTTACGACGTGGATTAATGTGCGTTAAAATTGTGCGATTTTAATGTCGTGTAGGTACAATCATTGTTCGTAAGCATTTTGTTAATTAACCAATCGCGGAAATGTAGTTGCAACTTGCAACCCCATGAATCAACGAATGTTTTAACTGCATAATGTCATTTTTATATTGTTGCATAAGTCCTTTAATAATATTAAATTAAAATATTACATATTATAATTTACGGCAACTCACAAACACGTGTTAATATATTAATGTTATATTAATTACATTAATGTTATATCAATTAAATTAATGTTTAATATATACTTAATAATTGATATTAAGATTATTTTTACCACTTTTAACAAATCTTTACAATTGATTATAGCGCGATTAGGCATTTTAGTATTTTAGGTAGGAGTAAGTAGATAGTAGAAGCAGAAGTCATATCTATGGTCCAGCCCATCAAAGCCACAGTACCTAACTATCGTCTCATTCTGAAGGCATCCAGTTCGTGATCCATTCTGATGTGATATTCGTTGGAATCCTCTACTTTTGGACTACTAGTTTGGTCTTATCTAATTTGGTACTTTTATTAAAAATCAGCAATCATTACGCAACGACTAATTATTTACTTATCGATAACATTATCGGAGACTTGATAGCACTTACTAACTTGAGCCCAGTGGTATAATGCAAAGATAAATCGCAAGATAAAACTAAAGATATCGTGGACTAATCCGTACATGAATCTCTCTTGTTAATCCTTGTGTCTTGCTAAGAATTTTTTTTAATATTGAATCACAGCTATGTTAATATAATATGCGGTATGTATATCTATTTATATATGTATTATTTTCTTTATAATCCAGTGGTTGACAGGTAGAGAATGCCATATGGCATTAAGTCATATGGCTTTGTAGGTACATATCATTGGACAATGGAGTTTAAATAAGTGAAATAAAAATATATACGTAACCAATATCTTTCTTGAGCCTCTAAGGCTCGTCAATTTCGAAAATATTAATAGATACAGTTGATAAATCAATGTATCAAATTAGACATTTTTTTCTTCAATTGCGCATTATCGTAAAAGCGACTTTAATACCTCTACCAGCTAGCCTTTGGGTTAAACAGAGAGGTAGATTGAGAGGTGCCATGAGAATTGTTATAAATATGTAGGTAGGTATATAATTTTAAATTACGTTTAAGTACTTAAATTAGTCAAGCATATATATATATGTTGGTATATGAATACTTGTTTATTTCATTGAAGCTAGATGATTTCATTAGCTTTCTAAGAATACATATAGCATATATGTATGAACGCTAATTCTAAGATATCTAATTATAATAAATAATGTAGATATAGGTATACCTACCCATACACGATAGGAATGGGTAGAATGTATACAATTCAAAGTGAGTTTTGTTCCCTTATAATAAGGTCCAGAATAATGTGAACTGTGAAGTGTAGCCAATCATACAGAGATGCTAAATAAACGAAACTGCTTTGCATATAGCAATACTATACCATAGTAAATTTAGACAAGTGGGTTATCTTCCTAGTCGCACGAATCACGGCTTGTACAGAAAATCTTAACCAAAGTATACAGAGCGAATCAAACGAATGGGCCCTCGAGGGAAAGTATCCTGTATATTAAAGATAGCAAATTTCACTGAGAAAAACAGAAGTTTTATTTTTAAAGATAAAAAAACAGCATTAATTGATTTTTGAAAATTTGCTTGCCTGAGCCGGGAACGAACCGACAGAAATGCGAAAAAAACCCTTGCATTTCCCTGTATTGTATAAATGGACATTCATTTGATGCATCCTGTAGGCATGTAGACTATATAGAGGGTTAAACATTTGTGTTATTGATTTTATATTTAATTTGATGTTGTATCTATATCGTAGCCTCAGTGGAATAGAGACATGATAACTTATCAGTGCAGCAATAAAACTGTAAAATGTTCAATGACCGTCTATTTTATTGATCTTACTTTCTGTAAAGTGATATTTTCATGCTTATTATTTTTTACAGAATTCATTTCAAAAAAGTTTTGTTTTTTTTGTAATAAGAAATTGAAAAAAAAAACATATTTGACCATATACATTGACCAAAACATTTCTCAAGTTTGATGATGAATTGGGTATGTGTAGTTTGAAGTAAGTAGGTATATATTTATTTATTAAAATGGGTCTCAACGCGTATGTTTACATTATTTATTTTACTCGACGTTTCGGTTGGGTTGCACCAACCATGGTCACGAGCTGATTTTTGGACTATGGAGCTCTATCCAGTGATTGATTCCAGCGTTGAGTCGGTCCGCTATCGCCGATTTATTAAAGTGCTCTTTAAATAATGGCAAAATCCTCAATAAATGCCTCAATAAATAATTGAGGTATGCCTCAATCTATAGATACATATTATAAAATTAGAACCAGTGTCTATACATTGCATATATTTACCAAAAACATATTTGGGGGCGATGAAATAAAAGTATCAGAATACAAAAATACGATTTTGAAAACTTTTGTCTGTCTGTTCAAACACGCTAATCTCCAAAACTACGGAATGGATTCTCATGGAGTTTCCAGAGGTTAATTAAGTTTAGCTTTGCGCTTCGAATAGGCTTCGTTTCATAGAAATCGGCTAACGGGAAGAAAAGATATCCCAATTTAGTGTTTAAAAACTAAAATTCTACGCGTGCGAAGTCGCGGGCGCAGCTAGTAAATAAATAATATTATTCATGTAAGAATGAATCATTTAATAGACTCGTGCCATAACGGTCATAGTAATCACTATGAACGTTATGGCTTATTAATTATTAAAACACATTGTGCGAAGGTCCTAAGTTATATGTACTTAGGTATAAACACTTAGCACGTTCAGTACAATTGGATATGAAATAAAATTTAGCTTGAATATTTGTTTTAAAATTTAAATTTCAAAATACATATATCTAATGCACCTCGCGTGTGTTTCGGTAGCGAGTGAGATGTGCCAGAGCCCATTCCCACCCCGTGCCTTCCCATTTTCCAATGCTTTCGTCAAATCCATTTCTAAATGAAGTAGGCGACGCATCCGGGGACGTATCAACGTTTGTCATTTAGGACTGATGTTGGCATGAATCGCGGATGTCCATGAGCGGCAGTATTCACTTACCATCAGGTGGACTGTCTGCTCGTCTGCCGTCTGCTTTCTGTAAAACAAATGGCAGTTTTTGTTCGGATGTGGCAAGTTTTGGTTAAGTTTTTAAACCGATTTCTGTTCATCATGTACATCATCTCGGCTACAGCTCGAGGTGCACCTGATCCAATAAGTTCCTCTAGATTGTCACATCCATGACTTGCGTCTCATCTCACTCTCAAATATCTCTTTGCTATCCAGTCATCTCAACTATTATGATTTCGATATCTCTTCGGTGTACTCATTAAAGTCTTTTTTAACATTAATTACAGTATTTGTTTTTTGTAATTTTTATATACAAAAAATGCTCACTAGGTATTTGGCATTGAAGTATTATTAACAACTAGCTGCGCCCGCGACTTCGTACGCGGGGAATTTTAGTTTTTAAACTTTAAATTGGGATATCTTTTCTTCCCGTCAATCGATTTCGACGAAACAGCCTATTGGAAGCGCCAAGCTAAGCTTAATTAACCCGTGGAAACCCCATAAAAATCTGTGGTTTTGGAAATTAGCGTGTTTCGAACAGACAAATAGACAGTCAGACAGACAAAAATTTTCAAAATCGTCTTTCTGTATTCTGATACTCTTTCTTCATCGCCCCCAATCAGTTTTTGATAAATATATTCAATGTACAGACACGCTGGTTCTACAGTTTTATTATATGTACCTATAGATTAAGAATTGTAGATATTAATTACAGAGTTATCACATGTGATTCGATGATCGATAAGTATTCCTAAGTGTTCCCCTCACAACCTAAGCGTTCGATTTGAAAATTTGAAGATCGATAATATAAATTTAAAATTGAAATTCTAGAACATGGATTTGATTTTATTGAATTTCTGAGACAACTGTACCCCGCTATAAGGTCTTAATTGGACATTGAATATGGATAATACCTAATGTTATATAGGCTAACAACATAATAACTTGAATTATTTTGATTATTTCATGAGAAACTAGCAAAAGTGACTGCAATTTGTTTGTTTGTAACACAGACTACTTATTCTGTATGCTGTAGGTATAAATAAGATATATATCCTGTGACAGATAATAATAGATTCTGCGACCTACCTATTTTCACTCCCAATGCTGATTCTTTGAGCTTTCCTTTTCTGATTATTTCTTCGTTCTGGACTTTAAGTTTGTGGATCAGGTTAAATGTGAGTCCACGTATCGACACCTTACGTCTTGTGATAGAAGAGTAGTGGCTAGTGGCACTGGTAGTGGCTTAATGAAAAGATCTTGGCCCCACACTAGGATTTCCTGTGTCGTGGGTCCAGAGACACATACAAAGACGAACACAACACGTGCAACATCAAGGCCCGAACAAGTACCTGTCTTTATTTAAACAAGTAGGAAATTCACTACATTTCAAGGTTAGTCCTCTGTTAGAGAGGGGTAATGTGGCCGGTCGGGCGCGCTCCTCCTACAGTAGAACAAGTGAAGCAAGTGACAAGATGCTATATATAACTAAACATCAATAAAACTGGTCTTCTAATAATAGACTTGCATTACACATGACATGAGAAACGTTTAATTAAAAAATGAATAAATTAGTTCTCGTATTGACTTTCTGCATCGGTTGAATTTACAAGTTTAATCGTTTTTAAATTGGCACGATATTTACTGGTTATATTATCACCGCCACGTTTTTAAAGGTCCTTACATTAAATACCTAAATAACGCCACACTCAATGCCCCACACTGGGATTCCCTTTTGTTGTGGGTCTAGAGAGAGACACACATCGAGATATTCATTTGTGTTTCAACAAATGAATATCCGACCGGGAGTAGAACACTTGCCACATTGATTGTTTATTCGCCAGAAGTTTAATTATTTATTAATGTACATGTATATTCACCACAAGTAATTAAATATAATATACCTACCACAACTCTAACTTGTACAATCAGCAGAAAAAATGTGTTTAAAACAGTATTTTACTTTTCTTTCGGACAATACTTTTCAAATTTAGTGACATAAAAAAAAATATATATTTTATGGCAAATTTACAACTGTGGTAATTATAATAAGGAACTCTTAGTAACGTTTGATAATTATAAAATTTTAAATGTTCGCAAATAATTTACTATGCCGGTTACATTCTATGGTAAAGTAGTAATTAATAAAAAAAATACTGATTAAAAATTGTACTCGTAAAGCAACCCATTATTACAGAATATATAATTTTTTAACTGCCGCATTAAACCCCAGCACACACTATAGTTAACCTAAGCATTTAGTGTGTAAATACCTAATACATATGTAGGAAGGGAGCAAACGGTAGGGTACGAATTGGCAGGTACCCGATAAAGACACATATTACCTGACATAGGTAATAGTTAGAAACTTGGAATCCTTAATTAGTAATTTATAGGGTGGTTGCTCTGTGAAACAGGTGAATTTTGTAGCTCCCTTTTTAAAGGTCTTCTTACAGTGTAATTGTTTAATTTTTTTTTAATATTGCACACATGCATAACAGTAAATTACTTATCTTATTTTGAAAATTTTCAGCTGGTTTTTCTTTAGTTCCTTTCAACAAACAAGTAATTACTCGTAGTTCATAATTATTGTGAAAGACTAGGCTCCTGTGATTCAGGACATTTATGATATAATTTTTAAGTATTTAAAAAGGTAACAAAAAATATGTTTAATCGTAAACTGTAACTGTAAACCGTATATTGTTTACCCTGAATTATTATTAGATATTAAATTCAACATAACATGACATTTTCATTCCCCTAAAATAGGACTGACTAAGTACTTATTACGATCATTGCACGCGAGTAAAACTGCTTACAATCTATATGCAACGATAATATAATTTGCAGCAAAAATCACCGAGAAATTCTAGCACATAATTATTGTTAGTACAGGTAGGTATATATGAGATTATTACGTAAACACTTGAATTATTAGGTCGATGTTTTGTCTGTTGGTTATATGGGAAAATGTTGGTAATCTTAATCATTTCTTTGTGACATACAGGCTGTCTTCGAGATTTGTTTAGGTAGATTTGTTTACAAACAATTTTTTGTATTGTTAACCATCTGTTTACAAGTAATTCTACTTTGGCCACAAAGCCAGACGAGAAAATAACTGCCTTGAAGAAATGTCGGCAATATGGACGGCGAACGGCTTTCAGGGCGATCTTCAAGGTGATAGTCGAATCAAATACGCATCTTAACTGGTTACCTTGACTGGCTACGTTTCCCCTTTCTCACAGAGGAATACTTTGAAATGTACTACGTTTCCTACTTTATCGTATTTCCCCAATGTAGGTACGTACGTGTTTCGGTAGTGAGTGAGAAATGCTAGAGCCCATTCCCATCCCATCTTATCTCTCCCCATTTTCCCGATCCATTCCTAAATCTGCAAACTGTAAATAAAGCTAGGCGGCGATCCGGGGGCGTGCCAACGCTTGTCATTCTGGTCTGAAGTTAGCATGTACCGCGGATGTCTATAGACGACAGTATCCACTTACCATCAGGTAGACTGGTATGTTCGTCTGCCGCCTTTATAAAACAAAAAAAATATACCTAAGACAGAATTAAGTGGAGGGAAATAAAGACTGTGAAAAAAGGTTCCGTGATAAACTTCGGTAATGAAGATATGACTAGACTAGAATTTTCTCGTAGAAGAAATACCGGATTACCGATTAGATTACCGGTAGTGACTGGTTGAGAAGAGCAGGAGACCGTGTGTGTGACCCTTGGGAGTATATTGGAGCATCTGGTCTCTCCAGCATTAGAGAGACACAGACTATTGGTATGGTATGGCATTTATACTTTAGTTATGATGGATATTTTCCTTGATTAAACAACATAAATATCTCATTGAAGATATCTATCTATACATACTCGTATAATAAAATCGTAACAGAACCGTGTCTGTGCATGAAATATTTTTTTTATTAAAAAATCGTTGCAGTAGATATTCTTGATTCTTGTCTGCTGTCTGTCTGTTTGAACGTTCATCACGCAAAAAACACTGGACAGAATTGAATGAAGCTTGGCATAATTATAGCTTAGGATCTGGATTAACATTTAGAGTACATATTATCCCGATTCATTACAAAGTTCCCGAGGGAATTATCATTAAGTACGCATGTACAATATCAGATGTTAAAAACACTGAATGGATTTTATTGATACTAATAACTACCGTGATAGTTTATGTCCCAGTTCAACTCATAGGATACTTTTTATCCCCATCTATTATAACATTTATAATTTATCTTGGGTAACATTGTCGTGGTCCGCGCCTGATAAAATCTAATAGCAATATGTTGCTACAAGGAGGAATTGTAAACATAGCAGGCGTTGTTGGGGTTTTAAATTTAGATCATTAGTATTTGAATACAATGGCGAGAGGATCCCGGTGAATTAAGCAACTGGATAATTAAGCAGCTATGACTCTACAGCAGAATATAAAAAAATACAATTACGAGGGTAGTAAGTAGTGCCTTTATCTTAAATAACGTTTCTACTGTACCAACATTAATATTTTAATGTAGGTACGTGTGAGTCATCGCTGTCAGTCTAGCATGAATTTTATTAGAGTTACATACCAAACTTTGCCTACCGGCTGTATTTTAGAAAATTGTCATATCATCTGTGAATTCTTAAGAATCCAAGGACTGTGGACATCCGTCTATCAGATGTGAGTATCGTGATTCTTATCATGATCCTATTTTCTCTCGTATTCATTAGCCGACTAGCTTACATAGGTTTATTGATCTAATAATAATAAACTAATTAAGTAATCACACATTAAAGTCCAAAACTCCATACGAACGAAGTCGCGGTCACAGCTAGTTATCTTAATAAAGATCCATCTATAGTTAACTTCGGTCAATTCGCGATTTGTGCCTAATTTAATTTACATTTGTTTAAGATTTTGACATAACTGAAGCGAATTTTAAAAAGAAACTCGGAATTATTTTTTTATTTCCATACATTTTCAACTTATTCTCTAAGTAAGGTCAACAAAATCAGCGATTTATTTTCGCAACGATAAGGTCTTAAAAACAATTACAATAGCTTAGTAACGTCATTATAGCCGTAAAGTGACGCATTCAATGCGCTATAAACCTAACCGATGTACGGTTAGCAAAAAATGGTTACGCTAAATTATAATAGGTGAAACTCTTTCTTCAGACATGGTACCATGAATGACTATACTTGGATAATTATTGGTTTATCAATAACACAACTGTTATAGTCAATTTTCTGAAATAAAAAATAGTGTAATTAATATTACACCGACACCAGCCCTTTCTCGTTCACTGCTTGTTCACTGGTTATGGGCCTGGCCATGCACATTACCTTTGTGCACGAGTGATATATTCCCTTAAAATATTACGTGCTTAGGAGGTACCTACGAGATGACCGATTTTATTACTGGCCTCTTTGAGTTTCGATATCTTCTGTTCTCATTCGAATTTCGTTATAAATTGAAAAATCGTGCTATTTTTGAATATGTGTTTCGTCGCGGCACCAACGCAAGTCGGACAGCTCACAATATCAATTGTATATAGGGGCCAAACACCACACACGATCGCACCGTGCGTCGATGGTTTGAACGCTTCCGTTCTGGAAATTTCGATCTTAAGGATCAGCCTCACGGACGACTTACGACCCAGGCTAATAACGATGAATTAAAGGCTATAGTGGAAGAAGATCCATCTCAAAGTACAGCTGAGTTATCAGCAGGGTTTGATGTTAGTGATAAAACAATGTTGGTTCATCTACATCAAATCGGCAAAATAAAGAAGCTGGAAATGTGGGCACTTTATGAATTGAACGAACGTCAGCGACAACAACGCGTCGAAGCGGGCACTATTGAACCGTCACAAAAACCAAGGAATTTTGAATCGCATCGTAATTTGACTTGATGCTACAGAGAAATGGATCCTGTACGATAACCGCAAACTTTCGTATCAGTGGCTGGATCTAGGAGTTGCAGCCTAACAATGTCCAAAATGCAAGATAACTAAGAAAACGCTACTGGTATCAATTTGGTGGTCCTGTGCTGGTATTGTCCACTACAGTTTCTTGCGAGCCGGCCAAACGATTGATGCAGATGTGTACTGTACCTAAGCAACCATGTTCGGTCAATCGCTCACCTTCACTTCTTCTTCATGACCCCTTACCCTTCTCATACGACAGTTTTAAAACTTCAAGAGTTGAACTTGGAGACTCGCCCTCATCCACCATACTCACCGGACCTTGCCCCGACAATTTTGACAAGGAAAAATATTTTTTCTGAAGTGGCTGTGATTAGGGCTTTTGAAGAATCCATTGATACCCGTTCACGAGACTTTTTTACAGGAGCGGCTTCAGTCAACTGCCCGTGAGGTGGCGAAAGTGTGTAGATAATATGGGCCAATATTTCGATTAACATAATAAATATTTTTATAACACAAAAAAATTCAGTTGCTCTCATACAAATCGGTCATTTCATAGGTAAGCACCTAATAAAACTACACGACCTCAAAATGGCCGGCCTTGGAATAGCACCAACTCATCTCATGCCGTGGGTGTCGTGAAAGGCGACTAAGGGATGTCAAAGCCACCACAAGCCCAGAGAAACTGCACCACAACTAAAAGTCCGAGTTCGCTAACCAGCGTTCCGTTTTCAAGACTTCAGGAAATTTTCATTTTTTTTTTCGGAATAGCTAAATTCTTGTGGCCCTAGTGGCCTTTCAAGGGTCACCGGTCGTGTCTAAATTTTCATTTAATAAAACCCTTGCAATGACGCTGCTGTCGGTGCCTTTGCGTATTGTTTACCTGGTCTATGCATTGCGCGGCACTAAATAGCAAGAGAACCCGAGTAACGCAAGCTCGTATATAGACCATTAAACACGCAAACATATTTATTGCACATAAATGTATGTTGTAACTACCTAAGGGTACATGTGAAACGAGTAAAATTGCCGGCTCTATCTTTCCATACTTACCATATATCAAGATTTTTTTGAAATCTTTAAAAAAAATGCGTATTTTTTATGCTTTAGACATTAAAAACTCGTCTTCATTCCTCGAGTTTCCGCCAAGAAGTCATAATTTTTTTTTTCAAACGTGTCAATGGTGTAATTAGCACATTAATCTGCAAATTGTCAAATTTTCTCCCTCAACAATTTCAAAGACTAAAATGTTATCCTGTCAATGTCTAGTCCCGTCAAAAAAAATTAGGAGTCGCCCAGTAAAGTGGATAGTAGGATTACTGAGGACAAAACAGGACTCCTTGGAAGCACACAACAACCGCAATCCTATGCTTTTATTTGATAATCACAACCATTACGCACAAAAAATACACTGAAGGTTAATAAACTATCACTATTAAACTACAATACATATTTTTTACAATTCATCAACCAATAACTTAATTTCACTTCTCCAGATTCTGCCAAAAAGTCATCTTTAACAAGATTTTTTTTATATACCTACTTATATATGGCAAGAACACAATTAGCATATTGTGCCAGTGTCAAGTTAAACAAGAAGTCATAAACATATTGACAGCATGCTCATACTCGTAATCTTTCAAAAAACGAATACGAATCTCTTCAGCCAGTTACCTACTTCATAGCCATTAGGTTTTTTTGGTCACAAGGTACACCTTTATGACAAGCTTAGTATCGATCGGAGCGTAAAGCTGAGTCACGGTATTTGATGGTGGTGTCGAGGGCTTCGAATACTATTATTAAAAGTAAGGGCTGTTAGGACACAGTGTTACACTGTGCACTCCTCAGTGTAATGCTGTGAAACTACGAAGTAAGTATCTAAAACATTGTTCAACCGAGCTATCTATCACATTCGTTGTTCTAACTGAAAGAATAGGTTTTTCGTACAAAGTTTTTTACAGTTAGCGCCACCTAGCAACCCATTAAATACGTTAATAATGACTTGCAAAGGAGTTTGTCTTTGGCCACCCATAGTAGGTACAGGGTATCATAGTTTGGAGGGCAGGGTCGATTTGAGAATACATACTAGTTATGTTATACAAGCACTGTAGGCTAAGACGCGTTACATTCTAATAGCGTTCTATGTTCACTGGCTCTCGAATTCTTGTATCGAATTCACGTGTATTTTTTTATTACGTAGTCTTATTACAAAGAAAGACAAGAGTTATTGAATAGAAGTCAGTAACAGTAGGTAACATTTTTAAATTAACATTATATTCGGAAATATAAATAAATGTTTTTTTTTCTTCATATATGGCAATGGTACAATTAGCACATTCTGCCAGTACCAAGTTTTTTTTTCGTAATAAACAATTTCAAAGTCTAAAACGTATCCTGTGAATGTGCAGTCCCGTCGAAGTAATTCAGGAGTCGCTTAGTAAAGCGGTACCTAGTAGGTTTTTGGGGACAGAATAGTACTTCTTGCAAGCACACGAAAAACGCAGTCCCACGCTTTTATTTGTTTATCACAAAAACCACGCTCGAAAAACACTGAAGTTTAGTAAACTATCACTATTAAACCACTAAACGCCTAATACACAATTTTTACAATAATCAAATAAAAACTCAACTTCTATCTTCTCGAGTTCCCGCCAAAAAATCCTAAACAATGGTTATTCATTTTGTTTTATCTAAAACTAAGTTTCTAGCTTGATTTTAAAGTAGTTTAAATTTTACAAAAAGTCAGGTGGGGCTGTGTCGGGGCATATAGCCGTTGGTTTAACATGAAACGTCTATGTCGGCGAGTCGATATCTCGCTGGTATCTTCACTCTTTATGTCCATTGGTACAGGTACAGCAGAGGTAGAGGTCCTCGCGGAGTCGGGGTCGTTCATTTGCTGCATTTCTTCACGGATTGTAACGAAATTTCGCAGAAAAATAGACTGGATCTATATCTCGGTTAAGTTCGAAAATGACACGAATTAGCAGTTTCAAAATTATAATGGTGCAAACATTTAAAAAAAGGCCCAACAAAATTTTCCATCTCTGCACTGTGGGCCCATGCCGCCCTTAAAAAATCGCTGAGCAATGTCGCGTTTGTTTCGTTTGAAAGAACAAAAAGTGATATAGTTCCACACCTTACTATAAATTGACAAGTTAGATTGGCAAGCGAAAATCGCTCTTATGTTTTATAAATGTCAAATTGAAACTCAATTTTGTAGTGCTAAACATTATCATTGGCGGACTATACTTATGGTACAAGGATACTCTGTAACCAGCCCTTTTAACATTCACTGCGGGACATGGGTCTCCGTAAGAACATTGTCTTGTGCATGGGGGATTTATGGCTTAAAACCACACTTGGGCCAAGCGAGTTGACGAGAAAATTCTTATAGAGGTGGTGTAGTCCCTCGGGGCCTGTGGTAGTCGCTCTGTGATCCCTTAGTCGCTTTTTCCGATACCCACGGGAAGAAATGGAATGGTACTATTCTAAAACCGCCGACATCACACAGTTTGTTTATATGTATGAAAATTCTTTCACTTATTGGAAGCGTAAACTAATGCGAATCGACATAGGCTATATTTGCGTTGACATCTGAGCAAACCCGGGGCGGGTAGGTAGTAGGTAAATAGGTTGGCACTCGAAAACTAAATAACTATCTACATATATAAATAAAAAAATGTAAACGTTCGTTTGTTCAAAATGTTAAATCTCCGAAAGTTCTTCACCGATTGCTTTGAAGTTTTGACACAACTTTGCATTCGAATACTCGCGTGTTTTTATATACCTATCACAGGGTAAAAAAATACTTTTTACCCAAAAACAGGGTAAGCGCCATCTGTTGGGCAGCTACAGCAACGCGTGGCCGGGCACAGCTAGTAAGTAATAATTACGTTCAAGAATAAAACTTTATAATCGTGTAAAATGCTAATTAAGTTGAGTTGGGGTACACTCGCCGACGTAAGTGATTATATTTATTTCGGAACCCTATACTACACCATTAGTCTATGTCTATCCACTACTGGATATAGGTCTATCCCAAGGCTCTACAAAGACGGACCTTAGTTTTTGAGTTCACTGGCTTTTTTTTTTTTTTTTTTTTTTCAGCCCTTGGACGTCCACTGCTGGACATAGGCCTCCCCCTGGCTTACACATGACAAATTATATAAAAAAGTTTAGTTATTTATACTTACTAAAATGGAGACCACATATCAGCAAACGCAATGTGGGATACCTAATTATTTCAGTTGTCTCCACTCGTGTCAGTGCGGACAACGGGATAACTTTGTCTCAATTCCCGTCACCAAACCACCACCACTCACAACCAACCAACCACTTCGACAAGTTCGACGGTAGTGGGTGAATGTGAAGAAGACCATGTGTGGTGGTGGTCCTTGAGAGAGGCCTATATTTGTCGACCGTTCGTTTGTTCGGGTATGGGTGTGTATTTGTCTTTCTGTGTCTTTCTAGACTCACGACACAGGGAATCCTAGTGTGGGCTATTGTGTGTGGCAGTGGACAGACACAGCCTGGTGGTATGGTATGGCATACTTGTTAAAAGTCTATGACGTTCTGTAATAAGTAGGTATCAACATATTTAAAAAACAAAACTGTTTCGTTTAATAGTCACATTTTATGAACAAATAGTTGTCTTGTTACCAAGTATATATGTATTAACTTGTGTCAATGAGTGTACCGTGGTTAAATATGCGTGTTATCTAATATAGACATTGTAAACGAATCTATGAATATACATTAATCTACCGCTCATTGTTTTAACTTATAAGTAGATATGTTAGACGATTTTCACTTTTAAGACTATGTATAGTAAGTTGTTGCTAAAGGAAATATTTTGGGGTCGAAAGGTTAATTTAAAATTTTACACACCTTGCGATTTTCAGAAAAATACGTATCTACCTATTTAAAAATTGTATTTCTTATTTTTTTTAGAATTTTTTTGTGCAGGATTGGACTCATGTATAGCAGTGTACAGTACTTAATATTTTTTATTATTGATGTTTAACCCAAACATAACATGTTCTACTGCAGTAGGGTTGCTTCGTAAAAATGAAACAATTTTCAGAATCGGTCCAGTAGGAATTTAGCATTTACATAAAAAAAAAGAACAAAAAACTACTCGGTCTGTCTTTATAATATTAGAATACATTTTTATCGAAACATAATCGGTCCAGTAGTTTATGAGTTTAGCACTTACATAAAAAAAAATGGACCGGCGACTCTTGAAAGGCCACTAGGGCCACAAGAATTTAGACATTCCGAAAAAAAAAATCTTACATAAAAAAAGACAAATAAAATACTACTCAGTCTTTCTTTACAATATTAGTATACATTTTTATTGAAATATTAACATGTTTTAAAAAATGACAATGTAAAATTATGGCTTTGGTTAGGTTTTAATATATTTTTTCAATCATTGGCACCTTCTGGACAAATCCCGGAATCTATGGATAATCAACGAGCAACGAGTTGGACCAACCGAGATTGCAAATTAATTTGCATTCGGGAACGAAATACTGCAGACTTAGGTCCGGATAAATAGACCATTCCTAGTCTTAGAAATGGTCACAGTTGTGATTTAAAGCACCTTATGTACTTAATCCGCATTGAGGTTATAACGGAATGAATAGGATTGGTTTACAACATTGTATTTGCAGTTGACACAAGCTGCAAACGAGTTTGTATTTCTTCGATTAATGGGCGGTTCTACATGGGGTTGTGAGATTATTAAAATACATATATAAAATAGATACGTAATTGCTTCGAAAACAAAACGCATCACTTCGGTCCTGTCGTTTTTTTAACCCTATAATCTCCTTAAAAGCTAAGGAATATATTTTAAAAGCTTAACTTTAATTGATGGCAGATAGCCATCGGACGATGAGTTAACTATTTTTAATGAATATTCAAGTGGGCAAGCCTTAGCGAGCTTTTTTAAAAAGAAAACCTTTTAATTGTTCCTTTAGAGTGGCGTAAGGGCCATAAAAAGTTAAAACCTTAGGCTCTTATTGAAAAAAGGAATACTGTCTATTGGTAAGACGCTGATCATAATAGTCTTTTCACACTTATACGATTTTGTTGTACCTACTAGTAAAGTTGAAGATGTGTAGTTTATAAGAGAAACATAAATAAATAATCTTTAATAACGACAGCAGTCCTAACAAAGGTGTTTAATTTTACATCATTTTTTCGTGTAATAAAAAGTAAATAGGTTTTTTTCTTATCATATATGGCAATGGTGAAATTAACACATTCTGCCAGTGTCAAGTTTTCTTCGTACCTAATTAAATAAACAATTTCAAAGTCCTAAACGTGTCATGTCAATGTCTAGTTCCGTAGCAATAAGTCAGGAGGCGCTCAGTAAAGTGATAGTAGGTTCACTGAGGACAGAAGAGGATTCCTTGGAAGCACACGAATAACGCAGTCCTATGCTTCTATTTGATTACACAAACATTACGCACAAAAAATACTTTGAAGTTTAATAAACTATCACTATTAAACCACAAAACGCGCAATACACAGTTTTTTATATTAATCAAACAAAAACTCAACTTCACTTCTTGAGTTCCCCCCAAAAAGTCCTAAATAGGTATTACAGGTAGCGTGTGATACAATTTGAATTTAGAATGGAAGCCATTTTATACGTCACTTCATACACATTCACACAATACCTATATTATGTATTTAACCGGCTTCATATTGGATATTTCAGAATTTTCAGACGACCGACAAATAATATGTAGGTTGGCCCCCTTTATGGCAGCCACACATGATCAGTTAATCCTGCCAGTGTCAGTATGTAGTATCATATACATAGTGTGAAAACATACATATATATTACAATATATACATAGTGAAGTATAGTATGAATACATATGGTACATAGTATGAAAACTGACCCTCTTAATACTACACACTGTCAGTTTAAACTGTTTAGACAAAACTGACAATTTTAACGTATCGTGTGTGGCGGCCATTAATCAAAATGTAGTGTTTTCTAAATTTGAATATTGTGATCTATGCAATATATTTTTACCTTACCCTAATAATATGTCTGTATTCTCAATTGCAGTACGACGAGAGCCTCCACGGCGGGGGCTACATGGAGGGCGGCGCAATGTACCACGAGCACAGGCTGACACACCCGCACCTGCCGCCGGTGCACTATCCGCCGCCCGCTGCGCCGGCGCACGCGCTGCCCGGCGAGCCGCTCATCCACAAGCGCGACAAGGACGCGATATACGGGTGAGTGGTAACGTGACAATTGATTACCATAACCAGCCCTTTCAGTATCCACTGCTGGAGACGGGCTTCCTCATGCACATTGCCTTGTGATATATGGCCTGAAATATCACGCTGGCCAAGCGGGGTCGTGAGTCCATTCTTTTAAGGGTGATATAGTTCCCACGGTTAAGATACTTGACTACTACTCAGGGTCGGACTGGCCATGTAGTCGAGGTGGCGTTTGCCAGCCGGACCCCACCCTGCGCGGGGCCCCCCACGGGCATGGCTTGCGGGGCTTGCCGCAAGCCAGGCGGTAGGTAGGACAGGAGGCCCGCGCAGGCTAGGTCCCAGCTCCTGCAACCTAAATGTAAACTAGATCAGATAGTTCGTTCATACAATTAGAGAGAAATGAAATAGATATTTTCCGATACTATCCCATCTACCATTATCCCGTCTCGGGCCCCGGGCGGAGCCACCCGGGCCCTTCCGGCCCAGTCCGACCCTGCTTCTACTGATTAGGTACTAGCACAGTAAAAGCTCCTGGTCGAGAGCGTGTATTGCATTGTCCGATGCAGATTCAGATTCTTTAATTGTCAGAGTACGGGTTACAATAGATCACAGATATAGATATCTGTCGTATATACATAACGCATATCTGTCCGTCGCTGCGTGCCTGCAGTTGGCACTAAGCCCCTACTTCTTCCGCTGTTCGTTCAGTTCGTTCCGAGCCGCGTCGCTAGCAAGTCGTTGTTACAAAACACAAAAATGTCCAATTGCGCCATAAATTAATTATAAAAATTCATTAAAGGTGGTGAACCGAGTTTCGTTTCATCGGTGAGTAATTTTCCTTCACTAAAATCCTGATTAATCCCATTAATCGTGACGTGACATGCTTGGTTTCCAAGCAATTTCTAGAACTTGCGTGGTCTATGTACGTCCATGGAATAGATGTTATAATTAGTTCAATCTATACATACTCTGCTTCAACGACGGCTTGTAAATTCTCATATTATACAATCATACAATAATTGACAAATAAATGTGATAGGTACTTGCCCCTATATACATAACTATGGTCGCTACAAAGTCACAACCACATACAATGTATACATTACAAAGGATTAATTAAGTCTATGATGTCAAATGTCTATATAATTATAACAAGTAACATTATCAATCAATAGATAATAAATGTCAAATATATTCCAATTAATGTCAATGGATAAAATTATGTAAAGTCAAATGTTTATAATAGTCAATGTTCTTTATGAATACCTACTCGAATTTATAAATGAATGTGAAAAGACAAAATTGTAGAAGAGAGTAAATGTCAAAATCATTATTAATTATAATTGATTATTATTTACTAATTATTATTGTAAACAACTGTCTTCCGGGAGTTTTTGCAAGTGGCTGCAACTGAATATCAACGTTGCACTTTTTACTGTAGCATGTTCCAAGTCTTGGCCCTTTTAAGGGGTTACAATGAGTAGTGATCTGTATATTGTTTATGAATTGTCTATAGTATGGCCTTCCGCACCCTTCCTTTGCTGTATTGAGACATGACACGATGGCATGTAATAAAAGATTGACAGAAAGGTCTGGGACATAATTTCACTGTGTATACCTAATAGAGTAGTCCTACTTATATCAAGAGACAACACACCGCACCCTCAATGGAATGGAGTGGACACTGAAAGGGCTGGTTGCATTGCATTGGTTGCAACTTTTACCTAATACTGCATAAAAACTTGGAGTAATCACACGGAATATGAAAGAGCAGAAGGGACAATTTAATTTGTGTACTTTAATAGCGCCCTGCGTTTCGCATGTTTGCGTGGAGTGGATGCAAGGCGGTTGCGTGAAGTTCAGTGGAGTCTTCCCTATTTTTAAATGATGATGTCTCTTTCTACATGTCAAAGGGAGTGATTAAATTGCGTTTTCTTGCGTATTGTGTGTTCTCTACCACCGGGCGCGAACTCTCACAGACACAGCAGTGTCACTGATAATCATTTACCTTCAGGTGTATATGGGCATCAGTTACATAAAGTACGTACATCCACTACTATTGACTTAATAGCCCGTAGAAAGTCTATTAAGGTAGAAAATTGAATTGAAAGGAATAATTTAATACAAATGTGAATTACATCAAATTAAGCTGAATTAGAACTTGAAAGTGAACCGTTATACGTATGTCGACGACGATACAAAGCTGCACAGTATTTTGCAGGGTGATTTAAGCGGACATTTACTCACGGGGAATGATCATTCAGTCTTGAACGGTGGCAGTCTAGGATTCACATTTGTGAGGTGTTGAATACCAGCATGTTTCTTCTCGAATACACATCAAATATCATTTCAATTTCAAATATCAGTAATAAAACGGTGTCGAAAGACTGATGTACGAGAGAATTTAAAAAAAATGGGGCGTAGTGCAAATTATACGAGCATTGGTCAGCGTGGCGTTTTAATGTAAATGACTCTTTATTCAATATTTTATAAAATAAAAGCAGACTCTTACTGACTGATGAACTGAAGATGAACTCTCAGTTGCTAAAAACTGTTAACTACTTATATATTTTTAACCAATAGCCGAAAGCATTCAATGATATCACTGGTTTAGAATTTGGTGTTTTTTTCCTTATATTTTTCTACCACAAATTCTTTCATTGTTAAATCTTAGGAGATTTAAAGATTACGGCATAATGGCGCGACCTTTGCCACTTAAGCGGCCATTTACCACAACCTCACGGTTATCAGATCAAAACTTGTCAAAGAGAGTTGAAGGAGCTTCTGTTGAGGCGTGGTCAAATTGTCAGCGGGGAATATAACGTGGCTAAAGACGAAAAGCTCCATGTTAGAACTTAGCTATAACATGGGGTTCTTCCATAAAGCCATAAATGAAATTCTGCAAAATCCGCAATACGCTTCATCCAGGCATTTCATTCATCCGCAATTCTGTGACGGGGGGGTTACTGAGTGTACTGAGTATTACTACGTGCGGTCTTCATGACTCACAAGTTGTTGAATGAACTGCCTTTCTGCGGCTTTCCCACTAAGTTACGACATGGGTCTCTTGAAAACAACTGCAAATAAGATTCTGCAACGTCGGCGCGCACCTGCTGTACCCCTTATGTTGCAGGTGTCCATGGACGACGTTGGCCACTTATCATCCGATAATCCGCCTGCTCGTCTACTGTCTATAAAAAAAAGTAAAAGAGTGAAATTGAGAACAATAGATTTAGTAAAACACAAAACAAAGAGTTATCTTTCAACAAAGTAAAGTAAAAGATTATTATTAACCATTACGGTGGCGTTGGGATTTTTGCATCCCGCAAACAATAGACAAACAATAAAGGTCAAAGGACGTTTCTTGAATGGTTAACAGAATTACACAAAAAAATGATTTAAGGCCTAATAACAGCTACAGTTAGGGTTGGAGGACGATATTGCATCACATAATTGCTTTGCAAGTCCAACCCCACTCTCACGGGAGACTGGACTCTCACGGAGAACGAATGAGAATTATCGGGACTCATCTCTGATCTCACCCTCTGTCCCTTCTCTGTTTCCATTACCCCTCGTATTGTCTATTCTGTATCTGCATCTGCATTCTGCATCTACTCTGTAAGTTTGTCATTAATGCAGCACCAAATATCAGTGCTCCATACGACTCCGAAGTCATTTTTATCTATAATTCCGTTTGGAGAAAAGTAGCACGTATCTAAACGATAAAGTCCAGAAATTTCCTTTTCTTGGACCTGTGTCTTAAATCTCTTAAAGTACCTAGTCATTGCTTCTGTTTATATTTTGGTGACCGAGTCAAGGTCTAATATCATAATTAATAAGGTAAAACGCTTCTCTGTCAATTAGACAATAACTTGTGCGTATTCCGACCCGAGGGAGCTGTTAAGTTGCAAAGGTCAAGCGACTCATATTTTATCCTCACTGCACTTTTTACTGCGGTTAACTTTGAAGTAACATATTGCAATTAAAAAGCAATTTATAGGTCTCTGTGTACGTTGCGTTAGTTTTATAAAGTGATGGGGAGTTTTTACTCATCTTCCTTGTTTATGCATAGGAAGTATCTATAGGTGTTATTAAGGATAGAAAAACCTTCGATTAGTGTGAATGATTGGCTCGCGTGAAATGGACAAATGTAATTAAAGATAACATGGGGTACCTACAACGACGATAGTAAGATAATAATTATCCTAATGGCGGTGCACCTTTATTAATTAGATGTCTGTAATTCCATTCTTATAATTTACAGTTATTTAATCAACTTAGATTAGAATGTTTAGGTCAGAAGTCAGTTATCATTTTAAGAGTCTTGTTTTAAAATATTCTATACTCTTTCTGCCTATCATTGTGTAATAAAAATAGGTCCAATTTGACTAACCGACAAGAACTACCCAGAACACTTGAAAAGTGAAAGAATTTCACATGGTCCAGTAATTTTTGAAGTTGACCTCTTACAATATAAGTTCATCGCTTAAATAGTTCACCTTATTTATATAAACTTCATTGCATAAGTAATTGTAGAAATGGCGGACTTAATGCCATGTGGAATTTTCTGCCAATCAACTAACAGATCAAACAGAAATAGGGACGCGGGTGCAATCATATTCATGCTACTAATCAATAGTCCACGTTACTAAGTTCACCTTCATACTAACTTCAAGTGGAAAAACAAACATAGACTCTTTTTATGATACTGCCCTTAGAAAAAAGGCAAAAATTTTGACGATATTAGAAAAAAAGGCAATGCCTTTTGACGATATTAGAAAAAAGCAAAAATTTTGACGATATTAGAAAAAAGGCAATGCATTTTGACGACATTAGAAAAAAAGAAAGCAAAAAGTTTGGTAACATTTTCTTTAATTTAAAATCCCTTTGTTATTTTGAATTTCCGAATACTTATAATGTTACTTATGCTTTCGTTACAAATGTTACTAAAGCCCTTTTGCTTAAGAGGGCAGTATATATGGGCAGAGGTCTGAAGTGAAAGAGAGTTAGAATTATTAAGATCAGGGAGAATGCTTTAGGTAGTACTCCCGACAACGATAAACGTTGTCTTTTATAAATTAGGATGGATATTCTTAAATCTAAAATGTCGTAACTTTAGATTTAATGGACATAATAATTTTGTGGATCACACTCAGACGATATCTATTGCCACATTATCCGCTGATAAAGAAACCCCACATCTCTTTGTAGTTATGACAAAATTATAAAGCGCAGATGATATCAGCGTCACGTCTGCGCAATCTGCCATCTAATCTCTGTCTTCCATACAAGATCTCAGTCACTCAATTAATGTTTTTTTAATTCTCAATTGAAAGGGGTAAGAGTCTTTAAAGACAATAAATAGATGGCGTAATATATTGAATAGTGTTAAAGATAAGTTTTTATTACGTATTTCGACATCTAAGTATTAATTTTCCTTCAAGTTAGCTTCAAATTTGTCTTGTATCTAAATTTTATAACAAAAATAAGACGCGTTTGGATAAACTGTCCAAAATTTACTGAATCTTGAAAGTATTTCCTAAAATGTTTTCCACAATAGGACACAGGAAAAAATATGATTTAAGTGACAGACTAAAGTTAAAATCAAAAATTGTGAGATGGGAAACATGGTAGGTACGGAGATGCAAACTAAAATGTTATACTTACTATATATAGGCATTACTACTTCAATACTATTTGTACAAGTCTTATTGCACCAGCTACGATTAGTCATTTAATAAAATAAATAAAAATATTCTGATGTCATGTCCCCAGGCACCCCCTCTTCCCCCTGCTGGCGCTAATCTTTGAGAAGTGCGAGCTGGCGACGTGCACCCCACGTGACCCCGGAGTAGCGGGGGGAGACGTATGCTCCTCAGAGTCCTTCAACGAGGACATCGCTGTCTTCAGTAAACAGGTGAGCTGGGATTGCTGGGAACGCTAGTGTTAAAAATGACTCCACTAAACAAACAGTTTTTATATTAACCTGTAACTTATGTTAATGGTAATAATAATGACATATTTCTAGTTAGGAACAATGGGTATTTTTGAACAATGGGTAGGTTATAAAGCTAGGTTTAAGTACAGAAAGGTCTTTAAAACTGTATTATTAAAAATTCCAGTTTTTTCTTAACTGGACTTTTAAGTTTAAAAAAACTTAAGTGTTTTTAAGTTTATCTGTAGGAGACTTATTTTAGGTACGTCTAGATAGGTAGGTAAGTGATTATTATTATTCATATATAAAGATATAAAACATTAAAAGTAGATGGTAAGACTTGCCTTCCGACTTCATTTTAGTCTCTCTTACGATAATATAATTTTCGATGGTATCGCTAAAAAGCAGAATCGAAACGCCCAAAACGTCCGCCGTAATAAAAATACACGCATTCCCAATTTCCATACCATTCACAGAGCCCATTCTGAAGCATCCGACGAAAATTACTCGCCGAACGGAATACTGGCTGAATAACTCCGTACCCAACGCACCTGCTTCCAGAATTTAAAAAAATAACGCTCCAACACATTGGCATAATAAAATGTCGCATACAAAATGGCGGGTCGTAAATCATTGCCGCCAATTCCTTTTAATAAACTTTAAAGTGTTATTAGTAAGGGTAAATCTGGTCAAATCTGATTGTGAACGCGTCTGTAACAATTCGATTTGTTTACGCATTTAAAAATATGCTATTCGTTCAACAGTTTGAATTGTACGCAAATTTTAGTATTGAGTAAATTAACTTGTTATCAAACGATTATAATCAATTTGTGATGCTTTTGTTTTAATTTCGTGACGCAAGGACGTGGTGTAGTAATAAAAAGATAATCAGAAAAACTACGAAAATATTGAAGTGACATTGGCTGAATATTCATATCTAACGATTGCCAATAGAGAAGTCACGTATTTATTTATTTTACAACAAAGTTTTTAGTACAATCAATATCTTTAATATTTTGAATAATATCTGAGTTTTTTTTATCGAAGTAATATTTACAAGTTCAAAGTAACATCTCTTTCAAAAACTCGTGACTGATTCAATCGTGGATTTCATGCAACATCTTTGTAAGGTTAAACAAAAAACTTTCCAAAAACAACCATAATGTTCAAAGTCCGGTTCAGCAAAAAGTGTCCCTTGAACGAAAACTTCGTGCCCATCTTCTTGGAAGGTCAATTGAAAAATAAAACAAAAATAGACACTAACGACATGACATTACAAAAGCAATATTTTGGATAATGTATATTGTAGAAAGTGTTTTCCAACGGCCCATTAACATGTATTTTATTTATTATTGTGTTCCCTGTAATAACATGACGGAGCAAATCGACAAGTAACACCTATTATTTGAACAACAAAAACCTCATAAATAGAGCCATTTTGTAGCAATTCGGCTCTAAAACAGGTAATCTGGACACAAACCCGACAATCAAGGGCCGTGTAATTTCATAAATTTATAATACCGCAATTTCTTTGTGGGTTTTTCTTTTTTATAATAGGCACAATATAGGCGTTGACATGTTGTGGTGGAATGCAATTTTAAAAAATAACACTCGACGTCTTCACTGTCAGTAAAAAGGTTTTATATCAATTTCGCCGCCGGAAATGACTTTGTATTGGCGTTCGGCTGTATTAAATTTCACTTTTTAACCGTCACAATATTATTGAATTGTTATCAGTCAAAGACTTCATTGTATGGTAATTATTTGAAGTAAATTGTATTTATAGCTGTAATATTGTAAACAGTCGTGACCTTTGCGCTCCGTCTTGAGATAACCACGATATAACTTGTCAGTGTCAGGGAACTGACCACTCTACTATTATTTATGTACTTCTACATTGACTTAGGTTTGGTGACATAATATGAACTCGTAGTTTTACGTGTCATCTTGTCATAATAAATTACGAAATCACAATGCTGTTGACACGTTACTGATAGTGTTATAAACGTATTATCGTCCACCGATTACTGTTGTAAAAAGTAACAATTTATCATGTTTTTAGACACGTAACGCGTACAAACTACTAATCGCGGGTTTTAATTACTCCAATAAAACGTTTATCGGTAGCGGTGGCATGTGAAATCACCACAAAAAGAGATAAAATTCGGATCTCTCGCTCTAACACTCTATGTGACGTCCATAACTCATCGCCACACGAAATAAATCATAAACGGGTTAAAGTGTTTATTTTGAACGTACTTAATATGTTATAAATTTATTTAAGTGGCAAGCGGTGCGATTGTGGTGTGTGTGATTGATATAGTGCTCTCTGTGCCGAGTGATCGGTTCAGCTGCGATATTGTCATCGATACGCGGTTGCCACGGCGCATCACTAGTGTAGTGAATAGTGATGCGATCGAGTGACCGCTCGTTCAAGAATTCGAGTACATTGACACGCGAATCGCTATAAATTAGCCCGCTCTTTTTGTTGTCATTAATACTCTTTCACACATTCTAGTTCGCAACTGCCATTTTTTATGAAGTATTTGTATAACTGTATGACAACTTCAGGTTTTTTCATAGAGGGAACACTTAACCTCACAGTTGCATGTGTGTTAATTTATAGCACGCTAAAAGACGAATTGCAACATCGCTCCATAAATTATTAGATTGATTAACACGATATATTATTGAAGCCGGCTTATAATAAGAAGTAATTAACGTGTAAATTGCTGGAATGTTAATTGACAATGTTGGGTGAAATGAAATGATAATATCGATGCAAGAGTTGACTTTCAATGTTTACTGAATAGTTCAGTCGCCATGTTGAAGTAAGATCACGTACGCTATCGTACTAATGACCTAAAACGTTTATTAATGATAGTACTCACATTGGAATATTGTGTTTGATACTAGTAAATTGATACAACAAAGTATTTTTAACACATCTCGACTGTGAGAATGTATGTAGCAAGTGTCAATCGCGGGACTACTATTGAACACAAAAAATAATCCGTGCAGATGGGAGCAAACAAACACGTTGTGGGTACCTACACATTACCAGTTACAAACGGAATGTGCGATGGGAAGATTTTTTTATTACATAATATATTATTGTATTCACTGTTCCGTTTGAATAAATATCGAATAATTAGAACCAGTAAGTTAGAAAATAAGTCGTCTCAACATAAAAGTGGATTTATAATTGCATAGTACGAGTAGCGCCATGAAAAAACTCTAGTCAGCCGGTCGAATGAACGCACGCATCGACAATGAATTTGCAGATATCGCATGATTTACATCGTTATAAACTTGATTGAAATCTATTGTGCAGCGATACAATTTCTTAGACGCGCACTGCTTGTGAAGATTTCTTCTAGTCCATTAATAGCATTAGAAGTTATATTGGATAAGTTAATTGTGAAGAATATGTTTATAATAGTTTTATTTGTCTCTTGCCAATGTTTTCAACATGATTTGTCGCAATAGTTGTTCTTCCTCATCATAAAATCGCGAACTATATTTTATTACTCATATTAAGGTTCAATAATATGAGGGAGTCTAATAAAGTGGTCAGTGATCGACGATTTCATACAGATCTATTTTTTTTTCCAGCCTGGCTGATCTCATGTTAATGACCGAAATTCTTCCTGCTCGTTGCGCGTGCTTTAGTCTTTATGTTTTATCTACTAGACTAGATTTGTATTTTGATTAATATCTTATGATTGTTTTGCTTTTACTCATTTTCGTATTTTGGGTACATATCACCTGGCAGCAAAAGGATTTAGGTTTTCTTGTACGTAGCTATTAATTTAATCAGTCTATATTCTTGGTTTTCAGTTATCTAAACTTAAAATGAACAAATATTGCAGTTTGTTAACCAATTTTAATTTTATCTTTGTTATCATATTACACGTGGTTATCAATGAATGCAAAAATAAAGTATTCTCCAAAAAGGAGGAAAATAATGCAAACACCATTGTAATCCTATGAGTCACATTACGAATATCTCTTCACGCGAAATATCCACGTTCTATCTGCGATAGCGGTAAAAAGATGTGGATTTACAATAACAAACCGGTGACAAAAAACGACAACTGACAATCGGCCATAGACACTGCTCTTTTGCTGCGTTTTATGTGGATGCCTCAAAAGCATTTGACATTGTACAGTTGTTTACATCTGTCCACGTTTCGTTTAACATATAATTGTCAATTGTCACGGGATTTGGACGCACAATTAACCTCTTTGTCGCCATGATCCAATTCAGCGTTTCGCGCCGAAATAAAATAAATAATGGCGGATCGATCTCGGGATGTTTCGCGCAGCTGCGCCAGCGCACCGCGCGCTATATTCATTAGCCGCGCGCGCTAGAGTGGAACGGCGATACGATACGTTTTTTGTCTCTCACTCGCACGCAGCACTAGCATTTTTTTTTCGACAACGTATCGGCGATTTCGTTTTATCGTCCCCATCGAGCGGTTTTTGCCGTTCAGAATTCCTTACGCATCTTGTTTCGTGTTCGTTTGCCGATGAATAAAAATTGTACTCTTGGTTTCTTTTTAAAATTTATTCTGTGAAAAATAAAAAATAAGAAAAAAAAAAAATTTAATCCAATTGCAGAGTACGATTAAATCGAAAATATTATCTTTTAATCGGAAAGCCAAATAAGGAACACTGATTCTAAGAACTTCAACATTGACTTAAGTTATGCCATAATGGTGTACCACTCATTGTCTAATACCGAACCATATTTGTTTGATACTTCTAAGTAACAACTTTTGCTCTATAAAGCATTTATTCTCTTTCATAGGGTACTAAGTGAAGCTGTCTATTGAATAACTCGACCAAATCTGTTCAGGTAATTAATATAATTAATATTAGAACTCTCTAACCGTATATTCGTGATGCTGCATTTTTTATTGGTTGAATAAAGAAATGGAGTATTATTGATTGGATAATCACACGAACAGTCGCGTACGTATTATATTTCTGCAATTTGTCTCAAACAGTAAATGTCAATCCGTTCAGTCGATGGGTAAATTACAGATATGTCATTAATTGCTATGTCGCCTATGCAAGGTTACCTCTGTTGTAAAAAAATATTCCCTGCTGTGTCAAAATTAGTTTTGTATTGTATAAGGGATTTCATTCTAACCTTTGCTTACTGACTCTTGGTTTCACCATGCAATAGCGTGCGCCACTCAATTAGTATTTGACACACCGACCAACTCACGTTGCGTTTTTGTCCGCTTAAACGGCATGCCGATGAACTAAACATTACGCTCTTTCATCGCTTGTTCACGGTGCCAGTGTACCTACAACATAGATAATTATAATATTAGCAATATTCTCCACTTAAACTGCGGTTACGACGCCGCTAATTAAACTGTAATTACAAAATCGGTGTAACCGAACGAAATCATTGAAAATTTCGAACGCGGATTGCGAAGGGTCGTACGAAATTCAAATTAGGTTTGATTTGAATGCGCCAATAGTGGCGCCCTTCAATCTGATTGGCCAGAGTTTTGGATGTGTTCAGTTGAGGGTGTTCTTATTTACTTTTTAAAATAAATGTAGAGATATATTTTTTTAGATATTTCTCCGTTATAAATATAAAATGTCACACGAAGCAAACAATTAGCAGTCCGTTTTTGGCAGAACGGGCTGTCGCCGCGATCCGGAGTGTCCGTAAAAAGCGAAGAGGACTTCGCCGCCGCTAGTGGTATGGCGGTTTTTGCCCTTGCATCAGAAAACTCGTGATAAAAATGAACACCAAATGAGTATTAATTCGCACCGGTTAATAATGACATAAATACACTAGGTGCGCGCCAGAGGAAAACAGGATGATGCCAGAATTTAAATTTTATTCATTACTTTATTTATCTAAGGTGTGTATTATATCCACCAATTCGCCCTGACTCAGCGTAGTGGACTATGATACTAAATGCCCTCCGGGCGACCTGTGCAAGTGGAGACTTGTACACTGCAGTGGACTTTATAGATTGTTTCGCAACGAGATGTCACGCCTACTGCGGAATTGTGCTATGCCAGTCCATGTAGGTACAGCTTTTTGAAATAATGGAAATTGAAGTTGAACCTCTTTATTATAGAAAGAACGTTCCAGACAAGCGGACAGTCCACCTGGTGGTAAGTGGATACTGTTGTCTATGGAAATCCGCGGTACACGCCAACATCAGTCCAGAATGACAAACGCAGGCACGCCCTCGGATCGGATCACCGCCTATCTTTGGAGATCTAGAAAGGCATTTGGAGAAAGGGTTTTGATAGGATAGTATGGGATGGTAACGGATTCTGGCATATCTCACTCGCTACCGAAACACGTAGGAATATAAATAACGTAGAAATAGGATAAAGTGGGAAATGCAATTCATTTCATTCATTTAGTCTTCCGTGAGAGACGGGTAACTTGGTCCGTTGATGTGCTGTGGGATTGCAGCGTACAACCACCCCCGCCCCCCACTCTTAGCCACAAACCGATAATAAGGTCCCACTGTTCAGAGTAGGTACGTAATAAAAGTTAGAGCTTATTTCTGTGTCACATTTAGTTCAATGTCGAGTTTTGTGGGTAAATGTAATTAATTAAAATTAATTCTATTTATTGTTTCCGTATTTTATAACCATTATAAATTGATTCGCTGGTCGTTTATCTGTTGCAATTTCTTAATTTTAAATATATTGGCCAAGGTTTTTTTACAATGTAAACAGGTAGAGCGCTTTGGAGAGTAGATAGGGTAAGGTTGCTCAAGTCGTACCCCCTAAGGGAAAATTACTGTAATTTTTAAGGTAATTTAAATTAAACAAAATTTGTTGCGTCCTCTGGAGCTTTATTTATTAAGCTATTAACCCGCTTTCATAAACCTACAAAAATCTTTTATGAAAATAGTCATTTGAACGTCTTTCGAAAAAGTACCTTCGGTACGATTTAGGCACCCGGTTGCCTAAATCGTACCTCCTATAGCCTAAGTCGTACTTAGAATAAGGCGTTAGCGACGACATCATAAATTTATAGAAGAACATAAGAAGTCATAATAACAATTAAAAACTACAAACACATATTTTCTTAGGAGATCAAGTCACATTTTTCTTCTCTAAGGAATCATCACAGTCTTCAAAGTTAAAATTATTTGTAAATTATACCTACATACGAAACAAAATATAAATTCTTAAGAAATAATTATTTGGCATACCATATAGAAAATCAATTGGTTTGAACACAGATATCACAAATATATTCGTTTATCTTTCTTTCCACGCCAGCACATAGGTCATGTACCCAACCCTTACATTTAATACACTGGATCATGTTTTCTTCACGATCTTCATTACATAGTTGGCATAACCAAGTTTCTTTGTCTTTTGTTTTTTTATCTTTGTTACATTTTTTAACTATCTTTCTTTTTTTTATAGTTTTCTGCATCCCTTTTTCTATTCTAACTTGTTTTAAGTCCAGTATAGGTTTCTTCCTTTTATTTGCCTTTTCTTTGGCTTCTATTTCATGTTTATAGGGAGTTGAGGTTAATTCTATTGTTGCCTCAGTCCCATTCTTCATTTTCTTGATAACTGTTGTTATACAAGGGACAGGAGATAAAGTGTTCAAGTAAGACTTTATTTGTTGACTATTAATATCATCAACTGTTGCAATATTGTGTTCAGGTGCAGATTCTTGAGATATTGTTGAAGGTCCGGGTGGGACATTGAGTGGTGTTGCAATCCTAGGTGGCGTTGCCATTTTTGGTGGCGTCACGACTCTGGGTGGCAATGCAACTCTGGCCGGTGACAATGTAATTCTGGGTCGCGCTGTTGCTTCAGTTGCATCAGCGGATTCTTGGTCTGATTGTTCAATAATATGTACAGAAGCTACAAAATCCTCTTCTTTGATGACATTTCTATCACATGGCCATAAGCCTGTTGCTCTAAACCCATTTAGTGATATGTCCATACGAACCGATCTAGGGTATGCATTACCAAGAAGTTCTGCAATGTTAGCCTGTTTTATAACACTGCCAGGATTTGAGCGTAGCCAAGAAAATGCCGCTTCATTGTAGTTGTTTTTTAGTGATTTAAAGAATGATATGTCTAATGGCTGTAGTCGATGTGTTGTGTGAGCAGGAAATGATAACATGATTATACCGTAATCACGAGCCAGCTGAATAGCTTCTAAATTTTTGGTATGTGTGCTATGACCATCCAGTAAAAGTAACATTTGTTTTTGGTTGCTTTTTTCTAATTTAGTATATTTTATAAAATGTTCTAGCCATTGGACAAATAGTTCCGATGTTATCCATCCATTTTTCGAGCATCCAAATGCTGTGTTTGGCGGAGCTCCTTTTTTTAATATGTCATTCATTCTGCTGCGCTTAAATATCAACATAGGTGGAATGAATTCGCCTGCTGCATTCATCGCACATATACCTGTCGTAGTTAGACCCCTTTCTCCGCTTGTGATTGCACCCACTTGGTGTTTGCCTTTTTGAGCAATGACTTTGGAAGGTTTGTGGACGGTGGATAATGCAGTTTCATCCATATTGTATATTGGCTCGGCAGTAAACTTGTGTTTATCCAGTATTTCTTCATACTTATCAAAAAACTTATAAACACGCTCTTTATTAAAACCCTTACTTCTTGCCATCGATGTTGCCTCCGGAACACGCAAGGACAAAGTAGGATGGTCTTTCATAAACCTGTAAAACCATTTTTTGCCCGCTATTTTTTTTTCCTTGTTGAAGCGATGAGGTAATTGATATTTTTCAGCAAGTTGGTAAGCAAGCTTCCTTAAATCAGTAATAGTTAATCCAAAGAAACTAGACTCTAAATTAATTACATGCTGTGCTAATTCATCTTCCATGCCTGCTGTCATATCATTCGGTCTTCCAAATTTAGTTCTTTTATTCAAACCCTTCAAATGGCGTCGTAGTGTAGGCTTTGGTATGTTATATCTTCTACATGCTTCATTAAATGCAATTTCACCATTCCGATGTTTCAGTAAAGCTTCATCCATATCCTCTTGCTTCCAAGTATTGTAAATTCTTTTTGTCATAATTTTCTATTGATCAGCTGAAAAAATAATTGTGAATTAGTAAAAATATTACATCAATGCCTAAGTCGTACCGGTACGAGTAACGAATTGTCCGCAGGTACGATTTAAGCCGCGAGACCTTCAAAGTTTTAAACCAAAATCACTGACATAACCGAAAAATATTCTACCGTTTGATTATGCTTAAATGAATGGCAAAATACTACGAAAATAGACATGAATCAAAAAAATTACTGTATCATCATATTCTTTTTTGGAATGGCTTACAAATGAGCGAGAAATTTTAATGAAAACCGTAACAAAACTTACTTTTTAATATTTTTTCTGCCACGATAGCCGGCGGGCCGCCCACTTGTTGTTGTTTACTCGCACGACTAAATAGTTCAAATTTACACCATTAGATGTCATTTATTATTAACATGAGATCAGATATTATTGGAGTATGACTTAGGCTGTGGTACGACTAAAGCAACCTTACCCTATTTAGAGAGTGTTCGCAAGACTACAATATGTTCGGCAACTAGTTATTTTAAACTTCATAATCGTTGTTCTAACCGAAAGAACTAGTTTGTTCTACAAAGTTATATTTGCGGCTGTCGCCACCTAGCCGCTTATTGAATAAACTGATAATTATGATTATGAACCGTAACAGCAGTTTGTATTGTTCCAATGCTCGGTTTGCAAACTACGTCAACGATTTTGTTAATTATTCTTGTGAATTAATATATTTATGTGACTTTATCTTAGCAAAGGGACATTATTGTCGGTATTTACTTATTGACTTTGGTTAAGATGTTTGTACTTACAATTTCACAGTTTTTTTGAAACATTTGATTTTTTATATTAATTAATTTTTAAAAAACTTTATTGAACATTTATCGTATAAAAGGCGAGGTTAGTGCCTTAAGACATTCACTACCAGCTAACCTTTGGGTTAAACAGAGAGATACATTGCGAGGTGGGATGAGAGGTATATATATATATATATAAATATAACTTAAACTACAAACAAACAGTTTAAATAATATTCTTACCTACGTACAATATAGGTACCTAGGTACATATACATAAATGTATATAAATACAAGCAGAAACAGTCTATCCAACGAAAGATTGTTAATATGTCCGAAACATTCATTTAAAAGTATTCTTGTCTATTATTAGCTTAACATCTGATTTCTGAAGATAATGAAAATAATGTATTGTTTAATATGTATAATTCAATAAATAATTTCCTAATTGTTTAGCCCGTCTAAGCAGGTCTACCGTCCCTGTATAGAGCGCTGTTGATTAAAAATGTTTGTTGAAAAAATCGAATCCGCCTGTGTACAGAACTGCGTAATTGTTAAGGCCGTATACCTACGCATACCGGGCGACACGTCGCGACTGCTGGCCGACTCCGTCGCCTGCAACTCGAACTATTTATCATTTTGTTGTTCTTTTTTAACAGCGCAGTTAGGATTCAGAGGTATCTCGACTGTAGTGACACCGAATGTATCCGCGGCGGGAATACGTTGATAAGTCAAAATCAACTGTTGTTCAAGGGCACAGTTTAAAAGTTTAATGTTTGTGTTTCCACTTTAAATATAAAGATATTACTTTAAAGCTGAAGTCAATTTCTTTCAAGCTATCGAGTATTGAAAGATTTAAATTTCTATTTTAAATTCAATGTGATGGTACACCGTGTTTAGAACTTCTTGATTAAAATTTTATAAGTCTCCAGTTAACTTATTCTTATCTTTTTTTTCCGGATTGGCTAAATTGGTGAGGCCCTAACGGCCTTTCAAAAGTCACCGGACATGTATGGTTTAGGGCGAGCGCAGAAGGCGCTCAGCTAGGAGCAGAGTGTGTGCAGCAACGAGCCAAGGCGGTAGACTGGTGGAAGGGACGGACCTCGGCTTAGGGCGTTGCTTTGCGAGGGTACCGCGGGATCGCGAGTCGGTGAGACAGCACCAACTGCAAATATACCGTTGAACAAATCTATTCATTCTGTTAGAGCTACGAAAATGAACTTTAAAGTCACTATAAAAACCTGTTTATAAACGCAATAGAAAGATTGTAATCGTGTGAACACTCAGTTGGATAATGGTTTACGGTGCGTTAAGGCTCGCGCATATTACCGCGGGCCGCACCGCAGCGCATAACATTGAAAAAATCCTCCTGAATCATTTTCATACATTTTGTATAAACCAGCGCACACTTGAGGAGAGCCGCATCGCGCCACAGCGCAGCGCACTACCGGATCGTTCGCCAACCGTATTTATGCGCAGATGTTATGCGCTGCGACGCGGCTCACCTCAATGTGTGATGAACGGGCGCAGTTAACGTACGTAATTCGAGTGTTGTTCGCTGTACGACGACGTGAAGAATTGAATGTCGAACTGATTTAAATTGTAAAAAAACGTATACAGTGCAATACGTAGGAACACGTATTTCACGTAGGTATACCTTTAGGTAACACGTAGGTAATCGAACTGCGTTGAACTGCAGCCCGCCGCGTCTGTAATGTGCGTTGTCGCAGTTTTGCAGTGCGACGCGGCTGTAATGTGCGTTGTCGCAGTTTTGCAGTGCGACGCGGCTGTAATGTGCGTTGTCGCAGTTTTGCAGTGCGACGCGGCTGTAATGTGCGTTGTCGCAGTTTTGCAGTGCGACGCGGCTGTAATGTGCGTTGTCGCAGTTTTGCAGTGCGACGCGGCTGTAATGTGCGTTGTCGCAGTTTTGCAGTGCGACGCGGCTGTAATGTGCGTTGTCGCAGTTTTGCAGTGCGACGCGGCTGTAATGTGCCCGAGTCTTTAGTTTCCCGTAGACAGAAATATGAAATTTTAGGTTTTTTCCTTTTTTTTTTAAATATGCCCTGTTTTTAGCAAATGTATGAAAATTTAGTGAAATTGAAAAATAATGATTTTTTACACAAAGAAGATTATAAAATTTGTCAGTTAATTCAGAATCATGAACTGAATACACGGTTTCAGTTTTTAGGATACATCGTTGTAACCTGTATTTATATTAATTTATACACTTCATTGCACATTATGGTACAAAAGGCGACTAATGCCTTATTACGGCATTCTCTACTAGCCAACTTTTTGATTGATCAGAGAGTTTCAATTGGGAGGCGCCTGAAAGGTATACCTACGTGAAATACGTGTACCTACGTATTGCACTGTATACGTTTCTTTACAATTTTAATTATTACCTACTTCTTATATCAATTTTCGATCACTATAATTAACTTTATTTATTTTTACAAAGCAAAATTACACCACATTTTCGTACCGAAAATTACCTTAATTATGTTATTAATTACCGACCCTCGATAATACGTAAATTCAGCTAAAATCATTAAATCCGCCACCCGCGCCCCATCGATCGTTTAAACGAATAAACTGCTAAAACTGGAAAAAAAAAGCACTCATTATGTATTTGACAGCAGGGATAACCTATACCAGTTAAACTTGACCTTTCCACCCTCCTTTAGAAGTAACAAAATGGAATCCGACGAAGTGACGTCATGCAATCCTCGAGCTCAATGTTATTTGGACATGTATTGATATACCAATATAACTTGAGCCCTCATGCGATATATTTAGTACGTTTAGGAAGGTCTATGAGTATTTCGAGTTAAACGTAGGTAGGTAAGGGTCGCAAAGGGCAGGGGGAGGGGGCGACCAGTCAGAAGCAGCTGACGTGGATTAGAGGGTGTTTTACCTACAAACATAGGGTAAAATGTGTATTTGGCTACCTACCTACCTACCTACCAGGAATGTTTTGCGATTTTAAACACACGCATTTTGAAGGGAAAATTAACCTAAATGTATTATTTCTCTAGGCATATTCTATAGATTACAGCCTAGAAGCACTTTATGACCAGAAGGAGCTTTACTGTTGATTATCCAGTGGTACTTATTTTTCCAGTAATTACCAGTGGTAATTAACCTTTCCAGGTAATTAACAATAAATAGTATTTACATCTTAATATGTGACTGGATGAGAAGAGCCTTGGGAGAGGCCTATATCCAGCAGTGAAGAAAAACAAGCTGATGTTTTTCAGCAAACCAAGAGATCAACAACCGCTTGGCGCGCTCGACTGGCCACATTACCCTCTCTCACACAATACTACCTTGAAATGTACTGTATTTCCCACTTTATTTTATTTCCCTAATGTACATACGTGGTAGTGAGTGAGATATCAGTCAGAGCCCATTCCCATCCTATCCTATCCCTCCCCATTTTCCCAACCCTTTCTTCAAATCCATTCCTGTACCTATCTCCAAAGGTAGGCACCGCATCCGGGGGCGTGCCAACGTTTGTCTTAAAATGTATATCTTAAAATTACATTAATAATAATACGTCATACCAAATATATCTATGAAAAATGTGGATTAAGAAGGGCAACCGACCCCTTTTCAATCCCACTGCTGGACATGGGTCTCCTGATGTATAGTGGCCCCTGCATGAGGGATGTGAAGTCTTGAAATGTCACGCTGCTCAAGCGCATTGGCGAATACACTGTTTTAGAAGTGATGTAGTTTCTCAGGGCTTGCGGTGGCCGCTTTGTATATCACTTAGTCGCCTTTTACCACACCAACGTGGTGAATAGAGGAGATGGAGTGGTGCTATCCTATAGCCGATCGACAACGTTGCAATATAAAGCAATATATACGAGTGATTTTGGCATCTTATATATTAAAAATACAGTAGATATTATAGTACTTATATCAACTTAATTATCATTCTAACCTCTATCACTATCGCATTAGATTCATAATCTGGCATTTACTGCTAGTAATCGTGAAAAGCAAACTTTTCGCGTGTCAACTTTCCCCAGATTATCGAGCTATTAAAGAAACCGGGGGTCGCCAAACCCTCCCGCCTGAATATTTTACTATCTCGCCTTTATAATAATTCGCCACGATCAGACGGAGAACGTTTAGCTGCCCTGTTATTTCCTTAGGTCATTTATAACCTAAGTAATGATAGTCTATTTCAAGGTGCTTGTAATTATCTTCATATGTGTCTATTAAAATGTTACAAGTACCTACAGGAAATAAGGATGACAAAAATGCTGGGTATCGATTTGCATGTAAATTATTGTCATAATTTGCTGTATAAAAAATTAAATTGTTTTTAATTAGTTGAATATAATAAACATAGGTAGGTATAATATGTTAGTTCCTTGGTGAAAGGAGATTTATCTGTGCTCTCCCCCGCGACCTCATGTCATGTATGACAGTCATATTGTGTTGTGTTTCAAGACAGAACACGATAACATATTGTTGATATTTTTTCGGTGCAAACCCACTCTTCGCTTCAAAGGGTCAAAATAGATCCCTGTTCAGAACTACCGATTCAGATTCAGTTTTTATGTGAAATATCACATTTTTTGAAATGAATAATGATGGTTGGTGTCATTCTCCTCTTCTGTCTTCTGATGTCTCAGTTCATGCAATCGAATCTTTTGCATATCTAAACGTTCAACTTCAACAGCCGCAAGAAATCTAGTTTTTATTCACTATTTTCAATGTTCTGTTAAATAATAAGGGTTTTACGTAATCAATAAAATATTTTCGATTTACATAGTTTTTTGCATGTGTTGTCGGTCGGCTATAGAACTCCCATAGGCTATAGAGCATCACCCCATCTCGTGCCGTGGGTGTTGTAAAAGGCGATTAAGGGATAACAGCACACAAGCCCGCAGAACCGAGGAACTACTCCAACTCTTGGAAGAGTGGACTCGCCAACTTGCTTAGTCAGCGTGGCGACTTAACGCCATGCACCCCGCATGCATAAGACGCTCATCTCCAGCAGTAGATACTGAGAGGGCTGGTTGCAGACATAGTTTTTACTCTTTATCAATGATCCGGAAATGTTTATAAATTTTTAAGTGGTCATCACATTAGACATCATCCATCATTCACCACTAACCAGTTAAACTTGACAGGAAGAATTCGTTTAATAATTTCATTCCGTGACAAAAATTAATGTTTATGAAGTACCTAATAACTTAAAATATGTTTGAAATAAAGCATTTTTAGGTTAAATTCAATGAAGATAATAATGTCCAAGGCTATAGTAAAACTATAGCTTAATATTCTAAAATACTTATTCATGTATATGTATGTGTGCAAGGCGTGAAAAGTGCAGTCAACCCCCCAGCCGCGACCGCTGGCAAACAAAGAAAACATCCGGGGTACAATCCGTCACGCGGCGCAAAACCAACGTTATTTGTACCAAATCAATCAAGATTATGTCCAGTAATGCGAGTAACCCTTCGGTCTGCAAGACCCCCGGGGCCACCCCGTGATTGTTTCATCAATGTGTCAATGATTAAGGGTTAAAAGGAAAATGGCGATAAGAAATTAGTTTCTAGCTCTGTAATTACGTCCCGTTTGAATTAAAGATGGCCGACGGCCAATGACGGGACGGTTAAATGATTCATTGCTGTAAGTGTAATGATAGGCTGAACTGTTTTTGAAATTGCACGGTTATTTTATTATTATTATGCGCTGCGAATAAATTTATTTCTGAAATTAAGTGACAAAATAGTGCGTGCAGTTAATAATCCGTGTGCTGTCGGCCGGCTATAGAATAACACCATCCCATCTCTTCCCGAAGGTGTTGTAAAATGCGATTAAGGGATAACAAAGCCGCTTCCACGGCGCTGAAGAAGTACACCATCTACCATATATAAGAGTAGACTTGCCAAATCGCTTGGCCACCGTCACGTTTTAAGGCCGTAGAATAAAAGGCTGATTGCATTGCATTTAAGTGTAAATTTCAGTACAAAAGAAACATTATATTACTTCTTTGTTTGACATGTGTAAGTTATTTCTTAGAATTAAAGTATAAAGCGCACTCTCTTATTGTAACTACACAATATTGATCGCTCTCACAACCCTTCGAGAATTAACTTGAAAAAATTACATTAACAAAAGCCAAACACATCGCAACCCGCAGATAAGTTATTAAACATCGCACCATTACACTTTAATTTCTGGCCCGCTGGGATTTCGGAAGGGAGGAATTAAAAAAGGCAAAATAAGGGTGCCGAATTTGCTTACTTATTCATAATGTGCCGTCTATGCGCGTTTATTTTCGATCAAACACACGCGTGGTGCCGTGAGGCCTGAGAGACCGGGCGCCCGCGCAGGGTTAACTCGCGAATACAGAAACCATTATTCCATTATGTGCGCATTCTTTGTGGCCTATCCGAATTGGGGCCACTATGTTTGTTTAAACTGTTGTTTAAAATTTGTTTTTTAAACTTTTGACTTGTTTATTTTCAAATGGTGCGTGTGTGAGTGCACTCGAGGTTTCGTAAACACCGTTATGAATGTGTGTTTGTTTGTTTATCGCCGAGTGGGAGCTTGGGAGCTGAGGGTTAATATACGGTCGAGAAACGAGCTAAGAATTTGATTGTATTATGCTTCCCACTCGTTGCAACAAGTAATTGATTTGGACATACAAGTGGTTCGTGAGTGCTTCCGTCAAAAATGAATTGTGGTAGTAGGCGTAACGCGCTGACGAACCGAGCGGTAGTACCTACGATTACCAACTTTTTTTTGCGTTCATCAACGTGTTTTATGGTGATCTTAACATTGTTGTAACTGAATGAACAGTTTTGTTCTACCATGTTGCGTTTGCGATGGGCGCTACTTAGCCGCGTATTTAATATGTCGACAATTAGCTGCAATGGTGTTTGTGTCTGTTTGAACGCTCGTTCGCCCAATACTGAAGTTGTATTACTTACCTATCACAAGTGATATACCTAATAATTTATATTAGTGATTTTCTGTTAAAATTTTCTTGCATGCAGAATAACAAACAGATATAGAAACAGTTAGGCGGCATTCGTCAGGAAAACACCCAGTTTAAAAAATATGAATTTGAGAGCATCAATGCACCTACATACGTTTCAAATAAGTGGTTATAAGGTGATGGATGGTTGGGTTCAGTCAGAATTCTCGCCGGCACTCATTACATTTTTTTGATACACTTTTGGAAATACCTACAAAAATATCTGCATTCTACAGTTTGGAAATTGTATCCATACTCTCCAAAAAATATGGACGTATGGCTTTTTTAGACAATATGTATCAATATAAAAAGACAATATGTAATTTAAAAAAGTGCAATCTACAAATTGAATGCGAATTGATTACATTACATGTGTATATAAAAACAATAACAAAAATATGTATGTGGGCAAGTATGAATTTAGTGTGGAACAAATATAAAACAGGTAAAGATGTCTGTTTGTTTGATAAATTGACTAATTGAGCTAGAATTTTGCATGGGTCTTCTTGGGGACCATAGGACAGAGGCACAAAGTGAGCACGCAGGCGAAGCCGCGGGCAAATGCTAGTAAATATTCTGTGGCATTGCATGAAGATACGATGCAGATGCATCCAACATATGAATCTAAACTATTGCATTTTGAACTTAATATAAATAGTATATAGTACACGTATTCTATGCTCCACATACCGTTTTAAAATCGCGTATTAATTTTCAAAAGCTACAATACAGAAAACACATCCATGAATCAAAATGATGGGATTATTTTTTTCTTCCTATTGTGAACTCGCGATCCGTTTTGGGATGACCTCGGATTATAAATAATAAAAAGACAGCTGTTTTATTTAAAAAAAATGTTTAATCTCTTTTCTTGACTCACGGAAAGATATTTATTTTTGATGTTAAAATTTGTCGTCGTTGACGCAATAGATGTAAGTCGGAATTTATGTTTTTTTTGCTAATACCAATGTTGTAGTCATAACAAACGGCAAGATTATTGTTTGACATTTATTTGAGAAGTTTTACGATAAAGAAAGAAAGGAAAAAAGGAAATTATTTATTTATTGACACAACACGAGAATTAAGTAAGTAGTTACTTAAATGTAATGTTATCTGAACAAAAGGACCTTATTGTCGGTATGGTACTCTGGGTTTATGATTAACGTTATTCAACAATGTTTCTACTCAATTAATGATTATTTTCTATGACAAATATAATTAAATTACTAAAATAATTTCATAGATACCTATATTTTTGTTTGATATAAGTATAAAATCTAATGTACCACAGATAGCTTAGATAGGTACCACAGATAATAGAAACATTGTTCTATGATATCTGTGGTAGATACTTAAGCTATTCTTAATTTGCAATACCTACCGGTAAAAAGTGACTAAATTTTAAGATACCTATACTCCGTTTTTTTTTCAAGATAATGAAGTTAAACAACGAAGTATTTTGATTGTAAACCTTTTTCGTCAATTTATGGTAGATTGTTATACTGAGATAGTGAATAGGCCTACAAGGTATAAAGCGCGCGCCACGATATGAGAGGTCTAGTAAAGTGGTCTTTGTGCGACGATCCCATACAAATCTCTTTACTGTCCAGTCTTGGCTGATCTCATGTCAATGACCGAAATTCTTACTGCTCGTAGCGAGTGCTTTATTAACAGCCTTTACAAAGTAACAGCCTTTGGTAAAAGCGTATATTAGCATGGTATACCAGTAGTATAGCATATGAGATTTTCGCGTTTTTCACACATATTTATCTATTAAATGGGTTTTAACGCTATTAAACCTTATTTATTTTATTTTACTCGACGTTTCGGTTGGGTTGCACCAATCATGGTCACGAGCTGACTGAAGAAGCGGGTAGTTCACGTCGACAGTTGCGAGCATTTTCATCAACTACCCGCATTTGGTCTTCATATTCCAGAAAGTTGTCGCACACAACACTCACAATATCAGAAGTAGCATCAGACGGAAAATAGCGAGGTTTAATTTTTTTTTTAATTTATCCATGTCGAGGACAATTTGTATCGATCTTCTCGATCGAAATTTCTATGTTTATTGATTTCAATTGCTTCGCGCACAAACCTGGAGAAATAGTGGCTATCAATGAAGAAAAGTTTTGGACTATGGAGTTCTATCCAGTGATTGATCCCGGCGTTGAGTACCTACATGGTCCGCTATCGCCGATTTATTCACTAGTATACTAAGCGGATTTGGTTTTTGTCATTTCTTATTTGGTGACGTTAAAACATTTGGCGGACTTTTATCGGACTTCCTCCATTTGAGAACTATAACAAGAACAACAAAATAATGAAATTTTAACACAAAACAACACAGAAATTGCGTATTTTTTTATTTTTCTAATCTTAAAAAATGAAGTGTAGTATTCCTGTAAGATCATTATTGTAACACTAAGTCGGCAAATGAATATTTGGGTTTGAAGGTTTTCTAATTGTAAATTTCATTGTTTCAAGATTCTGTTTAAATAGAAAGATGCTCTTACCTCCGATTTTCAAGATAAAATGAAAAAAAAATATTATTCTTCTATATAGTATCTAAAAGTATATGTCAAAATAGTATATATCTGAATATATATCTAAGTATCTATATATCTAAATATAGTTCTTTATCTAAAAACAGTTTTGAAACTACTTTTAAATTAATTATTTAGTAGTTTTGATAAAAATATACCCATAGTTTTAAAAAAAATATATAGTCTTTCATCTAGCTAGTGACATTTTTTAAGCTGGGCGTTGAGAGAAAACAACGTGAGGATACCCGTATGGTTCAGAAAAAAAATCTGGAGTATGCGATCCACCAAACAAAAAAAAAATGGGCACTGGGCCCGCGTGGTGGATTACGGCCCGAAACCCCCCAGTGATTTACTAGGGCATACCTGTGCCTCTGCAGTGGGATGTTATCGGCTGATACAAGTACATCTAAAAGTGTGATTGGTTGAAAAGAACAAGAAGACTTTGTATAATAGCGAGCCTTTAAAATTAAACTAAAAACTAAACTTTAAAATCAGTACCTAAGTAATTATTACTTTAGTTTAAAGTTAGTAAACAATTTTTCGTTCAATTAATACCTAAGTATTTTTTTAGTTCGATTTAAAGTTTGGTATGGAGGTCCCATTTTCAAGTAAACTTTGATTCTTAAATGTATTTTTTTCTTTTTATTGAAAACCCTTTTATCTACTCACGTTGGCTTTTTACTATTCGATTAGTATTCGAGTAATTCCTTTAGAAAATGGTAAATATGAGTACTAATAAAAATACTTGAGAATTGACGAGTATTCGCCAAAACGTACTCTATTATTACTTAAGTACTTAACGTATTTCAGTACTCTTTATTAGTTAGTTGATAAAGTTGAATAAATTGACAGGTTTGAGTTCTTATATTGTATTTTCTTTGTTTATGCGCGTATATTTTGCATACAAATTGCAGAAGTTGCATTACATTAAGATCGTAATTAAAATCGCCTTCAGGCATTGGAGACCTTTAGCGGACATACATATCTACATATATAACCTACGTACATACGTATAATAATGAAGTGATGTAAATAAAAAATGCATTTTTTAGTTTTTGTAATAATTCCTTATATTGGAGTGTAGGCTTTCTCCGTCGGTGTCCATATTAATTGAATCTTCCTGGCTACTTGACCGAGGTCTTCTGGAATCTCTTCTCTTTCTTCCAAACGTTTCGTCAACAACTGCGGTTGACATCTTTCTTCAGTGGCGACTGCGTTCACTTTCGGAGAGATGTTATCTCTTCGGCTTTGCTCGAGCTGCGCTCTATGCTATTGGAACACATACGGGACAAACAAAGAAACATTCATTTATATATATATATATAAATAAGATAACCAATTATCAATAGTGTGACCATAAATATCTTATATTAAAATTTTTAACCTTTTGACTTAACCTAAATGACATTCTATATTCTAGTCATAACTATTAATCATGATCACGACATTCTAGTTAATTATCTATCTATTGCTGTTTTTGTCCTAATAATTTATGTTTTATTTTCTTCAAATATTTTGCACGTCAGGGCAAATGTGTTGGCACAAACCACTTTTGCAAATTGATTTGATTTGAAGTAAGTCGCCTGTAGTGATTGGATAAAAAGAGTAGGTATGTAGAGAATCGTGCGGTTGCGGTCCTTGGGCTTTCCCTTGCGATCTTGGGCTTGGGTTTGGATATAGGTCTCTGCCTATATTCAGCAGTGGAGAGACAGAGATCATTGCAAGCTGCAGACGATTACTACCATTTATCAAGTTTTATAATCACTACTTTTCACTACCTACTCCTACGTTTCACCTCTCCATTAGATTTTCTCCATTTATTATGATTTATAATATAACTAGCTGCGCCCGCGACTTCGTGCGCGTGGAATTTTAGTTTTTACACTCTAAATTGGGATATCTTTTCTTCTCGTCAGCCGATTTCGATGAAACAAAGCTTATTCGAAGCGCCAAGCCGAGCTTAATTGACCTGTGGAAATCCTATGAAAATTATTTTATTAGTTTTGGAGATTAAAGTGTTCGAACCGACAAACAGACAGACAGACAAAAGTTTTCAAAATCGTCTTCTTGTATTCTTGTATTCTTCCTTCATCGCCCCCAATCAGTTTTTGGTAAATATATTCAATGTACATACACGCTGGTTCTACAGTTTTATTATATGTAGGTACCTATAGATATTGTATATGCAAATATGTGTATGTATAATAAAATATTATTTTATATGTGTATATTATTACCTCTTATTTGTAGGTATCTATAATACAATATATAATTACACCAAATTGCACCCGCGTTCCTATATCTGTTTGATCTGGTGGTTGACTGGTAGAAAATGTCATATGGCATTAAGTCCACCACTTGTACAATTACTTGTGTAATGCAGTTTAAATAAAATAAATGTGTAACATTAGTTAGTTAGAAAAGTGCCGTTATAAACATGTTAGCCAATTATTTATTGAGACTGTATTTAACCGACTACTCCGAAGTGAGTCATTATCCTCTGCGTTTATTACCTCCACTAATTCCCTCACCACCCCTGATGGCGGTAATGGTCGAAAAACTGACCTCCAGGGTCGCAATGACCCCCACGGGACCAGTTAAGTAGGCAACTATGATGCGCAGTGTTTGCTTGTGATTAGGACAATGGGCTGAAATCGACCGTTTTATGGAAAAAATTGTTCGTGAACATTTCTGATGTTGTTATCTTAGAAAGATTGTGAAAATGACGTATCAGTAGTAATCATTCACCTATCACCGCGGAAAAGCCAGTCGTATACAAATAATGTGACAATTGACAAATCTAATATCCGTCAATGAATCATTGAAAACTCCCATAACTTAGAAAAAACAGTAAAAAATATACCATTTAATAATGTAAGGTCTTCATTAAATCTATTTCGGATTCTCTAAAACAAAAATTACACGTTGCGGATGAACTGTCAAAAGCAAATCACGCCTCCGTCATTTTGAAAATTAATAAATCATGTGGCCATACACCAGATAGTGACAAAACTCAAATCAAAAATTACGGGTCACAAATCGTCACACAACACGGCCATAAATCAACTGGAATTCTTTGCGAGATAAAAAAAAACTAAGCAAATACCCCGACCCGGCCCGTCTACCTGCTCGCGTATCTTTTGAATACTTTTCTTGTATTAAAATAAAATTTTTGAACGCACGGATTTCGGGGCAAAAAACGCACGAAAAACGCTCCCTTCGATCTGTCGTCTTGCTTCCACTTAGCGTTTGCTGTCTCTCTCTATAGGGGACGCAGCTCATCACTGGAGTCATTTCCAAAATTTTACTTCTACACGTGGACTCGCCCGCTACCATATGATGATATGACGCTTGATGACGAATGGTGCAAATATCAGGACTGTTCCACCTCGTTGTCACCCCTTGTATAATTTTTGGTAGGTACACAAACATTAAAAGCGTTTATAAATTCCTGTTAGTTATGAATAATTTTCAATCATTTACATATTTACTGTGGGCCCCAGGACACACCAAGCAAACAAAAGGAGCGTCCCACGTCTAAAGTTCTTTTAATTCCACCATAGAGCCAAACAAAAGGTAAACAACGAAACCTCATTTTATGGATCTTCGTTTATGGCCATAATATTCAGTAGGAGTCGTTTTGTTAAGAATATTTATGGCGTTTTTTGTTGACCCCAAGGAGAAATGACTGATATTTGACGTTTACAAGTATACCATAAAGACATTTGTTCATTACGTCTCTTTATGGTTGGCTGTAAACAGAGCAACATAATAAATATATTCGCACGTCATTCTGTCCAAACAGGTGATTAAACCGCGCTGCGTCAAAACAATCGCGCCGTGACGCCAATGTACCGCGCGTCACGTGACCCGAGCGCACCGTCGTCGCACGCGCACACTATAAATAAAAATTTTGTAACAGGAACGCGCCATATTAATACACTATAATTTTAAAATCTCCAACTACTTCAGTAGCGGCCAACTCCAGCATTTTTTCGGTAAAAAGAATAAAAAAAAACTTCACCTGCCCGCCGTTGATCGTATAAAAAGTTATTAAATAGGAGGCGACTTAACTAAATTACAAAACTCGACCTTTGCACATTATAGAATAATTTACCATTAAACACTCTAACGTCGTCGTGCGATTCTAAATCATATATTTGTGTGTGACAAGCGTCAAAATTGCTCGATACTGTCCTGTTTATTATAAAACTTGGAGGAGATCGATCGACGGGCATCTTAGGTAGCGTCTCGGTGCTTTATTTTATCTTATAAATAGATTTTTTATTACAAATTACAGGGTACCACGTTTGGTAGCGACTTTGATGCCGTCGTTTCCACTGCCACTAGCGGTAATAACCACCATTTAAATTGTTATTACATTATGCACTTTAATTTGTGCTAAATAGAGTTTAATCTTCATTGGGGACGTAGCAAGACGCGTTGATCGATCAGGACTCGACCAATTTAATAACGGGTTCCGTATTTTTTTTTAATTCTCAGGTAGCCTCAACTTGTAGTCACAAACTACATGTTTAGTGGAATTGTGAATTTGACTGATATTCTCACGATTTGGAGTAATAATTGAATTTCCTATCCCTCGCGTATATGACAACTGTGTCCACACGCGTCTTACACCCTTGGGATTTACAAAGGGGCTTACAAGAAGGTATTTATTCAATTATACATACAATACATCGTTTTGCCTGAAAGTGCACAAAGGGTACAAAAACCCAGGTAAGCGCAATGAATAGAGAATACGACAATTGTAACAGAACAAAGCTTTTTCAAAGTCAAAAGTTATGCAGTCACTGTTAAAGGTACACATAGAAAGAAAAACTTGTTTATTGTAGTGTTTTTAGTGTTAAATCGACAGTATACTTGGCGTGGCATCCGAGTGCGTCGATGAATCGATTAAAATAACAATAAAAACCGGGATAGCTGGCGGTTCATGAAGCTAAAATTTTGTGTCGATCGTCAACACCTACCAATTTTGTCTGTCTGGTTTTTGCCCTGTTATAATAATATAATGGGGACATTGAGTCACATCAACATTCCTCATGTTTTAGTCAATCAAGCACAAACTCATGCTTAAAACATTAGTTTTTAAAATGACATCTCAAAATACGAGTATCAAGACAGCCGTTATCAACTATAACTAAGTTTAAGAAGGCCGCAATAAACAGATAAAAATACACAGCATTAATCCATTAAAGTTCCAATGAAACAAGTCTAATCTCTCCAAAATATAAAAATTGGTCGTTACCATCCAAGACGTGGTATCTTGGATCGCATTGCTTATTAGCATATAATTCGTGGTGTCCAAAAGTGGGGGCTTCACGGGTCGCTGCCCCTCCAAATGAGGGACTTCCTCGCCCGAGGGTGGGGGAGGGTCGTTGATATTTATGTGTTCGTTGTATTTTTGATTTTACTCGCATTTTCATTGGACAGCGTGTGTGTATGGGTGATTTTTGGGAAACCGTTTTTGTGACAGACAATGATATGCCTAAACCCTCTGTAATCAACTAACAATTTTCTACCCTGTATCGTATATAGTCATCACTCGAGTCTCGTTAGGAAAAACGTCGTAAGTTACAATGTACTAGTATAATAGTACACAATCAGGTTTTTGCAGTGATCAACTAAGGTGGCTCATTCGTAATGTTGAAATTAACATGTTCAATGTCAGTTTTGTAAATTTGTTAGTAGAACTAAAAACGTCATATAGACCCTAAAATATTGCTTACATTATACTCGTCATCAATTGTAATATTCTGAAAAGAAAACATTAGGAAAGCATAACTTACTTAGAATACGACAATAATGTATAATTGATCAAATATTTTCTTGAAAAGACAGACAAATACATAACTGAGTTGATGAATCATGAGATTATTGACCCAATCATTTCCGAATTATCATCTAATACCCACGCGTCGAAAAAAACATTGATGACAGAATGGAATGAATTTGCATGTCTCATACGTAGTAGATTTCCGGAGCAATGCTTGATCAATATATTTCAAACTCGTTTATGTAAATATTGTTAATCTACATATATTTTTCAATTAAGCTATTTATTTCTTATTTAGATAAATATTTTTTCCAAATTGTTTGCTCATTATCCCAGTGTGCGACTTTAAATCAATGCTTCATGTGTAACGTCTCCACATAAATAACAATTTGTAACATCAAATAATGATACCTACACTCCGGCTAGAATGATAGCCATTACTTTGTGGGCGGGATCGAAACCGCTTCCTCAGTGTCGTATGCCATATTAGCGTCACAACAGTCATTATTACTGCCCGACTTCATTTTGTCTTTTATTTTAAATTGGACCCTACACATTACTCGAAAATAACAAGTAATGTCTTTAATGGAGAGACATTAAACTGGCGTATAAATATAAGTATATTTAATATTTCTCTCACTACTTGCCATGAAATTGCCTTAAAAAATATAATTCATGAAAACAAAACCTGAAGTTATTTATTACAATACGTATCTAATTTACGCCTACAATACACACATACATTTTGGATATTAAATCGTAATTTCATATCAGTTTGTTAAAAATTGCATGTGCACTTTATAGAGAAGCATTTAAGATACAGATTTAACAGAATATTTTATTGCATTTGTTACGGTATTGAAAGCAAGCACTTTTTGTGAAATTTTCTGTTTTCAATATACATAATGATATTACACATCCCGGCCGAAAGTAATACACATCGGCTATGGTCGGCTAGCTTCGGTTTGTAGAGCGTCGTCTGTACAGGTACAGGCACATAGAATGGGATTTTAGTAAAAAAATACTATTTATAGATGCCTTTGACATTGAGTATTGTATTTAACTTTACTATGTTCTAGCAAATAAATGATTTGATTGATTGACAGTAGATGTTCATGCCCCACCGCGGTCATAGGTTTAACTATAACCTAAATTGTGTTAAGATCTTCATACAATTAATATTATTGCAATTAACGTTTTGCGTTTGAGTTTATCATTATCGCACTGCTGTCGAATATGGTATTTGTTTTGCAAATGATAGTGGTTCTGTATTCTATTGCTTATATTATCATTGTGGACTAATGGCCATCCCAGTGTCCAAATAAATAAAAAAACATGTAGGAATATGGGGCCATTAAATGAGAAAACGTTTATATTTCATATTTTTATCTACACTATGAAACCATGTAGTCTAAGAGATATACAATATATTAAAAAGTTAAACAGACTTTTATGTAAATAGCAAGACGAGTTATAGTTAGTTTCTCGTAATGGTGGATTGTTTCGTTCACGCTTGCTGTTAATTTAATTTGAATATTTTGTCCGTTCACACCTTGTGGTGAGCTCACTGTGCCAAATAAAAAAATCAACTAGATAACGCTAATGTGGGAAAAGATATGGGGACTCTTTTTAAGTCTTTTTCTTAATCTTTTAACTGAATCATTGGGTGAAGAAGTTAATTGTAATTATCATAAGTACCTACCTTCCATTTCTATTAGAAGGGGTTATTATTTATATCCTATTTATTTAATAAAATAAATTATTAGTGTAGCTATACATATACCTATACTTTATTGTACATACAAATTATAAAAATATGTAGTTACAATTTAAAATACATACAAAAGGCGTGCTTATCTCTTTAGGAGATTTCTACCAGCAAACCTGAGAGAGCGATAGGTGAGCAATGAAATGAGCAGGTATGTATTAATCTTACCATACAAGACCATATCATCACACTATGCCTTTACTCTGCTGTATATAGGCCTGATCCAAGGCTCGCCACTACTTACATACAATATACTGCTCTTCTCATCCAGACATTACCGACGAACTTCTTCAATTGGTCGATCCATGAGGCCGGAACGCTTCTCACATAACAAACTGATTTTTCTGGTTTTTTAGTACCTATTTCCGACGGTAAGCTTTTACCGATTTATAAAACCAACTGTAGGTTTTTTGTATATACATAGTTTATTGTTTTATGCTTTTCATTCATAACAAACTCTTTCAAAAAGCTAATGTATCCATTTTTATATAGAAAAAAACGATGGCAGACGAGAACACAGTACAAAATCAGTCAACACTTGACAAACGTTGTCATTATTGACTGATAGAGGAACAGCTGATGCTACTACCATTTAAGATTTAGATGATTGAAAAACGACTGGGAAGGTCGGGGAATAGGAAAGATAATAGAATTGTTTTCCTCATCTCATTACACTTTCCATATTTTTCTTGGGAGGGGATGGGATATAAGGGGGAGTAAAGAATATCACGGTACAAGGTATTTCCATTATCTTATTATCATCCTATCTGAAATAATCCTTAGAGTTCCGTTACACGATATATTATATTGTGCAAATTTTACTGATTGCGCAATGTTTTTGATGTATTGGAGAGTGAATTGAAACTTGTTTGGGTGCAAGATAATATTCAACAATATTGTACAATGACATTATTGTGGGTCCAGGGGCCGCCTTAGTAGGTTAAAACTGCCTTCAATAATGATTACGGCCACCTGTGGGATCAGTAATTCATTTATTTTAATGTCAAAAATCAAACAGTATCAAAAAAATTGTTTTCTTATTAGAAAACCGTTGTAGGTATTAAACATATTTTTTTTTTAATTATGCGTAACTTCTACATGGTACCTACTACAAGAGATTATGATTTTTATTATCTATTGTATAAAACATGTGGCATCAGAGTTTCCTGAATTAAGTGTCTACGAACGTGAGTGTCAATAAAAAGTGTAAATTTTAAAGAAATCCGACCGTGTGTGTGCGATAGTATCGCGTTTCCGGTTCAAGTTGGGTTTAAATGTCGAAAAAAACGATCCTCGGGCGAGGGCAAAGATTATAAAAACAGAAGTGCAATATGAAACCAATTGTCTTCTTAACTTTTAACCATTGAAGGGTTTGCCAACTGTGTGCTGCCACTCGCTTCTGGAATTTATGAAGTCAAATATATGAAAAACTTGATATCACTACAGTACCTACTTTCATCTCACGAAGGCGGGTTGCGCTTAGTACAGGTTGTGGCCGTACATGTCCTACTTCCATTATTTTAGTGTGCGCGAACTTGAGAACGCTCAGTTGGGTTCCCGGTGCTGCGATGCACACTAAAACAATATACATGTACGAGCTTGGACCATTGCTTCCCACCATGGAAAAAGAAAGCAATGGGAAGCTTCCGTTTTTGGATGTACTGGTAAGCAAAAATGGAGATGGCAGTCTGGGACATCAAGTGTACCGCAAGCCCACCCACACCGACAGATATCTACATAAAGATTCCAATCACCATCCTAAACAAAAGAGAGCAATGATGAAGACGCTGATGGACCGGGCGAAACGAATCTGCGAACCGATACATCTACAATCGGAAGTGATACATTTAAACCAAGCCCTTCAAAGCAACGGATACACAGTCTCCGAAATCAAGAGGTTGCAAAAACCAAAAAGAGGAGCCAAAAAAGCTGACAATATCGACACCAACCTAGAGAGAAGCAGGGGGTTCTTACCTTACTTAAAAGGCGTAACAGATTGCATCAGCAAGATCTTACAAAAGAAAAACGTGAAGACCATTTTCAAGCCTACGTCTCAATAGGGAAGCTATTGAAATCTACAAGCATCCCAACAATTTTAACAAAAAAGAAGAGAATCTAAGACTCCGTAATATCTGGTATCCAGCACTCCGAAGACATCAAGCTCACGGGGAAGAGAGACGAGAGGGGGGGGGGGGGGACAAAAACAGACTCGGTACACACACAATCACAACTACCCTCGCCCACTATAAATATCGATGCGTCGGTACACACACAATCACAACTACCCTCGCCCACTATAAATACCGGTGCGCCACAGTCGTCGAGTCAGTTGCGCTCGAGAAGCCGAAGAGATAATATCTCTCCGAAAGTGAACGCAGTCGCGACTGAAGATGTCAACCGCAGTTGTTGACGAAACGTTTGGAAGAAAGAGAAGAGATTCCAGAAGACCTCGGCCAAGTAGCCCGGAAGATTCAATTAATATCTATAATACAAAATTATCTAAAATTTACCAATGTATTGTAATACAATAAGAACATTACAATACTATGTAGAAATATACGAGTATTTATAAAAGTCTATATACGTACGTGACTTCTATACGTTATGAGACAAACAAAAATTAAGTTATAAAATTTTTCTATTTAGTACCTATTACATTTTTTCAAAATTCTTTCAATCATTCTCTATACACATTTCCATTCGCTTAAAACAACTCTGAAAACCTTTATGCCAGTCTTCATCCGACAGGTCAAAAATTTTTGCTTCGTAGGCTGCTACCGCTTCTTCGGAGTTCGACAAAAAAATTCCTTCTATTTTTTCCTTGACTACAGGGAACAAAAAGAAATCACAGGGAGCTAACTCAGTACTGTAAGGTGAATATAAACGTCCTTGTTCTTGTCCTTGTCATAAGACTCCTCTGCTGAACAGATTGAAAAACTTTTTCCAGTATAATTTCCCAGCATAGATGTTGCGAGATGTCCGCTCCGATGAAAAACTAGCCACCATTTTCATGACAACGTTTCGAGGTCTTTGCAATTTTGTCAGTAACTGTCCATCCCCAAACACCCACACCGACGAACGCTTCTTACTTTCAGTATCATATTGATAGATTTATGTTTCGTCGCTAGTTACGATTTCGGAAAACACGTTTCGATGTCCCATTTTCAAAACGTTGCCGCATTTCTCGGCACCAATCCACACAAGCCTGTTTTTCCGTTTCGGTGAGCAAATGAGGTATCCAACGACAACAAAGTATCTTCAGACCAAGATGTTGACCTCAGACCAATGGTGTGGATGCTCACCGAACTAATGTCGACGATCCTCCCAATGTTCTTGTAAGTAATTCGCGAATCTTCTCTCACCGGCATTTCTACATTCCACACATTTTCTGCAGTCTTCTGAAGCCGGTCAATACCACACGGCCAATACAAAACCAAACGAATTTAAATTGCTTTTAAATTTTAATTGATAGTCATGCTTTTAAAATGTGGCCCAGCTTTAAAAGCTTTTACAATAAAGCAACATTTTTATGACACAACAAATTGTTTCCATTCCCATCATTAAGAAATGGAAGCTAATAGTATCAACACGTTTTAATATTAATAATTATAGTAGCGTATTATCATACTTTATTATTCAAATCGTCGCTCCGAATCGATAAATTTGCTTATAAATGACATGTCGCGTCTGCGCGTATATTCTATAACGCTTGCTCACGCGCAGCCAAGCGAACGAGCATTTTATTAGGCGAGTACGTACAGTGTACAGTGCGCTCGGCATTAATCTACCGAAGCGAAGTGCCTTGTCTCATTATATATCCAAACAATGTTCATATAAATACATTCAATATATATTGCATTTCTAACGTAAGTGACCGTGTCTCTCTTGGCCGTGTTTCGTCGGCTGTCTTTAGAATACCACCAACCCATTTCATCCCGTGGGTGTGATAAAAGACGACTGAGGGATTAACAAAGCCGATACCACAATCTCTAAGGAACTACACTGCCTCTATTAGGATGAATTCGGCACCCCGCCTGACCAGCGTGGCGTTTTCATTTCATATATGCCTCATGCACAAGACAATGCGCGTTAGCACGCCGATGTCCAGAAGTGGACGATAAGAGAATTGGTTGCGGTAATACGTAAATGGTAGAGAGGCAGAGGGCCTATATGATGGTAATTAGTTTGATTCACTATATTTTTTCGCGGATTTAAAACCTCAACTGTTCTGTAATTCAACTGTGCGGAAATCCGCGAGCAGACCCACTTCTCGCCAAAGATTATCAAATACATATAGAAATACATATACAATGATCTCTCAAGCTATGATATAGGTACCTAGTTTTACAAAATATTCTTTGATATAGCTTTGGTCAGTTAAGGGATGTATCCAGAATTTGTCAACAAACTGTTTCTCAGAATTTTATTATGGTAATTATAGAAATGGATGGAAAAAATCCGCATTGCGTGTTCTAAAGCGGTTTCCGCTGCGAATGAAAACCGCAGTGCGTTCTTAGCCTAATACATGTGATACGTTAGCTGATATATTCGAATATGCAACTTTCTTAGATTTAGGAAGTAGGATTTGGAATAAGGCTTGAGATTTTTGGGAAGTATGAGGAACAGGAATCATATTGGGATGAATGGGTGGTCTCTGGCAACTCTCACACACTGTATTATCACGTTGGTACATTTCACAACCTTCTGTGAGAGCGGGGTAATTTGTATTTGGGTAATTTACAGTGGCTGTAGGAGGCAATGGATGCAGCATCGGCATACTCACGCTGTTGTTTTTCTTTCTAAAATCAGTTACAGTGTGAGGTTATGAACATTGCACAAAACAATGCATTCTAAATGTGTCATAAGTAAGTGTTCTAAAATCAATTTCTCTGTCCACAGATACGCCAAGAAAAACCTTACTATATAGCGGACCCCGAAGTGGATTCATTAGTAAGTAGATTCTTTTGTAACTAATTAGTACCTACAGTATCGGCCAATCGAGCGTTTGCTCAAATACAAACTCCTTGGCATCTCATTATTTATCAACTTTAATCAACAAGCAGTTACGTAGCGCCGACCGTAAATATTAAGTTGTAATTCAGTTAGAGCATCGATATGGGAATAGACTAGATCATGGGTACTTTGTTATCAACGAAACCTGATTGGCTACTTCTGCGGGGGGAGGGGAGGGGGGTGAAGCAGTTGAGAAGGAGTTCATTAAAAAGAAAAATTTGCAACTTAAGTACTACGTACTACGTAATAATAATGTTACATTTTCAAAAAAAACATATGAATTAAAGAATTCGAGAGCTATATCGATGAGTTAGAGCAATGAATATAAACTTCACAATCACTGCGGTAACTCGTTTATGAATACAAAAAAGTTCATTATTGTGCGAACGCTCGGTTGGCCAATGTTTTACTTAAGTACTGATCAATTACTTTTTTTTTTTATAGAAAAGAGGGCGGGCGAGCAAGCGGTCTCACGTGATGGTAAGTGTTACCGCCGCCCATGGACACCTGCAACACCAGGGGGTATGCGGGCGCGCCGCCGACCTTGCAAAATCCTATTCACAGCTCTCTTGAAGAACCTCATGTCGTAGTTTAATGGGAAGACCTCTTGAGGCAGTTCGTTTCACAGCCTACGGGTTCGCGATATAAAATAATTGCGGAATATTTCCACTTTCTGCGAGAAGAAATTAAAAAAAAATAGTCCTTTTTATGGATCAAATAACACCATAGAATTATGATCTTTTGCTAATCGCAAAGATTAACACAGCGTGCGAGCAAGAAGTCATAGCAATCGAGGAAGAGAACCAGCTGTCAAGTTGCACACTGCCTCAAGAGGTCTTTCCATTGAGCTACGATATGGGGTTCTTCAAGAGAGCTGTGAATAGGATTTTGCAATGTCGGCGGCGCGCCCGCATGCCCCCTGGTGTTGCAGGTGTCCATGGGCGGCGGTAACACTTACCATCACGTGGGACCGCTTGCTCGTCCGCCCATTAGTCTATAAAAAAAAATAAAAATAAAAACACGTAATCAACTAGTACGGGAGAACGGGAGTTCTGTCAAATACAGAGTAACTAGAGTTACAGTTTAAGTTAGAGCTACAAAAGTTAGAGCTACACAAAGAGCTAGAGCTTAGAGCACAAAGCTTAGAGCTTTTTGTATAAACAAACAAAAACAATGCACCATAACGTTTTTCAAGAGAACGTTTATACTTCGAGGTCTGTAATCCTCTTGGTAATGCAGGTGTCCATGAGCGACGGTAATAACTTAATATCAGGCGGGCTGTGTGTCAGCCTGCCACCTTTAATATAAAAAAAACTCAAGTGATCAATTGGTATCTCTTTTATTCAATAGTAGGTATCGTCTCTTGTTATTTTAAGTTTATAACAGACGAGCGGACAATCAGCTTGTGTGCCAGCTTCGACAATTCGAACCAAACATAACCGCATACTATTGCGTATAGTCAAAATAAATAAAACTCGTGTCCTCCCTATAAAATGACCACGAGGACAGACCCACGGCATCAGTCGAACTAATAAAACTAGTAAACGGGATTTACGACGTGATTATCCGAACTGAAATTAAGAACAGGTAAAATAATTCTCAGAATTTATAAAAAATATTGTCATAAAAAGCTGTATCGGAGCGCCTCCCGCTGGTGGACAAAAAGTGAAATAACAAAAGTTAAAAAGTACTCGGCCCACCCACCGCAGCATTTCGACACGGATACTTAACCGATTTTTAACAAATAAAAGCTAAGGCATTACGAATCGACGGTCAGCGGGTGATGCGACCAATCTGTGCGACCAATGTTTGGGATTGTCACCGAATTCTCTCGGCTCTGTCAAGCGTGTAATTGTGTTTACCTATTGTGATAACAATTTATTAATAACATCCCACTGTAAAGCACAAATCTTCCCCTGCAAAAGATTTTGAGTTACATATCGCGGGGATCCAGATTGGCAGATATTACACATGCCTCTTATTTTTTTAGTTTATTCGCCAAGCAAGTGGTAATCGATAAAAATCACATGTAGGGACTAAATAGTATAGCTTGGGGTTATTATCCGATGATGATACCCCTAGGTTATCACCGGATAGCAAACAGAATGGATAGCAGACCTTCGTCCCTTACGTTTGATCACTACTTGTGAGCCTTGAGGACCTTCTCTTAAGAGTATGTTTTAATAAACTACGTATATTAAATAATGTTGATATACAGTTACGTTCTAAAATAAATTCCTTTTTCCTCAATTATTATTGCGTCTAATTAGAAAGTAAGTAACAGGTAGTCAATCAAAATAAATCATGACTTTCATACTGGTTGGGAACAGTAGCTCCAAGCTATAAAGATGTCAGGCTTCGTACATAGCTGATAAGCGTCATTCATGTATACCCCAGTCCCCAGATAAGGGGTAAACAAACCAAACATCCGGGCCTTGAGTACACTGGAGGAATAGGTGAATTATCTATGTGGCAGTGGCATGGCTGCCACTGTTTTTTACGTTTACAACTTAAGTTCTTAGTTAAAGTATATGTCAGATTACAGAACAGCGACATCAAATCCTTTGACTAGGGTCAACAGGTTTCTGACAAACATCAAGTAATTCCGACCGGGGAATGAGAGAGCAAGCAGTTGATGAATCGGATGGTTTTCTAATTTTTAGGAGCCGTCTCACCTACGATACTGGACTAAAATTTTATGTAGACGACATAGACAGCATATCTGTATGACAGATCTAGATTGAATTATAGAAAGCGTGGATATAGCCGCCGATAAACAACTCACTATCGCTCGTTTCTCACCAATTCCTTAAAAGTGACAGATGACCGACGGTGAAGTATATTTTAAAGGACCCGTTTATACATATTTAACGAAATTAATGTAGAATTATTATGACCTACACTCAACAATAACGTAAATAATGAGGCACGCCAATTACGAGTTGAAAAGAGCCTAAATTGGCGTTGGTATTTCTGTAAGTGAGAGTCAAAGGATGACGCAACTGGCCACATTGCAGGCGAGGCATCATTGCGGCCGATGACATAATACTGACATATATCAGTGTGGAATCTTTGCGAACTGTTTGAAAAGCGAACACACATAAGTACTGACATCAAATTAAAGGATTAAATGGATATAAATAACAGGATGCAATGACGGATGCCACAGCTGAGTTCCGTCTATCCACTGAAATCTTTACTTTTACCCACATCTTTTTTCCGTATTACGTCTCATCGATGAAGATAGGCAGAGGCACTAGCAGCCATAACATTTAACGTAATTAATTCTTTACCAACTTTTTAATAAGAATACCCAAAGAAACTGGAAAGAATCAGTTTGGACAACTTTTGTAGACCTAGTTATTTTAATTCTTGTATCACTTTCACTATATTTTTTGGTGTGCAATAAAGTTATTTCCTTACTCCTTTGTTATGAGGTTTGTGGTTCTAATTGAATCAAAATATAAACAATTCTTTATTTTTGATAAAACAAACGATACAGTCGCCATCCTTTATACATTCAACGATTATCAAATCTGTGTGAGTTGCATTTCAGACGTTTATATAGAAATTTCATACCGGTTGTTCTTACTGTGCCTCTTGTTAACACGAATGCCCTGGACTGCATTGTCCTGAACAACCGAATGTGCAAATATATGAGACGACAGTTTGACGGATAAAGACTATGCCTGGATACGGATAAGAGGAAGTCCACTTTGCCGTGACGGTTACAGGATCAGTGGATATTGTTTAACGGCTATAATGCTAAATGTTCTTTGCTAAGCGGATTGTAAAGCAACCTTACAAATGGTTAATCACGCCTGATGGTGAACTTGCTACAAGTACATAATTTGTGAGATTCTGTCCCTGGTCGAGCCGAGCCACCTTACTGCTTAAGTGTTGTCCGCTTAAGGCTTACCATAAAGCTTAAGTTCTCGAAACTCTGATACAATAAGTATTGATAGCGCATTTAATATTTTTATGGAAAGAAGGGTAAAGATTTGAAAATTGGAGGCAAAGTTAACGTAAATTCTATCCATGCTGAATGATGTTTTTTCCAGTGTGTATTTCCCCTTACAGACATACGGTTAAAATTGAGATGGCTTTTGAGAATCAACGTAACATGTGGCTACCTACACAAGCCCTCAAAGAAACTAAAGAGTTAAAGAAGTACGCAATTTCGATCTAATTGGAAGAAATTATATGTGGGGGCCTAAATGACTTATTGAAAACTCAATTGGGGTAATTTGGCGGGCATTTCGTTAAATGCCTTGTTTAAATGTTATGTTTGAGAGCGGTTTTTGTAAACAAAATGAATTTTCGAAATCAATAATTGTCAGCAATTATGAGGGAAGTGTTCAAACACAAAACGCTTTTGTTCATTGCGTTTCAAATTATTTTGTAAGAGAGGTCGCATATGCTCTACCGACTGCAGATCGTATCATGATGCGATCTGCAGTCCTATTATGAGTCCTGAAACACATGAGTCTCTTTCAAGGATGTAGTGGAACTATTGTCTAGAAAGAAAGAACTGTCAACTTATTGAAGCTGATCTGATTGGATCTTTGAATCTCATACCTTTACATTGATATGACGTTTTTTTTTAAAATAAAATTATTTCACACGTGCATTCATAGAAAATGTAGGTATTTAGTTCAATCTTAGCAGTAAATGAATTCAATAAAAAGCAATGTCTCAAATAAAACGCAGTATCTCGAAAACGAACTTTTATGTTCCGTTTCGGTTGCTCCTCGCGCCAACATTCACTATTTACCCATGTCACATCTGTGTTTGTCTGTCACAGCCTTTGAGGTATTAAACTACCTCAAACATTGTCGAAGCCTGGTAGTCGACAAATAAACCACGTTTTACAAGTCATTAGGATATGATAGCTTGTGGGTTTAGGACGGTTAAAAAACAATTTGTAAAAGTGACAGACTGGTGAAGTATTCAAAGGCTGTTTCTTTACAGAGTCGCTAGTACTTCCGCAATTGATCTAGTAATATCAGCAGATACTGCTATTAGCTTAACTATGTGGCATAATTGATCTAATTGATCTAATGTGCTAAGTCTGAAACGATTCTAATGAAAGATTTAAAATCAGTCTTTTTATTTCATTGATTAAATGATACTACAGGATAAACATGACAATTAAAGAGATATCTATTTTTGAATACCAATCCCGATGTATGTTTCTGAGCATTTATATTTTAGACAATCAAGAAAAATGAAACAAATATTATTTCAATTTATACAAGCTAAACTCTAACAATATCTATAATTCACGCTCAAAACTCTTAAGTATCTGTAATTATAATTACATTCAAAAGTCAGTTACCCTCGCCAAACAGCTCGGTGGCAAGTGTACACAGAGTCAAACATATTTTTATCTGGTTCCAACGCCTGTGTCAACGGAGGCACGTCTGAACAAACACCGGAGGGTGTTGTTGGATGCTATAATAATTGATACTGCAGCTCTGCAGATGTTATGCGCTCCTGGTACTTATTAACCAGTGTTGGGAAGGGATAACAAATTTTGTGATCATTTTTTGGGTAACTATGACGACGGTTTTGCGTTTTTTGCTGATGATGGAGTGAGATCTCTTTTGGAAATGAATAAAAGAATAATTTATATCTTGAATTAAACTACTAAAAATAGGTTGCGCATAATCTATATATTATGCCGTTGACCTACTAATAAAGAAAATGAAAAATATAAAACTGGTGACCAATACGTATATAGCTTTACAGTAGTAGTAGGTTTGTATAAAACTCGATTAGATTATAAAAATGAAATATGGACTTAACTCTATGAACAGTACTTAGCGTGAGTGCAATCTTTCTTAGTGGCTAGTTGAGTGTGAAACAGATACTAGTATATCATCAAAATAAATCAAATTTTAGTAGGCACGAGCAACTTGTTAATCATCAATCAAAAACTAAGTTCGAAACATTTCTTGATTCGTCTTCGGGTGGCAATCAGAAATAAATCAACTCGCTATTAAAACGGCATTAACCGACCGTTTTGAGATACATATCGATTTGGAAAAAGCTACGATTAGATCTAACAGATTCAAACAATGAGCTTTAGATAAGTTTAACTGGCTTGCCTATGAAAGATCCTTCCTAGCATAGGCTATATTGGCACGTTACTACTAATTTTAAACCCAATAAAACTAAGATTTGATTCCATAATTCATATTTACCGTCGTTTAAAGCAGTATCGATGTTGAATATCCACATCACTAGGCACCGCAGGGCCCGTTGTACTTTGTCCAGCCTATTGTTGCTCACTTGGCTTTGTCAGATTGAATCCACTCGGAATTCGAGACATGCCCATCTACGGAACTTTATATTCTCTTATTGCCATACTAACGTACGCCTTATTTCTTTACAGATGGTGCAAGCGATACAAGTGCTACGGTTTCACTTATTAGAATTAGAAAAAGTAAGTATTACAACTGTTATTAGGGTATATTTTGGACTGAAGCCCGTCGAAACCCGTTCGAAAATATCACCTGACGTCTGAATATCGTTTCGATTATCCGAGGGCTCGATTCCGAATCGAGATATGGGTATCGATCTCGCGGACACACGCGATCGGTGCACGCACACCGCCGCACGTGGGACCGGTTCCGAAGCGTCGTGACGATCGAATTTCGAAATTTTCAAAACTATTTCTTGATGCGGTTCCTCGATCAGGTGTTCTGGGGTCGTGAATGGGTCCGAGTTCACATCATGTTTGTTTTGTTATCTCCCAATTCGCCGTTGGCGGACCGGTCCGGTTTCTTACTTATGTCGCATCGCCTTCGCTCCATTATATTATACTGGCAAATGAAACGTCTGAATCGTAACGGCACAGCTTTTTGCTATTCGCGACCCGATCGGACAATCTGTAATAGCAATAATTAGTTAAAAAAAGTCGCCCGTACATCGCTAAGCCGTGTCGCGGAGCCAGATATTAATTTAACTTGTCAATATTGTGGTCACGTTTCAACAAAACTAGTTTGACTAACGTCTATATCAAGACGAATGATCTCGAGAAACGAGATACCTCTTCCAGCGGTCTCCAACAGCGGATTCCATAAATATCCGGCGCCGGCATTCATCGAACTATGTTAGAAACCGGTGAATTCGTAAAAAAAAAACTCAGAAACACAAAAAGACCTCTTTAACGAGATAACCTGTAATGCGATACCTCTGTACGAATCTTTGGCCGGAGGGCGAGATAAAGGCCATTTAAAAAATAAAAATTATATGCGGTTCGAAATTCAAAATATCAGCCCGAGGGCCGCGAACTCGATTGAAGAAAATCGCTTCAACGGCGTAAAAACATATTGATCTTTTCTGTAATTGAAATCACGACTGACCAAAATTCTTATAAACCATTTCATCTTTCAGACCTAGATTTACATTCTCTACCTATCTCTACACTATCGAAAAGCCTTTTTTTGCTCCGTGCTCATATCCTATACATGTCGGCTTCTATCTTGTCTACGGTTTTTGTCAAATGAAAAAAGATAAAAGTATTCCGTTAGTTCGATCCATTTCCGCTTCACTACACACCGTCCACAGGTGATGTTTTTTGAGCTTAAAATAATAATTAAAAATAAAAAAGAGAGGTCCCGGCGCAACTCGCGCTTACAATGAGATCTCGTTAAGTGCACTTTTTCTACCTTTTACTATAATTACTCGGTTTTATCATAAAAAGTAGATAATAATACCTTCTTTAGTCCAAGCAATGAGCAATGGTTTTTTAAGATGTTTTTTAGATAATGACATTGTAATAGAAAAATTAAAATTCATATACCTACCTACCAACAAGCCTTAACGAAGCCAGAATATTTACATTAAAGTATCCAATAACGTTTCTTGATTTATGTTTTTAATAATTTAAATATGGCCAGCGGCGGCGATATTGCCTCTGCCTTCCATATCACGGGTCCTTCTCGGCGAGATCGGCTTTGTGATTGGTCGGTTAGTAGGTTTTTTTATTTAGTCACCGACTGAATGTTCCCTAATTACGTTATGTGGCCGTACAGACGCATTCCCGGGGTAATGTCGGGGTTTTATTAGAATATATTTTTAAGATTTTATTTTTCATAGCCGTACATTACATTACTGGAAACCTCCTCTTCTGTCGTTAGTAAACCTATCGCGTTGCCGATCGACTCCTGACATACTTGGACGAGACTGGACACTGATAGGATAGGTCTTAGACTTTGAAATTGTTTATTACGAAGAAAACTTGACACTGGCAGAATGCGCTAATTGCATCATTGCCATATATGTAAAGAAAAAGAAAACATTACTAGAAAGTTTTATTTGAATTTCAAATACCTACCTACCTACCTAGGTTTTTTTAAAAGGAATTTGTGGCTTCTATGCTGTCTGTTTCTGTTGAAATTCTCTGCTTATAATTTAATATTTTAGCATTATCTTAGTAAAATATAGAAGCGTCCATTTTCAAGCCTTTGGCGTGTTTCTAATTTTACAAACAGCCATTACTAGAAAACTAACCTAATCCATAAACGCGAACAGCTTTTTTCATACAGTGGACTAAATCGTAAAACGTTATCTGTAACAACGTGGCTAAGTGATTTACGATGTAGGTCAGATTTGTTGGTTTACGGGCCGGGCCTCGAACCTGGGACCTCGTGTTTACGACGCCTCAACTGCCGTTTTATAACTTTTATATAACACACTTTAATTCATTGTCAAAATTGACTTTATGTTGTTACGAGACTCTGTGGCTGTTCTCATTTTTTATTTTGTTTACTTTGTTACTAAAGTATAAGTTTCTTTGCATAAGTAGTAAAAAAACTATGTTGTTAAGATGATAGGAGAGCAGATAGTTTCTACTTATAATAACTGACAAATAGTGCAAAAAAATTAATACCTGTATCAGATTTTAATGTCTCACTATCGGGCACAGTCGGGCCTCCCCTAATAAATCACTGTGTGTTTCGGGCCGTAATGCACTACGCGGACCCGGTGCGGGTTGGTGAATAGACATACTCCATTTTTTTTAATTTGTTGAGCATACAGGTTTCCTTACGACGTTTTCCGCTGAGATTATGGTATTTTTTAAAAATAATTCAGTATCTACGTAGGATCTCAGTGGTACGGGCCTAGGATTTGAACTTACGATCACACGAATATACATACCTCCTAGGCTATCCAAAAAATGGATTTTGTTGAATTTTTGAAAGAAGCATTGTCAAATCGGCGATAGCTTATTATACGAGTATTATCACGTCTAGAATGGATCTTTAGCGATGCTGACGATCAATGATCGCAGTGGGTATTATAATTTTGGGTCAATGAATTCAAATGTACATGCTAAAGTGGATATACCCCCGGGATACCGAAATTATTAATTAGATACTTATCTTTATTTCATCTATTAATTGCCAAACGATTCATGTATTTCGCTTAAAAACTATTTTACACGCAGAACCCGAATTTTCAACTACTTTGAAATCTGTGTACGTTTTTTACTGATCGTTGTTTTATGATTTCAATAATATTATTGTTTTATTGGGAGTCTTTAAAATTCCAGATTTTTTATCCCAGAGTATGTCCATATTGTTCTAATTCAGAGTATGTCCATCTGCTGTTGGTCAGCTTTATAATACCAGCACCACATCTCTTCCCGCGGGTGTGGTAAAAGGCGACGACTAAGGTATAACAACGCCGCTACCACAAGCCCTGGTGAATTATACCTCTAAAAGATTGCACTCGCTAACCCGCTTGGCCAGCGCGGCATTTTAAGGTTCTACATCCCTCGTGCAGAAGACAAGATGCATGTGGCGCATGTCCAACGGTGGACGATAAGAGTTGGTTTACGGTTATGTCCATGTTAAGTTAACTAGCAAAATTCTGATCATTGCTGATGAGTAGATATAGTATATAGTAACGGTGAAAAGTTTATTTAAATATTTTTTACGATATTATTGTACATTTTGTTTTAGTATTAAAGCTGATTATTAATATATTCACATACTACAGCTCTACCCTGGCTTCGCTTAGGTAACGTAACTATTTCGTTTTTTTTTATAGAAAACACACAGCACACAATCCACCTGATGGTAAGTGGATACTGTTGTCTATAGACATCCGCGATACATGTCCAATATCAGTCCAGAATGAAAAACGTTGGCACGCCCCCGGATGCGTTGCCTACCATTGCAGATTGAGGAATGGATTGGGGAAATGGCGAGGGAATGGGCTCTGGCATATCTCACTCACTACCGAAACACGTACGTACATTGGGAAATACGATAAAGTAGGAAATGCTGTACATTTCAAGGTAGTCTTCTGTGAGAGAGGGGCAACGTGGCCAGTCGAATGCGCCCAGCGGCAGTAACTATTCGTAACTATTTCGTAAGCAACTCGAACTTAACCTATATACTGTAAACGTAACCAGCACTTGTATAGCCCACTGCTGGGCCTCCCAATGCACATTGTCTTGTGCATTGTTGACGAGTCCACTCTTAGTGGTGGTGTAGTTTGCTCAGGGCTTGTTGTAGCGGCTTTGTTATCCCTCAGTTGCCTTTCCAACTATATAGCTGCTATTCCAAAGCTGGCCAACATCAGATGGATATACTCTGAATCAGAACTAAAGTCTGCATAGCCCAAAGGTTTACTTGCAGATAATGAATCAGAGAATTAAGTCCGCCTTTAAATAAATAAACCTGTGGCCATCTACAATACTTTAGCTTCCCAATAGTGAAAGAATTCTCAAAATCGATCCAGTCATTTTTGTGATTATCTCTTACATAAAAACGAACAGAAAGACAAACTCACAGTCTTTACGATACTAGTGTAGTTGGTCAACTGTACGGATAGTGAAGTGAGGCGCGAACCAATCGGGCTCTCATTTGAATGCGGCCAGGACCGGTTGATTTTAATTTAAAAAATAAAAAGAAAAAAATGAAAAGAATCCGATCCTGTCCGGTCCGGACTGTAATGTCGGCCGAACGATACCAGTTTTGCATTGTGTACACTCGGATACCCAAAAAAAATATTTCTATACTTACTATAAAATATTATGCCCATTATGAATCCTACATTTTATTGTTATTGAGCGATGAAAGGCCGCGGTTATCTATTCTCAATTTACGTTTGTGGGGTCGTTACTTCGAATTCTAATCCGTACCACTGAAGGTGGATTTAATGCTTTACAGCATTATCTCCCTGTCGACTTTTGCGCTATGCAGGACATGAAGTAAACAAATGTAACGAAATATGTATTTAGAAGAAAAATACCTCACGAAAATATTAAAATATAAACGTAATTATATTGAAATATATGTTACTTCACTGTGATTGTATTTAGTTAATAATAAATAATTAAACGAGGACCAAAAAAAATTTTTTTTATATATATTTATTTATAGAAAAATGTCCAGAATGACAAACATTGGCACGTCCCCGGATGCGCTGCCCACCTTTGCAGATTAAGGAATTGGGAGATAGGGTTGGATGATAATAATAAACTCAAATAATATTACCTATGTAATGGTTGATTAAAATTAGTTGTTATAAATATGAATTTATGTTAAGTTCATTAAGTTATTGCTTGTCAATTACAAACAAACGAGGCTGGCGACATTTTCACTTAAGTTCGAAATAAATATTATGTCTCTGCCATTAAGGACTTGGAAAGGAAGTATGTCGTAATTTAAATACTGGTTTTATGTATTTAACACATAAACTATGTACTTACTATTACATAGGTCACAACGAAAATTTCCGGAACTGGCCACTTACATAAACAATATTTAAAAAGTAATTACAATATTTGAAAATGGAACTCTTTAGCTGTAGAATAAAGTTTGTTTCATCTAACAGTCATTTGTATTTTCATTGAGGCGTCATTTTAAAAATTGCGTGTCTGCTGTATGATTTTCTACAATTTTAAGTGTAATTTGACAGTTCAGCAGAGCCTCGCTCGGCTTCAAACTGCTTTTGGCAATAAAGCACCAAGCAAGACGACAATTCATAGCTGGTTTGCAGGATTTAAGCGCGGTCGTGTCAATACCAGTGACGAATTTCGTGAAGGTCACTTATGTAGGCATGTGACCTACCATGACACACCAAACATGATACAATCAATCTTACACAAACATTTGGCTGTGCGAAGGCTGTGCTCGCGGTGAATCTCACACAATTTGACTGGGGCTCAAACCGGAATGCGTCACTTGGTGCAATGCCATGCTTACCAGATTCAACGAAGGGGCGTCAAATTTGGTGTGGAACATAGTAATAGGTGACGAAACATGGATTTACAGCTACGACCCCGAAACAAAGTAGCAATCGACCATTTGATTCTTCCAAGATGAGCCGAACCCCACGAAAGTGGCGCGTGTGCAAAGTGCCACGAAGCAAATGATCGCTTCTTTTTTTAGAAAAACTGGACACGTGGCTACTGCTGCTTTGGAGAATCGTCGTACCGTGTATGCTGATTGGTACACGACCATTTGCTTGCCGGAAGTTATTGGCGAAAAAAATCGTAAAAACAACCGTAAACGCCGCACAATCTTGCACCACGACAATCCCAACGAATTGAAGGCGAAAAACGTAGAACTCATGAACTATCTTCCATACAGTCCCGCCAAGTCGGGACCTTGTAACTTTTTGTTTCTAAAAATTAAGAACCAATTACGCGGTCAACGATTTTCATCGCCAGAAGAGGCTGTCGAAGAGTATGAAAAACATGTTTCCGAGCTCACTACGGAGGAGTGGAATAAATGTTACGGAAATTGGTTTATTCGTATGAAAAAGTGTATTGACGCCCACGAAAAAATTTTAAGAAGCAATAAATCGATTTTTGGCCATTCATTGTATATTTTCTTATTCATTCCGGAAACTTTCAGTGTGGTCCTCGTACTATATACTTACTCGTACTTACTTGTATCACTAGGGGGTTTCGGGCCATAATACACGGCGCGGGTCCAGTGCGGATTGTTAGACACACATATTCAAGATTTTTTTTATTTCTCGAGCACAAGGGTTTCCTCACCGTGTTTTCCCTCACGGCACTTAAGTAGAAAGTAGAAACTTGGTAATTTGGGCCGAGGCCGACTCACGGTCACATGAATGTGTGGCCATCACCGATCTAGTACTATGTACTTACTAAATATAGTTATTGTGTCGTGTGGCTATAGAATAGCTGCACCCCATTTCTTCCCGCGGGTGTCGTAAAGGGCGGCTGAGGGATAACAGAGTGGCTACCACAAGCCCTGAGGAATTACACCACCTCTGAAAGAGTGGACTCGCCAATCCGCTTCACCAGCGTGGCGTTTACAGGCCTTACATCGCTCATGCACGAGCCAATGTGCACGTGGAGGCTCACGCCCAGCAGTGGATACTAGAAGGGCTGGTTGCACTGCATTGCAAATATAATTATAAACCATGTAGGTACTTACCTTACTATGATGAAAATATTTTAGTGAAAATATTGATGACAAGATATTAGAAGAGATTCTGAATTGCATATTTTTAAACTCTTGGGAAATTTTATCAGTAATATCTGAAATTGACATTAAAAATATGTATTTTTTATCATTTTTGATAATCACTAAAAATATATTCGACCGTTTTGATTGCCGCTTTTTTATATACCTTTTAATTAACTATATAGACCACAAAAACCTTTAAGATATATTTTGTAATGTCGACTCGCTCTGAGTTTCTTATTTATAAAATAAGAATTTAACGAGTAATTGTAATACAATATTGATAACATTTATGCTGTGTAGTAATTCTCCTGTATACTTTTGTATGTATACATATATGTTTGTTTTATATAATTATAAATAAGAAGGGCTAATTATCAAATTAACAATTCCTCTCTAAATATATGACTCTGGGCTGCGTTCTAAAATGTTCAAATGATACTCTTTGATAATTTAAATATAGTGCATCCTTTTTTTACTTCATAACACAAAAATTGTCGAAAACGCGATATTCGTACGTTTTGAAACTCGGCCATTATGAATTTATGTGATTCTCAATAATAGTCCGTGCGAAGTTACAGCAGAACTCGTGTAATACACATAAAATGTTTCAATTTCTTTATCACCCACACGCTGCACTAGCTCAAAGGAAGTGAGCATTAGTAAAAACCCTTTTAGTAACGAATCGACCGTGGCACACATCGTGCTAGATCTGATGCGGCCCACGCACCTGGCAGGCAACACTTGACAAAAACAACGCTAGAAAATTCTGAAAACATTTTTCAGATGCCACATTTACCTGTATAATGGGGGAAGTGACGTTATTAAAACGTTTTGAAGAAAAATAAAAAAAATGCTCGCATTATTAGCATGGTCATAAAATTTTAAATAATGTGTATTTTTGCAACACAGAGTAAAATGTAAAATTAATACAAAATTAATGTACATTTTTAAGAAATAGTTCCTCAGACTAAATATCAGTGTGAGTTAATAAAAGCACTTTCATACAAGCCTGCCAGCAAAATTTACGCGCCAATGAACCAAAAAACTTTAGTGATATACTGACTGAAAAATCAAAAGAATTGTCATTCTATTTAAAAAGCGAAATACAAGAGACATTCCAAGTTCGAATACGGAACGGCTATACGTCAACGGGCGACCATTATATAACATTTCATTCCTTTAAATAAAAAGGTATCTGTTTAGAAACACTCCATATCTCAATCCGTGAGTCGTCTTCAAATTTAAATTTCTGGAAAGAGTTTGATGTTTGAGACGATAATCGCCTAAAGCCGGGGCTCTCGGAATGCCGTAATATCTCATTAAAGGCATTACACGTTAATAAATAACAGCGTATCGGACAAACGTCCACAAACGATTATAAGTCTTCAAGCTAAGACCGTTAAGTTTATGTTATCGCGCATCAGGACAGCGTTGCGTCGTTTCTTATGTTATGAAGTACCAGTCCCAAATTTGAATCCCCGAAGAGTTACGATGTCAAATCTTAGTGTATGTCACTTAAATCGAAAATAGTATCGGCGCTCACAAACGCGGGATTAGACTCGAAAATGTTTGCTTTTATTTCAAACGGTATGTTTACTTTGTCATTCGTAAGCATATAAAAGCGCTCTCAATCAAGTTTTGACATTGACAGCGCACTGCTCGGAAACCGCTCGCGTATGTAAAACTTGTTGGTGCTTATCCGCTCTAGCATCAATAAAATTCACACAGTCGTAAATATGAATTTCAACGATGGTTGTAAAATTCAAATTATGATAAACAAACTACAACATTTGAGTTCGCGGCCGCGTTACATCCGAATGTATAGATAATTTAGAAAAAGCTGTCGATTAGGAAATTAGTATCCCGAAGACATAATTAGCTGTCAACGGCGGGACTTGTTTCCGTTTCCGGCGCGTTCTATTTTCAAATCCGCCAAGACGATTGGAGCTCTGCTCGTTCGTTTTTAAAGTGTTGGATTTTTTAATTTTTTTCGTGCAGCCCTCCGTCCACCTGCCAGTGTTTTATTACTTTTCACCGTGTAAATGCTATCTAAAAATTTCGTTAGTCTTTTTATTGCCTTATGTTAATTTCTAAGCTAATTATGCCTATGAAAATTTATAAGGCCCGTGGCACGAAATTAATACGCGCCCGCCGGGGGCTGTCCGATCGGATGAATGGAAAAAATGAATTCCGTGCCTTTTTTACGATTCATTTTGAGTTTTTACAAGAGCGAGTAAAACGCGACAGTTGGCTTGCGACTTCAGTCCAAATGTATTCCCTTTGTTTCTATTGTGTAGTTTTTCCGTGAGCTTTGTATGCTGATATTAGTTTAAAGGTCGAATTTTGTTCTTGTCATACTTGTTTGTGTTGGAGCCACTGGTGTCATGGATTCTAACTGTGAATTGGGAATTATATTGTTAATGTTTTTAGATAAAATATTTAACGTAACTGTCATGAAATTTGAATAAATAAATACCTATATTTAGAAACCGCAAAGCCAGTCTCTTACACAAATAAATTATTTACTTTGAAATAATTTATTTTAGTGTTCGGTGTTATGAAAGAGCCCGTTGGATCAAAAAAGCCTAAGAAATATCTACTTTTTACTTAAGATGGAATATGCGGTATTAAATGTTGTAGCAGAATAGAATACTCAGAATTTCTAGGGAACTCCAAGGTCCCTTTATACAGTTCTAATATTCTGTTTGATATCTGCAACACCTTTTGGCTTCGATATGGGAACAGACTAGACGGCACACCATACGTTCTTATCAAAGAAACTTGGTTGGCAACTTCTAGGGGGGTGAAGCAGATGACGAGGGGTTCATTAAAAAGTCAAATTTGAAACTTAAATACTACGCAATAAGAATGTTCCATTTAAAAACACATATTAATTAAAGAATTAGAGATACTGAACATAGAACACTAACGTGCCTGCCCTGGAGTGCTCGTATAACATATCTCAAATCTCATTCTCAAATCGGTGCTGTGAACCTTGATCGAGTAGGCATTTTCGTACTTTCTTTGTATTGTTAATGTGATCTTTACAGCCGCCATACTCAACTTGTGGTCTGCAGATCGTAAGTAACCCACCGAGTACTTAAATACAGTCCAAAGCAACATATTTAGAACTTATAATTGACATAGGAGTGGAATTTCAAGAAATCCTTATTTGGTGGATGTAGCTAGAGTACCTACCTTTCAAATTCATGCTTCAAGGAGCAGTGGTTGCGGCTATGTATGAATATAAGTCGGTCATTTTTTCATTTATAGAGACTATTGACAGATTGTACACTCTCGCGACTGGTCTAGCTTTGCAAATTTTTGTACTCGTATATGACCACGAAAGAAACAAGTTGAGTACGGCTGCTTTAGAGACCATTAAAGTAAACAACTAAATTCACTAAGTCTCGAAGACTTGTTTCTTCGAGATGGATCTTCCAATGTTCTCCCATAAAAGTGCGTCGTAGCTAACGCGACATTTCCGTGCACAGGTACACGAGCTGTGCGACAACTTCTGCCACCGCTACATCAGCTGCCTGAAGGGCAAAATGCCAATCGACCTAGTGATCGACGAGCGGGAGTCCGCGCGCCCGCCCGACGCCAACGGCGAGCCGCGCTCAGCACCAGATAGCAGTCACGACGGCACTTCAACCCCAGATGTCGTGAGTACCCCCTATACCAAACCCCATCTCATTCAAAGGCGCGATCCCCAGCTAGCACCCAACTCTACCACGAGCTACCTCGTGCACCCCTGCTCTTAGTTTGGCCATTGCAAAAACGAAGTACGTAAGGGGGTGCTCGCAATCTAGTTCTTAGTTCCCGCCTCCCTCGCTTTTTATCCGTATTCCGTCCAGATATTGTAATTGTTTATAGTTGATGGAATACGGTCGCCATCGGACTATCTGAGGGATTTGACATCAAATCCCGAGGAAAGTCCGCTAGTTTAACTTCCTTAGAACAAATCTTCGTTTTTGCAATTGGCCAACCTCTTAACACTGTACGATTTAAAGAAATTAAATTGAGTATTCAATTTCCAAAATTTTAAACAACAAACGTTACAGTGAAGGGGTGTTAAAATGGGTGCAATACCGAAACAAAATGGCGCTTCATGCCGTTGAACGAGTACGTTGAATTTGAATTAATTCTTTTTCTCGAACGTTCTAAAGCAAGCGCCAACGTTTTCAATTCCTTTGCACCGGAATTATGTATACGAATAAAAAAACATACGTATAACGTTGATTGTAATATGTGTATACTAATAATTACTTTTAAGTAAATGAACATGATGGGAGTTTCGACAGAAACCGTTTTCTTTATCCGGGGGGAATTCATCCCAATGCCACAGAGATATTTGCGCGTTTCTGAGCTTAGTGTAAACAAAATACGTAATTAGATGTAAAAAAAAAACCCTATTTGAAAACGAAGTATACGTAAAAAATACAACTTTAACTTGCCTAAGTGAGATAATAAGGATTACTTAAGAATTTTAAATTATTGTAATTGATTTAAAGGTGGTAGATGCTAGTGTTATCGTTTTTGGCTAGTAAATACAAACTTATACGTAAATAGGTAATTTTATGCCGTTTTTATTACGTTTAATATTGGAATAGAAGCACAAATTAAGGTTTAGTTAGATAAAAGGTACATACGTATACAGTATACGCTAGTTGTAATTCTAATTCGGGATGAGGTGCGTCCATTCTTTAATTTTTTTGTAATCAGACATTACACTCATTTGCAAAAAGTTTAAAGAAATGTGACGCCATCAAACACGGATGTAATAATTATAAATGTGCGTTAAATAGATATTCTAGTTGCTTGGACAGGTTAAAATAATAAAATAGTAGTGGCGTTTTTGTTCCGATAACACTACATTTCAAACGTTTCTCTCGTTATTAATGCAGTAATGTTAGGAATATGTAAAATAATTACTTTGATTGCTGTATTTTTGTACACTGCATAAGGTTCATAACGAAATCTGTAATTTTATGGTCACCGTTCCTTTAATTTTTGTATGTTTAACGTTTTCGTCGATACCTTCATGAGTTCACTCGCCATAGTTTTAGAGTCTATCGTATGAATTGGCAGAAAACGTATTCTCTTTTGAATCCTTGTTTAGTTATTAGTAAGGGATATTTTTGGACGTTGAGACTGAATTGTTTTGTTTGTGTTTTATATTATTATCCCCCACATTGTTAACATTTGAAGCCATATTTCACTAATTTAAGATCATGGGATTCTCGTTTTAAAATATGGTAACTAGGGGACGATTAATTTTATTGATTATTAATAGTTATTTTGTCTGTATATGAGTTTTAACATAAATTTGTGTAGTTGGTTGTCTAAGTTAGGTTTTAGAATAAACAAAGCGGTAGGTTTCTCATGTTTGAAACTTATTTCACTTAAACTAACTCGTAAATGTATATTAATAATGCTATTTGGTGTACGTCCATCATGTATGTCAATGTGATTAATTTTAATAATTTTATTTTCTGAACGGATTAAACAATAAAATGTTCTGTTTGAAATTATAAACGTAGTTTGCTTTCTACACCAAATATCACGCAGAGGAAAATTGAATTGAGCGTAGACAGATTTTTGCAAGTATAAAGAGGTCGTCTAGATAAGCGGGGAAATTTCTAAACTTAATATTGTATTTTTATCATGTCGCTGTATTCCATAAACCGGTGGGGCTCCCCCGGTGCGCGGGAAAGCCGGAAAATTGTTTCTTTACGGCACCCCGCGCGCTAATCTTTTGCGCCACGTTCGGAAACGCAATATAAAAAAAAAACTTGGTGGAATCTTTTCACAAAGTCTTTAGTCGACAATCTGATATTTTATTTATTTTTTATAGTCTGCCATTGACGTTTGATGGATGCCGATTTGTGGGGTGAGTGGGAAAATGAGACCGGAGTTAGAATAATTGCCGCTAAATTCACCCTGATAAACCTTTATTTTGAGTCATGGGTTGGGTTTGCAAATTATAAATTCTGATCAGTCATTCCATGTTTATGATTAAAAATACTTGCGTTCTAAAAATAATAATTGATTTTTGTATATTAAAGATTAGATAATTTCTAAAGTGTTAGCTATAGGGTATTATTACATTAGGCATTCCGGTGGTTTCTAGATTAATAATATGGATTGTGTCTAGGATACAAAACTATATCTGAATTTACCGCCAAATTGACGTATAAAATACTCCCCACACGTACATTATACACCAGATTGACGACATAGCTACTAGCTGCAATGAATAATGCAGGAACACACAGAATTGAGGAGGGGGTCAGCAATAATAAAAATAATAAAATAAGGGATGGAGCTGGATTTGGCCGGGATCCGCGGCAATTCGTCACGGATTCGTCCCGGTACATGTGACTGCCTCAATACGATTGTTAAAACCAGAAGGACATATGGAATAGCCAATAGGAATAACGAAAATACTCAAAGAAGATATATTGGACTTTTTTATTGTCGTTTCGCACTGCCTATAAGATATATAAAATGCGAGATGAAGTATAAAATACAATTAACGCTTTAATTAATTGATTATCAGTACTAAAGTGAAATCAAAATAGTTTAGTTTAGAGAGTTGATTTCTTAAAATGAAATAATAGACTTATCAATGATAGATTCAGTTATTAATTTACTTGTGGATTATATAGGTTATACAATTAGTGGAAGAATAGGAGACAAACGTCCAAACATTGACTGGTAGAGATGCTTTAGAGCATTAATTCATTATAAATAAATTAAATAAAACAAAAATCGTCCGTGTCCCATGGAGACGTTTGTCATTATGAAAAGTGATAAAGATAATAAAAGTCATCACAATTTTACAACACAAATAGATATTGTACAGTAGGTACCTACGCGAGACGGCGCGGTTAAGATATGAGTTTAGTTTAAGCGCTTTAATTTCGTTGTTTGATTTTTTTAAATTCTTTTATATAAAAGTATATCTGTTTACAATAATAAACATAAATTAAAATTGTCAATAGGTACCCATCAATTTAAGGTTGTTTTACATCGCTAAAAGATTCCTTAAAACTGCACTCCCGCGCTATCGCGTAGTAGGTATAGGAATGCCCTAAAAGTAACAAATGCAAGTGACTAACTAACTAGCCAGGAAACGAGTGAAGCATGCAGTTAATAACTTGTAGGTGGCTGCAAAGGAATTTCTAATTTTTCGAACTGGTTCACCAATTTCTCGAACTGTTCCGGATTCCAATATTTGGATTTTTCTTAAAATAATTATTATTATTAACGAGTCCGTAATTAGTGTGATTCGCTGCTGGATAAAGGCTTATTCATTCTCCAAAAAATATTAGTAGGATCTAATTTGATGTATAAATCGTTTTTTTTTATATAAATTAGTACACATTGGTATCGCTGCTATATATGGTATGTAGCAGGTCCTACCTAAGAGTAATTCGGGATCCGAACCCACGCCACGCGTACATTTCTTAGCAATTAGAGATACAGTTATCAACATAAGTGAATTCAACAAGCTAATACAATATTAATGATTATTTAGTATACTGGGTAGTGTTATCCAGAAACCTACATTAATATGTACTGTTGTGCTCAAAAGTGGCTCTTCCAAGCATTTAGCGTGCGCGCACGCATGCTCATTAGCCGTTCAGTCGTCTGTCAGTCTGTTTGTCCTGACTGCTTTATTACATTGTAAATTGTAAACCCTGTCCATTTTACATATACTGTTTAAATTCTAGGTCCAGTAAATCACTCTAATTAATTCAGGTTTAAAATGGCATTGCAATTTAAATGTTTAGCGAAATTGTTTTCGAGGTATCCTGTCTATTTTGATATTCCAGTCCGGATTACATTATTCCTCTTAGAAGACCAGGCGTTCTGTACATTAATAATAATAACAATAATTATCTTTATTGTATAGACACATAGCTATGGAAAAGGAACACCATGGGCGGGTCTTATTGTGCGGTGTAATTATGCAATCTCTTCCAGACAACCTGCGATAGGGAAATGTGATTATTGAAAGTCGGCGTTGCATCATAAACGACATGAAAAGAAATCGTATCTATGCACAAATACATCTTACACATATAATGCATATAACATAAATATCATATAAAAATTATACGTATTATACATAATTAATAAATTAGTATACTGCATATCCAGAAACCTATATTAATATGTGCTCAAACCTCATTAATTTTTGTTTGTTCATTAATTTTTTTTTTATATATTTATTTAAAACTGGCACAAATAATATAGCAATGTCACACTCAATAGCCCGCACTATAATTACCTTGGATTTGGATTTGGAGAAAAGGTTGCGAATGGGGAGGGCTATCCCTCCCCATTTTTCCCATCCTATGATGGGAATGGGCTCTGGCGCATCTCACTCACTACCGAAACACGTACCTACCTACATACATTAGGGGAAGAAAATAAAGTGGGAAATGCAGTACATTTCAAGGTCTGTGAGAGAGCGGTAACTCAGCCAGTCGAGCGCGCCCAGCGGCTGTTGGATTGCAGCGTGCACTCTCTCTCATTATTATTTATTTATCTTTTATTGTTCGTTCAGATACAAGTCTTAGAGAACGGAGAGGTATCGTCAGAGCAGAACACAACCTTTACACTTGGTTAGAGATAAGAAGATCTTTGCAAAGCTTACGGCCGATCTCCAGTAGTATGAACATGGGAATATGAAGCAGGGACTCGGTGATGAGTCAATCATGCTCGGTGACAACGACACTAAATATGACGTCATATTGCATATAAGTCATGAGTCCCTTAACTAGTGCCTTCGAAGCCGCTTATTTCAGTAATTCACGATGTTTTGATTTTTTACCCACTACGACGGAACGAGGATGGTGTATGAATTTGGAGTAATAGGGTCTTAAATTATAGGTACATTTAGGCACCTAATTAATTTTCTAAAAATAGTCTTATAATTATTAAATACACAATTATTAGTCAAATGTGACGTTAATTGAGAAGAGGGATCTTATTCTCGATTCTATTTTAACAGACATTGAGTCAAAAATGAACATTAGCTAGAATGTGACGCAAACATACTGCATCGAATAAAAGCGGTGCCGTGCCTATTTTCCAATTTTGTTTTGAGAATGCGAAATTCTCATCTCAAAAAAATGAAGCCATTAATAAGGTTATAATCAATTTATTTCCACAAAGCTGGATGAAGACATCAGCGTCCCGCTGGTTCGCGAATGGTACGCGGTACGCGCAGCGGGCACCGACCTATTATTGCTGCACCAAAAAAGCCCTTGCTCTTTTCGTACTATGCGAATTAAAAAAAAATGATTGTGGGTTGAAAATAATGGGATAAATCACCTTATGTACAATAGGATACAGCACCTTATATAGTATCTTTGGTTAATTGCCTTTTGTTGCAAATTTTGTTTTAGATCAGAGATTTAAATTTAGCCAAATTTATAGATTTTAGCTCGATTGATAGTTAAGCATACATTAATAATATTCATTGAGACTATAATTAATATTCAGTGGTAATGAGCGTGCATGAGGTATGTATGACTTCAAACTTTTATAGGGCGGTGTTAGTACCTCAGGGCGTGCGTTAGCGGCTTTAATAAACGGCTAAGAGATAACAACTGAGTCGTATTTTACGACACCCATAGGAGGAGATGGAATTAAGCCGGTCGACACCACACGAAGGCATAAGACATTGTGCATGAGGAAGCCCATGTCCAACAGTGGTCGAAAAAAAAACGCTGGTGACGGTATCAATGGGCATTGCCTAGAATCAATGCATATGGGAATGCTCTAAAGAATTGTTTAATATAATTCCCACCTCGGGTTTCCACAACCGTATCTCCCGTCACAGAAGTGCGGTCCATCCGCATTTCTTCGATACGGAGGTTTCCCGTACTGTTCGGTCAAAAAATCATTTTATACCGCAAACTCGTCGGCTGTTTAAACGAACTGCCTCAGGAGGTCTTTCCATTATGTTACGATATGGGGTTCTTCAAGAAAGCTGTGAATAGTATTTTTCAAGGTCGACGGTGCACCCGCATAGCCCCTCGTGTTGCAGGTGCCCATGGGCAGCAGTAACACTTACCATCACATGGGAGCGCTTGCTCGTTCGCCTACTTCATTATAAAAAATATATATAAACGATAGATATAGGAAGTATTAATGCCAGTCTAAATCTTGATCAACCAATATGGACTAAAGATGCTGTGGACTTTCTTTTTTTTTGTAGAGTAATAGTTACCTAGATGACGTGTTATAGATGATTGAAGATAAAGATTTCGCGCAAGTAGAAACTCCTTTGCAGCTCATCTTATTCTATAAGCTGTTAGGTAGCGTCGACCGCAAATATAACGCTGTAGAATAAACTTATTCATTCATTTAGAACAACGAAAATTGTAGTGTGAAACGAAACAACTGTTGTGGTGTTGGCCGGGTGACGCAATCACACGACACAGGGACCATAAGGTACCCTATATGTGATTGTGGCTTTCTGACCAGCACCCGTTTTAACTATTAGTGTAACCTATATTTCAATGTGGTTGTTAAATATATAAATAAAAAAAAAAAAAAATGAACTTTAAAATCGCCGCAATACTCGTAACTCGTTTACGAATGGAGAAACCGTTATGTAATCGTTCGAACGACCGGGTGAATTTTTTTTAAGTTACGACAAAGACAACAAAGCGTTGTAATTAAAATTGTCACGGAAAATTAGCACCATTGACCACTTCCAAGTGGACCCTGGTAGGCTACTAAAAATAAACATTAAAATTCATAGTTATTACCTACTCGAAGATGTTTCATTGCCCGTTCCGCGAATAATGACGTTATTCCTGTAAAGGAAATAATTACCTTCATCGGTATGATAATAAATTTACTCGCTGTTTACGACTAATTTATTAATAGAATTTTCACCAGCGAACCTTAGGACTGTCGTAAATAAGGAACCGCGTACTGGCCAATGGTTGGCAATAAAATTTGTCTGCGTCGGACGATTGGTCAGCTTCCAGCCAATGGACGAGCGTTCCAGATTTGAAAGCGACGGTTTACGACCGTCGGGCGGCATCTTTTGCTGTTTTGGCGCCAAAATTGACAGCTTTAAGTCTAACTCAGTTTTTAGGTCAGGACTGTTTGTTGTACCAATGAGACCGAGGGGTTTTTGATGACTTCAAGAATCCCTGAAGATAACCAAATCCATCTAGAAGACCATACCACTTATCTTATCAGCCCCTATACCATAAAAACAAGCAACGCATTCAATGCCGCGATGCGTTTACTGTACTTCTACGGATTAAAAGTGTCCTAACAGATTCTAGACCAAAAAGATTCGTTGGACTCTTCTTTTGTAGTGAGGGGGCAGGTGTCGAGCAGAAATCTGGAAGGACAGGAGCAAATCTTCTAACTAAATGCAACTTCTTACAGATAATTATAAGATCATCTTTGAATGATGGTGCAAGGTTCTTGATTGTTGCTACTTGTCCTGGGTCCAGCGACATATGCAAAGACGAACACAAACCTATACTCCAACAAGTATCTCTTTTTCAACAAATTAATGTACCCGGAACCTTTTACACAGCAGGCAGGGAATCTACCAACTGGGGTAACTGGTCGTCTAACGCTTACCTACTATGCCATCCGCAACCTCAGTTTGCGAATGTGTCCCTGACGTCCCAGTTTCTGGTAAACCCAAAACATAGTAACGCTTCTGTCATGTCGATATCAACTGGTGTCATCGTTGACTGATTCAAAGGTCTTATAAAAGAACGTTTAGTTATGAGTTGTAAGACTTGTAAGTAGTATTGCAGTTAAAAACCTGCCCACAGTAACATAATACGGAAATTGAAATCCAGGGAACCGAGTAAAAAGACTGTATATTTCCTTGTATTTCGTGACCACCGCGGCGTAACACCGGGGCGCAGGGCAGGGGCGCCCCGCGGAGCTATTTGTTGGAAAACCAGGAAGATTTCCGCTGCCCCTCCGTGTGTAGGCTTGAATGATTTCCGAGATGCCACTCCAGATACACATGTATACATTTCTTTTGTGAGGGTGACCTAAGCTTATTCCGCCTTCCTTAGTAAAAAAGGCGCAATTGCTTTTGGAGGAACAAGAAATTAAAAAAAAAAATGCAAATTGGTAAATTTTCATTAATTTGTTTATTCCTTTTATTTATTTTTTATTACGGAATACAATGTTAGGTACTTACGAGTAGTACTGTCCAGTATTGTAGATTGTAAGAAAGAGATTTTTTTTTATCAAATTAATCCAAATCTCATTAATGTAAAGTGATACCTATAGGAAAGTATATCTATTATATTACAAAATATATAATTTTGTGCACTGTCATTTAAAATATAGAATGACTATAGAATACAATTAACGTTTAGGCATAAGGTGCCAAGACCACAGCGACCGAATTTATACAACATGTTCAGTATATTGGTAGCTATATATTGAATACTTTGTATAATAATATTTTAATTCAAATAATGGATAGACCTTAACAAACCCTCTTATCTTGCACTGCTGGACGTGAGCCTTGTCTTGTGCATGAGGGATTTATGGCCTTAAAACGGCACGCGCTGGCCAAGCGAATTGGCGAGTCCACGCTTTTAGAGGTGGCGTAGTTCTTCGGGGCTTGTGGCGGTGGTTTCGTGATCCCTTAGTCGTTTTATACAACAACCACAGGAAGAGATGCGGTGGTACTATTGTAAAGCCGGCACCACACGGCGAGATTAAAGTTTATCGTACAAAATGCTTCGAGGCGCCGAAACTATATGTGACGTTATCTGAAGATAGGAACGTTACTGTCAGAATGGTGTGGATTACATTTCTTACTCGAAATTTAGTTATTTCAAGATACTAATTTAATAGAAACATGCTCTAACTATCTGATTTTTAGGTAACACGTGAAGCTTCTAGAAAAAAATTACCAAATTCTATCAGATATTGAACACGTTGTATTTTGATTTCTGCGACAAGATACCCAACATGCTGGCGCTGGATCGCGAGGCTGATAGCTACGTTGCGCGGGATAATGGCCCGTCCTAGGTACGGCCAGGTACGCTGGCTGCCCGGCCAGGTGCTTTGATAGCAACATATTGTACTGCAAAAACAACACAGGAAACATAAAAAGCATCGATTATTATGCCAATCGACACCGACTCGTATATATCGAGTATATATAACAGCCTTAACTTTTTAGTTGGAGAGTCATCGGTGACCACGGAGTGCCCACATCAGACGCCGCGTCGCGTCATTCTTTACAACTTTGCTTAATAATAAATAAGTAGGTATAAATGTAAATATATGAATCTATCAAATCACTGTCAGTAAATCAATCTTCTTCTTAACACATTAGGGTCCATGCTCGACGTATGCCTGCGTCTCCACGATTTCTCCACCCGGAACAAACTGTGGCCTCTCTGGTCTAGTTACAACCTGTGGTCTGCCCACGGTTCACATGTTCTGTCTAGGTTAAGTTGGTGGCCTGTTCACACTTCGCTTTTGTATTAGGTCTTTAGCCTAATACAATCTTGCTCAATCTACCGTCGCGCCGGCGATATAAGTGCTCCGCCCATTGTCATTGTCAGTCTTGCCACCAGGCTGCTATATCGATAAATAATTATTAATAATTTCATGAATTTAAATCAATCTACTATCAATTAAATAAACAACATAATTGTAAGTAATTGTAAATAAGTAAGTACGTAATTGTAAGTTGTGCAGTAACCATCTGTTCTCTACTTTTGAAATACAGCATCTCGCCTGTTTGTCAGCTTATAACTGCAGTATTGTTGAAAGTATTTTGTTATTTCACCAGCGAAAAGACTAAGATCTCGGTTGATATACCTTCGCCAATAGTTCGGAGAAACCACTCGTTCATTTAGAGCTACTGAATTGCTAAAATGATCGCCACTTTTGATGACGAAAATGACACTTTAAGAAGAAGACGACTCGTGAATATTATAATGATTGTCACTGGAGTAGTTGCTCAAATGAAAATTGAAATCATTGAAAGTCGTTAATGAACAGGAAAAATAATGATTTCTTTGTAATATTGTCTCTAAGAAACCAATGAATTGATTCAGATAAAACCTTAAAACTCATAAGTGCTCCCGAGTGGCTTAGGATATTGAAGTTGAAGCGGATCTTAGTAAAATATTATATGTCGGCTGACTCACTGATTACTACGAACCGGCAATAGATTAAAGATAGCCTAAAGCCATTTCTACTTTCATTACCTTTTCCTGGTGTCCTCTATTGCTGCTGTGGTCACGACGTTTACTTCACTAGAAATCAACTTCGTCATAAAATGAAATGAAACAAAAATTAAATCTCACCAGATTTTCAAGCAGTTCTCCACAAAATAAAACGTAATCTAGCTATAAACACCGACACAGTAAGACCAGAAGTGGGAATAACGCGTTACGAATCAAAAATCCGAATTATTATTTTTAATATGAAACTAGACGTAATTAAAAAACAACATGGCTTCCGTGGAAGTTCGAACACATTCCCTAATTAGCGATTGGTCACGCGCGGCGGTTATTAGAATCGAGCAATTTGAATTTGGAACGGTAATGTACTGGCCAGTTGTTTCTTATAGGTTTCCGAACGCGGATATCGTTTTTTTACTATAAATTCTGACTATTACTTATATAAATATTTTCATTTATACAACCTAAAAATAACATTTGCTGTATTTATATTTAGTCGAGTGTTTGCTGTTAATGTTAGATGTCAATCATATCATCAAGCAAACGAAAGGGTTTAATTTATAAATCAAACATGTCACGCCACACTTAAGTGGTCAACAGCACTAAATAAAGTGGTGTCGTCATACCAATTAAAAAAATTATCCCCTTAAATAAGTGTCAATTCTTAACGAATGTGTGCATACGTATGATTTTTATTTCACACGTTCCTCGCTATAGTACTCAGCGTAAAAAAATGCTTTAAAAATTCAACCTTAAAATGAACAATTAAAGTACAGTTTAGAGAGTAAGTTGGAAATTTTACGAGTATTTTTATTGACGCTTAGCTCCGACACTCCGTGTGTAGCACTTACATCCAACGGAGACCATAAAACATGGACATTCGTTGAAAATCAAACTCTATTTCCGAAAACAGTAAAGTCGTGATTGAATTTCTGAATGCTCCGAGCAATTGTTCGGAAACCCAGTGGTACACACTAATACGAAGCAAGTCAGAGATGAACGAAGTAGAAGAGGCCATCAAATTTTAATTGTGCGTTAAAATAATAATCAATGAGGCGACTACCGCTAGCGGGCCATTCGCTCGCGCAAATAGAACTAATATCGCCAACGTTTCTAAACGAAACGGCTATTCAAATTTCGAACAGCAAGTTCTTTATTCTCGTTAATTGGGATTGTGAATTGCGTTCCGTTATCAATAATCACTATTATGATTAATATGTTTGCTTTTGTTGATAGATCCAAATTAATCTGATGAATGTAAAGTTTGTTTTTGGATTTAATAGACTTTAGAGCATGTCTCAATAGAAAGCTGTCTAAAAATTGAAAAGTTTTCTTCACGAGTTTTTGAATGGCAAATATAATTTGACAGATTAATAAATGCGAATCGCTTAACATTGTCAGCTGTCCTTATTACATTGAAACGATTGAACGCACCTGTGGAAGACATCAGTGTACATAGAAGCCAACAAAATTGGCAAAACAAAATTTCAAATTCAGCTCTAATTAGCCTTAGACGAAGAATAATATACTGTAAAATAAGTAGCAAAGAATTTCCGAAATTTTTAAAGGACCTATAAGTATTTTCGGTGTTGTTTTAAGATAGATGAAGGGAAGGCACATTGTTATCAAAAGAACATTCTGTAAAGTTGTTATAACATAGCATAACTATAATATATGTAGTATAGCGAAATTTTTCGTTTATTAATAACTAGCTGCGCTTGAGACGCGTGGAATTTTAGTTTTCAAACTCTAAATTGGGATATCTATTGTTCCCGTCAGCCGATTTCGATGAAACAAAGCCCATTATAAGCGCCAAGCTAAGCTTAATTAACCCGTGGAAACCCTATGAAAATCCGTTCTGTAGTTTTGGAGATTAGCGTGTTCGAACAAAAATTTTGAAAATCATCTTTTTGTATTCTGATATTCTTCCTTCATCGCCCTCAATCAGTTTTTAATAAATATATATATATATATATTCAATATACAGATACGCTGGTTCTACAGTTTCATTATATGTAGGTACGTATAGATAATCTTTGGACTGTTTTTAGTATTTTTAGATGAAAATACTTTTATACAGTGTTTCGCGTGCTCTTTTGCAGGATTTTTCTGTCTGAATTTAAATCTAAAACAGCACGAATTTTAGACAATTTGAACGTCAAGACTTCTTGTTTACTCCGTTTCTTTACTTTTGAATATCGTGCAACGTTTGCTCAGTTGGAGTTCTTCAGGAATGAATAACAGCCAGTCCTCATTTCTCCAATTTATTTATTACTGAACGTAATAAGAATAAAAAACCTAATAAGGTGTTTTTTATTTATATTAATGGATATACAGAAGAAGTTGAGTAGTGACAAATGCAGTATTAATACATAAGGTTTTATCCGGAGTGTTACAGGCAGGTCTTTACGATAAAATAAAATAGATAGCAGAATGAATAGATAGCATTTATTAGGAGCGAATTTGAATAAATATCTGAATTAGATGGGGCTGTTCTTAGGGAGTAGCAAGAAGTTCGGTAAAGGACAATATTGGAAAGAGTATTGTTAGAACCAGATCTGTCTTTCTACGCGTCATTTGAGCAGTGATGAACCATGAAACCCCCATTGTTACGAGTTGCCAGTTTATTTCAGTTTAGCATGGCCGGCCAGTTTTCAGTGAGGAATGTCCCACACGTGCCGACACTATGATAATAATAAAATCTTGGCGCATGGCTTATTTATAGTGTGTCTCGCGGCTGTCGTACGTCCGTCTGTCCGTGTTTACTTGTTATTATATATATTTAAGTCTTTGGCGCGAGACAGAGGACGATGTCTCATTGCCTTGTTAAGGTCTTTTTTCGTTTTTGGGTTAAAAATGTAACTGTGCGTCTTTGGAGTGACGTTTCTTGTTTTCATATGGAACTTCATCAGTCTTCTGTGCGTTTAAATTAAAAATGAGATTCTCTTTTAAATATACTTCTTCTAAGCTTTTCTTTTTATTATGAATTTTGCTATTTACTACTTCGTTACAGTTTACAGTAAAATCTTTGAATCTTTTACAGTTTTTTTTAATCAATACTAAATTCATACAACTATACTCTATTACGTGTTTAGTTCATGTCTTTGGTGAGTAAAGTTTAGTGATTTATGCTAATAAATCGTTGAAACTAAATACCTACATGGAGGTCACTTGGAAAAGTCATCTGTCATTATTAAGTTTTAACAGTAATAGCTTTATTGTAGCACAATGTAATTGGATAAATATATTTGGCAGCCTTATCACTCCAGGCAACCTTGGGATAGAAAGAATAATGAAATCAATAAAGGTAGTGCAAGCAATTTGTTAATTAATAGTTTTAATAATTATAGATGGTAAGTAAGTCAGGCATTGGAATTTAAGTGTTGGTTTTGACTGTAGGTACTGAAAATTCCTAATTGTTGTCAAATAATTTCAAATAGCATATTCTTCGGCAATCTCAATGGCTCAAAAACCTTTTGAACATCAACTCGCTTATCTACCTACAAATATTATACCGATATTGTTTTGCTCGGCAGAGATGCTCGCTATTTACGGACGTCTTCCCCCCCTTTGCCCACCACCCGCACGCACCCTCCCCTTCCCCGTACGCTACGGTAACAGTTCACATGATCTATATAATTTATACTAAGTTGGTCCCAGCGTAAACTGTTGGAATCGGCTCGGATGAACGTGTAGGACATTCAACTTTCGTTTCTTTTGCTTTAGTAGATTCATCTTCTTATTTAGAAATGACTAATAAATAAAGTGGAAAATTGTATGCTGCAGTGGCACCTGTTCGTCATAACTTGGAATTATTAACTCCACTCAATAAAGTGCGTTCTAAATAGGCTCACTTAGAAGAACCTTTAACAATAATCTGACATTTGATCAATATAAATACAGGCTATCCTGATGCAATTCTCTGGATTCTCCCTTTGCCCAAAGGTTGTTTGGTAGAGAATACCATCAGGTATTAAAATAGCCTTTTGTACATTTTCTCTATACAATAAAGTTTGAATAAATAACTAAAATACTTACTCACCAATGTTATGAAGCTCTGACTCCTGAATAGGATTGCCAACCCTTCTATATAATATAGTGTCCTACGATAACTAGAAGTCTACAGCTATATTTCTAAAAAAAAAATATCTACAGTAGGCAAAACTACTATATATACATGACAAGCAAATTCATATATATCGGATGCTCAAAGTAGCAAAAAATACTCATGTAAATTAAAATATAAATAAATACTGATTATTTTAAAAAATAAAATGTAGTTTTGAAACTTTCGATATACATATATTTTTATTTTTTCCCAATCTACTTGATACTTCCCAATATTTTGATGGCTTGAAAATACTATATTAGGCCTAAAAAAGTTGGCATCCCTACTCTTGAACTAGGGTCGACCTGTATCTCAGGATCCAGTACCATCCCAACACAGTGTTCTATAATTTTTACTATGCCATACCATCAGCCTGTGACTCCAATAAGGTTACCAGATATTTTTCAAGGGTTAAGTTTACGGGATTTTTTCAGAATTGTCCCGACATTTATTTCTGTACTCCGTGTCCAGGAATTTAAGCAGTTTCTCCCGGAAATGTACATTACGATGAAAAATAATGTGATACTCAATTTTTATTGCAACCACACAATGTTATTGACGGCTCAAATCAACAGAAATGCCTGTGAATCACAAGTTATAATCTTAAAATGTAGTTAACACTTTGGTCCTTGTAGCTGTTGTGGTAGGTGGGAGTTGATTTTGTATAAAAAGTAAAAACCATTGTTACTTAAATATTGTTTTATTTTTCGTTACAAACCCGAAATGCAGTAGAAATATTCTGAAAAAAGTTATTTTTTATCTGACAACTCTAATTTCAACTCTCTCCCAAAGACCCATCACACACCGTCGTCTACTCTTCTCATCTAGCCACTGCCGGCCATTTTATAGACATTAGACATATACATATACATATATACATAGTTTATTAATGTACAAAGTAAACGTACCTATTGCAAACGTAGTTCCAATAAAAGTACACTGTATATTTAATAAAAATAGATAAAAAAAAAAATATGCTGACAAAAGCAATAAATGTATGGATATGGAAGTATTGCTATCAAAGTATACTACTGTGTAAATTTTAGACCTGGCCATACAAAATAATGTTTATGCCTTTCTTGTGATTAATCTTCCGAGTCGTCAGTTAAAATAGTTGTGAAAAATGGGAGGCCGGTGTCACTGAAGAAAAAACATTCACGTTAACGCGATGTCATTCATATAAATGACCTGCGATGAAAAAAAGAAAACATAGTCAAGTGACGTTAAGGAGTGTGGCGTGAAGAGTGCATTAGCGGCAAATAATTGGGTATACATCATCAAAATCAGTGCGACGATACATTGATAAAACGTGGTATATATCTCAAACTCATTTGAAATATGGCGGACACGTCGCGGCGGACAGCCGCTTGGCGCGTATGAAAACTCGGTTAATACGTGCATGATTGATTTCTGAACGATACTAGACGTTTTGCGATTCAAAACAGAGACCTGTAGCTACAGTGATCTCACTTTGAGATTATTATGTGGGAAGAAAAGTTCACATTTGAATTTCGAACTCACGCAAATTCAAGTGACATACATTTAGGTTCTTTTCAATGCACGGTACTATATGCACGTTGCGTTATGCCATTTTTATTTTCTTAAAACAGGAGATATTTATGAAAAAGTTTGCAATTTTCGTCTTAAACACCATAAATAATGACTCAAATCCCTTCTGATGCGTTCAAGGCGTTTATAAAAAGCTCATGTATCTTACTCGATCTTCACGCAACGACAAATGTGAAACAAATAAATTATTAAATCAACGGGCTCTGTTTTTATACGTCACGAACTGTCGTCTGGCCTGTTCCCACTTATAAATGTGTCATATTTTTGTTTCGTTCATTCTGTGATGTCACCAAGACTTTCGTAGTTTATTATATTCTGTCTGCTTAACACGTTGAGCGCCGTGACCGACACACGGTGTCCGACAGTGTATTTTCCGTTGGGGCCTAATGAAATATTGCAAATCTCTTCATTTTCGTCACTGTGATTTTATGATGTAAATTAATAAATGTGTACATTATAATAATGGAATATCGATATTATAATATACCTAATAATGCATATTTGTGAAGGAAACTGCTGTCGGTGTGTCTGTCACTTCTTTAGTAGTTGCAACCGCTGCGGCCGTGAGGTCGCGCTGTCGGATATACTCTCCGGTGCATCCTAGACGCATTATTCTTCCGCGCCCTCGTTACGTTAGCTCAGTTATAATGGCACATGATTGGCAAGTGGAGCGAATACGCTATGTTTTTCTCACCCTTATACGTACATACGTAATATATAAAACAGTATTAATTTAGCATTATTTTCGATATATATTTTCGTATATTTTCGAGTTATATATTTTCGTTAGACTTACTTTGAGTTAGACAGATTGCTAAGTTAGACAGGTTGTTCTACGAAGCCGCGCGGCCCGCGGGTCACATCTCGTAGTCTTAAACCTTTGGTTTAGTGTCCGTCGACTCTCTAGAAACATGTCCGTCATGCTAACGGCCTGAACGAAAAGGTACTTACTGTTTTTTCTTTTGGCGTTTAACGTGTTGATGACAAGCATTCATTTTATCTGAAGGATTTTAGGGCATTTCACACAAATAAGAGCACATGAAGCAAGTATGAGGGTCCAACTTGGTATATTATTATACAAGTCGTTTAGACCCGTAAAACTTCAAATAATTATAAGGCGGGGATGGAAAAATACATTTTTTTTTTAAATTTATGAAACAGTTCAAAATGTTTTAAACATGTGGTCCTATGTTTTAAATCAATTTTTTTTTTCGTTGATTATTTAAATATACCAAATCGTTGACTTAGTGCTTGAATGGCCAATCAACCTGTGACCAAATTTTACAGGACAGGTTTTTTTCGTTTGATATTGTTAGTAAAAGATATCTATTAAAACTTGTGATGATTTAGAAATTATGTGGTATAATATACCATTATAATATGTGGTATAAGATATCTATTAAAACTTGTGATGATTTAGAAATTATGTGGTATAATATACCATTAATTTCTAAATCATCACAAGTTTTAATAGATATCTTTTACTAACAATATCAAACGAAAAAAACCTGTCCTCTAAAATTTGGTCACAGGTTGATTGGCCATTCAAGCACTAAGTCAACGAAATACCATTTATGTTGCCTACTTTTTTCCCGTAAACCCAGGAAGTTTGTGCAGACACTCACTGCACATTCGTATATAAACTAAATTAAATTAGCATGGTTCTATAAATATAGGTACCAGGCGAGCAGGATCGCTTAGTGGTGTCACCGTGACAAGTGACAGATGCGCTACACGGCGCTGGCGCACTCGCTGAGCTCCTTTGAACTTTACGGACCTAATTAGAAGTAAATTTATTTGTATGGATTTTTGGCCGGAGCTAGGTATCTGCCACTCATAAGTGCGATTTTTCTAGTTAACATACAACCTATTCGTGCTATTCAAGAAATTAAGAAAAATATTTATTTGTACCCACAAAACACCATAATATATAAAATTTAACATACAGCACGGATAAGAGATAGTGCAATGTGATTACTAACTGTGATTACTCAGCATATGCTGCAACACCAAGGAGGGTTACAGCGCTGGTTTTCAGCTACATCCTGGGATTTGGGGTGACTTACGGACCATCTGGTGGACGTGAAATACCTAACGGGGAAGAAAGAGAATATATAAAAAAAAACAGAAGTAATTGCATTCCACAAATCAGTCTTATTTAATAATACAACGATGCTCTGCGTACGTATTCTGTCAGACACGGAATTCTTTAATGATTGCTCCACTGCAATATTCTTCCACTGTGCTGATTCTATCTCCTTTAGAATGATATACAACTGTAGTCCTGTGAATGCTTCTAAGCGGCAGTTCCAACGACACATCTTCCAGATCTGTGAATTCACAATAGAGTTTCTTAATTTAATAATGCTATAATAATTCTGTGTTGTCCGTCTGTTATTATAACACTTTTAGAAACCGTTCAATGTCAAGCTTCTTTCTATGGACTGTTTTACAAAGATGGCTACATCTTGCAGAAAAGAGTTTTTTGCAAATAGATGGGTGTAACTGGTTAGAGGCGGATACATCCAGTTTTTTCTCGTTTTACACTTATTGTTTTCTTTAATGCGTATATAATTATGAAGCGAATCAGTATGAAAATTGTCGATTATTATGTGAAGGAGTATTCATATACTCCGAACTTGTGTAGGAAATAATCAGATATGTATAGGTACCTATCTTCTTGCAATGCGATCTTTTTACGAAGATTGGCAATCATCATGTCTATTTGTATCACTGGTGTAATTTCTTTAGCCAGGATGAAAGATTATCAAGAATTAACAGGAATTTACTTATGAAGCTATATGAAACGCTTCTAATTAGATAAAGCGACTTTTTAAATAGATATTTGTTAAAAAAAACTATATTTGTATAAAATACTTATTAATCATGGCTTAAGTTGTACTATATGTACCTATACGTTTCATCGCACCTCTCAAAGTGCCTTTTTGTTCAACCCAAAGCTCACCTTTTGTGGCATAAAGCTTTTTTTAAATAATAAATAAAAACAAACTTGTGCTTTCTCTTTATAATATAAGAATGCGACTGCTATGTTTTTTGAGGCTAAAAAACATAGCAATCTTGTCTACACGTGTAACACGGTTGCGAATCTAGGAAGCATGCGTGCGACGCAGGTAAACTCCGCTAGTATTTACATTCTATTCGCGAGCACATCGCGCGAGATTGCGATCGATCCGTGAGTCGCATCGCGCTGCGTACGCGACACTATACTAGATACATTATGTATTGTATTACGATGTAGTTTTAATTTTATTTAATGTTAAGGCGCAGTGATTTAAGATGTGTATTTAGAATAGTAACTGTAAGATTATGTGTAGTGGCGGAGCCTTGAGAGAGTAACCTTTATTATCTAGAAGTGGAAAGACGCCAGGCTGATGGTATGGCAATATCAACGCAATTGTGTGGATGCAGCGTTGGTAATATTAATTGTAAATGGAAATAATGTAAGACAGAATCTACGATAATGTCTGCCACTTAGTGCAGATATACATATATGGTTGGTTACTATATTATAGTAAAACGATAAAGTATCACGAAAGATGGGAAAGCAGGCCCAATAGAAATAGAAAATAATTTTGCACAAACTAAGGCTATTACAAACGAACATACATATTTGTATGGGATTGACTAAAAATATGATCGTGATATTAATACAGATTGAATAGACTTACCTACATATGCATTAGACAATGTGAATGTATCAATAATAAATATATACTGCACTCACAGATACAGTTTTTATTATTAATTATTACATGTTACAAGTGAAGTAAGTTTAACAAAATCATTCTGTGTCACCAGCACTGATGGACCAGGTGTTAGAAGAAAATATTAAAAATGCTCTGTTTATGACTATGTTATGACTGCTCTGTCTATTGAGGTATACGGTTATTTTCGGAGTAATCGAGTTCCAACTTCCGATCTACATTTTAGACGATCTTTAAGTTTATTCCTTACTTCTTAGTTATTTTGTTACCTTTGATAGCAAATTAAAAACTTAGATTAATATTCGAAAGTTAGATTATACGAGTACTATAGCAATGATAGTTCTCGTACGCCCAATATATTTTCCTTTATTTTTCTAGTTCCTTAGTTCTTTTTGTATGTATGTACTATGTCTGTAGATATAATGTTTATATAGTATTTCTTTACTGAACCATCAACGTTTATTTTGTCTACAGACTTTTCCTAACTACATAAAGGTTGCCTGTTTGCAATCTCTTTAGCGATAAGGCCGCTGGTTGTATATCTAATTACTTATATTTTACCTTTTTTTTGTTTGTTTTGGTGTACAATAAAGTATATCTATCTATCACTGCAGAGAACAAACCTTCCTTTAAAACCTACCACGATGGCCCAGTACGGATTGGAAGATATAGTTGATACTACTAAGTAATATAGGCAACTGATAATCATATTATTGTTCTATCATATTACTTTCATAATAGTCAAACCACATCGAAAGTTGAACAAGAAATACTTCCGTACAGCAATACCGGCATAGTTTTATTAACAATATTTATCAAGAAAGATGTAACGAATAACGAGAATTTCGTATCGAATACGTACACGCCTACCCAATACAATGTTAGCCATAGATACAATCAATCACGCGCGCTTATTTTATAATCAGCTACCGATGTCTATGTTGCAGTGCCTTGGTGCCTTGGCTTTACATTCTCTATAAAATCTTACGTTCTATTTATAAGAAAAAAAAAATTGTGAGATATTTTTTTTTATGAAAGTGTTCTGACTATTTTTTTTGGCCTTTCGATATTGCCAAAAAAAGGTATATTTGTTAATCTGTATTCTCTTTTATTTTAATAATTTATTAAATAGATGCTTCTGTCACGACTCACCAGATCTAATGTATTTTAATGTTAAGGAATTCGAATAGTTTCACCCATCTATGCCAATTGAAAGCCAATTGAAAAAGTGAGGATATTTTATCAGTTATTTATTGTTTCCATTATATTTAATTATTAAATAATTTGAATTAATAGATAGGTCTTTTCACAAGTACGTTTTGGGGATCGTACGATTGTGAGCAAGGTAGATGAACACGATCCTATTATCTTGAAAAAATTACCCTATTAAATAATGTCCATTATTAATGCTAATATTACAACAACACTAATATAAATCTTCTAACGGGACAAGGTAGCATTTTGTATGTATCTTTTGTAACCATTTTTATCATTTTATCATTTTTTATCAATAAAAAAAAATATTAAAATAAGATCTCTTAATATTTTTCTGCGCTATTTATTTTGTACGTTCCGTGACTGAGTTTCGACTGCACATTATTCATCACTAATATATTAGTACTTTTAGCCTTCATTTTACAATTGTCACGTTAAGACGGCGACGATTCTCGATCGCGTAATTCAAAATGCAAATATTGTGCACTTATATTGTATTTGTATTCAAAACGCACCGGGGCAGCTGGCCGGCTACGTCTCTCGCCAGTTTTACTGGAAAATCATGTAAAAATAGGCCATTTTTATTCTGAACGCGCGTACCCGATTGGCGGTTCCCATGATTTTAATTTTCGCGGTCTCTCATATTGCTTACTTATTTGTCCATGGTCTTGACTAACGAGGCTGTACCCTCAATATCCTGTGACTGCCAAACATCCGCGTTCATGATTCGAATTTCTCTTATACATTCATTCATTTTATTTAGTTTTTTGCATACTTTTCTAGGGACTTCGTTCAAAAATGAAGGTTGCCTCCTCTTATTTCATAATTTTATATACATACATGATATGATACATAGGTACACTAAAATGGAATAGAAAACTGGTGGTAATACAGAAGATGAGCTGACAAAATTAACGAGTAACTTTATTGCTCTCAATTTCGAAATTAATTTGCTTCGTTTTGCTACGGAATCGTTCACTAAAATCAGTCAGGTTATCTTTGAGCCAAATCTACATAGTCGTTATCATTCCAAAGACTGCCCACTCCATTTATTTGCTAAAGAAGAACGCTTGCGCACACCAGCCGTTTAGCGGCTCACATCCGCGTTAGTTTAAATTTATTTTTTAAAAACAGTTTACGTATTCCTCGTTAGTGGTAATTTATCATTTGGCCACGACGAAATGTTTTTACGAGATAGTAGTGTGACGGTGCTCCAGCGCCGCTTCTATAAAAAGGTGCTGCGGTACTAATTCCCTCCAACTTGTCCTCCCTCCCTCCACCCGCGGACGTTCTAAATTTACCCGGGAAACGAACCCGGGACAGTGCACGTGTGTTCACTTAGCACATCAACTTAAATAAAGTTTCCTTAAAGAGACTACAGTTTTTGTTTCGTAAAACTGTTGTGATTTTCGTTTCAAACGTTTCCAACATTTGAGAATGCTTTAACATTGGGACGAAAGTTTTTGTAGAGGAATGAATATAACATTATGCCTCCAAATATGTTACGTGAAATAATTAAGATCGATTTTATATCAGCGCAAAAAGACGTCCAATAGCGGACATTAAAAAAAACCTCGCGATGTATTCATCCGAGCATTGTATCGAAGGTCAATCGAGATAATGGTAAAAATTAAAAAGTATAAGTGGCCACGAACGGGTTCGATTTATTAAATTTCAAATATTATAGCGCTAGCCGTTATTACAATTTCAAATTTGGAAGGCGGAGTGCCTCCACTTTTGATTTCGAGTTGACACAATCAAAATACTTTCTAGGGATTATAAAGTTCTTATCTGTCAAAATGGCAGCAGTAGTTTTGCGCTTAGTGACTTTTAAATCGATAGTTAAACCGCTTTTACATTTAAATTTTATCCAATATATAAGAATATTTATTAAAATATAATCTTTGATATTGCTTTTAACACGAAAGAAAGCTGTACAAAGAGATCGTCTTTTAAAATGTCCGATTCTCCGGCACTTGGCGTTCGGGTTGAAATAAAGAAATAAATTTGTTCATCGGATTCCAATAGTTTTTACTGGGCTCGTGACTGGAACTGAATAAGCAATGAATAATTATAATTAAACATCTTAATTGCGTCGTAAAGCCTTATAAAAACAAATCCACGTTCGCCTTTGTGTGTTCTTATTCCAATAAATCGGTTTTATGAGAATGGAACTTCTGAGTGTGCACGCGACAACCCCCGGCTTCTCTATGATACTTGTAATGGAACTGGTTATCTTTGATAAAAATTAAACATTTTCATCACGAACATGAAGAAGTAAACTGAAAGTACAATATTTAATTTTATGTCAATAATAACTTTGTCGTAGAGAGTATTGTTTACTCGTAAAGTGATTTATTGTCTATCGGTTTGAGTTTAGTTTCAGATTTAAATAAATTTTCTACCATTTTCATCTTTGTCATCCACCTGGCAACCCATAAACGACCGTCATTTTGCTTTCGCGCGCTGCGGGCGTAATCTCTGGCGTGTCCCGGTATAACCGTAGTATTTATGACTTTGTTGTGTCTCACGCTAAATAAAACAACGCAAATAAGATTCAAATCCAGTCTAAAGCTCAATTTGCTTCGTTCCATATCGTTTTGTTGCGGACACACAGCGGAGATATCTCCGAAACTATCTCAGGAATATTTCACTCTCGCAACTCGGTGCGCTTGCGTCTCGTGGCGTACAATCACACATCAATGAAGTATTCCGTAACGTCACAACTGCCGAATATATTAAAATAATTCTGAACTTATTCATCAACCATATAAAGAGCATTTTAGCTTGCATAGAGCAGTGATGCGTGCTCTTTTAGATGATTTTGGAAGTAAAGAATTCAAGTTTAAAGATGACCGCGCGACGATTTTGAAAATACGACGAGCGAAATCCGAACGCCAGATAGCTTTTTGCGAGCACCGCCAGAATAATATTAGCTTGCCTTTTAATTGTTAGCGTGCCTAATTAGTTGCTTGGGATCCTTTTAGGAACTTTAAATGAACCCTGTTACAATAATGTTATGTATTCGCCTTTGTATATATCTACAACATAAGGAATTAAGTGCGACTTACATTCTTTATTACAAGGTACATGAAACTTTGTTCCAAACATTTTTTGTGTAAAGATGTAATCTTTACCTACTATTGTTATTAAACAACATTAATCATCTGCCTCAAGCATATTAACCAAATAGAAAGATACAGTACGTTACACCTTGAACCGTGCATTAAATTTCAAGAGAATGTGCCGAAGTTTATTTTCGATTAACAATTATGTACCCGTATTTAATAAACTACGGAACCATCTGACTTTGAAACGTAGTCGCACCCTTAAAATTTTTCGAGCATTGGAAGCATCAAGGGCACAGTTTGGCGACATTTTATGGCTTCTTCAAGCGTTAGTTTCTCGTAAAAAGGCTCCTTTCGTCCAGCGACGTGTCTGAGTGCTAAGCTTTACAAGTTTTTGTCTTCCACCTTACATGATAAATACGTTTGATAAATCAAATGACGTCAGTTCTGATGCCGCTCATTTTAACACCCCATTTTGTGTCGTTGACTCCGAAAACGAAGTTGGGTTAGGTTAGTTTTCATTAGGTTTAGTTTAATGGATCATAAAGTAAAGCTACTCAAGTTTTTATATTATTCTTTGTGTAGCTTAAGGACGTGTTAAAATGCTCTACAAATAGTTCATGAATTTGAAATAGGGTTACTGTTCATCTTTACAAAAATAGCTAACTCTTGTAAACTGTGTAGACGTTGTAATTTTATTTACCCATGGGTTTCGGACTTTGTATCCAAAATATGTAGCGCAATTTGTAAAGGAATATCTTCAGCGGTACCAGACTGGCAGAATAGACGCGGAGCTCTAATGAGCGTATCGGTTACGGAGTCGAGTTACCACTCGTTAGCGGGACTGATGTCGGGACGGCTCCTCTCGCTTATTGTCTCCTGGTAGTTGGGTACTCAAATAACTTAGTGGCTTTATTTATAAAAATCTTAACTAATGATGACAGGGACTTGAGAATGGATATCGACGATATTGAATATAGTTCAGAAACAGAAAAAAGTCGGCTATACTCTCACTGCAATTAGACATGCTGATGCATGTCTAATTGCTAATGTCTAATGCATGTCTGCATGTCTGCATGTTATAATTATATAACAGTGATAATGGCGAAGAAATTGTCGCCATTTAAATATATTGCTCCATTTTCTAATACAATATTTAGGTTCTTGGAAAATATAAGATTAGAAGGGAGGAGCGTTAAGAACTGACCTACACGTCGGTCTTCCTGGTACGAGCTTCCAGATCGCCGTGTGCTAGTGAAAAATTGTAACGCGCGAGCGGACAAGTGAATGAAAGACCGGACACGTGAATGAAAGAACGGACGCAGGTGATCGCTCCCCGAGTGCGAGGCGTCAATTTGTCACTTTGCAACAAAACCCCGCCACCACCCCGTCAGTCAACGAGCGTTCCCAACCAGCCGAAGAATGAGCCCCGATGACGGCGGCGGAGATATATGCGAGCTCGACACCCGACGATTAGGCCTGATGCCAATCCGAACGCGGCCGATGATTCACGAACGAGTTGAACGAACTATCCGAACGTGTGTGTCAATTGTTTTCTTAAACGGGCGGACATTAATCCAAACATGCGGGTTTGAATTTCGATTTGGATCGACCTTTTAATTACGCAATTGGCGAGCATTTTTGTTTGGAATTGAGAACTGAAACATGCCATAGATAAGCATTGGCTTGCGTTCAGAAACTTCTAATTTATAGATAAATAAATAGACTAAAAATTAATATTAAGCATTCAAATTTAGCATTGTTATTTTAGCTTAAGAATGAACGCGTAATTTCTAAAATTAGTTTTATAATTGCGAAATATTCTCGTTGGCAACACGGGTGAGTGTCGATGACATAGGTTTGTCAATTATTTTGGCAGCGAGCGGACGCATTCTAGGCCACGATGCCCAAGATCACCTTTGCCTCTGTCTGACACATTGTTGATTTAATTTTATGTCGTTTATTTAATACAATAAGATTCAAATTACAGCAATTAATTTGATGTAGTCACAAGACATTGTCCATGTGCACTAAAATCTGTTTCACACGCCCGATTTTTTATTGCATTTGTTACAAATATTATATCTACTGCTTTTAGAAAATCAACGGGAATATGATGATGTAAAATGATGATAAATATCATCACTTAATTAGTTATTTATAGTTTTATAAACATCTACTTCAATTAAGATGATTTCAAAGAAATTTACATTTATCAATATTGACGACAATGCCAATGTTACAGTCAACCAAAGAGCTATCTATATTTGGATTAATTACAAAAAAAGCAAAGCTTTGACTTGCTTGAACTCACTTTATTTTTCAAATTTAGTAAGTAGTTTACTTTAACAGTGACCACTTCTTGACCACTCGTTGACCACTAGCCACGGGTCTCCTCATGGACATTGTCTTGACAAGCGGGTTTGAGAGTCCATTCTTTTGGACGTGGTGTAGATTTTCAGGGCTCGACATCCACTGGAAAAGATGATGTTGTGAATTTGTACAGCCGGCCAACACCACACGGCACGTACGATAATGGTGTTTATAATTTTTAAAATGGTGTATAAGTTACATAAAAATACATACGAATACGTAAAAATTCCAAAGTCATAAATATAACTAAATTAAATGCGAAGTGTTGATAATAAGTTGATAACAGATAGTGTTGTTTATGGCTACAATTATAAGTAAATAAAAAATCTAATATCGATTACAACAATCGAGATTTCAAATCATGTAGTATCGTTGTTCACGATCCCATCTGTATGAGCGAGACAATGCCTTTGGGTGTTCACATGATTTACGAACACTCGTTATGAGTACGATAATGAGTTGCGCAGACGCAGTTGGGGTATTCTGAAATAATTTTAGAGTTACGTCATCTTTATATGTATTTATGAAGAAAGTAGACATTTTAGTATTTCATTAGTACAGAGCTATAAATAAATACTTCACACACAATAAGATCAACTATACTCAGGCTGTGTGCGCGTTATAGTCGAGCAGTCTTGCGACGAACTATGATACCTGTAATAAATAAATAATTTAGTTAAACAAAAATCATGTTCAATGAACATGTTCTTCCGGGACCGGTACAAGTCGAAGGCGTGACACTTGAATTTGTCGACCATTATGTCTGTCTCAGGCTGACCATCAAACTAAGCAAGTTCAATTTCAACAAGGAGGTCGCTAGACGCATTCAGCTCGGCCGGGGAGCAATTTGGGAAAATGCGTCGGCTCTTCTCTTCGCCTATACCACAATGTTTGAAGACGAAAGTTTGTCTTGAATCATTTCGTCCTGCTAGTTATGACATATAGTGTCTGAACGTGGTCTCTGATGCTTGGCCTGGTCCTGGTTCAAATAATTATGAATATGAAATTCTTTATTAAATAATAGAATTCTATTAGATGCGTGTCGTCGAATTTTTGGGTCCCTCTTCTAGACCTGAATGCATTAAGTATATTGACCAAAACTTTTCACGACAAGCATAAAACGTATTTTAACGAATAAATTCTCTGTTAGTTTGTGAGTGTTATGCTATTGTTTTGATCTCAAAGTCTTTAAAGTGAATCAGTTGCTATAACAATTGTTTTTCGTTTGACTTGAAAATCGAAATTTCCACTTTCGATATGTTTTATGGAAAGATGTTTATGGATTATGTTATGTTTTATGGTTTATGTTTTATGATTATGTTTTATGGAACTTGACTACAACTACATATATTTTACAAATATTTCGCTGTTTCGTGTAGTAGCGATAATGCATTTAGTACTAACGTATTTACGAGTATGTTAGTATGTTTAATTCAAATCAATGATACCTGTGCTAGTGTGCATTTGAGTCTAATAGCTATTTTGTACATTTTTTGTACAAGGGGTAAACGTCGTGAATTCCAGAAATTAATATAGGTATAAATCAATATGTTTTCTTATATTTTTTTTACATTTGCGGCAGAATTGTGACAACAGTGCTCTGGGCTAAGAATTAATTGTTACTCTGAAGAGATAAAGACACATTCCTTATACAGTTCTTGGTTTAGACTTAGGATGACACTATGAAACTGAGCTGTGCTGTGCTGTGTTCTGATCCGTTCGTGTGTGTAGCATGACTCGCTTACCGTATATTTATATACACCATGCCATGAAACTTGTTGCGCTGCAACAAGCTTCATGCAAGCTATGCTCTGTCATAAACACAGCATAGACCGATGTGGTATATTGACATGCCACGCAGCGCACCTGAACAAAACACCGAACGGAACAATATGAAATCAAGTTGCGCCGTGATGCACATAGCACAGCTTCGACACATCTATTTCATAGCATACAAAACAGAGGCAAACATGACTTGCGTATCTTGCCAGAGCTCGACACAGCATAGCTCAGTTTCATGGCCTCGCCCGCTGACCGATTAGTTGGAAATTATCCTCTATGCAGACGACATAAGGTGCTATAGAGATACGACTCGGACTAATTCTAAAACTGAGAATCGTCCATTTATCCGGTCCTTAATTTTGTATTTCTCAAAAATTGAAATTACAACTGTGAATGTCTAATTCATTTTTAACGCAGCCCATAGACTACAAACATGAGATTTAAGTCAATATGAACGTTGTGACTTTTTCATTGATTATAATCATACAATATAATTTGTAAGAAAAATATTGGCTTCAAGTTTTTGAACTTTTGTTTGACTGTTACAGAATAACCCTAGACGTTCATTAAATCGGATTATAACTCAACATTATTTAAATTAAAACATTTAATGATGGATAGTTAAGTTAATATTATTTTGTGCTATTTTTATCTTTTTGCCACTTGTTTCTAATTAAGGTTTTTAATTTGTTTCAGGTAAGTCTAAAAGTTCGTTCATTCCCTTCATTCATTATTTGGTAAAAATTAAGAGTTTTGATAATTAGCTTTCATTTAAACCTAGCCGGAAAAATACAAAAATTATTTCTGAACAAGCGACCATGTCAGATGTGATATAATTTAAAGAATTTCCACGAATTGGCGAAATTTTCATTTTCTTGGCTAGCTTCTTAAAAGATTTGTTTAGACTGTAAGATCCACATATGTAAAGCATTCTTAATACTCTTTATTAAGCTCGAATTTTGCTAAGCATAATCTTAGAACAACACATGATTCAAATTTATATTAACATAACTAATTGTAGCAGTTCGCCAGCAGTGCTAGTGTGCGAAGGGCGAAGGATCGTTTGTGGTGACGAACCTTTGGATAATCCTATACGTATAGTGGAGAGACATTGGCTGATGGTATGGTATTAATGTTAAACAATAAGACAAATAATTCATTTTTTTTACTTTCTTTGAAGATATACATTACTTATCTATATAATGTTAATATTTGATTCATGTGTCAAGCGCTCAGTAGCGCCATCGTGTAACAACCAATGGAACTAGTTGCTATCAAATTATTTCACAAGTCCATTTAGTAAATTCTGCTAAGGATTTGCTAAGTTTGCATTGCGGGCACGATTTTAAATTCTATGTGCTGAATCAGAGTTTAAGCGCGTTTTTTAGATATCGGCTTTAGAAGACAAATTTTTTGTCTAAAATATATGATTAAATTTCTGACGTAAAATTATAATGAATTCACATTCGTCACTGCGAGAAAAATACACGAATCTCAAACACGAATGTCACAACATCTGAACGAGCCTTTATTTTCTGAACTTTTCTGAAATAATGTGGCCTCCGATCTTGTCGACTTCAAGCAAAACAACCATAGCATCGTCATGACCTCACTCATTCAAAACCGACTCAAAATGAAACTACAACCGCTACGCCACCCGGGAATGAGCAGGAGCGGGTAAAACAAGCCGTTTCCAGTTACAATATAAAGAGTCCCACAGGGATTTATTCTGGGCCCCTTCTTCGGATCACACCAAAATACTTTTTTTTCTGCTCTCCTCCGACTAAGTGATGTATTTATAGAAATAGACGGCGGACGGTGAGCTATTTTTTGGTTTTATCTTCGAAGTAAATACAGCGAGGAATATTTTTTTAGTTAAAGGAACTTGTTTTGATGTTGCACCGTTCTAAACATGTTGTTATTTTTTAAAGGTGTTATTTTGTTATTTATCAGAAAACGAAAAAGTCGCTTATACAAATAATTTGAAACACTAATAGCCGAGGAGCAGTATACTTGTCAATAAACACTTGTAACATAAGACCATTAATCACTAGACTAATTGTAAATGATAAAATCCTAGGTCTAAATCCTGATTTAAGGAAATATATGCTGTCTGCGTAACACAGTTCCTCAAGGATTTCATTTGACAAAATCGGGAACTCAAACTCCAATTACATACATACCATTAGGAATAGAACAATCCCATTACCAGCATCGTCACTCAGAAAATTCATTAAGGAAGCGCCATTAACTTCACTCCTCATCCTGTGCCCTGCTATCATTCTTCACAAACAAACAAATACGACAATTATACAAGTCCTGCTACATCAACAACATGTTTTGATTCTTATCAATCAAAAATAACCTTTACGGCTCCTATTTTAAGATTTGCGACGATTGCAAATAGTCTAGCACCAGAATTCTCCTCAGCATTATCAAATATATGAGTGATTTGTTCTAAAATAGAATTTATAGCTATTGCATTAAGGTTGTCATCAATAGCTATAGCCAATCCCCAATAGATGTCCCCAAAATTCTCAAGATATCGAGAGATTAGCATTCCATTCGGGGTTGTCCCCATAAATAATACATTGGTAGGGGGCTAGTGATGGATTGTCTGTCTGTCTGTACGCTTTCTATTAGTCGGAAATTCTTAAAGGGTGCTTCTTGGGGTGGTTGTTATTATTAGCAACCACCAATGTTGGCTTTGGAAGTGATATGCCCATTCATTAATTCTGCTCTCAACGGATTCCATTAAGTATTATATTGTCATGTAAGATTTACTATAAATAAGTGTTTCGTTTTACTTTCAAATAAGGAGATCAATATCTATTTCGCAATGATCAAAGGAAAATAACCTAAATTTTGAAATAAGAACTGTGTGGAGCTGAAATCAAAAACGTATGTCACAAGTGGCCGGAAAATATCGTATAAAATGATAAAACAGATAATAATTTGTAATCAATCTCGCAAATATTTGTTTATACACTCATAAACGTCCAAAATTTGATACAAGTAATACGTTCGCGACAAGTTCCTTTCAACATGGGAATGTTTTGTAGTTATCGTTGGAGATAGCGATTGATAAGCGATCATGTTGGAATAGTGACTGATAAGAAGATATGGAAGATATTATGGAATTTTTATGAACCATCTTTATTGTTAGTGTCTAAGGTTATAAAAACAATTTTATTTCACAAAATATTACTAAACGTATTACTATTAAATTACGTAATATTACTAAAATATTACGATAAATAGTTTTAACACGATGATGTTCTGTTATATTTATTTTATGGGTAAATCGAAAATAACTTCTACAGAAGTACAATAAAAATTTGGATCTCCTGTCTTTTTTAGGAATGTTCCAAACACTGACAAATCTGTCCTTTCTTATTATTACTTTTTGATTTCGGCACGAGTTTTTCCCTCGTCCTTTGCGCATCCTGTAGAAAGTTTCCGTAAAGTTATTGGCAGCAATTATTTTTATTATTGTATCGTTAAATATTAAATTGAAATTTTCTTCGATATCACTGTTATCATTTGAGTGGCATAATGTGTTTTTAAACGCATTTGTTACTTCACGCTCAATTTTACATTTCAACATCCTGGGAAAAAATTGTGCTGGATGCAGGTCGCTGCCGATAGGTCTAAATGGCGGACAATGGGGGAGGCCTATGTCCAGCAGTGGACGTCCAAGGGCTGAGAAGAGAGAGAAGAGAATCGTTTTTGGTTAGTATTTTTTTTTTTATAGAAATAAGGTGGCAGATGAACAGACAGTTCATCTGGTGGAAAGTGGACACTGTCGTCCTGCGACATTCAACATGCTAACATCAGTCCAGAATGACCTTTTATAGATATAAATAAAATCAAAAAGCATCGTCTCCGCTCCTGTCGGATCACTCAGATCATTCAACAGATCATAACGCCGTTCTCGTATCAGATCACAAACCCCAGAATCACTTACCTTAATGAGGATCATACGTTCATGTAGGTACTCTTATTAAAGTATATAAATGATATCGAATATAAATTATGTTGAAACCAGAAGTTTCTGATGGCGCTTTCCAAGTTACTACCATTGTTGGACGACTTCTGTCGCAAATTCAATAAACATATTTTTATTTGTATTAAAAGCGTGGACCCGTTCGTTTATATCAGTCGGCGACAGTTTCACGAAGTTTCTCGAGACACTCCACTTTTCCATTTTCTATTCCCATGCGCCGGGTGCTTATGATAATGTATCCTAAAAAAATTCCGACTGTCAGCTTTGCCCCTCTGTCCAACTTCGTCTATGGTCCAATATCTATGGTCCAAGTTCATATTCGGTAGCGGATGGCTTTTGGGCTGAAAGTAGCGTTTTCAAAAATCGTGTTTTTAATACCAATTGCTATGATATTAAAGCAAATTATTAAAGTAATATTAAATTAAACTAAAATAATTAAACTATTAAAGTCATTAGACTTCAACTATTTATGTGTATTCAGTATCAAAATAACGATAACGTCTTGAAAAACAATCAAAATCTATTCGTACTCGATAGTGATGTGCCCAGTGAGCATATTTGTGCTTAAGGTATTTGTGCATACCTAGCGAAAGTTAGAGCAAAGTAGCGCATATTTCATTATTGTATATTCATTCATATTTCATTCATTATTGATAGAATTTTAAACATAACTGTGGGTATTACACGCTTAGTAAGGAACATAAGTATTTTATTGTTTGTGTTAAAAATAAATTAGAAACGCTGCCCTGTGTAATTGAACTAAGTGGTTATATTGATGTGCTAGCAAAATATTGAGGAGAGAATGTTATAGTGAGAACATTTTTCGATACAAATTCATTAAACACTTGTCTTTACCAGTTAAAGGTCTTCCGTTTTATTCTTCATATATAGCAATGGTGCAATTAGTACATTCTGCTAGTGTCAGTTTTCTTCGTAAAGTCAAAACAATTTTAAACACATGTCCAGCCCCGCTGAATTAAGTAAAGTAATAGTAGGTTTACTGAGGACAAAAGAGGACTCCTGGAAGCACAGTCCTATGATTTTATTTAATTATCAATTATCATTACGCACAAAAACGCAAGTTTATTACTAACACTATTAAACCACAAAACGCACAATACATTTTTTTTATAATAATCAAACAAAAATTCAACTTTCTTTCTCGAGTTCCCGCTAAAAAGTACACATATCATGTTGTGATTTTTTTCTAGAATTCTCAGTCGATTCAGACAATTGATTTTTGACCTCTTATTGTTTCCTTGTTTAAAAATTTAGCGGTGGCCGCAAAACGACCAACGGATTAAGCTATTTTCATGCAGCTCAGATCATGGAGTTATGTCTAATTCTGGAGAAAACCACACGTGATTGCATAAATTTCGAGTATGTTGAAAAATTGTCTGCTACGTGAGAATCTGAATCGCTATCGTTTTTATGTTCATGTTTTAGTTAAGCTTTCTTAAATGTTCCACAGTGCTATTTAAAAAATGAGCTGAGCTCTTTTTGATTTTTTTTATGAAAAAATCGCCATTCGAACATACAGTCCACCCGATGGTAAGTAGATACTGTAGGCCATAGACATCCGCGATTTATGCCAACATCAGTTCAAAATTACAGACGTCCGCGGATGCGCTGCCTTCCTTTGGAAATTTAAGAATATATTTGGAGAAAGGGTTAGAAAAATAGAGACAAATGGGATAGGATGGGATGGGAATCGGCTCTGGGATATCCCAATCACTACCGAAACACGTACTTAAAGTGGGAAAATAAGATAAAATAGGAAATGCAGTAAATTTCAAGATGGTCAGTGAGAGAGGGGTAACGAGTCCAGTCGAGTGCGCCCAGCGGCCTTTGGATTGCAGCGTGCACCCTCCCCCTCACTCTCACTCTTCCTTGAATTGTCGTCTAACTACAATTCTATCGACATTTGACCCTTTTAATCGCTTTCCGCTTACTGTTTGCGCCACAATCCAAAAAGTTCTACCAATATCAACTTTTTATTATTGAAAGTATTTATATTATTTCACTTTGTCTCCTTTCACTTTTTACCAAAGTTTAGACGATTTAATACACTTAGGGTGGGACGTGTTTCCGAACTTGTACCGGGTTTGTTTCAATCATCACTTTTTGTTAAGCTTCCTCCTAATGTTGTGAGAAGTTTCTGTTTTTATGTGGCAAAGGACTTCCCTTTTAGGCGACAATGTTTGTTCATTTCATATCCAAGTTGTTGTATATGTATAATGTTTTAATAATATTCAGCCGTTAGTGTGGATAAAGTATGTCTTCATAAGTTTCTCTGTATTCCTTTCTTGGAAGTGCTATTTCTAGCTACGAGTACCATTGAAATGGGTATCGTATGGGTATTGAAATTGTATCGAACTCGTCTAATATCTATTCTTTTTCATTTGCCCTGAGATTTTTTAACTACATAATGAAAACTCAAATTACAATCTCGTAATACACATTACAATAAACCGTTAAGGTTTACTAGAGGCACAATATTCTACGCTTTGCATTACTCTTATTAAAATAATTCAGTATACATACATACCATACAACTCAGTGTCTCTTCACTACTGTATATAAGCTTTTCTTAAGGCTCACCACCACATCCGATCTTCTCGTCTCACCCAGCCACAACCGAACTACATTCAGTATAAACACATACACATATATATATATATACTGGAAATTTTACGTTAAACCGCACACGAGGTATGCTAAGGGGATCTCATTTGTATCAATATATTATTATTATATGAGTATGTTATACATATATCATTTCATTAGCCTGTGTCTCTCTACTACTGAATATAGGCCTCTCCAAACGCTCGCCACAGATCATCGACTCTATGTCATATATGTATGAGCAATTGAGTATACAGGTTCATGTAGGTACCTAATTTGTGTTGTGTTACACGTTTTAATAAAGACTTCTTTATTTCAATCGCGAGGTAACAAAGATACGTTAGTCTACAAGAAATGAAAACAATAAACTATTTTAAACAATTCGGATTTCATAGCTAAAAATAAAATAAAATACGAAACAATGGGCTAAAATCTTGAATAGGAAACCGCATTGAAACCTGAATGGTTATGCGTTTAACAGTTATGCTGAGAATACAAATGGCATGGAGGGCGGAGGACAAGACAAAGGGCGGGAGAAATCTATCGAGGTGTCGGGTTACGAACAACAAACATACAAGCGAACGCTGATATTGAACCCGCGAGATATGCACGAAGTAGTCGTACGTATAAATATGACTATACATATATGCCAGTAGAAATACTACCTATAGCAGAGGTTACAATTTTCAAATTGGAAAAAATTTCGCTACATCTCCATTAATGGTAATACAAAGATCGCAAAAAGAAATAGCGCGGCGCGACGGACGCTACGTTTTATAGTTTTTAAAATTACAGAAAAAATCCAAATTCAAATGTTATGTTTTGGATGCAGTTCAAATCAAATCATTTATTTTGTCAAAACATAGGTAATCAAAATGTGGTATTCATATATGTGGATATATCCAATATCCCTATATCCAATGTGGTGATAACATTTATCCTGTAGATATATTAATTTATTTAATCATACATTTCGTGAAGTTTTGTGAGTTTTATTTCAATATTTCTTCATAAATATACGGAAATACCTTTCAATTGACTCTTGCCATTACGTTATGGTGGTGAGCGATGGTAAATGAAGCGTTGGTCGTCTGGCGGCAAGTTGAGTCATTGACGTTTAAAAAAATGCGGGTACGATATGGTTGAGAAGAACACAGATCAATCGAGAAGGCAGGCACAAACGAAACTCCTTGCGTTTGTGACTCGGTAGTGGTATAAGGCCGTACGTGATGATGATTAGGTTATAATTGTATGACGTGCGAATATTCGAAATTCGGTTTCTATGTAATTTGTACATTTATTCAATTGTTCTCAGGCTTAAAGTTTAAAGTTAGTATTCTCTCTCTCTCTCTCATTCTACTTTGTATTTTAGGTGTATATAACCGGCGACGACTTGGTTTTGGTCCATTTGAAACATTCTCTACAGTGCCGGCTTTACCTATGGTGCAGGGTGTGCGGCGCACACGGGCGCAGGGTCATAGGGGGCGCTCTCAAAGACCCTGCGCCCGTGTTCGCGCGCCTATTAGAGGGCGCCAGGGTATTGACTGCACCGCTACATGGGCTAGAGCCGGCGTTGATTCTCTATAGAAACAGTGTTAAAGATTATGCTCGTACTTAACAAAACACTTATATACTTGCAATAGAATTGTTGTCAAAGGACAACAGCATGCATCATGCAAAGGCATGATGATGTTCAGTTGACTGTAATCGGTAGTTCAAGGGTAGAAATTTGCGCTCTGGTGGAGATAATTTGACGCACGTGTTACGTTGCTTTCCCAAATTGAGTTCTCACTGTTATCTTCGAACATGAGCAGCAGTTTAACAGAAATAGGAATTCAGGAGTTTCCTCGCGTGGGAATAGTTGGTCAAGCGAAAAGTCAAACGTATCGCTAAATTTTAATACTTATCCCAATATTTATTAAGCTATGCTTTAACCCCATTCCGAGGCCTCCCGCGACAACACTAATCTCACGTTCCCATTGTCGGCTACCCTCACGTTTGTGGCCAAACGTACAATCTCCACACAATGACTGCACCACTCGAACGCCAGTGTTTTCCATTGTGCTCACCCCCTCAACGCGCTACCCTAATGATTTTTCCTCTTGTTTGTTTTTGTGCGGTAATTGATGTTTGGTTTCCCTGTAAATTGCTTGCGGGCAAATAACTTCTAATAAAGACGGAGGTTGTATAAATAATCCGAGCGAGAGTTCTCTTGTAGAAACTCTCGAATTAATGGAATTGATAGAAGTAAGGTAGGTGTTTAAAATTAAAATAGCTTTATCAACTTTTGCAATCGATATCTATCAGCGATCTGTTATAATCAAATGATATGTTATGACGCGGCCGGTTGTTAGTAAATAGGTTTATCTAAATCAGATAAAGTCTAATGGAAATTTAAATAAACACATGATTATAATTTCTTTAACTAAATACTAATTAATACATTTATTTTGATTGGAAAGAATTTGAGACATAATTACATGCGCTAAAATGAATCCTATGGATGTTTCTAAAGACGATATTAAAATATAATATCAACCAACACATTAATCCTACAATTCAAAACGCGTCAAAATGATTTCATTATAACATCGGTTGTAAGGCAACGGCCCCAGCACCGTGCCCTGAGAGACTCCGACACGTGTTGTAGGCTTAACTGCACTTACAATTAAGCTTTAAGCTCCGGTTAATTAAACTCAGGCCGTATTGTCGCCGTGAAACCCTTTAAGCCGCCCACAATGAGAGCTTTCTGTTAAAAAGCCTATTGAAAACAGCGGTTTCACTCCTATTGACGGACTCGAAAGCTTTTTAATATACAATTTTTTGTTTGCTTCGACATTTTTAATAGTGTTTTGATTTTCGTATATGGTTTCCGTTATTGAATTTCTTGTAAACTGCTCCGTCTCTTAATGTCACCACGCCTCTCTGGTTTTTCACAAGTGTTTATTTCATTTTTAATTACACATAAGTAGGTGCCATACTATTTTGTTTTAACTTTAATTACCGACTTTCTTTAAGCCGATTTGAGTAACGATTGATAAGTATGACAATACATAAGAAAATTACCAAATAAAAGACACTAGTTTCAACATGTTTATGTTACTACTAGCATTGGCATAGTACAAAGTCAGCATAATATCATAGTTATAAATAGTATGACTAAGATTGTACCGGGATACCGGTGTACCGGGTTCTTAATGTACCGAGAAACGTAGCTTAGGATGCCCTCGGGTCAAGTGGGCTGATGACGACTTGAGGAATGTCCCCGGTACTGGCTGTATGAGATTAGCTGAAGACCGTGTGTGGTAGCGGTCCTTGGGTATGGAATGGTATAATATAGAGACCAGCTATTAGATCAGGATATATAACTATATGTAGAAACTATTAAAAAATATTATTTATACGAGTAAGGTGACATATGAGTAGGCGGAGCGGTCTGATTGGACCTGAGCGGTTATTATCCTGCCGTCAGAAGAAAAAAAGGGAACATAGGACATTTTTATCAAAATCGAGTTAAATACATATTAAGAATTAGGAAAATAAGGGGGCATGTGTTTAAATTTTTAATAAATCCAATCAAGAAAGGCATAAATAACACACAGATTTAAATACATATATCTTAAACCTGTTTAAGTATATATCTAAAAGATAAATATCTTTAACCTGTTTAAATAAGTGAAGATTTGAAGTGATTGTATATACACAACAGATATACATACATGGACAGATAACAAACATAACAGATAGATAGAATTTAATCATAAAATTGTTTCATATATACTAGAACAATGAACCTAAAACTAAAAACCTTAAAAAATATAATATAATAACTAAAATATATTATTAAAAGGAGTCCCTTTAGGCAAGGTTCCGAAGATACTGGCAGCGTTCCCCCTTTGAATAGCTAGACCAATTCTTTGTCCGAGGTAGCTGCCAGCTCTTCGGTCTCCTGTGATGTCGACTAACCTTTTTGCTATTTCCTTAAAGAGCCTTATAGCGCTAGGACCCCACGGACCAAGGGTCTCGACACCGAATGGGACAAAATCATATTCGGAGCCTAGACCCCTGTATTTGCATGCTTTAGCTTTTTCAGCCGCTTCACAAGCCGCACCAGCACTATTGTTGGTTCCATGTAGATGGGAAGGGGCCAGCGTGTCTGAACAGGTTGCATCCCATACCAGCACCCGGCCGATCTTCCATGGAATCAAACTCATACCGTCCGGTCTCTTGCCATCGTCTCTTGCAATACCAGTCGGCTCAAGTAGACTTGGCACGTTGACGGTGGCAAGGGACCGGCGTATGATATCGTTAAGTGCGGCATGTCTCGAGAAGCGGCCTGCACTTTTTTGGCATGACAGTGCGTGATGTCCTAGCTTGTCGACATCACTGTCACAGGGACATTTATGAGGAGCGCAGACCGGAGCCCCAAGCCGTAGACAGGTTGCGATTCGGAGCGTGTCAGGCTCAAGAAATGTTCCTGTATTTGACGAAGGGTACGCGTGAAGCCAGTAGCCGGCCTCATGCGTACCCACGGCCAAAAGCCTAGCACGCGCCGAACCTGTACTACAGCTCAAAAGATTGTCATAAGTCAATTTGCAGTTTATGTCGTCCCAGCTCCTCTGTGAATTTGGAGAAACTGGAAAATTTTGACCTGGGCATGCAATTAAGAAAGCGTTTCTAGCTTCTTCCAAGCCAGCAATCTCAAAGTTTGAAGGGGATGCCCTTAAAATTTTACTTATGAGATTTGCTGAACTATGGACAGAAGATAGGAAGGCTGGTAAAGCGACACTGGAAATTTTGCGAATCCCTAAACCACCATAACGGATGGGTAGGGATGCTTGGGTCCAAGATTGCTCGTTCAGCTGCATATTAAGAATCGATTCTAAGCTAATTTTGATTAAGTCGTCTACTTGTGTCAAAAGATCTGGGTGATTCCAAAAGGAGCAGCAACGGAGCACATACGTAAATTTTGGGACGAAAAGACAGAATTTTAAGATGCAAAGTGCATAATGTGGACTAATTTCAAGGCGACGGTTAGCAGAATTTTGAAATTTAGTAATTGAATTATTAATATATTCAGGAATAGATTCATCAAAAATTGGAGAACCTAAAAGGTAAAGGGAATTACTGTATACTATTTTAATATTTAGAGGCAAAATATTAAATTTTTGTTTTACGTCATTTAAATTTAAGTCGCAGTTATTTATAAAAAGTTCGCATTTGCTAAAATTAAGCTCCAAACCAATGGCTTCAAATTTATTTTTGATTAAAAAAAGGTCCGAAAACACAGTATCCACATCACCTCCTAGGGTTCCGTCGTCCAAATACCAAACGTTGAATTTAGAATTTAAGATAGATGATAGATAGATAGATACATGTAACATCAATATCCGACGTAGACTTGTAGCATTAAAAAACAATTTAGAGACGTATGGTAACAGCCCGTATAACAGATTTTTTAAATAAAAATCTAGAAAACATAAAGTCCGAAGAAAGAATTAATAGTTTTAAAAACAAACTCATTTTTGTTTTATGTAGTAAATGCTATTACTCTACGGATGAGTTTTAACAGACAAATCATAATATGTAATAAAGAAAAGATTCAATTACACAATTATTAGCAAAAAATTGTAAAAATCTATAAGCAAAAAAATATCCAAAAATTCTAATATGAATGGTCACATTTGGTTAATTATACCTTTTTAGCATAGGATTAATATTTGTGAACTATTTCGCTTAAATGAAATAATAAAATGTATTTTATTTATTTATTCATAATAAATACATTAATTTATTTTTGTGATTATATAATCGTATGTCATTTGTATATCTAAGTATCCCACTTCATTAAACATGGTAAAAATACATTGTTTTTTTTTTATACAACGTTAAAAAATCTATAAAGCTGCTTTCCTCGAAATGTGTTTTCTACTAGTTTTGACTTTTTCCCTTATGGCGTCAGTATCGCTCGTTGACATCTGCTACAGACCTGACGACATGACACATCCATAGATATGCTACATACTTTTAGGGTTTAAGCAATCTTTGAACGATGGGGAATAATGACACGAAAATAAGGAAACAATACTTTGATTGACTTCTACTTGAAATTAACTTCGATTAAACTCAAAGGCATTAAAATAACCACAATAAAAGATATTAAATAATTACACGGCGGAAGTAGTGGAGGAAGCCTAGAAATACGTGGTAATCGCTGACTACACCGACTTGAATAATTTATATGCGCTCGTTCCGTTACATTGAATAGCTAATGAGGTGTACTGGGCCTGGATGTTTACTTCTTAAATATTAATGGCAGCCGTTGCGTGGCCGGACTGGCGAGGAGCGTCTGCGCCGCGTCTGTCTGTCTTTAAATCTATTATAATGCGTTGATTAAGGTTGAGTCTAGGTGCGAAACAGTATAATGAATTTATGCGCGTCGCGACGTTCGCTCAGTTGGTAAAGGTTCTTGAAGGAATGAATAACAACCGGTACTCACTTTAGCAATTTATTTAAACTAAAACAATGATTGGTAATCATGAAACTAATTACCTATAAAAATACTTACACCGTTTTTTTATATTTATAGTTATAGAGAAAAAGGTGCGTCACATGCGCCAACATGAGCAACACTGGTATAGGTTCTAATGGACCGTCCATGTACGGTCCTACTCTGTAACGTACTCTTTCGACTATTGTCGGGGTATCGAACTTCTTGCTACTAAATCGTTATGGATCGAAAACTAGATAACAGAATGAATCAAATAGCAACCGAATCAAAGAGTTTGTAGCAAATTTAAATTTGGAATTTCATTAGTGGACAGGTTATAGGGATTTAGTAGCAAGAAGTTCGATAAGGGACAACACTCGAAAGAGTATGTTACAGAGTTAGACCGCACATGTGTTCATAGCCTAAATAAAAAATGTGCACTTAGCCTAAGTTTGCCTATTGATTTGCAACGCGTGCAAATTATATTTCAGACTTAATGTCGAGAATAAACCAGTGTCGCATTAGCACTTATCATGAACAGTTCTACTTCTGATCCACGTTCCTCAACATAACTCCTTATCCGGGGTATACAATGAACCCTTGGATTATAACATAACAACCTCTATAGAATTCGTTAATAGGAAGTCTAGTTCTTATCAAGTAATAATGAAATATCATCAAGCAATATCCAGGGTCAATAAAGACACGTTTCTGAAGCCGTATCAATGTTAGTTAGTTAGAATTATGTCACCTACATTGTAGTTTGGAAGCCTCTTTATACATCTTGTACATTGTGTGATAATATTTTCTTTATCTATTGGCGGTCTAGGCAACTTCGAACCATAACCGTCCAAGGCCGAAACCTCCAAGTGATTTACTAGGGGAAGTCTAAGCCCTACAGCGGGGTAACTACATCATACGGTCTAATCTTTATTTGATACGTTTTAGGATCTGTCTTTTTTTTTTTATTATTATTATTATAAAAGGTTTAGTTGGTGTTAAGCCGGTACAATCGTTCATTATACTAACGTCTACAGTACATGCTAACTTCGGGGTCAAGGACAACGAACTTTGTTGCCATGTTCGCAGATACGCTGACTATTTTTGGATATCTAGAAATCAGGATTGGGAAAAATATCGAGAGAATTTCTTTCTCAATTATTAAATATCTCTATGTTTTAATAAACGTGTTGCTATAGATAGTCTCACAAATTTATTCACTCGTGATTTCGTTTATATCTGAGAAAGGTCGAAAATTAATCAGAATGTCTAATTTTAGTTCATCTGTACAGCACTATTTACATTATTATTGAACATTATTTTGCGTTGGCATATACTTATTCTATTTTTTTTCGATAGTATTGTTTAGTAGTATATGTAGCCAGAAACGTCCTATAAATAGTTGGTAGAGCAAAAGGTCATAATCTTATCTAATCTAACTGGGAATCTAATTCGGTTCAGGATTTGAGTTGCTTGATATGCTTGTTGTTCAGTCAGAGGACTGAACCCTCGACAAATGAACTCTTAAAGCATTGGCCAACGCATGATTACAAACTTGTTTTTTGCGTTCGTAATCCATTCATTTTACCTTGACTTTAAAGTTCGCATTCGTGGCTCTAACTGAATTAATATGTTTGTTCTACGTCGTTATATTTGCAGTTGGCGCTACCTAATCGCTTTTTTAATTAGTTTATAATGAGCGGCAAAGGCGTTTGTTTGTATTTGTGCGAACGCTCGATTGGCCGATTGTAGTGTGAGATATTGACTGTTGCATGACTTAAAATTTGAAGCTTTGTATAAACTTCGTTGCGCTCATGAAACCTTCGTCTTTGATAGCAACTTCATTAGTCCTTCAAAGGGGGGATTGACCAGTCTTTTGTAGTTAACTAACTATACTTTTTCTGTTCCCTTTTAATATGTAGGAAAAGGATTAAAAAGAGCAAGCGTATCGCGTGTACAGAATACCGGGAAGCGCACAATAACTCGCAGCGGGATACCGCACCATAATAACTACCCATACTAACTACATCCCGACATTTACTGGCGTACCGGTATAGGTGACACATAAACTGATGGTAAGTGGCTTAGTAAACCCTATACCATATTCATTATAGCATGACAGAAGGTAGACAAAAAGGCAACTATGCATTTAAAATTTAATTTGTATCACTAGCATTTTCCTAGGGTTAAGCTTGCCTCTGTACTAGGTAGAACGTAAACAATAATTAAAGGCTCTAATGTAAATTAAACAAACTGATCTCTAATAAACTTTTGTCGCATGAGACTATGAATCTATCTATCTATCTATATATATATATATATATATATATATATATATATATATATATATATATGTGTGTGTGTGTGTGTGTATGTGTATATAAAAATGGATGTTGGTATATCTGATGTTAATAGACATCGACACCGTATGACCGATCACCACGAAAGTTGGTACATATATGTATTTTTTCATGGAGAAGGTTTTTATGCTATCGACTTTGTTGTAACTCGCCAGTAGATGGCGCTGCAGCACGTTAATTAACTTCTATACCGTTCAACCGATCGCCATGAAAATTGGTATACATAGGTATTTGATTACGGAGAATATTTTCGAGCTATCGAATTTGTTATAACTCGCCACTAGATGGCGCTGCAGCACATCAACTTCTATGGCAGGACAACATCTGCGGGGTTTTGCTAGTAGAATATAAATATGAAGCACTACGTCTGTCTGTATGTACTCGCATATCTGTTCGTCTGTCTGAGCATTTATTTCGAGATCTACGGAACCGATTTTATTTCGATCTTCACTGTTGCGTAGCGTATTACTTCCGAAAGATTACAGGTTTATTTTATCGAAATTGTTCAGGTAGTTTTGAAATCAACGGGTAGGAGTCATCACGGTGATCTATCTAGAGGACAATTGATATCGTAGGTACGATAACGATGTCATCAACATATAGGAATAGATATATGACGTGTGATATATGAGATATATGAGGAGATATATGATTGAAAATCGAGTACCAAACGCGCAATGCCGTAGACAAATTTTAGTACTTAAATAAAGAACGAATCAAACTCAGATTCTAGATCAACCAGACTTGTTAAAAGAGATGAAATGAACGTGAGATGAAAAAATAAATAAATTGATTGCCAATTTCATGGTAAGTGGATACTGATTCTTTATAATAAGTCCTTGGGTACACTAAAGTAATTACCCGCGACTTTGCCCGTTAGAGACCAGTCAGACAAAATATGAAATTGGAAATTTAACCTTCTTGTTTTAAAAAACCTGCATCATTACCGAAACTACCTGAGCAATTTGGACAAACAATACACTATAACCTCCCAGAGTAAATACCCCATACGACAATCAAAATCATAAAAGAATTTGCTCAAGTCGAATTTAAAATTCCATCGAATTCGTTGTAAATGCTCGTTGCTTCTTTAGCAAACTATTAAACTACTAATCTTAGCACCTTTTACAGAAAGTCTTCGATATATTTAAATTTGCTGATAACATCTTTACTAACCATCGAGATTCATCGCGTTCGTCTTTGTTTGATATTTATATGATTGATGTGAATTTTTATAATCACACTTATTCATATTGTTGATCTGTCTTTAACAGCCCTCTCTCCCTTCGACCCTTTACCGAGTATTCCAGCTCCTGTTCCACCGCCAACAATGATGCACGAATAATTGTGCTCCCCTAACTATTGTTATAATACAATTACTCTTGATTAGCTATTGATAATTTGACCTAATTTTCTTGTGTGTAGTGTAACGTTTGTATCTGGATGCTGTATAGTGTAATTTACAATCGAAATTCTAACTACTGCAGCATTCGCATGAACATTTTCGTCATGCTTCAATTTTTCGAACCGATAAATTCTGTTCTGTAATATTTGAAACTTCAGTTCTAACATATTTCTAACTTTTCTTCTTCGGCGGCGCGCCCGCATACCCCCTGGTGTTGCAGGTGTCCATGGGCGGCGGTAACACTTACCATCACGTGAGACCGCATGCTCGTCCGCCCTCTTCTCTATATAAAAAAAAAATGATACATTTTACGAATATTTTTTTGTATATAAAAATAATGTGGCAAACAAACTCGCAGGCCGCCTGATGGTAGTGGATACTGTCTGCGATACATGTCAACTTTTGTCAACAATATCAAACGTTCTGCTCGCTTGCAAATGCATTTGCCTACTTTTAAATTTTTTTGGATTTCGCAAAGATTTGGCCATCCTTTTGCTTGTTTGTAGGTACACAAAAGTTTCAATTGAGTTAACCGTTCGGGATTTGTATAATTTATGGAATCATACTTTAATTTGCGGTAATCAAAAATGAAAAATGTGTGATTTCCTTTAAACCCGTACCTAACGAGGTACGGGTTTATGCACATATGCCTAGTTGCTATCGAATTCAAACTGTCAAAATCTCTAACAATTCATGCGGAGCCTAAAGACTTGCACACAATTAATGGCATGAAAAATTCACGCATTTTTTTGCAAACATACATATTTGCCAAATATGACGCACAAAATTTTGATTTCTTTAGTTTTTCAAAATAATCCTAATATTTCGTGTGAATTAACTCTAAATCATCAGCAAACTCTATGGCTTCAGTCATCGGGAATACTTCTGATACAGCCTGTATACATTTCTAACTCGATAAATGGTTGCCAACCAAAGTCGTTTGACCGCTTATAGTTGCGTCATTATCTACGAGTAGGCAACATTGTTGCTCTATCATGTTCCACATCTAGTGTCCAGTGACTGTCAGTCAAGCAGGTCGCTTCGTTAACCTTAAATTGATCGAAAATTTTAACAAATGGACAAATGCTGTGTGAATAGACAGTGAAATAAAACGATACTATCATTAGAGTCTAATGTAACAAATTAGCTATCTACGATTTAACTGTCTGACAATTTAATATGATCGGCGGAAATCAAGTCTAATCAGCGAGTCGCTAATCATTTTCAATATGAGATCAACAAACGGCCTCGCATTATTGTTAGGTAAAGTGACTTATTGTAGATTACTGCAGTGATCAACAGATTTTCTGCAGATAATTCGATTCACTGCAGATTTTCTTTTCTTTATAGAAAGAAGATGCCACACGAGCAAACAGTTCAACCGGTGATAAGTGGATACTGTCATCTATTGACATCTGCGATACATGCCTTTAGGCACATTTCAACACATTGGAAGGACCATACCTTTATTTTATTTATTATATACTTCCCTTAATCCCCGTATATTAAGGAGTATAATGGAATGAGAAGTTTTCATTATCCCATTAGTTTCAACATTCTTCCTTGAGGGCGATGGGATAGGAAACAAACTGTCGACCTTTAGGTAGTACATAAAATTAGAAACAGGATTGTCATTCTGATTTGTCCTAAACCTTTTAAGTCCGCTAGTCGGTTAAAAATAGACAGTTAATTTTAATGATAGCTAGCCGTAATAAATCTATGTACCAGGGCGGCATGAGAGCGAAGGAGGCGAGATCGCAGAAAGATAGCCCAAGTAAAGGACACATTGATTGAACGGAGCGGACAAGTGAGATAAGGGACCGGCTACACTATTTGCATATTAAATGAGAATATATTAATTTTGCCGAGGCTTGTCTAGATACAAAAGTGAATTCAATAGGTCCTTTAATGCTGTAGCGGCTGAGGCTAGAGGCCGCCGTAAATTGGAATTAAACGAGCGACTTTTTTCTTATTTTATTTCAAGACTTTTTCGAATCCAATGCAGTTATTTTTATAACTGTATAAGTACAGCTATAAATAAATAAACTAAATAATTGCTGACCTCGCAGGTGTTATTTCAACTCACATGTGATTATTATGTGACACAGAATAATTTGTTTTCAAAGGCTTTTTTGTAACTTCAAGGAGACAACGATTTTGTGACGAGGCTCATCAATGAATCAATCAATGCAATCGATGTATATTTATAGTCTTGATATTTTGATATACGAGTATATATATTTACAGCTCCATTAGGATAACATATCTATTGTGAACTGAAACTATGTAAATTATTTGAGTGTTTACCTAAATTAATTTATTCAACAGATTTCATCGTGACTTTATCGTGAATAAGGTTTATAGGGAAAGAAAAGTTGGGAAAGTTGCCCGGAAAATTGGAAAATTCGGGAAAAATTGAAAGTGCTTTTTTCTATGGGATTTTTGTATGAACTCAAGACCATAACTCACGATTCGAACGATGGATGTTTGTTCGTAATTTTTTTTTTTGTTCGTTATGGTCCTGGAAATGTATGTCCTGGAAAAAAAATATTGAAATTAATTTATTGAAATTTGAAATTATGGAAATAATGGATTTTTTTTATTGAAATTCAGACAGGACAACGTCTGTCGGGTCAGTTAGTAGTAAATAAAAAAAATGTCTTAATTCGTTTGAACAAGCCAAAAAATTTATTTGCGTTTTCTATTTATATTTGCTAATAATTCTAAAATTTGTCGAACCGTGCATTCTGCGTGTCTTATTCCACATTCTAATATGCTATTCCCGTGTTTACGAATATTTTAACATAAAATTGTTCTCATTTAGTGTTAATTTGCGTATTATTTTAATTAAGAAATCGATCTTACAAATAAATAATGATTCAAACAATTGATATGAGAACGGAATTATGCATTTGGGTCAGGGTGTTGTATAAACCAACGGTACCTATGTTGTTTGCTAGTTTTTGATTTAATTCGTCTACTTCTCCTTTGCAGCTGCATCTGACTTTTTTCCTATTTCGTCTCTTACACATTTTCCGATATATGGCAAGTTCTAATATTATGTTCAAAGATTTTCCTAATTTCAAGCCAGAATTCTGTCTGATTTACTCTTTGCGTTATTTTCTTAGTTTTTTTGGATTTCATCTTTCTTAACCGTAACAAGCTCTTTTAGCGTACACTGCTGGACGTGGGCCCCCTCATGTACATTGTCTTGCGCTTAAGGTATGTACCTATAGCCTTGAAACGCCACTTTACTAGCCAAGTGGGTTGGCGAGTCCATTTTTTTAGGTGGTGTAGTTCCTCAGGGCTCGTAGTAGTCTCTTTGTTATCCCTTCATGATACCTACGGGAATAAATGGGGTGGGGCTAATGAAAAGCCGGCCCACACCACGTCACCATCTTTCGAAAGTTTTAATTTCAATTAAGTGTATGTCAAGTTTCAATAAAAACAATATAAAAAACCACTTTATTATATACTCTCATTGTCGAGACATCTTCTACGTAACATGAACTGGATTTTAGCGATTCTATCCAATTCTATCCAATTCCACAAAAACCGTATCGCGATGAGAACTGGGGCAGATCGAAAAAATATCACAAACACTGATACGCGAAATACTGATAAAGGCAAATAAATTTGATGCTATTTTAAACCTTGAGGCGTTGTAATAAGGCGTGGTCCATGTGAATTTCTAGGTGACATGATATCACGTGCGCTAGAGTGGCTTTCCCATGCCGGTCCTTGAACTCATAGAATAGGCGCCATTGCTTTTAAGGTGTTGATACACGGAACGTTTTTAAAAAAGTGTGTTCACAACTTGTAGACGATATCTGATTAGTTTTAGGTATTACGGCCTAATCAAAATTGACATTTATAGTTCCGCCGTATACTGCATGTATTTTTTTATTGAAAGAAAGTAGCGTATTCACTGTACACTGTCATTCGGATACTAGTTATTACAATGCATGTTCTCCGACCTTTTCTTTCCACATATGTTCGCCTCTTTCTCTCTCTCTCCAGGCGCGGTGTTTGTCGAAGTAGACCTCCTCCAAATATCTCTATTTGGAACGATACTAGGTCTTTGTAATCTATGGTCTTTACATCATCGGACCATCTTGCCGGGGGTGGGCCAACGCCTCTTACTTGAAGTAATTTACCATACCATCAGTCTATGTCTCTCCACTGCTGGGTATAGGCCTCTCCCAAGGCTTGCCACCACACACGATCCTCGGCACTTCAGATCCAACCACCGCACTGGCAAATTTCTATAAGTCGTCGGTTCACCCGGCCGGAGGGTGTCCCGGTGCGTGGCCTCGAGGACTCGAGGACTCGTCTGCCCCATCGGTTGTCCGTCCTCCGTCCAATATGATCTGCCCATTGCCACTTCAACGCGCCTATTCTACGAGCTATGTCGGTGACATTAGTTACTTGGCGAGGCTCCTCATTTCGGATCCTGTCTTGCGAAGAATCTCCGAGCTATATAGTGACTTTGAACTAAGTGTCTACCGCTAAAACTCTAGAGGCCAGTTACTTTACTAGTATGTACTAATAAAAAAATAAATATTCTATAAACAGATTAAATTCGGGCACAACAGGAATTTATCACGTAGTCCGATTCTAAGGCGACACTCACTCAAGTTTTCATTTTAGATAAATTAAGGTTTTCTAACCACAATCGCTTGTGTAGTACCGCCTTAGGTGTTTAACCATTATGGTCACGTGACAGGGAGCGGTGTGACACCACAAGAATCAGTTAAAAGGCCATAAACTCCGACCTTGGCGCGTAAAGACGGAAACCGTGACTTGTATTATATATATAATTATGCTGCACCTAATTTGATACAAGTTTCGACGTTTGATGGAGCAATAAAGTCGGGATATGAAACTGGACAATCGTGATTGGTTTACTAATTTATGGTTACAGTTATTTTTTTTTTATTATTTTTATGGAATTAACGTGGGAAATGAGACAGTTCACCTGATGGTAATGTCTCCCATGAATATCCGCAATACTCGCCAACATCAGTCAAGAATAACAAACGTTGGCAAGCCTCCGAATGCGTTGCTTTTGTATATTTGGGAACATAACAAAGATTAGTCGAGATCGGGTTCAATTTCAAGGTACCATGGATAGCTTATTTTAAAAAAAATCATTACAAGGGAATATATTGATATTTTTACACTAAATTTTGTTGTATATTTGTAATCTCATTACTAGTTATACCTATTTCATCCATTTCTTCCAGTTCAGTTACTTTACAGTAGATCTTTATTTCATACCATACATCTTTTATTTTGGGTGAGAGCGGCTTGCTCCTTTGGGTGTCTGTGAGTGTATTGGTGTCTGAGTGTATCAAAACTATTCAAGACTCCATATTCATGGACTCCGTTTCAAAACTCTTAAAATGTTTGTTTCAAATTTAATGAAGAATGAAGGGTTAATGAATTAATGAAGGGTTCCAATACCTTTCTTGTAAAATTAGGTCGTTATTTCATGAAACAGTCTGTAAATGAAAATAAAAATAAATGTAAATGAAAATCTTTTTTTTATTGAAAATAAACCTTAGCGGTTAGTTCGTTTCGAAAACAAAACAAAAACATTAAAACATAAATAAAACAAAGAATGAACCGACCGTCAAGCGCACGCTTCACTCGAATTAAATTCAAAACAATTCATAAAAAGGACAATGCTTCGAGGGTCGGGAATTGGAGCGTTCGTTTGAAATTTGAATTTAAATTTGGATTTCGTATTGGAACGACGCGTGCGCAAGATCGGGTTTCCGAACGCCAGGTGGGACGTCCTTAGCGGACGTTAGATTTGTTTGAAGCGCTATTGTTTTACTTCCAGTATTATTCTTAATTTCACCTTCACAATAAGTTATTTAATCAGGCACATCTCATATCTAAAATTCTAGAAGAAATTGAATAAATATCCTATTTAATAAATATTTTTTTATTTTCGATATTGAGAAATGTGTTTTTTACTTAATACACACATATAATTCAACATTGTAGTGACATAAAGTTGCGTTACTTACACTCAAATTTAGAGATAGTTTACAATTAAGGAGGTTGGAACTCGATAAGTGAAATTGAGTTTTTGTTTGATTTATTATAAAAAATGTGTACTGTGCATTTTGTGGTCTAATAATAGTGATAGTTTACTAAACTTCAAAGTGTTTTTGTGCGTAATGTTTGTGATACTCAAAGGAAGGCATATGACTAGAGGATTCCTCTTCTGTCTTCAGCAAACCAGTAGGTTTACTGAGCGACACCTGCCTTACTTCGAATCGACTCGACATTAACATGATACGTTTTAGACCTCGAAATTGTTTATTACAAAGAAAATTTGACACTGCAGAATGTGTTAAATGCACCATTGCCATAAATATAAAACGACAAAAAACTAAGATTGTACGTTATCGATACCCTTTTACATTATTTGAGAAATTATCCCTGATATTGAGATTTTAGTGAAATGTTAAAAAAACATATTTTTATAAGTCAGATGTTAGTTAGACCATGATTATTTTTAAACATCTTGAAACAACGAAATTTTAAGTAAAAACCTCAAGTAAAGGCCGTAAGTCTATACTGCCAATATATCTTTCCTTAACAATACATAAAATATTTAGATGGGTGAACTATAATAGTAATTAGGTGACAATTTACACAATTTACCTACTTACATTCATGTTAATCTCTATTAGTAAATGAAAACATACCAACTTTTATCTATGCGGTCAAAGACAAACGCAGAACCAAAATAAAGCCAATATTAAGACGTATGACCTCTTTCAAGATGACACAGTAAAGTCTCATTGGGGCAAATTAATGGTAATGGAAAAGTCGGGTTACTTCCCCCCGCTCTGGCCCCCCGAGTCCCGGGGGACCGGACAAGCGGGGGACTTAGAATATCTACGATTCGATTAGGTGTAACTATTTGTTTTTTTTTTAATTAAAATGAATTCGTAAGAAACTTGCAAAGTATCCACGTATAACTAACTCTCAACTCTCTCACAGATTCCTACCTTGAAATGTACTGCATTTCCCACTTAATCCTATTTCCACAATGCACGAAAGTGTTTCGGTAGTGAGTGAGATTTAACAAGGCCCATTTCCATCCCATCCTTTCCCTCTCCATTTTCCCAGTCCTTTCTCCAAATCCATTCCTATATCTCCAAAGGTAGGCAGCGCATCCGGGGGCGTGGCAATGTTTGTCATTTTGGACTAATGTTGGTATGTATCGCGGATGTCCATGGGACAGTATACACTTACCATCAGTAAAGAGGTAGACTGTATGCTCGTCTGCAGCCTTCATCCATAAAAAAATACCTAGATTAAAGTGGGACTAGAAAAATCGATCGATGTCTTCGTTAAAATAAAAGCCATAAGTACATTTTGATGACATTCAAGAAGATGCAAAAGTTTTTAGTAAAATTTTCTTTCATTTTAAAACAAGCTAGAAACTTAAGAGTTTTTGGTGAAACCAAAATAATAACCACAGTGTATGTATGCTCTTTGTTTATCTTTAATTTCGCATTTTTCATTTTACAATGTATTTTTTAATATTTTTATTTAAATTTATTATGTATGTATATTTATTATAATTTATTATGTGGGTATATCAGGGGGGGGGGGGTCATACAAATGTGAACACCTGTGACAGGGACGGGGGGGGGGGGGGTAATTTATGGATGGCCCCTAGAGAATGCCGTTGAGCATTAAGTTCGTCTTTTGTACACCTCAAATATTTATGCAATGAACTTAAAATCAATAAAAATAAACAAAATAATGTTATTTACTTATGAGGATAGAATTGTAAACGGACCGTATCCACTACTAGCTTTTGCCCGCTACTTGGTTCGCGTGTTCTTCGTAGAGAGTAGCCTGTGTGTTGTTAATCTGGACTACAATCTACCTGTTTGCCCAATTTAAAGGAAATCAGTTCCGCCGTTTCGACGTGATTGAGTAACAAACATCGAAACTTTCGCATTATAATAACCTAATTTAGGTAAGATGATTTCATCTCTTTTTGATTTTTTGTTTATTATATTATTATTTACTTAATAATAATATAATAATTATATTACATTAAATAATATAATGATTTAAACAGATATTAAAAATCAGTACTATTTTTGTTCATTGTATCGTCAGATTTCTTTTTTGTCGTAAGTTGCTGTCATACGGTCGAATAAAAATTGGTTTTTCATTGGAAATAATATTTTTTAATGTGTGCTTCTAAATGTTATTTAGTCTTAGTGTCGTTCGGCTTTAGAATATTAACAAAAGCTGTGGAAATGAAACAACGGAGCTAAAGTTTAATTTAAAGTAAATATATTGAAAGAAAATAATATTACATGTGAGCGTCGCGCGATCATAGAACAAAGAGAGAAATGTCAAGGCTAGTTACTCTCAATGGGGCTAGGTGGCGCTGCTTGTTATTGATTGGCTTGTGTTCATTTATTTACTACAAAAGCACTATCACAGGCGCCGAGGAACTACACCATCTCTGAAAGAGTAGATTCGTCAACCTTCCCGGCCCGAGTGCAGCTTTTTCAAAGTCATACAGCCCTTGTGCACAAGATAATGTGCTTGAGGAGGCCCATGTTCGACACTGGACGATAGAAGCGCTAGTTACGGATTTACGATAGTTATTTACTAGAAGAAGCCGGTAGTGACTGGATGGGCAGAGCAGACTTGCTTGCAGAAACAAAAACTATTTAGAGGTAGGTTCACATGAGATGCAAACAAAACATTTTTATATATAAAAAGCATTTCTTGTTACATATAATTTATTTTGTCTTCTCAAAAGTGATTGCTTGGCGTCATCGGAATATTCCCACGTAATATGATACAAGTCGCGTGCCGCCGCGTCACCCGTGTGAACGCATTGTGTTTTTGCGACACCGACGTAATTGCGACTGTTTGTGTGAAGATCCCTTCAGAGGGGAGAGGTTTAATAACGTTGGAATCGTGGTTATAGTTTTTATTCCGGTTTAATTTTCGTCTTGTGGCAAAATAAGCAAACCAGAGAAATGAAACCTTTAATGAAACCGCGCGGATTGGTTACACAGGCTTCTCATGATAATTCATGAATCAATTCCTCCAACCTACGATTTATAAATCATTATTTTTACTTACTTTTTAATTTATTAATAAGAAGTACAATAGATACAATTCTTAATCTTAAATCATGTAAATACTTTGCGGTTTTGTGTGTGATTTACATTTATTCCTTTCCCACCCACGCTTGGGCTGGTCTATAGGTATGCTACCTTACCAGTACCGTAATTTATATCTATATAATATAAAAATGAATATTTATTTGTTTGTCCCGTATGCGTTCCTATACCATTCATCTGATTTCGATGAAACTTTGGTGAATTGTCGTGCGCACGCCCGCCAAGGTTTCTATAGGTATTATCGCAATAAATTGAAGACAACGCCAACGAAATCGTGGACACCAGCTAGTATTCAATATTGTTTCTCAAAATTAATTATTTATATAAAAAGAAATAATATTTTTAGGGTATGTCGCAAACAATATGCGCGCGTATCAAATAAACCTTGGCCACACACCAGTTATTAGATTCTGGAAAATGATGTTTTTTTAAAAAAGAAAGGTGTCAATCCACCTGGTGGTACATGGATACTGCTGGCCATGAACATCCGTGATACATGCCTATATCTGTCCAGAATGACGAACGTTGGCACGCCCCCGGATGCGCTGCCTGCCTTTGGAGATTGAGAAATGGATTTCTAGAAAGGGTTAGGAAATAGGGAAGTGACAGGATAGTATGGGATGAGAATAGGCTCCGGCATACTCACTACACACTCACTGCCGATACATAAAAGGATAAAGTGGAATAAGATAAAATGGAAAATGCAACACACATTTTTGGCATAAAATTTGTACACGTGTTGCAAAACAAACGGTTTCTGATATTTTTTCCCACACGCACCGTCTCAGAAACTACAAAAAATTTTCACCAGAATCACAAACGGCGCACGCCCATTCCAGGAATCGAACTTGGGACCGACAATGTGGTCACAATGCCAAATTACCAGTTCGAAACATAACCACGCCTTAGACTCGCCTTAGAGTGTCCGACGAATTAAAATTCAAACAAAAAATAAGTCCAAGTGAGGAATTAAAGAGCACAACAAATTAAAAGCGACTTTACGATTATTGGCGGTCTTAAATTTTATTTGATATTCACTCTAAAGAAATCTTCAGTAGATTTCGATGTAGAATGAAATCTTCAGTGGAATGATGACTTAAAAAGTTGTCAATATTATTTTAGGGGTTAAAGTATGAAAATGTAATATATTTATTTAATCAAAATATTTACCCTCATTATACCTCATACATTGTTGCCATCTAATCGGAAGTTCATTTATGCCTTTGCGATAGAACTCTGGGGATGTAGATTCGACAAACTGTGTGAAAGCATTTTGTACTGCCTCTTGGGAAGAAAAATTTTTACCACGTAGAAAATTGTCCAAAACACGAAAAAAATGGTAGTCCGTTGGAGCAAGGTCTGGCGAGTACGGAGGATGACGTATGGTTTCTAACTGCAGCTCCTGTAGAGTACAACGGTTTGAGGCCTTACATCCCTCATGCACGAAGCAATGTGCACGAGGGAGGCCATGTCCATCAGTGAATACCTACTTAAAGGGCTGATTGCATTGTACGAGTATTACATTATTATTGAGCTCTGCGAGTCACTAGTCTGGTGTCACTGCGATTATAAGTCATCGGTAGTAATTGAACGAGAGGAGCGGAAGATCATGTGGTCTACATCCAGCAGTGCAGGAATACATGCCGATGGGATGGTATGGTATGGTACAGATACGAACCAAGAGTTTTCAGGTTCACCAAAAGCTTCGGGAACTTTGAATAGATCCATTTAGAATTCCGTACATTATCATACAAGTGTATGTAACACCAGTGTGATTGATAATGGTCATTTGCCACACAATCCACCTCGTAATCACCGAAAAAACTCCACTAATTGCTGTTCATGTACGTTAAATTGATTGTGAGCACTAACGATCGTTAGGTGTCTTATTACCTCACCACGGATTGTTTTAATTTAAAATAATAGACCTCAGCTTCGCTTAATTGAATGCCATAAAGATTAAGAAAGCACTGCCACAGAGGTTAACCAAAGCATAATAATAACGCTCGACCTTAGTCTGAAAACAAAACATTTGTTGTCTATGATTCAGAAGTGCACACCGCAGACGCGTATTGCTGCATTTTGTTGTCAATGTCTCGTAGATGGATGATAGATTATTGTTTTAAATAATAAGCAACTTATGTTATATATTTCTCGCGAATTTACCTGATGATATTCAGAATAATCAGATTAATAACATTATGTATGGTTAACACCTGAAGATTTCTTTATGCCAAGGTGTCAGATGAGCAGTAGTCCCATCTGGTGGTAAAGGGATACTGCTCTTTAGAAGAATATAGGAAGTATAACGGGATGGAGAGTTTTCCTGAATAGTCATATTCACAGAATAGAACATAATAATCATATTTTGTCACCATTATAGCTTATTGGGTATATGGTACTAAACAATATAAAATTATAATGTATAGGAACGAAAATATAATGATAAGTGATTGACGAAAAGATCTACGGTAGACTGTGGATTTGCTATCGAACGTCTGTGGGGGCTTAAGAAATTCCATCTCAAAAATAGAACAGGCATAACCCAACTGGCAATTTCAATAATCATTAAAGAAACGGAACAGACGGCGAATTTGAATTTAGAACAGATGTCCGCCGACGCGCGCCACTTTCAATTACACCAATCACGAGCTGACGATGTTCGGATACACGTATTGCCTAATTTGAATATCGGACACACGCTTTCAAGGACTTGTTTGAATCCCTTTCTATAGAATGTGTGCAGACTAACAACGTTAATGTTAATAATGTTATCTAAAGTAATTATTATTTATCAATATTAATAAAATGATAGCTAAATATAGAATAATTTTAAGACTAGAATTTAAACCTTAGAGAATTCACTTTTATTTTATTCTCATCAAGATTGTTTGCAGATAAATCATGCAAAGAAACGTGTAAATCCAAAGGCAGATACATACGATTACGTTTGTCACGAAAACCGCAGTGCTGATCTTATAATACTATTTGAAATAGGTAAATGGCCAAATAAGTCTTTCGACGTTGTTAAATACATCTTGTATTCCCTTATTTGAATATCTGGCATATGTTTTCAAGGATTCAATGTCCCTTTCTCTATACAATAAACGGAATAAAACATATTGCTAAGAAAATAAAGCTCAATTCTAGTTAGTAAATTTAACTCAATCGAATTAAGAATAGTTTGACGTTTGTTTTTTTTAAAAGGTCCTTTTTTGTGGCAGGAAGCGTGGCCGCTAATGCGTTCCGTTCACACCATGTGCGAGAAACAAAATTGAGTTCGTTTCGCGAGTTCATCATTATAGGCGCGTTTTATTGTTATAATTTTGTTTGTTCACGCCCGTGGGGTTGAGGGCGTAATTTTATATCGTTAGCGAATATCTGTCGGTGTGCCTACGTTAACGATCGACGTATCGAACAGTAACACCTTTCGAAGTAATTATTTGTCAATATTTTCCGGTGTTCGCAAGTAAGCGTTGGGGTCACGCGAGGTTTTCGGTATAAATGCGTTTAAAATTGGGCGATGAGGTATTTGTTCAAATTTTAGGACAGAGGTTAATTGGTCAGTACCTGGCAGTTGTAGAGTCATTAAATTTTTACACATTTCTTGATCGGAACATACGAATTGCAAAAGTCTAATTTTTTGACAATAAAACGCTTTTAGCTTAGCATGGCACTGACCATTACTATTTAGATTTAGATAATTACTATTTAGTCAGTTTATTCCATAAAAATGATTTTACTGTGCTTACCTTCTGTTAAAAAAAAAACCCAAAGCAAGCATCAGTCGGAATGGTATATTATATCGCTAATTGTCGTAAAATTAAAAAAGAACATGCTGTAGCGGCTTGTAAGTCCTATATAACAACTTACTTTGACCATTTTACCTTTGGCTTATTTGGTTTTATTTTTTTTTTATGGAAAAAGGCTGCAGACACTCCACATTATGGTAAGCGGATACTGTCGCCCATATAAATCCGCGATACATGCCAACATCAGTCCAGCTTGACAAACATTGGCACGCCCCCGGATACACTGCCTACCTTTGGAGACATAGGAATATATTTGGGGATAGGGTTGGGTAAATGAGGAGGGATAGGATGGGATGGGAATGGACTCTGGCATTTCTCACTTCCTACCGAAGCACTTACGTACATTGGAGAAATAGGATAAAGTGGCAAATGCATTTACTTTTAAAGACTTTAAAATATCATAATTGTTGAACTAGGATTTTCGAACTACAGATTGATCCTACAGATTTCGCCTATCAAACTTAAGTAAGTTATACACTCAACTATTCTTGTGCTCAATTAATTATGAGCTGCTCAATTTGTCTATAAATGTTAAATTCCATATATACTCTTTTGATATCCCCTATCTCTCTTTTATACATAGATATACAGGCTGTGTATATAAAATACCTTCGCCGAAGCCGGAAATCCTGAATTCCACTAACGCCTCTACTCTAAGTATGACTTTTACAACTCTTTCTTTTATTTATTTAGCCTGATATTGTGCCCTACTTTTGGGCTGTTTTCATATAGATTTGGCAAATATAACTGTCAGAATCCTGAGCAGAATCCATGCATAAATAAACCTTTGGTAATTCAAGTTTTGGGTTGGCCGGTCACCGTTAGTGGGGGGGATGTGGTCAAAATTTTTCGAAATTCGCCGTGTCCTACAATGAGTCGTATATCTTCGAAATCTACATAACTTCATTTCCTAGTATATATTACTGCTGTGACAAGTGAAGCGAGTATAGATTTCCTAGTTATGCTAAGTATGACAAGGACCATAAGGCAGGTGGTGCAGCGCATAAGCGTAGGGGAGAGTGGGGTAATTGCGAATACTTAAGGGAGAACAGAAATAAAACAAAACCAAATTAAGTTACAAAAGCTATTTATTGCTTAAAAGTTACTTAAACTAATCAATCTTATGTTCTCATAGTCAACATAGATAAATTATCAAAATAAAATCAAATTCTAATAAAAAAACAAAAAGGTTGGTGTCCGGGATTACACCACAACTTGTGGGGTAATTACGGATGGTGCAGGGGGTAATCACGGACATAGTCTAATTGACACAGAAGTCGCAGATAAATCCCCTTGATGTGCTTTCACCATTAGTGCATTTTTCGTGGGCCCCTAATTCACATTTGTAGCATATTATCCAATCTTCAGTGATTGGATCTACATACTTTTCATTACAAATCAGACAATAATATTCCTCATCATCCTTCTTAGCACCTTTATCGACTTTGTTTTTCTTGTGTGGTATGTGCATGTCTTCCTTCACATCATCTGCAAATGCTTTAAGATTCTTCACACCTTTCTTTCTTTTAGTGGTACTTACAGTCTTGTCATTTTCTTTTATCTCCTCTTTTTTTTTCTTTTTTTTTTCTTTGTCTTCTAATACATCTTTCATAGGGCTACTGGTTATTATAACTGAATGTTTCTTTCTGGAACTTTGCTTGTTCTTGGGTTGTGGCACTTGGGGAACATTAACAACATCTTGAAGTGGAATTGATTTGTCAAACACAGGTACAGGGGTTACTGATCTCTGGTGCACTTTTGATGTTGGTGCTATCTGAGCATCAGGTGTACTTGCTCTTTGCACATTTGATGTCGACGCTATCTGCACATCAGGTATCGCTGATCTTTGTACATTTGACGCCAATACTATCTGTGTATTAGGCGATGCCGTACCTAAGAACTGTTCGTCAAATTTAGTTGTATCTAACGGCCAAATACCAGCTGCCCGGAAGCCATTTGCTGCTTTCTCTATATTACTGATACGATTGAAAGCTTTAGTAAAAAATTCGACAACTTCATACTGGGTAATTCTTCGGCCTATATTTGAAGCCATGTATAATTCGCATTCTCTGTTATATGCAGTCTTAAGTGGTCCAAAATAAGTTAAGTCCAATGGTTGCATACGATGTGAGGTATGCGGTGGAAGGGATAACAGTATTATTCCATTCTGGCGACAAAGCAGATAGCAAGCAAGGCTAACATGACTTTCATGATTGTCTAAAATAAGTAGAATAGGTTCTTCAACAGTTCATTTAGCATAGGAGATAAAATGATGTAACCAATCTACGAATAGGTTCTCGTTTATCCAATCCGAATCACTAACTGCTGCTATCATATCAGGATTGCCTCCACGCAATAGATGAGCGTTCATTCGCTTCCTCTTGAAAATAAAAAAGGGAGGAATATACTTTCCGGAAGCACTGAATGCGCAAACAACTGTTGTTGTAGTGCCTCTTTTACCACTTATTGCCACGCCGACTTGTTTCTGGCCTTTTGGAGCTAGAATCCTAGAATTTCTCTGGACATTAGAAATGCCGGTCTCATCAATATTGTAAATGCGATTAGCATCAAACTGGTGTTTTGTTTGTAAGGCTTCCAAGTTTTTGAAGAACATTTTCACTTCCATTTCATTAAAAGCTGTAATTCTATTAACAGAAGTGGACTCAGGTTTACGTAACGAAATGTTAGGATGCCTTTTTTTAAATCCGTAGAACCAGTCTTTTCCCGCCATTTGGGATATTTTATCAAAATTGTTCCTTAATTTATTTACTTCAGCAAATTTGAAAGCTATTTTACGCACCATCTCTATAGTTAAACCATAAAATAGTTTACTACATATTAAAATGTGTGATTCTAATTCTAATTTCTTCCAGTTTTTGGGGTCTTTATCATTTCTTTCTTGAGATGGTCGTGTATAGTGCTTTTTGGGACAGAATAAGTAATAGCTGCTTTTCCTATTGAAAGTATTTTGTTCTTGACATCCTGAACGGCTCTTTCTAAGTCTTCTAATTTGTATTTAGTCTCCGTCTTTCTTTGGTAATTTCGCGGCATCTGAAATATATTGGAGAATAGCATGTTTTATTTATAAATTAGTAAGGATGACCATCGCAGCCGACTGCTGACCATAAATTATAAAAAAGATAATAATTCCATTGTTTAGGGGTAATTACAGACGTTCGGGATTACCCTACTTAAATCGTTCGCCGTTACCCGACACACACAAAAAAGCAAAACTATATTTTTATTTAAGGTTAGAATCGCGTCATGCACGTGACGAATACTTGAAAACATTGTTTAATTAGACGTTACTTCACAAAAAAAATACCGGACTTTTATGGTTTTGTCGTAAATATTGTACACTTAATCTATTTAACTCAAGAATAAGATGAAATTGTTGTAAAACAATTAAGTTAACTTACCTTGTACAGCGTGCGCGGCCTCACTTTACCACTCACTGTTCGGCACTACATTCAGGCTCGACTCGCGATTGCGTCATTCAAAATATCCACCATCCTTTTCTAAGATAGCTAAATTGACGTCTCCGCCATTACCCGCCGTCCGTGATTCCCCCACTCTCCCCTAATGGCGTATTGGCGTGTGCGCCGGCTCATTACCTTACTTCCGAAATGTTACGGCAACAAACCACTTTCAATACGAGTTTCGGTGAGGATTTTAACCATACCTTTAAAATATCTATTATATACATGTATACGCTTTATATTCATGCATATAGTTACTGGACATGGGTCTACTCACGAGGATGTATGGTCAGAAAACGTCTCGCTGACCAAGCGGTTTGGCAAATCGACTCTTTTAGAGGTGGTGTGGTTCCTCATTTGCTTGTGGTGTTATCACGTAGATTTACAACATATACGGAAAGAGATGGGCCTGTTCAAAAGCCGCCTGACATCACACGGCCATAGTTACGATTTCTAGTTCCTAATCTTAATACTCGTAGGTACTTTAAGATGCACCGCTGTTATGATTCCCTGGTTGCCCAGCGGCTGATTGGCAGAGAGTCATAGCTTTAAGGAGAGAGATATACTGTAACATCAAAGCAAAATAGAAACTAACCAACCGAAATAAACTAAAAGTACAACCGGCGGCGTTATCGCTTCCAGGCTGAATCGATTTCTTCCAGGCAACCTTTTTAGCTGCAATCAGTTATAGTTATGGCGTTTGAAGACAGGACGTTTTTGGACCTTCTTTATATTCTTTTACATCTGTGTAAAAGACCGTTCTTGTACAGGATAGGATTTCTACTTAAGTATGTACGAGTATGTCCTGCATGTCCGAGAATTAAAAAACTCCAGGGCATATCCGAACTGGTTTCGCATTGTAGTTTTCTTTTCATAGAAAAAAGGGCGGCAGACGAGCATACAGTCCATCTGATGGTAAGTAGATACTGTCGTACATAGACATCCGCGATACGTGCCAACATCAGTCCGGAATGACAAACGATGACGCGCCCCCGGATGCGCTGCCTACCTTTGCAGATTAAGGAATGGATTGGGAGAAAGGGTTAGGAAAATGGGGAGGGATAGGATGGAATGGGAATGGGCTCTGGCTTATCTCATTCACTACCGAAACACGTACGTACATTGGGGAAATACGATGAAATAGTAAATAGAGTACATTTCGAGGTAGTCTTCTGTGAGAGTGGGGTAACGTGGCCAGTCGAACGCGCCCAGCGGCTGTGGGAATGCACCGTGTCTACTAGAGGAAGCCTGAACCTTGCAGTGCGATATTATAGACTGATATCGTATCGTAAGATTCCAGATTAAACTAAATGCATGTCTTTAGACTGATATCGTATCGTAAGATTCCAGATTAAACTAAATGCATGTCTTTAGACTGATATCGTATCGTAAGATTCCAGATTAAACTAAATGCATGTCTTTAGACTGATATCGTATCATAAGATTCCAGATTAAACTAAATGCATGTCTAAGAACTATTTAATGTTTAACTTGTAAGTACTACAAGACAGTTTTGTGCAGTCACAGGTCATTTCACACAGCTGTTGTGGCTCGCGTCACGCGTGATTGGCCAACAGTGTTTTACCTCTAGCTAAACGATGCATTTTTTGGGGTTAACATTATTAAAAATGTTTCATTTGTTGGTTAATTGATTCATTTAGTGAAATAACGAAATGAAATTACAATGGTCCCCGGAACTGTTGGGGAAGGGTGTGATTAATGTCTAATGCTGTATAAATTATTTTTACTAAATCAGGTGTTCGAATTATGGTATAGATAGTAACATCCGGCCATATTGTAACCAGCAGATCAACAGCGTTTATAATAACATTGGCCACAATGTCCGCGTAAACCAGTAATTTTTAATTAGTGATCCGTCAGGATTGTACGAGTAGTCCGCTAAGTTATTAATAGTTATTGTCACTTAATCAAAATATTAAACGACTTGTTTGAAATTCGATATTCGAACCAAGAAACCAGTACTTAGTAAGACTTAGTAGTAAGTAGTAGTAGTAGTAGTTAGTAGTAAGTAGTTAGTAAGCTCAAAAATCTTATTAATGTAATTTTGCAAATAACATTTTTGACCACGTTTTATCTCATATATGTATCTGTGTAATTAATATACATATACACTGAATTCACCTCGCAACATAGTATACACATGTAAAACTACATGTAAATCTGGTTAGTGCTGATACTGCTGGTTAGTCTCCGTACATTTCTCATGCAATGTGCATGAGGAATGTACGGCTTGAAAAACCCACGCTGACCGAAAAGAGATTATTTTTCCCTAAAAGTCACCTAAAGAGATTATAAAGGTTATTATTAGGACTTTGATTAAATTAAATAATAATTTGCTTTTTCCTTTTAGTTTAATATAGAGTTTTCAACTGTCACATAATAACCGTCTCTATTCTTTGTCAATAGAGACCACCGTCGTCGTCGCTCTCGTACGGCGGCGCGGTGAATGACGACGTGCGCTCCCCCGGCTCCGGCGGCACGCCCGGCCCCCTCAGTCAGCCACCGCCGCAAACCCTCGACGCGACAGATCCAGGTGAGTCTGAATGCTCTTTCAACATCTTGGCATATGTTACCCCGGTATATTTTAGCATAGAATGCTTGAATTTTTCTTATAGAAGAGATGGCAGACGAACGGGCGCACCGCATGATGGAAAGTGGTCACCGCCACCCATGGGACACCTGCAGCACCATGCGAATGGGCTGCCAATCTTGAGGAATCCTATTAGTTCTCCTGTCGCCCCATGTCGTAGCAAAGAAAGCGGTTCATTCCACAACATACACGTTCGTGATATAAAGAGTCTTGATGATCGCACTGCATGCTCTTTCAACTTCCTGTTGTTATGTTACCCTGATATTTTTATTGCACAGAATGCAAGAAATTATGCCCTACGGAATTAAATATTTAAACAATCTAAGTTTCAATGCTTCGTTACAGTGATATTATGGGCGTATATCTCATCTGTTCCAATCGAACGGTAAGCGTAATGTCATGTGACACGGGAATCTTCGTATTCTGTTATTACTTCCTATTTTTCCATCATCTACCCAATCTTTCTTTACAAATTCTGACCCCCATACCTCCAAGAGTAGGCACTGTATCTGCGAACGTCAAGACTATTGTTATTTGATAAATAATATCGACATCATGGATATCCTCGGGCAACAGTATGCACTTAGCACCAGATAGATTGTTCGCTTGTCTATTATTATGCTTCTATAAAAAGGTCACTAATGTAAAAGAGTATTATCATAGGTTCACTCTGTTCTAAATGGTAATACGTTGAGGATTTGCTGTTGATCAGTGAAAATAAATTACTTACAAGAATACCATGTCTACAAGTATATGTCACTAAACATGAAATAAATTTAGTGTAAATCCTATTATATAAAGTGATTATTGAGTTCGGACGGGGGTCGCCTGAAGTGAGATGTAATTTTTTTGTTGTTAGGCCTAAATTTAAATTTGTTAGTGTTTATGGAAAAGTCTTCTTCAGGCTGGGTAGATCACGAGATGTCTAAAGCTAGGACGATATTTGAAAGCAAATTGAAATTATGTCAGATCACAGTGAACAAATAAAAATAGACATTATGGCTTCACATCGCAAGATACACCAATAAGTTGAATCCTAGGCCGAATTATCATTAGACGCTGATCAGAAAAATAATGTATAGCGAGGAAAATCATTCACATCAAAATTGCCAGATCTGAATCGACTGAACCATTTTTTTGCAGTAGTTTTAGATAAAGCATCTTCTCTGTGAACATCACAAATCTCTATTCCAGCACTAGAAGCATTCATACCTTTGTCGAAAAAAAATGTAAAACATTTTTCTCCTTAGTGACTTCCATTTTAAAATTTAAAAAAAATATAAACTAACTTAAATTTTTAAAAAAAAATTATATTTAAATTTAATTTTATATTTAAAATTTTTATAATTGTAAAAATTTTTAATCATAAAACTTTTAACTTGTAATTTCAATTTGCCGCCATTACAAAAAAGTCAACTGTCAAACGGTACCTATATCACTCTCCCGCCAACGATCAGTGTTTTCAGAAACATAGCACGCTAAAACATACGTTCTAAAAGGCCGCGAACTTTTCCGACTACCTATTTATATGATGTTAAAACAAGTGAAATATTGGTGTTTTGGACGAGGTGAAAGCACGAACATTCTGTCCTGCCTGTAACACTAAACGGTCAAGTGTTCAGATCGCAGTGTCGCAAACAGAGTGTCGCAGTTCATATACCTGGGACATATCCTCACCGAGGACCTCACTGATGACGCTGACATAGAGAGGTAACGCAGGGCATTGGCGGTCCGATGTAACATGTTGGCTCGCAGATTGGCACGTTGTACTAAAGAAGTTAAAATAACGTTGTTTAAGGCGTTCTATCAATCGTTTTATACTTTAGATATACGCAGAAATCGTTCAATGTCCTGCGTGTCCAGTATAATAATGGTTTCAGGGTGGTGAAACCTCAAGCCGCGTTTCTGTAGCGCATCAGGTATGTTTGCCGAGGCTCGCAGGAACTGTTTTCATGCAGTTGTGCGCAAGAGTATCGCCTCCCTGATGCGCCGCGTGTGGGGCAGCACCAACGGCATTCTAAACACAGCAGATAGTTGGACTGTCCTATATTTGAAGCATTGGGTTGGGAACATGTACGCTTACTCAAGTGTCTCACTATCGAACGAGAATTTTAATTTTAAATTATTATTATTTATACAAATTTCTCTATGGACATTAATCTGAACTAAAAAATATTATTATGTGTAAAATGAAGTTATTAAATATTTATATTCTATTATATAAAATACTAGCGATCCGCCCTCGCTTCGCTTCGGTATATAAGTTTTTTTTTTCAAAATTTCAAATCAAAATATAGCCTATATTAGACACGGATAATGTAGCTTCCTATTTGTGAAAGAATTTTTGAAATCGGTTCAGTAGTTCCAGAGATTACCCCCAACATACTCACAAACAAACACAATTTTACCTCTTTATATATTAGTATAGATAGATAGATGTGTAATATGTGTACCTCTTGGTCTGCAATTTTTGATATGTCGATATCAGAAATTGCATATATAAGTTTGTTGCTGATAAAAAGTGGTTGGAAAGCACTGCATTAAATTATTATGTAGAATTATATATAGTATGTTAGAGTCATGCTTAGAGTACCTAGTAAATTCTTTTTCTTTTGGAAAACTTCAATGAAATCCCAAAAATTTCATTGCTACATTGTTGATAAGTAATGATAAGTGACTGTATGATATTTGAATAAAAAATAGAGACCGATACTGAATCTATAAAAGACTTAATTTGATTGAACAACCCCATCGATATGGGAATAGACTAAATGACACATATTATATGGTATTATCAAAGAAATCTGGTTGGCAACTTCATTGGTAGATGAGGAGGGATTCATTAAAAAATCTAATCCATGTTCCATTTTCTAAACACATATGAATGAAATAATTCGATAGCCACTGAACATACAATACAATCAGACTAACGCGCCTGCCCTAGAGTGCTTGTATAACATTTGATAGTATGTATTCTAAAATCGATGAATAACCCCCATCGTAGAAGGTTGATGGCCAACATCTTTACGTTTTCTTAGTCTCGTATTAACGTAACTAAATATAAGGTCGGGGAAAAAGTTTCTTCGTATTTTATATACAAATTCAACACTTTTTTAAAAGATTAATTACATTTCATTATAATATATATGTGCCATTTTGTTCTATAACCTGTTGCCATCTTGTAGATAGTGACATGATCCCGCTCCTGTAGAAATTTTGGGATTATTGGTCAAAAAATTGCGAGAAGTAGTTTTGACAGTCCTCTCTTGATGTTAATCTGACACTACCTAAACAATTCTGAAGAGACCGAAACAAGTGGAAATCTGAGGGCGCAAGGTCAGGGCTATATGGTGGGTGCATTAACACTTCCCAACCAAGCTCTCTCAATTTTTGCTGAGTGGCCAAAGATGTGTGTGGTCTGGCGTTATCGTGATGAAAGACTACACCCTTTCTGTTGATCAATTCCGAGCGTTTTTTCTCAATTTCTTGCTTTAGTCTCATCAGCTGCTGGCAATAGAGATCCGAATCGATGGTTTTACCCGGCGGTAAAAGCTCATAATGAACGATGCTCTTCCAATCCCACCATACACACAACATCACCTTATTGCGCGTTAATCCGGGTTTCGCCACAGTCTGTGGAGCTTGGCCGCACTTAGACCATGATCTTTTCCGCACGTTCTTGTCATAAGTGATCCACTTCTCATCACCAGTGATCAATCTTTTCAAAAATGGTTCGGTTTCATTGCGTTTTAATAGAGAATCGCATACGAGAACATGGTTCATTAGGTTTCTTTCAGTGAGCTCGTGTGGTACCCAAATATCGAGCTTTTTTGTGAATCCAGACTTTTTCAAATGAGTCAAAACTGTTTTGTGGTCAATGCCCAGTTCATCAGCAATGTCGTAACTACTTATATGCCGATCTTGCTGCACTTTTTGACAAGTCGCATTAACTTTATCGGTAACAGGGCGACCGGAGCGAACTGCATCTTTAACATTAAGATTTCCTGACTGAAAACGCTTAAACCAACTTTGTGCTACTCTTACTGACACTGCATTAGGTCCATAAAAGGCACAAATTTTTTTCGCGGCTTGTGTCACATTTTTCCCTTTTTTGTAATAAAACTTTAAAATGTATCAAATTTCTTCGTTACATTCACCCATTTTCTTGGACACAAAATCAATTGAAAAAAGGCGGGAAACAGTTTTTGTTTTTCCATTTCTTTTTTTAAATGTTACCTTTTTAATGGTATCATAACCAGCCAGGTACAAACAGTTCAATCAAAGATATTGGATCACAACTTCATACATACAAAATACGAAAAGACTTTCTCTCCGACCTATTATTTCCGTGTTTCTAATTTCTTGTTGGGTCTATTTTTTACGCATCGCCGGTCACATACTCATACCTTGAATAATGCAATAATTCATAGATGTGTTAACTACGTCCTGTATTTAGCAACACAAAAATGCATTAAACATGGAGTGCATTATTTATTAGTACCGTAGTATTATAATAAGCCCCTTTAAAAATAAAAACACGTACAGCAAAGTGTTCAACGTGTCCAACGTAAGGTTATAGGTCGCTTTATTCAACGCCATATCATAGAGGTTTCATTAGACAGGCACCTCCTACGCGCGGTTCCGTACCTAACAATTAACATGTCCACACATCTATCTAGATCTGACATGAAGCGTCAACACCTCCTCGAGAACCGATTCAAAAATGACAGGTATACATCGTCACAACACTATCACATGTCACGTTCTTCTCCTACAAAAGAAACGTTATGAATTTTAAAAAAGGCGCGTCTCCCTCGGGTTGGACACGCGTTTGTCAACGTTTGGATATCAGTCGCGACCGTCTGAATCACTCGTCGCATCGCAGTGACATGTTACGTTCTGAATCTCGATCGATTGTCATGTACCTTTCGTAAGTAAATGACGGATGAGTGTGTATCGGGACCGGACTTACGACGTTTCGTTATCGGGTGCTAGCGGATACAATAGGTATTGAAATGAGGCGGACGACAGACTTGTGATGCATGTATCAGCGACGAATCTCGGCGATTATCGCTTTCATATTCCTATTCGCCTGGTAATTTGTGTGGGATTATGTTGTGTTATTCAAATTTACATTTCGTCTTTGTGGTTTGATTTTAAATAGAAAAAAGTGTCCTGCAAATAGAGGTGTGACTTACAAAAGACGCAATCACGCGTTGGGCTTTTGACAGCTGTCAAAAATGGCGGGCGCGTTGGCGCGAAAACTAACAAAACGTCATCGGGAGCGTTTTTGCACATTTCCACATGGTTTTCGTAGAAAAATTATGCTTTCGACACACGTCTGTAGTATAATTGTTTTGGTTTTTGGTATGATTTTGTGGGCGTGAATGAAATATGCTGACGAAATTGAATTTTGGTGAGTCGCGTTACTGATCTGAAACTGAATAAATACGTTTTTGATGCTCTTTTTTCCTTATGACAACCGTTCTAGACAAGCGATTTCGTAATAAATGATCGCCTTTGTTTCTTGTAATGTGTTCTGGTTTTAAAAGGACATTATTAAGGGGATGGCATTTGGCAGTCATGTTGTCTTTGTCTGTATATTGTCTATCGAAATCAACAAGACTTGATTGAGATGTATCACCGCTCTATAATCTATGTAATCCCGGAATATAAGTATATATCCGTAATGTACAATATAAGTGAAGTAATCGTATTACTGCTACAGAAATACAAACTTGGAAATTGCTTGGAAACCGGATATACCTATTATGTTCAAAGCGGTTTCGATCGAAGTAAGTGTTTTGATTCAGCTGATTCAGATTTGTTTATTATACACCTTTTTACAATTTTTAATAAATATTTAGGGCGTCATAGCTATGGCAGCGGTAACGTGATGCCGATACCACCCTCTTGACTGAAATAAACCGGTTTCTTCTAGAACATAACTTTTCTTATGAACTGTCTTTAACCGGTATTCGAGACCATATGTCATAATTGGCAGGAAGCAGTTTATGTACATGCTGAAACGTATATTTCAACGGTGGACTTGATTCTAAAGACGCCCAATTATTTATGGATACAGCTATACTCAGAATTTCTTTTCGGAAACCGGAAACGAAGTGATTCGCTAAAGAAATAATTGCTAAACGCTTTTCTAAACGAATTGCTAATTTGCTAAACGAAACTTGCTAAAACAAATGCGGGTAGTAGATGAAACTGCTCGCAACTCTCGACGTGGACTCCTCACCTCTTCAGTCAGCTGGTGACCATAGTTGGTGCAACCCAATCGAAACGGCGAGTAAAATAAATAAGGTAAACATACGCGTCAAGACCCGTTTAAATAGATAAATAGACAATGAAAGCCACCGATATGGCTTATAGAATCAGCATGGGTACTGAATAGCCAGATGGTCTGCTAAAGTAGAATAAATAGAATAAAGCTGAAGTAGTAGATAAAGTAGAACCGACGACCGATGAAGTGGACGAGTCCTTGAATGGATACCACGTACCGGGAAGCGCAGTATGAGACGCCGTGCCGTCCTGACAGATTCCAGGTTGTCCGAATGAACAATGTCTACTTAAGTGCGTAAAAGAAATGTGTAACATGGAAGTTTCCTATTGTTTATGAATCGGTGTCGCCCGGAGACGTCGGCGACTCAGATAAAAACATTTTATATTGCCACTGAGGTTATAAGTTAACAGTTATTGTCCTTTTAACAGGCGATTGATAAACTGCTCCTTAGTACTTTTGAATTATTACCTTTATTTATCTATTTGAACGAGTCTCAACTGTATTCTGACTGTCTCGAAAGTATACTTTATTTAATTTACTCGTCGTTTCGGTTGGGTTGCATCAACCATGGTTACGAGCTGACTCCGTAAACATACGCGTTGAGACCCTTTTAAATAGATAAAATATGTGTCAAAACCGCGAAAATCTCAAATGTTTCCTTACCCTCCGTTGTGTGTTTAAAATTCTAACTAATATAATTTATCACACACACTGTAATGAAAGATACATTATTTTGTTTTGTCGTTCACTAGGCACGGGCTTGTGTATTAAGGGCAAAACCAATTAATGGAGAATTTTCCCAAAGAATAGTTAATTTTATACCTAAAGATTCAGCTTTTGAGCTTCTACTGTCAAAGTCGCTTTTCTGCTACGACAAACCGTTTGGAAGATATTGGAGAAAAAACCGATTAAATCATTCTCAAGATTTTATTCGTTTTTTTTCTTAGCGGTATACAAACTTCATTTTATTCAAACTGATTAGTAGCATCGAAAAAAATTACTTTATGTAGGTATTCACTTGTTTTATTTACTTTTCAAATCCAGTTTTCTCAAAATCCTAAAGGTCCGTTTGTATGGAAAAAAGCAAGCGAAGTATTCATCAGTTCGTATTTAAAATGAAATAAATAAATAAATTAAACAAAATTCCATACCCAATTATTATAATGGAATTCAAATTCCAGAACTCCGAAACAAAAGTGTCGCGCGGCCCTTACCAAAAGGGCTAACTCGTAAATTATTCAAAATTCAAAATTTTCCTATAATTCAATCACGCCGCGTCCCCCTCCCAGGGGAGGGGAGGGGTGTGAGGATTATTTGCGAATTTAATATTAATTAACTGACGCGCTCGTAGCTGTAATTCCGTTTTTCAATTACATCTGGCAATTGCGGGAAATTTTGGAATGGGAAATTGGGATGAGGTAAGTGTCAGGTAATTGTCGATCGAGGACTTCATTCGTGATTATTTTCCAGCTGTTAAAAACTCGGATAATTATCGGGTAGACGAATAACCAATCAAGTGGACCGGGTGTCTGGTAACGCATGCGCAATTAATTGTGGTGTCTATAAAAGGTGATAAGTGTTCCCCTGTCCACTAAAATCCATTGCAAAGATCGACTGATGTACTTTAGTATACTTCTATATCCACTTTATTTAATCCTGCATGGAGATTGACTATACGAAATGGATTTTTAAGACCTCTGAACTGACCACAAATCCATTATTAAGATAGTTATACACATACTGTAATATCAAAATAAATCAAGTCTAGAACAAATTAGTTTCATTTTATATTTTTAAGAAGTACCCAACGGGCATTTGTCTCCGTTAATTAGTTCCATTTAAGTATCCTAAGCCCACAAGCTTAAGGTCAAAAGTCAATATCAGCCATATTATTATTTGTATTATGCTATATTTACCTGTATATTAAAAAATTACCGTAATATTCTATACTTAATTAATTAAGTAATTATTTAAACCGTCAACAAAACGAACTATTTTTGATTAGGTAACTGAAATAAATAATTTTAAATTATTCGCGGGAATCCTGTTTCTTAACTATGACCAGAGAACCTCAACCTAACCCACCTTTATTTTTTCCGGGTTAGATTCCCGGTCCTACATTAATTTGTTTAAAGACATGTTTGTTCATGTCTAGGTGGTGTTCGCCTTTATATGTGTTTCTGGACCCACAACACAGGGAATCCTCGTGTAGGCCTTTGAATCTGGTGAAATTCATTTCTAAAAACAAAATTAGGTCCATAATAGTACCACTTTGTATATATTTATTGTCTTCTGTTGTGTGTTTTATTTTTATTTATTTCTTCATTGCGACACATTAAACATTTCTACATAGTTAAATGTTCCGCCAAACTGCACAGTTGTGAGTAATTGTCCTACCTATTGATCCAAGAATAATGATCTAAATGATTTTACAGTTAACCAAAAAAGCAAAAGAATATGCCAAACTTAATTACACCATTAATTCGCAACCTAAAACGTTAAGTGTAATTCCTACAAAATATAACGATTATTGTATTACAACCCAACGCCTCCCGGGGTGGGAATTCTAAATAAAATTATTGCGCCCCGTACTTGTACGGTTCCATTTTCGTCATAACTCCCCTCGAGCAACTCTGGTTGTAGTCGGCTCACGAACGAAATGCTCGAAGTGGTCAAGAGTGTGATTCGAATACTGGATGGACCACGCAGTTGTTTAATGTGTAACTCTAGTTTTGTTTTAACGATTTCACAACCGCCGTTGAGTTTATGCGCTCCTGGTACTTTCACTGGGAAAGAGGGTGAAAGACTAACAACGGTCAATTTGCTGATGATAAATCCAAGTAAGAAATAAGTATCTCGCTACAGACGACTATATAACTCCTGTCGAGTTTTTGCACTCCTGGTACTTTCACACCGTCCGGTAGTAATGAAACTAGGACGGCAGACCAACTCACCTTCCCAAGAAAAGACTATTTTATTGACTAGAGAAAGCTTGAGGAAGCCCTTAGGATTCTAACTCTCCCCACCTAGACTCTATTCCAAACGACCTGACCAGTGCGGATGACACCAACACGACGACGGTCTCTGGACTCGGTAGCCACCTTAAGGATATAATCCAATGCTCCTGTAGGCGGTCCAGCGGCGAATGATGGAACGGTGCGTCACACTGGCTCTCAGGTTATATGACACCGGCTTGTATACATTTGTGTCCGTCAAGATCCGCATCATTTCATTGTGATCAGCAGTGTTAATCACCACAGTAGCGTTTCCCTTATCCGCCTTAAGCACCAAAATCTCCTTATTTTCCCGTAAGCACTTCAGAGGAGCCTCTGTGGCCATTGCTCTTAGGTGGTCTCGACCTACGTAGTATGACTGCTACGTCATGTCGTACATTTTCTGCGTCACTAGGTGGTACTTTGTTACGTAGTGTACTTTCTTCCACACTGCTGATAAATTTTCTCATACGGAATACAAGGTTAAGGTGAAATTCATCGTGTCCAAGATGTCGGATTTTATTATGAACGTGATTTATATGGGTCCAAGTTAGTGATCGCGGAACAATGGGTAGCCAAGAACTAACTTTATTGCGTTTTGCTTTTCTATACAGAACACGTTATTATTATACAAATAAAAAAATTGGCTATAGGATGGGATGACGTAGCGCATCAGGCATGTTTGTAGAAGTGCGTGACGATGGTTTCTTCTCCACCATGCGCAAGAGTTGCGCGTCCCTGTTGCGCAGGGTGCGCGGGTCAGCACCAACACCATTTTGACTATTATACGGAACAGGTTACACTGCCCTTTTGGAGTTCGCGCATATTACGCCTGGCCGCATCGCATCGCATGGGCATTGCAAAAATCCTCCTGAATGATTTTCATATATTTTGTATAAACTTTCGCACACTTACGGGCCGCATCGCACCGTAGCACAGCACACTGCCGGATCGCTTGCCAGCCGTATTTATGCGCTGATGTTATTATGCACTGCGGCGCGACCCACCTCAATATGCGTTGAACGGGCGCAGTTAACGAACGTAATTCGAGAGTTATTCGCTGTGCGATGGCGTGAAAAATTGAATGTCCACAGCTAACCGACTTGAAATTATTGCGTTGAGCTGTGGCCCGCTGCATCTGTAATATGCGTTGTAGTAGTTTTGCAATGCGGCACGACGCCGCTGCCGATCTGCGTGAGCCAGCTTCAATGCTGTGGACTACAAGTCCCCAGCAGTCAAGTCAATAAAGTATTTATATAAATGGTATATACTAATACTTAGAATAAGTTTTTACTGACAATATTTAATCTACATAGAATAAAATGAATAACTTGAACGAAATTAATAAATTAAAATTGAACTTACCAAACTGTCAATGTGCGTGCGCTATAAATAAAAGTACTTGTCCGTTCGTCCTCCGCCCTCTTTCTACAATGAAAGTACCAGGAGCGCATAAACACGGCAGCAGTTATACAGTTGTTAAAACAAAACTGAACATTGTTTTGTGCATAAGGAATGTATGGCCCTAAAACGCCAAGTTGGCCAAACGAATTGGCGAGTCCATTCTTTTAGATGTGGTGTAGTTAGTTCTTCAGGGCTTGTGGTAGCCCTTTTGTTATCCCTTAGCCGACACCCACGGGAAAAGATGGGATAGTGCTATTCTATATCCCACTGACGACACCACACGGCACTACAGTATGTATAAAGGCAGGGCCGAAAATACGCGGTAAGAAGTAAAACTAGAATTGTTAGGCACGCGAATGCACAGATCCAGTATCCATCTTTACATTTCGATTACAACAAAATGAGAAAAGTTGGCGTCTAAACTAACATGAAACGGCAATTACAGATCAATCTGTGTTATCTAATTAATGTCGCGAACTTTTGGCCTGAATAGAGAGATTGAAAGGGAGCCGAGGGAATCAGGGATCATATACAGTATCGGCCAATCGAGCGTTTGCACAAATACAAATTTCTTTGCAACTCATTACCAACTTATTCAATATGCGGTTTGGTAGCGCCAACTGCAAATATAACGTTGTAGCACAAACCTATTTATTCAGGTAGAGCAACGAATATTAAACCTAAAAATCAGCTTAATAACTCGTTTACGACCGCATAAAGTTAATAATCGTGCGAACAATTTTTTGGGGAATGCTTTACGCGACTTCTTGGACGTGATTTTGGAGTTTGCTTTAGATATTCGGGCTTTGTGAGCATATTTATTTCTATACTAAACGGTTCTAAACGCACATGTTTACCTTTTTTTATTTTACTCGGCGTTACATCAACTATGGTCACTAACTGACGAGATTGAAATAAAATATGTATAAATACGTTTAATACATATATGAAGAATGTGTTATATCACATATGTTTTTGATGAAATTAGTTTTAAAGAATTTATGTGAATAGAAATCTCTAGGTACGCACTTCAGGTGTTGTCAAAACATAGCCACAACCATTATTTGGGTGTATCTGAGGTTTTATAATAGAGGAACGTGGGGATAAGTATACTTTTTATGTGAAATCGTTTAACATGGGTATAAAAGTAATCTAAATGAAATAAATAAACAAACCGATTTGTTACCTATTTAATTTTGTTTTATATTTGTCTGAATTACAGGTTTTTTTTTAAATAATTTTGTTACTTATTACATGGCTGTTTAATTAAATGAAGTTTATTTGTATGAATATAAACGTGAAAATACGCCACTAAACCCGGGTGTCCAATTAAAACATATTGTTATTTAACAATTCGCAATGAATTCGTGTCGTGGATTATGACATAAAATCGCAAGAGAAGACCCATGCAGTAGGACGTTAGAGACCGTTATCGAAGTACGAGACAATTTCATATTTGTGTATTAAGGCTGCCTTAACGTTTTGTATAATCGAATGTCTTTGTTTCGGATTTCATTCCGCAAAGAAACTTTTTTCATAACTCGCTGACATAGCTCACAAAATTAATAAGCTGAAGTGGCAATGGACAGGTCATGATGTCTGCCGCAGGATTGACAACAGATGGAGAAGACGAGTTCTTGATCGGAGATCACATATCAGGAAGCGCACTGTGGAATGACTTGCAGCTAGTTGGACCGTCGACTTGAAGAAGTTTACCGGTGGATATGCCTATATCCAGTAGTGGAGAGACACAGGCTAATGGTATGCTATTGCATTAAGGAATGTAAAACGAAGAGGGAAACTTTCACAAGGCAATTCATGCGATTGAAATAGTTCGTTGCGAATACCTTTCAAATTTGAAGTCGCGCAGTAAACCTCTGGGGGCCTGCCTTATCAATATTTCAGGCACAAATTGAAAATTACCGATGCCCCACCAAACTAACATAACTCAAACCTATCGTAACCAATAAAATATTAACTGGCAACGATTTCCCACAGTTTTTCACCGGCCATTCGGCTTTCGTATCACGTCGCGCCCGCACTTACTCTCAATGCTAAATGTAATCATAAAATTGTTGTTAATAATTCATGTTGGAGCGAGAAGGTGATGGGGGTTAGACAGAGAGGGACGTATAGGTGTGGGAGCGGGATTATTAAATTCTGTGAATGCTCACTTTGTATCTAATATCCGAATGTGTTTAATATTAGATTACTCAGGGGGCGCCGGTTTGCCCCGCGCTCCTCTTGGGCGTGGTTTTACTTCGTGATAGATTCCCGTTACGGAGTTTTCCTCGAATTATGATTGGTTGATGGGTCCAGTTCATTTGGAAATGGAAAATTGTACCTATAGGTATTGCAATTGAATAATCAAAATTTCACCGATAGATTTTTTTTCTGAAGATTTTGCCAAAGGTACTAAAGCGTTACTAAATCTCCATTGGGCTGTGTGGTGTCATAAAAGGCGACTATTGGATAACGAAACCGCTCCTACGAGCCCTGAGGAACTACACAATCTCTTAAAGAGTGGACTCGCCAACCCGCTGGATAGCGTGCCGTTGTAAGGCCATACATCCCTCATACACATGACAATGTGCACGAGGAAGCCCTTGTCCAGCAGTGGACGATAAAAGGGCTGCTGAGTACCTACGGTTTACTATAACGTTGACAACAGGTTACAGTTGAAAATGTTTGTAAAATTTTAGAAAATATATTTGGATACAATTTGTAAAGCTTCATTAACCCTTTCCAATGATATATATTTCTAGGGGTGTAGTGCACGCTGCAGTCCCACAACCGCTGGGTGCACTTGACTGACCACGTTATCCCTCTCTCACAGAAGACTACCTTGAAATGTACTGCATTTCCTAGTTTATCGTATTTCCTCAATGTACGTATGTGTTTTGGTGGAGAGTGGCATATGCCAGAACCCCATGCATTTCTTAATTTCTTAAGATTGCTGATATCCGGGGGCGTGCCATCGTTTCTCATTCTGGACTGATGATGTTGGCATATATCGCGAATGTCCAAGGACGACCGTATCCACTCACCATCAGGTGGAATGTATCTATGCTCGTCTGTCGCTTTTTTCTATAAAAAATAAAGTTTGTAGGTATATATTGGCGATGACTTTCTTTGTGATTTTCGAACCTTTAAACCGATTTAATATATTAAACCGGAAAGCTGGATGGTATAAACCAACATGCCAAATCGCCAATGCATAGGCAACTGGAAGAAAAAGACGTCCAGAATGAAAGGTCAGAATGACAGATACTACTCGATCAGACCAAGGCCCGCCCGAGTTTCTAGAGTCATATATAGATAGATATAACGATTTAATCCATATAAAGTCTCAACCAATAGAGCCTTTGCACAAATACAAAATCCTTTGCGGCTCATTATCAACCTATTCAGTAAACAGTTAGGTAGCGTCAACCGCAAATATGACGTTATAGAACAAACCTATTCATACAGTTAGAGCAACGAAAATGAACTTTAAAAATAATTAAAGTTTTAATCGTACGACTTAACCGAGGTTAAGTTAAAATAGTTAACCGTTAACTATTTTTGTGTATTGAGCAATGCGCTCTGCAGTTCGTTCATAAATTTGGAATTGGCATTTAGGTTTAGCTGGTCCCGTTTAGTTGAGATTAGATTAAAATTTTCTTGAAAATCTCCTTAGAATATAGTAACGCCTATATAGTATCTAGAATATAGCCTTAGACTATAGTATCTAGTAGTAATAAGATCAAAGGTGGCTAATACAAAACTAAACTAGTACTAGCATATTAATTTGTTATTTCTGCTTTCCTCATGCACAGCCATTCGCGTGGTAATCGTGATTCAACCCTCGTCTCTTCCATCAACTTGTTTCACTAATATCATTCATTCTCAGCTCCTTTCCGCCATAAATTAATGATTCGTCGACAAGAATCCATCAGTTCTTGTGTTGTAAGTACACACATAATAAATGTAGGGTTTTTTGCTAATTGCAAAGATTAAAACAACATGCAAATCAAACCCTAGTCGAGACTGATATCCATATTCCTAAATATCTAAAGGAAGGCAGTGTGTCTGCAGCCGAGGCAACCTTAGTCAATTATGACTGATATTGGCATTTTGACTGAAGGGGACAATCCTACAGCCGATTGGCGCACTCGACTGGCCATGCTACCCTGCACGGCACTACTGTGAAATATACTATATTTCAAACTTTATCTTATTCCCTCAATATCAGTATGCGTTTCCATAGTGAGTTAGATATGCCAGAGCCCATTCCCATCCCATATTAGGATAGGAAGGGGAGGGAGAGGAATTCCTTCCTATTTTCCCAGCCCTTCCTGCAAATCTTTTCCTTAATCTTCAAAGGCAGGAAGCATATCCGGGGGCGAGCAAACGTTTGTCAGTCTGACTTGATGTGGTCATGATCACGGGCGACAATATTCACTTACAGCCCGGTGGACTGTATACTTTTCTGCTTCCTATTGATATTGTTATCTGTTTTCGCCTTACGACCCAAAGGCTGCCTCGATGGCCCTTTGGCGGTAAGGCCGCCTGTTCTGCTTTTCCTGTTTACTTACTTAAATTGACTTTTTGCTACATGTGTTGGTGCAGGTACAATAGGTACAAGAATTCATCTATCTATCTATCTTCCTTCTTCATGCTGTAAACTGTTTGCTGTTCTGCCTCCTTCTTTCTATAAAAATAATACAGTTGTATATGTGTAACAGATACGTGGACGCATTTTTTCCGTCAGTGATATTGTCAAAGACATTTAGCCGCTCTACTTACGTAAATCTCTATGTTCTAAATTATCACAATTTTAAATCAGACCTTACATGCCGGTTTTAAAATATTGTAACGTGATATTTGAGTGGGCATCATGGCTGCCCTTGTGGATTACACCGAATGACTGCGGAATACCGACCGTTCGCGGTTTTTGGTTTATGTTAAATTATGGATACGGCGTGTTTAATTTTGACTTTTAAATATCTGTTCCAATTGACAATTGGGAACAAGTATCATGCAGAATGCTTATAATAATTATGACCCTTCTGTAGGTTATAATTATATTAACATCGTGCCGACAGTAGGTATACGTCTGCCGTTGAAATAAAACATTACTTTGTGACTACATTGTAGGTACTATAACCAGCTAGATATGACCAAGGATTGGATAGTTAAAAGTAAATGTTAAAAGGTTTAAAGGTTAATAGGATAATGTAGATTTAGAATGTAGGTTGCGTTCGTAACGTAACGATCAATATTAGGTCTGTACCTATGAAATTGCCGATTTATATAGAAAAATTCAAATATGTATTTAGTTTTCTATGAAAATTATATATTTAAATAATCGAAGTAATGTCCATTATTATCAATGCACTTTTGCCATTTTAATGGAAGTTCATTGATGCCTCTGCTATAGAACTCCCGGGGAGGGGAGTAGATAATTTCTCTGAAGGCGTTTATCACTGCCTTATCGGAGTTGAATTTTTCATCCTGTAAAAAGTTATCCAAATTCCGAATAAAATGGAAATCAGCGGGTGCAAGGTCTGCCAAGTACAGTGGGTTACGGAGAATTTCCAGTCGAAGCTCCTCTAACTTTGAGACTGTCTGTCATGCAGTGTGTGGGCGAGCATTATCATGGGGAAGCAGTGGACTAGAGCGATTGACCAGACTCGGTTGTTTGATAGCGAGCTTGTCCATCATCGTTTGCAGTTCTTCACAGTACACATCTGCATTAATTGTTGTGCCAGATCTCAAGAAGCTGTAGTAGATAATACCGGCACACAGGATCACCGTACAGTCACCATGAACTTCTTTTAAATTAATTTACGTTTGTGACATTGTTTGGCTGTGTCTCCTGGGTTCAACCATTGTGACGAACGTATACGATTACGATTACGATTACGATACATTACGATTCAGAGTCCCTTCATTTTTGTGCCGGTTCACGAAAGTAAGGCAAGCTTAGACGCGTGATTGCAGCTGACTTTCATCAAGCTCATACGGTACCCACTTGCCGAGCTTCTTCACTTTCCCAATTTGACGTAAATGAATCAATATCGTTCTGTCACTTATGCCTAAGGCTGCTGCTGCTAGCGCAGACGTGGTTTCAGTTGAATCCGCTTGCACTATTGCTTTCAATTCGTCATTATCGACTTTAGTCTCCGGTCCGTACACATCCGCGATGGAACTCATATTCGAAAATAACGCGAATTTTTAACTTTTCCATGGTCGCAAACAACGATTACTAAGCAAAAAGTCGTTTGAGGGGAAAATAAATCAATAACTGATTTTGAAACGGAACATCATCGCTTTAATTTGTAAATAATTTGAATTTGGAATTCAAAGCCAAACGCCTCTTGCGTTCAACTAAGTCCAAAGTGGCCGCCATATACAAATGGCAATTTCATAGTTTAATGAAACCTAATAGTTTTCATAAAACTTTGCATGGCAGTAGTTAATTCGAGATATATACAATTTTACACAAGAAGTTCTAACACGTACGTAAGTATCATTTTGGGTTTACAATAAAAGTATCTTTCAATAAATACTTCATAGCTTCAGAGAAATTGATTTTAAGTGGAGAAAAATAACGAAATTTATGAAAAATTCTATTACGTAAATAAGAATAGCACTGACCAACCGACCGTTTGCTAGATTGCAAACTTTCCTTGCGTTTCGTAACCAAATTATTAGTTACTTTAACATTTATATTCTTAGTTCTAACTGAACGTACATATTTATAAACCACTAAACATATTGATAATAGAATGCAAATGAGTTTGTATTTCTTGTACACTCTATTGGCTATAGCAACAAACTTTCTACAACATTGGAAGTCAAAATAGCATCACTATCCCTCTCTCCCTTCGCGATCACCCTTTACCGTTATCCTGACAATTACCACAGCAAAAAAAGGGTTGTTCCATACAATCATACAGCATTATAATTCTATTGTATATTCGCTTGGATGCCACCTAATACTTTTATTCCTTTAAGGTAACATTTGTAACATATATGGCGGATGCTATTTGAATTGTTGATGTTACGAGTAATTTAATGGTAGAGCATAACAAGCGATTATTTTTACAAGCTTTTATTAGCAAGTGATTTTAAAAGATTTTTATAATAGGGTACAGTCTTGCAAATCAAGACGTATTGTAACAATACTCTTTTTAGCATTATCTTTTACAGGACTTCTCTCTTCTAAATGGGTGGTCGCTAATGCAGATCCTCTTGAAAGGATTCTGGGATTCCATTCCTTTTAGTACTTTCAGTCCGATTTCAAATTCGCTCCAAACCTCAAAAGTGTGCACTTTGACTCATCTGTTATCTAGCCGAGCTTCGTGTGCTCATCGCTCCCAGTATTTCTATACTTCCAGTTATTATAGCCAGTTTGGACCAGAAGAGCAGGAGTGTTTGTGGCTTTCTGAAAGCATCTCTGAGTGTATTTAGGATGCCGATTATGTTTGTCCGACGCGCCGCAATTCTCGTATCTCTGCAGCACATCAGCCGGTGGATGCTGATCCTAGGCTACTCTGCATAAAAGACTGTTAAATGTTCCTATAATAATAAGATATTTGTTTAATGGTAACCTTACTCTTACTTTGTACGGGTTTCAAATGTGCGGAAATAACCAGGTCTGCTTATGTAATAAGTGTAACACAAAATTTAATCCGTCAAACAATCATAACGCTCTACGCGTTATTATGCCGACTGTACTGATCTGGGGTGAGAATTACAATTGACGAACAAAAAGCTGTCAGAATGACAAAGTGATTCGTCATACGGCTGACAGCTGCACGTGCGAGCGGGACAAAAAATGGAAACTAGAAAAGAACAAATTGACAATTAGACCGATACGTCGCTCAACGGGTTGGAAATGCATTTGTGTTGATTATTGTTAATTTTGGTATATTTTGCAAGGTGCGGGCTCTGGAGGGATTATAGAATGTGAATTGGTAACTATAATTCTGTTTTCTTGATTTTTTTTTTTTGAATTGGTTTATAATTACAACTTTAGAGGAATATTTTTTGTGTTCTTGGAAAATTCATGAAATAATTAAATGTCATTATTGCATTTGTAGTTTAAGTATAATACAGAATACAGAAGCAATAGGCGTTTCATGGCTAAAAGCTATCTCTTCCAGGAGTTCCAGGCAACCAAAGGGCAGTGAAATGACAGAGGAAATTAACAATTGTTTGAATGTCTTGTGTATTTTAAATTTTGTATGAAACAAAGCCTCTCATCAACATACATACAAAACGAGGAATTTCTCTTATTACCCCGAAACGCTACTGTTTTTTCTTTACAATAGGCGTCTTTAAATATCCAGTTAAACATGGTCCCTCACATTTCAAGCTAACTGTAAATTCCATACGTTTTTTCTATAGCGGATGAGTTACGAGGGGTCTAATACTCTTGTCTACCTAATTAGCATTTTTTTAACTTGAAAAATTTATTTAAGTAGTCTATTTGTGACTGTTTGTCTGTTCGGTTAAAGGGCCGAAACTTGAGGCAATAAATCAATGGCTGACAATTGAAATTACTGAGTAGTTTAGTTTGAATTGGTGATTTACATATGTAATTGTTGTTATGTTCTTGTCTCTAAGACTACTGTTTTAACCTACTGCGGCGATATTGGTAGAGTTAAAGTATTACAATACTAGTTGTACTCCGAAATACCAGCTGTACACGCTTCATCTTTGTATTTTTTTATTTATTTATTAAAGGTCACCAACAGAGCATACATCGTATAAATGAAAGGGTTACATGCAAGAATGTTACTTATATAAATGTCACTCTACTTAAAGGCAACGACAACATGACTTAAAAGTAAACACAGCCAAAAAAGAATTAAAATCGAAATTAAAATAGAAAATTAAAATTGAAACTGTTTTTTTTTTAAAGAACACATTTAAACACATTTTTAAAGACAACAGTTAATATAATATTGAATAGGAAACAAAATTTAACACATACGCCAACAATGCTTCAACAATTGAAAAAAACTCATATAGCCAACAACCGACACAAATATATAGCGTGTTGCTATAGCATGTTAGGACGAAAAGATCAATAATATAACATTTTTAGATCCAAACCATTTATAAAGCAAACTAAACAAAATCCCTTTAGCTGCCTCATTGCTAAAGCGATTTCTTCCAAGCAACTTTCGGTGGTATGGAGAAGTCAGCAGAGGTATACCTTATTAAACTTAATTCTGGTTAAGCGTAACTAACTATAAACGCCTTACAAATTATGAATCATCAAAATTTATTAAAATAATGAAAGTTCTCACATACTGTCATCGAATAGCATTCCAACACTTGGACACATATTATAGGCTGTGTGAGTGAATTCATCAGAAGGTCCTGCATATAAATGTTATACCTATTATAATTGCACTCGCATTTCGTAACGCATTGCACCGCGCATTGCACGAGAGGAATGTCACTAGCTTTCGGTTCACGGAAAATTAGATTCCTGGCGAGCTATTAAAATGGTTAACTTTATATTGTTGTAACTGGAATGTTGTATCGTCCTAGATATTTTTAGAAGAGAAATCTGAGGAAGAATTTGTTAAGAAATGCTGAAGTGAACTAGCGACATTGTTTAACCCCCGACATAAAAAGGACCCTTTTGTGTCGAGAGTTTAAAAATATAGTTTTTATAAGCGTTGACGCGTATGTTTGTCTTCTTGCCTGCCTGCCTGCCTGTCTGTAACCCTGTTTGTGTCTGTGGCCTATTTAACCGACGGAATCTCATGCAATTTTATTTATTGGAAAGAGTATTTTTCTGGGAATATTCTTGTATATACAAAATTGCGCTATAACTTTAGGATGCTGGGTAATAATTGAAACACGTAAAGTCAGGGAATATTGTAAACTATGATATTGTAAACGCCGTGCAAGCCCTGTAGAGGGGCGTTATTGGTACTATTACCGCTATTACCTAATCAGGAAATCATAGAATTCACTGGTGATTATGATCATTAAAAATATGAAACCGGCTTATGACAAAACAGCTTGAATATCAGAAATCGAAACAAAAACTTATAGTTAACTTATAGTTATATAGTTTTCAAAAAAAAATCTCTCTTCGTATTGAAATTTTGAACTCATTACAAACCTATGATGAATATTCGTCACAAAAACTTTCCTGACAATTTTTTCTAGAAATTTCGTTAACCGTGTCGAATCGTGCCAATTACCTATTGTTTCTGACTATACCATATTTAAATACATATGATTTTATTTACATATATTTCACGGATTTTACTCGAGTATATATCATGTTGTATTTCTCTGTCGTCTCCACTGCTTGTTATTTTCTATTGTTTTCGGTTCAGAATTAATTGTTCCTTTTCTTTTGTTGCTTTTGAAGTTATTGGGTTAGTTTTTTTATTTGTTTTGAAAGAGGAAGTCCGTCTACTCCATCGGTTGTCGGTACTGCGGTATATATGGCTTGCCCATTCCCAGTACAACATGGCGATTTTATGAGCTATGTCGGTGAATTTTATATAGCAATGGTATTTTTATACATCTCGTATCTATTATATTATGTCTTTTTTTTATATACTAGTTTATAGACTCACAGCTCTCTTGAAGAACCCCATATCGTAGCTTAATGGAAAGACCTCTTGAAGCAGTTCGTTCCACAGCCTACGGGTTCGCGGTATAAAATATTTTTTGTAGCGAACAGTGCGCGACACCTCCGTATCGAGGAAATGCGGATGGACCGCACTTCTGTGACGGGAGGTGCGGTTGTAGAAACCCGAGGTGGGAATTATATTAAACAATTCTTCAGAGCATTCTTATTTATGCTATTGTATCTATCGTCTGTTATATTATGTTTTTGGCAAATGCCAAAAACAAATGCAAATTATGTGGACAAATCCACATACCATAATTTTAACTGTTTGTCTTCTTGTTCGCGACATTCTTGCTGCGATAAAAGGAGCCTTAGCTGGTATTTTCCCAATAATTCTGTATAATATAGATTACTTTTAAACACACACGTTCATGAATTGTTTATTTTGGCATACATCATTTCATTCATTCGATATCAGCTGTTTTATTCAGCTCAATGTACGGTATAAGCCTCCTCACTTTCACGCTAGTCGCCTCTGCGTTGTTCTAGTCGCATTGCGACTCTGTTTATGTCATAGATAGATAATTGTATAATTGTTACATTATGCCAAAAATATGGAACAATGTCATAAGTAGAGAATACAACCAGCCGACATTATTGGTTTATAGCAATTTCTTCCAAACAACCTTGAGAAAGAGATATCAACAACCATTTACCCACCTGGCTGCTCTACGGCTTACACTTTTATCCAGCTCTGTGCCACCACTCAGTTTAGGTTTAATTCCATTTGCTATCACCACATCTGGCTACATGTCTTAGTGTAGACATTTGAGTAGTTATATCTTCGCAGCTAATAAAGCTAGAGCTTACAAATTTAGTACTCGCACTCTAGTGGTATACATTAATATTATGGTAATTTTTCGGCGTTCTGTCGTTATTGAGAGCGAAGTTAAAGAGGGGTCATGTTGGTTAAAGTGGGTTGTTGGTTTCGTCACGTTTTTGTGAATTTTCGGCTTCACGAGAAACTGTTTTTATATTATGAATTTGCTACAAAGATCTTAGTGTAGCTTCGTAGATAATTTAATAATATATGGATCAAACCACACCCATCACAAGTTAAGCGATGTCACGCATTGACAAAAAAAAAATTAACAGCGCTTAGAGGGGGATGCGAAAATATTTTGATTAAAAATTTATTCCACCAGCACGGAATGGGGTCAGAAAGAGCCGGTCGGGTCTGTGCGGCCCCCCCGCGTGACAGATGTCAGTCAGACGGGTGTGAATGCAATAAGGGATGCTGGTTTTTTTATCGAGAGGTAGATACCTTTTGTTGGTTATCTCTGAAGTGTTCTAAAGTGCGCATGAATTTATTATGTGCGTGTTTGTGGATATTTCAACGTATGTTTTTCTTTATTTTTTAAGTTACTTCGTGTGTTGTTACATTTTTAAAGAAAATGGTTGTATAAAAATTTCCTCTCTTTAAAGTCGTTGCTTTCTGCCGACGAAACTTGTCAACGCGGCAACGATCGTCTTCCATTGTCTTCCTTGTCATTCGTTGGGGTTTTGGAGCGTCTTGTTCACCAGAATGTTAATAGTTTTGAACATTTGGTCGGTCGATCAATACATTTATAAGTAATAAAATTTTGCACTATTATAAAATTTCACATTTGTCAATTATTTATTTATTATCTAAATAAACAACAATCTTTTAACCGTGCCTTTTAATCGCACGCATAAATTTTTAACACAATAGTGAACACATACGAACAAATGATTTCACGTTACAATAGCGTTATCAATATGAAGTACTAACTAACAAACGCATATAAACATAATAATATTAATAATAATACCCCACTTTCATATCGCATTGTCACCCTACAACGACATTGCAAAGGTACAATCCATAACGCATCTATGGTAATCAGAAATGACAAGTATTGTATTATAGTTATTTTCCTATGAATGTTTCAGAGTTGTGTTATTCACAGTTAAGTGGCTAAAGAATCGTAATTATTATGTTATTACTGGCTTTGACTTCGCTCGCGTGGGCTTTAAAATATTTGTGACCTAACAAAGCCCACTTTGTTAGGCAGTATTGTAGGTATACAGTGTTACGATACAAGACTATTTTTTTTATTTGTTTTTATGGAAGAGGTAATCTTATAGTAAAAACTAGTGGCCGGATTTTGAAAATTCTGTTATCTACCGGCAATTTTTTCAAGTTGGCGGTCCATCAGACCAAAGCGCGACCAATGCTACGTCAAGGCTACGTTCAAGGCTACGTCCACCTGATCGTTTGTCGGTCCTGAGCCAGATATGCCTTGCCTACTACTTCAGCTTACTGATTCCATGAAGTATGTCGGTGACTTCCGTTCTTTGGCGCGTACCTTCGTCTGATCACAAGCATGGGGCCTTAAATAACCACTAAAAAGAGAAGACTCTCCAATTTGCAATGGCCTTAAATCACCCAATGAGTACACGGGAATACCTGTGCGCTGTAGTGGAAATTTATAGGCTGATATTGATTGATATGAAATAGAAATAAATTTTATAAAATAGAGCGTGTGTTATTTGTCTTATATTTAGTACTAGCCGTGTGCCCGATCTCATCGACAACCTCTCAGGAACCATCCGACTTTTCTCCCATACAAACTTTCGTCCCTTATTTTAGACACTTAGGGGATGAATTTTCAAAAATCCTTTTATTAGTGCTCACCTACGTTGTATAAGGAACTCCTGTGCAAAATGTCATGCTTTTAGAGCCACCGGTTTAGGCTGTGCGTTGTCTGTCAGTCAGTCAGTGTTAGGTTTTTATTAAGTAGATTTTTCTTAATTGACAGATATTTGTTTAATAACCCACAGCGTACGTATGATCGCTGGTAATTGGTTCGAACGTATTTATTGAACAAGTAATTAAAACCATTATGCCAAAGAAAATAATTTACTTCTATGTTATTCAAGCAATTCGATCAATCAACTGTCTATAGATTGGTCCTGTGAACCGTTATAGTGACATTCTTTGCGGTAATTTTGTAACGTTTTTTAACTTACACATTTTATTACATATACCTATATATACACTATATGTATATTGTATATGTAATATAATGTGTAAATTAAAAAACAGTAAACAATTACGGCGTCACTCATGTAGGTACACAGCTTTGCGACAAGGAATTATCCTTCTATGTAGTTTGTTTGATCTGTGGGCGGAAATATATGTGTATGCATGTTTTTTTTTCTTTTAGTCGGCATCACAACAGCTTCTCGTCTTATCAAGGTTGTTTATAGTCAGACTAATAGAAAAACAAACAATAAATTTTCCCAAAAACGTCACGGCTGTAGGATGATAGAGGGGATGAGGACATGTAGGTGGGGAGGGGGGGGGGAGTAGAGAGGTATTTGGAGGTATTTGTTGAGATTCGGCCCTCCGACGTTTCCTACTCTTATTAGCAATAGCTTCTGATATGGGTAGCCTGTAGAGATAGTAGAAAAAAATAGATTCATATTCTAAATATTTCAATGTATTATTATTTACAAGTAGTTTTATTGTGAGTTAAAATCTTCGGCCCCTACCACTGAGCAATAATTTATAAAAATAGTCACTAGCTCGGCGGTGAGGGAGAATATCGTGAGGAGACCCGCATGCTCGAGAAATAAAAAAACATCTCGAGTATGTGATCCACCAATCCGCACTGGGCCCCCGTGGAGGTTTACGGCCCGAAACCCCCCAGTGATTTACTAGGGGAGGTCTGTGCTCTGCAGCGGGACGTTATACACATACAAAGTTATATTTCTAAACTCTGTTCGCCCTAAAAATGCAGTAAGTCAATTCATCACACAAGACAGTAGACGTCACTTTTTTGACCAATAGAGTTCTTTAGAATTCTTAGATCTCTCTCTGTCACTATTGGTCAAAAAAGGTGACGCTTACAGTTACTGTATTTAGTGATGATTCACTGCATACTTAACACGAACGATATATAGGTAAGTATATTCAACAGTGGAGGAATTGATCAGAGGTCCTATTGTAAACTTATTTGCTGTGTATTTTCTCCTTACCATACAAATGTTGCCTAGAAAAATTGCTTTGACAATAAGGTCGCCTGTTGTACTTTTCATGATAATTAACTTGTCATTTTGTAATCACGTGTTATTGTGTTTGTGTACAATAAACAGTTTATCTATCTACATAAACTTTTTGCGCCTGCAAAGGAAAAAATCAAATCTATTTCTGTACAAAAATTTTAGGTTTCTCTATATGTCTGCTAGAAGTGTTGCTTGACTATATACGAGTAAAGCCCTAGACATACTACATGATGCATGATTTCAAATTTGACTCGGCACAAAATATCTTTTGTCACAATGTGCGTGACAACTGACGACACTTACTGAAACACCAAAAGCCATTTTGCAATCAACTAGTTGTAAGAATTACTGGCTGTTAATAAGGCGTTGCCGGTCGTAGCAGCGTACAAAGACACATAGTAGTACAGAGTAACAAAGTCAGAGACTTCATTAAAATAATTTTTTTTGGGGAAACATCAAGTTCAAAATAATGGCATAAGTCGAAAGTTGTTAGTATTAATGATAGAAATTAATTGTAGAGAGGATGCAGGTATCCTTTTATTTAACCTTGTATGAAGAAGGATTGACAAATTCAAAGATTTTTGTGAAGTCATTTATGCTGACGAGAAATGGAAGTGCTTCATCATGCTAGTCAACAACTGTTGTAGCTGACACTGTCCGTCTGTAATTATTATCTTTCTATTTACGACTACTTTTTTTTATTTATTTATTTATTTAATTTAATTAAAACGGCCGAAGCCAATTACATCAATTAAATACAACAATAAACAATTACAGATAATGCAGTAAATAACCAAAACAAATAAAATAAAGAAGAACACATCAAAAGAAAATTAAATTAAATTAAAATAAAAACAACTGAAAAATGAGAGCCACAATCACACATGCTCACAAAAGCTCAGAAACTTTGACATGATTTTTTTTTTAATTTTTTTTATCAAAAGTAACAAATATACAGTTTGAAACAATACTAATTAGAAGTCCAAGAAGATACCACTAGACTATCTCCGCAAATTCGGAACATGTATAATATCCTCCTAATTCACATTAGGTCCGCGTCATGGATTATGACCCAAAACCCTCTCGTGATTGCAAAGGGAAATCTTTGCCCTGCAGTGGGACGTTATAGGCTCATATCGATAGAAGTCTAATAAGAAAATTCTGCTAATGTTGTAATAAGAACTTACCTTAAAATATTCTAACAAGATTGTTATTGATTAGTAATAAAAATATTGAAAACATGTATATATATATTACAATTTTACTTTTTATCACACGTGTTTTCATAAATGAACTTTTCTTTTTTAATATTACGTTTTTGCTATCTCTCCCAAGGTAACACAAGTATTTATTTGGCAAAACTCGCGGTCATTCTGCGGATAATATATAGGGCAATAGTTTCCCTTCTATTGTGTCCATGATATAACCAAAACGTACATACAAGCGTCTCGACCTTTCATTATACGCCCTGTAATTTGTTATATAAAAAAATATACAATTTGCGTACGGTCAACTATTGTTAGAAGCAATATATTGCAATAATATATAGGGAATTCGTATTAGAGATCTTTGCTGCCTCTTTGCATATTCTACTGTCCTGGTATTCATTATTTATTTTGCTTATTTTTTATTTCTTTGTTACAGGTAAGCATGCAAAGTTTGGACGTGAGAAGTTAAGTTGTACGTTTTTTGGTATTGTTGTTGACCAATCCTGTTTATTCATTCTACAAAATAATGACGTATTTGTTTTTATTTATAATATTTATGACATATCTGGTAAATGTGTTTATTAGAATTTTTATAGATGATAAATCTCTTTAGTGCACACTAAAATATAACAAGACAGTAACCGACTTTGTAACATATGAAATAGCGCTATTAGCTATCGATCGCTATTAGCGATCTCTGCCCAACCTGTATTAAGGAAATAAATAGTTTAATCACAGGTAAATGGTGTACAATATATATAAATTACGTACAATACATACATAGCGATTGTACCCATTGTACATACATACCCATACACACATAGGATTTTTATACCACTTTCTCTTATCGTTTCACCGTTTAATTTCCAAATTATGTTTTCCTGTCGTAGGTTGGTTGGAAAAGAAGCTCCAAAAATAAGGTTGCATAAATAAGGATTTCATTGTTAAAATAAATATTTGAAAAATATAAACGAATAATTATTAGATAGATACTAGAAATCAATTCGTGAAAACGTAATCAGAAATATCTCGACATATTATTTTAAATAAAAAATGACATCAATTACAAAAGAACCTTAACATAGAACATCATTAACATCAGCCTTTTATAATGCCCTAACGAGCTGCTTTAACAATCAAAATAATATTGACGAAAGCTTCTAGCATAGCTACTTACTTCTACGAGTATAACACCAATTAGCCATCAGTTTTTCGCTATTAAATTTGAAAGCGAACCATATCGCCTGAGTTCACGGACCCTTGGTACCTAATTCTTATCACGTGCACCCCCCTCCACCGTTGTCCCTTCACCCCCGAGGCCCTAGCGACATTTTATTTAATCAAGTCCACTTTTTAACATTCTTACAGCGGCGTCATAATATTTCTTAAACGTGAGGGAGAAAAAATTATAATCGAAACAAGTGATAATATTTTTCACATTTTTGTTGCTAGTCATATTTAAAAAAAATATAGAACAGAATGAAATTTATGCAAATATATTACATAAGTTCCAGTTATACAAAAATAAGGTAAACGTAGCCTTCACACCAGAATTCCCCATGTCGTGGTGACGTGTAGTTCATTCCACTGTTAACAGATTTGACATTAGGTAGGTATGTACGTTTACAAAATGAAAATTAAACTAATATTAAATAGAATTTTCCACTCAAAAATGTACTACATTTTATGTAAGAGGATTATAGCGTATATGTATGAGTGTGTGTGTGTGTGTGTGGGCATAAGAGTTTGTGTTTTGTTTGCATGAGTGTGTGGGTATGCATAATAATGTATATGTGAAGGTTTGTATGAGCATATTCTATTTATTGTAGGTAATTCATGGTGTTTTCGGTGTCATTATATGGATTTTGCACGAAAGTATGAATACGGTTTCTGTTATTTTGTTATTTCATATTTTATTCAGAATAAGTCGTGGGACTAGAAATTTTAATCTCGAAATTGTTTTTATTTTAATTACGAGTACATGTGCACGAAGACGTGCCCTTGCCATAACAAATATATACCTACATGCAAACAGAACAATCTGAAAATAAAAAGCCTCAAAGTAAATTAAATGTATTATTTTTTTTAATTTTCCCCGCGATCACCAAGAAAAATATGTTAATTATAGATGGATTTTGCTGAATTATCCCGAGTCCAGGGCCGCATTCTAAGCGGTTTACGGCGTCATAAAATAATCTTTACTTTTTTTTCGTACACTGTCCTAACATTTTTACCATCGTGGGCATAAATTTAAGATTTTGTCAGATTTATTAAGTAGGCCTTGTGTGAATTTGTCGTAAACGTCCAATGGTACTTTACTGCCGTAACATTATATATTTTTTCTTAAAAAAAAAAAAATAAACACCTTGTCGCAACAAAAAGGGAGCTTTTTAATTTGAAATATTTAATAGCTATTTTCAATCGTTAAAAGTCGACGGTTTAGTATCAACTGTGGTACCATCGTCGGGTCAATTAGACCTATTTTGACAATGGCCGAAGGATTTTTTCAATCACAGTTTTATAGAGCAGTAAAATTTTTAATTGTAATAAATATTTTTAAAGTTTTATGTCCCTAGTTATGATGAGACGGCGACATCGTAAAATGTATGTGGAAATAAAAATCTAACTGGCCATAGATAAATATGGTTTGAAATAAAAACTTTAATTGTTCCAGTTCATTTTATCCCGAAATCTTTTATGTTTTCCGCCATTAAACTTTACTATGTAGCTAAGCTAGCTTGACGGTAAATATGTATGACTATAATATAGTTTTTACAATATAAAATAATTTGTGCATTTCTCGTTTTTTTAGATAATTTCGAAAGATTTAAACTAATAATTTTAGAACTACTGAATGGATTTAAGATAGATATTTTATTATATTAGCGTAGTGTTTGTTACATGTCAATAGGTTGTTACATAAGAATAAAAGGTAGGTACCTACGATTTTCCGCCACATAGTGGCATGAAAAACCTATGTACAAATTTAACCAATTTAATTTTGATTGGTTAAGAATCGCGTCATTGTGTACAATTGTGTCATTGTATTTATGTATATATTATATATTTTGTACATAAACCCAGTTTGTTAGTAATCGTTAGTAGATCGTTAGTATGTTTTTTCTAAATTCTAAAGTCGTCATTTTTGCAAAAACTAAGTAGACTGGCTAGTTTTCTTTTAAATCTATATAAACAGCTTTTTTGCAATCTACACAAAACCTACCATAAAATTGAAAGACAAATTTAAACCATTCTTAAAGCAAAAAAATCGTCCAGCCCGGACCTACGTGTCGATACCAAGCTACATTGAAAATGCATTTGCCTGCATTTTCTCTTATTTTTCTCAGTTTTCCTTCGAACGTTCGCTTAATGACTGTGAGCATTAGTTATCTTTAAATTACGCGCGATAGGTACACTTTAGGGGCCAAAAAGAGAAAAAAAAACTTGAAGATTGAAGGGTGAAAGCATCAGGGTGGCATGGAACGAAGGCGGTGATAACGAGGATTCAAATAGAACTTCTTATCTCCCTCTTGTGATAGCCAGAAAAAGTAATTAAGTTTTTGTTTTGACAAAAGAATGAAATTAGATTAGAAACGGAGCGTTCTTTTAATGTTTTTAATGTTGTGTTTTTAATTATTAGATTTGTGCATAGGGAATGCAGTGTGGCGAATTTATGGATTTATATTTTTTTTGTTTCGAGTGTAAGAGACAATGCCAAGTTGTTTTTATTCCACCCAAAGTATTATTCTGTAGAGATGTGCATAAGTGAGGAATAAAATACCTAATGATATTTAGTTTAGTGTATTCAAACTAGGACGCTTTGTAATCTTATTTTAGGACTATATAAACTTATTTATGTAGATATTTATTTCCGTAACTTGTAAATAATTTTCTATGAGATGGGGTATTATAAAATAATGAAATAATAATTTGTAATTTAGATGCAGATTTAGTGCAAACAGCTGCTAGTTAATGCGACAAACATTCAGTTATTTTTTTACAATGTCTTTGTTGTATGTAATTGTATAACCGGCAGTTATTAATATGGCCGAGTCCAATAAAAATGGTAATAAAACTGAAATTACATTAAAGTAATTAACGTATTTAATTAGACACTAAATACAACACGTTTGGTCAAATATTTTGTTCTAATTTAAATATGTAGTTATTTTTAATTAACATTCTTATCTTTATCGCGGTGACTATTAATTTTTTAACAGTCAAGACCACAGTTTAAATCAACATCAAAAAGATCCTTCTTGCGCCCTAAACTTGATTTATTCGTAATAAAGTATCGTAATAATTAAAATGGATACGAAATCGTCTGCAAATATCTAAACAAAAGACTTTTATCGTCAATCTAACGTTGCTATTCCGGCCCCTGCCTCGCCCGTTTCCTAGAACGAGATGCAAATATAAGGAAGATAAATGTCGAATGAGACGGGTATAAAGTAGGGAGCGGACTCGGATGCAAAGAAAGTATTGTTTTAAAGACAGTTTTAATTTCCCGAAGGTGATTTATCACTGGATGTTCTCTCGGTAGGAACATTGGAACATGTTCGTAAAATCGATATTTTTATTTTTTGGGCGCGAGGGGAGCGCGTCCCCCGCGACGCCTACGAATATAGAACGTCTCTGTTTTTGAACTAAGAAAACATTTTGGAATGCCTTTGCGGGTGATGTTACGTTGTTATGAATATATTTGAACTGCCACATTTTTAAAATATGCAACTTATGTTAGTAAGTGTTTGATTACGTGAACAAATATGAGAGCTGTTAAAATTATCTGTAGGTAAAGTTTTTTTCTTTATATTAATTTCATCTCATACTATTAAAGGCGACTTTGTCACTAACAGTAAAGATGACATTATGTAGTTACCGATAGAATAATAATTACTAGTGAACAAATATTAACAGCAAATCTTTGATAACTATCAAAGGTATTCCGGTGGATCAACCTATGAAATCAAAATTTAAATAATATCTTGAACAATTACTAAGTAACGTTAGAAAAAACAAAAAAGAACTGCAATATAGAAAAATGACGTCATTCCTCGGTAGTTTCGTTACAACTCCACGCATTAGTGCTAGAGACAGCGATAGCTCCCCTTGTTAAATATTCTTTATGCACTGTAAATAGATGATGGGCAGCAAAAAATATGTTTTAAAGCTTTAAATTTACTGCCCAATCAGTATTTTCTGTTACACATTTAATAATTGCTCTAAATAAATATATTCTACATGACTTCCATTTGAGTTTGGATTTTTGAATATGGGTATTTGTTATCTTCTCTGGTAGAATAAAGCCGTATAACAAGTCAAGTAAGTATTGTGGATAGGTGTCGCTTTGAGATGAGCCACCAAAGTCGTCTAATTTCAAATAATAAATAGATTAATTAGAATAATCAAATCATCATCCACCTCACGAGTGGTTCATTTGACGGCATATACCAGGCATTCATAAGCACAAGTAGTATTATTATGTGGGCAGATCTAAAATGTCACACGTTGCGCGATCAACATACAATCGTCACCTCATCTCACTGTTTGCAAATCAAGGCGGGAAGCGCCATTGTTGAGATTAGCATTTTTTTTAATCGAGTTCTATATTCAAACTTACTAATCGTGGCTGTTGGTGGTCTCGGTTACTTGTTTCTATATTGCCAAGGTATCTACTTTAATAAATGTTGTTGTTGTTTATCTGTTTACATCATAATAAATAATTTATTTAATTAATAATATACCTACAGATGCAGCAGAGAGAAAAAGCAGTTAGTAGTAGCAAAAGGAATATTAGGTGCTTACTTACCTTTGCAATGACCGATTTGTATGAGAAACTGTTTCTTTTCCTTTTAAAAATATTAATATTGTTCGGGGGCTGAGAGGTGAGGGGTGAGTTCATGTGCTGCGCGGGCGCGGATCTCCCGTGAGTATGCCATCGATCCTTGTGCGGTACGATAGCAATTTGTTTGTTGTGCAAGTAGGCTGCACATTTTTGGAAACCTTGGACAGAAGTAGTGTACAGAAGACCTTGCAAAGGCGCCATTAAGCGCCTCCCTGTTCAGCAGTTCCGGCGGCTTGCTGGTCTGGCCTGCTGGGGGCCAGGAAGATCGAGAGTGGGTGAGCAGGCGGTTAGAAGGTCAGGACTTTTGTTTTCTTCCTTAATTTTGACTCCGCGTATTGCGGATAAAACAAATATGTTAGTCGAAATATTTTGGCCCATATTATCTACACTTTCGCCACCTCGCGCCCGATCCCACACAATCAACTGCCCTATTGATGCCACTCCGGTAAAATTCTCGATCGATGAATTCTTCAAAAGCGCTAATCACAGCTACTTCAGAATCAATTTATTTTCCTTGCAAAAAGTTGTCCAAATTTCGAAAGAAATGGAAATCTGTCGGGGCAAGGTCCGGTGAGTATGGTGGGTCTCCAGGTCTAGCTCTTGAAGTTTTAAAATTGTCGTAAGAGAAGTGTGAGGGCGGACATTGTCATGATAACATGTGGAAATGAGCGATTGACCAAACTTGTGTTGCTTTGTTGCCAGCTTTTCCATCAGCGTCTGCAGCTCCTTACAGTAAACATCTGCATCAATCGTTTCACCGGCTCACAAGAAACTGTAGTGGACAATACCGGCACCGGATCACCAAACTGATACCAATAGCTTTTTCTTAGTTATCTTGCGTTTTGGAATATTGTTGGGCTGCAACTCCTAGATCCAGCCCCTGATAGAAACGTTTGCGGTTATCGTACAGAATCCATTTCAGTGTAGCATCAAGTCAAGTCACGGTACGATTCAAAATTCCTTCGTTTTTGTTACGGTTCAATAACACACTTCTGCTTCTACTATAGCCTTTAATAATTCATTGTTAATAACCCTGGTCGTAGGTCGTCCGTGGGGCTCATCCTTAAGGTCAAAATTTTCAGAACGGAATCGTTCCAACCATCGACGCACGGTACGCACTTACCATCATGTGGACCGCTTGCCCGTCTGCCTCCATTAACATAAAAAAAAGAGATGCAGTATGACTTAAATTGTCTAAACACGAAAATCTCACTTTATGAATACGCAGTCTATTAATTTTCCTAAGTTGTTGTCATACATGAATTTTCAATAAACCCTAACAAATTGCGTTACATCTTTTGCAACTTTGTTTTGACTATAAGTCAACACTGCAAGTAGAGTTAAAAATATAAATTTAATTACGCTAAAACCGAACAGAATTAGCCGCTCGACAGAGCGCGGGATGTCGGAATTCCACCAAGTTCCGCTGTTGCCGAGATAACAAACTTTGTACACTTGCTTTTAAAGTAAGCGGCTTACCTCTTCCGCGAGGCTTAAAATCGCTACTTCTATTACTTCGCTTGCTTCGCTCGCTACGATGGCTCCGCATGGCTCCGCAACACTCCCCACTCCCGTCACAGTAAAGAAACGACACAGAAAGTATAGTCAGCGATATTTTTAAAAATATATTTAATATTTTATCGTGAGATGAAATAACATGTGCATGATATATACTTAGTGTTTGATACCAATAGCATGATGTAATATTTCAAACAAATAATTATTACGTATTTAAGCTCATGTTTCAACTTAAGAGCGGATTTTTTTTAACAGAAAGAAGGTGGCAGACGAGATAATTCATCTGGTGGTAAGTGGACATTCGCGATACAAGCGTTGGATCGGCTAGAATGCGCTGCCTACCTTTGAAGATTTAGGAGTGGATTTGGAGAAAGGGTTGGGGAAATGGGGAGGGATAAGATCGAATGGGAAGGGAGTGGGCTCTGGCGTATCTCACTTACAAACTAAACACGTGGGTTGAAGAATAACATTTCATACACTACATTGGGGGAATACGATAATGTGGGAAATGCAGTTCATTGTACGGTAGTTTTCGAATGAGAGACTTCTGTGATTATAATTATTAGCTAGTCGGTGAAGGCAAACATAACACAGAAACCAATATTAAAATAAACTCTGAATAAAAGAAATTAAAGAAAAAACATACGATAGGCCAAACTAAAAGTTCTTAGAACTGACTACTGTTCAATACTATAGAAAAAATACAAATTAGAATTTTGAAAACGAAACTCTGTGCTTGACAATTGCCATTAAATTCTTAAAGCTGCATTTGTTTTTATTTCTGGTGGCAATTTGAAAATTAAGTGTTTGCGGAAAAATGAATTTAAAAAGAAAACATTTTCGCTCAATGATTTATTATGACTTTCGCTGCGGTCTAACCCAGAAACAAAGTTATTGAAGACATAAGTTAGCATTTAGTGATGAAGCCCCATCCAGTGTCACTATTTATAACTGGTTCAGTGAACTGAAAAGTGGTCGTACCCACCTCAGTGGCGGTTTTATAGAAGGGCGTCCTGCGACGGCGGTGACGGAGGAAAACATCAAAACTGTGCGGCTCATGATTGAAGCAGACAAACGAACGACATATCAGCAGATACGGCCATCATTAGGTATTGGTATGAGTCAAGTTCAAACTATTTTACACGATCACCTACGGGTAAGGAAGCTTTGTGCTAGATGGATTCGCCACAATTGAACGAAGCTCAAAAACACGGCCGCGTGGAATGGTGTCTCGAAGTACTTGAAAAATTCGACAATCGTCAATCAAATGCTATATTTTGATCATAGCAGGTGATGAAGCTGGATCTACTGCTATAAGCCTGAAACTGGGGGAAGGGGAGAGTGCACGCTGCAGTCCAACAGCTGCTGGACGCGCTTGCTGGCCACGTTACCTCTCTCACAGAGGACTACCTTGAAATGTACGGCATTTCCCACATTATCTTATTTCCCTAATGTACGTACGTGTTACGGTAGTGAGTGAGATGTGCCAGAGCCCATTCCCATCCTGTCCCTCCCTATTTTCCCAACCCTTTCTCCAGATCCATTCCTATATCTCCAAAGGTAAGCAGCGCATCCGGGGGCGTGCCAACGTTTGACATTTTGGACTAATGTTGGCATATATCGCGGATGTCTATGGGCGACAGTATCCACTTACCATGAGGTGGACTATATGCTCGTCTGCCGCCTTCGTCCACCAAAAAAAAGGCAATCTGCTCGGTGGGTCTTTGCTTTAAAAGAGTTGCCGAAGAAAGTAAAGAAAGGACGGAGTGCTGAAAAGAAGATGATTGCCTGCTTCTTTAGAACAGTCACTGCGGACTGGTATTCACAATTGCCTGCTTTCTGTTTTGAAGAAAGTCAAAGAACAACGCCCACCAAGCAGAATCTTCCATCTATAAATCTGATTTATTTTTTGAGATTCTATAAACTTTCAGTGTCACCCCCGTATTGCTCGACGTTTCGACACGAGTTACACGGCACGTGGTCGCGAGTTGACGCACTTAATCTAAATGTAATTAAGCAACACAATAAGTCCTATAAAGGGCCAAATAAGGACACAACCATACTTTACAAGTTTCACTCGCACTTCGTACAAGGTCTACAATTATTCCGCCTAGTTAAGTGTAAACGTTACTTTTTTGAAACCCGTTATTCCTTTTTAATCGTGTAATGTGCGGTTGCGGTTGCGATTTGAAATTTATGAACTGTGGATGAGCTGAGGTGATTTTTTTAAATAGAGTTGAGTGAGAATGATTAAAAACTTATAAAACAGTTAGTTAGTGCAACCGGCGTGATAGCGGAACTATAATTATGGAACTATAGTAAGTGAATCTAATGTTCATTTCATACAGTATGACTCATAGTTAGAAATAAAAAAAAAGGTAAATTTCTTAGATAGCTTTTAGAATGAAATTTTGGATGGCGAAAAAGTGCATGCTGCATTCCTATAACCGTCTGGGCGTGTTCATAGTGGTGGGTAATCGAGACTTCTCAGAGTGTTTTAACTCACTTAATCCTGCTCCGCTTGCGGATCCCACTCCTCTTAGTTACTCCTTCACTCTTTTAATTCACCTACTTATTCACCTTCCGAGAGCATTTCATTCCCTTTCCCTAATGGTTGTTGCATAAGCAAAAGAAAAGGTCACGCCATCGTTGCATCTCGATTTTGAGCCCCCGACAAGTGCCGATGCGCGATTACACTCATCACGATCATGATTGGAGCCGGAATCGGAATGAATAACAATTCGATGGAACAATTAAGGGGAAAATATACTACATTTCCCACTCTATCCCATTCCCTACAATTTACTCGTACGTGTTTCAGTAGTGAGTGAGATATGGCAAAGTCCATTTCCATCTTATTCCATCTCATTTTATATAATCCTATCCCATCGTAGGATAGAATCTATAAACTAGAAATACTTAAATTTAAATACTAATCTAAACATAAAAACAATATTAAAAACGATCATGCATGCGTACACACATGCCCGTTTAGGCATGTATACGTATTTACGCATATAGAATATAAGATATTACAGTCGGTATCGTAGGCATTATGTATCATGGTTTTCTATTGAACAGGTTTTTATTAAACATCTCAATATGTTTAGTAATAGATATACATATTTAATAATTATTTAGGGTAATTTTGTATTGACCGTGGCTATTAACTTAAATTTTTGTCTATTTATACCAAGTATCGCTGTTGGGTTACCAATAAAAAAAAACTACGCAAATTAAAGGTTTCTTTTGGCAGGTTACTTTTACTCTCTCGAAGACCTATTGATAAATAAAAAAAAATACTTTTTTTGCAATAAATTGACTTTTTAAACTACGGTGATATGTGTGACAGATATACACGATTTTTTAATTGTTACAATAAATAAATAATGATAAAAAAGAAAATTCTTATATTTCGAGATCACAGCCATTGAAATAGTAAATACTCGTAAGTACAAATGAAATGCAATCTTTTACGTTATCTGCCTGCAATTCCCACGTAGAAACATTATCAATTATACACGTACAAATGGTATAGGTCTTGTCTTTAAGAATTTATGGTTAAAGATAGATCCATATTATCGCTCGTTGTTGAACACATGCCTTAGACAGGGTGTCTTTATTTTGTGAAAAATTAAACGGTTTTATATACCTATTATGATTTTATAAAAAAAAACATTTAGATGGTTTATAAAAAAAAAATACACAAACACGTTCGTATGATTTCACAAATTTTCTATTTTAACGAAAATGCGAAAGAAATCTTAATTTTATGTCTTAGAGTAATTGACTCGGTCCAGCAGTAGTAGTGGCTAGGTGATTGGAGCGGAAGTAGCTAGTGTGGCTTTATAAGAAGAGCTGAAGATGTGTGGTGGTGGGTTTTAGCACAGCATTATATCCAGTCGTAGATAGACACAGGCTGATGGTATTTTATGCATCAACTGAATAAAGTTCTGATAAATGATTACTTTTAGTTTTATATACGCGCAGCTGAAATATGACGCGATCATATATTTCTTTTTTTACAGAAAATGGTAGCAATCGGGCTAATAATGGTAAATTGATGGGTCAGTAATGACGTCCGCTTATACGCTGTCTTCTATCTATGCAGATTTAGATTGGAAGAATGGGAATGGAAGCACCTAACGAGATGAGGAGTTTTCCTCGTCTCATTGCACTTCCTATTTAATGGGAACTAAAATTACTACCTAATTCTTCTAGTAGCAACAAGAAGCAGAAAGAAATATTTTCTACTAGTCTCTATTTTATTAGAAAATACTTCTTTCTACGTCTAAAAGCCTCTGCTTTTGTCTACCCAGTAGAATATAGTTTAATTTATAAAAACAAACAAACACAAACTTTATCAACAAACCATCAACTTTACTCAACAATAAAAGACACTAAAAAAATTACACCAAATAGACTTCTGAAACGCATTATCAAGAAACAAAGAGCAGACAAAGCCAGAAACCATCTGCTAGGTCAAAAAAGCAGTAGCAACCAGGAGAACAAAGAAAAGAGGTCTATTTCCATCTGGCAATTGTTAGCCAGGAGCTCATAGGTAGGCACAGGTGGACGGAGCATTTGCATACGTAATGGAGACAAAGGCGCGCTCGACCTATGCGTCGGTAGCCGCGCTTCTGCCGCGTGCATTGTTAATGTTAATGAGTATTAGGAATGCTTTTAAAACAATGCGCTTATACTAATCATAATTTAATTTGGATTTTCGATGTTTATAAAATTAAATTATGTAATTTAGTAATAATTTATGAAGTTCAATCAAAGTCTAGAAAGGCTTAAATATTTTGGTTTGGGTTATTTAGAACTAAACAGGACATAAAAATATAAAAATTAATCATCATGAATGATCATCGATCACGATTCTTATGGTTAGTCGGGTAATCGAATAGGTACGTTGTTAATAAACATTCTCATTAACATGTAAATTAGTTAGAACAATAACGTAACCTAACCAGGAGAACAGCAACAAAAAACATTTTAAAGGATGAAAATGAATGCCACAGAAACGGGGCGATTTTAATTAGAACGGTCCCCGCCTCAGGCGCGACCGCAACAGGCCGTAAACTCGAAACTACCAGGCGAACAGCGACCTCGGAAACATTAAAAAATTAACTCTCCTGCTTATTTTAAATATTCATCCTTTAACTTTAACTCCGACCGATCTAATGCCCTGCTGTATCCATAATTAAGGCAATCGCGCTTCAAGTATTTTTTTTGCTTAGCAGGCTGTCTTTTTTGCGATTATTTTCGTGAAAAGGAAAACCTCAGTCCGCGCCCCATATATCATTCCCATACACAGATTTAACCCTCAAAACAAGAACGAAATCTCCATAGAAATTGTCCGCCGGCAAATATCAGTGGTTCCGTTTTACCATACGAATGGCCGGACCTAAATAACCACCCTTATTTCCATATATTTGGGCATAACTATCGTGCCATGCTGCGCCGCGTACCTTTCTAAGCGATGTCTTTCGCTCACGAAAAATTCGACAAAGAATTTCGGATCGTTTCTTGAAAGCGAAATTACTCGCGTTTTACATAACGTCTATGTACGGGTTCAACCAATAGAGCGAAACTAAGAGCTCCCCGAGGGACCGAGGGGTTGAAACCGAAAAACCACAAGACAATCCAGAAATTCATTACGCGCGCTACGAGAGCATCCTCGGAATTCACAATATTGAAATCCCCCGCGCCCCCCCTGACGCCCTGGTGCCCGCCGTTCTAAGATATTGCAAAACCCCAATGTAAATGTCGCTTCTGCAAACTAACACGAATAAGTAAATCGCTAAACATAATCCGATGCTTCCCCCCATGTCACTTCGTTGGATAGTTTGCTTTTCTTACGTGGCAACAGCGCAATTAGCACCTTACCAGTGCCAAGTTTTCTTCGTAATAAACAATTTTAGTGTAAATTGTATAAGCTAAGCTTTTGACCGGATATGGCACAAATCGTTGCTTTCCAAGATACCATCTTTCGGGATACCCGAGGGATTATGCGAATGGCTTGTCAGCTTGCTGACTGGACGGAGTATCAGAGTCGTTATCGATGGTAGCTGCTCCGACACCATGTCTATTGGCGTCCCGCAAGGCTCTGTACTATCCCAAACTCTGTTCCTTCTGCATATAAACGATCTGTTGCAAATTGGTGACATTCGTTGCTATGCGGATGACAGCACCTTGTACAGGGGCCGCGCCAACATCACTCGGGTCGAAGTGGAAAAGAATCGCGTCGGGTTTGTGTCTGAAATCGAAGACGCTTTAAATCTAGTCTCGATTTGGAGTTCTCTAAACTTAGTGGATTTCAACCTCAGTAAGATGCAAGTCTGTGCATTCACCGCTAAAAAAACCCTTTTGTCGCAGCACCTCGCTTTCAGAGCACACCTCTTAAGATCTCGGAGATAATCGGGATCCTTGGTGTCGACATTTCCAGCATTTCAGCAAGTCGAATTTAGGGGTCATCTGGAAAATAAAGCCAAAATGGCCTCCAAAAAGCTCGGTGTGCTGAACAGAGCGAAGCGATACTTCAACCCCGGGCAACTCCTAACACTCTACAAAGCTCAGGTTAGGCCCCATATGGAGTACTGCTCACATCTCTGGGCCGGGGCACCGAAATATCAATTGGAGCCATTTGACTCCATCCAACGACGTGCTGTTCGAATTGTCGACGATTCCACTCTCACGGACGGTTTAGAACCCGTCAGCATTCCGAGAAACGTTGCGTCTCTCTGTGTGTTCTACCACCTGTACAATTGCGAGTGATCTAAAGAATTGTATAATATAATTTCCACCTCGGGTTTCTACAACCGCATCCTCCCATCACAGAAGTGCGGTCCATCCGCATTTCCTCGATGCGGAGATGTCACGTACAGTTCGGTCAATAATCATTTTATACCACGAATCCTTAGGCTGTCGAACAAACTGCCTCAAGAGGTCTTTTCATTAAGCTACAATAAGGGGTTCTTCAAGAAAGCTGTAAATAGGATTTTGCAAGATCGGCGGTGCACCCGCATAGCCCCTGGTGTTGTAGGTGTCAATGGGCGGCGGTAACACTTACCATCACTTGGGACCGTTTACTCGTCCGCCCATTTCACTATAAAAGAAAACTTAGGGGTCGCTCAGCAAAGTGATAATATGCATACCGAGGTGAGACGTGTGCTTCCAGCACACGAAAAACGCAGTCGTTTTTTTATTTGATTATCACAAACATTATGCATAGAAAACGCTTTGAGGTTTAGTAACTATCATTAAACAACAAATTTAACACAATTTTTATACTCAAACAATAACTTCACTTCTCGAGTATAGTTCCCTTAGTAGGAATTCCAAATTTTTTAATTCAAGTGACGTCACGCTTAAAAACCTCATTGAATCGTAAATATGGAAGCATATCATAAAACAATTTAACCGGTAATCTCGTTTGTAATTTATGGCCAGTAATATCGAGCGAGAATCAGTGTTAAATCATAAAAAGAACACTTAACACGTGTATTAGCTAACATAGGCAGCCCTTTAATAACTATTATTAAAACCCTTAACGAAATTCCTTAATAAAATTTAAAGTGTTTGGCAGCTTCTGTTTGCTTATTACACATTGTTTTAAAAAGTCCACTGCATTTCGAAATGGAATGTGACTTCTTATGTGTTTTTTTTTATATTTATCTAAACTGTCTGAAACGTTTTGAGTTGTGTTGCCATTAAATTAGGGAGGTATTCATGGACCTGTAAACCTTGTGGTTGATTTGCGCAGCTCACAAACGTGATACGTTACTATAAAAGTATCATTTCGTTCGTTTTACGCCAATCGTAAAGAGTGCATCACTTGGAGTCGGCCACCACCAGGCGAACATGTGTCGTAAAGAGACCTCTTCGGCTAACAATTTCCTGATGGTCTGTAAATAGTAAGTTTATTGTCTTTTTATGAGGTACTCGGACCGTAAAAAGGAAATAAAAGAGCACCGCTGATGGTGATAATAAAAAAAATAATTTTCGACTCATCTTCGTGATTATCTCGCTCGATTTTACGAGTATTCTACGAGCTGAAGCGAGACAGGGATGTTTTACAGCGTGTCGTAGCGATGTGACCCTTTCGACTCGATGGGGGTAAAGGTCGTAAAATGGGAGCATAAGGATAATGTTTTGGGTTTCCTATACTTCGCTTCATTCATGATTTCATTTTAGTACAGCGACGGTAGACATGTAAATCCGATTGCTTTTACAACGTCGATACTCGTATTGAGCTCGTCATTTTCCCCATTACCCGCTGTATTACATTCGTAATAAGAAAATCATTTATTTCTCTTGTATTCTAACGTTACGACTTCGGCATATTGGAAAGCAATGTTATGAATTTAAAAGGAAAAATTTCAAATTTGACGTGAAATTCTAAAAAATCAGTTCAGGGAAATTCCAAATTCAAATGCGTAACGACGCGATAACTGTTCCTTTAATTGCGCATAGGGATGGGACACCATTTCGCCTTCCCGTCAGTCCGGCACAGTACCGACACTCCATTTGTTCGGCTCGACTGAGCCTAACGCCCGACCACGGGACGCATCCTAATTCTTAAAGGGCCATCACCAGACCTTTATGCGTTAATAAAGTTGCGATATAAAAAGAATGAAGGCGTCCGAGGGTGAAAGACGAAAAGGGTACGGCTTAAGTGCGCGTTTAAGGCAATGTCGAGGGCGTGCGAATTTGTCAGACCATAGACTGTGACGATTCAATTGTACGATGATTAAATAAAGACAAGAGATCTCTTGTGGGCCCATTGTCGGCAGTTTCGGGTATTGTTTGAGGGATTTGTAATGGAATTTGTAATTGGTGTTAGGATACGGATGTTTCATTCTTTCAAATATCGTTTAGAGCCTTTTTTACCAATTTTTTAGACATTCAAGTTTTTTTGTATTATGAATATCATAACAAATAACATGATGATAATGAAAAATTACCTCTGTATAGAGGGACTATTCTCCCAATTTCCAATTTCTCCCCGGTTCCAATTTTTTTCAAAACTTGTTTCGCCAATGGTAGGCAACGCTCCAGCACATATGGCAAAACTAATAATTTTTGGATGTTGGCATTTATTATAGATGTACATGAATGAATCACTTACCATTAAACTTTCAATTACTAGATACACTCTTAGATTTCTACACCGCACCAAACTACACACGATTGTCTGATCTCTTTTCTCCTTTAGCTACTATTAAAAACTTTCTTCAAGTAGTCATTCCTTTTTGGTCGAAGACCGTACCACACTTACCGGTACGTTGTCTCCATTTGGCAACACCAACCTACCCAATGTACCTGGTCGCTAAACGATTGGAACTGTGTGCTTCACAGTTTCTTTTTGTAAAAAGCAATTATGAGAAAACTGTAACTGTAGCTATACAATAGATATAGTCCGTTATCAAGTAACTGGGTAAATCCAACAAGATAGTAAACAATATGGAATACAAATTCCATGTACCTACGTTTTTCAATGCCCAAAGTTGCACAAACTTTACTGGCATAATAATCTAAATCAAACGCTCGACCAAAAACAATGCTCGAAATCTTGATAACTCCACAAACTCGACGTAACCATCAAACAAAAATGTTGCAGCACGCAAAGATAACCCTAATCGAGATAGCTCGCTAGTTGGCCCTAAACAAAGAGTGTAGGGCTGTAAAGGAAGCTCGGGTGTTTTATGGGTCGTTCGGGCTTTATTTAACGTTCTCCCATACAGATTTTATACATCGGCGTCTCTGCGTCTCGGTCCCGAGCATCATGGCCTCTTAAGCCGTTGTATCGCGCGTATCAGATGGAAAAGGGTGTGTGGAACGAATATTTACTGGATATGGCTGCTTCGACATTTGATGGGACGTTGGCAGGTTGATGTTGGTGTAAAATCGGTTGTAAAGCGTTACGAATAAAGTTTAAGTTTTTTTTGATAAAATTATTTGGATTGTGTTTATTAGATTAGTATTAATTTAAGAAACGAGACTTAATATCAATCGTATTATACATAATCATGTTTAAGACCTTTTTTTTAAATCTCTAGCCTCAGAGTAAACTAACATAGTGTATATGTGAAACTTATCTTGTTTTTTTTTTCATATATGGATGGCATTGGTGCAATTAGCACATTCTGCCAGTGTCAAGTTTTCTTCGTATGTGAAAACAATTCAAAACATTTCGTCAATGTCCAATCACGTCGTATCTAGTCAAGAGTCGCTCAGTAAAGTGGTAGTAGATTTACTGAGGACAGAGTTGGACTCCTTGGAAGCACACGAAAAATGCAGTCTCATGCTTTTGTTTGATTATCACAAACATTATGCACAAACACTAATAGGCATTTTGAAGTTTAAAAAACTATCACTGTTAAACCACAAAACCTACTACTATACTATTTTTTTTAAATTAATCAAACTAAAATTCAACCTTTTTGAATTCCCGCTAAAAATGTTTTATCAAGTTTATGAGAATTTTTCATAATCTAATTCAAGCTAAAATATAATATGTTGGTTTTAATCACTTTACCGTCAATACAATTTACTCTCTTTTCAAGTATATTGGTTGACTCATTAGGACAATGTTTCTTTCTTCTGCTCCAAATTCTTAACATATATTCTCCCAAGTATGGTACACTTTAAATTCCACAACTATCATCAAGAAACTGACAAAAAATCCCTCAAACCACATTTCTAAACAGCACTCACGCATTGTAATCGCCGCTAAATCGAATAATCGGGCACTCGAGAAAACCGAGTTAAGTTATTTAGAATCGAGCCCCCCGGCACTAGTGTGTAATCGAATCGGAGACCGCCACTTGCAGACACTTGAGCGGAGTGTTACTTGTTAGCCGATTTTTGCGAGGGCTACAGTCGCCTCGAGGGTGCTACAAGATTATGCAAAAATATCCCGCGAATCTCACCGGCGACGGGTTTATTGTGACTCAAAATTGTTTGACAACAGAAAACAATGGTTTAGAGAGGAAACAATGTAGAACACAACATTACACAATACTACTTGCTATACTTGTAAAGGGTTACGTGAAATTGTAGATGTTAGTGACAGTATGGTTACAATTCTATGTTTTATCGTTTGAAATAGGAATCGTACTTCAGACATTTATGATCCGGTTTAGACTGTGTTTAGTGTTTAAAATAACCGTAAGTAAACAAATTGGATTTTGAGAACGCAACTAGATTCAACTTGATGATGTAAGCATTATATAAAACTGCAACCATGAAAACGGAGATCGTTATCACATTATCATAAATGAAGAAATAAGATATAGCTTTCTAAAATTGTTGGCAACTAATTGAGAATCTTATTATTATTAATTGAACAGGTGGATATCGCTGACTTTAAAAAAATGATCTGTATCCATTCAACACGGAACATATATTACTAATGGATATAAATTATTCTGGCTTAGCTTGTTATATGTCGTGATGAACGTGCTGCCAGCGATGTCGCCGTAGTCTCTCAAGATTTATATGAACCAAACACACTACCGACTAGCCGATTTAAAACGTCTGCATCGATTAACATTCATACCGTCATAACCAGTAGTAAAGTAACTCGTAAAAAACGTCGTACAATACGCTAACACGCCACAAACAATACAGTATAATCGATTCCAAAAACGACCGCTCGATTCGTAACACCTTGTTAACTAATCGATTCTGTACAACATTTTGTATTCCGATGACGGATCACAAATACAATTTGAATATTTCCGACGTGCTCCGCGAACTAATAGAGGATACAGTTTAGCAAATTGTATCTTATTAATAGCCACTAGAGCCGGAGTTTTATGTTTTATTTATGATACATTGGATTGTAAATTTAATTTGTGTCGAAGCGTCGAAGCGATACGTTGAATTTCGGGCACTCTCGAAATTCGACAAGTGATGTGAAACCAATTACCTACAGTTTCACGAGTACAGATCGTTGCTGAATTCGTAATCAACCGTCGGGGTTCCGCTGGAAAGTTTTTAACTGTATGAGTTGATGACAGAGCTTGTACTGTTAAATACATCTTGCATTCGGCCCTATTCATTCCTATGGATTCTGTACCAACTTTCACCGCTTGCGTCACATAATATTAATTAACAGTCAAATGGTAACGTGGGAGATGTTTTGGCATCGCCTCTGAACGAAAAACTTCAAGTATCGGAAATAGAAATGACTAATGACAAGGTATACATAATGAACGCTGTGTATGTCACTGGAGTTAATTAATATTGTCGCTGTTGCCATAGGGCCTTTCAGTTAACACACACTTATGTTTCGTAATAGAAAAGACATGGTAGACATTTGTATTTCATTATTTCCATCGTCTGAGATTCACGAAAAATGCTTTGACGTTTACATTTCAAAAGATTCGTTGTCATGTTTGTTTGTGTAATAAATGATATGCAGACGACGTTTCACCGCGTTTCTTATTAATACATTTTTCATTAATACTTCTGGCGCGTCAGTATCTTTGAGAAGCTAGGAACGAGCGTGAGAAACACTAACAGTGTATAATTGTCACGCGTATGTTTGAGTAAAATAAAAATATCTAAGTGTTTAGAACTGAAGACATCTCGAGATCTTACCGGATACGGAGATAAAACACTCGACGTCAAGATTAGATTTTTCAAAATAAACACCGGTGGGTGTTATTTACCGAGGCAGTGTGGGTGAACAAGAGCCCCCTGTTCAACTCAATGGTGTTTGTTTAAAACTACTTAAAAACTCAATAGGCTCGACAAATACGTAACTACAGTAATCTTTAGCGACAATACTCGACAGTTAAATAAATATGCAGGCGATGCACGTCGTTTCCAGTTCGGAATTTTCTCCGTTTACATATCACATCACTATTTTAACGACTCAGTGATTTATTAGCATCCAGGGGTTAAGAGCACTTTGGATCTATGTTCTTCAACTGAGGTCTTTATCATCAATGTAGAATATTGAATATTGATAACCGTAACCAGTCCTTTTAGTACCCACGTACTAAAGACTCTCATGTACATTTTCTTGTGCATGAGGCACAAGACCTTAAAAATGACCTTAAAATGCCACGCTAACCAAGCGGGTTAGCGAGTCCCATCTTTTAGAGGTGTAAATTCATCAGGGCTTGTAGTAGCCGCTTTTTTATCCCTTAGTAACCTTTTACGACACTCATCGGATGGGATGGGATGGTTGGGATGGTGCTAGTCTACAGTGGCCTTACACCACATACCTATGCTACATTTTTTCAAATTTTCAGGGTCCTCTTACAACCTATACTGCTAGTAATAAACATGACAAAATTGTAAGTAGTTTGTTAAACTCATGATGTCACGAATAATATTTGAAAACACGTATACCCCTAGGCTATATATAAGTAACCTTATAGGTATGTAACATACGCAATACTTGAAATAGAACTAGGTAAACATTTTCAGATATTTTGCAGATACGCGTCCAATATATTTTCGTAGCGACTTGGCGCCATGAATATGACTATCTAGCACCAATATTTGTGAAATACGGACCGAGAGCGCAGTGACGTACCGCGACACACTTGATACACAAGCCTAGGCGTATCTCGGTGAATTTCATCTTCAAACACTGACCGTAGATTAGATAACGCCGGATGTGCTGAGATCACGGACGTCTGCGCAATGGAAAGAAAACATTTACACAGCTACCGTCGTGATAAGGCTTGCTGTGCTGAACCTAATTCAATTCAGGTTGACTAACTTACGTATAAGAATAAAAAATAAAAAAAAACCTTTATCGATATGATGTTGCCCAGCACTAATTTCATTATTCGTTCGTTATTTAAACATATGGCACCAAGCACATTTTAATGAGACAAAAATAACAAAAAAGGTGCGAACAAATCGATCCTCCCATTTCAACAATAATCGTAACGCACCGATAATGTGCCAAATTCGAATTACCAGGCGGGCATAACGTAATTGCTGGTCGCACGCGAAGTGTCTATCAAAATTATTTTCGTATGGGGTGTTTTTTTCTTATGCACCCTTGGTAAAGTGGGGTGCCGTGGGATTCTCTCGCACCTACACGCAAGCCCCGTCAATACGGATAATTGTTTCATTATTCTTCTATTAACTCCACTCAGGCGATAATTTATCTTAAGCATTGGCCGCAGCGGAATCGTTCTGAAACGGTACCACAGATATAGAGGGATAGATAACGCAAGCTGTGCCGTGTCCGAAATTGGCGCTAAGCTCCTATTTCTCACGCTGCTCGTTCAGTCTGTTCCGCTTGTAGTTGAAAACATAAAAATACCTAACACTATAATCGATTGTAAAAACTGCTCAAAAGTGGTGAACCGAGTCAAGGGGGATGTTTCATTTCATCGGCGAATGGTTCTGCGTCACTAAAATTCACTCGTGACGTGACTGGTTTGGTTTCCATACAATTTCACGAACTTGCGTTGTCTATTTTTGTCAATGAACGGTACTCATGCGAGTAGTTTAGGCGCATTTTAACACCTATTTCTGCGGATAGGGAAGGAAACTAATTTTAAACGCAACATAACATTGAAGATGTGGTCGTAAACCTAAAAAGCTGTAAAGTCCGAGTTCGCGCCATGTAAAAGGCTCTGGGCGTGGTGGCTACGCCCCGCGTTTTACCCTCGCGGACATGCGATGCGAGCGTCTTTATTAACATCGCGCCTTCTGCCGTTCACTTCTGCTTCTGCCATAGAAATAAAAATTTACTTTGTGACTACATTGTACTAAGACTAGCTAAAGATGAGTGAGATATGACCATGGATTGGAATCGGTTTTAAAGGAAGGTAGGTATAGGTTAATATGTCCTATGCGAACTTTGCGAAGGTGATGATCGAGTGCGAATAGGTATATATAATCGATACAATTAATTTGCCTTCAATAACTATGTTATTGTTTACTGCTTATTTTTATTATTTAAGTTTTTACGCAGAAGCTGTAACATTTTTTGAAGTATCAACGATTAATTCTCTTTTTTCCATATTCCATCCATTTCTTACTTTTAAAAATCACATATTAAATTTACTTTTATTTTGTATAACGGTGGCTTACATTTCTAGCTGTCTGTGAGCGTATAGGTGCTAGCAGAATATCGTTTTTTTTATAGAATAGATGGCAGACGAGGAGCGGTCATGGTGGGAAGTGTTCACCGCCGCCCATAGACTCCTGAAACATTAGGAGGTTTGCTGACGCGCTACCGACCTTGCAGAATTATGTTCACAGCTCTCAGTCGCAGCGTATCAGAAAAACCTCAGCTGGCAGCTCATACCACAACTTTCGGGGTCGCGATATAAATTGTCTTTTTGACCGCACTGTACGCAGCGACTCCATGTCAAGGAAGTGTGGAAGAACCGCACGGCGACGACGAGAGGTGTGATAGTAAAAATACGAAGTTGGCAGCAAATTTAACAGCTATTCAGAACATCCCCCATTATACAGCCGGTAAGAAATGCAGAGAGACGAATCATCACTGCGGCTGCTAAGCGATTCTAATCCACCTGTGAGAGTGGGATCGTGGACAATTCGGATAGCGCGTCATTGGACGGAATCAAAAGGGTACTTCAGTGCACCGGCCCACATGTGTTAGCAGTACTCCATGTGAAGCGACAAACGTTGTCGAGAAGTAGTGCTTTTTACTAACAAGTTTTGTCTTGCTCACCAGATAACGCCGAAACTCGAATTTGCTCCAAATATCGACGCCCAGGATCCCAGATCTTAAGAACTCTAGTAAATCTTGAGAGCAATGTTCTGAAATCAATGTGTCACGACAAATGGTGCTTTCTTATCGGTAAATGCATAGACTTGTGTCCTGTTTGGGTTTAACTGGACCAAATAAAATTTACCCCAAGTCAAGATTCGATCTGAGAAATTCTCGATTTCGCACACAAACCTTACGCGACTCTATTCCACCTCGTCCCCAGGGATAATCGCACGGCCCTTATACAAAGCTTCCCCGATACTGTCGTCTGCATATTATCACATGTTACTGACTTATAACAGGTCGATAATATTCAGAAAAAAACAGTGTAGGAGAAAGCACAGAGTCTTGCATTATTTGACATTTTGTCGGAGCAGCTACCGTCAGCAACGACTTTGATGTTCCGTCCAACTAAAAAACTGGAAACCCATTCGCATAATCCCTCGGGTAACCCGAATGATGGTAACTTGGAAAACAATGCTTTGTGCCAGACCCGGTCAAAAGCCTTTGTGATGTCTAAGCTATAGTTTCAGCTCTACTCTCAATGGCGTCAGCTAATCGGTGTGTAAAATACACTAAAAGATCGCCAGTTGAGCGATTATGACGGAATCCGTAGTGACGATCGCTATTCAGCTGACGATCCTCTAGGTACCCAAAGAGTTGTGGGTTAATGACACGTTCCATCACCTTGGAGAGGAAGGAAGTTATCGCTATTGGCCTGGAATTCGCCGGGTCGGTACGATCGCGGTCGAGTTTACATGAGCTACTTTCAAAGCTTTCGGAAAGCGTCTCGTGGAGTAAGAGACCTTAACGAGTCGCGTAAGCATTGGAGACAACTCAGGAGCACAACGTTTCAGTACCACCGAAGAGATGAAGGGTTCGCCGGACTTCACGTTGAGTGAAACAGATGTCCGGCATGGAGTTTACACACCATTATAATATCGGGCCATAATGGGACCACAGATAGGGACCACATGCATACACACACAAGCACAAATATGCATCAGATCTCGGACATTCTTTAAATCTTTCAGGATGTCTTCTATCATCACTGAATTAATGATATTTTATAAATCCCTACTTAATTTGAAACTCGGAGGTACGGTTAGAGAAATAAGGAATAAGGTGAATTCAGGAATAAGGATTGAGAATATATACAATACCTCTAGAAGTCTAGACTATCAAAGAACTTTTGAAATTATTATAATAAATTCTAATTCTAAAATTACTTTATATCCGCCTGATGTGGTGACTAGCCTAGCATTTAACTTGGCCAACATTCCTGATTTCAACTATAACTACAGCTTGTACTTCAATATCAAATCGAACTAGCAGCCCCCAGACTTCGGCTTCGCGTGCATCTATATAATTGCCATTAACGCCCCCCGGCTGTTTCGTTTCGCCAGTATTGCTAATTAATCAATACGAACGTCGCCTCCATTCCGATGTACTGGGCTCTAATTGAAAATTTCCGATTTCCTGTCCAGACGTTTATAACATTTATTCTAAATTAGCTTAAGGTTATAGGGCGGTAGTTTGCCAGTGGCAGCTGGATGGTGATGGTGAAGAACGGAAGATGGTGTGTGGTGGAGAGCCTCGGTCGAACCTATATTCGGCAGTGACATAGACTGATTGTGTGTATATAGTATATGTCTGTGTTTATTATATATGTTATTATTTTTATTTAAGCTTATTATGTATCCTGTGCATGTACATATATTTATTTATGTATGCAGTTTTAACTGCACCTGCGATCTGTTTTCTGTTTGATCTGGTGATTGACTTCTAGAGAATGCTGTTAGGCAGTCTGCCTTTTGTACATGTCAAATATGTACTTCTCCAATGAAGTTTAAATAAATAAATAGTATGGTGTAGGACATATTGTGTTTTTTGCGGTTTTAGAAGTAATTTATTTACCGGTAAAAGTTTAATTTGTTTACCGGTTCCGTAACGATATGCTCTTTGAACGTGACTTTTAATCTTGTAAGTTCATGAAGACAGCGAGTCGTAATTAGGGTCGTTTATTCTCCAGCTCAAATCTTCTAGCGACTCATACATGATGATGACTATTTCGTCTGCTAAATGAGAGATGTGCTCACTGTTTACGGTGATTCCATTGGTTTCTCAGTTAAACGTCTTCAATTGTGTTAGTGAAAAGTTTCAGAGATAAATAATAAGGTTCAAGAGACTCTTTACAAATTTGATTATAATACAATGTAATTTTAAAGTGGTAGATTGAATATGACAATAGTGACAATATAGTTTAATGCTAGTCACTTCAATTTTTACAAAGATTTTTAGATATTCTCCAAAAACCTTCTTGCTTCACACCTTCCGTGGTGTGGTGTGTGTTTTTTGGTGTGCGCCAAAAAATCGCCATTTTGATATTTAAACCAAAGAGTGACTGACACTTTAAGATGGGTTTGAATCGCGATTTAGACACGAATGCTTTTCGTTGTGCTGTACTCACAGCACAAGAAATGTTAGATAATGGCAACGTGATTTTAAAGATAAATAAGATAATATGAGTGCTGTTTGGAATGAATCGTTACCTACGCCAAACGCTGAACGACTTTGTAGACACATCAAAAAAAATACAAAGTGCGACACGAACGACGCATACCAGAGCGCCATGAGCGTGCAGCAGCTGATGTAATAATTAGTGTTCAGATCAAAGAGTACTGTAAACAAACACCTCGCCGGTATGCTTCTCTGGTAATTGTGTGGACAGCTTGGCTTTTTGATGGACCATTCCTTTGCCGCGCAAACTGTCGGGGAGAGAGACAGAGAACTTTGGCTGGGACGTAAATATTAACTTTAATTCGTTCCAAATTAAATTGCCGAAAATCTTGTCTTACTTTAATCATGATTTAAATGATCTTCAAATTCTTTCTTGCAGTTAATCTATGAAAGAAGAGAAGCCGGCAAGCTTATCTACATGTAACTAATCTGTATTACGATTGTCAAACATTTACGAAACAAAAACAAGGAGCGCTGTGAGTGCCTCTATCTTTACGACGTAAAACACTAAGTTTAAATATGGTAAATGTAGAATAAACAGTGTGTGAACTCTGGAGTTGTCTTAAAATAAATTAATTCGACTTCAGAACTGTCAGAATTGTGGAATGAGCTGCCATCTGAGGATTTTTTATCTGTTTTCTGCAATCTTTCTATGCTACGACATTGCGTTCTTCAATAAAGTTGTGAATGGATTTCTGTAGGCTGCCTACCACATACCATACGCCTTCCTCATATATATAAATAAAGCATTTATTTAGTTTAAGACAATTTTATTGTAATTGTCTTTTTATTATAATTGCAAGAAGAACGAGCCCGCGTTATGGTTGACTGAGATAACTCGATTGGATTGAATGAAAAAATGATTGAGATGATTCTTTACTTTATGGAATTGTAATGAATGAGAAATGGGCAACTGATTGTGTTAGCGCATGTCAAATTTTGTCTTTCGCTACTTCCCACGATAACACGTCTAATCAGCCCAATCGAGTTCATATTATTTAAGTATTCTTTACTTAGATTGCATACTGATTAGTTATCTATATACTGGTTTAATCCAGATGATAATATTCTTTGTAAACATTGGTTTATTCGCCGTAAAGTAATTAAGGTTGTGAAATGTCGGCGGTGTAACTCTGCAAAGATGTCAACACCCTAGACACGTCATTATGTTTGTATTAATTGCTTATATCTTTCTTGAGACTTTAGTACTTTGCCAATTTTTTTTCTTACGAATTTTATCGAGAAATAACTTTTATTAAGCCATAGGTCAGATACTCTCATATCATTTTATGAGACTCATATCAACTTTATACTCATCTCGAGTGACTTCCAATGAACCTTCGCTAGACGCACTCGACCGGCCTTGTTAGCCCTCTCTCACTAATGTGAGAGATGATCACACAGTCCACCTGGTGATAAGTGGATACTGTCGTCCTTGGACATCCGCAATACATGCCAACATCAGTCCAGACTGGCAAATGTTGGCATGCCCCCGGAATGCTCCGGATGCGCTGTCTACCTATGGAGATATAGAAATTCATTTGTAGAATGATTTGGGGAAATAGGGAGGGGATAGGATGGGATGGGAAAGGGTCCTGGAATATCTCACTCACTTCCGAAACAAGTAATTCCGCTGCCCGTTAGTTAACTGGAAGATATCGGTTTAATACTAATACATTTTATACTAATTACATTCAATTAGTAGTTAAAACAGGAACGCAATAAATAATTTCCATTCATGTATTCATTCATTTACGTGGGCGCAGTGCATATTGGTGGATATTGCATGTGCAATATCCACCAATATTGCATGTTCGAGATGATCTGTGATGCTAGGCTAGGCTACGATTGTTTGTGATCCTGATCAAGAAACATATTTTATTTAGAACTGATAAAACGCATGAGCCTAAGGATTAATAAGTGCGACTTAGTGATTATATGCTGTCCTAAATGCTTAGTCTTCAATACCGGAAGATCACGATCACGTTGATCGCTTTAATATTAGACACTAAATACGAAAAAGTTTCCTGAAAAAAAATCACGTGTACGAGTGCGTCCGTAGTAATTGTGAAATAGTTTAGTAGGCGTGGATAGTCAGAGTGTCGCTACAGCATGCTATGGAAACTATTTCTATAAATATTTTTTTACCAATTTTTTGCATAAACCAATGAAACGCAGATTCGAAAGCCGTTAGAGGCGGTCACGTCACTAGTAATTTGCCATAAAACAAGTTTTTGGTTATAGAGTATTTATTTCGTTAATTAATATGTTTATAGCTTTCGGCATATTACTAAATTACACTAATATAGAAAACCAGCTGTTCAAAAATAAAAACAGCGTAGCTTCCGCGTTAAATCATGTGACGTCACTCTTAACAGCAGCCTGTTTTAAATTGAGCAAATAACTCCACCAGCCTATGTCTCTCCCCTGCTGTGGACATAGGCCTCTCCTAGGGCTCGCCTTAGGCTCTTCTAAAGCACGATCCTTTGCTATTCTCATCCAGCCACTACCGGTCAACTTCTTCACGCCGTCAGTCCACCAGGCCTAAAAGCATCGGGCTCTACACTGAGCTTGCTTTCCACACTGCACTATACTTCCGTTTATGTGTAGTGCAGTGTAACGCGCCCATTCAATACTATCCCCATCCTCCCCAATTCCAATACAGTACGTCCAATGAGTATTATTTATACAAAATAAATGAAATCTTCGAGCAATAAAATCAATTTTTGGAATAAAAAAATACATTCAGTTATCATATTCATAACGTAACGCATGGAGTTTATTAAAAAATGCGTCACTAATTCTAGTAATAATTATAAAATCTAATAACATTGCTTCAGTAAGATTTGCAGGCTTATTCCCATAACCGGGTAAACATAATTGGTATGCGGTATATAATTTGCCATAAAACAATTAACGTGAAAAACATTAGAAGAAAAGATAAAAGTTATATATATTAAAGAAACGATACCGCCACGATTAATCTTTTCTTGCATAACTGCATTGTTTGAAAGAACCAAGTACTGAGGCGGAAGCATCTAACAGAGTTCTATTTATTATTCCAACGCGATATCAAAGGACGTAACTGAACCGGGGAATGGTTCCAAGAACAGTGATTCCGTTTGGAACCTGTTCCTTTGTCGTTACTTTCACAGATACATTAACTGTTACTATTTGTGTAATCCATTTTCGAAGCAAGTTACAATCACAAATAAGTATAAAACGTATGCTGCTTTTTATTAACTGTATTAACTGTTATTGTTATACGCTTTTTATTGTTAATGGCAATTTGAACCGCAAATAAGCTCTTTGTGGCCGACACAGACTTTCAATTTTAAGCAATTAAATTTAAGATTACACTTTGAGGTAAACAGTGTTGTAATTTTTTGTTGTCATTATCACGTTATTACAGTGTATTTTTATGCTGTATTATGACAGTTTAATGCAGTTTGTATAATTTATGATCTTTTTATAACTTCGGCAATAATTAAATAATTAAATTTAAGTGTCACACTTCATTGACTCACTACTATGTATTTGTTAACAATATGTGTAATATTTATGGCGCATTTCTGTACATAACTACAATATTGAAATACGAGTGTCTTTATTTTGTCATTATTATTAGTGTTGTTTTAATTTATGAAAAATAATGCTTTTCAATATAATACACATTACGTTAATAACTAAAATAGATAGCTAATAATTGAAGTTGTTTCCAACTTTCCGTCTGGTCACGTACTGAAAATTATTCTAACTTTGACAAGCATTGTACCAGTAGAGCAAAGACAGGCGTCGGTTCACATAAAATTAAATAATAATGAACTAATCGCGCCCGGAGTGCGGCCGCCCTTCGAACAATGGACGCGTTAATTTGTGCCCTTTGTCCGCTCGAATAGAAAATTTCATGTTCTACCGCCAGCCGAAATGGCGGCATTCCCGTTTTATTGCGCGAGAGTTTTAAATGTAAATCACTGAGCTTTGTATTAAGACAACGCGTTAAGTTATTATAAGCTGCGTTTGTAAATTGCGTCTTCTAATAGCTATGTTTTAATTTAAATTTTCATTCTATTTTTAAATGAGCATACTTATTTTTTTCCGTCATCAGAAGGCGTTTTGAATTAAATAGGACTTTTTTTTAGCACGAATTATAATTTATTAATGCAAGGAACTAGTGATGTGAAATGAGAAAATAGCGTTGTTTATTTCGTAAAACGCTGTTACAGTTATACGTTACTTGTTACTAGGAATTGAGAAATTCGGCATCGCCTTTGATACGAAAGCGTTTAGCGGGTTACAGCTATGCCGGGAACCGCATGTTTGTTTGTCGGGTTGTAAAACTGTTACGAATCGTAAACGGTCGTGTGTGGTCAGCCCTTACGACGAAATCTGAACAGATGGGCCGAGATCAATAGAGTTGGCGGCGATAAAAAAAGTTAATGTGAATTAGTAGTAACAACTTAGTACTAGACCATTGACGTTGCTTTGTGGACTTAAATTCGTGTATTTTTTCGTTACACCCCACATATTTTGTGTTAACGCAACGTGTTACGGAAAGGGAATAACATTCCCATTTTCCAGGTATTTTCCGCACTCCATATTGGTAGGATTTGTTCGAAGCCCCGCCGTCGGCATGGAATCATTAGCCGCGGAATCCTCTATAGCTGTATGAGGGCCATGTACCGTTGAGGGAACTATTGCCGAATTTTCCGGGATTTTCTCCTTATTTTTATTTCCCCCTTATTTCGCTTGTTTGTTTTGTTAAGACGATATGTGTATCCGCCCGTAACACCTGAAGAAAATGTCTCTCTAAATGCTCTTTCTAAGTTCCTTTATAGCGTTTACTTCTCTCGCATATAATGTAATAGTAGTAATGACGTATAGTGATATCAAGCAATTCTGCTGAAACTCAAAGTTAACAATTTCCTAACATAATCAATGTTAATAATAACCGAGCAATTATAACTCTCACTAATACTCCATTATCAGACGTCTGCGGAGAGCGCACCCGGCACGCCCGGATCGCGCTAGGCGTTATTAACCGGGATTACCGGATCCCTATCCCGATCCCCGGATACAGGGATTTGCTTCGAGATCCGGGACCGGTGGAAATGATAAAAGATATGTGCACGGTAACGCTTTTTCGCATACCTATATATTTTTTCTTAATGCATCGGAATATTCTCGAGGGGCGCAGGATGATGCGTCAAATTCCTAAAGGAGAAAAAAAAGTAATGAACAACTCGTGTACTCCCAGCTCGAGGTACTAGGCTTGTATGAACGCTAGATGTGTCACACAGTGTGTAGGCCGGGCGAATCCCATGCGGTATCAGCGGTACAAGCGATCGCACTTAACGGCGTCACTCGTATCATATCGCGCTGCAGCGCTATCAGTCAGCGTCGCGCGCTGCATTAGCGCTGTCGCCGCGTCAATAAATTATAGGAAGACATCTCCGCGCGTTGCTGCCAGCTTGGTCACTCGGCTGGATTAATACTAAGGAAAATGTATCAATATAATAATAATAAAATCATTATTCAAATTAGAACAAATTATTTAAAATGCATTTCTTTCAAATAAAATGCTATCTCTCTTTCCATTTCTCAATAGAGACAGTTGAATTAAACTGTCTGCATTCATTGTCTTACTTTCCGAGCGCAATGAACTTGTTAGATTGCTGCACTTTCAATGAACTGTCACATCTATCCTTTATTTATGTCCAAGATATAAACTAAGGGCGGCCCATTTACTAAAACGAATTAAACGGTTAAGATTTAGGCACAGATTAATAAAAGGCATTGCGTTTCAATTGAAAACGTTTCTTGATGAATTTTGATCTTAAACAACATAATATTTTTTATTTATTTCAGTAGGTACCTACAGTAAAAAAAAAATCAACTTAAGATAAGTATTTATAATATGCACCCGCGTTTATTTTTATTTTCTATTTGATCTGGTGGTTGACTGACAGATAATATCATAGGGCATATAGTCCGCCATTTGTACAGTCACATACTAGTGCAACGAACTTTAAATAAATAAATATGTATTTAAAATTAACTAAATATGTTTCAAATAGCAAAAAAACATTGCAACTACGAATAATTTGCCTCACTATCGCGAATACAAATTTAGTTCGATTAGTAAGTGATTTTTTAATTAATTTTAATGTAAGATACTGATTTTTGAATAATCTTTGAGTCTTAAAGTATTTTTTTTTTATAGAAATCCCCGTTTAGCTATTACTCACGGTTTTTACTATTCGATTAGTACCCGTTTAGAAAATAGCGAATACAAGTACCTACCTACGAATATAAATGCTTAAAAATTTGTGAGCATTCGCCAAAACTATTATGAATTATGAATATTCGGAACGTGCCTACTACATAGTTATGCACTATCGACTTAAGTCTAAAGTAGGTCTAACTTTGGACAGAGTTCTAAAGAAGAGGCAATAATAAAAAGGCTTTTTACAGTAGCGAAGAATTTTTACATTAGAAACAGTCTTTCTAATGTAAAAATCTGTCTCGATTCAACCTAATTCCATTAGAGATGGGACCTAACAACTTTAAGCATATTTCTTAAATAAACTTAATACGTTATTATTTGCTAAAAATTAACCAGTTATAATTTGAGTCGTAGTGATTGGATTTGTTCATCCAATGGCTCCTGTCTCCCGTTACGATTAGAAGTTCGCGTGAACGTAGATATGTCAAAGTTGTACGTAGGTCACGTGTTGTATAAATAGTCGGTGTGCGTCAAACCGGCAGTGCCGGTACGTATGCACCGCTATTATTATATATAAGCCGCTTATTAACGCTGACTCCCACTCGCTGGCGAGGCACGCAACTAGATTAGCGCGGGATCACATGGGGTGGACTGAGATTTTTATATAAATATTTATTTTACTGTTAAACCTGAGTATCCAAAGCTAGTGTGTGATCATGGATTTAAATTCCCTCTACAAATATGTATGTGAATTCGGTAAATAGTAAAGACAAGGGATGACATCGACAATCAGTGCAAATTTTTAATATGAATGCTGGCCTGGAAACAACATTTTGCTCGTTATTTCCAGTAACAGTTAAGAAATAATTTATATATTTAGTTCACTTAAACGTCGTTCTTTTATATTTACTAATATTATAAAGAGAGACTGGGTTTGTTTATTTTGAACCATATAAGTGGTGAACTCAAAACTACTGGACCAAATAATGAATATTTTTAGGCTTTCTAGTTGCAATATATGTAAATAAATATAATACGTCGTTTTTGAAAAAAAAAAAAAACTGGTGATAGTGGGCTATATTATCCCAACTGAGCTAAGGGTAGGCCGCTAGCTACCTACCTTTAAATTTGTAGAAATTTTTTTTTAATTATAGCACATTTTACTAAAAATATTTCCTTGTAATTGAAATTTCCGGCTATTTTTGTTCGTGTTATAGTTATTATATACATCCGGAATAAAAACAAAACTGTATTTTAACTTTTATTTTCTGAATTTTCTCATTGTCAAAGACAACCCTTGTCTTTGATTATCTCATTATCAAGACTTAAAATTATTCAAAATCGGATGTTTTGAAATCTGACTTTATAACCTTTGTTCTCTTTCGTTTTAGTGACCTTATTAAACCAAGCTACGCTTGATTGGGCAAGTAACTTGCTTGCTTGTCTACTACGTATTCCGTAAAAATGTGTTACCAACAAACCGATCGTCATGTGAACTCCGCAGTATCCAGTAAGTGGAATCATACGTACATTTCCAAGTACGGCTGCGTCACAGAACCGCGGCCGGCTGTACAGTTTTCGGTTAAACTCCTTCTTACTTTTTACCGACTGTGCAATAAAAAGGTGAATTTAATTTTGTAAGTTTCAACGCTCGAGCGTGGCTCGCCCACCCGTGGACTATATTAAAAAAGTGTATAATAGAAAGTCAAAGGTCCATGTTGCCGATTATACAGTTTTCAGGTAAACTCACTATTTACAATTTACGACTGCAGAATAAAAAGATGAATATTGCTTTGGAAGTCTGACTACTCAAGCACGGTTCGCCCACTGACACAGAACAATAAATAACAATAATTAACAATAATGACAATAATAAAGAACAATAGAGAGTACAATTAAATAGAAGAGCGATAAATAACAAAAAAAGAGAACGATTCTCGAATGGAGAGCCGACTATATACATACCGCGAAGTATACCGACTATATGACAGTATACGACCGTGGGATGCGGTCCGGACACGCGAACTGCCGATTTGAAGAAGTTCGCTGGTGGTGGCTGAGTGAGAACAGTCGAAGTTCGTATGTAGTGGCGAGCCTTTAGAGAGGCCCGTATCGAGTAGTGGAGAGACATCGGCTGATGGTACATATATATCATTCATATTACACTATACCAGCAGCCTATGTCCCTCCACTGCTGGATATAGGTCTCTCCTAAAGCTCGCCACCACACACGATTCTCCATCCGTTAACCGATGAGGTAGACGAGTCCTCGAGTGGAGGCCACATGTCGGGGAGCGCGGTGCGGGACGCCCGACTTGAAGAGGTTTGCCGGTGGCGGTTAGATGACAAGAGCCGAGGATCATTGATACTATCTACTAATGTACATATTTGTTACTTGAAATAAATATATGCATACATAAGTTACACATATAATAAATATTAGAAAAAAAATATAATTTGAAGAGAGAGCAGAGTAAAGTAAGGAAAAGAACCAAAAAAGAAGCCTTGAATGGAAACTTCATTTCCATTCAAGGACTCCTCTACTCATCGGTTTTCGGCCCTGCATTAGATATGACCTACTCTTTGCCACTCCACCATGCTTTGACGAATCTTGTATTGAATGAATGAACCTAAGAGATAGTTATTTCCATAACTTTGTTGATTTTTATAGAAAAAATAAACTATGGCAACCAGTGTTTTATTAACAAGAGAACATATTTTCATAAGAAATGAAATATCTGCATGGCATTCGCTATTTTTGGTTGAGCGTCAAGGAGGTCGCTACAGAGCAATACATACAGCATTGAGCAGAGTGAATTTATAGAAGGTTAGTGTGAGTATGGATAACTTTAAAATTGAAAAAAGTATGTAATGGCATATGTATTTATTATTTACTTAACACAATCATCTGTATATCCTTAAAATAAAACTTAAACTTGAACTTCTCCTTAAAAAGCTGATGCCTTTTTGACGATTTCCTTTTTTTTTTAATGGCTAAATTCTTGTGGTCTAAATGGCCTTTAAAGAGCTACCGGACATGTATAGTTTAGGGCGAGTGCAGAGGGTGCTCAGTCAGGAGCAAAGAATGTTTGTAGTAGCGAGCCTAAGGGCTCCCCCGCCGGTAGACCGGCGCCAGGAACGAACCTCGGCTTAGGACGTTGCTTTGGGAGGGTACCGCGGAATCGCGAGTCGGTGAGAAGTGCCCAGGCGCTTGCCAATACCTGGTAAAATTAAGCATATAGTTATACTAATGGGCATAGATATACATTTCCCCATAGTAAACTGGAAAGTTGTACCACAGTGAAAAAATCGCCAGTTGTACAACTTGGGCTCTTGTGGACTGCATTTAACCAACATGTCACCCGTTTAAGAACAGTGCAGTTTAATCCTGCAACTGCAGTTGTTGCCACCGGCCGGTCGTGCAGACCGCTCCGTTTGGAATGTAAATAGAATTGAAACGAGCGCGGCCGCACGCCCGTCTAACCCTTGCTGCGCTCAGAAAATTCGCTTTTAATTATTTATTTACTGGGCCCTTCTTACCAGAGTTCGTAAACCTTTGCGTCTATTACAGAAAGTGCGCAATTTGTAATTGGACGTATTAAGAAGGATTTTCTTAGGGCTATTTAGTAAGATAGTTCTTAGGGATATAAAAAAAAAAAAAAAATTGTCTGAGAAAAGGAATTACCTGTCTTAATATTTTCTGTTCCAATTTATCGGATAGTGACTAGTGATTTTTTTAAAAACATAACATAATTTTTAAAACAACTGCTTTGTACTCACATTTAACCGTTATTATTATTTATTATCTTTAAAAATCAGATGTTAGAGCGTGTTTATGTTTAAAGAGAATCTTAAAATAACAAAATTTTAGGTTAAAAACATCTTAACCAATTTTAATAAGTTTATATCGACGGTCCCTTTGCTCATACAACATCACTTATTTACCAAATTTAAAAAAGCTTTAAAATTTGTAGGGAGAGAGTGCATGCTGCATTTCCACAACCGCTGGGCGTACCCGACTGGCCACGTTACCTCTCTGTCACAGACGACTACCTTGAAATGTACTGTGCATTTCCTACTTCATCGCATTTCCCCAATATACCTACGTACGTATTTCGGTAGCGAGTGAGATATGCCAGAGTCCATTCCCATCCCATCCTATCTCTCCCCATTTTCCCAATCCATTCCATAATCTGCAAAGGTAGACAGCGCATTCGGAAGCGTGCCAAAGTTTGTCATTCTGGACTGACGTTGGCATGTATCTCGGACGTCTATGGACGACAGTACTCACTTACCATCAGGTGGACAGTATGCTCTTCTGCCGCTTTTTTTCTATATAAAAATAGGTTCCGGCGAAGAGTCGTTCTTACTTTGAAAAGGTTGTTTTACAGCAAATGAAAATAAAAATAACTTTTATGTTACTGTACAATAAATAAATGTTACATGCATTTATTATGTTTATTTAATCAAACTATGTATATGACCTTCGGCCTTAAATTCTTATTAATATTTGAGGTCCTAATGGACTAAGGCGCGTTTATCGAGTCACATTACAGGATAAGTACAGGAGTCCATTTTAAAACTAACGCAATTTAACTATTAACTATTTAAAACGCAAGTCGTTCTCTTTCAATAACACACATCCAAATGAATAAAATAAAAATAAAAAAACACGAATAAAATAAAACTTAATTAATGCTTTTCTAGTATTAAACCGTATTATTTTTTGTATTACTTTGTATTATTTTGAATCTCGACTTTGGTCTAAACTCAAAGTGACTTAATTCCAGCCCGACAGTGTTTACACAGTTAGCTGAGAATTTTCTTAGTCACGATCTATTGTTTATCTGGGATAATCTAGATATTTCGAACGGTAAGTTATAAATACTCAAGACCTTGAACTACCACTATCTATATTTACCCTGCCTCAATTTCTCAAGTGTTTGAGTAATTGAGGCGTTTCCATAGATTTAGTATTTTTTGCTAACTGACTCGACAAAATGTGCGAGCGACATTTTAAATTGTGACACGTTTGCTATAAGCGAGAAAGGGTTAGGGACATCTGTTAAGTGGCATATAATTCAGGAGAAGGGAGTCCTCTGATTAATTATTTTGCTGATCTACTGTGATAGGTATACTTTATAGCTTATCCCTTATAGTTTTTGATTATAGTTCTTAGGTATGAAATCTTATAGTTTGCTGTCAATGACAGCCTGCAATTATCGTAGGTTAAATTTAGCAGCAAATTGTTGGAACTCTTCCGGCTTTAGCTGGTGAGCGACCACATAAGTAGGTATATCTTCTGCACATCAAAGGGCCACATTCACAAAACAGGTGTCACAACAGTTCTGCATATCAACGGTCTGTTGCAAATTGGTGACATACGTTGCTATGCAGAAGACAGCACTGGGGACGCCTTGTACAGGGGCCGCGCCAATATCACTCTGGTCGAAGTGGAAAAGAATCGCGTCGGGCTTGTGTCTGAAATCGTAGACGCTTTAGATCTAGACTCGATTTGGAGTTCTCTAAACTCAATGGATTTCAACCTCAGTAACATGTAAGTCTGTGCATTCACCGCTAAAAAGCCCCTTTTGTCGTAGCACCTCGCTTTCAGAGCACACCTCTTAAGATCTCAGAGAGTATCGGGATTCTTGGTGTCCACATTTTCAGCATTCCAGCAAGTCGAATTTAGGGGTCATCTGGAAAATAAGTCCAAAATTGCTTCCAAAAAGCTCGGTGTTCTGAACAGGGCGAAGCGGTACTTCACCCCTGGGCAACTACTAATGCTCTACAAAGCTCAGGTTAGGCCCCATATGGAGTACTGCTCACATCTCTGGGCCGATGCATCGAAATATCTTTAGGACCCATTTGACTCCATCCAACGACTGCTGTTCGAATTGTCGACGATCCCACTCTCACGGACGGTTTAGAACCCCTCAGCATTCGGAGAGACGTTGCGTCGGACTGTGTGTTTTACCGCCTATACAATGGGGAATGCTCTAAAGAACTGTTCAATATAATTCCCACCTCGGGTTTCTACAACCGCACCTCCCGTCAGAGAAGTGCGGTTCATCCGCATTTCCTCGATACGGAGGTGTCGCGTACTGTTCGGTCCAAAAATCACTTTATATCGCGAACCAGTAGGCTAAGAACTCACGAACTACCTCAAGAGGTCTTTCTATTAAGCTACGATATGGGATTCTTCAAGAAAGCTTTGAATACGATTTTGCAAGGTCGGCGGCGCACCCGCATAGCCCCTGGTGGTACAGGTGTCCATGGGCGGCCGTAACACTTACCGTCACGTGGGACCGCCTGCTCGACCGCCTACTTCACTATAAAAAAAGTACATTAGTATTTCATCCTGCTCGAAATAAGTTTGCAGGATTTAGATGCTAGCCACTAAATACTTACTACTTCATTTGGCGATACAACCCTTCGTGGGCCAGGTCTTCTTTACTATTTTCTTCCGACTGCCTCCACTCCTTGCTTTCTTCTGTCATCTCACATATAAAAAAGGGAGGCCCGTGCCCTACAATGGGATGTTGTAGGCTGATATCGCCAATGATTATTAAAAATTACAAATAGGGCCTGCCACTCATCTGTCAAACAGCTCATATCTGTCAAGTGTGCTGTCAAAATGTCAAATTCATCACGATGTGATAATGATAACAGTTTCTTTTAGCCCGTGATATCATGTGATAGTAAATTGATAAGAGCTAAGATATAGTCTTTATCATTATTGTTTTCAGCATTATCAAAAATTGATAAACTACGTAGATACTTAACATGTATTTTAGTTATAAAATAAATATGCTGTATGAAAGACTAGTTGTTGCTTGCGGTCACGTTCGAGTGGGTTTAATTGTAATTCTATACAACCCATACATATTACACCTACCGAATATTGGCGATTTAAATGATTTCACATAAAATTTTACAGCCTATAGGTATTTAACTTCCTGATACAATTTTGAAAAACGGAAAAATACGTATTTAATTATATGAATTACGGAATATATTATAGCAAAATTTCAAGTTAATAAAATATTATTTTTCAAACTTTACAAACGTCGTACATTTTACTGTAGTCTTCTATGAGAGATGGGTAACCAGTCGAGTGGGCCCAACGGCTGTGGGGTTGCAGCGTATACTCTTCCCTTCTCTAAATATAAACCCCTATTCCAGTTAAATATATCTTACGTATTTATATAAGACACTTCACAATTACTAACACAATTCTTAATTACTTCCTTTTTAATTTACGCAGTCGAATTGCTGCCATTACTTTCATGACAAAATGGAACACAGCAGGCTGCTTGGCGGTTCAAATGGTACCTGACAGTGCCGGAGGTTCTGTTTAAAGTAATCCCACCTTCCAATTCCCACAGAAACTTAAATCTATTTTCTAAATTACTTTCAAATGAGATTTCTAGACGACGCAAATGGTCAGTGAAACTAAAAATAACCTTTCTTTTGTTCCAGATGCAATGGGTGAGTGCCGCGCATGCGCAGTTCAAGCGGAAGCGTCATAAATCATTATGCCGTAAAAAGATCATGTTAACAAAAATTCCAATCTTCATAAAACACAAAAATCATTATGCTCGCGCTTACATTTTTTTAACGAAAAACAAGTCAATCGGGAACACTAGGAGTCTGCTGGGATTCGCCTCGCGTCATAAACTTTGATTGGGTCATTAAAGCATGTTAATTTATTAGCGTTCGAACAACTCTCATTTGCCGTGAAATTACAAAAATCAACCGTAAAGCATTATTTTTACAGTTCATTATAAAAGGCGGATACGATCGTCTTTTACGACGTTTTAAAGGCGTAAAGTTTCGCGTGTAATCGAAAATCGCCTTTGGTGTAATTAAGCCTGCGACGTACAACTGTGAATTGCGACAAACGAGTGTAGAAAAGGTAGTGTCATATTAGCTAGTTACAGTTGGCACGCTTAATGCAGTTAGTCCACTGGCATTGTTATATTGTATCTTATTGATATATAATACAATAAAATTCATACTCCTCCGTTAAAATATCTGAGTTAAAAATTGTTCTCATAATGTCAGATTGGTAGATGTGACCAGATTTGGTTACACAGTATGTAGGTACCTAAACATACAATACCTCTGCCTTCCTAAAAATCACTTTGGTATTAAAAATATAGTTGAACCGTTAATATCTATTTGGGATAGTTACGAAACTATTTTGATAAAATAATAAAGCTTATACAGCTTAAGACGCATGACAAAAATTTTTTAATCCTGTGGTTTCATAAATCTTTTTGGACACTTCTTAATACTGTTACTAGCGCCATCTTACGTAAAAGTTCTAGTACTACAAATGGTTCTAAATAATAAAATAACATCGAAATAATAACATTTTAGTATTCAACTAACATGTTACAGAAAAATAGCCGTTATGGCCACCTCTAAATATTTCATGACTGATGTAACGCTTCAAAAAGCTATTCTTGTCAATATATCACAATATAAAAAAGAAAATAATGAAATTCCAATTTCGAATTGCTTTCATTTAAAATTCACATTCGTTGCCAAAATGACGATTGTATTCGTCGAATAAAACATTCGAATTTCGAATGTTTAAATAAGTTTCATTTTTCTGTATTTTTGTAAAATTTCGTTCGGAAACAGGATATTCATTTGGCGCGAAACTGGCGCGATGCATATAATAAATTAAATACAAACAATATCAATCGGACATGGGAACACACTCAGTTGGTTTTCGTTTTGCTATTTATCATAAAATACGGACGCGGCGCTGAAATTGAACGGCGCGTGTCCCTCTTTAATCACGTTTGTGGGACAAGGAGAGATGTATTTGGTTGTTTCTTTGTTTTAAGCCGTTGTTATCGACCAGTGCTGTAAAGTATCGGTTTAAAAGGAACATGAGGGAGTAGAGTGCCTCACGAGCAATACTCTTAAAACTAGACTAAAATACAAATAGAATTAGTGATTTTAAACTTTGGTTATCGTGATTGAACATAATAATTGTTATGTAAACGGGTTACTCACGATTTATTATTTATTTATTATAGCGAATATTTTGGTCCAGTTAAGTGAACAGTGGTCACGGCGAGACTGTGGAAGCGGGTGAAGGTGTTGTTGCTATTGACAGACAAATCTGTCTTCCCTCCGTCGTGTTCGTTTTTGATTTACCTGCCTAGGGCAGGTGGCGGTTTTATTTATGTTTCACGGCGGTTATGTGTTCCTTTACACGGCTTGCTATGGTTCGCTTAGTTTGCCCAATGTATGAGCTTCCACAGCTACAGTTCACTTTGTAGACTCCAGGGTACTGATAGAGCACAAGTTATGCTTAGGAAAACGCAGACAGCTTGCTACTTTTTGACAACGGTTTATGTAACTGGACGGAAATATCGGCTATAATAAATAAACAATTTATTGTGAGACACCCTTTTACATAACAATTAGAATTAGTGATTGTTTTAGTTTGTTTGAAATACTTCATAGCGTTTATACTCGAAAATATTTAGTAATTCCTTTGATAAAAATTTGATTCTACAATCAATAAATCACTAAATAATCATAATCGAGGTAGTTAGCGGGTAGATAATATCTTAAGGCATTAAGCTCGCTTTTTGTACCATAATGTGCACTAAAGTTCTTTAAATAAAATAATTCATTAATCGTTAGGTGTATAATAGTATGACTCTGCTGTCCTTCAAAAACGACTTTTATTGAGACAAACTAAGAAGTATCTCCATTAAAACAATTATAGACTATTTAGCAGAACATCATCAGTCTTCATAGAATTTGGATTCCGACATAGAGGTGAGAGTTCATTTACAATTTCTTGTTACGTTTATAACAAAAATGTCTTACTTGATATTGTCATTCCGAAAAAAACCCACTGTCCATGCCATAAAAAATAACAAAATGTAATTCGATCTATATATATTTACACAAATTACTTGTTTCTAAATTCATGATATAATTCTTTATTCAACTCCAATGAGGCTATTGTCGCCTCACTAGTTGCTGTGTTGATTTGTTCGTGTCGATATGGACTGGGAGTAATATTACTCTTGTAATGAGCCCGCTTTCTTTTAATTTCTTTCTTTATATTTTTAGTAACTAATTTAAAAATTTCACGGCGTTCGTGACCAATAGAACTAAAATGTTACTACGTAATTTTTCTAAGTTTTGTTTATTTTTTGTGAAATAAGTGGATAACGTCGTAGTGTAGGCCACATTTTGGTTTAGGTGAGAATGGTGATTATGATTCCCCAAATTGTTTTATTAAAACCCAAATATTGAATAGGTTTCTTTAGGTGGATCGCTTATAATCTTAACGCCTACTTCTATAACTGTAGATGAGTTCACATAATTTTAATGTATCCATAAATTACTAGAAACCAAAAAGTACATTGTTTTGTTAAACCATTATTACATTAGGTTTCTAAAACCGCTATCGGCAAATCCTTAAAAAGAAATGTCGTAGATAACTCCGAATGTTGAACCATTGTTTCATAAACTGCCCACGGAACACCCGAATTTGATTAATGATTCCGTGGAACAAGACAGTAATATACGATAAATACGATATTAGTTGTTAATTGTACTGCAGACAAATGTTGAGCAATTTGCGCTATTGTCTACAAGATTGCTAAATTCAAATTGTTTAATAAATGACAGTGAGAAACTGCAATTTAAATTAACTAGCATTGTACTTAACCAAGCTGAGCGAATTGGGTTACGAAATTTAGTCATTAGGTTTTTTCTAATGTTCAAATTGAGATGTTGAAGGTTTAGGTCTTAGGGTTTTGTCGAGTGTGCACAGATCTATTAGAGAATAAAATTGTTATAAGTAGTTTGAAAACGAAAAACAATATAAACTTTGGCCGTGTGGTGTCGATCGGCTATGGCATCAACCTATTTCTTCTCTAGGGATAATAAAGCTTTTAGCCTTTTAACCACGAGCCCTGAGGAACTGCACCGCCACAGGACTCGCCAATCCATTTGGCCAGCGTGCCGTTTTAAGGCCATACGTCTCTCATTCACAAAAACGAAAAAAAAACGCTAGTTGCGGTTACGGTTTTATAGAAGAGGTGGCAGACGGACGGGCAATCTATCGGATAGTAAGTAGTCAAGGACACCGGGGGAATGCAGGTGCGCTGCGGGTATTCTTGATGATGTCGTACCTCAGTGGAAAAAACCTCAACTGGCAGATCATTCCACTCATCGTCAAGGAATTGCAGATGATCCACTCTTCCGTGATGAGGTGCGATTATAAAAACCTGAAGTTGGCATTAGAATAAATATGTCTTCAGAATGTCCCTGAAAAAAATCAACTTAAAGCGTTATTTTGCTGTTAAAAAACTGTATTATGTACTTAGTGGAATATTAGTTCTGAAATATACATGATTAATGGAATATCAATGATAAGAAAATAATAAATGTCAATGTATAAATTACACTTTTATTAATGGAATGGTAAACGGATCGCAGTTATAACAATGAATTGTTGCAAATTGTAATTACACTAGATGCGGTTTGATAACGCACCACTGTCAGATTGACGTGCGATTACCTGACAGTTAATGTTGTTATTTTAACGTTAAACAAATTGAATAATTATTTGAAACTAGCCATTTGTCGCTAAGCTTACTCGTATCGTTCTTAAAGTTTGACCTTTTATAGTTTTTGGGCTAGCAAGAAATACGTTTTACAAAACACAAAATGTGAATTACACTTGATTTCGCCGGACGACGTTCATGATAGGGATGGAAAATTATTGAAATACATATAACGTAGCCTTGAATGGACGAAAACTGTATTAAAGATCAAGTCACACATAGCCTTACCACACTCATTTAATAGCTATAGCTTACAAGCTCTAAAAAGGCTTTATGTCACACACAACAAGATGTCAAAGTCACGATTACAAGTCGAAAAACTAAAAAACGCCTGTTAAACACAATCGACACGTACAGAAACAATCCAATCGAGCAAAGATTCAAATTTCGAACACAACATCCAAGATGGCGACCTTCGCAAGCCGTATATCAATCGTGATTTACGCGCCACGGTCGAGGTCGACGACCGCCCGAATTTCGTTCAGAAATGCACTCGCTGTGTAATTTATTTGTGACCATCTATTATTTTGTAGACTCACGAGGTCCTAAACGCAGCTGACATTAATATATCATTTTACGCGGCGGCCTTACGTCTGTCTGTCCTTTTTACTCTAGTTAGGTGTATGTAAGTGGGAAAGAAACGACACTATAGGGGCTGAGTAGTTTGCGTTTTCACTTTTTATAGTAGCAATATATTTGATCAGCTGATCGTCATGACGTTTAGTGCTCGTGTGGCAGTGGGTAATGTTTTTCGTAATTTATATATACTTGTTGTGTTTTTATTCGTATTGGGCTAGGTCGGGGATTATTTATAATGTTTTAATATTTATCTTATGTTAATATTTGCTACCGTGCGGCTAGTATTGGACCATAAATTTGTGCAATCGATATTTGTATTTTCTCCTTTCACTATAACAGAGTCACTATTGAAATAACGCGTTACTGGAATAAAGCGTTTAAGCTTTTACTAGACAACTTTAAAGTTATTAAATATATGTATAACATTATGTTTTTGTTAAGAGAGCAGTGCTTAGGTTAGAAGCTTGTCGTCAATAAATAATTAAAGCACAGAACATACGTAGCTCATAGAGTCAACATGCTGAAGTGGCAATGGACAGGTCATATTTGCCGCAAGACCGACAGCCGATGGGATAGATGAGTCCACAAATGCAGGCCACGTGCCGGGAAACGCAGTGTGCTAGTTGTGTGACGGCCCCGACCAGATGAACGATGACTTGAAGAAGTTCGCTGGTGGTGACTGGATAAGTAGAGCCGAAGGTCGTGTGTAGTTGGGAGAGGCCTATATCTGGCAGTGAAAAGTCATAGGCTGATAGTATGGCGCGGTAAGGTTGGAGATTATCTCATTTAACATAATGTACATAAAAAGAAAGAACATTTATTCAGTAATCACAACGTATCACTGACAATACTGAGTTCAGTGGTTTTTTGCTGTAATTTTATCATTGTATCACCATTGCACTGAATGGACGTGCAACTTCAACTTCTGTGTGCTTGGAATGACTTAAAGCGCAGAAACCCGGACTTTAAGGACTATTTTAAAATTATTAGTTTAAATGAGCGGAAACCCAGACGTGAAGAACTTTTTTAAAACTATTAGATTAAAATGCTTATTTAATATTATTACTGTCCTTACATAGTATAGTTAGATATAGAGGTGGGTAATACATGTGTACAGTGTTTGTGTGATGGAGGGCGCACGTGGTCCTGTAAATATTTTTGGAGGCAATCGATTTCCGAAATCCATTCTGTACCCTCGCGCCGCGTTGCTGCGCCGGTGTACGTTGAAAAAATGTGGACATGACTTGTTCATAATAATTATTCGTACATATTATGTAGTTTTCGCTTTTTATCGGTATATACACCAAATATTGTTTCCCACAAATATTCTTGTTATTGGGAGTCGATCTCAAAATCCACCATGTCCCTGTCTAGCAGTGGATAACTGGATAAAAGGCAGTTATCCACTGCTAGACAGGGACATTTTCATGCACATTGTGTCGTGCACGAGGGATGTATGGCCTTAAAACGCCACGCTGGCCAAGCGGGTTGGCGACTCCACTCGTTTAGAGTTCCTCGAGTCTTTTGGTAGCCGGCTTTCTTATCCCTAAAAATGAACACTTCTAAAAATGAAATTTTTGGTACCGCTTTTGAAAACAAATTTTTATAAATTATATACTGATGATAAAAGAGTAAAAAATATGGCTTTGCAGCATCTTTTTTGTAACTGCTACATTTATATGAGAAACAATAAAAAATATTATAATATCTTCTTGAATTATCGTGACAGGTGATAATTAAACTAAAATAAATTGCAAAATTATAAATCTATTACTCAAGTCTACCCAAATAATGAAATCTTAATAAATTTAAATTTAATTTGGCATCAAAAAACTGCAACCTAATTTATCATTTAACCAAAAAACGTAATTGAAATTTTATTTTTATGTAATTAATTTATATTAGTAGCATCGCAATTAAATACATAATTTTATGGCGTACAGTAATGCTAAATTTGAGTTTGATAAATAAATTAATTGCTAATTGCCATAAAATGTTTTTATAGTGTAAAATAATAAGTAATAACGTTTCTGTAGTTCAATAATAGCTATTTATTTAGCTTATCAACATTGTCACTTTAACTAATTTAATCAACAATACTCGTTATATTGTATTTCGTTATTGTTCTAACCGAATATGTCTGGAAAAAATACGATAAGCACTAAGAAATAAACCTATGTGCTAGGTGGCAGAACAGAATTCTGTGTGTTATGTCATTCATATTTAACGATGCTCCTTAGATTTTCCTTTTTTATTTAAACAAAGGAACAAATTCTGTCCACTTTTATACCCGGGGTCAAAGCAGAATCCGTGCTTTCAGAATTCGGTAATTAATCGGTTACCGATATACAGCACATTGCTATGATTATAATGCGAATTATATGAATATATATACCTACTTAGTCGGGCCATAAATACCGTTACAATAAAGACAAAAAAAGAAATTACATTTGAATTTAGAATCTGTCATTCTTACGTGAAAAATAAATGTTCTTTTCTCATTTTGACGCCAATCTTTACTAAATATTGTACTAATATTAAAATAGAGTGGGGTGATAACGAAATTCGCATTACTGTAATTGCATTACACAAAATAGGAAAGGAGCCAATACAATTTCCGCTTGGTATTAGCCAAATGTTTGTGTACTGGGCTATTGGTAGGTACATTGAAACGTCCTCTGTTTGCGACAGAAAAAGGTGTGACCGTCCAGGCACTATTTGTACTAAACAGACGATTAAAGATGTGAAGGAGAGAATCCTAAGAAATTCCGTCCGGAAGCAAAAGGTTTTATCCAGAGAGATGAATATAGAACACAAAATCATGTCACGTATTTTAAAAAATGATTTAAGACTTACTGCTTCCAAAAGACGCACTGGTCATTTCTTAACAGATAATTTAAAAAAAAATAGTGATAAATCAAAACAACTTCTTTACCGGTAAGTAAAGATAACTCACAGACAAATATTATTTACGGGCGAGAAGTGTTCACCATTGAGGAACATTTTAACAATCAGAATGATCGAGTTTATGCTCATAACTCTAGAGAAGCTGCTCAATTGAACAGCAATTGACCAATTGGTTTGGTACCCACCAAAGTAGTTTGGTTAGTTATCATGGAGTGACTGAACCATATTTTTGTGAAAAAGATATTAAAACTTTGGCTCAAGTGTATCAAGATACGATTTTTGAGAAGGTCGTAAAGCCTTTTAACAATACTCTGTTCCATAACCAAGAATGGTTAATTCACCAAGACTCAGCATCAGGTTATAAGGCTCGCTCAACACAGGCGTGGCTAGAAAGGAATATTCCCGATTTCATGAGAGCTGAATGAATACTGGCCGTCATCTAGTCCTGATCTTAATCCGCTCGATTATTTAGAGATCATGGCATGCTCTAAACGCCATGATAATATTGAATCCCTAAAACATTCTATAAAGGTGACAGTTTTCAATTTTCCCATGTAAAGGATGCATGTTTCAATCGAAAACTGGCCACAATGTTTGAAAATTGTATAAAATAAAATGATGACCATTTCGAATAAACGTTATATTTTCTATTTATTTCTAAAATAACACAAATTCTTCTAATAAAATGATAATGTAAAAATAAAAATATCAATGTTTTCTTTGTAACAATATTTATGGCTAGACCAGATATAGTCTTAGCATCCTTAATGCATGCTTGGAAAATCAGGATTTTGGAAAAAAAAACGCTCATATTCGAGAAACTTACAAACCTTCATATATATTCTTATAATATACAGGCCCCGATTTACCGTGTATAACAAATAACAGTTTGAATGCAATAATAACTTATTTTTTATATATTTATTTAACAGACTTTATTGCACATTATAGTACATAAGGCGAGCTTAATGCTTTAAAGAATTCTCTACCAGCTAACCTTATGTACAAATTAGACTATACATATACTTTTACAGCTAGTAGAGATAAAACGATTTTAATCAACAAATCAGACAGCATTTCGCCCGGGGGCACGGTTGTTGGCACAGGAGCGTCGCGCTCCGTCTTATCCACATTAACCTGCAAGCATTAGCGCGTATCGTACGGTCTGGCATCATTAATCTACGTGACAGTTCAAAATTTAGTTACAGAGGGTCTCCCCGCCCGCGCGCCCCGCTCCGCACCCTTCCCGCGCCCGCCACTCAAATGTAGCAAGTTTTTGAGGGATACCTAGATAGGGTTTCAGTTTGAAACTATGAATATTTAGTTTCGTTGAGGTTCAGCTTTGAAATATGCCTGTGTGTGCCTTAATTTTTAACTAATATTACAACTATAGAGTTTATTATGAAAAGGTCATAAGAGCCCATGTAAAATGAAAGAAACGTTCTATGTTTATCCAAACATCCATACCATCGGCCTATGTTTCTCCACTATTAGACTCTCCATTGGTGGATAGGAAAGAAAGAAAGCGATAGGATTTACCAACGACTAAATAAGTTCGTATTACAAATATTTTGAAGCTGCCGTCTTAGTTTAGAAGTTATAATTTTTTCGAGTCTTAACGCCTTCCAGGGATAGATATCTATCTACCTATCCTTGGTAATCCATTTCGGTCTCAAATGAATATCCTCTTGGTTACTTCAAAAACAATATTTACGCATTTACATCAAAATATTTATATGTATGGTACTTATTATGTACAAGAATCGCATCGATTTCATATACCAGGGCAACAGGACAGACTACCAGTTTCAATATGTTCAATACAACCTCGGGGTGTCCTGAAGACGCCCCGCCGCGCCTGCCAGCGCCAGATGCTCGCGACTCGCTACGTTCTATAGTTACTGCGCTAATTACTTCCATATCAATCGCGTATCTATGCCAGCCTGGTAATTCTGTATAGCGTCTTTATGATTATGTATGTTAGTGTGTCTGGTTGTATTTCCAGTACTTACTTATTTATTTATTTAGGTATGAAACATATAGTTTAACAGATTAGGTTAACACAATTGTTAATTGGTACATTTATATAAGTTATGTTTGAATCTTTTTATTTACAGGGATCTGCATACAACCTGAGCATCTCTAGTATCAAAATTCAATAATAAAATAAGCTTCAATTTTAATGAAAGATCAATGAACTAGAAAGTTGAACCTAACCTCTCTGAATAATAAAAATGATGGCTCGCAAGACCCCGTGTCATACCGGCTTGATTTTTTTTTATCAAAGTCGGCATGAATAAACACATTTTTCTATGCGTTCCGCATTTATTCGGGCATGCTTGCTCAACATTAAAAAAGGAAGAAAAACCATTTGTTATTATGCAAAATTACACTTAAAGTTTAGAAACATAGAGTTTATATTTAAATGGTGGCCGTTAGGGTTGTGAAATTTATGAAAATTCACGTATGTGTATGTACGTATGTGTCCGACCCTCGTGACTGGCACAATTTTTGTATCGGGAGTGTATTTTTACTTTTTTATTACATTCGGTTGTGCTGTGGTGTTCTTTAACATTGTTTTGGTCATCAGGAATAAAAATTTACAAAGAATTTATATACTAACATTACGAAGACTTGGAAAACCAAGAAAAACCAAGAAATCGCAAATAAAAATATTGACCACATTTTGTGTAGAAAGTATCGACGTATTGTTTTTTTTTTTAATTTTTAGTCTTACACAAGCAGTAAGAGCAAATGCCTAAAATACTACAACATAACGGAAAATCTTTCGTATTTGTATATTCGTTGTTCCTAACAATAAAAAAACGAGAATGACATTCCAAACCGAAAAAGAATGTAAAAGTGTGCCATCCCTAACGCGTTGGGCGCGTCAAATTTCGCAAGCTCATCGTCAATCACATTACAGCTGTAACGTCACTTGTACGCGACTATACCTTAGTATAGTCACAACAAGAAAATTGCAGGTATCACAAAACCCGTCCATTTAAAAACACACTAGGTAATAATAAGTAAATAAGCATTCTGGGGCTGGCAGTCTATTAATGTCTATGAATGTCTAAGTATTGTTGTATGCGATATAGAGATTTAATTGATTCGAATGATATTTCTGTTAACATAATCTTCCATACTCATGATTTAACAGTTATATTCTGTCAATAAAATAACAGTTCAATAAAATATTGAACTTGAACATTGCTATACGCGCCTTTTAAATAAATTTGATTTTTTTCCAATCGATTTTATCCCAAAATTAATGCAAATTAAATTAATTAAAGCAAAAACAATTTATTCTCATATCTATGACAAAACCTTTATTATTATTACCTAACTAACCAATACATTTGACTTGTCGACTTTATCGCCAAATTTATAGTAAATACATATTTAACTCATAATAACAGATATATCTGATTATTTATTCAGGGGTTTGAAATCTTTAAATATATATGACATCATCTTAGATAGTTATACAGATATTGAGTCTACTGAAATCTTTAAAAAAAGGTTTTTTTATATTGCCGTATCTTAAAGATCAATGGTTAGAGCGTGTTCTTATTTAAACAGAATCTTGAAACAACGAAATCTTAACTAAAAATTTTAAAATGTTCCGTACTGTTCTCCTCTGATTTTTCGACCGCCAGACTGAAATTTAGTAGACGCCCTTACACTTATTTTTTTCAACTTATACACAGCTGTTGTTCTATCTACTCGACTGTACTGGTACACTCACCATCAAAAGGACATTACTACGCCCTCACTTTTTATTCATTTCTTAACGTTTCATGTAATGCATCGTGATTGTCATTTTTGACCGCGAACGTATGGACCTATTCCTGCGTGTATAAGAACAACGTCGTATTTTATTGCGATTTTCACCATTGTAGCTTTACGAGTAGCAACTCTCTCAACATCGAGCAATTTACGTAGTGTTCTGTGAGATTGGATGTAGTAAAGGGCCACAAAGCAATAACGAATGAGGGATTACACCACCTCTAAAATAGTGCACTCGTCAACCCTCTTGACCAGAACAGCGTTTAAAGGCCATACACCTCTAGTGTACAAGACAATCTGCACCAGAAAGCCTATGTCCAGCAGGGGACGATAAAAGGGCTAGTTATAGTTCTGTGAGTCTTTGAGAAGTGCTGGTGGTCTTTTGTATAACTGGTAACAATCGAACAGATGGTCAATTTAACGGTGTGATTGTAAAAACCATTTCGACATTTATAGTCTCCGTAAAACGTTTACTTGTAGGCGTAGTCGTGACATCATCGAAGCATTACGACCTCCCACGGGTTCCGGGTTCGACTCCCGCGACAGGAACTCATATTTTTACCACCTATAGGACTACTGATTAGTTCAGTTGCTTGTGCTTCTGCTTGCTTCGCGATAGGTCCCAAATTATATTCCCGGTTGAGGTACTCATTTGTTTTGATAAATGGATTTGTTCGGGTCTGTGTGGTTAGTGTGTCTCTCTGGATCCACGACACGGTCCACTCAGTGTGACATTTGGGTGCTTTAATATACTGGTACACGGACATATCTTAAATTTCTTTGTAAATACGAGTATTGTGAGTAACGTTTATAATCGAACCGGGATTAGAGTCCAATGACTGTGGAAAACGGCACGCTGGCCAGGCGGGTTGTCGAGTTCACTCTTGTACAGGTGGTGTACTTCATCAGGGCCTGTGGTAGCGGCTCTGTTATCTCTTGTCGTTAGCAAAGGATCAACAAACTGAAGAGGCAATGCTAGGTCGTATATGCCGCACAGCAGAAGATCGAATGTGGAGGCGATCTTTGGGAGAAGCCTATATCTAGCATTGGTGAGACACAGGCTGCTAGTATGTTATGGTGTGGTTAAAATGAAAAAAATACCTAAATTTATTCCAAAAAAAGAGATTCGAGAAATGTTAATGTCATCGAACTCGGAATAATGAACAAAATCCATGGTTTGAGGGTTCGAAAGGGCCGACCCTTCCCTTGAAAGGCTCCTTTCCTTTCCCGCCATGAGAAGACAGGAACAAGCATACCTACTCGTAACATAAATATTTCGAAGTAACCGTCGCAACACGCTGATGGTCGATGACTCTCAGCACGATGTCAAGGTCGGATTTTACAGCTGACAGCGGCTGTCAATTAACCTAAAAAATCACCAGTAACCCAATAACAAGAAACTTCTGAAGAATAGAAAAAAAATAATTCAAACTACTCGTAGATCGCGAAAGCATTACGCCAATCACAGATTGCTACGTCACAAGACGCCAATGATCGATGACTGTCAGCACGGTGTCAAGGTCGGATTTGACAGCTGACAGCGGCTGTCAGATGCCTGAAAAACGCGGCACTGCGTAATGGATAGCCGGGCGGCCTATGACGGCTGAATTTGTTTGGGGTTGTTGAACTTAGCTGGGTTTTCGTTTTAAATATACCTGTGCTGTTCAATACTGAGAAGAGATTACGAAAGGTATTTGCAATCGAAATGTTGCAAGAAATGTTTTCTTTATTAATTGTTCCGATTGTTAACGTTTAAAGGTGTGAACACACGAATTGCATTCACAATAATTGTCGACGACGACCTTCTTGGATTTTTACATTTAAATTTTATCTATTTTAGCAATTTCGAATGTTTTATGATTTTAGAGGCCTTTCAGTGAAATTGAAACTAATTTTTGAAGTCAATCTTATTGGAGATGAAACTATGGTTCTTCACTATAATCCCCTTTCCAAGTCGATGGGAGTCGATAGAGTGGCGTCGTTCTGGTGAAGCACCGCCTAGAAAAGCAAAGGTGACTCAGTCCACCAAAAAGATAATGGCTTCGATATTCTGGGATTGTCAAGGAATATCGCTTATCGACATGTAAGAACTAGGAGCTATTATGCTAACCTTATAGAGGAATTACGAGAAGCAACAAGCAGAAACGTCGTGGAAAACTTAAGCAAAGGTGTGCGGCTTCTCCATGACAATGCATCTGTCCACGCTGCCGCAGTTGCGAAAGCTGCTGTTTCATAGTGTGGCTTCACGGAAATTCGCTACCCACGCTATTGTCCTGACTGGGCTCTCGGTGATCAAAACTCAAGGCGGACTTAAAGGGTAGAAGATTTTCCACCGATTATGAAGTGACCGCTGCGGTTTTCACCCATTTTGAACACAAAACTTGTGACTACTTTTATACTGGGATAGAAATGTTAATTAAACGATACGAAAAGTGTATTCAAATAGACGGAGACTATATTGACAAATAAAAATAGTTTCATGAACTTAAGTGTCCTTTTTCTTTATGAATTATTCTTCTTATTCTTTTCCTACCGACATATTTTATGAACTAATGGACAACTATTTATAAGTATAGAGATCAAAACTAAAAAATATTAAAAAAAAAAAGAAACAAATTAGATATGTGTTCGTGATTTATTTGCGGTAGGGATGTGAAGGTATTGCTGTCTCTGTCATGCGTAGTTATAATGGCACTATGAAGATTGACGTCATTATTCTGTATTGTGTACCATTTCTTAACTTGTAACTTTACCTTTATCTCAGTCATTTGTAGAGATATTTTCACAGATTGTTTTTTGGTATCTTAAATCATTTAATTAGATAATATTATACGTACTTAAACAGAAATTCACTGGTACGGCACGGAATACGAACTCACAAACTGAGGAAAGGTAATCATAGATCACTGCTCTGCTAAATGCCTTTTCTTTATCAATTTGTGATTGATTTGAAACCAACTGCAATTTCCAACTGCAATCATCTATGCTACAATTTACTTTCCGCAAATTCAGTTCCGAAAAAAAAAACAATAATAATCCGTAGAGAAATTGCATTTTTGATATCGCAACTGCTTAATTGCCCCCGCCCAAGGTAGGGCGGGCCGCCCGCCCATGATCCTATTGCAACAGCAGTAAAAGCCATTGTCGGTCAAACAGAAATGTCTTTTACTGTCTTATTGAAGCTTGTAAACATTGAACAGACGCAAGAATGTCATAAGTATATGGGAACTTCTCAAAGGAAATTGTGTCTTGTTATTTAGGGGGTAAAGTAGGCGGTTACGGGTTGCCGTTAGGGGTCGTTGGCTGAGGGGGAGGGTTCTGACGTATAACTCATTCGTAGGTACGGCAGATCAATAACGTACACCTAATAGGAGTGCTTTTAGAAACGTATTTGTTTTTGGGTAAGTTTACGTGTTTTGGTGCTCACTTAGTATGGCAGCGAGGCTCTGTGTGGTAATGTCTTTCGCTAGGTCACCGAGATGAATTTAAAGCAACGCCTAATTTCATAAATTACTGGTGGCCCGTCCTGGCTTTGCTCAGATAGCATAATGGATTTGAGCCACGATCTTTTTTTTTAGAAAAAATGCTTTTACTTTTTTTCAAATAAAGAAAATGCAATACCGAAGTAAAAAAAAAATATTTCGCTATTGCCTAGAGAAGCCGAAGATAGCTTATGTCCATCATGAGCTATTATAGTTTAGCTTAGGTCATAGTTAATTTAGTATCCTAAAAAATTAAGAATTTTGAAAATCGATTTGATAGTTTTTAAGTTAAATAATAAAATAGTAACACAGCCGTAAAAAATTAAAATGAAATATTAAAAAAAAAAATCGTTGCAGTGTACTCTACGTACGTTAGAGAACCCAAAACAGACACTAATACATTTTTTTGTCTGTCTGTCTGAACGCGCGTGACGCACTACCGGACGTATTTAAATGAAACATGGCATAATTTTATAGCTTAAGTGTCGGGTTAAGATTTAGGGTATCCAGATCGAGAGTTCCCATGGGAATCGCAAGTTCATGCTAACGGAGTCACGGGCACCGCTAGTATATAATATTAGTAAAACTGAACTCGTATCTACGAGTATAATCTTAATATATCTTAATACTAATCCTAGTATTTGATTGATCCGAATGATTGATGAAAATCATGTCGTACCACAAAACACGATGTTATACTTATTTCCAATATTTCTGGATCGATTTTGATAAAAAAAAACACTGCATACGCTTTCAGAATAAATGCCGTGTACAACAGTAAAAGCCGTAACAAAACCAGACTTATAGTTCCTGAGCTAATCGCGAACAAGCATACAGAAAGATAATGTTCTTTCATTCTTATGTAGAGATACGGAGAGTGGTACATAAGAGATGTGTGTACCTGTCGTTATGGACATATGGATAGATGCATATATAGATGCGCGTATATGTATGTGTATGGAGGGTCGCCAGGGATCAAACGTAGTTAGAACGCCAGCTATCGGAGCGCTATTAAGGAAATTGCTTTATACCAGACCCGGGAATATGGGCCTTGTGTGAATTTCTTTTGGGGTACCTACCTTAGGCGATTTTATTCTAATCTGAAAGTTTCTTTACAATTGTTAAATTAATCGTATTTCCGTGCATCTATATCACGTGGGTATATATCATAACTCCATCTCCTCCCATGGTTGGTGTTAAAGGCGACTATGAGATAACGAAACAGCTACCACGAGGTCTGAGGAACTGCACCACCTCTAGAAGAGTGGACTCGGCAAGCCGCTAAGCGAGCGTGCTGTTTTCAGGTACTCCTTACATCCCTCATGCACAAGTCAATGTGCATACTGTCCCATGTTCAACAGTGGATACTGAAAGCGCTGGTTGCAATCATAATTCCGAAGATTGAATTCATTGATTCCGTTGCAAGTTAATTCACATGTTACAGAGGGATGGATAACGCAAGCTGTTCGTCGTAGTGTGTCCGAAATTGGCGCTAAGCTTCTACTTCTCGCACTGTTCGTGTGTCTATTTCCAGCCGTGTCACAAGCAAAATCCAAAAATGCCTAATTGCACTATAATCAAATGTAAAACTTCGTCAAATATTTCTACAGTTCTGACGGTTTTTTAGAATATGTTTCGTTTCATCGGTGAGTTTTCCTAACACTAAAATTTATTGACGCAACGCGCTTGGTTCCCATACATTTTCACGAATTTGCGTTGTCTGTGATGTCCAAGGTTTTAATAAATAATATAATCGGAGAATTTATATTAATACGAGTAGGTTTTTTTTTATAGACTAGTGGGCGGACGAGCAAGCGGTCCCACGTGATGGTGGTAAGTGTTACCGCCGCCCATGGACACCTGCAACACCAGGGGGTATGCGGGTGCGCCACTGACCTTGCAAAATCCTATTCACAGCTCTCTTGAAGAACCCCATATAGTAACTCAATGGAAAGACTTCTTGAGGCAGTTCGTTCCACAGCCTACGGTTCGCGGTATAAAATAATTTTTGGACCGAACAGTGCGCGACACCTCCGTATCGAGGAAATGCGGAAAACGGGTAATTTATTAATTTTGAAAAAATACAACTCTATCAATTAGCCCAGTTGGTCTGCTGTGCGAATGGTTCCGGGTACGATTCCCCTTCCAACAAACATTTGTTTAAAATTAATCGAGTACCTATTTTGTTTTTTATGAATATTTGTATGTTACTGTCTATCTCTTGAATCTATGAGGAATTGTAGCGTGTGTCATTGAGTTTCCCGTTATTTATTAATTATTAGATATTAAACTTAAACTTAGTCTACAATAATAATCAGGCTAACCGTTAATAATCAGGTTCCCTGTCTGGCAAATAACAAATTCAAATTCTGCCAAAAATATCTCTGTTGAATTTATAAATCTTAGATTAACCGCAAGATAAATTCTAAAGTTACGCGAGGTTAATCAGAAACCGGTTTGGAAAAATAAAAAAACATATTTAGGTAGGTAGGTATACCTTCCGAGTCGGCACCAGGCCCGCATAAAACACGAGGCGTCTCTACGGAGCAGAAAAACTCGGAGTGATTTATCGTGAGAAGAAGGACATCTTCTCTGCCTTTTGTTATTTCGGGTGCATATACCTCTGGCAGGTGCTGCTCGCCTGGTGCCCGCGACCTGGCAACGATTATTTATTTCCTTTCTTTTTGTTTTTTTTTTCCTTTGATCCATTTTGTTTTTTTTTTATTACCACCATTATCCATTTATTTAATAGCGGCCTTACTTACACATAATTCTTCGTATATAAAAATATGAGTGAGTGTATTTAATAGGTATAAAAATTGCTAATATTGAACCCTTATTATTTTATACAATTAAATTGCTTGGCAATGCATTGAACATGCATTGAAAAATCTGTTATTTTTTAATATCAATGATTACTGAAATTTAGTAATTGTAAATATCAAATTGATGATAACGGTACTTATGGACATTGTCCTTTTTATATTAACTGTAAGACTTTTAATATTAACTATAAAAGCGACGCAATTAATATAAATATTTCATTGCATATTATTTCACTAAAGTCCTGAGACTATATAAACGCCAAAACTACATAACGGATTATGACGCAGGTATCAATGTTATGTGGGGCTGTTATTGCAGATGGTTTTAAGGTAATTTCATCAAAATCAGTCCAGTTATTTGAAACTGCAGGCAATTAAAACAATTTTTGGTTCTAAACGAGTAACGAATTACGCAAAAGTACGAATTACTAGTGAAAAAAATAAAATCAAAGCTGTATTACTAACTTACTCAGTCTATTTTACTTATGTATTGTTAGTCTTCAAAATTCTTGTTTTTTCTTTCAACGCTCTCATGTGTTAAATAAAAGAAGAAAATAAAAATGAGGAACAAAAGACGCAACAATGAAACAAAACTATCAAAAAGCAAACGACCTGTTCCTCGAAAAAGAACCCAATTTTAGTCAGTAACAACTACAATGGAACGGGGTATCTCTAAAACAATAATTAATACCAATTATTGCGTACAAATAATTGCTGGTTTCCACAAAACTATGCCCCGTTTCGAATATCTAATTTTTGATTCACACAATAACTGTTATTAACACAGAAAATCCGCTGTTTTTAACAATGATAGAATCAAAACAGCTTTCGTTTTAATTGTTTTAATACTAAAAAGAGTTATGTATCTGTAATTGCTATGTTTGGTTGTTTTTCTTTACGTTTTTACAGTAATTTGCGTTGTAAAACGGTTGAAGTGGATGATGATAGTATTTTTTCCTTCGCGCGTTTCTTTTTATGATTGCTTACTTTTGTACACTTGGAAAGTCAGTAACTTAACTTTTCACTTTATATTTTTGCTCTTTGTAAACTTATCTAAAACGAAGTTATTAATCGTAATGAAATACATTATCGTAATGTAATCAACTTAGACTTCTAGAGCATTGCAATTGTCTAGCTAATCTTCACCGGGTATAAAATTGGATCTACATTACCGCTTTTAATTAAAGTTATTTTAAAAAGCAGTAACAGCTACTATCCAATAGTACAATAGAATTATCGAAACTAAAGACTATGATTATGTTACTGTGCTCAGTTGACTTGCAAATCAAACCTTTGCTGTGGTTAACATTTGACGTAAATGTTTACTACACACCAAACCTAAGTTCACAGGACCAGAGGAAACGATTTCTCATCTTGTGTTACTTTGTCAGTATTAGAGCTATTGTTTAAACGGTCAAGGTCATTTGATTAAAATAATAACTCGAACACCCCACCTCGTCCTGAAAAGTATTTGTAATTCTTTGTCTCTTATGTTAGTTTTACCAGATCATCGATTTCTTTAGTACACATTGTGTAGTGTGTCACACACGGCCGAATCGCATATTTAGACAATTTCCTTAACAACCCCCTGCAAGGGTCTCGCCCTCATATAAATATTATAGCATTGCCACCTCGCCCTACGAAAATTCGCCAGGTTATTACAATTTTTCGCGTTATGAATATCGTCGTCGTAGAGCCTTAATATCCCCCATACCGGGGGAGTCACACCTCAGCAATTTTACTTTAATTCTTATTTAGAGTGCCCCCTTATTTCGGTTACAAGATTTTTTAGTATTTGTTTATGGCTTCGAACTTGTTTCGCGGCGGTAATGGGGTAATTTTCGCTTTTTCAACGACGTAATTTTGTTTGGAGCCATTCTCGCCATTGGCGAAAATAAACTGACATAACAAGCTGTTTTAGTACTGGCTTACACAATTGGTACTTAAAAATGGCAAAGCAGAGGTCAAGGACTTTATTTTTCAGAAATCGAATGTTCATTCCGACGCGCCGCGCCACGTCATTGGTCCGCTATCAATCATACATGCACCATTGCGTTCCGCGCGCTTTTGTTCGAATTACGAATTTGGAAAAAGGTAGATATGGCGGGAGAAAATTATGGCGGTTGTGTTCTTTTCGAAATCCGAACTCGGTTTATTCCTCCCCGCTGTGCTGCACTCCGAGCACATTGCACCATGGCATAATTATTCTTCAATTAAAGTATTAAAATAAGCATCGGGTTTACCCACGGACCACGGTTGATGTGCATTTTTTATTTTTACATACGAGTACAATGAATGCACGCAGCACGCAGTAGTGACACTTGGACTAGTGATTACAGTAACGAGGTATGCAAGTATACAAGTGTAGTACCTGCTTATGAATAGGTACGTTTAGATCAGGGCCGTCTTAAGTCTATTCTGCGCCGGGGTGCGGGAGTGTATCCTAAGACAGTCAAACATCCTATTGTGTATCCTATGACAGTCAAATATCCTATTGTGTATCCTATGACAGTCAAATATCCTATTGTGTATCCTATGACAGTCAAATATCCTATTGTGTAATTGTTTACTATAGCGTTATATTTTTTCATTACCTTTAAAAGGTGAGCGCCCGGGGTGCACCGCACCCCTTGCACCCCCTGGTAAAGACGGCCCTGGTTTAGACTCATGATGAGCCACATAAAACGACATTACTTGTATTACCTACAGCATTCATTCGCAACTTTCGCCTTTGACATATGACGGTACCTATAGCAAACAAAATTTTTGCATTTAGACAATGTTATTTATATTTATAGCAATATTTACATCATATACCTACTATGGAGTACTATCATATGTTTAGAAATTAAAGGTCATCATCATTAAACGTCTAAAAAATTATTGGAGTGTAGATTTTCGTATAAATTTTCCTTTTATGTTTAGACTTCAAAAACGCAAGTTAGCAACACACGTTGTATAATTTCGCTGTTACGTTTTCGAAACGATTATTATTGTCATTGTACGTATTCATGAAAATTTTATTCTATTTAATAATTTGGTTATTATTATTATTATTTCAATTTAAATAGATGTAAATTATAGTGATTTTTTTAGGGAAAAATGCGGCAGACGAGCACACAGTTGTATGTATTTACATGAGTGTATAATTATGTATATCAATATATCTATCTATGTATTTATATGTATATGTATTGCCCTTTCGGATACCCTTTCGACACACATGGGACCGCGCAGTTTTTATCGTCTTGTTTTTAATTTCATGTTTTTGTTTGTATAACTATGTTTAATTAATTTTTAATTCATTTTTTTTTTGTATAACTATGTTTAATTAATTTTTAGAATAAGACACTGTCACGTTATTACGATCACTTGTGTGTATGAAATAAAAATTCTATCGATCTATCTATCTATTTATTTCTTATTGATTCCTATTCGTATTACAGTTTAACCAAACTGACTGCTAGAGAATGCCACTGGGTATTAAGTCCGCCTGCCTTATGTATAAAGTTTCTTTGTGCGTTAAAGTTTAAATAAATCAAATGATTAAATAAATGTATATTAAAGTCAAATTATTTTTAGATAGACTGCACAATATGTCTTCCCTGTGCACAATGACGCACGCCTCCAATAAACAAAATGTTGAAGTGCGACACCGTTAAAAAAGTACGAGAATTGCTAATGGTGTATGATATCGCCTCCCCTCATTTTGGGGTAAGAAAAGAATAGGGTGGCAACACCTTCGCGCTCCCAGGAGGTGTTTTTTTTGAGTCGAATATTTTTTCTTGTTTTTTTTTCGCGTAATGACGTCGAGGTCCTGGGAGAGTTGGACGTATCCATTAGATAGGCGGGAAGTGCTTAATGTAACATTTTTTTTTTGAAATCGCTCGAAAACGCTGTCGCATGTGTCGCCCCAAGGACATTAGTAGGTACGAATTGTAATGGGTTTGCTCGACTATTGCTAAGGAGGGTCACGATTGAGTCTGTGATAGTTCAAACAAGTAAATGTAGTTTCAACTTGTTTCAGCTTAAAAGTGCTTTTAAACACAATGCTTAAAGCCTGTGCGAAATTTTAGACACAGCATTAAAGAGGTTAATTAATTAAATTAATTATTAATTACTAAAATTAGGTACCTAAGTATATAAGTATTGTAGGAGTTTTCTTACCAAGTCCTGTTTTACGGTAAAGAAATATAGAAAGGGTAGGATTTTAATGAAACCTGTACAATTAATGCAGGATTTAACTATGAATGATACAGAGCACAAAACAACAATTCTTGGAATTTTGTCTGTTTGTCTCTGATGGCGCGCACAAAGCTCACGTGTCGGATTTATATTTACTGCTATATTTATATTTATTGCTTTTAATAAAGTCCTACAGTTAATACGGAAGGCTAGCAGTTGATATAAGAAATATTTTCTTTTGTTTTAGGCAAATGGTGCCCGTCACGGCGAGAATGGTCGTCACCACCCGACGTGGCGCGGCGGGTATACTCCTCCGTGTTCCTAGGCAGCCCGGGTGAGTACCCAGGTAAATATCAAACTTCATCCGCGTACGGGCGGGGGTTTAAATAGGAAACGAGGTGAAGGCGTAAGGATGAACCTTTGGCACCATCATACCATCGGCCAGCGGCAGTACTTCCATAGAAATCCAAAAGCGTGGCTTGCTTAACAAATTTCTTGGTTTGAAATATGTAGCCGGGCTTTTTGGTGTTACAGAAGTAACTACCTACCTACTGCCATAGTCATCAAGCCTGTGCCTGTTGAATATAAGTGTCTTCCAAGACTGGATAGTAGCTGTACAAGAAGAAGGTATGATGGTGAGCCTTCGTGAGTTGTGTTGAGATCTGCAGCCATGTCAGGGATGGAGAGGACATACCTACACGAACGGGGAAGATTTATATAGAATGATGATATTGATATATTCACTAAATTAGTGTTCCGGGAATATTAATGATTGCACTTTTTATAATAATCGCTTTTTCATTTGTATAATGTAATCTGGGAGATATTTCTTTTTTGGTTAAATCTCATATCCTCACCCTGGCTACAGATCTCTACTCCATTGTGAGTAGTTACTTCACGAATTTTAAACTATCACCGCCCGTACTACTTACTACTTACTATGTATTCATTAGTTAGTAAGATTGTGCATGGACACATGTGCGAGCTACGGGGTACTTTTACATTAATGGATACGACACCGGCACGATACCGTCACTATACCAGCACGACACGAATAGTGAATAATAAAATTTCTTTCAAATATAATGCGTAAAAATCAATTACAAATGCATTATGCATTACAAATCAATGAAACATCTCAACATTTAGATTTAAATTTGTAGTCTCGATGGATCTAATTATGGATACATACATGGATACAAGGTCGCCGCCCGCGCCGGGTCGCTCACTGGGCTCTCCACAAGCCGAATCCACTCACCCGGTGGGCTTGATCGCGCGGGCGACGTGAAGAATCAGGACTGACCAACGTCAACCCAACTGGGAAGTCAGTCCAGTGACCTGCCCGCAGGCAGCGAAACGATTTCCGAAATGATAGGCGCACAGCCCAGGAGCGGAACTCCACCCCTCGTGAGGTGGGTGTGAGATGACCACAAACGGTTATAGATTCATAGATAATTATCACCTCACTATTTAATTTGAGGCCGTATCAGTTAAATTTTAACCAAATTGGATTGTAACGATGTGTAGGTAATAGTATCGGATCGGATCCGTATCGGTAAAGACAGACGTATCGTATGTTGAAAGACAGAGGTAACCTGTTTACCGCAACGTCACCATAAGAAATGGCGGCCCATCCATCACGAGCGTTTGTGACGTGTTCACATTGAAAATCTTAACACAAGGTCACGGGTATAGGTAGGTATAGCAAACGCTTGAATTTCGACTTTAATGTCCTAGTTATTTCATTTTTTAGGCTCTGGCTGTAGGCCTAGACATTGCGAAAGCTTTGACTTTGCGAGCTGGCTGTTTTGCGAAAGCTTTGCGAAAGCTTTGCGAAAGCTTTTTTGCTTTGCCTTTGCGAAAGCATTTGACCCGGTATGGCACAAATCGCTGCTTTCCAAGTTACCATCTTCGGGATACCCGAAGGATTATGCGAATAGGTTGCCAGTTTCCTGACTGGACGGAGTATCAGAGTCGTTATCGATGGTAGCTGCTCCGACACCATGTCCATTAACGCTGGCGTCCCGCAACGCTCCGTGCTGTCCTTAAGTCTGTTCCTTCTGCATATCAACGACCTGTTGCAAATTGGTGACATACGTTGCTATGCAGACGACAGCACTGGTGACGCCTTGTACAGGGGCCGCGCCAACATCCCTCGGGTCGAAGTGGAAGAGAGTCGCGCCAGGTTTGTGTCTGAAATCGAAGACTCTTTAGATCTAGTCTCGATTTGGGGTTCTCTAAACCTAGTGGATTTCAACCCCAGTAAGACGCAAGTCTGTGCTTTCATCGCTAAAAAATTAGCTCAACCTCGCTTTCAGAGCATACCTCTTAAGATCTCGAAGAGTATCGGGATTCTAGGTGTCGACATCTCCAGCAAAGTCGAATCATCATTGCATGATGCAAAGCAAAGCAAAGTCGGGTCATCTGGAAAATAAGACCAAAATGGCCTCCAAAAAGCTCGATGTTCTGAACAGAGGGAAGCGGTACTTACCCCTGGGCAACTCCTAATGCTTTACAAAGCTCAGGTGAGGCCCCATATGGAGTATTGCTCTCATCTCTGGGCCGGCGCATCGAAATATCAATTGGACCCATTTGACTCCATCTAACGACGTGCTGTTCGTATTGTCGACGATCCCACTCTCACGCGGTTTAGAACCCCTCTGCGTTCGGAGAGACGTTGCGTCTCTCTGTGTTCTACCGCCTGTACAATGGGGAATGCTCTGAAGAATTATTTAATATAATGCCCATCTCGCGTTTCTACAACCGCACCTCCCGTCACAAAAGTGCGGTCCATCCGCATTTCCTCGATACGGAGGTATCGCGCACTGCTCGGTCCAAAAATTATTTTATACCGCGAACCCGTAGGCTGTGGAACAAACTGCCTCAAGAGGTCTTTCCATTAAACTACGACATGGGGTTCTTCAAGAAAGCTGTGAATAGGATTTTGTAAGGTCGACGGCGCGGCCCCATACCCCCTGGTGTTGCAGGTGTCCTTGGGCGGCGGTAACACTTACCATCACGTGGGACCGCTTGCTCGTCCGCCCACTTTTTTATATATAAAAAAAAAAAAACAATTATTATATCTACCTGTTTTAGAGCTAATTGGTATACCTACATTTAATTTGAACACTAAAATTAGATTCGATTTTTTTATAATCAAAGTTTTGAGTTCTTAATTGAAATGAAAAACCTTGCATCATCAAATAAGTAATTATGTAATTCGATATATTATTAAACCATATTATGGTCATACGAGATACGTATAGAAAATTTCTAAAAAAAAATCGCTCTATTTGCTTGAATTGAAACTTGAATAATTACGCCTTAGTTAAATGTCAACAACTGTAATTTCTTTTAGTAGGTATCTAAGTGGATATGAAAAAAAATTGTATTGCCATGTCGAACTCTCAGAAAACTATAAATAACACCGGAATACTAACAAAGGCATTTCTCCAAACTACATTTACTCAACAAACAAAATTCGTGCGATGACAGCCACATCGATGCCCCCATAATGAGCTGACGAAAAGTAACGACTACACGACATTTCAAACCCTATGCGTCACGGAATACGGAAAAATTATTGGAAAAAATCGATAGTATTGATATTCGATTGTATCGAGAACTCAATGTTAGAGCGCGCGTGCATTGTAAATGACAGCGCATCGATCATCTCGCTTATCGTGTGTACGATCTTTATGTCATCTCGGGTGTTGCAAGGTCGCGGTTCATAAATCGAACACTTTAAATTGGAAAAAAAAATGTTCGATATTTTATAAATGATTATTTTATTGAGTAGAAATAAAAGTTGAAATTTTAAAATGTCTTTATTTCTCTAAATTTTTGCTACTTTCCAATTTTTGTGTGTGCTCTGAGTCTCAAATTGACTACAAATCCGTATGTTAATTCGTCTTATACAGAATTTGAGTTAGAAATTCTGACATATTTTCACAAAAGATTATAAAATAACATACCTACTTGTGTAACAAATTATTTAATTAATAGGTTAATATAATAAGTAATAACATGTTAAATATGACATAAAATAATTTAGTACCTACTTACGGAAGGTAAAATTGAGTACCTAACGGTAAAATGTGTAAACTTATCCACACATTTACATTCAATTTTACTTTATTTAGGAAACATACAGAATCACAATGTTATTAGATATACCTACCTATAGTAGAAAGAATAAACAGGTAATATGACCTAGATGTTCCAATACCCATACAAAATAAATCAAACTTTATCAGTAGATGCAACAGGATACAATATGGATCTTAATAGTTAAAGAGAGAATGTTGTGTGTGTAGTGGTGAAAGTGAGAATGTGTGAAACTGATAATAAATAAATACCTACAAGATTGTAAAATATCAGTTGAGTAATCAGTAATTAAATAATTACAGAGTTTATGTCGATTATTCTAGGCATTGTTTATGATTCGGTGTTTACGAAAATGGGTACCAAATAACGAAGACACGATTTGAAAATGTGAACACCATTAATCACGCGGCTAAAGACACTTGAATTAACGACAGATGAAACAAAACACATCCTAATAACTGCGCTACTAAAATAATAATAATCCATCTTGTTAATCGCCCACCATTACTTACTGCCGATCATAAGCGACCAACTTACACAGAAACCCTTTCTATTGCCAAAACAATCTTAAAACAAATACTCTTCTTCGATTCTCAAATAATTACAACACAATAACACCATCTATCGTAATTCAACGAAACTACTTTCTATACTACGAAGCCCAAATCTAACTTTACGAACTACAAATAAAGTTACAATTACATTGTGCACTTGCACCGTTAGTTTCTCGCGCATGAACAATGTCTATTTCGCTCTCTCGGGTGTGATTGGCGGTCATCTGTCTCCCTCTTGTTTTAATACGTCAGCTACATTGCCCGTTTCCATTACACTGTATCAATTACCATTGCTCGCTTTACGGTCATCCCGATTACACACGCCGACTATCAATACCTTTTCCGATCGTAAACTTCGAATATTCCTCCCAAATCAGTTAGATTATTTGAGAAAAATAAGTCGTCAGATAAAATTTAATAAAGTAGTAAAATCGCAAAGGGAATCGGAAGAAGCGCAGTCAATTTATTCGAAGCTTCGTTACAATTCCGATTTTTATCTAACGTCTCGAATGAATGCCGCCGAAGACGGATAACCGTGGATCGCAACGACCGGTACGCCAACAAAAACTCCGCCAGAAAGAGACGATATAAAGGAAATCGATTACGTCCTCAATAAGAAAGGACTCCATCGTGAGAGAGTGCGCGCGATCTCGTCTTTACGACGTGTGAAGGAGATAAAACAATTCCTTATGTCGCTATTCTTAAGTCGTTTGCGCGTTCGAAATGGCACTTTACTTGCAGATATTAAGGTCGCAGTTTCATTAAAACGATTGCGTATCGCCGATTGTGGCGTATCGTAAAAGAATGTTACAACTTCATTTAGCAGTATTTTGGATTAGATCCTTGTTATGTAAAAAATAAGGTCGTTAGTTGCTTGTGTAGTGGGAGGTGGATGAAGGGTTTGTCTTGGCGCGTCGGTTGCTATGGTAACGGACCGCGTTGGAATGCCCGTATAGGATAGGCGAGCGACGGGAACTCGGGGTTGCCCGCTCGAACTACGTTTTTGCCCAAATTAGTAATAATGCTTACAATAACAACTTAAAGATAGGTGCGGTGCTATAACCGGCTGTTTGTTTTGCTTCAGTTAATCGTTCATGTATTTTTTAAAGTTTTTTAATACGCTAATGTTTTTAAATTATTACTTTTTTTTATAGAAAAGGCGGCAGACGAACATACAGTCCACCTGATGGTAAGTGGATACTGTCATTCATAGACATCCGCGATACATGCCAACATCAGTCCAGAATGACAAATGTTGGCACGCCCCCGGATGCGCTGCCTACCTTTGCATATTAAGGAATGGATAAAGGGTTTGTAAAATGGGGAGGGATAGGATAGGATGGAATGGGAATAGGCTCTGGCATATCTCACTCACTACCGAAGCACGTACGTACGTACATTGGAGAAATAGGTATGATAAAGTAGGAAATGCAGTCCATTTCAAGGTAGTCTTCTGTGAGAGAAGGGTTACTGGCCAGTCGAGTGCGCTCAGCGGCTGTGGGAATGGAGCATGCACTCTCCCCCTATCAAAAATGCAGTAAAACTAACGTTACAGTAATACTAATCGAGATATTTGTTGATATTTAATACCTATTAGCGTTATATTAACTTTTGTAAAGGGTATTCCAAGAAACTTTAACAAGATGTTAGATGGATAGGTAACCTCATAGTTGAAGATATCTAATGTTGTTTCTCGACAAAAGGAAATTATTATTTTAGGTAGATAATTTATTTATTGTTGTTATCCTTTTTGTTACCAGTATTGATTTGTCTCCGATGCCCCGGACGCTGGCTCATTTGTCAAGTGATCCCGCCACATAATTACACGACTTGCGCCTAAACATGAAAAACGAACTAATTTTTAATATTCTCATTAGGAATTCACGTTTGAAATTGGAAATTAGAAGCGGAGAGAGATAGCTTGCGGACGATATGAGAGCGCGAGCGAGCGAGCACTAAATTGCTCAATTTGTGCCACGGCTCATAAGGTGCCCTCGGGTTCCTTTTTCAAAAATCCAATGAGATCGATCGCTCGCCATGTCCGCAAATTAGAGCGGGAATCGTTGTTCGTTAGCGCACGACTCGCATCGGAACGGCTCAACCGCCAATCGGCATCGATTCCAAATTAGTTTTTATTTCGATTACGCTCTAGACCACAGTCTCGTACGTGTTTTATAATCTTAATCTACGTTTCGAGAAAGTCAAAGCGCACCGCCGAGCGCACAGAAATGCATTTTAGCATTACTAGTGGTCTGGGGCGATTATTTCGCCAGAACCTTTTAAGGCCCAGCGTTAAAGTTGTTACCGCATCGCGTTGTCGATGAGGCGATCGTTCTCGCCGGGGTCATGCTCGCTCGAAAATTGCACTCGTGGCTTCATTACGCCCCGTACAATGACCAAGCGGTTATATATACTTTATTATGTTCGCAAATGGCGCTATTAAGTCGAGTATATCTATTCGTCGGCTAACATGGCGACGGCAAAAGATACAAGAGATGAGATAGCGCGCGAATTTCACTCTAAAACTGGTTTTTCTCGAGTTAAATTACTCTCGGCTGTTGAGCAATTTAAATAACAGCCCGTGATTCGTTGTGGCGTCTGTACGAGCGTGAAAACGTTGCATTGTAACGACTATCGATTCGGTACCGATATCAGCTTAGATCGATTCAATTTCATTATCATTTCATTTGTTTGCTAAGACAATAGGTTTTGTTACTGTGCTTTTAAGTGTACGAGCATAAATTTATTCCTAACAATAATCTGATCTAAGATCTTGCTACAGCAGGAGACCGTCAGACTTTCATTGTTACCGAACTTCGTGTGAATGTAAATATAAAAAAAATACAATGAAAAGAAATAACGTGCTGAAAGTCTGAGTTATCGATAACTTTGGATGAATAACATTGTTTCTTGCCAGTATTTTTTCAATAAACTATCCTGTTCACCCGCTCGTAAAACGCGTGTCGTAGGACCTAACCAACGGCAACTCAATAAACGCGACGTTTCACGGAAATAAAGTAAGCAAGAATGTCGTACGCACATAAAAACATCGTAAAACTGGCAATATTAATAATGAGTATCCATTTCGGTGATATCTCCTTATGAGGCATTGAAAAATTGTCATTCGATTACGCATAATGTCCGACTTCATTTTGTCACAGACGCTATTAATTGGCGTGCCGTATATGAATTTGTCGGGTTATCTTAACTATTTAATGCGAGCCCGGTTTGTGGTGGTCCGTTGCGTGAGAATGCAATTTGTACGTTTCACTCGGCTTGCACTACCATGACCTGTGACCCTGTGCGGGCATGCGACCTGGTGCGAGCTCCGATTATATGCTAATACGATATAAAACCTCCATTTATGCTAACGAGCGACACATTCATATTTACCACTCTACCATTCTACATTCAGTGATTTGTTCGTTTAACTAAACTGATTTATGGCGTATTTGCTTTCGGTACTTAAAGTCTTTAACACCTGCATTATAATTTCATAACCTTAATAAAAGCGTAGGAGGTATCAAACGTTGCAAGTTTGACCGTGAACACTAAAAGCTCGCTACTAAAACGGCACACCCACATCTTCATTAAAAGCATTGGCTTATCGTTAAAATCGATCTCGTTACGAACAATGAAACGCATCGAAACAAAAACCGGCCGAGCGGTAAACGAATACGAGAAACGTAATCGGGGCGAACGTCGCGCCAAATAAAATAAAACCTCAATCAAAAATCTAAAGGCATTCGGTATCATAACCGGAGCGGTGCGTCGACCCGGCCGCCATATGAAAACACGAACCGTGTGGGTTACACGCCCGCGACGAAAAAAAAACAAAAGTAATAATGTAACGCACTAAGTATCCGTCTTAAAAATACGTCTCGATCTCTGTTGCGCGCGTCGCGGCATTAACGCGTCGGTAGAACGGAGGCTTTCATTCCGCGATGGAAACAGGACCCATAGCTTACAGTGGGAAGGTTCAGAGTTGCCAGTTCCATCTAAGAGGAGTCCTCACAGCGGAGGGCCAGAGGGTGGAGGGCAAGGGGTGTGCGGGCGGCGGCGGTGATGGATGGCCCAATCAGGCGGCGTGGCGGTGCCGGCCGCGCTAATCGAGCAGTGCGCCCCGAGAGCCGGACGCACACAGGCGCGAGCAGCGCACACACGCGCCGCAGCCTGCAGGCTTGCGAGATGAGGCCCCGTCGATAGCACCACCGATTACACGTAAAAATGCATCGAGAGCGTTTTCGGAGATATTATGTACCTACCTATAATACCCTGGCTCCGAGCACTGTAAGAATGGTATAGTTATCAACGCAGCTATATCCGCTAGGTCCTGTGGAAAATCGATGAAAAACAGCCTCGACAACAAAACCGAGGGCGGTGTGCAAACAAAACGGGCTTTCATTCGATGAATAACGCCGTATTTACGTCTATATCCGGGCGGATCGATAGCCACCAACTGTTGTAAACAACCGTACGGGAGAGCCGGAAAAAAACGCCGAGTACACGCCACCCCCGTGGGGCTATTAACGGCCACGTGACTAATTTCGGGAGCTGTCACTGACAGCGCCCGGCGCACGTGGCGTCCGCGCTGTTTGTCCGCGGCCGCGCGTCTGTTCCCGGCCTAACTCCGACGTAAATACGCGTATGACTAAACGTTTCGCCTCAAAAGGGACAATTGACTCGTTAACCGCGTCATGCCCGCCAATTTAGCCGCGTTCAATTTTTACCCAAGTCACCTGCTACAAAAACAGATATAGATCACGGCAAACAATTAATTACGTCTAATCGTCCGACGAGAAGGATCCTTATAAATCAACGGACATCGCATTTTATCCTTAAGAGACCTTTCTCCGACTAATCCCGACAGAATTGAAACGAATCTAATGAAACGGGGATACGTTTAGAAAAAAACAACGCTACATCGAGATGCCCTACAATCATTTTAACTTTTTTCCCGCGTTCGCTCTCGAGGCGTATTTTTTATTATTATTTTTTAATTCTGTCTCTGGACGTGTATTTTTTTCTTTTTGTTGCCTTTTCATAAATATTTTAAAATCGGATTCAGCCGGGGACACGCGAGGCGAATGGATTAGGATTTAGATATTTTCGGGGCGCGTAATTTATGCCCCTCTTTGTTGAGATATGAATAATGAGAGGGAAGGATAAATCTTTCGTTTGCTATCGGCGACTTGTGCTTTCAAATGTCGGATCTCGACGTTTGCTTTAATAGTTTCCGCTTTATTATTGACTCTATCTTGATGTAATTGTATTTGGTTCTCTCGTTTTTAATAAAAAAAAGGGTTTAGATCAACTAATTTTGCGAGAGAAGTTTATGATTGCCCTTGATATAAAGAAGCCTCAAGGTGAACAGATGCAAAATTCTCGAAATATCCTCACGGGATTTCTCAATTCGTTTCTAATCTAATTTTATAAATGGCCTATTTAAATTCCTGTACAAACGATCGAGACCATAAAGTACCAGCAGCTATTTGAAATATGTGCCTCGTTTAAAAAGGCCTTAACGAAATTATTAAAGTAGGCAACAAAAAAGGGTCAAGCCGATGATTTACGGACCTCAATTTTGACAGCTCGTAGTTTTGTTTGACCAAAATTATAGTAATTTGACAAAATACCCATCTACTTAAAATAAACGTCCGAATAAAAAATATTGTATGATGAAAAACATTTCATAATAGATGGAGTATGCCAAGAATTTGTTGATAATAATATCATAGAGCGGATTAAGTACATTTTGTTAATCTTCAGTAGTCTTTATGCCGTATTTTATTCCAATAAGAGTTGATAGACATTAACAAGATTCTTGTAAATGTTTGCCGAAATGATATACACCGTAGTGGCAGTTTTTGCTTATTACATGATTTTACGTGGTCGATAAAAAAGGCTTGTACCCTTGTTCACCTACACACCGCTTGTCGGACTCTCACCGATAACTTTTTGCCGGCTAACAATATTTTTGCATCAAAATAAAGACAACTTTTTATTCATAAGCGGCCATTTCAAGCGTTCAAAAATAATAATGAGTCGGTTGTAAAAATCGTGAATTTATACGAGGCCTCAACCCTCGACGGGGCTCAGCGACTTTAATATGATTTCTTATAGCGAGAACTTCTTATTAAATAAACTTTGAAAACGAAAATTATGTCCCCCATACGCAGACCGCCCGATCGCAATAAAAACGAGGATTTGACAAGATTAAAATTGTAATTCAAGTTATTTTTGACATGCATCTTATTGCTTTTTTGCTACGGTCCTGTTTATTTCTTTTGCAGTAAAAAATTGCAAATAAACTTCATTGGTGATGCGCCGTAATCCAGAGATCAAGACGATGCACGATGGCCTGCCAAAAAGAGGCGACTGAAACACGACTGTAGTTTAAGTTGCATGCCAAAACCGTAATCGATAGGGCAATTCAGGTGTAAAGGGATTCTACATGTTCATCACTCGACGTTTAATAAAAAGAACAGTAGGTACTTATAATTGCGACACTATGCGCCTGCCGAGTGAGTTATTCGAGTACAGTTAAAAAATAAAATATTGACACTGGCATAAAGCTCGCTCCGCCGTCCGCTGTGACACTTCGAATTAAAAAGAAAAAAGTGTCATGGCAGCCTTCGCGCTTTCCCGCCTCGCTGTCAATATCCATTCCGTTTGCCGCGACCGTAACTTTGATAAAAATGCGAGAGAGTTGAGTAAATAATTGTGTAATGTGTGAATGATGTCATATTCACACGAGTTCCATTGATAGGTATTTTCTTTATTATTTGCTTACTTCTTTCTAACAGTTTGACGCCGTCATCTTAACTAGTTTAATCAAAGTTTATTTTTATCGCTGCTTATATTTCTAACGGTGAATTATATAAATTATCAAGCGACACCATTTTGGTAGGTAATTTCCCATCGTTTAGGTTAAGCTGACAGAGAATGCAACACAGTCCAAACGTGCCATAAGAGGCTGTCGATGACCGCTATTACTAGGGATCTCTTTAATGTGTCGGTGATTTGAAATAATCATGCAGATTATATATGAACGTACCTATATGCATTTACATAATCAATAGGTACCTACTTATCATTAACGTATGTGTTCTATGGGTTTAACTCAGGCTAACGCATACAAATGTTTTGTTATGGCGTGTTTTAACCGCACAATAACTTGCGGTAATTTAAACTCGTTAGGTTAGGAAACATAAAAAATGAAACTGACAAACAGACAGACAATAAAACAAGTACTAACAAGAGCTAGAAAACCGTATTATGTACCAGGCAGGCATAAACGAAGACAGCTATTGCGGTTGTACGCAACCGCAGATTTTCGCAACAGAAGAAAAAATATTGAAGATTTTTTTTATAGAAAGACGACAGACGAGCAAACAATCCGTCCAGTGGACATTAATTATATTATACGTGGCGGAATGTGAAGCAACAGTATGTTGGCGTTATCTACATTCATAGATGTGTAGTGTACTTGGGTAAGATGAGGAAATAGAAGCAGATGAGAGAATGGAAGATGGTATACGGAATAAGCTTTGGCAATTCTCACTGACGATACATTTAACGGTAGTCTTCTATGAGAGTGGGTGAATTTGATCTGGACGTACGCAGTAGCTGTAGAATTCAGTATCATCCGTAAAAGTATGACTATATTATGTCACTATTACATTAGCACTTAGTAGAGATCGCCGTCAACTTCCTACATGTCCTATTCTAGCAGCAAAATAAAACCTATCTAAATGTTGTAGCACATTAATTTCAGAATCGATTTTTCTGAAGTTCCGCTACTCACCGACAGAGGGCGCTGCACCCAACCTTTAATTATGGTGAATAAATTAAAACGGGTAAACGTTACATGGTTAGTATTTTATTCAGAGATTGGAATGATAAAAGTACTAGGTCCTACTTATGATTCCTATTATACATTCACAAGAATAATAAAAAAGCCACGGAAGATGGGCCGACGCAAAGTGATATAATTTTAGCATACAACGAACGGCTGTGCCATGCAAAAAACATGAACATCTTTTTACCAAGGAAATAATCATGCGGGGGCGGTTTACCCGAAAAGCATAACAATATAGCAGGTAGGTACAATACATTCCATATTCCCGGATCGTAATTGAACATCGTATGCAAATGCGGCGCGCGCTCGCCATCTCTTTAATATTTATACTGCCCTAGTATTTTCATATAGAGCAGGTGGAGCGGGACCTGCCCTATTTATGTTATTGTTTACATCTTGTTACCGCTCTATTCGACTTATTTATTATTTCATGAGGAAACTAAAAAAGAAACGCCTAAAATATTCAAAACCTATACTCACTCTGTGATGCGGAATTCTCTAAAGAATGAATGCAACATGAAACGCGGCATCCAAAATATTTTAGATAAACGACGTTTAACCAGAGACAGCGATTATCTTAATCCACTCACAAACATTGTCGTTCAAGTTTTAGCGTTTCCCCGAAGCGTTTGTACATCATTAGACGCATCTCATAAATCTCTATGATTCCGCATAAATTTACATTTTAACGGGTGCCGTCACCGTCGCGACATTCGCTCGAAAACATTTAGCACTCCATAAAATTAGAACAAAAGAGTGTCGAGTCCCAATCAGTGGATGACCACAGCGCCTGAGGCCTTTCGTTTAAAATAAATGACGTACACCCATCGAAACCGATGGAATTAAATAAATTACTAAGAGCGCTCGGACTATTACTTTTTTTTAATAACGTTCAGAAATGTTACGGTCTGCGAAGCGCAATACGTGGTGACGTTCAATTAGCTAGAGCGTGGTAGAAGACGCGTCGAAGAGCCGCCAAACGTTCAGAAACGCTATCGTTGTGATTAAAAATAAACGGGTGTGGCGTTCGGTGTTTACATTTTTTAACGCGTCTGTCTAGGGTTTTCACGTGATGGATGGATATCACATAGTTATTTTCCCCATTATATTTTTTAAATCTTATCTTTCATTTATATCATGGCTACTAAACTTGTATTGTGACAACATTGATACTACCATTATTATGGATTATGCATTGAATGAATATAATCTATCATAATACTCTAATTATAGATAATTACACTGACATTATTTCAGGTTGAATGTCAATACATTGAATAATTAATATTGGTTTTAACAACTCAACGAACGTTATCAACGCAAGCTAACTTTGAATGTCCTGGATTATTATAACTTATTAGATTATTATTGGGGTTAAAGTATGAAATTGCCGATTTGTACTGAAAAATTAAAACTCGTTTTCTTCTAAAATGTAACATATTTATTTAATCAAAATATTTACCCTCATTATCTATACATTGTTGCCATCTAATCGTTGCCTTGCCGTTGGAGCAAGGTCTGGCGAGTACGGAGGATGACGTATGGTTTCTAACTGCAGCTCCTGTAGAGTTACAACGGTTTCTCGTGGAGTGTGAAGTCTTGCGTTATCATGGAGCAATAATGGTGAAGATCGATTCACGAGTCGGGGCTGTTTCACTGCTAGTTTCGCCATCATTGTTCGAAGTTCGGCACAGTAAACATCTACTGTTATTGCTTGACCAGACCTGAGAAAGCTATAGTGAATAACACCATGACCATGACCATGACCACCAAACAGTTACCATTACCTTCTTATTGGTAAGCTTTGCCTTAGGGCACTGTTGCGGCGTTTGACCTGGGGTCAGCCATTGCATTTTTCGCTTTCGGTTATCGTAAAGAATCCACTTTTCGTCACATGTCACAATTCGATCCAATATTCCTTCATTTCTGTACCGATTCAACAAGGCAACGCAAGTTTCAACACGCGTTTCTTTCTGCAGATCAGTCAAATCATGAGGCATCCATTTTTCTTTTTTTTTTCTTATTGATTTGATGCAAATGAGTCAATATTGTAGGTAAGGTAACGTTAAACCATGCCGCTAATTCCTGGGTAGTTTGACTCGGATCGGTTTCCACCATCTCCTTCAATTCAGCGTTATTCACCTGTGTTCGTTACCACCGGTTTTCACCGGTTATTCACCGGTCTTCCACGTGGTTCGTTCTTCAAGTCGAAGTTTCCATTACGAAAGCGTTTAAACCAAAAACGCACGGTTCGTTCATTATCAGTCTCCTCTCCAAACGCAGCATTGATATTGCGAGCCGTTTCTGCCGCGTTAGTTCCGCGTCGGAACTCGTATTCAAAAATTACTCGGATTTTCGAAGTATCTATCTTTCCCGTCTAAGCCGAATAAAAAAAACAATTGAAAGTCGAAAATCGAATGTTGCACATTTTTTAAAACAAAAACCTCATAGGTATCATGTGAAAAAGGTTTCACTCGAAAATCTCACACCATGAAGGTTTTATGTCAATTCAAAGTATCTATTACTATAAAACGGCAATTTCATACTTTAACCCCTATTATTATAACTTATTATAACTTAAATAAATTGGTTAATTTAAAAAAAGAATGGAATACGATTTTTTTCTTTTTCCTTTGTGACCAATTTGTTTTAAAATACGATAGGCGTGTGCAGCGAGCAACCCTATGCGTCGCGTCGTGGACAGATTTTGCGTTTGCGTCAGTGAGTGAGTACTGAGTACCCAATATATTTATTGAAAGCGTTGTCGCGTAGTGACGTCACCTCGACGCGGGCGACATCGCTCTGTTGACGACTAGATCACCAGATTGATGGAGATGAGAACACATTCTAGTTGGGCGTAAATTATAATTAGAGACTCCACGTTGAGTAGTTTGGTAAATATTATTTTTACAGCGTTAAGATTTAGATAAGATTTCGTGGAAGTGGCAAAGAAAAACCCAAGAAGAGAACAAAACAAGTATTTTTAATAATGAAAGAGCTCTTTAAATTAGAAGTGTCTGTTTAAGACATGTGTTTTGAATTATATTCCATAGATAGATGTGTCCGACCGCGTCGTTGTGCGCGCGCGTCCGTCTGTCTATATTTAATTTCGCGTCCCAGTCGCTAACACTATACATTACACGCGTAACAAGGTGGGCGGCCGTTGGGCCAGCAATGTTTGTTTTGGCCCGCTTTTTTGTCCTCGCGCTCCTGAGGTAGGTGGGCATATTCATTTGTAACTCTCCGATTACAGTTTACGCCCACAAGCGAGTGTATCGTCTCAAAGAACACTTTTGAAATGTATTTATTTATTTTATTTATAACGAGTAGGTACTAACGATAAATAAGACAGTGTTAATTAAGTTCCCACAAACGAGTACCAGGAACTCATAACCATAGCTTCTATGTATTTGGCGTGTGTCCGTGGGGTTAGTACGCGGCAAATATATATTCTCTTATTTATGCGGCCGCAAGACGCACCAAAAACGCACGCTGGCATCAATCCCGCGCTAATCCCCCGGATTATTTACGAAATGAGCAAAACTGCAGTTAACGACGCGACGCTGCGCGCACGCCGCCCGCGTTTATTTTAGTCAAAATAAATTATTGCGAATACCGAATACCTCGCCCGTTTATGACTCCCGCACCACTGACAGTAATACTTGTGTTGTACCTGATTTATTCCGCACCTACGGTTAGCGCGACTCTATCGTAAACAGCGCATTTTACTACCGGCCTGTAATGGCTCGGCGACTACTCAATTAGAAAGAAGCATCAAATCTAATTGCTGACGACGCTACCCGAGACGCTAGTAAATAAAATCTGACCCAACTGTGACATGCACGGTGTTGCCAACGCGCAAAAATCTTGGCAACCGCGGACACCCTTAATTTTTTGGCGGGCGTTACAATTTCCCTTCTCTTTTGACGTGCCAAATTCTTTATTCTGTTGATATCTGTGTGCTACGGTTGTATGAAATTTAAATGAATTAATAAAATTACTACGAGACAATAATACGGAACGCAAATACATAATAATAATAATATAATCTTTTAAATTCTATGGTATATCATTTGGTTTGTTATGGTATTTCTATAGAGCTTATTTTTTAAATTCTATGGTAACTAACGACACGACACCAGATGTAGATATATTCATTACGCCCTAAAAACTGACAAAGCCCTACATTAAGAGATAACTTTTTACTTTGACACATAGGTACTAAAATTAAGTACACACTAATAATAAAGAATTTGACTATTAAAAAGACTATTGCAGACGAGCATACAGTCCGCCTGGTGGCAAGTGGATACTGTCGCCATGCGACATGCGCGACACATTCCAACTTCAATCCAGAATGACAAACGGCACGCCCGCGCATGCGCCGCCTAGCTTCGGAAATGTACGAGTGTATTTGAACCATGGCAAACTAAAAATTGTATACAAAAAACGCTTTATGCGTACGCGATTTTATTTTTACCTGTGTATCCTTTTAAATAGTTAGGTAAATATGTTAACTGCAGACCACGACACACAGTTATCTTTTAGTGCTGGTTTTTTAGCATTCGCCTGATGTAAGTTTTCTGCCAATAAGAAATCGGTCACGTCTTTATACTAACCATTAGTAGCGAACCTTTTAGCGTTCAATGCTAAACCATCAGTGAGCCGGAACTGTTTGGCTCACTTTTATTACAATACCTTTTAAATAAACCTCATTTGGAGTCCATAGCAGTCTTAGAGGTGACCATAGATGTGGTATTTTTTTGTTAAATGCAGAGATTACAGCGAGTGAGCGAGAATCCAAACTATAGTACGTTTACCATAAGCGAGAAAGACCTAGAACGAACTGTCAAATAACATACGTTCTCAACTAGACCCGAGGCCCTACAAATACCAGTAATTATGAATTGACGCTATCAGTAATTTATTTATTTTATTCTGCCAATTTCTGTAATGTTGCCACTACAGTGATGTGATTAAACACAGCAACCATTAAAACAAACGACGCTGAAAAAATCCAAAATTTACGAAATTTTAATATTTTTTTTTAATACGAAACAACAATACCTATAGTAAGTATGAACATAAAAGTCGAACAATTTCATTCCTTATTTCGCGCAGTAACGACACTGAATGATAAATAGACAGGTGGCAATTAGTTAATCCACTGAATGAGTTGATGATCCTGAATGACTGAATCTAGAGAATGATGCTATTCATTCTCTTAAACGCAGAATAGTGTGGTGTGAACCTGGTTTAGAATATCACTATCCCATCTCTTCCCGTGGATATTGAAAAAATCGATTAAGGAATAACAAAGCACCACCTCTAAAAAGTGGACTCTCCACCCGGATAGGCCAGCGTGTCGTTTTAAAGCCATACATTTACAAGACAATGTACATTAGAAGCTTCATGTCTAGCAGTGGTTAATCAAAAGTGCTTGTCACGGAATGAAGAATAGGTGAAAAATAGGTGCATTTCATTCATTCGTCCAGTTTTTCGTTCGCTCAAAAGTTGCATATGGCTTGCGTATTTCAAAATGTAAAACGGAATTTTGACGTCCCACCGGGGTGTTGCCCGGAACGGGTCATGTGACTACTGAAAATTGACACGTCCCGTTATAACGGTAGCGGGCAACACTTTCTCGCGCACATGTCAAATCACGCTTCTCTGATTTGAACCACGTCAATTGGATACAATTATGCATAATTAGTCAAGCATTAAGCGGTGATTGCTTGAGGCATTCGACTCACGTTCGTGTGATCGCGAGTTGAAATCCTTGGCCCGTGCCACTGAGTTTCTACTAAGCAGAGATTTTTTTAAAAAATGTCACTGTTTCGGCGGTGAGATTGAAACATCGCGAGGAAACCCGCATACTACTGAAATTTAAAACAAATCCACCAATCCATACCGGACCCGCGCGGTGGATTACGGTCCGAAACTCCCCAGTGATTTACTAGGGGAGGCATGTGCCCTGCAGTGGGACGTTGAAGGCTGATACAAATCCAAGCATCGATGATATTTTAGTTTTTTGCACCATTCGACTCAATTTAGTAGTAATGTACAAACACAAATATAAAATGTTCTTTCCTTTAAAATTTCATTTTTGTCGCTTGGATCAGTTATATAGAATGGTATCCAATGGAGATTATGCGTCTTGTAGTATGACTGACTGATCAGTGACCAGTCAACTTTTACATAATTAAATTCTTCCTTTTTATCCATAAAAATGTCGCCTCATCTTCGCTTTTAAGTTAATATGATAGGGGCGACATTAATTTGCGTCGCTAACAAATCGTGTGGGCTTTTCGAGTGTGTGATTGTATCGAGTGGTGCGCGGGCGCGACCCGCTCGGTATCCAGCGATCAGTGTTCGGACGATGACATCCTGCGGTTTTCGATAATATGCCCAGTTGGTTCTCGTTTTGTTTCGTTATTAATTTACGTGTAGAGATATTTATGATACAGCGGGTTAGTCTGGCCTGTAATCGTATCATCTCAGAATTGGCGACGTGTACGTAGCTCCAAACTTTTTATTTCCAAACTGTTATTTTGTTAACAAAATTGTCAGCTGTGAATGAATCAATGAAGTATATTGAAATAATAAAATTAAAGTAGTGTCATCTTACAATAGGCATGATGACGGATTTTGAAATCCGCTTCTATAATGTAGATTCACGTCTACTGTTTCCGAAAATAACATTATTTCAGCAATAAAATAAGTTTTAACGCAAATTATGCATTTTTTTTCTATCTACTTTGAATTATGCGCGAAAACACTCGCAGGTGTCATGGCGTCGCTTGTGACGTTACACCTAGGTAAACGTAGGTAGGTAAATCAATAGAAGTTCAAGCGACACGGTGATGTTCACTGAGGCGTGACGTCATTCGCTCTGATTGGCGTTTTAGTTAACATGGCCGAATGCAGTATTTTATACTTTTATTTTATTGAAAATATTATTAATCTCAATGTTTACATTAAAACTGGTTAATTTATTAGAATTCTTTCAACATATTTTTTTCTCTAAAATCATTTATTCTTTAATTCTTTGATACTGATATCATGCCTATTGAACGTGTGGTGTCGGACGGCTGTAGAATACCATCACCCCATCTCCCCCCGCGGGTGCGGGTGTCGTAAAAGGCGACTAAGAGATGACAAAGCGACTACCACAAGCCCTAAGGAAGTACACCACCTCTAAAAGAGTGGACTCGTCAAATCGCTAAGCCAGCGTGGCGTTTTCAGGCTTTCCATCCCTCACGCACAAGACAATACGCATGAGGATGCACATATCCAACAGTGGGTACTGAAAGGGCTGATTGCACGTTCGAAGAGATTTTGGCGTTTTATGCGTGAGAAGGCTTTACAAAAGTGGTTTATGACAACAGATATGCCATTTCTGGCGTGTAAAATATTTAGAGAGAAAAATAAAATAATTATCAGAAAAAACAGCAATAATGATTAGAAAAATATGTCATAGGTAGCTGGAATATCACAATTAATAATTACTGTAAAATGTCATTTAAGTTACGTCAAAAGTTAATAAATTTTATTAGAATATAAATATTATTTTTTATATTTTTATTTTTTAATAATATATTTTAGTAGTCTACATACGTATTTTAGTAGTCTACATACGTATTTTAGTAGTCTATATATTTAGAGCTGTAGACATAGATAGACAACGCAAGTTCGTGAAATTTACAAAGCTCAAGTTAGGCCCCAGATGGAGTATGCTCACATCTCTGGGCCGTCCCACCGAAATATCAATTATACCCATTTGACTCCATCCAACGATGCGATGGGCTGTTCGAATTGTTGACGATTCCACTCTCATGGAAACCCTCTGCGTTCTGAGAGACATTGAGACTGAGAGTCAGTGTGTTCTACCGCCTGTACAATGAGCAATGAGGTTGAGGAATTGATCAACATAATTGTCACCTCGGGTTTCTACAACCTCACCTCCCGTCACGGAAGTGCGATGTATCCGCATTTCCTCAATACAGAGGTGTCGCGTACTGTTCGGTCCAAAAACCATTTTATACCGCGAACCCGTAGGCTGTGGAACGAAATGCCTCAAGAGATCTTTCCATTACACTACGATATGGGGTTCTTCAAAAAAGATGTTAAGTGGATTTTGCAAAGACGGCGGCGTACTCGCATACCTCCTGGTGTTGCAGATGTCCAAGGGCGGCGGTAAGCTAAAAAAAAAATCGTTTAAAATAATTTATTCACTGAGTACTCGTATTAAATAAAAGTGCATTACACCATTGGACGCTAGGGAGACGACAACAGGACGCAATGACGACTTACTCTATAAAAGCTTATCATCAAATAAGTCACTGTGTCATCACTGTGTCACACTGTGTCTTCGCATTCTATCAATAACGAACTATAAAAAAAGGAAAAGTTATTATCTATGTCTTATGTAAAAACTAGCTATGGACCTTGCTCGCGACTTCACTCGCTTTTTTTCATACAAACTTTGACACCCGTTTATACGAACCACTTTAGGGAATTAATTTCGAGACATTTATATTTATACAAAAAAATACTCTATTTGTCAATAGGCTCAGAATCATGACCAGAGTCCCTGGTTGCAGGCTTCTGGATAAGTTTGCACATTCTGTATATGTAAAAGAAATTAGATATGTAGAACAAATTATCATAGTGTTGTTCCGACAGTGACTAAAATCAAATGTCAAACGTATTTTTAAAGGAATACTAAGAATGTACATCGTATTAATCAGTATGTATGATGTTACCGTCCCGCGCAGGCGATCATGAGACGGCTGGCGTTCATAAATACGCAATATGAACGGCCGCACACGGCGTTCGGACACGGTATCGAAACGAACAGTGGGTGAAATAGCGCTATTTGTGTAATAACGCAAAGCTCACTAATTTTGACCTCCTCCTGACCTTAATCCGACCATTGAGTTTTTTACACTAACATGTATTTAAATAGCGTTTTTCAGAAAGTCGTAGGCATTATTATGCTATTGCTTCATAGGTAACTTTTACCTTCTCCCTTAATCGGACCATTGAGTTTTTAAATTAGCATCTATTTAAATAGCGAAAAGTCCGAAGATTAGATAAAGAACTAGTGACTAGTTGGTGACCAACATAATGTATTAGCAAACTGAAAAGAACCCAGACCACCAGGCCGGCCATATGCAGATGGTAGATATCACTCATATTACAGATACCATTATTTCTTTTAAATACCCGGACACGCAAATTCCTTTAAATTAAAACGCAGTGATACGAGTTGAAATTCTAATTCATGACCCCGCGATGGTCTGTTGCTTTAATTGGGGTGTCACAGGTTTATTTTGTAAATATTACAAAATAGAGCTATCTCTACTTAAAAAAAATTCAGGCTGTCCCAAGAAATTTGTATTAAACACCGTGAAAGTTTGAAAGTTTTTCACCGTTTGAAGTCCGACATTTTGAAAATGTTTTGCAATTTCGTGAAATTAAAACATTAGTAATAATTCTTATTTAATTTTATTCACTTTTTCACTCATACCAAAAATTATAATTTTAAATTTAGTACTTTTTAGATCAAATTTTAGGTATGACGCCATAGAGATAACTCACTAAAATGTATGGGGTAGATAGCCAATAAAATGAGAAAGTGTCTAAATTAGGTATAGTTGAACAAAGTTGTGATTATTTTATTAATTTGGCCTCAAAGATTTTAATAAATTGTATTAAAATTCTAACTTTTTTATTTTAGTAAAGTTAGTAAGTTATTTAGTATTTCTAAATTATTTTAGTAAATAAATTTCTAACTTAATAGATATTTTTTTTGGCGCAATGGCATTGGTTGTGGAATTAAATCTTTTTGTGTTTGATAGGCCTAACATTCAGCTAAATGTGAAAAAAAAATCACGCAATTATCTCAGTTATCAAAGTCACTACGACCAATAATATGTTCAAACTCGTAATTTGGTGAATAATCATGAAAAACATCATAACTTGTAAACTACAGAACATCGCAGAACATACATGGAGATGATTCGGGTACCCTTAGGGGTGCTCTACCTTTGTACTTCCGCTTGACACCATTTCTTGGGACATCATGTATAATCAAAATTAACATCTCAATAGTGTAAAGAAGGTATAAAGCGATTGCGAATAAGTACTTTTGCCCCAAGCGTTTTTACCACATAACATACTGCTGTAAAACTTTGCTATGGTTAGGATTAATGCAGTTCTGGTAGTGACCGGTTGGTTTTACCGCGTAGGCGACGCTAGACCTTTTACGGGACCCTTTTTTGTAAAATTTGATGTCATTTGTCAGGGATAAAACAGAGAATATCGGTGTATCTCTTCGAGATGTCATTAGGCACTGTGCATTGCTGAGAATGGAAATCCTGCTTAACGATGTTTACGCTGGCCCTTGCGACAGGATTGCACTTAGTTTGAAGGTCAGAAGTCCAACTGTGTGTAGTTGATACTGTAGCTGTTTATTCTTAATTGTATAATTTACTTACTACTGTTACGTGTCATTAATTTCGACAAAGGCTGAAACATATCGTTAGTGGAAAGGTATAAGTACTAAGGAGCCAATTTTGTCGAAATTGAGTTATAATATCACTCCTTTCTACGTCGATCTGTCTAGATTTCGTAACTATCCGATTATTATTATTAATAAAAGAATTGTGAATTAATTCATTAAATAGGTTTTTAATTTAGTTCATATAAAAATTTTACCAACACAAAAAAAAACTAATAGACCTTATCTGAAATAAATAAATAGAAAAACTAAACCACTTATTAAGTAAAAGTTAACTTTTCACCACGTTTATCCACAAATGACCTAACATTTTTATAACACCTATCGAGCTTTTCTCTATCTTTATAATGGCAATAACCCTAAAACGTGCGTAAAGAGTGCGACACAATCACGCGGATTCCGACCGAGAGGTATTTAACCCCCCGCGCGGCGCGTCAGGTTTTATTGTCAGTTTTAGGTCGACGGGACTTATTGGCTTGATCTTGATTGGAAAACATTTTGGGAATACAATAAAAATGTGTAATGGGTAAATTAAGGGTTATTAAGTATTTTGAATAGAAATTATTTATTTATTTTAATTTGAAAATATGTTTATATGGAAATAACTACGATTTAACTGAAAGGTAAATAAATTGATAGATAGACAGATAGATATACTCCTTATTGTACACATGTTGCAAAAAGATAATTTAAACAAGTTTCACGAAAGTACAACAAGCCCCAAGGAGAAAACAGATAACAATATTAAATAAATAAATTAGTCAAATAATTTAATTACTGTCACGTCATTACTGTCATTACTGTGCGCAGGATGCTGTTGATATCTATAGTATTTGACTAATAGGTAACACAGACATTCACAGCAAACACGATGTGCTATTTGTTACCGAATGTATTATTACTTTTATATTTTATAAAAAAATCAAGGGTTGTCAACTATCAAATTAATTAGACATTTTTCGCTCGATCTGGTGCAAAATATCCCAGTGAAACTGTCAATTAGAAAAAGGAAAAAGATGAAAGAATTTATTAGAAGTTATAATACCTATATATTTACCTCATACAATACAATTTTACTTGCGAACATAGACTTAATTTTTATTATATTTAGTAGCAGAACCCCAACATAACTTTATTTACATTTTAATTGCATTGTAAATCAAAATCGAGTCACGTCGAGTCCATCGTCAGATTGTCGTAACTGTCATAATCATAGCTGTCACTGCACCCCTTGCAGTATGCAGTTTAACCCTATTTAAGTTGCTGGTCTTTAAAACCTAATGCATATTTTGTCGTTTCGACTTATATTGTTTTCTTAATTCAGCAGTTCATACGATGGAAATCTGATTTTGTTACAACTAGAAATTAATTCCTATGTAATTCTTATATTAATATAGAATATCTTTTTCCGCCTATAAAAATGTAAACTCAGACACTACTGGACCGATTTTGTTTTTTTTTTGCACCTTTATCAAGCTAAACCAATGGGGAGGGTAGTTTATGGTTCTCCTGGAAAATTGTTATGATATCATTTCAGCGAAGTCAGGGCGGCTTCTTTGTTTGACCTTATCAATATCATGCATTGGTTTCTATTTGAAAAAATGCGCACTAGTATACTAGATGTATATGAATTGTGCACATATTTTCTTACTGTATTTGGGAAACAGTATTTACTCAATATAATATAAAAGTTATAAAGACGTGAAATATGTGTTATAAACCAGTAAAGTTTCGTCTATTAAACTTACACAAGATGTAAGATTTTTAACATAAACCCAATTACCCGCCATCCGAGTCACCTACATTGGTCAAGGGCACATTTCGCCTTTGATAATTGTTGGTGCTACATAGCCAAAGAATGGAATAAAATAAAATAGGTAAACATATGTGTTTATGTTTATGGGTTATCCAATTTAAACATTAAATATGTGAATTTCGCGTAAAGTAATTATATATTCAGAGATTTTAAGACACCTCAGACTCGGAGGGTGTGCAATAAAATACGTCACCTATCTCAGCCGTATCGGCTTTAATGAAAACCGCCCGACTATCTCCTCACCAAATCCGGCCCTCTTAGTTAATATATGCGATTTTTATCAGTCCCACCCGGCCCCAAACGGGCGTAGGGTTAAAAATATGCAAAAATCAGCGCCCGGGGTGAATATTAAGCAATATAATTTTGTATAATATTCCGCAATTAAAATTCAAATTGAAATCAATGCGCGGATGAATGGCCATTCCGTGCTTCGTTGGGGTTCTGCGCTGGGATTTTGACTTTTGATGGACTTTGGTGCGACTGTTTTTAACTCTGGCACGTATGAGCTTTATAAGGGGTGGGATTTGCGCAGTGTCCTTGTTAATCTGGTGTTAGAGGTTTTTGTTAATGAGATTATAGGTAAAAACGTTTTATATATACTGTTAAGCATTCTGCTGTCCCTTTGTAGTAAGTAAACCAAAAGATTTCACGGTAATTTTCATTTCTTTTTTATTATTTACTAGACCTTCCCTGGCTCTTTTTTAATTAATAATTGATGTAAGTTATTTTAATGTGCATACCAAACCTCGGGCTGTGTTTCTTTATTTCTATATTCCTCTCCTATAAACCGCCACCACATTTAGTCTTTTGCGCCTTTCCAGTTGCTGCTAATAACATTCTTCAAGTGATCGGGTCACCTGGCCGGAGAGCATCCTACGCTCTGTTAACCATTATACAGTTTCTACTCGAGGGATTATCTAGCTAATCAATTGTTGATCTGCCTATTGAAGTGGCTTATTAATTCTTTGAGCTATGTCGATAACATTGATCGTTTACCAATTTCTTCATTTCGAATCCTATTCAACAGAGAAATTTTGAGCATGATTACATCGCTAGCTCGACAACTTTGAATGTCTAATATCCAGTACTCTTATATTTGCCTGTATAAAATTCCTCCAATTCTTTAATTATGACAGGTAACTCAACATAACGCGAGATCACATGCGACCACCATTCGAAGCAGATAACACTTTTATTAGTTCATCAAAACTATCTAATAACCCCATTATGCGGCTTGATTTGAAAGGCACTTTAAACGTTAGACAGTAAACTCGAAACGTTTAGTGTGTACAAAATATTCGTGAATCGTACTCGGGAGTTACAGCACACTTAATGGTCCATAAAGTCACCCCATAACTTGGATATCTGGAGGATCGTTCCGAGTGTTATTCCCACTTAATTGGCCGTTCCGAGCGGAATCGTCAATTTGAGATATTAAACTAATTTTCAATGCCGCGTAATCGTGGCGACGTGATCCGCACCACTGTAAGGGTTACGTGGTCGTAAAAGAATAACGTTGTCGCTCCCGGTTTTAATGTGTAATTTTTGGGAGCTTTACACGCCAATTATGTTATATTTTATAAACGTATTGTTGTAAACATGCCGTAGTTTAATTATTAAACTTACATATGGTATAATTATCTCATTAAATATCACACGCGCATGTAATATGAGTGCGGTGAATACGGTAATTACGTTTAAGTATTTACTTACACATCTTTAACAATTATTATTATAAAAAAGTCAAAAAATTAGGTATTACAGTCAGTTATCTGAGAAATAAAAGTTGCGAATTTAATTCTTGTTAAAAATTTAACTCAAGCCAATTAGACGCAATGTAATGTAGCATGTAAGACGCAATTTTTGTTAACACTCTTTTTGAACGGATTATAGTATAGGATTATAATGATAAGAAGCATCGATCACGTTAAAATACTATTTTCTTTTTTCATTCGAATTAAATTTTGTCATAAAAGTCAATTGCAATTTGATGAGGGCTGTTTCACCCTGTTGTTGTTGTTCTTATTCAAGATGTTCCCATTTCGATTCTCTCGACGTCCGAATATTTGTTCGATTGGAACAAACGTTTATTTTAGTGTTCGTGCGATATCTAATTAAGATATAACATTAAGGCTGGTTGAGTAAAATAAAATGAATAAACAGACGAGTTTAACACCGCTTTAATAGATAAATATCTGGTTATGATGTTTTGGCTTTATTTATTCTTTATTGCACCAATGGAGAATAGGCGGACTTAATGCTTAGGAGCATTATCTCCCATTCGGCCTTTGGGCTACGCAGAGATAGCGCGGTGAGTGCAATGATAGGTGACCCATATTAAATTAAATACTATAATATATATATTATACATACATGCAATACATTATTTATCTATGTTTTGGACTCACAATGTAAAGAATTCTAGTATGTACTATTGAGTATGGCAATGTTTATTATTAATTAATAATAATTAATATTATACAGGTGTAAAAAATGCTTGACTAAAATAACGGACTTGCAATTTTTGTTTAAATAACTTAGGTGCAAATTTAGAAACTCGACATTTTAAATGAACGCAAAGAGCACAATGGGAGTGTCGAGTCATCAGAACGGTCGACGGTTCGCAAGCGTTTTTGGTATCATTAAGCCCACGTGGCGTTTTCTGAGGAAACGTCTCGACGGTCGAGGGTTAACTCGTACTTGAAGGTAGGTTTAATGATGTGATATTATTACTTTACTTAATTCAGTTCAAAATTTAATATACTTATATCGAGTCACAATTACTTGCTACAGTGACATTTTTTTAGCGAATATTATGTCACATAGTCGAAGAAAGGGGTATTTATTTTCAATTCTACAATAGTTTCCTAGATATTGAGAATCTATTGAAATTAAAAAAAAAATAACATATTTTGTCCTATAAAGATGAAACTTGAAACAATGAAATTTTAAGTTAGACAATCTTAACCAAAGTCTTTACCCACAATAAGGTTTGCTCAGGTAACGTCAGATATTGATATAAAACTTTTAATTTGAAGTAAGAAGATTTTGTATAGACATCAGTACAAGGAGAAACATCCACATGACCTCACGAGGAGGCGATAATAATGAATGAACAGGAAGTTTATTTGTTATAAAACGACAAACACAATTATTTAACATTTGGTTCGAATTAGCACAAATTTATAAAATAATACGCTGAAGTCTTACAATTATTAAATGTTTATCAAACATCAATATGAGTAATAATATATTCCCAAATTTAAACGTTTACCTAAAGGTTGACTGGTAGAGAATGCCATAAGGCCGCCTGTTGTAAGTATAGTGTGTGTGTGCAATAAAGTACATATATATAAATAAATATATTGGCTTTGTAAGTCAAGTATTGCATAACAAGGCGTTTTTGGGCTAAAAAAGCCAACCTGACATTCTCTGAGAAAATACACCAGACTACAGCAGGATTAAGTCGCACATAAAAGTGAATTTTATGATGTGACAGTATTAGGTATCTCAATGAATCCAATGGCAATACCTAATAAGTGACAATTTATATCTAAATGTCTAGTCTTAGAGGAAAAAAGTGCAATATTTATTTTCCAACTTTACAAAAGATAACGTTCCGGTCCACCGACTCTGAATGCATTCCCACGCAATCGTAATTGCGTCACCAATATTCTTCTAAGTAACCTAATATTCCACTAACACAAACTTACATTTACTCACCTACTCGTAAAATTACTCTGTATTGCTTACGTAATACGGTCTAATAACAATGCAATGTAAATTGGCCGTCGATAGCTCCCGTTCTGGGTGCCAATTTTAATTAGCCCCCTCGCCTCCCCCCAGCCCCCCTCCTCTCCCCTCCGACGCCCAGATAAGGGTGTTTGCAAATAGGAGGGACGGCAAAGAAGCCAATCCATCAAATCGGTTAACGCATTACGACACCACCGTTGTCGCCGTGTAGAGATTGGAAATGTCGGGAAAGAAAATTATCGATAATGTTTATTGTTACAGTTAGAGTATACATGAGATTCTATTCTAACTATTCTAGTTTCCATCAAATACCATATTATTATATACTCTATATATAAACACGTGTAGCTCTTGACAGTTCTCGTACATTTCGAAGGCAGTAAAAACAATGCCATCTAGTGACTTGAGGCGGTATCTAGTGGTTCAGTGTTAACTCACGGTGAGTTAAATGTTAATAAATTAATTTTCTGAGTTGTAATTACACTAATCATGAAGGTATCATGTAATAATTAAAATAGGTAATATGCTATAGATATAATAATAGGCTTAGGGTATCAACAGCATCTCTCCATTGTTGGATATTGGTATCTCCCAACGCTCGCCATTACACACTTTCCCTCCTTCTTCTCATCCAGTCACCACTGGCGACTTTCTTCTAGTCATTAGTTCACCCCCACGCAACGTTAAGTAATCATCTATATCCTAATTGAATAATTTCAAAATATTTGAAAAAAGAACAATTAAAAATTTTTTACCCGAAACTAATTTTATCGACACTTCTCACTCGTACCTTACCCAACACTACCTGGCGCGTGCTTTCAGCTGATTGGCGTAACTCGATATGCCCTGCACTCATTTGCGCCCTGCACTAATGTTAGGGAAGTACCATAAATCTCACGAGAGGGCCTGTCGATCGCGTTGCTTCTTAAAACTTTTGTTAACAATAGAAATAACGGGTACTTACTTCGAATATAAATACGGGTAATGCTGCTAGGTCTTGGAGTTAGGCTGAAAGTACACTGAGCTGACGTGGTACTACGTACATTACGTGATGATGATCCGAAAGCTGCGTCGATTCCTATATATTTTTATGGAAAGACTGTTGTCCAGTTGGATCTCTATCATATTTGACTCTAAACTGACTCAGGACTGCCGCTAGTCTTTGCTCAAACGGTTGAGCTCTTGAGTCTCTTGAGCTCAAACGGTCGATCGCGGTAATAATGCTACATTACCTACAACTATTTTTCATTAGAAAAAATAATTTTACCGCCCTTCATGTAAAACAAAGCGACAGAACAAAACAAATAGTAAAATGGGATTATTTGTATTTTAAAAGTGAGATTATTGTAGTCTTTTCTACCCAGTCGGTCGCAAGCCGCCCAATTTTTATGCTATAGATCGTCGGATAGGATAAGTTTGAACATCCCTGCTTTATAACCTAAATAGTAATCTACATAAATAAAAATGTAAACGTTCGTCTGTTCAAAATTTTAAATCTCCGAAAGTTCTTCACCGATTGCTTTGAAATTTTGACACAACGTTGCATTCGAATACACGCCTGTTTTTATATACCTATCACAGGGTTAAAACGTGATTTTTACCCAAAAACGGGTAAAAAGAGGGTAAGCGCCATCTGTTGGGCAGCCACAGCAACGCGTGGAAGGGTGTACCCGGCTAGTTAGAAATAAAAAGTGACTTTAAAATTCTTTGACGTCTTTCGCTTGTCCCTGTCAACCATTTTAGAATAAATACAATGGAATATTTATTATTTGTTGTAAGTACGGTTCATTAGTTGGTCGGTGAATATAAAAAAATGTACTACATCGACCAATAACCGTCTTCCGTACACAAATTTACAAATAATCATATTACAAGGATTACAAAATTATAAAGATTACAGATGATCATGTTTATTTATTTTATCTATATAGATTTATTTGTTACATCAAGAATTCATTAGTAGAATAATAGCAACGACTAGCTGTGCCCGCGGGATATTTTAAATTGGGATATCTTTTCTTCCCGTCAGCCGATTTCAACGAAATAAAGCCTATTCGAAGCGCCAAGTTAAGCTTAATTAGCTTCTGGAAACCCCATGAAAATCTGTTTCCTAGTTTTGAAGATTAGCTTGTTCGAACAGACAAACAGACAGACCGACACACAAAAATTTCATAATCGTCTTTTTGTATTTTGATACTCTTCTTTCATCGCCCCCAATGATGATTTTGGTAAATATATTCAATGTACAGAACAGACTTGTTCTACAGTTATATTATATTATGTATAGATTAAACAATCATTTAGGTACTCGCATATAGGTACCTAATTTTATTTTAAATTATCTTAAAGTTGGCTCTTTTCCATCATTAAGAGTTGTGTTGAATATTTTTACATACATAGCATTTACACATTTGAAGTAAGATTTAAACATGAAACATTTCTGAGCATCGATTATTATTTGGCAACGTTCAGTGCCATAGAGAGCAAAATCTATAGTTTTAACCCTCAAAAACAGCAAACCTCAATTCTCATGATCCCTTTAGCTCAGTAGCGAGCACGCGTGCCCTCGCAGGGGTCGCGGGTTCAGGTTCCGGTTACAGCCAATCGGCTTACAAACACCATGGGACCACGGGATTATGTGTAATGAGCACTTTGTATGGGAAATATTCTATAACTATGGTGTTTCTAATTGGGCTTGCTATTTGGCTTATATAGGTTTGTACAAAATTAGTGTAAATATTTTAATAATAATAATAATATTACGTACCGGCGGACGAAGCCGAGGACGTCCATCTGCTAGATGGACAGACGACCTCATAAAGGTTGCGGGCACCCGCTGGATGCAGGTCGCTGCCGATAGGTCTAAATGGCGGACAATGGGGGAGGCCTATGTCCAGCAGTGGACGTCCAAGGACTGAGAAGAAGAAGAAGAAGAAGAATAATATTTCAATCAGTAGACCAATACTATTCTAACTAAAAAATTAACATGTATTTCATTTTTTTATTACATTGAAAATAAATAATTAGTAATTAATAACAGGCAGCTAAACTCTGGAACACCATCTCCACTGACGTTCGGAAAACTCCTAACAAAATCTCTTTTAAAAAGACGCTCATACTTTCTTGTCGCTAGTGGCTCAGTCAGCTCCTTTTGCTTTATCTTTTCTTTCATTTATAAGTTACTTTATTGTAATTGTTTTTCTTAATATAACTTATCTAGATGTTTTATTTATATAATGTATTCATTGATTATGTATACCGTGTATGTATTATATTTATTCTTATGTATATATGTATATGTGTAACTTTGTAGGTATGTATATGTAATAATGTATTATGTTTGTTATACCACACCATCTAAATTGTATCTTTCATGCACCTCCAATTTGAACTCTGATCAACCCAAAGGTTGACTGCTAGAGAATGCTTTAATAAAGAATTAAATTCGCCTTTTATACCCTATTATTATGCAATGAAGTGTAAATAAATATATAAAAAAAAAATTATTTACTCGCATATGCACATCTTCATGTCGTTCAATTCACCTGGCCGGAAGACGTCCCTCACTGTGCTTCCAGGTACGTGGCCTCCATTCGAGGACACGTCTAACCCATCGGTAATCGGTCCTGCAGCAAATATAACCTGACCATTACCACTTTAGAATGCTGATTCTACCAGCTATGTAGAGGTGACGTTGGTTCTTTGGCGAATCTCTTCATTTCGTATCCTAAACCCGCAAAGAAACTCCAAGCATAGATCTAGGTAAAACCAGAAACATGCAATTTATAAATAGGATCATAAAAGAAACTTGACCAGTATTTACATGGGGAGCGATGTCATGTCTTTCGTCCGGAAGGAAAAAAAATAAAGATCTCACGAGAGACAGAAGTGAATATTGCACAAAATTTCAAGAACAACATTAAACAATTCTATTACATTAAGTTAATTTAAACATTCTCTTGACTTTTCACACGCACTACTGTTTATGTTTGTACACATCCATTTGGGGGTGTATTAGTGAACATTAGGGGGGATGCGCATGTGTGCGCGGCCCTGAGATGAATTAGGGGATTACACCGACTGCATCATGCAACTGCACTCTGATTTTGCACGCCAATGCATGAACAGGATGATCAATTTAAGACAATATTTAAAAAAAAAAGTATAGAGAAACATATGAAACTGACACAATAGAAAACAATGGCAGCTAAATAAATAAGATTAGAATTAGGAATTATAAATTTGAAACGGAGTTGTTGCTCGCAAAAGTTTCACATAGCCTCCGAAGTTTAAAACAAAACAAATCCGGCCAAATAAATCTCAGTACACGAATAAAACAATTACACAGACAATAATCCCGTTGTTTTTGTCAAATGCAAACCGTTTTATTGTGTCTTGTACACCCTGTATAGCTGTAGGGTAGCTCGCTACATCGAGGGGCGGCGGGTAATGGCCTACGAGTAATTTTATTACTTTGCCCCTATTACCATCACAATGTGCATGCCACCGGTCGAATACGATACGCGGATACTCGATACCTCGCGTCCCGTTTCATCACTGTCAGCAATTTTATCGATATCATCTCATGGTGACACTGTTTTTGCTGCACAAAAATACTGTTAATGTTTTGACATTTTTCGATATACGTTTAAAACATAGATGTAGAATTATTTTACTAACCGCAAAGATCAACATCAAGAAATTAAACCATAGCACGTTCCATGAGCGAAAAAAAACCAGAAGCAAGCAAATATCAAATGACGTTTGTTTTTAACTAGTCGGCGAGAGGCCCAGGAGTGTTGGACAAATGCCATATGTGTAGGTATGTGACGCCATATGCTTATGGCACGGGAAAAAAAAATCTATAGCTAGTCAAATTTATCCGTTTTGTATTTTAGTTTAAAAAGGAAAACTGTTTTTAATTACACTTCTTTAACTTCTTTTTACTATTAATTATTTATGTACCAGTTACGGGGAAAGCAGAAAAAGACGGAGCACACACCCTGCTACGTACTGATTCGATTTGTTCCTGTTCCGATGAATATTTTATGCTTCTCACTGCACGATGCCTAATTTGTTTATCGTGTTCCACGTTTCTGCTTTCCTAGTGTCTGCCAAGTGAAATTCGATTTAATTATTCAAGGAAAAACAAACAAACACTTGTGGAAAACAATGGAACATTTTCCGAGTATTGTTCAAAGAAAAGTTCGAGAGTACAAGAAGAGAAGTAAGCAGTAAATAATGTAGATAGCTATCGGACTTTTATGGATAAAACATAGCAGCTACCACAAGAGACTTTTTTTAAATAGATTTGAAGATAAATAATTATTTAATTATGAGGACTTGTACAAAATATACAAGTTACTTATACAACAACATGTTAGTGTTCTTAAAACTAAATATGTGTTCCCATTTTGTTTCTAAATATAACACTCGAGACACAATTTTAGTAAAACATTCATAGAAGAAAGAACAGCAGATGTTTAATAAATTTATTTTTGTTTGGAGACCAGATTATTCTTTATTCTATTTCGGAAACAAGCAAACTTTTAATTCCGCAAATCAATTTTAGATGGTATTAGTTGTGTCTGGATATAGTTTAGGGGACGAAATTAGACTCGGGGACAATCTTTGGCGACCATATCTTAATGTGTTATACATAAAAATTAGAAGCAGTTATTCAAAATGTTTCCACAGTTTAAATATTGCATTAAGTGAACATGGTGGTTTCCTCAACATCTCTTATCATCACCGAAAATATATTTTTTATACAGAAAATTATACCCTTTAGTCAACTGATTATTTATACTCCCCATTACTTATTGATTACCATAGGCCCAGTAGAGTATATTAACATGTACTTTTATACTTAAAAATAAAATAAAATATCATGATCAATTCTGAACTTATGTTGTTATTACATTTTTATTTAATTGCTAAATATTTTAAAGGTACTTAATTAAAGGAGCAAAGACACTTAATTAAAAATTTTTTTCAAAATAAGTCATGTCCACTTGCTTATGCGTATTTCTTGAGAATCACCTTTGTATAGTACATAGCAGCATCGACAAGTTTAGCAAAATGTGCAAATTTTAAACCTGTACCAAGTTAGTAATAACACTAATAAACCAAGACATAACACTAAGAATTAATTAAGTGTAAGATACGAATCAGTGGTGTGGCAGGTGATTAAACGTATACAAGTTGGCGTTCTTAATTAGTATGCCAGACGCATGGTTGATAAGGTAACGTTAGGCGACGGAACTCCTGCGCTCCATGATTGCCTGGTACATGACTATTAACACATTATTATAATTATATGGAATTTGTCTTGTCTGTGTGCAGAATGGCAAACGTCGATCGATTGATTAGTTTAATTGGTTGTTTATTATTTACAGTAAATAATAACCATTTATTATTTACCTATCATTTATTATTTATTTGTCACATGATTACTACAATGCCTTATTTATTTTTAAGACCGTTTTGTAGACTGCTAAACACGACTGTAAGACCGAGAATCGTCTAATTATCCGGGCAGTGTTTTAATATCTGGTCTCAGCAACACGACAACAAAATTCACGAAAATTCATTTGGTGTAATCGGGTTTTCAGAATAATTAATTTACACTGCACCATGTATCTCGCAGCTCGTGCAAGGGCAGTTAAGATACTACGTAATGGTTTTAAAAAAACTTGTATTGCGAGTAACAATACGTGTTTCTTGTTAAAAAACAGAATAAGTATAATATTAGAACATGTTTACACACAAAGACTTGAAAACTCCGTGTCTATAAACAAAGAAAGTCCTTCAGTTTCCTTCCGAACACCTGTACATTGTAAAATCGCCTACTAACGCAACTCGAATAACTCAACTCGCTTTAATGATACACTAACTCACTCTTTGTCCTCAGGCGACGCGAGTAACGCGAGTATTGGGTCCGGGGAGGGCACGGGGGAGGAAGACGATGAGTCAAATGGTAAGAAGAACCAAAAGAAGAGGGGCATCTTTCCGAAAGTGGCCACCAACATCCTACGGGCGTGGCTTTTTCAGCACTTAACGGTAAGCACATATTACCTATCTTTTAAATCTTAAAAAATTTAAACCTGTTAAATCTTACTGAGCTCGGTACAGTATTTATTTTTTTTGGGGGTAGAAGCCAGTAAGGGCTGGATGAGAAGATCTGTAAAACGTTTGTGGTGCCGTGTCTTGAGAAAGTCCTCTAGCAGTTGAGAGACATAGGCTGATGGTGGTCGAACGTGGACTTACTATGCTCGATAACTTTATAATGGCTTCTCATTATGTCATGGAGACATTATTTCTGCTACCAAGAAAGGCTTATCTATTACTTTTACGTCAGCAAAAGTGTACACTATTGGAGAATGCTTTCATACAAGAGATTTCTTTAAGATGCCATTAATCCTTAAAAACTTCATACTACTACTAGGAAAATCAGAATACTTGAACATTCTTGTTTACATTTCCTGGATTAGCTTCTGGTTCCTACCTAGTCTTCCTAGCCTACCTAGGCTTCCTAGCCTAGAAGAAGAAATTATTTCCATCAATCTACGAAGATATATTGTTACAGAACTCGCCACAAATTCAATTATGTCATTACCAGAACCGTAACTACAGAAAACCAGTAAAAAATGAAAGGCAACTAGTATTGTTCCGGGTAACAATTGCTTCGTGAGCCGAACCGTTGTCGCACTTTTCAATTAAATTTCCCCGCTACGGCAATAAATTTTTCATTGCGTTAGACAAAGCCCTTTCAAACAGAGCCCCTAAAGACACCGCAAAACGAATACGAAACTCTTATTTCCAATACGTTTCCCAGGATCAATGTGATTGATGAATTTTAAAGGAGCAAAAATTTAAACATTAGCATAAGAAGTTACCGGGGTATCAGCGAGCTGCGACGGTCTCGAGTGCACGAGCAGCACGAGTCAGTGTTGCGTAGTAATTTCTAGAATGGCTTTCCGCGCGGGGCGGGGCGGGGGTGCAATTTCATTACCGGTCCGGATCCGCGCCCATAAATCACCAGGGCCGAAGAAGGCGCTCCGTTCGCTCAGCGCAGTTCAGGTGACGCAAAGACTCCTCTTCGCTCCTTTGAGCCCGGTATTTGTGTTTCATTCGCTGCGACCGCGACGCGAATCCTACTTTCTTTATGGCTTGGATGTCCGTGAATCGGCGAGAGTTATTTCTGTTTTAATTAGTTTCGAAAAGCCACCTTCAATCGCCAGCGTTATTGTTAAAATCTACTTTTAAGGAGGTGTAACTGTCAAACACGAAACAACTCAAGAACTTTAAAACTGCAGGATTTATCTGTACTATTTTCAGAGTTGGAACTTTAAAAAAGTAACAGTGACAATCGAATTAGGGAGCTTTTAGCGTTCCGTTTGGCGCGTTTTTGCGCGGCCCTGTCCTCGCCCATTACCGCGCTCCAAATTATAATTGCTTCGCTTAACGCTAAGTGCTTTCATTACCGTCTCTCTGTAAAACAGTTCCGGTATAGGTCGGGACATGTCAATGTTAACTCTGCTAATGACGCGAGTTCTGTCTAATCCATTTTTAAACAACACTCCAGTCATTTTTCTAACTGTTGCCTTTGTATCTTATTCGCACGCCGTCTAAATTGTTTTGCTATTTACGTAATCTGATGCCGACGTGAAATGCGGTCGAGAATTGACAATGCTTTAAATTGGCGTCAAAAAGAGCATCCGACCCACATACCGAGCATGAAACTGCATAGCTGTCATCGTGACGTTTGTAATATTCATTCGATTACGTGCTGCGGGAAATGGAACGCCACGCGGTGACAGCGCGCCACCTGCGCCCGCCACGTTCGAAATCACAGCGCTGATTGGTCGGTCAGCGTATTTCAAATCGGCGCTGAAACAAATGAATGCAGTTTTGAACGCGGTTGAACATTCCAATCCTTTACCACGGATATCGATAAAATATGGAACAGTGATTTGTGGGTCACAGCGCGACGTCGAGTGGTCATCGTCATTCAGTAAAAAGGGAAGTGATCTCGCTCTGGAAATCGTACATGATTGCGGAATTTACATTCAGCGCAGCTCTGCAATATTGGTAACGATCTGCATGTACATACGATTTGAATTTTAAAACTGATCTACGTGTTGCGATAAACCTTTTGAATATCATTGACCCATTGCTATTTGATCTTTTACATTGAGACATTATGCATTTAAAGAATTTCGATTCTACATAGTTTTTAAAGAAACTGACGAACGAGCAGACAGACAGTAGGTAAACCTTATTGTAAGCGGTTGATATCACCCATGGACATATAATACATTCCAACATCAGTCAAAAATGACAAACGAGAAAAACATCTGCAGATGTGTTTTGGGATCTGCTTACGTCTGCTTTTGGGATTCAGGAATCAGGATTTAAAAGAAAGCATGAAAAAGCCTGGTGCAATTGCAAGTTTGATCTTTCCCTTATAACCACGAAGATATTGGTGGTATTTTTTGTACATGCCTCTAACTTTCTTCAGTTCTCATGCTTTTCCGACGATGTTTTTCTTTACTATAAAGCCAGTAATGTTTGAAAAATCAGTAATTACAATACTTGAATAAATTCACGTCTTAAGGAGTTGGGGTCTTATTCCACTTAACAAGTCTATTTCTGTTGGCGACCCAATTTTTACGCCACGTATTTACCTAATGAACCCAACATTCAGTCTTTTCTCGCATTCTGCAAAATTCCAAATCAAAACCTATGCAGACCTCGATGTAAGTAAGACAAAATTAAAAACGGAAAATATAGAAGCGCATCAAAATCAAAATAATATCTCCTAAAATTCTTTTCCTCACAAATATTTTGAAGCTCACCTTAAATAAATACACATACACACATACATACTCTTGCATTCGCGCACACACACTTACGCACGAGCACACTTACCGGGACACACCAATACAAACACAAATCAACATGTATTATTAATAAAAAGTTCACCTATTACTTGCCGTCAATCAATATTTAAATGTCACTGTAATCTGTATTTGACCATTAAAACTAGCAATATATTTGTTAAATAAGTTACATAAGGCTATTGATTACATAAATAAATAAAACGTCTTCATTTGTCCCTCCAAGGATACTCTAGGTTATCAACTCTCTAAGTAACAGTAATGATTAATTCTTTCCCAGACGCGCTAAATCTCACTTAATACGTACCTGGGACGTGTACAGCAGCGCCCTCCCAAAATTTTCCAAGAAATATTATTGAATAACGTCGCCTTAGGACAAATCCCGCCTTGCCATCTTAAGCCCTTCCTGGGGCTAAAAATAATTATAAGTCTGTTGTAATCCCGAGACAGTTGCCGCGAGGAAATTTTCATAATATTGTCTTTGGGTGTTATACACTTTCGCTCGGTCTTGGGTGACAATATTTTTGGTATCAATAACAACTTTATTAATTTATTTATTTCCTACTTTATCCTATTCCCCAATGTACGTTCGTGTTTCGGTAGTGAGTGAGATATGCCAGAGCCCATTCCTGTCTCATCCTATCTCTCCCCATTCTCCTAACACTTACTCCCAAAACATTCTTACATCTCCAAAGTTATTCGGCGCATGCGGGGGCGTGCCGTTTGTCATTCTGTTTCCGCTGTTCCATGGGCGACTGTATCCACTTACCATCAGGTGGACTGTATGCTCATCTCACGCCTTCTTCTCGAGAAAAATAAATAATAATTAGGGAACAATTTTTAAAATCTTTAGATGACACCATGAGTGGAACGGGATGCTTCTCATCACAAGGATACAGTTTTCACAACGTTTCACAAAGGTCTTCTTTGAGAGTGGAGTAACTCGGCTAGTCAGATGCGCCTAGTCCGACCAACGGGATAGAAAATAAAAAAAGTAATAAATAATTGATATTAAACTTGGCACGAACATAGAACCATATAGGTATATACTCGTATTTGTTATAAGCATTTGTGTAAAATATCGTTTAAGTTATATTTTTCGGTTACATCGCACCTCTCATCATGCCAATCTGTTGAACCCGAAGGCTGGTAGAGAAAGCCTCTAGGCATTAAGCTCGCCTTTTGTAAGACTAAGTGCAATAAAGTTTTTTAAATAAAAATAAATATTTTATCCAAAAGTCTATGTATAAGAGGTTGCTGTTACAGCTAAAGCGCGCACTACGAGCAGGAAAAATTTCGGTCATAGACATGAGATCGCACAAGACTGGACGGAAAAGAGATTTGTATGAAATCGTCGATCACCGACCACTTACTAGACCCCTCTCTAATATGAGGGCTGACCTCATGTCAATGACCAAAATTCATCATGCCCGTGGCGCGCACTTTAGTAAACAGAGTTCCTTGTATTAAATTACATGTCTGCCACATACACCTACTAAGTACAAACTTACTATAAATAACAGCGAAATCCTGTTTCATAAAACGAGTTAGAAAATGTCCAAACGCAAAATTAATACAAGTATCAGAACATCAAATAGTGGAGGAGATATTACGAAACGGTGGATTCCTTGGCGTGCGGTGTTGAGTTACGTCTGTATCGAGTTCTCTTTGTGCAGCGCCGCAGCGGGATGGGAGCTAGTGTCATAGTAAAAAAAGATAAGTAGGTTATCTTCATAGACGCACACAAGTGTGCGGTATTTGTATGCACATCTACACAGGACGTCACTCGATTTCGCAGTGCGCAGCGTAGCTGCAATTTGTCTATTCTATGATGAAAAAAAAAATTATATCGTCGCGACAATATGCTGACCTACGTCACCATTTTATTACTGCGACTCACATAATTTCTTACACATTATTATGTTGATTATATTATTATTTTATGTGAGCACTTAAAAAATGATTATTTTTTCTGCTAATTCAAACCAAATGTATGTGTCGTTTATAACAAAAAAAACCCCATTCATTTGATTAAACAAACAAACTTTTTTGACCGCATACCCTTAAGACGAAAATAATCATAAATTGTACCCACTAATTATATATATATATATATATATATTGTGTGTATGTGTGTGCTAAAAATGTTTTTTTTTTTAGGAAATGAGCGGAAAAAAAATATGGCTTAATGTTTTTTACACGTTGTAGGGTTAATTGCAATGGTGCAAACCATTATCATTCTTCAATGATAATGGTTTCTTGTTGCGGGCCTGAAGTAGATGCACCATCAGAATATTCAACCCGCGGCTTCTTTGCGGGCAATGTTTTTAACCATTTATCCATTTATGAGGGTCTAAACTCAATAGTAATTAAAACATTTTGTAATACACACCACTATCTGCACAAAATTACAATTAAATTCATTCTACGATGGATGACACACGACCTCGCTAACCAATACAATTACGTTGTGTATGCACAGTTGCGTTGCGCACTGATGACTAGAGTGACTAGACCACTAGACGTGAATGCAGAGTTGCCAGGTTTCAATAATGCACAGTCGCCAGTAAAAAAAATCGCCCAAATTTTGTGATGTGGTGAATAACCAAACATGGTGATGAAATCCGTATAACCAAGAATTAAAAATACATTTTGTATAATCACCAATCGGCACTGGGTCTGCTTGGTGGATTATGACTCGAAATCCTTTGATTACATCCTCCGATTGCCTGATTGCCTTGTGTCCTGCAATAAGACGTTATAGGCTGATAGTGATCGATAATAAAAGTGAGTGATCAGATCACTGATCACATATATTTAAGAAGTAAAAATAATACACAACGCACTTTGACATTATAAAAACTTTGATAAAAACTATAAGCAATAGTTTGAAATTTTAACCAAATATTGAATAATATTACTACTTTTATTAAATCTATCTATACACTTAAAAAGAGATGTCCCGACTGACTGATGATATATTATTGCCAAGCCGAAACCGCTGAAACACGAAACATTTCCATTAAGAAAGAATTTTTAGAAATGTTACTGGGAAGACAGGAAGAAAGGGGCGATTTTTTATGCAATACGTGTATCTCAAGAACTATTTAAGTTAGAGATATGAAATTTAGCATATAGACTTCTCATTTAAAATAATTAAGCACGTGTATCGGAGTTTTTGATATTTGATTTGGAGGGGGGGGGGGGGGGGCATAAAGGGGGCAGAGTAAGGACATGAACACTTTTTAAACAAAAACTTTGAAAACAAAATCCACGCGGGCGAAGCCGCGGACAAATAGCTAGTTTATTAATAAAATCAATAACATTCAGTAGTTTTCCAAAAATTACATTTCCTTTAAGCTTTCATAAATTTAATTTCTTTTTGACCTGCCAAAAACTATAGCAAGTTTCGGAACTTCGTTTAACCATGCAATGAGAAACACCTCTGTGTAGTTACGTGACTCGTCCGTTCCCGTAAAAGATAACTTACTTTCCTTCTTTTGCTATGCTTCAGTGATCCTGGCAAAAGAGTTCGTTATTTATGCACCTTTGGATAAGTTATACTGTCTCCTATATTATGTGATCCTGGCATTCTATCATGACACTTATATCCGATTATATTTTCTAAAATATAGTTTTATTTATTTGCCGCTGAGTGAAAATGTAGTTAAAATTATAACATTTACTCTGTGAGACAGTATCTAGTAGATAATTGGTTAAATAAACAGCGAAATAAAAACCCATTGAAAGATCCAAATCCTTTCTCTTCTCCTTTCTTTATCTTGAAAGGTAGACAGCGCATCCGGGGGCGTGCCAATATTTGTCATTCTGAACCGACGTTGCGGTATGCATTGTGGATGTGGATGGATCGTGGTGACAGAATCTACTTACCACCAGGTGGACTGTCTGCTCGTCAGCCGCCTTCTTTCTATGATAAAAAACACACTTCGTTGTATATTTTAAAATGCCGGAATTAATAAATGCTAGGCAGTATTTTTTACCAGTCAAGTTCGGGGCGTTAGGAATATTAAGATTATAGAATAACGCTGCGGCCTCGCTATCGGACGAACGTTCGTGGAGTGATGTCGCGACATTACAAACGCGACATCATATTTCGTCGGGAAGTGTGACGAACGTTTCGGCCATACCTATCGCGACAGTGGCGCTAACCTTTGCCGAAGCGCGACAGTGTGGCCGTAGCACAAATTAACAGACACTACGATATACAATAAATATAAAAATAACATATTCATAGATACGTGTGCGGAGAAATTGTTTTATAAATAAAATTAAAAAAATATTATTCCTTCTCTTATTTGCCCCCACTCGTAACCTTTAATCCAATAACTAAACTCCCTCGAAAATATGACTCAATTTTCGTCTGTTTTTCCCGTTAAAAATCCCGAGAAACTTGGCCTTATTTAGGTAAAGGGCATGTCGTAAGTTTTACTTGCGCCGGCACGGGCAAATTGCAGGCGAATCCGGGGAATGAGAATTTATTAATATTGGAATTCCGTGAGACTGGGGGCATTTTATGCGAATTAACGGTTTTATTTTGCGCTGATGTATAAATTGGGGTGCTGACCGACTACACCGTTTAGGTTTTATTTTATCGAAGAGCTACCGAAAGGCGTCTGCTATTTTCTTTATTTATTTAAACTTCATTGCACAATGAACCATAGGACAAGCGGACTTAATGCCATAAGGCATTCTCTACCAGACAACTACCAGATTATACAGGAAAAGGGTCGCAGGTGACGTTTTAATTATAGAAAACACTTATTTTCTTAATTATAACTTGCTATCAGCTGCCTGTTGTCTAATTGATTACTTCTGTTGAAGATTAAAATAAAATTTTCCAATTAGACAGCAAGAAGTTGTCATAAAACATGGCCTTTCGCAACCTCGCACGAGGGCGTGCAATGTTTACACAATATCGGAAAATAGGAGATTCATGTAAATTTTAAAGCACGACGTCAATTACCGAAACCAGCCCACTGTTGGACATAAGGCTCCTCATGCCAATTGTCAAGTATATGAGGGATGTACTAAAGCGGCACGCTTACCAAGCGACTTGTTTTAGAGGTGGTGTAGTTCTTCGGGGGTTGTGGTAGCCAATTTGTTATCACCTAATCGCCACGCACGGGAAGAGATCGAATGGAGCTATTCTAATAAGTCAGACTCTTATTTAATAGCGTAACTGTCAACTAGAAATACTTGTAAGTAGTACCTAAATAAAATTCCGTTCGCTATAGTTTATTTTTCCAATACATGCATGGCATTAAATCTGACATGGCGACATTTAGCGAAATCCATCCACAGGCATCCCCTAAAGGACGACAGAAATCATTTCCTCCCATCCGGCGAGCAGATTTCCGAAAACTACCCACTTTTTAAGTCGGCGACGTTTAAAGCCGGGCCCGACTTCCGGGCGGACAGGAAATCTGCAGGAAATAGAGTGTGTAGGTGAGACGACGGTATGCCGATGCACTACACATTAGAAAAGGATGGTTATACGATGTGAATGCGTCTTCGAAGACCGCAAAATAGAAATTTGAATGTGGAATGTCTGCTTAAAATGGCCCCGCCATTCGCGCGATTGATGGCCTTTGCAATTCCATTTTTAAACGAATTTCGTGGTGGCAAGTACTGCAGATGGCGAATATGGTCAAACTCATAACTCAGTCAGTTTATATAGAAAAATTGATAATATCGCTAACAGGACATTCAATATTTTTGAAAAAAATATTTGATTAAATAAATACTTTAAAGTACATTTTTAAAATCAAAATCTTCAAACATTGCTGAGAGAAACACTGAAACTACAAGTTAAGAACTGTAATGTAGATCAAAGACGTCATTCTTCTACATTTTATTTTTATGGAAGGAAAACCTCACGCTAGAGTTTAGAAAATGCGTATTCAATACTGGGCCTGCATGGTGGGTTGTTGCACCCCCTGGTGATTTACTAGGGGAGACCTGTAGTGGAACGTTATAATATGCTGATATATAAAGTCTGTAAAATCTTTCTTTTAATGGAACATCAGATACATGGCAACATCAGTTCAGAGTGACAAACATTGGCACGCCTCCGGATACGCTGCCGACCTTTGGAGATATAGGAATTAATTTGGAGGAAGGGTTGAGAAAATGGGGAGGGATACGATAGGATGGAATGTGAAGGGGCTCTGGCATATCTCAGTCACTACCGAAACACGTACATACATTGAGGAAATTAGATGAAGTGGGAAATGCAGTACATAAGATCTACATGCACATGATGTACATGAAGATATGTACATGATCTACATGCATGCATGTAGATCATGTACATAAGTACATAAGATAATTTTCTAATAAGATTAGATCTATTAGGTTTTTGAGAAATCTATTTATATTAATATGTAGGATACGTGAATACTGGCAACTATTCAAAATGGTGAACATTGTTTATTCAGTTAATTAATACACTGTCATTCGATAGGCAAAGAGTTTGCCAAAAGGGTATCCGTGTTTGCTAGGGTACCGGGTTCGAGTCTTCGTATAGATTACGCGAGTTATCGTATTCCTCATTTGTTTAGGACCCTTGACACAAGGGGTTGCATTGGGAAAATATTTGGGAATACTCCTGTGAATAAATCTGCTTGCAAGTAGAATATTAAGATAAATAACAATAATATAATACAGTAGAGTTAAGACGTTTAATACGTATTATTATACGCCCTTTTATGATGGTCCCTGCAATTGAAGACATATTTTCCCGCATAAGACGCCACACAGAAACCATAAGGAACAGCTTCAATAAATCAGGTTTTAACCATACAGAGCTGTTTCAAGACAGCGTCATAGAAGTAGCAGATCCAGAAGTCTTGAAGAATTTTCCTGGATATTCTTCTATAGACGATGACATTGCTACCTGCGAAATGAGTTCAATTGAAGACCTTATTCAGGATAATAATAATACCACCCAAGAGGCAATTGAAGAAGTTGATATTATTGAAAAAGAGGAGACATTTCCGATAGGTATTATCAAATGCTCAGGCTTTGGTCAGGACGACATCACACGACACATGTCGTTGGATTTTTATAACATTTTTTTAAGCGTATAATTGTTTTAATAACTTTTACTGTAATTTTTCTTAATCTATACTTTACCTAATAAGTACGTACTAACACATCAAAGTCAAGTTCAGAGCACAACATTAAACAAAATACAACAATATAACAATTACAAACAACAACAGCCGTAAAAGCCAACGTGTAGTTAAGGGAGTTGACCAAAATTGCCCATTTCATATCTGCCCGATGTATCGGGGGTTGTCTCCCGCCGAGGGGGGGGGGGGGGGGGGGTCAACACCAGTTAAGATAAGATATCTCCCGGAGTGGACACTGGACCGTCTCAGGTTACGGATATGGTGGCTAGAAGGGGATGTTTTTAATAAATACCGTTACATGTATATATTGTTGTTACAAAATTGATGAATTTTTGCAGTGCGGCGAATGTCGACATTCACCGATGAATATATATAATATAATACTAATAGAATATTATTATGTCTAATTGCAAAAAAGTAAATGTTAGTTTAAAACCAGAAGGTTACAATAGCTTTAGATGTCTTAAAAAAATCGGCTGTAATGGCTTGATGAGAAGACCCGAAGACAGATTTGGTGCAATGGGGAGAGATAGGATAGGATGGGATGGCAAGGGGCTCTGGCATATCTCACTCACAACCGAAACACGTACGTAAAATTAAGGGAATAGAATAAAGTGGGAAATGCAGTATATTTTACGGTAACAATCCGTGAGTGCGGGGTAACTTGGCCAATCGAGTGCGCCCGGCAGCTGTGGGATTGCAGCGTGCACGGAGTGTGCAAGCTATTTGCACATTGCGAAAAATGTGCATGTGATTTTTTCTTCTAAATAACATTTTTTTTTTATCTCTTTAAGGAACTTTTATGCCTTGGCACATGTCAGTTCCATAGATGACATATGAGTATAAAATAAGAATTCGGCATTGTTCTACGAAATTCTAAATTGAAGAATATTCCCCATTTTATTGCTGGCAAACACAGAGCATTCACACAACATTACGAGTACCTACTCGTACCTACATGTCAAAGTTCCTTCAAGTTAGAGTTTTCATTTATACTAAGAACATCGAGCATTTATAATGCAATGGTTCTTAACATTTTACAGATGAGAGACCCATTTTACACATTTCTTTTTGCTATGGAGAAAAGACGGCAGATGAACATACAGTTCACCTGATGGTAAGTGGATACTGTCGTCCAAAGACATCCGCGATACATGCCAATATCAGTCCAGAATGAAAAAATATACGAATAGATTTGGAGAAAGGGTTGAGGAAGCAGAATGGCATAGGAATGGGCTCTGGCATATCTCACTCTCTACCGATACACATAAGTACGTTGGGGAAATGAGATAAAATGGGAAATGCAGGACACATCAAGGTTAGCTGTTAGGTACTTGGTTCGACAACAAACTTCAGACATGTCATTTGTTAAATAATTTTCTAGATATATTCTCATTTAAGCGACTGTTCACTTCGCGGACTAGTTCTAGAGTCCTGACGAACCACCAGCGGTCCATGGATCATCCAGTAAAAAATCATTGCTCTATAAACAGTTTATGGAATTAAACGTCAAGCACGCAACGCTTGAAGTAAAATGTGTTCGAATTGTCGTCAACTTTAACTTAACTATAACTTAACTTAACTTAACTTTTTTCGATATTTGTACTTGCTGAAACGTTATCAAAAATGCTCTGATCAATCTATCATTTACTACACTTGTGACATTCAAAACCTACGCACTTCCATCCATGTATCTCCTACCCATTGTCCCATGTGCAGCCTCACTGTTCGGCGCAAGCATTGTACTTGTAACATTGAAGCATATCTATCAGTTGTTTGTACAAGGGACACATAGCATTTACTTGTAACGTATTATTCGCTAGACCTTACACGGTCATTCTCAATATTAAGTTGCAATGTATCATTCGCTGGTGTACTATATTGCACAGAAATGTTCAATACACCTTAGATCCTGCTATGCATTTTGTTGTAAAGGTCAAATCCTTCGAAATAATAGCAAGTATTACTGTTGTGCTAGTTGGATGGCAAGATTAGACGATCATGTATGGTTGCAGTGTTATCCAGGTTCATGCTCACCTGAGTGATTCTCAAGCCTGATTGGGAACTTCCCAAACTTTGGTTATCACAGACTCACGATTGAGCATATCTATACATATAATAAAATCGTAACAAAGTGTACCACCTGCACATTAAATATTTTTTGAAAAAAAAAAATCATTGCAGTGTACACTGTGAATGATACAGAGCCCAAACCAACAATTTTTAGAATTTTTGTCTGTCTGTCCGTCGGTTTGAACACGCATCACGCAGAAACCGCTGGACGGAATTTAATGAAATTTGGCATAGTTATAGCTTATGACTTTGGTTAACATTTAAGGTACATTTTATCCCGATCCGTCATATAGTTCCCACGGGAATCATCCTAAAGTTCACGCGAGCGAAGTCGCCGGCACGGCTAGTCTTACTTATAGTCGCGTCTGATAAAAAATCTACGAAGTTTAGTCACACATTGAAATGAAACAAAAAGTTTCTTATTTTTTCAATTTTTTTTAGATTTTATGAAGCTTTTATGAAGTAAATAGGTTTCAACATGTTTTTTCCGACTTTATCGGTTACAAGCTTTGTTTGTCATTGGTGGTCCGTCCCTATGTCGGTGTAAAATCAATAAATAAGTAGGTATATTACCAGTATGATATGAAGAACCTTACGATAAGGTTGGGTGCCTAGCATAGCCACTTCCACATTTTTTCTTGATACATGTACGGATGAAGTTACGACACACGTAAGAAGAATATAATCTACAATCCAGGATTGAGTTATTAAGCGCAACACCGGGGTACCATAAGTTAGCGACGCGCAATATCCGAGCGCCGAAAAATCCCCACGCAAACCCGTAGCTTTCATTTGATTAATGTATTCCGATGTCACAGTTATATTGCGAAAGAGCCCCTTACATTCTTTGCCCTAGAAAGCCCCTATATCAGAGAGGTGTTATTGCAAATCTAGGGTATATTAAAAAGGGCGGAGGTATTCCTATTTATGTGACGGGAGGTACACCTGCGTTGGCTCAGGATGGGACGCACCACGGAGATATAGCCACGGCTTTTCGGAAGATATATTGTCTTCTTTCGTGTCTGCTGCCTTGGTGCCGCGGTGGAGATGTGATAAAAATATTTGAATCCTGAAGATTTGAATTTGCTTTTCTACTTTCAACGAACGAATGGGAAAGAAATTCGGCAACCGGTTTAAAAAATATTTCTCTGTGATATTTTCAATAAGTTTTTCTTAAAGGTTCGTTTCTACCTTAGGACACGTGTTCGTATCCTATTTCTGCTTCCGCTATAGACAAACTTGTGTTGGTCTGTCTGATTGTCTCCATAAAATACAAAATGAAACCCTATTAGCTTGTGCGGGTAATTAATATAAAAGCAAGCACAAAACTAACCACATAAGGACAGCTCAAAGTTACTCATATTCATGATCTAGAACTATTTAAATAAAATATACTTAACTGTATAGAAGTGAACCTACAGATTTAAAACGTAACAAATAACTATCCTTAACAATGACAATAGCATATGAAGTATAACAGTTAACACACATTTAAAGTTGTGTTACACATTGGTAACATTTAAAACAAAAAGGTGTTTAGTAACCGTGAACAAAAACCACTTACTTTGTACTGCACATTTATGCATTTCTAAAGACTTGTAAAGATTAAATAAATCTTATTACCTACAAGACATATTTTTTGCTTGACCTTTGCCCAATGCGTGATTATATTCGATTCGATATATTGTAGTAATATTATTCATTAATGAGTCCCGAACAAGCCGGTTTCCGAAAAGGCTATAGTACCATAGACCACATCCATACGCTGCGGCAAGTTATACAGAAGACCGAGGAGTATAACTTGCCATTATGCTTAGCGTTTGTGGACTATGAGAAAGCCTTTGATTCGATCGAGACTTGGACAGTGCTACAGTCCCTCCAGCGGTGCCATATTGACTATCGGTATATCGAAGTGTTGAAGTGTTTGTAAAACAACGCCACCATGTCAGTCCGAGTACAGGAAGGGAGCACGGAGCCGATTCCATTGCAGAGGGGTGTGAGACAAGGAGATGTTATCTCTCCGAAGCTCTTCACCAATGCGATGGAAGACGCTTTCAAGCTCCTGGAATGGAAAGGACTCGGCATCAACGTTGATGGCGAATGCATCACTCACCTTCGATTTGCCGACGATATCGTGGTCATGGCAGAATCGCTGGAGGATCTTAGCACAATGCTCGGAGACCTCAATCGAGTTTCCCAACAGGTGGGCCTTAAAATGAACATGGACAAGACGAAAATCATGTCGAATGTCCATGTCGTGCCCACCCCAGTTTCAGTTGGGAGCTCGATTCTCGAAGTTGTTGACGAGTACGTCTACCTAGGCCAAACGGTCCAACTAGGTAGGTCCAACTTCGAGAAAGAGGTCAATCGACGAATCCAACTCGGCTGGGCAGCGTTCGGGAAGCTACGCAGCGTCTTCTCGTCCAAAATACCTCAGTGCTTGAAGACGAAGGTCTTCGACCAGTGTGTGTTGCCAGTGATGACCTACGGCACCGAGACGTGGTCTCTGACTATGGGCCTCATAAATAAGCTCACTGTCGCACAGCGAGCTATGGAGAGGGCTATGCTCGGGGTTTCCCTACGTGATCGAATCAGGAATGAGGAGATCCGTAGACGAACTAAAGTCACCGACATAGCCTCTCGGGTTAGCAAGCTGAAGTGGCAGTGGGCAGGGCACATAGCTCGAAGAACCGATGGCCGATGGGGCAGAAGGGTTCTCGAATGGAGACCACGTACCGGCGGACGAAGCCGAGGACGTCCATCTGCTAGATGGACAGACGACCTCATAAAGGTGGCGGGCACCCGCTGGATGCAGGTCGCTGCCGATAGGTCTAAATGGCGGACAATGGGGGAGGCCTATGTCCAGCAGTGGACGTCTAAAGGCTGAGATGATGATGATGATGATGATGAATGAGGTTTATCCAATTATAATATGCATGTTGCAATGATAATAAGTATGCAACTGGGAAAAACGTTGACGTTTTTCTTGACGTTGACCATATATGGCTACGTCTACATAACAGCAGTATTTAAAGCCATACATATCGATCTTTTAACTAAATTCGATATAAAAAATAATTCATTCCTAGGTATAAGTTTTAGTAAAACGAAATTACTTTTATATTCCGTACTCTTTTTGTTTTTAGTTCATATTCTTCGATATAAACATTCGAAATGTAAACTCTCAAAAGATATACACGGAATCTTGGCGATCTTCAGAATTAGAGCAGGGCGAGCATAGTGACGCAGTCGTTTTTTTTTTCTTTTCATTATGTCAAGGACGTTGCCCTGATTATATGGGTGTAAGATACCAACAGGTACCGCGGAGTATTGTTTAAATAAAAAGGAGTTTTTACGATATTTCATCTAGAAAAGGTCTATAGATTCATTCATTACTGATTACTGTATCTCAGCACCGTCTCTTGTTATAATGTTAAATAAATAAATGTTAATACATAAATGTTAGTGAGGATTTTTTTAAGGATTCGGCTCGGCTGTTGTTAAGTTCTTACTTAATTGTATATTGCTAAGCTGTTATCCGTTTTTTCTCCAATAAATAAATAAATTTTTGAAAGTTCATATATTTAGATTTGTTTCCGATTAGCGAGCGCGATCGGTGAACAAGCAAAAGTCAGATGAGAAAAGTAGTTTGTACCTAATCCTAGGCACTTTTTACTTTTTTTTGCACATCCGAAATAACCTTTTTAAAAATGTACAATTCCGCACGCAGTCCATTGGGAGCGATGGCAGCCTAATAGACGGCCGGTCAAAGTGTTTTCCACGATGAATTTATAATAAGGAAATGAACCCTTCAACTTACAGTCGTCTGGTGTATGCCGTTTGTAAGCTAGGGTATTTTGCAAGTGCATTTTCCTTAATAAATTATTAGAAATACTTTAAAAGGTGCAAATTAATATGAAACGAATATGTATTTAACAACTAAGGAAATACAATACACAAAGGATATCATTCAGTTTTCATACATTATTGGACCAAAAGCTGTATGTATGTATTGTATATGCTTATTTATGTGATTATTTATATTAACTATAGTTTTATTATAACAATAACTATTTATATTACCTATCATTCATTGTGCCTAAAGGGCCATCTTTGCATATAGCCCAAAGGTTGACTAGAATGACTAGGAGATAATGCTTGTAAGCATGAAGTCCGCCTTATCTCACTTTGTGCAATAAATTAAAAGCCGAAAATGTCGGCTAAACTAAAGTAATCTTAAATTCCGTTAGAACTTATTGATCTAAGCATTTATTACTATGACACCAAAGCCGAGGTAATTCCCTGTGTTGTTATTTGAGTTCGAACCCCATTGGTCATTTGTACGAGCATTACCTTTGGTTGGCCATGTGGTTGTCGTTTATTCTCAACCTTGCCACACTTGATTTGGACTGAGCATTGAGTGCGTCCGTTGAGTACGCATTATTTAAACTTTAAACAAAGAGATCTTCATTCTCGCATACGTTCAGTAGAAATTCCCTGTAGTTAGTTCATTTACTGTTTGCGAGCATCGTATAAAAAAGTAGACTTAGTTTACAGTTTTAAGTAACTTCACGATGTAACTGAATAATTTTGCTCTGCATGAGCATAACATCAAACTTGAGTACTAAATTCGGAGCACACAGAATGGGTTTACATACATACACGCGGGAATTTTTCCAAGAAGAAAACTCACCATTACTCCAGTAAGTCGGTAAACTTGGTGCAAGTAATCTAAAGTTAGGTACCAAGGCGGCAGAGGCTATTTAGATGCACATCTTAACTCGGCCATATATCTAGATTGTGCGCGAACTTCGCTAGAGGAGCTCGGGTAACTCTGAAAGTGTTTCCCGCTGGATATTCGCTTTTTCCTTTTCGCAAAACAAAATTGTAAGTGTGGACGTCGTATCGCTAGAACGAGTAATCCAATAAGAGTGGGAGCTAAATGATTGCCTGGAAAAACTAAGTTTGTACGTGAAACAATGAGTTTTGGTATTCATGCGGCACATTGGGGACAGGGTCGTATTTATTTAATTTTAATAAACAACGCATTTGCATACACAAACGGCGGTCGGGTGTGGTTCGCTGATAATGCACATTTGCATCCCGCTTCGTGTCGATGAATTATCGGTCAGGTGGCTGCACGACAGCTCTGCTGGTGTTTGCGATCCTGGTATCATTTGACGTTCAATTTTTCATTTGAAGGAAAATATGCATAAAGATAATACAAATATTTGCAACATTTACGATAATGATGACTGCATTTGCAGAAATACCTCGGATGGAAAGCAAGTTTTATGCTCCTCTCGTTTTAAAAGAAAAACTTCATTACACTGACATAATGTACAAAAGGTGGACTTGCATTATGGCATTCTTTACTAGTTAACCGTTGGGCAAACAGAGAAATGCTTGATACAGTTGATATTATGATAATTAAAATATATAAACGCAACTCATATATCTCTAAACGTTAACAATAATTCATTTCCCATTGGTGGCAATGAAAACATAAAATTCATACCTGTGATTGATTGTGATTGTAATTCATACCATATTTTCAAAATAGTTTAAGTTGTCCATTTAACTTTAGTATGTATCGAATTAAAAGACAAACCACTCGCTATCATTACAATCGAATTAATCGACTTACCTTATTTTTATAATCTTCTTGGCTAGGGGTCAAAGTACACTGTAAGTCGTGCCTGCATAATTCCCAGTTACCAGGGGCCCAGGGAGCTTAGCTAATCAGAAGCCGGCGGACGATTAATTCAGGACTGGCCGCGCGATAATGCCTCTCGCGCGATTAGACACGCTGACCGCCCCGAGACTTCTACCCGCCTGGTATCTGTTTGCCCACCCTCGAGGAGCTTTTGTTTAATCCCCCGGATTTTGTTTGCCTATTTCCCAGTCAAAAATATATGGAAATTATATGCAAATGTATTTTGTCAAGGTGATATTAATGGGTATTAAATCTGGTGTGATAAGAAAATGAGTTTCGCAAATGTCGCGCGTGGTGGATATGTTACTGTAAATATTCAAAGTTGGTAACTGGTGACATTCACCGATATATTTAAGTGGTTAAGAACACAAATACATAGTTCGTTAAATTTAAATTAGGAGATACTCACAAGTTTCATAACTAAACGCTTATGACCATAAAAGTGATAAATGTAACTAATTACTTTTGCTGAATTGCATATCACATTGTGCATTGTGGACGTTTTATTTGTTGAAAATGTCATTACACATTAAGTGCAAATAAAGATATTTAATTTTTCGGTCTGCACACCAATTCAAGTCATTCGCTGATTAAACTTTATTAGCAACTTTCTTATCGACCACTCATCTCATCATTAAAACGTCATTACAAGTAAAAATCAGCATCGTATATTACAAATGAAATCTTCATAATAAACGAATTTGGTCATTTATTCTCAGCGTTAACAGGAAGTGTCAGCATTAACTGCACTTCATTCCTTCACGGTAGCATACAGGTATATACGAATAAACTAATTATACGAACGTAACACAAAAAATAAATCATAACGGAATTAAATCGTTATCAAATACCCGTGTTTGAGTCCATAAATATATTTTTAAGGGTCGTTGCCTGTAATTTTAATAAAATGGAATTCGCTTGCCTAAAGTGACTTCTTTTATAATATATTCCTATAGTATTTCCTATAATATTTCTGTTAAAGACTGAATTATAACTAAAATCGTTGAACTAAAAATTATATAATTTATGCAATAGAATGTCACTTTACAATGTCCATTTATACAGAGAAGCGAAAGCAATTACTATATTCATAATTTTTAGTGTCGTATTTCTTTTAATTTTTTATAAAGAAGTGGGCGGACGAGCAAGCGGTCCCACGTGATGATAAGTATTACCGCCGCTCATATGGACACCTGCAACACCAGGGGGCGTGCGGGTGCGCCGCCGATCTTGCAAAATACTATTCACAGCCTTCTTGAAGAACCCCATATGGTAGCTTGTATGATTGTTGTTGGACTTCTTCCAGTGTTGGTAGATGACCAGCTGTGCTCGTGACTTCGTACGCGTGAAATTTTAGTATCTAAATTCTAAATTGGGATATCTTTTCTTACCATCAGCCGATTTTGATCACCACCAAGCTAAGCTTAATTAACCCGTGGAAACCTCATGAAAATCCGTTCAGTAGTTTTGGAGATTGGCGTGTTCGAACAAACGAACAGACAGACAGACATAAATTTTCAAAATCGTCTTCTTGTATTCTGATACTCTTCCTTCATCGTCCCCAATTAGTTTTTGGTAAATATATTCAATGTATTCAACACGCATGACGCAGGTTCTACAGTTTTTTTATATGTATAGATATTATATATACGTGTATATTTTGTACATCAAAGGGCCACCATTCAGAAAGCATCCTGGTGTTTTTGGTGTTTCATCCTGCTCAGAATACAATCTGCTGATTTTGGAAAATTACGTAACTAAAAAATTACGGATACTTTGATATCTGTGCTCGGGTACTACATTTGACTATATTCGTTGCTCGAACTCTTCACACACAACATGTGAAATACTTGATCTTTCCCTGTTTCCCGCCAATTCTCCTACCTTGAAGGTTAAATAAATGCCAACTGAATTGATAGCAGACCAATGTCGATCAATAAAATCTGTACGTCGGTATTTTAAGTTTAATGCGGTTGTAAATGTCCATAGGATCCGCATTTCAATTATCTGATCTTAGGTTTTGTGTAAGAATATACATTAAAATAAACCACAAATACTAGCAGACGGTCCGTTCGAATCTACTGCATGTTTCCAATCGTAAATGAACTGTAGATTTCTTTTATTGAATGATGCTGGCGACATCAGTTCAAAATGACAAACGGTGGCGCGCCTCCGATTGTGCAGCCTACCTTTGGAGACTTAGGAATGAATTTGGAAGAATGGTTGGGAATATGGGGATTAGGTAGTATAGGGACGCGCCGCTGAAGGTGGAGCTGCGGCAGCTAGAGTTCAATCATATGTGTAACAATGTTAAGAGACCTGTAAGACCTTTTATGAGGGGGAGAGTGCACGCTGCAATCCAACAGCCGCTGGGCGCACTCGACTGGCCACGTTACCCCTCTCTCACAGAAGACTACCTTGAAATGTACTACATTTCCCACTTTATCTTATTTCCCTAATGTACGTACGTGTTTCGGTAGTGAGTGAGATGTGCCAGAGCCTATTCCCATCCTATCCCTCCCCATTTCCCCAACCCTTTCTCCAAACCCATTCCTATATCCAAAGGTAGGCAGCGCATCCGGGGGCGTGCCAACGTTGTCATTTTGGACTAATGTTGGCATGTATCACGGATGTCTATGGGCTACGGTATCCATTTACCATCTGGTGGACTCTGCCACCTTCGTTCATAAAAAAAAAAGTTCCTTATTGCGGCATTTCATCAGAAGCTGTTCCTCAGTCCTGACTTTTGGCCAGAAGGGATACTGTTCCGACGCTTTAGGGAAGCGAGACCGAGTAAGAATAATTCCTGTTAGGAGTTAAGTTTATTATAGTATATTATATGTATTCTAGGTTAAGACATATATTATACTAGCTGTTGCCCGCGACTTCGTCCGCGTGGACTTTAGTTTATAAACACCGTCTTTAAATTGATATAACTTTTTTATTTATGAACTGATTGAAATAAAACAAACACTAAATTTCAAGTGAAGCTTACCACAATACATTAGTGAAAACCGCACCCAAATCGGTTAAGCCGTTTCTAATATTAGCGCGCACAGACAAACATTCTAATAATCATTGTTTTGAGTTCTATTGCGTTGATAAAGGCCCCCAATAATAGTTTTTCTCATATATCTTCCATGTACAGACAGCGATCAGTTACATTTTTATTATATGTATAGATATACAATAGATGAGCTTCAGTTGCCTGAAATAAATAAAAGGACGACGAGTTTTCCTCATCCCATCACTGCTCCCAATCCTTCCTGGGGGGATGGGGTGGAATGAAGAATCAAGAATATAACGGGAAGTGTAATAGAACGAGAATTCCATTAAACTTGAAACATTAATATCCTTTTTCTAAATCCATTTTTAAATCTCCAAAAGTAAGCGAAGCATGCGTGCATGTGCCAACGTTTTATCACTCTGGACTGGTATCATCGGCATGTATCGTGGATGTCGCAGGCCGACAGTCCACTTACCACCAGATGGACTGCGCTCGACCACCTCCTTTTTTATGAAAAAGAAATCCCATGTCCCTGACGAACCGGCTGTAACACAGACTCCATTCTGATCATGTCACCTGACCAGATTTATTCCTGTATTTCCTTCTTCTTCTTCTTCTCAGCCCTTGGACGTCCACTGCTGGACATAGGCCTCCCCCATTGTCCGCCATTTAGACCTATCGGCAGCTCGGCTTTAGACCATTAGGACGGTATTTCCTTATTCAAATTGTATACCCTTTCTCTTTATGTCAAATAGTTTTCCAAACGTCATCGATTGGCAAAGGGAAGCAGCTAATTTAAAATGTCTCTTCTTGTCTTGTTCCAGGTATGTACGAGTATTTTATTAAATCACAACGACAATTTCATAATGTAATGGTAAGTTTTTGCTATTTTCTATCGCTGCATAGGAAGATCATCTGTTTGGAATCTCGCAGGAAGTTTTTATAACTTACTGTATCTCATAAAATTGTTAAAAAAGTTTTTCAACCTCACATTCCTAACTCACGATAAAGTTTACTGCCATTAACTAATTGGAAATAGCCAGAATACATAAATTTAATAACGCGACATTCCGTGTATCGTGGGTCCAGAGACACACAAAAAGACAAAGATAAATACATACCTCGACCCGAATAAACATTTGTCTTTAATAAAATGAATGTCTGACTAGGGATCGAACCCGGAACCTTTAACACAGCAGCTAGGGTCCAACTACCAACTGCCCCAATTGGGCGTCAACAAACGAACGGATGAATTCATACGCGCGTACCGCGTATTACATAAAACGCTATAAAATTTCTGATTAAATCGCTATAAATGAAGGAGAAAAAGAAATGTATTTCCTAATTTTTCAATATCTCACGACAAATTTTACTAACATTAACATCGCCGGGGGTCACGCCAGGAACGATGCGTGCTGTGCGACATGAGTAAACACGATTCTGGTTAAATCGTTAAAAATGAAGCAGGAAATGAAAGTCATTTCTTTGCTTTTTTAACTGTTAATTACTTGCGTAGTTTTAGTTTATAGCTCTGTTAAGTTCGTAGATGGGGACAAATCGGTTCAGTAATTTCAAAATTACGCAAGCTCATAGAATCCGCTTGCTGAAGTGACAATGGGCAAATCAAATCTGCCGCAGGACCGATAACCGATGAGGTAGACGAGTCCTGAAAGGAGACCACGTACCGGGAAGCGTAGTGTGGGACACTCTCCGGCCATTTGAAGCGACGACTTGAACAAATTCGCTTGTGGTGGCTGCATGTGAAGAGCCGAAGATCGTGTATGGTAGCGAGTCTTGGGAGAGGCCTATATCCAGCAGTAGAGAGGTATACGCTAATGATATTGTATGGTATAATTTTACACAAGGATATGTTGTTGAAGAACATAAAACTCACACACGCCCGCGAGCACACGCACCCGGACACACCAATTCAAACACAAATCAACATAAATATAGGTATATATATATAAAACAAAGTCGGGTTAGTTACACCATTTATAACTCAAGAACGGTTGGACCGATTTTAATGATCTCTGATTTGTTGGATTCGTCTACGCCCCGAATAGAATAGTAAAAATATCTGAAAAATTCACGCTAAAAAAGCGCCATCTGTTGGGCAGCCACAGCAACGCGTGGCCGGGCACAGCTAGTTATTAATAAAGAAACACCCATTACTTGCCGACAATCTATTCAATACTATAGTAATTAAATGTCAGTATAATCTGTATTTGTCACTAGCAATATATTTGTTAAATAAGTTACATAAGAGGCGGTAGATTACATAAATAAATAATTAAACTTTTGTTTAAACAACTTTTTAAACTAAATAGCGCAATCTACCTCCAACTGGCGCGTGTCATTTTAGTTAAATTTTATTTAAACTTCCGCTAAATATCAGGCAGTAAAGTAAATACCTACTTTTTTCTGTGTCCTTTTTTAAGCGTTCATAACTCAAAATAAAGTTTACCATTAGCGGGATTGGAGTTCGTGTCAGAACGGATTTGTGCTGCGCGACGCGAGTGGACGGGGGACATGGACTCAGTAGCTATATTTATATATTACTAGCTGTTATATATTACTGTTATATATTTATATATTACTGTAAAGACCACGCGAACGACCGCGACTTCGTCTTCAATTTAATGCGATAATATACACAGAAACGTTCGCGGGCATGCGCACAACAACTCACCAAAGTTTCATCACAATCGGATGAATGGTATTGGAACGCATACGGAACAAACAAAGAAACGGAGTGTAGGCTTTCTCGGCCGGTGTCCATATTAATTGAATCTTCCGGGCTACTTCGTCGAGGTCTTCTGGAATCTCTTCTCTTTCTTCCAAACGCTTCGTCAACAACTGCGGTTGACATCTTCAGTGGCGACTGCGTTCACTTTCGGAGAGATGTTATCTCTTCGGCTTCTCGAGCGCAACTGACTCGACGACTCGAAGACTCCGTAATATCTGGTATCCAGCACATGAACATCCGTACACATCAAGCTCACGGGGAAGAGAAGCGAGAGGGGGGGACAAAAACAGACTCGGAACACACACAATCACAACTACCCTCGCCCACTATAAATATCGATGCGTCGGTACACACACAATCACAACTACCCTCGCCCACTATAAATATCGGTGCGACACAGTCGTCGAGTCAGTTGCGCTCGAGAAGCCGAAGAGATAACATCTCTCCGAAAGTGAACGCAGTCGCCACTGAAGATGTCAACCGCAGTTGTTGACGAAACGTTTGGAAGAAAGAGAAGAGATTCCAGAAGACCTCGGCCAAGTAGCCCGGAAGATTCAATTAATAAACAAAGAAACATTAATTTTTATATATATAGATTTTTATTTTTAATATGTAAGTCATACAGCACTATATGTAATATAATAACTAACACCACACTCAATGGCCCACACTATGACTCCCTGTGGTGGGTCCAGAGACTCGTACAAAGATGAACACATGCAACACCTAAACCCGAACTTTAAACACACAATTGTCCGACCGGGAATCCAGTTAGATAATCTATCTCAAAATATTTTAGATAATATTACATAACGTAGTTCTTTTTGTTCATAATAAACAAAATATAATATGTGTGGGTGTGTGTGTGTGTGTGTGTGTAGGTACTTTATAAAATTAGACAACTTAATACAGTTGGTAAATTGTTAATAAGTTAGTAGTAATGACGTAAATGGTTAATTAACGGCCAGTAAGTGAAATAATGAATAAGCAATGTAAATAATAATGAAATTCACATGAGCATAGCTACGAATTAAATTTTCGCTTAAATGCTGTGTGGATCTTTACTGTTAGCGACAAAATCTAAATTTTAAAAATGTGAGTGAGCTTATTTTCCAAAAATCTGGGCTATGTTCTTAAACATACGAAAACCGGTCTTTGACTTCACGATATAGAACGATACACTATGAAATTGAATGTTAAAGAATGATTTGCTCACGTTTTAGAAGTCAACCCTAATTTACACGTATATTATAATTAATATTCCTATAGCACGTTAAATTATATAAAAAATAATGTAATGTGCAAGACGAGGCCGAAACGCAACACATAGTAACTCAAAAATAAAACGAAACATTTAAAAGCCATCGATCGAAATAAGGGAGTAATTTTAGAAAACTCCTCTAGACGTCTATGAAACAATTACTTAGTCTGAAAGGGGGCGTCTTCCGGTCAGGGGATGGAGAGGGTGGAAGGGGGGCTGAAGCTATTTTCATAATGCACCGCGAGTTCACTTCTTCTTGCGTCTAAACTTCACACTTTAAATAATTGCCTTTGGTAGGATGCTGGAGACGCTCAGGTGTTGGAATGTAGGAAGCCTTTTGATATTGAAGTAATTACGACAATTTAAATATGGGCAGTGAATAATGAGCAGAATTTGTGTATTAACCGTAACCAATTTAAATTTTCTTCCACTGCTGTACATGGACCGTCTCGTGTACATCGTCTTGTGCATGAGGGATGTAGGTATGACCTTAAAACTCTACACTGACCAACTGACCAAGCGGATTGGTGATCCCAACTTTTTGAGGCGGTGTTATTTCCTCATGGTTTGTGGCAGCGACTTTGTTATTCCTTAGTCACCTTTTACAATACCCACGGAACAGATGGTGTGGTGATATTCTAAATCCGGCCCACACCACACCTGCTACTAATAATAATTACTAATCGTAAATGATAAATTTCTGTCTTACAATTAGTTCAATGCGGTTTGTATAGAGGCTACTTACTTTATAATCATTTCGTAAGAGACTAAGAAAAGAAACGGCTAAGAAACATTTTTTTATAGAAAGAAGGCGGCAGATGAGCATAGAATCCACCTGGTGGTAAGTGGTTACTGTCGGCCATGGACATCTGTGATACATGTCAACATTTCAGTACAGATTAAGAAACGTGGGCACGCCCCCGGATGCGCTGTTTAAATTTGGAGATTTAGGAATTGATTTGGAGAGAGGGTTGGGAAAATTGGGAGGGATAGGATGGGATGGGAATAGGCGCCGGTATATCTTATCGTCTGTTATTATCCGTCCCCATGAGTATATTATATGGCTAAGCAATCATGTTTTTGTTACCCAGAAGTTTTGCAAAGATGCATTGCTAAAACTTTTAAGAAAATGTCTCAACATTTGAATTACAGTAATGCCCCCATACCTCGCTAGCGCATTTCACGTACCTACGTAACTCCAGCTGAAATTCTGACTGCAGTCTAGACCCAAGCTAGAGCGCACTAAATTTCACCTCCGTCGTCTCTAAGGAGCTCACTTAGTTACATTAAAAATGTAGTTTTTTCGAGTTACGTACTTTTTGTTTGATGCCTTGTGTTTAAAGTGCCTCTTTAGTTATTAAAATTGTAGAATGTACAACTAATATTTCTCTAGATTTACTAAGATGTGACTAAGAAAGTTTCGATTATCATTTCTAATTACTTACTTTAATTTGAACCCATAACTGGGAGCACTCGACTGGCCTTGTTGCCCCTCTCTCACAGAAGAACCTTGAAATGTACTAGATTACCCACTTTCACCAACTTCCCCATTGTAAATACGTGTTTCGGTAGTGAGTGAAATATGCCACCCCATTTTCCCAAACCTTTCTCCAAACCCATTGTCAGTCTTTCCATTGTCGCTATTTGTTTGGACAGAAGTCGGTATGTATCGCTGATGTTTATGGGCGCAAGTATCCACGCACCATCATGTGGCCTGTCAGCTCGTCTGCCGCATTCTTTCCATAAATAAAAACATAACACATGTTGTCTATGATACATAGTAATTACAGTATTTGGACGTGTACCTAAACACCCCATCTCTTTCCGTGGGTATTGTAGAAGGCGACCAAGAGATAACAAAGCGGCTACCATAAGCCCTGTGGAACTGTACCACCTCTGAACGAGTAGACTCGCTCACCCTCTTGGCCATCATGACCTAGAGCTAGTCTTCTAGAAGCTGTGCAGTTCCTCAGCCTTTTACCGATACCTACGGCAAGAGCTGATGTGATGCTATTCTAAAGCCGGTCTACACCACACGGCCAAACCTTTAATATATTCTTCCAAATGAACCTGTGATAATCCAAAGTCGTTTATATAACACTTCGCAAAGTCATCCATCAATATCCCAAGCCCATAAAAGTACAGTTAGTTACACATGACCGATCTTAGCCAAGACGTTACCGTACTTTCCCTAGTTGTGCCGTCTATCGACAACCACTTACCATCAGGACCGTTCACCTGTCTCCCAAATGTCTGGAAATAATTTAAAATCTACTTAGAGAAAGCCCCAAAGGCTATTGGTAATTTATAACGCGTTGAAAGCTATGATTTATAATCTTTTGACATCAGGGAGCCGCGTGGCTAGATGCCGAAGCAGATGGTAAATGATTAAGTATTGATGGTGTATTGTTAACCTGTTGATTCTTACTGTTAGGTGGATTGAAGCGAGTGCCGTAATTAAATTTGAACTGCGAGAAATTTAAAGCATATGAATATCTTAATTATTTTTAAAGCTAAATCGATCTTTTTTATAGGTCGCAGACAAGCATATAGATCGCCTGGTTGTATGTGGTTGGTTGCTCATGGATATCCGCGATACATGCCAAGTCCAGAATGACAAACGATTCACGCTCGCCACCCCTTGATGCGTTGCCTGTCTTTGGAATTTTAGGAATGGACTTGGAAACCTTTTTGGTAAAATGGTAAAGTAGAAAGTATTACGGGACGTACAAGTTATTCTTATGCTACATTCTTGGGGATTAAGGCATTTTCTTTTATTTCATTGTAATCTCCATTCGATGGGATAGGAGGGAATAGGATAGGACGGCATGGAAAATTGGCTCTTACTATTGAAACACGTACGTACATCGAAGGAAATAGGATAGGGATTGGAAACGTAGTACACTGAATGTAGAAGTTACGATAGTCTTCTGTAGGGCGGAATAAGTAACTCGACTATGTCGACAGCTGTACGATTAGATTTCAACAGTTAAGAGAAAAAAAAGAAACTTTATTTAAAACTTACCGTATTTTGGACAAAAAATAATGTAAAATAGTTAATAGATAATCATAATAAGTACTAATTCGATGAATATAATTCACTGGGTGCACAGGAACAGTAAAAACTGACTTGTACTGTTTTGCTATGCTGCCGAGGGTTGCATGTTTTTGCGCGTTATTTTACCTTTCGTGTATATACAGCGTGTTTCTAAAAACGTCGTGAAACGTCTTGATCTTTTTATTTACTTATTTTTAAAATTTATAACTAAAGAATAAAAATCGATTAATTATACTGAATATTATTTTTAAAATGAATATAAAATATTTTGAGAATGAAATAATATTATTTGAGAATAAAAATCATGAAGGTCATGCTGCAGTATCTCCTCGTGTCCTGTATCTTTGTTTTTATTATAGGAACAAGGCGGTAGACGAGCATGTAGTCCACCTGATGGTAAGCGGATACTGTCGCCCATAGACATTTGCGATACATGCCAACATACCTTTGGATAATGGATTCTGGAGAAAATGGGGAAAGATAAGTTAGGATGGGATAGGGCTCCGTCTGGCATATCTCAGTCACTACTGAAGCACGTACGTACATTGACGGAATAGGTAAAAGTGGGAAATGCTACTACATTCCCACTTTATGCATTCCCGCTTTACCAACTATAAAATATACACAATTTATAGTTAAATCTTCTGTGAGAGAGGGGTAACGTGGCAACGGATGTGGGATTGCAGCGTGCACCCACATCGACTTATGTTAAAGCTTGTTCATCTAAATAAACAAGCATAAAGACAACCTCAGAGTCTCTCTTTTTAATGTTGTTTCAATTAATAATAAGCTTATTATAAAGGAGTTAATATTCGTTCGGACGCTCAATTGTTCATTATTGCATAGTGTTGTCCAACCCATGTAACATGCAACCAGTCCTTTCAATATCCACTGCTGAACACGGGCCCCTCATGCACAGTGCTTTGTGTAAGGGGGATGTATGCCCTCAAAATGCCACGCTAGCCAAGCGGGTGGCGAGTCCACTCTCCACTTATAGAAGTGGTGTAGTTCCTCAGGGCTTATGGTAGAATCCACGGGAAGAAATGAGGTTGTGCTAAGTGCTATATGTACTCACGAATGTACTTAATAGTTACAACCCCCTGTACACAACGTTGGTGTTCGCGAATCCGTTGGCATTCGGCCGCCATAGCTCACGAGTTGCGATACGATCTCGATTAAGTCATCACGATACCGGCCACCGCTTTCGGCTTTTCGCTTTTCGTCTGCATGCACCTTTGTACGCGAATTAAGCTGTTTCCGCGGGAATTTTTAACATGAAAAATGTATGAGTTGAAATTTTTCGATGCATTTAATTGCTTTGATTGTAGACGCTGATAGTCAAACAATTTTCATAATTGAAGTAATTGAATACCCGCGGCCATTTTCTGCCTTTTGGAAAATACCGTGAATTAATAATTTATTGTACATATTATTATTATTAATTATTAATTTACACAATACCACGTGGATTTACTTTTATGGGACTCTGTGGTCCCCTGATGAAACTTGATCCCTATAGGTGCCTATCAACTCTTTGAAGCTTTATGATTATTTTGATATTATTTGTAAGGGGAGAGTGCACGCTTCATTTCCACAACCGCGCGGAGCACTCGACTGGCAACGTTACCCTCTCTCACAGAAGACTACCTTGAAATATACTGCATTTCCCACTTTATCTTATTTCCTTAATGTACGTACGTGTTTCGGTAGTGAGTGAGATGTGCCAGAGCCCATTCCCATCTCACTCTATCCCTCCCCATTTTCCCAACCTTTTCTCCAATCTATTCCTTAATCTGCAAAGGCAGGCAGTGCATCCGGGGCTTGTCAACGTTTGCCATTCTGGACTGATGTTGGCATGTATCGCGGATGTCTATAGACGACAGTATCCACTTACAATCAGGTGGACTGTATGCTCGCTCGACTGCCGCGTTATTCTATAAAAAAAAACTTAATAGAGAAGAGATTATTTGGAGATACGCCAAATGGAAACGTTATTTTTTTAATATTAATGTATTTTTTAAATTATAAATTCTTCGTTGTAGATCACAGATAGAGATAGTGGTTAAATTTCTTTCTCATTGAGACAATTATTGCCATTTACATGAGAACTTACAGTTATAATACCTACCTACATAAAATAAATACCATAAGTAACCACAATAAGATAATAAGTCAATTGTTTCAAAGACAAAAAATCCCACCTGCGTTCAATTCGTAATGAAACAAGTAAGTTTGCATATTTACTGCATACGCTTACTGGTTTGTTTGTTTCGTTTTCTGTATCAGTTTTTTTCTAATTCTGTATCAGACTTAAAGGAATCGAAACCAGATTTATTTATTTTGTAATCACACATCCCTCCTCGCGTGCCGCAGTCGGGTAGACACGGTACACAAAAATCGGCCTTACCGATAAATGTGATTGACAACATTTAGACGAGGAGAACATTTTTTTAAACACTTGACAATTGTTAGATCAAGTTCATATGGCTCTTGCAATTAGGTATTACAATTAGGAACTTTTTGGTATTGATACTTAGATACTTGATACTTGGTATTGATAGGTTCTAAGAACTTTCTGAGCGATTTCTGGGGATCTAAGGGGTTTTGAGTCCTTTTACACTGCTCAAACATCTTAGGTACGGAAGGGCCATAATTTAGAGAGGGGGCACCTAGATGCCTTGTCTTTATCTGACTTTCATATTTCAATTACAGGTATCAAGTATGTACTAGAAATACCCAAAAAAAACGGAAAATATTGTTTATTCGAGATTATCGTAGGTTTAAAACTATACCGATACCGTAATATCTTAGAGGGCCAAGGTCAACCTTGGCCCTCTGAGAAATGGATTTTCGAATAAACTTATTACAATTGCACGCGAAGTCGCGCACGATCGTTAATTACTAATTAGTCATAATGCGAAATAATTACTCTCAAAGCGTTTATCCTAATTAAAACATTCGCGATCTGAAAAAATAAAACGTGTCTCCAGAAGCAATGAATATAATATTATCGTCTTTGTATGCTAAATCACTTATATAGGGCACAAATAAAACGCCCTGTACCTACTCGATTCGTGAGGACCAATCAAAACTTAGACAGCTGTCCCGCGATCCGCCAATCACGAGGTACCCCCGAGGCTGTGTTCTAGGAAAAACGCGTATATTTAGATATACACGGCCCACACTGCATTGGAGGCACGATCGGAGCCTTCTGAGGTGATCATTTCCTATAATACCTACACTAATTAATTCTATTGTAGTCTTTTTGTTCCAAAAAATTTTAAGTATCAGAAGTTTACTGCCACTTGTTGAATGTAAAATTTGCAACATGCGAAAGTGCATAGCCATTTGCTGTTTTCCCTAGGAAATAGAAATTATAAATCAGTAATCGCATTTTCTCAAATAGCTAATGGCCTTTTTCACCGCCTCCCGATAAAGTATCTGTTAAAAATGTGATGGATACATTATCTGCCAATTAAATCTAGCTGATACTGACTTTCTCATAAAGTATAACTGATTTTCTGATACCTTCTGATGAAGTATCAGGAGATAGTGAGAAAGACCCTGAATCACCTGAGTGAAGACATTCTTAGTAAACATATAAACGTCCCACTTGCTCTCCTTTTAATGGCGAGCCTGTGTTATCTCATAAGTGACGCGGATCCAGGAAATTGCTTATATTTAAAATTTCAAAGAAGCTTTTTTCATAACTGTTAAAAAATTCTTACGTGGGGCTAGTCAATTAAAAAGAGCAAACACTACTAGGCTCTCATAAAACAAGCGATAAAGGCTAGCGGCTACCAGGGCAGCATGAAGACGTCGATGCTCGCAACAATGGGCGCGGACAATGCCGTCCGAGATAACCGCGGCACTCCGTCACGCGGCTGACAGGGTTATCGGACGGCGTACAATGAGACCGAGGGTGTGTTTCTGTGTTCCTAGTATCAAGCGGACGCGGTACTAAGGAACTTCTGTCCCCCACATGGTTGGTTCACTAGAACATTAAAGTACTATTGTCAAAAATTGTCAAAACATTAACAATACGGTCCACATACTGTCCGAGATAACCGCGTCTCTCCATTATTGCTGGACAATGAGACCAGCGGTTATATCTGTGTTCCTAGTATTGAGCAGATGCGGTGATGAAAATTCTGTCGTAGTTAGAACGTGATGACATTGACATGTGTAACATCATTGCAGTGCAGATATTTTGAGACATCCATCCAAGTTCATTTTCTGCCTCTGAGTTAACTGAAGAAGACGTGTTCACTTGCAGTTCATTTCACCAAATAAAGAATTTGGTGAAGGTACCTTGTAGGGTTTTGGTTTCATTTACGTTTAAATTAGTAGAGAACTATATACGCAGAACTGAAGAAAGTAAATAGATCAGATCCATATAAATACTATTGGTAATATTGGTAAATTTCGGCCCAAAAATGACCTGACCTCATATTTAAACAAAAGAAAGAAGAAAGAAAGAAACTTGTAGCTTTGGTGTCTGTTTTTCACTATTAATCGAGATGCAGTGAATTTTTTCCGGAATTTTATACAATTTTCAACAGTTTTATAAACCGTATTGACTTTTATCAACGCAGAGTATATCGCCAGTGTCCCCTGGGCTTTAATATTAATAACTGTCTTGTATCCTGCTGCACCTACTTATTAAATTTGATTTGTTTTATATTGGAACATGTTCATATTACCTGTTCATACTTTCTATTACGAGTATAATAACATTCGGACTGTAAGTGTCCGAAATAAAGTAAATAAATAATTCCGTTTCAAATAATTATTGATCCTAGAATCCACACAGTAGTTTCTCATTGTACTTACTTATTTCATTCCAATGTTGCTAATTGTGAACACAAAATCGGAAATTTGAAAGGTTTTCAGAAGACGGTCATCCGCTGACTCTCATAACTTATACCACGGAAAATACACAGAGTATTGTTAACGTGATCGTGAATTTCGGGCCATGAGCACGCCTCTTTATGCTTTGTCTCGGGCTTGGTTCATTGTTGCGGTGTCTCGACTCAGATTCCCGGACTCCATATTGGTTCATATTGCGTTACAACATCCTAATTGACGAGTATGTACTGATGTGTTGATAAGTCATCGCTATTTATTTATTTATTTATACTTTATTGCACACAAACGCTGTACAAAAGACGAACTTAATGCCTGGCATTCTCTACCGGTCAATGTTCTTTCGTGGAAAAGTTTCTTTCTCTCTTTATATTCTTTATTTACAATTACCTTTTCCCGATCTTTGCTAATCAGTTTTCTAAATCATCATTCCCTATATGTAAGTATACTGCCTACCTTACAAAAAAAAGGCACAAGTGTATTTTGGAGACATTCGATAAAAGTGAAATGTTGATATAAATTTCATTAATTTAAAATCAAGCTAGTAACTTTCGAGTTCTGGAAGAAGAGAGAAGAGAAGAGAGAACTAGAAACGAGTTTGCGAGTTCTGAGTAATAACTATTGTTTATTCACCCTAAGTTTCCCTGACCGTTTAATAGCTTTTTTGCAGAAGAACGGGCGGTCCACATGATGGTAAGCGGTCAAGTTAGAGGCGTATAGAAATTTCTCGGTGTTAGTATTAGTCAGTGTCGTATTTTGCACCTTATGCAGTCTGCTTAGAGGTTAACTTAGAGCTTTAACTGCTTAGAGCTTAGGTCTACGGACTTGGAAACGTTTTTGTCGACCTTAGATTACCTATTCAGTTTAATTAAATTATTAAATCAAATTGAAATACATTTATTTAGAACTAGGTGTTGTCTACGGTTTTGCCTGCGTGGAATTGGAATTATGATATATCCTATGTGTGTTAATCCTTTTGACAGTGGTATGTAAGTAGGTATCCCAAATTTGGTAACGGTTATTTTTTTAAGGAGTTATTAGATAGCAAACAAACAAACCGTCTTTCACATTTTTATTTTTAACATGAACTGAAGATAGTTTATGAAGATAAGTTATGGATTGAAGATAACCACAGTCCAGAAAACAATCCTTAGCAGTCAAGAATTCCTTGTAACATAGGTATTTCTGACAAGTAAGTACCAGAACATCATATCAACGTGGAAACTTCAAAGAAACTACAAACAGAACTCGGGTACGTTTGATTAGGCGCGTTCTTAACATGCCCCGGCCTCGGGGCACGCTTTGTTTCCATACCTTTGTTACAAACGCGATCAAATACTTTGATATCGTTTAATATTCCTACGTTCTTGTTGATTGCTTGCTGCCTGGGTAACTTTTCTTCTGTAGTCCTTACTCAATCTTTGATGGCTCTTACAAACTTTCAGTTGAAAAGTACAATCAATCTGATGGATATTGACAAACATTGAAAAGATGTTTAAGGAAAGAGTGAAGAATAAGTCTAATTAAAATTTAAACGATTTTATCAAAGTGAAAAAATACAACAGTTCAGTACAAAAAAATGACCTCGCGCGGCGCGAAATAAAATGTGATGTTTACGCGCCATGTTACCGCGATATGCGGTAACGCAAAAACCGCGATTCGGTTCAGTTTTTGTCCGCTAATACTTACAATAAATTTTAGCTTGTTCCGTAACTAACTGAAATTCAATATTTTATTTTTTTACCTGTTCGTTCTAATTGGTGTTGCCAGGTGTAACGGGGACAGACTTCTATAAAAATCGGCACAAAGAATCTTTCTAGGCTATCACCGTACTTTAAACGTATTATTAAATATTTAATTACCTAAAATTATTTTTATTAGGTAATCGTATATTAAATTTCTGAAAATTGGGACTATGTATTTATTAAAAAAAAATCTGAAGACAGTATCGCTGGTAACAAATATCTCTGGTATACCTATATATACCATATAGGTATTATATAATAACAGAATTATACCATATATTCTGTTATTATAATATATTTTAATATGTTTAGAAATGAAACTTCTGCGTCTTTCAATGACGAGATGACACATCGAAAGACATTGCATCCACACTTCCTTGATAAGAAATTATTATGTAGGTACAGTACGGTCTTCGAGACTCTTTATGCCGTGAAAATTGTGAAATGAACTGCCTACTGAGGTTTGTCCACTGTGCTATGACATTGGGTTCTTCGAGAGACCTGTGAATAGGATTTGCAAGGTCGGCGGTGCAATTGCAAAGGGTGTTGCAGGACCGTTTTCATTACCAACACTACTGTTATCATGGTGACAACTTATCACTATGTGGACCGGCCGCCCGTCTGTCACCACTTCTATTAAAATATTTATTTATTCCACTAATTCACTATATTAGTGGTAGGTAGGTACATATTTTAGTAACAAAAATATGAAGACATAACTCGGGCATCATCACGGACCGCGGCCGTCTGCTATTCCAAGTATGAAAAGTTTTATCCGTTTTAAAATTTAACCAACTCGCAGCGATATCTTTTCACAACATCACCATCCTGACGATTGTTTTTTTTTTCGAATTTCCGTAGCTTTATCCAAATAGTTCGCATTTAGCTAGCTTACAGGAAGCAGCAGCGGTTGATTGACGTGCTATTTTAAGCTTTAAATACACTTTTTAGTAAGATTTTTATTTTATTTTCCAACGGCGAGGCGAGCGTCGCGCGGCATATACGCGATTGACAGCTCTGTCACGTCGCTTTTTATCTGTACAGGCTTTTATTTTCGGGTCTAGACTAGACAGCGATTAGTCAGCACGTGTTCAGTGTCGTCGAACGACATTTTACAAGTAGTTTTCATCTTTTCCGGGTTATATTGGTTCTTTTAAAGTGAAACACTGTTCTTTCGATTTACGTTGTAGTTTCTTTTAACGACTTTCTCTTTTCTATCAATTTAAAACCTTCTAACATTGATAGTTGATCAGTTTTCGAAATTGAGTCACGGAGAAATTGATAAACGAAATTAGACAATAACTACCCACACATTACAACAGTTTGTAACACAACCCTAACAACAGTTAGAAGTAAAAGCCATATCACGTGACGTATTTATCGTCTAACAACAAAGATCGAAGCTCTTTAGGCTAAAAGCAACCTCTATTACGAACAAAATGGACTATCAAAACTATAATATCAATTACCGATGCATTAACAATTCATATCAGAAGTCAGACGTAGCAGAAACAGGAATCTCATATACGTAATGTTATTATTATGCGAGCGGGATGCAAGATCCACCCACCCTGCGAGCGAGGGGGAGGAGACAAGGCAACCGACGTCGGAGAGCTGTCAAAATGTCAAATTTCAGAACGTAGCTCGGCGCAGCAACTTCAAACGTGCCCCTACCGTTGGCATGCAGTGTACGGTACGTTACTAGCTCTAATATAGTTATGGCGCCCTGGTTCCCTACCGTATTAATATTCATGCAACTCATCCGAGTCTTCCTAGTAACCGGGAGCCATTTTCGTGAAAGCCTCACCCGTTGCGCCACTATGAATATGAATGAATGATTTTCTGTTCGTTTCCTTAGATTAAACTTTTTATATGCACTCATGCTTTCAAATATGCTTTTTGCATAATCATTGTTATGACTAGCGTCTTCAGTTAGGTTAATTGACCTTTATATTTATTTAAACAGACATGCATGCACGAAAATGGGCAATAACATAAACAGAATGCGACAGGCATTTCAATTTCAAAATGGTATGAATCCTAGCTTATTTGCAACACAAAGCAAGCAACTGAAAATGAAATTGAAAATTCCAATTTCGCGTCCATTTCCTGGTAAAACAGGCGATTTTCTATTTCATCCTTCAAAACCGGCGATACGTTCGGCTACTGAATGCTGTCTGTCTCACTCTTGACATGAAGGATATTGGAACTGGCCGAAAATGAGAGGTAAAAGAAAACTGTTTTTTGACGTTTCAATATACACTCATCTGCGCTGAAACGGCATTTTAATTAACATTGTACTTAGACTGACTGAAGATAGCTTATAGAAACACGTTCCATTCAAAATAGCACCTAAAACGTACCCGATCTGAGATTATAATTCCCTTAAGCAGTTTCACAAATACAGCATTGACATCAAAAGCTCTTCGTCTTAATAAAAAAACGTTTCGTGTATTTCCGAACGAAATATAACAAGCTCGCACTTGACTCGCGGTATTTATAAACGTCAATCACAACTGTCAAAAGTGACAGTAGTCAAATCCCCGCCCCATAATAACGGTAAAGGAGCGTTCTCAATTTGAAAAACACACGTTCTGAGTTCCCGCGCGTGCTCGATTTGCCGATTAGTGTTATTTTTGAGAATGGTATCAGAGATCGTGTCGCCTTCGGGTGTCCACGCCCCCAAGATGGCTGCCCTAATCACCCGGCGCGTTCGCGGGAAAAACGTAACGAATGATATACAATTTTATTGAAGTGATATGTTATTACTGGCCGAGCCTATAATTACGCTTGAACTTCGCGCGTGGGAAGGTATTAGAAAAAATACGTTTTGAGTTTTCAAACGCGATTTAGCTCGTGCTTTGTAATTGGTATGTTGAGGCCACCCATTCATGGGAGTTGTTTTGATTTACGAATTAGGTGATTGGTATTTTTTGCACGATCAACTTTTTTTGCTAAACTTTGTAGTTCACTTGATAAGTCACGACTTTTTATACTCTTCATTTGACTTTTTCTTCTCACAAGTAATGTTAAAATCGACACTTTATCCTGTAATTCTGTAATTTATTCACATCTAAATAGTTCCCCCGTCCGAGCCGTACACAGACCGATCTGTCGGTCTGATTTATCGGGTGTCAAACCGTAACTCACTTTATACCTTGCATGTTCCGGATCAGAGGTTGGCTAGAGATTGACGGTGTCTTAGAACATGGATTATATTGGTTAATTTAGATAGTTAGATTAAAACTTGATGTCATACCTATGGATGTTACATACTATACAGGGTACCTATATCTGAACCTTCCCCGAACCCTATGAAACCATGGATTCTGCTTGCGATTCTGAGTAAATTGGTATATAAATGTTACATAGTTTTGGTAAAAATATCAATTTATAGGCCTTCGTATTTGAAGAATTTGGTAATATCTAAATATTTTTTTTTACTTATTAGTGTAATTTTTATATCAATGAACAAACAATTATTGATTTATTTACAGGAATATACATTTACAGTTTTACAACTAAAGAGTACATTCGGGTCTTTTTTCCAGGAAATTTATTCATTCATATAGTATTCATAACGGTCTGTTCAAAGGAACAAAATACATCCATACCATCATTTCCTTTTAAAATTTCATTAATATAATATATTTTATAGTCCACGGTACTGGCGCATTGCGCTGGAGGTTGGTGCGAGACGGAACCAACGCCAGCAGGCGGTGAGTGTATTAAAGTACAATCACTGTAACAGTAGGTACTCTACAGTAGGTACTCAATAATGATGACAGCGAAATTTAACCCCTTTAAAGTTATATTATAAACATTATGATAGTAAAATTACGTCTAAATTCTAACGTGTTATATCCAACCATTTCCAGAACAAACATGGATAATATCTCCGTACATTTTTTTGATATAAACATCTCAGAAACCACTGTTTATCTTTCTCCAACATGTGAGCTGCGTTAAACTCCTACTACTACTTTTGACATACGTATTATACAGTAATGCTACCGTTCGCAGATCTCTCGACTGGTTAGCCTGTGTAAGCGCCCAACCCAAACTTTGCCTAGCTCTTCTACACGTTACAGATCTTTCCCTGTAGCTGTCAGTCGAGTGAGCCCGCTATAGTGATACAAGATGGGGAAACATAGAACGAGTGTAGTTCATCACAACGCATTTATTGAGATTTAGGTCTAATTTATTAACAATACTCCACCGATTCACTGTGTCAATGCTGTCCTAAAAGCACACGCAGTCCTCAGCTCTTTTTATAGACGATATTAATTTGACGTCGTCGGCGAACAAAATAACTATTATTAACAAATAATTAACAGCAGCAGGCAGATCATTAATAAACACTAGGAACTCTAATGGATTACTAGTTTGGGTTATTCAGGATCTAATAAAGTCGGACGGGCAAGCGGCCCACATGCAGGACACCTGCAATACCAGTGGATATACGGGTGCGCTGCCGGCCTTGCAGAATCCTATTCTTGAAGAACTTCATGTCGTAGCATAAGGGGATCTCACGAGGCAGTTCGTTCCACAGACTCGGGTTCGCAGCAAAAATCAATTTTTAAACCTTACAGTGCACGACACCTCCGTATTGAGGAAATGCGGTAGCACCGCACTGCTGTGACGGGCGGTGCGGTTGTAGAAACCCGAGGTAGGAGTCACATCGCACAGTTCTTTGGAGCAGTCCCCGTTATACAGGCGGTAGAACACGCAGAGAGACGAAATGTCCCTCTCGCGGACGCTGAGTGGTAGCAAACCGCCTTTGAGAGTGGGATCATCGACAATTCGTACAGCGCGACGTTGGATTATGAATTGTAGCGGATAATGAATCAGAGTTAAGAACAGTGCCTACTTCATATGGGGTCGGACATGAGCTTTTTAGAGCGTCAGACATGGCCCCGGTGTGAAGTACCGCTTTGCTCTGTTCAGCACATAGAACTTTTTGGAGGCCATTTTGGCCTTGTTTTCCAGATTACTCTCCGAGACCTTAAGGGTATGCTCCGAAAGCGAGGCGCTACGACAAAAGGGGCTTTTATAGCGGTGAAGGCGCAAACTTGTGACTTAGGTACTGGGGTTGAAATAAATGTTAAAGATAGTCCACAGCCAATTCACAGTCTGTGGTGTTGTATAAGTCCGTCCAATCTGTACCTAATGAAATTGGAAATATATGTAGTAAATGAAAATCAGGTTTTCTAAAATTCAAGCAGAACCTATAATCAACATGACATTATTATATAAAGTACTTATAAACTCTTTCGATATAACTAAAAAACTTGTAGTAATACGAATCTTCTATTTTACTAGTAGGTAACAAATACACAATACAACATATGAAATTATTTACCTTATATGTAAGAACAGTACCTACATGCAAATTCCAAATTGTCAAAATTTTCGTGTAACAAAAAAAAACGAAAAAACCGTCAGGCTGTGGCTCTCCACTGATATAAGCTTCTCGTAAGGACCGCCATTTCATTAGGAGATTTCTGATAATAATTACTCTGTATGTATAAAACAGTAGGTAGATACGTATTAACAATTATAGAAAATATTTAGATGATTTAGAAATTTCACTGAATTTGTAATCTAAAATATTTCTTTTATAAACAAAAAGCTATGAACTATAAACCATAGACAGTTTTGTCTATGCTTAAAAAACGTCCTCATAACAACGTAACAGCAAGTCATCATTAAAGCAGGTCCCCAAATTGGCGACAGGTCGCGCGCGGGGGCGGGCGCTCCGCCCCTGTCCTCGGGCTCCGCTGACACAGCTTTGGCGTGGCCATCGATTTGTTGAGGCGTCCCGGAATTGTAACAGTGACGCCATTAACATGAACAGTTTAACACCTGTGACAAGGTTATGTTGTAGAAACTAAATTAGGGTAGAAGAAGGGCCAAAAAAACTATTTTAGGAAGTAGATAAAAAATTACTGAATACATTTTGAAAATTCTTTCACTTAGGAAATTAGACTAATGCAAATGATTATGTGCTGTTATACCACCTGACTGAAGCAGTGGCGTGCATTGGTTTGGAAATTGGATGAAAAAATTGGTACATATTGTTTCAAAATTTAATATAAACTGTTTTGGTATAAATTATTTTGTTTTTAAAGATGTTACGGTCTGGGTGAGAAAAAAATACCTTAGTTTAAATATGAATATAACGAAAATGATACAATTTCTGATATATAATAGCAAACCTGTAAATCTAAAAAATGAGTTGTAATAATAATCACATAGGTTTAGTTTAATTTACTATATTTTTAGGCATAAACAATTGACAAACACTGTACATGGAAACCACATATCGATAAACTTTGGAATGAATTGGACAAATTCATTTATGTGTTAAGGGGAATGAGCAAAATGGCTACAATAAAAGCAGCAGTTACAGCATATCACGGATATGTTGCTTCAATACTAAGGTGTGGTCTGATCCTCTGGGGAAACTCTATAGACTTCGATAGAGCATTTAAAGCGCAAAAAAAATGTATTAGAGTCGTATGTAATGCCCGTCCTCTTGAGAGTTGAAGACCATTGCTCCAGAGTAAAAATATATTACCGCTACCATGTCTGTATATATAATACCTACTGGATATGTTTGTATTTACTTTAAAATATAAACAATTATTGTTCACAAAACTAAGTAACAAATAAGCGAGGAGAAATAATTTGTGTGTACTCTGTGTACCCAGACAAAGGCTTGCTCTTTTCCGAAAGAACTCTTATTGTATGGCTATTCGTCTTTATGACAAACTAACTGTGCCCGGCATGCGTTGCATGCCCGGCAATTTGTTTGCACATAATATATATACATAATATATAGCCCATGTCCATCTGGAATAAAGTACCTTTCAAATGTTGAAAGAATTTTTCAAATAGATGCAGTGTTTCCAAAGATTACCCTCAACATACGCACAAACTCACAAAATTCGCACTCTCTTTTTATTATATTAGTATAGGTTACCAAACAAATTCAAATAATTAAATATTAACTTGTTAAAAAAAAACATTTATTAAATGCCTTCTTCATAACTGCCATTATCAATGACAAATTGGATATTTTATACTGTTTTTTGCACATTTTATAGTTATAATTAATTTATCTGACAATTATTTGTCATTATATTCTTTGACTTTGTAATTATTTGACATTGTAACTATCTGACATAAAGCTGAGGATTAATATTCTTTATAATTTGTAATCAATCACTGACTATTTTTCTCAATTATTCGTTTGTATTTTTTAATTTGTTTTTACTGTAGTGGATATGTAACTTCAATAACTTCGTAATAACTAAAGGTTTGTACACTCTTAAATCATAATGGAACTAATTGTATTTACTTAAGATTTTTGTATTTATGTACCTATGATTACAAATGAATTACATTATTATTATTCAAAAGATGGTCTTAAACCTTCTCGTCTCTCCCTTGATAAGCCAAAATGAGGGAGAGGGTATAACCCCCGGTAGAAGCACAGTCGGCCGGGATTCAGGACCCTAGGACGAGAAATCGGCGGACGATTCGAGCTGTATCGAGCAGCACCGCCTTCTACATCTTTGCCGGAAGCGAGTCGCCACGGAAACGCAACCGCTTCAAGTTGGTCTCGAGGCTGGTCGGGATTAAACCTTTTACGGATAAAAGGACTGGGGTGGTTCAGCCCCACAGGTCGAGATATTTCCTTCTTTTCTCAATTTCGGCTTTCACGGTGCCTCCGTCATCCGTCATGGCGATGTCCGCTAGAAACACTAGACTAGACTGCGCCCGGTCCATCAACACGATTCGCTTATTCGCTAGAATAGTCCGGTCTGTGAAGATGAGCCGATTCCAGTAGAGCTTTGCGCTATCGTTTTCGAGCAACAGCTCTGGTGTGTACTTATAGTACCTCTGTTCTAAGAGACCGTATTTCAGCACGAGCTTTTGGTCAGAATTCTAGCCGCTTGATTGTGTCTGTGCAAGTATTGGAAAAAGCCGAACAATTGGAAGTGACATGTCTCAATGACTCACCGGGATAGCCACACGCCGAACATACGTCTTCGGTGCCACTGTTCAATATGTAATTTCGATAGTTTCGCGTCTTGACCACCTAATTCTGTATTGCATAGACAAACCCCTCGGTTTTTCCAAATAGATCAACGAAGCGCAGCCAGTGCACGGAGACTTTTGTGTCCACGTGGGGCTCATGTAGAGCCTTGAAATGTAGAACCTTCCGTGCAACTCTTTCTCCTTCCATACGGCCTCTCGATTAGAGATGCTAGATACCACCGGATCTTGCCATTGTTCGACGGCTAAGGACAAGGGGGTAAGTCCTTTGTCACTCGCCACGACTTCACCACGAATCGCACCATCTGAAATCGATAAGAAGTAGTGCGGATATAACATATCTCGCGGTTGTGCATAGTCCTTGCGCACAAGAAGCCTCGACCGCCGCACTTCCGCGGGATATACAATCTCTGTACCGAAGGCCTCGGGTGATGCATCCTGTGGAAAGTCATGGTTGTGCGGACTTTTCAATCCAAGGCATCATGTTTGTTCTGAGACCATTTGAGTACGCCGAAGGTATACATGAGAGCGGGCATGACCCAGCCGGTATAAGCTCGGATCTCATTAGGACCCGACAAATAGCTGTTTAAAACTTTTGTCACACGCTCATAAAATACCTCGCAAACCAACTGTTTCACGTTTCATATTATTATTATTATTTATCCTGATAGAAAATGTCATAAACAATAATAACATTAGTGATCATTGTCGGTTCGAGCGCGTTAGCGTAAATTAAGCGTAGATAAATAGTATGTAGTTAAATGGTAAGCTATTATTTGCCTATAATAATTGCACGCCAGTGGAGTGATGCCAAAATGTCAAACTATTAGATATGTTGTATTAGGAAATCATGAGCATCATGAGAGATCAAATTAGTACCTAATTGTATTTTTATCGTGGACGATAACAAATAACAAGGGATAACAAAGCGGCCACCACAGGCCCTGAGGAATTACACCATCTCTAAAAGACTGGTCTTGCCAACCCACTTGCCATCTTTAGCCAGCGTGACGTTTTAAAGTTATGACATTCCTCATACACAAGACAATGTTCACGAGAAGGCCTGCGTCCAGCAGTGGATTATAAAAGGGCTGGTGACGACCAAACTCCCAACTGGACAATACCAGATTCCCATCACTTCCAACAAGATAAATCCATCTATTTCAATAGAAAAAGCGCGCCAAACATTGCACCCTTCACACTTCATAAAATAAAGCCGCTTCCACACAAATAATTCACCTCGCGAAGTAAAGGCGGACGCAGACCGCGCGATGATTTACGCGACATCGATATCTGTTAGATACGAAATTTGTCAAGCGCGGCCGCGATACCGACTGTTTATGCGAGCTCGTGTTTCGAACGCACGCGGAATCTGCGATGCGGTTTCTGAACGGCGTGCGTGCGGAAACGATATTGTTTTCAAAGGTTTTCGACGCAGAGGAAAGCGTTCTGTTCCAGATTCAGATTCCTCTATGAGTCGGGGTTATTTACAAGAGACTTTTTTCTTATTTGTAAATTAAAGGTAACCGAACATTTTCCCTAGTCTGATACCGATGATTCTGCTAATTATTCTGCGTTAACTGTAACCAACCTGTTATTTGTCTTCTCGTCCACTGCTAGACATGAGCCTCCTCGTATGCATTGTCTTATTCATTAGGGATGGCCTTAAAACGGCATGCTGGCCAAGCGGCTGGACGAGTCCACTCTTTCAGAGATGGTGTAGTTCCCCAGGGCTTGTGGTAGCGACTTTGTTATTCCTTATTTTTTTATATATTAAAGGAGGCAGACGGGCTAGCGGCCCACATGATGATGAGTGTCTACCGCCGCCCAGGGACACCTGCAACACCAAGGGGTTTCTACAAGGCGGAAACCTATTCACAGCTTTCTTGAACAACCCCATGTCGTAGCATAAGGGAAAGACCTCTTGAGACAATTCGTTTCACAGCCTACGAGTTCGCGGCAAAAACCGTATTTTGGACTGTACAGTGCGCAACACCTCTGTATCGAGGAAATGTGGATGCACTCCTTATGTTTATGCACTCCTTATGCACTCCAGGAAATGTTTAATGAGGGGGAGAGTGCACGCTGCAATCCAACAGCCGTTGGGCGCACTCGACTGGCCACGTTACCCCTCTCTCACAGAAGACTACCTTGAAATGTACTGCATTTCCCACTTTATCTTATTTCCCTAATGTACGTACGTGTTTCGGTAGTGAGTGAGATGTGCCAGAGCCCATTCCCATCCTATCCCTCCCCACTTCCCCAACCCTTTCTCCAAATCCATTCCTATATCCAAAGGTAGGCAGCGCATCCGGAGGCGTGCCAACGTTGTCATTTTGGACTAATGTTGGCATGTATCACGGATGTCTATGGGCTACAGTATCCACTTACCATCAGGTGGACTGTATGCTCGTCTGTCACATTCGTCCATAAAAAAAAAAAAAACTCGCATTTCTGTGACGAGAGGTGCGGTTGTAAAAACCCGAGGAGTTAGTCGCCTTTTACGCGGATGCTTCTACGGGAAGAGATGATTTATTTATTGATATTCTTTTTTTTTGTAAAAATATCCATTTATTCTGATTTACCTATATTTATCAAATTTGTATGGAAAACATGGTAGATAAAATTTAAAAATAAATTAAAAAGAAAGAATAAATTAAAATTTAAAAATAAATTAAAAAGAAAGAATAAATTAAAATTTAAAAATAAAAAAAGAAAATTTAAAAATAAATTAATTTAAAAAGAAAGTTTCTTATGTCGATTGTGAACGGAATTAATGGTTTCAGACTTTATTAAAAGTACCTATAGTTACAGCCTGTATTCAGTGAACGTTGCCGGATATAGGCCTCTCCCAAGGCTCGCCACTACATACGGCGAGCCTGTAATGCACCTAATGTCTTGTATAAAGATCGCTAAGAATTACACAGAGTTAACATAAGCTTCGAATAGAGCTCCACAATCGAGTATACACATTAAATTTCATAATAACGATTCGGTAACACAATATCTATGAATACTGTTAACTGTATGTTATAGTTATTATATTATTAATTATATTCAGTGTTATGTTTTATCTCTCATAAAGTTCTGTCAACCGTGTAAATGCAATAACCACGCTTGGTTTATTTTCCATTCGATCATTCGATTCATCCGACTCGATTCAAGGGTTATTATTTATTAGCTCGCGGCGCTAATCAATGTGCGATAAAATTTATTTAGTTTCGGTTCGCGTAAAATTTTCACTTTTAATTGATGGTGCCATATTTTAGTAACAAGTGTCCTTTTATTAGTAACATTTTATTAGTTTATTAGTATTTTAGTAACAAGTCTTTACCTATGAAAATGCCGTTTTATATGGAAAAATTTAAATATTTCTTTTTGTATGAAAATTATATATTTAATTAATCGAAGTATTGTTCATTATTATCAATGCACTTTTGCCATTTTAATGGAAGTTGATTGATGCCTCTGTTATAGAACTCTTGGGGACGGGAATCGATGAATTCTCTGAAGGCGTTTTTCACAGCGTCATCGGAATTGAATGTTTTCCCTGTAAAAAGTTATCCACATACAGAAAAAAATGGAAATCAGTAGTGGCAAGGTCTGGTGAGCACGGTAGTTGACGGAGAGTTTCCAGTCGAAGCTTATGTAGCTTTGAGACTGTCTGTCGTGCAGTGTGTGGTTATCATGGAGACGTTTGAAACATTGTTTGGCTGTGTCTCCTAAGTTCAACCATTGGGACGAACGTTTACGATTATCATACAGGATCCACTTCTCACCACAAGCGACAATACGATTCAGAATCCCTTCATTTTTGTGCTGGTTCAGCAAAGCAGGCAAACTTTGACGTGTGTTCGCAGTTGACTTTTATTAAACTCATACGGTACATACTCATACTTTCCGATTTGACGCAAATGAATCAATACGGCATGGTTTGAGATAAATTCGTTACCACTATTGCGTTCAATTAGTCATTATCGACTTTAGTCGTCCGGTCGTCCACGGCGCTTGTCCTTGTCGAATATTCCAAAGTGGAAACGATCAAACCAAAAACACACCGTGCGTTAGTTTGCGGTGTTTGGTCCGTACCTACACATCGTTGATATTGCATGCCGTCTGTGACGGAACACTTATTCGTATATAACGCGAATTTTTGTCTCTTCCATGGTCGCAAACAACGATATCTAATCAAAAAGTCGTATAACGGAAGAGCAAATGAATAATGAACAATTTAAATTGCTTTTGAAAAAAAGTCATATATTTAAAAGAATTGGACTTAAAAAATAATGTCATAGCTTTAAATTGAAATTAATTTCAATTTGTAATTCCAAGATAATTAAGTTCAAAGTGGCCACCATGAACAAACGGCAATTAGTAAGGCCTATAACGTAAAATATTTACTTTATCATATCATACCTATGGTTTTTTATAGGAACAAGTCGTCAAACGAGCATACTGATAATAAGTGGTGACTGAACATCCACAGTACATGCCAACTTCAGTACCACAATGACGCTGTTGAGAAAAAACGCCCGAATCTGTTGAGTAAATTTACTCTAAGAGTAGCTACCAGACCAGCTCGCTACTCAATCGGACTGTTTCAGACACAGAACTAATCTAGGAAGACATTCTCCTGTATCTCGGATATCACGGACCTTTAATAAATTTTCCTTGATCCCTTTAACCTTGATATATTTCATGATAAATTGTATAAATTTGAACAAAAAAACATTTTATCAAATTGCTGACGTACCTCAGACGTACGAGTGACAAAAATAATTATTAAAATTTCATTTTGTTCTAATTTAGCTCATTCTTTTCAAATATCATATGTACTAATTTTGTTTTGGCCTCCTATGAAGGTGATTTGAATCGCAATTATGATACAACCATCAAATTTTATATGTATACTTGTTTATTGTTACCTTATGTTAGTTATCCAAATTAAATAAATGACAAACGTTGGCACGCCCCGGATGCGCTGTCTGCGTTTGAAGATTTAGGAATGGATTTAGAGGACCGGTGGGGACAATGGAGAGGTATACGATGGGTTGGGAATGGGCTCTAGCATATCACACATACTATTGCTATTGCTATTATCTCACTATGTCACTATTCCTGGATATAGGCCTCTCCCAAGGGTCGCCATCACACACGGTCTTGGACTCTTCTCATCTAGCCACCAATAGCGAACTTCTTCAAGACGTCAACCCACTTGGCTGGAGGTTTCTCGACTGTCATTCGTAAGGTTGTGTGTTCACTTCCTCGGGTCTACCGAGTTTCTTCTCAAATACTGATTGGAGAAAATATCACTAGCTCGGCGGTGACAGATAACATCGTGAGGAAATGCTCGTACTCGAAACTTAAAGGAAAAACTTTAAGCATGTGTAACCACCAATCTGCACTGGGCCCGCGTCGTGATTATAGCCCGAAACCCCCTTGTTTTTCTAAGGGAAAGGCACAATGGGACTTTAAAAGCTGATATCGATCTGTTTCCCTTCGGTACATTGCCTTATTCGGTGTTAAGCGAAAATTGACAATATTCGCTTATTCTAAATTCGGTATAGCCAGTTGACGGAGGCACAATGGCCCGGTTGTGCCAAACTGGAGACTAATCTAAAAATAATCCGCAATTTATTTATTGCCAGAGTTGTATGCAAAACGGGCTAAATTGACAAGCGAGGTAGGGCTGGTGCTGAATTATGAATATTTACATTTATATTTCGGCAATTATAAGTTACTTTTTTTACAATTATTGTAATAATACTTTCTTGGCTTGTGTTTAAACGACCAGCAAATAATACTAAATGAATAACAAATCATGATCAAAACAACGTATTTCTGAATAATTGAAATAAATAATTTTAAGTGGCTAAGAATGTGCCGTGTGATGTCGGCCGACTATAGAATAGCACCACTCGACTAAGACTAAGACTATGACGCGACTAAGGGTGAACAAGGCTGCTACCACAAGCGCTGAGGAACTACACCACCTCTGAAAGAATGGACTCGCCAACCTGTTTGGCCAGCGTGACGTTTTAAGGCCATACATACCTCATGCACTGGACAATGTGCATGAAGAGACCCATGTCCTGCAGTGAATAGGTACTGTAAGGGCTTGGTTGCATTGTATAGCAAGAATGTAATCAGAATCACCAAATCGTCATTAGTAGGCTACGTAGCGTGGTGGGACGCTCTTCGGCAAGGTCCCGTGTCCCTAGCAAGTCCTTGTCACAAAACAAAAAATGCAATAGACCGTGTATGATGGCAGTCCTTGAGAGGCTTATATCTAGTAGTGAAGATACACAGGCTGATGAGTTTGGTATAATAATACTACTTTGACCTTTTTGGTCATTAATATAATGGTACATTCAATTATGTAACGAAGATATGTCGCGCAGGCTCGCTTGTCGCGTTGCCCTTTCTGATATAAAATATTTATTTTTAACTTTTTTAAATGTGCCAACCCTGTTTCCATTCAGCAACCTGGGAGACGGACTTGCTCCTCATGAATATTGTCCGTTTTTTGCGCTTATTTCACATTATTTGCAACCGTTTGAGTTCGCCGCCTGCGCCCGCGTCGCTTCATTATTATTTCGTACTGGCACATATAACCGCGTAATGACACGGTATTTCTTTGATCTTCAAGACTGTTTAGTTAATCAGTAGAGGGGGTGGCCTGTCAAGCAAACAATTCTAAAGCAAATGACACAATTACCACATGTCATCACAATACCGTCCCAATTCCATCAAAGCATTACAATCGCACGCAGCTGCTACCAGGCGAGCATACAACACTAGTTGTGAACGCACCTATCTCATTTCCTAGCCCAGTTGTGGTTTCCGAACGGCCGTCAGCGCGGCCTCTTCCGGCTCCACAGATTAGTATCGACGCCATTTACCGTCTCACCGCCACCATTGTTTCCATTGGTCGATTCATTACCAACACTAGCCGAGAATCATCATAGGGTCCGAGCGTTCGAAATTCGAAATTCAATTCCATTTTCAAATACTAATGTCAACGACCGCATTCGTACGTTTGCGCTTTGAATTTACCATTTTTAGTACTTTATACTTTTTAATAACGACTTAAAAACATATTGAAAAGCGTGATTTAAAAAGCGGTGTGTCACATGCAAAACTATTTTCGGTCGGTATAAATGCAGAACCGTTCGCTGTCTATTACAGATCTGCATAATTTAAAAGCTATCCTGTCGCGGTAACTTCCGAATTGGACCTCTGAATTCTTTATCCGCGTTGAATTCTGCGCGCCTGGTAAAAATGTAGTAGGTACCTACTGTCGACATAAATTGGCAGGTGTCGTTCAATTAACCTAGGCCGTGCCGTTTTACAGCTGCGTAGAGGATATTTTTATTTCACTTCAAAATGGAGTTGAAAATATTAAAAATATTTTAAGCTATACGTATGCACTCTCAAACATCAACAAGATTTCCAGTTTGCATATAAAAAGGGTTGCCGACGTTCTCACATAAACAAAGCATAAAATAAATAAACAAAAGGCGACGTGCAAAGAACAGAAGGATACACTCACGGAGGGTTGTGATAGTGCCATCCATCAGGCGGTCACATCTCTTCGATAGGGTTAGGGCCACCTCCGCACCTTTATGCGTCCCTGGTGGGAAATAAAGGCCCCATATCGGTGACCCTAGTTTTTTGACGTCTATTTGTGGTCGGCCCGGCTCTCTAACGACTGTCCCAGTAACTCCACTTGTAAATAAGACTTTATTTATTTAAAACTTCCCAAAATACTGAGGATATTACAGAAGAATAAGTTTGGTCGCGCGCGTTTCCGACCAAAGAGTGTGCATTATTTAGCGCTCAATCCGAGACGTCACGACTAGCGAAAAATTTAATCCATCACATACAAGCACTTCTTTTACCGCGAAACACATATTCCGTTCAGAAAACTAAAATTCCCGCCCTTTCTGCTTAGATAACGCGTTGCTCCTCCGAGACGCTATGATTTTTACGACACGTCCGGAAATCACCGGGGCTCCTGAATATATTATTATTGTTATGGCAACACTGAACGCTGGGAAAATTGTAAAATACGCCATACATACACATTTCTTCTGGTGTGAGTTTTACTCCTAGACGCATATCATTAGGGAATTTCGCTTTCGAATCGCGACACCGAATGAATTTTTCACCCCTTATTCCTTGAGTTATTGCGTGTCCTCCTATTTTATCAACAGTTGTGTTAAATAAATAAAATTACATGTTCTTGGGTACATCACCTGTTTTTATGTTTGGTAATTATAAAATGCCAGCAAACTGGTGCGATAACACTAAATATAAAGAGATAGGTAGACAGACATAGGAAGCCCTTTAATAATTGGTCTATCACCTTCCATGACGCCAAAAATCTGTCAGTGAGTCAAACTTTGGATATTAATTTAATCATTTAGGCACAATCTAGGCACAGATTTCTAGACATTTCATGAATAAGATCCGCTCCTGCTGACCTCTAAATTTCTTCAAACAGAATAGAATATAATTTATTTCGTTTCCAAAACACAATATGTGTCACACAAAATTAATAACAGAATCTACAACTAAATAGGCAAAGGCAACAAAATATGTCCCTGACTATAATTGTTATGGCCGCGTACAGCAGACTAAACCGCTGATTTTCAGCGCGGGCCTATGTGTGTACTCGTACGTCACGGACGCCTGCACAGTGACGTCACTGAATGACCGCTGTAATTCACGGCTGATCTTGACTCTATTTATTTACTTTAATGTTATGTGTTTCGTTAAAGCAATTAAATACATATATTTTTTATAGAAAGAACAGGCGGTAGACGCGCCACCTGTCACATCTGTTGGTAAGTGGATACTGTCATCGATAGACATCCGCGATACATGCCAACATCAGTCCAGAATGACAAACGTTGGCACGCCCCCGGATGAGCCGCCTACCTTTGCAGATTAAGAAATGGATTGGGAAAATGGGGAGGGATAGGATGGGATGGGAATGGACTCTGGCATATCTCACTCACATCTCGCTCACTACCGAAACATGTACGTACATTGGGGAAATACGATAAGGTAGGAAATGCAGTACATTTCAAGGTAGTCTTCTGTGAGAAAGGGCCAGTCGTATCGTGGCCAGTCGAGTGCGCCCAGCGGCTGTGGAAATGCAGCATACACTCTCCCCCTAACAAATATATTACTCATCATAATATATATATATATATCATCATAATCCGCATGGTAAATTATGAGTACGACTGATATGACGGATTTATTTCCCCAAAACCCGTTCGTAATTGCAAGGGTATTTGCCCTGCAGTGAAACATTACAATAACTTGTAATGTTACTTTACTTCAAAAATGTTACTTATGTTACTTTGTCGCATTGTTAAATTTTATGTTACTTTGTTGCAAAAATAGAAGATGTTGAGAATTTGAAGAAAAACTGGAGGAACCATGACCTTTAAGGAGAAATTAAAAAAAAAATTAATATATAAATAATATAATGAGAAACAATATTTTTCTCCATTGTAACAAGACTGTCTCCACGTAATTGACGGGATTTTTTTATTAAATCATACTATTTATTCTTTTGGCCCATAAATTTCAAAACGGCATAGACCCCAATTACTCAATTTCCCTAATGTTTTATAATGTCCCCATAAGTGAGACTAATGTTTTATTTCAATGTATTCCCACTTGTCCCATGGCCCGTAAGCATTCTCCTTATACTTAAAATAAAACTGTACTACAATAAACGCTATTTTAGCAAAAAATGGAATATTTATTTATTCATACTTAAAATCTGTTTTTTTCATGTAAAAAAAATAATTATCTGTGGTGTTGCTACTTTTAAACATACTTTTCGTTGAAATAGTAAGCACTGTTACCCAAATAAATACATATAAATCGGCATATCAAACATTTTTACTGGTATAGACGGAGAATGATATATGTATGTATTTCATTCCACGCACGTGAAAAAAGTTAATTATAAAACAGCACTTTACTCGCTAACCCTTGGGCATAGACAATGTGCACGAATAGGCTCATATCCTGCAGTGGATTCCGAAAGGGCTGATTGCATTGCACTGTATTATAAATGTGGTCTATTAATTTAAGAAAATAAACTTTTTAACCTTCTTATTTATTTTCCGATACCAAACTTTCTATTGAATTACTGGTACGATGTTTCCCTGAGCACACGCATCATATTTGCTGCTTATTAAGTCATTATTTCGTCATATACTTCGTGCGGTGTTTACGGCAATGGGACTTATAGGATACACATAATAGTCTCACTTGTCCCATGGGGCAACTGGGATGAAAAAGTCTCATTAGTCCATCATGGGAGTTATCAACGGAACTAGTGCTACCCCACCCATAATTTAATCGTATGAAAAATATGAAATCACTACCTTTTAACTGAAATACTTAATAGCATTCCATTCCTTATTCTGCAAAGGTAGGCAGCGCATCCGGGGGCATGCCAACGTTTGTCATTTTGGACTAATGTTGGCATGTATCACGGATGTCTATGGGCTACAGTATCCACTTACCATCAGGTGGACTGTATGCTCGTCTGCCACCTTCGTCCATAAAAGAAAAAAAGTACCACTGTGAAATAATAACTTTTTTAACATCGAGTTAGTGATGATTGAAAAACCATTAATATAGAAAGAAACTCGTGGTACGTCCGTACCATGAACCTGTCGAAGCTGTGAGCCGAGTTTTGGTATCGCCTATACTATTGATGAACCTACTAACATAGACCGGATTCAATTAAAAAGTGTCATCCAAGCCCCGATGACGTTTTAGATATAAATGTTGCTCTGTTCATTCGTCTCGCGCTGCCGCTGCTCCCAAACCGCGTATTTACATATTCTCATCGCGCCACCCCATAGATTTAGGTGTAAACAAATGGATTGTTTCTCCTCCACATAGCGAAACAAAATTTATAGTCTCCAACGTGAATTTTTCGCTTCGGGCCTCTTTTCGTGGGGGCGCATTGCGTTTTTTCTCTCTCGATTTTCGATTTATTGCTAACTTATGCCCGGTATAATCGTGATTTTAATACTCGCGAATGATTTATAACGGTCGAACGAACGGATGAGAGCGGAACGGGATTGCTTTTCGAAATTTGATATCTCAATAGTGTTTATGACGCCCTGGTGCAGACACTAAAACATTTGCAGTCTTCAGAGAATTTGCCAAACTAAAATTTATTTACTTATTTACTCTTTTTGTAAATATACAAAAGGTGAACTTAATACCTTATTGCTGCATTATCTCCCAGTCAGCCTTTAGGCTATGCAGGACATGAAGTGGTAGAGTAGTAAATAAATGTAACAAATATAAGAAGAAAAACAACTAAAAAAAACTCCTCTTTGTTTGATTTGTAAAGTTAAAATTGTAAAAAAGTCCGACTCGATCCGTATAAATTTGACAAATCCCGTTAGCCGGGCCGCGCGAGTTTATCATTTTTCGGTTTTTGTGCTCACCATAATAGGCGACCATAAATTTTTGATATCGTTTTTTCGATTTTCATCGAAGCGACTGTTCGCTGACGCCGAAAAACGGATACGTCAATACAAAAACAACAAACGAGACGTACAAGATATCGAATACAAACAATACAGTGAAGCTAAGGAGTATGATTAAAATAGAGAAAAGTACGTAAGAAATGGCTTATTTCAAAACCAAGAGGAAGCTCTGAGCACAATTTAATGAATTCAATTAATTTAATGAGTAGAGGGTAACAATTCGTTTCATTTTCTATGAACATGAAAAATAACTGTATATGATTTTATTTGTAATCAATCTATTTACGGGTGATCGCACAGTCGCTCGACACATCCGATTGATCTTTTATACAAGAGGTAGCAGATGGTTGGACGGACCACGAGATGGTATGTGGTTACCGCCGCCCATGGGCACCTGCAACACCAGGGGTGATGTGGGCGCGCAATCGACCTTGCTAAATCCTATTCACAGCCTTCTTCTTGAAAAACCTCGTGTATACCGCTAAGCCAGGTTACACGTGTAGTAACCTGGCTGGAACAAAAATAAAATATATTGTGTGTAAATATTTTGTGTACGTATGATTATTATTATATTTTATGTATGTGTTATTATTTTGTATTTAGTCTTACTATGCGCTTTACAAGGTCTTCACTTGTCACCTACCATATTGCATTTCTGTTTAACCAACGGTTGACCGGTAGAGAATGCCACAAGCCATTAAGTCCGCTTCTTGTACAACTTTAGTGCTGTAAAGCCTAAATAAATAATTGACACCTTTACACGCATGCATGTTTTTAGCATTCTATTATAAAATGTCACGCAAATCTTCGATCTGTGGCATGCCTGATTCACCTCGGTCTTATTATAACGCGTAATATAAACACAGCATCCTGACCAACCGCCATAATGCATTAGTGCAATGCAACAATAGCCAAATACTGTAATTGTAATAACAAACAAGACGCAGGAGTTTGAGACCTCCCGCGCTTCTATTCTCAGCTGCCAGTAAGGACGAGTTTACATTAAACATGGCAGAACAGTTACCTGTATTAATTATATCGACTTGGTGACTTTTGTCTGTTCATCTGTCACCTTCTTTCTTTAAGAAACGTCTGAGATGAAATCAAAATAATAAAATAAATGAAACGAATCCTTTTAAAATATTTTTTATACAATAACTCTGAGTCTGACGAGATTTCGTCCAAACACCAGGTACTCTAGACACTTTACTACACGACAGATTATTATACTTCATAAATAGAGTATTCTCTACATTATCTCTTTCACACAAAAAAAGCATACATATTTGAAAAGGTTTGTAAATGGATAGCAAAACTGTAGGTTAGGCGCTGGAAGAATAAATAAAAGACAGAGCTAGTACGTACTGTATGGCGGCCATGCCGGAAGAGAGTTTATTACATGTTACCAACATACAAATTTAATGTTGTGTTGCCAACATATTGCCGGGGAAGACAACTTTAATATTAAGGCCCCTTCACAACAATATTATTTGAATTTAGTCTTATTATAAGTACAACAGAGCTTAAATCAAGAAACATACAATATATAAGTCTGACTACAGTTTAACTAAGGTTTTTATTACACACATTTTTTATTAATTAAATTACTACAATTTTATTTATCAATTTCCCATATAATCCGGGATACAAGCTTGGAACCAACTCAAAACGGTTAATATTATCTATATAAACAAACACTTGAAACCAAACAAACAAAACCTAAAATTGCTAACTTTAGCATGTAATTACAAATATAAACAACTGACAATCTTATAAATCAAGTGAACAATAACAAAAAAAGTAAATTGTAGCAAGTTATTATACATATAATTTCTATTAGGCATCATTGTGACCTTCCAATGGTAATACACATATTTTCATTACAGCTCTCCTATGTGTATGGCCATTTGCAGTTTTAACTTCAACAACACGGACCTTACCATCTCTGCCAGGATAGATGTTAGTTATTCTAGCTAAAGGCCAATACAAGGGTGACAAATTATCATCTCTCAGGATTACTAGTGAGCCTATTTTAACATTTGGTTGAGCCTCTTGCCATTTAGGTCTTGACTGCAATAAACTTAAATAATGTTTACTCCAAATTTTCCGGAATGCTACTTTCATGTCATTAAAGATTTTCCATAGTGTGTCATATTTACATTACAATCTGGATATGTATTAAGAGCAGTTCCTATTAAGAAATGACCTGGCGTGATACAAGAGTAGTCATTTATATCATCTGTCTGTGGCATAAGCGGTCTACTATTCAAGATACCTTCTATTTGACATAGAACAGTACATAATTCCTCATAAGTAAGAATTGATTTTAACAGTACTCTTTTAAGGTGATATTTTACACTTTTAACTCCGGCTTCAGCTAAGCCAGCAAAGTCAGGCGAATAACATGGCAAAAAATGAAAATTAATTTTCTTATGAGAAGCAAACTGACAAACCAGATTTTGATGTGCAATTGAATTATGTAGTTTATATATTTCATCTATTTGACTTCTAGCACATATAAAAGTTGACGCATTATCACTATAAATATCTGAAGGCAAACCTCTTCGTGATATAAATCTATTTAAACATGCAATAAAGGTTTCTGTTTTAAGATCAGACGCTAACTCTAAATGTATAGCCTTTGTTACAAAACATACAAATAAACAGATATATCCCTTTGTAACTAATGGCCTTCTAATACGAGCAACTTTAAGTGGGATTGGGCCAGCATAGTCCAAACCAACCTTCTGAAAAGGACGACAAGCATTTACCCTACTGTGTGGCAAAGAACCCATCAGCTGTTTTGATGCTACAGCTTTTAACTTAAAACAAACTGTACATTTATGCAATACCTTTTTTATTTGTCTTAAAGCATTAACAATCCAGAACCTTTGTCTAATGGTTGACATAACAAGTCTGGGTCCTGCATGGAAGTTTTTCAGATGCTCACTTAATATTATTAAATTAGTTATTTTTGATTCTCGTGGGAGGATGACAGGGTGCATTTGTGAATATGGAATAGAAGCATTCTGTAAACGACCACCGACACGAACCAAACCAACTTTATCAATGAAAGGGCATAAGGGCTTTAAATTACCTTTAGATATAGTTTTACCACATTTTAAAACATGAATTTCTTCTAACAAATATTTATGTTGTTCATATCTTATAATTAATGACATAGCATTGTCAAGCTCATGACTTGTTACATAGGCAAGCTTATTTTTATTAGTCTTATTCCTTGCATTCTGACAAAAGCGTAATACATAAGCTAAAACTCTTAGTATCTTGTTAATATTGGAAAACTTCTCAAGAAAGTCAAGACATAAGTTTTGTGTCTCAACTGCCGTGCAAACCAATGCGTTTAAACATGCTGAGCTATCTTTTACCTCTGGTAAACCTTCTGGAAGAGTGAATTTTAAATTAGGTTTATACTCACAAGAATTTAGAAATGGTGGCCCATGCCACCACAGTTGATAGTCCGCTAACTCCTGGGGCATCATACCTCTGCTGAGACAATCAGCAGGGTTCTGAGTAGAGTTGACGTATGACCAGGTATATGTATTTGTAAGTTGTGTGATGACCTTAACACGATTAGCAACATATGCTTTAAGAGTGTTCACATTAGTTTTGAGCCAAGCAAGAACAATTTGTGAATCTGAATGAAGAATGACATCGTGTATATTTTGTTTAGCACTAAGTGTTTTGTGAACTCTATTTGCAAGTTTAGCAAGCAACAAGGCAGCATTAAGTTCAAGTCTAGGAACAGATAAGCTTTGTGCAATTGGATTTATGCGAGACTTAGAACAAAGAAAAGCAACTTTAATCTCAGCATTTGCATTAACTGTTCTTAGATAGATACAACAACCATAAGCAGTGGTGCTTGATGCATCTGCAAATCCTATTATTTGTGTAAGACTTAACTTATTTAATGACAGATATCTCGGTACAGACATAGGTTCCATCGCAAGCAAGCCAATATAAAACTCATTCCACAAGCAAAATAAGTCTTTATCTGGTGTTGCATCCCAGTGTAATTTAGCAAGCCATAGTTTTTGCATAATAACCTTTGCACTGACCACAATAGGACCAGCAAAACCTAAAGGGTCATAAAATTTGCTGATAAAGCTTAGTATTTCCCGCTTGGATTGAGGCATGGTGAAAACAGCTTTTGGGCTAGATATAATGAATGAATCTAATTCTGTATTGAAGTTTACACCTAACGTCTTCATAGATAAGTTATTTTTCTCAAGATCAATCTCATCAAAGTGTTGTTGTTCTTGTGGAATTAGTTTTAACAGCTCTGTAGAATTTGATACCCATTTGTGTAGTTGAAAACTACCTAGACTGAGTAAACTATTCAGTTGTTTGCTAGCTTTTACTAAATTATCAGCAGATGTATCAGAATAGAGAATATCATCAACATAGGTACAATTATTAATTATAAAACTTGCAATGGGAAACTTATCTCTGTATAGATCTGCTAACAATTTTAAACATCTTGTAGCTAAATAAGAGGAGCATTTTAGCCCATATGTAACAGTGTTTAATTGAATGCATTTAACAGTTTCATTGGCGTTATCACGCCAAAGAATGTTTTGTAAGGCCCTGTACTCTGGCTGCACTAATATATTGCGGAACATATTTTTAATGTTTGTTATGAAGATGTATTGATCTACTCTGAATAGTAACAGAACATCAAATAAATCATTTTGCACTACAGGTCCATTGTAAAGTATATTATTTAAAGAAGTTTTTGTATTGGTTTTCATTGACCCATCAAATACCACCCGGCACTTAGTTGTCTTTTTGTCTAATCTGAGCACTGGATGGTGTGGCAGAAAGTACACTGGATCAGTTTGTAAATTGTATTGACTGATATCAATGACTGTGCCATGACCTTGTTTCAAATATTCGTGAATAAATTCTTTGTAAAGAATATGTAATGTATTGTTCTTTGCAAATCTAGCCTCCAGATTATAAAATCTTTTTAAAGCTAAGTCAAATGAATTGCCTAAACTCTGATTAATTGACTCTAATGGAAGCTTGGTGGGCAAGGCTACCTGTATTTGTTTGTTGTGTGTGTAAATTTTTACATTATCCAGAAATAATTCTTCACACAATTCATTTTCTGAATGTGCTTCTGGATAGGCTTCAGGTATGCTTTCTGCCTTCCAAAAGTGTGTTAATGTTTGATTTAAATCTGAATCACATGTATTGCAAAAAAGTGTAACAAGTGGATTAGTGTTATGTGTGTTGATGTTGCCGGCAACTACATAACCAAATTTTGTATTAAGTAGTGTCACTGCAGGACTTGTAACGCTGCTGCCCATACAGCCATCTCGTTCATCCCTGGACTGCACTACAGCAAGCGGCTTGGTTGGTAGCAGCACTTGAAACACAACATCAGCACCTAAAAGTATATGTATGGTACTAGGTTCATTGTACCTGTTGTCGGCCAATTCAACGTTGGGGGGAAAAATTAAATTTTGTGAATTAAATCTTTTCTGGGGAAGCTTTGATGTAATTTTGTTTAATATATAGCATGTAACAGCCACAGAATAAGTTTGAGTAAGGGAGTGTAACTGTAAATCAACCTTTTCCTTTAACTGACTATAACTATTACCTATACCAGAGACAGGCATGTCAGCATTTTGTACTTGCAAGTTTAATAAATCAGCCAGTTCCTTGGTCACAAAGGAAGCTTGTGAGCCAGTATCAAGTAGAGCCTTGACATGGTATATAGTGCCATTACTTGATATTAACTTAATTTGTACTGTTGGTAAAAGGATTTGTTGTTCAGCAGCCTGTGATATTAAGGTTACTGGTGATGTGAGTTTATCTTCATGGAGCAGAGTGTTATGATTTTGTTTGCAAACCTGACACTTGAAAGAATACCTGCATTTTTGATTGTGGTTGTTAAGGCAAATTTTGCATAGATTGTGGTCTTTAACAAATTTAATTCTATCCACCACAGGCATTAACTTAAATTGTGAACATGAGAAAAGTTTATGAATAGACTTACACAGCTCACAGGTCTTCGGTATCTTTTGCGGGTTCACTGGACTGCTGACCGTCTTGACTGTAGCAACATGTGTGCACTTAGGCATATTATGTAACGGCGACTTTTCTGTATGGCGCTCAGCATTTTCAAGCGCAAGGGCTCGGTTTTCCAAAAAATCAATTAGATGTGTAACAGTAGGTTCCTTATGTCTAGACAGTTGAAATTCCCTACTGCACAGTATGTCGAGCTTTCTAGTTAGAATGCAAAGAATAAGTGTGTCCCATTGGTCAACCGAATGACCCAAATTCCTTAATGCAGCTAATTGTTGCTTTACAACTGACACGAAGTTGCGAATATTACCAGCGGTGGATCGAGTCATGGGTACTAAGTCTAATAATGTACAAATATGCTCGTTAGTAATTTTATATTTATTGCTATACCTAGAGATTAAAATATTTCTAGCTTCTAGGTAACTAGCAGAGCACATACTTAAATTTTTAATTAAGTCTAGGGGTTCACCTTGTAAAAAGCTTTGTAAATAGAATAGCTTTTGTACCTCCTCGAGATTGTTATTATTGTGAATTAGTGAATCAAACAAATTGATAAAAGATGTGAATTCGGAATATTTACCTGTAAAAGTCGGAACACTTATCTGTGGTAATTTAGTTGGGTATGTTTTTTCGTAAGTACAATTATTCTTATAATCTAAGCTTAAGTCTTTAATGATCGATAGCGTGGTCAAATATTTCTCTTCAGTATTTGTAAGATCCTCGTCGTCAATATTCATTGCTACAAGCTGCAATGCAATCTCTTCATATTTGCTAAATACTTCCCGAAGTCGTTCTTCTTTTATTAAAAGCATGGCTTTGGTATAACTTTCATTACCACCAGATAGGGCGTTGGCCATCTTTGTTATAGATCCTTTAAGCGCGGCTCTTTTCCGCATCATCTGCTCAGTGTCCATCATGCTGCTTTACGGAAAAAATGTATCACGAAAACCAAATCTTCACGCTAATTAATACTATGCACTTAAAACACCGCACTTGCACTAACTAACAGACGCAATATGGCGACGAAGCGTACGACGAACGAAGTTTTTCTTGGGTTTGTGATGTGAAGGGATGCGCGTGCTTCCTTTGCACGGCCACGAGGTTCGCAAGTGACCGTCAATCGGAGCTTGCCACACGGCGCTAAGAACAGGATGTGAAGCTCGAAGCAAAAATGGAGTCCTGCTTGTGGACTCGTGAAACTTGTAGTGTAAAAAAATAAAATGGGCCGTTGCAAAAATGTACGAGCTCTGTATTGGAAAAATATATATATATGGATAGTGGAGGTCGAAGGACCATGAAAAGGTTTGTAAATGGATAGCAAAACTGTAGGTTAGGCGCTGGAAGAATAAATAAAAGACAGAGCTAGTACGTACTGTATGGCGGCCATGCCGGAAGAGAGTTTATTACATGTTACCAACATACAAATTTAATGTTGTGTTGCCAACAATATTTGCTATAGAAGAAATAGCAAACGGGCCGATGGCACGCTTGATTGTAAGTGGTATACGTTGCCATTGGGATAGCAGTGTGCCCCCGCTTCTTGTCGTAAGCTCGTATAGAGAAATTGGAGGCCTTTCAGGTCCGCATTATAAAATGTCTCGAAGACCGTTCTGATACTTGTGAGTGATCCACTAATTGATAACTTCGTAAACTGATGAAATAACTCTGTCCTCTTTCATCTGTTTAAACACAGCCTAACCTGCGCACGCGTCAACAACGGCTGGTTTGCTTCGTATGCATTTCTGCATCAACGTATTACACCTTAACATTTCATTGTTTATTTTGAATTGTTTGCTTTTACTATTCCAACTTTGATGTATCGGTCGTCGATGATGGACACTGTGAGACAGATGTTTAAACGATGATATCTTCGAACTAATTTCTTAAATAGAATTAATTCTTCTTTAAATTAAATCTGGCAAAAAACGAGATCGGGATTTTAATAAATATATGGAGCTTGTAATGATTTTTTACTTCTGGCTGTATTTTTTTTAAATCGTTTAGTTTCAAGAGTAATGATTTAATTGTCCACTCGTTGTCTGTTTCTCATTGTTGTGTCCAACAATCGCAGTGGGATGGGGTGGAATGGGATCTAGGTGAAACAAGTGATGCTTAGGAAAATAGGAGCCCCCTCCGCTGACTTTAGATTTAATTCACATAGAACGACAGTCAACGACGACTCATTTTGGTACTTATACGTAAATATTTGCAATGTTTACTGGGGACCTTCTTTATGTAAACGCTATTGGGTATTCTCTGGTTTAACCAGATTTTCCCGGACTTTTCCGTCTATCATTCATCTGAGGAAAATTGTTCTTCGATTTAAAATACCCTGTAGTTCGAAGTAATTACTTTGTAGAAGCTTTTTCTAAATTGGTAACGTGTACGGCTATTAAATCTCATGAGCAAACCACTTGCCAGCTGGTGTTATTTGTCCGTCTTCTGTTACGTAAAACACAAATGCTCTGTCGTGAGGTACAACAATATTACATTTATTTAGGCCGGTAATGTATGACGTATCAATTTCGTTGTGCGCCTGCGTAAGCCTTATCTCTCATCTTGTTGTTGCTTCTTTTCATTTTTTAAAACATATTCTCTTACACCGCAACTGGATATTGGGGCGTACGTGATACGACTACGGATATCTGCTTGTTTATTTCTACATGCGTATCTACTCCTGAGCACGTTTTAACTGAAACTTCGTTGATGACCAGAAGATTACATATGAAACGTTCGACTGAAATCTGTCGATCAACCGATATTCATAATTCTAAGAAAATGGTGCCTCCACATATTGAAGATATACTTTAGAAGCTTTTTTATAATGACAGACGAGCTGGCGGTCATCGCCGCGTATGGACAACTGCAACACCATGATTATTGAGGCTGCGCTGCTTATTTATAGTTATTTTAAAGAACCTCGTGATATATGTGTCTTGAAGACCGCACTATATGCGTCAACTTCTTGTCAAGGTAGTGCCGATGAACCGCGTTTCGGCGATGAAAGATGCGATAGTAAAAACTTGATACTGGGATCACACGAACAAAATCAGAATATTCTTACAGGCGGTAGAAAACGCGATAATTGATACAGTATCTTTCCAAATGATGAGCGACTTTATACATATATATGGTCTGTAAGAATGGGACCGTCGTCGCTAATATGGACAGTGCGCCGTAGGATAGTGCAAGATGAGTCCAACTATTTTGATATACCTTAAAAAGGCCTTAAAACGCCACGTTGACCATTGCAAGTTGGCGAGTCTACACTTTTAGGGGTTATTTTAGACGAGTCGGTCGTATTTAGACGGCCGGGTAGACTGACGGATTGAAGGAGTTCACCGGTGGTCGTTGGATGAGAAGAGCCGAGGACCGTGTGTGGTGGCAAACTTTGGGAGAGGCCTATATCCAGCAGTGGGTGTCTATCCACTGCTGGATATAGGGTATAGGCCCATGGAATAGTAATAGTAAGGAATAGGAAACTCTTTTATCATTATTTTTTTAATTTGTAACCTGAAGGATAAATAATATAATTCTTTGAATAAATAAAAAAACTGCAATTAAGTGTAAAGTAACTAGCACGTAACTGTTAACGGATAACAGACTTACTCTTATCTACAACAGTTATCTACCTTAGGGCGTCTAAACAGTGGGTATCGACCGGGGAATCGAACCGGAGCGAGTTAATAATTTACACTCACGTACGAGCTACCTGCGGCCGTGGTACCGGCACCGCATAAAATAGAGGAGGTCTCCCGGGGGCGAGCGGTTCCCTCCATTGCACGGCAAAAACCAATAACATTAGGTAGGACGTACGTGCTGCGTGGTTCTGTCGCCCTGTGCCCGCCGTTCACATTTGGCTAAATAGAGAAAAAACTAATAAAACCTGTGTGTATAAAAAACGTGGCATTTTAATAATAAATAAATAATAAAATAGGAAATGATGTAATTAATGCCGATCCTACGAGTACATACGAGTAAGTAAATATCTACTAGTGTTCAACGGAGTAATGTTGACAACATGCTGGATATAGGGTTGCCAGGCGTCCGGCTTTAGCCGGACACGTTTGGCTTTCTGTAGTAATTAGAATATTTACATAACAAGAGTAGTATTTATACATTTTGAGTTTAAAAACATGATAAGACTCGATATTGATAAACGTTTAAAAGAAAATCATGACGTGTGTCATCTTAACTCTGGGGTCAATAAATAATCAGCTCTGAACATTCCAGTAAGGCCTAATTTCCTCTGTGACCACTAGGGAGTTTTCACAGGCCAATCCGTTCCGCGAGTCCACTGTCAATTGGTTGATATTTTACAAATACCACAGGTTTTTTTTTAATTCTCGACAGGCGTGCGAGTTTTCTCGCGTCGTTTAGCTTATAAACCACTTCATAGGACTTCGGATCCTCTGCAACTAGCTGAAAACATTGATGATTTGACAGGTGATTCTGAATTTTTCTCGATGGTTTGTTCATTTATTCTGAACGTGCATACATACGAGTACTATGGTTTGATTTATCGCTCGCAATGCTCACCTTGTATTAGCATAGATATCTAAGTCTGCTATAAAGGTTGTCTATCTGTCAGGTTGTCAGGGAACTTTCAGTTAAACTAGTCATCGAAATACAAAGTTAAATTCAACATCCAGTTCTAAAAACCCCGATTCCACCCATTCACATTGCCATTTTACTTACAATCCAAACACTCAAGTCCAATCTAATTAGTCCTATTTAGATCGTAATTGAGTCGAATCTGTTTTTCAAATTCGATTGTGTCTAACTCAGTTTTTCCTTTGTTGCAGCATCCGTACCCCTCAGAAGATCAGAAGAAGCAATTAGCACAGGATACAGGGTTAACGATATTACAAGTAAATAATTGGTAAGTACCATATTCCTTTACACATTTTGGAACAGTATTGTATAACATTTTAGACTATGTCGCCCGACTTTAGGATAGCACCGCTCCATTTCTTCCCGTAAAAAGCGACTAAAGGATAATAAAGCCACTACTACCAACCTTGAGATACTACACCGCCTCTAGAAGAGTGGATTCACCAACCCGCGAGACCAGCGTGGCATTTAAGGCCAAACAGAAACAGTGCGTGAGGAATTCTATACCCAGCAGTGGACGATAAAATGGTTGTGTGGTTGTAAAAATAAGCGCTGAGCGCCAGCCACTCAAGCGTTGAGTGAGCGCTAATTCAGACTCGAGCATTAAGCGTTCGTGAGCGTTATAGTATAAGTGTTTGATGTATAATTAATGGTTTAAGACCCTTGAGCTCTATCTAAAATGATTAAGGTTCTTATGACCAAATGAGTGCTCATTTTTTCACACTATTTTGGAATTAAGGCATACCTCCGACAGTAGCTGGATGTAAAATTCTGGACAATCTTAACCACAGTCAATAAATAATTCTTTATCGACAATACCTTTTTTTTATGGACGAAGGCGGCAGACGAGCTTACAGTCCACCTGACGGTAAGTGGACACTGTAGCCCATGGACATCCGCGATACATGCGAACATTAGTCCATAATGACAAACGTTGGCACGCCTCCGGATGCGCTGCCTACCTTTGGAAATATTAGAATGGATTTGTAGAAAGGGTTTGGAAAAAAGGGAGGGATAGGATGGGATGGGATGGCTCTGGCATATCTCACTCACTAACGAAACAAGTAAGGTATACGTATATTGGGAAAATAGGATAAAGTGGGATTGCGATAGTCTTCTGTGAGAGGTAACGTGGCAAGTCGAGCGCGCTCAGTGGCTGTTGGATTCGTGCACTCTCCCTTCTCAAAAACGTCATATAACGTCTAAAAATGTTTAAAATGTCATTTATTGGAATTTTTGTACTTTAATGAATCACATTATAACAAAATTAGGAACGTAAAGAGTTTTCATTTGCCGTTAAACAATAAATACACGTTCCATATTACTCGTATTTGAAATTAAAATATTTGCTTTATAATTCTTACAAAGCAAAACTGTTTAATTTTAACTAGAAATATTAAAATATTTCAACTGAAACAAATAAAATTACATAACAAACACATAAAAGTTAATAATAAAACCAACGCAAAACGCACTTGCATTTATACGTCCATTTTAAGTAGATATCTTTAAATACATATTTTAACGGAATGCTCTTATGTTTCGTCATCCGCAGGTGTCTATTCGAATCGGACGGTTAATAACATGATTATCCTTTGAACTGATGACATAAAATAGATATTTTACGGCACTGCATCCTAGCTTTAGGTTTAAATGGATATGGTAATGAGCTCGAGACACTATAATGCATTGAACTGACTTATGACCGCGGGTTTGCTTGAGTATATTCAAAGGAATAGCATAGTTGAACTTGACATGTTTTGTGGCATATTATGATGACAATGGAGTTCACTAAATTACGTAGCGAATTTTTCCTATTGAAATAAAAATATACGCTAAAATATTACGTGTTTTTGATTAAATCCGTTGGAAAATCGTCGAGATATAGGTAGCTATTCAAAGTTTCAAACGTGCTACTCGCGATGACGTCACAATATATGCAATCCTTAAAAGGTCTTACTATACAACTTTTAGAAGGGAGATTCAACATGTTTCTCTATATTTTAGAAAAAAAATGTTTAGACAAACCTTGTAGTTTCATGAACACTATTCAACGATATCGTTTGTATGTAAGTTTGTCTGTAAACGTATCGTGACGTCACCCGCTGTTCGGTCAAGATCCAACTTTGGAAGGCTATAACTTCATCATTTTTAAAGATACCATAGAAATTATTTCACGAGATTTTTCATAAATCAAAACTTCTTTTAGATAAGAAATAAGAAACTGGTGAATTTCTCCATTAGAAGCGTTAACTAAAAGAATTTTTTAAATTCGTTATGAGTTGAAATGAATATTCGCTTGCGCTGTTCAGTTTAATTTCAACTGTGTATCTGCGAGAACGCATGTTCACCTCACACAGACTGACAAACGTACAGAAAATCCAATTGTTTGCATGTAAAAGTATGCAAGAAGAGTGGTCCCGCCCGTGGGCGTTCGGCACGCATTGTACGACGCATATTGTCGTAAAATGCTGTATGTATTGCGCTGTAGCGACCTCCTTGACGCTCAACCAAAAATAGCGAATGCCATGCAGATATTTCCTTTCTTATGAAAATATGTTCTCTTGTTAATAAAACACTGGTTGCCATAGTTTATTTTTTCTATAAAAATCAACAAAGCTGTGGAAATAACTATTTCTTAGGTTCATTCATTCAATACAAGATTCGTCAAAGCATGGTGGAGTGGCAAAGAGTAGGTCATATCTAATGCAGGGCCGGAAACCGTAGAGTAGAGGAGTCCTTGAATGGAAACTTCAGCCTGTGTCTCTCCACTGCTGGATATAGGCCTCTCCCAAGGCTCGCCATCATACACGGTCTTCCGCTCTTCCAGCCACCACCTGCGAACTTTGTCAAGACGTCAGTTCACGTAGCCGGACAACGGCTCTCACTGCGCTCCCGGCACGTGGAGTCCATTCGGGGACTCTTGCGGCAATTGCCACTTCAGGATGTTGATTCTACGAGCTATGTCGGTGACTTTAGTTCTTTGACGTATCTCTTCATTTCGTCCGTTTCTTAGAAATTACGTAGTTCAATTCTCTAATAAAAAAAATATAGACTATTTAATAATAAGTGTGATGAAATTCTCAACACCAAATGATTTCACACCTCCATTTATAATTAAATTTAATAAGCACTCAAGTACACTTGAGTATTATACTGCTAATGAATACGCGCATTGTTAGAATTGCTATAAAAGATCGATCAGTATTCATATAGTGTTATTATAATTTAGCGCAGACATCGCCCGGGGGAAAGACTATTGAATAATGGAATCATATTCGATCTTTAGGAGGTTAGAATTATGTGTTGAAACAGATGTGGCTTATTTAAGTTTTAAATGTCACAATCCTTCCTTCCTTATTAATACGTTGTATGCGAAGTTTGCCTTATTTGGTTGCTATCGAATAAAAGTACAAAAATTCCTACCGTATTGGCCATTAGGTGTAATTCGTGGGACAAATTAGTAAGGTATTTTAATCAGTTTTTAACGGCGGTTTCGCGCGGAGAAATCGTTTTACTCGCCTTTTCTTATAAAACTCGACATATTTTCAAAACTCCTGAATCGATTTTATTCGAAGACTGCATAAGTTTTAAAAATATCCTAGCTATAGTATTTAATCCTCTTAAAATTAAATAATTCTCAAATAAAATTCTGTTCTGTAATATTGACGAATTAAGCTCGTTTTTTGTACTTGCAATAATTGTAATTCAGAAAACATTTTTGTGGCAGAAAAATTATAAAAAATTAAAAATCATTTAATACAAATAATAAAGTGTACAGATTATTTTTGTAACCTATAATTAATACAAACATTATAGGTGTTAGTGATCAACTGATCGGTGATCACAATTTAGTGATCTTTATCCGTTTTGGCGAGTCATAGGAAACTTTTTGTAATTATAACGAATTATTCTGGTTATAGGTTAACTACAAGCCAACTTAATAACTAGTAGATATAGTTTTTTATTGCCACAATGAAAGAAAACATTACATCATGAGAAACTCGCATATCCAGCAATTAAATGGAATCCATAATCCATTCCAGTTCGAATTCGGGTGTAATATTAATGATAGAATATTACTCGAAAAGTCGAAACCCTTTCCTTATTGCAAGATACGTGTGGCTTGCAGTAGAGATGAACTTTTACAGCTTGTGTTTTTATTTTTCCTTATATCAAGGGCCGGCGTGCCACAAACCTAAAAGTACATGACAAACTACATGAAAGCACACGTCATTTAATAATGCCATATCTACACCTCTCACTTAACTGCATTCCTGGTACAATACCTTAGAAACGGGTCTCTGACTGACGAGGTCGGAGGTCGACTTGAGAGATGCCTTTGTCTATTTGAGATCCTCGCTTCTCTCTCTCTGCCCGCCTGGTACCGTTATACAATTTAAGGTTGTAATTACTGTTTTTATGTTGTCCGTTTTCCGTCCGTCAGTCATAAAAATACTTAAAATTATAAGATAAAAAAAAAAGGAAAACGAAAAGAAAAATGTTAATGAAAGTTATAATAAATTGTACTTAGGCCAGTTAATCATGACTTGGCCCAATAGGTCTTTACAAAAGAGAATATAAGTCAAAGGTCCATAATAAAATTGAATAGAACATTTTCGAATATTTTTACGAAGGTAAATGGATAATGAGAAAAATACTTGAAATTTAGAGAAAAAATTTGAAACACGTTACCCTATTTGGTTTCAAAAAGCAGGTTCGTATAATTTCAGTAGAGCCAATCAAACAAAAAGATCAACCCTAAAAGGCTGATATAATTGTTTATCATGCAAATAATTCATTCAAAACTGGCATAAATCGTGCCAGAATAGTAATAAAATATTTACTCTATGTTATTACTCTCAAGAGACTAACGCGTAGTTAGCAATCAGGGAAGCACCACCTGTTTAAACAAAGGGTTAACTTTAACTAGGGTTGGCAACCGTACGATAATTATACAGTATTGTAGAGTTTCCTGCCATAATCCACCATGCAAACCAAGCGCAGATTGGCTGGATATTGCGCGAGTTTTTTTTTTAATTCTCTGGTTTCCTCGTCGAAAATTACAGCCCCGTGAAATGATGAAAACTACAGCCCCGTGAAATGATTGCAACGATTGCTAATGCCCTGCAGTGGGCAGTTATAGGCTAATAACGAAATTTGCAGTATCGAATATTTATGTCGTTAAAAACATACGCAAAAATACTTTTTCTTAATTATATAGGTACTTAGCAATATCACTCACTACATACTAAATTATAAAATATCCCTGATGTTCACTCAACGTGCTTCGTGAACTACTAAACCTTTATCAAAGTCTCTAATTTCTATCAAAAAGTTTGTTTATTTTTAATGCTAGGATATTTTATATTTCTCTTGGGTTGATTGGTTAATTTAGATATCACTATTCTTCTGAAATATAATTTTATTTAGAAAAATATTGACAACCCTAACTTTAACCCTTCTAATGGTTTTAAGGTACATAAAAATGGTTTAGCTTCTAATACGAGTGTTTGAACGGAACAATTCCGTATGAATTTTTAATTTGAGCAGGTTTAATCGGGGTTTAGGAGTCTAATTGGTTGATTTGTTTATTGTCTTCCTAGATAAACATTTTTGATTTTTTTCATCACGATTTAGACAAACGAAGTTTTTTTTTAAAGAAAAAAAGAAAGTAATGCAAAGACTATTAAAGCAAAAATTCAAGTTTTATATTGCTTTTTTAACTGTTAATTTATCATTACTAATTAATCTACACTAATATTATAAAACAACACTGAGGATGTTGTTTTATTTTCTTGTTTGTTTTTATGTAAGAATTAATTTCAACTGAACCGATTTTGAAAAATTTTGTCTATAGGATATAAGTTTAGGTTCCGTAGGAAAACGTGGCCTGAGCGAAGAGAGGGCGAGTCACTAGTAATCATTAACATATGTTTTATACGACACTTAGAAAGGGCCAAAGTCCTATGACGAGATGGGAGATCGGAGGGATTTAGTTATCAAATATGAATTATATAAAATGAACTACTTCATTGTAATCCAATCTATATTTATACATATAATAAAAAAAAATGTAACTGATCGCTGTCTGTACATGGAAGATATGTGAGAAAAACTATTATTGGGGGCCTTTATCAACGCAATAGAACCCAAAACAATGATTGTTAGAATTTTTGTCTGTTTGTCTGTACGTTTGTGTGCGCTAATCATAGAAACAGCTTAACCGATTTGGGTGCGGTTTTCACTAATGTATTGTGGTAAGCTTCACTTAAAATTTAGTGTTTGTTTTATTTCAATCAGTTCATAAATAAAAAAGTTATATCAATTTAAAGAATCACGTCGAATAAAGACGGTGTTTATTTATAAACTAAAGGCCACGCGGACGGAGTCGCGGGCAACAGCTATTAAGAAATAAAACGAAATTTTCGAAGGTAGTGTCGAAAGCAATAACTGTGGTAAACGTAATCAAACAATGAGTACACCAAGAACATTAATGGTCTGGTGATGTCACCAGATAGCAGGAAATCCTTGCTTAAGGGTGGAACAAGACCAAGCTCCGTGTGTGAAAACAAAGAGACATACGTCTGTAGGTAAGTCAACTTGATAGCAGCTAGTCGTGAAACTACAGACATGAGAACAATTTGAAGCGAACACACAACTTTCGTGCGCTTGACCCCTAAACGGACCCAGTAGCTACTAGACCCGGATGAAAGCCATCTGAAATGATGACGATGATGAATGATGATAATGATGTTCATAAAAGTCAGTAAAATACAAGTAAAATAAGTCCGACAAAAGTCCTAAGAGGGAGCCGGGTTTTAAATCCTATATTGAATGTAACGGTTACTTAGCTATCAGGCGCACATAACATTGATGCAAATGTCTTGTAATTACATTACCTCACACCAACAAGGTTCTATATCCGGGCTCTATCAAATTGAAACGACTGCGGAGGCGTCGTACCTCTGGGACCTTGTCGAATTAATGAGCGCGTCCCCTAATTGCAATTGTATGGACATGCAAATTTGGTAAAGAATGGGAATAAGGAAGTGTCGCCGGCTCTTATTGCTACGCTCCTGGTACTTGTAATTGATAAGGCGAAGATGTAAGGGAATTTGAATTTTAAATTTTTTGTTTGAGGCGACCGACCAACATTATTTGATACTTTTTATGTTTTTATATAAAAGGTTATAAAATAATAATGGTTTGAGTTCCACCTGGTGATAAGTAGATACTATCCGCTCACGTAAATCTGCGATACATACCAACGTCAATCAACATTACCAAAATTGACACATCCCGGAATTTTTTGTTTCACCACGAAACCCTGACACCAGCAACAGCATATGCACAGAAGACGTTATAATATCAAATTTGGCATAACGCAAACAATATCTTTTAAGTCAATTTGTAATTATATAGGTACCTACGAGTACACATTTAATTGAAAACGTTAAGTTAATGCTTAAGTATCTGAATCCTTGGTCATACGCTGTGTTGCTGTGTATTTTATAATTCGCAAAAAAAATTACATCAGTAGGCACACACCACAATGATTTGCCTTGTGAAATCTTTGTGAAAATCATCTTCGTATATTTATACAAAAAGATTTTTGTAGTTCCAGATATTTCAGTATAATTTTCACTAGATCTGAACCGTTTCAATTTATTTGTGTTTGGTTTATTAAAATAAAACCAACAAGACGAGAAACGTACAAAACATCTCATGACGAGCACACGTCTAAAGGAATAATAATACATGAAAGTTGAGGCAAACACACGTAAGGTAATCCCGGGAGGAATTCTAGAATACCGTATGAGGCTGTGCTGAATAAATGTTTTATTACTAATACGAAGCAAAGTTAAATAAATAAGTTATCATCTTATCACAGTTTTATCACTTTTAGAACTTATTGCGGTATTCGTGGGGAGCCGGTGTACATTACTATCTATCTAGTTTAATCTATCTATCTATCTTCACAGAAAACTAAATAGTTAGGTACATACGTGTTTCGGTAGGGAGTGAGATAGCCGCCATCAACCCTTTTATCGCCCCAATGTGCATGAGAAGGCCAGTGTCCAGCAGTATGGCACGAGTACTGCTGAGTATGCATGCATGAGAATGTATGGCCTCAAAACGCCACGCTGCCTAAGCGGGTTAGCTAATCTACACTTTTATAGGTGGTGCAGTTCCAGAGGGCTTGCGGTAGCGACTTTGTTATCCCGTGGCATGGGATGGTAGTCACTTTTTACGATACCCGCGGGAAGAAATGGTGCTTTTCTAAAGCCGGCCAGTGAGTCATGCCAGAGCCCATTTCTTATACCATCCCATGCTATACCCTCCTATCGCATCTAAGAGCGAGTTAATGGAATAAATACTATTTATTACATTATATTCTTTAGTAGCTATTCCATCCCAACCCCTCCAAGAAGGAATGGAAAGTATAATGGAATGAGGAAAACTTATTGTCGGTTTATACTTCTTATTTCCCTATCTTCCCAATCATTTCTCCAAACTCGCTTTTGAGTGTCAGCGCATCCGGGGGCTCGCCTACGTTTGTCATTCTGGACTGGTGTTGGCATGTATGCGCAAATGTAGCAAGCGACCACATCGACTTACCACCGGGTGGACTTTCTACTCGTCTGCCGCCTTCATTCTGTAAATATTGAACATTTTTGAAAAGTTGATTGATTACATTTCATCATTAAATTGGTTTAATTCTGAAAATTGTCATAAAGTCCGCCATTTTATTTCTGATTCTTTATAAATTCAATTATAAATGACACAAAATTCTTCAATTCAGATATCACTTAAATATATTGCTATCATAAAATTTAGTCTTTGTTAAATACATATTTTTTTAATATTAAATACAAAAGTGGGCAAACGCGGAACAATATATTAAACAGTTTATATAAGATCTATCTATATCCTAGATCTAACTTGCCTAGCTTACCTAGGTCGTATAGCACAAACGCGACAGTTCAGATTACCAGGATCACATAGGCTTAGTGTTGATTAGTAGTCAATAGATTGCGGATGTGATAATGGCGGCTATAACCAGATTAGACCGGATAGATTTTCGACTAATGGAAGCCTGGGATAGATGCTATTTAAGCTCTTATAAAATAGATATATTAGCTGTTTTTGTTAGCTGTATTAATTGTTGTTTCTTGTAAACTATAATATATTTAAAAGAAAGCAAAGATTTTAATGATATATTTGATAACGACTTACCGATAGCTTATCAATATAACTTACTTACTTATATTTTAACTCATTATATATTACTTATATAGATCGTGAATTAGCTTAGAGGTGTTTCGACTCTCATTCGTAAGGCCCGTATCATGTATTTTTTTAAAGTATCACTAGCTCGCATGTTCCAGAATTAAAAGGAAATCTGGAGCATGTAGTATCCGCAGTGGGCTCGCGTGGTGAAACACTATAGTGCGAGTAAGTATACCAAAGGGGGGCTGTGCACTGCAATGGGACGTTTAAAAAGGCTAAAAAAAGAAATAGGTAAATATAAAGATAGATTAAAACTAAAAGCGTTATAATTACAATGTATGTAATTGAAATAATTACATTGCACCAGCGTTCTTATTTCTGATCGATCTGGTGGTTGATTGGTACAAAATCCCATATGGCAATAAGTCGGTCATTTGTAATATGTATAACTTGTGCAATGAAGTTTATATAAATAAATAATTATATACATAAAACTTATTAAAAAAAAATGCTGGACATTAACGGTTTTTAATTAAATATTATTGACCAATCAAGCTTGGCTTAGTTTAACACGGTTACTAATACAAAATAGAACAAAGCTAAGTTCAAAGGTCATACCTGGATAAGTTAATTCGTGATATAAAACTTCTTATTCGAGCGTTGGTGTTTAACAATCATGAAATTTTCATAATTTCCGAGTCAAAGTACTTCTTGTAACAGTAGTTACTACGAGTTCTTAACACAAATTCCCACAACTTACATTCGCCACGAAACAACAAAAGTTTCTTTTAAAACCTGCAAAGTAAAACAACGCTAAACTCCAATAGCGATCCCCGGGGGTTCCCAACCCCCGTCTACACTGAAAACTCTCAAATTGTCCATCAAGAATCACTGTCAGTCCGGCGGTTTACGATCCCCGCCGCCCGTAAAACAACTTGCGAACGACACTTAGGTTTAATACCCCTGGATTTTTGTGTACTCACGATCTTTGATAACATTTAAGAAATCAATTTGTGAACCATGAAAATGTGATGCATTTTCATTATTCACTTAGGTACATTACAGTACAAGCTACAATACATTACTATGTAGAAGCTTCGCGAGTATTGCGCGTCTCAAGTTTGTTGCAGCTTAACAGCTCCACGGAAACATTAGTTAACAGCCTCTTACAAAAATAGTGAAAATTTTAACAATATCTAATCAGCTGGCTATTCTTGAGTCATAAACATCAAACATATGAGACAAACATATTTTATACGAGCTAGCTGTACCCGCGACTCTGTTCGCGTGAATTATGTGTAAGTAAGTAGTTAGGAATTTCATTATTTAGTCCTAAAGGGTTAAGCCATGTATTCACTAGTAAACAATGTTGCGGATACAAATTGCCAGCAGTTTCTGAAACACCACGTAAATTTCTAAAAACGATGTTACTTTAATTGCTAGTACAATTTCTTAGAAATTTAAAAGCAAGAAGTTCAAGTACTTCCCGAAAGAGACTCCTCTGACACTGATTTGTAATAAAAAAATGATAATTCGAACTACAGTAATAACTGCTGAGTACACAAAGAAGTAAAAAATAATCTAGAGGTCGCTCTAACATTAATTAAGTCGCATATAAAAGACTAGATTCTCGGTGATTTCACCCATGCGGTATATAGGACCAAAACACACAACTAGAGCAGCACAGCAAAAGTGCTGTGCTGCTCTAGTTGTGTGTTTGTCTTTATGTGTGCAGAGATCACGTCACAGGCAATCCTAGTGTGGGCTATTAAGTATGACGTTATTTATTTTAATATTTAAATTATTTCAAGAAAATCTTTGTATTTTCCGTACGTAACAAATACCCGTATGGATGTAGGTACACATATCAATCCCATTCGAAACCCATTACAACCGATAAGTATTCATCGGCGCATTGGAATCCATTGGAAACCATTCTCTCACCGAAACAACAATCAAATCACGGAATCACCCTATAGGGCTACAAAATCTCCATAACGTAAAGGGAAACGCACTACTTCGCATTTTACTTTCCAGTTTACAGCACCTCTGGTGAACGTTCAGTGGCAGTCATGAGTGGAGATGCTCCCCTACGGAGAAATGTATGCGCGAATTTAAAACATACGGTGCTGTGCTGAATTAATAATCGTTACGTTTTCTGTCCCTTATATTCGTTACCGCATATCAAAATCTTTTTACCAACACGACATAGCTCTAAGGATCAGTTAGCCGAAATGGCAATCACATTTATCGCAGTACCAACTAATGGGTTAAACAAGTCCTCGATTGTAGATCGCGTACTGGAACATTTCCCGGGACATTTAGCGTGAGACGTTCTCCGGCGTTTAAAGAACGTCGCTAGTAATGGCTAGATGAGACGAATGGAAGACAAAGTGCTGTGGCGTGCCTTAGGAGAGACTTATATTCAATCAACACTAGTAGTGACAAAAGTACTTACCGGTACTTACTAACATTTTTTTTTCGGAATGGCTAAATTCTTACAAGAGTCACCGGACTTGATTTACTAACCGCTACCGGCTAAAACTAAAGATCAACACTGCAATTTCTTCCGTGGTACATAGCAAGTTGTAGCCCGTTAGTTGTGTGGTAATACGCACTTTTATATTAAGTGGATTTTCCATATGGTATAAGTGGATAGGTATATTAATTTTATGTTTTTTTATTATGAGGGTGTGGTTGTTATCTTTAATTAATAATATAATAAATTCGTGTGTACCAATATTTCTTTTTTCTTCAACGAACTCTGTTGTATAACACTTTTAATGTAAGGTCCTTGGGTCTTCAGGTCCATCTAATCTATACTTATAAAACAATTGTCAATTAAACTCATTGATGAAACATATATTAGTTTCATATTTTTGTTAAACAGATATAAGTTTTTATGAAACAACCATAGGTATAAGATTTTTAAAGCGATTACTTATTTGTTTTCAACATCTTGTTCACTTAATTTGTACACTTCACACAGAAAATGTCTTTTTTATTTTTTTTTCGGAATGGCTAAATTCTTGTGGCCCTAATGGCCTTTCAAGAGTCACTGGACATGTATGGTTTAGGACAAGCGCAGAAGGCGCTCAGCCAGGAGTAAATAGTGTGTGCAGCAACGAGCCTTAGGGCTCCACGCCGGTAGACCGGCGGAAGGAATGGACCTCGGGTTAAGGCGTTGCTTTGGGAGGGTACCGTGGTATCGCGAGTAGTTGAGACCAGGCACCAGGCACGTGCCGATACCTGGTAAAAGTGTTGGCTGAAAGCCGGTCTGTGTTCACAGTGCAGTGTAGCGAGGGTTACATCATCGTCTCCGCCGGCGGGAACGGTGTATGCCTCTGTAAAGTCTATGAGTGTAGTGTAAGAACTGCATTAGCAGCAGTAATTGGGTCGTCGGGGTCGTCTAAGACGTGCCGAGGACGACGACGGCAACGGGGAAAGTCATTCCTATCAGGGACAGGTTAGGCTGTCAACTACTAAGGGGGTTGTGATGGTCGGTACTCTGTCATAGTAGCGTCGGGCGGAGAAATATGTCAAACTGCAAAGTTCATAAGTACATGAACGCAATATAAGAGATACATAAGTAAAAAATAAACGTATAAACAGTTACCCAGTTGAAATGAATCGCAACAAAATCGCGCCGTCTGCGTCCGCGATACCCACCCGTATGTTCTCACGTTATAGCTCGTTCAGTATAGGTGTCTGTGATAAAACAACCATTTCCGCGATGTAATCGCCGACTGAATTTTTAGCTGAGATGCGTATCGGGGGTCGGAACGACCCGTTCAATGCCTCGTCAGTTTTCTTACCGTTTCGTCGTAGTTGATTTTTTTTTACATAACCGGTGAGTTTTTAAAGGTTAAGTCCCTTTTGTATTCGTTTTAGTAATTAATGTACGTGTTCTTTACACTTGGTCGTTTTAAAACTAGATTTCAAAATATATAAAACATACAATATCGACTCCTCAGAAGGTAGATGATATGTTTTCTATAAATGTTTCAAACAAAAATGGATATAAGAAACTTTGTTATAATAAAATAGTCTGACAATAAATAAGCCCACACTCAAAGGCCCACATTAGGATTCCCTGTGTTGTGGGTTCAGAGACACATACGAACACAACACATGCAACACCTAGACCCGAACAAACATCTGTCTTTAAACAAATGATTGTCCGACTGGGAATCGAACCGGGACCTATTGCCCAGCAGGCAGGGACACTACCACTTTAACTACCGCTAGAACTATGAACTTTTCGCTTACTATATAGAAACCAACAAAACAGATTCAATTACCTCTAATTTTCAATTACTCTATTAAACGTCAAACTAAACCAACCATTACACGGATTTCCACCTATTGCGCGTTCATAAACGCAATGTACCCCCGTAAATCCCCGTTAACAACATCCAATAGCGCATTCAACGGAATAATTACGGCCAAAACAAGCTTTGAATTAAAGAAGAAAAACAATTACGTCTTATAGCATTATAACAATTCACCTCGTAGCCATAAAGGGGGACTAAGCCTCAAAAAACCCTTACACTCGTCAAAATAATTCATTTTAATTTTCTTTACGCGCTAGTAAACCTTTATTTTACGAGGCTAGTACCCGAGATAACTCGGGGACTCCCTTAAAGGCTCTTATTTTTACTCCATTTTACTACCACCGGCTCCTAACCCGAAAACCTTCCGAACGCTACAATCCATCTCGCATCTTTGTCTCACATAGAGAATTAAACAGAGATATAAACTCTCCGAGCGTAAATTCAGAATCAAAGATGTTTCTTGGTAGAAGGCCAGGGTATACAGATCTCAAAAATTCTTGCAGTCTTCGTAATTTCTCCCGACTTGTAGGCAAATGTTAATTATAATTAAATGCGCCTTTTTGTGTAAATAAAGTATGATTAAACCTGTGATGTTAATTAATTTTTTACTCTTTGTTACAGGTAAGTGGCTTTCACTGTATTTTCTAAAAGATTTACTGTGCCGCTACTGGTAAGTATTGACATTAATTTTATTTACGAATTAAATTAGATACACACAATCCTTTTTAATTTAATAGAAAGAATTTATGCGTAGGTACCTACTAAGAAACGTAGATATACGAGTGTCGTATATCTACGTAGATAGATAGATGAGAAATGGAATGATATTCAAGTGATGTTGAAAATGTATTTTTACCCTACAGGGTAAGAAGATGTTAACATGTACCTATCGTTGATGTCCATAAACAAATGTGCACTTATCGTGAAGTAAATTGTCTGCTCATCTTCCGCGGTTCTTATTAAAAAATATGTCGTTATAGAAATATTTTTTTCACACTGAAGAAACTAAAAACTCCCGAATATCCTTAGGATATCAAATGACAAATAAAAGTTAATTATATTAATTAATGGATGAAAAATAAATAACATGTAAAACGGTCTATGATGTTAGGACTAAGGCCCGTGAAGCAGCGAGGAGTTGCGATCCGGGCCACTTAACGGCGTATTAACGGACGTCTTCGCGGTGTTTACGAGCCGCGTAATGTCAGCCCAACGCCCCACGAGGACTTGCCGAAATATAAAGGAAATGCTTGATAAAAATTGTCGTGATTTTCCCACCCACAATTGGAGGCATTGAAACCTGATTTCTGTCGGGAAAATTTATTATAAATACATTTTACCAACAATGTCGAAGCAATGAAAATTACAAACTGCATTCTCTTAGAAAACCACTCACAAAACTCCGCTCACACAAATTCGTTCAACAACAAATGTGTATTCAAAAATACAAAAAGCATTTGACCCAGTGGAAAACCCGACCCCTTTCAGAGAGCGATGTCTTTCCGCACCGCCGGCGCGTCATCATTTTTCACGTTTCTCCATTTATTTTATCTGAGCACCACACGCTCTGTCCGACGGGAGACGATAGCGGCACCGCTGTTTCGAATTTCGAACGAACATCAGCTGCTGAGAAGGCGAGATTTATGGGCGAACCCATTCAGCTAGAATTCGACTGTGTGAACTTGGAACGTTCGTTTAAAAACTGAATATACTGGCCGCTTTTGAATTCCAGTATTTTAGAGAAAAAAGGTTTACTTATTTTATTATTTCTAGAATGGTAGACTGTACCTTTATAATACCTAATTAAATTATTAATACCTACGAAAATGCTATACGATATTTTTATTAAACAACCAGATGGTCTCGCGAAGAAACGTGCAAAATATTATAATTTTATCAAACATTTTATCTTACTCATAACAATTGGTACCTACTGCAACAGTGGTCGTAATCAAATTAATTAAATGCAAATGTCAACATTCCTGTATCGAAAAGGGCAATGCCAGTAAGACTTTTAATTAATACCTAAATGGCTACTTTAGTAAGCAAGTTGTAGGTAAAATTTAATCGCCATTAAAGTAATCGGAATAATTAATCAGGTCGTAGCAAAGTAGTTAACTCGTGCCTACTCTGCAGTCTTTAATGGGGCGATATCTTTATGAAAGTAATATGCGAAGGGAAACGTCCTTAAAGATTCTTGTGGAAGAGGTATTCAGCAATTATTATTATTTGCTTCATAGAACGAAATTAAGATATTCCTCAATTTTACAGATAGTCTATAGATTCAAAGCTTGAAAAGCTGTTAAAGTTCCGAAAGGGTTTTGGTTTAAAATTATATCAGCGCTTTGTTTCGATTTCACTCTTGTAAAATCAGCCACCAATATCACCAAATCACCAACAGCCACTGGGCGCGCTTGACTGGCCACGTTGCCCCTCTCTCACAGAACTTGAAATGTACTGAATTTCCCACTTTATCTTATTTCCTTAATGTACGTACGTGTTTCGGTAGTGAGTGAGATGTGCCAGAGCCCATTCCCATCCTACTCTATCTCTACTCATTTTCCCAACCCTTTCTCCAAATCCATTCCTATAGCTCCAAAGGTAGGCAGCGCATCCGGGGGCGTGCCAACGTTTGTCATTTTGGACTGATATTGGCATGTATCGCGGATGTCTATGTTCGACAGTATCCACTTATCATCACTTGGACCGTATACTCGTCGGCCGCTTTCGTACATAAAAAAAAATACCGACTAATGAATTATAACGTGTTCGATAATAGTTTTGTTTCGAACATAAATTCTATTGTAAACCCTTATTCTAAACCGGTTTCTATTCTTTCATTCATCTTTATATAAACAAAACATTCCTCTATTTCAAAGGCTATGGAGTTATTAAGCAAATATAATCGCTTCTCTGTCTATGGTTTTCTTTTCTTTCTTTTCTATTAAATTAAATTCTGACAAAAATCGTCTATGTTGATTCGTTAAACGTTCCCAAACCGCGGGGCGCATAAGTCGGCATCAGCAAAAAGGTCGCAAATTCAGCTAGTCCACATTTCCCTATCTCATTTTCCATTTGACAAACATCATTACATCTTCCTGGGTCGCCCCCCAATTTCGAGCGACTTCGGGGGTGCTCGGGCGCACTCGGCGACTTCCGCCGCTCATCGTGCGTGCTATGAGTTTTGCGTGCATTTTTGACTTATCCGTTTTCGTAATTTTGTTTTTCGAGTTTCTTTTTATTTTTCTTATATTTTCTTATATACTTCCTTTCATGTTTACTATTTTTGATACTCATGAGATAATTAGTTTTTAATGTTTTTTTTTTGTCTTCCCGGAAACTATTCTTTGCATCTTATGTCGTTATGATGGGGATTTTTGTAAATGAAATAAAACGATTTATATTCCCTTATATTATTATTTATTCTACTAATGTTATAAATGCAAAGGTTGTTTTTTTGTTCAACGAATCGCTACTAAATTTACCAATTTATGTGCGTGGAATGGAACTAATTAACCACACAGTTTTACAGTTATGAATTCTAAATTCATATGTGCGAAGCCGCAGGTTTCAGTTAGTATTGCATAAATAATTAATATATTAGCGGTGATACACGTTTAGAGATTATTTACTAACAAAATATAGCATTAACATAGATAGATGTGAGGAATTGTTTAGAACCTACTTACAGTCATTTAAGTAAGTTGTATTTTCTAGAAAGAAATAACTTAATTAAGAAGTCATTTAAGTAGAGTAAACTCCATGAGATTTCATAATTTAAATTGCAAAGGAAAACATTTGAGCTATCAATTGCACGTTACCTTTAAAAGAAAACTTCTTTAGTGGTTTATACTATTTACTAGAAAAAATATACTTAACTTTTTAGGTAAATAAGTACTCGTATAAACTCAGTGTCCAAAACTGGCGAGCCTACCAAACAAGTGGGTCCATTTATCAACATTTTAATAAGTAAGTCAGGCCCCATGTGTTTCACTTCGCTATAATTATTGCTAGATACCAGGACAACATGAAATTACAGGCAGTGGATTTGTGCGACGATTGTAAAGTGTAACGCGACAACTCAAAATTGACATACCGAGATTAATTACGAACAAAAATAAATAAATAAATAAACCCTTTCTGGCATAACTGAGTAACAAACAAACAGGACGTGTAAGAATTCTACATACATATTTTATTTTTCTTTATTTTTGCTAAATTTTTCCTACATATTTGCTTTTTTATAATAGAATGAAGGTAACAGACCAACAGACAGTACAACTGGCTGTAAGTACGAGTAAATACTATCGCCCATATATACATCCGCGATAATATATGTCAGAATATTCTTCGGTCCAGGATAACAAACGTCGACAAGCCCTGGATGCGCTGCCTATCTCTGGAGATTTAGGAATGAATTTGGAGAAAGGGTTTGGAAAGTGGAGAGGAATAGGATAGTATATGATAGGAATGGGCTCTGGCATCTTTCACTCACTACAAACAGACACACGTAGTCTTCGGTGAGAGAGTGGTAACGTGGCCAGTCGAATGCGCCCAGCGCCTGTGGTATTACAAACTTCCTCCCAATAAAAATCCACAAAAATACAGGGCACAGAAAGTTTCTTTTTTACAAAATATACCTTAAATTTCTTATTAACTAATTTAAAGTCAGGAACAGAATCTACGGTTTTAGTCTTCGAGCATATATTGGTGACACCCTGTAGCAATCGATTGGCGCAATTGGTAGTGACCCTGCGTGCTCTGCAAAAGGTCCCGGGTTCGATTCCCTGTCGGACATTCAATTGTTTAAAGGAAAATGTTTGTTCGGGTCTGGGTGTATATTTGTCTTTATCTTTATATGTGTCTCTGGACCCACAACACAGGCAATACTAGTGTAAGCCATTGAGTGTGTTATTAGTGATTTATTTAATTATATCAGTTAGGATTTTAAAAAAATCACACCTCGTAGTGATCATTTTAAAGCAGCCTCACTACACCGTTTCCAATGAAACAGAAGCGCTGAATTTTGACCGCCTTTTCTGTGACAATGCTGGGGGTGAGGGGGAATGATTAATTGTCTAGCGGGGGAGGGAGTTTACCGCGACTCAGCTCGTTTGATACTTGCGATTGTCTATTTCGGTTTCAAACACGATTCGTAGACGTGTTGAATACCCTTATTTGTTCTAATCATCGATTTGAGAAAACATAGGTACTAGATATATGTTATACCAGCACTCTAGAGCAGGCTCGTTACACTGTAATAGTGTTCAACGTTCAGTAGCTCTCGAATTCTTTAATTCCTATGCATTTTGAAAATGGAACCTAAGTTTCAAATTTGACTTTTTAATGAACCCCTCCTCATCTGCTTCGCCCCCCCCCTAGAAGTTGCCAACCAGATTTCATTGAAAAAACGTATGATGTGTCATCTAGTCTATTCCCATACCGATGGTTCTAATATTATATAGAGAGATATTGTTTGTTTATGTGTGTACAAGGTTAAGTCAAAAGCTACCGGACCTTTTTATAAATTCTTTCAATTTTAGGAAGCCAAAGTACCTACTGCTAATGGACCGAAGCTGTATTTGAAGTTCCGTAAAAATCGTTATGCCACCTGAGCAAAGTCAGGTCTGATCACATTTACTTAAGACAGATGTTTTTTTTTTTATTTTTATTTTTTTGCTGTCTTCTCTGTTTATTTTAGACATAGAAATGATTATGTACTAGATCCCTTGTGTGTATGAATTAAAATATCTATCTATCCTTCTATCACTAGTCCGGCAAACTTGTCACGGAAAAAGATCAACAATTAAGTTACATGGCATTTGTAATTGTTGGACTGAAGTAAGCATCTAACGGAAATGTCCACGGGTGACAATATTCTCTTCCAACCAAGTAAAATATCTGCTATTCGTCCACCTTGTTTCTGTAAATTAAAGGGCAATAATTGAATTGAATTGATTTGAATTATTTACTACTTTTAAATATTCATTTACCTATTCAAACACACAGAAATGTATAAATAATTAAATTCGGATATTTAAATAATGCCATGTGGTGTCGGGTACCAATTATTTCTTGGGTACCAACCTATTTCTTGGGTACCAACCTATTTCTTGGGTACCAACCTATTTCTTGGGTACCAACCTATTTCTTGGGTACCAACCTATTTCTTGGGTACCAACCTATTTCTTCCCGTGGGTGTCGTGAATAAAAAAGACGCTACCACAAGCCCCGAGGAACTACACCACCTCTAAAAGAATGGACTCGCCAACTCGCTTGTCCAGCGTGCCGTTTTAAGGTCACATATTCCTCATACACAAGACAATGTGGACACTGTAAAGGGCGTTTGACGTTTTGATTGATTTAAATAATACACTAAAAAAAATTTTAGAAAAAAAAAATCATGGACTTTGTGGACTAAATAATTTGTAATTTCACCAGCTCTGTCCAACAACATGTCTTTTGTAAACATTGACTTTATTTCATTTTGGGTGTTTTAAAAACAGATTCTCCACACATTTCATTCCTTTTATCGAGATTTCGACGAAGTAGATACAGTTGCGCAATTTACAACGATACCCGTTATCTAGTACACCGGCACGGTTTTGGCTTGACCAGGGCCTGAGGGTTTCACCGTAGTAGTGACGTGGCTAAAATAACGTAAAGCTATAGGTAACTGTTATTCTTATAACATTTTAATCCGGTTGTCAACATAAAATGTTTATTAACGTTATCTACTGTTTTACTAAACGATTGAATTATTGGAAGAGTTCAAGTAATGGATAAAGCAAATGATTGTATAAAAAATAATGTAAATTTTACTAGGTACATCAAAGATAGGTCAACCTAAAGTTTCTCCCACATGCACATTCCTCGAGGCAACCAATAGATTATTTACCACGATTTTCCATTCTATTTTTGCTAACGAATTGCAGTTGCAATTATAAATTTACAAATATGAAATTTGATATGTACACGGTCGTCAATGCACCCAAGTAGGTACTTTTAAGATAATAAAAAAAATACCAAGAAAATATTCAATGAAAATCTTGTGTTGATGTTGCGTAAAACGTTTATGAGTCCCACCAAATATCCCGACAAATATTAACCTAACAAAGAATATTATTTTTAAGTGTATCATAAGGTGTACCATAAAGTGAGATGTAAACGGCTCCATAACAAGTTGTCAGCAGAGATGTGCTCTAGGAAAAGATTCACCCCAACAATTTCACTTTATGACGTATTAGTGAGACGTCAGACGACAGACGTTTATGGCATCGTAAACCGACCTCTGTTCACTTGTTGAGTTTACGGCCACGACAAACTTATATAACCGACATTGGAACACCCTTAATTCCTATGGAATAAAGATAACAACGCTCCAGTATCAATAAAACATAAAGAGTGCGAAGTTCATCTGCTAATGGAAAAGATTTATTTACTTAATTAAACATACCCGAAGCTACATTACAGTTTATAAAATCGTTATAAAATGTACCCATTTTACAATGATTTCTCTAAATTATTCCACAGCATACTAGCTCAGAACCCACTCATTTGAGAAGAAAAATGTCATTATGCCTCGCTAACATTTTATTAATATAACCTATTGCACCCGGCTACCACATGCCCAGAAGAACTCCATCACCTATAAAAGAATGTTTCACCAACCCGCTTGTCAAGCGTGGCGTTTTAAGGTCATACATATCTCATGCAGAAGACAATGTACATGAGGAGATCCATCTCCAATAGTGCTGGTTGCATTGCATTGTATTGCAACGTATAATAAGTACCTACGTGAAGCCGGTGCATTACGTGATTCTAAAATCGAACGCAAGTGTGTAATTATTCAAATGGACTAATTTCATTGGCCGATAGGTACGGAATTCTAAATTTAAATTATTGCTTACTTACAATAATTACAAGCATCTTCTCATTGAAAGACAAATGACCGGCAAAACGCGTTCGGTACCCACTAGGTACATAGAGACACCTCTAGGTAACTTATGCTCGCCGGGGCGCCGGTTAATAGCTAATATCGCTGCCTAATGACCATACTCGTCTTGAGCGTAATGCCCCACATGGGATCCGAAACTACGGTAAAACACGTCGCATTTATGTTCGCCTGGTTGCCCTGGTAATTTACGCGTGATCTTTCACTATTCCAACTTTTGCTTAATTGCGTGTTTGTTTGTTAGTTAGTGGTTATGGCAGTCGCGAAAATTAACTACCTCTCTCTTTAAAGTTATTTAGATTATTAGGAATTGAGAATGAAAAATATTTTTAAAATTTAGGAAACGACAATATTTTATTATTCAAGTGTTGTAATTAATTAAACAGCTATTTAAAAAGCTGATATGATAACGCTTATCGTTATTTGCATAAAAATGTTTTCTATAGGTACTATAATGAACGACGAGAATTTATTTAACATTTTAAACCTATTTACGAATTAACAGAGATCGCAGTAAATCATTCCGAAATTATTTTCAAACCGGCGCCTAGTCGCCCGCCAAAAATGGACAGCCCAATAAAACACGTCACACGTCGAAATGGAAACGTCCAGACGTTTTTATATTCTCAAATTTAATAGCCTATACTATTACAAAGGAATCATTGTTTTCTTAACCCGTCTGATTTATGGCGACTGTTAAAAAGTGCGTTAAATTCGAATTAAAATATAATAGATTGACGCGTCCGTTCCGTTTGACAGATACAGTTGTTAAAATATTTGTTCACTACCGGGCTTCGTGATTTAAGGGTTAAACGCTTTGATTCTGGAATCTTTATGTTTAGGGTTAAACGCTTTTATGAGTTTGATGATTTTTGAAAATAAGTGATTATGATATGGAAATATTTCCCTTATATTTAGGCTGACCGGATTCACAATTCAACGTAAGACATTATGCGAAAATGAACATAAAACATAAGGGACAGTTATACCTCAATACTATATTTTAGATTTAAAATTTTACGTACTTATAGACAGTCGGAGGGGGAGAGTGCACGCTGAAATTCTACAGCCGCTGGGTGTACTTGACTGGATACGTTACCTCTCTCTCACAGAAGATTACCGTAAAATGTTACTGCATTTCGCACTTTATCCTATTTTCCTAATGTACGTACGGATTTCGGTAGTAAGTGAGATATGCCAGAGCCCATTCCTATCCTATGCCATCTCGCCTCATTTTCCCCGACAGTTTCTCCGAATCCATTGTTAAATTTCTAAAATTAGGCAACGCATCCGAAGGCGTGAACTGATGTGCTCAATGCTCATGTGTCGCGGATATCGCAGGGCGTCAGTGCCCACCAACAGGCGAACCGTCTACTAGTTTGCCGCCTTGTTTCTATAAAAATAGAAATAAATGTGAATTGGTGGATTGTCGGTTTGTTTAAAAACATTGATTTAGCGTGACCTCTCGCGGGGGTGCGTCGAGTTATGTTTTCTCACATGTCTTTGCCTCTCTATCTTTATAGGCGAATAATGTTTCGCAAAATATAAAAAACAATTATATCAATATTTTCAGCATTAAAAAGACCCACTGCATAATTAGATCTAAATAAAGTAGTCAAACAGCAAATGAACGTCATAAACGCAATCGTTATTAATAAAATAGCTGAATAATTTCTAACTGCGATGTTGATAACCGGCGATTCTTATCTTGGTATTCAACTTCGGTGTCTTGTATTACTAAGCTGAAAGGGCACACAGTAAACTGAAGTAACCAGTATAGACAGTTTAAAAAGTTCGAGATATAGTCGCGAATTATATGAGGGTACAAATACAACTACTGTTAAACATTATTTACAAATATTGGCAAACATTATTTTATTACGTGATTTGGAAAATAAGTGACAAATGAAATTGAAATCATTATTTACGACATCATCACAGGAATGACACAACATTAACGCAGATTTTTTTTTTTCCTTGGGAGAGACCTATATCCAGTAGTGAAAACACACAAACCGATGGTGATACCATACCTAGATATATTTTTCGAAATGCCGTATAATAAAAAAATAAGTGCTACTTGTTGATTCTAAATTGTAATATAAAAGTTATTATTAAAAAATGCAATGTTGGCTAGATTTTGTACATCCTTCCCACTATTGCATGAAACAAAACCATCTTTAAAGTGTTCAACGCTGCTCTAAAATGTTTTCGACCAATGATTCGATAGACGCTTCTTGAAACATTGTTTTAAAGCGGTTCTATATTTGAGATAAGGAGGCCTGTGTTTCTTTAAAAATATAGTAAGAAATTCTATTATACATAAGTATTATACACTTTTTTTCTGAAAGATTTTCAGGTGAGTTATTTTTGTTTGTTTATGTAAGAGATATATTCAAAAACTACTGGATCGACTTTGGACTACTGGATTCAAAAATTCTGTCACATTTATAAATCTAAATTAATGCAGATCCTAGGTTATGTTACGGTTCCTTGGGAAATCGTTATTCCACTTAAGCGAAGATAGGGGGGCGGATCGCCTGTAGTTAATACCCTTCTGTTAGCGTTGTATATCTGTGTGTACCGCATTTCTATTGCATCTTTACATAGCTACGTGTAGATTCTACACTGGTTCTTTCTATACTCTGTGTAGAATACCAGTTCGTATGTATTTGGCGAACAATGTGTTGTCGCAATTTGCAAACGCAGTAGGCTTACCATTTATGGCAATCCGACAGGATACTAGCTCGTAGCAACCCTATATGCCTGCACGGTTACGATCATTTTACATACTATTTACGTTAATCTATTTACGGCAAATAGAAATTGCAACGTAAATAAAAATTACACCCCAAGCTCCATTTGTCTTGTTAATTGTTTGTTATAAGCGTCTTATCTCGAAATGTTAAGATGACATTTTTGAAATGTCTGCGTTTTTAACGGTGTTTTATTGCAAGATATAATTAAATACGGTTTGTTATTTATATTTTATTTTATTATTTTTTAAGACACTAAATAGTTGTACAAAAACTATTATTACATAGGTATCTCAAATGAAACTGATTTACTAATAATTTAACCAATAAAGGTTTTGTATTATGTTACTAGAAGAAATACGAGTACGTAGAACAGAATCCTAGAAGACATGTATAGAACAATGGACTAATTGATGGTTCTAGCTTAAAATTTCGTTCTCTACAGCTATTCTGAAAAATATTAAAATGAAACGAGAGGCATTCATGAATACTCGATTTACTTTTGGTGTGGTGTGAAGTGTCCGCCGATTTTGAAATAGCACCATCTCATCTTTTCCCGTGGGTGCATTAAAAGACAACTAACCACAGCCACCACAATTCCTGAGAAATTAGGCCACCTCTAAAGGAATGGACTAGCCAACTCGCTTGGACAACATCCCTCCCGCACAAGTCAATGTGCACGAGGCAGCCCATGTCAGCAGTGGACAATAAAGTCACTGGTTACGGTATACTTTTGGTGTAGAATAAACCAGAATTATTCTGAAGAACTGTATTCTGGCTAAATATATCTGGCTGGATATATGTTTAACTGTATTTTAGCTAAAACAAATTGTTTATCTATTTAAACGGGTCTCAACGCGTATGTATGCCGTATTTACTCGACGTTTCGGTTGTACCCAACGCCAAAATCAATCACTGGATAGAACTCCTTAGTCCAAAAATCCTCTCCACTGATCGCCACTAATTCTCCGGGATTGTGCATGAAGCAATTGAAATGAAGAAACATAAAAAATTCAATTTAGAAGATGGATACAAATTGACTTCGACATAGAATCCAGTGATAAATCAATTTAATAAAATTAAAGCTAGCGATCTTTCGTCTGACACTACTTCAGATATTGTGAGTGTAATGCGCCCCGCAACTTTCCGGACTATGAAGACCAAATGGTGGTAGATGATGAAACTACTCGCAATTCTCGACGTGGACTACCAGCCTCTTCGGTCGGCTGGTGACCATGGTTGGTGCAACCCAACCGAAACGTCGATTAAAAAAATTAAGGTAAACATACACATTGAGACCCGTTTAAATAGATGTATATCAAGGTCTCTTCTAGCCGTACTGGCTTTATGACCAAATCTTTCACTGCGAAGGCAGCTTGACTCTGGAACACCATCTCCACTGACATCCGGAAAGCTCCTAACAAAATCTCTTTTAAAAAGATGCTTCGGGAACACTACCTCTCCATTTCTTATCGCTAGTGGCTCAGTCGACTCCTTTTGCTTTATCTTTTCTTTCATTTTTGTTTACTTTTGTCAGCAACTAATTTTTTTTATTATTTATTTCTCTTAATATAACTTATGTGGATATTTTATTTATATAATGTATTCATTAATTATGTATACATTGTTTCTATTATTCTTATGTATATACGTATATGTGTAAGTTTGTATGTATGTATATGTAATAACATATATTTAGTTTACCACACCATTTAAATTGTGTCTTTCATGCGCCTCCTAATTGAACTTGACGCTGTTGAAGCTTGTTTTGTACGGTATTGTGCAATGAAATGTAAAAATAAATAATAAATATGTGTGAAAAACGCGAAAATCTCAAATGTTATACAATAAATTTTAATTGTTATTAGAGTTAATTTTACATTTTTTTACAATAATACCCACTTAAATTGACTTAATAGAAGCTTTTATTTTCACATTTAAAACCAGTTACTGGCTATGTACATACTATACCTAGATATATTTACCTCGTAGTGACGCACCGTTGGATATATTACACCAATTACGCTGATTACACCACTCACCCCCACCTCCCACCGGCGTGTGACACCGACGTAATGGCGTATTTATTTTAGATAAGTGAAAAAGTTCTTGGAAAATTGTGTTTACATCTGTCATGCAGGTCTTCGGTGGTAGCAGGATAAATAGCGTGCAGTAAGACAGTTGATGACATAAAAACTAAAATAAAATTAAATAAGTGATGTTTTATAATGAAATTGGCACATCCCAAATGCATCAGTTGGCATCTTATGTAGCTGACATTTATCAACGCATAATATGAAGAACTAACCGGAACTCGAGAAATGAATTCGAGTTTTTGTTTGATTACTTATTATTATAAATTTTTATATTGTGGATTTTGTGATTTGTGGTTTATTAAACTTCTAAGTGCTTTTTGTGCCTAATGTTAGTAATATCAAATAAGACTGCGTTTTTCGTGTTTCCAAGAAGTCCAGCTCTTCTGTCCTCTGTAAACCTACTATCACGGTACTGAGTCACTCCAAACTTCCTTCGACGGGACTGTACATTGACGAGATGCGTTTTGAATTATTTTGACTTTAAAATTGTTAAATAGGACGAAAACTCGGTACACTAGCACAATGTGCTACTTACGCTAAGGACCTATGAGAAAAGAAAAAAAAAGTACCTACCTTAACAGTCATAATCTGTTTTTAAACTTAAAAGTAACGTGTTTAAGAAATTTTCTCTCGAACCTTACCGATCACATCCAGTTCTGAACCAAATCATTATCTCGTCATTGGCCGACCCGATTGCAAGAATTACGCTGAATACCACCCGATTGCACGATTATACCGTTTATAGTTGCTACGAACTGCGATCGCACTGAAACCGATAATTTACGCGGGAAAAAACTGTTATTTTTGTCGACACGTAGTGATGTGACAGCGAGGCGCGTTCCGTTACCAAAATTAACTGTTAAAAGGGCATCAATGAAAAATTTTCCGTCGTTATTTAACAAAATAAGAACATTAATGTACACCATTTTGATCCAAGCGATAATAGTGAAATTTTACATTAAAGAAAATTTTGTATTTGTGTTTGTATTAGCGCTTGCACCTACTCAACTATCGTGTAAAATATGAGTAAAAATTCAAAATCTTTTAAGGCGTATAGATTACGCTAAATTGAGTCGAATGGAAAAAAAACAGAAATATCAAATTTGGCGCTTGAACTACGTACTCAGTTACGCATAATATTTTGTAAGACGTTAGAGGGTGCCATTGTCGAAGTCAGTTATCATCATTTAGGCTTCCTACTTCACTGTAATTATTAATCTATACATATAATAAAATTATATCAGGGTCGAGTCTGTGCATGAAATATTAAAAAGAAATATAAAGTACCTACGAATGATATGGAGTCCAAAACAACAATTATTACAATTTTCGTTTGTCTGTCTGAACACGAATCGCGTAAAAACAACATGGCGGATTTTAATGGAACTTGCCATAGACATAGCTTATGTGCCGGACTAACATTTTTAATTAACCAGATCCTCTATAGAGTTCTCACAGGAATCACACAAAAGTTCACGCGACCGAAGTCGCTGTCACTGCTAGTAAATATACATAAATGTATTTTATGTGCAAAGACGCTGTTTAGAATTAGAAACATGGCTTACATTACATGACAATATGAACTAATATCTCATCGTCGTCATGTAACGTAGTATACGTAGCGTCATACGTATACGAAATCTAGCGTTTGCAGCTTAAGTCCCATGGTGGTTCTGCATTTCTGCCACAGAGCGGTTACAACCAATTAGAACAGATTGTCAAAACCGAAAACTGTTTGTAATCACGTCAACCGCGACCGCAACAATCAACAGAGAACCGTCGCGCGTGACGACACAAAAATTCAAACTACTTGACATTTGGCTGTACGCCGGACAATAATCGTTGTGGTCCCGGTTTGGGTCAAAACGGGCCAATTTGTGGTTGTAGTGAATGAGTCCGAACGTCGTGACATTAACGCAGGATCTGCGCTGTTCGCCCGCCGACTGCGCAAATTGGTTTTGATTGCGCACGCGTTTTGTTAGCCCCGTCTCGTCGCACGCACATAATTACGTGTAATTTACCTCCTCCATAGGCAAGTGAGTCGGCATGTTTAATTGCCAGTAATTTAATTAAACTAAATTTCTGTATTCACAACGCAAAAACAACTTAATAAGCGGTTGGGAGTTTTATAAGAACTTCGTTTTTTCATAATGATTTCAGGTTGTATCTTATTTACAATTATGCTTGGAGACTTTTAAAAATACTCATAACTACAGTAAACATTATTCGTACCTAAACAATTTCGATCGACTGTTTATCTAACGCAGTACTTAATAATATATTGTATAATTATTTATCTAATATTATAAAATATATATTTATCATTATTTTATAACACCGATTATCAAAAATGAAATAGTCTATTAATGAATTTGGATATTTCTCCATAATTATGCACAAATTCATGACCAGATTTATTTGCAAATAGCTATTGCGACAATTCTAAATATTTTTTCTCGTGAAATTATTTTTTACTGTCTTTATATTTTGCACTTACTTTTTAAAGAGAACAATAAGAGTTCTTAAACTGGTAATGACAAACGTTTCATGAATATGTACCAGAAAGTGTCCTTACGGTAACCTTCGCTCCTTAATATCATGGCATACATTAATGACTAGATAAATGTATTTGCAAATAGCTATCAATACTAATTATTTATTCCTTCTCATAACGTGTTATTATTTTGTGTCTTACAACAATGCTTGTTAATAATAAGAAAACAATAAAAGTCGCATACTGATAATGAAAAGGGTTTTAATGAACTCTTATCGGAAAGCGTTATTACCGTAACCTTCGCTTGTCAATATCATGTCAGTACTTGGAGAGTTTTATAAACTCACGCAGATCACTGCTACGAGTTATCCCACTATTATGCGAAAATTTGAAGTGTTGTTTGTTATTCAATCGCAAACTTGGCAAATAGGTAGATTGTAATCCGGATTAAAACATGGGCTCTAGTAGCCGCGTAGACCACGCGAATGAAGTTACCGGCAAAAGCTAGTTCCTAATACTTAGTATAGTATCAACGTGAGTATTTTCCTCGCTGAGCCAATTGTAATCACAACAGTTATTTATGAACCACTTTGAAGATTCGTCAGTTTAAGTGTATTTAAATATTATTTTTCAGTTTCAAGCTCGTGAATTTGTTTCACCCAATATTATTGGACATAGTAGCGTTACAGAACCGTTCGACCGATCGACTATTGAATATTTATAAACGCGCGTCCCATTATAGTGTCGACATTTTGAATAATTAACCAGACTTTCCATTATGGCGCCCTGCCTGAAATTACTAGACATACTTCAGTAAATAACCCTTTTGCTTTATGAATATTTAGAATTTCAATTTTCAATCGATGGGACGCTAATAGCTTTCAGTAATAATGGCTACACAATTTTCTTGTTTTTTTTTACAAAGCAATATTCTAACAAAAATAGATCACGTACTAGGTTGGCATAAGCAAGAGGCAGGTGTGTTACGCCACATGAGCCGGAATGTGCGGTAAATTTTCCGGATGCCTTCCCAATGATTTCCTCCGAGACCGCCGGCCCAGATACGGCGGATTTCGATACGATAACGCCTCTCAATTTCTGTTGGTCTGGTACTCGGAGATATTGTGGCCACGCCCCGCACCATTAAATATGTATAGGTGCGGGTAGTTTGGTTGATATTTTTTTTTCTCAAGTCCCCTGAGAGCCCATCTTCGAGTATCAATCGGCGATATTCGGTCTTACCCCGGTATCTTGACAATAATCTCGCAGTTTCCCCGCGTTGTTTGTTACCGCATGTAACAGCGCGCCTTCTCGAAATTGGACAGAAAGGTGTTGGGGAAATAAATAAAACAAGTTCATATTTTTGGCCTTTTATCTGGGAATATGTTCTTGGTAATTGAACATAAACCAACTCCGTTTTTCATATGTCTCAGATCAATTAAAGCAGGATATGTAAAGATATTACCTATTAACTTTCGTTATGTTTATAAATTGAGAATTTCAATCGACTCACTTAAGAAGTTTAATGTAGACCATCAGAAATGAAATATCTTCGTTTGACAATAAATCAGAGACTAACCTTTGAAAAATATATATAGACGCTGGACGCTTCAGAAAATGTATTGATGCGATGAGTCTGGTCCGACGAGCTGCTGGAAGCAGCTCAATACCTATCAACAAGTTCATACTTGTTGGAACTTGTATATACCTTGCTGTGTCAGTCCATTTTAAAGCATTGTGCATAGGTATGGGGTGGAGCTGCCAAAACTCACATGATATCAATTGAGAGGATTTAGCGCTCCATCTTAAAGGTTATTTATAGCAAACCTTTCCGCTACTACACTAAATTGCTTTACAAGGAACCAAAACTTCTATTAGTTCGGAAACTTTTTCTGTTATCTGCTGCAATTTATTGACTGATGTTACAGTATTGGATTTTTTATCATATTCTCTTTTTAGCCGTTGGGTAATTAATATTTATAATAAACAGATTATAATTATATACGAGTATATAAGTAACATGTGTCAATATGGGGGAGTGTATCTTCGTTTTTTCATTTTGTAAATCATTAATTAGGTCCCACGACACAAGCCCAGCTTATTGTGGGTCCTGTATCTAGATATAGTAATGCATACAACAAATGGACAGATGGGATTAACTTTCTAAAGATCCCAAAGATAGATCTTTATATCGCTAGAGTTTGAACTATTAGAAGTATGTAGCTTGGTCTACATGAATAGTAAGTAGCCTATGTGTTCATCCCGATTACAATCAACCTATTTGCCAAGTTTCAACGAATCGTTTCAACCGTTTGGACGTGATTAAATGACGAACTCCGCAAATATTCGCATTTGTAATATTAGTGGGGGGGTTTGAAAAAAAGATTGACAAGGTTTAGAAATAGGAGATTCCCTCATCCCATTGTAAGTACTCACTATCCGATGAAGTAGGATGGGATAGGATGCCAGAGGTAGGAATGGGCTCCGGTACGTTGAGACGGTTCAGTTTTCAGTTGGGGTCACTCGGCTACTTAGTCGGACATGCCCAGTGACTATGAATTACAGCAGTGGTTCTCAAACTTTTTAAATGACGGAACCCTTTTGGGAAGCAAAATACTTGATGGAACCCTACAATAAAACAATTATTTTTATAAGTGTATTCTATATTAATCAGCATAATAAAAGTACAATGTATCAGTTACTAATTATTATTTACTTCACCACTTGGTAAGGACAATAATAGAAAACATTAAAAAAGAAAAAATCTAACTAGTGGGAGGTATGAAACTGTTTTTTATTTTTCATCAATTGCTTGATATCAGGTTTGATGGAAGAAAGTTGGAGTCTCATATCAGCTTCGGCGTCCAGTCTATTGCGATATTTTGTTTTCGTGGCTGCGTAGGTAGAGAATCCTGTTTCGCACAAATATGTAGTTGGGAACGGGAGAAGAATATCCAGAGCCATTTGGCCAAGCATTGCATATTCATCTTGGATTCTGCACCAAAAATCATTAAGAGGCGTCGTTTTGAACAATGACTCCATACTTGTGTCTGATGACATTTCTAAAAGAGATTCATATATCTCATTTGACATGTTTTCAGGCTTTTCCAAGTTGGGTAAAAAAGGATTATGAATCCAGGAGTTCACTTTAATTTTTGTATTGTGTTCTTCGGGAAAATACTTTTCAAAAGATGCGCGCATCGAACTGAGATATTGGACCAATTCTTCAAACACATTATCTTCAAACATTTCTGAGTCGTTTTCGCTAACAAACTCACTGAGTAACGTAAAACTTTCTATTTCTTTCTTACCAATGCAAATGATCCAAAAATCTAATTTTCTTTTAAAAGCAGTTATTTTATTATAGGCCTGAAACACTGTTGTCTGTTTACCTTGCAACGATAAATTTAATTCGTTAAGTTTTTGAAAGATATCCGCCATAAAAGACAATCGGAACAACCAAGTTTTATCATACAAACGGTCCTTCAAATTAAAAGAAGTATCTGCTGAAAGAAACATTTGTAACTCGGCTCTAAGTTCAAATAGCCTTGTTAAAGTTTTTCCCCGAGACAGCCATCGCACTTCTGTATGGAGCAGCAGTGTTTTATGTTTGCTGCCATAATCTTCACACAATAATGAGAACAATCGGGATTGTAGTGGTCGTGATTTGATAAAATTAATTATTTTTACCGCTTCATCCATAACTAATTTTAGATTAGACGGCATTTGCTTCATCGCAAGTGCTTGTCTATGCAGAATACAATGACTGGAACTACAATTAGGCGCTTTATTTTTCATTCGTGACACTGCTCCTGCTGTTTTACCTGTCATCGCCTTGGCCCCATCTGTACAAATGTCAATGCAATTGTTCCAACTGAGATTATGTTCTTCAAAAAATATATTTATTTTATTAAAAATTTCTTCCCCGGTAGTGTTTGTAAGCAGCGATGAACACATAAGCATGTCTTCTTCAAAAGAACTTTTATATGGATATCTCACAATAACCAGCAGGATAGCCAAACCAGCGACATCAGTCGACTCGTCCATTTGCAAAGCGAATCGTGTATTTTGTAGACGTGTAACTAGTTCTTGTTTGACGTAGCTTGCCAGATCATGGATTCGTCGTGAAACAGTATCGTTTGATAGCGGAACAGTAGAAAGATGCTTTGCAGATTTTTCATCAAGCATACATTTTGTTATGTCTAATACACATGGTTTTATTAATTTCTCAGCGATAGTGTGCGCTTCACCTGCTTGTGCAATGCGATAGCTAACTAAGTATGATGCCTCCGTGGCCTTTTCGTTGGTAGTTTGTGTTACATGCATCATATTTTTTTGACTTTCTAATAACTGATCTTTTTTGCGAACAAAAAATTCTTTATTCTTGTCTTTAGTCTCGGGGTGTACGGTTTCTAAATGTCGACGCAATTTGGCAGGTGCCATGGAACTATTAGGAAGCAGTTTACTACAGAGCATGCAGAGAGGTGAGCCGTTGGAATCAACAAATCCGAAACTGATATAAGATTCATCATACTTCCTTTTTTTCGTCTTTGAAACCGTCGAGCTTGACGTCGTGGCACTCGTGGCATCATCTTCTGGATCGGTGATTGCTAAATTCTCCGCGAGCATTGCTTTTGAACATTCAGCGTCATTAGAAGATGTTGTTGGAACACGTTTAACACCTTTAAGCCAACGTTCCATTCTTCTTTATTTATAATGTTACAAGTCAGGATAGTGGGGTTTAAATAATGCACAATCGTTACTGCGTATAAGAGACTAAATTTAGAACCTACAGGGAAGAAATGTATAAAACTGAGACAACAGAATACAGCAGGCAGTAAAACAATGAACACTAGTTTCTCGCTAGCGAGCTTGTAAGTAGGTAGTAACTTATCGCTCCGAACGCTAATCATCAACTGACGACGCCAACGCGCGATCGCCGCTTTTATACTTAGTCCTAGACTCGATCTCAAATATTCTCGAAAATACTCGAGTCGGCACCTTTGATAAACAAAAAGCAAAAATAAAAACAGAAATTTAAAAATAGCGTTGTAAACAATATCGACTTTATCCTTTGAAGTTAGAGACGAAAGTCGCTAGTTGACAACTATAGCGTCTAATTCAGAGGCGGCTTTTATCAAAGAGACTGAGCGCTTACAAGTATACTACCCGCTCGTTTTAAGTTTGCCGCTGGCGATAGGTATGAGTGTATGACGTTCGAAATTTTTTATTTAATTGTAACAATAAAAATTGTGTACGTTAGATATTTGGGTAAAACTATGACACATTATAAGTTTTGTTGTCACGTGGGGGAGGGTACGCGCATTCCACAGACCGGCAAACTTAGAGCGAACGCGTTGTACAAGTATAAAATTGTTGAGACCAAACTTATGAGATATTGTACCAGCTAATGTAACACAAGCTTATACAAATACAAATAAATAAATAAATAACATTCATAGCGTTTTGTCTCCGCGCGGCCGCGGAGTCCGCACAGCCGCGGAGCGACCAGAGAGAGGTGTTTTGATTTTTTTATTTCTAAATTCTTGCGGAACCCCGACAGAGGTATCACGGAACCCTAGGGTTCCGCGGAACACACTTAGAGTATAGCTGAATTACAGCATCGTACTCCCCGTAAAATTGACATTTCTCCTTCATCCCATTCACAATGGTATTTCAAGAACTTGGCATTATAAAAAGCTGCCACTAGTTAGCTATAATGACTAGTAATAACAGAGACAAGTGGTAATTTTACACGCCTAGTGTCATTATCTGAGTGTTAATACTGGTAAAACTGGATCTTGCGCATATGACACTTTTGATGATATCCGTTTAATATTGTTTATGTCACTGCATTTGTTTTTCTGCAGTATTTCCGAAGATGGACATATTATAAACTGATCTTAATTAAACCGTATGTTTACCTCTTTTACTCAAACCAAATTAACTGTCGCTAAAAGGGTCAAAGAACATTTTACAGCTGTAAACCCCCAACCGAGTACGTCTGTAATAGTAAGTTATATTCAATGCTGGAACCAATCACTGGAGAGAAGAACTTTGCAATGAAGAACGACAATGTTAAATGGTATGAATGCTTAAAGAAAGAAAAAACCGCTACTGATTCTCGAAATTAAGAACATTGATTTTTTTGCAGTTACTATTGAAATGCCTTAGTTTGGAAGTTTGAATTTGTATGACTATGTTGGAAGTTTGACTCACGACTCTGGGAATCTTTGTGTAGAAAGGGAAGAAAGAAGGAAAGCTATTGATACCAGGTAACAAACACTACTTACACACTATTAACATAAAACATAAACTATGTTATATAAGTCTACTTAACCCAAAGGTGTGTATTGCCCACCAGTCTAACGGGCCACAACTCAGCATGTGCTACAGCAAACACTGCAGCGCTGATTTTCAACTGTAGCTGCTTGCGATTACCACACTATTCATCGTACTTATTACTCGATTACTTGCGGACTGCCCACACTATTCGTGGCCCATTACTAATTTTCATTGCACATATCGAGATAATTTCATTGCACATATCGAGATAATTTTTATTTAAAAAGAAAAATTGTAAATTTGAATGTGTCACAAACAAACTTATTGATGGCACAACATCAACCTATAAACCGCTCCACTGCTGTATGCACTTAGTTAGCATAATGATGAGTAAGTGATACGATTTTTGGAAAACAGGGGGTAAAAGCTGCAGTTAATTAAGAAGTTCAAAAAGGTAAAAATAATAGTTTAAAAGCTTAAAATATTTGTTGTGGACATTAAAGTTTATTGAAAATGCATCATTTTTTTTTCTTCTTCAATTCCTACCAAAGACTTCTTAATACTAGAGTATTAAGAAGTATTTGATAGCCACACCCACACTTGCATTACCAGGACCCACGCACACAGACATTAAACGAATGATGACCGACGAATGATTGCCGACTTGGCTAAATTATTCACAAATAAGCAGCACGCGATGCGGCGAAGACTTCCAACCACTGCCGTGACATGCATGACATGCGCTCCTGGTACCTTGCACTACTCATCGCTAATATCGCATTAGTTTTTTTTTATTTATGGAATAGATTTTACTTACGAAATTGCCGTTTGTTTGGCCACTTTGAACTTACGTTCGGCTTGCGTTCGGCTAGGAATTCCAAATTCAAGTTCATTTCAATTTAAAGCTGTGATGGCATTCTTTTTCAAACTCAAGTTATTCATTTGTTTTTCCGTCAAACTACTTCTTGTTTAGATATTGTTTTGTTTGCGACCATGGAAAACTTGAAAATTCGCGTTATATTCGAATATGAGTATCGTCGTGACAGCAACGCAGCACAGACGGCACGCAATTTCAATGATGTGTACATACCAAACACCGCAAAAGAACGCACGGTGCGTTTTTGGTTTGATCGTTTCCGTTTTCGAAATTGCGACTTCAAGAACGAGCGCCGTCGACGACCGGAGACTAAAGTCGATAATGACGAATTGAAAGCAATAGTGCAAGCGGATTCAACTGAAACCACGTCTGCGCTAGCAGCAGCAGCCTTAGGCATAAGTGACAGAACGATATTGATTCATTTGCGTCAAATTGGGAAGTGAAGAAGCTCGGAAAGTTGCTACCGTATGATGTTAATGAAAGTCAACTGCAAACACGCCTCCAAGCTTTACTTTGCTGAACCGACACAATAATTAAGGGATACCGAATCGTATTGTCACTTGTGATAAGAAGTGGATCCTGTATGATAATCGTAAACGTTCGTCACAATGGTTGAACCCAGGAGACACTGCCAAATAATGTCCCAAACGTAAACTGAGTCAAACGGAGCTCATGGTAGTCCTGTCCCGGTATTATCCACTACAGCTCCTTAAGATTTGGCACAACAATTAATGCAAATGTGTACTGTGAAGAACTGCAAACGGCGATGGACAAGCTAGCTATGAAACAACCGAGTCTGGTCGATCGCTCTAGTCCACTGCTTCTCTGTGATAACGCTCGGCCACACACTGCACGACAGACAGTATTGAAGTTACAGGACCTTGGACGGAAACTCTGTCACCCACCGTACACGCCAGACCTTGCATCTACGATTTCCATTTTTTCTGAATTTGGAAAATTCAACTCCGATGAGGCAGTGAAAATCGCCCTCAGAGAATTCATCATCCCCGGGAGTTGTATACGTAGGTGGCTAGGTAAATTTCGAGACAAAAAAAATATTTGGGTGTCAACACAATTTTTGATTACAACTTCTCAAAATACTCTCCATTAGTCTCTATACCGCGATTCAATCGTCTAAACCAAGATTTAAAACACTGTCGATACTCTTTTTTAGCGAGGTCCTCAACAGCTGCCATAAAAGCATTCCGAGCGTCCTCAGGGCTGTCGAAAACAATACCACGGAGTTCAAGCTTCACTTTTGGAAAGAGAAAGAAATCGCACTGAGCTAAATCAGGGATTATCGCACTGAGCTATAAGGAGGTTGATTCAATTTTTGGATCTCTGTCGTCTTTAAAATCTCTTGGGTTAGTTTTGCTTTGTGAGATAATCCATTGTCATGATGCAAGAAAAGCCCTCTCAAGCCTGTTTTAGGACGTTTTTGATTTTACACATCAAATATTGTTGGTGAACTAATCACACTTCACTGTACCATTGGGCATTAACAGTTTTTTGAGCGTCTAACTAAATAAATTGTCGCTAAATGGCCACCCGGAGAGAAAAATGTTGCCACCATTTTTTTGCCCAGCACTTGCGCCCACATTTGACCTTCCTGGGAGGCTCTTCGTCTAGAAACACCCAAACTGTTGATTGCCGCTTAGTTAGTGGGTCACACTTGTAGATCCAACTCTTATCTCCATTAATAATATTAAATATATTCCGTCACTTTCCATTTTCGAATTTTACAATCATTTCCCTGCACCATGTCACGAGAGCATTTTTTTGTTCAACAGCCAGTGAATGAGGAACCTAAGGCGAACAAAGAAAGCATCTTGACTCCAAGGTATTGGTGTAAAATTTCATGAATGACCGGCGATGAAATCTTAAGAGTCTCCTCTATCTGTTTCTAGGTAGTTTTTGGGTCTTCGTGCGACATATTCTATACCGCGTCGATGTTTTCATTCGTTACAGAAGTCGCAGGACGGCCGCTTCTTTCATTATCTTTCAAGCAAAATTTTCCTTGTTTAAATTAACAAACCTATTTAAAAATTGTTGCACAGGACGGCGCGAGGTCCCCAAAAGCTGATACTAATCTATCTTTACACTCACTTTAATTTAAACCAACTTTAAAATCTATAATATCATTACACGAAAATGTTCTCGTTAGAATTCACTAAATGCAATAAAAAAAGTGAATACAACATTTTTATTTTTTCATTTTGACTAAATGGCTTTCGGAATTCGAATTTCAAATAAATGATGTTTTAAAAACGGTACAGCTCAAAATAGTGTCCTTTTTGAAATTTGAATACTTTTAAAATTTACCTAGTCACCCTATGTAGCAGAGGCATCAATCAACTTCTATTAAACTCGGAAAATTGCATTAATAGTAATGGACAATACTTAGATTAATTAAATATATGTATAGATTTCATACAAAAAAAAAGATTTTTTCCATATAAAACGGTAATTTCATAAGTAAGAACCCCCATACCACCATACCATAACACCCCCATTGTCGTGCAGAATTTCGTTGTTGATAAAAATTACGACTATCGACATACAGATTAAAATTATCGACCAATGAAAAAGTCTAGAATTTCTAGAGTTAATTAGTTCTTCTAAAAAACTAATGAACACGGACTTGTTTATACCAACATTGAATTTTAAAAGAGCAAAACAAACACGTATTTATCACTACTTTCTGCAACAAAAAGTGCATTTCCGGAACGTTACTAAAAGCTACTATTAATTTTGAAGTTACACACCGAAGTAAAGTACTTCGGTTGGAAATTTCAAATTCTCTCATTTTTCTTATTCGTAACGCCACACTGTTTTCACAATTTAACAGTAAGGTAAGTTTATTCAAATACAAAACTTGCGTTCCACGCACACAAGTGCAGAGATTCAGGCGCGCAACTGTGATTTATGATGGTACGCATTTGCGAGCGTGGCCCAAAGATTATTTGTGAACTCTATGAATCGTTACAGTATTAGTAGGTTATAATAACGTAACGTGTATTGTTATATTAAACCACTAAAAAATCTATAAGAATATTGTACTGGTTATCAGTTTTAAATTCTTCACTAATCGCTGTGGTAATTATTGCAGTTCTTTATATTTCGATGTAATTTTGAATGTACCTACTTTTTTTTTTATAATTTAAGATATAACTTTTTATTTCCGAAAGCATTCCATATTTCAAAAGTTGCGCCATAATTATTTAGAACAAATAAATAATTATGAATAAATAAAATTGCATTTATTTTACATATGAATTAAATTAAATCAAAATAAATCGAACCTAATTGAACCTAAACTAAAACAAAAAAAAAGTGTGCCGTCAGGGGACCCCCGTCTCAACAAAGATCCTCACGCATTTTTTTTTAAACTCCGAATGTAATTCGAAAAAAATCTATATAGTTCATGTATTTTTTTTATTTTGTATCATATTTTCAATGCAAATAATTTAAAATAAGGAATCAAATCATAAATTTAGGTTATACAACCGGCTACGCACTAGTCTGCACGTCTGTTATTCTGTTTGAGTCTCGCTCTCGATACTCGCACGCACACACAGAGAGAGAAAGAGAAAGGCGTATGGAGGGGGTAAAAATCTTACGTGACGTTACATTTTCTCTCGAATCACACCTACCGCAAGCCGCGTAAAGGAACTTCTTTCCAATAAGGTTAAATTAAAAGATCGTCGTCGGTATCAATTTCCAGTGCAATGTTTAATGTTAGAATGTTTCCAGTACAAGCGTATGTTTGTCTACTGTTCGTATTTCTGTCGTGCCATTTAGCGCTTTGTATTAATTTATTCCACTTTGAATTGTAAACACTTCATGTACGAGTATGTATAATTGTTCTGCCGTGTGGTCAGATAGTTTGTCTGTAAAGGTCAGAGATACGAGCGCGATTAGCTACTGTTTTTCTGTTAACAGTGAACTGGCACGAAAGAACATCGCCGTTAAGACCACACAAGGTTCGTTGACGACATGTACATAATTGTTATAGGTATAAATATAATCTAAGAAAGGTTAAATCATTGAGATGAAACATCGATAGTCGATATCACTCGAAACGATAGCCTACTGTTTCGGGTGTATACGAATGTGTGGCGGTTCCATTGCCTATTGGTAGATGAATCGTTTTTTTTTTAAATTTCGCCGAGCTAGTTACAGTTAAAAATAGGTACTTAGGTAGAAATTCAGTCAGTAGGTAAGACCCGAGATTAGAACTGAAGACATCATGAACGTGAGTCGAGTATAGATCGCCGCTTTTAATAATAAAAACTTGTTAAAAATGCCTCATTGACAATGGATTAAATTGAAAATCCACAATAGCACGCGTCAGTCGGAAAGGCAGATTTTGCTGTTATAATCAGCCAGCCAAACCTAGCCAGCGACATTCCTTTATTCGTAATTTTTTTTAGTGTTTAAAAGTAAACACTTAAATAATTTTGAAATTACTAAACCTATATTTAGATTCTAACCATTCTCATGGTAAATTTCATTTAAATTGGTTATGAAATGCGTTCTTCAGGTTGTCCACAAATTTTGCACAAAGTCCTATAACATGAAGCTGACTAACACCGACCTCTTTCTTAATTCGCCCACGGAGTTGTTTTTAATTAATATTTTAAAAAGGCGCTTCTTTTAACTGAAAGATGGAGTAACACACAGATATATTTACTTAAGAATCTATATGCTTCTCTTCCAATCGAAAAAGTGGCCATTTAAATAAATATTAGACCATTGATAGTGGAGTGTAGGCTTTCTCGGCCGGTGTCCATATTAATTGAATCTTCCGGGCTACTTGGCCGAGGTCTTCTGGAATCTCTTCTCTTTCTTCCAAACGTTTCGTCAACAACTGCGGTTGACATCTTCAGTGGCGACTGCGTTCACTTTCGGAGAGATGTTATCTCTTCGGCTTCTCGAGCGCAACAGTGAAGCCACTGAAGATATCAACCGCAGTTGTTGACGAAACGTTTGGAAAAAAAAGAAGAGATTCCAGAAGACCTCGGCCAAGTAGCCCGGAAGATTCAATTAATATTAGACCATTGAGTTTTATAAAAAAAAACTCAATGGTCGGATTAAGGAGGAGGTCGGTATTGGGTTGCCTTACGTTATAACTTCGAATCTCATTGTTAATTTGAATATAGTGAACCTTATTCGAAATTCGAAAATCAGTAGATTTTTCGAAGCTTCCCCATACAATAATTTATGAGTAAAGAAGATAAGTTTTTATTCCTGCTAATCGGAATAATGTACATATTCGTCTTCCCGAGCAAAATACCGTTCCATAAACAAAGGAAGCACGTTTAGCCGGACTTTTACGACGTCCATCTTTCGTTCGGTATTGAGTGATGATTAAAACGCGAGAAAGAATCGCGTCTGGATACATAACGATGCAAATGAAGCGCGCCTCCAGGCGGGTTCGGTACAAATTTATAGTTGAACGGGCACCTCATTATCCACTAACAAGGATACCAACTCTTTCTTTACGCCGTAAATATTATATTTTACGCCTGCGGTGTGGACGCGGTATAGTGTGCATGCGCCTTTGGCAAACGTGAAAATCTGCAATAAATATCTTTGTTAAAAAGACCAACTGGTATTGACTTTTTGGCTGGAAGTCGAATAGTGAAGTCGGGTTTTTGTTTGATTATTATAAAAAAACGTGTATTGTGGGGATTGTGGTTTAGTGATAGTATAAAGTTCAAAGTGCTTAGTGTTTGTAATAATCAAATAATAATAATCAATAATCAATAAATCAAATCATGTATGGCGGATGTCCATGGGCGACAGTACCACTTACCATCAGGTGGATTGCATGCTCGTCTGGCGGCCTTCGTACATAAAAAAAAACAGCATATGACTGCGTTTTTCATGTGCTTCCAAAATCTTCTGTCCTCAATAAACCCCCTATCACTTTCTTGAGCAACATCCGACTTACTTCACCGGAACTGGATATTGACGAGTTGTTAGTTACTTAAAAAAACTTGACACTGGCACAATGCACTAATTGCGCTATTAAAAGAAGAAGCCAGTCGGATAGATTTCATTATTTTTCGTATGTTTTAGAAAAAAGTTTTTTTTTCTTTTTCATATACTATATATCGATGGTGCAAGTGTCAAGTGTCAAGTTTTCTTCGTAATAAACAATTTCAAAGTATAAAACGTATTGTGTCAATGTCTGGACATGTCCCTGTCAATGTCAATGTCCCCGTTCGAAGTCGGGAGTCGCTCAGTAAAGCGATAGTAGGTTTACTGAGGACAGAAGAGGACTCCTTGGATGAACACGGAAAACACAATCCTACACTTTTATTTTATTATCACATTATGCACAAAAAAAAACACTGAAGTTTAATAAACTATCACTATCAAACCACAAAACGTACGAGTACAATAAGTATACACAATTTTTATACCTAATAATCAAACAAAAACTCAACTTCACTTCTCGAGTTCCCGCCAAAAAGCCCTAGTTTAAAGTGGTAGCCATTTAAAGCCCTATACAACGATATTGATTTGCATCTGTTTATAGAAGTCATTTTTTTTTAAATTTATTATAATCAATTTGGAACATCTTAGAACCGAGATAAAGAGATGAATTTTATTATTCTGCCAAATATCCTTTCAATCCGTTAATAAATCGCCTTGCAGTTTGTCCACAGAGTTCATTACATTTTATGAATAAACTTCAGAATATCTATGTGTTTTGTATTCAATTTGTTTTCAAAGTTCGTTATATTCCACATATAAATAATACAGGCAACTGTATCGTTTCAATGTGCAATGCAATGCAACCAGCCCTTTCATTAACTACTGCTGGACATGGGCCACCTCATTCACATTGTCTTGTCCATGAGGAATGTAAGGTCTTAAACCCCACGCTGGCCGAGCGGGTTGGCGAGTCCATTATTTTAGAGATGGTATAGTTCCTAAGGGCTTGTGGTAGCCGCTTATCTCTTAATCACTTTTTACGCCACCCACGTGAAGAGATGGGGTGTTGCTATTCTACATCGGTCCGTCACCACACGGTACCTACTAATCGTTTCAATGTAATCGATATTAATCGTTAACATCCCCATAGTAGGACACGGGATTGACCTTGTAATTTTCGTGTTTAGACTCATATTTCACCGCTCAAACGCACTAGCAATTGATAGTTATTACCTACCCGTGCCCCATATATACAATATTTTTCATTACTCATACTCTGAAAGTAGGTCCGAAGTTGCCTGTGGAGCGAAGTGAAAATAGCCCAATACACCCTAGGGTGAGCGTTTTCAACTGACAGACAACTGAAAAATTAAGAAAAAAAAGAGCTATTTTCACATTTCTATGTAACCATGATCTAACTTCCTATACCTACAGCCACACTTCGATTAATACTATATTAATTCTTAACTTTGTAGAATTTTTGTTTGTGATGTTATTTAAGACACCGATTAAACAACGTCAAAATTAATTTAGATAGATCATTGACATAAATTAGAAATAATCTATAATGATAAGTTCTTTTTATCAAGCTAGCAATAAGTACTACTCAAAAAGACTGGCTGGCATTATGGCGCTTGAAAAATGTTGCGCGTAAAAAAGAAAAAAAAAAGGCGGGTAAGCGACATTAATGGAAATTCTTGGGAAGCTGAAGTAATATTTTTTGTATATATGGCTTGTGTTTACTTTCCTTGTATTCGTAATGAAAAGCACAGTGTTTACCTAGGGGTTCAGGACTTATTTAGTCCCTCGACCTATTGGCGCCCTCGCTGCGCTCGGGCACCAAACCCAGTCTCGGGACTGAAATAAGTCACTTTCACCCCTAGGGTAACAGTGTACTATTTCAATTCTTGGGCGCACTATGTTTCTATGTCTCTCAGGATGTTCTTCGCTGAGCCGATGGTAACTGCATAATCCATACTTATGTACATAAAAACTTAGTAGGCGGAGGTTTGAATTTGAGATCTCACGTTTTGCGAGTCGCAAAATCGATCTCTCAAGACTATTTAGCAGTTTATTTGATTTTTACCTAATAATTCCGCAAAAATACCAACGAATCGCTACGAAATCTTAAGAATAATTACATATAATTTCAAGAACAGATTAGCTATGTTAATATTAATTTCACGTGAACATAACGCATTAAGTTGCTTATAATTCTTTGTCAATTTCTATTCAGTTTTAAATTATATTCGTTAGAAAAGGACAGGTTGTATTAATTAGAAAAGGACAGGTTATATTAAGCAATGATTACATTGCTGCTGTAGAACTCCCACATAAAACTACCGTTTATAGATTAAGATCATACAAACACTACCTCTTTCTGATGTTGTGACTGCCTTTGCCTAGAATGATCAATATTTTGAGTTTTTTTCTAAATCATATTACCAGTCTAATTTAAATAAAGTAAGCGACATAAACACTTTAAAGCTATAATGAGGACGTAGACTACACCACATTTTGATAATGAATGGCTTTTCAAATTGAAATGATAATGTATTTGAAATTATATGAAACATTTGGAAATAAAAATTGTTATTAAACAGTTAACCAAAACAAAAATCCTTCGCTAACATCACCAGAAGCCTAGTTTAGTTCGTCTACCTGGCAACAGATGGCGTTACTGGTTCCATCGTGCGGTAGAAACGCCTCGTCACCATGACGCGGCGAACCCGCACGGCTCGTTAGGCTGACGCGGCGCCTGTCACGATTTTGACAGTGTTTGACAGAGACATCGATATTGCGCCCCATCGTTACGGCGAGGCGGGCCGAACACCTCTTATCTCCGCTGGTTTATATTTGATTTAGCCTTGTAAGTTCATTGTTACGCTCTTGTTGCCTCTTTTTGTGATACGCTGATAGTGGCTAGAAAAAAATGTAAAGTTGTACATAATTGATTCAAAGATAGATAGATGTTCCGTCTGCGTTTGAACTACCTAATATCAAAGGCGGCGGGATATTCGCGAGCCTCTAGGATTGCATAGATATCTTAATAGGTACCCACTTGATATCAAACGCGGTATTAACCTTTTTACTGATGTGACATTTGTCATCATTTGTTCTAAGAATATTGTAATAAACAAAACAAAAATATGGACATAAATGACAGGAGGGAGAAGGCGATCTATCCCAATTTCTCGTCCAATTTAAAGTATAACAAACCCAAAGCACCAACGAAGATAATGACGTCATGAAGTCGCCATTTCGGATTCATAAGGAAGCAGGCAGGTGTCGCGATACATCCCATATTCATGGACCGATATATCATAGCCACTCGGGGAGTTAAAAAAAAGAAAAGTGACGGAAAAAACGCGCCAAATGCCTCCACTTTTCCCGCCTTGACGTGCAATTATAAAGATAATAACGTTTTCACCTCGCCGAGCGTTTTTATTTGTTCGCTTTTGATTTATAACAGTTTGTTGAGTTCGCGTGGGATATCGGGTATTTCGTTTAGTTCGGATACTTGTTGTTTTTGGTAACATACTTTTATTTATTTCTTTTAAAAAGGATCAAAACCACATCGATAAACAAATCCCGAATCAAAAAAGGACAGCGGTGTCATTGGAAAAAATGATGCGTTCCCACGAGCGGCATCGACGAACAAAACGAGCCTAATCCCAGCCTCTGCCAACGCGTAAACTATTTTGATTAGAATGGCGTTCCCGCCAAAAAGTAACTTTAAAAAATGACCGCCGTTACATTTCTCAAGTTGTCAAATGGGCCGCGGTTTTTGCGCGGCACATTCCGCGCGCTCGCCTTAAAATCTTAATTCCGCGCTCCTTTATCCCGAAACCATAAACAAGGGCCGATTTATAGACGGGTACCATTGACAATATGATTTGCTCGATCGAAGACAGATGGCAGATCGGGGTAAATGGCTTCTTATGTCGCGTGGCGTAGTACCGCAACGCATTTCAGCTTATGACGCTCGAGCCTTCTTAGAATTGATTTTTTCGTCCTCTTACCGCTCCAGCGGTGAGGTTCCGCCTCGGCTGAGTTAATCATTAATCACCGGGACCTTCCCGCGGCGTGGGTACGTAATATAATCCGGCCGCGCGAGATAACATTATCGTAAATATAGTTTTACAAAACGGCGTACCTACCGCGCAAAACAAAATAAGTCCAGACGTTTCCCACAGCGCGACACCCGAGCCGCAGGAATTCGCGTCACAATCGCAACGCATTATCTGAATTTACACCCGGTAATAACATATAACCTAATCCTCGGGTCAGTGCGCGGCTTTTTTTGAAAAACAACCGTCGTCTGACAATCGAAGCGGGCGAAACAAAGCGTCGATCAAACCCGCTCACTCTCACATAAATCAGGCGGACGTGAAAGGGACAGGTGCAACGGCACGGGCAGTCGATTTTACAAATGGGCGGAGCTCGGAGCGAGATGTCGACATCGTTAAAACAAAAGAGTGAAAAGGAAATAATAACCTGGTGCAAGGTGCAACTGGTATGAGGGGGATGGAGTTAATTCCTTTTTTTGCCGAAGGAAACGTTAAGGCAGTCGGGAAATCTGAAGAAAAAGGTGGAAGTGCGAATAGCCGGGTCCCGCTTACAGTTAATTAGTCGGGGTCGTTACACTGTAACTACATGGTTATTATTTATGTAATGCACCGGCTACAGCGCCGGCTGGCCACTGAAGTTATAAAAGAAGCAATTAAGTCCGCTGTAATTACAGGACGTGCTTTTCATGCGAAGTCAGATACAATTCGATTGCTGAAACAAACATTGTACAATGTACAAAGTATTCCATCACTTCTTCGTGATCTTCATTGTATACTCTTTAAAACTACACTTAAGGTACTGCAGCATCCCAAGCTTCTAAGCAAAGGTGCTAAGGGTGTACCAAATTCTCCTGGTACTTAGGAACCCGTCCATCTAATAATCTTATTAATTCCTTTTACAAAAACATAATTATACTTCTGCTGATAAAATATTTTTTTAAATTACCTATCTATATTGTGTCCCATTGCTGGATGAAGACCTTCCCCATTCCCATCAAAGCCATTCGATCTGGAGCCACCTTCGACCGTCCCTCACAGAAATTACCTACATTAAAATACTTAATATTTTCCATACAACTATTTTACCAGAAAATTGAATATTTGATTAATATTAATGAATGAAATGAATGGATGAAAATTGTTTATCGATTTCCTGTTTTAAGTTAACAAAATTAAGTATTAAATTTAAAACATACCTATAGGTAGAAGCAATAGACAGCCTTATCGCTGAAGGAGATCTCTTACAACCAACCAAATGACTTAAAGGAAAAGTTAGTTACTTTGCTATGCAATATCTCTTCTTTGATTTTTTTACTTTAGTCCGTGTCCTGTAGATGTAAGTAGATAACAAAGCCATCTACATAACAGTACGTTAATAGTGTCAATGAAAATTTAAAATTGGAGTTTTTCTTTCTTATATGGCAAAGGCGTAATTAGAACATTATGTCAGTGTTGAGTTTTCTTCGTAATTAACAATTTCAAAATGAAGATTCAAAACACATCGCGACAATGTCCAGTCACGTCAAAGTAAGTTAGGAGTCGGTCTAAAGTGAAAGTAGGTTTATTCAGAATACAAGAGTTGGACTCCTTGAATGCTGTCTTATACTTTCATTTGATTATCACAAACAGTACCTTGAAATTTAATGAACTATCACCATTTGAACCGCAAACCCACAAATACACGATTTTTTATAACAATGAACTAAAACTCAACTGTCACTTCTAGAGTTCCCGCCAAAAGTCCCCGAAAATTGTGTTCTAAACGCACGAAGCCACGGAGAAAGTCTAGTATCCATATAATTTCAAGCGTAACTAATTTATTTACCGAAACTGGCAACACTGACACGGGCAGTCGTGAATACAACAATAACGAAATTACATTAATAACCGCTGCATTCACATAAAAAAAAGAATTCAATTGAATTACTCGTAAGCGGAATTACGGAGTAAATTGGACGATTACACCACTCACAACAATTTACATATCATGAGTCCGACGTGGTGAGTGATGGGAATAATGTGCCGGCAACGCTGTGCCCATAGACGTGCTGCAAGACACAGCGTCAAATTAAACGTGGCACAAAAGGCTTTTATACAAATACTTGTACAATAATTGGACTTGTACAATAACGGCGAAAGGTATCGCGCACGAAATTAGGTGCAATTAGACGGAATAAAAAGGCGAATTGCACGCATGTGTCCGTTCGCATGATTAAAACTGGAAACAATACTTGGTTTTTTTTTTTAAAAAAAAGGCGGTAGATGAGCATACAGTCCACCTGATGGTAAGTGGATACTGTCGTCCATAGACATCCGTGATACATGCCAACATCAGTCCAGATTGACAAATGTTGGCGCACCACGGATGCGCTGCCTACAGTTGTAAATTAATGAATGAATTGGGGGATAGGGTTGGGAAAATGGGGAGGGATAGGATGGGATGGGAATGGCCTCTGGCATATCTCACTCACTACCGAAACACGTACGTACGTTGGGGAAATACTATAAAGTAGGAAATGCAGTACATTTCAAGTTAGTCTTCTGTGAAAGAGGGGTAACGTGGCCAGTCGAGTGCGTGCAGCGGCTGTGGGAATTCAGCATGCACTCTCTCCCTACCAAACCTATTTATACCTGTCATCGCACCACCCAATGTACCTGTTTAACCCCAAGGTTAGCTGATAGAGAATGTGTTAAAACATTAACCACGCCTTTTGTTCCATATTATGCAATAAAATAAATACTCTGTGCTTATACCTAATGAGATAATATTAAATTAATAATGCGTTCTAATCCATAATAACTCCATTATATACTAGCACAATCCCACCAATTACCTTTTTATCGAAAAATTATAAATTGTTATCCGCAGCCACGATTTCTCAACAATTTACCCTCCAAACTATAATTTTTAAAGGTGAAAATCATGTAATGAATGACTTCGAACAGTTGTTGTGCAAAACAATAATTTTATAAGGAACCCAAGTAGTGATTTAAACGCGATACGGCGAAAGGTATCGCGCACGAAATTAGGTGCAATTAGACGGAATAAAAAGGCGAATTGCACGCATGTGTCCGTTCGCATGATTAAAACTGGAAATTGATTTGATTCGGAGGGTGGGATTGTTAATTTTTTTCTATGCTTTAGTCTAACTGTTAATACTGTAACCAGTATTTTTAACATCCACTGCTGGACATTATAATGAGTGTATGAGGGACATACACATTGTCTTATGCATGGGCAATGTACGACCTTAGCCACCAGCCTCTTTTAGAGTTTAAAGCCTTTTAGGGCACCACGCGGCCACCACACATTTCATCTTCTTTATTTTTGTATTGTATTTCCCACTTTATCCTGTTTCCTCAATGTAAGTACGTGTTTCGGTAGTGAGAGAGATATGCCAGAGCCCATTGCCATCCCATCCTATCCCTCCCAATTTTCCCAATCCTTTCCCCCAATTCATTCATTAATCTACAACTGTAGGCAGCGCATCCGTGGTGCGCCAACATTTGTCAATGTGGCATGTTGGCATGTTAACAATGTTGGCATGTTCCGCGGATGTCCATAGGCTTCAGTATCCACTTACCATCAGGTGGACTCTATATACGTCTGCCGCCTTGGACCATAAAAAAACTTGACGTACTGCTTTTGTCTAGGTAGGTATATATTACAAATTATATTATAGCTTATGTGACATTATCTGAACAAAATAATTTTGTTGTCGGTATTGACTTTCGAATTTAGTTAAAAAAAAACTATGTATTTAAAATTTCGTTGTTTCAAAATTCCGTTTAAGTAGAAACATGCTCTAACATCTGGTCTATAAGATATAGCAATAAATAGTTGTGTTTTAAGATTTAAGATTCACTTTTAAGATTTCACTTCTTAAGGTGCCATCTTCATCAAAGTTTGGCGATAGTTAAAAAACACAATACCTAAACATTAGACCCACTAGGTACTCTTCAAAATATTCTCCATTACACAGGCATTTACACTATTACTTACTATCAACAATAAACATAAACAAATAATTAATAACTTGTTTCTTTGTTACAGGTAAGTGGAGCCTCGGCGAGATAACCAAGTTATTCGATACCTGACTCGCGATTGAATCGATCGAGGCCGACTCGATCCCAACACGTATTGATAACATCTCGATATATGAGAGCGCATTTGTTCAAAGTTTGTTTGATTAATCGATTAAAAAGAATAAAGTGAAATCTGTATAAGTACCTGCTTTTGTATAATCAAAAAAATAAATACGCGTGAGAGAGGCGTATCTTTATTTGTATTATTTTATAGAATTGTCAGATAGCAGGCAGCCATTTACTTCGCCTGATCGTAAACGTTTACGGTTGCCTCTGCAACAGATGACGGCTGGATATGTATCGACCTTTGAATCCGACTAAACAGTCCTTGTATTTGTCTAGTACTTACGTCTTAGAATCCGACTGGTCAATTCCAGGAATTGTATACAGGATGTCTCAGACACATTCTCTGGGACTGAAAAACCGTGTATTCTGCACATTATACTGAATTAATTGGACGGTTTTCTAAGTTAAAAAGTATAATTTATTGTGCTTTATATTTCATAAATATGTATGAAATGTTTAGCGAAAATCAAAACAAAATATTTTTTTTTGTAGAATAATCCATTAAAATATACATATCAATGAACTCGGGATAATAAGTAAAATCCATGGTATCAGTCTCCGAGAATATATCTGCCATAAACTGTACACAATTCCCGGAATTGTCCAGTCGAGTTCTAAGATGTACCTACTGGACAATCACAGGAATTGTTTAGTCCGAGTCAAAGGTCGATTAAAGGCATATTGAAGGGTCTTTGTAAATATTATTATAATAGGTAGTGAGTGAGATGTGCCAGAGCCCATTCCCATCTTATGCCTCCTCATTGACCCAACCCTTTCTCCAAATCCAGTCCTATAGCTCCAAAGGTAGGCAGCGCATCCGGGGGCGTGCCAACTTTTGTCATTCTGGACTTATGTTGGTATGTATCGCGGATGTCTATGGGCTACAGTATCCACTTACCGTCAGATGGACTGTATGCTCGTCAGCCGCCTTCGTACATAAAAAAAATACATTCTCCACATAATGTAAAATGTGACATGTTCATTGAGATTCTATCGCTAATTAACATATGTTAATATTATGACCTCGAGTTTAAACACAAACTTCACATTATTAAGTACTCTATATAGTGAATAGCTAAGTACCTATAACTGATTCACAAATAAGTCGTATAAACGTCTATTAAATAATGAAATAGTGAAAACGATACATAGTTTCAAATAATGTTTTTTTTTATTGTTACTACTTACCTCACGCATGTTACAACTTGCTCCTACTGGCCAACTTGCGGGGCCAACAGTCGACTTGTTTAAAAAATGTCCTATGTGCTGAAATGAAAAAACTTTTCAATAAACAAAGACTAACGTTCAATCAACTAACAGTTGCGCTATACGAAAATTCAGTTAGTAACTCGATAGTAAAAAAACTATATATGCTCATACAATTATTGTATAAGCATTTTTCTAAAAAAATGTTACAACTTGACCAAATTGAAACAAGGTAAATTTGTCACTTGTAATGTTAAATAGACAATTTATTGCTAACTTCCCCCACAAAATCTGCCATCTCGTGCATTTTTGTATTGCATCATTCTGTGTAGCAAATTAAAAGTGTATAAGATAAAATACTCGGATTATGAGACCACACGCTGCTCCGGCTCGCTCAAAATTTATTATTAAACACAAATTAAATATACTACTCGTATTAATTGCCTCGTAGCAGCGTTTTAATGACAACACAACATGGCTGTAAATTATTTCAGTTTACTTGCAAAAAAATTATATGTCTTGTACGGTTTTGTTGGACATATGTGATTACCAATTATCCTAGAAAGAATGTATGGTATTAATGGAATGTATGGTAGAAAGAATCTATGTTTTTTTCGCACTGAATTTCCGCACGTAACTAAAACAATCAGAAAATAAAAGAAATATACTGCAAAATTTGCAGTATTTTTTTTTTTATTTGCAGTGCAAATTTACAAAAATAATTAATTGTATTAACTAAATACCATACCATCAGGCCGTGTCTCTCCACTGTTGGGTGTGGGCTTCTCCCAAGGACCACAGATGTTTCTCCAGCGAGTTTCTCCAAGTCGTCAGTCCACCTGGTCTTTCCCAATGGTTGTCGGTCCTGCGGCAAATATGGCCTGTCCACAATTTTTGATTTTATTTTTATTATTATTTGGTTCACAAGCACACATTACTATATTCTTCAATAATAAACGCGATTCATGTACAAGAAGAACTAAATGCTCAACGTGTGGACTCCCTATGCATATATGAAATTTAGATATATTTTATTATACTAAAACTTATTATATGGATATAACATGACAAATTTATTATGTATGCATGCATAATAATAATTGACGCCATGAAACACATAAAGCCATTACACCATAAAACAATCTAATTTCCCATTAAAACTCATTTTAAAGATATTCAAACATTCATAAAATGACATTAAATTTGATTCTTTCTGATACAAATTTACGGGTCCGACTTAGGGGTCAAAGTTTTTACTTTTTTTTACTTTTTTGGACTCGTCCGGTTCTTTACAGCTTAAGTTTCTGATGTCGATCGGTGCAGGACGCATACCGGACATATTTGATTTTATTTCTTTTTTTACTCGAGTCGCATTATAAATTTGATTGTGCTACATGTAGGGTTACGCTTATTCCTCTGAACTGTTTAAGATCTTTTACTGGGCAGATACAAGGCAGTGAGAATTACAGCCATCGTAAAAATACTCGTACGTCCCTTAAACAGAATTTGGTGGGTAAATTAAATTAGTGTTTAACAAATCGCCTGCATTATTGGTTTTGTTTTAGTAGAAAAAGGTGGACAGACAGTCCACCTGGAAGTAAGTGGATATTGTAGCCGATCCCTCAACCTGGGCGTCGCAGTTGGTCACGAGTAATTACGTACTTATGTACAAAAAATATTTTATTAATGAAAAGGTTTTTCGGTAAAAAATATAATTAGGATCAGATTATTAGTAAGAGGGTCGTGTCGTGAAGTTACTTTATTTAGGAGGTCGCGATACTGAAACGCTGAGAAACTGTGTGTAAGAACATCGGGCGATACACGCTAACTTCAGATGAAAATTACGAACCGCATGCCGCAGAAACGCTGTCTACATTGAAGAGTAAATACTCAGGATATAGAAAAAGAATTCGGAAAGATAGGGAATCGGAAGTACTTATAACGAAGTGAAAGGTTTTCCTCATCCCATTCGATGGGATAAGATAGAATAGGCAGTAAAGAGTATAATGTGATATGTAAATTAAACTTCAGTGTTTAATGAAATGCTCAAGTTATTGCAATGAGAGAGAATCAGGATAATTCCGCGATGGTTGCGTTATTATATGCAGTAATCCTGAAAATTTGTGTTAGAACGTCATGCGTGTGACGTAGTGGTGGAGTTACCAGCGGCATAGATCGCAGTGGTCGGCGTGTCATGTGATGTCACGCGTCCAACCGGCCGGCCGCGCACAATACCCGCCCGGCGTGCGTTATTGTCCAACAATGCGTGAAATGCTCTGACAAACGATGACAGTCGCCCGGGCAGCCTGGTACAGCCGACCTCCTGCAATTTATGATATCCTATTACGAGATTTAATGACACTAAACGTCAGCCCACTCTGTTTACGTCGTCCGTCACAAGACTCGTCCGGAAATACTTCCGATTCGCTTCCCTGTTCCGCTAGCTGTACTTATGTAAAGAGAACAGAACGGATCCGTGAACAGAATACGCTTAAAGCGAAGGAGGCAACTGAAAAATTACCATATCCCGTTGAGCAAACACTTGCCGACAATCTTCCCGTTGTCAGCCGACAGCGAGCGTCCGAACTGAGAACGCCAAATATTTGCCAGAGTGTCATAAATTCAGCGGCGCCCCGCGCGTCCTACCAGGATAACATACATAATACGCCTCTCCGCGGATCGGTAAACATATTGTAATGGAAAACGCCGTCATTGTTTACACTTTATGATGTCCTCGCGCTGTAAACTGATGCGGTGGAGATCCGCCCGCCCGCCGCGCAAACAAACAATAATTTCGATAGAAAAATGGAAGAAAAAATCGTAATGATTTCGCGTCGAACGTCTATAACGCAGCTGCGGAGCCCGACTTATATTAAATTCGCAAGTTTGTAATGAATGCCGCAGCTGCTCAGAGGTTCGGAACTAGTTCGAGTACATTATCTATAGTAGGCGTTATTAAAAGCTGAGCCTCCCTAAGACGACGTAGAGCGGCCACGTAGCGCGTAACTTGGCCTAATCCTCACCGTTAAAATATTCGAAATCCGTCAAAACGGTAAATCTCACCCGCCTTTTGTATGTGGGTTGGGGTCCGTATTTACGAGCTGGCGGGCGAGCTGCAGATAGCCCGAATTAAACTTGAATTTAAAACCATTTTATATAAGCTAAGCTAGCTTAGATCGCGCTGGTGCGCAGCGTGGCAGATAAGAGAATTGGCCTGTCAGGCCCCAGATGATATATATGACCAACATTTCCATACCTCCCCCACCCTCGCTCCCTTACCCCTATTTTCATTTTGTACGTGTCTGCTCCGCCGCGTATCTATAATGTATCCTTTCTGTTTAGGAGTTACATTGAATAAAAAGTGCGAAGGTGCGCGTTTAAAATTTAATAGGCGACAATTTTGACGCGTCGAACTGTGACAAAGGAAAGATGTTTCGCGTCCCTTTGATCGTTTTATTTTTTATTTCGATATGTTACGTAATAGCTCGGGAGCTGGATTACATAAGGTATGATAGTCTAAGAGTCGGTTATTATTATTCATGGGCATTTCGGTGCTTTCATTTGAATAATTAAAAATTTGGCAAGAGAGCGCGGTGCATGTGAAAATGTCTGCGCTATAGCGGCGCGGGTAATCAACCGTTTTTACTGCACTGCGCTTGTATAATGTCCGTTATAATAATTTGGTGTTCTCTCCAACTAAGTATATTTACCATTTCGGAAACCATTCCTCCACTTTTCCTCTAATTGCTCTAAGGTGTTTTAACTAACACTTTCAAGAAAAACTCCATGTATGTATTGCCATACAATCAGCATTTTCCATTGGTTTTTGCTTTAACAATCGCGGGCACTCAATACGGCTTTTGCAGTGATCAGGAATAGTCATCATCGCATACTCAGTCAGCATCATTGTCAACTATATCAATAAAGTAAACTGAGTAGATTATTACTCCTTATCAACAAAAGATTGGGCGACTCAACACGAGAACGTACATTTTGGTCCTCCAAGTCGGATGTTGAACTAGAGACCTTTAACAGAAAACAATCTAACCGAAAAATATACCTGTATATTTTAATTATTAAATTATTTGCTAGGCTCTAATTACACTTTACACTTAGTAAAAGAACATAAATAAAGGAATGAAAGATAAAAGGAAACCTTCCACATGAAAAAATAAATTTAAAAGTTCAATTTCCATTCAAGTTTTCCTATCGGAATCCTTTCTCCATCGGTGGCGCCTTATCCCCGGCGTTATAAATCAGGCAGTCCATTGTGGGCCGGTGCCGAGCCGGCTAATGTACATGGACCATTATGCCGACGTAGTAGACATGAGTCGAATATATCGACAACCTGGACGGGAGCCGATACGCTTCCGAGTTATGATGGTTACGGCGCCAACGGGTAGTGACGCGTTGTCGCGATGGTGCGGAATACGACTGACAGATATGTATTCTATTTAAAAATGACGCATGAATATATATCTATTCTTAAATTAAGCTACACGGTATCTATTCTTAAATTAAGCTACAGAGTATCTATTCTTAAATTAAGCTACAGGGTATCTATTCTTAAATTAAGCTACAGAGTATCTATTCTTAAATTAAGCTGCAGAGTATCTATTCTTAAATTAAGCTGCAGAGTATCTATTCTTAAATTAAGCTGTAGAGTATCTATTCTTAAATTAACCTGCAGAGTATCTATTCTTAAATTAAGCTGCAGAGTATCTATTCTTAAATTAAGCTGCAGAGTATCTATTCTTAAATTAAGCTACAGAGTATCTATTCTTAAATCTCTGGCGAGCTAGTGACAATTTTGTTTTTTTTTAAATCCGTACTTAAGTAGAAACTTAATGGTACGGGCCGAGGATTTGAACTCATGATCACATGAATGTGCGTCGAGCACAATTACCCCTAGACTATCACCGCTCTACTGAACATACTATTAATTTTTTTTTAATTCTCAAAAGATCTTTCCATACACATACATCAGTTTTATATAATGTCAAGTCAGCACATCTCCTCCACCTGCTTATTGCGAGTATTCTCACGGTCACCGGACGAGTAATTTTAGAAAAGGTGTCAAAGAACTTGTCAAATTAAATTTGTGAAATACGTTCTGAATTTTACTTGGAAAAGTATTATATGAAAGGAGCTAGATGAAAAAGGATAAATGTCAGACGTAACAAGAGCTTGAAACTACCTTGAAATGTACTGCATTTCCCCTACTTTATCCTATTTCTCCAATGTTACGTACGTCTTTCGGTAGTGAGTGAGAGGTGCTAGAGCCCATTCCCATCCTATCCCTCCGCATTTTCCCAACCCTTTTTCCAAATCCATTCCCATATTTCCTAAGGTAGGCAGTACATCCGGGGGCGTGCCAACGTTTGTCATTTTGGACTAATGTTGCCATGTATCGCGGATGTCTATGGGCGACAGTATCCACTTACCATCTAGTGGATTGTATGCTCGTTTGACGCCTTCGCCCATAAAAAAAAAACAAAATTACCTATATTTTTTCTAGGTTGAACCGATTTTTTTTTATTTCGATTACAATCGGTTTCGGGAACCGCTCACTAGCCAGTTAATTATGATATGTTCACGTGGACACCATGTTGTTCATAATTGTTCAATAGACTCCAGAAATAATTGATCAGAATAATTGTCTACAAATAATTGAAGCAGAGAGCGGTTCTGCCGACAAACTGCTCTGCAGTTTGGCAGATGTTACTGTTTGATATATTGTATACATAATTAGTTTTGTTATGTGGTTTAAAAATAGATTTTCATTTTATTCACTCCTTATTTAACTGTCTCGTGCTATATATTATTCCATGAGTTGACCACTCTATTTGATAGGAAGTGCTTGTAGAGATTGAATAGAGAAAAGAAGTGAAGAGAGAAATAAAAATAGAGAAATAAATAAGAGACTTGTAGAGAAATAAAATTTAGAAGCAAGAGACCATACTCTTGCTTCTAAATTCCTAAGAACCCCTCTACTGGCCGCTAATGCATATCGTGGAAAAAGGATTCTGTCATTTTATTTCTTCCACGATTCTTTTTCCTTTATAAGATATTTTATGTAGGTTAAACCTATGTCTAACTAATAACTATATAGTTCACTACATAATTGAACATATCTTTAGCTACATATCTCTTATAACATAGGTATAGACTTTTAACAGAGCTTTCACGATGCCAAAGCTTTTAAACAAAGCTCTTGGCGTCGCTCCAAAAGCGACATTTCACAAGCCACCGCTAGATGTCGTCGTACAATTAGAATAAATATGCGAGTATACATGTATACACTTTAAAGAAATAATAAATTTAATAATATTATATTATTATAATTTACAACTGTAAACAGGTTGTATTCAAACACTGAATTTTCCCGAAGTCTAACGCCATATACCTCATGATTCTGAATTGTAGATATCATTTTATGGGCTTTAAAAGTTAGCAAACTGGTATGAAAAATTTGGCGAAACTTTTGCAAACTAGTCGAACGAATCCATATTTTCAAATTTCGAGAAAGTCCCCCCCCCCCCCCCCCCCCGGACAGACGTAGTAAAAAGTATGTAATAAATAATAATGTACCAGGACAGTATAAATGCGAAGATATGTTTAATGGCTCATTCATTAGTGACACCGTTTAACATCACAGATTGATTACTCGGCATGTTGAAACCATAAACTTAGAAATGACAAGTATGTCAAAGACAAATCAGACAAATCGGCACAAAATATATCTTGCAGTATCACAAAATATGACGTGCGTGATGTTCAATTGCTTAGACATAAAAGACATGTGTTTATGTTTTATGACAAGGACTTCCACCCTCCGACCATTGCCTTGCCTTGACGTATGCCATTTGACAATTGATTCTCTTTCTTACTTACTGTGAACATGTTAAGGTGTAAATTCTCGTACGCCTGCACGTCATAATTTTTTGCGATTAGCAAAATAATTTCTAAATCTATGGTTGAAACGCTGAAGTAATGTTCAGTTCAGAATAGTGTTCAGTAATGTTTAAGTATATTCCTCTTTTTCTAACACTAACCTATAAATAAGGGCGAAATTATTGGAACTATATTTGTCCTTTTCTAAGTGTGCAAAATGGAAATGAGACAGACTGCTTTTCGCGGTATCAGCAGTTCCAATTTTTGTGTGATTTATTAGCATCAATTTTTTTTTTTCTGTTCTGCTCTACATTTTCACTACAGCCCCATACTGTTTCTCTAGCGACCATTTGAAATCAGTCTGTAAGGTCTCACTACTTGCAGTCGGTGATCGTCTATCCATCCCTAACTCATAATTTAAACATAGCTACTTCTATCTACTAAACTCACAATTTATTTCCCTGTTTTTTTCCACTACGATCAGATTACGAGACTCTATTAAAACTTCGTACCGACTTGACGTACCTTTAAATTCAAACCGTAAGCCATCTGATAAAATTAAAAAAAAAGAGAAAAGTTGAAGCGACATTATCTATGCCCCGTTAATACTCCAATTAAATTCGAAAAATAAAAATGACGCTCGCTTGAATTTTGACGCTATCTATGTGACATTTCATAGATTATAGAAATTGTTTCTTATTTTATACTAAAAGGAATATTAAGTATTTTTTCTTTACATCTGCAAATATACTGATTCCATACCTACTAAAATTAGATTGTGTTTTCTTTTTGTTGTAAAGACAAAAACTAACTGATTTTTTTAAATTATTTTACGTTTATAAAACTAAATGAATGTAGATGTGCATAGGGTATGTTTCTAATATATTGTCTTCGCTCGCTTTGTACCACATTTCCAGATATCTTGAGAACCGTCATGACCTTGTCCACTATTACTCAATAAAATATTACAGTAAAAGTACTCGATCGATTTTGATAAAAGGTACACTAAAACAACCCGAGATAAATACTGCAGATTTTTCGAGCTATACTGCAGTAAAAACCGCAACAAAATGAATACAGTGGATTCCAAGACTAATGCGATTAAACATGTAGACAGACAGATAAACAGTCAGATGTCGCCCTTTAAAAGTATATATAAAAAGAGATGTCACTGTACTCAAAACATTAACTGTAGCTAACTATGAGCTAACTATGACTAAATTCTATGAATAATCTTAAGATGACGCTGAAATTCCAAGTAATCCGTTAGTTATTTCGAGTTTTTTTCTAATAAACCGTCAATTTAGCGGCGCTTTGACCTTTTAAACAAAAAGACACAATCTATTAATATGTGACTGTAAGTAAATAAGTCGATTCGCAGCATCAATCTTCCTTGTACCTATCTCGTATGATGCCAAGGTCTTTGAACTTCAACGCCTACGCATACCATCGCATAGTTTATGTCAGCCTGGTACTTTATATATATATATAAAAAATATTTATATTACAAATTAATATAAAATTATTTTACATTATTGTAATTTAAACCACAGTAGTTAATTATTATTAGAATAATAAGAACTATAAACAAATTGAAATGTATTATTTTATTATTTTAAAATGTCATTTTTTCATTCCATATGACAAATTCATATATTTGTAACTATAGGTACATGTTTTTAAACCACTTTACTCATGTGATCCTAGTCCTAACTAACAATATACATCACATAATTGGTACGCAATGTCATTCATTCCATGGTCATTTAGTTGTTGTTTGTTGCAGCTTTTATTAATACATTTTCCTGTCTTTTTTAAGAAATTCACAGTATACGACAGTTTTTTTCTCATAGAATAGATGGCAGACGAGCCGGCGGGCCACATGATGGTTTTTTTTTTTTTTTTTATGGACGAATGTGGCAGACGAGCATACAGTCCACCAGATGGTAAATGGATACTGTAGCCCATAGACATCCGTGATACATGCCAACATTAGTCCAAAATGACAACGTTGGCACGCCTCCGGATGCGCTGCCTACCTTTGGATATAGGAATGGGTTTGGAGAAAGGGTTGGGGAAATGGGGAGGGATAGGATGGGAATGGGCTCTGGCACATCTCACTCACTACCGAAACACGTACGTACATTAGGGAAATAAGATAAAGTGGGAAATGTAGTACATTTCAAGGTAGTCTTCTGTGAGAGAGGGGTAACGTGGCCAGTCGAGTGCGCCCAGCGGCTGTTGGATTGCAGCGTGCACTCTCCCCCTCCTTAAGGTCACCGCTCGATGGTAAGTGGTAAGTGGTCACCGGCCTCGTGGTCAACACCGGGGGGCTTGCGGGTGCGCTGCCGACCTCGCAGACTCTCCTGATGATGTAGGTGTCGTTGATGTAGTTAATAACATTGTGTCATCATCACTGTGTTTATTTGATAGACTTCTTTTTAGTAGAGCATCAGTATGAGTTACTTACTGACTTTTCTCGGCAGTTGTCTACTGCGCTTCCAAATAAGTGGTGTACCGTATATTCTCAATATTTTAGAGGGCATTTGTCATTCATGAAACCAAAGTTTTCACAGATCATAGATTTTTATACAAAAACAGAACATTTATGTATTGTCTTTAAATGTTGTAAATAACTTCTGAAAATTTATTGTTTTCATTATTGGAAATGAACTATGAAATTATATTTACATATGCACTTTCGCCGACTCCTTGCCGCTACGTTTTTGTCATACAATTGTGCTTCACTTTTAAACTGAGTTTTCCCATATTTATTAAATATTAGGTAGTCGGATAAGTTCGCGGCCTATTTATAATGAAAATAATAAAGACTTTTTTGTATTACATAAATATTTAGTAACGGAATATTATCCATTTCATTCGACTATCTATCTATTAGCCATTTTTCTGGGAGAGCCATTATCCCATCGCTATATTTTTTTTTTGGGGTTTCTGAGCTAAAAACTGATTTAAATGGTTTATACAGGCAGGCTTCTCTTGAATGTAATTTTACTCCACTTAGAGAATTTTGTCAAAAACGGAATAAATGACAATGCGAAGGTGCTATGTCTGGACTGTATGGAGGATGCATTAAAACTTCCCAGCTAAGGTCCATCAATTTTTGTTTAGTCATCAAAGATGTATGCGGTCGAACATTGTCGTGATGGAAAACTACACCCTTTCTATTTATTAATTCGGGCCGTTTCTCTTTAAGTGCTTGTTTCAATTTTACTAATTCCTGACAGTAGACATCAGAATTAATTGGCAATTTGGCCATGTGGCAAAAGCTCATAATACGCAGTGCCTTGCCAGTACCACCATACACATAACATGACTTTGTTCGGAGTGAGGCCTGGTTTTGGGACTATTTGCGATGGCTCACCTCGCATAGACCAAGACCGTTTTCTAACATTGTTATCGTAGGTGATCCACTTCTCATCGCCTATTACCAATCTCTACCAACCAAATGAATCGATTTCATTTGGTTATAGCAACATCTCGCATATGGAAATTCTATTCGCCAAGTTTCTCTCATTTAAATCATGCGGCACCCCAAACACTTAGCATTTTTACAAAATTCATTTTATGCGGGTGATCCAAAACTCTTGAGTGGTGAATGCTAAGCTCTTCCGCAATTTGATGACTGCTTATGTATCGAGCTGCTTCAATTTTTTCAATGATAACATCAACCGAGCGAGGGACCTTAATAAGACGACCACAGCGAGGGACATCATTCACATCAAAATTACTAGACCTGGATTAATTAAACCATTTTTTACATTAGATTTAGATAAAGCATCTTCTCCGTAAACACCACAAATCTCTTTTCGAGCACTAGAAGCATTCATACCATAGTCGAAAAACAAATGTAAATCATATCTAATTTTCTCCTGATTAACTTACATTTGAAAATTGTTAAAAAATATGAAATAATAAAACTTTTAACTTGTAATTTCAATTTGCCGCCATTGCCAAAAAGTCAACTGTCCCGCCAGTGATCACTGATCAGTGTTGCCAGAAATATAGCACGCTAAAGTCATACGTTTAAAAAGGCCGCTAACTATTCCGACTACCAATTATGTGCTTAATTATTCTCGTAATTTCCTTTTTTACTCATATTCTTCAACTTCCACTATGCATGCATTATGTATATGCATTTATTAACAATTAACATGTATTTTTACACGCACATCAAAGTCAATCCCTTCTCTAACAAGAAAACCTGTAAAACGCTTCGGTTAAATAGAAAGTGGCGCCTCTAGCGATAATAACACAAACTAATAACGACACATAAAGGTTAATGCCCACTATAACTGTCTTGTCTATGATTTTAAAATTAAAATAACAACAATTCCGTTCGCGTGTCTGCGCGTTCGTCAGTTTTTTGACAGCCTTCGTAATAACCTTTAATACACATCTCAAACCGCATTGTCTATGCCGTGACATAGATAATTGTTGTCTATGGTTCCTTTCAAGAGAGCAATACGGTTTGATTGATGGTATTTTAAAAAGTTAATAACACGTCATAAGGTTACACAATACAACTTCTGCCATTTCCTATGTGCATGGCACTGATTAGATTATACCGTTAGATTTTTCTTAATACCTAGTTAGAGGGAGTGTGCTTTGACTCACAACCCATCTGATGGTAAGTGGTTTACTATCGCTAATTTCGACCACTGAGCCATGTTGTTATTCCGCTAGCTGTGTCTCTTCAGTGTTGACTTCCAAGGTTCTTCCAAGACCACTAAACAGACCATTAAATTAGTATTAATTAAGAATTTAATTAACCCCAACTTTGTCAACCCATTTTTTTTATAGCCTATATTGTGTCACACTTCTTCCAAGCCCTTTGATCTATAAGCATCTTAGGCCAGCTTTAATATTGATAACAAAAAAAATCACATATGTTTTTGACCTATATTCAGCTTTGAATCTGTTCCACTACATCTTGTAAGCAATTCACAGGGCGCCAGATTTACTGTTTATTGTTTGCTTCATAACTGTACCTAAGTAGGCGAATTGGTATGCAGTAAATAAATATAAATAAATAAATACAATTAAATGTCCATTAAAGTTTTAGAATGAACTTCAAAAATTGTTGGCTGGACAACATTGCTGTATACCTACCATTGACCATCCCACATAAGCATAAAAAAACCCTTTAAATACAAACAACTTTTATACAGAATTTTAGAAGTCAAACAAATTTTTGTCATTTTTGACTTCTATTATCAGTTCTTCCGCGAGAAATGAACGCTATCGTTCTCTTATACGAGCAGATTTGTCAACACTTTATTACACAGATAGTGGGTTTATAAAATTCCCAACTATAGATAGTAGGTAGTGATTTTTCTTGATTTTCCGTAATTTCAGTAATTTTCCAGCAATTTACATTATTTGCAACGCAACTAATGGTTTGTCTTCTAAACCATATCGTGATCGATCTTCGTGATCATCCCCACCTATTCTATTTACAACACGGCAATGTTGTTGTTCAACCATTGTTTCTCGACCGTAACACGCCGCGGGCCGCGTCCATTGGTTCCGCACACCAATTGAAATAGATATTACTATCATTACGTCGCTACATAATGGCGCTGGCCGCAATCACAATAATAATACACGTATAATGATTGTTATTACGGTGAGAAGCGCGGCCGTGACTAAACCGGGATAGGTTAATTTTTCGTGTTACTTACGGTTTTTGTCAAGCCTGGCGTAATGCGACTCGCTTCCTGTTCTATCTCAATACATAACCGTAAACCTTTATAGTAATCTTTTACAGCTCTTTATTCGGTCACAGTTTATCCTTTTCTAACATTCAAATCGAAAGCAGTAATTAAGCAGTAATTATTTTTCATTGGCATACAGGCGGACGTCTGCCATCACTTCTATAAAAAAATGTTGAGTGCTGAGAAAGTTTGTACTAAAGCGCGTGCCACGATTAGCAAGAATTTCAATTATTAACATAAGGTTAGCAAAGACTGGACGGAAGCAAAGAGATTTGTATGAAATCGTCTCACACCGACCACTTTACTAGTCGGATTTTTTATTCGATTAAGGAATATGACATGTAGAAGTGTCTATAAAGTGTCATCTCTGTACAAATTTCACTCTGTTTGACAGTTCTACGTGTCATATCCCTGACTCGAATAAAAAATCCGACTTTAGACTCCTTATATTACTGATCATGGCGCGCGCTTTAGTCGTCGCTCATTTCGAATTTAACACAGTAACTACTATATTACAAACTATAATTCTACTACAAAGGGTATCTAATATTTGAAAGAAAGAGAGGGAATATCTAATTTATTACAACTTTACAACACAAAGTCAACAACAATTATCCATAGGAATTCTATTGATAGTTAATAGCAATCGGGATGATTTGAAGAGTTGTCTGATATCAACTTCGGGTTTTTACCATCACGCCTTTCTTCAGAAAAATGCGGTTTATGAGCACTTTTATTGATAAAGAGTTGCCATAGAGTTGTCTTCAAGACAATTTATAGTATGAATGCAAAAGTAGTGGAACGAACTGCCGACTGAGGTATTCTTCACGACCATGGTACCTACTTCTCAAGAGAGCTGTGTATAAGGTCAACAGCGTACGTATATCATCTCTGCAGGTGTACATTCACCACTTATCATCTGGTGGGCCATCTGACCGTCTGCCTCGTCTACTTACTACGAAGAAAACATTGCGTGTCGCATGCTGCGTGGAGGTGCGACTTTACATTGTGTAAGGTCTCAATAGATTTATATAACTGGAAATTAAGAAATGTTAACGTTTCAAATCAGCACAAGTTGAGTGCGTTTAATACACTTAAATGACACAAAAATCCTATTTGTTCCCTTTGCGAGATAAAATTTTTAAATAGGCTTAAGTCTGCGCAATTATGCCCATTTTGAATAAGGGAAAAATAAACAGAGGGTCCCCATCGACCGCACCCTCGTCACTAATGACGCGAGTTAAGAATTCACAACGTTTCACACCTGAGCTCGTTGAATAATGAAAAAAGTTAAAATGCGCTTTTTAAATTTAAACACTAATATTACAATTGGTTAACAATAGGAAAAAGTAGAGGTTGGATTGGAGTTTTAGGTTAGAATTTTGGACCGCCTTAAAGCAAAGTTGTCAATAAAAACCAACCGTTTCATGAAACAGGGATTTATTATACATCGCACTTCATCATGAAAAGGGACTTTGCGTTTGGGCGTCCATAATTTAGTTCCACCCATAATTATTTCGCCTACTGCTTAGTGGCTGTAATTACAGAGTTTATTTTTCTAAGGTGTACACAAACTAAACAAAATGTAAGACAATTCATAAACAGCGTTTCGCCAACATTGCGAAAAACAAAGAAGTATTACAAGACAGAACAGAACAAAGATCTGCATTAAGACTTTAAACAATAGAGCACACGAAAACGATAACAAAAGGCGGGTTTCCACCCGAAAATTTACGTTTAAAAACAACGCAAATACCTAAGCGGGATCCGTATCTATCCTATTTAGATATTAATCTAAACGAAAAAGCAAAAGCAATTCAAAATAGGCAACAAGCTAACAGAAGGGACGGGGCGGGCCGCGCTGTAATTGGCCATTTATCAAACTGCGAAGGGGTTAGGGAACGCTCCTGCTTCTAGCTGCCGCCCTGGTACTCGCTCGCGGAAAACGGCTTAGTTAAACGAAACAAACAAACAAACATACTTTTTGTTCAACTGATTGAAATAAAAACTCTATAATGGAAAAACACACAAATAGTTACACACCATTACAATCGATAACATAAAGCTTATTTATATTGTGTTTTCATCAAAGAAACGAAACAAAACTTCTTGTGGTAATTAGAAACCATAATTTAATACGAAAGCAAAATTAATCTAATAACCAATACAAACGAAATTTTCGCAAAGTAATCCGTACCCTAAATACACAGGTGGCCCATAGTAGAGCCGCTTGATTTCGGATAAGCCTCCATAAACTTGATTAAGCCTGGTTTTAAATTCAACATTTTGGTAATGAAACTTTCTTATCAGCGAGCCTCCTTGTTTTGAATTATGACCACCGCTTGTTTAGATTCGCCCCCGCCTGGACTCCGCTACAACTTCTAATATCCGGGATATTACCTGCTCGCCTTAATTATGTTTAAATTTACAGTTAATTTTCATTATAATTTAAAATCAAATGTACTAAATAAACTCTATTTTATATGTAAACGAAAACAGAGTAACAGACAACAATTTGTCACCCCAATTCACCCCGTGATTTTCAAAGGGTAAATCCGTCTCTGCCAATCCAGCCGTGTATAATTTAAGCCTTTGTCTATGGTGTTGTGAACCGAAAAGTTAACTTGTAATCTCTACGGTTACGCTTCTCTGTTCCGTGTGTGAAGAATATGATTTATATTATTCACAAAATTTATAAAACCTTAATATTCATATTAATGTTACACGCTGTTGCATATGTTTTAAAATCTTAACACACATAATCTTTATTTAACCAGTAAATAACGCCATAAAATGGAAATGCACTAATTAAAATCGACTTTAACTACCAATCGCATTAAAACATTATGTAGATACATGCAATAAACTAAAAGTAACTAAGTACTTCTAAAATGATAATTAAAAATATTTCGAGCTCTCGAATGCAGTTTACAACTGATGTGGGTAATAATGTTCATATCCCGTAAAAACCGGAATTCTGTGATGAACGATAAAAATAATATACATTGCTGCTATATAATAGTAGCCATAGCATTACTTTATGCGTTCTAAGAAAATGATAACCGGAGTAAGAGATAAAACAAAAGTGGCGATACACGAAATGTCACGCCGGCGACGCGGTCGCATCACTATGCAAATATGCTTCTTAATTACTTGAAGTATCTTTACTACGATCTCTACTATCGTTACAATTTCTTTTGAAACAATTATGTTAATAGCTTAGGTCGGTTGAAACGAGCGTCGCCGGTGCAATAATTTACAATTAAACCCGTTCGTAATGGCGTTTCTGCTGCGAGTAACGGAACGCACTCGCGTTCGGATTGTCACGGGCATCATAATCTGCCGCGTTCGGATTTGCGTAAAGCCCGCCTTGCGCCGGAGAGACGTTCAACCACGTTCAACTTTACTTAGACAGCTGCGTCTGTTTGTAACGCAATCATACGTAGGTATTAGACGGGACGCTCGAATTAATACGCCGGGGCGCCGGAACACCTGCGCCCGCCTGTGTTTCTTTCATACAAAATTAACTAGCCGTAGTTGCCAACAATGGAGACTGCCGGTCCCGAAAAAGTTTTGCAGTGTTATTTTTTCCACTGCGGTGTGGCTATATTTCAAACTGTCATACTTAATCTTTTTATCAAAGTTTGTTAAATACTGTAAGAAGTGTACGTCTGCGTTCTAAAGTTTTCATCTGCCCTCTAATTACGTTTGCGAGTTTCTATTTGCAGAGTTTTGCGAAACTAACTTTTAATACTATTCAAAGTGTGGACTGAGAAATTTATTTTCGGTGCTGATGTTAGTACTTTAAATTACCTTATATTTTGTGTAATGAATGTCTGGTTATGTAAGGTGCATGTAAACATAATTTAAAATTTACCGTTAATTTGTCTGTGATTAAAAAGCATATCTCATGTTCTTCAGTGTAAATGTTATATTTTTTTTAACATTTTTGTCAGTCATTATGGTCACTGGCAACTTCAAGACCACACTATGACCTTGAAGCATTATTCCTTTATTCTCTCCAACCCATCAATGCAGAAGTGAGTTCCTGATGAACTCCCCTATTCCGCATTATTCCAAATCCTTTTTCCAAATCCATGCATAGGCGGAATGCCTGTCAACATTCCTCGTTCTCGACTTATATTTACATCTGTTGCGATTGTCCATGGGCGACAGTATACACTCTCAGCCTAGGACTGTCTGCTAGTCCACCTTCATCAATAAAAAAGAAACATAGAAGTAAGTCGCCAAGTAACCGAGTAATAATAAATGTAATAAACTCATGTTGAGTTCTAAGTTCATCGAATTTTATTTCGATCTACATGTGCACGCAATAAGCCATATTCCCCGAAATATGTGTCGTAAATAAAAATACAGCTCTTTAGCTTTTCGCATAGGTATTTTCCCTGCACAGAACTACCGAAAGAGCTTACTAATTAAAATCCAACGGTTGTTTATTCAACGTTTCGCAATTCGCACAATAATACCAGGAGAGCAGCGGGGCCTAGGAGCGAATAATTTATATTTAATTTAAACAAGACGACATTGGTATTCGGAATACGAGTGCGTAATTAAAATTCCCGCCGCGATGGCGCTGCCCCCTCCCCTCTCCGCCAACATCACGACAGTTTTCGCGCCAATTTCAACGCGCCCGGAAATTAATTGTGACAGGAAGACGCGGCGGTCACATCCGACTGTGTTACTGCATACGATCGCGTTACCGGACACGGTGTTCATAAATTCATTTCAATAAATAAAACATTGGAACGTGTCACAACATAAAACTACTTAATGACCGCTAATAAAAATAATGTTTATTAAGAAATTATTTAAAACCAAACTCGTGCGTGATTTATAGGTGTCGATTACTTAAATACCGTCACTTGTCACAAAACTGGTTAGTCATCAGCGTAATCGACACGAGACGCTGAATATTTTCGACGTTAAAACCTTATGAAATGGTACAATAATTAATAAGTGTCAGGTTTAACATTTAATTAAATATTCGGCGATAAAATCGTCATAATCCATCGAGATGCCATTACATTTACATATAATCGTCGAATGCGGATTTGGAAATTTGAATTTTTGAATTTGAAAGCATCTGATTCGAGAGCGCGGGTCGCGGTCGGCTGGAAATCGGCGCGATCGGCCTCCATTCATGCTATTTCTCATAGCATAAATACTAAGCCGTGGTGACTGTCTGTCTGTTCGGGCATTTATTTATTTCACGTTTAGAGAAGATATACAATAGGTGATTATTCTATTCTAAACACACATAAACAGAAATTTTACTTAAAACACATTACTGATTAAAGTTCTCACACATAGTAAATAAATAAATAAATAACGCCACACTCAATGGCCCACACTAGGATGCCCCGTGTCGTGGATCCAGAGACACATACAAAGACAATCACAAACACGCACCCAGATATGAACATACATTTGTCTCTTTTTTTTTAAGAAATATATGTCCGACCGGGAATTGAACCCGGAACCAACCCGGAACCCGGCCCGGCGCCAATCGGTTGGCTGTATGGCCAAATGTAATAACATCATAGGCCCGATGCAACAAGTAGGCACTACTTAAGTATTTTTAAGTATACCGTCACGAATTTTAAACCTAACTAGGGTACACTCAATTGGCTTAACGGCGTAACGGTTACCTATACAAAATCAAGGTAAATCCGAACCCTCACATTGGAATTGTCACGAATAAGCTAGTTCATTGGACAATACAGTTTTGTAAACTAATTGTTTACCAGATACACTTTCTTAAAAACAAAAAATAGCGTGTGCGGTATTCATCTCTGGCTATTAGCGTTACCACGACTGACCGTTTTATGGGGAACATTAAGTCTATTACACCCTGTGTCTATCGACTAGAATAGCACCACGTCATTTCTTCCCATGGGTGCTGTACAGGCGACTAACAAGGCGGCTACCACAATCCCTGAGGAACTACACCAGCTATAAAAGAGGCAAGTTGCCACCCGCCTTGGCCATCGTAGCGTTTCGTGGCCATACATTCCTCATGCACAAGTCAACGGCTATAAGAAGTTGGATACTGGGCTTGTCAATGAATGCTACTGATATAGCACAAATTAGCGAGCTAGAGGCTGATTCTAATTAATCTCAAAATCACATAAAGCAGTGTTTTAAGCTACATTCATATCATAAGCGAAGACAGGATATGTTATTAGTCTTTTACATAAGTCGTTATGGGGGATTTCACGCTGGCCAGCTACGATTGTCCGATCTCTACTGGCATCTCGACTCCGCGGCCAGAGACACATTCGTTACGTTCGCTAAGGGCCTCTAATGGCCGCGCCTGGACCCGAGCGGCCCTTAAAATTTTAACCATCCTTTTATTTATGGTGGCTTTTGTCTCTCTGCTCGGCGAGATACAGCTATCGGGCTCCGGGAATCTATTCGTTATGATTTCGCCTTCACCTTCTACCACATACAAGTCGATCTTGTTGGAAACTTAGGTATATAATAACGCTTTCAGCTTTTAGTCTTTTCGCACCTTATTATTGTTGAGGGACAGAAGCTCTGCGATTCAATACAGTCTCGTACAGTGAAATCAACAAGACATGGGCTTTGCATTTGTGTGAATGGGTGCCGAATTGACCAATCTGATTGTTCAAATGGTTCGCATTGTACACTATCGGTGTGCATTCACACAAACGCAAAACTCATGTCTCGTTGATTTCACTGTATCACTGCGACCATTGATGATCTATTGTGATCGCCACCTTTTTTTATAGTTCGCTGACAAAGTCTACGGCCTGTAGATAGCAGAATAGTGTTAGCAGCGAGTTGTTGGACCTCTTCCTGCTTTAGCAGATGAGCGCCCATATACAATATACGTGTGCCTTTTGTAAATCAAAGGCCCACTTTCACAAAGAGGGTACATTGGTGTTTCATCCGATTTGGAACAATATCTACAGGTTTTGTTACGTACCCTATGTTTAATAGAAAAGTATATAAATCGCAACAAAACTCTGTCATAAATCTCGGAGTCATTTAAAAAGCTTAATTGCCGCACGATTTATACTGACGACATCGTTGTCAGAACGCGTTATCGTCGCATCTCCGTCGCCCGTGTACAACAGTCATTAGTCTAGTTTTATGAACGACTAACACTATATATCATACGCAATTAAAATGTCTCAGACGACACCAACGTAATTGCATTAAATGACACACAATATGTAAAAAATAATGCAAGCCTCATCTATGATTTAAAAAAAAAAGGTGTCATTTTATAAATGTTCGTTTTCAAGTGGCCAGTATTTCAACGGACATAAGATGTAAATTGTAGACTAACAGCTAACTTAGATTAATGTTAGCAGTAATTTGTTTCGTTACCACAGGTGTTATAGCAATGACACGACTGTCTCCCAGCGTCCATTAAAATAATGGGTCTTTTAAAACGGCATTGAATTTAAGAAGATATCGGAAACGTAGATACTCATAGTCGGAGCTGAAAGCGTCTTCGATCAAAGTGTTTATCTAACTAAAGCATTCATGCTGAAACGTTATAAATTACCTTCTATCGACACAGGGTTGCCATCTTTGAGATTCAAGTTGAATTCTTATTTGAGCTTCGTGTCATTTGCCACCTTATAATAAATAATAAAAATAGCAATGTCCAAGTATCTACCTAATAATTGAAAACTGATGCATGCTCAGAAACTCACTCGGCTTAATCGATGCGTTATCTGCCGACTGGGTTGAAATAAAAAACATCTAGCATTGTTAGTTCCGATTGCGACACGGTGATTACACTACGTACACTGCTAATTCGAACATGGGTCACACGCGAGGACACCATTGTATAGGTACATGTGATAAATAAAAATTGCATTTTTGTATGGAGCTATCTGAAGATTGCCGATGACGCAACCGTCGCTGTCAGGTGGCAGGAAAATTGTGATCCCCACCTCCATCCCACATCATTAATTTGACAAATGGCCAGAGGACGTAACGGGACGCGCGTGGTGGATAGGTCGCCCCGTGTGCGGCCGGCTTTAGCATTCCTTTCCCAATTTATTTGGATCTAGAACGGGATCCGTTTGTTGTTTTTTCGTTAATCCCGCACCCATTCCAATTATAACCGTGATGCATGCGTTGTTTCTTTTTTAATTTTTATTATTTGACGCGTTGCTATGAAATGCTGACACGTTCGTAAACAAAGTAGAAAGCTTTTACTGCCCGATTCAAACGGCTATTGTTATGTCAAATAAATATATTTTTACTCTATTCGGGCGTGATCTAAACAACACGTGGCGTAGTGTGATGTTGTTCTCTTTGTTTTAAAATAAATCTTGGTGACTATGTCATTGTTTGGAAATAATATCATATTGTTTTGAGGCATTGCTTCTCAGTGGATAGCAATACCATAGATTATAATATACATTAAACTTCAATAAAGTATTTACCTAATACCTAACAATATTACTCATTTCTAGAACTAATAATTTGCGTGTCCATAAAATATAACGTAGTGATTTGCTATTAAAAATATTTAATAATAATTGTTGTTATTGTTAATTATTAACGTAACAAAACGCATAATTACCTCTTCTAATTAAGAGCTTGTAATTAGCGAATGAACCGGGCGGTCATAAGACAGTAGCACATGGAGCGCACGTCCGCCGTCAACCGCGCTGGCAATTCATCACAGCTTTGAATTAGTTTCTGCGCCCGCCGCAGCGGCCGCGCGGCGCCGCTGTTGCACTCATTAGTGGTTTCTGGTGAATGCCTAGTGTTTAAATTATCGATTCCATCAGAATATTTCCTCTCAATATATTTTAAAAAACCGAAGCAGTAAAAACCGAAGCTTGAAATCACTTATGAGTGGTTGGTCGGGAGAGTCTTTGGATTACCATACCCTACCATCAGCCTATGTCTCTCCACCACACACGATCCCCGGCTTTTCTCATCCAAACCCCACCGACGAACTTTTTCAAGCCATCGATCGACTTGGCCGAAGCGCATCCCACAGTGCACTCCCCGGTACGTGACCTCCTTTCGAGGACTCGTTGGATTACTTACTGACGTTAAATTCGAATATAACATAAACATTAGCACTTAATTTTATGGTTAACAGCAATATGAATTATCGATTCAAATGCAGTACGATATGGAAAAAGAAATGTAGAAGGCCAACGCTGTCATTTCGGACGCTCGGAGAAACCTACATTTCTATAAATAAATACTCGTAAATTCTTTATTTGCCACACTGATACAATGTGAATTACAGAAAAATGCAGTGGTATGTAAAGTATATAATTAATTTTCAATAGCTCAGTGCGCAAGGGTCAAGAAAGAAGAATTTAAAATCTTAAAAAAACCACATAGGTACATAAACAAAAACTTTTCAAATAAAAACTTATCTAATATGAGTTGCTTATATTGTCGATTCCGTATATGACCCTATATTTCTCCACTGCTGAATATATGTTTCTTTTAGGCAGGGCTGTCTCGGGATGATCAGACGCCAGGGTGCAAAATCATATGAGTCGCCCCGGCACCCTAAGCTCTTAGAATCATATACTCGGGGGCAGTGAGTTCAACATGTCTCTTTATAAAACTCTTGGACGCATTGAATTCGCTGCTCCACGGGATTTTTATTTTCAGAGCTTGGGCGCCCCAAAATATTTAGCGCCTGGGTGCCGTGCACCCCTTGCACCCATGTCTTAACCGGCCCTGCTTCTAGGCTTCCCACCACATACGATAGGAGTATCTTTTCGGTTAGCCATCACTAACAAACTTCTTTCTTGCGAAAGGGCCACACTGCAATTCGCTACCACGTTGTGCGTCCCACACCGGTCTCCAGTCGAAGACTCGTCGAGGTGGGCCGAAATAACAAAGCGCAGGCTATATATACCTCAGGAACGACAACTGATAAAATAAATGAATACAATATAATTTATTATAAACTTTCTTAGAAATAAGGATTTTGTACCTGGCTAAATTAAATTTAGTCTAGAACCCGCAGCTGTTATCCATAAATAACGGACACCGCACCTCAACCCTTTGCAGAATTTGGCTATATTTAATACAAAATAAATTCGCCCTACACGTCAAGCAATCAACGCAATATGGCGCCAGGGCCGACCTATTATCGCAATTGCATGTTATCCGCGACCCTGTCTCAGATTGGGCCACGAAACTTACGAACAGTACGTTCCTTCAGGACTCTATGATTGTTGAAAATAACACTCGTTATAGAAGTGCCTATCGAAATATATTTTTCCGTAGCTTAAACTCATTGTCCTAACTTCTTGCTAAATGTAGGTAGTTCATAAAGCAATTAATTTAATTTACATTCACCTGCTCATATTTTTATTGCACTCTCTGCTTGTCGATGTTATGGCAATTACAAATATTTCTAAATAAGAACTGATTTTAATTATCAAAATACTAACGCGACTTTTCTTTGACGATCCTTATGGCGAGCCATTGCTATCGCACTAAATTGCAGAAATAGAATCAATTTAAACTAGAACTTAACAATAAGTAAATAACCAGATTTAGAATAAATTGATCCAAACCTCGATCGAAAGATGACCCAGAATAATATAAGCAGCAAAGTGGATTTTAAGATGCGACGGTATAAAAACATCGCAAATAAGATCAGAATGGAACTGGATTACAAAATTACTTAAATAACATGAAAAAGGAAAAGTGATCGGGTTAGAAAGCTGTCACTGGTGATTTTAGCAACGCTTACTCCTGGTAAGCGGCTAACTACTCCGCGTACTTTAGATCCTGCCGCTACTTTCCTGGCCATACCCGTAGTAAAGCGATTTGACACCATCTGCGACACTGAGATATTTACTGTCGATTTATGCCGCCTTTGTATCTAATTAGTTGAGTGTTAATTTCGGGACAAGTGCAGTTAGGGATTTAATTTTGTATGTCCGACAACATTATGGGTAATCAATTCTAACCCGATTTAATAATTGTATATTATATTCATATAACGAAACACTAAAGGTCGTTAGAGATTTACCCATTATCGTATTCCTACGATAATGGGTGAAGCCTGCAAGAATCTAGAATCCTTTGGCTTACGAGAGATAACCATTTTTTATATAGAAAATATTGCAGGCGATCTGGTGATCACATAAATTAGACCATAAAATAAATACCAGTTGTTAGATTAAAATAAGCCTAGCGATACTACCCTCTTAAGAAAAAAAGTAATAAGTGCTAAATTTACCAACGTATTAAAAAAAATGCTAAAAATTTTGGTATATTTTTCATTTATTTAAATTCAATCTAGAAACTTGGATTTTGGATATTAAAAAATATATCGACGTATTAAAAAAATGCTAAAAATTTTGGTATAGTTTTCATTTATTTAAATTCAATCTAGAAACTTGGATTTTGGATAAAAGAGAAAGAATATAACCATTGTTTTTACTTTTTGTTTATTTTTAATTTCTGTATATAATGTTACTTAATACGACCTCATAAAGGCTGCGGGCACCCGCTGGATGCAGGTCGCTGCCGATAGGTCTAAATGGCGGACAATGCGGGAGGCCTATGTCCAGCAGTGGACGTCCAAAGGCTGAAAAGAAGAAGAAGAAGAAGAATGTTACTTGTTAATCTTTCGTTAAAAATGTTACTGAGGGCCTTTCTCTTCTTAATAGGGCAGGGGATATGTCTTCAAAATAAATACATAACTATGTACATTCAAAGGTATGGAGTACCTTTTATATATAAATGTTATCACTAAATAATAGTAATAATCTTACAGAATATTTGGTCAAAATACAGCTACAATAGAAACGTCAACGTGAAATAATTCACTACTTAGTAGTTATTATAACTTGCTATAAGAGTACCTTTTTTTCATAAGGGATTGATCGTTCTTACTGCTTAAGTTGAATACAACGAATGATCATTGATAAGTAGAACGAATTGTCAACGATTGCAAAAACAAGACCCACTTATCGAACACGTTTGGTCACATAACAATGTCACAACACCCCCCTTTTAGTTATTAGAATAAAAACAGTCGTTCAAATCTGTACCCTAACAATTAACGCAGTACCATGTGTTGCGTAACTCATTTCGTTTCACGTGATGAGAGATCCAGAGGTCGGGGGTCGAATCGGCGATATATTGTGAGTGTAATTACACCCACCGGCTACCGGGCACCTAGCGGATTAAGGAGCCGTGCTCCTTAAAATGAAGCATTTTCCGCTAGTAATTTATGGGCACGACTTTTGCTTTCGACTTTATACTACCCTGGTAAATTAATCGCCACTCGTTTAAGGGTTTCATTTGTGACTTGTATGGGAAGTAAATGAATAAATATTACAGATCTTGTACGAAAACATTAGCCATCGAGAATATTTGGGTATCTTCTGCAAACGTCGAATTCATAAATATATAGAGCCACTAATACCCCTAAAATATTTTTTCAATAGATAACAAATTTTTATACATATATATTTGCTTTCGTCAACTGTTACCGACCTCATTTTAATTTCCTTTTTATATTTAATTTTCAAAAAGGTATCCTGTCAATGTAATGATATGATGGACGTCAAAATTCTTCATTAACGCCTTAAAATGGAGCATTGATATTTATTATCCACTACAGTCAAATATAAAAGTCGCTTTCATAAAAATGCCGAAGAGTTCAAGACAAAGAAAACCCATAAATAAATAAGCCTCATGAAATTATTTTTAATATGTATATATCTTTATTTTTTAAGTGAACGGACTAAATTTAAAAACATGTTCGAGAAAAAAAACTATTAATTTCACAAGACACAACAAAGAGTTCGTGATGCAACTGGTCTTTCCCGTACATCCGTAAAATTTTAAGAGTATCTAAAAATTGTTAGTGTAGAATTCCAGAATTCCATAGAATTAAAAGTTAAAATACAGATTATGAGCTGCCGGGCAGTCTTTTTGTGTAAAGAAATCCTAACAATATTGTCCAGACAGACAGAGAGACAGGGCTGTCGTAAAGAATTTTTTTCATAATCCTGGTTTGGGAATTAATGCAGTAAGTAATACGAACCCAAAGATCCAAATAAGTTAATTTCCTTAAATGTTGCCACTATGCTCCTAACACTCCGAACGTCCTCCACTCCTGATCCCCTGGTTATCATATTTACTGGTCGCACCTATAATTGCCTGATTTAGGGCAGTTTCTATGCGCCGCGGCCTCGCGAGGATTTCATGAAAAATATTTATTGTCCACGGAGGGGATCGTGTATGGATTAGATGAATTTGTACGTGACGTCGAGCTCTGGACGGCCTTTATATTCTCGGGTTTGGCAATGTAGGCTGTCTACTTAGTTATTTTCGTCATATCCCCAACCAACGACGCAAACATACGCACCAACAAATAAATGTCTCCGTTCTTTATTTATTTAACTTATTCTAAAACTGAATTTCAGTTTGAAAACATTTTTCTTAATAAAATTGCAGTTAGATCGTTCAACGCAGAATTATGAAAAATTAAATAAAATGTTAAGAAATTTTAAAAATTACTGGTCTGTGGTTTCGGCCGGCAATAGAATTGCACCCATCCCCTTGGGCGTCGTGAAGGACGACTAAGGAATAAGAAAGCCCTGAAGAACTACACCACCTCTAAAAGAGTGTACTCGCCAATCCACTTGACCAGCGTGGCCTTTCGAGGCCATATATCCCTCATGCACAAGACGATGTGAACGAGGACGCCTATGTCCAGCAGTGGATACTTTTTATTTGCATTGAATTGCAAATAAAATGAAAAGTACACAATCAATCAACGGCAGGATACAGTTAGCTAGAAGATCTGGAGATATCAAAACGCGATCCATTCGCGTGTCCAGAGTGGATCTGTCCGGATTTGCGCCGAGTTGTAGGAGCCCCCGAATTATTCACCCTTTATGTGATCGCTGGTTTTGGGATACAAATCTCGGAGATATTTGATACCTTTGTTTGTGATCCCCCGGTACTAAAGTAATATCAGGCAACGTGAAAAATATACGCAGGAAATCGTTGGACAAAGACAAAACATTCGTACTACACATATCAGCGTGAGGTCTTTACAGCGCTGTTTATAGGGCTCGCCACCACAAATTATCTCCTGCCCACCTGCTTGCTATCCACGACATTCTTTTAGTTGTCAGTCCACCTAGAGACAAAAAATAGAAGAAAAATGATTGTGTACAATATTTTATAACAGATTTTTACGATGATAATGAAACTTTGTATAAGACAACGGCACGCAACTGTAATGACGACATCATCACCTCAGGTTAAGTAGTACCATAGCCCTACATGCAATTACGTATATTAATCATAGCTATTATCGTAAAGTACTAGCAAAGAACATGTGATTTGTTATAAAAAGTATGAAAGTGAACACTCGTTTGTCTAACGTATAAATAGATAGAACTTGGTTAGTTCGTTGCTAAAAAGAGATTCTGGCCCCCCATTGCCATGCACAACACAGTGTACGATACGACACAAACACAACAAATATTGTCATCTACCCTGTGCGACACCGCTCTTTATTTTAAAGGATCAAAATCTATGGACATATTATACCATAGCCTATAATGAAATCCATGGACTGAAATTATATCGAAATATGTAGGCAACTTAAAGGTGCATTAATTCGCCAATTGAAATGAAATTTGGTCCAAAAAAAAGATGGACCATTTGGTTTAGTAGTTTCAAAATTAATAAAGGGCAAATTTCACTCAAATAATACTTAAACTTAACACTGAAGGAATCCTAAAATTCACCACGCAAACAACAGTTGCTCGAAAGTACAGCTCTCATTCAACCCGCAAACGGACGGAAAAACAAGTAACTAATAATGAATTATGTGAGTTTGGTGGCAAAAACCCTCCCGACTCAATGTTTTGTTCCCTGGGTCGGTGCTACCCACGCTCTAACTGAACGTCTGATTGTTAGTTATGTGCTAAATTCCTGCTTAGTCCGTAGTAGAATTCTTAATGAGGAAATTCACCATTTTTTTTATTTCTTACTTAAAAAGGGTTTGAAAATTACAAAACTGTCGTGATTTTTTTTACGATATCTTTAAGTGTGTCGCAGTTAGCCTTTCAAAATTGGGTGTACAAAAAGTGCCGAGCGTGTGACGTCATGATACATTTATTTACAAACGATATATCATTGAATAGTATTTATGAAATTTAAAGTTAATCTAAACATTTTTTTTTCTAAAACATGCGGAAAATAGCTGAATCTGATTTTTAAAGTCCCTTTTAAAGATGACGTCATTATCGCGAGTGGCTCGTTGGCGGAGACATCAACCATTTCAGCGAAATTTTGAATAGCTAATCTCGGTCGTTTTCCAAGGGATTTTAAAATATTTTTCACGGTACATATACATATTTTTATTTAAGTACGAAGGTCCTAAATCTATTGATCTTTTCCATTGTCTACTAGCGAGACACCCTGCTTCACATAGAAGGCATAACAATTTTCTCGAGATTACAATCATGTACAGGTATGTATGTCCCATCTGCATTAAATAAATTTCTTACATTTTAAAATATTGCAATATTTAATAAATGTCTCAGTGAAAACTTCAAAATTCAAACTTTTTTTTTTTTAAGAAATCTAACGTCTCAAAAAATCCCAACCTTCATCAATATATCAACCTCTAAACACCAGGAGCGCATCCCTACGCAGGAGTCCGAGAGGGCGATTCTGAGGGCTATCTCTGGGCCGGGCTTTATGAAAACTAATGCCTTCATTTGGCGGCAACTCGGCCACTGCCGATAAGCTATGTCACCCTGGTGTCGGGATTACGGTTTCGGGATTTGCTGCGCGTCCCGGCCTGATAAAAGTTTCGTTAACACTTTCGAGTCGTGTTGGTAATTTAAATGCGAAATTAAGCTGGTCGGTCGAATTGACCCCTATTTTGTTGTGACGCTTTTCTATATTTCTACATGTCACAATCATGCGTTTATTAATATTTGAATGAATGAATGAACGATTGAATAATTTATTGACTTAGTAATAAACAACTCACTACACTAAACAAACATTAGAATCTATACAAATACGAATTACAAGTAGTTGTTACTATGCCAAAATTCTTAGTCCATTCTTAACATAATTTCTACATATCCCGATAATCCTTCATAGCCCTGTAATTATTGCCGCCCTATTTGTTGGCGTAATTTCCACTCACCTCCACAGAACTTACCCAATATCCAGTTTTCTACACCGTCACCAAATAATCACTTGTGAAACTACTGATGCATTTCATAAAATTCTTCTTATTCAATAATGTTTTACACTCATTTAAGATTGAACAACAAATACTTAAGCGGGCATTACATTATCCAATTTGCAGAGCGCTAGGTGAGCTAGCGTGCTAATTTTGTATTGTGTAAAGACAGTTAGACAGTTAGTGATCCAATCTAGTGCGATCGTATGGGCTCTGCCACGCTCGCTCATCTAGTGCACTAGCTAGCGCACTAATCTAGCGCTCTGCAAATTGGATAATGTAATGCCCGCTTAAGAGTTTCCGATAAGAACTAGGCGGAACTAAACAAAATCCAAATATTGGTACAAGGCAATTTTCTGGTATGAAGCAGCTGCTTTGAATTCGTTCTAACTAATTGTTCTTCTGTGGCCCCTCGGGCCCTGGCTCGCCAGTATCACATACATATATAGCAGACAAATCATCATTCGGTTTTGTGATGTGTTTATCTAAATATAAAATGTCAAATATTAATATTAGAAATAAATTAATAAATAAGTAACATTAAAAAAGCGTATTTATCTTGCCAAGTTCGTGATTCGTTCAGTCTTAGTTAAATCACTCAAAAATCCAAGTGAACTCACATACGTGGGTGACACTGAATGTTTTTGGAATATCAAAAATGAAATCAGATAATACAAAGATGGAAGTTGTTTTATTGCTTTTCGAAGTATTCTCCGCGATAATCAATACACTTTTTCTTGCGATGAAACCATTGTGTGAAGCGATCAGCTCACCATTCTTTAGGTACCTCTTCAACAGCCGTTTGGTAGGCCGTCACTGACCTTTCTGCATTCATAAAACGTATTCCTTCGAGTTTATCCTTAATTTTTGGGAATAAATAAAAATCACGGGGCGCAAGGTCGGGACTGTATGGCGGATAACCCATTGGCTGTACATTTTCAGTACTCAAAAATTGCTTCGTTTGTGTCTGGCGGAGTGAGCTGGGGCATTATCGTGATGGAGGATCTTTCAGCTTCGTGGGCGACGTTCTTTGACTTTTCCAAAACAGAAGGCCAGCAACTGTTTACATACCAGTACACAAGTTACTGTTTTTTCATTTTCTAAAGTTATAGTAGCAAAGTGGCCCGATCTGCCAAAGAAGGAGGCAATCGTCTTCTTTTCAGCACTCCGTCCTTTCTTCACTTTCATCGACAACTCTTCGAAAGGAAATACCCCCTGCGCAGATATTCAGCCTTCATCACCTGTTACTATATCGGAAACAGCATTTGATTGACCTTTGTCGAATTTTTCAAGCATTTGGAGACACCATTCCAGGCGGCAGTGTTTTTGAGCTTCGCTCATATTGTGATCATGCAAAATACTTGAACTTGACTCATACTAATTAATACCTAATGATGGCCGTATCTGCTGATATGTCGTTCGTTTGTCTGCTTCAATCATGGGCCGCACAGTTTTGATTATTTCCTCCGTCACCGCCGTCGCGGGACGCCCTTCTCTAACATCGTTTCTGAGGTGGGTAGGACCACCTTTAAATTCACCGAACCAGTTATAAACAGTTGCATTAAATGCTAACTTAAGTCTTTCATAACTTCGTTTCTGGTTTAGACCGCAACGAAAGTCACAAAAAATCATTGAGAGAAAATATTCTCCTGTTAAATTCATTTTTCCGCAAACACTTAATTTTCAAATTGCAGCCAGAAATAAAAAAAAACGAATGACACTTTTGAAAATTTAATGGCATTTGTCAAGCGAAGAGTTCCATTTTCAAAATTTGAATTTGTTTCTTTTTCTATCGTATTGTACAGAACACTACAGTGTCGACCGGCTATAGAATAGCACCTCCTGCCGTGGATATCGTAAAAGGCGACTAAGTGGCTACCACAAGTCCTGAGGAACTACACCACCTCTTATTGAGTGGACTCAGCTACCCGCTTGGCCAGCGTGGCGTTTTCAGGCCTTACATCCCTCATGCACAAGTCAACGTGCACGAGGGGGGCCATGTCCAACAGTGAATACTGAAAACAATCGCATTGCATTTTACAGTAGCCAGTTCTAAGAACTTTTAGTTTTGTCCTATCGTACTTATACGTACTGACTGCCTGCCACCATCTTCCTATAAAAGAAAATATTTATCGAATTCTTTAATTCAGAATCTCAATCATAATAATTTTGATCCCTTAACGATGCACCTACTTAAGAGTTTCTTCCAAATGTACACTAATTTCACTATTGTGTCTAGTCAGTAACCGAGAAACAGTGACTTGTCCGGGGGCGATTCGGCCAGAAATTAAAGCTTAATTAGGGAAAAACAGAATTTATCGCCGCCGGTAATGCCTCACTCGCCCACCTGGCCCTCTGTTTGACTAAACAGTTGAACGCCGTGGAATAATAATGTTAGTTTTTGCGTTTGTGTTGAGTTAATTTATATTGTTTTTTTCTGCTTTCATGGCAGATATACACCCGTATGTTTTATTTTTTATATAAGTGGTCACTGCTATTTGTAGATCAAAAGGAAGAATTCGCTAACGACCTTGCATAATTGTATTCGCTCTGTAAATTAATGGGTAGTTCTATTTTCTCAGATACAGTTTAGTGAAATATTAAAAAAAGTTACACAATATTAAACATTAAAATATTAAATGAAACATTAAACAAGTTATCTTAGTTAGACCATGTTTCTACTTAAACAGAATCATGAAAAACAAAATTTTAATATAGAAATTAATACCAAAGTTACACATCGATAGGAAGATGCCTTTTGATTAAATAACGTCACATATTTGTTTTTAACTGCAGTATTAAATCTTATTTAATCTTAACTTTAAATCTTATCTTAAATTTAAATGAAATTGGAAAAATAAAACATAAAAGGTTACCGCCATTAACTTCTAGGAATATTACTATTTTTGTAAATGTTTGATTCCCAATTGCGTTAGTATTTACTCATACCTATACAATTTGATGTGGTAATGATAGGTTTTAGAAACATAGGCAACATAGCATTTGATAACATTTTATCTATTGAAGTTGACAATGAATTTTAGCTTAGTTATCTGCCCGCGGCAGAAACTGTTTAGTTTCCTGTTTAGTTGCGGGCTTTATATTCGCGAACAATTTACCAACTATTCCCAAATTTATATTATGATGGAATTCACATTTGGTGCAGATTTAATAGCTTTTAAAAATGTTTATAATTTTTTCTATATTATCACCTCATATATTCATCACGAGTCATCCATCAGCATCACATTATTGTTATGATTCATTATTCCAAGATATAAAGATTACATTTATACATATGAATATAGCGAATTAATTATTATTTCAATGAATCACCTGCAAACTTCTTATAGAAATGCTTAATTATAAATTACTCCGCCATCACCCATTTTCGCTCGCTACTGAGAATTCTAAGTATTACAGTCGAAGGAATTCCACTCAACCCTCGCCCGTTATTTAATTTGCTTTCGAGGTAATTAAAATCCAAAAACTTCAGCCCAAATTAAATTTTATACTCTCAGCAAAACGCAGCTTATACCTAAGATTTCCCACCCCAGCAGTGTAACCCCGGCCGGGCTACAACCTAGCGGACGTGTCTCCACGAACAAATTACCTTTTTAACTTTTCCTATTTAGGAGAATAGGGGAAACCGAGTAACAATCTCACAATAACAATAATAAGCACCAGGATGCCATGAGCTGGAGTAGCCTTTTATTATCATAACGTACTCAAAACTCATGCATAGACAAATGACTACGGGTAACATAAGTTCGCCCCAAGGAGGGTGCCGCATTCGACACTATAATGCTTAAATCTTATTACAATTAGTCTTATTTGCATACGAAACAGATATTTCACGGCGCATGTGCATTTTTAGAGTGCATCGGACAATGCAGCGACACGGCATTACGCGCTATGACCATTTGACACCCTGCTTTTGTTAACCCTTCTCCGCCGCCGGCGCGAAATTAACAAATCCAAATCAGTTATGATTTATGAGGCCTCCGTTATCGGGGGTCGGCCATTATGTTGGATAAAATAATATTATACAGATGTAAATTTTGTACTTTGCGTTTGTACGATTGTTATTTCATTTTGTAGTTGCATTTCATTCTGTTATTTCAAACAGTGTCACTTACAGTAAATATGGCGATAATAATAATAAACATTACACAAAATTTAGGGGCTTTAGAGAGACCTCTAAAATACCATGGGTTTCGTAAAAAAATATCTAAATCTTTACAGGCAGACCTCCAAAGTACCGTCAGTTCCAAATACGTTTATGAGAATATAACACATTTCGTTAATTACGATAGGGAACACAAGCGGGAAATCTTAACCGATTGAAATAAAATTTGGCACAAAAATACCTTGGGTCGATATGTATATCGGTTAAGTTCGTACTTTAAAAAAATACCGACGTTTTTGTAACTTTTACCCAATATTATCATTATGCAAACAATAGGGCAGGATTCTGCAAGGTCGACAGCGCACTTGCATGCCGCCTGGTGTTGCAGGTGTCCATGGGCGGCGGTGACCACATACCATCACGTGACCCGCCCTCTCATCTTTGATCTGTTCTATAAAATAGAGATCATAAAGCTATTGTCTCTACATCTTCTTTTCTGAAATGTACGGAAAGTATCAAAATCTACCACTCCGACTGTCTGTCAACTACACCACTTACTTCTTTTTTTATTAATCTTATTATTTCATTAATGATTTTGGTAAACAAAATTTGGTACCTATTAATAATAATTAATAAGTTACCAATTACCAAACTTTAATAATACTGCAAAAATGTATTAAAATGACAAAATTGAAATAAAGTAGAATTACAGATTGGTTGCGTCGTAAAATTTGGTGTCGTTTCAACCCTCTCGGAGCGTCGCGTCGTCGACGGGGTATTATGGACCCCACCCGGGCGGATGAAGAGTTAATGAACTAATCTAGATATTAACAATACATTAGGCGCATCGGACGCGTTGCCACGGTCCTCTCGAGTAATTACTTGGGCCCTTGCAAGGGATAGTTTGTCCCTTGCCCGTTCAACGCTAATTTTGAATGTCCATTATGTTATATTTAAAATTAGAGTTAAATATGAGACTTGTTTTAAAAGGACGATTTTTCTTATATAAAACCCCCGATAATCAGAAGGGAGATTTTACTATTTTCTGTACGCATTAGAAAAAAAATATGTAAATTTAAGTTGTAGAACTGGATGACCCCTACTGAACGACATATAAATAGTTTGTACGTATATAGACGTGGATTTTAATTTTATTACAAGTTACACCGTCATAATTTTATTTATTTATTATTACATAAATCTACAGCTTATTTGCATGCAAAGGTCACACTGTGAAGCCTTTGCAGATTTGCAATTCTTATAAATAATGTTAACAATATACCTCCAGTTAAATTTAATTAAAATGGCCTACGTCAATAATAAGTATAAGTGGTATATGTACGTGTACGAGTGTGTGTGAATGTGTGTGTGTGTGTGTGAGAAAGGATATACATTCACGTGTTATGTATATTTCAGACTTTTGTACGTATCACAATGTACTTTTTTTAACAACTGCTTCGGTTTGACTCATCTACGAAGTTTACCTATTTTTTGTTTAAAATTTCATTTCAGTCATAGATTCGTTCATCAGTTTCATTTCATTAATTTCGTTATATGAATTCGACTGATCAGATCACCCTTACTCGAGGTGTAGTGAATTTTTTCCGAAGTTACAAATTCTTTATCTCCGCTGTAGACAGTGTTGACACAATGCACGCAGAACGCGCACAGTGTTCTACGTAGTCAGCAACTTGTGGTAGAGTGTCACTTTTCATACTGGACCCGCCAGTCGTACAAGAATATCAAAACACTCCGTTTTACAGTCGTCTCCCGCACGCCAAACTTGAATTGTGTATGTACACTTTCATTTAATCATGTGTTCAAACAAATAGCAAACGACCAAACAAAAATCTGAAAAATTGCTTCAAAATTGAAAATACAAATTTTCTACCAAACGCATCATTATAAAACCGTCATTATACGGAAACAAAACGTAATTACATTCGTAATTATCCGAAAAACTAATCGAATAACAAAGCAATCGCAGAAATATCTGGAACCTCGTACAAAATTCATACTGACAGTTAATTCGGAAATGCATCCACCGTACCAGGGCCCTACACTCGCGGGGAGATAACTTATTCAAGCGACGCGGCGTTTAACATATTGCCGATGTAATTGCTTCAAATATAAACAGACTTTACTTCACTTATGACCACCTGGTTCTCTCTTAGAGGAATTAAAATTTGTTTGTTATTCGGAATTAAAGAATATAAGTTTTAAGGAATTAAAGTTGTTGTTCTTCTTTTCTTATATGGAAATGACGCAATTAGTGTATTGTGCCAGTATGAAGTTTTCTTCATAAACAACACGTCAATGTCTAGTCCCGTCGAAATAATTTAAACGTGGCTCAGTAAAGTGATAGGAGGTTTATTGAGAACAGAAGAGTTGGACTCCTTGGAAGCACGTGACAAACGCAATCTTATGCTTTTATTTGATTATCAGAAACACTACAAACAAACAAACGACATTTTAAGTTTAATAAAATATCACTATTAAATGACAAAACGCACAGTACACATTTTTTAATAGTCACACAAAAACTTCACTTCTCGAGTTCCGGCCAAAAAGTCGTGTTGCTTGATTATTAAATTTGTTTTCTTTGTTCACAGGTTTATCAACGCGAGACGTAGGATAGTGCAGCCAATGATAGACCAGTCAAATAGAGCAGGTAACATTTTTCTTGTACAGCTACAATATGCAATCAATGCAATACAATCAGACTTTTCTTTATCCACTGCTGGACATGGGCGTCCTCGTTCACATTATGTTGTGCATGAGAGATATATGGCCTAAAAACGTCACGCTGGCTAAGTAGCTGGGTTAGCGAGTCCTTTCTTTCACAGCGTTCGTGGTGTTGGCTTTGTTATCCCTTACCACACCCGAAGGAAGGGATAACGTGGTACTATTCTATATTCGGCCCACACTACACGGCACTATCTACAATAACTATGTCAAAGGTGTTTCTAAAAACAAGAAAAAAATACTCGATTGTATTGAAACTTCTTTTTAAAAAAAGTTTCTAATATACGTGCATAAAAAATTCAACATTGGAAATATATCTCTGTAGAGAACCATACAGTTACTCGGACCAAACACGAACCGCTTCAAGGGTTAAAACAATTGGTATTCGCTCGCCAATACCCATTAGGCTCACGTGTAGACGTTTGAAATTCGAAGCGTCACGTACAGAAACGACTTTGAAGTCGAAAATTGAGTTTGCTGACCGCAAAGTACGGAGTGCCTTCATACAGTATGCAGGCGGCCACATGCACCTGAGTAACGTCTCTGCGTCCCATGAGAACGTCCTTTACAAGCTTTTAGCGTTGACCATCGCACGAGTTATGCCCTCTTGGTTGCTACCGGCCAGATGCGCTCCACAAATAATGACTGGATTAAAGAAAATAACTACTCTGGACTCGTTAAACTAATACGTCTCGTGGTACGTTGCAAGTTGGACATTACACGAAATAACCAAGGATAAAAACATTGAAGACATGAAACTTTTATGCGTGCTCCCGACGACAATATGGAATAGAATTACAAACGAGCAATTCTATTTTTACTTTGTAATTGTAACACACAGTCCATAAAACGTTCCCGGGCCCCGAACGCAGCTAACAAAAATTCCACCCTGGAAAAAAAGGACGTCGCAGAAAAAGGGCTTACTCTTGCGAACGCCGGGAACGCAAGAAGGGTAAAAAAGAATAATGTCCGAATTCGTTGACCCGTCCCGAGCGATCCATCACTCGCCCCTCCGGCGACTATCGCCGATGTATGCTCGCCGGTGCCTTTATCTAGATGTGTGGATGTATTCGAGGGCCTGCCTATTCCGGATTAGAGATCTTTCCCTTTTTGTCTCTCTGTAATTTCGTGAATAAATCGTGGAAAGTTGTTTTAATTTTCACGTGCACGTTTTTAATAAACCGGGAGCGGGACGAGCGCGACTGATGAGGGAACACGATTTAATCCTCGCGAAAAGCTCAATAAACGATTGGTCGGAAATAGCGTACGATGGCCGCGCTCGAACGAATTGTAATTTACAGGCTGGCGCGGTAATGGCGTCGCATCAGAGAGCAATTTATGCTTCATAATAAATTCATTAGCCAGCGCCGTCGTTCCGCGCTGAAACATCGACTATCCGTATATATGGGCACTAACCGTCGAACACTGACAGCGTTATGTCGAACGACATAACGTCTGCTTATTAATAAACCAACCCTATCACTAGTGACGCGACGAAAAATTGACGAATATTCGAAACGATTTTAATGAGATCAAAAAAACGTTTGATTGAGACGTCATTGCTCATGTCTGCCAAATTCGCCTCACAGGGGAGCGAGCGCGCGAGTGTACGCACAGCGAATACATAAGCGGGAGCAAATAATATAGTGATTGGAAAAGCGCCTTTTGGCTTGACCACAGGAAATGCGGTGGCCATTTTCTTTAGTCCATTGCCAAAACAATTTTCCATCTATCCTTCCACCCTCTGGTTTTTCCATTTTCCGTCGTCGGCAAACTTGGCCGCGGTCACATCCGGCTGGCTGGCTGGACGGGGAATTTAGAATGCGCCGTTGTTTTATGTCGATCGACTGCGAGTGCGCGACCGCTGCCAGAATTCTGATGTTCTGGTACTTTGGACGATTGCGTTCTTGCATTAGATAAATTTGCGCATAATATATATATACATACATACAACATCAATCTCAAAATTCAACGCGCCCTAGTCGATACTGGCTATTATATTAATAATACTCACCAAAGGGTGACATTGTAACATTGTTTGTATAATTTTTACTATATTAAAAAGGCTATTTACTGTATTAATTGTTAATAAATACACACTGTCAGTGTAAACGCCACCCACGGAAAAAGTGACATTGGATGTTTGCCGTTTTTTTATCCAGTAAACAATAAACATGTTTTTCTCTCCCAATAAACAACGATAAAAGAAGTATTTTCTGACAATTTGTATTTTGTACTAACAGGTCCTCAAAAACATAAAAAGCATTTGCGTTCAAAATCCCGCAACATTTCTTTTTTGCAATTTCAGTTTCTTAATATACGAAACCATTCTATCAATGTTGAGATTGAATAAAACCATGAAAAGAACGAAAATTATGCCATTACATAACATATTGAATGCAAGACTTTCCAAAATCAGCGCGAGACACGAAAATTTCTTACACAAACATCTGAATTCAGAATCATGAACGGAATCCATAGATTCTCAGATTTCAGGAAACGTTTGAAATCATCGTATATGTACATTGTATGTGTGTATTTTGACAAAAGTTATACTCGTAACTCCACTAGTGGCACGTATGCTCGCGTATCTCACCTCACATACGATGAACGCATCCTTACTTAGAATTCGGACTTAATATATTGATCTTTTCGGTTTACAAAAAAAATCTAAATCTTTCAACTTTTTGCTGTAAAATTTACAGTGTAAATTATAGTATTATTAGACACTGTGCGAGTTAATAAAGTCAGGTATCACTGCAACCATTACTGATCTTTTGTGATCGCCACCTTCCTTATAGTTTGCTGCCAATGGCTATGGCTTGCAGATAACACAGGATAGTTTTAGATGCGACTTTATCGACTATATATATTACATTTATAGTATATCTAGTTACTAGTAATTAATAAATCACTTCGACTGTATCTACAATCAACTGTTATTATCGTGTTGAATAAGCCTAGATAGTTAGCCACCGATAATTTGCTAACTAATAACAATAACCGTCAAGGCCGCGTCCTGAAGATTATCGTCTCCTAAATCATAGTTTCCTGGTAGACAGGGGCTCCGGTACGAGCCCGGGAGCCCGTTATTGCTTCCTGTTGTCCTGGTAGGAACCACGCTCCACCGATGAGGTGGTTCCATTGAGGGTATTTTTGCTAGTTTGGAGAAAAGTTGAAGTTTTTCTACCTACCTGTGAACTATATAACGGTATGTTTAAAAATAAACTATTCTATAATTGTCCTATATGAGCTTTAGGCCGTGCATAACTGGGTTAAATAAATATTTATTGTAAACAAAGTATTACAATCAAACTTACAATCAACATAATATTTATTAAAGTTATTCAAATAAATAATACTAGTAAATTCATATATTAGAAATAATTTTATAATATACGTTTTATTTTTAATTAATACTTAGAATTAATTTGAAATAAAACTTGTCTGTTGTCCTAAATATTTATTGTATAAGTATTTATTTATTGTATTGGATGTTACCGAACGGTTCCCGAAGTCTCAAGCTTACGATTTTTTTTAAGAATCCCTACAAAAACATTTTTTGTTTAATTCACATCAAACTTTTCGTACAAATTTGCTAATTAATTTACTCGTGCAAAGGCCATAAAATTGATGTTTTACAAAAAAATATACATAACATGTCACAACCTAAAATCATGAACGGCATCCATGACATTACTTTGGACAGGATTGGTTGCGCCTGTGAACGTATTGCAATTTGATTCCAGTAGAAAAAGTACCTACCCAATAAGCTGAAGACATATCAACACGCTAAACTGATGCATTTCGTAAAATAATAGCCAGCCCTTGAGTTCTCAATGCTCTCTCTCTGCCCCTGAGACATGATAATGACTTTACAGACCCCACGGTGCATTAGGACCCCACGGACCCAGGATCTTAATGCAAAACAATAAAATATATTCTTATCGGTTCCAAAAAAGAAATATACCATGAATCACCGCAATTTCAACCTAGTATTTATGAACGAAACGAAAATTTATGAAGCGAAAGCCCACCTTGCAGAATAGGATTCTGCAAGGTCGGCAGCGCTCCCGCATTAACGCTGGCGTTGCAGGTGTCTATGGGTGGCGGTGACCACTATCATCTCGTGGGCTCGTCTGTCACATCTGCCACCTCAAATCGGTTTGTCAACCTATTTAAAAGATCTCAAATTCCCTATAACATCAAGGCCAATCTCTTCAAAATCAATATTATTTTTTAGAAAAACTAAACTATATCCATCTGACTATTACTTGTTAGGAATCAGGAGCATTAGCGTCTGCCCCGGTGTTTGTCCCCGACTCTCGGTGGATCAATGGCGCGTGCCACATAAAGACCCCACGAGGAACCGGAAATCGGCGTCTATAATGGCCGAACACCATTACTTTTCGATTGATAATCCCCTGGAAATATTGCCGACGGAAGCCATAACAGTTTTGTGGTAAAATTGAGCGAAATCCTACGTTTTTGCCATTCCGAAGTTAACAATTGGGCCATAGATTGTTTGCCGTTCACAAATATATTATATATTTGTGATGACGTACGTGAAAGAGTAAAATATGTATTAAACGTTGCGTTAATCGTCGTAACATACATATATAGAAAACTAACTTTAACTATGCATTTTATATGTATTGACATGCTAGAGCTTATTTCCATCCCACCCTAACCTATCCCTCCCCATTTTCTTAACCCTTTCTCCAAATCAATTCCTAAATCGTCCTATAGAGGGCGTGACAACGTTTGTCATTCTGGACTGATGTTGGCATGTATCGCGGATGTCCATGAGCGACAGCGTTCATTTACCACCAGATAAAAAAATACATTAGCATATCATGTCTTTTTTTATAACTTTATAATCAAATGAAGTTTATTGACGGAATACTCAAATAATATGTTAAATACTCGTATATCGAAATAATGATAAAAATGTAATCTCGAAGAAATGCATATTCTGACGATGAACGGCCAACAGATGATGCACGTGTCGCCGTTAACGAATACAAACGTCTGATATCTTGAGAACACGATAGACAGAATTTCACAGCATCCCTTAACTAATTATAGTCGCCCTAAAGTAATTGTTACTAATTATCTAGAAATTTAGTTATATCCGCCAATAACCAGTTATAATTATACAAAACTAGTAACAACCGCCCATTACTATTTTTACCTGCCCGTAACAGCTAATAACCGCCCACTACTGGTACAACAGCAAGCCTAATTAACCAGACAGTGTTCTACCCTACAGTATTCCCGCACGCGGGTCCCAGCGGAGCTTACAGTCCCGAAGCCACCATGGGCTACATGATGGACGGCCAGCCGATGATGCACAGGCCTCCAACGGACCCCGCGTTCCACCAAGGATACGCGCATTATCCAGCGGAATACTACGGCCACCACCTCTAATGCAGCCTGCAATTTTGTACATGTGAGTATTGCATTTTATAGCGAATAGGCAAACAATCGGAGAATTCCATTGATATTTATTTATTTATACTTTATTATATTATATACAATTATACTTCATTATACACAAGTACATAAAAGGGAATAATTTACAATGGATGAACTTATCTATTATTTAGGTAAACACAGGAGACAAAACTTCTATATTTACTTATAACTTAAGATACGCAAATCAATAAAATGTGGGAATGTCTTAACTAGGTACTATGTAATTTACCACTTCATAGAACAGTCTAGACAGTCGAGTAATGTCGAATAAGTAATCAGATAGCGTGTAATATCGTGCTAAGAATTGATTCCTACACCACGTTTTGTAGGTATTCTAGTTCTGATGCAAAGCTTCTGGGCATACAATTTACTTACTACCAAACTAAAGAAAATAAAGAAAACATGAAGAAAATGTAAAAACTAAAATACTCTCACACTATAGCGACAAATTAATTGTTTGGCTATTTGCGCTTTATGAAGAGGCTTTAAATTTGAAACGCTTATTCTAGAAATTATTTTCAACAGACTTTACGCCGTCTCACTTAATCTAGTGTCAAGACTTTTCATGAAGTACTAATTACAAGGAAGTAGCTACACCATTTGCATACCTACATACACCGGTCAATTGGTCATCGGATCTATGGGTCTGTAAATCTATGGTCGGATCTATGACACCCTATCTATTTGTATCTATAAAGAATGAGGAATTATATTTTCATCGCCTGTTGTTAAAACTTTAAAATTGTTTTGTTTGTAAAAGTTGTTTTCTTTTCTGTTTAAACTTCACGTTTATTTTTGATAAACCTACATACCTATGCCTCCCTAATTTTTAACATATCAAACTTTCTTCCAAAGAAATCGTCACAGATAGATACCGTATCATATGTATTTAAAATTACCCGTCATAAAAATGTAATTTTAATTGTTTCAGATATGAATAACACTCACAAGATTCGGCCTCCGCTCGGCCGGACCGAGGCCGGCGCATACGCAACATTAGGTTTAAAGGCATCGACATACGAGAACGGACGCGGCCTGTGATACTGACCCGACACGAACAAAGGAGAACTATGCTAATAATGTACATACGCGTGAAACCTTTTGTAATATTTGAAACAGTATACGATCTCCTAATTAAGATTTAAAGTCAACTTTAATGTTTAAATTAATGTAAATTACGTGAAGTGAGACAACGGACACTCTTATTGGTGCATTCACACCTTATAAATAAACGGTTTTATCACTCGGAACAGTAAGTTGAATGTAAACAATAATTAATAAAAAATTGGTTTGATAGTTATCGTATAAATATTTATAGCTAATTGTGTATTGTTATTACGTAAATATAAATAAATAATTGATTAGTTGTAAGATGTAATGTCAACTATCACTGGAAGTACTAGGGTCGCAGTGGACAGGTGGTAATAGAAATGGTATCTTCTTTTGTAAAGGCGTTGTATATGTATTACGTTATTTATGATTTTTAACAACTATTGTTATTACGGGACGTGGGAGAGGCAATTGTGGTCGGTTGGTTTACGAATAGTTTTTTCTGTCACTTGACAAACGGAATGAACGGAGCACAATAGAAATTTCCGTTTAGCCGCATAATGTGCGATTCGCGAAATGTGCAATCATTTTTGTACAATTAGAAACAGTTTTGTAAAATATTATTTAAAAGTAGCCAAAAAAAATTTTGTAAAATTAAAAGCCATTTTTATCTCCATTTTTAATATTTTTTATTTATCTCTGTGCTTAGTTAACGTTAAATGTATGTTTTTCGTATGTGAAGTAAAAATAAGAATAAATGGTGTTTATTTTTTTTATATGTCCCTACAATTTATTTCACCATTTTCGAATTGCACATTTCAAAATAACTCCGCTTGTTCCACCATTCAATGTGTTAAAAGTCCGTCCACACTCGTCTGTCCCATGCCTAATGTACTTTAAAAATGCCATCATAGGTTACTATGTAACTTTGTAAATGATTTAGTTTCGAATGTGTTGCATCTGTTACCTACCTAATTTATTACGCATTAAAGCTCAAATTCGTACTTCTAGATGGAATGTCAATTTCTCGAGCCCTTTAATTGCCCGTGTATAGATAGCTTGGTGATTTTACTTTACAGGTAAAATACATATCTTTGAATTATACTTAATATATATTATTATAATGTTATGAATCGGAAAAAATTGTTTCTCCTTGCCTTGGTGTTCACAAAAGTAGCACAATATGTAACCGATGTATACGACGACAAAAAAATATTTTACGATGTTGAAGAGATTTTAGGTATATTCTGTCTTGTAGTTGATACCTAACCTTGATTGCCTTTGTCAGGAGACCACAGCTAATTGATTGTTTTGACCTATTTTAAGGACTGCAAATTAAAAAAAATAATCATGACTTAAAAATATATCTTTTTAAACATCTATCTATTTTTTTCAAATTTGTTATCCTTGAAATAGTGGATATTTATAAAACGTGTATTAATCACGACTGAAGAGTGAGCTTCATAGGTTACGAATATAATTTCAAAGGTCCGTGGCCAAACAGAAGTTTTAACCTAAAAACTCTATACTCAGATTTTTTTAAAGAAAATTTTAACGATTTCTCGTAGACTTTTTTACTCGAAAATCCTTTGCCACGGCACCATTTTTAATGTTTTTAATCACGAAAGTCCTACATTAAACGTAATGCTTTGCATTACAGCCTTATGCCATGTATACGAACGAAAGGGAATTTAAAAAAAAATCAAATGGTCCTAGCTACGGTATAACTTTTATACGCTGAAATAAGTTATCCGGAACAAGCTTTATAGTAGAATTAATAAACCACCATATTGTCTTGTGAATTTTGACCCGATTATTCCTTAGAAACGGAAGCCATTTTGAAAAATGACGCTTCATAAAATGGCGTCAGAAACCAATGACTCCTAAGCCGTTATCTGTGGAATAATCCCGCCAAAAGTTAGTTACATTATAGTAAAAGGTTCTATCAACTTTTGTAAATATACCATCAAATAAATAATGTCATTTAACTTTGTATTGTACAGATTCGTTTCCAGTGAAGGTTCAGTATTAGAAAAACTATAATTTGTAAAGCCAGCGCCGTCGCAACACCGGTCTTTGTTATTTCTATTGTTGTTTACATTGCGTGTATTATATTTTTTATTAAGAGAAAAATCTTAAATAGTAGTTATTAGGCATTAATGTATTAATTGAAGAATTTTATTTTGATTTTTCTCTATTATATATGTATATGTACATTATACATAACAATTTGAAAGTCAAATGTAAATATAGTTAATAAACAAAATGAAACATCGTGGGTCTGTCAGCGATACACAGTGGAATGAGATTGAAGGATCGATATATATTTGTATTGTATAATTTCAATAAATATTTATATAAATAATGAAATTATAATTAAATAGTAAACCGGTTTATATATAAAGAAACACCGAAACGCTGACTGGACTAAGGGATAATGGCGAGACATTGTCGGCATTATGAATGCTACAGATTGTGTAAAAAATATTAAAACTTTAAAAAAAAATGATTTGTTTCATTTCTAACGTGCGACACTCAACTATACCTACTGTCGAAGATAATTCAAAGCCAGTTTGATTGCTCTTATAAATAGTAAACAAAAAATCAAATTTGAAACTCCGCTCTGTAAATAATTATTTTTTTAGAACTCTTTAATTATCTTTGACATATATTCTACTAAACTCACACACTGTCAAACTTACCAATTTGCAGCAGTTTTTTTTAATGACTACGTCAGTTGCCTTTGCCTTAATAGTTACAATGAGCCAAAAATTTTAACTGAAACTTTTGCAATATTTAGATATAACTTTTTCTTTGGACCAATGTGTCGTATTCGTCTGAAGCATAGTCAAAGTCCAAATCTTAATTATCTGACAGTATATAATTAGCTATATTTAATTATCTGACGTAAATGGGCCTCTGTACCATAAAGGTGTACACAATATTGTGCATTATCAATTTATCACTATCATTTGAAATTAATTTGAAGCATGGGACATATAAAAATAGTTTTTTTTTTATTTTCAATTATAAAAAGGGATATAAATATGTTTTTATTACAATTAAAGGTATCAATGTATAGACATATCAATGTATAGGTGTTTTATCATATTTATAGATAATACAACTAAATTATAATTTAGAGTAAGAGCCTGGTTTGAGGATAAGAAACCGTGTCGTGGTCCATTGCGATATGATTTTATCTAGCTAGGTCCGTGTAAATTCAGTTTCTATTATTGTTTTATATAAAATATGCATTCTCCATTTCAAATAAGAGGGTTCTTTATTCTGATAACTTGTTACAATATCGTTGCATTTGTTGTTGTAACGTCATATAACTGCTAAAACCGTAAACTTCTTAAAGATTTTCAAAATACCCTTAGCCTACTTTAGCCTGGTCTCAACCACCAAAAGTTAACTGGAATAGCATTAAGTTCGGCTTTGTACACACTTTTGGTGCAATAAAGAATTTATCAATCAATCAATCAAAATAGGTGTATATATACCACAATCTTCAATTTATCAAAATAGTGTACATTTATATAATAAAAAAATATGAAACGCAAATTATATGACGTTTGGATATTTTATTGTCTTCATTTAAATTAGTGACCCTTATATATAAGGTCCCACAAAAACAGCTTAAAATAATTTAAATATGTCAATCATTACACTAAAAATTTTATATCTAATTAAAAATTAACACGTATTCATGTTTTTCATATTACATTAAAAATAAATGATTGGTGGGTAATTTACTCTTACTCTACCCACACTCGCTCGCTTAGAGTTAGGTTTCAGACCTACATATGAACGCGCTCGGAACTATGTATGTGACACGTCATACCAGTACCTTAATTAATCACCAATTATTTATTTATCGTGTAATAAAAAAAACATGAAATACGTGTTAATTTTTAGTCAGATACAATATTTTTAACATACCTACTGATTAACATATTAAAACGTTACACACTATTTTGTAGAACATTATATAAACATGCTCTAAAATACAACTATATGTATTCACTTCTATTTGGTGAATCCAGAAATTTGGGTAAAACTTTCAAGTATTAAGTATGAATGTTTCATGCCGATCAGTCAGAATAAAGTGAATGAACAATAAAGTTTCCGTCTTTCGTAAATAAATTCACAAAGTTGGGAACTATCCAACTGGTTTGCGCAAACACCTTTTGAAACTTATTCTATTGCGGAATGTGATGAATAACTCAGCTTCTCCCGGAAACAAATAACTTTAGAGCTTTTTTGTTGTCGATTAAGTTGATTAAAAAGTTGATTAGAGAAAATATTTAATCATTGATTAATACTGATAATGTGTCCATTTCATATGCGGTAGAAAACGTGATTGTCTGTTAAATGATAAAATGTTTTTTTATGATGTAGTTTTTGTTTATTTGCACATACATGTTACAAATTGTAATGAGCTCTGACTCCCAAAACTCGTAAGTAACCATATCGTTTTGATGAAATTTTACAGTTTATTATGTGTTTATCAGATACATTTAATGCATATTCCTTGAATGAGTGCCATGTAAGCAACTATGCTGGACCTTGTTTTGTTTCTCCGAGTTTCAGTAAAATTCCCTTATTTCACACCACAAGTATGCAATTTTCACAAACATCAAAGCAACAAGAAACAGCGGTTCTGTACGGCACCGCTACGGCGTAGCGTTTCGTAGCCGTAGCGGCGTAGCGGGCGTGGCGCTCGAAAATGGCGGCCGACAGTGAGTAATGGCACACTGGGACGAGTCCAGTGACGCGTGCCTTAGGGTTGTCGGTGAATAATAGAAAAAGATGAATTATTTTGTTTTGATTAGTATAGAAGTACATATTTAATTATATATTTATACAATACATAAAAGGGGATTAACAAACAATATGATGTTATAACAATAGGCAAGCTGATCTCCTTAGGTTTCTTTAGGTAAACTCGGTGATGATAATCAGGTGTAAAAGTATACGCTGTGTACGGAAATGCTATACATATTTATTTACTTATAAAATCAGACACATTTATAAATAATGACACATATTGTACATAAAACATACACATAAATAATATATACATTAGAATAAAGAAAAGAAAGAATAAGAAAAATAAAGAAAAATAGAATGAAAGAATAGATCTTTCAATCTTTTTCTTCTAAATATAGTGCTCAGTAATGTGTTCCAACGGTTCGCTTGAATAAAAAAAGAGTAAGTACTAATAGAGCAAAAGTTTTGACTAAGTATTTTGAAGAGGAATTTATTTGTAGGAGATACTGATTGTTTCATCATAGGAAATAGATAAAAGAGAGTATAATGTTTACTACGAAGTCTGGTTATTGATAGCGCTAAATTAAAAGGAGTGGAAGATCTAAGCAAGTCTATACCCAACAGGGGGATAATATAACAATAATAGTTAATAAATTTAAACATAAAAATTGAAATTAAAACAATACAGTTTTAAACACAAATAAAATAAGTTTAAATTAAAAGATATTAGTTTTAAATTTCAAAATTACTGCCACGAGAACCTTTAGGTATATATATTTTTATGGCCATCATGTCAATTTACGCCGTTATTGATTTTTATAAAAAGGACACGACCGGAAAAAATAGTTGGAATTTTTCAAGTAACCATAACTTTTAAAAAGCTTATAACATGTTTTGACAGTATTTTATAAGAATTTAGTGCTACTATTCAGTGTTCTCAGATTATTACGACATTTCAACGATTAACTTCGGGAATATGTGGTTGCCTGTATTTAGTAAGAAAGGAATATTTATTGTCTACTAGCTGACCCGACAGACGTTGTCCTGTCCAAATTTCAATAATACAATAAGTTCATACAAAATACCCATAGAAAAAAGCATTTTCAGTTTTTTCCGGATTTTCCAATTTTCCGGGCAACTTTTCCAATGTTACTTTCCTTAAGAACCTTATTCGGGCTATTACGAATATTTAAAAAAAAATAGCCAAATCGGTCCAGCCGTTCTCAAGTGACGCGCTTACCAACGAAAAGCATTAAATTTTTATTTATATAGATATGTCAGACGTTCAACTTACCCATTGACAAACATATCAATCAACACATTGAAAGTCAAATCAGGATTTGTTAATTTTCTAAAATACTTTTTGTACCATACAAAATAGTTGGTTTGATTTTTCCATTCAACTATTAGTATGCCATCTTCTGATTGTGAACCGAGTTATAAAAAAAATAAATACAGTTGGGGAAATAGGATAACGTGGAAAATTTACTACCCACATTTCATTAAAGTCTCCTGTGGGACTTCTGTGGGGTAACCTGGCCAGTCGAGTACCCGCAGCGGCTGTGGGATTGCACCTTGCACCCTCTCCTTAATTACATGTACTTGGGAAAAAATCTTTTTGACAGTTTAATTATCTATCAATAAATACTACTGCCAACCCTAGTTTTTTCCTACAACGGAGCACAGTAAGCAACGCACCGATTGTATCGCTCGCGGATGCTCGGAGCGGCCCATTTGTCAACCTTAGCCCCCTCCCCTGCATTTCCCTCATCCTCCCGCAAGCCACCCTCACCCCGCGAGCTCCCAGCGACAAAAGAAACGCGAGCTTCAGATGAAACTGAAGCTATGTCAATTTATGTGGCCCTGGTAACTAGATGTATGTGAGTACTTTTAACTATAGGTTGTGGATGAATCTTCGATCTACATACATACACACACCAAAGATCAATTCATCCTTGAACCAGATAATCAATGTCCCTATTTTAATTATTTTGCTTGAAGTTAACGAGTAACGTCCACCTGATGGTAACTGGATACGAGTGATGCGATGAGGCGCCTTTTCGAAAATCAAGTCGACTTGAGTACTTTCTAGAAGACTTGACATTTGACTTGACTTCACAAAGACTCGAATCTCTCGAGTGAATTACTTGAGCACTAATAACTACTTGAGTACCTACTCAAAATTATTCGGCTACCTACCAAAACTACCTACCAAAAAAACAAAGACACAAAATATATTGCACAAGAACAAGAAACAGACTGCAATTTACATGTACTCATATGTCTTAAAAATGATTGGTTAGATTGTATGAAAATTAAGTCAAATATTTAAAACATAAACTTCTACTTAATAAAAATCCAACACTGACTGATTGACAGACAACGCACAGCCTAAACCGGTGGGTCTAGAAGCATAAAATTTTGCACGGGAGTTCCTTATACAACGTAGTTGAGCACTAACAAATGATTTTTGAAAATCATCCCCTAAGGGTGTAAAATAGGGGACGAAAGTTTGTATAGGAGAAAAGTCGGATGGTTCCTGAGATGTTACACACCTAGTATGTATTATAAAAGAAAAAAAAAAACACAAAAAACGAATTTTAACTTCGTTTAACATTTTCGTGAGTTGATCCCTATAAATATCACTCGGCCACCATTTGCCATAAGTACTTGAGAACGAGTACCGTTGAAAATCGAGTACGATAGCGAGCCTACTCGACTCGTCGCATCACCAGACTGGGTGCTGTTTCCTTTCATATGGACATCCGTGATCATGCCAAATCAGCGTTTTGAAATCAAATTAAATAAATAGCCTTTATTACATAGACTAAAATTATATTTATTTGTATTCCGTAATTTGATACAAATATCCTAATACCTATTTGTATCCTCATTTGATCAAATTGATATATCTAAGGATACATTTGTACATAACATAAGTAAGTATAAGTTACGTAAAATGGAATTTACAACATAACGCTGAAATTCTTCATTTTCAAGACCTTAGACATTTTTTATGTTCAAGATTTTCCATTTACAGGACCTAAACATTTCTCATGTTCAAGAATTTCATCCGCTTTCTAGTTTGACATTACCCATAGACCCATGTCAAAATCCAGCAATCTAGGTACAAAAAATAAGTCCTTGGAGGGACGCAGATAATTCTAGAAATTATTTATTCCTATCGGCACTTAACGGCCTCGATCTCTAATGGGCTCGTACAGTCAGCAAATCGCAAATCTACCTTAAACCTTTCGATTCTAGTTCTCATTAGTAGCGTATTTAAGTACAGGCTATATTGACTATACATTCGTAGAGATCGCACTTGAAAATGGGAATTATCTCAAATCATGATTGAAATTATGGACTCGTTTTGGTCTCTGCACAAATTTAATGTCATTCATTGTATGTAGATATTACGACTACAATAAAATCTAAATTAATTACATGATAATTAGGTGCGATCATGAAGACACTAAAGCAGTATCAAAACACGGGTTTACATCGTGAAGCAGAAAGTTGTGGAATGAACTGTTAGCTGATGTTTTCTCGCTATGCTGCGACATGGAGTTCTTCAAGAGAGCTGTTTACAAAACTGTGCGTGGGCGGCAGCGCACCCTCAATCCTCTGGTGTTGCAGGTGTCAGTGGGCGGCGGTGACCAAAGAATCAGTAGATGTATTGGAATGAGGAATACCCTATTTTATGTACCACCAGATGGACTGTATGCTCGCCTGTCACCTTCTTTCTAATAAAAAAAAAATAATTTTAACACTTTAAGGTTCTTCAAAGCAAATAAAACTGTCTGTGTTTCGTGAATGAAATATATACGAAGGGAGCAAAAACAAGCTGATTTACCAGAAAAAAGGGCTTCCATAATTGCGGCAAGTCGAAGATGCAAATGATCAAAATCTCTTCTTAGCCCTTAGTTAACGCAAGAAAAAATCACCTTACTTGCAAAGAGTTAATACTTATGATCAAGCTGTTTTAGTGTCATCTAGATATCGGTCAATAAATGGATAAATTACAACTGGGAGAAGTCAAAACTATATTAGAATTAAACGTAAATCCCAGAACTAATCTAATCCCCCCACTATCTATCACTATCAAACCTCCAGGATGTCAGAGCTCAGAAGGTGTATCGCACACTGCCGTGGGCAAATTTAAGGCGGGTCAGGGGCGACATGTTTATTACTTAATTCAAGTTTTACGCGGGAAAACAGGTACCGGGAGCAGTCCAGTGTGTAATCAGTAATCACAGAATGATTAAGCGGGATTATGATTTGATAATGATTCTGTTCATTTTTTGAGGTAAAACAGTGATAGAATTACGGGCCGTGTGAAATATGTATTTTCAGTCCAGCTGTTCCTAATATTCTTAACAACAATTGGATACAATTATGCCTAACTAGTCCAAACCTCAAATCTGTTATTTTTGTTTTCTTTGAGTCATTCGACTAAATTTGGCGAAATATACAAGCCTGAATAGATTTTTCAATTGTTACTTATAATTTACATGATATCTAGTACAAACACAAATACAAAATGTCTAAATAAATAGCTCAGTGTAGTACAGGCAATGCAGCATTGTTTTGCCCTCTAATAACTCCAAAAAAGGACGCTATCATCTTGTAGTGGATTGAATTTAACTTTCCGGCGTCATCGCGATGCCTGCAGATGAGCAGACAATGAAATGACCTTTGAGGTCAGGCGCTTCATTTGTGAGCTATCTGTGTCAAATTGCCCATCACCGTGAAAAATTTAAGTATGAAGTGCATTATTTGAAACATGAAGCATTCTTTGAAGTTTGAAGTATTTAAAAACCATAAATTTATATTCTTTTGTCGCACCAAATGAGTAGTAGTGTGCCGCCAGGCTTAAGTATTCTTTTTTTGCACGATCCTGAAACGACTGGGACTGACTTTAAGAGCAATTTATTAAAAATTTGGTCATTTTAATATCATATTAACTTATTATTAATATTAATATTATTATTAAAAGCAATCATATTAACCTCAAACATGCATCCATATTTATTTTTTATTTATTTAAAAAACTATTTCACTTAATCGCACAAAAGGCGAACTTAATGCCTTCAGGCATTAACTCTAGCAGCCAACCTTTGGGTGGAACAGAGAGTGCCTCTTTGTGCGGGAGGTGCGATGGATAAATAAATATTAGTAAGTAACTCAAAGGATTATTAGTAAGTATTTTACACGAATACTTGCAATAACTATAACTCTATTTACAAATAGTATGTATTCTCAAATCGATGCAGATGTGTGAGTTTATTTTTTGCAATCAATTTGATATGTAAAATACAGACCGTATTTCCTTACTATCAGTCAGCCTATGACTCTCTATTGTTGGACACCATACAGATCATCCGCTCTCCACATCGAGTTATCGAGCATCGTCTCATCGGCTACTGGAAAAAAATTATCAGACGCGTCAGTACACCTGACCTAAAATATTGTAATTGACTTCCCAAAAAGGGTCTCTGTACCAAGGACTGAGGGAGTGCTAGTGTACTGTATTATTATTAGTAATTATTTTTAGTCCCGTCAGCTGGTATTTTATTGCACTTTTACTTCCCCTAAATACTTTTGTTGTCGGTACATTATCAAAACACCTAAACAGCAGGTCGCCGAAACAATAAGCGGCGTTCACAATTTATTCGCGATCCCAACGCCTTCTCGCTCTGCCGCCCTGGTGATTAGCCACTTAATGGACAACTACCCAGTAATGAGTTCGCTCAATTTATTGCTCTAAACTAGCTTCGCCCGCGGCTCCGTTCGTTTGTAAACAGTAGGCGGCCCAGTCCAATCCAGTCTTGGGTGTTTATTTGAACTTATATGTGACTTAAGGCTCATTTATACAAGGAAGTTTCTCAAACGGTTCGGGCTACGAGCTACGTTCATTGTAGCTCATTGCGACCAAACTACATAGAATTAATTGCCTACAACTGTTCACATTATGATAACAACTCTACGGTAACAGGGATAACAGTGATCAGATAGATGATGATAACATTTTTTTTATACTAATTTTTGATCGATACTCGAGAAACTAGCTTTCGAGAAACTTCCTTGTGTAAATGAGCCATTAGGGTGATCCGGTGGTGGTAGATTAGTGTGATCATTACCTATATGCCATACGGGCAGCTGTTCTTACATTCAAATTAATTAATAGTTTTTCGCCCGATAGAAAGTTTATTTATAAAATAATTAGGTGGTATGTAAACGTTTGTTATGGTATACTATTTATTGCAAAGTTTAGCTGTTCTGATCGTACTTTTTGACCAATGTCATCGATGACTAAAATTTTATTACTTATCTAACAAAAGAATTGTCGCGCAGGATAACCGTTTTTGGTGTTTCTAATACAAAAAATAAATCAGTTCTCTTGGTAAGGTTTAATCTTTCACAGCACAGCAAATGTTCTCAGACACACATCTCTCTTTTATCTCAGAAATAAGCTTGCTAGGGTTAAGAAATTCAATTAAATATGACCACTATAAAACAATGTGCTGGCTACCCACCAAACAATAAAAACAATTCCGGAACGAAAACGGAGTACTTCTCTCGAACATCGTTAAAAACGTCGGACAGAGTCCAAGCCATGGATGGCTATCACAGCAGTTATTTGGTCCATTTAACGTGAAATAGTTGCACTCTGTGTACAAGGCATGCAGGAACGGGAGGGAGGCGGGGTTTAAAATACGATTTATTATAGCATCAGCGGTTTAAAGGCCGACTCACGCTGAGTGCCGCTGTACTCCTGGTAGGTTCATGTCGCGAACGCTCAGTCACAGCGGGACGCACGCTTTGAACTGTCCGGTTCTGCCTTCGATTCCCGAGTTTAATGTTCACTTAGGCTGTATATATTTTTTGAATGATTTATGCAGATAGTTTTCATACTATATGATATATGGCGTGTATGTTTTTATGTTCTGGGATGCAAATTGCTTGTTAATAGCTCCCGCAGTATTTTAGACAGTTAGTTCTATTACAGATGCTTGTAAATATTCCATGATTAGACATTTTCGAGCTACTGAAATTATTTTGTGTAAGGCTACAAAACCCTACTAAGTTACAAAAAGGCTACAAAGTTAGTACAAAATATTACTTTTCATATGTATGACCACAGATTAGTTACTATAATAATTAGTTGAGTCTTGTCTCACTCATTAGTGTCTTAACAATTTAAAAAAAATTAAGTGATCTACCATAGATTATAGCGAACCGCGTTGTCTATGAAAATAAGATACCAAAGTGAATTGGCAGCTATTTGTAATATTGAATGAAATTGGCACATTCAAAATGCACCAATTACACCACTTCTTGCGTTTCGTTATTCAAAGATACGGGCTTATTAAAAAATATACAATGTCAAATTTGACTTGACACAAATCTCTCAGGCTTTGTCCTGCTAGCAGCGCGGAGCGACGCGTCGTTTTGAGAGTTGCGGCTCGGCGCGTCGAGGATACGTTGTCCTACGTTGGAGTCGTGGATGCGCTATTGCCATCAGTTTTTTTTTGGAAGGACTAATTTTTGTGGCCCTAATGACCTTTCAATTCACCGGACATGTATGGTTTAGGGCGAGCGCAGAAGGCGCTCAGTCAGGAGCAAAGAGTATGTGCAGCAACGAGCTTAAGGGCTCGCTCGACGCTATACCAGCGGAACAAACGGACCTCGGCTTAGGGCGTTGCTTTGGGAGGGTACAGCGGGATCGCGAATCGGTGATAAGCGCCCAGGCACGTGCCGATACCTGGTAAAAGTGTTGGCTGAACGCTGGTGTGTGTTCACGGTGTAGCGAGGGTGACGTCCTAGTCTCCGCCGGCGGGGACGGTGTATATGTGAGGGTAGTGTAACAACCGCATTGGCAGAAGTAATTTCGGGGTCGTCTATGGCGTGCCGAGGACGACGACGACGACGGCAACGGGGACATAGGTTAGGCTCTCGACCACTAGGGGGTTGGGATGGTGAAGGACTCTGTCCTAGTAGCGTCGGGCGGAGTTTTTCACGTATTTGACGATGGAGGGAAGTTCCAAGTCCTTGTGGAGGCCTACATTGCGAGAGTACCATGAGGCAGCCACGGCCTTACGCACGAATCTATTTTGGAGGGGATTGCCGTCAGTACTATTCGAATTTTAATATGACAACACATGCAATTTGTCACTTATTACTCAGTAAAAACATTTACTTAAAGTCCTTATTTAGAAAGGCAAGAAGTAAAATAAGTCCTAAACGGAAGCTCGTCGAACACGCGTACGCGCATCAACGCTAAACGCATTGTTCACGCAGGACACATGTTTGAACAGCGAATATTTGACATTTTCGCGACGCACCGCTTCGCCTACGCCTAGCCTAGCAGCTCATGTCCGCCTAGCAGGACATGAGGTTACTTGGACTACGTTTCTAAGCCTGCATTATTGACTCTTTACCAACATAGATATGTAGGAAGTTTTTTTGGACACTGGCACCCATAGACGTCCATGACACATGCCAACATCAGTCCAGAATGACAAACTGCCTATCTTGGATTGGGAAAATGGGGAGAGATGGGATAGGGTTGGATGAGAATGGGCTCTGGCATATCTCACTTACTACGTAAACGCTTACATACATACGTACATTTTTATTAGATTCTTAGTGTATTATTTGATATTTTCTCGTTTGTCTTTTATGGTGCATCCTTTACGAGCCCCAACTAACAAAATATCGTTTATGTAAATACTAGCTGTGACCGGCCACGCGTTGCTGTGGCTGCTCAACAGATAGCTTGCAACAGATGCCCAGTTTTTTTCTATTTATTTCAATATATTTTTAGATTAATTTTCTTTTTTTTTCCGTAAATTTTTCAGATATTTTAATAGTTATTCTGCTATTCGGGGCGTAAACGAATCCAACAAATCAGACATCATTAAAACAGTCCAGCCGTTCTTGAGTTATAAATGTTGTAACTAACCCGTCTTTGTTTTATATATATAGATATTGAGATTAAATTTATCTTTTGACTTTTTGAAAAGCTTATGCCGTCGTAATTTTGGAACTTTGACCAAATTGTCTGATTTGGCATATCTACAATACAAACATAACCGGTATATAGACGCTGAATTGACTCCAACTGACATGCTCCAATTTGTCCACAGTAGGTAGATGTTTTCAATATCTATACTCGTACATATAACAAAATAGTAAAATCGTTGAGTCTGAGTCTGAAAGCTACAGAACCAAAAATAAGTAGTTTTTTTTATTTTTTGTCTGTCTGTATGTTTGTCTGTTTGTTTGAGCATCACGTTTGAGAAAAACTACTGATTGGATTTTGAATGTATATATATGGTATATATATGTATGGTATATAAAAACTGGTAAATGTGTCATATTCATATGACACATAAAGTTGAATTACTTTTTTTCTTCATATGTGGCAAAGGTGAAATTAGCACATTCTGCCACCGTCAAGTTTTTTTCGTAAGAAATATTTCAAAGTCTAAAACGTATCCTGTCAATGTGATAGAAGGTTTACTACAGAAGACAGATAGGACATAAGAGGACTCCTTGAAAGCACACGAAAAAGGCGGTCCTACGTTTTTATTTCATTATCACTAACACCACGCATAAAAAAAACACTTTGAAGTTTAATAAACTATCATTATTAAACCACAAAACGCCTAATACACAATTTTTACAATAATCTAAGAAAAACTCAAGTCAAAAGTCCGGAAGTTAAGTTATAGATAATATTAAAAAAAAAAACTTAATAGAATTACTCAAAACTATTGGATGGATTTCCTTCCGTGAAATCCATCATGTCGGTGTTTTTACGGGTGTTATAAATCTTTTCCAGTTGCTGAGTCCACGCGAGCGAAGCCGCAGGCAGAAGCTAGTCTCAGAAAGTTATTGAATCTTATATCTTTAGAATTCAAGTATAGATTAGTCTACCATAATTTTTATATCATCCTGTACACAAATAAGTCGAGACAAGATTCATTAGTAACCGGTACATGCTTACTGTTCTAAACTCGGATAATGAAACAGTAAAACTGGCCGGTGATTGCATCGTGTTACGACTGTGATCGCCACTACATATTTATCTTTGCGCTCGTGATTTTCATTCTATTCTATATAAACTAGCGATATATTAAAATAGAGATGGGTACACAATGTTTTGAACGTGGTTTCGCTTAAGTTTTAATCACACCCTTGAATTAAAATTTTGCGATATTAGTAGACTGCGCTATCTTTAAAATTTCTATTTGTGCCATTTTTTGAAACTTTTCGCAGAATCTACGTTAATAATCTTCCTTTGTTAATGGATCAAGACATTTGAATTTCGAAAAAATGACACATCTCGACTAGGGGTCACCAGTAGGGCTGACAGCTTCGGAATACTCTAAACAAGGACATTAATAAAAATTGGTACAAAAAGGAAAACAGGAAATTTTATTTCAAGTATTACTTTATATTATAATCTATAATATATTCTCTAAAATATATTTTCTATAATATGTATCTATAACATGGGTCTAAGTCGTTCCGCCATCCTTTTCTCGCTATTTTTTATATTGTAAATCGGGTCCAAACGCGTAAAATTCCGTTTACTTTTTATTTCTACTCGACTTTTCGACACGGGTTACACCAGCCGTGGTCACGAGTTGACTGGACTATCCAGTTCAGGGTGGGTGTTGGGACCAGTTTCTCGGTATGCCTCTCTGTCGGTGTCCATCCTGTGGCATTTAGTCTATAATGATTTTCGCCCACCTTTCTGGCTGTATGTTGTAGACGTGTCCAGTTCAGTGCCATTTCAGCTTAGCAGTCTTAGAACCAACTTGAGAAATACGGGTTTGAGAACGCATTTCGGTGTTCCGATGCGGTCAGTTCTTCTTATACCCAGTATCCTATGCTCTATCGCCCATTGACAAATGTTGAGTTTCGTCTTCTGTGCTTCAGTCAAGGAGTCTTCAGTCTTCAGTCATCTTTAGAAAAAACCTCCTTTTTATATGTAATTTATATGTATATGTAACATCGTAATTTATTTATTTTCTACGTCTTTAAAATCATCTTTAAATTCACTGAAAACTAATTGCACATATATAAGACCCGAATTACAGTAAAAGAATATTTTTTCACAGTTACTGGACCGATATGGTTCACTTGTCTGCTTTTATGAGATGCACTGCATTAGGTATACGTGACGTAACCCTGTTACATTTTATAGAAACAATATGTGCTGATTGCAAAAATTGAAAATAAAATAAACAGATCCAAAACCGAATAATAATTGTAGCCATTTACTTGTGTGTCTGTCAAGAGAAATCTGTAAACTGAATCTGAAAGAAGAGAAAGCTGATTGTAGCGAGCAAAATCCGTAAACTTCAACTTCTGACATGCTTCCTTTTTACTTTATAATTAACTCTTTATAATTAACAAGTCACAAAATCAAACGGGCGATCAGTGAGTTAACCGCTACAGAATCACGTCCAAACTAGCAAAACCGCCATTTAAAGTCGCGGCGGGGCTCTAAATCGCGCTTAAACGCGTCAAATTCATCTAAGCGCGCGCGGTTCAATGAAAAACGTTTGGTTTTGCGCAACATCCACCGTGCGACAAGTAACGGCCGTGTCGCGTGTCGCGTGGACACTACGTATAGACAGCAAAAACGATAGACTCTAGATACAAAATAAATTACAAAGGTGTTTTAGGAATATTTGTTAGGTAGATTTCTAGACTTATAGGTACATTAGCAGTAATCCCTTTCAGTCTATGACACTCTCCTGTTGGATATAACCCTCTCCCAAAGCTCGCCACTACCGACAAGTTTCTTCAAATGATTGGTTCACGTGGCCGGAGCGCGCTTTCCGGTACATGGACTTCATTCCAGGACTCGTCTATACCATAAGTTGTTGGTCGTGCAACAAAAAGGGGAGAATGCATCTGCAACCCTATAGTCACTGGATACACTCATCGGGCCACGTTGCCCCTCTCTCACAGAAGACTATAGTAAAATTTACTGCCTTTCCCACTTGATCTGTTGTCATTGTGCTAATGATTGTCATTCTAAACAGTCATTGTCAGTCATTGGCATGTACCGTGGATGTATTCTATTACAGCACAAAACTCACCAAATGAACTCCGGTAGATTGTCAGTCATATATCCGTAGGCATATAAACCACTCGTGATTAATATTTGCTGAAGTGTTCACCTAAACAATAGGCTTTGATGGCTGCTATCCGAGGATCACTGTATTACACTGTATTCTTGCCAAAGCCCATCCCATCTTATCCTATCCCTATCCCTGTCTATCCCTGTCTATTTTCCCAACCCTTTATTAAAATCCATTCTTAAATCAATAAAGGTAGGCAGCGTATCCGGGGGTTACCAACATTTGTCATTCTGGACTGATGTTGACATGTATCGAAGATGTCCATGGGCGACAGTATCCACTTACCACCGGGACCATTGCCTGCTCGTCTGCCACCTTTGTTCTATGAAAAAAAAACACAGTTTTGTACAATGTTTCGGGCAATATTTTTACACATTCTAAAAAATAAATATTTTGAATATTATAAACATCTTTAAACATTTAAAAATATGAATATGCAGGTGTCTCAAATAGCGGACTAGGACTATAGACTAGGGGCCATCCATAAATTACGTCACACGATTTCATGATTTTTGGAGTCCCCCCCGTCCTTGTCACAGGTAGTCACATTTGTGTGATCCCTAGGTGTGACGTCACATATTTTGCAATTTTAAATTTAGAAATTATTAATTTAAAACAACTTTATAATAATATTGATAGAGTTGGTAATATTTTAAAAGTTTTTCGTTAGTTTTAATCGTTAGTTGAAGTTTAATTTTAATACTTTAGATTTATACATGTGACGTCACGAAGCTTATGACTCCCTCCCCCTTGTCACACGATGTCACGATGTCGACGTAATTTATGGATGACCCCCTACAGTATACAACTGCGAACAAAATTTGAACACAAGATCGGTGCATTAATCTCTAATATAAAATTACAAAAACTTTTACAGAATTTTAAAATTTTTTTAGTTCATATTTTTCAAAAGAAATAAAAATTAGAAGGATTTTAAAATACATGTACTTTTTTCTTGACTCTACCACTAGGAACAACATGATCGCTTTCCGCACCGGCGAGCGACTGAAAAATTTCACCCGCGGTTGTAACTGCCTACTATCTAGCCATACATGTACTCGTATGTACTCGACTCACTGCCTCTCGACTACTTCTGCACGCCTGGTGCTTCGCGTATTCTTTTTGTTAAAAACACGAAAGTCGTTTATGGCTTCGTCTACATTACTGACAGAGAACGTTTGTCATCTGGCCATAGAAATGGTGTTTATGGTTAAGATGTCCCATATAATTTTGTCTTTCCAGATAACTTTATTGTTGCCAGAGAAACACACCTACCTATATTTGCTACCATCGATTTACTGCCACTTACAGTATTTCCATAAAAAATCCCGAACCTACTAATACTGCTCCATACTATTGTATCACCTTAAGAATGCATTTTAATGGTGTTCGTGCCATGCAGTTGGAACCTTAAGAAGGTCAATCAACGTTGTAATTAATAAATTGCCCTTGATTTTTAAGACAAGGGCGATATTTCCGTTGGCCATTTTCAAGAAAATAACCGAATAAGAATAAAGTAAAGCCTATCTGCTAACCTAGTAAGTTAAGCTGCTAACCTACTAGGCTAGCAGATTACACAAGCAAAACTCTACTTCAGCGGCAATCATGAACCTCTCAGAGTTCGTACATTAATTACATATATACCGAGATAACTTACAAATTAATAAAAATAACTTTTGTATCAAAACTGTTTACGATACCATCAAACAAAGCTGTTTAAGTAACTTTATTTATATTGCCTACTAGCTGTGCCCGCAACATCGTACGCGTGGCATTTTAGTTTTTAAACTCTAAATTGGGATATATTTTCTTCCCGTCAGCCGATTTCGATGAAACAAAGCCTATTCGAAGCGCCAAGCTAAGCTTAATTAACCCGTGGAAACCACATGAAAATCCGTTTAGTAATTTTGGAGATTAGCGTGTTCGAACAGAAAAAACAGACAGACAATAATTTTCAAAATCATCTTTTTGTATTCTGATACTCTTCCTTCATCGCCCCCAATCAGTTTTTGGTAAATATATTCAATATACAGACACGCTGGTTCTACAGTTTTATTATACTTATGTATAGATAGATGAGTCCTTCGAGCTGGATACTTCTTCATTACTAATGATGAAATGCATCGTAAATAGGGCGGCGTACTAAAACGATTATTCAATTAAGTCGCATTCTTTACAATACACATCAGCAATGTTAAAAAGATACGTAAAAGGAACTGCAATTTCTTTATTACCTCATTCCAATTCCGTCTGACGGCCATGTCAATGTAAGAAACAGAAGATAGATGTCGCCACTTCACTGCTCTTAGTGACTAATGAGTTCTCGCTAAAAGAACCTAAGTAAATACATCTGCCAAACAAAATTAAACTATCACGTCTTATTATAAAGTCGAATTTTAGAATATGGTTCATCCGAAACGTTGTTACGGACATTCGCAATTCTAAATTTAAACGCAGAAACTATACATACAACTGTAATTTTTACCTATAAAGGCACAAAGTCAAAATTTCTTTGCCATAAAACGTAAATATGACCGTATACCATCAAATTCTGTGGATTGTTTACATCGTTGATTCTGTCTCTCTTTTTCCTTGAAGTTGTGTACATTGCTGTCTCCTTCGCACGGATACGTGACTGGACATTCAGATGTTCACTTCGACGCGGATAATAGCTGGTCGCTCTGACAATAACATTAGTTCGGATAGGGAACGCTTTGATTGGATTATTGAAAGATATCGACGTCATGTGATTTATGGTCGCCTAGTACACTTAGCAGAGATTTTTTTTATATTTCGATTGAATGAACCCCGGTATGATTTGCCGATACATGGAAACCGGTCAGGCTTTAATTAATTGTAAATGAATTATCTAGAAAAATAAATTAACAACCTTATTATTAAATAAACCACCGTATATTTCATTATATCACGACAGTCACAGAAGACTACCGTGAAATGTAGGTACTGCATTTCCTACTTTATCCTATTTCCCCGCGTCTCGGTAATGAGAGATATGCCAGAGCCCATTCCTATCCCATCCTATTCTACCGCTCTCAAATTCCCTAAGCTTTCCTCTAAATCCATTCCTTTAAATCTCCAAAATTGGGCAACGGATCCGCGGGCGTGCCAACGTTTGTCATTCTAGACCGATGTTGGTATGTCTCGCGGATGTCCAAGGACCGACAGTGTCCACTTACCACCACGTGGACTGTCTGCTCGCCTGCCGCTTTCTTTCCAGAGATGACTTTTGAATTATGAAAAACATCTCGAAGAGTGGAACAGTTGAATTATCAAATTACGTTTACTACTAGTAATAAATTCCTGTAGTAGATTTGTAAACACTACAAGTATGATGAGCCAATCGACCGTTCGAACAAATACAAACAAACTCCTCTGCAACTCAATTTACTTAATAAATGCTAGGTAACTAGCCCTAGCCGCAACTATAATGTTGCAGAACAAATCTATTCATTTAGTTAGATGAACTTTAAAAACACCGTATCTAATGACGCCTTCATGAACGCATACAAGGTTTGTAATCGTGCAAACATTCAGTTGTGCTTTTTAAGTTGCCTTTGCAACTAGTTAATAAAAATAGATTTACCAAATCCTTCCATTACTGATGCAAACAACAAAGACTCGAAAACAAACTTTCGTTTTACCTTTTTTACCATTTTTTTTAAGTCAGCAGTGCACCCGCATCCCCCCTAGTGTTATAAGTGTCCATTGGCGGCGGTGACCACTTACCATCTCGGGGCCCGCCCCTCTACCACCTTTTCTATAAAAAAAACAATATATTACAAGCAGGAATGCGGAACACTAAAAATTACGTGTTAAAAAACCCTTCCAGCAGCTGCACCTGCTATTACCCGCGCAATAAAAACGTTTACGAGTGGAGTTATGACTGGTGCAGTACACTCACTCAGACATCGAGTCGAGCCCGGTTTAAGTACATTTCCTTCATTTCGAAATTCCAGCGTACAATCATTGTAGCAATTTTCCGGGGCATCCGTCGTGAGAGGCCGCGCAGTCTAGGAGTTGTGGAACCAAAACATGACTTTACGGAAATGTTTTTAAAAATATTCTAATTTCGTTTATGTGGCATTGCCCTCATACGCATTAAAATACGAAAACAGAAAACATTTATTCTTACTTTCACTCTTTCATGATTTTTTGCAGAATTTATTGATAAAACTCCCCGTCAGTTATCATTATTCCATAACCCACAGTCATATAGCTCCTAGAGTCTCTGAGCCTATTTTTACAGTAAAGCCTGACCAGAAAAATAAAAAACTTGCTGTGGGGGCGCCACATTAGCTAGTTAGTGTTAGTGATATTAGTTCTATTAGTTTTACGCATCATGGCGAGGTTTATTATTTTCTTGGTCAGGCTATAATTAGCATTAATTAATTCATTGCAAAATAGAAACATAATTAATTCTTCTGTAAGTGTGTAACCACGGATGCTCCGAATATTAGTATTCACATTCGTTTTGGCGAATACTGGCTAATTTTCAAGTATTTGTAATTCGTCATTTTCTGAACGATTACTCGAATACTAATTGAATAGTAAAAGCTTAACTTAAATTTAATTACGTAACTGATTTTTTAGTTTAATTAGTAGATTCTTTGGTTTAAATTGACATTAAATAGGTATCCAAATTTAGATTAAGCCAAAAAGCACTTACTGATCGAACTGAAAAATACTCGTCGGACTAACTTTAAATTGGACTAAAAATTACGTACTTACTTTTACAAGTGCGTGCCTAGTAAGTTAGGTACCTACTGTAGGGCCACAGTGTTGACACTGCACGCAGAACGCGCCCGATGATTTACATTGTCAACAATTTGTTGCGATAAAGCGTCACTGTCTACACTGTTCTCCCCGGTTGTCTTCCGCACTCCTCACGAAATGTATATTTAATTATTTCATACTGTGATCATTTAACAAAGTAGTATTGAGGACAATGGAAGTTATTGTACACAACCTTATGAAGATATTCGTACATACACTATCCACATAAACTATGAACCTTCACAGTTAGTTAGTTCATAATCGTTTTCGCGAATACTGAAGCAAATTATTCGTATCTGTATTCGTGAATAGTGAACGTGAATAGTGTTCCAAACATTCTCAATGGCATATAACATTCGCATATCTATTGGAAACGAATAGACGACAAATTTTAAAATAATAAATACTAACTTTTCTCACATTTTCAATAGGAAATGGTTACCATTCTCTATTTTTTTCCCCCCACAAACTGCCTATAGCGAACTGTCAATATATCAGTTATGTAACATAAATTATACTTGCAATGCAATTCAATGCAACCAGCTCTTTCAGTATCCACTGCTGAGCATGAGCCTCTTCATGCGATTGTATTGTGCATGAGGCATGTATGATCTTAAATCGGCACGTTGGCCTAGCGTGTTGGCGAGTCCACTCTTTTAGAGGTAATGTATTTTCTCAGGGAGTGTAGTAGCTGTTTTGTTATTCCTTTATAGCCTTTTAAAACACCCGTGGGAAAAGATGGGATGGTGCTATTCTGTAGCTGGCCGACACCATACGGTACAAATTACACTTATAATTATTATACCTAGAAGGATCTTATATAACCAGGATAGGTATGTGAGATCTTATAAGATTGTATTCACATCTCCTGGCCTACGAGGGTGGCGGGCGAGAACGGGGTGGTGTCGCGATGGGAAGTGGACGGGGGGGGGGGGGCGCGAGTGACGTCGCTAGAGCGTGTGAAAATTACATTCCGGGAGCGCCTCGCATATCTATCACTTGCAAATTTAACTTTAGTTTCTGAACGCCACTTCAGTCTGTGTGCCTTCCAACTATGTGCTGTCTATGTGAATGTGTATCTGTATTTGAATGTATAAGAAAATCTATAATAGGCATGATGACAGTATCAAAGAATTAAAGAATAAATGATTTTAGAGAAAAAAATATGTTGAAAGAATTCTAATAAATTAACCAGTTTTAATGTAAACATTGAGATTAATAATATTTTCAATAAAATAAAAGTATAAAATACTGCATTCGGCCATGTTAACTAAAACGCCAATCAGAGCGAATGACGTCACGCCTCAGTGAACATCACCGTGTCGCTTGAACTTCGATTGATTTACCTACCTACGTTTACCTAGGTGTAACGTCACAAGCGACGCCATGACACCTGCGAGTGTTTTCGCGCATAATTCAAAGTAGATAGAAAAAAATGCATAATTTGCGTTAAAACTTATTTTATTGCTGAAATAATGTTATTTTCGGAAACAGTAGACGTGAATCTACATTATAGAAGCGGATTTCAAAATCCGTCATCATGCCTATTGTCTGTCTACATATTGCGTCTTAACTTTAAAAAAAAAACTTTCTTTCCACTACGTTATGACGTGGGGCTTTTTAAAAAAAGCTATGAATTGATTTTTGCTATGTCGGCAGCATACCCACATCTCTCCCGGTGTTGCAGGTCTCCATGGGCGGCGATGACCACTTACCACTTTGTGAATCGCCCACCCGTCTGCTGCCTCTTCTATAAAAAAATATGAATATCAATTTTCATAAAAGAGGCTTTCGATAACTTACCACATGTAGTGGTTTTATTTCTGTTGGTTTTGGTATGTTTTTCGGGCTATTTCTTAAGGCAAATCACTTACACCTTGACCTTGACCTCGAGTCGCATTCCAACCACTCCCAAGACACCAAGCAGTCCACACTCTTATGGGCACATAGACATCGTTTTAATGTCACAGATATAAGTACAACTGCCGTACAACTCACGAACATTTCAGTGATTTGCCTATTGACATCCTTCTTAAATTTAGTGAAAAAATCTCAGCTGGCAGTTCATGCCACAACTTTCCCGTTTACGGTATAAAGTGTCTTGAAGACCGCAGAGTACGCTATAACTATTTGTCAAGGAAGTGCGCGTGAGAAAAAAACAAGTGTGATGATACTCGTAAAAATTCGAAGTTGGCTTCAGGTGAACAGCTCTTCAGAACATTCCTCTAGTCCGTGTCTGATGATTCCACAAATGAAAACCCTAACTCGGACAAATATTGTAACAATAGATACGTTTGTGATTTCCTTGTGCTAAAGATGTGCAATAATTCCCACGGAGAACATTTTAAACTGCAAAAACACAACTTCAAAAATATCAAAGGACTTTTAACAGGGTTAGTTTCGTAACATAAATCTATAGCAATCAGAAACGCATTACCGGGGTAGATCGTTTGCCCTCCTCCCCGTCCTTATACGCCCCCACTTACCTAGACCGTCTAGGTATGCTAGACAAGCTACCTACATATACTTGGCGAGGGAAGATTTTTGTACAGATTATTTTTAACGAAGAGCGGTACGGCAACGGTGTAGGCTATTAAAGTGTATGTTTGTCTGTTGTCGCAAACAAATTTATTTACAAATAATTCACATCTTTTTTTTTAAATTATGTGTGATAACTTGAGGGGGAGAGAGCACGCTGCAATCCAACAGCTGCTGGGCGCGCTCAACTGGCCACGTTACCCCTCTCTCACAGAAGACTACCTCGAAATGTACTGCATTTCCCACTTTATCTTATTTCCCTAATGTACGTACATGTTTCGATAGTGAGTAAGATGTGCCAAAGTCCATTCCCATCCTATCCGCCATTTTCCCAATCCTTTCTCCAAATCCATTCCTAAATCTCCAAAGGTAGGCAGCGCATTTAGGGGCGTGTCAACGGTTGTCATTTTGGAATAAAGTTGGCATGTATCGCGGATGTCTATGGGGCGACAGTAAACACTTACCATCAGGTGGACTGTATGCTCGTCTGCCCCCTTCGTCCATAAAAAAAAATATTATGTACTTATGAGTATAATATTTGACATATAATAAGCCAATTACGAACGAATACTATACAGGATGGAAAATACGAACGGGACATGAAGGAAAAGTACATTAAATGTTGAAGATATCAAATTTCACTCAAAGCAAACACACTTTTATTTTTTAAAATAAGAATATGAGCATTCAAACATTTTTTAAAAAGCTTACCTGAGCCGGAAATCGAACCAACTAAAAATACAAAAAATAGACAGTCACTATTTTATTGAACCAATCGATAGGATCTATGATAAGGATAAAATCTCGAACAAACATTGTATCTTATTGTACAATTAAAGAAGACCTTGAAATCTAACAATTCGTACCTATCGATTTAACCTGAAGGACACGTAATTTCAACGTCTGGTACAAACGGGACAATTAAATGGCCTGCAAGATCTCCAGATCTTACGCCGCTGGATTTTTTTTGTGGGGCTATGTAAAAAAATTAATTTACAAAAAATCCTACGAGTCTGCGGAAGAGTTAAGAGTTGAGGTTCAAGATTTTATCACGAACATTCATCACAACCCATTGCAGAAGGTTACACGAAATGAATTTCTGAAAAGACTCAATCTTTGCATTCAAGAAAATGGTTCGCATTTCGAGCAACTTATCAGTTAATTTATAAAAATGTATCAAAATTATAATTTTAATCAATGTCTAATTTAGGTAACAATTTACAATAGTCTACTTCAGGTAATAATTTGTATATTCAACGGTTAATGTACGTAGTTATTAGGTTACCTATGTTTAGTTAACTTTGTATTAGTCGATATAATTTCTCTAGTACTCTTTTTTAAGAATTCTTCAGTATCAAGCGGTTGTCTGGAAGAGATCGTTACTTAGCGATAACACCGCCGATTGTACCTTTTCAGATTGTAATATTGTTTGTAAGCATTTGTTCTAATTATACGCAATAAAAAGTTATCTATCTATCTATCTAGGTACGTGTCCTTCAGGTTAAATCGATAAGTACGAATTGTTAGATTTCAAGGTCTTCTTTAATTGTAAGATACAATAGCAATTAAACAACTTTGAACGGTTTAAATCGCGTGTATTTAACATTATTTATATCCCGACGTTTCGAACACTTTGCAGTGGACGTGGTCACGGGGTGACTAATTGATTTTATTTGTCACTTGAGTTATTAAGAAATTATTAACATAACAATTATTATTATTTAATCATAACATTCCCTATAAACATTCCTTAAAAAATCCAGACGGTAGTTCAAAAAATTTCAGACGGTAGTCCAAATAATTTCTTAATAACTCAAGTGACAAATAAAATCAATTAGTCACCCCGTGACCACGTCCACTGCAAAGTGTTCGAAACGTCGGGATATAAATAATGTCAAATACACGCGATTTAAACCGTTCAAAGTTGTTTAATTGCTATGTATAGTAAGATACAATGTTTGTTCGAGAGATTTTATCCTTATCATAGATCCTATCGATTGGTTCAATAAAATAGTGACTGTCTATTTTTTGCATTTTTAGTTGGTTCGATTCCCGGCTCAATGGGCTTTTTAAAAAATGTTTGAATGCGGTTATTCTTATTTTAAAACACTAGGATGTTTCCTTTGAGTGAAATTTGATATCTTCAATATTTAATGTAATTTTCCTCCACGTCCCGTTCATATTTTCCACCCTGTACCTATACCTAATGCAATATTATACTGTTCCAATATATAAAGTTGTAAGGGTTTGTCAGTTTAAGATCTAGTTTGAACGTTTCACCATCAGTTATCATAATTCCGAATTCTCAATCATTTCGATTCAATGGCATCTTTTGTTCTCCCTCGACCCTATCTTCTACTTCTGTTCTCTAAATATGATATCCGACATAACAAATCTACCATCAGCCTATGTCTTTCCACTGCCTGGATATAGGCTTCTCCCAAGGTTCGCCATCACACGTGGTCTACGGCTCTTATCATCCAGCTTATCATACAGCCGAACTTCTTTAAGTCAACGGTTCACCTGGCCAGCGCGCGTCCCATACTAGCCTCGAGGACTCCACCTACATCAGTTATCTGTCCAGCGGTAAATATGACCAGCCCACTGCCACTTCAGCATACTGATTCTATATGTCGGTGACTTTAGTTCTACTACAGAACTCATATACTATAGGATTATTCGTCCGTCGTCGAAACATTAGTGTTCCTGCGTTACTTCCCAAAATACACACTCTGCATCGGGCTTAACGAGCACATTTAATATAGAAACGAGACGGCAAACAAGCAGACAGTCCACTTGATGGTAAGTGAATGCTGTCGTTCATATATTAATGATACATACTAACATCAGTTCAGAATGACAAACGTTAGCACGCTCCTGGATGCAATGCCTACTTTTGGAGATTTAGGCATGAATTTGGCGAAAGGGTTGGGAAAATGGGGGCAATAGGATAGGATACAATGGGAATTGACTCTGGCATCATGGACACATTACAAGCTCTACAGATTTATTATAGAAATAGGTGACAGACGAATATAAAATCCACCTGGTAGTAAGTGGATATTGTCGCAATCAGACAATATCTACGATAGATTTATAAATATATAAATTATAAATTTATAAATATAGATAAAATTATTTTATATCGCGAACTCGTAGGCTGTGGAACGAACTGCCTCAAGAGGTCTTCCCATTAAACTACGACATGGGGTTCTTCAAGAGAGCTGTGAATAGGATTTTGCAAGGTCGGCGGCGCGCCCGCATACCCCCTGGTGTTGCAGGTGTCCATGGGCGGCGGTAACATTTACCATCACGTGGGACCGCTTGCTCGTCCGCCCTCTTCTCTATAAAAAAAAAAAAAAGATGCCGACATCAGTCTAAAATGACAAACGTTGACGTATAATGGAATAAGGTCTGTTCAATAAGTAAGTATATTTAACAGACTTTACCTACCTATCTTATGGGGATTATACTTAGGCCATGTAGTGTCAGTCGGGTTTAGCATCACCCTATCTCATTCCGTGGGTGTCGTAACAGCCGACATAGACATAACAAAGGGCTACCGCAAGCCCTGAGAAATTACACTCCTTTTAAAAAAGCTTTTGGACTCCCCAAGCCGCTCAGCTAACGTGCCGTTTTAAGGTTATAAGTTTTAAAGTTGCAATCGGTTGACCGACCGATTGGCGCATTTGGTAGTGACCCTACTAAAAGGTCTCGGGTTCGATTCCCGGTCGGATATATATTTGTTTAAAGACACATGTATGTTCGGGTCTGGGTCCCACGACACAGGTAATTCTAGTGTGGGCCATTGAGTGTAGCGTTATTTACCCCTAATGTCCAGCTGTGGACGATAGGGCTGGTTATGGTTGCAGAACTTACCTTATAATAACATCCGTAAAATTGCCAAAGCTGCAAACTGCTCGTCATTTCACAGGAAATAACGACCATTAACATTATATATTAGGTGTACAGAGGTGCAATTTTTATGAGCCATAAAAATATTATTGTGTATGACATTGACCAACCGTGTGTACGAACGATTACAAATTCCTTTGCCAGTTCGTTATCAATCTATACATGTAATAAAACTATAGATCCAGCGTATCTGTACATTGAATATATTTACCAAGAACTGATTGGGGGCGATGAAGGAAGAGTATCTGTATACAAAAAGACGATTTTGAAAATTGTTGTCTGTTTGCCTGTTCGAACACGCTAATCTCCAAAACTACTGAACGGGTTTTCATGGGATTTCCACGGGTTAATTAAGCTTAGCTTGGCGCTTCGAATAAGCTTTGTTTCATCTAAATCGGCTGATGGGAAGAAAAGATATCGCAATTTAGAGTTTAAAAACTAAAATTCCTCGCGTACGAAGTCGCGGGCACAGCTTGTAATATTTGTTGCAATAGCTCACTTTTTTTAAACTCTGTATTTTTATATCTGTATTCTGCAATTCAATATTTAATGTTTTTATATTAGCTATGTATTAACCACTGAAACACATTACCCATCTTCATGAATAAATACATTGGCCGAAATTAATAGCACTATAATATAATAATATAATATATATAACTATAATATAATATAATAAATATAATGAAGAAAAAGAGAAAAATCTAAGGGGCCGCACGGACAGTTTTGTTTTGGGAGCTATCCAGGGAAGACGTTTTGAAGAAATCACACGCCTGTCCCGGGACTCGGCTGTCCTGGATACAACATCTGGGCCACTACTCTCGCCGGCCACCGCAGCTCTGGTCCGTCACTCTCTGGGCGCTGGTGCTCTTACTGGGCGCCGCCTGGCCTCCATTGCCCCGTCCGACCGCTATTTCCGGCTGGCGGTAGTGCCACTCATCATCAGTCTGGGCGTGCGCCCTGCTAGGCGCCGCCTCTCCTGCAGCCTGACCGTGAGTTTTTTCTGTGCTTCCAGAACTAGCAAACGTACACTTTACAGACTCGTTTATTTTAAGGACTAATTTTCTTAATTAATCTCAAATTTTGTATTAGGTTTTTCGTAAAATATAACAAGCTATTGAAACAAATCTTACCTCTTTCCTTTCTAATAGCAGTTGTTTACCCCCTTATGTTTACACGACAAGCTAGTTGTATAAACTAGCTAGTTGTATATGCGACTAGGTGACACCCATCGTAAAAACACTTTAACACTTTTGTACATCCTAATCGTAACTAGCGCAATGGCGCAATATGTTGTAATAATAATTTTAATTCGGAAAGTACATTACATTATATGGTCTTAGAATGTCACGCTGTCGGCGGGTTGGCGAGTCCATTCTATTAGAGGTATTGTAGTTATGCTGGACTTGTGGTAGCTTTGCTTGTGCTTGTGTTTTAGAACACTCACAGGAACAGACGAGGCGCGGCGTTGTTCTATAGCCTGCCGACACCGCACAACACAATGTACAGTAACTACTTAATTAAACAATACCAGTCAGCCATCTTTCCATTTCTGACCGTGGGCTTAACCCTGAGATACCTGACCTGAGACCTGAGAGACTGTTGTATAGAGTGGTTTTGCCATCACTCTGTTTTTTCTATAGACGAAGGCGGCAGACGAGCATACAGTCCACCTGATTGATGGTAAATGGATACTGTCGCCCATAGACATCCGCGATACTTACGCCAACATTAGTACAAAATGACAAATGTTGGCACGACCCCGACCTTTAGAGATATAGGAATGGATTTGGAGAAAGAGTTGCGAAAATGGGAAGGGATAGGAAGGGAATGGGCTCTGCATGGGGAATGGACATCTCACTTACTACCGAAGCACGTACGTACTACATTAGGAAAATAAGATAAAGTGGAAAATGCAGTACATTTCAAGATAGTCTTGTGTGAGAGAGGGGTAACGTGGTCAGTCGAGCGCGCCCAGCGGCTGTTGGATTGCAGCGTGCCCTCTTCCCCTCCCAAAATAATTATCTATGGAAGGTAGTGAAATCCGAAAGTTTCCCTTATTAGTTTACTCGAAGTTTCGGTTGGGTTGCACCAACCGTGGTCACGAACTAACTGAAGAGGCAGATAGTCCACGTCGACAGTTGGGAGCAGTTTCATCAACTTCATACCCCTTATTCCAATATCCCCTTATTCATATTCCAATTGGTCTTCATACCCCGGAAAATTGCTGCACACAACACACAATATCATAAGTATCGCCAGACGAAAAATCGTGAGGTTTCGTTTTATTAAATTTATTAATCACTGAATTCCATGTCGAGGACAATTTGTATCCATCTTCTCGATTGAAATTTCTATATTATTTGATTACAATTGCTTCGAACAGCAAAATCAGTTGTAATTTTTTGTACACTTCTCGCCCGCTCTGTATAAAACTATTATGTTTCTTACACTTTGTTCTGTAGTAATGTCGGCAATAAAAATATGTTTGACGGCGACGTTAATATCAAATTATAACTCGTACAAAGATATCCTTAAACGTTTATTTGTAATAATAAACAATATATAAATATTATTACAAATTATAAATTTGGTATGTCGCAGGACCAATAACAGATGTGGTTGACGAGTCCTCGAATGGTGACCACGCACCGAAAAACGAAACGTGGGAAGCCCTCCGGTCACAGGGACTGACATCTTGAAGAAAATCTCTGATAGTGAATGAGATAAGAAGAGCAAAGACCGTGTGGTGGCGGTTCAGGGGAGGGACCTTTATCCGGCAGTGAAGACAGTGCAATACAACCAGCCCTAGTATCCACTGTTGGACATATGCCTCCTCATTGTTTCGCACACGAGGGTTGTATGGCGTTAAAACGCCACGCTGGCCAAGCGGCTGGGCGAGTCCACTCTTTTAGATGTGGTGCAGTTCCTCGGGGAGTACGGCAGCCGCTTCGTTATCCCTTAGTCACCTTATACCCATGGGAGGAAATGGGGTGGTGCGATTGTAAAGCCGACACCACACGGCGAGTTTAAAGTATCATTGTAATATACTTTAGCGTGTAATAAAAAAACAAATGTTCATCATGAAAATGCTTCAATACGCCGAAACTATATGTGACGTTATCTGAAGGGACGTTACTGTCGATATGGTCTGGATTACATTTAATTAAGATTTTCTAACTTAAAATTACGTTATTACAAGATTCTAATTTAATAGGAACGTGCTCTAAGTATTTGATTTTTGTGTAAAGAATGAAGTTTTTAAAGATTTTACTAAAATCTCTCAGATGTTGAACACGTTGTATATTGGTTTCTGTGACAAGATACCTACCTAACGTGCTGGCGATATTACTTCGCTGGATCGCAAGGCTCATATTATATAGCCTATTATATATATTCAATATATATATATATTTATTTATTTCGGAAACTCGGAATACACTGTGAAGACGTAAGCTGTTAAATAATTGAATGAGCATCAAAAAATACTGAATGAGTAGTAAATCGACGGTAATAAATACTGAATGAGCAGTAAATCGATGGTAGTAACGTTGAGTTAGGTTTACGCATAAGAATAGAATAAATAATACAAGTTATTATTTATTCTCATGGTGTAGGTTCTCTGGTGGCAATAAGTATCTAACATGTTAACGCAAACATTATAAGTAATTATAATTTTATTTTAACGTAAGCATTATACGGGTCATAAGTACAATAATTATATTAAAGCATTATAATATTTAACGAAAGTATTATAATTTTAACGAAACAATGTATTCGGAAATTAAAAATAAACAAAGACAACAAACAATGGTCTGTTCACTTTTGTTTTATTAAAAACTCTCAATTTCTAAATTCATGAAAATGTCAGTCGTTTTTTGCATCTTTTTCGAATGCCATCAAAAATAATATTTAATTTTATTTGATAATTTTATATTTTAAGTGTTTATTGTTATTTATTATTTATTCCAAAATTTTATTATTTTTATATAATGTTCTTTCACTTACACCTACCATACAATCTTTAGGTATATAGCCCCAAAGTTGGCTGAGAGAAAATGCTTTATACTTATGGCACTAAGGCCGCTTTTTATTAAAACTTTAGTGATAATAAATACATAAAAATGCACTTTAGCCCCTTTTTTTAAGAAGGGCACAATAAAGGAATAGAAGTCCCACTCGACTTGGTGATAACTACTTCATTATGATGATTATTTACTTCAGTTATACGAAAGTAGATTGATTATGTATATTGTTATGTATTATTGTACCTACCTAAGTATTATATGTGTATTGTATTAGGTATATGTACTGTTAGTAGTCATTTTCAATGATTGCACGATGCGCCACCTTGTTATTTCTGTTTATCCAAAGGTTGACTGGCAGAGAATGACATTAGGCATTTAATCCGCCTTTTGTAGAATATTTGTTTGTGCACTAAAGTTTAAATAAATAAAAAAAAATGTTCAACATAATTTGCTGCTCATTTGGTATTTTTTGCTGCTGGTTTAAATTCAAGCCTATATTATACGCACCGAGTTGCACCGAGTTTACAATTTACAAACGATATGCGCAAAACGATACAGCCAACGCCATCTAGTATGCAGTAGCGGAACTATCTCAGTGCTCAAAGTTTAAAAGTGGTTGTAAAGTAATTTTATACCATTAAGTATAGCTAATTTAAAAACTAAATAACGACTATTATAATATTAAGATTCCGTAACAATAAAGTCAATAGCAATAAAGTTAATGGACACGTTAAAACACAAACACAGATACAAACATTAGTCAAATGTTTGTCTGGACGAGAATCGAACTTACTATTTTTACTAAATACTTATTAATGACATAATAATAATGAATCACATTAATGAGGTATAGGCTATGTATAGGACATGCCTACCTCGTGAATATGGAGCCTCAAGCAAGATAAATATACTTCAATATACCTTGTTACGTTACGATTATTTTTTTAATATAGGTATACCTATTTATTATTTTATAAGTTTACAAGTTTATAAGTTCCATAAGTATGTTTATAATTAGTAAAGATTACTTAGATCCATTAAATTATTTTTTTTATGAAAGAAAATTGATGAAAAGTAATAAAAATGTACACGTCACATCAGCTAACGTCAATGCCCTGGATGAAAAAACAGTTTGACACTGAGACTCCAGGCCACTCAGGCTTCTTCAACAATGTTGTTGCGGACAAACATGCAAGAGCGGGGTCATTAAAACAACGGGTTGGACCAGAGCCTCTGCGTCATATCAGAGCGCCAGTTCCTTATGACCATTACCATGCAATGTATACATGTATCTAAGAGTCACTAAATGAATACTCCAGGAAACAAGCACGCTAAAACCTTGATAAACGGATACAGGCGGAAATTACCCTATGAGTTCTCGCTTGAAATAGGAACAACTCTTGTACAGTCACTGAGGCAGGTAGTAGGCACTACTAGATAGAGAGATTTTTTAATTTAATTTTAGAGTAAAGATTTTTGAAACCTGTATATTTTGTTACGAACAGGATGAAATACGAATTTATCTGCTTTCCGAATATGGTCCTTCCGTGTACAAAAGATACAAGTATATGGGCGCTCACCTACTAAAACAGCAAGAAGTCCAACAACTCCCCGATAAAACTATCTTGCGATAAAGCTGCAAGCCGTGGACATTTGCATTGGCAGCGAACTATAAGAAGGGTGGCAATCACAATAGGTAGACCAATCGTTGCAGTAATACCGTAACCAGACCTGTTATTGTCCACTGCTGGAGATGATCCTCGTCATTCACATTGTCTTGTACATGAGGAATGTATGGCCTTAAAACGCCCACCTGGCTTCGAGCGTTGATAATAGTCACAAAAGGGTTTAATGACCTTAAAACACCGCCCTAACCACGAGCTGAAGAGTCCGTTCTTTTTGCTGCCATTTAGGCACACGGATTGTGATAATCTTATCATTCACCATTATCGGCAATAATCGACATCGAGCGGACAATTAATTGACAAAGTCACGAATGATGCAAAGCATAGGACTCCCTTAGTATAACCATTTTTTTTTAATTCTGGCATCAGACAAAACGTAAAGTCAACATACGTACTCAAAGGTTAAAAAGTTTTTTTGTCGGCGCGATCAAAGAACGGACCGTCTCTTGCGCCGCTCATTGTAAGCTAATGCACGCCATTGGGACTGACGGATCTACATACTATCGATGTGAACAGAGTGGTGAATGGCCGGCTGCGGTCTGAGAGCGATGCTGGCCGAAAGATCTTTAGATTTTAAACTCGCAGACCGTATTGGCGGAACTTGCAATGGATATCAAACTGAAGCAGTTTAAGAAATGTCTAAAAATGTTTAAGAACTGTGTCGTAAAGTGAGCAATTTGCATAGAATATGACTTCATATGCGTGTGTGTGTCTCGTATACTGACACTCAATCTGTATAGTTTCAGTAGTAGGTACCTACGTCACTACATTGAAAGGTGACGTTCCGTCTTTACACATGATTTTAATGTTCACCGGATGAAGATGCCAGGAAACCAGCACGGTCAGTGCCGGCTTTACCTATGGTGCAGGGTGTGCGGCGCACATGGGCACAGGGTCTTTGGGGGCGCCAAGCGCCGCTCACGACGCCTCCAAAGAGCCTACGTCGCTCGCGGCGCTCTCAAAGACCCTGGGCCCGTGTTCGCGCGCCTACTAGAGGGCGCCAGGGTATTGATTGCACCCGGGCGCTACATGGGCTAGAGCCGGCGCTGAGCACAGTAAAACCCCGATAAAGAAGTACAGGCGGAAATTATTTTGAGTTACTCGCTCTAAACAGAAACGTCATTTGCTCTGTAATTAAGGTCCTTACGGTACACTGCAGGCTAAACAAACATAATTTTAATTTGATAATAAAGATTTCTGTTCCGAGCCAGGATGAATGCCAATGCCAGATGCGTGTGACCCTTTGATGTACAAAAGATACACGTATATGAACGCTCTTCCGCTAAAGCTTGAAGAGGTCCAACAACACGCTGCTAAAACTATCCCGCGATATCTGCAGGCCATACCTAGACATTGTCGGCGAACTATAACAACGGTGGCGATCACAATAAATAGGCAATGGTTAATGCTTCGAGACTGTATTGACGCGCAGAGCCCCTCTAACCCTCAATAATAACAATCCGTCTTTACTTTTTTTTTATGTTCGAAGGAGGCAGCCGAGAATACAGTACACCTGATGGTAAGCGGATACTGTAGCCCATAGACATTCGCGTTACATGCCGACATTAGTCCAAAATGACAAATGTTGGCACGCCCCCGATGCGCTACCTGCCTTTGGAGATATAGGAATGGATTTGGAGAAAGGGTTGGGAAAATGGGGAGGGATAGGATGGGATTGGGCTCTGGCACATCTTACTCCCTAAAGTATGGACTTTAGGGAGTAAGATGTGCCAGAGCCCAATCCCAATTCTGTTTATTTCTGTTTATTCTGTTGTATTTTTTATTTTAGGATAAGCATGGGCTTATCCTAAAATAAAAAATACATTTTTTTCTATGAATCTGGTAAAAGACACATGACACAACAAAATAATCGAATTTCTTAACATGGCAACATTTTTTATTATTACGTTTAATTTATTGTGTACCATAAACATCTTGATAGATATTTATTGCTCCTTTTGTATCAATGATTGTCAAGTACCTCTAGCAGTCGGGTTTGCAAACGCACGAATCGAAAGTTAAATGCAGAAATTGTTTATGTTAAGATTTAAACCACGTTTAATAGAAGCTGAATCAGAACTAGTTTTAGTAATCGTAAACAGACCTTTTTTTTCGTCAATTCCTGGTCATGGACCTCCTCGTGGACATTGCCTTGTGCACGAGGGACATATGACCTTAAAACGATACGCTAGTCAAGTGGGTTAGTGAGTTCGCTTCCTTTTTTTTGAAATATTAACCGCATACAGTATATACAATGAAACAAGAGTAAATATAAGCTTACTACTTTGCTGCAACCAAATGTTGCCTTACTTACAGCCTGTCACCGCAAAGAAAATGTGGAATACATTGTTGAGACTATAAGGTCGAAATGGCAAGCATGCAAAGCGCTTTGAAGTACTGCGAGCACTACTAACCATTTCAACCTACTAATTTTTTCATATGAATATAATTAATAGATATTATATAGAAAACAAGAAATATAATATGAATACAAAAATATAATAGATGTATATTATTCAAATAAACAAATATACACATATACATACATACATACACATACACATATATATATACACACTTCTTATAAAGGTGATGTGGTTTCTCAGGACTTGTGGTAGCGGCTCTTTGTTATCCTTAGTCACCGTTTATGGCACCCACGAGAAGAGATGTAGCTATCTAAGCTATCTACTTAAAATATAGTTTATATACGGTCTAAATAAAACAGATTTATAGTAAATAAAGAGCATATAGCGTACAATTTTGTTCATATTTTACCTAATGTGTCAGTCTGACCATTATAAAAAATAACGAGTTTCACAAACGAAGAACCATAGTAAATTTAAATCTTTTGAAAATATACAATAACATAGATTGGAGGTGAAAGGTTAATCCATCTAATCCACTCCGATTCACCCATTAGCCATATTGCACATCATCCATTAGGTAACTTCAAAAACTTAAAACGCTAACAAAAAAAGAAAACAATTTTAATTACTGACGCCTAATCGCGCAAGCGGGTTCATTGCCCTGAAAAACAAAAGCCTTCGCGACCCGTCGAACACGCGCGATCGTTATAGCCTATGTAACTCATTATATCCGATTTAATTTCATATTTCGAAGAGTCCATTAGGTCCATTCACGGTCAGGCATCAAGACAGCGCGCCCGTGCCCGTGTATCCATAAAGAAAAACAAAAAGTGCACGGAGGTTACAACGATTCTCTGTGGTCAACGTCTTCCTATCCTTCTCTAACATCTTGTTACGCATCCCCTTTCCTTGTCTCTCTATAATAAAACATAATTAGTTTTAAATGGATAGGATTGGCGATGGGTAGAATAATAACCGAAGAAGCAATTTACCGTCGGCCCGAGGAGCGCACCTCACTTATTAAAGGTTCCCTCTACAAAAATTACCTTATGCATATTTATAAGTCAGTGTTTTGGTGGCCATCTCGACGATTTTCTAACGAGCCGTGACTATAAAATTTAAATGATACGATTATTTAACGGGGTTCGAACAGTTTACTAGGGAGGTTGGCATAGTCCCGAGCCGCAATTTTGATTTTTTTTCAAAACTGCGTCCAACAATGGGACCTACATATATCGATATGCATAGACAAACAATAAATGTTAATAAGTTGACCACTCGACTTGCAAATTAATTTATTCATAATTTGGGCTACGGGCCATGTCATATACCTATGGCGTGTATTATTGATTATTTATCTCGATACATTTGATATTTTTGTTTAACCACACTTGTGATCTTTTTTAACAACTCTAATGCCACGTGGTACTATTATATAAATCGACTTGCTTTATCATCAAAACGGAACATATTGACTTATTAATACTTATTAATATTACCTAATTTAATACCAAAACAGATTATATTGAGTTATCTATCGAGTATTACCACTAAACTTGATAACGCTCTTGCCACACGGTATTATTATATAAATCGGCTTAGGTACTTTTTTTACGTGAATAACTTGACAAGTCTCGGTGAGTGATTGAAAAAGTAAATTTTCTAGCAGAACAATATATAATTTAGCTAACTCTTTCACATAGTCTAAAACTTACAGTAAAAAAAAAAAACACTAAGTCATTTTATTGTAAAAACATAAATACAATAAAAAACGGATTTTGCATAAAAAAAATGATACACTTGAATGAAATGATACTTTGAAAAAAGTACACAATTTTGACTTATCAAGTTATTCAGGACCACCGCGGATATAATCGTATGACCTTAGCAAATCTTACCTCAGTGCGTTTACTAATTAAATTGTTATCAAATAATTATTTTTGCTTACTTTTATACCTGTTGGTAAAAATAAACCCAAAAAGTAACCCCTTTAATATTCATACAAATATTATATACAGGTGGCCCGAGTATAATATGTCATATGTGTGTGTCTAGCCAGGTGGAGGGACGACTTGAACAAACTCGGTGGTGGTGGCGAGCCTTGTGGGAAGCGTATATTCTGCAGTGGGGAGACACGGGCTGGTGGTATACACAGATTTATATCTCATTTGTTTACAACTAGATTTACTATTCTTTCTCAAAGACTTTTGATTGTATCTTTCAACAACCAGTGACTTTGCACTTTTTGTGGAAAAAACGTAAAATATGTGATTTAAAAAACTTTGTTTTAAACATTCCAACCCTGCTTGCATGTTACTAATGTCAATACTGAAACATTAATAGCTAGATAATCAAAAATCAATTAAATTAAATTAAGAATATATATTTACAATTATTGTCGTGCAATTATTATACACCAGATCTAAATTCTATTTTTTTTGGAATAATAAGGTTTTTCCAACGAAACATTTCAGATCGAAATGTGTTACTTTTTTTTATGTCTTTGGGCACTTTGTTCTCCATACGATATACATTATTGCTGAACATTCGCAATTTTTGACGTGCAGGAAAAAGTACTACACTTTTAGTCAGCAATTAATTAGATTTATTTAAAAAAAACTAACAATAGAGAACTGTTAGATTCTTTTATAAACCTTATCACGCGAATAAAATGAATGTGGATGTTTCTTTACAAGAAGACAGAGCTCCAAAATATATTGAAGAGTAAGAATTTTTAATTCCTTGAATATGGGTTTGCAGTGTTCTAAATTTTGTGTCTCAAATAAAGCCCTAACACACTTTTTGGACTCGGAATGCTGTTAATATATCTATTGCAATCCCCATATCAAAGCCAGCGGTGAAACTGCGTGTTTTTGTTATTTATATGAAAATTCATTCCCGATTTTCCTTTTCAACGTTAAAATTTATTACGAAGACACCATGTCGCATAAAGTTGGATATATTTGTTATTTTATATCAGATTGCTATAATTTAAAGTTTATTAGAAAGTGGAATATTGTGGCAACAACTTATTTTGTAAATATTATTTACCATAAATCAGTTAAATAGTTAAATATGTATATAAAAAATTTGAAAATGACAAAAAAACACTTTCGTAAATATTTCTGTTTCGTAGTCCATTTGGTCACTTAAATACTTGTATTTATAATTTAAATAGCTTTTATATGATATCGTACACGTGAAAATCAGATAAGTAGTACTCGAGATATTCGAAAATTAATAAAACGTAGCCGTCCATCTTGATGACGTCATAACTCCCCTCTCCACAGTCTAGGAGAGCGACACACGGTTTTTTACAACTCTGGAAACCATGCTCTCTAAACGATTATGCTCGGTATCGGTATGGATGTACCGACCCGACCCGATGGATATATGGATGGCCGGCGCTAGGTACTTTTTGTAATTTGGCCGCCCTCGTTTATTATTACAAGTTATGCATTGAATTATTATAATTTCTCCACAGGCTTTTCACATATTCTAAAAGTCAATGTACAGTTTTCAGTAAACTGTAATTCCTTATTCTCACGAGATTATTATTATTTTAAAAGAATAATTTGGTTGCTCTACGGAACTTCATGTCAAGTTATGTCTACATTCGAGGACACGTCTCCGCCATCGGTTATAGGTCCTGCCCACTGCCACTTCATACCTATTGCTGATCCTCTGAGCTATGTCGGCGACTTTAGTACTTTGTCTAATTTCTTCATTTTGAATTTTGCCCAGTAAAGAGACTCCGAGCATTGCTCTTTCCATCGCTCGCTGTGTGATTTTGAATTTGTAAATCAAGCCTACAGTCAGAAACCACGTCACACGTCATAACAGGCAATATTTTTTTTTATAGACTAGTGGGCGGACGAGTAAGTGGTCCCACGTGATGGTAAGTGTTACCGCCGCCCATGGACACCTGCAATACCAGGGGATATGCAGGCGCGCCGCCTACCTTGCAAAATCCTATTCACAGCTCTCTTGAAGAACCCCATATCGTAGCTTAATGGAAAGACCTCTTGAGGCAGTTCGTTCCACAGCCTACGGGTTCACGGTATAAAATAATTTTTGGACCGAATAGTGCGCGACACCTCCGTATCGAGGAAATGCGGATGGACCCCACTTCTGTGACGGGAGGTGCGGTTGTAGAAACCCGAGGTGGGAATAGGCACGAATTGAAGACTTTCGTCTTCAAACATTCTGGCACAGGCGACGAGAAGATGTTATGCATTTTCCCAAGTGCTGCACAACCGAGTTGAATGCGTCTGTCGGCCTCTCGACTGAAGTTGGACTTATCTAAGATTATTGACCGTCCAAGATACCTAGACCAATTCGTCTACAACTTCCAGGTACTCTTCTTAGTGAAATAGCGTGGGACGACCTCCGGTCAGATGGACTGTTGAAGAAAGTTGCCCGTAGTGACTGGATGGGAAGAGCAGAATACCTTGTGTGGTGGCGGTCCTTGGTACAGGCCTATATCAAGAGTAGAGAAACACACACCGATTGTATGGTATGACATATTGACATGTATCCCACTGTACCTACCTAAACAATTAATTCCACAAAAAAAACACAGCATTTGAAAACGTCAGAAAAAATTACTTCCCGCCTAAATTATCCCCCTTATGCACATACGAAATTGTGTGCATAGATGCGAAGATGCGATGTTGATGGTTAAGGCGTGGTTTGCGTAGATGTATATTAGTAAATTATTTCTGTGAAATAAAGGCGGGCAATTAGCCTGTAATTGCTGTGCCCGCCCGCCGACCCGCTGCGCCGAGATACGCTCCGATAAAATACTTGTTTATGGTTTTTGTTTCTGAACGCAACCTGACCGAAGGGGCGCATATACGCGGCAAAAAATTACCGCAAGTAGGTACATACTTGTTACAAAAATATAGGTAACCACTACCCTATGGTTTTTATTTTATTTTTCAAAACAAGGTACCGTACCTGAACATGTTTTTTGCTGCCTAGTGAACGCCTACAACCTAATTAATTATATGACTTTTTCTATAAATATCTAAATGGTTGTAAGTCTCGTAAGTTAGTTTCTCTAAAACTGCCTATTCATTTATTAAATAAAATTCACTTTACCTACCGACAGTACATTCAACAGAAAACTGCAGACCTCACTCAATCAGAAATGCACCGATCAAAATGCAAATGCGTATATTTTGGTCGTTTTGCGGCGCACGGTACCAGGCCCCATAAACTGCATACAAATTATACATTGCTTTTATTTTTAATTGCTATGGACGAGCCACCGTCTTCGCCAGAGGCTCCTTGACCCTTCTATTTTTGAATTGTGGCGAACAGACACGTGATTGGCTGAAATCGGAGTGTTACCAGTATTTTATGTTTATTTATTGATGCGTTCAAAATAAGGGTGTATGTAGATAGTTTAAAATTATATGCCTAATTGCCGTCAAAATATCTCGAGCGGGTGGATATTAACTGTCCATCATGTTGTCAGTCTGTCAATATTGTAGGCCGTTAATCGTGATAGTCACTCTGAGGACGGTAAGTCTCCAGTTATAATAGGGGTTAAAGTATGAAATTGCCGTTCTATAGTAATAGATACTTTGAATTGACATAAAACCTTCATGGTGTGAGATTTTCGAGTGAAACTTTTTTCACATGATACCTATGAGGTTCTTGTTTTAAAAAATGTGCAACATTCGATTTTCGACTTTCAATTGTTTTTTTTATTCAGCTTAGACGGGAAAGATGGACACTTCGAAAATCCGAGTAATCTTTGAATACGAGTTCCGACGCGGAACTAACGCGGCAGAAACGGCTCGTAATATCAATGCTGCGTTTGGAGAGGAGACTGCTAATGAACGAACCGTGCGTTTTTGGTTTAAACGCTTTCGTAATGGAAACTTCGACTTGAAGAACGAACCACGTGGAAGACCGCCCACACAGGTGAATAACGCTGAAATAAAGGAGATGGTGGAAGCCGATCCGAGTCAAACTACCCAGGAATTAGCGGCATGGTTTAACCGTTACCTTACTTACAATATTGACTCATTTGCATCAAATCAATAAGATAAAAAAATATGAAAAATGGGTGCCTCATGATTTGACTGATCTGCAGAAAGAAACGCGTGTTGAAACTTGCGTTGCCTTGTTGAATCGGTACAGAAATGAAGGAATATTGGATCGAATTGTGACATGTGACGAAAAGTGGATTCTTTACGATAACCGAAAGCGAAAAATGCAATGGCTGACCCCAGGTCAAACGCCGCAACAGTGCCCTAAGGCAAAACTTACCAATAAAAAGGTAATGGTAACTGTTTGGTGGTCTATTCGTGGTGTTATTCACTATGGCTTTCTCAGGTCTGGTCAAGCAATAACAACAGATGTTTACTGTGCCGAACTTCGAACAATGATGGCGAAACTAGCAGTGAAACAGCCCCGACTCGTGAATCGATCTTCACCATTATTGCTCCATGATAACGCAAGACCTCACACTGCACGAGAAACCGTTGTAACTCTACAGGAGCTGCAGTTAGAAACCATACGTCATCCTCCGTACGCGCCAGACCTTGCTCCAACGGACTACCATTTTTTTCGTGATTTGGACAATTTTCTACGTGGTAAAAAATTTTCTTCCCAAGAGGCAGTACAAAATGCTTTCACACAGTTTGTCGAATCTACATCCCCAGAGTTCTATCGCAAAGGCATAAATGAACTTCCGATTAGATGGCAACAATGTACCTATAGATAATGAGGGTAAATATTTTGATTAAATAAATATGTTACATTTTAGAAAAAAACGAGTTTTAATTTTTCACTACAAATCGGCAATTTCATACTTTAACCCCTAAAAATTATAAGTATATTACCTACATATTTATTTAAGTACTTCGTAGGTACCCAGCTACTGGGATCACTCTAAAAATATTTAAACTTTAGCTAAAAATAATTAATTACCTAAATAATTAAATAGGGAAATTTATATCTAGCGGTTTATTTTTTATTAGGTAGTCAAATAAGTTCGCGGCCTTTTTATAGTGAAAATAATAGATTTTTGTGAGGTACGGAATAAATGATAATCTGAAGATGCTATGTTCGGACCAGGGGTGACATAATTCTAACAAAGTGTTTTAAAACACTTGTTTTTAAGTGTTTCTAACAAATGTATTAAAAACAAGCTTAAAATGGACTGTTAAAAACAGTGTCAGAAATACTGGTTAAAACACTGTTTCTAACAAATAAAAACATGAAAAAAAAACATTTCAAACACTTGTGAGTTTTGTCTAAGGGCAATAACTTTGCTTTTGCAGCTCTCATATAATATGTATAATGTGGGAGCAAGTGATATGTAGCTTTATTATGTAGTGTAGGGTAGTGTAGGTATTATAAGTAAAGAGGGTACCTGATCTATGTATGTGCCCTCGTCTTATGAGCTCTTATTTCCAGGCAACTTCCGCTGCCCGACCTTGTACTTGATTTCTGCAATACCCACGTAGCTAACGTTAACTGGCTTCCTTTAAGTTCATTGAATGTACTTTTAAACAAGCCAGTCAACATTAGGCTTAGCTTCGTTCTATCAAGGAACAAAATTCATCGGCATCGAAGCTGCTTAGAAATAAAGGCTCTATTTTATAATTAAAAATTAGATATACCTTTTAATAAAAAATCAAGATTGGTAGGTAATGCAAGCATCGTTTATTAAGATTATAATAATGTATAATTATAAAAGACAATAACGTATTTATTACTCATTTAAATGTTAAAACACGGTGACAAATTTTGCAGTTTTTTCAGTACCTAGTCGGTTCCAGATTAGGTCAGAGTGTATGAAACAAAACGTTCAGAACATTTTTTCTATTCCTGCGCTGGAAGCCACAGCGGTACGCAGCTGCTTACCCAATTCTATAATTCTGTTGCTGATTTGTGCCCTTAAAGACAGTCACCATTCTAAGGCATTGACGTTCTTGATGACGTGTTCTTCAAATAAGAAGCTGTGGAATGGCGCTGTTATTGCCTTACATTTAATTACATCTGGCATTGCTTCTTTATAGTAAGTTTCTACTCGTATGTAGGTATTGCATTGCATTGGGTCCAATAAATTCGCTACAAAATGTCCTGGTGTCATTGCCATTTCATACCGTGAATCGATCTTTTGTAAGTCGCTTAGGATATACTCATAACCGACATCAGCACCCTCAATCAGCATCGAGTTTGATTGATTTATTGGATATCTGGATGCGAAGTAATAATTGAAATAAAAACTTAATCTTCTGAAAATAAGGTTCAATTCTATTGTTGTTTTATAAGTAGGTAAAGTATGTATCAGTACTCGGTACTTTCAAAGACTAATCAATGGCGCAATAGAGTACCGACCGACAGGTACATATGTAAGTAGGTGTACTACCTGTTACCTACACAAACTTTGCTTGTAACTAACGTGGATTTCAAACATATTACAAACATGTTTACATTTATATTATATTACATTTTTATATTACAATTCGAAATAAAAAAAAACTTTCTATCCCTGAGTCTAGACTGTGTGGGGGATGCATTAAAACTTCAAAGCCAAGGACCATCAATTTTTGTTTAGTCAAAATGTATGCGGTCGAGCATTATCGTGGTGGAGAACTACACCTTTACTATTCATTAATTCTGGACGTTTTTCTTCAAGTGCTTGATTCAACTTTACTAATTGCTGACATTAGACAATAGAGTTAATCGTTTGGCCATGTGGCAAAAGCTTGTAATATACCATGCCTTTCCAGTCCCACCATAGACAAAACATGACTATGTTCGGAGTGAAGCCTGGCTTTAGGACTATTTATGATGGCTACTATTCTTAGGTGATCCACTTCTCTCATCGCCTGTTACCAATCACTTCAGAAATGGATCGATTTCATTTCATTTTAGCAACATCTCGCATATAGAAATTCTATTCACCATGTTTCTGTCATTTAAATCATGTGGCACCCAATCTTCTAGCTTTTTTTACAAAATTCATTTTATGCGGGTGATCCAAAACTGTTGAGTGGTGAATGCTAAGCTCTTCCTCAATTTGATGACTGCTCATGTGTCGATTTGCTTAATTTTTTTCAATGATAACATCAACATTCGCCTTAATAGGACGACCACAGCGAGCAACATCATTCACATCAAAATTACCAGACCCGAATCGACTGAACCATTTTTTTGCAGTAGTTTTAGATAAAGCATCTTCTCCGTAAACACCACAAATCTCTTTCTAGCACTAGAAACATTAATACTCATGTCGAAAAAAAATTGTAAAACATATCTAATTTTCTCCTTATTAGCTTCCATTTTAAAATTGTTAAAAAATATGAAAAGATTGAATTTTTAAATTGCATTTTCAATTTGCCGCCATTACAAAAAAGTTAGCTATCAAACGGTATATCACTTTCCCGTCAGTGATCAGTGTTGCCAGAAGTATAGCACGCTAAAGTCATACGTTCAAAAAGGCCGCGAACTTTTCCTATTAAATAACATTCAATAAAAACAGTATCGTAACTGTTTATATACGAAACCATTAACGCTTGTTACTTCACAAAGCACTACTAAAGTCCCAACGTGGAGTGGATATTGCTCACATATTGCTCATCTGGGCCAGTGCATCAAGATTCTAGCTGGACCCATTTCACTCCTCGTGATATCCGAATTAATGACGAAACCATCCTCACAGGCGGTTTAGAATTTCATACCTCCATGACAGAAATGCGTCTCTATGCTTATTCTACCGCTTGTATGTTCGCCGCTTGAGGAATGTTCTGAAAAGCTGTTCACTTTTATGCCAATTTCGGATTTTGACTATTTCACCTCTCGTTACCGCAACGGGGTCCATTCGTATTTCCTTGACAGAGAACTGCTGCGCTCAGTGCGATCTCATATCAGGTAATAAAGCTGATCAATCCTAAACTCGTTTATTGGATCTTAAATATCGATCAATATGAACAGAGTATCATCGATCGTCTATAAATTACACGTCTACGTCTATAAATCTCCTTAAATTACATTATGAAAATCTGTAGCACATATGATAGGGACAGAACGATGAAAACCATTTTTTTTTTTTAAAACCGATTTTTCTATTAACTACTTACTTCAAAACTTACCTACACACATCCTCTACGAGTAAAATACACGTCATTTCAGGAAGTATCTCGAAAGTACTGATTAAATTATATTTTTGTGTCCGATTTGTTCAATAGACGATTTAAAAGCCAGAAGAAATATGCTTACTCGCAAAATCACTAATATCTAATCTGTACCCACTGATACTAACGCTTGACAAAATAGGATAGGTATGTATTTTAAATACCTACCTACATCTACAAAAATATTTTATCTTCTTTCCTAAAATATTCCCTTTAAGGACGAGCTCCCTGGTTAAGGAATTCGCATTACCATTAACCTCGGATCAAACAAAATTAGTTGATCGATGCTTGCAACGTGACAACATAAAGTTGCCTTGCCGGGTAGTGACTTTACGGATGAGTAAATCGTGTATAATTCTCGTTTATCGTGTGGAGGCGAGCCTCAATTATGGCCTTTAACAAGGGATGATGAATAAGGTACATTTTAACAATATTTTTTTGGACACTGGCATAGCCATTGGTCCACACACAGTAAATAATAAAACAATTGTTTTTATCAGATCATTGTCCAGTCCCTTCGAAGCATGAGTCGCTCAGTAAAGTGATAGTAGGTTTACTGAGAACAGAGTTGAACTTCTTGGAAGAACACCAAAAATGCAGTCTCACCCTTTGAAGGCACTTTGAAGTATAATATATTATCACTATTCAACCACAAATGCATTGTGTATTGTGACACAATTTTTACAATAATCAAACAAAAAATCGACTTCACTCTCAGACTCCCGCCAAAAAGTCCTCATCCGATTAATGACAGAGGCGTTCTAAAACCAAATTTATATATTATATTATTAAATATTATGAATAAATTATTGATTAAGACGCACAATACAGATATACTATTTTTATACATAATATATATAATGTTTACCTATAGGTAAACTAAAAATAAAGCGCATTATACAAAATACTACTTCTATATTTTGTTGAAATGGATCTACATGTCTGATCTGAGACACTGTTTCAAACGTCTCGAGGAAACATCAAAATAAGTATGACATAACCATCCCACTATTGGCCATACATCGCAAAGCATTTTTTTTATTTTGTAATAATTTCACGCAAATTGAATGTAATTGTTACTCCAAACCCTTTATAAGTGAATTGTTTAGGAATGTCTTACGCTCTGATGCGGAATTTACGCCGTGCGGCGATATTGACACAGAAAATTCGGATGGAAACTACTATGACCAACCTCACTCAGGAAGATTTCTTATTTCGCCCTCCCTTCGCACAGTGGAGCAAAGTTATAAGAGAAGCAGAGAAAATAGTTGGATATCCAACCTCTTTTATGAATCTGCGATGGTTGCTGAGCGACGAATTTGCTAATATGGCCATGCATTTACGTAAAGTCGTAAGTACCATTCAAACACAGTTTTTTAATGAAAAATCAATCAACAATTACAAGTGCGTCTATAAAGACCCAATAATAGTGGTTGACCTTCAAAGCGAGATTATGTCAAGTATGATAATTTAATTTTTATAGTGCAAATTAAGTCGTTTCCTTTACATTGCAATAAACACGTTATACTAGACAAGGTCACTTTACTCCCTTTAGTAAACCAATGGCTGGGTATTCCTTCTTTACTCCTAATTTTGCCTTAAGGCTTACCTTTTGTGCAATACAATGTATATAATAAATAATTAAATATTTTCCATAATAGTAATACAGCCATAATAGTAATAATTGTAAGTAATAAATAGCCTCAAGAGGAAGCTTTGGGAACACTACCTCCATAATTCCCAGAGCTTATGGTATTCTTCTCCTTTTTTCTCTATATTTATATTATTTTTATGTATGTACATATGTATTATAAGTATTATATTTATATTATATTATTCAATGTATGGTCTATATTTAAAATAATTTAATATTACTAATCATTTAACATTTAATTAAATAGTACATATATTTAATAATTTTATCAATGTATTATTATATTATTATTGTTATTTATAGAGATGAATTAAGCTTTACTATTTGAATTCTTTTGCACCTGCTTAAATTTTTCACATTTATCTAACAGTTGACTGGTAGAGAATGCCTTAAAGCATTAAGTCCGCCTCTGTACAATATAGTGCATAAAGAATAAATAAATACAGCTAAAATTATTCTTCCAGGTAGGCAGCAATCATCCAATTATCCACACAGCCAAAATGGTGCTTTACAATGAACATAATAACTTGCAACCCTGGGGTCTTGTCATCTTACTCCTTTCTAAGGCTTTAAAAACCACTTACACTCCACTACAAGCTGCCACCGTCAACCAAAACCAACGTGTCCTCGCTGAGTTGACTGAGATGATAAGAACTGGACATTACATCCACCGAGGCCTGTTAAACATACCCTACAAAGAGCGAAACACCAACACTGACACAGCATTATTTGCCAATAAAATTGCTATACTAATAGGAGACTATCTACTTATCACTGCAAATGGCATGCTTGCAAGACTACGAAATCAGGACTTATCATATATAATTTCAACTGCATTACGAGATTTAAGTGAAGGAGAGTTTTTTGGAAGCAGAGACCAACAGAACATGCCACTTCCTGGACGACCAGTTACACAAACTATAGACGAGTTTGTGATCACCAGTGATACAATACCACTTCATGTGTCTAATGTGTTAGGATCACCTGTACAAGAGTGGACTTTACGCACTTTGTTTAATGGTGGATCTTTGTTTGGTAGGGGGTGTCAAGGGGCTGTGTTATTAGGAGAACAAGGAATGGAGGCGCAAGACAACGCGTATTTATTTGGCTGTCATTTGTGTCTAGCATGGCAGGCAGCTAGTGAGTTAGAAAAATTTTCAAAAAGCAAGGAATCATTTTCTTTAGTTTCCGCTCCTGTTCTATTTGCTTTAAATGAAAATCCCGACTTGTATAATCTGGTCGAAGACAAAGCAAACGTCACAGATGTAGACTTGGAGTGTTTGAAAAAGAATATTTTGAAAACTAATGCAATTGAAAGAACAAAGTTATTGTATGAAAATAATACAGTTAAAGCTACGAGTTATATCGAAAGGTTTGGAGATTGTGAATCAGTTGACACTATTAAAAGGTTGATCAGGACTTTATAATATTAGGTATTAAGTAATAATTGATCAGCTAAATTATACAAATTTATATTAGATGTTCATTCAGTGGTGTGAATTGGTTTTGAATCAAGGGAGGACTCTGTAGTCCGAGCACATTTAACTTTGTTCTTAAAGGTCAGCAAACCACCTACAAATAAGGCCAGTTTCAAATGTTCTGAAGCTAATTGGTTATATTTTCTACATGTTCTAGAAATAAGATGCACGCGACTGATATCATTATATTCCAAGTTGTAGAATATTCTATGGTTTAAGGTCTACTCCATATAATAGAAATTTACCCAATTACATAAATTAGTATGAATACTAACATTTGAACAATTACTAACTGATTTTCAGCTCACTATTATCATATCCAGTAGCTACCTACTAAGTCTTGTCAACTGCAAGTACAATGTAGAACAAACATTTTCTGGCACTTAGAACAATGAATAAAGTCACTGTAATAATTAATTTACGAATGCAAAAAGGATCTGTAATAATGCATATGGGTATGGTATATATGGGTTGGCCAACTTTTTAATTCAGTAAATGGTAATTAAACCGTTGATAATAGTAATGGTAATAGGTATCTTCGACAATACCCAAACCTTTATTCCTACCATCAAATGGGAATAGACTAGATGACACATCATCCCTTGTTATCAAAGAAACCTCGGACAATTCTAGGGGGGGTGAAACAGGTGAGGAGAGGTTAACTAAAAAGTCAAATTTGAAACATAATTACAATGTAATAAGAATGTTTCATTTTCAAAACATATGAATTAATAAAATCCCAGTGGCTACGGAACAGAACACTATTAGACTAACATGCCTGTCCTAGTATCTGTAGTATGTATTCTCAAATCGATGATTCCGACATACACAAATATACATATAACAACAATTAAAAGAAACAATATACACCAGAGAAGAAACAAAAGTGTATTACCAAAAAAATTCCATGTTACTAGTTCTTGATTATGTTGTGATGCCGGAAATGGTCTCTAACTCAGCATATGCTGTGTGACTGAGGGTCAGTCACAGTGCGGATTTTCAGTGCAGCCATCAGAGAGACACACGGACAAAACCAAGCGTATAATTTTGCGAATTGAAAAAGTGATCTAAGATATTTAACTGTTAAAATTTGCTAATGTATTTTTAAACTTTGTCAGTTGTAAACCGATTTAGGCGACTTATTTATTTATGTATTATTTAAGGTTTTTTTTTAATTTTATAACTAATATTGTTTTTGTCTATACTCTTGTAATCCATTTTTTTATTTTGTAAAGATCATGCGGTAATAGGATATTTTATTTATTATTATTATTTGAAATACTAAAAATCAATTCCAGAAATCAGAATATCCCCTCATACAATAGGGTTGGGGAGGCAAGATGGGCTAGTACAGAGTTGGATGGAAATGAATGAACAAAATGAAGAAAACATTTATTGTCATTTAAACTTAACCAAATATAAAATTTCTTATCTATACATATTTTTATCATGATTATTTATACCATACCATCAGTCTATCAGCAGTGGAGAGCGAACACACGAACTTCTGCCCTTCTCATTTATCCACTACTGGCAAACTTCTTCATGAGTCCGTTCCATGTGACCAGAAGGCGTCCCCCACATTGCACTTCCCAGTACGCGATCTCCATTTGAGGAATCGTTTACCCGAATTATACATTGTAACCAATGCAATTAGCCCTTATCCAGTATCCACTGCTTAATATGGGCTTCCTCATGGGTGCAAGAGGGATATATGGCCTTAAAACGATGGAATTATACATTACTAGCGACCCGCCCTCGTTTCGCTTTGGTTTATAAGTTTTTTTTTTCAAAATAAAATATAGCCTGTATTAGACACGGATAATGTAGCTTCCTATTTGTGAAAGAATTTTTGAAATCGGTTCAGTAGTTCCAGAGATTACCCCCGACATACCCACAAACACAATTTTACCTCTATATATTAGTATAGATATATATTTATTATTTAATCATTTATAATATACTACGATTAGGTATCACGTGGGACGCCCCTCCGGCTTTGCGTATCCACGACTAAGAAGTTCGCTGGTGATGGTTGGACGAGAAGATCGTGTGTGGTGGCGAGCCTTGGGAGGAGCCTATATCCCAGCAGTGCAGTGGACAGACAAAGGCTAATGGTATGGATATTCCATATTTTCCAACTTGATTCCTGAATTCCGAAATGTAGACAGTGTATCTGTGGACTTGCCAATGTTCGTCATTTTTGACTCATGTTGGCATGTTGATGATCGACAAAAATCTTGTAACTATTCAAAAAGTCGAAAATACTTAGAAGTTGTTACCTTTTTACAATCTTATGGTAGAACCTTGTTACAAGTAGGTACAATTTATATACGTAAATAATTTTGTAGAGCATTCATTTAGATTATTATAGTTTAGGGGGCAAATAGAAATGTTGAAGTTTGTTATTTAAATAAAATTTGAATTTTCAACGTGCTTCGTATTCTTGACATCTTAAAGTTTTTCCGAGCGAAATCGAAAAAATGACTACAATGGAAATTCGTGGGCGTTCCAAGTTAATTTGTCTGTTAATAATTAAGTTCTGCTTAGTGTTGTCAATGTAAACAGACAATCATAGTTAAGGTCTATATAACTATGATGACACTGCGAAAATCGTTTATAATAATGCGATGATAAGAAATTGCAAGACAATCTATTTCACGCCATACAGTCACTAACAATAAGGCTGCGCCCCATGTGAGCGACAGGCGGGCAGCGTCGGACTGGCCATATAGTCGAGGTGGCGTTTGCCAGCCGGGCTCCAGCCTGCGCGAGGCCCCTCACAGGCCTGGCTTGCGGGGCTTGCCGCAAGCCAGGCGGTAGGTAGGATAGGAGGCCCGCGCAGGCTAGGTCCCAGCTCTTGCAACCTAAATGTAAACTAGATCAGATAGTTCGTTCATACAATTGGAGAGAAATGAAATGGATATTTTCCGATAGTATCCCATCTACCATTATCCAGTATCGGGCCCCGGGCGGAGCCACCCGGACCCTTCCGGCCCAGCCCGACCCTGGAGGCGGGAAACCCAGCGTCCGTCGCGAGCTAGTTTTTATAATCTCATTCAAAATTTGATTTAGAAGTTTTACTTTGAAGCATTTTTTGGGATATTATGGCAAACTCGATATATGTCAAAATTATAGACCTGCATTACAAACATACACCAACTCCACAGATCCAGGATTTTCTGATAGAGGCTGTGGGCGCGGGGCGGGCAGTGGAATTTACTGTGTATTTTTCAAAAACTGATATATCGGCTGAGTTTTGGTCTGTATAACCACGGGGCGGGAAGCGGATTTTGAGCCAGAGCAGATAGTACAAGTCAGTTTGCGATTTCCGCTGCTAGTTAACACGTAAGAAAAAAAAGGAAGAAGTTAATTTAAAAAAGAAGTCGGTCATATAAGGCCCTACAAAAATAGTGCTAAATATTTTAATATGTCATTCAGTAGGTACACTAAAATAAAATAAACAGGATTTTTTTATTTTTACGTTAAAAATAAACAATTACTCGTATGTAGGTACATCTACGTTCGCTCTGTTAGGTTTTTGAGCATTTTGAATTATTTGCTTCACAATCCGCGTAGGCACTTACGTTCCTCTGAAAATTTCCTACCCATTCTTCAAATTTCTTTACTAACTCTTTGACTGTGCAGGCTGCTAGGCTTTGGAATTCCTTACCAGTTGTCATTAGACGTGCTCAATCGCTGTCTAGGTTTAAAAGGCAAGTTAGAAAGCTTAGCGATAAGGTCACCTATTATATTCTGTCATTTATTATTTGTGCCCATGTAATAACTATTTGTATGCAATAAAGAGTATTTATTATTATTAAATATTACTTTGTTTCTAACAAGAATCCTGCTAGACTAGACACATGCGCGTTTTTCTTTTTTATTATTTATAAATTGATTATAATTTATGATATTCGTAAATATGTATATCATAAGTGTTCGTTTCGGTCCTTCAAAACCTAAATGGCGGAAACACATCTAGTTCTCTGCGGGCCCGAAAAAAATACATTATTTGATAGAAGTTAACCCACTGAATGACATATCTACTAGAATATTTAGCACATTTTTTGTAGTACTTTATAGAACCTACTATAACAGTGACTTTACGTGCTCTACAATGAAACGCCTCGTTTTATAAATGTATCGATGTACAGGTTATATTATGTAGGGGAAGAATGGGTATTACCGGTCACTTAAGGAGAAATAATCACAAATCAGCTATTAATCAATATTTGTTTATTAAACTTTTTACTAATTAAACTTTCAGTATTCTTCTAACATAATCACAATCATTCAGATCAATAAGTAATAAAATTTTGACGTAATCAATATTTAAAAAAAATACGGCTTTGACCGGTATTAAACACCATGGCAGGTATTACCAGTCACTAGGTTGGTAATACCGGTCAAGCTTTGTTCAGGCATAAGTCGCAGATATAGCCCTCAGGAGAGTCATACCCGGAGGAATCAGCGGGAGCCCAGAGACCACATAGCACACACCTATACCAAAGTTCGTTATTTTGTCCATAATCGTCACAGATTATACATTTATTATCCAAGTCCTCCTCAGCATCAGTATCTTCATCTTTACGCTGGTCTGTCATTTCTATTTCTGAGTCCGACGTACTACCATCACTCTTGTCTTTGTCTTGAAGTACTCTCTTCTTAGTCTTTTTTACATTAATCGATTTTACTTTTCTTTTCCTTGTCTTTTTTTCAGATTTGATTTTTAAAGTTACTTTTGTCTTTTCTCTTGTCATTTTTCTATTTTCTTTCTCGATCAGAGCTTCTTTGTTGGGAGTACCTGTCAAGACTGTTGCATGCTGTTTGCGAGATACACATTTCTTTTTGTCTCTTGACTTATTTGGCATCGGCAGAAGATCCTTAGCGGTAGTTTTATGAACTCCTGAAATTGAAGGAACGGGATTGCTATAAAAATTGTTAGTCGATTGCAGGATTTTGGAAGTCGTTGTTGCATTATTTGTTGGGGTTGGTTCGATTTCATCAACAAGAAGTGATGGCGATTCTGATGACTTCGTCTGATGATGAGTTGATGGATCACTCGGTTCAGTAAATTATATTATTTGGGCATCCGGGGTTTTATTATCTCGGTCTCGTATTTTTTCTCCCGAAACTACAACTTCGTCGCTGTTTAAAATTTCAGCAGCCACAAAATCGTCGTCTGTAAACACTTCCGGGTTTAGAGGATATATTCCTGTAGCAGCAAAACCTGCTTCAGCCTTTGGGATGGTTGCTACTTTTTGAAACGCTTTTTTAAACAGAGAGGCGAGATCATTTTTTGTGATCTTCTTTCCCAATTGAGTCTTCGTGAAAAGGTTACATTCTTGTTTGTAAGCAGCTTTAAGTGGACCGTAGACGGAAACATCCAGAGGCTGTATTCTATGCGAGCCATGTGGTGGTAATGATAACATCACTATGTTGTTGCTTTTGCAAAATTCATATGCTCTCAAAGAGATGTGGCTGCAATGATTGTCGAGAACAAGCAATATGGGTTCATTTTCTGAAGGTTTGGTGAAACCTGCAAAATGTTTCAGCCAATTTACGAATAGATCCTCACTGATCCACCCATTTTGTGAGCATCGGTAGACAGCTCCACCTGCTTCTAATGCAGTTGAATATCTCTGACGTGGATAAATTAGCATTGGAGGGACGTACACTCCAGTAGCATTCACAGCACACACGACTGTGACGGTCTGTCCTCTTTCTCCGCTAGTTATAGAGCCCACGCGTTTCTGTCCCTTCTCGGTCACAACTTTTCCAGAGTCTTGAACTGAAGACATTCCAGTCTCGTCTACATTATATATGTTCCTTGGCTGAAACTTATATTTTTCCATTAGCTCTATAAGAAATTTGAAAAATAGAGCAACGTCATTCTTGTTAAGGGCAGTGGCTCTATTCAGGCTCATACCTTCAGCTTTCCTGATGGACAAACGATTCCTTTTTATGAATCCGTTGAGCCAATCCTTGCCAGCTAATTCAAGAGTTTCATTAAAATTATGCCTAATGTTATTTTTTACAGCACATTCATATGCCATTTTTCTAATCTGAAGAGAAGTGCAGCCATAAAATATTTTCCCTAGGAACTTAACCTGGGCAGCCATTTCATCTTCTTGTTCCTTTGTGAAGACTGGATTTCGTCCCAGCTGTGGGCTATCACAGTTCTTCTTCTTCAGTCTTTCTTGAAGCGTTGAAAATGGCACGCCAGTAGATCGAGCTACTTATCTAATCGGTTTCCCTTCATCCACTAGTTTAAAAGCTTTGTGTAACTGATCTTGGCTCCATGATGCCTTTGAACGTGGTTTGCTTCGTGTTTTGGACATTCTGAAATAATAAACAAAAATTAAAATAAGCAAAAAAAAACGGACTATGTACTAATTTTACTTGTGGGTAATACCGGTCGGCTTGACCGGCATTGCCCGCCTAGAAACATTTCCGTAAAAACATTGTTAGGTTAAAAACCTATCGAGACAAGTTCAAAATCTAAGATTAATTGAAATGTTTGATAATTAGACTAGAACAATTATAACTAATAATGTAAGAAACGTAATAAAAGAAACGCTCACCTCTTATTGTCTGACGACGAAAATTTACACTAATTTGACGCGAAAACAATTGACGTGGATTCATTCTAAACGTGTGCTGGGAACTGAGCGGCGGTCGGTGCCACGGCGCGGGGTATAGTCAAGTCACCCGCTTTTTACGTGTGCATGCGCGGGAACGCAATAATACGAATGAAATTGTAATGACCGTCATTACCTCCTGACCGGCATTACCCGGTTTTACCCTACACATGTTTTATAAAATACCATTATTTGAATAATTTTGAATTTCCCCTGATATTTAAATATCAGGCAGAAAATATTTTGTGGAACGGGCAGTCTAGTTAATTTCCTGATGCATTCCATATAAAGGCCTTTTCGGACCGCTTCATACGAATAAGGCCCTAAAAACAGTGCAAGAGCGGACACAGGAGGTTTGTCATTATTAGCCAAGACCCGCTGTATTCGCGAATAAAGCCGAAAACACAATGCAACAGCGCGCGCGGGAGAATTGTCATTATCAGCCAAGTGTGAACGAAAGGAAGTCTCGCAAGATATTTGAGACCTACTATTTAAGTTGAATTTGCTGTATCTGATGCAAATATACGCAGGAAGATTTTCACAACCGGGTTAACAATGGCATATACGGTTGCGAATTTGTTACTGATCTTGTTAATCTAGAATGGTAGATGTGGCTAATGAGATCACTTTCAAACCAAAAAGACACTTAAGGACTGATTAGAAAACTATTTATTTTAACTTAAACATTTTGAATTTATTTATTAAAGAAACGTAATCATTATGAAATTTATATAAAATACAAAAGTTATGTCAGATAACTAGACATGTTACTTCTTTAAGCGATTATCACGGAACAATCAAATATGACACAATTCAATCTGAACAAATAAAACTGACATTCCAAATTTAAAGTAATTCAAACATAATACATAAAACAAACAGATCAGAGTTGACATCAAAAGAGTATGTATAATCTGAGATTACCAATCAACAGTTAACGTGCCCTCTCTCTACATTTCGACGAAGATACCAAAATTATCTTCATCTTTCGAGATGGCGTTCATTTTGGCAATTTGAACCTAGAACACAATAACATTAAAATATTTTTCTCATACCGTTGGTCTTTTAGCCAATATGTTCTTCTACTACTCAGTTTTCTTTTGATCTTCTCTTGGATGAATTTTAACATCTCATATTGCTGTCTCGGTGGTGTATTCATCTTTGTATGTGGCTCTGTAACACGACACGGAATTCTAGTGTGGAACTCTAGTGCCTATTGGCTCTGTAACACGACACGTAATTCTAGTGTGGAACTCTAGTGCCTATTGGCTCTGTAACACGACACGTAATTCTAGTGTGGAACTCTAGTGCCTATTGGCTCTGTAACACGACACGGAATTCTAGTGTGGGGCCTATTGAGTGTGGCGTTACTTATTAATTATTTAATATTCTTCTGTAAACCTCACATTTCACCTATAAAGATTAATTTCAAACCAAGCCTTTTGATTGGACAACTAATTTTTCTAGACCCCACGCCGAAATATGAGCTACTTGACAGTTCGGTTAGCTTAAAGCTATCAAGATGTCGTGACTTTCAATTGGTCTCTTTATTACTGGCCCTGTGAGGTCAAAGTGCGCTTGGCCGGTCAAAATATCACTTAGATATTATAGAGAAACGCCATAGAATAGGAGATAATAGGTAAGGAAATTGAAAATTGTGTTTGCAATGGTAGGTTATTTTTGGATACAAAAATTTAAAGTAGGTATATTCTCTACCGCCCGTGAATACCAGGCGTTTACGAGGTCTTCACCGGCGAGTCGGCACGAAAATTTAATATAATAACGTCCCTAATGAGATATTTGACATGTGAGTGACGGTCTGTCATTTTCGATATCACATTTAAATTTTTAATAATAATGGCTGGAAATAAGAAGTTTAAGATATTTTTGTTAATTATCTTAATCTGGTCTCAGTGCGATCTCGTTTTATGACATAGATACATAGACATATACCTATTTTACTACGTAACATAGATACATAATAAATAGTGTTTTAGGTATACAGAAAACAAATGTTTTTTTTTTTTATAGAAAAGTGCGCGGACGAGCAAACGGTCCCACGCGATGGTAAGTGTTACCGCCGCCCATGGACACCTGCAACACCAGGGGGTATGCGAGTGCGCCGCCGACCTTGCAAAATCCTATTCAAAGCTTTCTTGAAGCATTGTAGGGCAGGCACGCTCAGTACCTCTCGAATTATTTAATTCATATGTGATCTCTGCGAGTTTTGGGACCTTGGCGTAGGTATATTTCGATTAAAGTCTAGTTTCGGAGTCATCTGACGAGCAAGACAAAACTTGCTAGTAAAAAGCACGGTGTACTGAATAGAGCAGAGCAGTAATTCACTCCGGGGCAACGCTTGTCATTTTATAAAGCTTATATTAGACTCCACATGGACCGAAATATCAGCTGGACTCTCTTGACTCCGTCCAACGACACGCTATATGAATTGTCGACGATCCCACTCTCACAGGCGGTTTAGAATCGCTCAGCATCCGTAGAGATGTTGCACCCCTGCGTTTTCTACCGCATTTATAATGGGGGAATGTTCTGAAGAGCTGATCAATTTGATGCCAAGTTCGGGTTTTTACCATCGCACCGCTCGTTATCGTTGTGCGGTTGCAAGTGTATTTGGTTTTGTATAGAGTGATGTTTCCAAGTAACGGAAACAAAAAAAAACGTAAAGTTGTTAAAAGTAAGGTAATGTTATTTTGTTGCACCTACTGTTTTATATATTATTATTTTTTATTTATTGTATCCTTGTACCTACTGTGATTTTTATGTTCGATATTTATATGTATAGCAAAACGTACCACGCACACAAGAATAGGTACGTAAATTTATGTTGTACCATTACAACAAGGCCTTCATGAGATGAAATAAATATACCTATCGGTACTGAAACACAATTATCAACTGTATTTAAGTATACGATCATCAGTCGACATCTTAGACGAGGATTAGAGATAGGTACTGTTATATCGTACATACCACATACTATACTGGTCGACATATTGCACGAAGGGAATTGAAACAAAAAACTTTTAACAACACCGATTTAATTTACTAACAATAAATATTATCAATAAATCAAACGCTTGTTTATCACTTTTCTATATACTGTATTGTCTCTCCATGAATTGTTAGCGCCATTTTCTGTAGTGCCAACTTAGCGTCTTGCACCGGAAACACTTCGCTATATTTCAATATGGCCTCTAATTCTTCGTTCAGGAACAGCGTCAAATATTCAGTGGCCCGTGTACCACGTACCGCGTAATACAACTGCTTGTAGTTCACTGGTTGATGCTCTAGTTTTGCCTCCAAAATATGCCCATAAATAGTCGGATACTCCCACAAGGCAAATATAACTGGTGCACCAATTAAAGAGTAAGAATATGGATGAGTGAAGAAGTCTTTTATGTCCAAATACAATTGCCAGAGCAGCGCCAAATGTCCTCCGAGAATATACGCGTCTTTCTCCATTATGTCTCCTTTGTGAGCAAGTTTCATAGCTCCTTGACAGCCTTTCCCCAGTATGCTACCAGAAGTTAACATTGTTCGCAGCACCCACTCGTCTTTGCCTTGACCGAGGAATTCGCTTGAACCAAGTTTTACTAAGTTGTCCTCGTTCTCCCAGTCATATTTGCACTTGACTTCATTACTGGCTGTAAATATAATGAAAAACCATATTGCTGTGATCATAGACAAGACAAAGATTATCGTGTTACCTACTCATCCACCAATGCGCACTGGCCCCCCGTGATGGATTATGGCCCCAGTGATTTACAAGGAGAGACCTGTGCCCTGTTTAAAAGGCTGACATTCTCACATACAGTAGCGTACTTATAGCTAATTACAGTAGCGTGATATTTTGGAGGTCACAATAATTAGTGATTACAAAAACCTATAACGAAAATGAATTCTTAATTTTTTAACTTAAGTAATATTAATTTTAGTTAATCGGCGAACGTCCTCTTAGAGGCCCTATTTTTAAAGGCTCTAAAATCACATTGATTCAAACATGAATGCTGTCTCTTTCTTCTGCGATGTGGAGTTTTACTACTTAGGAGACTGTAAATGCATTCTTCATAAGTGGGTGTCGATTCTAAAAGTAATTACACTTTCCACTGTAAACTTATCTATTATAAATACTTACCAAAAGAAATCAATATCAACCTCATGTTTTATTGCAGGACACAGGCCTCCAATTACACAATTAAGTCCGCCATCACAAAGCGGTCTGATGATGGATTGATGGGTATCCACATTCCCATTTATTCACATTCCCTAGATTGATTGTAATTCTTGGGAACGCAGGTTTTCTTGCGATTTCTCTTTCACCGGTGAGCTAGTTATAATTGAAAAATCCGTACTTAAATAAACAGTGATACGGGCCATGGTTCAAACTCATAAGCCACGAATTGACAGATGCTAGTCAAGTATAAATCACCGACTATCACCGCAGTACTAAACTAAAAAATACTAAGGATACTAAAAAAAAAGATAACCAGCAAATCCAAGTTATAAATAGAATTGTACCTTTAGGTTGCGTCGGTAGAGGAATGTTGTTCTTATCGTGTGCTCCGAGAGAATCTCCTTCGACGAGGTCCCGTAGACCCGTCGAGATTAGTTCGGTTACCTCGTTGTTGCGTAAACCGCCCAAGTGTTGGAGACATGTCGCCAGGAGGTAATCCCCTGAACATTGAAAAAAAAAAAAAATTTAAACTGCCACATAAAATTGTAATATTGAAGTAAAATTGACGATGGGTTGGAACCGTTTTGTGTTTTAGAAAGGTGGGTTCATTCAAATTCTTCTGTCATTAGATCTTATTTAAGAGCCTCACTTCATTAGACACAACCAGCTTTCTTATATTAATGTGCGGAGTTTATGAGGTACGTCAGTGATCCATATTAGCTGTGGGATGGAACGGGAAAGTCAATTCTCTCTGTATTGAAATTGTCCTTTGAAGTCCTCTTTCAAGCAAACGAATCATACAAGTATCATACAAGACTTTATCCCTGGTATTTACACGTGGAGAACTCAGAAAATTGTTCCACTGGTTCCAATTTATTTATTACATTTTTTCATAGTACTCTCGCACTTGCATCTATACAAAGTTTCATGCGTCTGAATCAATTTTGAAAACATTTTTTCCACTTCCTCAGGTACTTCTTTCACAGCGACTTCGAACGTAGCCAGCGCGTTTTCCGGCGACGAAAACTGCTACCCTCTTAGTTGGGATTTAATTGAAAGTCACAAGGTGCAAAGTCGAGAATGTAAGGAAGACGGCTTAAAACTTTCATCGGGATACTGTTCAAAAGGTTCCTTGTTTTAAGCGCTGAATGAGCGAGCGCGTTGTCGAGGTGCAGCAGCACTCCGCGAAGACCTGTGTAGACGGTTGTTACTCAGTGTAGTAAAAACGTTTGGCAAGCACGTAGCTGTGTACCTTTTTGCGTTAATGCTACTTTGGTTATAATTCGCTTGTTTTCACAATTTTTTTCACGACCACCACGTTTACGATAATAATAGCCGTTAAATGGCGGCCGCTTCTTTCTTCGTCAGTCAAACTTAGTCGACCACGATTAAATTCGCTTAATCGTTGCACCAACGATGCACAGTTGCCTTACAAGGACACTTGTCTGCAAACGCCATATGAAGTCTATTAAAAGAATGTTCAGGTTTTAAAGAACATTTAAAATCATACAAAATCATGGCGCGGGAATATTTCCATCGAATATCCATTTTTTTAATGAGACACGATACTTTGATTCCACTCATAAAAAAATATGGCAGGAAATCTGAATTTGGAATGTTTTGTATTTATTTTATACTTAGTCATAGTTTTAATTGATATCAGAACCAGCCAGTGTTTCATAGATACTCCAAAACCTTCTGAGTAGCCTGGTATAGTTTCTATTAGTCTTTGTATGTTTCTGGACCCGCGACAAAGACAACCCTAATGTTGAAGTGTGACATTATTTATATGTATATACATACCAGTGAGCAGCACAATCTTATTCCCATAAAGAAAGTCCTTAAACTTGTCCCCATGATTCTCTTTTTCTTGCAAATTAACCATCGTCTTATGAATCATATGAGCAGTTCTCTTCATCTCAACGATTTCCGCCAGAGCCCTCTGAGCGTGAAGCACTCCAGAGTTGTATTTGTCGCTGGTGTAGTCATGAGCATTAAAACCAGCTGCTTTTGAGACCAGCAGGATGATGAGACCGACAGATTGGAGGTTGCTCTTCGATCCAATGAGAAGGTTCTTAGCGGATTTTAAGAGAGGATGATTTGTACCAACCTGGAATAAATGGGTTGAGTTCAGAATAATATAATAAAAACGAAATCGTAAATGTTATTAGTTTCTTCTGTTACTGTTTTATTTATATAAAAAAGGTTGTAGACTCCACCTGATGACACGTTGATGGCCGTAAATTTATTTGACCTTTATAAAAAGATAGGGCAGACGAACGGACAGTCCACATGACATCCTTATGCAACAACACCCAGATTTGAACTTGTTTCACTAAACTTTGCAAGCGTTTCACAAGGCGCGAGTGGATATGCATTACTGATTATGTTTGCATTGAGATAGTTTTTCTTATACTCATTAGCATAAGTAATAAGTAAAAATTGTAAGGGGCCGTAAGCAGGCGCATTGGTGGGAACACTGTAATACGTACTCAGGTTAGTAAATAAATAACAAATACTCTTATCCCATCAAACTTCTCTAGCCGTGATTAGAGACAGAATGAATACGTATTTGGTATGTTTCGTAGAGTTCTTATCTATACATATAATAAAAATGTAACTGATCGCTGTCTGTACATGGAAGATATATGAGAAAAAATATTATTGGGGGCCTTTATCAACGCAATAGAACCCAAAACAATGATTGTTAGAATTTTTGTATGTTTGTCTGTGCGTTTATGCGCGCTAATCTTAGAAACGGCTTAACCGTTTTGGGTGCGGTTTTCACTACTGTATTGTGGTAAGCTTCACTTAAAATTTAGTGTTTGTTTTATTTCAATCAGTTCATAAATAAAAAAGTTATATCAATTTAAAGACGGGTGTTTATAAACTAAAGTCCACGCGGACGAAGTCGCGGACAACAGCTAGTTTTAGTATAAAAGTCAATACCTACCTGTATTTAGCGTCGAAAAGTTACTTGATCATCCTTGAATTACTAACTTAGTAATTACTAACTCAAAAATCATAAGTAATTATTGACAGCTTACCAACTTCCTTAAATGTATAGCAGTGTTTGCGATCTCGTCATTGAGTAGCCACCTTAGATTTAGGAACGAAGTGGGATAGCCCACGACCTGTTCAGCCTCGGAGAGCACGTCACGCCAGTCCAACTCTTCACGACGACCGAGATCCCATTGAGAAAAACGACGAGTGGAGAACCTGTAACTCCTAAAATAAAGTTCAAGTTATATTATAATAGATATACCTATAGGATATATTATGGTATAAAATTCTATATACAAACCTATGAAAATCACTAAAATGTGTTACAACAAGCGGTTCCTGAATACTTCTCACTGTAAAGATATTCCTGTGTATAAATGAAGATTGTTCTAACTTCCTAAATTGTGGAACATGCTTCCAAATAATATTCCCATATCGATTATTTCTATATTGTAACCGATTTAATGAAAACATTACTAAACATATTTTGGAAAATCTACAAAATACCTAATTTTTGACATTGATTTTAGTGATTTTTCCTTTTGAGCACATTTTTCATTCGGAAAATATGAAGTTTTTTTTTGACATTCATAAAGTTTAGATGAAAAACAGAAAACTAAGAAAACTAAAATTTAAAAAGGTTTGTTTATAGACGTTTTCTATGTTTAATTACCTACGTTAATTACGGAAACTATATTCAAAGAATTTGTAATGATGTATTCTAAAAAAATACAAATCGATTCGCATCTCTTAAGGAAAACGGTTTAATTCACTTAAACTAGCGACAAACGGAAGGATATGAGTTTCGTCGCGACACCAACGCAAGTCGGACAGCTCTCAATATCAATAGTATATAGGGGCCAAACACCACAAACGATCGCATCGTGCGTCGATGGTTTGAACGCTTCCGTTCTGGAAATTTCGATCTTCAGGATGAGCCCCACGGACGACCTACGACCAAGGTTAATAACGATGAATTAAAGGCTATAGTGGAAGCAGATCTACCTCAAAGTACAGCTGAGTTAGCAGCAGGGTTTGATGTTAGTGATAAAACAATGTTGGTTCATCTGCGTCAAGTCGGCAAAATAAAGAAGCTCGAAAAGTGGGTAAAGTATGAACTGAACGAACGTCAGCGACAACAACGCGTCGAAGTGTGCGCTGTGTTATTGAACCGTCACAAAAACGAAGGAATTTTGAATCGCATAGTGACTTGTGATGAGAAATGTATCCTGTACGATAACCGCAAACATTCGTATCAGTGGCTGGATCCAGGAGTTGCAGCCCAACAATATCCAAAACCCAAGATAACTAAGAAGAAGCTACTGGTATCAGTTTGGTGGTCCTGTGCCGTTATTGTCCACTACAGTTTCTTGCGAGCCGGTCAAACGATTGATGCAGATGTGTACTGTAAGGAGCTGCAGACGATGATAGAAAAGCTGACAACAAAGCAACCAAGTTTGGTCAATCGTTCATCTCCACTTCTTCATGACAATGCCCGCCCTCACACTTCTCATATGACAGTTTTTAAAGAGCTGCAACTGGAGCTCACCCACCACACACACCGGACCTTGCCCCGACAAATTTCCATTTCTTTCGAAATTTGGACAACTTTTTGCAGGAAAGAAATTTGATTCTGAAGTAGCTGTGATTAGGGCTTTTGAAGAATTCATTGATAAATACCCGTCCATGAAACTTTTACAGGAGTGGCATCAATCACCTGCCTGTGAGGTGGCGAAAGTGTGTAGATAATATAGGTCAATATTTCGAATAACATAGCAATAACAAACAAATAACAAAAAAAAATATTCAATTTCTCATACAAATTGGTCATTTCATAGGTAAGCACCTAATACATATGTATCTATACGTTTATATTTTTGTGTACAAATACATCTATCTGCCCTTTTTTGTTATATGTTGTAGCCTGCTTTTTAATGACATCTCCTTTCAGTTATTCTAAGGTTGACCTTAAAAGATTCGTTCTAGGAATAAGTCCGTCTTTGTACAAATTTAGGTAATAATACTGTAATGTCTTATTGTAACAATTCATTGTCACTACAACGAACAACAACAACAATTCTATCTATTATAGAGTCCTGTAGCTCACTGACTCAATTTCATACTCGTTACTCGTCACTAATTTAACACGATACCTATTACAAAAATGTAGGTACTATTTTTCAATTGAAAATACCAGAATGAGTATTTTATAATTTATCATCACTTTTCCAGGCTAAAGTGATGATGATATTGCGAATAACGGGTGATGATTCACTTTAAGTTTAGGCTGCAGTCTGCACCAAGAATGCACGGTGGTATCGCACACTTAGCTGTATATCACATCCAATGGCGGCGAGTCATCGTCGGAATTAAAAACCGCACGGTTATTGCGCATGCGCCCTGCTGTGCACCTGATTGAATGCGGATCTCCCTTCATTAGCCGCAAACTGGTCGCAAATCGGTTTGTGCGTTATAGCGTTATGCGTCATTTTATTTTTAACATACTTATTATACCTATATAGTATATATACCTACTTATCTTTAACTTTAGGGATCTGTGGAATCTGTACAAGATTCTTCCACCATACATCTCTGTTTTCTATTTCACACAAGAGGTGGCACATGGGCTGGCGGTAAACCAGATGATAAGCGTCTTATCATTGCAGACCATAGAGAATAATAATAATAATTGTAAGCATTGAAATAGTTTTCCGCAAAACTTGACACAAATACTTACAGTAGGTACTCGAGTACATGAAAAAGCCACCGTGTAGTGGGACTAAACATCGGTTTATTCACGAACATATACTAAACTAGCTGTTGCCCGTGACTTCGTCCGCGTGGACTTTAGTTCATAAACACCCGTCTTTATTCGACGTGATTCTTTAAATTGATATAACTTTTTTATTTGTGAACTGATTGAAATAAAACAAACACTAAATTTTAAGTGAAGCTTACCACAATACATTAGTGAACCGCACCCAAATCGGTTAAGCCGTTTCTAAGATTAGCGCGCACAAACGCACAGACAAACAGACAAAAAATCTAACAATCATTGTTTTGGGTTCTATTGCGTTGATAAAGCCCCCCAATAATAGTTTTTCTCATATATCTTCCATGTACAGACAGCGATCAGTTGCATTTTTATTATATGTATCTATAGATATAGATGAATGAATCATCTTAAAAACCCTATTTAGATTATTGACTAAATACTTTAAAATAACAGCAATAAAGTTCAGAATAAGCAATTGATTGCGAATAAGTAAAAATTATTATAAATTCATAAAACTTTATTTATTATATTGTTTTTTATAAATTAAAAAACTCATGTTTTTTTTTTAATTTATAATACAGTTCAATATTCAGTTAAACATGTGTTCCCTTCGTTTAAAACAATTTTTTTCGTTGATTTTGAACACGGGTTTTAAACGTTTTTAAACTGTTATAACTATACATGATTAAAATACAACTCTGCATATATTAATCATCTAAGTCCCCTTTATTGAAAATTATAAATAAATTGATTATATTAATTGATTATAAAAACTCAACTTTTTATAAATTAAGGGAATAAACTTAATTAACAAAATTAACTACCAAATTGATTCAGGAGATTCCCCCAATTCAATGCAATGCAATGTAGAGAATAGGGATAGAGCCCGCACGCAGCCTGATATTTTTGTTGATATGGCCTTGAAGTAATAATTTCAGATTTTAATTTCGCCGTACACTGCGAGTCTAATCCCTTTGTCGAAATTAAACCCGAAAGGTTGTTTGTTGCAACTGATTTTATTGGCTGGCGTAATGTTAGTGCGTCTCGGCTGACGACTTTTGACTGACTGTTAGTTGACAATTTTGTGTGTAAGAAACAAGTAGGTAAGCGCCAAAAAGGCGAGCTACCTATATTTGTGGCGGTAGTTTTACAATTAAATAAAAAAAATGTTGAAGCGGCGATGTGGAGCCGCGACAATATCTAAGTCAAATATAAGTCCCTACCCTACCCTCTAAGTCAAATATCAATAAACTGCGATACACGTGTTTAATTATTTTAAATGAGAAGCCTATTATATGCTAAATTTCATTTCCTAACTAAAATAGATAGTTCTTGAGATACACGCATTGCATAAAAAATCTGCTCGCCTTTTTTCCCCCACTTCCCAGTAAAAATTCTAAAAATCCTTCCTTAGTGGATACGTATGTCATAAAATCTATCTACTGTGCAAATTTCATGTTTCTAGCTTCAGCGGTTTCGGCTCTGCGATGATGGATCAGTCAGTCAGGACATCTCTTTTTATATGAATAGATTATCCAAATTCAAACTAGCAATTATCTCATTACACGCCAGATTTAATAATTTTGACACGTCAATGGTTAACATGTAATTTGAAATGTGGGTTCCATAAGTTCGTTCATGTGAAGTTTTTTTTATCAAATCAAACGAAGGCAAAGTTACTACAATTAAAAAAGCGCATGCTATCATTAAGTGTTTGATCGTTGGCCGTTTATTATAATTAAAAAAAAACGCATATAACGAAAATGGAGATAGTAAGGTATCCTATAATTACAGAAATCAAGTATTATTATTATTTTAACTCTTTTGGATGTTTTTTTTTAGGTATATTTAAAGTAGGGAAAAGCAAGCAGTGTGGAGGTAAATGTATAGTCAGTATCATAAATATATTATCATTTGCATTTGCCACTATATTTCTAAATTTCTTATAAATATGTAGGTATACCTTAATAATACATATGCCCATTAAGAAATACGGCCAGTAACATTAATAACGGCACTCGACATGGAGATTCTTCTCCATGGGACTCTGTTGGTAGTACCTACAATTAAAAGAACACTAGAGAAAAAACTCGACTCTTCGCTGTTTTTATAAGATCCTTCTGGAATATAGCGAACATTCTCATGAGATCTTGTCCGATCTGAGTACATCCCAAATACCATTTATAGCATAAGCTATAAATAACTGTACCAAATTTAGTTAAAATACGTTTAGCGTTTTATGCGTGATGCTCAATCAAAAAGACAGACAGAGCCAAAAATGTAAAAAAAATATATATTGGTTTCCATTCCTAGTGTACCAGGCCACGACGTATTTCTTTTTCGAAAAATATTTAATGTGCAGACAAAGCATTGTTACAATTTTATTACTCTAAGTGACACATGAAACATGTATGAAACGAATTACCCTATCTCAAAACTGCCGAGTCAAGCACTGATTCAAATTGATTTCAAATGTTTTGTCATATTTTTCCTTTGCATCCTTGAATTTGACTTATAAGTATCTTAATCCGCTCTGATTGTTATCAAACAAATCAAGACGTGCCGAAAATTGTCTGAGACCTTTAGTGATAACATGAAAATGCGTCTTTGTTCAAGGTTTGGTGTTTGGTTTCATATTACAGGTTTAAAACTTTATTTTATAGAAAGAAGCATGCAATCCACCTGGTGATATGTGGATACTATCCGCGATATATGCCACCATCAGTTTGGAATGACAAACTTATAGCACGACCCCCGCTGCCTTCGTTTGAAGATTTAGGAATTGATTTGGGAAGAGGATTGAGGAAATGGTGAATAGGAAGTATAACGGGACGAAGAGTAAGGGTTGGAGAAATTGGGTCGGATGGGGTGGGAATGGCGACTGGCATATCTCATTCACTACCGAAACACATGCTATTTACACGTATTCGGGGAAATGCACTACATTTCATGGTAGTCTCCTGGGAGAGGGGAATAACGTAGCCAGTCCAGTGCGCCTTTCGGCTGAGGAATTGCAGTGTGCACTCTCCCCCGCCCAGAATAGAAATCCTTGACCATAAAAAAATACCATCAGCCTATGTTTCTTCGCTGCTAGATACACCTACACATTCCCAAGGCTCACCACCACGCTTGCCATGTTTGTCACCCATGTAAGTCCTAGTAAATTGCGTTGCATATATCACGAGGCAGTGGTGTAAGTAAGTATATTCGCATCGCAGAGCGGCTGGCCCCATGCGGAGCAGAGACTGATATAAAGTTTTATCGCCGCTGTAAAACTTATGAATTTATCGATGCACCACAGACAGATAAGATTAAGTTAGCTTAAGAGGCGAGGATGGCTGAAGCGGATTTCAATAATAGGTATTTTTACAATTTGTTGCTGTCACGGCAGCGAGCGATGCAACTACTATGAGATAAATTCTAATTTCTCGAACTATTTTTCGTGAAAACTGAGATTTCGTATTCTCCTGTTTTCTCTCCCAAAAATGGATCGTTCTTTTTTTTTTTAAATCTGTTTTACATTAAATAATCGATTTTCTATGTCGGTACGTTTTGCCTTTATAAATAAGAGTTGTCAAATATTCACACCGGACTTATTTTTTGCAGCATTTTAACGGGGCATTTCTTTCATGTTTTCGAGGGTCCTAGCTCATATAAGACAAAAACTAATCGTAAAAATTAAAACGTAGGGACATGCTCGTGGTGGATATCTGTAACTTATGAAGAAAATAATTGCCCTATTGCCAGAATTCAGGAAGAAAACAGGGGAATACGTTTCTCTATACGGGAATACTCTTAAGTACGTTTACTCACCTAGACTTGCTTACAACAAGGAACAAACGGGGAAACTCAGAAAGTATGCATTAAAGGACAAAAAAAACAAGTCAAAACAAAAAAACAAGAAAACAAAGGACAAAGTAAAGTCCAGTAAGTAAGGAAGTAAGGAATACTCTCAAATAGACGGGATAGGATGGGAAATGGGCTCTGGTATACTCACTGCCGAAATATGAAGGTACTACATTGGAGAGAATAGGATACGGGTGGAAAATTCAGTACATTTTAATTTAGTATTTTGTGAAAAGGGACAACTGAGATAGGAGGGCGTGCCCAGTGGCTGTCTGTGGCTTGCACCCTCCCGAAATAAGTTCCTGTGCAAGAACGAATTTTTCAATTATTACTAACTCGACGGTGAAAGAAAACAAACAAAAATATTGACGCAACCAGCACAAGAATTAATAAAAGCCGGCTATGGAGATAACTATATGTTCTTTGCGGGATAAAGTCCAAAACGAAGAGGGTCGTCAAAGAACTAAAATCAGCGACATAGCTCGTAGAATCAGCATTGCTGGAATCTCAATGGATAGGAGTTCTCGAATAGAGGCCACATACCGGGAAGCGAAGTGTTGGACGCGGTCCGCCCACGTGAACCGATGACTTGGAGAAGGTCGCCGGTGGTGGCTGGATGAGAGGAGCCGAAGATCGTGTGTGGCGAGCCTTGGGAGGGTCTTCACTCCAGCAGTGGAGAGACATAGGCTGATGGTATGGTTTTTAGTATCTCGATAGACAAAAGCTTATCTAGCGCTTCTCGCGATCTAATGTCAAGCACGACAGTTTTGTCATGAAGTTTTTCAAGAATAAATATGACAAAAATTGACATTCCTTTCCAACGCGGCACAAGCGTCAATATTCAAAGTGTAAGTAGGTATAAAATTAAAGTTCGCCTCTGTACAATCTTATACAAATAATTTAATCGTAGTGATAATGCACTAAAGTTTCTTGAAGACATAATTTACCCACAGGAGTTCGAGATGTTTATAGCAAGAATAATGCAGTAAACGGTAAAATTCAGTGAACAGATATTGTTTAAAACATTAACATTTTTATTTAATTACACAATTAATCGGAAACTTTAATTTATTACAGACAGTGACTTAATTTGTCGTTATAAAAAAATAAGTTTAAGGTTTCCATCAAAAAAGGATTCAGAAGAGCATAGATAGGTACATAACATCTTTTTAGAACGTTTTGGGTACGATGCACTGTTTAATTTTATGTATTTAATGATTCCGCCATTATTTAGGTATCAGCCGTTAGAAAGAACATAATTTTAAAAATGCAACGTGACGTTCGATTTATGAGCGCGCAGACCAGTAGGCGCTCGACCACGCCCAGCTATTATCCCGACTTTTAAAATTTGAGGAGGATGGAACACTGGCCGATCAGAAATTAAAATTAAAAAGAAACAAGGAAAGAAGACAAGATTCTGTAGGAATATTTTAAAAATTACTTTTGTTTACAAAATTGCGCATAGAACTTTTTAGCGGAATGTTTGTGATAATGAAATAAAAGCATAGGACTGCGTATTTCGTGTCCTTCCAAGGAGTCCTCTTCTGTCCTCAGTAAATCTATTACCACTCTATTGAACGATTCCTGACTTCAACGTCACTGTACATTGTCGTTTTATATTTTGAAACAAAACTCGACACTGGCACAATGTGCCATTTGTGCATTTTCCATATAAAAAACAGAAAAAAAATTGATTGCCGCGTATTCATTAGCGCGTATGTACTCGTAGGTATTTCTTTATTCAAAGTTCTCACTCCTTTACTATAAGACGTCTATAAGACGATTTACTTTTAGCTTATGAATTAATCAATTTTCCTACAAGATTCATAACAGGTCTAGTTAATTGCAAAATATTTTTTATGCGTGTTCTGTTTTGACATACAGAAATGATCGATTATAGTGCTAAAGATAAAATCGGCATAAGAAAAACAAAAGAAATATGGCCACTTGCTTACGCGATACACATCGACGAAATTATGAAAGCCTGATTGCTATCAACATATGCCTTGCATATAAGATTTAGAGTTCAACTTTGTTTATTTCATCTGCTTTTTAATTGTAGGGGCTATAAAAATGCACCCCGTTTTACGGGAATATGAAGCCGTCTTGTCTACTGTTGGTCAATGATATCAACCTAAAAAAGTGTGCAGCCAATCGCAAAGCAGCAATTCTGTTGGAAAACTTATTTGTCACATTACTTATAAATCTTATAATTGTATTTCTAGCGGCAATTTGAAAATTAAGTGTTTGCGGAAAAATGAATTAGAAAAATGTTACAGAACATTTTCGTTCAATGATTTTTATGACTTTCGTTGCAGTCTAAACCAGAAACAAAGTTATGAAAGACTTAAGTTAGCAATTAGTGATGAAGTCCCTCCATCCAGTGCCATTCTTTATACTCAGTGAAGATGTTCGAGAAGGGCGTCCTGCGACGGCGGCGGTGATGGAGGTAAACATCAAAACTGTGCGGCTCATGATTGAAACAGACAAACGAACAGCATATTAACAGTTACGGGCATCATTAAGTATTAGTATGAGTCAAGTTCAAACTATTTTACACGATAACAAGCATTTTACATTTTACGATAACGATAACATTTTACAAAGGTGAGGAAGCTTAGTGCTAGATGGATTCCTCACAATATGAGCGAAGCTCAAAAACACTGCCGCGTGGAATGGTGTCTCCAAATGCTTGAAAAATTCGACAAGGGTCAATGAAATGCTATTTTCGATATAGTAACAGGTGATGAAAGCTGAGTCTACTGCTATGAGCCTGAAACTAAGAGGAAATCTGCGCAGTGGGTCTTTCCTTTCGTAGAGTTGCCGGCGAAAGTGAAAAAAGGACGGAGTGCTGAAAGAAAATGATTGCGTCCTTCTTTGACAGATCGGACCATTTTGCCATTATAACTTTAAAAAATGAGAGAACAGTAGCTGTGTACTGGTATGTAAACGGCTGCTTGCCTTCTGTTTTGGAAAAAGTCAAAGAACGACGCCCACGCAGCAGAAAGACCGTGAGAAACGTCAATACCCCAGCTCACTCCGCCAGACAAACGAAGCAATTTTTGAGTACTGTCCCGACCTTGCGTCCTGTGATATTTATTTATTCCCTAAAATTGAGGATAAACTCAGAGGAATACGTTTTATGAATGCAAAAGAGACTGTGACGGCTTACCAAACGGCTGTTGAAGAGGTGCCTAAAGAATGGTGGGCTAAATGCTTCATCACACGATGGTGTCATCGCATGAAAAAGTGAATAGATTGTCGCGGAGAATACTTCGAACTGACTCATTTTTGAGATTTTAAAAACTTTCAGTGTTACCGACATATAATATCTTGTTTTGTCAAAAATTTTTTTTTTTCTTTACTTCCTTACTGGGTTTTGATATGAGTGTGTCGCCGTGCTTACCCATATTGAGAATAATTAAACAAAACGTCACAATGGCTAGGGGTCATTTCTGGCCATTATCATGCACCTCAATAAATTATTATATTGATATACCAGATTATAGGAAAATACGGCCGCCGGAGCTCTGGTCTGACGCTCTTTGGACGCTGGTGCTCGTGTTGGGCGCCGCCTGTTGCGCCTGGTCTCCATCGCCCGTCTGACCGTTGTTTCCGGCTAGCGGTAGTGCCACTCATCATCAGTCTGGGCGTGCGCCCTGCTAGGCGCCGCCTCTCCTGCAGCTTGACCGTGAGTTTTTTGGTGCTTCGTGAATTTGGAAACAGACACTATTTTACAGACTTTATTTTCTGAACTATTTTTATAAATTGATCTTAAATTTTTGTATTAGATTTAACTGACTAAATATAACAAGCTATTGAAATAAATCTTGCCTCTTTCCTTTGTAATACAAGTCATACCCCCGTAATTTAGCTCTCCCACTGGGGAAACGCGACAACATACATATATATATCTGGAAAGATCCGAACGCGTCATCCACGTCTATGCAATAAAGTATGCAATTAAAGGTACTTTAATTCATAGACGTGGATGACGCATTCGGGTGTGTCCGGATAAGCCGATGGTCACTGTTTTCTTAATTTATCTATACATAATATATGTGTAAGGGCCCAGAGATATTATTAGATTATTATTATTATTATTTTAGTCTACTGCGTACTGCCGGAGACCTGATTAATTCTGATTTTGTAAACAAAAAGAACAATGTGCCAAAAGAAAGATGGCGTCCACGCCGGGAGGTTTTAGTTTTTTAATTGTCGAACGCATGCAAGTTGTAACTTACATTCTGTTGCAACAGGTAACATGCGCCCCCGCGGATTAGATAGACAGCAAAATCATCGTCTAGGTATAATCATATTTCTTATTAATTTGTTTTTTTTTTTTTCATATAGAAAAACGATGTTAGAAAATCAGACAGTAGGTACACCTGGTGGTAAGTGGATACTGTCACCCTGTGACGTCCGCGATACACGCCGACATCAGTCCAGCCAGAATGCCAAACGTTGGTAAGCCCCCAGATGCGCCACCTACCTTTTGAGATTAAGGAATAGATTTGGGAAAAGGGTTGGGACCATAGAGAATAGGAAGTGTAACCGTAACCAGCCCTGTTAACATTCACTGCTGCATACGGGCTTCCTAATGCACATTGTCTTGTGCATATGGGATGTATGGATTTAAAACCATACATGCCTCACACATACATCGACCTTTATAAGGAAATATAACGGTATGAGGAGTTTCCCTCATCCCATTCATTACACCTCCCGATCCTCCTTGGGAGGGATGTGGTGTTATGTGGAAGAGAAAAATGTGGAGGATTACGGAGTTACTGTTATTCCATTTTGGTCTCTATTCGACGGGATAGAAAGAGATAGGGTGGAGTGGGGTAGGATGAGAAAATGGCTCTGACTATGAGAAATTATTTATTTCAGTTTCGGTAGTAAGTCAGATAACTTACTACCGAAACTGAAATAAATAATTTTCAATTACTAAGAATGTCATCATACCTAAAGTCGACGGAATCTCGCTTCGCGAAACTCTTATTTGTTTATTGTCACCAGACAACCTAGGGCTGCCACCGGCTTTGGCCCGGAGTCTCCGAGTTTAGAGGACGTTTGTCCCGGCTACGGGTTAACACCGTAAATCTCCGGGCGGCACGGCTATGACGTTGAACATTCAAAAATCTCAAAAAAAAAATGAAATATGAACATACAGTATAAGTTTATCTTGTGGTAATTTTATTCGTAATTTAGTACTAACTTTAAATTAAAAATTTACTTCTATTTCCTGTTTCGTTTTTGTCCCATTTTTTTTAATCTCCGGGTTTAAGAGTATTCTGAAGGTGGCAGCCCTACTTATAACCCACCTTTTTAAATTTGTTGCCATCGATTTACTCACCATTCAGTATTTTCTGCTGCTCATATAATTATTTTTCATAAATAAATTTTCCAGACTTGTATGCTGCCAGTACAATCGTTATTCTCTTATAGTAGAGAACATGGCTAACATGTAATTTCTGATGCTAATACAGACTGCTACCGGCGTGTAACTGTGCCACATGCTTTACGACAGTCGCTGTGTATCCGTGTATCGACAGCATCTTTCTCCTACATAGGTGGACAGATTACATTAATCATATCTATGCAGAACAATTTTGAGATCGATTCACTTGGCACGCCATAGATTTGGACTTCGTTTCAGCCTATAAAATCCCACTGTTGAGCACGGACCTCCATTGTATTCTCGAGGGGGCTTAAAACGCCACGCTGGCCATTACTAGTTGTAAGTTCGTTTGTGGTTAGTGCTCTGACTTGTAAGCCAGAGGCGGGTTTTTATCGCCGGTGTTGTTACCATCTAGGTTACCACCTTTTAACCTTTCAGTCTCCTCGTATACATTATCTAGTGCATGAGGGATGTATCGTTTTAAAACGTCACGCTAGCCAAGCGGGTTGGTTTGTCCACTCTTTTAGAGGTGATGTAGTTCATCATTGTTTGTTGTAGCGGTTTTGTTATCCCTAAGTTGCAACCACATATCATATTTTGCTTCTCAACTAACTACTAAGTACTAGCAACTTTCTTCAAGTCATAGATATGGGGTATATGTCGATGCTTCAAGTTCATTTAGTACACCTTACAAATAGGTAGGTACTCTGTGTAGTCTCTGTTGCCAGCGATAAAATCTCTGATTGGTGTATCTACCGAAGACTGTATCTACTGCGCGATTTTCTAGACAGGCGAATAAATAGCTGCTGGATTAAGTAAATAAAAATATACTTGGACAATCACCAGATGCCTTAATTTAGAGACGATCGGTATTAAGACACTTCCAATCGTGGGAATTTCGAGGGAGACGCAAATGCTAAAGTAGGTATGTAAATTGCGCGGGAAAGGATGAATGTCACAGCGGCCGCCATATTTTACTCTTTCGCTCCGGCTGCGTTCGCGGTTCGCTTGATTTATGCAGCGTTCACGGATTGAATTAGATAGAATGATTCGTTTGGAAAGTGAAAGGTTTTACTTAAATTTATTTTGACAATAAATTACAAAATAACTTTTTAAACTTTCGCATTTTGTACACATTTTATATTGTAAATCGGACATTGTTAGCGTAGTGTGTCGCGCCTTTCCGAATGTGAAGATCAAATGTGGGTAGTTGATCAACCTAGCCACAGATTACTATTCAGATAACTAGTGACCACGGCTTATGAAACCCGTACAATAGAGATACAATTTTAGATTTACAATATAAAATAAATTACAAAACTGTGTCATGGATATCATTATGGACATGGGTGGGTCATGGATATTAAAGCTTTAGGGCTCCAGAACAATCTCTGTTCTCTTTTCAGTTTTATGAATATGTTTATTTTGACACTAATCTGAGATCGTGTGGGACTAACTGCTAACTGAGATTTTTTCACTTATAGTCACGACATGAGGGTTTTGTTTTTTTTTTAGGGTAAAAAGGCAGCAGACGAGCTTACAGTCTGATGGTGATGTCTGACTGTCTGATAGTACAGTCTGGTGACCTGATGGTGAGTGAATACTGTCGTCCATAGACATCCGCGATACATGCCAATATCAGTGTCCAGAATGACAAACGCTGGCACGCCTCCGGATGCGCTGCCTACCTTTGCGGATTAAGGAATGGATTGGGAGAAAGGGTTGGGAAAATGGGGAGGGATAGGATAGGATGGAATGGGAATGGGCTCTGGCATATCTCACTCACTACCAAAACACGTAGGTACGTACAGGGCCGTAGCGTCTTTAACCTATTGGAGGCCCTGGGCTCTAAGATAATGGGGCCTCTATGACTATGACAGAGGACTATTTTATTAAAACAGGCACAAGGAGTAGATTAGCGGATAAGCGAAATTCTAGATTTATTTAACTGTTATTTTTATTTCTTTACAATCACATTAAATGAATAGGTAATTATAATATAATCCGGAAAAGCAACTCTTTTAGCATTCACTATACGCAGGTTAGTGCTTAAAAATCTATGTTGATTGAAGAGGTACCCTTCTAGCTTTGAGGTAAGCAAAATCGTCAATCACTTCTTCAAAGTCAATGTCTTTGACCACATCATATTCTATGGATCTTTCTTGAAGCATTGTACTTCTTAATTCATTTTTTATTCTATTCAATTTGGAGAAGGAGCGTTCCCCACTGCAGTTAGTTACCATCATGCTTAAAATGATTCTCAATGCAATTTCTACATTTGGAAATGTATCTTCAATTTTGTTTTCTTTCAAAAGGTAATATATTCCTGAGATACTATTAATTTCATTTTCACTAGACTGGACAATTTTCAAGTAGGTATTCTGTTAAATGTAGACATTCCGTTTCCAACTCTTGTTCATTAGAATACCAAAAAATCTAATAAGTAAGTAGGTATTATAGTCAGTAATTATCTGTTATAAATCGTTTGATTTTCGCAAAATAAATATATTTATCGGTAATATCGGTTATCGGTTGGTGATCTGGCAGGAACTAGGGGGCCCCATCGATCGCGGGGCCCTGGGCACTTGCCTAGAGTTGCCGATGGAAAAGAGGGGCCTGTACCTACGTACGAGTACATTGGGGAAATACGATAAAGTAGGAAAATAAGTACATTTCAAGGTAGTCTTCTATGAGAGACAGGTAACGTGGCCAGTAGAGACCGCCCAGCGGCTGTGGGAATGCAGTGTGCACTCTCCCACTACTAAAATAACTAATAAAATCTTTAAAAAAAAAAAGTTAATTACTTTGTCTTAAAAATCACATCATGTTTCTACTTAAACAGAACCTCGAAACAAGGAATAAATTGAATAAGTTAGTAAATCTTAATAAGTCCACACTGATAATAAGATTCCTTTTCTCACAACCACAGATCAAAAATAATCTGTGCTCACTGTTCAGAACACAATTTTAAATAAATAACGCCACACTCAACGGCCCACGCTATGAAGGTCGGATTCCCTGTGTCGTGGCTCCAGAGACACACACACGCAAAGACAAACACAAAGACCCGAATAAACATGTCTGTTTTTGAGTGAATTTTTTTGACACAAATGAGTGTCCGATCAGGAAAATCGAACCCGGGACCTTTTGCACAGCAGGACCCTGCCTGCCAGTAATTAACCGTACAGAGGTCACTCAACATATTTAAAAGTCTTAATGTGATTTTGGTGAAATCCTCGGTGTCTATCATCGTTAGGTACCTACTTATATGCTATATATAATTTAAGTAAACCAAAATATGTCATAGGTAGGTACTAGAACTCGGGAAAGCAGGCAACAAAATTTTATCAAACAAAATTTTGAAACTAAAATATTCGACTAGCCGAATGAAACAAGCCATATAAGATTGAAGAAGTCCTTTGCCTGCTTATCTCCGGTTCATTCTTCTGCGGCACAATACAGAAACCGGTAAATAGAGCAAAAATGACGCTCGTCGAGGAATCGGCATCAGTTTGCGACATTTAAATGTGCCGGCGGCACTTTTGCCTCCACTATTTGCATCCGAGATCGCGTCGATCGGCCATCTTGTTTTTTTTTTTTGGACGATGCGGTTAATGGGTGCGAGGCACACTGAGATCGGGGGAGTAACATTTAGGAAATACAGATAATTATTTGCCTTGTCTGTGTAGGTAGATAGGTTTATATTTGTGGTAAAATCTCAAAAGATTTTAATAATCTGGACATAAGTAAAGAAGAAAATCCTGATACTTTAATGTTCGGTCTATCAATCCTTCGTGTGAGGATTCGAGTTTTTGAATCTACTACATCTATCATACAAGTTGCCTATTAAGAAGTGGCAACTTGTATTGTAAAAGTGAGAAAAAAGCAAATACAAAAGACATAAGAATAAATGGGCCTCTTAGTAGATACAGTAGACGGTTCGGGAACACAAACGATGGTGTTTTGCGGGAACACCTCAAGAGGTTTTTTGGAGATCTGGAAATAGCATCCCGAATTACTGGAGTAGACAAAAATTTAATAAACAAGTTCAAAGTAATTTTAGAAACAATCCTAAGCGGTTACGTGCAGTATATAGCAACTATATATTATGCAGTTATACAAGTGGTACCTGTTGTAGTCTATGATTTGTTTGTCTATTAAAAATACTTTTAGTCTATGTCCTTCCCTTTCCGGCCCCTCTCGTGTCATGGCGAAAAACGATGTAAGACGTGACGAAATAAAATGTGATAATAAAACTATTAAAAAGTCTTAATCAAGAACCCAAACAGAACCCCAAACATGGTGTCAGAAGTGGGATCAGCAAGTCTTCGGATCAGTAAGTCCTTAAATTAAGAATAAAATGTCCGACAAAGCATTCGTCACGCAAATTAAGTCGTTGTCCATACAAAATGGCGACAACGCTTCCGAGAAATGGAAAAAATGGAAATTGCGATTCGAAATTTTCGCAGACGCTAACGAAACAGCAAAATTTCCACAAGCCAAGCAAACTGCAATATTATTAAATGCAATTGGCGACGATGGCATCGAAATATTTAATAGTTTTAACGTAGACAGGACAAAAACGAATGTCGACGAAATTTTGAAATTATTTGACAAAAAATTCAGCCCGCATGCAAATGTAACAGTAGAAAGATTTAACTTTTTCACGCGATACCAAAAACATGACGAATCGTTAGATGAATACTTAACAACATTAAATAATTTAGCAGCCACGTGTGAATTTCAAGACCTTAAAGACGCACTCATCAAAGACATGCTAGTAATTGGTATAAAAAACACACATATCAAGGAAAAACTTTTGCAAGAAGAAAAATTAACAACGGAAATTGCCATGAAAATAGCTAAAAGTCTGGAATTGTCACAAGAAAGATCAAACAAATTGAGTCAAGACACAAAAAATTATTAAAGAAAACACAGAAATTTGATTTGTAAAATTAATGTAATTGACGACTATAAACAATTTGTGTACAATTAGTAATAGGAATTAATATAGTAAAATAATTCAGTCTGGACATGCATATAATCACTAATTCACTTTTATTCAATTTAATTTTATTGTTTTACAGTAATTTGTCATTTAATATTGTATTGTTTTAATAACGAAACTTGTTGAAAAATATGGTTATAATTTATGTCACGGTGTCAATGTCATTCCAAACGTCAATGTAAAACCAATGTGTTAAATAATATTTTTTCTTTAGAAAAAAGGGCATGTTGTAGTCTATGATTTGTTTGTCTATTAAAAATACTTTTAGTCTATGTCCTTCCCTTTCCGGCCCCTCTCGTGTCATGACTATAAACGATGTAAGACGTGACGAAATAAAATGTGATAATAAAACTATTAAAAAGTCTTAATCAAGAACCCAAACAGAACCCCAAACAGTACCCTATGTCACTCGCAATACATAAAATTTTAAAACATGGTGCCACTGTCATTAAACACTGTTTATTGCCAATCAGAAGCTCCAGAGGCACGTAATAAACATTTAGGCTGTATAGAGAGAACTTTGCCAGCAAATTTTCACGAGAGGTGTAACAGAGATATTTTAAATAGGCTTTATTGACTTCTGACGATCTTTTGAGTGGCCGTAGATCCCGCCCTCGCAAGAAGAGTAAGCTATTTTCTTCTGAAACCTTAAGCCTATTGCTTTCTGAAAAATGCACACAGAGTTATTTACAGATCATAGCGGAGGTACCTACTCCCGAGGAAATGGAAGATGGAGATGACGAAAATGAAACCGACTTTCACGATTAATTTTTGTTTCCTTACTTGGTTTATAATTTTTTACTATTTAAATTTATTTATTATTATATTTATTTATCCACACCATAAATCCCCTTAAATATTTTTGTCCGGATTTTTAATTAAGCCCTCCTCTGTGCGCCGCCCGGCGCCGGCAGTTATTAAATTAATTTTGTCGGTCAGTTAAAATATTCTTTTGAGCAAATTTACCAACGAACAAACTGTTTTAAAACTATTAAAAATCAAAATACTGTGCTAATAATAATACAACTGAGATCGAATTTACCCAGTAATCTCTTTTACTTTTCCTAAAATCACTTTGTTGACAAATCACAAATTGTTGACATTACTAACATGTTTTTAAATGGACCTTGTTGTCGGTCATAAAAAGTTTAGTGTTTTTATTTAAATCTTTTTGTAAAGTGTCAAAATCATTTAGTCTTTACTTTCACATGAACACAGATAGAAATATCACACCATTAAAAAGAATAATAAACATTTGAAATTTGTCCAAAACCGAATTTGAATAAACAAAAATTTTAAGAAATATATAATTCATATACCTACTTAATATAATTTATTTTTAACTTCGAGTGTAAGCCCTACCAAAATAGGCATAAATTTTGGCGCCTCAAAAGAGCTATTGCTCTGCACGGATATTTACTCGTGTGGTAAAAGTCCCTATTGACTGGATTACACTTAGTTATCGGTGTGTCTCGCACCTAACGACAGCGTACATACGTTTTGTTGGGACGTTTTTTCCTTCTTTTATATTCGGTGGCGGCGCGATGGCGCAAAAGGCTGTATTCACATTATTATTTTTTGCTCGCTATTCTTATTTACTTATACACCGCTTTGACTGCAAGTGATGATTATCAAACGGTCCTATAATTGGGACATGACCATTGATATAAAAAGTAGACACGACATCAGGGCCGTCTTAAGTCTATTCTGCGCCGGGGTGCGGGAGTGTATCCTAAGACAGTCAAACATGCTATTGTGTATCCTATGACAGTCAAATATCCTATTGTGTATCCTATGACAGTCAAATATCCTATTGTGTATCCTATGACAGTCAAATATCCTATTGTGTAATTGTTTACTATAGCGTTATATTTTTTCATTACCTTTAAAAGGTGAGCGCCCGGGGTGCACCGCACCCCTTGCACCCCCTGGTAAAGACGGCCCTGCACGACATAGTAGTTGATTTTTCTTGAAATTCATGTTTTAGCTTATTCTAAAATTAGAAAACAAACATATTGAAAAAAAATCCATTCATTAGAATTAAACTTTATTTTTGACATGTCCATTTATTTCATTTATTTTTTACTTATTATTTGTATGTTTTACTTGTATAAATTATTTGTATGTACAAATAATTTGCTAATAATGTTATTGTTATAATCTTGAATTTATAAAATTGCAATGCCCTAACAGGGCCAATCTAGGTACTTGACTTTACCTAGTTTTTACCTGCGTAGCAATATAAATAAATAAATTGGGTAGATACGCTCATGCATAGTTGTAAGTGTACTTACTGTATCAGTTACGGTAAACCGTCACCAACCTTTTTTTTGTTAATAACAGAAGAAATTTCAAAACCATGGAGATAATTGTATCAAAATCGCGAGAGTAATCCAGAATATCTACTGTGCCTTCACCCATATCACACGTGGCGAGTATGTTATCCACGATGTCAATCAGGGCTATAGGCGTTCGGTGGTGTTTCCTAAAACCCGGTTCCGGTTCGAGAAAAAATTTATTTACGTGAGTTGAAGGCAAACTACTTTTTCGAGAATTTTCGATAACAATGGTAGAATACTAATAGGCCGAATATCTTAGATATCGGTAGGATTCAGTTTTTTGGAAATGGGCCCTACCACAGTAGATTTCCACGCATCGGGAAACACGCTCGTTTCAATCGAAACGATCGAAGCATTGATAGTGTTGTCCTAACCCCTAATGTACAGGGCAGAGTTAAAAAGATCATATCAAGCGAAATATCGTCTATACCTGTTGCATTCGACTTTTCGTTTAACGACTTTATTTTAGTTACGGAGATGCTCGTCAATATTACTTGAAGTTTGATAGGCCGAACCGATGGAACTCATATTAAGTGAGGAGTGAAGAGTGAAAGGGACTTCATTATTACAGGTTATATCAAGAAAGTAGCTTTTTATAAGTTCGGGATCCCTAAAATGCGCAGGCATCTCAGTGTTACCTTTGCTAATGGGAACAACTTTTTTAATATTCTTCCACAAGCGAATTGAGTCTTTCATATTTGATTTATGCTTGTATTAAAATAAGCTGCTTTTTCATTGTATAGGGCGGTGGACACAATTCGTTTCATATCTTTATAATACGGTTTGTGAGCATCAAGTTTGGTCTCACGGTATTTGGAGTGTGCTTCGTTCCTTAAATCTATCATGAGCTTAATGATGGGGGTTATCCATGGGTATGATTGGTCCTTTATACATATACGTCTATTATGAGCATGTCGGTCAAATAACATTAGATTATGAACATTGACAGTTTCAACCATTGTATTAATGTCACCTAGGTGCCTATAGCAGACATGCCTTCCCAGTCAATTGAGTGTAAATCCCTGTTAAAACAATCACTATGAATATCCTTAAGCGGCCTGTAAACGATCCAACTAGGGCAAGGTTTTTACACCTAGGTTTCACCCGCTTAACATTAAGTTCGCACACAATAAACGCATGGCTGCTCAGGCCGGGTATATAGTAAGAATACTGTTAACCCGAGCGTTTGTACAAACCAAATCGAGCAGTGACTCGCTATGTTGTTTAAAATGTGTGGGAAGATTTACATATCGCATTAGATTCGTAGAAAGATACGTAGTTTTCGACATGTTATGTCGTTTGTATAAATCACGTTAATATTAATGTTGCGTACCGAGGATGGTGGGTGTACGGGCGGCGGGTGACGAAATAAAACTCTAGTCGGGTCGCAATGAAAACTACACCCGAGGAGCTTGCCCGTACTGACGGTACACGAACATACACAAAGTCGGATGCCAAGATCTGTAGAAGCAGGCGTTGAGACAGTATTCTTGGGAGCGCGATGTTGCTAGTGAGAGCTGCAGTGATTTATTGTTCAATGTTCTGTTCAGTTCAGTTGCTAAGTTGCCAAGTTGAATTCCCAGTTGCCATTGTTTGCATTTTTTTTTTTTTGTTAGGAGAGACAATCAGGAAAAATCCTGCATGGGACACCTGGTACCATCTAGTCTGGCTGGGCCAGCCTAGGTGGTACCAGGTAGTGTCGGACTCCTACCGACTAAAAAACCTGATTGCCTCAACATCGTGTATGTATAGTTCTTGTGGCCCTAGTGGCCTTTCAAGAGTCACCGGTCGCGTAGAGTCACCGGTCGCGTAGTCACCGGTCGCGTTCATTGTTTGCACTCAAACCGGGCCTACTTATATTTCTGATCTAACTGTCTCAACTAGCTTCTACGGAAGCAAGAGGATTCGTGTATCGACCGACTGGGGGCGCCTCAGGCTATCTTTTATCAACAATATGTGTGGGAGCGAGATATCATATGACAAGGACAGACTATTCTAGATAAGGACAGCAACAATAATATTGACGCTTACAATCTTGAGTTTCACAACTCGCGTCTTTCTTTGGAGTATCTTTTAATTCCGTCGTCATTTTTAATTAAACACATATTACACAAATATACTTACACATAACGACACACAAATATATATCACAAATTCTTAACAATAACAGGGCATTAAAACTATATTTACAAATACATCTTACATTGCTAACTTGAGGCGTCGTCGTTAACAATTAAAATGCCGTAATAGTGGCAGCTAGCAAAGGAGGACACAGACTCTATAATAGCATAATTATATACATAACATATAGCATAATATATACTCTATAAAAAAAAACGTATCTAGGTTTGGCCATGGACTGCGATATGCAGTACCGATAGCAAGTTTAATTCCTCTGATATTCAGACTATGCATTTATTATACTTATATACTCGTATTAGACTATGAATTTTAATTATAGAAGAAACTAATATTAAATAGGGAAAGATAGAATAGGAATATGGACTCTCGCATATCTCACTCACTACCGCAATTATACGTTTTTTTTTAAAATAGGGAAGTAGGCGGATGATCAAGCGTTCCCACGTGATGGTAAGTGTTACCGCCGCCCGTGGACACCTGCAACACCAGGGGGTATGCGGGTGCACCGCCGACCTTACAAAATCCTATTCACAGCTTTCTTGAAGAATCCCATATCGTAGCGTAATGGAAAGACCTCGTAAGTGTTCTGGTAGCAAAATGCCTATTATCGCACTTGGTTTGGGGGAACAGCATTCTGTCCTTTCGAGAATCTGTTCTTATGCGAATGATCCATTGTAAAGTGGGAAATGCAGTACCTACATTTTACGGTAGTCAGTTGTGACTTACATTCCAGACTTTTCCAAGACCAAAAACCCAGGATCCCGGAACTACATTCCATCGTAAGTCGCCTCTGGTGCAAAGCGCTAATGGATTTGTCTAGGTCAATAAAAAAAAACACAAAATTGTCTATTATTTATATTTATTTATCCTATAACGTTTGAGTACTTCTTGACAATATCTCTATAGAATGTGAATATTACTTCGCTGGCCTGACTGCACTTCTCTAAAGCTTCCTTGTAAGCGTCTTCGCTGAAACTGCCTTCTGTAAAACCTGAAACAAATGTGTCCGCGTTTAGGTAAAGCGTTGGCCAACCGAGGTTTCGATTACAAACATTTTTTTTTGCTTTCGTTAACGAGTAATTACACTGGTTTTTAAGTTAATTTTCGTTGTTCTAACTGAATTAATAAGTCTGTTCTACAACGTTATATTTGCGGTTGCCGCTATCTAACCGCTTTTTGAATAAGTTGATTTAATAATTGATTGAATAAGAATAAGTTGGTGCAAGTAATTTTATTTAATCCTGTATAAACAATAATTACATAATAAAACACTGTACCTATACAAAAAGCATATATAAATATATATATATGTGATTGCTCACGCTAATTTTGGAATCCTCTTAACTAATTTCCTTGCAATTTCCACCATTGTACTCTACGAGAGAATATGAAAAAGCCATCGTGCATCATCGTCTACTTTCGTTATGTAATCCCTTTTAAGCCCTTACACGAATGGTAATTAGTCGCCTTTGAGACAGCATAGGAGTAGCTTTCGAGTTCAATTCGAATATTTATATAGAGCAGTTACAACATAAATTACAAACAGTTATGGCCTCTGATTTTAGAACAGGGAAAGTTATTAATTCACAAGCTCAGCAAGTTATTTATAAGGTATACATATATTTCTGTCGTGAGACTCAGTGATGTCAAGTCAGCTCATGAGCACGGTTGGCGCAACCCAATCGAAACGTCGAGTGAAATAAATAAGGTAAACATTCGCGTTCAGACCCGTTTAAATAGATAAATAAATTACAAACTAACTCACCAGTAAGCAAGCTCTTGTTACTATCAAACACAAAGTCCATGACAGCAGTTGCAGTTTGCTGGTGAGGTGGGTCCACCACCACAGAACCTCGTTCATCCACAATGCACGAAACTGCAGCAAAAACTTGTCGCATCGCCACACCGGCATTGACCAGGGCTAAGCATACGCTGTTCACGCAGCATGCTACTAACTGAAAAGAAATTAAAGATTTATATACATATAATAAAATCACAACGGAGCCGCGTCTGTACGTGAAATATTTGAAAAAAGGTATTGCAGCGTAAAGTACATGTGATTCGAAGCCCAAAACAATAAAATTATAGTGTCTGTCGTGTGTATGAACGCGGATCACGCAAACACCGCTGAACCGATTTTAATGACACTTGGCATAGTTATAGCTTATGACTTGGGTTAACATTTAGGGTACATTTTAACCCGATCCGTTACAGAATTCTCAAATCACTGTAAAATTCACGCGGACGAAGAAATTTGCACCAATAGTACATATACGGTCAATTCCGCTTAATCGAGACACATTGGGACCAGAACATTTTGGCCCAATTAAGCAAGTGGCCCTAATTAAACGAAGTTCTACAGAAAAGTGTCTTCCTACAGTTTAATTTCACATTAAATAAAAACACTTCTGGTAGGATAATAAGAATATAAATGAACATTTAAATCTAGATAATAAAAAATTAAAATACATATTTTTTTTTACATATACTAACAACTAAACATACGTGTGATTCCCCGGTGATAGCGTTGGAGGTAAACTAGATTGAAAGGCAACGGTATAACGCGGCCGTCAAGTGCTCTTATGCACTGCTTTCTTAAAGACCATATTCATAATTGGATGTTTCTTTAGATTTTTTGTTATAAAATTTTGTAAATAGTTAAATATTAAAAATTTCGATCTTAAATTTTTTGCCCCGATTAAGCGGAATATTGTCCCAAATGTCCGATGTTAATTAACGTTTTCTTCATAGTTTGATTTCTGTTCTTTAAGATTTGGTCCAAATAAGCGGCTGCCCCGAATAACCGGTGACCCAATTAAACGGAATTTACTGTAATCGATAATGAAAATTATCAATTGATAAGTCGCAGAGCTTTGACGAGAAAAAAAACATTGGACAGAATGGTCGTTCTTATGTTTTTTGGAAACCTATTTCTTGTTACACAAATGGACGTAGCCACCGGCAGGGTGGAGGGCTTTTATATTTTTTTTTTTTTGTTGTAATTAAGGTGTTACAACAAAAATAAATATAGTTGAATGTTGCACTCACCCCTCCATAATCTTCAAGCTCCTGCACAGTGACATTTATTCCGGTTCGAGGGTACAAATTACCCAAAATGGCAGCCTCACACGTCTGGCGGATCACATTCTCTTTGTATCTGAGATTATAAGAAAGAAAGAAACATTTATTCCACAAAACGCATAAAGAACACAGTGGAAAACAAAATGATATCAGAAAGAATGACAGAATATAATCACAAAAATAATTAACAAATTAATTGAATCTTCCGGGCTACTTGGCCGAGGTCTTCTGGAATCTCTTCTCTTTCTTCCAAACGTTTCGTCAACAACCGCGGTTGACATCTTCGTCTCGAGAGACGAGAGGGGGGGGGACAAAAACAGACTCGGTACACACCACACAATCACAACTACCCTCGCCCACTATAAATACCGGGGCGCCACAGTCGTCGAGTCAGTTGCGCTCGAGAAGCCGAAGAGATAACATCTTTCCGAAAGTGAACGCAGCCGCCACTGAAGATGTCAATCGCAGAGATTCCAGAAGATTACGGCCAAGTAGCCCGGAAGATTCAATTAATATGGACACCGGCCGAGAAAGTCTACACTCCATGATAATTAACAAATTTTAATGATAAGCAATTTAAAATGACGTCAAAACCTAAGATATAATAAATAATCATATGCACCATTATCGATTAAGCCATGTATAGCTGGTGTCTGTCAGATCGTGTGAGACTAACAGCTACCTGAGATTTTACGACATGAGGTTTTTATGTTATTTTTTTATGGTAAAAAAGCAGCAGACGAGCATACAGTCCACCTGATGGTAAGTGGATACTGTCGTCAATAGACATCCGCGATACATGCCAACATCGGTCCAGAATGACAAACGTTGGCACGCCCACGCATGCGCTACCCACCTTTGCAGATTAAGGAATGGATTGGGACCAAGGGTTGGGAAAATGAGGAGGGATAGGATGGCATATGTCACTCGCTACCGAAACACGTACATACATTGGGGAAATACGATAAAGTACGAAATGCAGTACATTTTAAGATAGTCTACTGTGAGAGAGGGGTAACATGGCCAGTCGAGTGCACCCAGCGGCTGTGGGAATGCAGCGTGCACTCCCCCCCCCCCCTACCAGGTTGACAGTATCCCCTTACCACAATGTGAACTGTCTGCTTGTTTGACACCTTTATATAAAAAATACTTGTATTTAAGGTACTCCTCTACTAAATGAAAAATCGATGTCCTGAGTTAGTTAATATATTAATTTAATTTGGATAACCCAACAGAGGGTAACAATAAACGAATATACCTACATATAAAAAGTAGTGGTATACATACTACATATCACTTCATGTGATTCAAATTACATTCATAGTGGGCCCAAATACAATTACTACATATGCTATTTGAAAAGAACGGGTTACCATAATTTAGAAAAAAATAAAATAATAATTACAATTTAAAAAAATATAAAAGCTATAAAAAAGGAGATGTTATAAGTGGTAAATCACAAGTCAGCAATTTGAAAAAGATTTTTGTTTAAATTTATACAAATCATCATGAGATTTATCAAGGTCAGCAGGGCTGATCTAAAATTTATTAAAGGTCCGTGATATACAAGATGCAGGGGAATCTTTTCCTAGATTAGTTCTGTGTTTGAACGTCTGAAACAGTCCGATTGAGTAATTGAATACTGGGGTGTTCTGGTAGGTATTCATAAAGTAAATTTACTCAAAAGATTCGATCAATCAGCAGCATTATTAATTACATTTAATTATAATTACATTGTTTGTTTTTCCATTAAAAACAATTAAACGTTAATTATGATTTTTTTTTTTATTGTGTTGTTATTGCTCATTGAAAACAGTCTCCTGTTGCGATTCCTTCAGAAAAAAACATCTATAACTCCCTAAAATATTTTAAAATGACAGCCATCTTTAGTGCATTTTATTATTATTTCATTATCTATCTCTACATACCTTTTTCTCGATTGTTGGAAGACAAAAATCGACTACTTATACTCCATCCACTGATTTGAATTTGAAAAGATGTTGGCTTTAAATTTAAGAAAAATACAGAAGGGCGAAAATATTTAATGGAAAGAACCGACATTGTTTGTGCTAGAAAGGATTTTTTAAGGAAATTGGATACACTGAGAAAAACGAAAGACAAACAAGATAACCAAAACCATTCAAGAAAACACATGTGGCTTAGAAGAAATGATAAAGGTGGTTTCAAGAATCAGGTGGGAAAAGTACAGAGACTGTTTGTTTGTCATGCTGGTTCTGCAAAGACTGGTTTTGTGTCAGAGGCAAAATTGATCTTTAGGGCTATAGAGTCCAAGAATGCTGACTCCATACTGAAATGGATGGTGATACACACAAGGAAAGGTTTCTGTTTTTTTAAATCTTGTAGAGAAACCTTCAGTTATTGTCATCGATAACACCAGCTACCACTCCATGCAACTAGAATGGATACCAACATCTTCTACAAAGAAAAGTGATATCCAGGAATGGTGGATGAAAAACATTGCCTACTTGAATAATGATATAAGGGAATAATTGTTAAGAAAAGTTAGAGAGTAGGCCTAGAAAGATACTCGTATATGCATTAGATCAGCTGGCAAATGATGTGGTCATTAAGTGATACAACTGCCACCGTATCACTGTCAATATAACCCTGTTGTGCTCATACAGGCTCAGGTAAAAGGAGAAGTTGCTACCAATAATCACACATTTAAGATAGAGCGGATGTTGAAGTTCTTCTGCATAAAGCAATCAACAATGTTACCAATGAGAACTGGGTTAAATGTGTGAAGCATGCCTTTTCATCTGCATCAGATATATAAAATAGTTAAAAATCACATCATAACATTCCATCGATATAAACTTGCACTACTATTACACAAATGACTGTGGCGCTGCATAAGACCAACAAGTGCGAGCGAGATGGACTGATAAAAAAGATTTATGGTCTGATAACTCAGATGATAATGGCCTACTATAGTTATTTATTCCATAGCCAGTGTTACTAGAATAAAAAAGTGTGCATTTTATTACTTATGATTTTATTGTTTATAGATTTATTAAATTGATTTCATATTAAATATATTTTTGTGATTAATAAACCAATTATTTAAGACAAATATAATTAATAGATTATTTTTTATTAAATCTATAAAAGCGAATGTAGGATGCGGTGTGGGGGCTGTAGAATAGCACCACCCCATCTCCACCGTGGGTGTCGTAAAAGTCGAATAAGGGATAATAAAGTGGCTACCATAAGCCCTGAGGAACTACACCACCTCTAAAAGAGTGGACTCACCAACACGCTCGGCCTGCGTGCTGCCTATACATCCTTCATGCACAAGTCAATTTTCATGAGGAGGCCCATGTCCAGCAGCAGTGGATACTGAAAGGGCTGGTTGCATTTGCATTGGCTTGCATAAAACCGAATGTAAATTGTACTAGAATTGTATTTTTAATCAAATTGGTATGAAGTAATTCAGACATCACTAAACCGATCTGTCATCGAGAAAATAACATAATGGATGGAGAATTGTAGAAAAGGAGCCTTTAAACAAGCAGCATCCCAATCCATCTCTAATATGCAAAGGTAGGCAGCGCATCTGGGGATGTGCCAAACGTTTCTCATGGACTGATCCCAGACTGACATGTATCACAGATGTCTATGGACGACAGTATCTACTTACCATCAGGTGGGCTGTATGCTCAACTGCCACCTTCTTCTGTAAATAAAAAAAAGCAAAAATAACAAATAAGCAGCAAATTGCGATCAACAAAACAACTATTTTTTTTAATAACTGAAGTAAATAATTTTAAATTACAAAGAATGTCACCAGTCATCACCAAGTGGATAATCACAGCCCTCTATTTCTTTATTATCAGCAGATCACCTAAATCTAACCTGCCTTTAAATTTGTTACCATTGATTTACTGCACATTTAATTACTCCTCAAAAAAAGGATCTCATAATAATTAACTTGTAACACATTATTATGCAAGTAGGGACTTTACCAATGACTAATAATTCCGTGACTATGGAATAATTAAATATGATAATGTTATCATAAATACCTATCACTAACGGACGGTTTCCCTGATTTACTGCAAAATAACACTTCTAGTGTGCACTTCTTTATACTTTGATTTTGCATTTTGATATCCAGCGGGCCATTTACACTGGCCAAAGTTACAGTTTCACCTGAAATAAGATAAAATTTCACTAAACCTCAATATAAAATAATTCCGTTTGTACCTGTAGATGTATTTATCTGTGGGTTCTGAGCAGATATGCTTTGGAATTCTTGAAGAAATCATCATCATGTACACATTGATTATTACAAACTAAAATTAATGTACCTTCTATTATGTTTAAATAAATGTTTGCACACATTTGCTTTCTATGCAAAGACAATCTGTCGTAGGATTTCAGTGTTCTTATTAATTTCGTTAAAAAAAGCCGGGTCAAGTATTACTGCCCAATTTAACCTACAAATCATGATCAATAATAATGTTTTGACTAGAGGAAAATGATTGTCCGATATTTTATAATATGTACCAAAGGGATAAATATGTAACTACTAACACTTTAAAGCCAATTAGAAGCGAAATTCTATGAAAAAATACCTTGTGCAAAAATCGCAGAACCATCGGATTTTGTAAGGAAATTCAGCTCGCATTTCATAGGTCTCAGCTTTAAATCTGTTGGTTCAACACCCATTTCAGTTAAATAAATTGCCTTATTTATTATGCTTTATTATTTACATTTATACACATGTCGCAAAAAATATTTTTTTTTAAACATGTGTAGAACTATCATAAATAATACAACATTTCCTGATTAAAGCAGAGTTCCAAAACGAGCTCTTGACTCTTGACACTAGTTGATACACGAATAATAAATAATACAACGCGCTAAGTATAAGTTGGCGCGTCGCAAGAAAACGAACTATTTTTGACAGTTCTCAGTGCTTCATTAAATATAAAAATGGATATTGGTATATCTGAAATTAATAGACTTCGACACCGTTTGACCGATCACCATGAAAGTTGGCACATATATGTATGTATTTTTTCATGGAGAAGGTGTAAATTATGCTATACATTTTGTTGTAACTCGCCACTAGATGGTATCGCAGCACATCAACTTCTATACCGTTCAACCGACCGCCATGAAAATTAGTATGCAGTATTTGAGCACGGAGAATATTTTCGAGCTATCGACTTTCTTGTAACTCGCCACTAGATAGCGCTGCAGCACATCAACTTCTTTATTGTTCAATCAATCGCAAAAATCATATCGACGGCAGAACAGAATAATTTATGATTTTATTTAGAGGTAAATAGATATATACAGGTAGGACACCATCTGCCGGGTTTTGCTAGTAAATCATAAATAATACATTTTATTATAGTTAAACCAAAGAGCAAATTTTGTACATTTTGGAAAGCAGACTTAGGTTGTGTTCGAAAACGTACGAAAAAATCGCTCTTTTGATATTAATTTCTTATCATGCCTACCATAAGCTTGTCTCTCTACCTGTTGGTTATTATAGGCCTTCCAATACTGGCCATTGTTGTTTTTGTTATATGAGACTGAATAAACCGAAAATGGTAATAACATAAATATTTGTAATTTTAGTATTTCAGTATTATTTTATATAGGTATCTATATGCAATTTATAATTACATTTTACAATTGTCATAATCAAAAAATTAATAATAATTGTAAAAGAATGCATGTTGCACGGGTATATTGCTCGTTTTAGAAGTATTTAGAACTCAGCTCTAGTTGGGACTGCTTGGGACGTCACTCAATTCAACTCGCCTATGTCATCGATTGTTTTATAATGTGGCTGTCACAATAGAACCCAGTTATAATAGGTGAAACTTCAAGTTGAATTGTCATCATCAATATCTACCTATATGAAATATAATATTAAAGCATTTTATCATGTTCATGATAATATTACAAAAAGGATAATATTTCGAATTGTAAAAAAACAACAGTAATCAAATAAAATGAAGACCCGATTCAATACATACGATATAATATGTATGGTCACAGAACTACAAAGGTAAAAATTCAACCGTTTCATCGTTTTGTTTCCATTCGATAAACCTTGCTGTTTTGCCAAATTCTTACATGGACACATTCTATATTCATACAGTCTTATATTCTATGCATTTGTATGTTATAAAACGTTTGATCTCGTAGATCTTTTATCACATTAAATTTTCAAGAGCATTTCTTTTTTTCATTTATTTATGAACATTGGCCTGCATACAAAACCAGGCAAAGGCATTAATTTTTTTTCTACATTGTTTCTTTTAGGTTAATTGGCATGCGTGTGAACCAGGTATATGACATAGACAACCGTAATTACCTGATACGTTTACAGCGGTCTGAGGAGAAGTGTGTGCTGTTGTTGGAATCTGCCAACAGGTTCCATACTACACAGTTTGAATGGCCCAAAAATGTAGCACCATCTGGGTTTACTATGAAGGTATGTCTTGGTATTTTACTTGATATTTCAACTTATGCAATAAGGAGCATAACATTGAATTAATGTTCTATTTTCCAGCTCCGTAAGCATTTAAAAAACAAAAGATTGGAGAATCTAACTCAACTGGGCATTGATCGTATAATAGATCTGCAGTTTGGCAGCGGGGAGGCTGCATACCATGTCATATTGGAACTTTACGATAGGGGCAACATTGTGCTCACTGACTATGAATGGACTATTCTGAATGTACTTAGACCACATGTTGAGGGGGACAAGATAAGGTAATGAAACATTAGCCTAGTTACTAGGATTTTTTGTAATTAGTAATTTCAGAATAATTTAATTTCTTTCATCATTCTGAGTTTCTACTTTAGTAGAAAATCCATACCATGTAAAGTATGCATTTTCAAACATTATTACTAGCTTAGCAGTGAAGAGAAATATGGTGTGGTCAACTGGGTGCTTGAGAATTGAGAATTAAAAAAATCAGTCTGCACCAATCCATAATTTACTAGGGGAGGCCTGTGCCCTGCAATGGGACATTATTTATTGGCTGATATAATATATTTATTATTATGTTCAAAAGACTAGTTTCTACCAGCAGTTTCGCTCATATGAACTAAGCAGCTGTAAAAGATTTTTAACACTTGTAAAAGCATCAACATAATGGATTTCACAGATGAAAATCCATCCAGTAGTTTTTGAGTATTCTATTAAGTATATTTTTTTTATTTTCTCTATAATTCGACTTCCTTGTGTCATATGAAGATGACACATTACCAGTTTTCCTTCTGGATAAGTATCCAGGATAAGGATAACTAAGTAGCTATACATTAGTGAAATTTTGATTGGCAAAATCCATTCAGTAGTTTTTACGTGATGCTCAAACAAACAGACATAGAAACAAATATACAGACAAAAATTTTAAAAACAACTGGTTAGGGTTCTAATGAGATCCCCATTTTTTAAAAATTAAGTCAATGTACAGACACCCCTTTTACTGTATTGAAATATGGATATACGGATATTGAAAAAATACTTTATTAATATTATTGTTGAATGTAATATTTGAATCAGATACATCTGTATTTATTCTGTCTGATTTTAAATAAGTAATATTATGAATATAATGTTTCTTATTTAAATGTATGCCATCTTAATTATTGCCATATATCTAGATTTGCAGTAAAGGAAAAATATCCACTAGACAGAGCGAAAACAAACTGTGATGCACCAACAGAAGATGCACTCAAAGAAATACTTACTAGAAGCAAACCAGGAGATAATTTGAAAAAGATACTTAATCCTAACCTTGGTAAGTTACTGTGGAACCATGTTCAAAGACTGCACTTTGAACATTAAATTAGAGTCATGAACATGCTTTTACATAATTATTAGGCCACCAAACAAATCTTATGGGAAATAAGTTTTCTGATGGACAGGCAGTCCCGGATTATCCATATAGGCAATGTAGGCAACTGCCTATGGACCCGGCGCCGCGTAACGCGGCCTGTGAGAAAAATAAGTCAAAGTAGTTATCAAGAAATAAATCATTGTTATAATTTTACCAAGCATTGCACAAATTGAATTGCATTACATTACCTATAAATAGTTTTGTTTTAAATGACACATTCATTAGTGCCGAGATATTAAAATTTGATGTTGGTATAAGGTTTAAATGCTACCTACCTATCTAAGGGGAGAGGGGGCCCCGAAACTTACATTGCCTAGGGGCCTCTACATGGTTTAATCCAGCCCTGTGCACAGGAGTTAGGCTGCAGTTTGACCAAGAGTAATAAATGATGAGCCATAATTTATTTTCTCGCCCAAGACATATTATTCATATGAATTAATTCATAATAATATGAATCAATTAACTTCCATTAAAATGGCAAAAGTGCATTGATAATAATGGACTTCAATTAATTAAATATATAATTTTCACACAAAAAAGTTTATTTGAATTTTTCCATATAAAACGCCAATTTCATGGGTATTATTATTAATTATTTATTAATTATTAATATCATTATTATACCTAACATGTTATTAATTAATTATTATGTTTTATTTTTCTCCCATTTCTGGGGTAAACTTCGCTAACGCTGGCCTGGCTTGTGGCTGGCCATACGAGAGGGTGATAGTTAGTGAGCATGTAGTGTGCGATGATAAAGGTATGACCGAACCGAAGTGTGTCTGAGAGTCGATGTCGTGAGTGTGTGGGCACAGTAGGTGTGTTATGTGTGTATGGAGAGGAATTTGCGAACAATTCTCCATGTGTTTTATTATAATGATAATAATATTTATTGAAGGCATAAAAAACCCATAATAATGATATAATAGTTGAGCAGCTAGGCAGCTGATGTGTCTATATCTTCTGCTGGTCTAGTGCATTTATCTACACAAATTCTAATTACCTATAACTTACACTTACTTTTAATCTTACAAAAGTAGCTTGTATGTACCTGTTTGTAGGATCACTGCTCTAGATTTCTTCTAAAACTCCTAAAAGATATTTAATACATCCTAATGATTTTCCTCATCAGAATATGGTCCAGCGATTATTGACCATGTTCTTCAAGAGAATGGTTTATCGGGCAATATGAAAGTGAGCACAGATCCAAAGAAGGGTTTCTTTGTGGAGAGAGATCTAGAAAAGCTGATTACAGCGTTACAGCAAGCTGATCAACTGATGACTGATGCCCGGAATCAAATTTCCAAGGTATCCTACTTAAGAGAAAATATTTTTTACTTATTTGATTCTACCTTAGGTAGAATCAAATAAGTAAAAAATATTTTATTATTTTTATTATATTGAACATCTCCATTCGGTTAATGTATATTTGATTTATGATATTCCAAAATTTTCAGGGGTACATAACTCAAAAGAAAGAGGATCGTCCGAACCCCCAAGGTGACGAAAAGGGCTACTTTCTCACTAATGTCGAGTTCCATCCCAAGCTATACGCACAGCATAAGAACCAGCCTTACACAGAATATGATACCTTTGACAGAGCTGTTGATGAGTACTTCTCAGCTTTGGAGGGGCAGAAGATTGACTTGAAGGTAAGAATGTTAAAAATTTAACCATGAAAATCCCTAATTATATTAACATAACATACAAAAAACTCACCTCGTAATAAAAACTTCAAATACAAAAGTTTGGAGAATGTAATTGAAAATGTAGGGACAAAATGAATCACTGCATCTCGCGAGCTATATTGAGTTTGATTAAAAGTATTAAATATGTCTTTTACTTATTTTAGTCTTAGACTTGATTTGATTTGTGTTTAATTATTGTTGTTTTAGTTAATTTCGAACTGTAAGTCTAAGTAAGGTATTAGATATTTATCATTTGAAGTAGTCGGTCCTGTAGGATTCATCAAATGTTACTAAAAGATTCATCAAGTTCGATCTAAATATCTAAGTTGATTTTAAATATTTGGCCGTCATAAACTTGGCGTTCTAAATGTTAGCAAAAAATGCTGTATAAATTAGATCCAGCGGATTGCTGCTGTATAAATTTTGACTAGAATTTTTATTATAATTTATTTGACGATTTCGATACCTCCGTATGCATAGATTGATCTTTGAAACCACCTCATGGTAAATGGTGTCGCCCTGCGACATGCGCGATAAATGACAACATCGGTTTAAGAAAATTGACACACCCTCGATTGCCCTCGATTGTTTGCCTACCATTGGAAATTTATGAATGGATTTTGGTTTGGGTTGGGAAAATTGGGAGGAATACGATCGGATGGGATGCGAACGGGCTTTGTATATCTCACTCACTACCAAAACATGTATGTACATGTTTTGGTACATATGTACATTGGGGAAGTAGAGTAAAGTGGGTAATATATTACAGTAGTCTTCTTGTCAAATATAAGAGTATTTAAAACAAATATAAGTTGGTAAAACCTAAAAAAGTAGAATAACTAACTATTCAATTTGCAGACAATCCAAGTAGAACGTGTAGCGATGAAGAAACTGCATAACGTGCGCAAAGACCACGAGAAGCGCTTATCTGAGCTAAGCCAGACGCAGCTATCGGACCGGCGCGCTGCCGAGCTCATTTCCCGCAACAGTGCGCTCGTGGAAGAGGCACGGTCCGCGATACAGACAGCCATAGCCAACCAGGTGAGTTAACCAGGTCTGGTGATTACGGGGAACTATGTGTACAGTCATACTGGGCCTTGGACTTTAGGGGGCCCCATGTTATATGATACGCTGTGAGCTAGAACACACGCAGCTTCCGGTCCGGCATCCCGCCCAGCTCATCTCCTGCAACGAGGCGCTCGTGGAACAGCGCGAGCTGCTACACAGATCGCCATAGCCAACTGGAGATATCCAGGCCCAATAATAAGGGCTGACTCCCATTTTATACTGCAAACCCGTAGGTTGTGGAATGAACTGTCTCAAGAGGTTTTTCCATTACACTACGATATGGTGTGCTTCTAGAAAGCTGTAAATAAGATTTTGCAAGGGCGATAGCATACCCGCATACCTCCCAGTGTTACAGGTGTCCATGGGCGGCGGTAACACTTACCATCACGTACGATCGCTTGCTCGTTCGTCTACTTCCCTATTAAAAAAAAAATATTTTACCATAATTATATATTTTTTTCTTTTTCATTCTATTTCATACATGATATTTTATGCACTGAGTGCCCTTCAACCTAGAAGGTTTGTGACACTGTACATACGTATTAAACTAATTAAAAAATAGTAACATTTTGAACGTTTGATAATAATAATAATTTATTTAATTAAGACAATTTACATATTTTCCATGCGGTAATTGTCCCTTATAATGTAGTTTACAAAACATCAAATTTACAAGTAGGTATTCATAACGACAATATATGCTGACATCCTCACTAGAATAATCTGCTTTACAGCTGTCAGTGTCAAATGCATTTGATGAATCCATTATTACTGAAGTTGTTTTCTGCACATGTCCATATTGAATTAGAATATTATATTTGATAGAAGAAATATGTCCGTTATTCTCAGTAAAATAATTTTGTCTAAATATTTATAAGTGCTATGGACTTTGTTTATTGACTGATAACACAAAGGTCATGACAGTATTAAAATTTGTTAAACGTCACACGGTTTGCCTGCTCTTATGCCAAAAACAAAAGAAATGTTTATGCCCTCTTAACAAAAATAAAACTTAACTAACCATTTCCAGATGTCCTGGGAAGACATAAAACTTCTACTCAAAAACGCTCAAGAAAGCAACGACCCGGTCGCTTCTCACATAAAGCAGCTCCAATTGAACATTAACCACATCACGCTGCTGCTCACCGACCCGTATACTGATGGTCATGATGATGGTGAGCTGGGTAAATTGGAGCCGATGCTTGTGGACATTAATCTGTCTTTGACGGCGTTTGGTAACGCTAGAAGGTAAGCATAAATCAGTATCATCGAATACACTAGATGACACATCATACCCATTTGTATCAAACAAACCTGGTTGCCAACTTCTAGGTTGGGAGCAGATGATGAGGGATTCACAGTCAAAATTGAAACATAAGTACTACGTAATAAGAATGCTCCATTTTCAAAACAAATATCAATTAAAGAATTCGAGAGCTACTGCACATAGAACACTATTATACTCTAAAGGTGGGTCCACATATGTATCATTGTGGCGTATCGTATCCGCGTATCAAATAGCCGTATCGTATCAAGCTCCGTATCTAGTTGTGGACGCCTCGTTTTTCTTCGTATCGTATCTTTAAAATTTTCATGATCGCGTAACAAATTTTCGATAGTCAGTCTGTTAGATCTCTTGATTTTAATAAAAACATTCTAAATTTTTCCTGTTGTACTCGATTTTTTATCTTCGCTTTTTCACGGCGAAGACCTGCCAATATATATTTGATTTTCTTTTTTATTTCATTAACAGTGCACCCCATTTCAACGGACAGTTCATCTCAGGCGTCCTGCTTTAAATTTCTGTTATATTAATTTTGGTGGGCTATTGCCACAACAAATTCTTGTTTTTGTAAGTTTCGATTAATAATAGATTAACGATAGTTTCGATTTGTTTTCGCGAGAGACGGAACAGATGATACGTGCACGTGCTACACGAGTGGCGGACACGTCCAGACTGGTTCGGTGCCGTATCCGTATCTCCTTTGATGATCGGACAAAAACCGACTCGAGATGGAACGGGCCGTATCAAAGCGGCGTATCAAGACCGCATATCATCACTCGTCCATACCACCGATCATGATGCACATCTGTGATACGGACACGATGATCGAATCGGCAAAATGATACATATGGGGACCCACCTTTACATGCCTGCTCTACAGTGCTCGTATAACATATCTAGTATTCTCAAATCGATGATCAGTATCGATTTTATTATCAGCTTATAATGTTATAAAACACAATTCTTTCCTGAATGTAATAAATCTGTACCGATTAGCCTATAAATACCCCCCCTCTTACCCCCGAGAGGAATGTAAAGTGTAATAGGAGGAAAAATTGTAATAAGAGTGGACTTTCTGTTCTCCATCTTAAAGCTGCAGCGGTAGACTACGCATTTGGAAGCGTGCCAACGTTCGTTATCCTTGACAAATGTTGGCATGTTTCATGCATGTCACAGGGCGATAGTATCCACTTACCACCAGATGATCTGTGCTCGTCTGACACCACATTTCTGTAAACATACGTCTTTGATCTAAAATTACAAAATCTTAAAAGTGCTTTGGAATGGCTCATTTATATTTGGTTTTCCATACCATATATCAGCCTGTGTCTCTACTGCTAGATATAGGACTCTCCCAAGTACTCGCCACCACACACGGTCTTCAGCTCTTATTGGAATTCTACATCTATAATTTTATTTACTTATATTTTATAGTAATTAAACAACTTTGAACGGTTTAAATCGCGTATATTTAACATTATTTATATCCCGACGTTTCGAACACTTTGCAGTTGACGTGGTCACGGGGCCACTGTAAAGTGTTCGAAACAAATTATTTTTTTCTGTGATTCCAGGTATTATGACCAGAAACGCAATGCGGCTAAAAAACAACAGAAAACGCTAGAATCAGCGGGCAAAGCGCTGAAAAGCGCTGAGAGGAAAACCAAACAGACTCTAAAAGAAGCACAAACCATCAGTAATATTAGCAAAGCAAGGAAGACATACTGGTTCGAGAAGTTCTTTTGGTTCATATCATCAGACAATTATTTGGTAAGTTATTTTTATTTTGAACTAGCACAACGTGCTAGTTGTGCTAGTTGAACGTGATTGAGTAGCAATCATCCAAATATCGAATCATCGAAACTTTCGCCTTCATAATATTAATCAGAATGATATTCATAATGATCCTAGTGAACTTCTGTATTGTACAAGTTTTGACCCAATTGACCATAGATAGATAAACTCTTTATTGCACACCAAAAAAAAAACAAGACAGTAACAGACATTGTAACACATAAAATGCACAAAATCCAGTCTTATAGCTAATAGCCAGCAATAATAATACACTATTGTCGTTGGGTTGGCAGCTTGCAGCAGGAACTTGAGCCCCAAGGGCTTAGTCAGGACTTTATCCAGGGTGGGGCATAGCAAACAATTTCCTTATAAATTAAATAGAAATAGTATAATGTAGAAAGTATGTTACTTATTCTTCCAGGGAAGAAAGTATGTTACTTATTCTTCCAGGGAAGAAAGTATGTTACTTATTCTTCCAGGGAAGAAAGTATGTTACTTATTCTTCCAGGGAAGAATAAGTAACATACTTTCTACATTACATCTGACACAGGTGCCAGAATGGGGCAAGTGCCACACCCTGCCCGACCGTGGCTACTCCCTTGTTGAGCCCTGCAGTATCTTGTAGTGCCTATAACAGTGAATAAGCCCTATGACACCATACTGATTTGGACAGGTGTGTGGTATTTCAATAGCCCTCTCTTTGCGTAGATAATAGGCGGTCGGGATCAACAACAAAACGAGCTTCTAGTAAAACGCTATATGCGTGCCTGCGATATTTATGTCCACGCTGAAATTACTGGCGCTGCGTCCGTGGTCATAAAGAACTCTACGGGTGGTCCTATACCTCCGAAGACTTTATCCGAAGCTGGGCAGGCTGCTGTGGCTTACAGGTAAGAAATAAGTTATTTGAGTATTTTGTGTGTTATAAGCAAGTAGTATATTGCAATGCAATGCAACCAACCCTGCTGGTATCCACTGCTGGACACGGGTCTAATCATGAACATTGTCGTGGGCACCAGGAATGTATGGTCTGATAACGCCACACTCGCCAAGCGGGTTGACCAGTCCACTCTTTTAGAGTTGCTGTAGTTCCTCAGTGCTCGTGGTAACGGCCTTGTTATCCCTTAGTCGCCTTGTTCGACACTCACGGATAGAGATGGAGGTGATGTTATCATCACACTTAATCCTGACAACATCACACGGCACAGGTGTGATATAAGTTGGTATTTTCTTAGATTTCGCGATTACTATACATAGCAATTAAACAACTTTGAACGGTTTAAATCGCGTATATTTGACATTATTTATATCCCGACGTTTCGAACACTTTGCAGTGGACGTGGTCACGGGGTGACTAATTGATTTTATTTGTCACTTGAGTTATTAAGAGATAATTTGGACTACCGTCTGAAATTTTTTGAACTACCGTCTGAATTTTTTAATCATAACATTCCCTATGCACGCAGTATTCACTCACGGTGTCCAGAGGTCTTGCAGTATTGTGTTGGCCTTGGGATTTGATTAATTTAATGACTAAATCCCAAGCCGGTGGTACTTGCCAACCATCTTCTCTATTGAAATTTGGGTGTTTCTTGATTTCAATAGCTATTGTTTAATTGCTATGTGATATAAGTTATTTTTATGGGGAGTGTGCCAGTAGAACAAATAATCTACGATAATATAATTGAATGAAAGGTATATGTTATTGTGATACACATGCACGCTGAAATTACCGGCGCTCGTCCGTGGTCATAAAGAACCCTATCGCTGGTCCTATACCTCTGAAAACTTTGTCTGAAGCGGGACAGGCTGCTGTAGCTTACAGGTGAAGAATAGGTGTTTTTCTTTATAGATTCTTACTATAAAAGAATTTTCTAGTTTTTTTTTAGTAAGAATCCGTCTCACACCGCCAACAACCCTTTTATCGTCCACTCCTGCCCACGGCCTTCATAATTCATGCACATTTTCAAGATACATAGCTACAGTTTAATGTTATATACAAAAATTAAATACATTCTTGCAGTGCATAAATCAAATAAACATTTATAATACAGGTGTTCATTATAACTAATTAATACAGATTTTAATAAAAAGAAGTGCCTATAGTGTAATTCACTGTAGCTTTAATAAATCTTGAAGCTACAAAGTAAAATGATTATGATATTGTTCTATACTAGAATTGACAATAGTTAATTTGGTAGCAAAAGCACAGGCATACGCCTTCAGTCTGAAGATGTTAATTCTTACAATATCATTAATCGCTTTTGAATTACTTTTTTTTTTTAATATAAATAATGGAGGCAGACGAGCAAGCAGCCCACAACACTTACAGACTTGGATTTTTGGCAACTAATTTATATTAATTAGTTACTAATTCTAGGAGCAATCAGATCTTGGCTACGTAAAGTAGTTCCCTAGATACAGCGGCTTCCAGGACACCCTCATAACTTTTAAACGGTGAACTGCCTAATTTTGCTTTTTTGCAACTAATTTCAATTAAATATCGACTTATTACCAGTCTCGTCAGAATTCAAATCCATCAACAATCCAGTACCTACTTTATAGAAATTGAAAACAGAGTATAATGTGTTGTCACAAAGTTAATATTTTTTTGTCCAGTGTGGCGTGGGATGCTAAAGTGTTAACCAGTGCTTGGTGGGTGCGCGCACACCAAGTATCAAAATCAGCTCCTACTGGAGAATTCCTCACCACCGGCTCCTTCATGATCAGAGGCAAGAAGAACTACCTGCTGCCGCAGCATCTGCAACTTGGATTCAGTTTCATGTTCAGGGTAAGTACATTTTTTCGGAAAGAAGGTAGTGGACTGGTGAGGTATTTCCCCAACCGACTTCTTAATAAAGAGTAAGAAGAACATTTTTTTTGACCTCCATTTTTTATAAGAAAGCAGTGACAAATGAGCAGACAGTTCTCCTGAGACTTTTGACGTGAAAACGTCTTTAATAAGGCTCCAATATTAAGATCCTGCCAGAGTTAGCACTGAAACGCTTTGGTTGTCTGCAAATATTTCAATAAATCTCGGTGGCCCAAGGGTTGCGGCGCCGAGTGGCGTGTATATTCTAAAAATAGACCATCGTCCGTTGCTAACCTTGTTAAGCTTGCGTGTTTATACATCATCCAGTGAAGAAGGAGTCGGACAGGGGTCTCGAAATTCACTCCGCTTGACCAAAGAATCAGTCGTAGCTCCACAACTGAAGAAGTTGGGCAAGTTATTCATACGCCGTCGTGTAGATCTTGAGCTGGGCTATAAATTACCTGTACAGAAAAATTTAAAATCATCGAGTGAAATGTGGTGCTGGGGGAAAAGTTGAAAATCGTTAAAAAATTGCCTACTTCGGATAATGCCGCCCAAATACGAGAGTAGATTCAAGCGCCAGGAGATTCAAGAAAGGGCTCGATAGCTGAGACCGATTCCTACCAAATCGAACGAGCCCAAAAAGACGTCTACAGAACGCGAGAGGCGTCATAGAGTCACTTTTTTAAGTTTTCGCGTCAAAAAAGTTACGATAGTGTAGCAATGCTACCCGCTACAATTTTTTTTCTAAATTTTTGGCATCTGAAAACGTACAACTAAACGCTTGACCTTGACCTTCGTATATTCTACCTTGACGCTTCGTCACGAAGCAGGTAATATAAAACGAGAGCCGCGAGCAGTTTCATCAACTACCCACATTTTATATTCATATTCGGAAAGGATGCGATACACTGTACTAATAATGTCCGTAGACATATTGAACAATAAATCGCGAGGTTTAAATTTATTAATCACTGAGATTCATGGGATCGGATGGGATAGAATGGGTAGTAGGGAGTACAATAGTATGAGAAATTTTTGACATCTCATCACACTCCATTTTAGGGAATTGTATGCAACGGTATAGGAAATGAATTCTGGCATATCTCCATCAGTCCCACAATACGTATGTGGTACTCCCTCGAAAACTATTTGGAAATTGTTTTAATTCCTATTTACTGTAGAAATATTTACCCTCACCCTATCTATCAATATTAATGTAACTTTTATATCACCCACAGTTAGAAGATAGCTGTATAGAGAGACACCGCGACGAGCGCAAGTCTACAGCAACAGACGACACGGCCTCTGACGTCACTTCTGTTCAAGAGGACGAACAGGAAATAGTAGTTTCTAACGACGGTAAGTCGTGTGCGTATGTGTGAATGCGCGTGCGAATGTGTCAATGCGCGTGCGTATATGCGAATGAGCGTGCTTATCTGTGAATGCGCGTGCGTATATGTGAATGTGCGTGCGTATGTGTGAATGCACGTGCGTATGTGTGAATGCGCGTGCGTATGTTCTTGCGTGCATCTTAGTGTGTGGGTGTGTGAATGTTTTTGTATAATGTACTATATATCTATACATGTAATAAAATTCTAACGGAGCCGTGTCTGTACATGAAATATTTTTGAAAAAATTATTGAAGTGTAAAGTACATGTGAACAAATCACAATATTTTTTAGAATTTTAATCTGTCTGTCTGCCTGAACGCGCATTACGCTAAAACCCCAGGAGGGGCTTTAATGAAACTTGGCATAGTTATAATTTATATGCTGGGTTAACATTTGGATTACTTTTTATCCAGATAAATTATGAAGTTTCTAGTGGAATCACAAGTTTATGAGCGCGAAACCCCTGGTACCGCTAGTATGTACATATAAACGAAATTTTGAAATGTATTACAACGTTAGATAGATATGAGTATGAGAAAATTTCATTTGGGGACGTAGTGGGTAGCTATCGTTATCTATTGTTCATGGATTGTTGTAATAGCACTTTAAAAAACAGAGGTCATTTTTCTAAATTATAATCCTTTTCTAACTTTCAACTTCTAAGTACTTTATCTCAGTTACAATTCAAGGTATGTTAATGTTGATTTCACTGGTTTATTTCTGGTTTATATTTAATGGCCGACTTACCTACTACCAGTCCACCCACCGACACATCAACAAAAATAGGAACACGAGAATGTTGATATAACACACAAGTATTCGATTCCAACAGATTATAAATCCGTTATAAAGCCTGTAAAATAATTAAAAACTATAGATTGAATCTGTTTTTTCTAGATGAGCCTTCAGAACAAGATGATACACCTAAACAAGGAAATGACAAATTGGACACGATAACGGAAGACACAACTAGAATAGAAATGAAAGACTCTTTAGCGATACAGGAAGAGAAACAAGATTCTAACAAAGATGAAGGTGAACAGGGGGAGGGAGGGGATGAGCAGGAGAATAGACATGATAGCCAGGGGGATAAAGAGAGCCAGTTGGAGAGTGAGGATAGTGATGCGGAAACTGGATTCCCTGACACTCATATTAAGGTGAGATGAACCTCTCGATTTCAGGTTATAACATCCTACTACAGGGCATATCACCTGGTGCAAAGTAATACAATGCAACCAGCCCTTTCAGTATACACTGCTGGACGTGGGCATCCTCAAGCACATTGACTCGTGCATGAGGGGTGTAAGGTCTGAAAACGTCACGCTGGTCAAGCGGGTTGGCGAGTCCACTGTTTTAGAGGTGGTGTAGTTCCTCAGGGCTTTTAGTAGCCGCTTTGTTATCCCTTAGTCGCCTTTTACCCACGGGACCCACAGAAGGAGATGGGGTGGTGCTATGCTATAGCCGACCGACACCACACGGCACTAGTAATCACTTAGTAATTAAATTAATGTTATTAAAAAACATTAATTAACCCCCCTTGTGGAGGAGGGACGTTCAAATATTACATGAACAGGTTGAGTGGGCCTAAAGTCAACGAAGTGGTCCTCACGTAATACCAGAACGTCTCCTATGTGCATCGTTGGTATAATAATAAATAAAAATATAACTAGAGGGTACGGTGCACGCTGCAATCCAACAGCTGCCGGGCGCACTAGATTGGCCACATTACCCATCTTTCATAGAAAACTACCTGAAAATTTACTGCATTTCAAGGAAGTCTTTTGTGAGTTATCCTATTCCCCAATGTATACTTCCTGGCCGAAAGTAATACACATCGGCCTTTGGAAACAGATCAGCTGGCTTTGGTTTTGTAGACTTTCGGCCGGGATATGTACATACGTGCTTCAGTAGTGAGTGAGGTATGCCACAGCCCATTCCCATCCCGTTTCATCCAATCCCCCCATTTTCTCGACCCTTTCTCCAAATAAATTACTACTTCTCAAAAGGTAGGCATCGCATCCAGGGACGTGCCAGCGTTTGTCATTCTGGACTTATATTAGCATGTACCGAGGGTGTCCACGGCCGACAATAGCCACTTACTATATTGTAACGTACACTCAGGTACGATGTAAATTTTATATGACAAAGTCATGTCAAATAGGCCTAAATAAATAAAGTTATAAATGTTTTTTCTCAGGTTGACCACGGAACTGGTGAAGTCTTCATAGAATCCAAAACAAGGACGATATCAGAAATGTCCGATAAAAGTAAGTACTTTATTTTGTATACTTGTTCTATAGGGAAAAAGCCAACCCGTGAAAATACTTCCTTTAGCGCATCAAAATTGATTCAGAAATTTCTAGGCTATAGGAAAAATTGTTACCCTTTAAAAATTCAACTGTAATTCTTCAAAATGCGATTGAAAATAGCATAGCCAATGTTATAACGAAGGACTTCATACGGCGTTGGCGCGCCGCGGCGAGAGACTATTTTCAATCACTTAATAAAAATCCAACACTGACTGAGTGACAGACAACGCACAGCCTAAACCGGTGGGTCTAGAAGCATGACATTTTGCACAGGTGTTCCTTATACAACGTAGGTGAGCACTGAGAAAGGATTTTTGAAAATTCATCCCCTAAGCGTGTAAAATAAGGGACGAACGTTTATATGGGAGAAGAGTCGGATGGTTCCTGAGATGTTGCCGATGAGAAATCTCATCGGGCACACGGCTAGTATATTAAGAGAAAAACTGAATTTGAATTTAAATTATCTGTAACGGCGGCGAATTGCCAACGTCCCAGTTTAGGGTATTCGGCACCTACTTAACCTACTTTACAGTACGAAGCGACGGCAGTCGTCTCCCATATAGCACTCCGCCCGTACGCACTCGTGCGTATTGCAATGTTTACGTATTAGTTAACAATAGACTGTGTTAATTGCGTCAAACGTGAATAAACTTTATTGTCCTGGAAAAACTGTTGATCATTTCACATAGCTATTCAGACGCAGATTTTGAACCTTCTGATACACATCATTCAGGTTACTCCCATACTCTTACATCTCATTGAAAGCATGATGCGTCATTTTGGCCGGTATATCCAATAAAAACCACATGAATACTAAATTAAGATTTTTAATATAAACTTTATTTTTTATTATGACCACAATGCCCTAAAGTATCGGACAAATGAAATATCTGACTTACAATTAAAATATAGGAGAGACGATATAACCATCGGCCGAGGTACACGACCCTAAGGTGGTGCATCCCATGGAGAGACATGGTTGAGTGGACGTTTCTATCCAGGGTGTCTGATTTGGTCAGAGACCAACTGAACACGCCAAAGGTGTGCATGAAAGCGGGCATGACCCAGTCGGATCTTATTAGAGCCCGATTTTTTAGTATTATTTTTTTTATTTACCAAGCACCATTTTTATAGATACCCCATTAAGCTGGGAAACAAAATATTTATTGATGGTAACTATAGGTTATAGTCAATAAGTTGAAATACATTACAATTGTAATGTATAAGTGTAATCGGTGGTCAGGCGTTTCATACAAAAGTGTCCATCCTTCTTTGTTGCTTCGCTTCATCATTCAGAGTCTTTATACCCTAATGGACGCCACACACAATCACTTAAAACAGTCATTATTTCCTGAACCGTTTAAAGTGGCAGTTAATAGTTCAGGACCGTGTGTAGTATGAATAACTGACAGTTCTCAGTCAAAACTGTTAATTTTAACTCATGGTGTGTGACGGTCGTAACCTCATAAGAGATATATACCTTACAAACTATTCCTTAGGCGAAGACACAACACTATCATTCCCCTCGCTACCGAAAAAAGGCGGCAAAAAGCCGCAGAAGGGTCAAGAAGAGAAGAAAAAGGAGGTGAAGCCGAAGGAAGGCCTCAAGCGAGGGCAGAAGAGCAAGTTGAAGAAAATTAAAGAGAAATATAAGGATCAGGATGATGAAGACAGAGCGCTGATAGAAATGCTGCTGGTATTTATAGTTTAAATAAGTTCAAAATCGCAATACTCAATATAGTTATATATATAGTACATTTTAGTGGAGTTAGAGTTACATTTTAGATGATAGTAGAGTATATGTAGAGTTATATGATAAATAAAATATGTAGTGGGTATATATTGAAGAGCGTTGTACTATTGTCAATTGTTATAATAAAGTGTTCGGTTGAACTACGGTTTTGTTGACTTCATATACAACAATTGCATAGTTCTCAATATAGTTTTCCAATATAGTGAAATCGTTTATAATATAATAATTCTGAAATTGTTCTCAATAAAAATAGTTCACAATATATTTAATTCTCAGTATCAGTTTATTTATATTTAATTCTTAATAAAAACTTAGAATATAGGGTATAAGTCAAATAGTTCTCAGTAGAGTTATCAAATACAATTGTCAAACAGTCCTCTTCCTTTCTCCTATCCTCCGGACCTCCTCGTGCACATTGTGTTGACCACGGGAGATGCATTGCCTTAAAACAGTATGTTGTCCAAGCGGGTTGATGAGTCCACTCTTGTAGAGATGGTGTAGTTCCTCGGGGCTTGTGGTGGCGGCTTTGTTATCCCTGAAGACTTGTTCAGATATAAGCGATATCAGCTGCCGCTTGCGTTAGTAATAATACGAATAATCTAGACAATATCCCGCCAGGTATTTTGTACAAGTACCGCCAGTAGCGCGAATTCGCCAGCGGGTATAGGCCGCTATACGCGGTATATCGCTACCCGGAGCGGTTAGCGAATATCGCCTATGTCTGAACGAAGGAATTATCGCGTACCCACGCGAATGTCCCTACCGCAGGCAGTAACGAATATCGATTATACTTGAACAGGCCTTTAGTCGCCTTTTACAACACACGCGGATCCAAAAATATATTTTTAACAAATCTTATCATGATTCTAGGGGAGCAGACCATCGAAAGAATCAAAAAAGGTGTCGAAGAAGAACGCAAACAAACCCGCCGGCAAGAGCAAAGCGGGCGCTCGCACTAAAATACCTCAACCCACACCACTCCTACTTGAAGCCGAGTCTGAGGGAGAAGAACCGGAGCCAGAGGTAAGATGACGTCAGATAAGCAGATTCAAGTACCTTAGGCACATCTTCACTGACGATCTCAGCTACGATGAAGATATTGAAAGGGAACCCAGGTCGTTGGCAGTCAGGAGTAACATGCTGATCCGCAGATTCGCTCGCTGTACAAGGGAACTAAAGACAACCCTCTTCAAGACATACTGCCAATTCTTGTATGCAAGCAACCTGTGGATTCGCTATTCTCAGAGGGCTTACAGCATCCTGTGTGTACAATATAACAACGCTTTTAGGATGCTGTTGGGGTGCCCCACTACTGTAGTGCATCAGGGATATTTGCTGAAGCGAATACTAATGGCTTTCAAGCCATCAGGCGCAAGAAAGTGGCCTCTCTGTTGCACAGGACGCGGTGCAGCGGCCCTGTAACATAGCTACAGTAAACGGCCGAAAGTAATACACATCGACTACGATCGGCTAGCTTCGGTTTTGTAGAGCGTTTGTAGGCGTAAGGGCTTATGACAGAGACGACGCTCTACAAAACCGAAGCTAGCCGATCATAGTCGATGTGTATTATTTTCGGTCGTTTACTGTAACAACATAGACTATGACAAATCTGTTTTCAATTCTGTATTATTGGCACACTACGTTTTTACTTGCATTATGGAATTGTAGCGTGCGCCCTGCCCTCCCCTTCGGGGGGCGAAATTATGTCAAATCTATTTTCCTTTTCTTATTTCTTAAGGACATACAAGGCTACACAGTAACGTAGTCAGTAATTTATCCAAGTAGACATTTTTTTTACAATTTAAATAGAGATTACTTATAAAAAGCGGTGCCAGCGATTTCCTTCGCGTGAATTTCAGAAATGATTCCCGTGCGAACTCTGTAAATATACCATAAATGTTAACCCCGGGTCATAAGCTATAATTACTATGGCAAGTTTCATTTAAATTCTGTCCAGTGTATTTTGCATGATGCGCATTCAGACAGACAGGCAAAAAATCGAAAAATTACAATTTCGGATTTCGTAGCGTTCGTAGAATACACTGCACAATTTTTAAAAAAAAAATGTGTAGATAGAAGATCCTATACCGGGGGCTTTGCCTCAACGCGGCCACGCTCAAGCTCGACAGCTTTAAAACACACGTGTCTTTATGGCTCCGCCGACTCACTGTGGTGTCATTGTTTATAGCCGGAGCAGCAAGGGTCGGGAGCGGACACAGACATGCTGGACCAACTCACAGGGATGCCGTTCCCCGAAGACGAGATACTATTCGCGGTGCCCGTAGTAGCGCCGTACTCCGCGCTACACAACTACAAGTACGTATTATTATTTGGAATATAAGATCCTACAAAAATGGAGTATAAAATATTTTAATATCTCAATCAATACACTAAATCTATTATATCCCCTGACATGTATACCCTAGGGGTATTTCTCTACATGAATTCCCTGGCCAAGAGGAATATTTGGATTTAAGCATAATAAATAATTGTAATATTTTCTATATTGCGATTATTTTAGTAAGCCTAAATAAAAACCTCGTCGGTGGCCTTTCTTCGACTAAATACCTTTTTGCCCTTACCATTACCATACATTACCATCTTATTTTTTCCATAAAGTGTCCGATAATTATAGTTCCATTAATTATTTCCGAATTGATGAATTGTTTTTTTCTTATATAAATTTATCTCTTTTTACGTTGTTCAATGGCCTTGTCTTTGATACTTTATTTTTATTACACAAAAAGTAATATCCCCAGGGAATCCATTTGGGGAAAAATCCAAATGAATCCCCCAGGGGATCCAAGTCTTTTATGAGGGGAAGAGTGCACGCTGCAATCCAACAGCCGCTGGGCGCGCTCGACTGGCCACGTTACCCCTCTCTCACAGAAGACTACCTTGAAATGTACTGCATTTCCCACTTTATCTTATTTCCCCAACGTATGTACGTCTTTCGGTAGTGACTCAGATGTGCCAGAGCCCATTCCCATCCTATCCCTCCCCAATTTCCCATCCCGTTCTCCAAATCAATTCCTATGTCTCTAAAGGTAGGCAGCGCATCCGGGGGCATGCCAAAGTTTGTCATGTTGGTCTAATGTTGGCATGTTTCGCGGATGTCTATGAGCGACAGTATCTACTCAGCACCAGGTGGACTGTATGCTCGTCTGCCGCCTTCGTTCATAAAAAAAAAATACTAATTGACGGAGGCAAAAAATGACATGATTTTTTTATTATTTTTTATCCTAAATAACAACTACAAATAGAAGTAATAGCGCGTTCAAAGATCCCACAGCGTAGATAGTATTATTAAATTGTTTTTGATATATTAAAACAATACATAAATCATAAAATACGCGTTAATTTTTTTTATATTCTTATACAGTCTTTTTTGTCATCCACTCACGCACATTGTCTGTCCATGAGAGATGTATGTATGACCTTAAAACGTCACTTTGTTGAAACAAGTTGACAAGTCCATTCATTTTCCTCGGGGCTTGTGGTAGCGGCTTTGTCAACCCTCGGTAGTAGGGATGAATAACAAATAATCACTTCGCGAATTCGAATAATGTCCCCACTATTCGCTAATACGTATTCAAATATTACCTAACCTACCACGCACTCAGTGCTATAAATATTTTTTTTATTTATTTGAATCAGTTGGTTTAATCTAAAATTAAACACCCACCTAACTAAAAAATCAGATATGTAACTGATTTTCAAACTAATGTTTACTCTTAAAGATATTTCTTTTTGTATAAAACCTATTTTATTTGCCTACTATTTGCATTGGGCTGTTACTATTCCATTAGTATTAGACTATTCATTTAGAAAATAACCAATATCAATATTCGGAACATCCCTAATCGGTACAGTACCACTAATTAATCAATACGGCACCGTAAAGATTTTTGCATCCCACAAAAACAATAAAAGTTCAAATGTCATTGCTTGATTGGTTAAATAATGTCGGTCGGCCCATTTTCACTCTCTCATTTCCTCCAGGTATAAAGTAAAACTAACGCCTGGAACTGGTAAACGTGGTAAAGCTGCTAAAACAGCTGTGCAGGTGTTCCTGCGGGACAAAACTTCTACGCCGCGAGAGAAAGACCTGCTCAAGGCTGTTAAAGAAGAAAATTTAGCTAGAAACTTCCCGGGAAAGGTGAAATTGTCCGCGCCGCAGTTGCACAAACACAAAAAGTGATTTTAAAAATTTTTGATTTTATACCGTTAGTTTTTTTTTTTTTATAGAGAAGAGGGCGGACGAGCAAGCGGTCTCACGTGATGGTAAGTGTTACCGCCGCCCATGGACACCTGCAACACCAGGGAGTATGCGGGCGCGCCGCCGACCTTGCAAAATCCTATTCACAATTCTACACTTGTACAATACAAGTTTGTCCTAATATCAATTTTTTATGTATGTGTGTTTATAATAAAGTATACGATGTGTCAAAGAATTAGCGCAAAATTTGAAACACGTCAACTAATTTAAAATATGTAAAACAGTTCTAGCGAAAAATACAATTACTTTAAAGATTAAATCAAATAAAGTTTTGTTCTTCTATCTTAAGAATCAGTCCCCTGAGTATCTCTTCAACAAATTAGTGTGGACGTAAAAGAAAACTGTCCTATAACTAGAGTCAACAATTACGTGTTTCCCATACCCGCGTACAAAACTGCGGGTTTCACAGGTGGATAGGTTACAGGGCGTCCAAAATTTGAGATCCAAATATCCAGATTGTTCGCTGGCGGCGTCCGTGACGTACAAAATTTAGGCGCGAGCCGAAAATCAGCGTAGTGGTCTGCTGTAGGCGGCCACAACATGAGTCAGAGACCTTTTTCGTTACCTGTATACCTATTTAGTTTCAGATTATGTTAATAAATGTAAGCTATTCTCATTATGATATGTATTGTGTTTTGAAAACGAAATAAACTATATTCTATTCTAAAATGTTCATAACATTTTTTACTCAGTGTAAAAGGTGGTGCGGGCGACGCGCATAGTGCAATTGCGCGTAGAATAAAAAATGTACTAGAAATTGACAATAAGTTATGAAGAAAAAGCCTATTGTAAAATCTGGTAGAAACGATTCTACTCTCTATACTGAACAACTTTTCAACTTTTGCATTATTTTAGTGACACGTTGTACAAATAAATAAAAATCGTATTTCATGTATTCTTATTACAGTCTGGCTTATTAGAATTAGAGATAAAGTTAAGATTGGAAAGCGCGGTAGATTCACAAAAAAATAGGTTATCATTAAAATAGTTGGAAAAACAATTTTGATACTTGAATTCATTGCTATGCTAATTTTAAAGCCAATAATAAAAATACATTCATTCATCCATATTCATACTCTTTCAAATTAAAACCGTGATGCGGTTTACGTACAGTTGTTAATACCAAATGGTTAAAGAAATTCATTATGGTTTTATTTTAGTCTTATTCCCATCTATAAGTATCAAATTTAGTTCATCCAAAAAATCGATATTAAAGCAGTAACACGTTTTTTCATCTTTATTCAGTACTAAAGCAATTAGAGTGATATTGTTACACTGTTAATTATATTGTTGAATAAAAGTTATGAATGTTATTTGATTTTTATTAATTATTTTTGAAATTTTTACATTTTCCTTGCAACACATGCCCATTCCCTTTATAACACAAAATTCTCAAGAGGAAAATCAAAGACCCGATATAAACAAACAACAATAACAAATTATATTATTACAATAGTACAATAATTCTCACCTACTTTGACCATCGGCAATACTACGCCATAGTTCGGTGGTGAATAAAAATCGTAGTCTGACAAATGAACGAAGACTGGAATGCGTCGAAAATTAAAAAAAATAGTTTATTACTAAAAATATTGGGAAAAATATTTTAGATACTTGAATTCGATGCTAGACCATTTTTATTATTGAAAAATTCAAGTATCAAAATTATTTTTGCAACTATTTTTTGTGATCCCCCTATATTTTTTAATATGCTGCGCTTTTCCACTCTCAGCGTTCGTTTGCCAGACTACAAACAATATGTGTTCCTACGTGAACTCTGTACGAATAGTTACAAAAAATATTAAGCTCTTCTAAATACTATTATAAAAACATGCTATCATTTTATAAAAATAGCAGCGTCAGGGAAATCAAACAAACACTTTCATATCGAAGAATTAACTAAAAACAAAACGTGTGTAATATATAGACGAGAACAGTGTAGAAACTCGTTGAGGCATCAGTCCTCGTCGTCCTCTTCCTCCCCAAAGCCCTCCCCCTCGCCCACCACTTCCGGCGGCGGGGGCGGTGGTAAATGGGCGATGCGGTACGACTGTCGATAACAAAAATTGTGTAGAAGTTCATTTAAACCCTAACAGGCCTATTATAAGCAGCTCAATACTGGTCTTTGTCACGTGACATAAAACGCCGCGTAACTATTTTCAAATGACCTTGTATTTTCTTCTAGTAAGACACAAAATACAAAACTCCACGCGTACCGCGCTATAAGAAACTACCTACAATTTCATAAAAATCATCAGCTGGCCACGGTACTAACAAGAAAATCGAGCACAACACTTACAAGACATTTAAACACCCACAAATATCAGACCATTCTGAGGGACGTCCCAAAGACATTCTTTCCAACTTCTATTTTTTTTTAACAGTAAGGATAATGATTTACCTCTTCATCGGCGAAGGTAGGATCAGCCATTTCCATGACCTCAGGTCCAACAGGATACTCATCTTGAGGTGTTGGGAGCTGCAGCGGGGAGAAGTTTGGCGGACGATACTTGAGGCCCCACCCGATGTACATACACTCGGACTTCCTAAAGAAACCGTGTTGATCGTCATCAGTTGTTACGTGTTTGGGTATCACGTTCGGTATAGTTGTCGCGTTTGGGTTATCATGAAAACAACAGCTTGTTTCTGGATAATTAAGTACGTATACTGAAAAAGACGGTCGTACGGTGCTTCTTTTTTTATAGAATATAAATTATATAGCGGAGTACGAGCAGACAGCCCACCATCTGGTGGTAATTTATACTGTCACCTTGCGATATCCGCGATACATACCAACATCAGTCCCGAATGATCACCTTTGAAGACTTAGGAATGGGTTTCGAGAAAGGATCGCGAAAATGGGGAGGAGCTGGATGAGATGGGAATTTTTTCTGACATATATCACTCGCTGCCGAAACACGTACGGTACGCACATGGGGGGGATTGCAGTACTTTTGACGGTAGTGTTCTGTGAGGTTCGAGTAACGTAGCCAGTTGATTGCTGTCTAGCTGCTGTGGCGTTGCAGCGTGCATCAGTGTGCATGGATAAGGTCGTCAGAAAGGGGAGGGTTGGTCGCAGGAAAAAGACCTGGTTGTTTAACATCCGCTTCCGATTATCAATCTTCACTAGTTGGAGAGGCACCACAAGAAGAAGGTCTGTTGTACTTACTTGCCAGTAGTAGCATACGCCACAGCACCCGGCCACAGTGTGCTCCTAACAGTGACCAGGGCCCTATCTGGAGCTAGGGCTGAGCTACAGCGCGGCACCCACGCGGGCGCGCCCACCACCCTCTCGTCCTCCGATAGTGACGTCATCAGCGGCGGACCGCTCTCAGGCTCCACCGGCGGGAGACCCTCGTCCTCCTCCTCTTCGAGACCTTCCTCCTGTTTTTTTTTTATATGATTGTGGCAAGATATCTTACATTTACACTTCCACGCTAATATTATAAATCCAGAAGTGTGTTCGTGTTTGTTACCTCTTCGTGTCATTACCTAAACTACTGAATCGATTTCAATGACATTTGCCAGAGGTAGGCTGAAATGCGGAGAAAAACAGGATACTTTTTACTACCCGGAATGTTGATTTATTTTCAAAATAAAATTGCGCAAATGATTCCGCGAGCACAGATAGCAGTATGCCCACCACGTTTCAAATATTCTCAAGCTCATAAATATTTACACCTAATTTTGTTATTACTGTATTATTTAAGTGAATGAAGGAGCAGGGAAAAATTTGCACACAACGTATCCATCGCCCCTTTGGATCATTGCAACGACCTCGGGGAGACGATACCGCGACGACACCAATACGATACCGCTACGACGACGATTGGGAACCAAGAGCATAGATATAGATGTTAAATATATTATATACAAATATTTTTTTTATAAATTGTACAATAGCGGACGGGTCATATTATGGTAAGTGGTCACCGCCATCCATGGACATCTGCAACACCATGGAACGTGCGGATGCGCCGCCGACCTTGCAGAATTCTGTTCACAGTCCTCTTGAAGAGCCATGTAGTAGCATAACGGAAAAATTTCGACTGGTAGTTCTAAAACTTACGTGTTCGCGGTAAGTATAAAGTGTCTCGATGACCGCACTGTACGCAGCGACTCCTTTGCCAAGGAAGTGCGAATAAACCATAAGACGATAATGGGAGGTGCGATGATAGAAAGCCGAAGTTAACGTTAAATTGAACAGCTCTTCAGAACATCCCTCATTATATAGGCGGTCGTATAATAAAATTCACTTCCTAACCACACCAGCGACAGGGTTCCACCAGATGGTCCGGCCCTGGTCGAGTATGTACCGTCCGTGGTGCACCCAGTACGTCAAGTTGGGCTCCAGAAGGTCCTTCAGCGTGTGCCCCTGGTAGTACGGATTCGGGTTGAAGTTCAGATCACCTGCCGGACGATGGGAATGTTTCATATACGCACTTTTGTTTGTTAGGATAGATATGTGTCTGAAACCATGGATTTCGTCTATGATTCTCGGTTCATTGAAAATTTCACGAATTTATTGCGAAAAATTTATTTTTGTTTTTTCGTTTTTATGATATTTTTCATACAAAAGTTGGTTTGTAAGTGTCCCAACCAAACCAACACACTTGAGAAATGGCTCAGAAATGGCTCAAAAGAAAGCATTTATTTCATAGATCTTCTGACAGTTAATGTCGAAACAGTGGGCGAACCATGATATGAACCGCATTCTTCGCTTTCTTTTTCGTATTTTTTTTTTCCAAAAAAATCCCCAACGCGTTAGCAATTACAATAACGATTATGGTAATCGTAACCAGCCCTTTTAACATCTACTGCTGGATACAGATCTACTCATACACAATGACCTCTCGTTTTCAGGGCTCGTGGAAGTCTTAGCCATTCTGAAAATGCCCATTAGGATCATTAATACAAAATAGAACAATTGAAAGTCAAAGGTAATAAAACTCGATAAGTGAAAAATGTTGTAATAACCTCCCCCCTCCTCCATGTCAATGTCCTCCTCCTCTTCCCCCGAGCCGAAGGTGTAGAAGCCCTGCGGCGAGATGGAGGTGGCGGCAGCGATGCGCTGGATCTGCGCGCGCAGGTAGTTGCGCTCCGTTCCTTCAAACGGCGGGAACGTTTGCACCTGCCGAACAGGAATTATCGCTGTTTTTTATAGGAAGAAAGTGACAGATGAGCAGACTGTCCACCTGATGGTAAGTTGATACTCTTGCCAGTGGACATCTGCTATATATCTACAATTCAATGAAAATCCAAAAATGTCAATCCAAACTATGGATATACCTAACAAAAATTCTTGCACTGAAAGCGAAAAAATAAGCAATCGTATTGCGAAATTACAATTTTCGCAATTAAATTTTCGAAAGTGGAATGCGAATCTCCGTTCAATTCGTTGCATTCGTAGTTAAAGAATAGGCACGTTTGAAAATTCGCCGTTTACCTATCTTTGAGGATTGAAATAGGGTAGGGATTGAAATTTAAGAATTGAATTGTAGGAATGAGAAATAGGACGCTTAAGATTATATTATTGCGTCGGATAAATCCAAAATAAACTGGACGACCAAAGAAGTCTGTTAGTTTCAGCAGATGTGATCAGAAATGGGTAACGTAACAACTATAACCAGTCTAGCAGAATTTCTGTACTTTCTGGTTTTCTTTAGCCAGAAAGTCACTCTGATTTAGTAGCTATCGATCCTTACATCTTCATATTTGAGGCATTGGACTGTCCTGAGTTAAGAACGTAATCACTTGAGTTTCAACTTAAGTAGGTACGGATTTTTAAACTATCACTAGGTACCTACATAAGCGGAGAGTTAAATATATAAAACGGCTAACACAAAAAATACTTAATAAAAAAAATGGAGCTCCAACACTGGGTCTACATGTTGGAGTGTGGAGTATGTATCCCCCTGTAATTATTACATACCCTGTGGCCTGCAGTTGGATGTTTTAGTTTCATATTGAAATTAGGAACACTTCCTGTAAAATGGAATTTAGTTAGATTTTATTTCATATTACCCTAAAAGTTTCCCTATTCACCTCGTGCCTAACACAAGTTTATCATTACCTCTGCGTCCAAGTCTCCGGCCATGACGCTCACTGTGAGCCGCACCACGCGGATCTGGTCGGGCGTCACGTCCGGTAAGCAGACCCACTGCTCCCCAAGACTGGTGCATACCCAGTACACCTGGTCAAACCACCAGAGGTTAGAAAACAACTGGGACAAACCAGAAAATCAAGCAGTTTGTGGTGAGCGCTGAGTTTGAGAATCAATCAATCTCCCGGCTATAGAATAGCATCATCCCATCTCTTGCCGTGGGTATTGTAAAAGGCGACCAAGGATAACAAAACCGTCACTACAAACTCTGTGGATCTACACCACCTATAAAAGAGTGGACTCGCAAACCCATTTGCAGTGTAGTTACATCGTGGGTACATCCTTCATGCACACGACAATGATGAGGCCCGTCCAGCAATGGATGTTAAAAGGACTAGTTACGATTACGGAAGTACTATAAAGAGCGATAATAATTTAGTCTCCTATCTATTCTCTACTCTCACTTCAAACTGCACCAAGTTTCTACTTAAATAGAGATTATATTATCTTATCAGCAGCTCCACGATAACGAAAATATTGTACGGAAAATAAAAAAAATTTAACCTACCAACATGTGTACCTACCTATCTACCAATCCACATTTGTGTGGTACATTAGAACCTGCTCGTGATTACTAACGGAGGCATGTGCCCTGTGGCATGTTATACGCCGATATCAAAGTTATTTAGATCGCCATGGTAAAGGTGGAAAGATATCCCCCTTGCAAGTGCTCTAAAATTATTCTTCGGGGAGAGAATCTCTTTAAAAGAACTAACATTTAGCAAGGCTTTTTGCAGCACGAAGGGAAAGTGGAAGTGGACATTGGTAACATCTTGTTTAGTCCAAGTGGATGGCTACCATAATACTATAATAGTGCTGTCAAATTGGTTGTTTCTACGTAGAGGTGAGAATTTATAGCCAATAAAATCACACCTTCAGTGGTCGATTCATCTAATGAACTGTAGCAGAACGAATTTGGAGCAGAAATGTCTGTAACCACATGGGTAAAAGTGTTGAAAAGCAAGCATGGTAAGCAGCACGTTAGCGGATATGCCAAATATCTGTCATTTTTATTCATTGGGCGTATACCATCAGGCAGATGTATTTGTCTAACACATTATTGCTATTAAAAATTCGATGGTTCACGGTATAAAATATCAGAATACAGAATTTTAATGACAATATCAGTTTAATTATAAGACCTTCTTGTTAACACCCTGTCCAGGCCTCTCGACAGGTATAGGTGGTGGCGGCTGCCATGTGGATTCTGGCACAGGAGGTAGTTTTGGAGGCACTGGCTCTTTGGGGCCCTCTTCTCGAGCCTCGTCCTCGCCCACTGCAGTGAAAAACGTCTTTAATCGAATCTTATAGACCCTTAAATAGCTATTTCATTAGACAACAGGTTTACGGGTATATATCTAAACTACTTATTCCTGAAAAGGAGTGACTGATCTACGAACGACTAGTCGTCTGATAGATTAATTTTGGGAAACATTTAAAAGTAGTTCTAATTTCTTTATTGAAGAGAATGATCATATACATAATTGTGTAATTTCAAGTACCTACCCACTATTATCACAATCATAATGGTTACATAGTGTTTTCTATCGCCATCTACTCGTAAGTGTACCGTGATCTATGTCGTGGATAGATCATTATGAAAACTCACAAATTTCTTTGTTCTCTTCGATTTCTTGAGCGCGTGCCTCTTCTATATCCCCGCCCTCTCCCGGCATGTCTTTCATTTCGAATTCCTTCACAGAATACACCAAAATTACGAAGAGAAATAAATATAAGAATCGTGCATCCATAGCTACTTATATAATTGAGCATGACGAGTATTTTAGCTAAGCCTAGCAGTGTACCTGAAGTCGTGGCCAGTTAGGTACTGGTAGCTCACGGGCCATGGCCCCTGTGCCCTTTATAATACTCTTTCTATATTGTACTATAATTACAAAATTAACTTCACGATATTTTTAACAATTTGTAAAATATAGGTACCTATGCTTTACCGGATGGTAAAGTATAGGTAGGCATAGGTCCCACATGATCTCTTCTCATCCAGCCACTACCTGCGATTTACAGAAATACATAGTATGTCATTGTGAAGGAATTACCCTAATCCGTTTATCTAGCTCCTCTATGGTTAAATCAGTTTCGGCCACGTAATAATTCGCCTTCGTACCGAAGATCTTGCCGAAGAATCTATAAACACCAAATATATATTAATTTCATTAATATTTGACAAACACACCACAAAACCGAACGTCGGTTGGTCTCCGATGTTCATTCTACTAAGATTTTATTCTACGTTAATCCTATCGTTATGTTAATATATTAGGTAGGTAGTTGGATAAGTTCGCGGCCTTTTTATAGTGAAAATAACAAGGACCTTTTTGTATTACATAAATATTTATTGAATTATCGCTATAAGATTTTTGAGGTTTCTGAGCGAAAAACTGATTTGGCCATGTGGCAAAAGCTCGTAATACACAATGCCTTTCCAGTCCCACCATACACATAAAGGATGATTCACGTTACACGTGTGCCGGGGCCGGGCCGTGTCACAGACGGGGCACGGTCAAAGATCTATAGTATACTTTTGTATGAACCATGTCATACACCGGGTAGGGCCCGTGCCCCGGTCGGGGCACGACGTCAAAATGTAGGTGGGTATTCTTTTCGCTGTCCCGCCCCGGCCCGGCCACGGCACGGCGGCGTAACATACTATGTTCGCCGGGCGCCCGGAGGGCAATCGACGATGGACTATAGTGAGGGGAGCAGCGCAACCGCAAAACGGACGACGACAAATTGCTAGAATGTGTGCGCAAGTACCCTGTGGTTTATGATATGACTCATCATAAGTATCTTCTTTTTGGATATCTTCTTTTTGTAGTTCTAATTCGTGTTTCCAATACTTCGTCACCAATAGCAATTGCAATAGCTGCTAACTCAAGTTGTGAAAATTGCATTATAAAAATACACGTCTTATTATCACTCGAGCGAAAAATGGAAAATAATAAAAAACTGAAAGTAACAATATATTATTATCGATCTATTCGATGTCCGAATGGACATCGAATAGATCGATTGATAGGACATCGATCGAATAGATCGACACTTGACAACACTCGGTACATACGCGGACACGATCACGCACGGTGGAAACGTCACGGCACGGGCACGGCCCGCCCCCGGCACGGTGTAACGTGAATCATCCTTAACAGGACTTTGTTCATGTTGGAACTATTTGCGATGGCTCACCTCGCTTAGACCAAGATCGTTTTCATTGTTATCATAAGCTTTGTTATCGTAGATGATCCACTTCTCATCGCCTGTTACCAATCTCTTCAGAAATGGATCGATTTCATTTCGTTTTAGCAACATCTCTTTAGAATAGAATTTCCTAGCAACATCTCTTTAGAATAGAATTTCCATATGTTTTAGCAACATATTGAAATTCTATTCACCAAGTTTCTGTCATTTATACATCATGCGACAACCAAACATCTAGATTTTTTACAAAATTCCATTCAAAATTGTTGAGTGGTGAATGCTAAGCCTTTCCGCAATTTGATGAATGCTTATGTGCCGATCTGCTTCATTTTTTTCAATGGTAACATTAACATTTACTTAATAGGACGACCACAGCGAGGAACATCATTCACATCAAAATTAGCAAACCTGAATCGACTGAAACAACTGGAACTTTTCCGCGGTAGTTTTAGCATAATGCATATTCTCCATAAACACCACAAATCTCTTTTCGAGCACTAGAAACATTCATACCCTTGTCGAAAAAAAAGTTGTAAAACATATGAAAACGATAAAACTTTTAACTTGTAATTTCAATTTGTAATTTCATTACTAAAAAGTCAGGCTGTCAACCGGTATATCACTTTCCCGCCAGTGACCAGTGTTGCCAGAAATATAGCACGCTCTAGTCACACGTTCAAAAAAGCCGCGAACCCGACTACCTATTATTCGTTTATGAAGAAAAATATCATAGGATTTGATAGATAGATTTGATATCATTTGATAGATAGATACCACAGGAAGATGCCTGCGGTCTCAAAGACACTTCTTTCTTTTCTTAGGGATTAGTGCGGAGAGGTTGTAAGAAGTTTTAAATCTTATGAATGGTAGTTAATTTCGATTTCAGCCTATAACGTCCTACTGCAGGACACAGCCTCCCTTTGAAAGCATGAAGGATTTCGGTCCATTATTAATGAAATATTACACATACCTACTCCAGATAAATTCTTGGGCACGCAGGTTTCCTCACAATGTATTTCTTCACCTCCGAGCCTAAATTAAAATATCTGTACCTACTATAAAACTTCAGTGGTACGGATAGCGGCTCGGATATTTATTTGTTAAGTCATAATAACATAACGCAATAAAATAGAAAAGAAAATAAGTATACGACTATCGAGTTACAAAATGATTATTACTACCTTTTAAAGATTTATGTCAGCAGCCAGAGCTAAGAAGTGGGTCCAGAGGCAGACACTTGGACGATTATAAACCACCCAGACACATCAGCACACGGGCATTATCGGCTGGACTATTCGATCGTTAATACCCCCTAGATAGATAGGCTCTTAAGCACCTACATTATCTCTGATAATAGTACCATACCATAAAACATCAGCCTATGTCTCTTCACAGCTGGCTATAGGTAGATAGGCCTCTCCTAAGGACTGCCACCACACACGGTCTTCTGCTTTATTCATCCAGCCACTACCGGCGACTTTCTACAAGTTGTCAGCTCAACTGGCCGAAGGGCGTCCCACGCTACGTATCCCGGTAAGCAGAACATCAAGTAAAATTGGTAACCATTTAAGTGACGAAACATGTCTGCAGTTAAATGAAAAAATATTATCACAGATTGAATAACCTGATGGACGCGACCGGTTCCTTAATCGCCAACATCTTTAGAGCTATGTAGATGGCATAACATTCGCTGTCTGGCAATCCGTAGCCACCCTGGACAGAGAAGAGATTTAATTTAAGAATAAGAAAATTAAAAGACGTTTCTTTATCATACGTAAGTAAGAACAAAAGGGTAAAAAACAAAATATAAACAATTAACAATTTAAAAAAAAAATTGTTCAAATATACATAGCGGTGCCTAGATATACATATAGGTACCTAATCTCTTTACTTTCTCGTATGACGTTTATTTGTGATACCGTACCTGATAATAACCATCGGTTTGGTAAAAAGATACATTTTCATGAAGATATTAACGTGACTGTCAACAGGGTCAGGAAGAAGTCTAAGGTCGAAAATCTGGAAAACCTTCGAACATACAAGAGATAGAATAAATTTTCTTCTGTAAGTAGGCCATTAAGAAAACGAAAATCAGAAGTTCCTTTCTTTAAACTTCCCACCTTTCTAGACCACCTTGTATTCGGACCCTCTCAAAACCAAATACTGGATGCTATTGACTATTGTGACTATTGTAATCTTATAAAGCCTACATTACTGTAGATCCTCGTAACAAGACATACCTCACGAAAGTAATAGTTGTGGTCTATAAGGTCCGCAATCCTTGGCTCGACGGCTTCCTCCTCAAGATCCAACTCCTGCTCCTCCTCGCCCAGATTATCCATCTTTTGTGACTTGCTCGCCACCATCTACATATGTTATTACATTATGGCCCGGTTATCATAGGAAGAGCGCTGACAGTTCGGTATTTAATTAGTTTATAAAATAACTTCCATCTTTTGTGACTTGCTCGCCACCATCTGTATGTAATTACATTAAGGCCCGGTTATCATAGGAAGAGCGCTGACAGTTCGGTATTTAATTAGTTTATAAAATAACTTCCATCTTTTGTGACTTGCTCGCCACCATCTGTATGTTATTACATTATGGCCCGGTTATCATAGGAAGAGCGCTGACAGTTCGGTATTTAATTAGTTTATAAAATAACTTCCATCTTTTGTGACTTGCTCGCCACCATCTGTATGTTATTACATTATGGCCCGGTTATCATAGGAAGAGCGCTGACAGTTCGGTATTTAATTAGTTTATAAAATAACTTCCATCTTTTGTGACTTGCTCGCCACCATCTGTATGTTATTACATTAAGGCCCGGTTATCATAGGAAGAGCGCTGATAGTTCGGTATTTAATTAGCTTATAAAATAACTTAAGTCATAAAATAACACAATAAAATAGAAAAAAAATGTCTTAGAGGAATATAGAGTTGTAAAATGACTTTTACTACATGTTAAGAATTTGAAGTAATCTTATAGCGATGTAAAAACAAGGTTAGGTTTATAGCTACATATCGATCACTTTAATTTGTGTTTATTATATTAAATTTATATACTTGCTTATAAAATTTAATAAAAAATAATGAAGGAAAACTAAAACGATTATACTCATACCTTAACCTTAACCTTACCTACCAACAATTCTTTCTCTGTTTGGAATTTCAATGCGGCATAGGATGTTTGGATATCGGTTGGACAAAAACTTTATTTGTGATTCAATCAATTATATAGTTTTTTTTTTATAGAAAAAAGGGGCAAATGCAGTACATTTCAAGGTGAGAGAGGGGTAACGTGGCCAGTCGAGTGCGCCCAGTGGCTGTGGGAATGCAGCATACACTCTTCCCCTCAAAATATATGTACCCGTACTTATACATGTACCCGTACCGCCGCTGCTAGTGGACATCTACAATACCAGGAGGGAGATGTAGTTGCAAGGGAGGTGAATACATTTCAAAATTCCAAAAAAAAAAAATTCAAATCTTGCAAAATTCTGTTAACAGCTTTCTTAAAATTTGGGCTTCCATGGATGAACAATCCTGGGACCGTACCCATACGCAACACCTCTTAGTCTAAAATGTGCATATTTGCACTTCACGTGACAATAGATGCGATAATAAAAGCCAGAAAATAGTATAACCAACCCGTTATACACGTAAGGGGCACAGAAAGAATCTATGTTCTTTATATAAGGTGCATACATTTTTATACTCGAAATTATCATTATTTTATTTTATTACCCATAAAATACTTCTGCACTAGTAAACAAAATGTACCCGGGATAATATAAAACAGGTAGGCGGTCTAACAGGTAAACGCGGTAAACAGGAAGCTACGCAGCGTCTTCTCGTCCAAAATACCTCAGTGCTTGAAGACAAAGGTCTTCGACCAGTGTGTGTTGCCGGTGATGACCTACGGCACCGAGACGTGGTCTCTGACTATGGGCCTCATAAATAAGCTCACTGTCGCACAGCGAGCTATGGAGAGGGCTATGCTCGGGGTTTCCCTACGTGATCGAATCAGGAATGAGGAGATCCGTAGACGAACTAAAGTCACCGACATAGCCTCTCGGGTTAGCAAGCTGAAGTGGCAGTGGGCAGGGCACATAGCTCGAAGAACCGATGGCCGATGGGGCAGAAGGGTTCTCGAATGGAGACCACGTACCGGCGGACGAAGCCGAGGACGTCCATCTGCTAGATGGACAGACGACCTCATAAAGGTTGCGGGCACCCGCTGGATGCAGGTCGCTGCCGATAGGTCTAAATGGCGGACAATGGGGGAGGCCTATGTCCAGCAGTGGACGTCCAAGGGCTGAGAAGAAGAAGAAGGCGGTGCCATCCAGGGACGTGCCAACGTTTCTCATTCTGGACTGATGTTGACATTTATCGCGGATGTCTACAGAAAGAACTGATGTTCTTTCTGTACCCCTCACACTGATCATATAACACATCACATCACAATTGAATCAATTGAACACCACATTGATGCTGTGGCATCACTGTGATCAGTAATGCCACAGCATAAATGTGTAGTTCTCTTTATGCTCCTGTTCTAACCTACTCTCAACCACACAAAATGTGAGTAGGTTAGAACATCACAATGTTTTAACCTACTCACAAGATACATAAGTGCATCAGCCTACTGATATGTATGTATTTCGTAAATATATGTTATAAAATATCTTTTATGACGACATTAGCGGTGAGCCAAACGACCAACCTCAACTTTATCACAGTTTATGCCACTCACGGCCGTCTGAGGTTAGCATGTACCACCCAGAAACCTGGGAATATTTGATTTTTAGACAAATTAATCTAACCCTATACATCTCATCCTGTTGTCTAATGAGTGTCAGCTGTGGTGGAGACAGATAAAGGTCGTTAAGGAGGTCGAAATTCGGCCGCAACTTCTCCTGCTTGACCTCCCACGAGTACTGCTCGAAATTGTCCACCACGTCCGGCGGCTTCTGAGAGAGTATCTTGTGTATGACATCCACCAGGTGGTCATACCTAGAGAAATTTAAGTAGATATATCTGTTTTATATTTAAATTAATTCGATTGTCTTTTAAAGGCAAACCTTTGAGTTTTTTTTCTACAGGATTGGATAGGGTGGAATGGAAAGTAATGAAGTGTAGTGGATTAAGACTTCTGTTGTCCCATTATGAACAAGAGAATGCATACCATTATAAGGTGCATACATCTTTATACTCGAAATTATCATTATTTTATTTTATTACCTATAAAATACTTCTGCACTAAATAAAATGTACCCGCGATAATATAAAACAGGTAGGCGGTGCCATCCAGGGACGTGCCAACGTTTCTCATCTGGACTGATGTTGACATTTATCGCGGATGTCTACAGACTGTATGCTGTATGGACTGTATGCTCGTCTGACGCCTTTTTATAATAAAAAAAAAAATAAATTGATTGTTAGATTATATCCCTTATTCAATGGAATGGAAAATAAACTCTAGCATCTCTCACTTACTCGCAGCGCCGCGCGCCGCCCTAGCGGTTTCGCGGCCCTACGCAATCCTCCTTGTGTCTGCTTCCGTCTGACTGTGTAAAGCTCCTCCAATTCATGGGGGCGAGGCGGCCTGTGCGACCGCACAGGTCGCAACTCCGAATGCCGGCACTGCTCACTCCCGAAACATGTTGGTGGTATTGGTATTTTTCACGAATGAATTTCCAGTAGTTTTGATAATATTGGGGTAAATTGGACAGCCGTAAACGCCTTTATGGCTGGGGAATCTATTATTCTTCCCAGCAATGTTCTACTTACAAAGAATCTCCGGTAGGCGTACTTTGTTGCTTCAGAAAATTCTTCGCCAGTACCAGATCGTTATTGAGGTCAGGCATTACATTTTCCGTTGCAGCTATTATATCAGGCTCCAATAGAAATGTTCGCGACATTTTGAAGTTAAACTAAAACGTAAACAAAATTCATTACAAAGTTAAACTTCGAACCTAACGAACTGATGAAAATGTACGTTATTGTGATTTTGGTTTGACGTAATATAAAAAAAAACTTTTGCTCATAATACCACTTTATGACTTATTTTAAATTAATAATTGTTATGGAAACGGGTTACCTTCTCGCGACTTACGATTTATTATTTAAAGCCGATATTTCGGTCCAGATGAACCGTGATCGCGGCGAGACTAGGTTTGGTTAAATCGTGACTCGTGATTAAGCCGTTTTTGTGGATCCTAGTGAACGGAGCGATAACAATTATTATGTTCAACCACGATAATAAAATTATAAAATCTTATTTTAGATTAACTTTAAATTTATAGTTTTTGATACAATAAAATCAAAGTCAGATTATTTTATTGTTACATTATATAACCTTTGTAAATGAATATATAATGTCATCGCACTGTCATTAAAATGACGTTTTCATTATTTGGATTGCTTTCATGTCCAAAGCAAATTTCTAAGCTATTTTAGTTTAACTTCAATGACAAATTAATGCAAAAAGCAAATCATACAAAGCTACTCTAATTACACTTTTCATATGATTTTACATAAAATTATTTTTATAATCTGTGATAACCTCAAAAACGAATCAAAACAAACAACCTAAAAGAAATGGCAACGAAATTCGACGCAGCCGCTTATAATTTCCGTAAGAAATGCCCTTACATAAGCAAGAACTTACTCCGGTGGTTCCCTGGTCACATGAATAAAGGTTTAAAACAAATGCAAAGGAAATTAAACTCCGTGGACTGTGTAATCGAAGTCCACGACGCTCGAATACCGTTTACTGGACGAAACCCCGTATTTACTAACACTCTGACGGGCGCGAAACCTCATATACTAGTTCTCAATAAAAGAGACTTAACAATTCATTCTCTAATACCTAAAATAAAGGAAAAATTGAAGGTCGAACATAATGTACAGACTGTAGTGTTCACAAACAGCAAAGACCAGAATTGTAGGGGTTTGAAAACCCTTAGGCCTCTAATGGTAGACTTAATAAAAGGATCAAACAGGTATAATAGGGCAGAGGAGATGGATTACAATGTTATGATCATTGGAGTGCCTAATGTGGGAAAATCGTCTCTGATAAACATGCTTCGGACAAGGAACCTAAATATAAAACATGCTTTGCCAGTGGGGGCGGTAGCGGGCGTCACGAGGAGTTTAATGACTAAGATTAGAATTAATAATGATCCTAAAATCTTTATGTTTGATACACCTGGTAAGTTTGAACAGTGTGAGTTATATTGATTTTAATTTATTTTATTCTAGGCAATACAGGGCAATAAGTTAGAAAACAATAAGTTACTCTAAGTATGAGTAATAAATAATAATAATAATATGGGCGGCGATAATACTTACCATCACGTGGGACCGCTTGCTCGTCCACCCACTAGTCTATATAAAAAAAAAAATAAGACTATATAATATATAAAGCAAAGGTATCTAAAGCTGACCTTCTACCTTAATCCAGCCACAGAGTTTTTTTTAACTAACTTTATTTCCTATTCTAATTTCTGTTCAAGAGTAACATTTAGCTTCATAAGTAAATAACATCCCATTGCAAAGCACAAGCCTCCCCTATTAAATCACTAGAGTTTTGGGCCATAATCCACTCCTACTAAGGCCATAAGCGGGCCATATTATGGCATACCCATAATGCGGGTCCAGTGCAGATTGAACCAGATTTTTTTTTAAATTCTGATGTTTTCCTTCATCACCAAGTCATATTTTTTTCTAAAAGACTTAAGTAGAAAATCTGTGGTATAAGAGGATTAGAACTCATGACTTCAGGAATGAGAGTCGTCAATAACAAATACACAACTATGTAGGTAGTCTTACTAATGTAAACAACTTCTCCAGGTATCTTAGAGCCCTCGGTAACAGATGTGGAGACAGGCCTCAAGTTGGCTCTGTGTGCATCCCTACAGGATCATTTAGTTGGTGAGGACGCCATTGCCGATTATATGCTGTACTGGTTGAATAAACATGGTAAATTCAAGTATGTTGATTATATGGGACTGGAGGAACCATGTGATGATATTAATAAAGTAAGTATTTTGTACTCTTCTATCACCATAGATCATCAAAATTACATTGGTATATGTGTAATTTTTTTATAGGCAGCAGATAAGCACACAGTCCATCTGGTCCATAATTGAATACTGTTACACTGCCACATGTGCGATATGCGCCAACATCACTCCAAAACGACAAATGTCGGCACTCCCCCAGATGTGCTGCCTATTTTTGGAGATTTAGGAGTGAATGGAAATATAATGGGAGTTAAGCACTTCAGATAGTAAAATTTTATTATTACTTAAATTGTCTACTCATTTGAAATCTTGATAGGAACAATATTTTTAAGGAACTTGAAAAAGAATTGTTGATAGGGTGCTAGTATTCAGTTGATCAATATTAGATTATAGACAAACAAGATAACAGTTTCATGCAACGCAGGAATTGCGCGGAGCGCAGGCGAAGTCTCACTTGTTTGTCTATAGCAAACTTAGTGACAGTTAATTTTTGAAACATAGTTTGACTTATCATTTTCGATATATGCATGTCTGTGCACGTATTATTAGATTTTTATAATATTTCTATCTAGATTTACTTAAATATTCTATAATTAAATAACTTATTTATTATTTATTTATCCAATTGTTCCTGAATAAACAAAATAAAATAATCCTTTTCAGGTACTCCTAGCCGGCGCAATAAAATTTAACCGGGTGCGCAAAACCCGGGACTTTGACGGCACAGTCCGCACCGTACCGGATTTTATCGAAGTTGCAAGGACCATGATCAAAGCGTTCCGGATCGGAGAACTAGGCAGAACCTTATTGGATATAGAACTTATGGATTTAAAGCAACAGGGCACTAAGGAGAGCTTAATGGCGTAGGTTTAATTTTGATTGTAAATATTTAAAGTGATATAGGTTTTAAAGATGTGTATATGCATGTGGTTTTATTTTTTCTATTAAATATAGTATCCGCAGATATGTCACAGAAAAATGTAAAATGTACCTACTGCATCTCCCACCTTATTCTATTCTCCAATGTCAGATGCGTACGTGTTTGGTAGTGAGTGTGATATGCCAGAGCCCATTCCCATTCTATCTCTCCGGAGTTTCCCAGCCCCTTCTCCAAATCTATCCCTAAATCTCCCAAAGGTAGGCAAGCGCATCTGGGGACGTGCTAACGTGTATACTGGAGACATGTATGGCTGGAGTGGATTTTAGCTCATCTGCCACTTCTTTCTTAAAAAAAATATTACTGGTCAATCTACCATTCAGAAATACAATCTCTTTTACAGTTTATTATCAACATATCCAATAAGCGGCAACCGCAAGCAAGTACACCATTGTAGAACAGAGAATATAAATGTTAAATTCACTATAATCGTTTACAAACGCAAGTTTGTAATCGAGTGAATACCTACTAGGTTGGCAAATATGTATGTAACCCCCACAGATCTATAATCGTAAATTTCTATTCGTATATCGACCTCGGTACGCGTCATACGTCTTAGAAATGAGGTATAACAATAGATTATGTAACTTAAGCATAAAACTTGAACTACATTAACAAAGATATTGTCAAAAATTACTGTTGACAAAAAAAACGTCAAACAAGTACAATTTCGGCGTAACAATAAAATAAAATAACACAAAAAAATAGAATGAATACAGTCTCGCAAAACTAAAAGGAGAAAAACACAATTACGAAGAATGTTATAATAAGAAACTTCGCATACAGGGTGGGAGGTCTCTCCCGAATCCGTAAAAAAACGAGTTCGCATCCTTCAGTGTACCTAATACCAACGCCGACAACAAAATGAATCCATTTGACTACCTACACCTCTTCGTTGAATCTATCCAACAATACAGATGGATATTAGACATAGCTACAGAAAGCTATCCTATCATTATGATGTCCAAAATACATACGGCTTGATACAATAATACAAAAATGGCTCAAAATGCAATCTTGCCTCCAACTGCGTGTGACTGCAGTTTTAACGAAAGTTTTATCGATAAAAGAAGCTATAGTGTTATTAACTTTGCTGGAACATCAAATAAATCTTTAAAATCTAGTATAACAAGCACTTCAGTGGTGACTAATGAGACAAGTTTTTCGGGTGATGACACTTTGAACATGATATCATCGCCATGGAGCACCGAATTATGGAGTTCTGAAGCTGATGAATCATCTCTCTATACTTTAAACCTAAATTGTGATTCGTCGATTGATTCTAGTGTAGAAATGATATTTTCCACGTCCTATGGCATTGATACATTAAATTTAAACACAGGCAACAGTTCATCTACCGTCTTTTACGGACCAGATTCATGGAGCAAAAGCACTGTGATACTTCCCTTACTTAATCCTGAGAATTCTCAATTGGACACTATCAGTTCTTGGATATTAGAATCATATACCAGTTCTAGTTTAATTAATATGTTCGAAAATGTCAAGTCTCAATTGGTGGTGAAGTATCCGTGGAGTCCACGCACTAATGATAGTGGTTCGGATATGTATCTGTCCAGTCAAGACACCTGGATAGGTGACCCGAGTGTAATAAGTATATCCACAACTAAAGAAAGTAACTCAGAATTTATTATGCACTGATAAAGGAAAAACCGACTGATATTAAATTATTTCCTTGATTTAAAGTTTTTCTTCAATTTTTAGCATGGTATACGTTTATTGATACCAACGAAAAAATACAAGTACTGTAGTCGCTTAACTTTCAAATTAGGGTTTTTTCAAAATCATGATTTAATCAGATAAATAATCGGTTTTGCCACTAAGGGTTATAAAGGGCTGGTTGCATTGCATATACAGGTGTGAGAAAAAGAGGAAGTATATTGAAACTAAGTTATATTTATTCAAAATATTTATTTATTATACTACTAAAATACAATATGGCTTGTCTGCAATCAAATGCACCTCTTTCGTATAAGTAAATATTCAATAGATAATAAAATTGATATATTAAGTTTACGCTATCTGTCTTTCATTTTATTATACACCTGGTACCTGGCGATATCACAGCATATTTTGAATGAGGAAGAGACGGACCTGTCTTGATCGACAGAATAGTTGTATATCGATATATAGATATGTGGTGGTAAGAAAAAGGGAATGAAATTAAGATGAATTATTTAAAAAAATTAAACATGTATATCTGTAGCTCTTTTTATCCGACTACGGCGGAACTAAAAAGGAAGAGTTATGCATTTTGCAGGATATATACCTAATATCGCCGCAGTCCCTAAGTTATTGGCCTGATTTCAACAAACGAAGTGTCAATCTATTCGTCTTGATTACGCAAATATCATACAAAATACATTCTGAAAAAAAAATCTTTCCTTGCGTGGCGCAGTCCGGTAAAAAAAAGAAAACTTGGGGCCGTAAATAAAAAAAAAAAGATTAAAAAAATCTTTCTGTTCAAAACGTGCTGTGTAGGGTACCAAGGTAATGAAGAGTAGAATTTAAAAATGTCTATATTGTTCGGTAAATTAAAAAAAATATTATAATTGAAAATAAAGTTCCGAAACTAAAATTTGTGTACAAATGGCCGATTGTCTTTTTCCTCATTTATGACATGTCATATATTGCCTGGCACTGTATATTGTTTCAATTTTATATATTTATTTATGCCTTTTTTGTGATCCAAGTCCTCAAAAATATATAATTTACTAATTTATCCAAAACCAAAATAAAACTTCTGTGATATAATTATTAAACAAATATACATTCCATTCTATAATAAGCCCATTAATTGATCCCACACAAAAATTCTGAAGAACTATAAAAGATTCACCTGCCTTGTAATGTACAAGATACAGCCCTCATAACAAGAAAAGGGACAATTGCATTTATCGTTATTATTAGTGTAGCAGCATTACTGCTGGTACTTTCGCCATCTCTCTTCTGGAAGCCATTTGTCAAGTCTGTTTTTGAATGTTTATACTTGGCGATTCAATGAATTTCTTGTGGTAACTTATTCCATGTGCCCACAACTCCGTCCATAAGAATGCTATGGTTTTTGAGACTTGCGAGTTTTGGATGAAACAAAAAGAACAACTATTGTTAAATAAACCAGACAATAAATAACTAAATAATACCATAATTACCAATAAATAACCAGACCAATAAAAACAAATAAAATAATACCAATAAAAACCAATAATTTCGTTATAAATGTTACTAATGCCTTTTCTCTAGGAGGGCAGAGTAAGGGTGTTCCAAAACACGTTATGTGACATTATCTCAGGGAAAGGGCCTTATTGCGGTTTCTCGATTCCCAGATTATGGCGAAATCTAAAAAAACAACATATATTTATATATCTTTATCTTAAAAATCAGATGTTTGAGCATGTTTTTATTTTTGAGCAAAATATTGAAACAACGAAATTTTAAATTGTAAAATTTTGATTAAAGTCAATTTGTGAAAAGTTCTAGACAACTAGAATCAAACAATAAAGTCTCATTCCCTAAAAAAATGTCACATAAGAGAGCGAATTGATTACTGATTACTGATTATCACACGGGTTTATTAGCTATACCAATAACAGACTTGTAGTACTTCGGTTCCTTTAAAGAGTTGACCAAAAATTCTCCGAGATCCCACTTGGACACCGATCGGGCTGGTGAGTTCTTCGGGTTCACTTCGATTAGCAGTTCACTGCCGGGTTCATCTGCAACATGATAATAAGAAGGCTATACGGTCTGCCGAATGTAACATAGCACAAGAAAAAACAGGAAATTTAAAATATTTAATTGTTGTTGTGCACAACGGGACTCAGGTGTCCAAAAAAAACCAAGTGTGACTGTATATCCTTTTATTTTATAGCTCCAGCGGTAAGGTCACCCAACAAACCAAAAGTCACCATTCTAGGCTTACACGAGAACGAAACCATAGCACGAAGTAGAACCGATACAGCTCCATCTGTTGGCCTTGACATGAACTTTATATAATACTTTTACCGACTTGGACAGTTGTAAAACAGTAGTTCTTCTTCATTTCGGATTCTACCCCGCAAACAAATTACGAGCATAGCTCTCTCCATAGCTCGCTGAGTGACTTTGAACTTATGGATCAGGTCTACCGTTAGAGGCCACGTTCGATACCGTGCGTCATAACTCGACATAGCTCGCAGAATCAAGTGGCAATGGTCAGGTCATATTTGCCGTAGGACTGATAACCGATGGGGTAGACGAGGCCACGTACTGGGAAGCGCACTGTGGGACGCTCTCCAGCTGTGTGGAATGACGACTTGAATAAGTTCGCTGGTGGTGATTGGATGAGAAGAGCCGAAGATAGTGTGTGATAGAGGCCTACTTCCGGAAGTGGAGAGACATAAACTGATGATATGGTATGTAAAATACCTGATACCTGATACCACCTAAAATCGTGTTCGACTCAATTATCGACAAGTTATCAATTAAATTCTTTCTCATCGAACTTTTCAAGTTGTCGGTCTTTTCAACCCGACAACTTTCGGTTATCGGTCCTGCGGTAAATATGACCTGCCAATTGCCACTGCAACATGTTGATTCTGTGAGCTATGTCGTTAACTTTAGTTCTTTGGCGAATCTCTTCATGCGAACCGAGGATCGTGTGTGGTGGCGAGCTTTGGAATATCCAGCAGTGGAGAGACATAGGCTGATGGTATGGTGATGCATATCAATCAGATTGAAGGTCAAGGGAAAACAAAAACAAATTTCTTCCTTACCAGTAATATGCGGCGGGAACACAGCTATCCAGTTAAAAGGGCTCTCTTTCAACACCTCCAACATCCTCTTATGATCTTCATTAATATCCAAAAACCTCGTCGGAACCTTCTCAGGCTCATAGAACAAAAATGCTGACATGCAAGCAGACACAAACTTTACATTCTTAGCTTTCATTGCTTCTAGAATATTCTTTGTTCCTTCAGACATGTCTGTCGTGGGATCCAGTTTATTGTTTGTGCCTAAAATGATGACGACACCATCTACACCTTCCACAGCGTCCATGACAGAGTCAATTTCTAAAGCGTCACCTTTAATAATCTCAACTTTATCTTTAAGGTGTTCTGGTACCTTTGACGGGTCTCGAACAAATGCTCGTACTTCGTAACCTAGTGAAAGTTTATTTCAATTAGCGGAATGAACTAATGTATACATATAATAAAATCGTAATAGAGCCATGTCTGCACATGAAATACTTTCTGAAAAAGTAATTGCAGTGTAAAGTATATGTGATAAGCCCAAACCAACATTTCTTTTTCTATCTGATCACGCATCACACAAAAACCGCTAGACTGATTTTAATGAAACTTGGCCCAATTATAACTCACATGCTGGGTTAAGATTTAGACTACTTATTATCTAAATGAATTATGAAGTTCCTACAGACATCAAGAGTTCACGCGACCGAAGTCACTGGCATCGCTAGTTATTAAATATACTAAATTTTTGGCCGCGAGGTGGCTGTTGTAAAAGGCGACTAAGGGATAATAAATATTGGATTTCATTGAGAAATTTGCATCGTCATAATTTTGAAAGAACTAAATCGATTTGGCTCTTCCGCAAACTTAACCGAGATCGAGACGTAAGCTATACTTTTAGCAAAATTTCATTCCGAAATGCGCCTTGCCTACAAACTTGACAAACTTGTCTACAAATTTTGTTATGTCCCATATAAATGTAATCTATATACATATGTATAATAAAACTAGAACCAGTGTGTCTGTACATTGAATACATTTACCAAAAACTGATTAGGGGCGATGAAGGAAGAATACAATCAGAATACAAAAAGACGATTTTGAAAATTTTTGTCTGTAGGTATGTCTGTTTGTCTGTTCGAACACGCTAATCTCCAAAACTACTGAACGGATTTTCATGAGGTTTCCGCGGGTTTATTAAGCTTAGCTTGGCGCTTCTAGATCGCCTGACGGGAAGAAAAGATATCCCAATTTAGAGTTTAATAATTTAGTTTAATAATGATTTAAAAACCCACGCGTACAAAGTCGCGGGTACAGCTAGTATATAATATGATTGTTCAGTATCGAGAGTAGAATCGATTGTACCAGTTTTTACAATAGTTTTCTTTTCACAACTTTTTGTTCATTTCTTAAATCCTTTATTCTACAAGTTATCCAAAACAAGTACACTCATCGCAACTACTACCCTACCCTGGTGCCTGGTCACTGCCCTGTACTGAGTAATGACTTAATGAGCGCTACGAACGTTTTAGAAACAAAACTTCATATTTGTAACTTTTGATTTATTACCTAAAATCATTTATTTTATCTTAGAACGATTTTACATATTTTCTTTCTTTCTCTTTTCCCGTTCATGGCAGTATCAGTTGTATACTAATATTAAGCGGGACGACTATTTTGCCATCACATAAGAAAAGTGTACATGCTATTAATGGAGATTATATAATATTATAAGATGCAGACGATGCAGACGACCCAGGTCATCAGAACATATACCAATTACATATTTTGAATTAATTGGCACGTTTTATGTTTTGCGCTATTTCAGGGACTCGTTGTATGTACCTATGTAAATACTTACGTATTTAGTGTAGCATTTTACGGTAATTACAGCGGTACTTACATGGTAATTACACAACGAGCTACAATTACTATTTAACGGTAATCTAGTGAATAAACATTTAAAACATCCGTAATTAATCCTTGAGCAGTTAATTAGCTATATAAATATTTAAAACCTTCACTAATGCTTGCCTTTTTCTCAATCATAATCATTATTTACGATGTACTTAATTAACCAAGGAATAAAGTATTTTAATGTGAATTAAGGCGTAATAAAGATGTTTGAGAGCTATATAGGGTAGTTTAAGATGAACTGAATGTTGTAAACCACATTTCACAAACTTTAGGATAACGTTTAGGTGGCACTTTTTACTAAATTATCCAGGATTAAGGATTTATTTTTAATTATAATTCTTTAATACACAAATCTCTTTCTTAACCCTTGAGGTAAAAAGCTAGAGTGTAGAACAATTATATGCTTGATTAAAAGAGCTGACTTAAGTGCTCGAGTGTTCAGCTCTATGATACTACACTACACTACACTATGATATTGTATATATATATATATATATATATATATAGGTGTATATATGTATGTGTGTATGTATGTATGAATGCGTGTGCATGTATTATGCGTATATATATATATATATGTGTTACATAAATTAAGTTTTGAAACTACCCCAACAAATTCCTGACTATGTTAAAGGGAACAGGTATGTAATCATGGGGTGATGAATGCTTGTCTCCAGCCCCGGGGCACCTCGTTGTGGGTTATGAGGTGGTTCGGTAATATTCTCTCCACACAGACACCACTATTTTTGATTTTAGTTGATTTTTGACATAGAAAGGACATAGAACTGTCAGTGTTGCCAAGTTTGGTGGAATAGGATGAAGCAGGAAAAAAGGAACATAGTCGGTTCTCTAACAATATATTAAAATTATATTTAAAATTTATTCACACCAATATCAACTATCCACTTCTTTATGGTGAGAACCTGTATGTAAGACAAACATAAAGGCTCCAGCACATTATAGATGCGGCGGGCCACACCTCAATGCAATAATTTAAGTTAGTTAGCTGTTGACATTCAATTCTTCACATCATTGCACAGCAAATAACTGGAATTACATCTGTTAACTGTAACTGTTCAACGCACATTGAGGTAGGCCGCATCATAGCGTATAAAATCGGCGCACAAATACGGTTGGAAAGAGATCCACCAATGGTCTGTGCTGCAGCCCACCTGAAGTGTGCGATGGTTTATACAAAATGAATGGAAATTATTCTGGATGTTTTTTGCAATGTTATGCGGTGTAGTACAGCCCGTATACGTAATACGCGCGAGCCTCTATGGTGCGGTTATTATAGGAAGATCTCTGACAGCCGAGATAAATCTTTAACATATAGTAAAAATAATTTTACAATTTGATAGTACTAGAATATTTTTTTCTATTTTATTATGTTATGTTAACTTAATAAAGGAATAGAGTTTCCATAAAATGAATTAAATACAGAACTGTGAGCGCTCTTCCTATGATAACCGGACCATAGTCAATAACATTGTAGTTAGCCTAGTAATTTCTCATGTTTTATTGTATGTCTTGTTCACTGTTCTACAAAATATATATAAAAAAAATGAGTTCAGAGGCACAATAGCCAGTAACAGTAAATCAGAATTTGATGTTTAATTATTTAAGTATCAGATAATAAAGATACCAGATATACCTAAATAAAGCATTGATTTTTTAAAAAACTTAAAATCGGGATATCACTCTATTGCTAAAGTTCTTAAGTTTTTTAATGAATCATTGAAATGTTTCATTTAGGTTTAAAACAATTATTTTACTTACCATTTTTAACTGCTGCCTCCAGAGCGCAGCGGCCGGTCATGCCGGTGGAACCGAAGATCACGATTTTCTTCATGTCTGTAGAAAAGTATTTTTTTATAAAAAAATACTTTAATAGTTGTAAGTCTCAAGTAAAATGTATCTAAAATACGTTCCCGAACGCCTACCTCGGATAAATACTTGAATATTATCTAATCGGTAAAGTTAGAACTTATCAAGTGTTACAAGATGTTTCAATAAATAATGATTTCAACGTTATCTTACGGGTTCGTTTGTAAGTTGGTTTTAAAGGTATTTTCGTTAATCAATGATTTTATGTTGCAAAAGTTGCAAATTCACTGGCTTTAATTATTTATTTAGGCCCTTCAAAAAAACGGCAAAGTAATGTCAAAATATAATGTCATTGAGTAAAAAATGACCATACTTTTTATAGTTATCTCTTTTTCTAAAATTGTTTGTTTGTATTGGCCCAATGGTATTGGGTACGAAAAGAAGACAGAAGTTTTTAAATTTTAACAATCCTATAATTTTTATTTAGTAGCATAATAGTAACATGAATGTTTCTGCTAAAATGGTAGATTTAATTTATCAATTTGATCAAGTCATCCAACGATGAGATATTTACCAAAATCTTCAGTATAATTTACAAGTACATATTACATCATTGGTAGAAATGATAGAGTATGAAATACATAATACGTGGTGAGTAGAGAGAGAATGTTATGTGATGAATGATGATCGATTACTTTTACATAATTATACTCTTTATATCCTGTTTGATGGATGTTAGTGATGCTTTAGATTATAGATAAGTTCAGGAAAAAAATTATAAAACGTAAAATTTCAGAAATGTACATATATATTTTATATAGAAATATAGCAGCAAACGAGCATACAGCCCCCCTGATGATAATTGGATGCTGGTGTTCATAGACATCTGCATTACATGTTTCAACGACATCCGTCGAGAATTTCAAACGTTCTTTCTTTAGTTCAAATGTTGGTGTGCCAGCAAAATGCTCTGCCTACCTTTGGAGATGTAGAAATTGGATTGCGATCTATGACATAATCGTGAACATACATATGGAATATATGCTAAACGTTAATTCATGGAAGCTAACATATACAAAACGGACAGTTGCTAATATTAAAACAATATTCAAAATCATATTTTATCAACATTAGTATTTTTTATGGGTAGTACTGGTATCACCAACAATGACAATTGATTTAATTTGACTTTGACAGCTACGGTTTCGTTTTGATCAGATTAGAAAAAGGGGAGTTATATTTTAAATTATTCAAATAATTATTAATCATATTAATGACTAATAGGTAGCAGTTAAATGCACCAAATAGGCACAAAAAGTATATTTCTTTGATCAAAATATAAACACTTAATATCTATTAAAGTTATAATATATGATACAATAAAATTAAGTATATGTGGAAACTTAATTAAACTGACGTCAATAACGAATTACGAAACGTATTTCTAACCTTAAATTGTCATGTGTTTTAAATGTCAAAAACAAATATAAACTACAATATTTAAGTCGTGTGATTAGTTCTATATTTATTTTAAAACGTAAATATCTAAGTTCCAAAACAATGGTTGAAGCAGAAGAATACTTTCCTCGTGGTGGAAAAAAGCCAACCGTTACATATTTCAAACAAAGCAGCAATGTAAGTGAACATATAATTTTGTTAACGTTAATTATATGAACATAAGTATCTGTTCCTATAAACACGTTTGAAGTATGCCTTCTTTCTTTAGTTTCTAGGCGCACCTGAAAAAGGAGAGAAAAAGAAAAAGACGCCGAAGAAGAAATCTGAACTCACCGATGGATATCTATCAGACGAGGAGACAAGAGATATTGATACATCAATTGTAAACTGTGCTATTGGGCTTAGTTACAAGGTAAGCCAATTGTAGATAAATTTCTTTATGGATAAAAGCCATAGTTGGACTCAGCGAACATTGGACACGGTGGTTACAGAAGCTGTCTGGAATAAAGATTAAGATTGATGATAGCATAGGGGTGTAGCCTAAAGGTTAGTCTATGATAGCACCTCGAATCTTCATTTGTTAGAGTTCAAATCCTTGTACTACAGAGTTTCTATTTACGTATGGATTTTTCAAATTATGACTAGCTAGCTTGCTGGTGAAGGAAAACATTGTCAGGAGTAATTTAACTAATTTTCATTAAATGGTTGCTTTCCCAAGATGTTGCAACATATAGCTTCATTTACTTATAAAGTTTGCATATTGATATTGATGCAACAGTTTCATTTGAAACTATATGTCCTTTTTTAAATAGTTAAAAAAACAACAATCATATTGAGATAGGGGTCAGCATTATGCATACTGCATTACTGCAAATAGAGCCTCTAAAAAGTTTAACTTAAATATTCAAAATTATAATCTAAAAATGAGTTTTGTTATTTTTAATTTTTAACTATTACAAATTATTGTTAAAATACCATTTGTATTGTAAAACATTTGCTTATTTCTTAAGTATGTCATACACCTCTGAAATACATCCTACAATTCAAAACTTTAAAATTCTTCAAAGATAAAACAATCCACATGATGATTGTTGCCTCACAGATGCCTCACAATGACACAGATGCCTCATAGTATATTGCTAACAAGTGCCTGCATCACAACCTTAAGATCCCTACTGTACAACAAGATATTAAACACCAAATTGTGAAACACAAATAGTGGATTCTAAATTACCAAAACAAATTTGCTTCCAAACTGATGTCACTCATATATCAATCCCATAATCCCCATAATCCAATGAGACCTAGATGTTTATAAATATATGGGTGTGGATTGTGGTGTTGTCGACAATTGAAAGCCTTAATTCAATTTTTCTTCTTTAATTTTTCACTTACCAAAAAAATGCATCTTGCTTCCCTCATTTTAATTGGCCTGTGTTCTCTCCTCCATCCCTCTCTTTCATCCGTCCCGCATTCTGTCTCTCTGACTTTCCTTACATTGCATTCTCACATTGATGTGTCACTGAATAAATGTCATACAACATCATTATTCCTTAATTTCAATAATATAGCTCTATGTCCCACTGCCACATATTGCAATGAAATATAATGTGAGAGAATGAATTCTGTATTATTCAATACCCTATTATTTTATTTATATTCTAACAGATTGTAAAAAAAGATCTTCTGGTACTGGGGCGGGTGCGTCGAGTTTACGACACCAAGGTGAACATGATGTTGCCGTGCAAAATGATGGGTAATGTAATGGCCTGCCACATCAGCGAGCCCTACAACCAGCTGCTGGAGGCCTATGTTAATGATAAGGTATGTAGACACATTATGTATGTGGACCTTATTTGTTACTGATTATTGTTAGGAATTTGTTAGGTATGTAGTTGTTAAGACTGTAAAGTTGGCTTTAGTGTACTTACAGATTGGTCTCTTCTTCTTTGTAGGAAGGATGACTGTAAAGTATACAGATTGGAATGAGATGTCAATTCTGTGCTCAAAATCAACACATAAAGAAGTAGACCAATGAAATTTATTATTATTATTGTGTACTTTGTGAACAGCATTACTGCTGGTATGCCATATGTTAGCTTAGCCTATGTGTCTTGTGTTAGAAGTTTAGCCATATTTATTCTGCTTTGTCAAGCCATTTGTCAAGTCTGTTCTTGAAACTGTTTTTTTTTATTTACTGGATTTTGGTTTGATCGCCTTGTTTCTCACTTTGTCAGAAATTCTGATATATTTTTTAAACAACTTTGTTGATTTTGTAAAAAATCATGGCAGAAAGAAATTGATAATTTGACATATAAAAGAAATTATGTCATGTTTTGTTACTTTGTATTAACAAGAAAAATAATCATTCAGAGGATTGATTTGAGTATTAAGTGTGAAAATACTGTGATGTTGGAAAGCAAATGGTTTTGACTTATCACCTTTGAGGGGGAGAGTGCACGCAGAGCAACCAACTGTAGACCAACTTTCTGTGAGACCGACTTGCACTTTATCCTATTTCCACAATGTACATATGTGTATCGGTAGTGAATGATATATACCAGAACCCATTCCCATCCCATCCTATCTCTACCCATTTTCCCATTCCTTTCTCCAATTCCATTCATATATCTCCAAAGGCAGGCAGCGCATCTGGGGGGTATGCCAACGTTTGTCATTTTAGACTAATGTTGGCATGTATTGTGGATGTCCATGGGCTACAGTATCCGCTTACTATCAGGTTGACTGTATGCTCGTCAGAGGGACCTAATTGTCTGGTTTCCGAGATATTTGAGAATTTATTGAGATCGTCAAATAAACAATATTATTATTTCTTGATCTTAAAAATCATATGTTAGGGCAATGTTACTAAACAGTCTTGAAATAACGAAATTTTAAGCTAGAAAGTGTTAATAAAAATCAATAGTCCTACCGACAGTGAGGTCAGGATGTACTGACGCTAGATAGATAGATAAACTCTTTATTGTACACCAACACCAAGACACTTCAAATAAGTAACATGAAAAGTACAACAAGCAGCCTTATCGCCAAGGCAATCTCTTCCAGTCAACCTTTGGGTGGTAAGAAGAAAACAGATAACAATATAAGATATGTTACCTAATGTTAGTATGTATCGCGGATGTTGCATGGTGACAGTATACACTTACCATCAGTTGGACTGTGCTCGTCTGCCACCTTTGTATATAAAGCAGTGTCAAGCAATATCAAAAAGGTCAATGTGTCAAATATAGAGATAATAATTAAACCATAATATTTCTTACAGGTAGATAAAGTCCGTGAACTACCAAGCATGTTCAAGCCTGGACAGTATGTGGCAGTAAAGGTTTTGGAGGTGGATACAAGGAATCTCATGCTCTCCATGATGCCACAACACGTTAACGGGGGGAAATTGCATGCAGAGTTACAAAATGGTAAGCATTTAGGCTAATTCTATAATATAGTGGTTAACTGAACCTAAAATTATTTCACAATAATAACACTGTGCTTCTGCCGGGGGTTATACCGTTTCTCCCTCATTTTGCCTTATGGAGAGAGAGGCGAGAAGGTTAAAGACCATTTTATTTATAATAATAAATTTCCAAAGGTAAGCAGCGCATTCGGTGGCGCGCCAGTGTTTGTCGCTTTCAACTAATGTCGGCATGTATCCTGCAAGTCGTAGAATGACAGCATTCAGTCACCACCAGATGGACTGCCTGCTCTTCTGATACCTTCTCTCTATTAAGCGTGTCACATACAGCCACGGCCTGCGGCAGCGGCCGCGGTGGCGATCAGTTATGTTAGCTCGTACACAAGGAATTATTTAAACGTTCGGGCATGACGCGCGCCGCCACCGCAAGCCCCGGTCTTCTCAAGCCCTTCTCTACCGCGTCTTACCTGTATACGCGCGTGGCTCTGGTAGCGGTTAGCAAGCGGCTGGTTGTAATTTACCACAACAGACCGCTTGCCGCTCGTTAAAAAATGGCCATAAAAACGGAGCTTATTATCGAAATCGTAACAAAATATTCGATATTATATGACAGGTCTCATAATGATTATAAAAATAATAGAATTTAAATCAAAATCGCAGATCGCAATCAAATAATATCGCAGAAATTATTGAGGATAGTGATGATAAGTGAATTTGTGTATCTAATTTTCAGTCACGTTGATATACTTAGGTACATATTGTAATCTTGGGATAAGTGGTTTTACAAAATTAAAAATTGTATTTTTATGACTTTATTGGTTTATTAATGAATATTAAAATAATCAGCAATGAATGCAATGTTTTTTGCTCTTCTTCACTCAGGTTGGAAATCCTCTAACGGCGTGTTCATACAGTACCTCGCTTTTACAACGGTTATTAATTATTTTTCGACTTTTATTTCCATGGGCCTATGAAAAATGCGCCATTTAGCACTCAGTATTCCGAATCCGTTTTCAACTACTCACCTCACTTGTTCGAGTTGGAACTTTTCTTTCCTTCTGTCACGTTGCGATTGTATTTCTGGATAAGATCGCATGAAGTAAGAACTCAGAGCCCTTGTACTGGTCAAGCGGCGAAATTTGTTGAGCGCTACAAAACTCCGTGGTGGGGATGTTATTATCCCTGTTTAATCTTTGATTCTAGTTGTATATAGATCAAAGCTTACCTCAAAGTGACTACTAGTTGTTGTTTTAGACCTATTGACTCTCTCCAATTTGTATGTTGTTTTTTTATGTCATCTTCAATCTAAAATACACGAAAAATCGGTCTTTATTACGTCTTAGTTTCAGATACAAAGTTCAATATTCGCCATATTGCTCACGTTCCCAGTTAATATCACGAACCCATTGTTTCCGCCGTCTGAAAAAATAATTATAACATATTATAATATTAATGTATATACGACACTTCTCAAATTAGGCAGATATTATTCTAATATTAATAGATTTAACTTTTATTTACTAACCTTTTCTTCTCGTCTTCACAAAGCCTTAACAAAAGCACCGCTTCTTCCTCTAAATTGCGACGGCGACGTCCAAACATAATGATGACTTCATAGCCAATGGTGCCAATTGTTCAAAAAATAAAATTCATTACAACTTTAGATCGATATAAGCTTTTTTCATTTGAACTGATTAATTTTTTGTGACCCTAGTGTCCTCAATGGTTCATACTAGGATGTCATGGCATTCTATTATTTTTTTTACAGAATATATACATGGCAGACGAGCGGACGGGTCACATGATGGTAAGTGGTCACCACCACCTATGGACTGCCGCAACATCAGTATGAACATTTTTTATTTTACTTTCTTATATTAGAATGTCCTCCATTTTCTCTCAGGTACTCTGCTGCAGGCTGCAGTGTCTTCGGTGGAAGACCACGGATATGTGATGGACATTGGCATCCCCAACACCAGGGCTTTCTTACCCACCACCAATACCAATCCTGAAGTGGAACTGTGTAAGAATATAATATTTGTACTTTATTATTTGTTTTTCTATTGTTCAACGTAAAAAAATAATAAATACTTTCATAATAACGGCTTTCGGGCCATTTTCCACTGTATGGGCCATTGCAAATTGGTTGGAAAGGTAGACTCTGAAAGGATTCGCTATATTGGCTTTGGTATATTTTTTTGAAAAGCTTAAATCTTTGTAACTTTGAAACTGACTCATCCATCCATTGTCTCAAATTATTTATTTTTGTGCCAAATTTTATGATTCGGCTTAAAATACGCCATTCGTTTGTTCACAAGTTTCGTTATATATCACATATATACATAATATAATACATTTTTGAATGGAGAGTCTGCTTAGTCCGCTGGCCATTATAAGACGAAATGAAGTGATTTTTTTTTTCAAAAGTCGAAAATGGAATTTCAGCAGTAACTTTTTCTGAAATTTACCAAAAATTAAATGTCTTCAAATTTCCAAAGACAGGCAGGGCTCAAGAAGATGATATTGGCAAGTATTGCCCATGAGCTACAATACCCACTTACCACAAGTGGGACTGTCTGTCCGTCTACCACCATATTTCTATATAACAATTAAATTCCTCTCTTAGACACGGGAATGATAACCTGGTGCTGCATCAAATCAGTATCCCCATCATCAGACAACAGCATAGTGACGCTCAGCAACGAATTGAGTGCTATACAAAACGCGGTCCTCCGCCGGAAACCTGCCACACCTTTGTTGCCAGCCACTGCATTTGAGCTCACCGTAGACAAGGTAATTACTCGTAAATTGTTATATAAGGTCCTACAAGAATAGTGTGAAATATTTTAATATATCCAATCAGTGTACTAAAACTTATATTATTATTTAACTAGAAATTAACGTGTATTTCATTATTTTTTAATACATTAAAAATTAATAATTTGTCATTGATTTACTCATATGTTGTACACGATAGAAAAATGAGTGCACGAACAAGTGACAGTGTCGTGTGCCATGTGTACATAGAACAATGTGACAACGGAAATTGACTATTAGCTGCGATATGCAAACGTGATTCGACTTGTACAATCGCCCAGTTACCAAGTAATAGTTTAGTGGGCAAATCTCTGCCCAGAAAGTGAGTAGTTGGTTGCCGAATGCCGCACCTCCTGTACCCCTGCAGTTTGTGTGTACCAAGTACCAACTGGCGTTTCTATCTCGTATTATCTCTCCTACAACCCCCGTTGACCCTCACCGTCAACATATGTGCTTATACTGTTTATCCACAGTCGCTCACTGAAATTTTTGAAGTTCCTGTTAGTAAGTATGCGTCAGTAGGTATGATAAGTAACGCGTTACGCGCATACGAGTAAATTAATCACAATTGTTTATTTTTAATGTAATAATAATAATCTGGAAATACATGTTAATTTTTAGTTAAATATAATACACTCCCGGTCACCTGAATCTTGCCACCCTGCATTGTCAGTTTCAATGGCCTGAAGCTTAAAAAAATGTTTCATCGACCAAAAAGTTTTAATGCAGTTTTGAGCTGCCATATTAACCATCATTTCAGTATGCCATTGTTCTAAATTTGTATTCAGAGTACTGATAAAATTGAGTTTAAGTATAACAAGTCGTGTGTCCGCCTTTCTCATTGGGAAGACTAGTATTGGATTTTGAAAAAAACAATGGTTTACCTGAAAAAACGTTTATCAGTAACTTTTATTGCCTACAAGAGCGTTTACAACGGCCGTGATGCGGTTTGGCATGGCATCAATCAGCGTCACTATGACGTGTTATGGAATATTCTCCCATTCTTCCTCGATGTCAGTTTTCAACTCCTACAAGGTCTGCGGAGCTCGAACACGCCTCTTTACCTCATCTCATAAATACTCTATGGGATTCATATCTGGGCTTCTTGCTGGCCATTCCATGAGCATGATACCAACGTTATGAAGGCATTCCCTGACGATTCTTATAGTGTGCGCTCTTGCATTATCATGCATAAAAATGAAATATTGAGCAACAAACCCAGCATATGACATCACATGAGTCCTGGGCGTTGACGAATGTAACGGTCGCCATTTATTGGTGGCAGCCATGGTCCCGTAACAACCTGAAATCCAGTTTTTACTTCCGCGGAATTTCCTCCCCAGACTGACCATGACAACTTACTTTCTCTTCAATACAGCACAGCCCAAAACGCTCTCCCTGTCTTCGGTACACCTTCCTCCTTCCATCATTACCATACATCATAATCTTGGACTCATCAGTGAAGAGTACCTGGCTCCATTGACGTTGAATCCAACGTTAGTCCCACGGACTGGCTTATGTGGTTTTATATCACGTTCTTCGAGTCTCCTAACAGTTCGAGCGCTAACAGCCACTCCAAGAAAGTCTCAAACTTGTTCTTTGGTGAATACACATACTCCAGATCTTTTTTCTATTTCTCAAGCATGCGGGTTTCCTCACGATGTTTTCCTCTCATTGCCGACCTAGTGACGACTTTTGTGACAACTATTAACTAATAAAGTTGTATATGACCTGTGATCTACTGTGTCAGCCGATGGAGAACGGTATCGAGGGCCACATCTTCAGAGACACGACAGCGTATATACAGCGGCAGCACGCGGACTCCGTCAAAGGGAAGAAGCCCAGGCTTGGACAGAAGGTGAGTACATTCCAGCGAAGCATCTTCTTTGTACTCCTAGCCATGTCCCATTATACAGGTGGCCTTTTTTAATCTTGAAGCGCTGTCCCTCTTTACAATATCTATCCTCATTTTGAAGAGGGTTCTTTTGAACGATTCCAATTCTTTGTCTGATGACGCTTAACTCATCTCACCGAGGGAATGTAATAGCATGAGGAAAACTCCTCATTCTGTTATACTCTCCATTCCACATCTTCCCAATCCTTTTTCAGTCGTTGCTTCATAGTTTCAAATAGTTGAAGCAATAGACATAGTTGTTAAAATTCGGTTTTCACACAAACTTGCATTCACCTGCAAGTGAGTGCACTCGCACGTTGCACCAGATAACCTTACATGACGCACTATCTTGTGTTATGTTAAAGTTACCATTTCATATTCAGATCCGCGCCCGTCTACTGTACGTGATGCCCACAAGAAACACACCGTTCTTAATAATGAAAAACATTTTTGAAACCACCTATCCTGATTTGGCTGAAGAGCAGAAGTTCCAGGAAGGTGACATCACAGAGGAAGCTCAGGTTAGCAAAAACTATGTATAATTTATTTATAAATAGTTCACAGCTTATAGTATAAATTATATATGACTAGCAGTGCCAATTACAGTGATTCCTCTGGGAACTCTATAATGGATCTGGGTAAAAAGTACTTTAAATGTTAACGCGGCTATAAGTTCATTAAACCAACTTTCATTGAAATCTTCTATTAAGTAGATGAAATGTCAAATATGATTGCTAGAAAAATGCGACAAACCCTTTCAGTATCCATATTGTCGTATCCATATCCATCAATGCATATTGTCGTGTGCATGAGGCATGTACGGCCTTAAAACACCACGCTGTCCAGCCGGGTTGGTGAGTATACCCTTTTAGAGGTGGTGTAGTTCCTCAGTGCCTGTGGCAGCCGCTTTGTCTCCTAGTCGCCTTTCACGACACCCACAACACGAGATGGGCTGGTGCTATTCTATAGAAAAAAAAAAAAAAAAATCTATCCATCTGATCGAAATTGAAATATTTTGAAAAGTACGATCAATTCCAGGTAATAAAAATAACCCGTCGTTTGATAATACTCCGCCTGGGGCGGGGGTGTATCGGCCACATGAGCGTCCGTCGCGTGCAAGTCGACGAGAACCTCGCCGACGAGCAGATCATCGCAAAATCGTATCCGATAGGTGAGAGAGATATGTTTTTTGATATAAAATTCTAGGCTAGGCGATCAGTTTTCCTGGGTGGTAAGTGAATACTGTCGTCCTGCGACATCCGCAGCAATTGACAATCGCCAACAACGACCGCTTGTAGGTTCACCTTACGTTTAACATACGATGAGTAGTAGTTGGTATGAGGTTATGTTTAAATCGCTTTACTGATTGTTACCATTTCTATTTGTCGTTTCGTTGTTCACTTTACTAATGGCCACCTTTTATTTCTACTCCACGTTTCGGCACGTCTTATGACTCATTTACACAAGGATGATTATTCAAACAGTTCGGGCGTGAATATTGTATACGATTCTCTCCCACAACTGTTTGTATGATGATAAAAACTTGATGATAACAGTGATCACTTGATGGTAACATTGTTTGTACTAGTTTTTGAACAACTTTCACTCGCTGCACTCACTCGAGAAACTGTCCTTGCCTTTACACCTACCGCAGTCACGAGTTGTCCGAAGAGGTTGGTAATAAAGATACCGTGAACAGTTTTATCAACCACCCACATTTGATAAACACAAACTAGCTTTCCCTTTTTGATTTCCTCTCAAAAACCTAATCCTTTTATTTGTGCACGTACTAGATCTGCCCGTAAGGCGTTCAAATGTATTACACAATTGTGATGTTATAATGTTTGAGTACAATCATCATTACAATATGTACAATTAATAATATGATCCATTATTAAATCATTTATCCATCAAATTATTATTATTATTTATAGAAAAAGGCGATAGACGAGCATACAGTCCACCTGATGGTAAGTGGCTACTGTCGTCCATAGACATCCGCGATACATGCGAACATCAGTCCAGAATAACAAACGTTGGCACGGCCCCGGATGCGCTGCCTACCTTTGCAAATTAAGGAATGGATTGGGAAAATCGGAAGGGATTGGATGGGATGGTAATGGGCTCTGGCATATCTATTCACATATCATCATCATATTCAAATATCATGATTCACATTGGACGAATTTCCTCTTTGGATAAATTTCGTATGGATAATTTTCAATTTTGGACATTTTCCATATTTGACATATTTCATTTTCTACAAATTTAGTATTGGACGTTTGTCGTTGCTTGGACGTAATTACAAATTGGACAATAATCGTTAAACTCAGTTAATCTATGAACTATTGTTGTGTACAGGCAGCACACACAAGGTGCGCATTTTGTGCTACCACCTTTGCGACTACACGTACTCTGTGAGCGATGAGCCGGCAGTGCTCGCCGAGCGACACTTCCGCCTCGATGAGCTGCAACCTGGACAGCTGGTGCAGGCCACCGTCAAGACTGTCACCGACAAACACCTCAAGGTCGCCGTCGGCAGGATCTTGGGTGTTGTAACGAAACCACACATGTCTGACGTCGGAGTATTCCTCGACCCTAAGCGAGCGAACACCAAGCTGCCACAAAAGAAGTTCAAGGTATATAACAATAAAGCACAGATATAGAGGGATACTGAAAGGTGGCGCTAAGCTCCTACTTCTCGCGCCGCACATTCCGTCTGTACCGACTCGTGTCGCTAGCAAGTTCTTGTTACGAAACACAAAACGCTTAATTGCTCTATAATCAATTGTAAAAAATCGTCAAAAATAGTGTACAGAGTCAAGGGATGTTTTGTTTCATCGGTGAGTAGTTTCTTATTACTAAAATTTACACGTGACGTGTAACGCTTCATTCAAGAATTTCAAAAACGTCATTGTCTATCTTTATATATAGAATAAAGTCTCTTTTGCAATAACAGTGTCTCTACTTTGGCCATTTGACATTAGTGAAATACCTAATTTCCACCATTTTGACATCTCGCATCATTTTTTTCAGGTTCAAATCGAATGTGATAAATCGATAAAGACATCAAAATAAACAAAAAAAAAAAATCTTAGTTAATAATTTTCTAAAACATCTAATACTTTTTTGTTTCGTACCTAAAAATAGATTTTGGTGTTCAATAAAGAGTTTTATCTATCTGAAAAGGTTTGAAAAATTACAGGAATACTTGTACGATATTTGTGCCGTGTGTTTTCGATCGGTTATAGAATATCACCACCCGATCTCTTCCTGTGGGTGCCATAAAAGGCCACTAAGAGATAACAAAGCCCGACAAGCGCTGAGGAACTACATCACCTCTAAAGGAGTGAACTTGCCAACCCGTTTGACCATTTTATTGTGGCATTTTAACGGCATCATCTCCCATGCACAAAACAGTGCTCATGATTAAGTCCATGTTAATCAGGAGATACTGTTAGAGCTGGTGGCATTGCATTACATTAAAATGAGGAAGTTATAGCCTTTTAAAGTCGGATGTTAATCGACTTTAACTTTGATTCGCAGGAGGGTCAAGTAGTGAAGGCCCGAGTGCTGGCAATAGACCCGGTGAACCAGAACGTTTCGTTAACGCTGAAGTCGTCACTTCTGGCGCCAGACCTGGAAGTGCTGCAGAGCTACCAGCAGGCGCAGAAGGGGAAGCAGTACACGGGGACCATTAAGGTACAACTTCGATAAAATAAATTATTGAATAAGTGGAAGAAGGAATATCTTGGAACTGTAGATGTCAATCAATTTATATAAACGCTGAAATTTTAACCATTCATCGTGTCATTAATCAAATTAAAAATATGAGTGAAAAGTTTTAATATTTTTTTATCCATTACATATAAGCACATTTTATATTGTAGTTACGAATGGCACCATTACACTGCACATAATGTAATGTGCAATGTTAAAATGTAATGTTTGTTTTCCCAAACAAAGTATCAATTCTACTCGATACTGAAAAATCCGTTTTCAGTTTTTGCGTTATTTCAATAACACGTTGTATATTACCTCTCTCTATTTATGTCTCTGAAACCATAAAAAAATCAACGTGTATGTCCGTATATGTCAATTGATGATATCCCTACCCTGTCACCGCTCAGCACCTAACCACTCCCAGTTGTATAACATCTGTTTGTCTGTCAGTTCATCCGCGACTACATGCTGGTGTCGTTCTTCGACAACGTGCAAGCGTACGTGCCGCGGTCGTACGCGTGTCGCGAGACTGACGTTAATTTAGTCGACATCTATCATCTGGGACAGATTGTAAGTAGCACCATCTTAATATTTTTTTAAGACTTATAAAGGTGCCTACACGCCGACGCCGGCTTGGCCACCGTATCGTGCTATCTACTTCTATTATTTATTACTCATGGAGTCATGTACAACATTAATTGCAGTAATAATTAATTTCAACATTAATTGCAGTAATAATTAATTTCAACATTAATTCAGTAATAATTAATTTCAACATTAATTGTAGTAATAATTAATTTCAACATTAATTGCAGTAATAATTTATTTCAACATTAACTGCAGTAATATTTTTTAATAATTAAGTATGTGCTACGTATTTATGTTGCAATTTATATTTGTATGCCTAGAGCAAATACACATTGGGCGATGGACGCTGCGTTGAACGCGCGTTAGCAGTATACACACACCGCGTGTCCAGCACGGCGTTCGATGGGCGTTAGTTAGTAGCGTTAGTACTGGCGTAGTTTGGAAATGGACGTCGAATTGATAACATGTGTAGTTCTTTAACGTCGTTATAAAAGGCGATCGCAGTGAGAGAATATTGTGTGCGCTCTATATTAAGCGACATACTTCAAAACATTATGTCCAAAATTAAGACAGTAGGAGACAAAATGTGCGACTATTATTGCGACAGTTATTATATTAAATATTTAAGTAATGCGTTTAGCAATTGTTAACAACTGAAGTGTTGGTGTGTCTTAATAAAAAAAAAAAAACAATAATTTTAGAATGTCACTTTCTTTTTAAAATCGAGACTTTCCTTACCTCAATTGGCCATTTTTTTTTTTAATTTCGTTCATAAATACCGTATGGTGCCAAAATGATCGCTCTCCATTTTCCATTCTACACGTAAGCGCGCGATAGGATGTAAAACAATATGACGGCGCAAGTAACGTTCTAGTTCTAGGTGCAAGTTTCTAGGTTTTCTTGTTCAGTCTTCAATAAAAACTCCCTTTTTAACACTTTTACACTTTATTCACTTGATAAAGTGCAATTACCGTCGTGTAACCGCACTACAAAACGAATTTAAATCGAAGTGCTTAATATAGTACGTGTGTACTCGAACGCGTGCCGTAAGAGAGAGGACGTGTGAAAGAGAGGCCGAGGGAAGAAAGAGAAAGCGATGTCCGAATCAGCGTTTAGAAATTGCTTTTAAATTGTGTTTTGAAAACTACTAAATATTTTTATGTCTGTATAAATTAATGATAATTGAATCTCAAACATTGATCTAGTATTTAATATAACAAACGTTACGTGTCAGGTGAACTGCACGATATTGATGGTGGACCCCGAAACAAACAAAATGACCGGCAGCGTCATCGTACCGCCGTTTACGCCGCGTGTGAGTATACACAATTTTATATTCTCTTTTAATAAAAGACTCAATCTTAATTGTAAGTAATAAAAGTGAATTATTTACTATAAGATAAATATTAACATAACATAAATATTGAAATCTTTGGCGACTGCTAGCCGGTGTTCAAACGTGGTGTATAAGTTTTAATATTTTTTTTCCGTGTTCAGCAGTAGATACTGATAGAGCTTATAACCTTTTTCGAATGTTGATAGAGTTTAACCTCGATTCGCAGGAGAGTCAAGTAGTGGAGGACCGAGTGCTGGCAATAGACCCGGGGAACCAGGACGTTTCCTTAGCGCCGAAGCCGCCACTTCTGGCGGCAGACCTGGAAGTGCTGCAGAGCTACCACCAGGCGCAGAAGGGGAAGCAGTACAAGGGGACTATCAAGGTAAAGGGGACTTATATACATTGGGAGATACAAACAAAAATTTGTTTACATTTTTACACCCGCCTTAAGGTAGTTGCTGCACTTTTAGTTGGCACGGCAGCACTGGTCTCCGGCTCGCGACATGGCCGGTTCACCAAAAACAAACATTTATTTTTTATCCAAATTTATTTTACGGAAATAACGCAAAACATGTCAACCAATTTAAATATATAAAACCATTCTAACAAAAAATAAAATTACTCTAAGGAATAAATTAAGTTAAAAACATGTAAGGTTTGTTCTGTCTAAAACGTTTGTAGTCCTTATTACTCAGAGCGAGCGCCGGCGACGCGCGCTCGCGACTCTGTCGATGTACTAGTAATTGTACTATGTACTAGCAATGTAATTGTACTATAAATCATGAAAAAGAATCTATTGTAACAATAGTTAATTGTGGATAACGTAGTTGATTTTAAAATAATTGTAACTATTGTACATGTAGTAGAATAATTGAAATGTATGTTATGTTAAAATGTAATGTTTGTTTTCCCAAATAAAGTATCAATTCTACACGATACTGAAAAATCCGTTTTCAGTTTTTGCGTTATTTCAATAACACGTTGTACATTACCTCTCTCTTTTTATGTCTCTGAAACTATAAAAAAATCAACGTGTATGTCCGTATATGGTATGTCAATTGATGATATCCCTGCCCTGTCACCGCTCAGCACCTAACCACTCCCAGTTGTATAACATCTGTTTGTCTGTCAGTTCATCCGCGACTACATGCTGGTGTCGTTCTTCGACAACGTGCAAGCGTACGTGCCGCGGTCGCACGCGTGTCGCGAGACTGACGTCAATTTAGCCGACATCTATCATCTGGGACAGATTGTAAGTAGCACCACCTTAATATTTTAATTTTAGATTTATCAAGGTGCCTACACGCCGAGGCCGGCTTGGCCACCGAATCGTGTCCGGGAATGTTCAAAACATTATGTCCAAAATTAAGACAATAGGAGACAAAATTTGCTACTATTATTGCTACAGTGATTATATTAGATATTTAGGTGATGCCTTTAACAATTGTTAACAACTGAAGTGTTGATGTCTTAATGAAAAAAAACACAAATTATAGTATTACACTTTCTTTTTAAAATCCAGACTTTCCTTGCTCCAGTTGACCATTTTTTTTTTAAATTTCGTCCATAAACACCGTATGGTGTCAAAGTAGTCGTTCTAAATTTTTTATTCTACACGTAAGCGCGCGATAGGATGTAAACAATATGACGGCGCAAGTATCTGGAAGCGCGCCGCTAGCGCTCGCATGACGCGTTTTCTATTGCAAATTTAGCAACGCGCACTTGACGGGCGCTCGACCAAAAGCACACGTTTACACCTGTTTAGTTCGAAGCACGCGCTTTCCAGAATCGTGCGCTTCTAAACGCCTAATATGTACTTACCGTAACGGCCAGATATAGAGGATTTTTCACAGCGTTTCTGATGTTATACAAATAAGTTAATTTAAATTTGGACCATTCAAAGCTCCCGTTTTACGCCGTTGGCAGCGGCCTACAGGTTGTAACATGCATTTAACGTGGCTTCGAAAGAATTGGTCTTACTCAACTGCAGCGTTTTTTTTAAAGAGCTTAATGAATAACTATAACAGATCCAAGAACCGCAATAAGTCGTCATTGTCGCACATTTTATACACGTACGTCAGTTGTGAAACTGATTTCAACTTTCAACTGGCTACAAAGGTGGGACGAAGTCGCCGGTCCATGCCGGCGGCTTAAACCTTATTATTATATTCTATTATGATGATATTATTTTATATTATATCATATAATAGAAAATAATTTTAGAAACTTTATTATTGTAAACTCTATCATTTTATAAACCTTATTTTTGCATGGATTTATGATTTGGGTGAGCATGTGGTTTCTAGGTTTTCTTGTGCGGTCTTCAATAAAAACTCCTTTTATAACACTTTTGCACTTTATTCACTTGATAAAGTGCAGTTACCGTCATGTAACTGCACTAATTTAAATTTAATTCAAAACGAATTTAAATCGAAGAGCTTAATATAGTACGTGTGTACTCGAACGCGTGCCGTATGAGAGAGGATGTGTGAAAAAGAGACCGAGGGAAGAAAGAGAAAGCGATGTTTAAATCAGCGTTTGGAAATTGCTTATAAATTGTGTTTTGAAAACTACTAAATATTTTTATATCTTTGTATAAATTAATGATAATTGAATCTCAAACATTGATCTAGTATTTAATATAACAAACGTTACGTGTCAGGTGAACTGCACGATATTGATGGTGGACCCCGAAACAAACAAAATGACCGGCAGCGTCATCGTACCGCCGTTTACACCGCGTGTGAGTATACACAATTTTATATTCTCTTTTAATAAAAGACTCAATCTTAATTGTAAGTAATTAAAGTGAATTATATACTATAAGATAAACATTAACATAACATAGATATTGACATCTTTGGCGACTCCTAGCCGGTGTTCAAACGTGGTGTGTCGCCACTATAGTTTTAATATTTTTTTTTATATTTTTTTTAGTATTTTTCTAAATGTTTTCAGTTTTTAATCATTGTTTTTGTATTATTGTTATAGCCTTAAATTTTATTTTAATATTGTGAGAGCCATGTGCACCCATGATAGGTTTATTTACATGGAGCAGGGCTGTACGATTTGATGTTAATGATTACAGTGGTACATCCACATATAATCATTGTCTATTTTGTCGTCTTATAGTCTATTTAGTCTATATAGTGCGTCTATTTTGATAAATAAATATATTTTTTTTTCTTAATTTGTATTTCAGGATAATTATAAGAAACCTGAAAAACGCGTACATAAATCTGATGACACCGAAATACCAAATAAAAAACAAAAAACTGTAGACGATAATGAAAATGTAAAAGGGAAGAAAGATAAAAAGATTAAAAAAGTAAAGCAAATCAGTGATAAGCTGGAGGAAAAGGAAGATGAAGTATTAGAAGAGGAAGACTCTAAATGTGAAAGAAAGAAAAAGAAGAAAAAAGATAAAAGCGAAGCAAAGGAAGTTTCAGAAGAAAGCGAAACTGTAGAGATTAATATACAAGAAGACATATATGAGGAAGGTAAGAAGAAGAAAAATAAGAAAAAAGATAAAAATATTAATGAGGACGTTCAAGTTTCCGAAGAAAGTGACGATGTAGAAATTGACATAAAACAGGAAAGAAAAAAGAAGAAGAAAGCTAAATTAACAGATGAAACAAAGGTTTCTGAAGAAAGCTACCCCATAGATACAGACATACAAGAAAGTGACAATGGATTAACACCACAAGACCTAGGATTGATAGATCTATCTGATTGTATCACAGGAAAAAATTACAAAAGGCGTGTGGTATCTTTGTTAAAAGCTATAAACGCAAGGATGTTAAGATTTGATAGGGTGGAACAGAAAATAGCTAGGATAGAACAAAAGGGTTTAGACGCAAACAACAAGAAATACCATACAGCCATGCATACAGAAAAACTACTTCTTGAACAAAGAGTTGAGCACCTAGTTAATGCTTTGCAAATAGCTCAGGAAAAACTAAAAGAATTCAATTTAGAAACACTAGTTTACAAGAAGAAAGATTTGAAACAGTTGAAGAAGGCAGGAGAAGATAAAAAAGTGGTAACAGAAGAAGTGAAAGTGGAGAAAAAGTTAAAGAAAGATGATATTAAAGTAGTGGAGAGTTTAGAACCTGCGTTAGAAGTTCCCAGTGCTAAGGACTTCTGGTCTGCTAATATGGAGAGTGTATCAAATATTGTTGGTAGTGAAGATGGTTCGAGCAGTAGTGATGAAGAGGTTTGTAGCATTTTAATATATTTTTTATAGAATTGAAGGCAGACAACCAGACAGTCGGTCGTAAATTGATATTGCTAACATCAATCAAGAATGACGAACGTTGGCACGCCCTCGGATACGGTGCCTGCGTATGCAGATTTAGGTGTGAATTCAGGAACTGGATTGGGGGGGATGGGAATTGGCATGTAAACGGGAGTTTTTGTCATCTAATGACACTCCCCGCTCATTTTGGGGGTAATGGAATGGGCAGTAAAAAGTATGTGATAAAAACTTTTCTTACTCCATTATACACCCTATTCGATGGGATGGGATGGATTGGAAATGGGCTCTCACACTTACGCCACCAAATTTGACTTGACCAGTCAGTTGGCTGTAGGGAACAGAATACGCTGTCCCTCAAAATAAAACTATTATATAGAATGGTTCCACAATGATTCTGTAGGGGAGAGTGTATGCTGCATTTCCACAGCCGCTGGGCGTACTCGACTGGCCACGTCGCCCCTCTCTCACAGAAGACTACCTTGAAATGTACTGCATTTCCTACCTTATCGTATTTCCCCAATGTACGTAGAATATTTTGTTTTTCAAAAGGAATAACAACCACCATAAGCCATGAGTTACGATACTCTTAACTCTAATTGTCAATTTAACGATGAATATATAAAAAAATAGCCGCGTGCTGTGTCGGCCGGCTTTCGATTAGCGCCATCCCATCTCATCCCGCGGATGTCGTGTTGTGGCGACTAAGAGATAACAAAGCCGCTACACAAATACTGTGCAACTAGACCACCTCTAAAATAGTGAACCCGCTTAACCAGCGTGACGTTGTAAGGCCATACATTCCTCGTGCACAAGACAATGTACACGAGGTCGCCTCTGTCCAGCAGAGGACGCGGACGATAAAACTGTTTCGCTACGAATATATGAAAATGCATTTCATTTTAACTTTGTCAATTAATTTTGAACTCAAATTCGCAGGAACAAGACCAACCAAAAAAGAAACGTAAAAAGTTAACAGCAGCAGAGAAGGTGGCTAAAGCAAGGGAAGAGGAAGAGAGAGTGAGACAGTTAGAGAGACATGCGATAGACAGTGAGTCGCGGCCGCAGTCCAGTGAACAGTTCGAGAGAGCGCTGCTGGCTAGTCCCGACTCCAGCCAGCTATGGATTGCGTATATGGCGTTCCATTTGCAAGTGAGTATCCTTAATATTGCTTAATCTTTATAGTCAATTTTAGGTGACCGTATGTCTTTCAAATAATTTATTGTACAGAAAAATACCAAATAATGCATTAGCTTATTATTATTTTAAATTATTGTACAGACATGGCATAAAATAAATAAAAAGGGAAGAAAAAGAAAAGATGTACAAAAAGCAAGCTTCACTCTTGTGGAAATTTCCTCCAGAAGACCTGGGAAAATGAAATATAGGTCATTATTACTGAAAGTCAAACATAGTGCGTACCGATTTGTATGTATAGTATCAAAATATAAATTGATACTATACCTAAATATAAATGTATATATTTATTAGAAATTTAATTATTATTTGATTCCTTTTCTGAATTAAAAAAAAATCGATACTGGGTTTATATAAATATTAATACTTTATAAAAAATATGTATTTAGTTATACATCGGTAGATTATAAGGCTTCTACAGAACAAGAATAGAATCCCGTGTATATCTAGATGGGATTACTGTATACCGCTACAATCCCACAGCCACTAGTTGTACGTACGTGTTTCATTAATGACTGTGATATACTAGAGCGGATTGCCATCCCATTCTATGGGGTGGTATCTATGTCCTCATTTTCCAAACCCTTTCTAAAAATACATTCCTAAGACTGACAGCAGGTGCGATTGTAGAAACCCGGGGTGGGAATTATGTTAAACAATTCTTCAGAGCATCTCCCATTGTACACGCGGTAGAACACGCAAAGGGACGCAAATGGAATCATTGGATGGAGTCATATGGGTCCAATTGATATTTCAGTGCGCCGGCCCAGAGTTGCGAGCAGTACTCCATATGGGGACTAACCTTAGCTTTGTAGAGCGTCAGAAGTTGCCCAGGGGTGAAGTACCGCTTCGCTCTGTTCAGCGCGCGGAGCTTTTTGGGGGCCATTTTAGCTTTATTTTCCAGATGACGCCTAAATTCGACTTTGCTGGAAATGTCGATACCAAGGATCCCGATACTCTCAGAGATCTTAACAGGTATTATCTGAAAGCGAGATGCTACGACAAAGGGGGCTTGTCGCATGGCTACGTTTCGCCGTGTAAACACTTTCAATCGACCCCATACAATTCCGCTCGAGTTACTGGTCGCGATCATGCCACTGTATATGCTACGTCCAACGTTACAAAATATGTATTTCTATCCAGGCGACTGAATTGGACAAAGCTCGTGCAGTTGGCCGACGTGCATTAAATACGATCTCTTTCCGTGAGGAACAAGAGAAGCTGAACGTGTGGCTCGCCATCATCAACTTTGAGAACAGATTCGGAACTAAGGTAACATATTATATATCTGATTTTATTTTTATTTAAATGTGTTGTATTTGCTCTGGGAAATCGGAAAATGCGTTAGCTCCACAGACATATGTAGATAGACAATACAAGATCGTGAAAAGAGCGTGTCGCGTCACGAATAAATTTTAATGAAGAATTAACATTATATATAGAGTTGTACTCCATTTCTTTCTGTATATTTAAAATATCGATAGCTTTAAAAATAACTCTCTTACCCCAAAGAAAACAACGATTTATACAACAAATTGTAGCTTAAGAGACCGTTGTTTTAATTGTCTAATCGCCTTTCTCACCACCTCCGAATACTTTATCAGAGGGTATCAGAAAGTTAGTTATACTTTATCAGAAAATCAGTATTAGCTAGATTTAATTAGCAGATAATTTATCTATCAGACTGTTAACAGTTAAACGTAATTGGTAAACCTGATAAAGATCAGATGGTGCGAAAGGCCTTTGTGTTTAATGTCCCTTACTCCAATTGAGATTTACACCATCTATTGTGCTCTGCGGCGTTCTAAAGACTTCTACTTCTAAGTAACTTGGAAAAGTTGGAAAGTTCCCGACGCTCTAAGAGACTAGAATACTGTATAAACAAAAACCTGATATCCAACAGGAGTCCCATGAAAAAGTCCTCGAGGAAGCCCTCCAAATGAGCGAACCATTCCTCGTTCACTCCAAACTGCTGGACATTTACGTGGAGACCAGCAAGCAGCAGGAGCTCTCCTCGCTCGTAGAACTCATGATGAGGAGGTACCGGAGGCAAGGGGAGACTTATATCGCGTGCGGGGAGGCCTGCTATAAGGCGGGCCTTGTGGACAAGGCCCGCCAAGTCATGCAGAAAGCTATCGTTGCGCTTGAGAAGAAAGAACGTGAGTATATTGTGGAATATTTTTGTGAGATTTTTCGTAAATGTGGGTGGTTTTTGAAAATTATTTTTTATGATTTATTCTAAAAAAAAGAGTAAAGATAATACATGTTTAAAATAATTCTTTTGAAAAATTATCTTATGAAATACGAGAATAAGAACCACACTAAAAAATTTCCGGAATGAATAAGAAAAAATTACAATGAATGGCCAAAAATCAATTTATTGTTTCTCAAAAGATTCTCCGTGGACGTCAATACACTTTTTCATACGATCAAACCAATTTCCGTAACATTTATTCCACTCCTTCGTGGTGACCTCGGAAACATGAAAATCGTTGATCGCTTAATTGGTCCTTAATTTTTGGAAACAAGAAGAAGTCACAAGGTGCCAAGTCGGGACTGTATGGAGGATGGCTCATGAGTTCTACGTTTTTCGCCTTCAAAAAGTCATTTTTCTGTTTGGCCGTGTGAGAGCTGGCGCTGTCATGGTGCAAGACTATGCGGCGTTTACGGTTGTTTTTACGGAGTTCGTCAACTTCCGGCAAGCAAATGGTCGTGTACTAATCAGCATTCACGGTACGACGATTCTCCAAAGCAACAGTAGCCACGTGTCCAGTTTTTTTCTAAAAAAAGAAGCGTCCATTCTCTTCGCGGCACTTTGCACACGCGCCACTTCGGTGGGGTTCGGCCAATCTTGAAAAACCCAAATGGTCGTTTGCTGCTTTGTTTCGGGGTCGTAGCTGTAAATTCATCTTTCGTCACCTGTTACTATGTTCCTCACCAAATTTGACGCCCTTTCGTTGAATCTGGAAGCATGGCATTGCACCAAGTGACGCGTTTCGTTTTTTGAGCCTCAGTCAAATTGTGTAGAATTCACCGCGAACACAGCTTTGCACAGCCAAATGTTTGAGTAAGATTGATTGTATCTGACTCATACCTATGCCTAAGGGGCATCCTTAGGCATAGGTATGAGGTCACATGCCTGTCTGTTTCGATCATATGGCCCACACTATCGATATTTTTGTTGTTGGCAGCGGTGGACGGGCGACCTTTGCGTAATTCGTCACTGAGATTGACACGATCGCGCTTGTATTCTGAAAACCAGCTATAAATTGTCGTCGTGCTTGATGCTTCATCGCCAAAAGCAGTTTGAACCCGAGCGAGGCTCTGCTGAGCTGTGAAATTGCACTTAAAATCATAAAAAATCATACAGCGAAAATTTTCACAAGTTAAATCCATCGTAATGCAGTTACCTACGCAATTTTTAAAATGACGCGTCAATGATAAAAACAAATGACTGTTAGATGAAACAAACTATTCTACAGCCAAAGAGTTCCATTTTCAAATATTGTAATTACTTTTTAAATATTGTTTATGTAAGTGGCCAGTTCCGGAAATTTTCAGTTTGACCTATGTATCATCTTAAGAATATTTGAAATGGGTTATTAGTGTCTGTTATGTAATTTGAATCAAGGTCGACAATCGCACCGTTGTTATTCATTCCTGTGAAACATTTTACATTTTTTTTAGAAAGAAGGTATCAAGACGAGAAAGACCAGCAGACAGTTCACCTTGTGTTAAGTGCCTACTGTCCGTCTGCGACATCCGTTACACATGTCGACATCAGTCCAAAATGACAAACATTGACACGCGTCTTATATTATAAGATAAGATGTAGGAAAACGCGTCTTATAAGATGTAGGAATGGATTTGGAGGAAAGATTGGAAATATAGAGAATAGTTAGTACAATGGGACGAAGAAATTTCCTCATCCTATTAAATTTGGTAGGGGGAGAGTGCAATGCTGCATTCCCACAGCCGCTGGGCGCACTCTACTGACCACATTACCCCTTTCTCACAGAAGACTACCTTGAAATGTACTGCATTTAATGTACAACTATACATACATACTGAATTCTTTTCTTCATCTCCACAGTACTCTTCCTTTCGATTCTAAAGTGCAGTGTAACAAAAGCATACTCGATATTGTGTGCAACACAAAGACATATAAAACTTCTTTTATCCGCCGACAGCGATGTTTCCTTGTACATTTCTTATACAATAAAATTAATGAATAAAAAGCGGATTCATTACCTGACTAGATATCAAACTAAAAACAAAATCAAGCACTGGCTGTTAAACCATGATTATAATGACACCGAATCCTTACTTATACCAATACGCTAAATTATTCTTAACAACCTGTACTTGTATAATCTGTACTCACAGAATACTACCTTGAAATGTACTGCATTTCCCACTTTATCATATTCCCCAATGTATGTACGTGTTTCGGTAGTGAGTGAGATATTCCAGAGCCCATTCCCATCCTATCCCTTCCCACGTCCCCAACCCTTTCTCTAAATCCATCCTTTCATCAACAAAGGTAGGCAGCGCATCCGGGGGCGTGTCAAAGTTTGTCATTTTGGACTAATGTTGGCATGTATCGCGGATGTCTATGGGCGACAGTATCCACTTACCATTAGGTGGACTGTATGCTCGTTTGCCACCTTCTTTCTATAAAAAAAAGCTAACATTTTTAGCATCTATAACTCTTATTTACGCACTCACCCATACATCAACTCACACTCAATTACTTACATTATTGACTCTATTCTATTTTTTTCTAAAATCGGATATCTAAAATCACACTCCCACACATTCATATATAGTATAGACATAGTTAAAACACACAACGTATATATTATACCCAACTGAATAACCTGTTTTCTTAAATAACTTTAACCTATAATATAATGTAACTTATAGTACTAAGGATAGATGTAAGGGAAGGCGCTGACAGCTGTCAAATAGATTATTGTAGTACATACTACATATGTCAGCACACATTGACCTTATGAATACCTACTTGTAAATTTTTAACAGATGTTTTTGCAAACTACATTATAAGTGACAATTACCGTATAGAAAATATGTAAATGTTTTAAAACAAATACTGAAAATGCAGGGTGGCTCGATTCAGGTGTCCCGGGAATAATTTTGTATAACCCTTTTTGTTTGAAATATTAATAATTAATTTAATCACATTATAGACATGTATTATTTTTGTATAGTCAACAATGACAATTTCATTAACGGTGAATAAATTAATGAAGCGATGAAAATGAATAAATAACATTTCTTCTTTCCACAGACGTGTCAGTCCTCGTCCAATTCGCTCTGTTAGAACGTAATCACGGCGCTATAGATCGCGCTGAAGCGTTATTCGAACAGGTGCTGGCCGTATACCCGCAACGAGTCGACGTGTGCTCCGTATACGTGGACACGCTGCTCAAGGCGAACGATCTCGACAAAGTTAGGTGAGAGATGATAGGCTTTATCTATACATATAAAAAGAAATGTCCTGACTGACTCATTAACGTCCACCCAAAACCGTTGAAACTAGAAACATGAAATTTGAACAATAGCGTCCTCTTATGACGTAAAGACTTACTGAGGAGGCATTTCTCGACATGTATCCTTCAATGGGGTGAAATGGGGTATCAAAGTTGGTATGAAAAAAATATTTGATGTTTCTATAAACTTTAAACTTGGTGTAAATATTTTACAATATAAAATATATGTAGTAAATTGAATATATGTTTTACTGTTTTTCAAAATTGTGTCACGGATCAGAAAGTAGAAAGTGTCAAATTTTGAATGTTGAATCACGCTTAATTTAATCCATACGAACGAAACCGCGGGCAACAGCTAATTATGTATGTTAGAAGAGTGACATTGTTAGAATGTAACCACGCCGCTGTGAATCGCACGGGGGAGAGTGCACGCTGCAATCCAACAGCCGCTGGGCGCACTCGACTGGCCACGTTACCCCTCTCACAGAAGACTACCTTGAAATGTACTGCATTTCCCACTTAATCTTATTACCCTAATGTACGTACGTGTTTCGGTAGTGAGTGAGATATGCCAGAGCCCATTCCCATTATATCCCTCCCCATTTCCCCAACCCTTTCTCCAAATCCAGTCCTATATCCAAAGGTAGGCAGCGCATCCGGGGGCGTGCCAACGTTTGTCATTTTGGACTAATGTTGGCATGTATCACGGATGTCTATGGGCTACAGTATCCACTTACCATCAGGTGGAGTGTATGCTCGTCTGTCGCCTTCGTCCATAAAAAAAAAAAAAAAAATCGCGCTGATGCGTTGTTCGAGCAAGTGTTAGCCGATTTTATTTTAACGATTACCAATAATTTTTCTCCATCGCTGTTCTGCAGATACAGTTAATCTAATAATAATTCTATTTTACGGACACAGATTTCTATTTTACGGATATAATAGACTAATCAAAATTCTACTAAAATCTACTTTATTTTATTAACAGGCAACTAATGGAGCGTATGACATCTCAGAAGTTGCCATCTAGGAAAATGAAAGTTCTCTACAAAAAGTGGATCGAAGTTGAAGAGAAAATTGGCGATCAGCAACAAGCGGAAACTATTCGACAGCGCGCAATTAAATACATTAATAAAGCCAAGTTCTGAACACTAATAAATACATATTGGTTAATTTATACACGTGTTTTTATTAAGACCCGTCATTTTACACAATTTTTCAAAGGATATTCAAAACACTGCTTATTTTGTAAGCGTAATGTGTACAATTTTATACGAAAAGTAGATCTAAAAAGCAAGTCTCAAAACGTGGCACAAGAGTACTTTCAGAATCCTTTACATGACAACACTTAGATTTTGGCTCAAAAGGACTTGAATCCATAGCCATAATACATTTTTAAAAAAGTTGCATTTGTAATGTTTCGTAACATGAAACTACAAATTATACATCTTGATACTTTTCATATGGTTTTTGTTTCAAACCACTAGTTAAATTTTGAAAATGATTAGGTTGAAAATATAACAGACTGAATTCAATTAGTGGATAGTTTTGCAAAATATGAAATATTAAGTTTATTTTGTTCTTTCCTTCTACTATGTATCGTTCCGGTTTATTTGTTGGTCAAACTATAACAAAATATGATGCAATATTACAGAATTAACTCAAATATTTAAACATGTAAACTTTTGTTGTACTACTGGCAATTTTGGGCATCGGTGGGGGCGGTGGGATTGGTGGTACTAAGTTAGTTGAAATACTTTTCACTGGCACTGAATTTACGGGTACATTTGATGATTTCTTTGAACTAGACGGTACAAAATCACCATACAGCGATACCGGTTCACAAATTTCATATCCTAATTTCGCATAAAAATTCTCTTGTCCTCTTGTACTTAAGACCACCTTCTGTAATTTGAGCATATTTTTACAATATCCTTCAACGTATTTCATCAAATATGTTCCTAGTTTTTTGCCACGTTGAGCTTTTGTTATCACAACAGCCTCTAAAAAGCAGCCTTCTGGTACTTTATATAATCGACTCAGTTTACAATGTCCCAGAATTTCTTTACTGTTGTTGATTAAAATTAGACTAGTGGGTAAATTATCGCAAGATGCTTGTAAAGACATCATTCTGGCTGTTTCGCTGCGAGGCCATTCTTCGTTTATCATATCGCAGCATGGTTTTAAGTATTCTGGGTGTTTATGTAGAGGTAATACTTGAAAAATTTCTGGCTCCATTGTAGTTTTCTGAAAATGATATTTTAGAAGAATTTAATTTGAGTCTTAAAAAATTGGTTATCAATAGAAATAGTTGGTTAACACTATAAATTAGCCCAACATTTGCTTAGCAAATTACATATATTATTGAATTCAAGTATCAAAATTCTTTTTCCAACTACTTTTTAGTTTGAATCTGCCTCGTTTTTGTGGTGTCAACTTTCATTTGCCAGACTATTTAGCAACAATAATGAAGTAGAAAACGAATGTAAGTTATAAAAAAAAATCGAAACGACCCGTATTCAAACCAGTCAAAAGTCTAAAAAAATTAAACACATACAATACAATGTCACTCAAAAGTTATCAAACCAAGTGACAGCGAGAAAGTGATTTAGAATTTTGCGAAATATTTCCATATTTCTCACAAAAACAAGCACAAGATTGTGCACACACCTTGAAAAGCTTCTGCCATCTATGTCGACTTTCGTTTTCTGCTCATAAATCGGGTGAGTATAGTTTTCAACATTATTTTTCACATCGCTCACTGTCCGCGTGTAGCTCGTACAATCACATTTCTAAAGTGATGCTAAAGTGGACTTTACGGATAGAACTGAGGAATTAACCTATTTTTAACTGTCACTTGCCTCCTATTGCGTTCAAGTCTGTTTATTTATATTATTCCGCGTGTTGCTTTGCGAAATTGTTTATTTGACCACCAGAATTCTGGTCAGTGTTAAAATGGTTGTGTTTAGAGCATTATTGAATCGACAGATATGCACATAACGATAATGGAACATCAGCTTTATGTCTAAAACACGTTTTTCTTTAACAAATGATAGGTACAAGTTAAAAATTGCTCAATCAATTATATTGTGAATTGTAACATAAAGACAACTTGTTATTATTTATTTATTGACATAAAATCCAATGCTGAATGTCCTAGGTCCCACAGCAGGTCTCTTTTGTGATGTTCAGTTTAATTTCTAAGACATCTGAGCCAAGTCCCAAAATTTATATAATAATTTGTTTGCTTTGTTTGAGTATGCAAAGAAACATTTATAAAATTTATTAACATTTCTGCATTTATAAGTAAATAAGGAAACTGAATAGGATTCTGCAAGATTGGCAAAGCACCTGCATCCTCACAGTATTACAGATGTCCATGGGTGATGGTGACCAATTAACATCTGGTGGCCACCACCCCACCTCTTCTATCAAACATCAGGTTTTCTGATCATTCTCCCATTTTACACTGTTTTAGAACTGTCATGAAACATCATGGAAATAATGCCTGTAATATATTTTTTGCAAGCATACAAATAGTTATACCAACGTGTATTTTCAACTAGTTACAACATGGAAGATGATGATGATGTCCCCACACTGTCAGCCGAAACATTTGCAGCTCTGCAGGAGTTCTATGCGGAACAGCAGAAGAGACAGGAAATATTTAACAAGTTGGAGGCTGATGATCAATTGAAAGAAAATGTGCTTTTTGATGAAAATTGGGTGGGTAAATACAGTACAAATTAAATTTTCAATGAAAAGGAAGGGATGGTGGAGAATAAATATTGCCCGCACAATTTAAAATACAGTAATATCAACAAAAGTTTCAACTTTTTCAACAAAATTGGTCCAACCGTTTCAAAGTAATTTGGTAAACATCTAAACATCCAAACTTGCATTTATAATATTACTGGATTAATATTTAAAAAAATGTGTGGAGTTAGTGCTACTACAATATTATTATTATTGCCTATAACTTCAATATTTATATAAATATAAATTCTAATTTGTTACTCCCATTGACCCTCGAATATAATATATTATACTTTTTGAATGAAAATATTTACTAATGCTTTGGAAATTTTATTTTTCTTACAGTAAACCTAAATACCATTTCCTTATTCCAGCAACTGAGTCAGTTCTGGTATGACGAGGCGACAGTGCAGGCCCTGGTCAAAGTTATTGATGGAACAGTGGCCGATGGAGGCCGGGTGGCGCTTATATCGTGTCCCACACTGTTTGTTCCTATTAAGAGACAAATCGGCGATCGAGCCACTGGTAAGATGTTATTATATCAGTTTTTTGTATAAATAAGCAGTATTTTATTAAACTTTATTTGATTTTATTACTATTTTTTTAGCATTTATCAATAAAGTTTATTATACCTATACATTTTGTTCCATTGCCTAATAAAGGTCTTTATAATTTCTTGGACTCCCCATGGTCACTCTTTGAATTAAACAAACTTCAAACTCATTGAAGTTTAATGTAACAACAACAAATATACATTTTAAGAAACATGAAATGTACCGAAACTCTGTAAATTGAAATTTAATTACTTTTAAAAAGCAGTGTAATATTCAGAATGTTAAATCGAAATACATTATTATCGAAATAGGTATTATTAGGAGTTAATTAGTTCGTTGTTATTTGTTTGATTACTTTTCTTACATGTGTTACCTAAATTCTGCTTTGTGCTTTATAAATAAATAAAATAATTTAAGAACTACATATTTATAGAATCAAACTTGCATTAGGGTAAAATATTCTTTGTATCGTTAATTAAATAACTCACCCAATCTTTAATCCAATCCATTTTCCCTCTTGTTGAAGCTCTACTTAAAAAAATGTTCATCACCTTGACTAACACTTGTAAAACTTGCTGTAATTCCAAAACTACTTCATCATTTGATAAAGATATTTGATTAAAGAATTCATACAGATACGGATTGAATCAGTTATAAAGTTTTACCTTCTTCTTTTTCAGTGTGCCTGTTAGAATTCGACAGAAGGTTCGAAGTCCACTCACCAGATTTTATTTTTTATGACTACAACTACCCAGAAAAGCTCCTTCCTGGATTAGAACATTCCTACGACCTCATAGTTGCTGACCCGCCATTTTTGTCCGAAGAGTGCATTACAAAGACTTCTCAAACTATAAAATTACTAGCAAAAGATAAAATTGTAGTCTGTACAGGAGCTGTTATGAAAGATAACGTTGAAGCGTTATTAGATTTAAAACTATGTGAATTCCAGCCTCATCATAGAAATAATTTAGCAAATGAGTTCTCATGTTACGCTAATTTTGATCTTGATGGTGTCTTGAGGTGATACATGATGCATTTATGTTTATTGAAATTTCTTCCATTTCTTGTTTTATATATGTACAGGTTGTGTCAAATGCATCCTAAATACTTAAAACAATGGATTCTGCGCATGTCGAGAGTTGTTTTTCAATAACACCACACTTAATGGCTCACACTAGGATTCCTTGTCGTGGGTCCAGATAAAACATTCACCAAAGAAGGATAAAACGGCAAAAAAATAATTGTATTTTCCAAAATATGTGCAATATATTCATATCCAATTAACTTACAATCATGACTAATGACCGAAATTCATATTCATAGTCTAACACACTATACTTTGATCATGATTTATTTATGGTATGAATAGCGGTGATAGTTTATTCTTGACGAGTTCCGATTTGTTTTTTTTTATTGCCAAATTTACAAACAAAGTATAAAATTACCATAATTGTATCTAATAAACTATACAGGTTTGTCTAAGATACAAGTACTGCGGTATCAGTAGTCCAGACAAAAACCCACCAATAATTTGGATAAGAAATATCTCGTTAATTTATATTTTAAATTATTTTCACTAATATATGTTTTCAATTTAAGGTCTAATTCATTTATTGCCCCGGGAACAGAGTAAGCGCTGGTCCGTTCACCGTATATATTGTTCGCGGCGTTGATTAACAAACGCTTGTGTTATACTACGTGTAACTACAGGTGTGATGTTAATGTTTGAATTTTGGTATTGAAATATTGTTTTATTAATATATTATATGTGATTTTAATATGGACCGGTAAAGTATTGCAATGCTTAAATAGTTTAAGGTCATTGTTGGCATATTTCAGTTTAATATTGGCGGGAACAATTGTTTTTAAAATTTTTAGATGTAGTCGAAAGATTTTATCTAAGTAAGGTTTATACGTCGTGGTCGTGAGCAAGAAGTTGTGAATTCATTGTTTGTTTCAAATGAGGTGATCTTATGTGAATTAATTTTCTCTTTTGGGCATTTAGAATAGGGTTAGCATCATGGCACCATCTAAAATAAATTGTCAGAATCAGATGCTTAAGCAGGGCCATGTCAACAGGCCCAGCAACTGAGGCCATGTCAACAGCAGGGCCATGTGCTTAGTATCACTAAATCTGTTATTAAAATTAACACGAGAAGAGCGATTTTCTAAAAAGTTTTTACACCACTGAAGTTGGGGTCCTCTAATCCCACAGCTTTTGAGTTTTTCAAAGAGTTTCGAGTGATCGAGGCTGTCAAACGCACGAGAGTGGTCAATAAATAATGTTAGATCACGATTCCTATTATTGAGATAGGAATTGACTTCATCGGTGAATTGTGACAATAGGAATCTTGTTGATTTCACAGATTGCAAACCGAATTATTTGTTATTAATAATATTGAATTTGTTATAAAAGGAGTGATTCTGCTCACATACATTTTTTTCTACAATTTTGTCTATAGAAGACAAGAACGTAATAGGCAGATAGTCATCACATAGTTTCCATAGTCATCACGTCTCACTTTTTTGAATTTTGAAGACTAGACGAATGCAAACCGGTTTTAATTCATCGGGATATTGACCTGTCACCAAACTGGTATTGGTTAAATTCGCTATAGCTACATACATTTAAAAAAAAAAGATATTCTCGAGCCTCACGTATCACAGAGTAACTAGGCCTTGAAATATATTGACAATCGGCTGCAAAAGAATTTTGTACTTGTGCTATGGGCCAATGGTAGAAAAACGTATATGTTGAACATAATATATGTATGTTTATAATATAAATAAAACATCTTTTGTAAAACCCTTTGTGATTTATTGTTCTTAACAAAAACTAATATTATATTATGCCGGTTAACATTTTTTCCTTCAAATTTGATAATTATTCTTTTCTACTGTAATATTAAAATATTAATTTTTTAACATTTTTTTTTTATAATTTTTGGTAGTCCACTCTCCACACGAATTTGTGCTAAATATAGAACCATACAAAATATATTTTTAATACAGGAGAACTTTTCAGTACATTTAACCTCTGTAATTATAAAGCATTTGCAGTTATATAGGAATAGGAAAAGTCACAAGAATCTACTAAGCTGTTTAATAAAATAAAATGCATGTTAAGTCGAAAAATTACTATAAACACGTCTTTTGAAAAATGAGTATTGATTATATACGCTTTTAGACTAATTTCGAGATATAATACATATATTTGTATAAACTTAAGAATATGAAAACAACAAACAATTTTCGTGACTTTCCTGATCACCACAGAAATGATGATTAATAAATTGATCACAATTAAAGAATCTTGTGGAGAATTAACTTACAATTAATTAAAAATCATTAAACACATGAATCGATAACGAGGAATGGTTACAATTAGCTCTAATTTACCATCAAGTCAATAAATAGTAGACAATTCTTTTTTTAAAATTCACAGTGAAAAATTAATAACGATAATAAACTTTTTCATCCCCCTATCTCGGAAAGAGTATTTTTGCTCTTCGATATCTGAGTGCAAAAGCCGTTTTTATCCGCTATTAATGAAAGTAAATTGAATTTAGAACATCGTGTGCACTAACTTTGTGAATTCAAAACATCATTAAACCTATTTACTTCTACCTCCATGGTGCCGAATTTATCATACAACCTTTTTTAATTTGTTAAAAACTCAGACTCGGAACCTTCTTGGTGTACTTTTTTTTAATTTGCTTTGCGCGCGCCATTTTCTTTACGAGATAGGGGGATGAAAAGTTACGTGTTGCACTCGAGTGCAAAGATTGCAAAGATTTTTCACCTCGTGCTCTTTTGATTCCCTCGCTAACGCTCAGGATTCTAATTTTTGAATCCATGCTTGCTTGGATTGCTTGCTCGGTCATCAAAATTGAGCACGCGGTTAAAAAGCAACTTTGCACTCTTGTATAACAAATAACTATTATTGAACTTGATTATCTGACCAAAGGGACTGTATTGCCGATTCTATATCGAGACTTTAGTGATACTTGAAAAATAAAATGATTGCCTTAAAAATGAGATATTACATGTTCCTAGGAACATAAGTCTTGAAACGGAATTTTTTATGGAATAAAATCTTAACCAAAATCCCTTTTCTATGTACAAAGAATGCGTCAGACTAACAGACAGTCCACCCGGGTGTTAAGCTACATGACAACATCAGTCCAAAATGACGAAACGTAGACACGCACCCCGATATGCTGAATACATTTGGAAATTTAGAAATGGATTTGAAGAAGTTTTCCTCATACGCATTACACCTCTCGATGACCCTCGAGGGGTCAATGGTCAAGAGTATAATGGAATAAGTCTCTTTTATTCTATTAAAGTCACCTTCCGATGGAACAAGATGGGTTGCGAATGGGCTCCGACATATCACACCCACGTACGTACGTCGAAACACGTACGTACGCTCGGGGGAATTGTATTAAATTTTACGGTACTACACAATTCTAACAATAAGGTCCATTTGCTCAGATAACGTTTGATTGAACTTTGATTTTCCGTTCAAGTAAAGCAAACTATTCATTGATTACAACTTACGAACTAACGTGATGCAATATTATAGTGGACATTTCATTAATTAATATGTAATTAATATCATATACGAAATAAATAATGGCATTTTTTTATTTATTGTCGAATTATTTAAAATTTGGTATTTTAAATACATATTGTTATTACTGTCACCGGAAAATAATATCTATTTACATAAATGTATAGATATTTGGTAAAAAGCTGAGCCGAAGTGCTCACATTGTTTAATTTGTACTAAAATAACTGTTGTTATAGATATTATTTATTTTTTTATTTTTATAGTCTGTATTATTTACAAAATTCTTATTAGGCTTCATTCGCACGGACGCAACGAAGCGCGTGCTGCTTAGAATGCAAAAGATAGGAAGAACGGTTTATTTTACAAACGGGTTTTTCATTTTGTTTTTCAGAATATACAAAAATGTCGGCCTACATTTACTTACAAAACCTGCAGATTGTTCCGATTTGCTCCGAGCAGGTGCATTGGTGAACCACCAATGCACCTGCTTTGCCTTTACCAAAGTAGCCCTTTGATGCACAAAAGATACACGATACATATTGCCGAAATAAAAATCAGTTTAACCCAAAAAAGTATCGGTAAATTTGAAATCGGCTTCAATACCCGGTTAAAGAACTAATGTTGCCATTTTGATAAAGCGCTTAAACTACATCCCTATACGAAACCTCTAAACGCCTTATTCTCGGCCCGTGCGCACAAAGCCTTATTCGTGTAAATTAATATTAATTAAGACGTGCGTAAGATGAAAAAAACTAAATTGAAATAAGTACCTACTGAAGTTGATAATAGATTTGGTTTTTGTGTCTTCACATGTCCTCATACTATTTACAAATTTTAAATAAATGAAATATACTTTTGGGATTTTTAAAATCTTTAGCCCTAAATACATCACATCGTTTCGCGATAGAAAGGGACGCACTAAGTAGGAGAGACGACTCTCCCCTATCACACATGAAACATGTCTTTTTACATTTTAACTAATCATACATTTATTTGGAACTATCTACAAGGCCATTTTTTTCTGCTCTGCCGGCTTGGTAGCCATTTTTTAATATTTTTTCCTGTCTTGTGCTTTGCGGGTTTCCAATGTGCAATTTCAGTATATTATTAAGATTGTCAGTATATTATTAATAGCCACAAATAAAGCCCTATTGGGCAGAGAATCGTCAATTAATTTATTTAAATGAAGTTTGTCCATAAAACCCGCAAACACAAGAACGTTAACATTCACTAAAAAATAAGTTAAAATTAATAAAAACAAAAGCGTATAACTCATAAACTGGTAGCGAGGTGGACACCAGAAGCTCCCACGATATCTAGTACGCATGCGTAATGGGTTTTCAATATAAGAAAGCTCATAGAAGCGGTACCGTCGCGAGACAATTACCCGAAATAATGTGTTGTGGTAATTTGTTTTAATGAAACCCTTCTCTCGGACTAGGCCACGGTGTACCATAAAATATAATTTAATATGAATTTATCAGTGAAATCAAAATATCTTGAAATTCAATCATATATGTATATCTAGCTAACACTAATGTTTTTAATATGGGTATATAATTTTCTTTAGTTGACAAATAAGCAATATAATTTTCTGGAAATTATAAATTCTTTTTAAAATTACTAAAGAGCTCATGCTTCCATTAGCTGGTGGGCTGCCACATTAGTATAATCAATTTTTTTTTATTTTTTTCACGGGGTCCGTTACAATATTCTCAAGCTCATATTTACTTAATTTTTTGATTATTTATGATGGGGAAATTAAATTATCTCAATTTATAGGATGAGTTTAAGAACATAAACCCATCTGTTTATGATACGAACTAGCCTATCCGAGTTAAGATTTGTGATCAATTTTCAGCATTGCACACGGACTATATGAAACTGTAATTAATTATACATTGTCTATATAAAACCTTGTTGGGCCTAGTCTGCGGGAATTTGTTTTTCAATTTCTATGTCACTCATTTGACTTAAAGATTAGTGTAAGCGATCGATTTTAAAACTTGAAAATCATAAATTCTTACAGCTGATTTGGTTTTCACAATGACTCCCTACAACATTTGAATAAAAGTACATTACATGGACCCTGTTTTTAATTTGTATTTTTAATATATTTCTACAATAGAAGAAAAAATATTAACGTATAACTTAAATTTCATAAGAAATAAAACAAATGATTGAAGTAACAGAATGATAATAAGTGCGAAACGATTTCAAAGTAATACGAAATAATGTGTTTGCAGCCGTAATTTGTGCTAAATTATAAAAACAATAAATAAATTCTAATCGCAAACGGACCACAAATTGTGTAAAATTAACTTATATCCGGCTCGAAGGACCATTTTTACGCAAAGAACAGTCCGTTTCACAATAGGTTTCAAGCTATCACAACCGTAGCTATATAAAAATATAACTATACGGCATTAATTCTATATGACAGCAAAATAAATATTAGTATAATACATCAACTAGGCCATTTTAACCCATACTTTTTATAATACATAAATAAAACTTGTGCTTTATGCGAAACGAGGCCACTATATCTACAATAGAGACTGAATTTGTTTTATTTTTGTTTGTTATATGTATGAGATGAATTCAGAAAATAGGGATCATATGGGTACCTACATATAGATGAACTGAACCGATTTTGAAAATTCTTTGTGTCAAATTAAGAAAAATACATTTTTAGGGACTACAAATTTAAACCGTGAACGTTGCAGTTGAATTGAATATAACATATTGTGTATCACCTAAAAAAGATTCATATAGAAATAGTTAGGTTTAGGCCGAAACTTTCCTATTGCTCAATCTTAAAAACCAGATATTAGAACAAGTTTCTATTTAAACAGAATCTTGAAAAAATTTAATTTTAAGTTAGAAAATCTTAACCAAAGTCGATAAGTCATATTCACACGGTACATTTTATCCTGGCCTTTCTCCAACAACGTGCAAAGCATTAAAGCAGAGTGCTGAGTGAATAACTTGAATGGTTCCGATTCGCATAACGCCTAAGTTACTCTACCTATGGTATTATATTGTAGAAAAATATGTTTATAGCTGACATACAGGGCCGTCTTAAGTCTATTCTGCGCCGGGGTGCGGGAGTGTATCCTAAGACAGTCAAACATCCTATTGTGTATCCTATGACAGTCAAATATCCTATTGTGTATCCTATGACAGTCAAATATCCTATTGTGTATCCTATGACAGTCAAATATCCTATTGTGTAATTGTTTACTATAGCGTTATATTTTTTCATTACCTTTAAAAGGTGAGCGCCCGGGGTGCACCGCACCCCTCCGCACCCCTTGCACCCCCTGGTAAAGACGGCCCTGCTGACATACATACATATATACGATATCTACTATAAAAGGCTCTCACTAATAAATATATTTTATGAATATATTTTTATACAGGCTGACGGGAAGTTCGACGTGTTCCTTGAAAGGGGTTAAACTAAAGTTCATTTGCAACAAATTTTACCCCATGAACCGGTGGTCGAAAATCAATGGTTTTTGAGTTATTAAAGTTTCAATTATTTTTTATTTTTTTCAGACTGAACAAAAAAACAAAAAAATAAGTACTAAATTTGGATTACTTTTTTTAGCTTTAATTTAACGCTGCCAGTACAGTGGCTCATTGTTAAGTTTTAAGTACCAAGCCCAAACTTGCACATTATTGATAAAAAAAAACGTATTTTTGTTCACTTATGAGGGGTTTCTGTAAAAAAAAATATGGAAGTTACTTATTTAATTACTTTACTTACTTTAATTACTTTCTTTGTAAAAAAATGTTGCAAATGAACTGTAGTTTAACCCCTTTCAAGGAATTTCCCGTCCCCTGTATATCGTAGGCATAACATTAATATTAGATATACCGTACTTTTAAAGATATTATAAGAATGACGACACTTAACATGAAATTATGTAACCTATAAAGAAATGGTTTGATGTTTTATAGTTACGGGATTTGACTATATTTTATATACTATACAGGATGTAACCATACCGAAGCCTGAAACCAGATATTCTGCTTATGATTCTGAATTAATTGGCTATAATGTTACGTATTGTAAAAATATTTTTTTTTTGAGTTTTGTATTATGCTAATTATTTCTTTTTTCGTAAAAACGAAAAATCTATTTTAAAAAGTAGTCTTAAAATTGTTATGTCAATTAAGTAATGAAAGGATTTTTTTTCTCAGGCGCGTCAGGAGAGATTCGGTTACACCTGTATAGATCGATGTTAATTCATACAATTCTGATTCATATCAATAATATAAAATGAGTTATTTCTAGAGATATAGTTTTTGTGATTAAAATGCAACCACTAAAATAAATATCGACATTAAAAACCTGGAACAATCACTTATTAATAACTAAATTTGCAAAACTTAATGAAAATTATTATTTATCACAATACAAAGCTTATTCTATTATTTATACTAGATACAAAAATAATACCAAAATAAATTGAGGAGTTAGAAATAGTATAAAAACGGTATATTTTTTTCGGGTGAAATATTATTTTCTGTTTATTATAATTTATATGTGAACAAAATTAATGTAAAATTTATTTTGGCATAATTTTTGCATCAAATTCGCTTAACAGCGTATACAACACTTCATATCATTTTATTAACTAAATTAATTGCTCTTTGCCTGGTCCCTAATACAAAGACAAAGAGTTCAAATTTGTGTAACACAGAACTCGCCACACGCTAATGGGAATTACCTACTTCGGGTGCTTTATACAGAGAGCTTTGTAACTAGACACACCGTTTCACTATTTATTCATTAAGAGGCGATAGATGACCGGAAATCGATAGTTTTATCGGTAAATTTTCACGTTAAACCTGAAAACATAGACTCGGCCCGACTAAAGAGATTTTTTTTTGGAACACTTAAAAGTCCGCCAGTGGAGTCTGCCGTACGGTGGGAATTTAACTGTGATATAACTTTCGTGATGTATGTGAGGCAGATTTTGTAATGAAATTCACCAAGCGTCCGCGAAAAACTTTGCGCAAACGCATAATTATATTACCACTGTTCGTTTCCGCCAGACTCGATGAATAATCCCCGATAACGTATCGTCACGTCACATCCTCTCTTTCATTTCGAATAGACTGTTTCATTTACCTTTTCACAGCTATTGTGAACACACAAAATGTGAATGAATCAATTCTATGAAAAAATGAAGCGGTAGACTTTAACGCTAACGGTGTTTTCTATTGACGGAACCCGTAACTAATGTCATTATTGTGTGCATGCATGGCAGATATTACTAGTATTGAAGCAACCAATACGGCGATTTTTTGAAGTCTAGCTGCGCCGACCTAATTTTTGTCTCGTGAGTTTAAATTGTAATTTAGGCAGTGTATCTGGTTACAAAGTCGGGATGTCCTCAAATTTACACATAAATACAAGGAAGACTATTCTTTACTCGTAAACGCGCAAAATATACAGACAAAATCGAACTATGAGCTATGGAAATATTTTCTGTGCTACATAAGTGTCGTCTTAACGCTCGAGAAATAGAAAACAAACAATTCCAATGTTTCATACCATTACATAAGTGAAAATAATTGTCTTTTGCATCATTACATTAGACAAAATCTAAAAATACCAGCGAGAAATACAACATAATTCTCACCTGTAAATGAAATACATTTAATGCGTCAAATTCTATAAAAAATTGTGTTTATTACCAAATTGCGTATACCACAATAAATCGAAAATTAAGTTATCAATACGCAAATACACGTAAAATAACGATTTTTATATATTGGCAACCGTAAGACAAATTACTTTTATATATTTCGCGATTGCCAAAGCTACTTAGAATCTCATTTAAGTCCATTTTAGTAGCTAGCAACCTGTTTGTAATCATATCATATTGTTTCTAAATTTCAAGTTTACCAGTCAATCGGCCCCCCTTTCCACGTAAAAAAAAAACGCCTGTGTGATACAGTACACACCGCGCAAGTTTTACCGGTAAAACGTACAAATGTCGCATAATTTGATATATTCTTTTTATATAATAAATAGTACGCGATTTCAGTTATTTCACAGATAAAATTATATCGCGTTGGATCTGCAAACATTTTTTTTAACCTCAAACAAAGGCTGTAACTGTGACTATAATTTTGTCTCTATAATGATCATTGCATTTAGGATGGGTTGGGCGACTAATGTCAAATGACTAATGATTGTCCAATGCGTAATTACGTCCACGTAAAACGACAAACGTCCAATACTAAATTTGTCTAAAATTAAATATGTTAAATATGAAATTTGTCTAGATTCAAAATAAGGAATACCAAATTTGTCAAAATGAGGAATACCGAATTTGTCAAAATGAGGAATACCGAATTTGTCAAAATGAGGAATACCGAATTTTTCAAAATGAGGAATACCAAATTTGTCAAATGAGGAATACCAAATTTGTCAAAATGAGGAATACCAAATTTCTCTAACTCCATTTCCCACTTTATCCTATTTCCCCAATGTACGTACGTATTTCGGTAGTGAGTGGGATATGCCAGAGCCCATTCCGATTCCATCCTATCTTTCTCCCTTTCTCCAAATTCATTCCTATATCTCCAAAGGTAGGCAGCGCACCCGGGGCACGTGCCAACGTTTGTCATTCTGGACTGATGTTGGAATGCATCGAGCATGTCGCGGGACGAATGTATCCATTTAACATCAGGTGAATTGTACGGTCGTTTGCCGCCTTTTCCTTAAAAAATACGATTATATAAAAATTTAATAAAATAAGACCGATACGTAAAATTAATTATTAAATTCTATTCCATTTGATTCTATATTATGTTAAGAATACATTTTTATTTGCGTTTAAAATAATTAAACTTAAGCTTAAGTTTAAAATAGTTAAGTTAAGCGTTTAAACTTCATTTGATTTATTTATTTACATGAAATCGATATTTATTTGACTTATGACCCAATTAGACTTATTTCTGAAAGGCAATATTTAGTTTGGACAAAGGTGTTTCAAACGTAATTACGTATTGGACAGTCATCACATTTGACATAAGTCGTCAAACCCGTCTTACCATTGGCGTGTGCTGAATGTTCACGTGGAGGGGGCCAATTACATAACCAGAACGTAGATATATCTGAACTTTAAGGACAATCCCTCGATACGTATATTGTAATAATAAAATAAACTCTATGAACAGTGAAAGGCACCCAGGGGTCACGCCGCTACAACGCCGCTACTATACTTACTGTTTTTATATACCCACACATAAAATTAACAGAGCTTAACTTAGAAGATATAGGGCCTTTCTCACGACCTCTTGATAAATAATTTCCCCGGCTATTTTGCTAATAGACCAGATTCCATCGAGGATGCGCTCTGGGCGTTGCCCTGCGCGGAGCTCGGCCTACGGTCTAGCAGACTTCCGAGAGCTAAAACCAAAATTTCTCATTTGTATGGCACCCATAATGAAAAATAGCAGAATCGGAAAACTGTCATCAAATTAGCAATTAGAATCGCCCGAAACCCCCCAGATAACAATTTTCATCCGGTTCAGATGAATTTGAAAATAGGCCGCCATATTGAAAAAAAAAATTCACTCATTGGAAGGATATCGTCGGGCCCAATGATTCGGGCACCAATCTGATATCTGTTACCGTTTCGGAGCCATCGACCAAAGAATATGATGACTTGTCTCTGTAGTCTATGATCTTGTCTAAGTTAAGCTCTGTTCATAATCCAACAACACAGCACGTATGTACTCAAGGCGGCGGTGAGTTACCTGCGCCTGCGCACGGTGCAGTGGTAGAGCAGCAGCAGCAGCAGCACGGCGGCGCGCAGCAGCAGCAGCGCCGCGAGCGCGGACACGTGCAGCAGCTGCAGCAGCGCGCGAGAGAGAGCGCGCGCAGTGGCGAGCTCCGGCCGGGATCATCCCGTACCGCACTTGCCGCTCTCGAACACGCCCTACAGTTATTGACTACGATTCAAATATATCCACTCGTCCATAAATTTATTTTTTTTCTTTTTGAACAACAGGGCACAATATAGATGAAAGAAAAATTACACATAAACGGGCGACTAAAAGATAATAAAGCCGCTACCACAAGCCCTGTCATCCTGGCATGACGCATTTGCCACTTTAGAACACGCCATGGTAACTATTGCTAACGATTCAAATATATAGATAGATAAAACTCTTTATTTATTGTTTTTTTTTTATAAACTAGTGGGCGGACGAGCAAGCGGTCCCACGTGATGGTTAAGTGTTACCGCCGCCCAAGGGCACCTGCAACACCAGGGGGTATGCGGGCGCGCCGCCGACCTTGTAAAATCTTTTCACAGCTCTCTTGAAGAACCCCATATCGTAGCATAATGGAAAGACCTCTTGAGGCAGTTCGATCCACGGCCTACGGGTTCGCGGTATAAAATATTTTTTGGAGCGAACAGGGCGTGACACTCTTAAACTTAAACTAAAACTCTTTATTACACACCGAAACAAAACAATAACAGACACTGTAGACATAAAATGCACAAAAAGTGGTTTTCTGTGAGATATCTTTGGGTAGAAGGAAATAAATATTTTGATCACAGGAAGATGGCGTAAAGTATAGTCCCGGAACGAGTTGAATGCGCGCGAAAGGAATGTAACCGTTTTATGTCACTTGTTTTTAGTGTTGTACTACAATGATCTTAGTGAAAGATAAGTATATCGATATTGGTAAAAACCGATATTTTTAATTTAAATATCGCGGTCTAAAATAAAACACACGACTATGTAATTATAAAAAACATCACTTATTTATTACTATTTTTATTTATTTCATTATTTATTATTTATCACACATTAGATAATATAGTAAGTAGGTATACATATTTTTTAGTTTTAAATACATAGGTATTTAATATTTAGTTTTGGAAAATAAAGTTACAAAAAAACAAAAATAAAAAATACAAAAATTACTAATTGAGAGAAATATAAAAAAAAACAATATTATAACAACAAAAATCTACTACGCATTACATTATTAATCATAATAAAAAATAACTTAAAAGTACTAAAAGACACAAAAGACAATCATATTGTTTTGAATGAATACTAGTCACTACAATCATCACTTGTAACACGTGATGCAGACAAGTCAGAATCAGGTTTGGTCGCTCATTTTAACAAGTATAGTAAAAAAACTACCCTTCCTTCCTTCCTCTCAGCCCTTGGACGTCCACTGCTGGACATAGGCCTCCCCCATTGTCCGCCATTTAGACCTATCGGCAGCGACCTGCATCCAGCGGGTGTCCGCAACCTTTATGAGGTCGTCTGTCCATCTAGCAGATGGACGTCCTCGGCTTCGTCCGCCGGTACGTGGTCTCCATTCGAGAACCCTTCTGCCCAACACGTGTTATATCGCTGACGCAAGAGAAACAATAGAAAGCGAGCAAGCGCATCACTCAACTAGCCGGCACAAGTGCGGCGAGACGGCTGGAAGGGAGGTGTGCTCGTGTCCCCACACCTCACACCGGACGCGCATTTAGCTCATTCCGGGACAGTAGATGGTTACTGATAAAAAAAAATGACTGAAAAATGGCGAAAAGCTGACGAGCGTGTTTCTAGTGAGCGACTGGCGGTGGAAATAGTAGCGAGCCGCTAGATGGTACTGATATATCTTTTGCTGCCTTCGCACTGTATGAAAACTGTCAAAAGCTGCACGTATTTACTAATAGAGTATCTGTGGGAACTGACCTTAATGAAGAACAGCGAGAAAGTGACGAGCATCTCTCTAGTGAGCTATTGGCGGCGGCAATGGCAGTGAGTAGCTAGATTGAACTTATTTATCTTCTACTGCCTTTGCATTGTATGAAAACTGTCAAATGTTGCGTAGTATTTATGACACTGACCTTCCTAAAGAATAGCGAGAAGTGGCGGTGGAAAAGTCAGCGAGCTGCTAAGTGAAAGTGATTTATCTTTTACTGGCTTCGATCTGTAATGAAAACTGTTAAGAGACGCAAGTACACCCTTATATTTATATTACTGACCTTTCTAAAGAAGGGCGAGAAGCTGACGAGCGTGTCCCTGGTGAGGGGCTGGTGGTGGAACGGGCAGCGGCGGTCCGCGGAGCAGACGGTGAGCAGCCGCCGCAGGAATGCCTCGAGCGCGGCGCGCCGCGCGCGCGCCACGCCCTCCGACGACCACAGCTGCCGCGCCGGGAACGGGATAGAGCCCACCTGACGACATCATCGAATAAAGGGTAGTAAATAAATAAATTTGTATTTTAATAATTAGTAAGTGTATTTTTTTATTATAATTTATATTTTGTTGACATGTATTCCAATATTACTCTATAATTGCTACGTCCTGACAGGGTACCATTTACCAATAATATGTGGACCATGTATATGTACCTACGCAAATAAATAAATAACGCCACACTCAATGGCCCACACAAGCATTGCCTGTGTTGTGGGTCCAGAGACACACACAAGGACAAATAGACATCCAGACTCAAACATTTATTTTTAAACAGATGAACGTATGACCAGAAATCGAAACCGGGACCTATTTATTGCACAGCAGGCGGGGTCAGTACCAATTGCGCCAATCGGTTGCCCATAACGACAATTAAATATTGTAACTGTACGTGCCTAGTATTCCTGAGATTAAAATTACGATATTGTTTAAATTTCTATTGTCCCTAGGACCAAACGCGATATGTTGTGGCGTTCAGTTGAAATTATTTTTGGTTTGTGTAATTCAATCCAATGATTGGTTCCTACCTCTAATAGGTGATTTGTTTAATGCCCCGCTATAAGTGGTCGGCTATGTAAAATAAATAATAAGTCAAGAATAATTCGTTCATCTTTTTCTGTGGCTGGTCGTACAAGGCCCTTAGTTGCCATTTACCACAAGTCCCAACCATTCTAAAAGAGTGGACTCTGCAACCCACCGCCAGCACTGGATATTAAAAAGGCCGGTTATGGTTACTACTGGAAAAGAAACATAAATTAAACTTTACATATACGACATATTGTTATTTCAGCCGAAGCCGTCTGTAGCTACCTTGGGCCCGTACATCCGTCTCATGGTGAGGTAGAGGTCGCGGAAGCGCCGGTATCTACGCAGCAGCTGCCAGGAGCAGCGCGGGCCGAGGCGCACGCGCACCTCGTACTCGTGGTGCGTGCCCGCGCCCGCGCCGCGCGTCACCCACCCCGGGATCGATATCACCTCGTCTGTTCACGTTAGGTTAATTACAATTAACAACATGATAGTTGCGTGAATTCATTATCTATACATATAATAAAATCGTAACATTTCATATTTTTAAAATGTTGTTGAAATGTCCGGTACGAATGATATAGAAACAAATTGGATTTTTGTTTCTCTGTCTGTCCGAACAGCGCATCACGCAAAAACCATTGGACAGAATTTAATGAAACTTGGCATAGTTGTAGCTTATGACTTGGGAACATTTACATTTTACCTCAATCCATTAAAGAGTTCCCACGGGAATCAAGTTCACGTGAACGAAGTCGCTGGCATCGCTGGTATAAGTAGAAAACGCGCTCAATGTCTATCAGGTCTTGAAACGCTCGTAAAAACACTATAATGTTTTATGTTATAGATACGTCTCTTTATTTCACACCAGAAGAAAAGAAGACAGTACTAGACATTGTAACATGCCTTTTGTGTGTATGTGTATTTTATGTATGGATGTGTGCACCATCTCATAGAAAAACTTCTTTTACAATCAATATATTTTCTTTTATCTCTTCTAGTCTCCTAGTTCTTATACAACGCAGCACCGAAAGAAGTCAACTAATTTAAAATATATCGAACAGTACTAGGGATTTTTTTTTGGGAATAATTCAATAGTTACGAACATAGAAAGTTTTGTTGTTCTATCTAAAACGTTCGAGCACTCATTACTCAAACTGACCGCGTGGGCGGCGCACGGTAGTTGCTTTTTTGGTGTGTTTTGATTTTGTAACTGCGCGTAAAATAAAATATCTACTAGAAATAGACAATAGTTATGAAAAAAAAAAACATATTTTTTTAATTCACATTGTAAAAATCTCACAGATATTACCTTGAAATGTACTGCATTTCCTACGTTGTCGTATTTCCCCAATGTACGTACATGTTTCGCTAGTGAGTGAGATATGCCAGAGCTCATTCCCATCCCATCCTGTCCCTCCCCATTTTCCCAATCCGTTCCTTAGTCTGCAAAGGTAGACAACGCATCCAGGGGCGTGCCAACGTTTGTCATTCTGGACCGATGTTGGCATGTATCGTGGATATCTATGGACGACAGTATCCACTTACCATCAGGTGGACTGCCGCTTTTTTCTATAAAAAAATAATAATGGTGGAATCGATCCTACCCTCGATATTGGACAATATGTTTTCAGTTTTAGGGTAATTTCGACTGCACGTTGTATGACAAAAAATGATTTTATTTTTTTACAACAAACAACTATTATTATTACTGTTAAATTTTAATTACACAACGATAATACAATAAAATAATCACACGTAGTCCGAAATCTCTGAAATTCAAATATAAGATCAGTTCCAGCCTTCTATTCACTCACCGAAATCAATTGGATGCGTGAGCCCGGGTGATATCGTAGGGTCCTGTAAATACAATATTCATTACTGTCATTCGTTTTATCCGGTATAAAACACAGTAATTGACTGTTAAAAAATACACCAAAAATAATTAATTAAATAATTTAGACTAGTAAAAATGAAATACTGAAACGATATTTGAAATATCTTTAAAACTGACCGAGATAAAGTACTTTAGAAGTTATAATTTTTTTGCAGACCAGCATACAGTCCACCTGAAGGTAAGTGGATACTGTCGCCCATAGACATTCGCGATACATGCCAATATTATTCCAAAATGACAAACGTTGGCACGCCTCCGGATCCGCTGTCTACCTTTGGAAATATAGGAATGGATTTGGAGAAAAGGTTGGGAAAATGGGGAGGGGTAGGATGAGAATGGGCTCTGGCACATCTCACTCACTACCGAAATACGTACGTACATTAGGGAAATAAGATCAAGTGGAAAATGCAGTACATTTCAAGGTAGTCTTCTATGAGAGATGGGTAACGTGGCCAGTTGAGCGCGCCCATCGACTGATGGATTGCAGCGTGCACTCTCGCTTTGACCAAATTTGATAATTAGAAAAGAGTCGTAATATAAAGCAATGACGTCATTCTTCTATAGTTGTATTACAACTACGCATTAGTGCCAGAGATAGCGGTAACTTTCAATCACATCTTCGCCCCAAATATTATTAAGTTCACATCTTTTGCCTGTACGAGTAAAAGTTGAACCTTGAACAAACCCGCTTTATTACTTTTAAGCCGCCTATATATGTTGGTCTGGTCTAGACCAGCGCGAAGTCGGACGAACTGAGATAAACACCAACGTACAGGCCGACTCAGCTTTTAATGAACGTGGCCATAAAGGGAACTAATTGCCGCCATCTTGAAACGTCAGTCTAGTGACAGATTTTTTAAGCGTTTTGGCCTGGATGCTGGGTCCTACGGCCAGTTACAGTTTCACCTCTGAACGTTGTCATGAGAAAACACAACTATGCACATATCAACCGTGGTGTTTAAATTTCTTGTAAATAAAAAAAAACCCACCCTATTCATTCAAAACACATAATACATGAAGTTTACAAATATTTTGGTAAACCCAATCAATGTATCAAAATATAGCAATGTCAATAAACCTAGCGGCAAATAGTCGATTGACACGCGTACCTTCACATTCATTAAAAGTCTAGTCGGTCTGTAGGCGAATGCTATCGTTCATACCTTGAACGTGTTTTCGGTTTGATATCGTACACCACGAAAGACAGACGTTCAAATCGAAATTATCGCTACAACCACGGTTTTCTTGATGAGAATATTTTGACGCTGGATAGCAATTTTGCTTTATCTCAAGAAAATACGAATATCACTTTTATATACCATTTCTTATTAGGCGAACTTAGGAAGGTTTCAATAATTGTAAATTATGAGTTTTATTTTAAAACGGACGGGGTCCCAACAACTACGATTTTACTTTTTTTATTTCAAGAATTTTTTGACTCTCCCGTAAAGTTCCCCTTTTCGAGATACAGCAACATTGCTTTCTAGCGTCGATTTAATAATTATTATTTACATGTTCATCACGAACTACTTATTTTTAAAAAATACGTAACGGTAACAAAACGCAACGTTAAGCAAAAAATAAATTGAATATTTCATATATAGCAATGGCGCAACTAGCATGCAATTCTGCCAGAGTCAAGTTTTCTTCGAAATTAAAACAAATTAAAACACATTCCGTCAATGTTCAGGTCACGTCGAAGTCAGTTAACCCAAGAAAAGAAGTTAAGTTAGAAGTAGCTCGGTAAAGAGCATGAAAACTACAGTCTTATGCTTTTTTTTTAATATCACAAATATTATACACAAACACTCATCTTGTATTGCACTTTGAAGTTTATTAAACTATCACTATTAAACCACAAAACTCACCAATACATAATTTTTACATTAATCAAACAAAAACTCAACCATCACTTCTCGAGTTCCCGTCAAAAAGTCTGTGAATTCATCCATTTGTGTCGATCTACAAACGTGTAACTTAGAACATCCACACGATGGTGTGCCATAAAGTGACAATTGTGACTGGCAGAGGGCACGAGCGTGCTTTTGACTCGACCACAAAAAACCGACAAGGCATTAATGCGAACGGTACCCAAGTCAGTCGAGTGGGGGTGCATACATATTGGCGCTGGTCTTCACTCCTCTTGGCTCGGCCAACATGTATAGGCGGATTTAGGTTTTCGTAGGGGAAAGCCCCTCGAAATCTGGCCCCGTGGTTAGTCAGTGTCTCACCGGCAGCTGTATGTCGATGAGCCCCCCATTGTCGAGCAGTGGGGGTGGTGGTGCGTAGCTGCGCGAGCGCAGCGGGTCCTCGCCGTTCCACTCGTCGTGGCTCTCGGGCGGCAGCTCGTCGTTAGACGTCGACACATTGTCCGACGCCTCGGTCTCGGCGTCTTTTAGTCTGCGACAAAATTCTCATGTTCATTTGCCACGTTTGATATTTTTAGCTTACGGCTGTGGGATCACAGCATGTGCAATTAGACAATGATAATGTTGAGTGTGCCATGTGGTGTCGGCCGGTTTTAGAATAGCTCTACCCCATCTCTCCGCGCGGGTGTCGTGAAAGGCGAATAAGGGATAACAAAGCCGCTACCACAAGCGCAGAGGAACTACACCACCTCTAAAAGAATGGACTCGCCGACCCGCTTAGCCAGCGTATCGTTTGAAGGTCATACATCCCTTATGCACAATACAATGTCCATGTACAATAGGGCTAGTTACGGTTAATGTTGAGTACTTATAAATACTTATACGTTGACGTACTTAAACGTACTTATAAGTACCTAATGCTTTACAAAACTCAGGTGAGTCCCCATATGGAGTATTGCTCACATCTCTGGGCCGGCGCACCGAAATACCATTTGGACCCATTTGACTCCATCCAACGACGTGCTGTTCGTATTGTCAACGATCCCACTCTCACGGGCAGTTTAGAACCCCTCAGCGTTCGGAGAGACGTTGCATCTCTCTGTGTTCTACCGCCTGTACAATGGGGAATGCTCTGAAGAATTGTTCAATATAATTCCCACCTCGGGTTTCTACAACCGCACCTCCCGTCACAGAAGTGCGGTCCATCCGCATTTCCTAGATACGGAGGTGTCGCGTACTGTTCGGTCCAAAAATTATTTTATATCGCGAACCCGTAGGCTGTGGAACGAACTGCCTCAAGAGGTCTTCCCATTAAACTACGACATGGGGTTCTTCAAGAAAGCTGTGAATAGGATTTTGCAAGGTCGGCGGCGCGCCCGCAGGAGTTCGCGCCTGGAGTTGCAGGTGTCCATGGGCGGCGGTAACACTTACCATCACATGAGACCGCTTGCTCGTCCGCCCTCTTCTCTATAAAAAAAAAAAGTACATTTCTAATACATAAAGACGATTTTCGCTTGCAAATCTAACTTGTAAATTTACATTTGGAACTTTATCAGTTTGTTCTTTCAAATGAATCAAACGCGAAATTGCTCAACATTTTCAAGGGTCCACCGTACAAGTCCACAGTTCAGAGAGTATTGGGTCTATACCCAGCAGCGGAGAGACAACGGAAGGTATAATAATACTTATTGACCAATAATAAGCCTTAGCCTGTAGCCTTAGAAGAGTTCTATATCCAGAAAGCGAAAAACGCAGACGATATCATATCATTCACTTACCTATGACCGCGTAGTATAATGGTGTGCTGTAGGAGTGACCTGTATCAGTGGAACAGTGGAAACAGACTAATGGTATCACTTACTTACGTATCATCTTGTCTTCCATGTACGTTTCGTCCGCGTGGTACGTACGTGCTGTGGGAAAGGCTTACAACCTTTGTGACCTGGTTTTTCTCTGCTCCGTGCTTTGTCCTTTGATCCACATGCAACCATTTCTCTCTCCGTCCCCCCTTTTCTTCTTCTTCTTATTTTCCCTATTCACACTCACTATGATGGCCAAGAAAAAGAAAAAGTATAATGTTCACTCAGCGACCCATCCCCAAGTTCCACACTACAAGTGGACTTTTGCAACATCAGAGGGATGCATAGTAATATCCACTGCGGAAATTCGATGGGTCACTGGCCCATGGGGCGAAGGAGAAAACCGATCTCTTGGGCTATCCCTTTGCCTCAAACTCGACTCTGGACGATAGAGGTGTCTCACCACCGTCTGTTTCACACAACGTGAAGTCCGGCGAGCTCTAGCATCTCTTGATATCCGAAAGTCGAGTGGGCCAGATGGTATTCCTGCAGTGGTGCTTAAATTTTGCGCTCCCGAGTTGTCCCCGGTGCTTACGCGACTCTTTAGGCTCTCATACTCTACAAAAAGCTTCTCGTCAACATGGAAGGTAGCTCATGTTCACCCTTTGGCTAAAAAGGGTGACCGCACAGACCCGGCCAACTACAGGCCAATAGCGATCACCTCCCTCCTCCCCAAGGTGATGGAGCGTGTCATAAACACACAGCTTCTTGGATACCTAGAGGATCACCAGCTGATTAGCGACCGTCAATATAGATTTCGCGATAATCGCTCGGCTGGTGATCTTTTAGCGTATTTAACACACCGCTGGGCTGACGACATTGAGAGTAGAGGCGAGGCTCTGGCTGTAGGCCTAGACATTGGGAAAGCTTTTGACCGGGTATGGCACAAATCGCTGCTTTCCAAGTTACCATCTTTCGGGATACCCGAGGGATTATGCGAATGGGTTGCCAGTTTCCTGACTGGACGGAGTATCAGAGTCGTTATCGATGGTAGCTGCTCCGACACCATGTCTATTAACGCTGGCGTCCCGTAAGGCTCTGTGCTGTCCCCAACTCTGTTCCTTCTGCATATCAACGACCTGTTGCAGATTGGTGACATACGTTGCTATGCGGATGACAGTACTGGAGACGCCTTGTACAGGGGCCGCGCCAACATCCCTCGGGTCGAAGTGGGAGAGAGTCGCGCCAGGCTTGTGACTGAAATCGAAGACTCCTTAGATCTAGTCTCGATTTGGGGTTCTCTGAACCTAGTGGATTTCAACCCAAGTAAGACGCAAGTCTGTGCATTCACCGCTAAAAAAACCCTTTTGTTGTAGCACCTCGCTTTCAGAGCATACCTCTTAAGATCTTGGAGAGTATCGGGATCCTTGGTATCGACATCTCCAGCAAAGTCGAATTTAGGGGTCATCTGGAAAATAAGGCCAAAATGGCCTCCGAAGAGCTCGGTGTGCTGAACAGAGCGAAGCGGTACTTCGAACTTGGGCAACTCCTTATGTTTTACAAAGCTCAGGTGAGGTCCCATATGGAGTATTGCTCTCATCTCTGGGCTGGCGCACCTAAATACCAATTGGACCCATTTGACTCCATCCAACGACGTGCTGTTCGTATTGTCGACGATCCCACTCTCACGGGCGGTTTAGAATCCCTCAGCATTCGGAGAGACGTTGCGACTCTCTGTGTGTTCTACCGCATGTACAATGGGGAATACCCTGAAGAATTGTTTAATATAATTCCCACCTCGGGTTTGTACAACCGCACCTCCCGTCACAGAAGTGCGGTCCATCCGCATTTCCTCGATACGGAGGTGTCGCGCACTGTTTGGTCCAAAAACTATTTTATACCGCGAACCCGTAGGCTGTGGAACGAACTGCCTCAAGAGGTACGATTGATTGATCCATTGAGCTACGATATGGGGTTCTTCAAGAGAGCTGTGAATAGGATTTTGTAAGGTCGGCGGCACGCCCGCATGCCCCCTGGTGTTGCAGGTGCCCATGGGCGGCGGTAACACTTACCATCACGTGGGACCGCTTACTCGTCCACCCACTAGTCAATAAAAAAAAAATATGTAACAGTGGAGATATATATTAACAATACCACTTACCAGGGTCGGATTGAGGGGGGCTTGACGGGCTGTAGCGCAGGTACCGCGGTCTAGAGGGCCCCATCGCTAAAAACTTCTTAGCAGAGCAAAAATATTTTGAAATAATTGATCGAAGGAAGGCGAGCGAAACAAACAATTTAAGAACTTAAACGCAATCCTTAACACACATAACCGGGGGAAGTTTCGTGGCGTAGAAACAGGTTTTCCTCCTTAAAAGAGCCCTGATGCAAACATAGCCCAGTCCTCGTAAGCCTTTAATCCACCCCTGTCACTTACCTATGTATTGTCTTGTCTTGCGCGTGAGCTTGGTCGGCGTGTTCGTCTGTATGTACGTGCATGTCGCTCTCGGAGAGCGTGAGCGAGGGCGTCTCCTGTATGGGTGTCACCATGATCGCGCGCTTGTTGTTCTGGCCGTCGAAGAACGAGTATTGTAAGGCCATTTCTAGTCGGACGTATTTCTTTTGAAGGTCTTGAAGTACCTGAGGAGGAAGTTTTTGAGCTTGAAAACGACTTATTAAAACTCGTTAGAACAGCGGGTAACGTAAAGCACGTGTTCAATTATAGATTGTATTTAAAGACAACAAAAAAATATACTAAATGGGCAGCAAATCGTGATCTGCGAAACAAACTATCTTTGAACAACTGAAATACATAATTTTAAAACTATGAATGTCATCACGAAGACAACGACGGCTCCTACACCTTTATTGTCACCAGAGAACCTAACCGACTTTCAAATTTGCTGCCTGTTCAGTATTTTTTGTTGCTCAATTATTTCTCTTTAATTGTCTGTATTGCAGAATATTTATACCAAGTTTCAAGTTCATAGAATCATCATTTTTTTTATACAAACCCAGACAAATCGTACAGGTTGAATTCCGAGAAGTTCCCTGTTTAAGCCCGCGCTACGAGAAGCAAGAATTTCGGTCATTGACATGAGATCAGCAGAGACTGGACGCAAAAGAGATTTGTATGAGATCGTCGATCACCGACCACTTTACTAAATCCCTCATATTATTGAATCTTAATGTTACATCAGTAGAGATTTATTTATATTTTAAGATCTTTACTATGTGCCTATTGATCGGCAAATAAATTTCATTTACTGACCGCAATCTGTCGATTAAGTTCTTCTTTCGAACAGTCATTCTCCAATGATGATATAACGAGCATCTTCTGCGTGGCGATGCGCGAGCACAGCCGCTGCATCGCTCTTAATGCTTCCGCTTCTGTCACTTGCCGCCGACCACCTTTGCCATCGCCTGCTGTTACAATGAAAAAGTTCACTAGGTTCATAATTTGTGTTTCATTACATGTGTTTGTATTTTTGTCGGTGACATTAAACAACATTGTGCAAATAAATGCGCTTTTTTCCTTTGACAATTAGCTTATAATTTTTGTTTTAAGACCAGATATGATTACTTGTTCTGTATTTTGTTTTAACGTTAAACTCGCAGATAATTTAATTGTAAAGTTAGTAATAAAAACACATTTTATATAACGAACAATGTCTTTTGCTGAATTTATCCCAACATGCACAATTTACCTTACTATTTTCTAAAATTGACATCATCAAAGTTGATATCTAAAATTGTATCAATATGGAGCCCCACGCTGGTCACTTACAGGCGCAAATTAAACAAAAAATGTGCCCGGCAGCTCACAAATGCGTTTTGAATATACCTTTTGCTAGAGGCACCGGTGGCCCTCAAGCAAATTAAATCAAGTTAGAAAAGGACATCAATGTTACTTTATTTATGATGTCACTAACACAGTACCATTAGAACCCAATCGATTCTCCCAAACCATCTCCAAATCCATTCCCGAATCTCCAAATGTAGGTAGACGTACCGGGGTCCAACGTTTGTCCTGTGTTGATGTTGGTATGTACCGCGAATGTCGCTGGGGAACAACAGTGTCCATTTACCACCAGATGGACTGACCGTCAGTCTGCCGCCTCGCGCTATAAAATAAAATGAGAGACGGAGGTAACGGTAGCTCCCCACCTCAAATATTTAAAGGCTAAGAAAGCTAAGTTTCTTCAAGAAAGCTTTGAATAGGATTTTTCAAGGTCAGCGGCGCACCCGCATACCCCCTGGCGTTGGAGGTGTCCATAGGCGGCGGTAACACTTACCATCACGTGGGACCGCTTGCTCGTCCGCCCTCTTGTCTATAAAAAAAAAGGGAAGCTATTTATCTAATTATAAAGAAATCATTTCTATTTGTCAAATGAGCCGTAAAACGTATTCATTTTAACAGAAATCAAGTACTCTATTACCGTAAAAGCGTTAAGAACATGTTACAGGCGCGTAACAAAAAGTTATCAAATGGATCCAAAGTACAATCGTTGAAATCATTATCACGAATTAGTTTTGATATACTCACCCGCTATTCTTCTTCTAAACTTGGCCCTCTGATGCCTTTCTTCTGGCGACCTCTCTACTGAGCTCGATGATTGGCCCTCCACTATCCGCGGCTGAAATATGGCGCTCTGTTTATTTTATAATATCTATAGGACTACATATAATAAAACTGTAGAACCAGCGTATCTGTATATTGAATATATTTACCAATAACTGATTGGAGGCGATGAAGGAAGAGTATCGGAATACAAAAAGACGTTTTGAAAATATTTGTCTGTTCGAACACGCTAATCTCTAGAACTACTGAGCGGATTTTCATGGGGTTTCCACAGGTTAATGAAGCTTGGCTTGGCGTTTCGAATAGGCTTTGTTCCATCGAAATCGGCTGACGGGAAGAAAAGATATCCCAATTTAGAGTTTAGGAACGAAAAATTCACGCGTAAGAAGTCGCGGGCACATTTAGTTCCAAATAAAGTTAAGAAACTTAATTCGGCATTATTTAAAAAAAAACTATTGTTGACATAGCTTGATGAGTTTATTAATTGGAATTATAGTGGATGTGTAACATTTGAATAATGGTTGAGACTGTCTTTGTTGTATACGCTGAATGAAAAAAAAAATTATGACGTAATTAACTAATAATTGTAATTCATGAACATATTCTTCGTATTGATCGACTTGTGGACATATAAACTGAATGATAATTGCCTAATTATTGTATTAGCCCTAAATTAAATTTTGTACGTCTATTAAAGCGGGACATAATGGGAATAAAAGTACTTTTATTGTTACAATCTAATGTTGTTACCTGTGCTCTAGCAAAATAAAAGATATTTCAACACACTCGCTCGTAAAGTGGCATTTATTGCAGTGTTTTTAGGGTCATAATGCAGCATATAAAACACGCGCGCTTTTTACTTTACATCACCGCACAAAACAATGAAATTATTAATAATACCATAAACACATACTATGCAAATGCCAACAAAAACTGTTGCGTATCATTTTAATAACTGTACTTTCAGTAATTGCTTCAATAATTAAACTTTTTATTGACAAAATAAGACAATGAAATTTTATTTATTTTTCCTCGCAAGTGTGTTGAAAAACGTCGTATGAAACGCGTGAGCATTCATTACACTCTCCATTACGCTGCAATCCCGCCTGCACTGTAATGACGAACTTAGTACACTTGTATCATAATGTATGTATGTATATGGTTCGTCATCTTATAAAAAATGTTGGCAACAACCGGTGTCCTCAATGGAAGTGCAAACGGTTATACCAAACTTATACACGTTAAGGGTGTAGATCGTGAAAATCACCGAAAAGAGTGTTACGATTTTTCATATTTAACCTATTTACATATGATTGATATCAATGATAATTTGTATATATTACAATCAAAGACCAATAAGTATGTTCATGCTTATATTAAACTCTTAAACCTAATAGTTGTTATATAATAAACGTCAACAAACGCACAAAATTGAGTAAAAATGCAAAAACATGACTTCGTATTTTTCAGATTTAACCCCATAAATCAACACAAATTGATAAAAAGAAACACTTTTTGAACACTGAAGAAACCAATAAGTATAGCTGTATACTTCTTTTTATACCTTTACAAACAAAGACTTCCTCTTTTAAAGCCCTAAAATCTAGATATATTTTAAGGTAAATTTTTCATACACAAATGTATGGGATAAAACGTTCGTTTCATTCGTGCAATCTCGGTGGTCTGCAGCGGCAGTTCCTTTCTGTAAGTGAACGCGACACCACGCTTGTCGGCTGCAGACAGCAGAATTACGTATTGTGAATTTGTGTTTTTTGTAAAAAACTGTAAGTATAACATTTTTATAATTAATTTATTTTCAGTTAGTAGAAAGTATCGATATAATGAATGTCTGAAAGAAAACCATGATGGAACTAGATATAAATCGTAAAAAATACAATATCTACACTAATAGGTATTATAAAGAGGAAAGATTTGGATTTTTGTATGTAACGAATAAACTCAAAAAGTACTGGACTGATTTTAATAATTCTTTTATCATTCGAAAGCTACATTATCACTGAGTAACATAGGCTATTTTTTTCGCAGGACTGATTGAATTTGAGTGGCATGCCAGGGAAAAGAAAGTTTTGTACGCATTATAAAAATATGAAAGCCAAAAGATCTCGGAATAAAATGTAAGTTCCTCCCTACTTATTTATTATCGCATTTGAACAGGGTACATTACAAAGCTAATACAATATGTCATATGATTTAGATCGCCCGATTCAGACATATACCTACAATAACATGTAAATATTGGTTTGTATTATCTATATCTATACTGATAAATAAAATTGAAGTATCTGTATGTAATATCAAAATAATAGGATTTTTAAAAAAAAAAAAGGCGATACGGAGTTCGCCGGGTCGGCTAGTATTGTCTAAATATCAAATTGTGGAAGTAGGTAGGCGACAGCGCAACTTTGTCGACATACCTATACCGCCAAACAGACGCGAGGCGCCTAGCGTCTGGCTTAGGGTTGTACAAAATAAATAAAAAGTGGATAATATTGATGAATAATATTTCCAGTATTGAAAATAAAGAAAACCTTGGGGCCGAGACTCTGAGCAACAATGCTACGCGCTGTATAGAGGTAAGTTGTTATACGTAATTCTTGTAGACTTGTTACATAAATAAACAAACTACTTAGTTAGTGATGGGCGAAGACAAAATCTCAATACCTACCTATAGATTTTTCTTGCAATATTTATTATTTTCATCGAGAGACAAACACCTTAGTACCGAAATACTTCTCAATTACTTTCTCAAAAGAAAATTTACGTTCAAATAGGTGACGTCATAAAAAAACAATACCTAATGCGTAAAGAAATTATAATTTCTATTCATCAGGAACCTAATATTGTATAAATTCTTTTGCATTTTTTTAAATTTTTAATTATTTTTTATAAAAAAAATCAAGCCATTATCTTTCTTTACAGGAACTAGTTATTGAAAACGACCAAGAGGGAAAGGTGGATGAAATGGAAGTTGGGCGTAGAGTTGTAGACGTTTCTTTTTTTTTAAAGCTCTTCAGGCCATAGGGGACCACGGTCCAATGGATTGTAAGTTAAGTTACCTCAGTATAATAGGTGAAGTAAAAGTTGGTCTGGACTCAAAACTCATCATGAAATGTAGTATGTGTAGTATGAAATTTACTGTGTGTTTGATTGAAAAGAAAGAAGATAGAATGGAAGTGAATCATCAAATTGTATCTGGTATCATATCATCTGGTGGGAGCTACTATCAGTTAAAAACATTAACTGCCGCAGTAGCCCTACCAATCATGTCACCTTCATTATACAATGAAATTAATAATACGGTTTGCGATTGGTGGGAAAAGACAGCAGCACATTCCATGGCAGAAGCTGTCAAGGAAGAAGCGGAGTACGCAGTGTCTATAGGTAGTGTTGATAAAAATGGTACACCATTAATATCTGTTGCTGTTGACGGTTGTTGGAGCAAGAGATCTTATGGTAAGAATTTTTCCGCCTTGTCCGGCGCAGCTGCGATAATTGGCATTAAAACTAATAAAGTATTGTTTTTTGGAGTTAAAAATAAATACTGCGTAGTTTGTGCACGAGCCGCAAAGAACGACAGTCAGCCCTCGGAACACCGTTGTTTCAAGAATTATTCGGGATCATCTACCGGTATGGAATCGACCATAATAGTTGAGGGGTTTAAACGTTCCATTGTTGATCACGGTGTAATTTATAATAAATTTGTAGCAGACGGCGATTCCAGTACTTATAAAAAAATATTAGATTCGCGACCGTACGGTAATTTAACAGTAGAGAAAATTGAATGCAAAAATCATCTTTTACGAAACTACTGCAATAGCTTGGAGAAACTGTCGAAAGACACTAAGTATCCTTGCGAATTGCGGAAATTCCTAAAAGAAAGGTATTTGCGTTTAAGAACGGGTGTAAAATGCGCTATTAAATATTGGGGCGATCAAAATCAGTCACTCGAAGAAAAAATAAAAAATCTTAGTGAAGATATCCTAAATGGTCCACAACACGTATTTGGTAATCACCAATATTGCAAGGAGTATTTCTGTAGACCTGATACTCGTCGAATAGAACCTGTTGGGTTGCTTCCAGCAATTGTTGGATGCGGATTAATGGACGCGGTACACATTTTAAGTAAAAGACTGTCATATCATTCTAGAAGTTTAATTCATAATTGTACAAGTAATATAGTTGAAAGTTTTAACGCAGTGATTGCCAAATTAGTAGGGGGTAAGCGTGTAAATTATTCTTCCCGTGGTTCTTATGCGGGCCGATGCGCAGCTGCTGTTGTGTCTTTTAATACAGGATCGATTCATAGTAAAACTCATGAAGTAATATTTAAATCTAGTCCTAATCCTTTGATCGCGAAAGTGGAAAATTGTAATCGTAGAATCCGTTTAATTGCTAAACCTAAATTAAGATTGAAAAAGAGCCACAGCGCTGTATCGAAAGACGCTCACTATGGACCAAACTGCGAAAAACCTGATCTGAGTCCAGAATTATATGAGAAAGCCAAGTCATCTTTTTTAGCCGATTTAAAGTTGTCTTGTGCTGAAAGAGAGGAGCTTGAAAGGTCGACCCATTTGCAAAGAAGTAGTTCTGAGTGGATGAGTACAAGGAGAAAATTACTAACCTCATCATCGTTCGGGGAAGTTTGTAAAAAACGAGAGAGCACAAGTTGTGCTGTTCTTGTTCGTAAAATCGTTTATGGTAGTAATATCTCCAGTTTGCCTGCTGTACGGTACGGTATCGAAAACGAAGAAACCGCAATTAAACAGTTAGAAATTCAAGAGAATATTAGTATACAAGGTTGCGGTTTGTTCGTCGACGATCAATATGAATTTCTTGGTACTACACCAGATGGCATTTATGCAAACGGTTTAATTGAAATTAAGTGCCCACATTCTTTAGCTGGCATGACTCTTGATGAAGCAATGGCCAAACATACCTTTTGGGTTAAGGACAAGGCTTCCAAGGGTTATGTCATAAATAAAAATCATAACTGGTATTTCCAAATTCAGGGACAGGTACATATTACTAAAAGAAACGTTTGCATGCTTGGCATCTGGTTTGGTGCTACTGTACCTATGAAAGTTTATATTATAGAAAAGGACGACAAATTTTGGGAGGAGAAAATGGAGATGAAATTAGTTAGGTTTTATTACGATTGCCTACTTCCAGAATTAGTTGATCCTCGGCAGTCACGAAGCATGCCCATTCGTGACGCGCCCAGTATCATAGAGGCTATGAAAGAGAGGAAAGAAAGAGCTTTACGTGTTATGAAAGAGAAGAACGCCTAATGATTTTGAAAGATACAGGTAACTTAACTACCCAGCCAGTCGATTCACGTAAACACGCCAGTCCAAAAGTCGTTTTAACTTAGGAACTTAGAAATCGCCTTTTGGTTTTCTGTTTTAAACGCACTTACTTATCTAGTCTTGGATTGTCATAAATCTTCCAATAGCTCAATTACTATACAATTTCTGAGTTACCTGGTGTAAAGAATCATAAAAATTGGTTCAAAAATACAGCGAATTGAGAATTCTCCTTTTTTTAAGTCGGTTAAAAGGGCTAAATTTGCAAAAAACGAAGTGACGTCACTGCGCTACGGTTTTTATTACTTACGTGAATCGGGCAGCTGGTAACGTTTTCATTCTGATAGGTTTTGTGATAGCCATTGATTTTATCATCAAATTAGCAGAAATCAGAACTTGATCCGTAATCGAATGAAAAACCATTATAATTTTGAACTCATATTTCGTTATTGTTTAATTACATACTTTTAATTAGTATATTAATAATTTACAAACTTCTGTTAAAATTAGTAAATAAATGAATTATTTACTAATTTTTGTACAACCCTAGCACGCTTTTGAGATAGCGAGTAATGGCGACTCATATTTGTTATTGTGTAGTAAATAAATCATTTTTATACTTGTGTTTCATTTATTGACATTTTTTTTAAAACCCTAGGATTTTTTTTAGATATCGACGAGGTGATCGTAAACAAAAAGTAAGTATTTGAGTTTACGCAATAGGCACATTTCCTTGCGTAGAGATAAACACACTTCCTACTGAATTTGCAATTATTTTATTGAATGAATATTTTACGAATTAGAATAAATTTTGGTAGTGAAATTACAAATAAATAAATAGTTGGAATTTTAGGTAAGTAGAATACAAAAATGTCAGATGTCAAATGATAGAAAAACATAAAAATTGTGTCTCAACTACTCTCTATTAAAAAGAATCAACAGCTAGTTTCCAAAAATTCAACGTTATTGTTATGCTGTAAATATTCAAGTTCAATAACAATTTCTCAACGTGGAACGTTTGTTGCAAAACATTTTGAAAATCGCGCTCTCTAGGTCATTCATCCGCCCCGTCGGATGTTACATTAAACTTTGGCGCTGCGGTCGCTCGAAATCGAGATCTCAGGCCAACAATCTACACCCTTAAGGGGGATTTGTTCCGACACGTTTAATCAGAAATATACAAAGACCTTGCGACAAGCCTAAGAGCTCAGATGTTACCTCAGCGATAAAGCTTAATATTCAAATGTTACTTCGTAATAATTTGAGTATTTTTATCACTAGGTAATATTCGAGCACAGAACCTTAACACAAGGTAACATATGAACATTAAAGATTATCACAAAATAACACTAATCTATTTAGCGGCTACCACGAGCCCTTAGGCTATTTAGGGCCTTGACCTCGGGGCTTGATGTAGCCGCTAAATAGATTAGTGTTACTTTGTGATAATCCTTAATGTTCAGATGTTACCTTATGATAACACTCTGTACTCAAATATTACCATTTAATAATAATATATGCTTCTAATATTGCCTTGTGATAATATTACCTTATCAATACTTCATGCTCGAATGTTACTTTGTGATAATCCCCAGTATTCAGACATTAATTACCCTTTAATAATCCTCAGTGCTCAAATGATACTTTATGATAAACTTCAATACTCAAATGTTACCTTATGATAATCCTCAGTGCTAGACATATCATCACTATCATCAGGCGCTGGTCCTAACCGGAAGTGGGGCGCCGGAAGTGTAGGCTCCTCGTCCGCGGGCACACTTGACACTTCCGTCGTGGTCGGGGTGGGAACCGTGGACTCTGATGGGAACGGCTTAGGAGAGCTTGATGTGGCTGTGTGGAACGTCTCCTCCGTGTTTAGGGTTGAGTTTGGAGACTCTAGTGGGTCGAGACTGAGGCTGAGACTGGAAAGTGCAAACATTAGGTTTGTGTATATCTTCTATCGCGGGTGGAAGGTGGATAGAAACGCCGTGTGATGGTAAATAATATATGTACTAATATACGTGGTAAATAATATACGCAGGTTAATATATGTACATACAAATTTAAAGTTCCACCATTTTACTAAAATTATAAAGAAAGACTTTGTTTCTTTTTTGTTTATTTTAGATAGGAGGTTAACACGAACTCTGGACCCATTACGAAACTTTTTTCACACCCAGGAAACTAAAGTAATGCAAATATGGACATAGGTTAAGTTTCCCTAGGAAATCACAATAAAAAGACAGCGGATCAAGTATTTTATGTTACTTACCTAAGTAAACGCAAGACGGGTCGCTAGTCTATTATAAGAAATGAATCAAGTGCATGTCGGATGCGTATTGATGTATTTCCAGGACTCTTATTTAGTACGCACTACTTTTTGCCACTGGCTTCATTCGCGTGTTCATTATCAAATGGGAACCTTAGTTTTGTAGCCAACAACATGATATATCATGTTGTGCTCCTCAAAAATTTCAACTCGATTCGTATTGCGTATAGATGTTACATACCTCATCCTCTTCTTCCTAAACTCTTCCCTTTCGTCGGCAGAGAGCGGCTCGAGAACCTCCTCACGAGGCGTACTTCTCAGCACCAGCTCGGACTTGCTGCGCTTCACGCCTTCCACGGGAGACAGGTCGTTTTCACCTTCTGTTATGAAAAAAAAAGAATCATTTATTGAGACAGCATAAAGTCATAAAAAACGAGAAATAATCAAATGAGAAGCTGAAAATGCTGAATGGCCAGAAAATCGGCCCCCAAACCATCGGGGTAGCAAATTTAAGTGGGTAAAGCCTATGACACTCAGAACGCGTAAGCGGGACATCAGCGGCGCGGCACGCATTTTATTGGGGGTAGCTTTGGGAGAAGTCTATATCCAGCAGTGCAGAGACACGGTGATGGCATGGTATGGTACCTTTGAGATAATAAGATTACGCATAGTTTTCTCTTTAATTTATTTTTATTTCTTTTTGTTTATAGTTTAACGTAAAGTCGCCAACAATGCGTGGTGCGTGCGGTTCTGTCCACCTACTTTGCTCTTTTTACTTTTAACTTTATCGAAATTAAGGGCCTTTCTCACCACCCTATGATAAAGTATCGCGAGGTAGCACAAAGAAGCTAGATTTAATTGGCTTTATGTATCAGATTGTTAACAGATTGTCTGTTACTCCTGATAAAGCATCAAGAGTAACAAAAAAAATCCTTCTGATAAACAGTATCAGGTGGTAAAAACGGCCTTAAATATTGCTCGAAATCTACAACAATTATTCCATTACAATTTTACTAATTACATCAGAATCTCGATAGTATGTATCTACGAATTTTAAATTTTTCGTGCGAGAGGACCGCACCCCTGCATCGTCAAGGGATACTTCCCTAGCGTAAGTTTACAAATATTTCTTTATTAAACAAGACTTAACGCATAATTTTTACTTTTTTTATTTCATTAGACGTTAGATATATATGTATGACAAACGCAAGCTATGACTTACCCCTCCCATCATCAGCACTATGTGAGTGGTAAAGCAAGCGCATGCCGTAGCACCAGGTCCCGCGTGCTCGGTAACACGAGCATCGCCATGTTTCTTTGTAGTAATTCATTATTCATCAATCAAATTTAAGAATTTATTAATTTTGTCACCATGTCTTCGTCACTTACCCCTACCATGGTAGGCACTAAGTGGTGATACGAGCGCCTGCCGGAGCCCTAGATCCTGCTGGCCCAGTAACGCGAGCTCCGCCATATTTGTTACTAGACGTTGTATACCAGTCTCATTAGTTACTATGTTTTCACCACTTACTCCTCCCAGTTCTGCAAAGTTACTTTCTAAAAACCTGGACATCAGTCTCTCTCTGTCACTACATCTTCATCACTTACCCCTCCCATCGTCAGCACTAGTGATGGGAGCGTGTGCAGTAGTTCTAGATCCCCGGTGCCCAGTAACGCGAGCTAGGAGTTGTGCAACAGACTCAATCGTAAATGTCTTTATCAGGTACTTCTTTATCATCAGTATTAAATCTTGGTACAGCACATGCCGGAGCCCCAAGTCATGCGCGTTCAGTAACACGAGCTCCGCTATGTTTATTTTTAGGAGCGATAATTGAGATTTATGTCTCAATTACCTCTATGTGTTCAGCACTCACCCCTTCCATCGTCGGCACTAAGTGGTGATGCGAGCGCATGCCGCAGCCCCAGATCTTGGGTGCCCAGTAACGCAAGCTCCGCTTGAAGATGCTCGATCTTCGTGCGATGCGACGCCACTGACGCCACGCGACTCTGTAGCTCGGCCTCCAACTCTAACAGTTCTTTTTTCTGGTGAAGTTACAGTAACAATTAGTTAATTTCTTACTATGACAGTAAGTATGTTGTAAACGTTTATTTTACAAAATGCTCAAAGGAGCGGACTATATACTGAGCATGGTATACAAATTCAATTATTGTTTTAAAGTAACCAGTATTCTGGCGGCAACGATATGGCTCGTTACGAGTAGATCGCAAGGCTGATTCGTTGTTCGAGCATTTTAACGAAAAACATATCGTAGTTTGAAGTTAAATCCGAAATAAACCTTAATACTAGATGGTTTATTAAAAAACGATTTAGTTAATTTTAAATGCGAAATAAAAGATCGACTTATTTGTGTACGATCATATATAAAAATTAATTAAATATGAGCACAAATCGTGGCTAATATTTTTGGTAAGCGCCAAAAATATTTTTGCGCTTGCGCTGGAAGAACACTCAATATATTATCCAGTATCTTTAGCATTTTGTACAATAAACATAATATCTATTTATTATAATTATATCATAAATACGCTATAGTGTATCTATTTATTCAATTACTTCACTTAATATCAATTTAATGTAGTTTTTACATATTTTTATTACTAACAAACTCCCAAGTCCACCCTCTGTGCCAAACGTTACTACATAATTTGGACAAACCATTAGCTATATACTATTTAGTTGGAAAAACAAAATAATACTTTTCTTTGTCTTCTTCATAAATAACAACATATTTATTTATTTTATGTTTTGAAATGTACAAAGCTGGAACACACTGTGAGGAATCCCGCATGCTCCAGGAATTAAAAAAATCTGGAGTACGTGATCCACTAATGCGTACTGGGTGCACGTGGTGGACTACAGTCCGAAACTTCCCAGTGATCTACTAGAGGAGGTCTGTGTTCTGTAATGGCACGTTATACGCTGATAAATGCGTCTATAGGTATGTGTATACTGATCTCGTGAACATTTTATTTATACATAATTATATTCACTGATAATACTGACATGTCTGTCAACGGTCTCCTTGATGCTATTAGCGGTGTTCGGCTCGCACTGCTGCAGCAGATGCATCAGACATTCCGTCGATGTCTCCGACGCTGGACTTTCTGGACTCGGGGTTGGCGTTGTACCCTGTACATATACAGTGCTGCTCAAAAAGTAGAGTATGTATGGATGAGTATGGAAATATTATTGGTTAAGTAAGAAGTGTTAAACAGTTCCTCAAGAGCTGATGGGAATGGTGACTTGTAGACGTTAGCAAATTTTAAACATTGGCGTTTTGTACACATTTTAAATTGTGCATTTTAAAAGAAGTAAAAGATAAACAAAGTTTTGAATTGTATGAGTTTTAAACCCAATTGGCAATATAAAAAAATTTAAACCTAACGGTTGTGGAAAATCTATCATTAAAAACTGAATTAAGGTCAATTAAGGATCCTTCAGATCCCTAATTGACACGGTAATGAAGCATATTTCTTTGTAAAAAAAATGTTTGTTCTTTATATTTAGCAAAATGACACCCTTAAGATTTCAATTAATTCTGAATTAAGAACGAAAACCATGGTTTCAATCTCTGGTAACACATCTAACCATACTAGATCAATAAATCTTATGCACCCATAGATATAGGCATTTTATTGTACATCAACAACATATGTGACAAAAAGACAAAGTAAGTAACTGAAAGGTACAACAGGAGGGCCATAACACTTAAGTGATTTCTTCCTTTGGGTGGTAAGGAAAAACTCCCAATCTATGATTTTAGTACAATGACCATTATTATGTCTATGAGACAAGTCATTTTTATAGATGTAAAAAATATAACCGATACTGATTGCAGACATCAATTACGAAACAGGAAGAGACAATAGTATGTTACATTACGCGTGCAACGGTGACACAGGCAAATTAATTTTGGAAGCAAAAAAAAGCAAGACAATACACTAAAGGTATACACATGAAGCTATCTAGTAAACAAGTTCAATTCTATTCTTGCTCGTGTGAAAATGTGCTAAATATTTTTAATTTGTCAGTGCATGTTCATAAAACATTTTTATAATATCCCGGCCGGCACTTAGATACGTACAAGTCTACAATCACAAGTGCCTCTCTAACGTCCCTTGTAGTCCTTGAATAGCTTCTTGTAAGTACCCTTGTAGTTTCTTGACATCGAGGCGGGTTCAATGTGGATTGGTAAAAGTTAGACATATGCAAGATTAATTTTTAAAAAATCTTGATCATGTTTCAGAAACATAAATAGTGTATAAATATTTATATAAATTTAATTACGTAAATTTTACATAAGTTTCTACAATTAGTATTTATGTAGAAACTTAATGGTCAATAGTATACATAGTGAATATAACTGTACAGAAACCCAACGGAATAGAATTGAACCTACAACGCTACAAACCTCATCAACCCTGCAGCCCTGCGCCAGCAACTCCCTGACGCTGCTCCTGACGAACTCGTCCAGTTCCCGCCGCTTGCCTTCCACCTGCGCCCCGAGGGCCGTCACGTGACCCTCCTCGTTCTCAGCCTAGAGGGGGGGAAATGGGTGTGTACTAGCAACAGAAACGTAACACAGTGGGGTCCTGAATTTGCTATATGAACACACTTTTTCATATATTTATATAAACCATTATGATTATCTAGCGATGGTTAATATTATTTGCAATAAACATTGGGAAGGTATATTTTAATTAACTATAACAATCTCATTAATTTCTGACTTCTGACATACAGTTTCTCCAGTGTTTCTAGAGTGTCTAGTTTGACTTTATTCTTACGTAAATAAAGATTATTTGAATATTGGAGGTGGAATGATGACCATTTAGGACACGAACACTAATTTCCTTAACTTAGGACAATAAGATGTTCATAGACAAATTAAAACTATGAATACTAAAGAAGCAATCTTATAAAGTAGGTTTGTGTTACAAAAACTTTTTCTAGTGTGACTGACAATAAGTGCTAAAAATGGCACCAAAAGAATTACTCACAATGGAAAGTTAGAGAGAGACTCTGCGATTCAACTAAAGATACGCACGAAACAAATGACACTGATAAGTAAATTTAAACGTGCCATTTCAAGAAATATATTTGAAAAAAATGCGATTTTATTGAACTAAATAATACGCACGAAACAATTGACATCGATAAGTTGACAAAATACTCACAATAGTCACAGTTACGATATTCAGAACTCCACTGTCACTCAAAAAGACAACTACACAAACTAGTAATAAATCACTAAAAAAATAATAAATAAGCACACACAAATACAAACACACGACTGCATGTATATACAACCACACGACTGCATGTGTGTGGAGCAAAGCTAAAAGTAGCGCAAACTATGAGAGAATATTAAGACAATAATTGCATTGTTTCGCTCTGAAAGTGAATGTATTGATGAGTGCTACCATTGTACAATATATAATAATAATAACAGATATAACATAATTCGAGCCCGTGAACAATACAAAAGGAAATACAGGAAAACAAAAATCCTGTAGAATGACCGTGTTTATTAGGTATAGAGATAAAAAGGGATATAAATGTGGTTAATTATTAATGTTTATTTTAACTTATAAAATCATTCAATATTGAGTAAATATCTGACTGTACGCAAAAAGTGTAATTATATCATTGACAGTGGCAGAAGAACGAAGAGTTCATATGATGACAAGTGGTCACCGCCGCCCATGGACACCTGCAACACTAGAGGTCATGCGAGTGTGCTGCCGACCGCGTACAATCCCACTTCATAGCTCTGATTAAGAGCCCCGTGTCGTTGTTTAGTGGAGAAACCTGAGCTGGCAATTTGTTCTACAACTTTCATATTTGCGGTGCAAAAGGTCTTGAAGCGGCGGTTCCTTATCAAGTGCGAATAATTACGTTTCGATTATTCGATATAATAATTAGTGATTATTATTCAGATTATTAAGAACTATGAGTCTATGAACTATGAGTCTATATTCAGATTAAGGGTGTAGATCGTGAAAATCACCGAAAAGAGTGTTACGATTTTTCATATTTAACCTATTTACATATGATTGTTTAACCTATTTACATATGATTGATATCAATGATAATTTGTATATATTACAATCAAAGACCAATAAGTATGTTCATGCTTATATTAAACTCTTAAACCTAATAGTTGTTATATAATAAACGTCAACAAACGCACAAAATTGAGTAAAAATGCAAAAACATGACTACGTATTTTTCAGATTTAACCCCATAAATCAACACAAATTGATAAAAAGAAACACTTTTTGAACACTGAAGAAACCAATAAGTATAGCTGTATACTTCTTTTTATACCTTTACAAACAAAGACTTCCTCTTTTAAAGCCCTAAAATCTAGATATATTTTAAGGTAAATTTTTCATACACAAATGTATGGGATAAAACGTTCGTTTCATTCGTGCAATCTCGGTGGTCTGCAGCGGCAGTTCCTTTCTGTAAGTGAACGCGACACCACGCTTGTCGGCTGCAGACAGCAGAATTACGTATTGTGAATTTGTGTTTTTTGTAAAAAACTGTAAGTATAACATTTTTATAATTAATTTATTTTCAGTTAGTAGAAAGTATCGATATAATGAATGTCTGAAAGAAAACCATGATGGAACTAGATATAAATCGTAAAAAATACAATATCTACACTAATAGGTATTATAAAGAGGAAAGATTTGGATTTTTGTATGTAACGAATAAACTCAAAAAGTACTGGACTGATTTTAATAATTCTTTTATCATTCGAAAGCTACATTATCACTGAGTAACATAGGCTATTTTTTTCGCAGGACTGATTGAATTTGAGTGGCATGCCAGGGAAAAGAAAGTTTTGTACGCATTATAAAAATATGAAAGCCAAAAGATCTCGGAATAAAATGTAAGTTCCTCCCTACTTATTTATTATCGCATTTGAACAGGGTACATTACAAAGCTAATACAATATGTCATATGATTTAGATCGCCCGATTCAGACATATACCTACAATAACATGTAAGTATTGGTTTGTATTATCTATATCTATACTGATAAATAAAATTGAAGTATCTGTATGTAATATCAAAATAATAGGATTTTAAAAAAAAAAAAAAGGCGATACGGAGTTCGCCGGGTCGGCTAGTATTGTCTAAATATCAAATTGTGGAAGTAGGTAGGCGACAGCGCAACTTTGTCGACATACCTATACCGCCAAACAGACGCGAGGCGCCTAGCGTCTGGCTTAGGGTTGTACAAAATAAATAAAAAGTGGATAATATTGATGAATAATATTTCCAGTATTGAAAATAAAGAAAACCTTGGGGCCGAGACTCTGAGCAACAATGCTACGCGCTGTATAGAGGTAAGTTGTTATACGTAATTCTTGTAGACTTGTTACATAAATAAACAAACTACTTAGTTAGTGATGGGCGAAGACAAAATCTCAATACCTACCTATAGATTTTTCTTGCAATATTTATTATTTTCATCGAGAGACAAACACCTTAGTACCGAAATACTTCTCAATTACTTTCTCAAAAGAAAATTTACGTTCAAATAGGTGACGTCATAAAAAAACAATACCTAATGCGTAAAGAAATTATAATTTCTATTCATCAGGAACCTAATATTGTATTAATTCTTTTGCATTTTTTTAAATTTTTAATTATTTTTTATAAAAAAAATCAAGCCATTATCTTTCTTTACAGGAACTAGTTATTGAAAACGACCAAGAGGGAAAGGTGGATGAAATGGAAGTTGGGCGTAGAGTTGTAGACGTTTCTTTTTTTTTTAAAGCTCTTCAGGCCATAGGGGACCACGGTCCAATGGATTGTAAGTTAAGTTACCTCAGTATAATAGGTGAAGTAAAAGTTGGTCTGGACTCAAAACTCATCATGAAATGTAGTATGTGTAGTATGAAATTTACTGTGTGTTTGATTGAAAAGAAAGAAGATAGAATGGAAGTGAATCATCAAATTGTATCTGGTATCATATCATCTGGTGGGAGCTACTATCAGTTAAAAACATTAACTGCCGCAGTAGCCCTACCAATCATGTCACCTTCATTATACAATGAAATTAATAATACGGTTTGCGATTGGTGGGAAAAGACAGCAGCACATTCCATGGCAGAAGCTGTCAAGGAAGAAGCGGAGTACGCAGTGTCTATAGGTAGTGTTGATAAAAATGGTACACCATTAATATCTGTTGCTGTTGACGGTTGTTGGAGCAAGAGATCTTATGGTAAGAATTTTTCCGCCTTGTCCGGCGCAGCTGCGATAATTGGCATTAAAACTAATAAAGTATTGTTTTTTGGAGTTAAAAATAAATACTGCGTAGTTTGTGCACGAGCCGCAAAGAACGACAGTCAGCCCTCGGAACACCGTTGTTTCAAGAATTATTCGGGATCATCTACCGGTATGGAATCGACCATAATAGTTGAGGGGTTTAAACGTTCCATTGTTGATCACGGTGTAATTTATAATAAATTTGTAGCAGACGGCGATTCCAGTACTTATAAAAAAATATTAGATTCGCGACCGTACGGTAATTTAACAGTAGAGAAAATTGAATGCAAAAATCATCTTTTACGAAACTACTGCAATAGCTTGGAGAAACTGTCGAAAGACACTAAGTATCCTTGCGAATTGCGGAAATTCCTAAAAGAAAGGTATTTGCGTTTAAGAACGGGTGTAAAATGCGCTATTAAATATTGGGGCGATCAAAATCAGTCACTCGAAGAAAAAATAAAAAATCTTAGTGAAGATATCCTAAATGGTCCACAACACGTATTTGGTAATCACCAATATTGCAAGGAGTATTTCTGTAGACCTGATACTCGTCGAATAGAACCTGTTGGGTTGCTTCCAGCAATTGTTGGATGCGGATTAATGGACGCGGTACACATTTTAAGTAAAAGACTGTCATATCATTCTAGAAGTTTAATTCATAATTGTACAAGTAATATAGTTGAAAGTTTTAACGCAGTGATTGCCAAATTAGTAGGGGGTAAGCGTGTAAATTATTCTTCCCGTGGTTCTTATGCGGGCCGATGCGCAGCTGCTGTTGTGTCTTTTAATACAGGATCGATTCATAGTAAAACTCATGAAGTAATATTTAAATCTAGTCCTAATCCTTTGATCGCGAAAGTGGAAAATTGTAATCGTAGAATCCGTTTAATTGCTAAACCTAAATTAAGATTGAAAAAGAGCCACAGCGCTGTATCGAAAGACGCTCACTATGGACCAAACTGCGAAAAACCTGATCTGAGTCCAGAATTATATGAGAAAGCCAAGTCATCTTTTTTAGCCGATTTAAAGTTGTCTTGTGCTGAAAGAGAGGAGCTTGAAAGGTCGACCCATTTGCAAAGAAGTAGTTCTGAGTGGATGAGTACAAGGAGAAAATTACTAACCTCATCATCGTTCGGGGAAGTTTGTAAAAAACGAGAGAGCACAAGTTGTGCTGTTCTTGTTCGTAAAATCGTTTATGGTAGTAATATCTCCAGTTTGCCTGCTGTACGGTACGGTATCGAAAACGAAGAAACCGCAATTAAACAGTTAGAAATTCAAGAGAATATTAGTATACAAGGTTGCGGTTTGTTCGTCGACGATCAATATGAATTTCTTGGTACTACACCAGATGGCATTTATGCAAACGGTTTAATTGAAATTAAGTGCCCACATTCTTTAGCTGGCATGACTCTTGATGAAGCAATGGCCAAACATACCTTTTGGGTTAAGGACAAGGCTTCCAAGGGTTATGTCATAAATAAAAATCATAACTGGTATTTCCAAATTCAGGGACAGGTACATATTACTAAAAGAAACGTTTGCATGCTTGGCATCTGGTTTGGTGCTACTGTACCTATGAAAGTTTATATTATAGAAAAGGACGACAAATTTTGGGAGGAGAAAATGGAGATGAAATTAGTTAGGTTTTATTACGATTGCCTACTTCCAGAATTAGTTGATCCTCGGCAGTCACGAAGCATGCCCATTCGTGACGCGCCCAGTATCATAGAGGCTATGAAAGAGAGGAAAGAAAGAGCTTTACGTGTTATGAAAGAGAAGAACGCCTAATGATTTTGAAAGATACAGGTAACTTAACTACCCAGCCAGTCGATTCACGTAAACACGCCAGTCCAAAAGTCGTTTTAACTTAGGAACTTAGAAATCGCCTTTTGGTTTTCTGTTTTAAACGCACTTACTTATCTAGTCTTGGATTGTCATAAATCTTCCAATAGCTCAATTACTATACAATTTCTGAGTTACCTGGTGTAAAGAATCATAAAAATTGGTTCAAAAATACAGCGAATTGAGAATTCTCCTTTTTTTAAGTCGGTTAAAAGGGCTAAATTTGCAAAAAACGAAGTGACGTCACTGCGCTACGGTTTTTATTACTTACGTGAATCGGGCAGCTGGTAACGTTTTCATTCTGATAGGTTTTGTGATAGCCATTGATTTTATCATCAAATTAGCAGAAATCAGAACTTGATCCGTAATCGAATGAAAAACCATTAGAATTTTGAACTCATATTTCGTTATTGTTTAATTACATACTTTTAATTAGTATATTAATAATTTACAAACTTCTGTTAAAATTAGTAAATAAATGAATTATTTACTAATTTTTGTACAACCCTAGCACGCTTTTGAGATAGCGAGTAATGGCGACTCATATTTGTTATTGTGTAGTAAATAAATCATTTTTATACTTGTGTTTCATTTATTGACATTTTTTTTAAAACCCTAGGATTTTTTTTAGATATCGACGAGGTGATCGTAAACAAAAAGTAAGTATTTGAGTTTACGCAATAGGCACATTTCCTTGCGTAGAGATAAACACACTTCCTACTGAATTTGCAATTATTTTATTGAATGAATATTTTACGAATTAGAATAAATTTTGGTAGTGAAATTACAAATAAATAAATAGTTGGAATTTTAGGTAAGTAGAATACAAAAATGTCAGATGTCAAATGATAGAAAAACATAAAAATTGTGTCTCAACTACTCTTATTAATCTATTAAAAAGAATCAACAGCTAGTTTCCAAAAATTCAACGTTATTGTTATGCTGTAAATATTCAAGTTCAATAACAATTTCTCAACGTGGAACGTTTGTTGCAAAACATTTTGAAAATCGCGCTCTCTAGGTCATTCATCCGCCCCGTCGGATGTTACATTAAACTTTGGCGCTGCGGTCGCTCGAAATCGAGATCTCAGGCCAACAATCTACACCCTTAATTAATACATTTTACAATAATTTTTTGTACGCCTATTGTGGCAGAACATAACAATATAGATATAGATGTTTATAATATAGGATTATATAGCCTGACCATGGAAATAATAAACCTCGCCATGATGCGTAAAACTAATAGAACTAATATCTTCTGCTGACAACACTAACTAGCTATGAAAAAAGCAAATGTGACGCCCCCACAGCAAGTTTTTTATTTTTCTGGTCAGTTTTTGTTTTTCTGGCTTTACATAATTGTTACCTACATACATACGAGTATAATTATTGCAAAATGATTTAATTTAATTTCAGCAAGCTCTTCAGAACATTCCCCATTACATAAAAAAAAAATAATGGAAAGGAAAACCATGCTTTTTCCCAATCAAACATGCATTTTTAAGAATATTGAAAGTAAATCATAGTAGCACAATATCAATCGACAGTGTAATGACATCTGTCGATTACATCTCGTGACGTAATTACATCTTGAGAATGAGTTGTTTGTTTCAGATAAATGTAGTCAATTAATTTATATCGCGCTGTAATCTTAAAACAACGACGTCTCTGTTTGAGTAAATAATTTGAAAAACAATACTTTTATTGTTATTTTATTATAATCGGTGCGTCCAGCCGCGCGATAGTGGCCCGACACGTTTTTTTTTTTCCTTTTTTTTTTTATAAACAAGTGGGCGGACGAGCAAGCGGTCCCACGTGATGGTAACTGTTACCCCGACCATGGACACCTGCAACACCAGGGGGTATGCGGGTGCGCCGCCGACCTTGCAAAATCCTATTCACACCTTTCTTGATGAACCCCATATCGTAGCTTAATGGAAAGAAAGACTTCTTAAGGCAGTTCGTTCCACAGCCTACGGGATCGCGGTATAAAATGATTTTTGGACTGAACAGTACGCGACACCTCCGTATCGAGGAAATGCGGATGAACCGCACTTCTGTGATGGGAGGTGCGGTTGTAGAAATGTCGTACATGTCGGCACGCGAGGGCGTACTGCGCTCCTACACACAATAAACCGGCTTAAGACTCACGCCGTGAAATCATGGAGAGACATCACGCCGTGAAGAAGCTTGAAACAAGAACACCCCTCTACAGTCACAATTGTTCAGATGTATTTACGCACTTGTTCAAAATGGACTTAACAGTAGCTACACCAACTCTCGAATGAATGAAATGCTTTACCATCTTCATGTATTTCCTATAACCCGATATGGTTTTCATTCTAATTCTGGTTTCAGTCAGAATTAGAATGAATTTGAATTGAAATGGGAGGTTTTTGAAATCTCCATAAAAACAATTATTCGGACCCATGCATTTTGATTTTTGTTGTATACCAATGCATTTATTTATTTGTTTGTATGCATTTTGTTGTATTCGGATATTTTGTATCGCATAATATCGGTACAACTTCAAACACTTTCAATTCTAACTCACTAATCCAACTGCTACACATTTAAAAAAAATCATGCGATACGTACATCCGCTCGCAGCCGCAGTGAGGACGACGCGTGAATCTAGAGAGCATTAGTGATTCGCGACCGCGAACCCTTTGCAATGAACGCGCGAGAAGTTGGCGAATACCATTCAGACTTCCATGGGGCTTTACGGCGTAAGTGTAGAGGCGACATGACACGTTGTGTCATGTCGCACGGAAGAACTCATCAACACAGTGCGCGTCGCCAGCTTCGCTCCCTCTACCGGAGCGTCCAGCCGAGCGCCAGTCGCCGGATAGACGTCGGCGCGCGAGCACCTCCTACACACGCATGTTACATACTCACACAGTGCTCGTGCGTGTCGCTGAGCGCCCGCAGTCTCTTCCCGCGCGCCGCTAACTCCCTTTGTCGGCAGCGCAACGCGCGCCGCCGGTGGGTCCAACCGCGCTCCAGCGCGCGCCAGTCGCCAGACAGACGTCGGCACGCGAAGGCGTACTCGCGCTCCATTGCCGATCGCTCCTACATATGTATGTACTGTTGTAAACGAGTCTTTTACCATAACAATGAAATGTATATATGTAAGCTTTTTCCAAAATCTCATTGTTAAGGTATTTGCTAAGACACCGGGCCCACGAAGTCGTCTGATCACACAGACAGCCACTCTACTCGCAGTCACAGCCTCTATAAAAACGGAAGTGAAGAGCCGTTTTATAAATGTTCACGACTGACAGTAATGTCGGACACACGACGTCGCGAAATCACGACGTACAGACGCAGCTGATTATGGCGATCAATAACGCGACTGATTACGTGGTCGCCAAAACGCGCGACCACTCGACCCAACGGAATCAATTAATAAAACCATATAAAAATCAGTCATACCGTCAGTCATTCGTTATAAATAAATAAATATCTCTCCACAGGTGGATATAATCCTCTCCCAAGATTCGCTAAAACATATGATCTTACTAGCCTGTGCCTTCGTTCGCGTGTTCTACATATGTGTTAATCGGGATTATAATATACCTATTTGCCAAGTTTCAACGAAATCAATTCAGTCCTTTTGATATGATTGACTAACCAAGCATCCAAACTTTCACATTTATAATTATAGTGGGATATTAGTCGAGACTTAAAAAACTTTTTCTGAAATACAAGTCTTGATCTTCACGATAGTTATATTTTTTGGAATGTACTTATACTATCCAGTGGATTGAACTGTCTTCAAAACATACCTCATCCAACTTTTTCTGTGCTTGTAATAGTTCTTCCCGCTCAGCATGCCAGCGCCTCTGTCTCTCTTGCTGTTGTAGTAGAAACTGTTGTCTCTCTCGCTCTAATTCTGCTCTTTGAGCTTCCAAGCGCTCACAACGAATCTCGCCTTCTAGGTCCCTTTGAGAACAACAATAATGATAAATTTAAAAAACTTTGTGAATTCTCTACTTCACCCTATCCATATTGGCATAAAATGTCGACAACATGTGAATGTACTCTGAACCATTAGATTTTAGACTTTATTACTAGTTGATTAAGGTGCTCATGATTATATAAGTTAACAAATTGCCGACCTATGAGTGTAAGTATGTACAAGCATATTCAATTCTTTAGTGACAATAAACAAAACTTACGAAATTTAAGACTTCATTATATTAATTTTGCTAAAGATTTTTAAAAATGGATTTCAGAAATCATTCGACATAGTTAATCCAGTAAAATGTTACGAAATTTTAATTCATACGGTGAACAGGAGACAAATAAGAGCCTTGTTTTCAATGAGGGATAACAAGAAGATAATAATTGCTAGTGATTATCGAAATTATTTCTTGATCTGAAGACTGGAGTCCCTCGGGGCAATCACCTAGGACCTGTATTATTGATGTTGTACAATTATATGATTCTATCCAGTACACACATCATCATAATGACATCAATGTTTTATAGAATATTTAAGTCTGAAATAATTAATAGAAGAATTTAATTCATCGATGAAGATGAAACTCAAAAGTCTATGGTTCTGCCCAGGTCTGTTTTCGTCCAGAAAATTTTAAAATTCAAACACCTTAGAAAATCCGCTGTACTCATTTATTTATAAAAACGAATAGTCTTATCGTAAGGTACACCAAAAACCTCGTGAAGATCTCACACGAGTTGATCTCTGTTTTTGAATAGAAACATTTTCAAAACACATGTCAATTATTACTATTTTTGTTGATCAGTAAGAATGAATCAGTAGATTTCATATACTTATACTGATAGCTAATTTGTTAATAAATACTTTTTTTTATAAATTATTTCCAACTACCCTCCACATTAACAAAGCAATACTCACGACAGCGTAGTGTTCAAGTTCTCAGTGCTGGCAGCCAGGTCAGTGGTAGACCAGGACAGGAGGGAGAGTCTAGAGAGGTTCATGACGGAGGCGCTGCCTTCCTGTCGCAGCTTCGCGGCTTCCGCCGGGTCATTGTAACGAAACATGTTCGTACGACCCAGTAAAAGAATGCAGCCTGGAATGAAGGGTTAAGGTGAGTTTCTATATCGAGAGGGAGGGGGATGCTAGAGCTCCACTGCTGCAACTGTAAATGTTGTAACTACAGCTCTACAAATTTTGTAGTTACCTCGTACTTACAGAACACTATCATAACAATCATTTTCCACTGTATCTTATTTCCCTAGTACATACGTATTTTGATGGTGAGTGAGATATACCAGAGCCCATCCCATCCTATACCTCCCATTTTCTCTATCCTTTCCTAAATCTCCAAAGGTAGGCAGCGCATCTGGGGGGGCGTGCCAACGTTTGTCATTCTGGACTGATGTTGGCATGTATCACGTATGGACGACTATCCGATTACCATCAGGTGGACTGTGTGCTCGTCTGCCGCCCTTTTCCATAAAAAAACATCCGGGGCCGTGTCAAAGTCTGTCGTTTTGGATTTCAATCTTCGTTCGGAAGAAATTCGAACTCTAAATTCTATGAACTCAAATTGCCGACATATGTAGTTCAAACAATCAACAAGCTGAAGTGGCAATGAGCAGACCGCAGGACCGATAACCAATGAAGAGACGAGTCCTCGAATGGACCACACACCGAGAAACGTATCGTGGGACGCGCTCAGACCAAGTGGATTCACGACTTGAAGGAAGTTATCGGTAGTGGCTGGATGAAAAGAGGTGAAGATGGTGTATGATGGTGAACTGCCCCAGAGGCCTTTGTTTACATAGATTGTAAATTTTGATGCTAGGTACTTTAGTTCCTACTACCAATTACTGTTTCATCTTCCTATACAGAAAAAAAAGGACAAACGACCACGCAGCCGAATTATGACCTAGATTTACCTTGACTCAACTTAGTCGGTTTATCGATAAGTACTGTGTTCAGCCAGCACTGTGCGGCGGAGGCGGGGTACACGGTGGCCACGCCCTCGTGCAACGTGATCCGGCAGTGCAGCGGCAGCACGCCCGCTCCGGATATCACGATATCCGGCGTGGGAGTGTAGTCTTCACTACCGATTACTGTTTCACCCTCCTATACGAAAAACAGGGGGACAAAAAGAAACAAAAACGGATTTATACGTTTAATAAAATTGCAAAATGTCGTGTTTGTTACTGGAACATTTTTACGATATATACGATTTAACATATTACGACCTAAAATGCAATTTTTAAAACTTCAACAATTTCTATCAGAATCTAAACAAGCAAGACAAAGAACAGGCAAATTCGTCTGTTAATAGCTTTACATAAAATGTATGTTCAACCACAATGATAAAAGATCAATATTTTACGTAACAGATTTTGAAATTTTCTTTTATCCTGTCTTTATCTTTGGAATTTAATAAAATCTAGTATAGTTATCGTTTAGAATTTCTACTATCTAGATCTGATACAGTTTCCATAGAAATCACCTTTTTTATAGAATTGATGGCAGACGAGCAGGCGGGATACGTGATGGTAAGTGGTCACCGCCGCCCATGGACATCTGCAACACCCGGGGGCTTGCGGGTACGCTGCCGACCTTGCAGAATCCTGTTCACAGGTTTCTTGAAGAGGCCCATGTCGTAACGTAACGGAAATATCTCATCGGAACCATTAAAGGTCTCCATTACATAGGACCATACTATGTCCGTAGTAGTACCTTACCGGGCTCGAGAGCGACGAACACGCCTACAGCAACAGATCAACACCGTTCTATTCCCGTCTTTATCGCGTTTTGATGACAGTTCCATACTCGTTCTATCGGATGCAGTCGGTGAATGTAAAAAGCATGGAAACATTCCTACCGCTCGATTATGGCGCAACGAAAAGTGTTCCGCGGTGGGCGGGGCTTAAAAACTGTTCCGAGGCTGTTTTTCGATTAAAATGACTTCTTGTGTGGTAAAGTGGTGTAGGAGTCATCCAGATAATCATCCCAAGGATAGTGGGATCACTTTCCACATGTAAGTACATCCAAGCACGTTTGCAGAGCTGTTTGCTACTTATTAACAAAAGGACGTAACTATTGTAGCGTACAAGCTAGTAACAACCTCGAATTGTTGCGCGTAAGGTTGATTTTTATGCGGATGATAGTTCAGTGTAGTATTACTTTGGTTCTGTGTGCGTACTTTGTATTTGTGTGAGTTGTAGGGCCGATAATCAACCGTGGCTAGTATGAGAGGACTGCTTCCATGTTTTTTACGTTCACCGGATGCATTCACCGGACTTTTTTCAACGTTATCGTTTTACACAGACGCGTTAAGTATTTACGTTTAAATATTTATCTAAAAACAACAATGGCTGTTAGGAAAGATCTGACGGTATCAATACATTTTGGATGTTTTAAGTTCTACAAAAATACGTATTTACGAACACATTCTATAAGTTTTTCGTCCTCCATATCTTAAAAAACGTTTCGTTTTGCTCCAAGCATATGCACTATACTGAACTAATGTCATGTCAATACGGCAACGTGTTTACAGCGGTGAATATTCAAAACCGCAGCGCGGCTCGCCGCGTGCAAATAATTCTCAGCGTGAATTTATTGTCGGACCAGTCATACTCTAGTGGCCGTCGTCTCATAATAGATCATACGAAGAATATATTTTTGCATATGTCGATACGGTTATGGTCTAAGATGGTTCGATGTAATGGACAGAGACCTTAAATGCAGACGTGTAACACGACGTTTAAAAACTATTGGACAGATTTTAATGAATTTAGCATAATTATAACTTATGTCCCGGGCTAACATACGAAAAGCACTATGTGAATTGTACATCAAAAAATTATAGTAATTATATTTACATGTATGTATGCATATAAAGGTGTTTTTTTATTTGTCATTAGATTTCTTCTTACCACAAAAAACTGACTGAAAAAACCACTTTATTGATAATAGTTATACCACTTTATCGATGATTTCATTGGCTTTACATATATTATATATATATGTAAAACCGCTAACTAAAAGTAAAACCAATGAAATCATCGATAAAGTGATATAACATAACCACTTAATTATTTAATTCATCATATTATTAGGTTTTATCACAAGTACAGAGGGACATTATAGGCAATTAATTTGATACTTGCCTTCAAGTGATATAACGTGACTCCAGTAGACAGCAGATTATCATCAATCCCCACCAAATGTGGCATGTCCGAGTCCAGCACCACTCCCAACCCGCTCTTCCTCAACCCAAGAGCCTTCTGTTCCTGCAGGATCTGTTGCGTTTCCCGCCATTTCTCCGTCCATTTCTCTGTGAGGACTTTCTCTTGAGCTTCCTTTCGTTGGAGAGTCGCTAAGACCGCTGGTTCAGTTTCGATTGGATCCTATTGGTAAAGAAATAAGGATGCATTTTGTATATATTTTATTACTTTGGCCCGGTGAAATCCTATTCCTAATTTTGTAAGGAAAGCATGATTGAGGTAAATTCTAAATGAACGAATTTATTATTATTTAGAAATAAATTACACTTTGCGTGTTATGAGGTGAAGTATTTCTAGCCGGTCGAAGAGTATTTTAATTATAATACATACCGCACTTAACTTTTAAGGGTCAAAATTTAAATTTGCTAAAAACTCCTTTGACTTTGTAAAAGCAATATCTTCATTTTTGAAAGAGGAAAGTATGTGTTATACCATATTGAAATCTAAATTAATTAGGTATTTTTTTAAATGGTTCGCTACACTAGGTTTTGTACTAATTTTTTTTTGTAGCTGAAGCTCTTAATCAAGTAAGTAAGACGAAAGTACGAGTAGTATCATAACTAGAGAAAAACGTAAACATTTTTCGAGACATTATAACAGTAAACAAAAAATACTGATTTATGTCTAACAGAGTAACTTATTGAGAATAATAAACATGACACAGAATGTGAATTTTCTGTCATACACAGCAGGAAAATTACTAAGGTTTGGCCAAATTACTGGCAAATCATTGACAAAATAAAAAAAAATCAAATTGTCATGAGCTGGCTGCGGAAACAGTTTCAATGTTCGCCGCTATTTACTGGACTATAAATGGACTATGGCGTATAAACGAATAAATTACACTCTTTATTACATTATACATTCTGAAAACTCTAAAAAACAAATAAATCACTCGAGTAATTTAACTCACTCATGGAAGAAATCAATTAGGAGCTAGTCAAGTCCACGTGAACCTAACCTGAACTAGTCAAGTCACAGACACTGCTATTGGTGAATATGAATACAGACGACTTTATTATTATTTATGTATTAGCTTTCGCTGATGCGACCATGTCAATACACTTGTGCTTCCTTCTTTCTGTCTAGACAGTTTTTAAATTGATGCACTCCTAATTCTGATTTAATTATCTCGTGCGGTAGATCATTCCATGAACTGACCACTCTATTTGATAGGAAGTGCTTGTGGGGATTAGAGGTAGCGATGGCTCGTATTAGCTTTAAGTCATGTCTCCTTACTTTTTCTATTGTTATGTTACCGTATTATGAGAAATCTGTGCCCGTAGATTCTCGATCTCTTCCCGAAGCTCCCTGATGAGTTTGACGTTGGGGTCTTCGTTGATAGTGGGCTTGTTGATGATGTTTTTAGCTCGATTCGCGTACCGGAGGGTTGATAGCGTTTCGCCATAATTGCAGTCCGCCGGTGATATCTAAATAAAAGGTTGTCTATGTCATTTATTCGCTTTTACGTGATAATGAAATCTGCAAAATTAATAAAATTTGAATATAGATCTCTCCCAGGACTCGTCATCAGTGACGTCACCTTACCGCCTGGGCCTATATCCAGCACTAGGCTAATGGTGTTGTATGTAATTGGATATATGACAATTGATATCTCAAGTACATTTCTACCCAAAAGGGTCACCGATGTACAAGAAGACAATTGAAGGTCAAAGGTAGCTTGATAGGTGATTCTAGTAATTGACTATATCAACTACGCGTAATTGATAGTCAGTAATATTAACATAAAAGATGGATAAAATTGCAAATATGATGAAAAGAATGAGAATCATGAAGATAAATATTAAATAACTTTTAATTATCAAAATAGCCACTATTTTGGATGATCAGAGACTGTAATGATAATGACGTAATGACGTTTGACTGAAACACACTAAATCTTAACCTTTTGAACATGCAAAAATGTAATAATAACAAAACATACCGCTGCAATCATAATAGTCTTGGAGTTCCCTCCGAGGGAGTCCTTGAGAAGCCACGTTAATACGGAGTCTCGGTACGGGATGAACACATTTTTCTTGCCACCTTTCTGAGTACGATCTGTTTGAAAACAGAAAAATATCATGTAAACAAAATATTGTAGTTGTAGTTGCTCCATATACGTTAATTAAAACATATACTCAGTTTTTTTAAGATTAATCAAAACGTAAACAAGCAATTTCTGTATTGTTTATGTGTTAAAATTCGTTTGTTTTTGTTGAAGGTTTCGTTATTTTGCTTTTGTTCTAATCGGAGACACGGATGTGGGGGTCTGAACAACAGTGGTAGGATAAGAACGGCGCATGTACATTTCCGAAGAAAATTGTTTAATTTAAATAATAATTAATTAGTATTTATTATTACAATTATTCATATTATTTGCAATATTCATTTTATTATGTTGCTAGCTTTTGGCTGCACCTCCGTTTGTGAGGATTTTTGTTATACGGCTGTATATTTAAAAGAAATTGAATTAGTTTTTTTTTTATTATGGATATTAATTGAATAATTTAAAAAATACATACATTGAATACATGTAACGTATATGATAAAGAATAATAATTGCTTTAGTTTAATTTGATAGCGATGAAACGATGCGAGCGTACACAATAAACACTCGGGTAATGAAGTACACAGAATAATAATATGTATATAGTAAAGATGAAGTAAACATGTGCCAATCGCTATCTGCGTCTAAGGTAATGACACCTTCCATTAAGTCATCAGGCTGGGTTTGACGACTTGTGCCAGGAACATTATGTTCGTCAGATAAGGACGACAAGCAGTCTGTGTCTGAGCCGTTGTCTGAAATGTCATCTACTGGTATAACAAAATCTTCAGTCGTCTGGTCTATTATGTGATCACTTTTTTCACCTTTTCACATAACTTTTTCCAATCATTTGTGCCTATATCATCAGCTTTCTCTTTAATCAATTCTATTACTCTTTTTACATTCCACTCCACGTTCTTTCTGCTCAAGTATCCCTTGATTGTTGCCCAAGCCTCTATGGGGTTTAGGTCTGGGTGATCCGGTGGTAGACGCAGCACGTCGTGACCATTTTCAGCCAATCTGTCATTATTGATTTTTTTCAATCTATCTTTGTACAGTTTTATTAAATGGTACAGTTGGGGGTTTCAGCATTTCTCTCCATCTGCTGTCTGTCTGTTAGCCTATCTAGCATTCATCCGAGTGATAGTTGTTAAATTTATTTGGTAGGCAAATAATTTATCTATCAGTTCAGTAATCAGGTGGTGAGAAAGGCCCTAAATATGTCTCAGTATCTGCAATAGACAGTAATTTTCTACTCACTATCAGCAGGTTGTTGGCTGGACTCTGCCAGCGCTGATATGACGGAGCCGAGGGTGACCAGCGACTTGTTAATATGCGCGCCTTCCACTAGTCGCTGACCAGTCGCGCCAGTCGCGTCCGCACGCTCGCTACGACATTAATATCAAGATATTAGGTAGATAGATAATACTCTTTATTGTATAATAAAATACAAATACACAATTCCACTCAACATCCTCTCTTGCACTCAAAGCACATACATATATACACTCACACTACATTATGAACAGGCATACGGGGACGCTGCTGTCGTACCCTTTTAACTCAAATTTAAAGCAAATTCGACGCAAATATGACTCACCTTCCGGCCAAATCAACGAGGTGTACCTTGGAGACGGTCTCACTAGGCATGTTATTGTGCCGCAAATAGCTAGCTTGTACGAAGGTGATGGTGAAGATGGCGTGCGAACGAGATGACACGTCGTTCATCTGCGTAGAGGCAGTGGTGCGTTGCTGATTGCCGCGGTGCATGCACTCCTGAACGGATCAAATTAATAATCTATACATAATTGTGGCATTTCGTCCGGAAAACAGCATTGTATGAATGTGGTCACGACCCTCAGCTGCGAGGACAACGATGCAAGGAAGAGGATCTGTGGCATTTGGGACGGCTCAGGTTCATAAGGTCATCAGAATGTCCACATTCCTAAAATTACCAATTCACTAAATCGTGCAGTCGAAAAAAAAGAACAGTGGATATTCTGACCCATCGGACCTTATGAATCTGAGCGTTTGGGACCTTTGCGATAATTCCAAAATTGGCGTTTTTCTGTTAAATCCAATTTCACACTCTGTTTTTGTTCTATTTTCATTTGGCCTTTGTAAATCGTCAAATTGACAGCATGTAATAGAAAGTGTCATGTAACTTTTTTTTTCTTTTTATATCTACCATGTTACAGTATTAATAAATTTAATTCTACAAATACTATCTTTCTTTTACAACATTCCAGCAGCATTTACTGCTCTTAACATTAGCATTAACTGCTCCCCTTCAAATCCTTTGTTCATAAATGTGTTTTTATTTAATAATATGAACATTTTAACAGTTTTAAAGAGTTAGAGATGGACCAATTAAAATCTAGACAAAATCCTGAAAATCAGAATTAACACAATTTAAAAACACTATCTAAAATCACTTCTAACCTGTATGTCATCATAGTCAGAGACCAAATGCTTCGACAGATCCTGTACATATGGTCCCAATTTAGGATGCTCTCTGACCCTCAGTGAATGTCCTGCCTCGCTTGCCAATAGGTCCTTGACCCTCTCGTTGTAGATTTCAAGGTAGCTCACTTCAGTTCTGTATGAGGAACCAGACTCCTTGCCGGCAGCTACTCGGGAGAATAATTGTCTGCAGATGCGGGGGATTAGGCCTTGGTTTTCCTATAGTGAAGGAACAGCGATATGTCAATATGGTATTTAACTTTGTTTAGAAACATCTCAATAAGGTATCTATTTTTAGAGAAATATAAAAAAAATATAGGTTTCGGCGGTACCCTTCGGGCACTGTTTCAACGTGAAGGGGAGGGGTCGCTCCGAGCTTCGCCCTACGTAAAACTCGACCTGCAGTCTCGCGGTTATTCAGGCTGGGATAATAATAATAAATACTGTTTATTGTATACAAATGTTATTAGTTACACACGTTACACATGTTAATACAATAGGGCGACCTTACTGATAAGACGATCTCTTCCAGGTAACTTTGGGTAAAGTGATATAGGTAGTGCAAAACGATTGAAATTTAGATAGAATTATATTCAATATATCTCTACTATATCAGTAATAAATAAATACTCGACGTATGCACGGGATTGCTTCAGGTGATGCGCTTCGGTAGAGTTCGGCCTACGGCTGCGCCTGCGCTATAAAATATACGAGTATACGAGTATAAAAGCCATTCAGTAACCAACACGTCAACTAAAACTAGAAAATGCTAATCTTTATCAATCACCAAACTAATGGGCATAGAATTTAATTTGTGTAAAATCACGAAATGTAACTTCACCCAATGCTACAGAAAATAATTATCAACAAGAATTATCACCCACTGTGTTAAGTTAACTTTATTTTCACGACTACAGGAAGGATTCTTAAACAAAATTTTTCACAATTTGTGACACAAAATAAAAGTTGCGGGAATGTAAGTAGATGTTTGTATTTTTTAAAATATTTATTCATTAAATTCATCCACGTCATACCATGGAACCCATCATGGTGAACGTCTTCCCACTGCCGGTCTGTCCGTACGCAAATACGCACGCATTGTACCCCTCGAACGCGCTGTCAATCACGTCCAGTCCGAGGTCTGAAAACACCTGGAGAAAAAAAGAGATTGAAATATTACAAAGGTTTCGATCTGCGCACCCTCTGGACAATGGAACATTTGGTACAGGATATATACGATCGTTGACTGTATTTGAAATTGTACTAGATACTAAGAATTGGAAATTTCATTCATTTCAGTTTTACATGTCCTGTCCTCTACGCGATTAAAAACTGCGACTATAGATAGAAATGAACCCGAGAGTATTTGAGGTGGGAGCTATCGCTATTTCCGTCATTCATGCAGGAATGTAATGTATGAACCGTAACCAGCTCTCTCGTCGTCCACTATTGGACGGGGACCTGAGTGTGGCGCTACTCTAAAGCCACATAAAATTTCACGAACTTGTGTTGTCTATGTTTATGGTGCTAATACAGAAATAGTAAAACATGGAATTTACCTGTTCCTGTGACGCATAATGACTATCATCATTGTCAAATGACCAGTATGAATGGTCAAACGTGAAGTCCTTATACTTCTCTCGGCTGCCATCATTTTGCTCTTTGCTATTCTGTAAACAGATTTTGTTATTTAAAAACTGTACACCATCTACCTGTGACTAAAATATTTATTTCCACTCTACACAAAGCAATCTCTGCCAGACAAGCAGAGATCGCTATTAGCGATGAGACCTGTCTTTTGTATATTTAAAGTCTTATAATGCCTGTTACTGTCTTATTTTGTTTTGGTGTGCAATAAAAAGTTTACCTATCTATCTATGTCTGTCAAATAGGATTTAATGATAGAATGTTGTCTATTGTAAAATTGCGCATCCCTCTGTCCTGTTTCTCTATATCCTTTAATTAAATATTTGAGAAACACTATGGGTGGGTAATACTAGAAACACTATATAACGAACAATTTTCGGAAACCATTCCTAACGTATCCGTGATACATGCCAACATCAGTCCAGAATGACAAACTTTGGTACGCTCCTGGATGGATGTGTTGCCTGATATGTATTCCATTATTAATTCTTTTATTCCATTACACTCTCCATTGATGGGCTAGGGTAGATAGGATAGTTAAAAGTAGTACATCATTTTCTCGAAAAAGGTACACAAAAAACAAGGATTTTATAAGGTAAATAAAGTTTATATACCGTATAAAATGAGTCTGAGATAACACTATCGACAATCTATGGCTTATTTTACGTATTATATAAAGTGAGCAAACATAACAATGTGGATGGTAAAGGCATGTTTTCAATCAGCTGTTTAAATACTGTTAAATAATTTAAATGTATTTTTGTAATGAAAGGAAAATTTGTAACTTTTTGTTCAAGATATTAGTATATTTTATTCAGTAACTACAGAAAATAAGCTGATATGAAAAAGAAGTTTTGAAAACTATTGGAAAATTAGCTGGATATGAACTTGAGAATATTTGGGTGGGGATGTTGTGGGAAGTGGGAAGCTACTCTTGTCCTTGTCACTCATTGTAATGTCACTCAACCACACGTTGTAATGGTAAGTACTATTACGATCAGAATGCCTATGTAGCAAATAATCTAATTCGTACACGTCTATTTAGCAAATCGTTACGTCCAGGTCGCTGGAAGTCCAAGTGTGCAAAATGTCCTACAAGCTAAAGGTCGAATTAGCAAATCATCTAACTCGCAACTTGTACAATCGATGACACAAATATTTTTTCAATTAAAAACAATAACAATGGCTATAATAAAACAAATTAAAAATAAATAAATATTTTTTCTAATAGTATTACAATTTGTAAACTAAAGAAGTTGAAAAATTAGGAAAAATTATTCAATACTAGCTGAGCCGACAGACATTGTCCTGTCCAAATTTCAATAATACAATAATTTTAATAAGTTCATACAAAAACCCCATAGAAAAAAGCACTTTCAGTTTTTTGCAACCAGGTAACTTTTCCAATTTTTCTTTCCCTAAAAACCTTATTCAGACTATTACGAACATTAAAAAAAAGTAGCAAATCGGTCGAGCCGTTCTCAAGTGATGTGCTTACCAACGAACAGCATTTAATTTTTATTTATATTTTATTTTTATTATTAAAGCTCCTACATCTTCATTTAATTTCCTTTTATACGATTTATTGAACAATAAGTCACTTTTTCTGCGAAAGCTTCCTTCAAATTTATGATTTTGCAATTCCACATGGCATGTAGAACTAGGAATAAAGTAGGTTTTCGCTTCACACGCAAGATGCCACCGTTCTGAAGACTTTATTGATTCATAGATTTTCATTGCAACAGCTTATTATATCCACCAAATCTACATTGCATAATATGGATATTTAGTTATTGTTGTACGTATATATCTAGCCGTTTTGGGAATTAGACCTTAAGGTTTCAGGACATTCTGCATGTTTGGACTTTCAGCAACTTGGACATTGTGCGAGTGGGACGATTTGCTAAATAGATGTTATGCGACGGTTAAGCTACATAGGTATTCTGATCGTAACACCTATAGAAAAACGACGTCATTATTCTATATTGTGGTTCTTATAACTTATAACTTCTAACCTTCTCTGGTAGCAACTGTGTGAACAAAGCCGTAACTAGACATTATCTATCTACACTAAATTGAACTTATAACCCTCGTACGTCTCACTCATTAACCCCATTTTCCATCCCATCAAATCAAGGGAAGATTGTAATGAAATAAAGAAAAATTTATTTTTTTCTCGCCACTAAAATATGTCATATCTTCCTCATGGATATAGGCTATATATAATTTACATCACATTGCTGAAGGTTTCGTGGGCGTCATGCGGAAGCGATTTGCCTCCATGCTGAACCGTCTCTACGGCAACGCTAATAGCATCCTGAGCACGCTCGCGGCAAGGTGGGACTCGCCGATGTTGGCACGGTGGATCCAGAGAATGTATAAGACATCGCGAATTAAAATTATTATTATAGGGGGGAACTGTACTGGGGGGATAGGATACTGTAGGGGGGAAACGATATTGGAATGCAAGTGAAGAAATAATTATGAACTCACTTTTACTGTAAGCAGTCTGGTCTTCTTGCCATCCATCTGGGCAATCAGTTTGGCGTTCATGTCCTTTTCTCTGAAATAGTTAAATATAAACGGGTAAGAATACAACAACACCTGTATATAAAATTGTCCAACCGAGCATTTGCACCATTACAAAAGGAGGGTGCACGCTACAATCCAACAACCACTGGGCGCACTCGCCTGGTCACGTTACCCCTCTCTCATAGAAGACTATCTTGAAATGTACTTACTGCATTTCCCACTATATCCGATTCAATGTACGTACGTGTTTCAGTAGTGAGTGAGATACGCCAGAGCCCATTCCCATCCCATACCTTTTTCCCAACTTTTTCTCCAAATCAATTCCTACATCTCAAAGGATAGCAGCGCATTTGTCATTCTGGACTGATGTTGGCATGTATCGCGGATGTCTATGGGCGACAGTATCCACTTACCACGGGGTGGACTGTATGCTCGTCCGCCGTCTACTTAGTATAATAAACAAATTATAAATGAGTTATTATATTTTGCTCATTATGTTATGAGTTATTATATCTTGCTCATTATGTTATGAGTTATTATATTTTGCTCATTATGTTATGAGTTATTATATTTTGCTCATTATGTTATGAGTTATTATATTTTGCTCATTATGTTATGAGTTATTATGTTATTATCTGGCTCAGGTGTTGCCTCCCTTGAAACTTGAAGGTTGCCCCTGTTAAAACTAACTCAATGTTATTTCCGAAGTCTGGTACTTCTAGGGTAAAGTTCAAAATGGAACTTCCTGGAGTCTTCCTGGTTCAACTTTTCCTGGAGTCTTGTATTTTCCCAAATGTTCTATGAATTCTATAAAGAGTTCTGTTGTCATGCTATCCTTCACAGCCATTTTAACAAGGCTTCCAGCAGGTAAATTGTCTTGAAATTGAATATTTATTTAGTCTATGGCCTTGACATTAAAGTCCATATTCCTTGCTCGAAATGAAAGTACAAGTTTCTTTTACAAAATTTCATTTGCGGTCACAACTACCTAGTTACCTATTGAATAACATGAAAAGGAGATGTAAAGATGTTGGTATTCAAATGCTCAATTGGACAATATATAAGTGATATGGAGTCTCAAGGGAGGCCTATATACAACAATGAATGGATGTTTGGCTGCTTGTCTATCTATTGCTTGGTATATTATAATTAATAAGATAAGTATAGTATTAAAAATACATTTATAATATATTTAGTAGTTCAAAATGTATCAAGAGTATTTTGATTTGATATTAGGCCTCTGAGAACGTCTGAGAAGCAATAAACGCACGAAAACACGCGCGCGCGCATACACCACGCACACATACGCACTGACACATACAATCTTCGGCTAATGATGTTCAAATCCTATCAATGCAATATACCTATTGAACCCTTTGTTAACGTTATAATTTCGTAAATGGTTTAAAGATTCTTGTATTCCTTTTTTTATTATATGTACTGTGTAATTCATGCTGTGAAGTATCCAAACTAAATAAATAAAACGTGAGTAAAAACATTCTCATAACATGAAGACCATCATAGTACCACATAAGTAGGTAACAGCTCTTTGGAGCGCCGAATATTTATACCTACTTTCAAAGGGTTTGCATGCGAAGATAAAAATAAATTTTATCAATGAATGAATACTGAATTATACTTCTCAGGCAAATGACCATTGACCTATTATTGATTTTTTGTTTAAAATTCCACAGCCATTCAGGTTAAACAATCCAATATAACAATTACAATTAAATTACTTTAAAGATTTTTTTCTTAACTCATTTTACCAATATTAACAATTTGCCTATTAAGATTAAAATATTAATGAACTTTTGTTAGAAAAAAGTTACAAAATTTACAAAACTTTATAGAGGAATTATAAGATATCCAAGTTTGGATAGTCATTATAATTATGTCATTAGCTCATTATACTAAATAAATATTTTTTACTCATATTTATTGTTTTTTCGATTCATTTCTAGTATAACTAAATTTTTATACATTATTTGTTTAATATATTTTTTTAATAATAATAAAATAATTCAACATAAACTAAATAATAATAATAATAATAAAAGCACGTGTGACACACTTGATGTTTGTCCTTTCACGGCGCCTATGTGAATCTGTCGTCGAAAGGTCACACACGCAGCTGTGTTATACTTATGTAGTAGTGTACCTATTGCGCCGGGTTTGTATGAAGCTTGTGCTCTGTACGGATATATACTCATGTCATATCATGTGATAGTACAATCTGCGATGAAGCTGCCGATTGTACTTTTAATAATTTGTATTTTTTTTTTATTTTGAATGGCTAAATTCTTGTGACTCTAATGGCCTTTCAAGTCCCCGGACATGTATGGTTTAGGGTGAGCAAAGAAGGCTCTCAGCCAGGAGCAAAAAGTGTGTACAGCATCGAGCCTAAGGGCTCCCCCGCCGGTAGACCGGCGGAAGGAACGGACCTCGCCTTAGGACGTTGCTTTGGGAGGGTATCGCGGGATTGGAAGGTACGCCGGTGTGTTCACGGTGTAGCCAAGGGGACGTCCTCGTCTCCGCCGGCGGGGACGGTGTATACGTGTAGCCTGTGAGTGTAGTGTAAGGACCGCAATGGCAGCAGTAATTGCGTCGACTAAGACGTGCCGAGGACGACGACGACGGTAACGTGGAGGGGATTCCTATCGGGGACATCGGTTAGGCTGGCTATTAGGCTAATAGGTTAGGCTGGAGTGTTTGAAGTAATTTAATGTTTTTAAGGTCAGTCGATGGTCTAGTGTGACTCCGAAATATTTGGTCTTCCAAACCCAGGGGATACTTTTAGTGTAAGGTGATATCGCACAAACCTCTGCCGAGGGTGTTGATTGAGTGGAGGGAGGGTGGCGAGGTGTTGGAAGTGTAGAGATTCCTATTTGAGGCGTAGAGTGCGGTGGCATCCGCAAAGATGGCAAGCTCAATTCCAGGGAACTGGGGGACATCAGCTCTAACTGGGCGAGAATGAGACAGACTGCCTAAGTATGTAGTGAAAGATGCAATTGATAAATTGGCACCTCCAGTTGCTACAGTTTATAGATTAATTAAACTGTTGTGACAGCCCTTATTAAAAGCCTTCGCTATGTCGAAGAAGACATCTAGGGTGTTGAAGGGTCTCGTTTGGTTGAGACCTGTGAGGATGTGCTCGGTGATTCAGTACACCTGTTGGGCACTAGAGTGGTTGGCTCTAAAGCCAAACTGTTTATGGATGAGTAGGGCTACATGACTCAGTAGGTGAGAAAGGAGAATCTTTCATAGATTATTGCAATTATTTTCAATAGGCTAATGGGTCTATACTAACTAGAGGGTTTTGAGCGGTGTTTACCCGGTTTGGGGACGCCGATAACGACGGCGTATTTCCAAGTTGCTGGAAAGAGATTATGTTTCATTGCAGCATTGTAAATAGCCACAAGAATTGCGATCAAGTTGATTGGGAGGCTTTTAGCCACCTTATTAGGAATTCCATTGATGGCAGGTGATTTTTTAAATGTGGAGACCTTTGATGATATCCCGAATTCCAATCCTAAATCCCGAACTGGGGGGAATGCCGCTTTGGGAGGCACTGCGGGCGACTTGCGTTGTGCGGAAGGCGTGGGTTTGGGTGCCTCTACATGTATGGACATGAGAGGTATAGGGGGCGCTAACGCAGGAATGCGCTTGGCAGGGTGCAGGGGCTTGAGAGAGGGCCTCGTGGGAATTCTTCGTGGTGCTTTGGGGCACCCGCAATAGCTTGCAGGGTGTCCAAGTTGGCTACAAAGAAGGCAACCAGGGCATTCTCAGGACCCTTGGGGTGGGGATAGTGGCTAGTGGACTGTCCCCTGGACAGTGGACAGGGTCGCCCGACCACGGCACTAGCCACTGTCACTTTATGCAGTGGGGTTTTGCATAGTAAGTATGCCCAGAATGGCCATAGTATTGGCAATTATGGCATTGCCCTATTAATCTACACTTGTGGGGGTCTCGATAGAGATTTGAATTATGTTTCTCTGTATGTTTTGGTGTACAATAAAGTATATCTATCTATCTAAGACCATAAACCTAAAAAACAGTAAAAGTTTTATCAAACATCAAGTCTAGTTACATTGACCTAGATTTTTAAGACAGTCAATTTACGTTTTGGTCATAAAACACTAAAGTACTACTTCCTGCTCATCAAACAAATATAAAACAGTTTAATTCTGACAATCAAACATTAAGTGCATAAGAAAAATACAAGTTCAAGGTCCTTCCTTGTACTTTGTCAATGTTTTTGTTACAATTTTATATTTCCTCAAACATCTATTTATTATGGTACTTCAGTTGTTGTTTATACTGTGAGAGTTATGACTCATTGCCAGATCTGTAGTGTTGGAAGATATCTTGCAAAACAATTAGTATTGTTTTTTTGAAGATAAAGATTAAAATTGTATGTATGTATGTATGTACCCAAACTTCTCCAAACCCCGAAACCTTGAATTCTGAACTAATCAGAAATAGAAAGAATTGTTACATTTTTTTGTTCCAATTTTTGAGCTTTGTATTTAACAAATTGGTATGAAAAATATGGCAAAAACAAAAGAAAAACAATAACATTTATGTCAGTGAACTCAGACTCATGAATCCATAGTTTCTGACTTTGGAAAAGGTTCAATTACAACTTGTATAATAAACATAGAACATACATATTTCTTTTATATTTGGGTTGATTTCATAAGAATAAAAAGTAAATGTTATTTTGAAATAAGAGTCTTGTTCTACTTTAAAGTCAGTAGAGAGATTTGGATACTGATTAATGATTTACAGAAATGGAGAACAAAACAATAACCCGATGATTCATTGTGAATGCAATCAATGAAAAGTACTAAATTATCTAAAACTTTAAAATTGCAAAGAAACTGTCTAATGCGTTTATGACGTTTTTATAGACCATAACCCAAGATAACTTAAGATAGCTGTAATTTTTTTAAGATTACTGATAGTGTATAAACATATTCAAAAGAATGTATTCTAAATAATACTCTGTATTCATGTTGTCTCATTTCCATGTTGACAAACAAACAAATGTACATTCCATCAAATACTTTCATAAAAGCACTGCAATTAGAATGATGTTTATGTAGGTCACAATGTTTTTACATTTTTTAGACAACTTTCATCTAAATGGCCCGCCTCGGGTACAGTTTGTGCTCCCAATGCAACTGAACCGTGAAAGTCATTGCCATTCATCATGACATCATGTTTTTTTTGCACTTTCCAAATGCCTGCGAAGATTATCCCAATTCGCTGACATAAAGTATAATTACACGAGTTACGTGAACGTAATAATGCCGCAATGCGCACTTAAAATAACATAATGCTGCCAATCATCTGGATAATAGGGCGTGAGTTAGCGGAAGACTATTGTCACAAAGAGCAAGCTGCTCACCATAACATTGGGCATTCCAACAATTCTTCTAATCGTATGGGTGAAACTTACCTTTGATTGAACGGGCGAACCCTTACAGCCACTTTCACCGAAGCCATTGTCACACATTATATTATCAATAGTTTTAATTTTAAGTAAAATTACATCTAAACACACAAATACGACACTACAAAGCTGGTTGACATTTTGGTTTCCTTGAAATTTTGACAACTAGGAATGACAGTTCACATTTCACAACATCTTAAAAATATATATATGTACACATAGCACATAGATAAACTTCGGAATATTAACTGTTACTATTTCAAATAAAACACTATTTGGTAACGATATTACCTAACAGTTTCTGCTATTTAGGTTGCTTTACAAAACGTACTACTTCAATGACCATCTTATACAAAAAAGAGATGGAGAATAATTGCAATGAGGGATAATTGCACATTTTGAAATACAGCTTTAATTAAATGGCGGGAACCCAAGAATTATTTTAAAGTTGTAGTTTTTGTTTCATTATTTTAAAAATTGTGTATTGTGGGATTTGTGGATTAATAGTGATAGTTTATTAAACTTCAAAGTTCCTAGTGTTAGTCCATAATGCATGTAACAATTAAATAAAAACGTGAGACTGCATTTTTCGTGATCAAAGGAATCCATCTCTGTCCTCAGTAAAGTCCTCTGTCTTACTATTACTTTCTGAGCAACTCTTATTTCTATGGAACTAGATAATAACGTGATAAAAACAATTCTGTTTTTTTTATTTGCTGTGTGGACCAATAACTATGCCAATGTCCAAATAAATTATATAAAAAAAAAATGATGGATTGCTAAAATTTTATATAGTAACATTGGAACTTACTGTCTGTAGATTTTCTTCACAACCTGATAAAGGTTAATTTTTAAAAATATACTTTTATTAATTTCTTTTACAAGATAAATGTAATTACAAGGATGCAATCAATTGAAATTATCAGGAACTATTTTATAAATAACTACTTTTGTAAATCGTCAGCGTTCCAAAAATATTTTATGCAACTCAATAATACAGGGAGGTAATAGTTTATTACATAATGACATTTCCATGTTTTCCTCCACAGCATCGAAACCGCCAAGATGTCTAGTGCTGCGCCTGGTCGTCCCATGAAGTTTCCCTATACCTTTTCTGCGAAGATTGCGCAGTTTCCGTTTAAATACTATGTTAAGAACCAGTGGATCTGGCGTTACTGGATGTTCGCGATTGCCGTTTCTACTCCTGTATTCTACAAGATTCACAAGATGGGTAAGAATTAGACTATCCAATTAAAATTCAGCTTTCTTAAAATGTCATTCATTTAGTATTATTTATTAGCAATAGGTCCATTTAGCATTTTGGTTCAAATTACAGTTCAACCAGACGCAGTAGGCCTATATTCGGAGTAAATCCAATATGATAGACTGTGGTAGTATACGAGGGCGTACCCAAAAGAAACCGAACTGATGTTGTGCGGGACAGAGTATTAGTAGTACCGCGTTTTTGCCGGTAGGAGCGTATAGACATACTTCTCAACATTCAGTATGCCAACGGCCGTCATCATAGAAGGTTGCGTTACGTTGGTGTAATTTTTTTTTTAAAGTTATTTTGCGTACTCGTCGTTTTTGTAATGGCTGATTTGCGAGAACAGCGCGCGGCCGTCAAGTTTTGCTTCCTGCTCGGGAAAACGGGCACAGAAACCCTTGAGATGTTGAAAACGGCTTACAAAGGTGATGCTTTAGGGAAAACTCAAGTATTTGAGTGGTTTTCTCGTTTCAAAAGTGGTGAAATGTCGATAGAAGATCAAGCTCGCTCTGGATGACCTTCGACGTCGCGAACCGACAAAAATGTAAAAAATATTCACAAAATTATCCTGGAAGATCGATGGCAAACTCTCGAAGAAGTAGCGGAGAGATCTGGTGTGACATGGAGTTCAGTACAGAGAATTTTAAGTGAAGATTTGGGGATGAGACGGGTGGCTGCAAAATTTGTTCCTCGACTGCTGACTGAGCAGCAAAAACAAGGCCGCGTGGAATCATGCTCTTCTTTGAAAGAAGAATTCCAAAATGACCCAAATTTCTTTTCCAAGGTCATTACAGGTGACGAATCATGGTGCTATGGATATGACCCTGAAACCAAGCAACAATCGAGCCAATGGAAGACTCCAGCATCGCCTCGCCCTAAAAAAGCTCGTCAAATGAGATCAAACATTAAGACAATGCTCATTTGTTTTTTTGACGTGAGAGGAGTGAGTCGTTCATTCAGAGTTTGTTCCACCTGGTCAAACAGTTAACCAGGCATTTTACCTAGAGGTATTAAAAAGATTACGCAACAATTTGAGGCGGAAAAGACCTGATTTGTGGCAGTCGGGGGAATGGTTTTTTCATCACGACAATGCTCCTGCTCACACAGCCCTTTCTGTACGGCGGTTTTTGACCAAAAATGGTATGACCACTGTGTCCCATCCACCCTATTCACCCGACCTGGCTCCCTGTGACTTCTTTTTATTCCCAAGAATGAAAAGAGACATGAAAGGAAAGCGTTTCGCGGACATTGATGAAGTAAAAAAAAAACGACGGAGGCGTTGGCAGGCATCACAAAAGATGAGTTTAAAAAATGCTTCGAAAATTGGAACAAAAGATTGGACAAGTGCATTAACTCCAACGGAGAGTACTTTGATGGAGATTAAATGTTTTTTGTAAAAAAATTAAATAAATAACTTTGTACAAAAATAGTTCGGTTTCTTTTGGGTACGCCCTCGTAAGAGGTGAAGAAAAAATTTTTGTCTAAGAACTTATAAAATGTTTTTATTTAATGTTCATGTGAACTGTACTTAAAAGAACTATCATATTGAACTTACAAAGAATATAGACCAACTGCATTGGGACAAACAGATTTGGACCAAATGCTAAATAGACCTACCACAAATAATTCTTATTTATTGGTCTACAAAATATTTTACAAGCACAAATGATTATTCACCTTGAATAAACAATTGCCAGAAAAAATAAATTTTTGCTGTTTCACTTAACAATGTTCCAAAACAAAGTTATGTTAATTCAAAGGCATTCAAAGAAGTCCTAAGTAAAACACTATGAGACAATGAAATTTTGGCACTGACACATGAAAATTGCCCCTCATCAGATGAAAATGAATTTCACCTCATACTTATGAAATAAATAAATAATAAATGTTTCAAAATAAATGTTCTTCTAAATGCCCCTGTGTTCTGTCAATTTACACATTCATAGTGAAATAGTGGACAATGTTGGTGGGAACAAAAATTATGTTTCATAACACTGCTTCTTGGACACGCGTTACCCACAATTACACTAAATCTTCACATAAATTACTACACAAATATACTTAGGTTTTCATTTGTTTTTACACACTGTACAAGCAGTGGACACATTAGGAAGTCAGCAAATCAAGAAATGGTCCTCCCCAGAGGTGGTCTTTACAAGAAGTGGTCAAATCCAGGTGATCTAGAAGACATTGCAAGAAGTGGTCACTGATTGTCAAATCCGATTTTATGGATTGATTTCTAGAACTCCTCTATCTTACTTATATAATATCAAATATGTTATATCAGTAGAACCAGTTTCGTATCTACCTTAATTACCTCCAAATTATTAATTTAAATATTTTCTTTTAGCTAACTCTCCCGAGAATGTGAGCAAATGGGCCGAGATCAGGAGGAAGGAGGCAGCAGAACACCATTAATTTATACTTTTGTTTGAGGTTCAATCAAAGGATCCAACTGTGTATATGATAAGTTTGAAGTGAAAAATAAAATTATGTCTTAGTAAATAAATTTACATTGTTTCATTATTACTCATTGCCCCATGAACCCTATTCCAAAATCTTGATTCCTGGATCCCCAAAAGATTTTCGCGTTTTCAACACATAATTTATGTAAGCCGGGCGGTCTTAAACATGTATAAACATGTACGTTCACCTATTTATTTTATTTGAGAGTGATTGTCTACTCGTGAACACGGTAACTCAGTTGTAACGTCATAGTAAAATATAAATACACAATACCCGTTTAATTAATAAAATTATTTTCTCTGCCACATACTGGCCAGGTGGACCGATGACTTGAATGTCACCGGTAATGACTGGATGAGAAGAATAGAACACCATGTGTGTTCTATTTCCTTGCGGTCACATTGCTACATACGGATTCCAGACTGGTATGAAAAAAAAGTACTCGAATAACTTTACTATCAACTACAAGTAAATGTACTAACATTCAGTGTTTGAGATGTCACATTTGGAAGTATCTCAGCGGGCACTATGTATTTTACTAACAAGCGGTTGAGTTTGGAGTATTTTTAAAGGTTAGAAAAATGTACTCAGATTTTAAATATAATAATTATATAGGTACATTATTAAGATAAAAACATGTTTAGAATTTTTAGTACATTTAGTTTGGTTGATAGTACAATTTACTAAATTTTGTACGTCTGGGAGCCTGTACGTTGCGATGCCACCGCCAGGAAGTAGGACATCTTGAGAGAGGCCTATGTCCAACACTGTCTCCAAAACCTGGCTGAATGCGAAGAGCAGAGCATATATTGACAAAGCTTGGGAATTGTATGTCTAGATATACGCTTTCCAAGGTATTCTTACTTCAGGGATTATTGGACGAGGATTATGAAAAGCAGAAGCTTGTGTCAAGTAGACCTTTGGAGAAGTCTATATTATATCCTCGAATCGTGTGCGATTGCAAGTCTTGGTAAAGGGCTTTCAGAATACGGCGGAGAGACTGTTGATGTTTATAGTAAAAAAAAATCTCCACAAATAAACTGCACTGTTGTTTTATTTACTACAAATATAAATTAATCATAACTTATAAATTAGATCAATAAATAATCACTGATTAAATGACCATTATTTTATTTGGAAACTGCAATCACTGAATTACTTTAAATTTTAACACAACTATAGGAATGCATAATGACTAATTAATGAATTACATACAAAGAACACCGTTGCCATGATTATGAGAAATTAGTCTTATAAAATCGCAACACAAAATTTTAGTTGGGCGTTAAAAGAAAAATAAAAAAAACATTCATAAAATTTATAAACAAAAACATCCGAAAACAAAATGCGCCGTATCGGCGACAATTTCAATTTAAATAAAACCGTTAATACGTTGATAATTGATCATTGGAAACTTACAGAATAGTCGTTAAATGTAACTTATGAATTTAAAACTTATTCTAATTGCTAAGTAGGTGGTAATAAATACTATACGTGCATTGATAAAAGAACACAAGACAGTGCAAAGTTCAAGTGTTGACAGAAAAACAGCGCCACGTAAGCTTGTCTGGCGCACTTATCAATGGCGCCTAAGAATGAACTTTATGCTATGGAGTTACGATCGAAACTTTAATGTTTTATACAAACGAAATGGTAACAGTTTTTGTTAGGAACTGATTATACAGTTCTTTTATCAATGTAGACGTAGGCGAACAAAAGCCTCGGTGTAATCCAACACCTACTACTATGTAATCACATTATTATTATCATTCATTTGCATCCGCATTCGAAATTTTTAAATACATAATTAACTTGAAGAAAATACTACACATACACACGCACAAAAGGACAGGTACTGTATCAGTGTCGCCATATATAGTAACATTTCTGCTATTTAGAACGTAAATTCGGACACAGAAGGTTAAATGCAGGCAATTCTTAGCCGTTGAGACAATGTCTGGAATAATAGATCCACATGGCGTAGCCACGTTGGGGCGTTTGCCCCCTCCCCCCGCCCCTGTATAGGGTCTTCCCTTATTCTTATAAATAACAAACTTTCTGCATTACACAATCTCTATTTATAATTAATTGTTTGCTTTGCCTCTCCCTGATAAAATCATGACTACGCCCTTGTAGATTCTCAGATAAATCATGGTAATCAGGTCATGGTCCATGACCAGTCATGGATCAATAGAATAGTCCTTGTTGTGTTCAGCATTGGGATACATACAGTTTGCGTCTGAACCTGTTCTAAAGCCTTGAAACCATGGATTATGATCATGATTCTGAGTTAATTAACATGTAATGTTACATACCCATTTTTTCGTATAAATATGTTTTTTTTTTATATTTAACAAGTTTGTAGGAAAAATTAGGTGAATTCAAAAAAATAATCTTTATTCAAAAAGGAATTTGTAATATTTTCATTTCTTATCTTCTCGTATTACAAAAATAATAAAAATATAATATTACAAATTGTAATGAGGACACAAAGAAAGCACTCGCATCTTTTACAAATAATAATTTATATGTATATTCAGCGGAATTAACTGTGGATTATTACTTATCAAAGGGCTTTGTTTGTATTTATACAGGGATGTATCCAAAACTTTGCCGAAGCCTGAAGACAATTTCTGAGTAAATGACATTTTGCGCGTGTACAAATTTGGTTTCTATAGTAAGATACTCAACATGTTGGCGACATTACCTGACTGTATTGGACACAACCTGTATAGATATACTCATAATCATATTTTCCCTCTTGTGTAGTGTGTTTAGATATATGTACTCGTATATATAGGAGGATGTATTAGCACATCAACGATATAATAATATTTGTGATAGCAATACTAAAATGTACCTAAAATTATTAGAAATTGCAACTGTGCCCTGCCTTCACTCAGGTAACACAACTTCTTAGAGAACTCAAACATATTTATCTGCATTATTTTAGTTTATTAAAAGTGAAGGAATTTTCAAAATTGACACAGTAATTTTTGAGTTTACTTCATATAAATAAAGAAGAGGAATCTCATAGTGTATTGTATATTCCGTTCCAATCTCATTTGTCCAAAATTTAAATAAACATGGCAGACAGGGGTAACCCCTGTCTGCCATGTTGCCCCTCTCTAGACATTAAATTTTTTTTTATTTGTACACACCTACAATTCATATTTCTCCCACCCTCTCTCATCTTGCCCCCCCCCCCCCCGGCCCATTGGCTAGCGACGCCCTTGCCTAGAAGAGATCGTTTTTAAATGATAAGGCCGCCAATTGTGTCTTAAGTACACAACATACAAAAACAAAATATACATTTTGTTTTTGTATGTTGTGTACGCAATAAGCATTATTATTATATCAAGGCCGTGTCAGTTACCTCAGGCATTCTATTTATATTTTGGATAAATTAGATTGGAATGGAATATAATATAGATAACTGTCAAATGACGTTACAAGTTTGTTCCACTGTCTCATGCCGTGTGACCAACAATATTTATAGTTTTAATAGTAATTTTAGACTATTTGTACGTCTGTACATAGATAAGGCTACTCATACACGAAAGCTATATTTACAGGCCTAATAATTTATTATGTTTGGTCATACTTTTTTAAACAATTGTTTATTAACTTTGACATTTTTGTGCAACGTTTTTCAAATCATTATTTAAAATGGTCTTCCTACTTAAACGAAGATCCATGCATTTATAGACAATAGAACAATGGAGATTCAGACAAAAGCTTAGATAGATGGATAGGTTTTCCCGCCGACTGCACGTCACAGCATCGGTGCGAAAACTATAGACAAACAAGCGATTCTTCGCCTGAGCGGTTGCAGGGGTCGGGGCGGGGTAACGCAGAGATCGCAGGTGCAACCTGCTGCCTGCTCTCCGAGCAATCCCCGTATAAATAATGCTATAAAGAAAAAAAGATTTATTTAGACTAAGTACCCGAAAGTACCCTAAAATACAACTCTAAAGTCTGACCCATTGTATTTTTTTTTAATGTCAATGATTGATTGTACTTCAAATTCCATATTATTCTTAAGTAATCCCTAATCAATCACACTTTTTTATTCATTACAGAGTTATGCACTAACTGACATATTACAATTGACACACATTCAAATCTATTGAAATTTACATACAATTTTTCCTGTTACGTCATTGTCAGACATTTTACTGATAAAGCATATTCCACCGGGGACTATTTAGATTTGGTTGCTGAGTGATAGAGTACAGTGACTTTCTTCTCCTTAAAAGACCTACATATGTTGAACATATTCTGGTCATAATCTTGCAATTGACCAGAAATCTAAATCATTGATCAACATTGATATAGTAGTAGGTATAGTATAGTAGGTAGTTGGAACAGAATAGTAGAGGTCAAGAGCCACAAAGGGTTGCAGCGTCAACCGAAGAAGTCACGAAAGATTAGAGAGCTAGTTTCTATTTAAACAGAATCTTGAAATGAAATAATCTTAAACAAAGTCTATACCGACAATGAGGTCCCTTTGGTCACACAACGTCACACACAATCATTTTGTCATGTTTATAGTATGCAGTGATCATTTACGGTTAAAGAGTATTAGCAAAGGCAACATAATTTGACCAAAATTTATGATTATTTATATCGACCTAGAAGAAGAACGAAGAACCGATGGCCGATGGGGCAGAGGGGTTCTCGAATGGAGACCACGTACCGGCGGACGAAGCCGAGGACGTCCACCTGCTAGATGGACAGACGACCTCATAAAGGTTGCGGGCACCCGCTGGATGCAGGTCGCTGCCGATAGGTCTAAATGGCGGACAATGGGGGAGGCCTATGTCCAGCAGTGGACGTCCAAGGGCTGAGATGAATGAATATCGACCTATCTACGCTATCTAACTATCTTCTATCGACGCTTGAAAAGAGAAATGGGGTAAGCGACATTCTGACGATTTTACAGAAGAGCAATTTAAAGTTAAATTTTTTCACAAAAGAAATCATATAAATACGCCTAATTACTGTTTCGGTAAGCTTGTTTTGCGATCTAAGTAAGTAATGACATAAACAGTTGTTCTAAGATTTATTCTTTTCGGAGTTAGGGGTAGTTTAGTAATTTGTTTAATCTAAAACAGAATCAGGAAAACTAACTAACCGACAAACTTTGACTTATAAATTTATAGGAAAAATACCATAATAGTAATTTCTAATTGAGGTAAAGAATTCTAACGAACATAAAAATTCGTGCAATAAATTCTAAAATTACTTAAGTTTAATTAGTTACTTTAATATACTCATAAGATTTTTTACTTAATTAACTGTTCTGTAAGATAAGTGCCCAGTAAAAAAAGGATAAGTATCCTGCAAAAGACCAATCATAACAGGGGAAATAAACAAAAATGTAATACCTAAACTAGGAATGCCAACTGTAATGCCACCAGTGGACTTAGGTATACTTTATTAAATTGTATACTTTATTTTAAATGTCGAAGCATTATTTTAATGCTTAAAGCTTCCTATACAGATATACACATATAAACTATTTGAATTTCAAAATGCGTAAGCAACAAAAATGTTGTAAAAATTTAAGAGTTAGATCAAAAGAAAGAAAAATCTGGCAATTCCAATAATGTATAGAAATCAATATGTCCCAAATTATCGCTTATGCCATTTCTCCTTTCAAGCGTCGATATGGAGTCTGGAATATCGGTAAGTTAAATTTGTAGTAGTAAAATACATCTTGATACTTTGATGTTCCTTTTGTATTTAATGTGTATATAAATATATCTAATCTATGGCACAATATGACAGAAACTGAATTAAAGAAGTTATTAGTTTTAGAAATTATAAAATATCAAATTAATTTTGTCCTGACTTTAGGGTTAGCCACTCAAATTTCTTTTAATTTGTTGCTTATACAGTCCCAAGATTTAATCGTTGAGCCACAATTCAATGATATGTATTATAACACGGCAAAATTAAAAATAAAGGATAGTGGTTCAACAATTGAATCATATTAATGTAACACATTTAATTTGCCCGGACTTTACTCATGCGTTAATTAAATAACAAGTTATATAGCCGCGTCTTTATTTCAAATTTTACAGTAAAACACAAACTTACCGAATTTGTTCACTGGGACCAGTAGAACCGGTCACAAATTTTCAACATCACTCCAAAAATTAAAAACACTTTTATTTTGATCTTTTTATCACACATAATTCACTAAGTCAAGGTCACTTAACGATTAGCACATAATCGTGAAGTCTGGTGGGTAACACTGATGATCATTTGAATTTGGACTTCTTGGTTTTGGGCTCGTCCTCACATGGAGGGGATGATTGCTTGGAGGAGCCATCGGGAAGGGTTTCTGGGAGTTGTGGTAGTTCGAGTTCTGAGCAGCGTTTGTTCATGAATCTTTCGAGGCGGACACCGGCCCTGGAAAAAATGGTTTATGTTTAATGGAACAATAGTGATGATAACTTGATAAGATAAGTCCAAAATGACAAACGTTGGCACGCCCCCGGATGCGCTGCCTACCTTTGGAGAAAGGATTGAGAAAATGTATTTATGTACTCAAATTTATTTATTTTTACATATAACATCATTCATTAGGAGGTTTAGGCCCAGAAATATGAGCAGTACTCCATATGGGACCTAACCTGAGCTTTGGAAAGCATTAGATGTTACCCCGGGGTCAAGTACCGCTTTGCTCTATTTAGCAAGCCAAGCGTTTCGGAGGCCAATTGAGCCTCGTTTTCCAGATGACTCCTAAATTTTACTTTTAATTAATTGTATCAACCATTCAATCAAGTATTCAACTACACCCTTCTAATTATGCATCCATTTATTACTTCCTTGTTGACTATCCACATTCTAAGACTCTTCAATAGACCTGTATCCACCATCCTCCTTACTCAATGGAGGGGCAGGATAGAAATGGGCTTTGATATATAAATACATATATATATATATATATATATATATAAATACATGTGATGATTTTGCCTGTCGAGATTGAATGAGAGAGTGAAAAAAAATGAAAGAAAAAAACACGAAGATTATGCTGGTACCTCTCTGTCTGTCTTACCAATGTATCTATGACGTCACTAAATTACCTTTATAAAACAGTCCTCACTCACCTGGCAACAGGATGTATTTCCTTGTTGTACGTGTAACAGTTGGTGAAGATCAGTGCAGCGTCAGCAATCACCTGCTCGTCCGTTGAGTATTCACCCGAAGACAGTTTCTCCTTGATCGTTGTGAAGTCCATGGGTTCTTCTATCACGTCCAGGTAGTCTGGCACCTGAGTACAACAACATCCATATTAGAATCTGTAGTGTATTAAATTTAGACGTCTGTGGTATTACGGGCAATATTTCATTTAAGAATGAACATAATTATTGTAACGAAAATACATATAAATGAGTAACTATATCTGTTCCAGTTCTTTACTTTCTCGATGACAGCTGACACACAGCGGTCGATATAACTTTGTTCTAGCGTCAACGCCTAAAACTCCGAACAAAAATTAGGCACCAAGACGTCATATTTCATTACCAAGGTCACGTCAGACAGAAAGCAATTTTAGGGATGTAGTTATCGATAAACGTAACACGATAACAGATCCGATATTTTTTTACAAAATGTAAGAAACTAAACTACTGCCGGCTACTTTTGTACAAATTTATTAACTAATATTATATTTCATTACAAGATGTTACACGTGTTAATTCTTGATTGATAATGTTAATTCTTGATTCTTGTTGTAAAATAAGTAGATATAGGTAGGTACTCGACAATGAAACGAAATAATTATAATGACAGGTAATCTTTATTTATTTATTTTAATCAAAATCTGATGAATCGTCACTGTCACTCGATGAGCTCTCCCCAACATTTATTATAAGTTCCTGTACTTCTATATTATCGAATGCCACATGAATTTCCCAATCCGACGCTATAATGTTTTGGGTTCTTCTCACAATTTTTTCCCAGTTTTCGGCAGTTACTTCCGCACATGCATTTTTTAATAAATCTAACATCTTGTTTGTCGTAAAAGGGGGATGGGTATTGTTTCGAGCGGCGTGTCCTTTGATTTGTGCCCATATTAGTTATATAGCATTGTACTGGCAATGATACGTCGGAAGTCGAAGAACCCAATGACCACATTCGGCAGCTATTTCGTCGATAACATATCTTTTAGGGAGGCTTTTTTTCTATTTTAAAATATTCACTAATTGTACTTTTAATAAAGTATTATCCACATTTTCGCCATGACGTTGGAGCCAGTCAATTATCTCTTGTTTTTTATTGGCCTGCGTCGGCATTTTATCAATTTGTCTGGAGTGATATGTAGCGTTGTCCATAATAATTATCGACGGTTCTTCCAGAGATTGCACCATTTCTTTAAACCATCCTTCGTAAATCTCCGCGTTCATTTCTTCGTGGTAGTCCACTGTTTTCTTGGATTTAAAGGCCAGTAAGGCATCTGACATGAATCCTTTCGTAGACCCTGCATGGCATATGATGAGGCGTTCACCTTTTCCCATTGGCACTGAACTAGTGGAAGCGACGGTGTCGTCAGTCCAGTTCTTAGATACTGTGTGGTTTGCATTTAACCAAGTCTCGTCAGTGAAAATAACATTTGACCAATCTGATATCTTTTTGGCTTCGCTCAAAAATTCGCAGCGAGCCATAGCAACGTCGTGACGCTCCATCAATATTTTACGTTTGTCCGATTTTTTATAACAAAATCCAATTTCTTTCAAAACCAAGCTTAATGACGATTTTTGGCCATGGAACAAACCACATTCACGTAAAGAAACAACAAGTTTTTTAAGTGTTGGAATTTGTTTGCGCAAGTAATAGTCATATATATGACGGCGAATAGCGTCAGCGTCGAAGTTGTCAACCGATGTCACACGACGTGGTTGGCGTTTTTTCTTCGGCGTACGAAGCTTATTTTCCTGCATGCCGCTTGTACCGTAAGCTTCGGTAGTAATTTTTGAAACAGTAGGTCCACTAATTCCTAATGCGGCCGCAACACGCTCTCGCACTTGCGACAGTGGTAATAGCGGGCCACCATTTTGATACTCTGCTTCAAAGTAATTACGAACCTTGATCACCAGTTCTCTCGCCTGCCTTTTCAGAACAGATTCTTTCGGCATTTTGATATTTGACAGCTGGGCAGCAATCAACACGGAGGAACACAAAATACACAACGTAACGTATGGATAATGTGAAAAAACTCAGCGAACAGAAATGTAGTGACTAGCACGACCGTCTTGTTGCGAGTGACAGATTAAAACAAACACAAAATGGCGGTGGGCCATTGAGTGTTCCCACCTTGAAAAAATATATTTGAATGTTTTTGTTGTATTTGTCTTTGTTCAAAATATAATAAATATATGCGATCGATATCATTACTTATTTGGTCACAACACTACAACTATCAAATTAGAACTGTCATCGAGAAAATAAAGTTCTGGAACAGATATATAAATTATGCCTTTTTCCTTATTATTTGTATAGATAACCTTATCGGACATTTCTTGTAGTAAGAAATGTGCATTTACTTTTTTTATGGGGCTAATGTTTATGTGGGTAGTGTTTATATGAGTAATGTTTATATGGGGAGTGTTTATGTGAGTAATGTTTATGCGCGTAGTATTTATATGGGTAATATTTACATGGGTAGTGTTTATGCGGGTAGTGTTTATGTGAGTAATGTTTATGTGGGTAGTATTTATATGGGTAGTGTTGATGTGGGTAGTGTTTATGTGGGTAGTGTTTATATGAGTAATGTTTATGTGGGTAGTATTTATATGGGTAGTGTTTACCATATGTGAGTAATGTTTATGCGGGTAGTATTTATATGGGTAATGTTTATGCGGGTAGTATTTATATGGGTAGTCTTTATATGAGTAGTGTTTATGCGAGTAATGTTTATGTGGGTAGTATTTATATGGATAGTGTTTATGTGGGTAGTATTTATATGGGTAGTATTTATATGGGTAGTGTTTATGTGGGTAGTGTTTATATATATATATATATTTTTATGGACGAAGGTGGCAGACGAGCATACAGTCCACCTGATGGTAAGTGGATACTGTAGCCCATAGACATCCGTGATACATGCCAACATTAGTCCAAAATGACAAACGTTGGCACGCCCCCGGATGCGCTGCTTACCTTTGGATATACGAATGGATTTGGAGAAAGGGTTGGGGAAATGGGGAGGGATAGGATGGGAATGGGCTCTGGCACATCTCACTCACTACCGAAACACGTACGTACATTAGGGAAATAAGATAAAGTGGGAAATGCAGTACATTTCAAGGTAGTCTTCTGTGAGAGAGGGGTAACGTGGCCAGTCGAGTGCGCCCTGCGGCTGTTGGATTGCAGTGTGCACTCTCCCCCTCAAAAGCGTTTATGTGAGTAATGTTAATGTGGGTAGTATTTATATGGGTAGTGTTTATGTGGGTAGAGTTTATATGGGTAGTGGTTATATGAGTAATGTTTATGTGGGTAGTATTTATATGGGTATTGATTATGTGAGTAGTATTTATATGGGTAGTGTTTATGTGGGTAGTGTTTATATGGGTAGTGTTTATGTGGTTAATATTTGTGTTTAGTGATCAAAACTCACATCTTCTACTGAGACGGGGTCATAGAAGGGCCAGCAGTCCTTATGCTTCATCACATCCCGGAGTAGCACCTCCAGTACTTCTGTATGCAGTGTCTCGTATCTATTGCTGCGTTTCCTGCTTTTTTCCTCTGCAATATATAATTTTAATTTATTTAAACTTCATTCTCAATCTCTACCAGTCAACCACCAGATCAAACAGAAAATAATATATTATATTTTTGTCATAGACAAAACGCGGCAGACGAATATACAGTCCACCTGATGGTAAGTGGATACTGTCCTCCATAGACATCCGCGACACATGCCAACATCAGTCCAGAGTGACAAACGTTGACACGCCCTCAGATACGCTGCCTACCTTTGCAGATTAAGTAATGGATTGGGAAAACGGTGGATCCCAACCGGTGGTTCGCCAGAACTAAAGTATGGTAAGCGAAACATTTAAACATTCATACATTTCAATGGGGATTTAACCGTTTATCAATTCGTATTTTGGTATTCATGTTGGAGAGGTTGCTGAAGAAGTCCAGGGAGAGCTCATTGAAACTATAAGGACGCGATTGGATCTGTTTCCCTTGGGGAGATTTGGTATAAAATCATAGTGCTAAGAATGCTAAGAACAAAAAAAAATCAGTGGTCAGCAGTACAAAAAAGTTGTGAACCACAGGTTTAAATAGATACCAAGCTATTATTGCAATATAGTATGACGACCGATTGGCGCAGTTGGTAGTGACAATGCTTGCTGTGCGAAAGGTCACCGGTTAGATTCTCCGGTCGGACATCCATTTGTTTAATAAGAAATTTAATGTTCGTGAGGGTCTGGGTGTGTGTTTCTGGACCCACGACACAGGGAATCCTAGCGTGGGCCACACAGTGCCGTTATGTATTTATAAAAAAAACACCTACAAATACATATAAAAATAATAACATACATGATATAATAAATATGTAGATATAGTATACAAACATACATAGCCGCATACTTTATATATTTAGATATTCATAAAAGTAGTATTTTCAGTGTTGGATATAAATAATACTCACCAATGTCACCGTTAGTGAGTGAAGCTTTTGATCTTCTACTGCTGTTAACATCATCTTTTGACCTGAAAAACAAAATAACGAACAGTTCCAAGAAATTACGTATGTATTTAATCGGTTGTTTAATCATCTTTCCTAACCCTTTTTCCATATCCACACTAAGGGCTCATTTACACAAGGTTTCACGAACGGTTCGGGCAAGATTATTGTATACGATTCTCGCCTACAACTATTCACATGATTATAAACACCCGATGATAACAGGGACAGTGATCCGATTATGATAACAGTTGTTTATACCAGCTTTTGACAGATGTTCGAGAAACTCGTTTTCGGCAAACTCTCCTTGTGTACTCGTAAAAAAGCCAAAGTATAAATACGTGGATGACACTGAAAGTTTTTAGTATCTTAAAAATGAAATCAGATGTAAAGATGGAAGTTGTTTTATTGTTTTTCGAAGTATTATGCGCGACAATCGATACACTTTTAAATGCGATGAAACCATTGTGTGAAGCATTCAGCCCCACCCTTTAGGCACCTCTTCAACAGCCGTTTGGAAGGCCGTTACTGCCTCTTCTGCATTCATAAAACGTATTCCTCCGAGTTTATCCCTACGTTTAGGGAATAAATGAAAATCAGAGGGCGCAAGGTCGCGACTGTATGGCAGATGACCCATTAACTCTACATTTACAGTACTCAAAAATTGCCTCGTTTGTCTGGCGGAGTGAGCTGGAGCATTGTCGTGATGCAGGACCATTTTGCTTAGTGGGCGTCGTTCTTTGACTTTTTCCTAAACGAAAGGCAAGCTAAATACCAGTCCGCAATTCTGTACTGGTCTTTTATTTTTTAAAGTTATAGTAGCAAAGTGACCCGATCTCCCAAAGAAGGAGGCAATCATCTGCTTTTCAGCATTCTGTACTTTCTTCACTTTCGTCGGCAACTCGTCGAAAGGAAAGACCCACTGCGCAGATTGCCTCTTAGTTTCGGGTGCATAGCAGTAGATCCAGCTTTCGTCATCTGTTACTATATCAAAAACATCATTTGATTGACCATTGTCGATTTTTTACAGCATTTGGAGACACCATTAATCCACGCGGCAATGTTTTTGAGCTTCGCCCAAATTTTGAGGGTGCCATCTAGCACAAAGCTTCCTTACCCATAGGTGATCGTGTAAAATAGTTTGAACTTGACTCATACCAATACCTAATGATGCCCGAATCTGCTGATATGTCGTTCGCTTGTCTGTTTCAATCACGAGCCGCAGCGTTATGATGTTTTCCTCAGTCACCGCCGTCGGTGGCCCTTCTCTAACATCGTCACTGAGGTGGGTATGACCACGTTTTAATTCACTGAACCAGTTATAAAAATGGCACTGGATGGGGCTTTATCACTAAATGCTAACTTAAGTCTCATAACTTTGTTTCTGGTTTAAACCGCAAAGAAAGTCATAAAGAATCATTGAACGAAAATGTTCTCTTGTTAAATATTTTTTTCCGCGAACACTTGAGTTTTCAAATTGCCGCCAGAAATAAAAAAACAAAAGACAGCTTTGAAAATTTAATGGCGTATGACAAGTAAAGAGTTTTTTCTTCATATATGGCAATGGTGCAATTAGTACATTCTGCCAGTGTGCAGTTTTCTTCGTAATAAACAATTTCAAACTCTAAAACGTATCCTGTCAATATCCAGTCCCGTCGAAGTAAGTACAGTTATAGTAGGTTTACCGAGGATAGAAGAAGACTCCTTGGAAACACTAGAAAAACACAGTCCCACACTTTTATTTGATTAAGACCGACACTTTAACTTTAATAAACTATCACTATTAAACCACAAAACGCCTAATACACATTTTTTTACAATAATCAAACAAAATCTCAACTTCTATTTCTCGAGTTCCCGTCATCATTTCATTTTACGTTCCGTTATGCCCACAAGTTACATGGTTCACAAGAATTATATTGATAGAATTAAATTGATTTGTCTAATACTTACGTCATCAAATACATTTTATTACAATCAATTACTACCTACCATTTAAATCAATAAATTAAAGGAGAATACTCGTAGAAGATAGAAAATTCAAATAAATGGGAACACTTCTATAACTAAAACAACATAACCGCTATTAAACATTGCAGGATAAACTTTATAAGTATTACTAGCTTATTAAATAATCAACAAATATCTAATTAGTGACGGCGTGGACAAACAGATGACCTACTGATTGAAAATCGTTGATTTTTTTCCAAGGTACAATTCCAAACTCCAAAACTCCAAGGTTGATTAAGGTACATGACGACAATGGCCTGTTTTGGACTTTTATGTTTTTAACTTAAGTGGTTTCGGATCGGCGTTGTTATGTCAGTCAGTTAGGGCATCTCTTCTTATGGCATAGATTATTATACTTGCGGACATATAAAAATACTCTTAATTAACCATCAGCTAATGTTCGCTACCAAAAAAAGAAAAAACATTCCTTTATTTATCCTTAACGCACTAAACATTAAGATTTAAATATTTTAATTATGAATTTTAAATGTTAGTACGTTGAATTTTAAGTTTAATTTTTAATATTTGTGTATTTTTATATGCATGGGCCATGTGCCTGAAATAACTTTATTACTATTATTATTAACTACTACCTGAGCCGACAGACGTTGTCCTGTCCAAATTTCAATAAGTTTATACTCAAAAAACCCATAGAAAAAAGCACTTTTAGTTTTTTCCGAATTTTCCAATTTCCCAGGCAACTTTTCCAATATTTCTTTCCCTAAATACCTTATTCGGACTATTACGAACATTTAAAAAAAAACATTAGCCAAATCGGTCCAGCCGTTCTCAAGTGATGTGCTTACCAACGAACAGCATTTAATTTTTATATACATATATAGATTAAACATTGAACTCACTTGCGGCTTCTTGGTGACGCAGTACCATTGAGTAGTGGCGAGGGTTCCTTGCTAGTCCGTTGTTTGCGCACTTTCAGTTTCACCAGCGCCGTATTATCTTCACTGTCGTATGACTCTGTGTAACGTTAAAACATGTCGATTGTCGTGTGGTTGTGTCGTGGAAGTATATATAAAGTGCAATAAGATGAACCTGCATCAATCTAAGGGGCCATTGTAAACATAATATACAATAAATATACTCCATTATTTCATTAGAATTCAACCATTTTTTTTTATAAATTCAAGATGACCACCAGTGTCCGCAATGAAAATAAAATAAGGTCATACCAGTGTACGCCAGCCACCATTACTGTTATATTACCTATTTAGTGTAAATATGATCTTATTTTACTTTCATTGTATAGTTCTTTCATCTTATGAAGGCGGGTTACGATCGGTTCGTGAGATGAAAGAGCTATAATTATTTTGAAACATAAAAAATAAGTTGAATATTAATGAAATAATAACGTATAAATAATAACATTATGTTTACAGTAGATCTTTAGAATAATGCACCTATTTATAAAATTTATTAGAGCCTATAGAATCTATGGGTAGTAAGAAAATTCCGATAAATATCTTAGAACGTTTTTTTAAGATAATTAGACAAAAATTTAAGTCTTTAATAGGTTACAAGGGTATGCACATTATGCCACTGTCGATTAAAAACGAGAGAAACAGTTTATATTAATCCGCTCTAGAAGCAATCACATCGAATTGCTGAAATTTATTAAAGAAATTTAAAAAATGATGCAACGGGTATATTTTGAGATAGATAGATAGATTTTTTATTTCACACACACAAGTGATCGCGTAACATGATTATTTCTTATTCTAAAAGTAATTAAAACATATATAAGCAAATAAAAAATAAAATTTAAAACAATGCGATAAAACTGCGCGGTCCCATGTGTGTCGAAAGGGTCTCAGCACAAGCTGTAGTATACAGTAAAAACGGCATACAGTGCTGATATATGATAATAGCACATACACGGGAATTTAAATAGGAACCATTTTACTCAATATAATTCATTCACTTTCGAGTATATTAAAAGACAAGAAAAATATCAAATTTTATAGTTGATGATGAATTAGTGGTTAAAACTAAAGACTTAAGATACTAAATGACACGAGGAGTGAGAAGGAACAGTTAGTCCAAAGCCAAAAGATGAAATTAATCTATGAAAGCTTTGATTTGAAGTGCATAAGCATATCAAAACAAACCACGGTTAGCAAAGTAGCCATTTTGTAAATAGGTTACAAAAAGGTGACAGACGAACAGTCTATTTAATGGAAAGAATTTTAGTTACCCACTGTGCTCCAAAACCACAGAAATCTCCTTCTTTTCCCACTTTTTACAGAAATTGAAAGACGAACAAACACTTATTCTGGTATTAAATAGCCATATTATCGCCTATATCTATATCTGGTATTATGGCCCGTGGATATACTATATCTAATACTACCGCCCGTGGACATTTGCGGTATATGCTAAAAATGACTAACATTGGCTCGCACGCAGATACACTGCTAATGGAACAATTTAAGAATCTAGATTTGAAAAAGGTAATTGGGAAGGACAGAAAATAAGTTTTAATAATAGAATGAAAGATTTCAATAGTCCCATTATAATGCCTATTTGAAAGGTTCTGGCAACTCATTCACACCCGAAACGTGTTATATGTTTCACGGAAGTTTCGTGTGAGAGTGTGGTAATTTCTCAGTGGACGATTCCATTCTGCTGTGGAATGTATGCCCCTCTCTCCATCCTTGCCAAACTGTACTCATTCTACTCAAATAATTTGTACAATGTTTTAGAAAACGGTGTTTCTTTAAATAATTATAGGCCAAAGTGATAAAGTTCTTCGAAGTTAGAAAAATGGACTGCAACCATAATGCCTTTATGAACAAGAGACGGAAAGAGATTGAAAAGAACCTATTTAAATATATCATAATGTGAATGAATATTAATACCAGAATGCAGTTTATGCAGTGAAGATGAACCATACAATGATATCAAACAAATTGTGAAGATATAAACGGGCAAAGCAAACAACCATACAGCCAGAACTATAGCGCATACAACCAAATGGTATTTTAGGGTTAATGAGATCATGTCGTGGTCTTGTTAAGACAGAGCCAAAGGAGCACATACACAGGACTAATGCTTTAGCTAGGCTGTGTGCGTGATAAAGGGGTGTAGAGACGAACCGTCACTGTTTCTGCGGCTGTCGAGCGCTCGTGTGTACTGGTGTATATTGTTCATGGCCGTCGTTGCGCAGCGCCGTGTGCTATGCTCTTTACAACACAAATATTGTTCGTTAACTGCTGTACTCAAGTCTAACCACCTTATTGATAAACGCTATTTAGATTTAATGATTGCTTAAAATAATTTATCCTTTTCTAAAAAAAACAGATAGGTTAGTTAGAAAGAGACAAAGAATTCTAAGCGACGATTATATTTAAACAGCATTTACAAGAGATATGGGTCAGTTCTTATCCTGGAGCTCGCCAATTCGATAATAATTTAAATACAAAAGCTTACTTGGAGGTATTTCGAAGAAATGTACTTAATGAAGACTCGATCTTCGGAAAAAAATCTCAACATCTCTATTAAGGGTCACCAGCAGAATCCAAAACACAGCCATTAGTTCCAAGGTGTAAATATAATACAATATATGGTATTATAATTAAAGGTGTAGACAAAGTAAAGGCCGTATATGTACGTTAAAAACACACACTAACACACTCTTTTAGATGTGGCGTAATTTCTCAGCGCTTGTTTTGCTATTCCTTAGTCGTCTTTAACGACACCCGCGGAAAGAAATGGGGTAGTGTTAAATATTGTAAAGGTGGCCGTTCACACGGAAATAAAAAAATTAAGACACTTTTCAAGAGACAAATACTATATGTTATATAACAAGTAAATAAACATCTCAATCATTCATCCCCTATGCGTGGCTCACCTCTGGAGGGCGTGAGGCAGGTGCTGTAGGTCGACAAGAGGGACACGTGGCACCTAAACGCACGCGACACACACGCCACTGAGTAACTTCCACTCGTCTCCTGTGTACTCACCCCTGGAGGGCGCGAGGCAGGTGTTGCAGGTCCAGCGCCTGGCGGCGCGGCCGGGCCTCGGCGTGGCGCACTCAGTGTGGTAGCGCGCGCCACAGGAGTGGCACGCGGCACCTAAACGGCCGCCACTACCGCACGCGCCGCACACGCCGGTGTCCACGCTATCGGCGTCAGAGTCACTGCGACAATTTTTTTTTTACTTATTTGTTGTTGGAATGTTCTTCGCATCCGGCTAAAATGCCACACGGTATTTTAAGACAGACGAAGAGATTTAATCGGTGTGATTTACATCGACCAGAGCAAAGGATTTGACAAAGTTGATAATGGAAACTATTACTTGACAAGTCGCTTAAGAGCAAATAAACATATTGCGTTTATTGCTTGACTGTTTTATATCATTTTAGGATTTCATTCAATTGTACACTGTAGTTTTGTATAGCATTATTTACAGTTGAATCAAGAAATTGTTGTGGAGTGTTTTAGGTCTGTTGATAAATAGTGGAAGTATTCAAAATTAGATCTATTTTATTAAGATATAAATATTTACGTTCAAAATCAATAAAAAAAAAGACTGAATTCAATACAATTCATTATAAGAAATTGTAATACCTGAAGTACTCTTCCTCGATATCATCGTCAGAGAATAGTTTCCTTTTTTTCCTGGGAGTGCGTTCTTTGGGCTTGCATTGTTCGCAGAACCAATCGCCCTCTGGTACTTTCTGATAACAATAAACAATCAATATAGTGGTTAATTTTTCAAATGCATAGACCAATTTAAGATCTACTTGTGGCATTTATTCAATTATGTGTCATTCATATCTAGGATTAATTTGGAATCAATTATTTACCGCTAGATAATAGATTGATTTTAAAGGTTGAATTATAAATAATTTATATTTAAGACATTACCTTGCGTGGGTGTATCTAGCAGCATGAAATCAAATAGAAATAATATGTATGTTATATGGAAGAAATATATATATATGGCAGGTGTAGTTTGTCCAATAAGACAAACTATTTATTTTTAAAAACAATTTTAAAACATAATTTGGCAAAAAAATTGTCTGTTATGTACCAAATTTTGGTTCATGCTTCATATTTTCATAAGAAATCTTAACGAAATGCCAATTTTCTTATTGATCATACTTTACATGTAAATAGTCAATTAATCAAAACCCTCAGATCTAACGGAATTGACACAAAAGATCATTATTATAAAGAAGATAACTGGACTGGTATTATTTAATTAGGAATACTGTAGCATTATTCAAAGACTCCTTAACAAAAATCCTCGGGCTAACCTCGAATTGCTATGAAAGACCGTTATAAATTATTACATTAGGTAGTCGGATAAGTTCGCGGCCTTTTTATATTGAAAATAATAAAGACTTTTTTGGATTTCATAAATATTTATTGAACGGAATAATATTGAACGGACAATATCTTTCGCCATTTTTTTCTGGCACAGCCATTATCCCATCGCTATATAATTTTTGGGGTTTCTCAGCTAAACATCTGATTTAAATGGTTTATACGGGCTTCTCTTGAATGTAATTTTACTCCACTTAGAGAATTTTGTAAAGAGCGGAATAAATGATAATCCGAAGGTGCTATGTCTGGACTGTATGGAGGATGCATTAAAACTTTCCAGCCAAGGTCCATCAATTTATGTTTAATCATCAAAAATGTATGCGGTCGAGCATTCTCTTGGTGGAAAACTACCCTTTTCTATTCATTAATTGTGGGCGTTTCTCTTCAAGTGGTTGTTTCAATTTTACTAATTGCTGACAGTAGAAATCAGTATTAATCCTTTCGTCGTGTGGCAATAGCTCGTAATACACAATGCTTTTCCAGTCACACCATAGACAAAAATAGACAAAAATCGGGCGAGGCCTGGCTTTGGAACTATTTGTGATGACTCACCTCGCTTAGACCAAGATCGTTTTCGAACATTGTTATCTTAGGTGATCCACTTTTCATCGCCTGTTACCAATCTCATCAAAAATGGATCGATTTCGTTTTAGCAACATCTCGCATATGGAAATTCTATTTACCAAGTTTCTGTGACTTAAATCACGCGGCACCCAAATATATAACTATATCGATATTTTTAAGATATCGCAATAGCTATGTTTGTAACAAGATATCGTAATATCGTTATTATTTCATTTAAAATGTATTTTACAAATAACGCAGTTAACAAAATATTCAATATTACGTTTACTGCCAACGAAGTATGTTAATATTTGAGCTGTCGCTACATTATTAGATCCGCGATTTAAAAGCATACATTTTCAGGATGCATTGGCTTGTACTAAAACAATCAAGAGTGTTAAAGATCTACTTTCAACTGCCATCAGAATGTAAACTGAAGATGAACAACCTGTTGATGAAAACGTGACGAATGACTCCAATGAAATGAAAAAAACATTTTGTTAATGACACAAAGCGGAAGCGAATCAACAAATATGCCTTTCGAGCTGACCTCTTTCTTTAAAAGTCCTTTAGTGGACTTAAAAGAGGATCCCTTGGAACTGTGGAACCGCGTTCTTGGTTGCTCTTACCCAATCCTTAAAACAATTGCTATGAAGCATCTTACTTGCGCAGCAACTTCAACATCATCGGAGAGGCTATTTTCGAAGGCCGGTCACATTCGAAGTAATTGTACCAGCAACGAAACCGGCTCAAAGGGAAGTTGCTTATCTTACAGAGCCTTGACAGAAAACTATGGGACTTTTAGTTAACTATAGCCTACCTACTACAGTCAAATGTTGATAGGACGTAGGTAACTATGTAACAGACGTCCCATTGTTTCCTCTCAATACTTCTGACATCAATTAATTTTTTTTCTTAATTTGTTTTTTGTACTTTTTATTATTATTATTAGAACAAAAAATGTCTATTATATTCTTGTACAATTAACACTTACCTAAGTTACAGTTGACCATGGTATCCTATAAGTATTTAGTGTGCATTTAAATTAAAGTGTTAAAAACCGTCGATATTAGAAAATATCGATATTTTGTGGTCGATAATATCGGAATATTGATATTAAGCTATCGATATCAATATTATAACAACATCACTCATTCCTACCGTCATTACAAAAAAGAGTCAGCTGTCAAACGGTTTATCACTTTCTCGCCAGTGGTCAGTGTTGCCAGAAATATAGCACGCCAAATTCATAGGTTCAAGAAGGCTGCGATTTTTTCCGACTACCTATTATTATAAGAAAGTATAAAGAAGATAGCCGACTAGCATATTTATAGTTTCCTTAGGCTACAGAGTATCCTTACCGTCAATTTCGGCTTGAGACAATACAAATGGTGTCCTTTATTGCATCCATCGCACAGGAGCATGTTGTCCGGATCAGTCTTCCGCCTGCAAAGCCTGCAGCTGGCATTCAGTATGCTGGCCGACCAGCTAATGCTAGAGTCCAGCGTAAACAGGTGGAGGACCACCTGGGAGAAGGATCGGCACTCCATCAGGGAGACTTCCCAGCGTTCCAGCGCTTCCAGGTCTAGAGATTTGTTCTTAGCTTCGCGGTCTTTGCGTTCTTTGTCGTCTAGGCCTGTGGATCAAATAATATTTTAGTTGCGATAAGTCGCCGCCTAGTGGTTGGATGAGAAGAGCAAAAATGGTGTGTGGCGATTCTTGGGAGAAGTCTATGTATATAGAGCAGTGAAAACGATGTATTTATAAGGTACACATCCCATATTGTACAAATAAATGTGAAAAAAAAAATTTAATGCATTACGCTAATTGAAGGCACGCTCGGCGTGCGCAATAACTGTGTAAATTAAAAATATAATTCAAATTTATAATTTAAAAAAAAATGGTAACAGTTCAAACAGTGAGTAATATTATTATAAAAATCTAAATAATTATAAATCAGAATTTGCAAGATAATAAGTTGTCACAAATATTTTTGTGATAAAAAGTTATCAGAGCTTTTGAAAGCTGGAGGAGCTCCCGTCTTACGAGAGCTGCAATACCTCATTAATGCTGTCTTACAGGGTGGCATAACACCAGAGGCGTAGAGTAGGAGTGTGGTAGTCCTGTTCTTCAGGAAAGGAGACAAGGCCCTATCGAAGAATTGTAGACCTATTTCTTTACTGGGCCACGTATATAAGCTGTTCTCGAGGGTAATTACGAATCGTCTCGCACCTATAAATACAGCGTTTGACGAATTGCAGCCGCCGGAGCAGGCTGCGTTTCGAAAAGGCTACAGTACCATAGACCACATCCACATAATTCGGCAGGTTATGCAGAAGGCAGAAGAGTATAATCAGCCTTTGTGTCTTGCCTTTGTGAACTACGAGTCTGTTAGTTTCATAGTCATTTTGTAATTCATAAGTGACCACGCGAACGAAGCTGCGGACAGTCTGTTATTTCTGGACGAAGGCGGCAGACGAGCATACAGTCCACCTGATGGTAAGTGGATACTGTCGCCCATAGACATCCGCAATACATGTCAAATTTAGTAGTCCAAAATGACAAACGTTGGCAAGCCCCCGGATGAACTGCCTACCTTTGGAGATATAGGAATGGATTTGGAGAAAGGGTTGGGAAAATAGGGAGGCATAGGGTGGGAATGAGCACATTTCACTCACTACCGAAACACGTACGTACATTAGGGAAATAAGATAAAATAGGAAATGCAGTACATTTCAAGGTAGTCTTCTGTGAGAGAGGGGTAACGTGGCCAGTCGAGCGCGCCCAGCGGCTGTTGGATTGCAGCGTGCACCTTTCCCCTCAGTATTAGCATAGCAATAGCATTCCACGTGCTATGCGAATATATTTAGCATGTAAAATGAAATTAATGAAAAATAGCATTAATTGCCACCACTACTCGAAGGGCACAGCAATTCAGAGTTAAAAATTAAAAACACATACGTTAAATATTAAATAAGTACATTATGAACTGAATTATTAATTAGCTTCTTAATTGCTCTTGTATTATTTATTAATTTAAATTTAATGTCAATTTATTCAGTTATACACATGTCAAGGCAAGAGTAAATTGTATTGTCAAGAGTGTATTAATACTGTTAAGCTCAATTAATTATTCAACTGTTAATTAATTATTTAGCTCATAATTATTAATAATTCATAATTAATTACACAGAACACTATTAGACTGTAACGTGCCTGCGCTAGAGTGTTTGCATATTATATCTAGTATGTATTCTCAAATCGATGGTCTGAACCAATTTTGATAACATTTATTCCACTCTTCCTCAGGAACGTAGGCAGCGCGTCTTCAGGCGGCGAAAACTGCTTCCCTTTTAGTTGGGATTCAATTTTTGGAAAAAAAAAAGGTCAAAAGTCACAAGGTGTCAAGTCGGGATTGTAAGGAGGATGGCCTAAAACTTTAAGTGGGGTAATTTCCTTGTTTTAAGCGTTCTCGCTCACTGCCGAAACACATTGGCACATTTCAAAGTCGAAGTTGTAAAAACAAAATAACTAACCGTAAGGTCTTTTCAGGTACTTATGGTGTGTGGCCTGTGAGACCTGCAGCTAGAGTTGTTAAAACGAGCGTTAAAACGCTTCAGCGGTCGAGCGCAGGCGCGTTATGTTAGTGCATAAAAATACACACAAGCAATAAAAAATAAAAATATACAAACCATTAATAAGAAATAAAGAGACACTAGACAACCGCACTGATATGTGCAGTGCCTCAGTATAGGGCAGTCCACCTTCTCCAGGCCAATGTGGCCAGGATACTATTGGCACCGTCTCGCACGCGACGCATCAGCGAGGCTATTCTACCACGTAGGATGGACTGGAATCCATCCACATTAAACCTTAACGCTAGAATCAAAAGCTCATTAGCGCTCAGTCTGCGCCCGAGCGACCGCACCCCTTGGGGGCCTACAAAAATATGTGACTGTACATTTCAAGGCAAAAATCGTAAAAACAAAATGACTTACCCAGTGGTCTTTTCAGGTACTTATGGTGGATGGCCTGTGAGACCTGTAGCAGGGCCGATGCGAGTGCACGGATCACGTCCGCTTTGGCCCCGCTGTCGATTTGTTCTTCCACATTGACACCGTTCACTTTCGGGGCCTCTAAATAGTGGCCCGGGTCGCGGTATTTGTTTTCAAGTACTGGTTTGTTGTCGCCGTTTTCTGAGTTTAAATGAGAAAGAGAGAATAAAAATCGAATTATTAAAAATAATGTCAGCAAAACTTAAAGTTGCCACGAGTGCGCGCCATAATAAAGGGCCCTTTCGCAGACAAGTGGAATACAGTCTATCTTTGTAAATGTTTGTTCAAGTGGAAATGTTTGCAATCAGAATAGTTGTTTGTGACTAACTGTATTGAATTATAAAATCAATAAATGAAACTTCGCTAATCATACCCCACGGCACGGTAGCGACAAGATGCGTCAAGTTAACTAGGACGTGTATTCCAATAGTGAGCTTTATCTCCAATGTATATGGTTTAAAGAATGATGCGTAATTTTGGGCAGTATATCTAATAAAAACCACATGAATACCAAATGAAAGCTTTTAACATAAGCTTTAAATTTTTATTATGGCAACAAAGTACCAGGGAAACGATGCCTTATCTGTCTTACAACTATCTCAAAAATGTATAAGGGAGAGACGAAATAACTAGCAGGACAGTCGGCCGCGGTACAGAGCCCCGTGGTGCATTCTGTAGAGAGACATGGTTGAGTGAACTTTTATATTCAGTGCGTAATTTAGTTCAGACCAAATTACACATAGGTATAAAACACCCACAAACCACCACACCACAAACACACCACCTCAGCGCGCCAAATGTGTGTGCAGAAAAGCGGGCGTGATGTAGCCGTTATAGGCTGGGATCTTATTAGGCCCCGATTTTTACTTTAAAATTTTTTCTGAATCTATTAATCTGGGAAACAAAATATTTATTTATGGTAACTGTAGGTTAGTCAATAATTTGACATACATTACAATTTTATTGGTGGTCAGGCCAGATTTCATACAAAAGTGCCCATCATTCTTTAAACCATATACGTTAGAGATAAAGTTCACTATTGAAATACACGAGTTTCTTGACTCATCGCGCCGCTACCGTCACGTGCGGTTAGTGGGAATTATTAGGCCTTAGTAGTTTTATCATTCATGCTTCACTGTTCATGTCTATTCTGTGCATTATTTAAGGGACCATTATTCATAGTGCTAACAACAGAAGGTCGCAAATGTTGCTCACTGCTTACTTACCTTTCGGCACCCTGAGCACTCCATGGGGCAGGTGATAGTCGTCTCTGTACTGTTTGTTAGGTCCCCAAGTCAAGTAATCTACTTGTTTGTCGTATCCACGTAACATTATCGTACCGCGCCACGCCTCGCGATCCTGTGAGGGATTTTTTTTTTATATACCTATCTATATAAAAATACCGCTTTGTTCTCCCCTAGTCGCCTTTTATAACACCCACGTGAACAGATGGGGTGGTGCTATTCTATAGCCAGCCGACACCACACGGTACTACACCTATAAAAGAGTGGACTTTTAACTCGCTATGGTTTTAACGCCTTACATTCCCCATGCACGAGATAATGTGCATGAAGAGGCCCAAGTCCAGCAGTGGATACCTTAAAGGGCTCATTGCATATAAAAAAGACCAACTTTGCCAGGGTTGTAAGTTACCGCTACAGTTCTTCACCTACATAATATTATTTTTATTTATTTGTAACATAACAGTTAACAGCCAAAGTGTTACAAACAACCAAACTTAAATTTTTAATTTGTGTTTCTCCGTATACCCAAAGGTTGACTGGTAGAGAATGCCACTAAGTCCGCCTTTTGTACAAAATTTATGGGCAATAAAGTATAAATAAATTATTCACTCAGAATTTGGCTTCAATCATTCTAATAATGTGTCAACTAGTCTTTTAAATCTAGCTTGATTAGAATGACAGCTGTCAAAGTGCCTCGATTAGTGCTATATAAAAATGATTTTAATGTATAAAAACCTGAAAATCACATATTTTTGTCATAGGCAGGTACACGCATGTATTTTTTTATTTGCAGTGCATAATATTCAGCAGATAAATAACCACATTACCTCGATTTGATCATTATTGTCCCAGTACTATTGGAAGCACTTGGAACTATCATTGTATTCAAGCTAGATTTTAGAGACTGTACAATATTATAACAATGTTGTAAAACATTTGTCTACATACCCTCACTTTAATAGCTCCGAGACATCCATGGAAGATTTTCTCTTCTAATTCCAGGATGTGATCTCTGAGGGACAACTCTAGAGCTTCCGACACTGAACCATCCTGTGGAACATTTAGTGACGGCTGGAACTTCTTCTGACGCGTCGCCCAGTGCACTGGTGGTGCCTGCGAAAAATTAATTAAATAAAAGAATTTTTATGTTTATGTTGTAAGTACAATATTTGTTCCCACGACCACTTGGTTTTCGTTATCACCCCACTCCATTTTAATATTAGTACAATATTAAACAATGACTGGCGCCAAAATGAGAAAAAAAAAACGTTTATTTTTCACGTGAGAATGACAGATTCCAAATGTAATTTATTATTTTTCTTTATTTTAACGGTATTTATGGCCAGATTATATACTCGTATGTATATTATTTAAAATGATGAAATAGGTAAATTTGCTCTTTAATAGACAAATAGTACCTATGTATGTAAAATTAGTTTTCGCATTTATTTGTATTATAGAACATTGTGTGAATAAACATTTATTTGCTTTCTTTATTTCTTTCTCCCTTTGTATTCTTTATCGATAATCTCACAACACTAGTGAAAGTCAGATTTTTATTAGTTCTGCAACCAAACAAACACTGGACGGCTCTGTTATTAATTTACATACTTGACATTCTTATTACGTGGAACTTAAGTTTCCAATTTGACTATATTATGATCCCCTCCTCTTCGTCTTGAATGAACTATGAATCCCTATACTTCTATGAACACCCCCCCCCCCCCCCCCCTACAAGTTGCCAACCTGCTTCCTTTGATAGAACGTATGAAGTGTCATCTAGTCTATTCCCATATCAATGGCTAACCCGTTATAGGGTTGAACATTATTGTAATTATCAGTCCTATACTATTTTAGCTTAAATTAACTGTCCCATCCAGTGTTTCAGGATAGGGCAGTCAAGTAGAGTAGATTACATTTTAAGGTAAAGTAGAAATGTTTTCAATTTTATATGAAAGAAATGGTTGAATTAAAAAAATCGTAGAACAAATTAGTTTTCACAAAAGAAATTCAATGTTCAGTGCAGATATTTTTTATTAACCCTGTATGTATATTAATTTTACGAGCATTTGTATACGATAAAAAGCATGTCGTCTGCACTTATTGAAATTACTAATAATAATCATTTAATATAAGAGCACAATTTAGCAGCAAGACATTAAAATGACTTACCGGTGCAGCAGCAGGATTGAGCAGATGTACGGGGCACTTCTTGATGTACTCCAATATATTGGCCTTGTCACTCTCAAGCGCCTGCCTCAACTCACTCTCCCTGAGCCCTCGCTTGTTGAGGGACTGGATCAGGGCCTCAATCTGCTCCTCCGTGTGGTACACCCACCAGTGCGGACGGAACTCACCCTGAGGAGACAAAATGAATGAATGTAATGGAAATAATGACACATAAATGATTTGTTTATTTTTTTTTTTCCGAATACATGTATTTTACAAATAAATGTACGGTATTATTATATTATTATAATATGTATGTAATTTAAGGTCAACAATAGGCTATTGCAGCCGATACCATTCAAAACTAGCCCTTATTAACGCGCATTAAAATGGTTATAATAGGTCAATCCATGATCAACTATTGCCGATTATTATTTAAACTGTATTATACAAATAAATGTTCTGTACAAATAAATGTATTGTATTCAGTTACTTATCTATCGTATAAAAGAACAAGCGGAGTTATCGATACTATTATATAGTTACTACTTATCGGTGCTAAACATGGTTGTACTAGTATTAAATTCTACGCATTTTTATTTGTAACTAGCTGTGCCCGGCCACGCGTTGCTGTGGCTGCCCAACAGATGGCGCTTACCCTATTTTTACCTGTTTTGGGTAAAAAGCATGTAAAAAACCAAATGTTTACATTTTTATTTAAATAGATTGCTTATTGTTTACGCTATATACAAAAGGCGGATTGTAGTTACTCTATGTGATTACGCAAGGTACAGTGATTAGTTGATTACGAGTAATTAAAGTGATCATAATTAAATACGATAGGCCTTAAAGTGACAAATCGTGGTATTGTGATTCTAGATGTTGACCGAAGGATTTGTGTATTTCTTCGGCATATGTATACACACATAAGTATGTATACATACATATATGTATAAGTATGTATACATATATCTATGTATAAGTATTTTCACCTTTCCATGTACGAAGCAAGTGCTAACATCCCCCGTGCACACCAGTAACTCCTGCAACTGCTGCGTATTGTTCTCCAGCCCGTTTAACTTTTGTGAGAGACCGTTCAGGTTGCCGAGGGGTTTCTTCGGGGAATTCCCGCGGGAATTCGCGTCTGAGTCGTTCTCTTTGTCACTACTCGCTGTGAAAAAAAGGAAATATTGTTAGAGTGCACGTTACATTCCCACAGCCGCTGGGCGCACTCGACTGGCCAAGTTATTTCTCTCTCACAGAAGACTAACTTGAAATGTATTGCATTTCCTACTTTATCGTATTTCCCCAATGTACGTACGTATTTCGGTAGTGAGTGAGATATGATAGAGCCCATTCCCATCCCATCCTATCCCTCCACATTTTCCCAATATATTCCTTAATCTTCAAAGGTAGGCAGCGAATCCGGGGGCGTGCCAAGTTTGTCATTCTGGACCATTGATATGAGAATACATAGATGACACATCTTACGATCCTACCCAAAGAATCGGTTTGGCAATTTTTAGAGAGAGAGAGGGGGGGGGGGGGGGGGTCCTAACATGAAAATGAATAACCAAAATTAATAGTTAGGATCAATTGATACGAACGTAAATCGAGTAAATTCAAAACAGACATCTATTGTTGAGTAGTACTGCACTAAGAAATTAGTGTTGTGTTGTGTTTTCCATCATCGATAAAAACGGCTACGGGTCTATCGCGCACGTACGTGATATGACTTAGTAATTGTTTCAGTACAAATACCTAAATGTTTACCTCAATAACATTTCGCCTTTCTACTTTGTTTGCTCCAGTATCCGTAATAATGTTCTGTGCACGACAGAATAAGTGAATAGTGAAAGTGCGGTGCCTATATACCTATGTGTACAATATAGAATCAGTGCGCGAAATATGCATGTGCTAACATCACACATTTCGAAGGAAAAGAGGGCCGTCTAAACAGAGTTCCGCAAGTAGTAAAATTTAAGCGGCACGATTTTGGTCAAGAATGAAATTCACGTGCCCTTCCTCCGGAATAATAAAATGTTAACACATACATAACACGTTATCATAAGATGTCGATACTATGTATAAAATGAATAACATTGATATGTAAGATGTAAAATGTTTAGTTAAGGTTAAATATGTGTTATATTATTGTTCCTTTACCTTTACATTTTATAATATTTTATGTACGATTTGCTTGTGTTTTTATATGTCTTATTCTCGCTCTCCAATGTGCTAGGATACCTAGGTTATAAGTCAGGGTGCTAGAATAAGGTTTAAAATAAAGACTACCGCCCGCAGTGTGTTTCATTTAGGATAAGTTCTAGAACAAAAAGTTGCGGGCTAGGTGGCGTAGTTCCGGTATCGGCGCCACTGAAAAGCCGTGCACCCCCGGTCCTCCCACACCTCTTGCTACTCACAGAGGGGGGAGGGACAATAAGGAAAAAGGGAAATTAAAAGGAAAATACCTAAATTTCGCCACCGAAAATAGTCTTTATCCTCCGTGCAATAAGAGAACCAGCCCAGATAAATAAGACTTGTAACCTAGATATTATGTACAAAAGTGGAGAGCTAATAGCATTAAAATTTCCTCAGGGAACGGGGGGATCGCTAGGGCAGCAAACCCCTATAAAAAGACAAAGGCCTAACAGCCAGCAAGCCAGTTCGTCCTCAGCACTTGAGTAGTAATTAACATATAGAAGAAAAGTGAGCTTGCTGCCCGTCGCCGCTCCCTCCACACCCCTGTGTTTATGTAAACCAAAGCGGCGTTTTATTTCCGTATTCACCCCAACACCTGATCTGCCGAGATCCCTGTAACATCAAGACCGGCAAGCCTGAATCCCTACACCCCCCCGTTAAAGCTAAGGCGTGTGGCCTGCAACATTGGCCTTCGACCGCGATCGACGTGCAACTCTAACGTCTGGTTCTCAGAGCCAGATTGCTGAGCCAACACCCGATCGCCAAATCGGCGTACATCTTTAACAATTGGTCCTTCGAGTCGGGATAAGCGCAACCATCGTCCAGTCTTCAAACTACGATCTCCAAGCCGTCATCATCACCAAAAAGATCTCCTAGAATACGGAAAATCAAGAAGATGCCGACCACAAGAAGCAAAAGTGACAAGGAGGGAGCAGAGGCTTCGTCAAGCTCACGAACAGAAACTACGGCCACCACGGGCGCAACATCAAGCACGGAGTCACGCACCACGACGACCCGGACGACGCCTACGGAGACTACAATCACAAGTAAGTCCTCCAGTGATAACAAACCAGTCGAGGACGGCGTCGCCCTCGCCGTACGGTCCAGGGAACCATCACCTGTGCCAGAGTGCTCCGGACACACGATACGCCCACACTCGAGCCACACTCGGTCGCGCCGCTCCGAACCCTCTCGCAAGAGACTCCTCGCGGAGTTAGAGGCGAAAGAGCGACTCGCCGAGTTGTACTTAAGAGAGGCCGAGTTAAAAACTAAAGAAATTCAAGCCGCAGCCGCGCTTGAAAAGGCCAAATTAGAACGACTAAAGCTAGATTCACCATCATCATCGTCTAGTGAAGAGGACGAACCGGGTTCAGATCCACAGCGTGTCCAGCAATGGCTACATAATCAAAAACAGATATTAGCCATCACAAATACCGAGGGGGAAAAGAGTCCCAAAACCATGGAGGCAGCCGAACACAGAGAGGGCAGTATAAAGAGATCGGCCGGGTACGCAAAAGACCCGGGTGAGGCGGGAACCCGTTTGAATAATCACGGGTATGAGAATAAGGTCCCGTCTTCACACCAATCTTCACCGGCGATCGACGTGACTACACTAGCCACGGCCTTCTCACAGGCTATGCGCCAGAACAGGGACTCACCTCGGTATGTACAGGAGTTACCCGTGTACAGTGGACACGCCCACGGCTGGCTCGCCTTTCGAGCAGCGTATAGGGAAACAGAAGAACGCTTCACTAAAACCGAGAATGTGGCCCGACTACGAAGATGTTTAAAAGGGCCCGCCTTGGAAGCCGTGAGTTGCCTATTAATAAGCGAGCCTAACCCGTCAGTGATACTACAAACACTGGAGAGAAGATTCGGGCGGCCCGAGGCACTCATTCGGCTAGAATTAGAAAGAGTGAAGCGTTTACCTAAGGTCAGTGAAAACCCACGTGACCTTTGTATATTCGCAAGTAAGTTAGCGAATATTGTGGCTGCAATAGAAGCATTAAAGAAACCACATTACCTCCATCATCCCGAAATGTTATACAACGTGATGGAAAAACTCACTCCCACCCTAAAAAGCAAATGGGTAGACTACGCGGCGAGAGAGCTTTCTGAAGAATCCGAATTTAAGAAAATGTCTACATACTTAAATGAAGAAGCGGATAAGTTTGGCGCATACGCCCTTCCAGAATACATCGCCGACGAGTCGACGGGGAGAGAGCGACCTATACGAAAAAAGGTCGAACGCGCTTACACGATGAAAGAAAAGCGCAAGCCGCAAGAAAAGCGGCAAGAAAAGTGTTGGCAATGCAAGCAACCTCATCAATTGTTGCACTGCCCACAGTTTCTCAACGCTAACATTCACGAGCGTTGGGAAATGGCAAAGAAGAGCCATACCTGCTTCCGGTGTTTAAAAGACACGCACCAACGAAGCATGTGTCGCGCCAAACCATGCGGCCGCGACGGATGTACCATGAGACACCACGTCCTACTCCACCACCAAAAGGTGGATAAACCGTCAAACATCCCAGAGAAAAAAGAAGAGGTACTGACTTCAACAGTAGCTACCAACCTAGATACGCAACGTCGGGCCTACCTGAAAATAGCACCTGTCACGCTATCGGGCCCTCAGAATAAGGTAAAGACGTACGCGTTGTTGGACGAGGGGAGTACAGTGACCATTATCGACGCATCTTTGGCCGATATATTGGGAATAGACGGGCCCAAACAACCAATGTGGGTACAAGGGGTGAGTGGGACAGAGATAAGACATGAAGAAAGTCGAAGTGTCAACTTGGGCATCCAAGGAGAGTTCAGCGGCAAGGAATTCCGAATCCAAAATGCCAGAACAGTAGAAAGGCTGAACTTTACGTCGCAATCAGTAAAAAGAGAAAATGTAAAAGGCTGCACTCATCTACAAAAGATAATGAAAGAACTCACGTACGACTACGCGTCCCCGAAAATACTTATCGGCCAAGATAACTGGGACCTAATAGTGTCACGTGACCTCCGTGAAGGTCGGCGCGACCAACCAGTGGCATCCCTCACTAGACTGGGATGGGTACTCCACGGATGCCACACATCAAAAAGTAAGCCCGTAACCTTTTGCGGTCACCTCTCCACTACACGGGGTGACGCAATGGAAGATATAATGAAAAAGTATTTCGAACTGGAGTCATTAGGGATCGAACCTAGAAAACCTAAAAACGATCCCGAGCAGCGAGCACTAGAAATCCTAGAGAATACGACTCGCCGACTCCCCGATGGCAGATTCGAAACTGGGTTACTGTGGCGAAAAAAGGAACTAAAGATACCCAATAACTATCAAAACGCACTGAAGCGCCTCTACAGTTTAGAAAAGAAACTAGATCGCGACGAACAATTAAAAACACAATATCAAGAACGGGTCAACAACCTCTTCAAAAGCGGATACGCTGAGAGAGCCCCCGCCCCGCCGACCGGCGATAGAACATGGTACCTCCCGCACTTTGCTGTTATCAATCCAGCAAAACCAAAGATCAGGATGGTACGCGACGCGGCGGCTCAAGCACACGGACTGTGTCTTAACGACATGTTGTTAGCGGGGCCCGACTTACTACAGTCCCTCCCAGGCGTCATTATGCGATTCCGACAACATCCGTATGCCGTATCCGCCCATATAAAAGAAATGTTTATGCAAATAAGCATCCGAGAAGAGGATAGAGATGCCCTGCGTTTTTTATGGAGAGATCACCGGCGGGAGGGTCCGCCGGAAGAATATAGAATGACCTCTGTGATATTCGGCGCATGCTCATCACCATGCACCGCCATACACATAAAAAACAAAAACGCAAAAGAGTTCGTCGACATCTACCCAGAGGCGGCGCGCGCAATAGAAAGAAACCACTACATGGACGATTACTTACAAAGTTTCCCTACACCTAAAAAGGCAATTAAAATAATAAAGGAAGTCGACTTTATACACAAACAAGCCGGCTTCGAGTTGACAGCGTGGACATCCAACGACACATATGTCATAAAAGATTTCAGTACGGGCCCGGAAACGAACCCAAAACCCATAGGTACGAGCGAGACAGAAAAAACGCTCGGTCTCCTATGGAGCACTAAAGATGATTGTATAAGTTTCCGCCTAAACAAGATAAAAATACCGCCTGAAGTACTTGAAAACGCCCGTCCACCGACTAAAAGGGAAGCTTTAAGTATCATCATGTCCCTGTTCGATCCACTAGGCCTACTGTCACCTATGACAACGCCCGCTAAAAGAATTATGCAGGACACATGGAGCTATGGTACCAAATGGGACGAGCCCATCCCAGAGCAATTAAGGCAAAGATGGGACGCATGGCTATCATTACTAAGAGACATAGAAAGTCTACGCATTCCCCGATGTTACAACTACGAATCGGCAAACACCTACGAACTACACACGTTTGTCGACGCCAGCGAAGAGGCCTACGCTACAGCTATCTACTGGCGAATCGTACGTAGCGACGGAAGCGTACACGTCACACTAGCGGCGGCAAAGAGTCGCGTGACGCCACTAAAGCCTGTCTCCATCCCCAGATTAGAGCTACAGGCCGCCTTATTAGGAGCTCGCCTAGCCGACACAGTACTGAGAGAACATGACTTTGAAGTAGCACAAAAGGTATATTGGAGCGACTCGCGTACGGCCCTAGCGTGGATAAGGTCCGAACCACGCACCTACAAAACCTTCGTAGCACACAGACTCGCAGAATTAGAGACACTCACCAAAAAGGGTGAGTGGCGATGGGTGCCTACAACGGATAACGTAGCGGACGACGCGACGAGAGCAACACCTCGCGACTTCAATGTAAAACATCGATGGTTCAGTGGCCCATCCTACTTACAACTACCTAGAGAGGAATGGCCTACAGAAGTCGAAATCAAAATAAATAGCTCTGGGGAAGAGAGAGAAAAGTGTTTTGTAATAAATAATAAGCCGACCCACGAGCACCTACCAGATGTCCAGCGATTCTCCAAGTGGATCAAACTAATAAGAACGACAGCCAGAGTGCTGCAATTCGTCGAGATAAGTCGGGAAAACAAATTCCTAATCACCGCTACACGTCATAAACGAACGCGTGAAAACAAATTATGTGACCCCGACTGGAAGAAAAATAAACAAACTCGACCTACATCGACCGACCTAGTTCCCACGAGTTCATCGACCCGCCGCTACATTGACCTACAAACGCGTCATATTGTAAAGGCCGAAAAGTTATGGATTCGAGCGGCGCAGCAAGATAGCTATTATAGAGAAAAGCTACGCATACAAGCGAACCAAGCGCCACCTGTCGGCGATTTATTGTCGTCACTTAGCCTTATCATTGATAGTGACGACATAATACGAATAAAGGGTCGTATAAACGCGGCCGAAGGGGTCCACACAGAATCTGCGAGTCCAGCCGTATTAAATGGAAAACACCCTTATACGAAATTATATATTCAACGCGTCCACGAGAAACTTCATCACGGAGGCATAGAAATGGTCGTAAATGAATTACGCCAACGACTATGGGTAATGAAAATCCGACCGGCCGTGAGAAATGTAATCAAGAGCTGCATGGCGTGCAGAATAAGAAGGACAAAGCCGACGAGTCCGGCCACAGGAGACTTACCTCCAGCTCGCCTGGCCCATCACGCACGCCCCTTCACATTCACCGGGTTGGACTATTTCGGTCCAATAGAAGTCACCGTCGCGCGCCACCGCGAGAAAAGATACGTGGCGCTATTTACGTGTATGACGTCACGGGCCATACACCTAGAGGTCGTGACCTCCCTAAGCGCTGACTCCGCTATATCAGCACTAAGGAGATTCATAGCCAGAAGAGGATGCCCAACAGAGCTGTGGAGTGACAACGCAACTTGCTTCAAGGCGGCTGACAAAGAGCTCGCCCAATCCATCGCTGAAGCTACTCAGCACGAGGCCACGAACCGCATGATTAGATGGCGGTTCATCCCACCGGCAGCACCGTTTATGGGCGGTGCATGGGAGCGCATGGTGCGCTCCGTCAAAGAAGCCCTGCGAGTCACCCTACACAAACAACATCCAAGTGACGAAACACTCAGCACACTACTAGCTGAGGCGGAGATGACAATAAACTCCCGCCCACTCACTCACGTGGCAGTGACCCCCGATGAACCCACAGCACTCACGCCGAATCTTATATTACTCGGCCCAAACTGTCACATGCCGGTTCCCGGAGAATTCACGGAGGACGACCTGAGCGCGCGCCATCACTGGAGGCACGCTCAAAGGCTCGCAGACATCTTCTGGCACCGCTGGGTACGGGAGTACATGCCCTTACTCCAGTACCGGCGGGAGCCCCGCAGCACCGGCGAACAACCAAAGGTCAACGACCTAGTCATCGTGTGCGACCCAAACTTGCCCCGCAACACTTGGCCACGAGGCCGGGTCACCAGTGTCTACCCGGGCAAGGACAACGAGGTTCGAGTCATCGACATCACCATGGGCAACGGCACCGTGCTACGCAGGCCTACGAAGAAGGTCGTCGTGCTACCAGTCGGTTCGCAGCGTTGCGACGGCGGGAGAATGTGCACGACAGAATAAGTGAATAGTGAAAGTGCGGTGCCTATATACCTATGTGTACAATATAGAATCAGTGCGCGAAATATGCATGTGCTAACATCACACATTTCGAAGGAAAAGAGGGCCGTCTAAACAGAGTTCCGCAAGTAGTAAAATTTAAGCGGCACGATTTTGGTCAAGAATGAAATTCACGTGCCCTTCCTCCGGAATAATAAAATGTTAACACATACATAACACGTTATCATAAGATGTCGATACTATGTATAAAATGAATAACATTGATATGTAAGATGTAAAATGTTTAGTTAAGGTTAAATATGTGTTATATTATTGTTCCTTTACCTTTACATTTTATAATATTTTATGTACGATTTGCTTGTGTTTTTATATGTCTTATTCTCGCTCTCCAATGTGCTAGGATACCTAGGTTATAAGTCAGGGTGCTAGAATAAGGTTTAAAATAAAGACTACCGCCCGCAGTGTGTTTCATTTAGGATAAGTTCTAGAACAAAAAGTTGCGGGCTAGGTGGCGTAGTTCCGGTATCGGCGCCACTGAAAAGCCGTGCACCCCCGGTCCTCCCACACCTCTTGCTACTCACAGAGGGGGGAGGGACAATAAGGAAAAAGGGAAATTAAAAGGAAAATACCTAAACTTCGCCACCGAAAATAGTCTTTATCCTCCGTGCAATAAGAGAACCAGCCCAGATAAATAAGACTTGTAACCTAGATATTATGTACAAAAGTGGAGAGCTAATAGCATTAAAATTTCCTCAGGGAACGGGGGGATCGCTAGGGCAGCAAACCCCTATAAAAAGACAAAGGCCTAACAGCCAGCAAGCCAGTTCGTCCTCAGCACTTGAGTAGTAATTAACATATAGAAGAAAAGTGAGCTTGCTGCCCGTCGCCGCTCCCTCCACACCCCTGTGTTTATGTAAACCAAAGCGGCGTTTTATTTCCGTATTCACCCCAACACCTGATCTGCCGAGATCCCTGTAACATCAAGACCGGCAAGCCTGAATCCCTACACCCCCCCGTTAAAGCTAAGGCGTGTGGCCTGCAACATTGGCCTTCGACCGCGATCGACGTGCAACTCTAACGTCTGGTTCTCAGAGCCAGATTGCTGAGCCAACACCCGATCGCCAAATCGGCGTACATCTTTAACATGTTCAATATTTGTAATTAAAAAAATCAGAAGTATAGTTAGGTGCAACATTTCTACATTTATAACTTCTACGTTTTTAAATTTACTTCTTTTAATAATGGTCTTTAAAAAGTTAAATGAGGAGAAGACAGCTTGATAGTATGAAACAATGTCTTCCCAATGATATATCTTTTTTATTATTTTCGTACAATAGTTAAGGAAGGAAGTTCGAAGTTAAGGAAGTTACGAAAGTATTCTAATTGATCCAAGATGGGCGAGATAAAGGCGAGGACTTTTGAGATTTTTTTTTGTATAAAGCAAGATTTATAGTGGAGTGTAGGCTTTCTCGGCCGGTGTCCATATTAATTGAATCTTCCGGGCTACTTGGCCGAGGTCTTCCGCTTCTCGAGCGCAACTCAAGTCGAAGAGATAACATCTCTACGAAAGTGAACGCAGTCGCCACTGAAGATGTCAACCGCAGTTGTTGACGAAACGTTTGGAAGAAAGAGAAGAGATTCCAGAAGACCTCAGCCAAGTAGCCCGGAAGATTCAATTAATAAAGCAAGATTTAATATAAAGCAAATATTCATACCGTCTGTTCATATTAGCAAGGATTGGAATAAGATGAGCTTCGAAGTACATATTTTGTTGTAATTGCTTAAAATTTCTGTGATCTGTCAGTTTGTTAGTTATGTTCTTTTAATTTTTTTTATACTCGATGTATATAATGTAAAATGGGACTTAACCACTCACTTGAACAGTCACGTAACATAGGCATCTGTCAGTGTTATACTTATTTTGTTAAATGTTTGTCCCTACACAGCATCTTACAACTCATACAACTTTTATACTGTCGGTTTTGTTGTTACATCCCCTTTAGCCTTGAAGTACTCCAGTTTTGACTTTAAAAAATATTTATTTACATATTTTTCAAAGAAGATATAACCGTGGGTGGTTATTCTATTCTGAGCACATATAAGTAGAAAAATTACATAGAACACACACTACTGAACAAAAATCCTCACAAATAATAAAGTAAATCTAATAATAACATTAGAGGTCTGATGCAACAATTAGGCACTTACTTAATCATCATACAGTTGTAGAAGAGAAGAAACGTACCGCCGGGGCTCGCTTTATTGATGCCATATTGGTTGAGAATAAATCCAAACCAATGGGCAACTTGTTAAAAAATTTACAGCTTGCGTAAAGGAATGTTTTCTTTTCTTTTCTGTCGTTCTAGCAAGAGGTTCATGAAGCAAATAGTGACTTTAAAGTAGGCTGCAATCGACCGCGTGGGTCCAATGTGGATGCAATGCACTCACCCCTCTCCCGCTCGCAGTGGAACAGCCGCGTGACGTAAGCGAGCGTGTCCGCGGCAGGCTCGGCGGGCGGCAGCGGGACGGGTTTGTCCCGGCACGGGCCGGGCGCCTCCTCGCCCGCCTCCACGAACACGCCCGCTACGCGCTGGTACACCCAGTAGCGACGATAACCACGGTCTGAGCCTGGTAATGAACAATAGACGTACAACATACACAATATTGTCCTGTATAGCCCAAAGGTTGACTTGGAGATAATGCTGTAAGGCATCAAGTCCGTCTTTTATAACAATTTACAATAAGTGTAAATTAACAAAATACTGAAGTTCATATTAGTGTTGTTAAAACGAGCGCTGAACGATTGCTGAATCGTTCAGCGCGCGAGCACTGGCGCTGTTAGTGCTATTGAACTTGAACATTTTATTAGACTAGAGCTTTTAATTACAAGGGTTTAAGACCATAAAATATTAAAAAATTGGACTACAACCCTCTCTAGCCTTTAACGCTAGTCTTAAAAGTTAACCAGCATTCACTCAGCACTCGAGCATCGAACGACCAACGTTCGTTTTTACAACACTACTCCATATAAAATACTAAAACAAAAGAGAATATGAAAGGATATAATTTATAGCTAATTCGAACATTCGCGTGCATCGTTAGCGCTACTACACTTCCTATCAAATAGAGTGGTCAGTTCATGGAATAATCTACAGCAAAAGACCGTTAATGCGGAAGGAGTGAATCAATTCAAAAACCGTTAAGACAGAAAGAAGGCAACACAAGATTATAGACTCAAAATATTGTAGAGCTGTTCAATGTGATGGCAACTATTTTTTTTTTAATAGTAGACATCTGCGATACATGCTAACATAAGGCCAGAATGACAAATATCGACGATTACTGACACACTCTTAATCCCCTTGGAGTTACAAGAGTCCGCGAGCGACGATGACCTCTTAGCATCACGTAGCTCGCCCGCTCTTCTGTCACCCTATCTACTAAAAAAAATTAAAGATCGGGCATATATCTGCAATGGACACTGGGGCTAGACTAGGGGCGGTCTGTATCCTGCAGTGCAACATTATTTATAGGCCGATATCGAAGAACTTTTTATTATGGGTAAAGTATTCAATAGCCTAGCGTAGAGATCCACCCATCCATCCATCCATACATACACACACAAGTATAGTACCAGGGACGTAACTAGGCTAAATATCACCCGGGGCAATACCTCACTTTGGCGCCCCCCCCCCCCCCCCTTTCACCCACTTAAACGAAGAATGTCCAACCATGACCAATGAAACGAAAACTCTCCTGTTTAGGAGAGTTTTCGTCTCCTAAACAGATTGTTACCACTCCTGAGATTGTTACCAAACATTTACTATACTTGTCATAATTAACTTGGGTAGGTGGTAAGTAAATGCTCGATTCCAAAGGTAAAAAGTTAATTTAATAGTTATTGAAATCACGCAATCAATAGTTACATAGTGTATTAGGCCTATACAGTTTACACGTATATTTATGTATATCTAAAAGATTCTGAAAAATAGTGAAAAACTTTGGTGAAACTTAAAACCTGAATATGAACTAAAATTTTACTTTACGACTTTTTGTAGCTGCAAAAGTCCTTACAATTTTGTCAAAAGATAGTTTAGAAGCTATTTGGTGCTCTATGGAAATGATGCTAAGGTTGGTAAGTCGTTGCTCCAAATCTTTGGAGCGCCAGTTTAAAATTTTATTAATATTATTTATTTATTTTATTATTTTTATCTTCCACTTGTATTTTTTTGGAAAACAACAATTGCTATTTTGGCGCCCCTGAAAACCCGGCGCCCGGGGCACAAGCCCCGTCAGCCCCCCCCCTAGTTACGTCCCTGTATAGTACATGTGGTATTGACTACAGTATCTGACAATTAAGCGAATCAAACTTACCAATGTAGGAAGTGAAGTCAAATAACTCTATCTGCAACTCCCTCAACTTCTTCTCATACTCATGCTTCTTAACTTCACTATCCTTGTTAAGCTTCTCTAAAGCCACTTTCAATGCTTCCTCGTGAGCTTTAGCCTTGTCACCGATGAGCTTTTCTTCTTCCTTTTTGGCAGCAAATTCCTTCTTAAGCTCTTGCCGCGAAACGACGACTTGTGCTTCGCGTTTGCGTTCATTTATCTATAAAAATAGCAATAATATGTGATATATCATTAATAATAAGCGACGATAATCCCAATAATTATCGATACACGTGACCCCCGGGTGGTGCTAAATGGGCAACAATACAACGTGGAATAGTGCTGCGAACCCCTATCCCTAACCACGAAAAGAGTATGTATCCCCACCAACCACACGCAATTGCAGTGGCAGCAAGGTGTTTCAAGTAGGTTGTTTACATTAATAGAGAATTTTACGCAGAATGTACTTTCTTAAAATTCGTATGACGCTACGAGTGTACCCAGTTACCGACGGGGTCACTAGCGCGTTATACAAATTTAAACCATATATGTTGGAGATATAGTTTACTGTTAAAATACATGACCTATTTAAACATAGCGCCGCTGTCGTGACGTGCGGTTAGTGGGAATCAGGCCCGTTTCAATAAGCAGATGAACAGTCAATGTTTTGAGAACTCCCGAATGATCGACTAATTGAAGGATACAAGTGTTGTTAACATTCTATAGTATTTTAAAATAAGTGTATATATTTCTACTGTTGAATATAGGTATCCAGAGATGATCTCTTGCTATTCTCATTCAATCATTACAAGTGAACCTGTTCAAGTGGTTGGTCCACCTATCTGGAGAGCATCTCACACTGCAATGCTCAGTATCCATCTCCATGCAAAGGTCTCGTCACCCCAATCGAGTCCAGCGACAGATATGACCTGTCTATTGCCACTTCGGATGTCATGCTGATTCAATGACCTATGTTGATTTTAGTTCTTAGGCGAATTTCTTCTTTCCGGATCTTATGGCGCAAAGAAGCAACAAGCATAGCTCTATAGTTCAAGCTCGCTAAGCGACCTAACTTACGGTGGCTCTCTTCATGCAACTTTGAACTTATGGAACTTAGTTCACATTTCAACATCGCACGTCATAATTGGTAAAACGCATTGAATGCAGCCTTCAAAATATTGTAGTTTAGTTGATAAGAACACGAGTGCTGACATTCTAAAAAATATCATAATCGAAAGACACAAAGTACAAAATTACCTGTAACATTCTCAGCGAATGTTTGGTGTTCTTATGTACTTCGAGTTTCTCCTCGATGATGTCACGAACGGTTGCGTAACTCAAGACCTGATTCATCAGGCACTGTAGGATGAGGAATTTATCCTCTGTCGACAAACAATTAACATTATAATCTTTTATTTACTAAAATATCTGCGACATTAGTCAACAATAGGCAACAAGAACATTTTTTAATAATAATAAATTCTTTATTTCGACCAACTTAGGATCATAACATTTTTATGCTGATTTATTTGTCAGCACATGTAGCATACAACAACGCTTCATGTACTGACAGTCGAACTTGTTCGAAAATATTTCCAGGATACCGTTGGCGCTGGCCCGTACCCTGCGCATCAGGGATCCACACCGTTTGCGCATGATTGCGTAAAAACAATCTACCCGCGCTTCGGCAAACATCCCCGATGCGCTACAGAATCGGGGCAACCCCATCAGCATCCTGAATGCGTTGTTGTATTACACGCGGAGGGCGCTATACTGTCTTTGGGTGTAATTAACCTACAGGCTGCTCGTGTAGAAGGATATACAAAAAGCTCTAAACAGAGTGATCTTGACTTCAGTGGAGCAACGAGCAAACTCTTGGAGTTTGCTCGTTGGCAAGCAAGCATGTTGGCTCTCACAGACAACGCCCTGTGTTCCCTTTCAATCTTTCAATGTCTGCATTGTCCCCCCGGTCAGAGGTTACCAAATGTCCGAGATACTTAAACTGTTCTACTCTCTTTAGTGGGGGTTCCCTTCAGTTTAATAGGTGGAACATCATGTGGATCTTTGTTTCTCGCCCGAAAGACCATTCATTAACTTTTGCTTTCGTTATATTTTAATCCATGACTAGCAGCATATTTTTCACAGATGCCTAGCAATTTACTAAGGCCACAGACAGAGGCACTCAGCAGCACCATGTCGTCCGCATAGGTAATATTATTCACACATACATTGTCAATATGGCAGCCGACACGAGCACTGCTGAGCTCTTCTATAAGTGCGTTTACGTACAAGTTGAAGAGCTTAGGTGAGGTCAACCCCCCCTGTCTCACCCCACACTCCAACCCATACGGCTCAGAAAACGCACTCGACCATTTCACGACCTGGCTCCCATACCAGTATTTAAAAATATTATTCAATTCTGTTGGCCACTTGATACTTTCCAGTTTCTGCCACAAGATGTCATAACAAACCAGGTCAAATGCCTTCGCTAAATCGAGAAAACAGACATAAATAGGTGTTTTTCTGTCAGTATAGTACCTGACAGCCCGCTTTAAACACAAGATGGCAGTTTCTGTAGAGAGTCCCGGTCTGAAACCGAACTGGTTATCGTGTAATTTCAGATATTTGTCCAGTTGTGAATCAAGCAGACTGTCAAGCACTTTAGCATCAATCGTGGCCAGCGAGATTGGTCTATAGTTACTTTTATCACAGATCATTTTTTGAAGTCATTAAAATGACGACCCCCCCCCCCCCCCCCCCCCCCCTACTTATGGAGGCCAGTGGAAGTTTTTATTGATATTGTTTTTATTACAAACGCTGTTATTGCATCTTCGGCAACTGTATTTCTATTTTTTGTTCTCTATAAAAAAAAAAAAAAAACGGTAGACGAACTTATAGTCCACCTGGTGGATGGATACTGTCACTTATAGACATCAGGGTATATGCCAACTTCATATAGAGATTTTAAGTTTTACAATAACACAACACTAGAGGCGCTGCTTAACTCTCTATGCAGAAAAAAAAGTTGATGCAGACGCGATAATTACGTTTAGAAATGAAAAAACTTACACTCTAACCACAGATGCCATGCTATAATCCCTCTCCCAAAAACTTTTACTCTTCTTATCCAGCAATTACCAGGGTACTTTCTTCAAGATGTCGGTCCGGAGTATGTATCCTGGTATGTGGTCTTTTTTCGAGGACCATTCGAGGACTCGTCTCGCCCATATTTATAGATTATAGATCGTGCGACAGATATAGGCTGTCCACTGCCACTGATTCTTCGCTGCTTCTTTGAGCTATGTAAGCAACTTCAAGACTACAAAAATTATATACAATAACCTTTTTACAAGATTGATCAGATAATTTAAACTACCGAATGTGAAGGTCACATGTGGGTAGTGGATAAACTGCTAACAGCTCTCGTCCTGCATTACCCGCCTCTTCAGTCACTTGTGACGAACTCGTTTTACCGCATTGATCTTACGCGGGAATTTCAATTATTGATAAAAAAAAACGCTAGACGCTTCCAATGATATTTCATCTTTAGTTTTTCAATTTTATGCAAATTTTGTTTTGTCAAACTAGCGATTTTTATAAGTGGACTACTCATACTAATTATACATACGCGTTTTGCCCCAATTTACAACATAAAACCCCTAATACTTGTTCTTGACGTGTTCTTTTAATATTGTTAAATGGTTTTAAACGTGTAAAATTAAAGACTCAAGCACGGCCAATGTAACGCGCGCCGAAACGTCAAGTAGAAATAAAAGGAAAACAAAAGTCTTTAATTTTACAAAATTAAATGTGTACAAAACGAGAAAATATTGTCCAGTTGTTGTACACTCACCCATGCGCATGTCGGCGACGTGTGTCGCGGCGAGCGCGGCGAGCAGCGCGGGCCGCGAGACGCGCAGCCGCAGCCCCGCGTCGTCGCCGCTGCTGTACCCGCCGCGCTGGTGGTACCGCCACGTCACGCACCGCGACCCCGCCGCCGCGCCGCTGGACAGCAGGTGCAGTCTGACAATTACCCATTCCATTAGTCTATCTCTCCAAGGACCACCACCAAATAATAATAAACCGTAATAAAACAACATTCTAAAAGATTGCAAGATGGAAGTTTAATGTTTTTATAATTAGTACTAGGCATGCCTTTTAAGTTCTGTCGTTTCCATATTTCCCGGCAATTTTGAATTTGGAACTGTTCTATATTCGAATGTGTTTAAATTTTGAATCTCAAAACAGTTGAAAGTATTAGGATTAATGCTATTGTTTAGTCACAGCGTCGATTGGAATCTGTCAGGTTACGTACGAAAATGAATCTTTCTAAGGAAAATGTTCGTGCAATAATTTTCTACAACTTTAGAAGAGGCCTGACACGGCTTCAGGGTTTTGAAGAGCTAACATCTGTGTTCAGTGATGAAGCCCCATGTCTGCGGACTGTCGAACGCTGGTATTTAGAATTCCAGCGTGGACATACTAGTGTTAGTGACAAATCTCGCGAAGGACGCCCAAAATCCGCCTTCACTGAAGATAACATCATTGCTGTGAGACAACTAATTCTCGAAGATCGTCATGTGACGTATCGAGAGATAGAGGCTCTATTAGGCATCTCAGGGACAACCATTCCGAAGACCTTGCATGAAGCGCTTGGTGTGAGAAAGCTAGTTTGCCGTTGGATACCGCATCTGCTTTCCGACGATCACAAGGCGGCCCGCGTCAGATGGTGTAAGAAAACTCTGCAAAGGTTCAACCGAGGAGAGTCAAATCACGTCTACGACATCATCAGTGGTGACAAATCTTGGATCTATGCCTACGATCCTGATTCCAAACAACAATCTACAATCTGGGTCTTTCAAGACGAGCCAAAGCCGACTAAAGTTGTTCGTTCTCGAAGCACTTCAAAGAAGATGGTGGCCACGTTCGTTGAAAAAACCGGCCATGTTGCGACTATTGCACTTGAAGATCGTAGAACGGTTAACGCAGAGTGGTATACCACAGTTTGTTTACCACAAGTCATCGCCGAACTTCGAAAATCTAACTCAAAGCGACGCATCATCCTGCACCACGACAACGCAAGCTCACACAGCGCTCGTCAAACGATTGAGTATTTGAAGCAGGAAAAAGTAGAAATTCTTGACCATCCTCCATACAGTCCTGACCTAAGCCCTAACGATTTCTTTACATTTCCTAAAATTAAGAAAAGTCTTCGTGGTCAAAGGTTCCAGTCCGGTGAAGAAGCAGTCGACGCTTTCAAGTCAGCCATTTTGAACACCCCCACTTTAGAGTGGAATAAATGTTATAATAACTGGTTTGAGCGAATGGAAAAGTGTATTAAGCTACGTGGTGAATACTTTGAAAAACAATAAAAAGTACTATAAGGTTCTAGTTGTGTTTTTTTCTTCAAACGACAAAACTTAAAAGGCATGCCTCGTATAGCACTTTAGACTACTATATTTTTTAATTCATTGGAATTATATATGATTTTAATTATAATTACCCCTCTTTAGAGTATTTACTCGTATATTTAGTTAAAATAACAATGATTTATATTTAGATACTAATGAATTGAACTATTTAAAAACTTCGGTGGAAAGATTGTTCACCTTATTACAAAAATATAAGGTCGGGGAAAAAGTTTCTTCGTATTTTTTTTTGGTTAGTAGATACTTAACTCCTAAAAATGCTCTATATATTTTAAATGTGATAATTACAACGTGTACATAACTTGTTATAGATCAGAGTATGATTCAAAATTGTGTTATTGTGTCAGTTTCAATGTTACATTTTATTATTAGTATCATATCTACGGTTTATAATGGCCAATTAGTTATCACTGTCGCAAACAATACTGAAATTAGCCGTTTTCATACTAAAATGATTGTTAAAACTTGTTAATGATTGTTAAAAGCAACAACTTTTGCTACCTTTGTATTTAATTTTGACTATTGTAAAAAAATAGCTCACAGAAGAAACAGAATTATACAATTTTTCGATGGAAATTGAAACTCCGCGATTTTGAGTTATGCTTGTTTATTATTAAGCGTAGGACATGAATGAAATACTTGTTACTTGAATGTGTAACACATGTATATTTGTATCGAAGGTAATAATCTTATAGATTATTGCATGCCCGGCAATTTTTTCGCACATAATATATAGCCTATGTCCATCTGGAATAATGTACCTTTCAAATGGTGAAAGAATTTATCAAATAGGTACAGTGGTTCCGGAGATTACCCTCCACATACACACACTCATAAAATTCGCACTCTCTCTTTATTATATTAGTATAGATGTCTATGCATAGATGACAGACAGATATGAAATAAAAAATCTATATCTATCTATGTCATCTTGACAGCCAGTGACGTTCGGAAACATGCATTATTAATTTATTACAAAACATGTAACAATAAATAAAAATGATATTCTATGTGATAAATAAATAATTAGAGAGAAATGTTAGGTACGATTATTGGAATAAATAAATTAGAGGGAAATGTTAGGTACGATTATTGGAATAAATAAATTAGAGGGAAATGTTAGGTACGATTATTGGAATAAATAAATTAGAGGGAAATGTTAGGTACGATTATTGGAATAAATAAATTAGAGGGAAATGTTAGGTACGATTATTGGAATAATTATCATGCACTTCATTTGTATGTATTTTGTCATGGTTTCTAATCATTAGTGCTTATCATTTTCTATTGGCACAAGTATTTATATCAGTTAATATACATATAGATATAGGAGTATGCACAAACATCCTCAATCGGTATTGTTCATAATGTACCCGATATCTTCGTTTTATTTTTGTTTTTCACACACTGTAAGGCTGTTACTTGATTGTTTTCATACAACTCTTTTGATCAATATATGAACATTGGTGTATTTTGTACATTTTTATACCACTTTATAACCGCGAACCCGAAAGTTGTGTAATGAACTGCCAGCTGAGGTATTTCCGCTGGTTTTGCAGGTGTCCATGGACGGCGCTGACCACTTACCATCATGTGACCCGCCCGCTTGTATTATATAAAAAAATATATAAGTTATTTTTAAGTATTTGGTTTGTTCCAAAGTAAATAAATGAAGAAATCTCACCTCAAAACTTCGCTGACGGTGGTGGGATCGAGTGGCAATTTGCTAAGCGGGGTGCCAAGGTATGTCTGTGACCATTTGCTGGCTTTAGTCGCCAACTCCACGGCTTTTGTGAGTCCAACCTCTGCGTACACTTCGCTGTCACCTGTTAAACAAAGAAAAATCTTATTTTAATTTGATGAAACAAAGATTAGGAGCTTTTATGGGAAAAAAACGCGGCAGACGAGCTTAGAGCCCGTGGTAATGGACAGACAGTCTGTTACAGTCTGGCGGTAAATGGATACTGTCACTCTGTGACATCCATGATATATGCCAACATGAGTTCAGAGTGACGTTGTTGGGCCTTCGGATACGTTGTTCACTTTGCGAGACTTAGGAATCAATTTGGAGTAAAGGTTGGGAAAATGGAGAGGGATAGGATGCGATGGGAATGAGCTATCATACCTCACTCACTACCGAAACACGTACGTAAGGACTAGAGAATATTATAACGGAATGATACTTCGGTCACTCCATCACACTCCATGAAATTGGGTGGAATGAGATAATACTTCTCATAATAGGATACCCTAATGGGACTACTATATTTCCCACTAAATAGAATGAGAATTGGCTCCAGCTGGTAAATCTCACTCACTCCGAAAACATGTGTAGCAATATGTTTTTCAAAGCTTTATTTTATGTTATGGAGTTCCGTAACTGAAACTATCGGATATTCGAATTAATAAATTATTCGAACATAAAACAAAATATTTGGATGTTATTACAAATAATTTTATACGTTGCCGTTTAAACGAGGCGAGTTTTGACAAGTTCTTGCTGTATGCATTAGATTTAAAAGATTTTTGTTCCATGTTTATGAGAGTGTAGCCACTTGGGTAGCCAACATAGACGCTCACAATGAAACGGAAAGTACATAGTTCTGAAAGAACCGTTTTTGACGTGTGTTTCCATCGAAACCGAGCTGTATCGCAGTATGTAGAAACACGATGAGCTGATTTACTTCATGGTGGTTGCAGCAGACAGGAACAGCGAGCGGTCTTCGTCACGTACACACGGAGCTCACGTAATTCGAAAATGCACTCGGCGTGGTAGTACTTCGAAACGTTTGCACTCCAGGGCGGCCGGCAGCTATTAAAGATCGGGCGGACGAAACAACTTGTTTTTACATCTATGAGCATACACATTGATCGCGTGATTTACAGATCCATAACAATAGTATGCATTGTTTATGTTCACTTGCTATTGGGTCAAAATGTACTATTTTCCATTGGCTTTTCGTATAATAATAATAATTATCTTGTGTACAAAATAAGTTAGGATTTTAAATAAAACATTCAGTATTCAGTAACGAGCACAGTTCGGCTCATCCAAGACTTTCACTTATCTCCTGCCTACCAAGCACCTCCAAAAGAGTAAAGATGCAATTATTGCGTATTTAGTTTTATTTTACATTGCTTTCTTAAGAAATTCATTAAAAAACATATGCATAACTGAAATCATATCGGAAACCATACCAGAAATAATTTCATATTCGTCTCTGTAACCGAAACCGCTAAAAAAGTATACAATATATCCATATCCGGATCCAAAATATCGTATCCCTAACCTTATTTTATATAGGGTTTAATAAAAAAAAGTACCTGCACCCTCTTAATATTGAATTTTTTTCATGAAAAGTAAGACTTAAAAATTCAGCATTTCTTCACACAAACCAATCACTTACACTGCGCAGTACATACGCGTACATACGCAGTGTAAGTACGTACTCAAATAATTTTACACAAAATACATAGGTATCTAATAGTAGTGATTCGATTAGGGGCTGTTTATGAATGCAGTGGTGTGGCGTTGCCATAAGTAGCAAAATCAGTCACTTCATTCAAAAAAGGTTTATTTTTTGGGAAAATAACAAGTTCGAAAGTAATTTTTTTGCGATCTTTTGGGGGATAACTTAATCAGTCGAACACACCCTGAAAATATTTGTAAAAAACAGTAAAAAAATTACTGCATCACATAATAAATCAACAAATTTAGCTGTCTGGTATACTCACCGGTAGACTCCTGTATTCCCCCTGTCTCATTATATTCTTCAGCTTCATCTTCTTGCAAGGAGAATATTGTCGTCAAAAACATCTGGATCAGGTCACTGAACACGCCCGCATGTTCTGTCAGGGTCAAAGCTTTCCGGAACGTCTCCAGGTCTAAACCGTTAATTCCAAACACATCCTTGACTTTGAGCACGTCTGCATAAATGTAAACAAACTCGAGGACTGAGAGGAAGTCTCCGAAATACTTGTGTGGGACACCTTCTATGTCTATTGGTGTGCCTTTTGGTATTACCTGTTTGGAAAAAAAAAATCTTTACTCTATGAAATTTGTAACTCGGAACAAGAAAATATCGTATCATATAAATATGTCTTTACCATAAAAATATGGTATTTGTGACATTATCTAATAAAAAAAAATTGAACGAAATAAAATTTGACTAGTTAAATAACTCTTGGCACAATTGGGCTACCTAAGCTGCGGCCAGAGTGGGCGTGGGGCGGGACAACAGAATCCGCTGGGTATTTTTCAAATATATAATTATATCAGCTGCGGTCTGGTCGGTATGGCGGCGGGCCGTGGAGTGGATTCCGCAGAGATGCTTGCGAAGGTTTTGAGCGGAAGCGATTTCCGCTGCGAGTTGATTTGTCTATACTAATATGTATAATAAAGAGGTAAAATTGTGTGTTTGTATGTTGGGGGTAATCTCTGGAACTACTGAACCGATTTCAAAAATTCTTTCACAAATAGGAAGCTACATTATCCGTGTCTAATATAGGCTATATTTCATTTTATAAATTTTGAAAAAAAAACTTATACACCGAAGCGAAGCGAGGGCGGATCGCTAGTAGTTTATAATTTTGACGTGTTTCGAGTATATAATATATCATATCATTAAAAATGCACTTCTTTATGTAAAACTTTTTCTAAATCAAATTTTGAGTGAGGCATTGGTTATATAAAACAGACACTCTTCCAAAGCGAGTATCACCTTAATTGCGGACACGTTATGAAAACAGCGGATCGCGATACCGCGTTTTTCACTCCCGATGCAGCCTAATTCAAAAAGACAATAGAAGATTAAATGCCATATAACTTGCTGGGCGGGGTCGAGTTGTTCAGCAGTGTTAGCGTTTATAGGAATTTTATAAGAAAGAAAATTCAAGTGACATACTTTCATTCGAAGATATTTTTCGTAAGTTCAATAGGTTCTCTTTTGAAGTCTATTGATTTCACTTAAGTATTCAGTTTCTGTTATATTATTGCATGGTTTATAATATTGTCCCTTTAGTGAGAAAATAGATTGTCTGACGTCATGATTATGGAAAACTTGATAGATTGGCGACTAGAACAAGTAGTTAAAGTAATTTTTTAGACGTTATAAATCAGTTTGAATAAACAATATAAAAAATTCAATGAATTGAAAAAGAACTTAAGAATGAAGGGGGAAAGAAATTTATAATAGGATTCAATCTGTTTTTTCTCTCAACATCTCCGAAACGATTTTTTTTTTTTTTTATTATAGAGAAGAGGGCGGACATGCAAGCGGTCTCACGTGATGGTAAGTTAAGTTCTTAGCTAAAAATCGATGTTATCAGAAGAAAGAGCTTAAAATGCTGAATCTTTTGGTGCAATTAACTAATTTTTCTGGAAAATTGTCACATAGGTTTTTGCCCGTAAGGGGATGATATATCGACAAATTCAACATTTATTAGAACATTTATAATAACAATAATCCAACTCAAACATTTTAATTAGTTCAACTCACTTTATGGTCTTCTAACTCCAAATCATCCTTGACCTTCTGCCACTCTTTGAGGTACGCTTGCAGACGGGCAGTTTTCTCCTTCTTTATAGCCTTCTCTTCTTCTTTCTTCTGCCTCATCTGCTCCTCGGCTCTTCTCATCTTCTGTGCTAACTCTTGAGCTTTTTTTTTGGCTGCTGGGTCTGCTGGCTGTTTCGGTTTTGTTGCGTTTGCTATAAACAAGAGTTGGAAATTTGTGAAACTACTATAAACTGGATGCTTTTCTGTATCTGATGTTTTTTACACAGAAAACTTAAAATTATTTCAGAGATGTGCTATAGACCGAAAAATTAGATAAAATTAGATCAATTATCTAAGACCTTTTTGAATATGGTAGTTTTTTATAATGGAAATTATTATAATAACAAACACGTACGACTATATTAATTACACTTAATGTGTATGGATAGTTACAATAAGAGAAATATTGACAATTTCATGAAAAGTTGAAGTAACTCAAAAAGTAGTACTTAGATTGAATGTAATAAAAATATTCTCAGGAAATTTGACACAGAATGTCTTGCAAATTTTGACCTTTTTATAGGGGCGGAACCACCCCCTAAAGACATTAAAACGATTCAAGGAAGCATATAAAAATTTCGTGTAAATTTTCCCTTTACTCACTTGAATATAGTCTGGGAAGGTTATTATGTGTGTTATTTTCTGAGAGGGTTGAAGGCCAAATAAATTGGATATTTATGGCTAAAAGAATCAATACAGTAAAGTAAAAATACCTACTTATTAAAAGGAATTAGGAAAAATAAAATTTTCAATCAAGAAGATAGATATACAAATTGTCCTCGAAATGGAATCTGGTTATTTCATATATTATTCATTAAACCCTGTGATTTTTCAAACACTTTACGACTTTCGATGTTGTAAGTGTTGTGTACCACAATTGAATTATGAAGACTTATTTCGGATATTTGAAACAATTGCATGCGCGTCTTGACGTAGACTACGCTCCTCGCAAGTCAACTGGTGGGACCCAGCCGAAACAAAAAAGATAAATGAATAAATTTTAAAACCAGTTTAAACGAAAATTATATACACAGGTAAAAATTAGAAAATTTTTTGAATGAAAAGTAAGAAACAAAGACATACCACCAGATTTATCAGTCTTCTTCACAAATTTGTCCATGGACTGTTGTCCCTTTTTGTCTGGGCTGTTTTTCTTTGTCCCTGATTTATTCAATTTGGAAGCGGATCTTGGTTTAGCCTGGCTCTTTGATGCCAATGGGGACAAACTAGCTTTTATCAATTTTTTAGAGGAGGCGAATTCTGGTGGGTTGCCTGTGAAAATCTGTTCGAAGCTCATCTTGTTGATGTTGTACTTTTCTAAGGCTAATTTCTGTAAGAGGAAATATTGATTTCATTACTCCATTAGATAATGAATGTCCCTTTGCAAAGGGTTCTAGAATTTTTTAGTATAAATAACTGCCTAGTATAAATAACTTTACTCATTAAGTTTTTATCATCATGTGAACAATTGCAAGTACACAATATTTTCACATGAACCATTCGAGAAAGTCTCGTTGTGTAAAAGAGCGTTAAACGACAAGTTTACAGAGATTTGAATCCATTTTTATTGGATGGATAATCATAATAATGGATAATCAAGATAATCATCTTCCAGCAGAATATTATTAGTATTAGCCGAAGATGTGTGAGGTGACAAGCCTTGGGAGAGGCCGATATCCAGCAATGTATAGACCAGGGGTGGCCTGTTAGTCGATCGCACAAAGACAGACCGGTCGATCGCGAAACGAAATTAAAATTATTGGCCGTTATCAAAATTTTCATTAAAATTGACATTATCAAAGAAATGAATGCACAAATGTCTCATTATTTTTTGTTATCTATTGATATTAATTGTACTATCACATTATTGATATTCATAAAAAGCTAATTATTGTTTTATTCATCCCACTAAAGCACAATTGAGTCGATCGCAACAGGTCAGATTTTATTACAGTAGAACACTGTTAAAGCAAGTTGGCCACCCCTGGTATAGACATAAGCTGATAGTATGGAATGAATATTATTTAAATGTAGGATTATGTTTTGAAACATTACCTTGATGCAAATAATGCCACCAGCTCCTTGCTCGACAAACTGCTTGAGGAACAGGCGATTCTTGTCTCTAGTGAAGATGCCTTTACGTCTGCGCACACGGTCATGAGGGGCGGTTCCCACTTGACCAGTAGCTGACGGGTCTGTCTCGTCATATTGTTCCACTTCATAACAGTATGATGATGCTGGAAGTAGGGCCTTACTGCAATGTAATAAACACCCTTATGTTGCATAATAATTACCTATAACATCCCTATGCAGGACATAGTACTTCTCTTGTAGTTAGGTTAGATGGTTAGTACGTTTTTTTCGGAATATCTAAATTCTTGTGGCCCTAATGGAATCTCAAGAGTCACCGGACATGTATAGTTTAAGGCGAACCAAGAAGGCGCTCAGCCAGGAGCAAAGAGTGTGTGCAGCAACGAGCCTAAGGGCTCCCCCGCCAGTAGACCGTGGAAGGAACGGACCTCGGCGGTACCCTCCCAAAGCAACGCCCTACCGCGAGATCACGAGTCGGTGAGAAGCGCCCAGGCACGTGCCGATACTTGGTAAAAGTGTTTGCTGAAGGCCTGTGTGTGTTCACGGTGTAGCGAGGGTGACGTCCTCGTCTCCGCCGGCAGGGATGGTGTATATGTATAGTCTGTGAGTGTAGTGTAATGTACGTGCCAACTTAAATTCATCCTCACGATTAGAAATTTCGGTGTTTCTTAATTTCTATAGCCTCTCAGACGCGCATATGTAATGTAAACGCGGTATGTAATGGAGTTGAGTTGAAATTACTTTTGGTTTGTGTAATTCAATTCAATGATTGGTTTCTGCCTCTAATAGGTGCTCTGCTATTGCCAAGTTACATGGGGGTATTATTTTCAGGCGTTATAATAATATGTTCCTTTAAATGGCTTGCGAGTCTAGCTTGATTTGCCCGATGTATGAGCTTCTACAGCTACAGTTCACTTTGTAGACTCCACGGCAAGTTATACTTAGGAGAACATAGGCAACTTGCTACTTTTTGACAAGGAGCAAATACAGTTTTTATATCATATTTACTCCTTAAAAGCTTGCAAATCTTATTGCTTATTCCTTCTATACAAAGAAAATAAGCCAACTGTCTATCAACCATATCAGTTTGTTTCTCTTGCTTACATATTCACCATAGTATTTTGAATGCCTCTGTGTGTCCATTCTTCCAGAAATAAATAATAAATTCTGAGTAGCCCCTTTACATAATAATTATTATGTTCAACCAAGATAACAAAAGTTTAAAACCTTACATTTTTTGTTGTTCTAAGGTCAATTACTAAAAAGTTTAACCTATACTGCTAATGTTTTTTTTTACTCAAATTGTACAATAAGTTTATGTTCATATAGTACTTTATTTTATCAAAGTACTGTCCTTGTCAAATAATACATTTCCTCATAAGCTCAAATCACTAATTAATCCAACCTTCACATTTTCATTGGGAATTAAATCAAGTTTGTCCTCAAACTCCCCTTTAAACTTCTCCTCTGTTGAAAATTTACAGCCCTTTATGCACATTTTCACATAAGGAAACAAACTGAAGTCACAAGGCGTGAGATTGTGACTACGAGTAAGTTTTATTAACTAATGGATTTTAAGCGTCATCATTATTATTTTTTAATTCCAAGGTTTAGATCTTCAAAATTAAACTTTACTTACATTTTAATTTCTAATATTACTATTTATTACCTATAATGAGTAATGACTAATGTTTATTATTGAACAATATGAAGCAACCTCATATACACACAAGTATTAACAGAGTAACTCCAACAATTGACCTTGACCATGTATGTGCCATTCAACTCATAGTAGATTTTTTACTAACTTTATTACATCACAACTCTTTCAATAAATGGCCAAAGAATATATTATAGTAATTCATATATTTGTAAATTCTTTAATGTGATTTGCAAACAGTAGTTTCCAAGAAAAAAATCCTTTCAAAATAAAACTAAAAGTAAGTAAAAATTTCAGTTGTGTTCCACCTTATAGTTTTGGTACCATAATGGGTATTAGTTTTAGTACAAGTTTATCTTAGAATATAGAAAATGATAAGACTGTTCTACTTAGAAAAATAATTATGACTAACCTTCCTGGTTGTTGTTTCTGAGCTGTCACCGATAGTATGTGAGCCTCCCTCCACATATCACCCTCAAGGCAGGCTTCCACTGTCTCACCAATAAAGTACCTCTCTCTCACATAATTGAACACATCCTCAGACATTTCAGCGAAAGAACTTCTCTTAGTCTTAGTTGCCAAGTACAAGATCGGTATACGAAGCTCCATGGGGAAGTCTTTCAGAGATCTCCTCGCAGCTTTTTCAGTTTCTAACGCCTCAGCATACGTCAAGTTGTTCTTTCCTGTCATCTCACATGTCCAAACCATGGAGTTGACAAGAATAATCCTCTCACAGTACTCTCTATAAGTAAATAATAAAGAAATAGTCAAAAAACATGACAAAAACTCTATGCGAAAGATAGAAATAGCAAAATATGGGGTCACGCTCGTGTAACTGTACGACCCGCCTCGCGGTAATAATGTTAACAGTCTTTACAACAGATAAACTGCACTTTAATAAACCAATTTTACAAAAAATGCGCGAAATTACTAAGTTTTGCATAACTCACTCGTAGTCCTTGAATATCTCGTCGGTAACCTCGCAGTGGAAGACCTCGTCATCGTCCCGCAGGTACTCCAACGCCGACAATTTCTCAAACGCTTTTCTCTTCAATAGAGGCATGTTAAGAGTTCGCGGGTCACTACGGTGGGAAGCGATTAACACGCCTAATTACAAGAACGCCGTATCACTATCACATTTATCTTTGTGCGGCGAATCGATACCGATATTCTGTTGAATAGAACATCTGGAATTAAATTATATTTATCAAGAAAATCTTAAGGAAATTGTTGCGTGGTTTCAGTTGACAAGCCAAAAAACGGCGCGCTGAGCGCTTCTTTTTACGCCAGAAACATATGAACTGGGTTAACATATTAAAAAAAAACTACTAACTAGTAGAAATATTTTTAGTCACAACGTGCGATTAATAATAATAAAAACATTGCTTCTTCGATCACGTTTTTTTTCTATATAATCTAATACTACTACTGATACTACAGTGCTTTGAAACAGAGTAAAAATTAATTATTGTGAAACTACATTTTTTAAGTCCTTGGCAATTAAGAAAAGTGTCAAACTCACATAAATGTTGGCCACCGTGATTACGTTTTGCGTTGTTTTGACTATTTTTCTTTGGTTACAGAGTGATATTACACTTCAACTTATTCGTCACGATTAAAACTATTTGTGGTGATGCTCGAGCAATAATAGTTATATAAAATTTGTATGCGCTTGAAACTTCTCCAGAGTTTCAAGCCGAGAAAGTGCTTTGAAACAGAGTAAAAATTAATTATTGAGAAACTACATTTTTTAAGCCCTTGGCAAATAAGAAAAGTGTCAAACTCACATAAATGTTGGCCACCGTGATTACGTTTTGCGTTGTTTTGACTATTTTTCTTTGATTACAGAGTAATATTACACTTCAACTTATTCGTCATGAATAAAACTATTTATGGTGATGCTCGAGCAATAATAGTTATATAAAATTTGTATGCGCTTTATGGAGGAGTTTCAAGCCGGAAAATTACTGACGGTTTTGGAGGACACGATGTTTATAAACGAATAAAAACGAACGAAGAAAATAATTAATTTCAATTGGTTTTAAATGTAAGAGATGTAAGGTTTTAAGTGTTCAAATTGACAAGTTCTTTTAGAGATACCAAATGTAGCAGACAAAAGTGAGAATCATTTAGAGCTTATCGTGGAGAACGGAAACCTATCCGAAGAAATCCAAAATGATATTATTTATTTATATAACTCTTCGTACAAATTAATAAAATGTTGACAGTCGATTATGACTGATGGTATGGTGTAAGATGTAGGTATCCAAAGGGAAGAGATGAAGAATAGCACATGCACGTAATGAAAGGAGATTTGTGCCAAATGCTCTATTATTACTATTATTAGTTAGTGAAAAACAAGAGGACTACTACTCAGAAATGAATCGGCAGAATTATACAAAATAGGTACTGGGAAAATTAATATCTAATATCTAATATCCAGTATCCATCCATAATTGTAATGGATAATGCACCATATCATTCAGTAATAATAAATAAAGCCCCTACATATGTTACCAAGATTGCCGATATGAAATTATGGTTGCAGGAAAATAACAAACTTCTAGTATTATGAGATTGACGAAATTCTCAGTGAGAGTAGATATATAGTGGTAAGGTTGCCACAATACCATTGTGATTTAGATCCCATTGAATTAATGTAGTCTTTGAAAAAGGTAAAATGGCACTGTAGATACAGGCGACGTAAAGCATCTAACTGAGGAAGTATTTAACAGCATAATATTAATCAATCAATAATTAATATCCCTACTGCCAGGGCCGTCTTAAGTCTATTCTGCGCCGGGGTGCGGGAGTGTATCCTAAGACAGTCAAACATCCTATTGTGTATCCTATGACAGTCAAATATCCTATTGTGTATCCTATGACAGTCAAATATCCTATTGTGTATCCTATGACAGTCAAATATCCTATTGTGTAATTGTTAACTATAGCGTTATATTTTTTCATTACCTTTAAAAGGTGAGCGCCCGGGGTGCACCGCACCCCTTGCACCCCCTGGTAAAGACGGCCCTGCCTACTGCCTACACCAAGAATTATTAGTGTATGGTCCGGTTATCATATGAAGAGCGCTGACAGTTCTGTAATTCATTTTATGTAAATATCGTTTCTTTTTAACTCAAATAAATAGAAAAAAATATTCTTAAAGAACTATCGAATTCTGAACAACTTTTACTACATGTTAAAGAATTATGTCAGCGGTGTTAGGTCGTAACAAAGTTCTAAAAATATAAAATAAATACAAAAAAAAAAATCATTACACACAAACAAACAAAATAACTAGTTGTTACAATCGAGTGGAAACCGCGAGCTTTGACTAGTGATAGCGTCATAACGACCATATAAGGTATTCGTTGGTATCGGAAATCAAATTCTTTCTAGAACATCTGATAACAAACGCCCACAACATAGGTACCTAGAAATATCGAGAAAAAAATACAATAGCGAACAACGGGTCAACTACCTGGGAATGTTTCCATTTCACTCGGTTCGATTATTGCTATCTCAGTACCACAAGAATTTTCTAGAATATAGACAATAGTTTAGGGCGTGACTTGCTTCGGGTGAACCGTTCTTTCCATATCTCTATCTCGTCTCATACGGAAAAATCTAGAAATCTGGCAGTACGCATGGCCGACTCAGGGAGGAAGTAAGCCGTCCTGATATAAATATATAAAAACGAATTCGCGCAGGGCAAAAGGAATTTCGACGCCAGAGAGTTCGCACGACGACTATATGTGATTCATATTCGTGATTATTTGTTCTCAATTTTCAAAAGTGGTAAAATCAGTGCTATACTAAAATAAGGAAGAAAATTAAAAGCGGATTGCATCATTTTTCAACCCCCTTGGTAAGTTTAATATAATTAATTCCAATAGGTTTGGTTGCTGTTAACTAATTTTTCGTGTCTGGATTAATTCGATTACTATTCAACAAGTGATTTCTTCAACCTTTTAATAGTGTAAAAAATTGCTATGGCTATATATTTCTTAATAGTGGTTTAACAACGTAACGAATGTGACAGTGGGTATCTTAAAATTAGTAAAGTATAACCTTATCTATTTAATCATTCCGATAAGTTTTAAATATGTTTCACCGCGGTATTCTTCTTCATTAACATTCTATTATCATATTAATTTAGTCCAAATCAGTCCTGCTTCCACAAGAAACCAGGGGAGATATGGCCGCGAAAATTAATTCCCACTGTGTATTCCACGCGTGTGTTGTTAACATCGGTGGCTTGTGGGTATCTTGATAAGAACCTGTTATTCTAAAATATTTATATTGTTAAAATTCCATAAATGATAAATTTCAATACATACTTGAAAATAATAAGCTTTTGGTTTTTGTAGACAGTAGTCTATTAAAAATTGCCACCGAAAAATTGTATACAAGATTGTTCATATGAATAATAAACTCGTAATAATGTAATTAAAATGTTTGCATTGACACATATCTTAATTTCGTTCAGGTTTTAAAGCCAATTGTATAATAGTTGGAATGTTATACATAAAAAATATACTTCCTCGTATTAGATCATATAATGTAGCACAGACACATAGCTGGGAGATTTATTTGCTAGATTAGCGTGATGTTATGATAAGAGGGATTTCTCGATGTACCGGCGAAATAAATATCAAAGATCTTTGTTTCACTCAATATATTTATTGGTAACTACCTGTAATTGCGTATAAGTTAAAATGTAATCTTTTCTTTTGTACCTCATAGCGTGGTGGAATGGTGATCGTCTGGCATATAAACAGTTGGGGTTTGATTCTGGGTTGGGTAATTATATTTCATTTCAATATTTGATTTTCTTTGAATTGTATTTCAATCGGACCTAAATGTCGCCACTCCATTCCGTGTAATTTTTGATTGCTTCGCGAAAGATGCCGACGCCCACTCCTGGTCTCACCTAGTGCCTGGGTATCGGATCTTTCGCGCTACAAGCGTTATTTCGACGCGTTCCAGGAAACTGGGGGTTCTCCGTACGGATTGCGAATTACGGGCTGCACGTCTACCGTACGGATTGTAAACTACGGGCTGTACGTCCAAGGACGGATTGTGAACCGGCAGGCAACTCTTCTGCCCGTCGACTCCAGCTGGCCTCTGCGGCTGAGGGCCTTCCACAGTATCGCCGTGAGCCGCAGGGCACCTCCGAGTTCCCCACTGAGTCAGTGGAAGCTTCCTCGCCGAGGCCCCCCACGCGTCACGGGATCGAACAGACCGAAGATAAGTCCCCAGCGCACATAGGTTTTTTATTAAAGACCGGAAAGCTTCCCTGTGCCGCGAATCCACACCCCGGGTGTAGTCCTAACTAGAGACTTTAGTGCTCATTGTAAATTATTTAATTCCATTTATTTCTTTTTTTGTATTTTTTTTTTCTTATTTTTTTATTTTACAATAAACAATTGTAACATTTGTAGTTGTTTTCTTATTTGTACCCGCCGTCAGGCGGTCGTAACAGCGGTCACAGAGCTCTATAAATAATAACCTTATAGTCCTATAATAATCGGAACATAATTCAATGCAACCGCATATTAAACAATGCTATCATAAATAACCTATAAGTATCTTAAAACTCGATATATCTTTTAGTTTTAAATTTTTATTAAAGCAGATTGGTTTATTAAAGCAACAGCATTATTATAACTAAATCATATAATATTTAAATGATTGAAGGGTGCCAACCAATTTTTGGTTGTTGTCCTCAAAAAACAATATTAATAGTAATATTAAACAAATATTGATAGTAACATTTTATAACGTGGCGTTCAAGTACTCGTATATTTCATTAATATGAACGCAGCCATAATATGACTGGATAAAAAAATGGAATAGTGTTGAGCGTACTAGGTAAGATAATCGAAATTTTAGATTAATGTGATATCTGACTCCACGTAATTAAAATAGATGGCATTAAATGTCTTTTGCCTCGTCATCTGATATGGTGTGATAATGGTGACATCGATAAATCTATAAATACACCTTGCACGACGAAAAGTTAGTCCATTAAACACTTGCATTTTTTTATTTTGTGCTCCGTTTTGTGTTAAACTGCATTGGTATTCTATTGTTATTTCGGGTAGGGAAAGATACTGAAATAGTACGTATTTAACTATAGGTACTTTGCTCCGTTTTGTGTTAAACTGTATTGGTATTCTATTGTTATTTCGGGCAGGGAAAGCTACTGCATTAATATAGTCCATTGCATAAATATTGGGAACGAATATTTTTTTACAAAAAGAACAAAATACCATTGATATTTTTTTTTTTTTAACTACAGAAGCTGTTGCCCATGGCAGCTTACTTATAATTAGGATTAATAATTATCATGTTGATTCGCTCTACGAACTGTACCATAAGTGTATCAAAATTATTGGTTTGTTGAGTGGTTGTAGAGATATTATTAGGCTGCAAACATATAAATAAAAACTAGGTTTCGGCGGCGCCCCCCGGGCGCCGGCCTCCCCCTAATGGGGGGGACGCTCCGGGCCTTCGGCCTCGCTTAAATTACACACTGAGAGAGATCGCTGTAGTCGATGTTGTGCGAGATCTGCATAAGAATTCCAAATCCCTAACCAGCCTCCCCCGAACCCCCCGGATATCAATTTTCATCCGGATCGGATGAATTCGAAAAATGGCCGCCATCTTGGATTCGCATTCTTAAAAAAATTTTTACCTCAATAGAAAAAGATCGTCATGATAAACAATATTAGTTTGAGCACCGATCCGATATGTCTACCCGTTTCGGAGATGTCTTCCGAAGAATTATTTGAGGCGGCCATCTTGGAAATAACCACAAATCCTTAATCAGTGTCCCCTGAACCCACCAGATATCAATTTTCATCCGGATCGGACAACTTGAAATTTTGGTGGTGCCGTAGTCCGGACGCTCCGGGCTTCGCCCTACGCGGATCTCGGCCTGCGGCCTCGTTACACGCAGCTCGGCCTTCGGCCTCGCGTAAGTTGCACAATGATCAAATTCGGACGCTCCGGGCTTCGCCCTACGCGGATCTCGGCCTGCGGCCTCGTTAGACGCAGCTCGGCCTACGGCCTCGCGTAAGTTACACATCGTGCGCGGCGGCTGGTGGTGCCGTAGTCCGGTCACTCCGGGCTTCGCCCTACGCGGATCTCGGCCTGCGGCCTCGTTAGACGCAGCTCGGCCTTCGGCCTCGTGTAAGTTACACAGTGATCGAATTCGGACGCTCCGGGCTTCGCCCTACGCGGAGCTCGGCCTGCGGCCTCGCTGTATAGCCGCCATCTTCAAAAAGGGTTGAATATAAATAATAATTCCAAATCCTTAATCAGGATCCCCTAAACCCCCCAGATATCAATTTTTATCCGAATCGGATGAATTTGGAAAAATGCCGCCATCTTGGATTCGCCATCTTGAAAAAAGTTTTCCCCTCAGTAGAAAGAAATCGTCATGATAAATGATATTAGTTTGAGCACCAATCCGATATCTCAAACCGTTTCGGAGCTGTCGCCCAAAGAGTTTCGTATGGCGGCCATCTTGGAAAATTTTGGCACCTACCCTAAATCCTCAAATTTCCTCCTCGATTTTCCACCTCGAAACACATTCGCTCAGAAATTTTTAAATTTCCCAAAGTTTTTTTTAAATTTCCGCCATTTTGTGTCCGCCATCTTGGATTTTTTTTTCCGCCTAATTTCCCCATAGACCAGAGTTTCTAACGAGGGAGAATTCCACCCCGCGTCCCTTGCCCAATCCGAGCTACCGCCTCGGAAATGCCCTCGGACCCCAAAATCGAAATTTCCACTTTGTATGGCAGCCATCTTGAAAAATGGCGGAAGAAAAAAAAAGTTTCAAAATCCCGAATCAGGGTCCCCTGAACTCCCCAGGTATTAAATTTCATCCCGATCGGAGGAATTTTAAAAATGGCCGCCATCTTGGATTCGCCATTTTGGAAAAAAAAAAATTGTCCAGTGGAAGGACATCGACTTGCCCCACCACATTAGTTCGAGCCCCAATCCGATATCTCCGACCGTTCGGGAGCGACGGTCGAAATAAATTTGTATGGCGGCCATCTTGAATCCGCTATTTTGAATTTTCATCGCGCTCTCGTCAAAGTGCCGGCGGTTCTCTATGACATTCGGTCGAGCACCACGTGACTATCTCTCACCGTTCAGGCGGGCCGTCGACCGTCGAGCTGAAGGTCCACCGGATGCGGACAGGCACGCTCCCGGTGCAAGTCCCGGGCGAGCTCGGCCTGCGGCCTCGCCCGCGCCGCTCGGCCTCCGGCCTCCCGGGAGTTATGGCCGATCGAAATTTGAAATTTCAATTGACGGCCGCCATCTTGGAAACGGCGGAACCGAAAAACCGACCCGAAATTCTCAATCAGGGCCCCCGTGGGCACCCGGATGCCGATTTCCACCCCCCTCGGACAAACTTGAAAATCGGCCGCCATCTTGAATCGGCAATTTTGAAAAAATTTTTTGTCCACGAGAAGGCTCACCCCGGCCCGAATGACATTTGGTCGAGCACCCCCGACTTACCTCTTACCGTTTCTGAGCTACGAATTAAAACATTTTGTATGGAGGCGACGCTGGACGTTCGAAATTCAAATTTTCGCGACGCCCGCTGGCATCTGCCTGCAGTTCTCTATGACATTTGGTCGAGCACCCCCCGCGTAGCTGTTACCGTTGGGTCTGGCCGTTGGAATTTTTCATCAGGTATGGTCAACTCGAAGAAGTCGGATTTTTCTGGTGCTCACCGACCCCGAAAGTTTACTTTCTCATTCAAAGTTTCTCGTCCACCAGGTGGGAACTGGGAGAACAATTATGTCAGTCAGTCAGTCAGTGAGTGAGTGGTAATTCTCGTCCACCAGGTGGGAACTGGGAGAACAATTATGTCAGTCAGTCAGTCAGTGAGTGAGTGGTAATCGAGCTTTATATATATACGGAATACGGAATACGGAATACGGAATACGGAATACGGAATACGGAATACGGAATACGGAATACGGAATACGGAATACGGAATACGGAATACGGAATACGGAATACGGAATACGGAATACGGAATAATACGGAATAATAATACGGAATAATAATAATAATAATAATAATAATAATATCGTAATTACAATATTAGTAAAGAATATAGATATTATTTCAATTCAAATTATAATAATAGAAACTACGATAGGTCAGACTAAAAGTTCTTACAACATGGCTACAACACGATAGAAAAAAATGATATTCGAATTTTGAAAATAGAACTCTGCTTCTCAAACTCTATTTTTTCAAAGCTGTTCTTTATTTGTTATTTCTGTGCGGAAACATGAATTTAACAAGAGAACATTTTGGTTCAATGATTTTTTATGACTGTTGTTGCGGTCTAAACCAAAAACAAAGTTATGAAAAATTTAGGTGAGCATTTAGTGATGAAGCCTCACCCAGTACCACTGTTTATAACTGGTTCAGTGAATTAAAACGTGGTCGTACCCATCTCAATGACTATGTTAGTGAAGGTCGTCCTGCGACAGTGATGGAGGAGGAAAAGAAGAAAACTGTGCGGCTCATGATTAAAGCAGACAAACGAACGACATATCAACAATCAGCGCAGTGGGTATTTCTGTTCGAAGCGCATATAGATAGACAAACTCTTTCTTGTACATACATGTTGCAAAAGGACAATTTATGTAAGTAACACGAAAAGTACAACGGGCGCCCTTATCGCCAAAGTGATCTCTTACAATCAAACTTTGGCGCATATAGTATCCATTCACAGAAACATTTTAAACTTAAAGCCGAAAACTACAGACCTGTATCAATCTTAAATGTTTTTAGTAAGGTTTCTGAGAAGCTAGTTTATAAAGCCATCTCTACGACGATCTTAAATTGATTACCTACCTGTACAGCAACATCATATTCTCAGAGGACGCTCCACAATAAGTAATCTTGCGTAATTTGTTGATTTTGTACGTTAATCCATGGAAATTCTTAAGCAGGTTGCTGTGATCTATATGGACTTTGAAAAGCTTCGCTGGGTTAATCGTACCTGTCTAATCGATCTCAGGCGGTAGTTACAGGAGGCTCCGTTCTGACTTTATTATGATATTATGTCTTTATCTGACTCTATGACATCGCTTGTTTCAAACATTCTCGTTTCTTAATGTATGCTGAGAGTACTTCGAAAAGCAATAAAACAGCTCCAATCTTTATGTCATTTCATTTTTGAGATTCTAAAATTTTAATTGTTTCACATACTATAGCGATTATTAATTAATCTTCGATAAAATTGAATTTCTAAAATTTTCTAATGATGAATTCAAACATGTCCATTAAATATAGTCTAGTAAATGAAACATGACACAACATAATGCAAATAAAGATTATTATTATAAGAAAACAGCAGTAAATTTAAAGACCTTTAGGTTGAATTTCTTTATCAATTCACTTTTGTTTCAGTTTCATACTATTTTTATGACAGAAATCAAATTCCTTTATTTTATTATTAAAATGAGTTTATATGATTCAAAATTTTTAAATTTGTAGCTTTCATTTACAAGACACATAGATGTAATGCTCATGTCTCGTTGCTATAATCGGATTGAGTAATTCGGCACCCACTCTTAAAGATGCAAAGCTCATATCTCGAGGATTTCACTGTACGAAATAAATAATCGATCTTAGAGTTGTCATTCGAATAATCGATATTTTTATGGAACATTCTTTCCATTGAAGACCCATCCCTAAACATCTTTGACATTTAAAGATTAAAAATTATTCCTTGTTTCTTTAGTGTGGCTGTCACAATAGAATTTGAACTTGAAGTAATGACTTCAATGAAATGTTTTATTTAAATATTTATTACTGAAAAATATTATTATTGAATTGTTTTACACAAGCAACGTGTTTTACAAATACAAATATAGAATTTAGTTACGATGCCTAAAGAACAATATCGCGAGACGGACGTCGGGAGGAAAATGTAAATTTGGTTATGTTTACAGTTTCATGTCTCTATATTTCACTGTTATTATCTTAATTTGGCTTATAATTACATTTATATTGTAATTATCTATAATTGTTGACTTTTAATGGCAATTTTTAATAAATAATAATAGTAAATAACGCCACACATAATAGCCTACACTAGGATTCCCTGTGTCGTGAGTCCTGACACAGAAAGACGGGTGACCTGAACAAATATTTGTCTTTAAACAAATGAATTTCCGACCAGGAATCACAGCAAGCAGGGTGACTGCTAACTGCGCCAATTGGTTGTCAATATTAGTCTTTATAAAGGAGGTACTTATAATTTAAAACCTTTGAAGGTATGCATACCAATGTTTTTAAATTTGTTTCTTTTTAGATCTCACGTTACATTTAATGTGGACAGTGCATCGGCTATCCAGCAAGCAGCACACATCCAGGTCATCACAAAGAACCTATATGCTCAAGATGGTCAGAGAATACCGGCCCGTTATGGAGTACTTGACAGGAGGATGGTATGTTGACTATATAACTGCTTTTCCTGAATTAATATAGAAATATTTTTATTTGTACAACACAGGTATTGTAGTTAGTCAGGTTTCAGAGTCGCACGATAGACTTTGTGAAATACAGTATGTCATTACAATATGATGGTTTTTTATTAATTAAATTAATTCTATCCTCTTATTCTAATGCTCCACTAGCAGGCAACATAGTCTAAACATCCTAGGTGCAATGTTGTACTATACACTGCTGTATGTTATGCTTAAGTCTAGAGTCTCTTATCGCTGACATAACTAAGTGCACAATTATTGTCCTCTGAAAGTATGCAAATGACAAATGTAAAGTAGAAAAAGGGTGAAATTAATTAAATACCATGCTTTAAATGAAACAAATGTAACAGGCAAAATATTATACACATGTCATCTCCAATGAAATAAATAATAAAGGAATAGTAGTTTATGAAACTGTTGCATAATGAGGGGTATTAAAACATGAGTGTGTGTTTGTGTTTTACGCCAGGTTTTTAATAGTATCACACAGTGTTTTAATACCTAGTTATGTGCAGTTTCATACACCACTTTATCTACTCTCATACATTGGTGTTGAACCTACTAAATAAAAGATCAAAGTTAAAAGAGTAAGAAATAATTTAATATTTATAATAATTATTCAAGTTTTGTATGTTGCAATTATGGAATTGTATATGTATTGCTGGGCAGGCATTGGCATTAGAGGTGCTCCTACTTGCTCTTGGTGCTATTGGCAAATTAATATGAATTTCGTTCTTTTTGTTTTCTATGGTGTTTAGAATGGAATTTGAAACTAAGATTTTGTTAGTCATAGAATCATCTATGTAACCTTCTGCCACTGCTGTTGATTTCCATCCACCATGATGCTTCAATGTTGTAATATCCCTACTGGCGTCAATTAGCAGGGTTGCCGAAGTTCGTGTAAAGCAATGGCCAGTGTACTGCTCCGAGTTCGGAAGTTGTAGATAATCGGCTATAGTTTTACCTAAAGTTCCAAATTTATTGATGCCAGCTCTCTGTTGAGTCCATTTTCCACATTGGTAATTTATAAAGAAACAGGGATTTTTACAAGAATTGGGCTGTAGTGATATGTATTCTTTACATAACTCATAGTATTTCCCTGTAATACTAAAAGAGCGGTCTTTTTTATTGTTGGTATTACGAATTTTTACTAATATTGTATTTTCATAAACTTCCATGTCCTGAAACTGCACATTATAGAGTTCCTGTCTCTGACAGGCACCCATGATACCGAAAATAAGTGCAATCTGGAACAAATGAAATTAAAAATTATGAATTTAAATGAAAACCCAAGAATGACAAATGCTAAATAATTTAATTAGACTTTCACGTTTATATAACTAAAATCTAAATATATATACGTACCTTGGATAAAAGATGTTCCTGTCCAGGAGCTTCCTTTATGAATTTATTTAATTGTTCAGATGAAAACGTCTTGGCTTTCTTCGCTTTAAATCCTTGAGATTTTCTTTTCAAAAACGCAATTAGTTTTGAATATTTGGATATATCGACTTCCTTATATATGCTTAATGTACTCTTTAACATTGAGTATTTAGACCATAATGAGGAACACTTGAACTTGTCAGACAATTCCTGAAAATAGGCCATTAGCACGTTTTCCGAAAACGAAGTAGCCTTTTTTGCATTTTCCATTCCATAAAGTCTTCATAGCATTTATCATATAATTTTCTGGTTTTTTATCAGGTTTTGCTGGTAATAGATTATTAGTCATTTCCGTCGCCGCATTTAAAATATTGGGCGGTGTCAAATTTTCTTCACAATCACTGCTATCGAACATTTTTACGCAAAAATAACAATATTTCCATGAAATTCAGTACAACAAAACGTATGAATGGCGCCAAAACCCAACATATCACCGCGCATGCGCTAAAGTGGGCGCTGCCACAGACAAGTAAAACTGTATCGTAATGAAAAAAAAAAAGATTTTATAACATTATTTTGTTTGAGAAAAAGTGTTATAAGTAATATGATTCTATTTTTAAATTTCGGTATTGTGTTTATAAAGTATGTCAATATAAATTCGTTTTGAAGTTTGTAATTCGAATTTTACGATATGAGAGTAGATAAAACAAATTATGTCACCTATTTTTTTTTTATCAATGTACTTTTAATTATTTAACATTAAATTGCTGTCATGATAAAAAAAATCTGAATTCATCATCCTACTTGAATAAAAATTTATTTAATATTAATCATATTGTTATAGTTAGTATGATTTATTTAAAACTATTGTTTATATATTATTATCATCAGTTATCATTTCCACCTTTGAAATTAAGTCATTAAGTTATAATAACATGAATTGCCTTTTTGTCTTTGGTTCATATTTTTTTATTTTTTAAGAGATGGCAAAGATTTTATGATATTTACCTAAAAATAATTTGACCGGGAATGCTTTTTTGTATAAATTCACACTTTAAACATTGTTTTCTCTCTAGGGTACAAATCAAAAAGATGCCAACTGTGAGACATGTGGTCTTGGGCTGGCGGAATGTGTTGGGCACTATGGGTACATTGAGCTGGCCCTGCCTGTGTTCCATGTGGGGTACTTCCGATCCATTATTACTATACTGCAGACTATATGCAAGGTAAGTACATGTCCCATTTTGCAAGTTTTTTTTTATAGAAAGAATGTGTCGGATGAGAAGATAGTCCACCTGGTGATAAGTGGATACTGTGTCCATGGACATCCATGATACATGACAATATCAGTCCAGAATGACTCCTAGTCCTCTCTGGAATGGTGCATCGAGAGTATAATGGGATAAGGGGTTTCTTTTATTCCATTATACTCTCCATTCAATCCAATAGAATAGGATGGGTTGGAATGGGATGGCAAATAAGTTCTGGTGTATCTCACCCACTACCAAAATATGTAGTACATTTTACAGCAGTCTTCTGTGAGAGAGGGTTAACTTGGCGAGTTGGGTGCAAGTAGCAGCTGTTGGACTGTAGCATGCATCCTCATCCTTCCTATGTTTGAGCAGAACTATGTATTTATCAAAACTTCTCTCTACCCTACAGACTTGTGCAAAGGTAATGCTACCAGAACCTCTGAAGAGTTCTTATCGTCGCAAAATGATAAACCCGGAAATATCCTACCTTTACAAGAAGACCCTTCGAGCAGCCGTCTTGAAAAAAGCCAAGTCAAATACAAAATGTCCGTATTGTGAGGACCTGACCGGTGTAGTCAAGAAGAGTCCAGTTGGCATTCTGAAGATCATTCATGAGAAGTACAGGATGAAAAAACACAGTGATCCCATAGTGCAGAAAGTGTTGAAAGAGTTCCATGAGGCAAATGAGTATAATAAAGAATTGGTCACCATGATTAACAGTGGGCTTGTCATCGAACTGAGCCCTTTGGAGGTAAGTTTTTTTTTTTATATCCATAGACATCGGCAATACGTGCCAACATCAGTCCAGAATGACAAATGTTGGCACACCCCTTGATGCGCTGTCCACCTTTGCATATTAAGGAATGAATTCAGAGAAAGGGTTGGGAAACTCACTCACCACCGAAACACGTATGTACATTGGGGAAATATAATAAAGTAAGAAACGCAGTACATTTCAAGGTAGTTCCAGTCGAGTGCGCCCAGCAGCTGTGGGAATGCAGCAAGCACTCTCCCCCCACAAAAGATGTCTTCTGATAACCCATATGACGTTAATCTAAGTAAAGGGAAGCTCCCTATCTGACTGACCTGTTTGAAGTTCAAATTGTTAGAAAAGGCCAAGATAATTAATGCCATCCGTTAAATTGATTAATCCACTTGCAAACACTGCTAATTGACTTTTTTTTACTGGATTTAACTTACGCGGGAATTTCAATCATTGATAGAAAGATTATTTTACTAAAGGTAAATTATATTTTATAAAAAGTAATGCAGCTTTTTCACCACTGAGACCCTTTCTTAGTGGGTCGTAAATGAATCCAGCACCACTAAACAACTGCTCACGGCACACTGTCAGCAGGCGGAGAAAGATATTGTCTTACGACACTACCAAAGGTATGATAACCAAAAGTTCATTTCCCACCATAACAACGGATTTTCATTAAGGTACCCTCGGTACCGGTACAACAAAGATGTTGTAATCGATGAGTAATGTTTTCATTACAACAAATTGATTGTGTGTTTCGTCGTTACTGTCTGTATTATTTTCGTATTCCTGGTCACTTACGCTCAAAACTTAAGCCAAACTGGATTAAATCTCTGATAATAAGCTTCCGGTGCTTGTTTGTTGCGGGCGTTTCAATTTCAACCCCCCGGTCTCTTAGGTGAAGAGAAAGCATATCCTTTTTGAGTTACACCACCTCTAGAGCAGTGGACTCTCTAACCTGCGTGGCCAGCATGGCGTTTTAAGGCCATAAACTCCTTATGCATAAAACAATGGGCATGAGCATGTCCAAATGTCCAACAGTGGACAATAAGAGGGATGATGATGGTGATGCGGTGATGCTAATAAGCACCACTTTTGAATGGTTTTGGGTACATTAGCATGTTGCTGACAGTACATAGGTTGGCAAATTCTTATTGGCTAGTCGGTCAAAATACATTTCGTTATCAACAGGTTCAAAATCTCTTCCGTCGCATTCCTGATGAGGACATCTCATTACTGGGTATGAATGTTAACCTGTCACGACCTGAGGACCTGATTCTCACGAGACTCCCTGTTCCACCTCTCTGCATCAGGCCCAGCGTTGTCTCTGAGATCAAAGCTGGCACGTGAGTATTGCAGCGTACTTCTATTTTGACATCTTGTGAGATTTTTTTTACACTAAAATGTGTGTACATTGCAGTGTTTTTTTTACATACATACATCATATTGTACTAGGGTGTCGTTAGGCAATTCTTTTAGAATACAGAAAGATGGCATCACAGTATAGTAACTCCAGAGGGGATTAGTATTTTGCAATTATACTGAAGATTTCGGTAAAAAATAGTTACCCACACCCACTCAACACACTTGAGAATTACACCAAATGAAACATTTCATAGATCTTCTAATGTCAAAAACGCGGGCAAATTATAAAGATCACCACTTTGCTGTTGTTATCTTTTATTTGTTAAAGTATTTTTCATCTATTTTTAATCAAAAAGAAACCTGTTACTTTACAATTGCTCATAACGATTATGGTAGATCGTGATACATAATTCATAAGAAATACGTTGTCAATAATTGTGGTCGTACGTGGGTTAATAATCGCACCCTCAGTGGAATAAAGCCGTAATCCGAAAATGATAACTTTTCAGAAGAGCAAAAAACTATTAATAATGTATATAATGTACTTATATAATGTTGGATAACTTTAACATTTTCTTATGAGTTTTTATATATACATCTATATAAAAACGTAAACGTTCGTTTGTTCAAAATCTTAAATCTTCGAAAGTTCTTCACCGATTGCTTTGAAATTTTGACACAGCGTTACATTCGAATACGCACGTTTTTATATACCTATCACAAGGGTAAAAACATGTTTTTTACCCAAAAACAGGGTAAGCGCCATCTGTTGGGCAGCCACAGCAACGCGTGGCCGGGTACAGCTAGTATATCATTAAAATTATAAATCCCAATTATTAATTATTTTCTGTAAAGTGATATTTTTATGCTTATTATTTTTTACTTCTTTTTAAAAAAAATATATTTTTACAAAATGACTAATTTGAGAAAAATATTTTTCATCAAAACTTATGCAATAAGACTTACTGTTTCTTAATTTTTGACAATCTGTTTTTCTTCAAACTGCCTTCTGTCCAGTAACGAGGACGACTTAACAATGAAGCAGTCCGAGATCCTGCTGATCAACGACGTAATAGGGCGGCATATCGCGAGCGGCGGCAAGAGCGAACTCGTGCAGGAGGACTGGGACTACCTGCAGCTGCACGCCGCGCTCTACATCAACAGCGAGCTCTCCGGGATACCGCTTTCCATGCAGGTATGCATGTATCCACATCTATTCAACATCAGCCTATGTCTCTTCGCTGATGGATACATATCTCTTCTCCCACTATATCATCAGTTTATTTATACCTTTCTACACCTGGATACATGCCTCTTTCTATATCATTCCATTATGATTTACCTATCCATACAGACTTCTCCTTCTACCCCACTATCAACCTATATTTTTCCACTGCTGGTTACATGCATCTCCCTTTACCTTACCATACAATCAGTCCATTATGTCTTCACTGCTGGGATACCTCTATTTTTCTTAGTCCCTTTGTGTGTTATGGTTAAATTTTTTTGGCCTGTTTTATATTATTCTTATGTTATATGTTGAACAGCCTAAGAAACCTGGTCGTGGTCTAGTGCAGCGACTGAAGGGCAAGCAGGGCAGATTCCGCGGCAACCTCTCTGGGAAGCGTGTAGACTTCTCCAGCAGGACCGTCATCTCTCCGGACCCCAATCTGCAGATACAGGAGGTTAGTGCATAAGTGCCTTATGACATTTTCTTTATATTAAATCACATAAATCCCTTACGGTTTTATGTGGGATTTATATTTTCCTTTTTTTTACACACAGTTTGGTTGATTTGGTACCTCATCAGTACCATAGTTACTACTTCTTACAAATGTGAAATCGGTTGATTTGTTTTTATATTAAATAATTTTGCAAGAAATCAACGATTTGCTACCAAAAGAATACGTGTACTTCGTGGGATGGATTAACATACATATTTAGAATATTTTTGGTTGCGAATTTCACGCGGGCGAAACCGCGAGCAATACTTGTCTTTTTCAAATCAACATTTAAAAAATGACTCTCACACGTATGAGTGTAGAGGTGCGATGGAGTGCGATGGACTGCAAACAGCTGGTTGCAACTTAGACACTCGTCGTGCGACTAGCTATCAAGCAGACTTGCCATAGTCGCGCCACCAGGTGACACACCGTATGCTCGACCGACGCCTTAAAGTTTAATTTCTGTTTACTAATAATTTCTTCCCATCCCTGCTCTAGGTGGGCATCCCAGTCCACGTCGCCAAGATTCTAACGTATCCAGAGCGCGCGTTCCCCGCCAACTTAGCCTGGCTACGTCGCCTAGTGTGTGCCGGCACTGATTCCCACCCCGGCGCGAATTATGTGCAGCCAGCCGGACAGCCACACAAGAAATATCTGAAATATGGCAACAGGGAGAAGATAGCGCAAGAGTTAAAGGTGAGTGTTGTGTGTTGTATGAGTGTGCAAAAGGCGATGATTACTATACAAATACTTGTTTAAGATGATACCATACAAATACTTATTAGGGCCTTTCTCACCAACAGGTGGTAACTAAATAATCTGATAGATAAATTATCTGCCAATCAAATAAATTTAACAACTATGACTCGGATAAATGCTAGATAGGCTATCGGACACTTTATCAGCAGGTGGTGAGAAAGGCCCTTAATAAAGTACAATATAATATGTTGCAATTAAACAACTTTTAACGGTTTAAATCGCGTATATTTGACATGATTTATATCCCGACGTTTCGAACACTTTGCAGTGGACGTGGTCACGGGGTGACTAATTGATTTTATTTGTCACTTAATCAATTAGTCACCCCGTGACCACGTCCACTGCAAAGTGTTCGAAGCGTCGGGATATAAATCATGTCAAATATACGCGATTTAAACCGTTAAAAGTTGTTTAATTGCAATGTATAGTAATCGCGAAAACCTAAGAAAATACAATATAATATGGTTTTGCGCCGCTGTCCGTTGAGTGAGTGTAGTCGACCACGCCCGTGTCTCCGAACCTTGGCTGCGGAACTTGGCCGATGATATGCGAGTATTCCGTAACAGTGAGTGTGAAACGTAGATCAGGGCAGCATTACCAGATTAGGGGATTTTTTTTACGGTTTTGGGGAAAAATTTCTTTCATGGGGAAATGTTGTCTTTGGAGGAAAAATAATCACTGGGGAATGTTGCGGACTGACAGCTCAATACCGTTACCTATCCGAATGGATGAATTATATGATGTCAGTATAACGTAGTCAATACGAGAATGGCGGCGGGTACATAAAGTGTGACCGAGAAAGCAAACGACAGTCTTCAAACAGTAATAGAGTGTGAGCGAGAAAGCACGCGAGCGATCACCATTCGCCTACAGTTTCATTAATATAGAGAACGTGTATCAGGGGAAGAAGAAACTACGACCGTAAAGATATTAAATATGTTTAATGAAGACCTTTAATTAATAAATAAGGTTTTTTTAAGCCTTAATCTTGCGTTTTTATTTTGTAATAAAAAAAACGTTTTTTTTTTTTCAAAAAGGATTCATTTTGTGAAAAAAAATCAATTTGGAGAAATTTAACAAATCGCATGTGTCAACTGTGGACCAGCAGGAGTTAGGTTAAGATGAGTTTGCCAGAAATTAATCAGAGAACACAAGGTTCAGAAAATTAGAAATATCAGGGATTAAGTACCTTGGCAGGAATCAATGGATCCTTTTTCTTTTTAAAGAACAAAGTTTTACTCTCACGCTTTTTTATTTTGCTCATCGCGCTATGTAAAATATTGTTTAATATATTATTATTATGTTAAGTAAAAAATATGTATATGCAAAATATGTAAAAAATATGCTTTTCTAGGATTTTTAGTGAATTATAAATACTTTTATGCGGGTTTAACACAATTGTTTTATAAAGTTTCACAGCTTCAATCATCTTTACAGAAAAGCTAGGAATTTGACTCGTCGATTGAGTTTTTGAGTGAGGGTATAATAGGTTCCCATCCAGCCGGACAATGTGCAAGCCAAGCAAGTAACAGCAGTCTACTTTTAACTGTTTAATAGATTAGGTGGAAGGTTGAAATTGTGTTGGTGGAAATATATAGGAAAATAGCTTAAGAGTTGAAAGTGGATTTGTTGTAAGCATTCCATATGTTATATAACAAAGCTGCCTGCAAGACATATCCGATATATCCGAAAATGACTAATGTTTTTACATAATTCGTAATATTGTTTTAAGTGCGGTGACATAGTGGAGAGGCATTTGGTGGATGGTGATGTGGTGCTGTTCAACCGCCAACCATCACTCCATAAGTTATCCATAATGTGTCATCGCGCGAAGGTGCAACCGCAGAGAACGTTTAGGTATGTTTTTTTTTTTAATTTTAATATTTAATTTCAATGTTCGAGGTTTTTATAGTACGTACCGTAATTTTTTAAAACTGCGACCACCGATGAAATTCTTATAAATCGGGGATTCGGACCGTATGCCTTATGCGTAGGCTTGCAGTTTAACCTTTGAAACTGGTGCTTTGGATTCAGCTGGGACTCAATTCAAAACTATTTGAGTAGTACAATAATTTTGCTCCACAATCAGTATCGTAGGCCCTATTACAGCATATTATATCTTGCATCTTATATCGCCTTGTTACATCATTGTACATTGCAAATATCTCCGTTAAAGAGTCAATCAAAAAGTTATCAGGTTCACTGCAACAAAATTGTTGGAATTGTGAGTTCTGAATTTGGAGGTTGGCAAAATGGCAGGCCGAAATGCAAAAATCGTGAAACTCTAGTTATTTAACAACAAATATTAAGCAACAAAATTGTTGGAATTGTGAGTTCTGAATTTGGAGGTTGGCAAAATGGCAGGCCGAAATGCAAAAATCGTGAAACTCTAGTTATTTAACAACAAATATGAGCTACTTCAAATCATTATATAAGACGAAATCCAGGACAGGAGAATGCTCGGAAGACGAAAGATATCCTGCCTAAAGAACTTACGCCAATTGTTATGGCAAGACCACTCGGCCATTATTACGGCAGTTTCTAAGGTACAAATAGCCATCTTCGTTAGAAGATGACACTGCATGAAGAATTGAAATTTAAATATGACGTTTCATATTCAGGTTCAACGAGTGCGTATGTTCGCCGTATAATGCGGATTTTGACGGAGACGAAATGAATATACATCTGCCGCAGACGGAAGAGGCAAGAGCAGAAGCACTCATTCTCATGGGGGTAAGTGTTAGACCATTATCTTTAAAAAATACACAATTATAAAATTAAGTTCTGTTTTGTCAACAGCATTTTTAATTCATTGATGAACATGTCTTTCCTTTTTTTTTTCCATTGTGCCCTATTTCATGTTAGTCGTGTCCATATGTGGCCTGCTAAATCTATGTCATTGGACAATCAGGCTGGTGCTCTGCCTGCATTTAAGTTATTTAAAGTCTGTATTGTAACTTACTGCATTGTAAATTATTTCATTTCATTGAAATTGGCCCAGTACTTAAGTCATGAAGATGTAACAAACAAACAGACAACCAGACAGACAAACACACTTTCGGATTTGATAGATTCATTTCCACAGTGTAGATAGCAAAATCTCCCTTTCAACTGACGCCTACCATCAACCTGTCCTTTTATATACAGAACAAATCGAACCTAGTAACCCCACGTAACGGCGAGCTTCTAATAGCAGCAACACAGGACTTCATCACCGGCGGCTACCTCATGACACAACGAGACACATTCTTTACCAAGGAAGAAGCCATGCAATTGGCAGCCTGTCTATTGGCCGGACCAGACAGTAACATGCGCATCGACTTGCCACCACCTGCCATATTGAAACCGAGGAGGTTTTGGACCGGAAAGCAAGTATTTAGGTAAGAATTTAACCTGTTAGTCCAGTTGGTAGTGCTCCTACCTCCTGCGTAAAAATAGGCAGCTGCTGTGCTGCCACAAAGTATTATGGCCCGAAAACCTGTCGTGATTGTAAGGCGAGGCTTTTACCCTACAATGCGAGGTTGTATTAAAGAGGAAATGCAACTGTAAGGACATGTCTCACCACCTCCTGATACTTTCGTCTCCTGATAAAATAACCGTTAACAGTCTTTTACCATAGATAAATTATCTGCCAATTAAATCTAGCTGATACTGACTTTCTAATAAGGTATAGCTGACTTGATACTGTACCTTCTGGTACACTATCAGGAGGTGGTGAAAAGGGCCTTTAGTCGTTTATTTATTAGCTGAACCCATGGATGTAGGATTTTTTGCTAATCGCAAAAATCAACACAGCTCACGAGCGATAATTCAAATCATAACAGTACACCGTAAGCGAAAAGGGTCAGAAATAGCTTCTTTTTATTGAAAAAACGGGGCATACGGGCAGGCAGTTCACCTGGTGGTAAGTGGTAAGCTCATGAGCATTCGCAATATATGCCAACATTAGTCCAGAATAGCAAATGTTGGCACGCCCCCGCATGCGCTGCCTTCCTTTATATATTAAGAGGAAATTTGGAGAAAGCACTAGGGAAAGGGGGAATAGGAAGAAGGAACGACTGGTTTTGTCTTAAGGGGGATGGGGATGGATGAGGAATCAAAGAGTATTAAAGACTGAATCGAAAAATGGAGATCACGTGGCGCACCAAAGCTCACAAATGACAATTTTCACCCGGATTTGTCAAATTTGAAAGATGGTCGTCATTTTGAATCCTCCATGTTGATATTTTGCGTCATATTTGTTGTATTTATTACAGTTTAATACTGAAGCCGAATAAGCGTTGCGAGGTGAAGGCTAACTTGGAGACTGCCGGGAAAAACTATACAACTAATAATGATATGTGCGTCCAGGACTCTTGTAAGTTAAACATTACTTATGCCCTTACAGCCGTGCGAGGTGTGTCGGATCGTTGAACATGTCCACCACTTGTGTCCACTTGGTGGATTGTGTTCACAATCTAACGGAACGGGAGATGTTAGGGCTGAATGATAGATCTTATTATTTTTAAGACTTTTTTTTTTATAGAAAGAAGGTGGCAAACAAGCATACAGTCCACCTGGTAGTAAGTGGATACTATCGCCCATAGACATCCGCGATACATGCCAACATTAGTCCGAAATGACAAACTTGGCACGCCCCCGGATGTGCTGCCTATCTTTGTTGATGAAAGAATGAATTTGGAAAAAGGGTTGGGGACGTGGGAAGGGATAGGATGGGAATGGGCTCTGGCATATCTCACTCACTACCGAAACACGTACATACATTGGGGAATATGATAAAGTGGGAAATACAGTACATTTCAAGGCGGTATGAGAGAGGGGTAACGAGGCCAGTCAAGGCCAGTAGACTTGTCATCGTGGACAGGAAATAAAATATTTTTCTTTCTTTCTTTCATTCTTTATTTCTAATAATAATTGTTATGTAAACGGGTTACTCACGATTTATTCTGTATTTATTATAGCCGATACTTCGGTCCAGTTACATGAACCGTGGAAGCTCGTAAATTGTTTACATAACAATTATTAAAATTATTTGAATCCCATATAAGACGGACAATATAAAAATAAAATATATGAATATTATATATACAGGACGCTATTAACTGATTTTCAAATACTTTTGTGTGTTCAGATGTGATAATAAGAAAATCTGAGTTGTTATGCGGTTCGATGGACAAGAGCACGCTCGGCTCTGGTACAAAGAACAGCATTTTCTATATTCTGCTGCGTGATTGGGGAGAGGAATATGCTGTTAGATCTATGTGGAGGTACGTATTCCTATACTTTTATTGAAACGAACAGCAAAACAATACTAAACGGACGACGTCAAATCGTGATCAGTAAAACAAACACATTTTGAATATCTGAAATATTTTTTAATTGCTAAGAATGTCAACAAATATTCGGCGGATTTTTGTAGCTTTGTGACCACAAAGAACCCACCAGAGACCAGACACAAAGACCAGAGAACCCAAACCTAACCCATGCTGCTATTTTCAGTATTTCCCCTGCTCATTTAATTACTTCCCTTTATTAAATGTTTCGTATTAATAAATATATATACTTGAGATAATTAGAAGCAGGACTGTCACTCTCTGTCACTGACGCGTGCATGAAATAGCACTACTATTGTTCGTGACGTCATAACACAGTAGCGCGAAATTTTAAATAAGACATTGCAAATACAAAACACAGATTTTTCCTTCAGCAAGAATCGCTTTAACTGTGGACACGTTATGAATACTGCGGTCGCATTTTCCGGTACCGCTTCCCGCTCCGCGCTCACTTTGGACGCAGCCTAAGCCTTATAACTCGTTCATTTTTGAAGATATTTTTATTAAGAGAAGTTAAGGTTTCGATGTCCAACAGACTCTGACAAACAAACAAAAGATGTTTTAACTCTCGAAACAAATCTGTTCTTGAACCTCCCATAACATATGCTGCTAATTCCTTAATGGAATTAATTAACCGCTAATTAAAACAGTTTAATGGATTTAGACATATTTTTCCTCTCATCCTGAGCTTAAATTTGAATGTCTTAAACTTATATGTATATTATCATAATGGTGCTGTTTCGGGCCGTAATCCACCGCGCGGGCCCGGTGCGGATTGGTGCAATCACTTACTCGAGATTATTTTATTTATTTCTGGAGCAGGATTTACTAGTGGAGCTCTGTGCCCTGCAGTGGGACGTTATAGGCTGATGCAATTGTACAATCGTGCTGCACTTATAATGTAAGTTTTTTTTTTCATTTTAGCGCAATTTATGGGACGGACTTTTTTTTATATATAAAAAAGTGGGTGGACGAGCAAGCGGTCCCACGTGATGGTAAGTGTTACCGCCGCCCATGGACACCTGCAACACCAGGGGGTATGCGGGCGCGCATTTTTTTATTGGTGTAATTCAATTATTTTGAAAATGTTATAGAACTGTATATATTCTCAAATCAATATCTAAAAAAAATATTTCACGAATCGATTTCTATTACCCCACCAATATAAATGCTCAACCGATTTAGTTGAATCTTGGCAAATAGGTAGATTGTAATCCGGATTTAACGTATAGGCTACTTACCAAACGAATATAGACCAAACGAACGAAGTTGTGGGCAAAAGCTAGTTTTATTAAAATACACAATTATTGAAAAAAGTGTATTACATCATGTGTGTTTTATTGAATGGCAGGTTGGCCCGCATGGCGTCGTACTACATGATGAACCGCGGGTTCAGTTTCGGAATTAGCGACGTCACGCCCGGAAAAAAACTTGTCGAGGCTAAGAACAAGCTACTACAGAAAGGGTGAGTTGACAGTAGATGACAACTTTAAAACAAATAACGTTTTTCTTTGTGATGTAAAAAAATAGCTACTAAAATTAATGTTATAAAAACTATTTAAAAATATTATTTGCTTACATTGCCGCTCAGCGCCGGCTCTAGCCCATGTAGCGCCCGAGTGCAATCAATACCCTGGCGCTCTCTAGTAGGCGCGCGAACACGGGCGCAGGGTCTTTGAGAGCGCCGCTATCGACGCAGGCTCTTTGGAGGCGTCGCGAGCGGTGTTCGGTGCCCCCTAAGACCCTGCGCCCGTGTAAAGCATAGGTAAAGCCGGCACTGTTGCCGCTCCAACCTGCTGTATTTTGAGATATGCCCATGAATATTTTCTTACGAATTTCTTCATTTCGGTCCCTATCCATCAAAGAAACTTCTAGCATAGCTCCCCTCCATTGCTCACTGAGAGACTAAACTTATGGATCAGACCTAGCGTCAATTTGGCACCGTACGTCATAGTTAGTAGAAAGCACCGATTTAAAGACTTTCGTCTCCAAGCATTGTGCTATAGGCAATGAGAAGAGATAACACATTTTCTTAAATGCTGCTCAGTCCAGCTGGATCAAATCTATTGCTCTATCGGCTGAAGGGCCACGCTTATCCAAGCTTAATCTACCCAAAACAGATTGATGAATGTTAAATATATCTACGAAAGTAACCTAACTTGTTATAAGTTGTAACCTAATTAAATTAACAACGACATGTACATACTTTGTACCAACTACCATACTTTGTAGCCAAGTGACTAATCGTAGGGCTTACAAAAAATACAAAGGAATTATTATTCGTCTTTTAATCTCTCTAACCTTATTTTCCACCGCATCGCAGTTCAAATATCAAACATCAAAATAAACTATTGGATTCTACCTATGAAATTGCCGTTTTATGTGAAAAAAATCAAATATTTTGTGTTTTGTATAAAAATTTGATTAATCGAATTATTGTCCATTATTATCAATGCACTGTTGCCATTTTAATGGAAGTTGATTTATGTCTCTGCTATAGAACTTCTGTGGACGGGAATCGATGAATTCTCTGACGGCGTTTTTCACTGCTTCATCGGAGTTGAATTTTTTCCCCCGTAAAAAGTTATCCAACTTACGAAAAAAAAAAATGGAAATCAGTAGGGACTGGGTCTGGCGAGTACAGTGGGTGACGTAGAGTTTCCAGTCGAAGCTCCTGTAATTTTGAGCCTGTCTGTCGCGCACTGCGTGGGCGAGCGTTATCACGGAGAAACAGTAGACTAGAGCGATTGACCGGACTCGGTTGTTTGAAAGCGAGCTTGTCCATCATCGTTTGCAGTTCTTCACAGTACACATTTTCATTAATTGTTGTGCCAGATCTTAAGAAGCTGTAGTGGATAATACCGGCACAGGACTACCATACACTCACCATGAGTTTCTTGTTACTTAATTTACGTTTGGGACATTGATTGGCTGTCTTCTGGGTTCAACCATTGTGACGAACGTTTACGATTATCATACAGGATCCACAAGTGACAATATAATTCAGAATCCCTTCATTTTTGTGCCGGTTCAGCAAAGTAAGGCAAGCTTCGTGTTTGCAGCTGACTTTCATAAACCTCATACGATACCCACTTTCTGAGCTTCTTCACTGTCCCTATTTGGCGCAAATGAATCAATATCGTTTTGTCATTTACGCCGAACTAACGCTTTACTGACTCAGACGTAGTTTAAGATGAATCCGCTTCCACTATTGCTTTCAATTCATCATTATCGACTTTCTCCGGTCGTTCATCTGGCTTTTTCTTCAGGTCGATATTTCCAGAACGGAAATCATCAAACCAAAAACACACCGTGCGTTCGTTTGCGGTGTTTGGTCCGTACACGTCGTTGACATTGCGTCTGTGCTGCGTTGCTGTTACAACGGAACTCATATTCGAAAATAACGCAAAATTTTAACTTTTTCATGGTCGCAAACACAACGATATCTAAGCAAAAAGTCTTATCACGGAATAACAAACAACTATATAACTGATTTTGAAAAAGAATGTCATTTGAATTAATTTGAATTTGGAATTCCAAACCAAACGGAAGATACTGAACTTAGGTGTTCAGTGGCCCCTATGAAGAACACGGCAATTTGCTTGGGTAAGGACCTAATATTAGCTATAAAATGTTTAGTGTTTTTCCCTCTTCTTGCCACTCTGAATCAAATATATCAACCCGCATCTTGGTAGCTTATATCTGATAATTTACTTTTTAGCGTTGCTTGTATTATCCGTTTAAAATTTTAAAATGCTTAGCGGAACGACCTTCAAGCGACTGACGTCACTTAGTACCGTCCACAACGTAAACGTGTAATATTAATTAATAATGTGTTTTTTTTTAAACAGAACTATCACGTAAAATTAAGCGTTTTTCGTGTTTCTTTTTCTGTCGCGTTGAGATGTTCCGTCTTGTTTTTATATTGTTCGATTAGCGTTGATGACGCGGCGCCATTTTGTTGTTGGTGTCGTTTGGAATGGTATCGAATGTGCATGTGTCTTTTGAGCGATTTGACTAATTTTGTTGTAATTTAATTGTTATTTGTTCATTGTTATATTGTTTGTTATTTATTCTTTACGTTTTACTTATAATTTGTTCGAAATGAATAAAAGACGTGGTCCACTTAAAAGTGAGTCACGAAACATTATTATAAAAGTACATTAGTACTTTCAAATAGAAAGAGACTCATGCAGTGAAATGTTGAGAGATTTGACTAAATTACAAAAAAGCGCTCAAGTTTCCATCGAGGTTGTTCTATCTCGTAAATAATACATATTATAATAATATTAATTAGTATCCTTTTTCTCCTAACCGTACCCGTATATGCGTCATCTAAAATTTACTTTGACAAGGTTCCTTCCGCTCAGCAATTTCAACGGATAATAATACCATAAAGCTTTTAAAAATAATGAAACTCTGTAAGTAACGTTGTCCCGATGGTTATATACATATTATTCACATGTGTTAGTGAGAACCGCATAGTGTCATATGGACTTTCCAACTAGAATTTAAGTATTTTATAATTTTACGTGTATTCTGTTCTTTCTCCACATTATAAAAATAAAATAATCTAATGTTTATTTACTTGCAGATATTCAAAATGTGACAGTTATATTCTGGAGATGGAGAAAGGAACGTTGCAATGTCAGCCCGGTTGCACCATGGAGGAATCGCTCGAGGCTGTTATGCTCAGCGAGCTGAGTAGCATCAGGTAATAATAGTGTAATTGGTGACTGTCGTTTGTGTTTCTTTTTCTTTATGGAAAAAGGGTGGCAGACGAGCATTCAGTCCGCCTGATGGTAGTGGATGCTGTCGTCCATGGACATCCGCAATACATGCCAACATCAGTCCAGATTGACAAATGTTGGCATGCACCCGGATGCGCTGCCTACCTTCAGAGATATAGGAATGGATTTGGAGAATGTGTTAGAAAGATGGGCGAGGGATAGAATGGACTCTGGCATATCTCACTCACTACCGAAACACGTACGTATATTGGGGAAATAGGATAAAGTGGAAAGTGAAGTACATTTCTATGAGAGAGGGGTAACGCGGTCAGTCGTGTGCGCTCAGCGGCTGAGCGAATGCAAATTGCACTCTACCCCTACGTAAATGTGTCATGTTCTTATCAAGTAAAAAAATGACTCATAAATGTGTGTTTTCACCTCACCTCATTTCAATCGACAAGTTACTTTAGTTGATTAATTGAGTAGTCCTCTTATGTCGCTAGTTTGTCAAAACCAAACGTTACATAAAATGTATTTAGTGACTATTGAATTCTCTATGAGGACTAATAAAATAGAATATAATTGGAAGATTAGTCTACAATCATTACGGTAAATATTTCATTTGTCTTTTTATCAATGATTGAAATTTCTGCATAAACTTGATGCGGTAAAAAACTGTAGCCGTGACGCGAGGGGGCGTTATTTATTAAACTAATTACGAAAGCTAGCCAATTAACGGCGAATACTCTTTTCAAAATAAGAATGAAGTGCTTCGTCTTTGTCAGTCGCCTCATCTTATTAACCGATTATTCCTTGTTTGATCGGTTATATGAGAAATCATTGCTTTATAGACCAATCGACAGTTAATATTCTATATCCTGTTGATGTTAAAAAAAAGACTACACTGTCACTCACCTCATTTCAATTGGCAAATTACCTGAGGGGGCGTTTCTTGGTTGATTGGTCATTTACGCTAGGGGGCGTTCCTTAATTGACTAATTTATAGCAATTAACGCCAGCAATTAATTAACTTTTTCGCCATTTGAGCGTAGTGTTTTATTCGTTGTTTTATTCTATTATTCGTTATAATATATCTTTCTTTTTTGTCTTTCAGAGAATTAGCAGCTAAAGCCTGTTTCCGTGAGCTTCACCCTACAAATGCGCCATTGATTATGGCACAAAGTGGATCTAAAGGTAAGTCAAGTCTTTCTCATTGATCTCTCTCTGTGTATAATGATCAGCACTCAAATTGTTTAACTCGCAAAACTTTGTAACTACTGTATTGATCGTAGATTTGCTCGAACTGTGTAAGAACTGTATATTAGCTCATATAGTTACTATTAAGATTAGTGGCATGGCAACATTATCGCCGCGAGAGATCCGCTCGTGTATTTAACGCCTTATACCAAGAAAAGTAAAACAGTAACTTGAGTGTTAAATTTTTACGCTGACTGCTCGTTGTTATTTTAAAGTATTTATTGTATTTAATTGAACCGTTTTCACAGGTTCAAACATCAACATATCGCAGATGATAGCGTGTGTGGGGCAGCAGGCGTTGAATGGCAAACGAGTGCCTAATGGATTCGAAGACAGGTCGCTGCCGCACTTCGAGAGGCACTGTGAGTTTATACATACATACGGTATAAACTTGATAAATTTTAAGATTCTCAAATTTCAGAAAGAGAACTCATTTGAGCTGTACCGCTTTTAAAACATCGTTTATTTGAAATTCGAATTCCAAAAGCAAAATAAAATTGAAAACGGAAAAAATAAAAATGTTGTATTCGGTTTTTTATTGCATTCCGTGTGTTTTGCTTTGCAACAATGGAATTTGAACGAGATAGTTTTCGTGCAATGATGTTGTTCAATTTTATAGTTAGTTTAAATGAAAGTGAGTGTAAAGATAGATAGATTAGTGTCAGCTTTCAGGCACCGATTTTTAGATGATTTTCTCACTTTTAACAAGGAATTATTCAAATATATATTTTTCAATGAATAATGCACATTTGACGAGTGCTAACAGTAATGTCAACTCTTTTAGCGAAAATACCAGCAGCGCGCGGCTTTGTGGAAAATAGTTTTTACACCGGTTTGACGCCTACCGAGTTTTTCTTCCACACAATGGGTGGACGAGAGGGCTTGGTGGATACCGCCGTTAAAACCGCCGAGACAGGATATCTGCAGCGACGCCTTGTTAAGGTAACTAATCTTATCAGTACTGGTCAACCATTCGGATTTCCAAACATTTCAATGCAATGAGATTTTTGTTTTGTCTTTTTGTCCTGTAATCCTCAAGAGTTCCTTTCCTCAAGGTTCCCTCAAAGAGTTATTCTGCATCTTACCAAACCACTGCATTATGAACTCTTCCTCCTCATTACAGGCTCTGCAGATGTTGTCATTCGCTAAGGTGACAAGTCGTAGCTGTCACACACTGATTTATTAATAGGGAATCTTATTTTTTATATATCTAGATTTACTTCCAATGTAGTTTTTGCTGAATATGATTGACGATAAGTGGACTCAAAGTGAATGGACACCATGGAGTATGGATACCGACTACCGAAATAATAGTCTTCTTCGACCATTTGCCTGGTGTAGGTCTCTTTCAACAGTTTCCACTAATTCTAATTATGGATAGTCCAGTCGCTGCTCACATTTACGGTCTTTTCTATGGTCCATGGTCTCAAAGTCAGCACTCTACGCGCACGAGTTCTATTTTCAAGCTACATGTCCCGTCCATTCCCATTTAAAACCTGAAACATCTAAAATTTTGTGAATACAGCCAATTTAAAGCTGATAGTACCGATCATTCGCGTAATGAATACATACATGCCTCCGAAAAGTTCAATCGATAATTTTAAATGATTTTCTCATCTTTCAGTCACTAGAAGACTTAGTGGTCCACTACGATATGACGGTCCGCAACGCGACCGGTGAAGTGGTCGAGTTCATGTATGGCAGTGATGGACTCGACCCCACCTATATGGAGGGGAAGGACCAGCCCGTTGACCTGCCGCGTGTGCTGAGCGACGTACGAGCCCAGTGTGCTGCCAGGTGAGACGGCAACCTGGGGTAATGGGATAAGGAACTTACTGGATGGCTCGGATCTGGGGATCTACGCTTAAATCACAAAAAACGAAGTTTCGGCCTCTTCGGGCGAACTCTACCACGAAAACGTTCAATCCGATATATCGGTCTGAATGAAGTTCATTTGACATTTATTGCGTCGCAACTTTACTCACGAGACACTGATTTAATTATAGATCTCAATGACAGATACTTCGGGATCAAACTTTTCACGATAACAAAGGAAATAACTACCCTTTAAATACGGAAATCGGCTATCTCGAGCTCCGACCGAAGAAAGGCAGAGTAGGGTTATGCCACTTCCCGTTTGAACTTTTAATCGGGCCCGAAACTACGGACCTGCCTCGTGTGTTGAGCGACGTACGAACTCAATGTACCACCCCAGGTGCAATAGGAACATGGCGAAATGATAGTTTGTAATGCCACCAGTAATTGATAGATGGACTCGACCACAGTTATATGCAGGGGCGTGACCGGCTCATGAATCTGCTGTGCGTATTGAACGACGTACGGGCTTAATGTGCCGCCAGGCGAGGTGGGATAGGAGAACTTACTTAGATGAATCTAGATTATGACTAGATTACAATTTGTTACGTTTTTTTTTTTTTTATAGAGAAGAGGGCGGACGAGCAAGCGGTCCCACGTGTCACCGCCGCCCATGGACACCTGTAACACCAGGGGGTATGCGGGCGCGCCGCCGACCTTGCAAATTCCTATTCACAGCTTTCTTGAAGAACCCCATGACTAGTGAAGTGATGGATTTCGAATAATCATCGTGTTAGTCAAATGTTATGTCGGTCAAACAGCGTTCTCACAACTGTGTGTATCGACTTCCGTTTTACAATCAGTGATGGAGTTTATGGGCTGTCAAGTACAACCGGAATCCAGGTTTTTACATATTTATTTATTGGTGTACCTTTTTGTACTCACAAATATTGAAAATACAAACGTCGTGTTTTTCCCCTTAGGAAATTTCTACCAGCAAACCTGGAAGAAGGATAGGTGAACAATGAAATTTAATATTGCGAATTTGGTGTAAACGTTTACAATTAAAGGCTTTTGTTTAGCATCATTCATCTTTATGTTGTATCGTCGAGTGGTAATTACAAGGTTAGAAATTAAATTGAGTGAACAACTAATTCCAGTGATGTAGGGATGTTCCATAGAATTCTGTCCGAGCCAACATGGAAAGCTGCAAACATTCTGTGCGAATTTGCGAGTCGCTATCAGAGTCATAGATAAATTAAGATAGACGTAATTATAGTATAGATAGATGCAGATAAGTAACTTTTAGGGTACAATGGGGCTGACATACACAATAGTGTAAAAGCCCCTAAATAAAATAAAGAAGAAAAAAAAAAACTAATTCCAATTTATATATCGGTACACATACATATTTTAATTCGCAGTTTGTTTGTTTAGGGATGAGGAGCCCTTAGACGGAGACGGCATCATCCTCGCCGCGGAAGCGACCCTCGCACTAGATGACTTCAAGGCTTTGACTGATACATTCAAAGCTGAAATCCTGTAAGTTATATTACAATTTTTAGTTCTTGAAATTGATTATGACCTTATTGTCGATGTAGATTTCTTGTCTTTGATTGAGATCTTGTAATTGAAGAATCTGTTTAATAGAAATGTCTGATATTTAAAATAAAACTCTTACCTTCCCAAAAGCGTTTACATCCACTCTTGATATTTCCTTCCTTTTTTTCTTAGATAATATTCTAAATATCTTGAGTGGACACTATCAATTAAACTAAATAGGTCATTGTTAACATTTTAACTTATTTAAATCTTCCAGAACGTTCCTAAAAACAGTAGCGGAGAAGGTGCGCAAATTGCGCGCCCGGTACTTTGCGTGCGGGCCCATAATGCGTGAGCTGGAGCGGCTATCGCTCTCGCAGCTGGTGCGTTTCATCCGCGTGTGCCACGACAAGTACCAGCGCAGCGTTATAGAGCCCGGTACTGCTGTCGGCGCGCTAGCTGCACAGGTGAGTGCTGTCATGATTATTGGTGTCACTTGGTCACGTGACCAGTCATTAAGGCGTTATTGCCATCGTCGTAGTCATCGCAGCCGGTTGCGCACAGGAAAACTTTTTTAAATGTTTTAAAGTCGCAGCGTCCCATAGAGCCCCGCACGGGCGTCGGGGCGTTAGCTGTCCAGGTGAGTACATTGATAAATACATGGTAATGATCGACAATACAAAAGCGGGACAGGATTGAAAAACAGGAACCGAAGAAATTTTACCTTTCTATATAGACATCCATGAAACTTGTAAAATCAATATACTTGAAGGTTCATTTGAGTAGATAAATATCAATTAAATTATTAAATAAATATTGTTCAAGACGATAATAAATTTAGTTCACCAAAGTCTGAATGACGCTGATCGGGTTCTACATTGCGCCATCATTGTATTCACAGAATGTTAGTACATTTGATGAATGAAAAATGTATTACAAGCCTTAGAACAGATACGTAGTTGGTGTTATTTAGACCACCCTATAGCCTCCCGCGTATAATCGCGTTAGTACAACCAGTGAAGGGTGCACGCCCTTAACAAATATCAAAGTGTCGTCCAAGTGATATTAAATATTTTTCGTTTAGCTCAGTGACAGACGTTGTAAAACATACAAAATTACTACCACATCAAAATAATTATATAAAAATCCACTAGTATTTGGGATGGTGAACTTGAGGGAACAAAGCATGTTTGGCGAACTCGACCTAATTCTATTGTGTTTTGCTTATTTGTGATCCCGTCTCGGCGTAAGTTGTAGTACAAAGCGCGAAACCTGGTATAACGCGAAACCTGGTTGTAATACAAAACGTGTAATTAGGGCCTTGAAAAGGGTTGCCCAGTCTCTTGACAGTTGACTCTAGTGTATACACAAACAAGAGAATACGTGCACCCTTCTAACACTGAATTTATTTTGTGAAGACTATGAATGGCTTTCCACTGTATTGTAAGTTGGGCAAAATCTTACGGCAAAAAAATGATTCATTACTTTTTTCTACAGAGTATAGGCGAGCCCGGCACCCAGATGACCCTGAAAACGTTCCACTTCGCCGGCGTCGCTTCTATGAACATCACCCAGGGCGTGCCCCGAGTCAAGGAGATCATCAACGCATCCCGCAACATATCCACGCCCATCATTACCGCAGAGCTGATGGAGTCGAGGGACCAGGAGTTCGCCAGGAGGGTTAAGGGGAGGGTCGAGAAGACCACCCTAGGGGAGGTAAGATAGTTAAGGCGTCTCGAACATGTCTCGAACAAAAATACAACAAAATAATTCAAAATTCCTATTATTTTTAAAAATAAAGATGTGAGAACGTTTTATTAAATAAATTATTTAGTTATAATTTGAGGTTATACGTTCGTAGTGAAATATTGAAACACATTATTCTTATTGTAGATTTTAACATTTCTAACTCGTTACAGTATCAATACTAATACGAGTATGTAACACAGCAGTTATGCCAACAAAATTGAACAAGATGGTATAAGCAGGGTTACCACCTTTTGGGGAAGAAAAATCGGGACCATCGGACGATCATCGGAGCGATTCGAACCATCTGGAAGGAAAAAATAAAAACGTTTTTTTTTTGTTTTTATGTGTATTTTAGTTTGTTTATTTTTCCATCCATATTTTTTATTGCCGCGGGCCACTTTCATTAATTCCACGTCATTTTTATATTTATTTATAAACTCCGTACAAGACATATCTACGAGTATGGTAAGCGAAATTTCCAATTCCGCTTTCATCAGATCTAAAGAGCAACGATTTCTGACACTAGACCATTTGAGCGTCATATCATATCGGAAAATACTCGCTCAACCTATGCATTTGAAGGAGGTATGCTCAAAGCGCGAGATACAACACAAAATAACGCATTTAACTTATGCTCCTTTAAGCTTTTAAATACTTGTACCATATTTTTATCAACACTGATGTTGATCGAGCTGTGTTAGCATATTCTTCATCACACTGTAGTCCTCGAATAGCTCATCGGTCGAAAATCCTTCGTCCGAATCAAATCCTAAAACAGAAGCAGCATCACAAAGTTCTTTGAAATTTATATCACCATTAAGTGACAATGGTTCCAGTTTTTTCAATGGATTCGATTCATTGAAATCGAAATGGCTTTGAAGATAAACCAGCGCATTTTGGTAAAATTATTTGAAGTCTACCTACGACTAACTAGACTAGAGATTAACTCGTTTGTGTGTTATCAAAAATCGGGACAAAATTGGTAGGTCGTCGGGACGCGGGACAATAACATCGAAATCGGGACTGTCCCGGCAGAATCGGGACGGGTGGCAACTCTGGGTACAAGCACAATACATCGCGATGCACCACAGTAATAAATACGAGTACTATCGTTATTGCAGTATAGAGAGCGCTTGATTCCATTGTGGTTTGGAATCGAGTCTCACGAGTTGAAACCGTTAGTGGAACAAAAAAATGATTAATATATTTATAAAACACCTAAAAATCAGTAGTCCGTTCTTAATGCAATTTCTATGCAAAAAATATTTTAGTTCATGTTACTTCATATCATAACGGACCTTTTACATATACATCACTTTTTATATGAACGTCTCACTACACTGGAGGAGATAATTAAAATAATAAAGGTCAACAAACAAGTGTCAATTTTTTTTAACTTGAAATTGAAGGTTTATGACTTATTCAACTACTAGAGAAGGAAATAAACGTCACAAGTTGTAAATCTGTAATTTACCTGCTATGATTTCACGAAAATTTCATGCAATATATTTTTCAGATCACGTCGTGTTTCGAGGAGATATATTTACCCAAGGAATGTTTCCTGCTGATAACACTGAACGATGAAAGGATCAGATTGCTGTCTTTAGAAGTTAATGTCGAGTCCATCGTCTACTCGTGAGTTTAACATTTTTATTTATATGATGTCTTACAAAAATACTCTCCAATATTCATTCAGTGGGTCATAGTGATAATATTTATAAAAATATATATATATTGGATCAAGGGCGTCGCCAGGGGGGGGGGGGGGGCAGGGGGGTAGTTGCCCCCTCTAGAGATTCGAAAAAAATTGTATTTGTACCTACAATTCATATTTATCCCATCCTCTTTCTCATCTTGCCCAAACTAATTATCATAGTGAGTGAGATATGCCAGAGCCCATTCCTATCCTCTCCCTCCCTATTTTCCCAGTCCCATTCCTTAATCTGCAAAGGTAGGCAGCGCATTCAGGGCGTGCCAACGTTTGTCATTCCGGACTGATGTTGGCATGTATCGCGGATGTCTATGGATGGCATTATCCACTTACCATCAGGTGGACTGTATGCTCGTCTGCCGCCTTAATCCTAGTAAAAAAAATGAAAAACAGACTGGCTTCGAGGATAAGAGATATGACAAAGGTTGTAGCCCCAGCTAACACAAGATATAGGCGCACGAGCAGTAATGCGGCTCGCCGATTGCATTAATAAATTGCATTAATAACTTTCAGTATTTGCACGTCAAAAGTACGCGTAAAGTCGTCAAACGTGGAGATATTGTCCAATTGTGAAATCAGAGTGTTCCCCGAGCCGATGAAGAGCGGCGGCTGGTTGAACATGTCGTTGAAGGCGTTGGTGAGACAATTGCCGTTAGTGGTGGTGAAAGGGCTGCCGCAGGTGGCAAGGGCTGTGATTGCTTGCGACGACACAGATGGTGACCCTACGTGAGTACAGTTCCGTTGAGTTTATTTACTTTCGATAGTCTTTTTTTTGAACAAATCTTTCGAACTATATAACTTGGAATTTAACATGTATAGTCCATTCCAATCAAATTTGCTGAAAATAAATCCAATTCCATGAAATATTTCAATATTTAGCATTAAATGTATTTAACTGGCAGTCTCGATGAAGCAAATTATCGATATATAAACGATGGGGATGGAGTAAATTTTGTAATGATCGTTTATGTTTATAGGTACAAGTTGTGCGTAGAGGGCGATGGCCTGCGGGACGTGATGGCCACTTACGGCGTTGACCCTCGGAAGACCACGTCGAATAATATATTGGAAGTAAGTCTAATTTCATCTGTTGCACTGTTCCCAATCTTTATACTGCCATCGGGCGAACAGGATTTAATATTTTTTGGGATTGGCTTCTCTGACAAAAATATTCACCCTTCGCCAGTCTTCTGAAGCATGGACTTCGCTATCGGAAAGGGGTGGAATAACAGCATACGCTACGTCCACTTCTATGTGAGGGTATAGAAGGGAATGGGAAACCGGTCCTGGCATCTTTCACTTTCTTTCCAAACATCTGGGTATATTCCACAGCAATCTTGTATACGTCGGTATCTGCCATTTTTTTTAAATACAATTAAACTTATAATACTTATTTTATTTTTGACTCGCAAGTAATGCTTAACAATTAATGATAAGGTTTAGTATTTAGATAAGTATTATAAAGGTGTGTTTTATGACATGACAGTATATTGCGTTCTGCTTTATCGTAATTAGCTATTTTTTCTTCTTCCACCCATGGACACGAGCCTCCTTACGCACATCATCCTCTGCACGAGGGATGCATGGTCGCGAGTTGACCAGTACACTACTTTAGAGGTGATCTAGTTCCTCAAGGCTTGTGATAGCGGCTTTATTATCCCTTAAGGTGGACTTCCGTATATCACGTGTGTAGCGACAGTCACCGACGTCGCGGTACTTGCGCAGTATAGTGTTTAGTATTGTCACATTCGCCGCAGCGTCACTGTCGCACGTGTCTGTCTTAGCTGACGCGACCCACGGAATTCCACCTTGAGTAAGATCAGCCGCGGGTGTCTGTGGCTCGGAAGGTGCCTGCCCCATAAATTTTTATACTGCTTTATGTTATCGCAAGTGTCGCAGCGTCAGTGATAGCGTTTGTCGCTAAACACGCTACCCACTTTTCCACCTTTAGTCGCCACGATACCCACGGGAAATCTGTAATCCTGGGGTGTCTGTAATCATAATTAACGAATTGCCAGGTGTACCAAACACTGGGCATCGAGGCGGCGCGTTCTACCATCATCAGCGAGATCCAGGCGGTGATGGCGGGGCACGGCATGAGCGTGGACCGCCGCCACGTGCAGCTGCTCGCCGGCCAGATGACCGCGCGCGGAGAGGTGCTTGGCATCACCAGGTACGGGCTCGCCAGGATGAAGGAGTCCGTGCTCAACTTGGCTAGTGTAAGTAACACTTGCAGCTTACTAGCTGGGCTACGTGGTCCTAGCGATGTGTTCAGCTACTGGTACGAGCTAGTATGCAGTAGGTAGGAGGGGAGGTGGGTGTATGCATGAAGGTGTTAAACTTCACTCGACTCGCTAGGATGGATAATGTAACTCAACTTGATTAATGTAAGCTATAGTAACAGATAGCGTTGCTACGCTATTGGGGTGCAGCGAGACGCTCGTAGCGGAGCTTCACGATCGTAGCATGTCTAAGTGTTCGTAGCGACATGTTCAGCTATTGGGTAACTGTATGCATGAACGATGAAGGAGTGCGTCCTCAACTTGTAATTCGTAGCGAGGCTACGCAATTGTAGTAGAGCGGGAAGTTCGTGTAACCACACGCTCGTAGCAGACCTACGTGAACGCCACGTGTTCACGCGTGTATAGCGTTCGTCCCATGAGGGACAGATGACCTCGGGGAGATGCTCGGTATGTTGCGGTGCGAGCATGCCAGGGTGTAGGAGTCCGTGCTTAACTTGGTCGGTGTATGTAACATTTGTAGCTAGACTGTAGAGTTATTAAAACGAACGCTGGACGCTTCAGCGCTGGAGTACTGGTGCACTATGTTAATGCTATCGGACGTTAACCGTTTTAGACTCGAGCTTTTAATTACAAGGATGATCAAACATTAAAAATTTGGACTTTATAGTCAGGTCTCTCTAAGAAGCTACTGTGCAGCTCCGATATAGTCGGACCAATTGCATTAGCAACTACTTTTGCAGCTAGAATGCAGGCAGTGTGCAGTCATTAGAACTATAAACAAACTGCCTGTGCAGTCGGCAGTTCTCTTGCAATTGTACCGACTGCTAAGTTAACTGAACAGAAACCGCATCAAACAGTAACTGCATTTTAGCAGCTGGCTGGCGGTTCAACTGTATTTATTCTGTGTACACCTCAATAAGATATCACACACTATTTACTGCATCGCATTTTAAAGCGTATCACATTATTTTTTTATTTATTTCAGTTAACAAAGTCCATACAAATTAATTTTCAAGTAACATTGAATTCACAAACTATTTGTATTTCTTGAACAGTTTGAGAAGACTGCCGACCACTTGTTCGACGCTGCATACTATGGGCAGCGAGACTGCATCGAGGGTGTCTCTGAATCTATCATCCTGGGCGTCCCGGCGGCCATCGGCACCGGAGTCCTACAACTCCTGCACAAGCACCCGCAGGCTGAAGACCTCACCCCGAGGGAGCTGGTGTTTGATAGGCCAGAGTTCCACAACTCCATATGGGAATGAACTTGTGTATAGAAACTTAATTTTAAGATTATTTTGTTATATTGTAATTGTTATAATAATATATTTAATAAATTATGACATTTACCTTTTTTTATTTGGTTATACATATTTCCCTTTTTATTTTCGACAAAATACATTTGATGAATGTTAATGAGTAATGTTGTTAGGGGTAGAACAGTGTTCCGCAACCTTTATTTAACTTGCGACAGAATTAAAAATATAATTAACAGTATAATAGGGATTAAAAAATAATAAAAAGATACGTCCATTCTACTAATCTACTATAATTGAAAAGTCAAAAATCACCAGTGTTTAAAACCGCTGGAAATTTGGCCACCGGCGAGCTGGTGGTACTATGGTCAGGAAAAAGTAAGCGTGGTGCCGCTGGGGGCTTTAACCGGGGGACATCACGGTTATGAAACGAAACTGCCAGCTGACGGCGGGTTGCCAAATTATTCTTAGAGATTGTGTAGTTGCTCCTCAGTGTCAGTAGTTCTAACACCACCCCATCTGTTCGCGTGGCTCTCGTAGAAGGCGACTAAAGGATAACATAACCGCCACCACAAGCGCCGAGGACGCTGAGACTACATCACGAGACGCTGAGACTACATCACAACGAGACGCTGAGACTACATCACAACGAGACGCTGAGACTACATCACAACGAGACGCTGAGACTACATCACAACGAGACGCTGAGACTACATCACAACGAGACGCTGAGACTACATCACAACGAGACGCTGAGACTACATCACAACGAGACGCTGAGACTACATCACAACGAGACGCTGAGACTACATCACAACGAGACGCTGAGACTACATCACAACGAGACGCTGAGACTACATCACAACGAGACGCTGAGACTACTACATCACAACGAGACGCTGAGACTACATCACAACGAGACGCTGAGACTACATCACAACGAGACGCTGAGACTACATCACAACGAGACGCTGAGACTACTACATCATAACGAGACGCTGAGACTACTACATCACAACGAGACGCTGAGACTACATCACAACGAGACGCTGAGACTACATCACAACGAGACGCTGAGACTACTACATCACAACGAGACGCTGAGACTACATCACAACGAGACGCTGAGACTACTACATCACAACGAGACGCTGAGACTACATCACAACGAGACGCTGAGACTACTACATCACAACGAGACGCTGAGACTACATCACAACGAGACGCTGAGACTACTACATCACAACGAGACGCTGAGACTACATCACAACGAGACGCTGAGACTACATCACAACGAGACGCTGAGACTACATCACAACGAGACGCTGAGACTACATCACAACGAGACGCTGAGACTACATCACAACGAGACGCTGAGACTACTACATCACAACGAGACGCTGAGACTACATCACAACGAGACGCTGAGACTACATCACAACGAGACGCTGAGACTACATCACAACGAGACGCTGAGACTACATCACAACGAGACGCTGAGACTACATCACAACGAGACGCTGAGACTACATCACAACGAGACGCTGAGACTACTACATCACAACGAGACGCTGAGACTACATCACAACGAGACGCTGAGACTACATCACAACGAGACGCTGAGACTACATCACAACGAGACGCTGAGACTACTACATCACAACGAGACGCTGAGACTACATCACAACGAGACGCTGAGACTACATCACAACGAGACGCTGAGACTACATCACAACGAGACGCTGAGACTACATCACAACGAGACGCTGAGACTACATCACAACGAGACGCTGAGACTACATCACAACGAGACGCTGAGACTACTACATCACAACGAGACGCGGAGACTACATCACAACGAGACGCTGAGACTACATCACAACGAGACGCTGAGACTACATCACAACGAGACGCTGAGACTACATCACAACGAGACGCTGAGACTACATCACAACGAGACGCTGAGACTACATCACAACGAGACGCTGAGACTACATCACAACGAGACGCTGAGACTACATCACAATGAGACGCTGAGACTACATCACAACGAGACGCTGAGACTACATCACAACGAGACGCTGAGACTACATCACAACGAGACTCTGAGACTACTACATCACAACGAGACGCTGAGACTACATCACAACGAGACGCTGAGACTACATCACAACGAGACGCTGAGACTACATCACAACGAGACGCTGAGACTACATCACAACGAGACGCTGAGAGAAGTTTAATAGTTTTAGAAAACATCAAATTCATTTTGTCCGTTGGTATTATAATAAGAGGTGTTTGTGGTAAATGAAACAAATCAAATTTATTTATACTAAAATTTATTAACTACTTAAAATCAACAACTTAAATGCGTTCAAATGCCTCAAACCAACACGTCCTAAAGCAATATATACACTAGGCAGCCTTAGCGAGAACTGTCTCTTGCTGTATCGGGACGTGTTCGTGAAGACGGGTCCACTTCTCGCTGACCTTCCACAGCCACTGCGCCAGTTCGTAGTCCTGCGCTTCTGGGGAAGGATCTTTTTTCTTCATGTCACTGTAATGGAAGATAAGGATATTAGCAAAGGAGGAAAACATATTTTAATGGTAGTACATTCAACGACCATTTATAGATAATTATCAAGTTGTTTGATTTGAAATCTAAAGGCTCGTTTACACAAGGAGTTCGAAAACGGTTCGGGCGAGAATATTGTACACAAATCTCGTATGCGACCAAACTACATACAATTCTCGCGTGCAACTGTTCACATGACATTACAAACTCGATGATAAAAGGATTAATGAGACAGGCACAAGGTGAAAATCAGCGCTGTGTGGGCATATACTGCCAGTATACGCTGAGCTTGCGACCTTTGCGCACTGACATGTTATAAACTCAATTAACTGTATATCACTGCTTAGTTTTGTGTAATTTGCAGTTTGGCAACTAAATTATTTATTAATTTATCAGATGATGTTAACAGTTGCATTCCCACAGCCGCTGGGCGCGCTCAACTGGCCACGTTAACCCTCTCTCACAGACGACTACCTTGAAATGTACTGCATTTCCCACTTTATCTTATTTCCCATTAGTACGTGTTTCGGTAGTGAGTGAGATATTCCAGAGCCCATTCCCATCGCATCCTATCCCTCCCCATTTTCCCAAAACTTTCTCCCAATCCATTTCATAATCTGCAAAGATAGGCAGCGCATCCGGGGACGTGCCAACGTTTGTCATTCTGGACTGATGTTGGCATGCATCGCGGATGTCTATGAACTACAGTATCCACTTACCATCAGGTGGACTGTATGCTCGTTTGCCGTGCACCGTACCGTACTGTACTGCGAGTTCTTCCAGCAATAAACAAAACTAATTAGAAGGAGTCCATTTTGTGACTGTCGTTACGAAAGGCGGTGACGATGACACGGCGTCCACGCAGCGAGTTAACAATAGTGACCTCACAGTATTACAACCTCACTACCCCAGGTCGACATGTTTGTTTACATTTTGGACCAATTGAATTGAAACAAGATATAAATCGGGCGATGGTATCAAGCCGTGGGTGATAATCTGATAATGGATGAATATACTCACACATAATAATCTCCTGTGCAGTTGGCGAGCTTCGGGTCTAGCGCCGCGTGCAGTATCACCTGCGACCCGATCTTGGGAGTCTTCATGAACGGCCAGAACAGCGGGTAGATGAAGAAACGCGAGATGCTCTTCGACATCGACATGTGACGGTTTATTTTCGTGTCGGTCAGTCCGGGGTCCACTGCGATTACTGCTACTCCGGTACCTGCGGACAACAATGCAACTTACAATTATATTGTAATCATTTGTCAAAGTTTGTTCTGTTTGTTCGAGATAAACCCAATATGTTCGGGGATACCTACTCATCTATACCTATCAATTTATATTAGATTAGCTGTGCCTGCGACTTCGCATGCGTGGAATTTTAGTTTTTAAACTCTAAATTGGTATATCTTTTCTTTCGGTCAGCCGATTTCGATGAAACAAAGCCTATTCGAAGCGCCAAGCTTAGCTTAATTAACCTGTGGAAACCCCATGAAAATCCGTTTAGTAGTTTTGGAGATTAGCGTGTTCGAACAGACAGACAGAGAAAAATTTTCAAAATCGTCTTCCTGTATTCTGATACTCTTCCTTCATCGCCCCCAATCAGTTTTTGGTAAATATATTCAATGTACAGACACGCTGGTTCTACAGTTTTATTACATGCGTAGACGACAGATAGATCGATAGACAGACAGATAGATGTGTAGATCGATTTTTCTTTAAAAACAATTTAATTATAAAATAAAATGAAAATATGAGACGCACGATTGAAAATAGATACGTAATAAATCAATTATTGCTACAACTTAAACTTTCAGCTTTGGAAACTCTTAAAAGGTTTAATATTCGCATGCGTTAAAAACCTGGACTACAACGCATAATACCGTAGTGATGTGTTACAACTAGTGTTGTAAAAATGAGCGCTGAGTGAGTGAGTGCTAATGAACTGATAAGAGTCCAGCGTTATAGTCCAATTTTATTTATGTTTGATGGTGTTAAACACTTAAAAGCGCTATAGTAGGATCAATAACACTAACATAGCGAGCCAGCGCTCGAGTGCTGAAGCGTTCAGCGCTCGTTTTAACAACACTAGTTACGACAGCACAAAATTATTCCGGCCTAAGTTCTTCCAGTGTCGGTCAAACCGTGCTAGAAGGAGTTAAGATTCCTCACGTTCCTCTTCTAGCCGGTTCCCTCGAGAACAGCACGTTGGCGAACTCGCTCTGGCTGTAGCAGCCGCCCCATAATTCCGTTTCATGTGTATTATGACGTTGCAAGATTATTGCGGTCTTAAATTCCCCAGGTGTCAGTCAAACCGTGCTAGAAGGTATGCAGAACAGTACGTTTACGAATTTACTCTGGCTGTAGCAGCCGCTCTTGTGTGTTATGGTTATGACACTATGAAGTTGTTGCGCTCTAAAATTCCTTAAGTGTCTGCTAAACCATGTTTAGTATCTTTTGCATCGTGTTGCATGCATGGGATCGAATCCCATTCTCGTCGCCAGTTTGATATCTTTTTGGGAATGTAATTAAAAACATTCGCTGTCTGCGTTAATTTGCCAATCATTTAGTGTTGCTATATTAAGGAGTGCTCCGTGCGCTATAAAGCATCGCCTGAAAGAGGAAGGCAGGGTTGCTAGCAGAAGGCCAATATTTTTCTTAGTGACGTACTAGAAGGATTAGCGAGCAGTTTATTCACCTAGAACAGTGGTTCTCAAACTTTTTAAATGACGGAACCCTTTTGGGAAGCAAAATACTTGATGGAACCCTACAATAAAACAATTATTTTTATAAGTGTATTCTATATTAATCAGCATAATAAAAGTACAATGTATCAGTTACTAATTATTATTTACTTCACCACTTGGTAAGGACAATAATAGAAAACATTAAAAAAGAAAAAATCTAACTAGTGGGAGGTATGAAACTGTTTTTTATTTTTCATCAATTGCTTGATATCAGGTTTGATGGAAGAAAGTTGGAGTCTCATATCAGCTTCGGCGTCCAGTCTATTGCGATATTTTGTTTTCGTGGCTGCGTAGGTAGAGAATCCTGTTTCGCACAAATATGTAGTTGGGAACGGGAGAAGAATATCCAGAGCCATTTGGCCAAGCATTGCATATTCATCTTGGATTCTGCACCAAAAATCATTAAGAGGCGTCGTTTTGAACAATGACTCCATACTTGTGTCTGATGACATTTCTAAAAGAGATTCATATATCTCATTTGACATGTTTTCAGGCTTTTCCAAGTTGGGTAAAAAAGGATTATGAATCCAGGAGTTCACTTTAATTTTTGTATTGTGTTCTTCGGGAAAATACTTTTCAAAAGATGCGCGCATCGAACTGAGATATTGGACCAATTCTTCAAACACATTATCTTCAAACATTTCTGAGTCGTTTTCGCTAACAAACTCACTGAGTAACGTAAAACTTTCTATTTCTTTCTTACCAATGCAAATGATCCAAAAATCTAATTTTCTTTTAAAAGCAGTTATTTTATTATAGGCCTGAAACACTGTTGTCTGTTTACCTTGCAACGATAAATTTAATTCGTTAAGTTTTTGAAAGATATCCGCCATAAAAGACAATCGGAACAACCAAGTTTTATCATACAAACGGTCCTTCAAATTAAAAGAAGTATCTGCTGAAAGAAACATTTGTAACTCGGCTCTAAGTTCAAATAGCCTTGTTAAAGTTTTTCCCCGAGACAGCCATCGCACTTCTGTATGGAGCAGCAGTGTTTTATGTTTGCTGCCATAATCTTCACACAATAATGAGAACAATCGGGATTGTAGTGGTCGTGATTTGATAAAATTAATTATTTTTACCGCTTCATCCATAACTAATTTTAGATTAGACGGCATTTGCTTCATCGCAAGTGCTTGTCTATGCAGAATACAATGACTGGAACTACAATTAGGCGCTTTATTTTTCATTCGTGACACTGCTCCTGCTGTTTTACCTGTCATCGCCTTGGCCCCATCTGTACAAATGTCAATGCAATTGTTCCAACTGAGATTATGTTCTTCAAAAAATATATTTATTTTATTAAAAATTTCTTCCCCGGTAGTGTTTGTAAGCAGCGATGAACACATAAGCATGTCTTCTTCAAAAGAACTTTTATATGGATATCTCACAATAACCAGCAGGATAGCCAAACCAGCGACATCAGTCGACTCGTCCATTTGCAAAGCGAATCGTGTATTTTGTAGACGTGTAACTAGTTCTTGTTTGACGTAGCTTGCCAGATCATGGATTCGTCGTGAAACAGTATCGTTTGATAGCGGAACAGTAGAAAGATGCTTTGCAGATTTTTCATCAAGCATACATTTTGTTATGTCTAATACACATGGTTTTATTAATTTCTCAGCGATAGTGTGCGCTTCACCTGCTTGTGCAATGCGATAGCTAACTAAGTATGATGCCTCCGTGGCCTTTTCGTTGGTAGTTTGTGTTACATGCATCATATTTTTTTGACTTTCTAATAACTGATCTTTTTTGCGAACAAAAAATTCTTTATTCTTGTCTTTAGTCTCGGGGTGTACGGTTTCTAAATGTCGACGCAATTTGGCAGGTGCCATGGAACTATTAGGAAGCAGTTTACTACAGAGCATGCAGAGAGGTGAGCCGTTGGAATCAACAAATCCGAAACTGATATAAGATTCATCATACTTCCTTTTTTTCGTCTTTGAAACCGTCGAGCTTGACGTCGTGGCACTCGTGGCATCATCTTCTGGATCGGTGATTGCTAAATTCTCCGCGCGCATTGCTTTTGAACATTCAGCGTCATTAGAAGATGTTGTTGGAACACGTTTAACACCTTTAAGCCAACGTTCCATTCTTCTTTATTTATAATGTTACAAGTCAGGATAGTGGGGTTTAAATAATGCACAATCGTTACTGCGTATAAGAGACTAAATTTAGAACCTACAGGGAAGAAATGTATAAAACTGAGACAACAGAATACAGCAGGCAGTAAAACAATGAACACTAGTTTCTCGCTAGCGAGCTTGTAAGTAGGGAGTAACTTATCGCTCCGAACGCTAATCATCAACTGACGACGCCAACGCGCGATCGCCGCTTTTATACTTAGTCCTAGACTCGATCTCAAATATTCTCGAAAATACTCGAGTCGGCACCTTTGATAAACAAAAAGCAAAAATAAAAACAGAAATTTAAAAATAGCGTTGTAAACAATATCGACTTTATCCTTTGAAGTTAGAGACGAAAGTCGCTAGTTGACAACTATAGCGTCTAATTCAGAGGCGGCTTTTATCAAAGAGACTGAGCGCTTACAAGTATACTACCCGCTCGTTTTAAGTTTGCCGCTGGCGATAGGTATGAGTGTATGACGTTCGAAATTTTTTATTTAATTGTAACAATAAAAATTGTGTACGTTAGATATTTGGGTAAAACTATGACACATTATAAGTTTTGTTGTCACGTGGGGGAGGGTACGCGCATTCCACAGACCGGCAAACTTAGAGCGAACGCGTTGTACAAGTATAAAATTGTTGAGACCAAACTTATGAGATATTGTACCAGCTAATGTAACACAAGCTTATACAAATACAAATAAATAAATAAATAACATTCATAGCGTTTTGTCTCCGCGCGGCCGCGGAGTCCGCACAGCCGCGGAGCGACCAGAGAGAGGTGTTTTGATTTTTTTATTTCTAAATTCTTGCGGAACCCCGACAGAGGTATCACGGAACCCTAGGGTTCCGCGGAACACACTTAGAGTATAGCTGACCTAGAAGATTCCTGGCCAGTTCCCTCGCGAACAGCAAGTTGGCGAGCTTGCTCTGGTTGTAGGCGGCGGTCGCGTCGTACTTCCGCGTCATGTTCAAGTCATCTTTGTTGATTTTGCCGCGGTAGTGTCCACTTGCCGACACGATTACCACGCGGCTGGGGGCTGACGCCTTGAACAAGGTATTCACTTTTATTTCATTTCCCGGCTGTATATCAGAAATATTTTGAAGAGATCTACGTAATGTATAGCAAAGTCTACCTTTTCGACTGGTGCCTGCCATCGGTGTTTTTTAGGAATCAGAAATTTCGAAAAAAGTCACTACATCTCGATTCAGGGTGATCGAGTGACTCCAAAACACCAATCAATTTCCCAGTTTATATAGCTTGTATATGTTTACGAGGGACAAATTGCAGAGCGTATTTCTTGAAGTGACATAGAAATATGTAGTTTATATTTCAATTAATTTCTAGATGAGCTAAATTGCTTCAGTAGTTCTAGAAAAATGTGGGTGTAAATTGTTCAAAAATTGTCTAAAAAAATGTCAGCGCCAGTATATATGGCCGATGTCTTTATTGATTTGTATAGCAACAACCTTCAGCCACTGTCGCAGCCTCACCGTGACCACGGCTCGTGTTACTGCACCGAAATATCGGATATACAAAATGAATAAAAATCGTAACTCGTTTACACAACAATAACATTAAATTCAACCTCGATAACAATAATTATGTTCAACCACAATAAACTTATTCCTACGTACCTTCAAGGTATCCAATAGCAGTCCAGTGAGCAGAAAGTGTCCGAGGTGGTTAACTCCCAGCTGCGTTTCAAACCCGTCCATTGTGACCCCCGCAGGGGGCTCCATTACCCCAGCGTTGTTTACTAGTATGTGGACGTGGGGTTCTTCTGATTTGAACCTGAAATTAGTCGTAGTACTACTGGCCATCGAATGATCAAACAAAAACAACTTCCACGTAGCTAATTTCTGAAAGAAAAAAAGTTGTTCAAAAGCTCACAGAATCAGTAAGCTTCTTTATTTTATTTATTTGCACGTGCAATTTACTTATATAACAAATTTAAAATGCATTTAAGGCCGCTTTAAATAACAGTTTGTATAAATTCCACTCGCAATAGGAAAATAGCTTTAACAGCTAATGTTAACCGGTCCACACCTGGCAACGAATTTCCTAATGGAGGCAGTGCTGGCGAGGTTGCAGGGCCGACAGTACACGTACTTGTTCCCGGTCTCCAGGACTATGTCGCGCCGTATCTCCTCGCACTTTGTCATGTCGCGACACGCCATGAACACCTGGATAAAGTTAACTTTTATTTATAACATTTGATGAATTGTAATGACACGAACAGACAATGCCACTCATATAAATTACCTTAGCGCCTCTATGTGCGAACTCCCAGGCGGCCTCCTTGCCGATTCCAGTGTTGGCACCTGTGATGATGACCGTCTTCCCCTCCGCAGTGGCATTCTTGTCGTACAGGGGCCCGCCGTATATATCCCTGGCAATACACATTGTTTGAGTTTGAATTATTTATAGGGACTGACTGTTTTAGTCGTTTCTCCTGCCATGATGTTTGGCTGGGGGTCCAAATGATATTTTCATCATTTTGCTAACATTTTTTTCATTATTTCAGCTATTTGGCGATTAGGCTCGCTGGTGAAAATGATTGAAAAAAAAAAATACTGACTTGGATATTGATTTTAAAATATAGATTTCTTTTTGTATTAAAATATTGAAACTTTTATGATTTCAAACAATTTGAATGGTTTATCAGCACACTTTTTATTAGTAAAATTTATTTTCTTAGCGATTTAGTTGTTATTGTTTTTACCACTGTACTCTTAAGCTTTTTCTGCAGCCTCTTTTAATCACCGTTTTAAACCGTGGATTAAATGGTAGAGAACGAGGCATTAAGTTCGCCTTTGTATATGTTAGAGCAATATACTTAAATAAAATATTTGCGGTTAACGGGCCCATTTTCCCGAAGTGCAAACAACAACAAAATAGATACTATTAATAAATTACGAATGTTACTTTTTTATTTATTTTATTATAGAACGGATAATCGAGCGGTCGGGTCACTTGATGGTAAGTGGTCACCGCCGCCCATGGACATCTGCAACACCAGGGTGTTTGCGGGTGCGCTGCCGACCTGAAGAATCCTGTTCCTTCACTTAAATAGAACAAATAATGTAAAAATAATCGGGCTACAGGCAACAATGGCGGTTTCAATTTTTATAAGACCTATAGGTGAGGCATCGAGAGGAGTGTCTCCTCTATTTCTCCTTAGCAGCAGAGTTCCTCATTAAAGAACCATTTATTCCAGCCAGAGAACAATTTTCACTATACAAGTGACAGATACAACAGACTTTACCGTTAATGATGGGTAACTCCGGAGTTAATGAATCAAAAGAGTTGAATCCGCGAGCGGAGCAGAACCCTTAATTGTTCCATCGAATTGTCGTTCATTCCGATTCCGGCGCCAATCATGATCGTGATGAGTGTAATCGCGCATCGGCACTTGTCGGGGGCTCAAAATCGAGATGCAACGATAACATGACCTTTTTTTTTGCTTATGAAACAACCATTAAGGAAAGGAAATGAAACGCCCTCGGAAGGTGATTGAGTAGGTGAATCAAAAGAGTTAAGGAGTAACTAAGAGGAGTCGGATCCGCAAGCGGAGCAGGATTAAGTGAGTTAAAACACTCCGAAAAGTTTTGATTACCCACCACTATTTACCGTCAGAAATAATTTGCATATGAATAACTGTATACTATTAGAAGGTGCTAATAGTATACTATTAGAGCTAAGTACGTAATAATTGACCTTTTTTATTGTAGCTCGAAATGTCCAGGATGTTCACGATTGAATACTTACTTGAATAGGCATGCCACACCAGCGCTTGCCGCTACTGCACTGATCAGTGTTATAGGCAAGTTTGGTATCCACATATCTGAAACAATAATGTTACAATTCAAGAGGTCATAATACAGTAAAACAAAATACATACAATGCATAACTCACCTTTATATCAGCTTAATTAATTTCACTGACTAGGTAGTGCAAGAGTAACTTTTATATGATTGAATGTATATTAAATATGGTCCTTCGAGCCGGATTCAGTTACCTCTTATCAAGTGACCAAAACTTTTATATGATCGAGTGTATATAAACTTGGTCCTTCGAGCCGGAACCAGTTCGCAATTGATTGATTTTTTACTTGTTATTGTAGATATTAGGGGTTAAAGTATGAAATTGCAGATTTGTACTGAAAAAGTAAAACTAGTTTTTTTTCTAAAATGTAACATAATCAAAATATTTACCCTCATTATCTATACATTGTTGCCATCTAATCGGAAGTTCATTTATGCCTTTGCGATAGAACTCTGGGAATGTAGATTCGACAAACTGTGTGAAAGCATTTTGTACTGCCTCTTGGGAAGAAAATTTTTTACCACGTAGAAAATTGTCCAAATCACGAAAAAAATGGTAGTCCGTTGGAGCAAGGTCTGGCGAGTACGGAGGATGACGTGTGGTTTCTAACTGCAGCTCCTGTAGAGTTACAACGGTTTCTCGTGCAGTGTGAGGTCTTGCGTTATCATGGAGCAATAATGGTGAAGATCGATTCACTAGTCGGGGCTGTTTCACTACTAGTTTCGCCATCATTGTTCGAAGTTCGGCACAGTAAACGTCTGCTGTTATTGCTTGACCAGACCTGAGAAAGCTATAGTGAATAACACCATGACCATGACCATGACCACCAAACAGTTACCATTACCTTTTTATTGGTAAGCTTTGCCTTAGGGCACTGTTGCGGCGTTTGACCTGGGGTCAGCCATTGCATTTTTCGCTTTGGGTTATCGTAAAGAATCCACTTTTCGTCACATGTGACAATTCGATCCAATATTCCTTCATTTCTGTACCGATTCAACAAGGCAACGCAAGTTTCAACACGCGTTTCTTTCTGAAGATCAGTCAAATCATGAGGCACCCATTTTTCATATTTTTTTATCTTATTGATTTGATGCAAATGAGTCAATATTGTAGGTAAGGTAACGTTAAACCATGCCGCTAATTCCTGGGTAGTTTGACGCGGATCAGCTTCCACCATCTCCTTCAATTCAGCGTTATTCACCTGTGTGGGCGGTCTTCCACGTGGTTCGTTCTTCAAGTCGAAGTTTCCATTACGAAAGCGTTTAAAACAAAAACGCACGTTTCGTTCATTAGCAGTCTCCTCTCCAAACGCAGCATTGATATTGCGAGCCGTTTCTGCCGCGTTAGTTCCGCGTCGGAACTCGTATTCAAAGATTACTCGGATTTTCGAAGTATCCATCTTTCCCGTCTAAGCTGAATAAAAAAAACAACTGAAAGTCGAAAATCGATGGTTGCACATTTTTTAAAACAAGAACCTCATAGGTATCATGTGAAAAAAGTTTCACTCGAAAATCTCTCACCATGAAGGTTTTATGTCAATTCAAAGTATCTATTACTATAAAACGGCAATTACATACTTTAACCCCTATTATATAGAGAATATATACGTAAGTAAATAGAACTCTTATCAATTAATAAATTTGACTTTGACTCCCCGGGAATTTTATCTCAGTGTTTCATTTCAAAGAGGTAAAGTTATGTGATTCGGACTGTATCAGGAAGTAAACAATACCATAATTTGCTTATTTATATATATATTTTTTATATCTATACATTTGAGTGTAAGGCTAAGACGTGGTGTCATTAATACATATCATACAGTGCTTTAAATGAAACATACATGATTACCATAAGAACCCCAGGTTATAGAGATAGGTTTAGCAAAATAGGTTTAAATTACATTGCTAAGGCCTGGCAAGAAGATTCCCTCTCTTTTAGGGTTCCGAAGAAATGAAACAGTTACAATTTCATCGTGTTCATCGTAACATTGGGCGTACCGATTAGAATTTACAGCAAACTATATCTACCATTTGTAATTAGATATAGTTCCTTCTCTATAACCTGAATGTACCAACTTATAATTTAGTTTAAAACTTTTTCATGTCATATTTTTAAATACAGGTTTTATAAAGGCGGATAAATTTTGGCGAGAGACGACAAATTCATTAACCATTTATTTATATATTTACATTACATATTTAATACAAAAACTATTATTTATTTGTCAAGGTACGTAGTGAATATATGTATACAGCTACACAATGATTTGTCCATAGAAGTAGATTTATTTTAATATTTATATGTAAATAGGAGATTTGACTGTCTTTGGAAAACTACAAATATAATTAATCAAGACTAGAAATCAAATCCGTAATATCTTAAATATGATTGAGAAACGGTTTATAAATTATTAATGAATCGCACTACCGTGTATTAATTACGTCACTATTCTGTAGTACAGAGTCTGACTCCCATTTGAAATACACACTTTGAACTTTTAAAAGGAGCCAGCGCGCGGCGTGGTCGCAGATGCAAGATAATGAATACGACTTACGGTGTCATGTCATGTATTGTTTGGTCTTGATATACCACATCCCTTAGCTGTCGTGTTTGACATAGTCGGCGGGGGAGGGCCACATGAAAAAATTGTGTCTATTTATTTGTATAATGAATGTCCGTTTATGTACCATTAGAATGATCCACGAGCGATATAATAGATAGCGATAGTTTTCTACCTCAAAAATATTGTCCTGTTCATTTTTGAACATTTTTCAAAATTATAAGATTGTTTTCTTCAATAGTCGAATAAAAGGAAGTCCAGAAACATTCAACTACGCCCACTTATTAAATTTAAAAGTCGTTACAAGAGGAGTTTTTATATTATGTAGTTTGTCATCTCTCAAGATATTTTGTAAGAAAATTATAGCACCTAATCTATAAAATTATTAGAAGTGTGTTTGTGAGATTTAAAAGGCCAAATTGAGTTTAAGCTAGTTTTAAAGGCGATTAAATTACTAGCCCGTGATTTTGTCTGACTTAGATCGAAAAATCTTTAAAATTGATTATCATATTTTACAAAATCCGTTGTATTAATTTCCAAATTTATTGGTTTTGGTAAAGGATACACAGTTAAACCTGTCAGAATGAACAATCCACTTATAGAAATCGAATCAAAATCTTTTCCGTACGTTTTGGTAAAAATGTTTAGACAAAACTTGTAAAGCTTTACGAGTCCTATCCAACGACATATAGTTTGTATTATTTTTGGAAATTATTTCACGTCGAATTTATTTTTGGGATTTTTTGAAAGGGCATGTGACCTAAGTGGCGTGGGTAGTATACCAAATAGGTAGTACTACCTACTTTCCGCCATTTTGAAAAAATCTCAATTGTGCAGCCGTCGACCAAACCCAAGTAAATTGATAGAAGACATAGAAACAAACAAATAATGTCCTTAGTTAAAAACTCTCACGACGTCTCCGAACTGAGACATCGGTAGTCAAAGTTATAACTTTTGATATTATCTCGCGTTCTAGTCGTTTTAGGAGTTTGACTTTAACAATATTTTTTGTTTATTTTGATCTCGTCTATCGATTTATTACATCTAATTTTGACGTAAGAAAACACTTCGTCACCAGCGCATACACAATGGTTTGATCACCTTTGATTTAACACTGTTTAAAGATGTTTCGTATTTTTCGAAATATCTCGTTCCAAAATATTTTGAAGTCCAAATCAGATGTTTGAAGTTATAACTTTGAGCGTGATTAACTCAGTTCCGAGACATTTTAGGAGATTTTACCCGAGGACATTTGTTTGTTTGTTTTGACGTCTTCTATCGATTTATTAAGGTTTAGTTGGCGGCTGCAAAATCGAGAATTTTACAAAATGGCGGAAAGTAGGTATGCCAGGCTCTATACAAAAATGTCCCAACCCCTTTACACGGTCATAATTTTGGAACTAGTGAAACAAAACATCTTTGAACTTAAATGAGATATAGCCCCAAACTTCGCTAGTTTTAGAACAAAAGATAAAAAGTATCAAATTAGTTAATTTCAGAATAAAACGAGTATTAAGCCTATTTGCCGTTCTATTTTAGGGCCGTTTAATTTTCTACTCCATGAAACTTCGTTCGAGCAATGGACCCAAGACTGTTTTACGTTTGTTTTACAACATATATCATATTTTTAATTACCCAAATGTGTTTTAATTCAGCACATTGGTATAAGTCGTACTATTTTGATTATTGACCGTCACGATTTCATTGGGGATTGAAATATTTATTAATCATCCACGTACCAGTGTCGATAGACGATTAAATCAATTTCTGTTTGATGAATAATGTATGGCCACGGACGGAAGGGGATGATGCCAGTACACACGCGGAGGTTTTTAGGGTTCCCCGGCCATCTAGGATCTATATTCATTATCTTAAGTTTCTATATTCGCCTTTAAAATGCTTAGAACTAAATAATTAGATACATTAAATAATTATAATAACAATTAGATATTAGTAACGCCAAATAACATTCATATCACATGTGCATCCTCTATTAGTGAATGTCCATTAGCAAGTCTAATAACATACTAAATATCCATGTGTCATTTAAAGTTTTGCGATTATTTATATAGAATTATTTTTTTATAAAAAGCTGAAGATGAAGTTGAGCAAATGTCAGTTAAAATTATTATGATTGTGAAAACTATTCTATTGATATGAATTTAGCCGTTAGGAGCATATCGTCCAAAAGGTCAGTAGTCTAGCAAAGTAAATCGTCCAAAAATTACTCCAAACTACATTTTAGAAAATTTTCATCATATTCAGTGGCTGGCCTTCCTTCTTGTTCACATAAAATTACAATAAAAGACCATTTGCTTTTTGAACGATGTGCTCGAATAGGAGCACAAATGTCCACGATAATTCGTTTGCGAATTCAAAAATAATAATGTGATTGCTCGTTTGTTCATTTTATTAAATTGCATTAAATTTAGCGCCACCTTATTAGTTGCATTACAACAATAATATTTACAGAGCAAATAAAACTTACGATTAGAGAAAGTAAATAAAAAAATAACGTCACGATTTCATGAGATTCACAATTACATGTTTTATTTACATAAAAGTTTACATATATAATTGCTCCCTTATGTTAATATCTACATGTTGTGAAATATACAAACTATATTTTACTATAAAATTATCTATCTTTTTAATAAAGTACAGGAAACATGTTTTTTTTTTTGACAAATATTTCAATGATTATCACCTAAGTCCAGTTGTGTGCAAGGTCTGAAGAGTTGCTTCCTATGTTACAATCAGAATATGCCCTATTTTTAATAAACCATCCTATTTCCAAGCAAGTGAGTTTACAATTCTAAAGTGTTGTGTTTCGTTTCGTATTATGAGATTCAATTATGTCCTTGTATACTGGTACTGCAGTACATACTTGTATTTTAGGACAAAGCTGTAAGATTTATTAGATACATTCACAATCATTTTATGGTTTTGTTTGTAAATTTGGTAATAAATAAAAAAACAAAATAACTCGGCGACTTCTGTTTAGTTTAATTTTTGTTGTTTAGTAAGGTTTTAAATCTAACATATAAGTAGGATGGCGTACCAGAAAGATATATACGTAATAATAAAAACTCTTCTGTTCAGCTTAAAACAGTAATATTTTGACCTTTTGAGTTGTATTTGTATTCGATATCAGGGGAACATTCATCATTTTTGCATCTATGTTAATTTCTTTGCAACATCGGGACCGGGTTTACTGCGTTGTAAACAGAGCAGCATATTATAAAGTTTCGATATCTATGCGAGTCGATTACAGCTCTAAACAGACTTGTTTTGTTTCGTATTACGAAATTCAACTAATCGTTCAGTTAATTGAATCTGCTTGGTTTAAATTTCTATTATAGTTAAGTTTTAAAATCCAATGTGTAAGGGCTCTTTTATTTATAAGGAGAGATTGTCGAACGCGAGTTTCTCGAACATCGGCCAGAAGCTTAGTATAAACAACTGTTATCTTCATCTTATCACCGTTATGCCTGTTATAATGGAGTGTTTATCATCATGTGAACAGTTGCGGTCAAGGGTTGAATGTAGTTTGGTCGTATACAAGAATCTCATACAATATTCTCGTCAGAACTGTTCGAGAAACTCTCGTGTAAACGAGCCTTAAGTAGGAAGGCGCTCTACAAAAATGTTGTCATTATACAAAATTGCAAGGCGTAAGAAAATAATGAAAAAAATATCCAACTTTTACAGATTTTTTTGCTCCCCTGAAAAATTATAATTTTCGGCTTGACTATATTCCATTGAGGCTTGCTCCGACCCCCCCCCCCCCCCCCCCTACTCTAGAGTCTAGCCATTCGCCGCCCGTACTTATTTATTTACTCTTTTTGCGGTACAAAGACGGAATTAATGCTTATAGTCTCTAAAGTACAATTAATGTTAGTTACAACTATTTCTACAACAGAAATGTTTACAATCTTTCTATTTTTATACCAGTACCTCAGTATTGTACATAGCAATCCGTTTTCCCGTTAATGCGTGTTTATGGTGTTGTAATATTTATCTTTGTTTTTATTGATGACGGGGCAATAAGTAGGTCGCATGCTCTATCCCATAGACAAGAAAGAGGTGACCTACATTACCGAGTGTTAATATTGACTACTGTTTTTCTATTAGCATAAAAGGTATGCTTTATTTATATATCACACAGATAAACCTCGACAATACCATAGTATAAACTTAACAGTAGATTATTTTCACACAAATGTACAAATTAAGATTCGAGGTTGGCTTATAATCCCTCTATTCACTATAATGCAGTTCCCCTAAACTGTTAGGCCAATTTTTTTATGGAATTAAGTCTGCGAACAATCCAACTGATAGAAATGTATTAAAAATAATAATCATGATGATTTGCCATAAATAAAGCACAGCCAACAACTCTTCTACAATTGATGATTAAACGAAAGTGTATCATTATTATATTACATTGTCGCCCTCAAGTTAAAATTAGTGTATGAGACTGAGTTCAACTACTGTTATGTTTGTACTATGGCAATATATTCATTTAGCAGGTGTCCAACACCAGTCACTCAACGGATTTAGGTGGCACATAAATGTAGAATGCATTAGTAAACTGTGCATTACAAAAGGGCGTGTGTACCTTAACAATTACATTATTTACCTAGTAAAGCGTTAATTATTATTGTATCATAGACTTTGAGCTCACATCCCCACTTTTTGAAATATCCACTAAAATGCCTCATTTGACTAAAATGTCTATATGTGCAATAGCATATTATTATAAAGTGGCATTTTAGGTAATAGAATGGTTTGACACCTCAAGTGTTTATTGCGCCTAAAAGTACTTTTCTACACGATCCTGTAGTATGTCTTAGAGTCTGTAACTCCATACAGAATAATGGGTGGATTCTTAAATTGAAATATTTTATATTTATACTTTTTATAGAAATAGGGCGGCAGACGAGTAGACATTCTAGTTGGTGGTGAGTGGATACTGTCGCACTGGGATATCTGCAATACATGCCAACATCAGTCCAAAGTGACAAACATCGGATGAATTGCCTACTTATAACGAGTACCCTAGAATGTCCATGCTTCGTTTAAAGATTTATGGTTTGAGATTGTACAAAGTAATATATGCATGAACATGACCCAACAACACTTGATGTGACAAGCCCTAAGCTCAGAACTTAGCATAAATTGATATGACTTCATCTTGACTAGTACAGTTTAGTGATCACTTTGAGTTAGGATTATCTTGACCTAGTGTTCAGTGTGGTTGTGCTTTTAGATTTAGACTCGTGAGGGGGCAGAGGCCTGGCTATACCGACTCTCACTATACCTCGAGGAGCACCTTTCAAGGCCTGCACAGCTTGGTCTAATGTTGCATTCTTAATACTAACTCCATTCACCGACATAACTCTATCACCTGGTGAGATCTCTCCTTTTTTCTCAGCCACTCCACCAGGGACTAAGCTTCTTACCACAATGACAGTCCCCTGAGGGTCTATAGGGTCCTGGTAGTCGAGAATAGAGAAGCCAAGTCCCTGATCAGCTTTCACAAGCTCTACAATCTCTTCTTTGCTCTGCCACATGGCTAGGCCTGATACACACTCAAGAGAACGAGATTTCTTGGAGTGCCCCGAGTGATTTGTCAGGGTTGCAGTACTGGAAGTGTTTATGGAAGTGTCTGACTGAGCTTTCACAAGAGTAGTTAGGTTGTTCAGACTGCCAGATATGATTTTCCTGGCTTCAAATCCTTCTCTGTCAGGAGCAAGGTTTATGACAGGTCGGGGACCACTATCGGTGCTGTTGCGAGCACAAATCAATCTCACACGGCTGGGAAGGTTCTTGAGTATATTTACAACTTCAGTATGAGTCAGTCCGTGCAAACGGTACTCATTGACTTCGAGCAGCTCATCGCCAGCTATCAAGGTCCCCTGCTGCCCTACAGCACCATCTGGAAGAACTGATCTGATATAGTGATGAGGTCTCAACTCTTGTCCACCTTCAACATCCACTGTACCTCCTAGGCTGATGCCAAGTCCCTCAAGTTTCTTCTGCAGTTCTGCTATCACAACCTGCTTATCAGGGCCTATTTCGACCTCCCACTTGCTTTTTATTTCCTCCTTGTCTACAGCTAAGATCTCATCAAGTCTTCTGTCCAATTCTTCTTGTGTAGGTTCAGCTATTTCATTATCAGCAACTTCTAAAACACTAGAGTCAATTGTTGTGTTAGATTCACCTTCTGGTTCAATTTCTGTGGTACTATTTTCAGCTTGAGAAGGCACTGGGAACCAGGAGAGTGTAGTGGTTGATGGAGAAGGAGATGATGGGTGTTCTTCATTGAATATGGCAAGCTGGAGGTGGTCAAACTTAGGTCCTCGCAAGTGTCTCTCTAACACTAAGTGCACAGAAATGCCTGTGTTTCTCAATATCTCTACTGCTTGAGGATTGCTCTTATCAGCTAAAGATACTCCATCAACTTCAATTATTCTGTCATTTATCCTAATTTTCCTACTCTGCTCGGCGCTGCTGCCCTCTATGATGCTCTTAACAAAAATTCCAGATAATTCTTCCTTTTCACATACATAGCCAGCTACAGTGATGCCCAAACCATAAACATTTTTGTTCAAATCAACATGAACAATTTCTACTTCAGGTAAGTCAGGTATCTCCACAGGTACGGTGATGGTAATGGCTGGTGACAAATTACCAGCAACAATAGGAACATCAGGTATCTGCAGGGGATTGTCACCAACAACACTGACTGCAGCAGCTACAATGTTAGTTTCGCCGTCGCCATTCTGTCCATTGATGTATGCCTCTGTGTAGTCTTGGGACAAGTCATTGACGGCGCCGTAGCCATTCTCGATGAGATGCCGGTCAAGAAGTTCCGGGTCGGCGAGGATTTTTGTAGGCACAAGGGCAGTGCCGGGGAGAGGAGCGCGTAGGGCCGCTGAAGGGTCAGCGGGGCGAGCCACCAGTAGGCGTACGGCGGGACCAGCCTGACGCAACACAGCAGCCACCTGCTCCGACGTATACCCGCGTAAATTCACGGACCCCACTTGAAAAACATGGTCTCCGCTTTGTAATCGTCCGTCTTTGTCTGCCGCCCCGCCAGGCAGTACGTACTTTATTACTACTCCGGTACTTCTTCCGCCTACAAGGTTGAACCCCAGTCCGTTGCCGTCGTTGGTGAGCTCTACGACCTCAACCTGAGCCCACTCGGTACTCAGCACCATCGCCGTGGACCTCTTCACCATCAGGGCCCTCCCGACGTTACGTGATGCACTGACCGTGAGCTATATCGAGGTTAGGAGGGCCCGACAGCAACATCGCGGCGTTACAAAAAAGATATAGGTTCAATATGAACGCATGAATATAAAAAACCGAACATGGGACTTAGGCAATGTAAAAATTTTGTAAATTAGTTAAAAAATGACATTTACATACTTGCTGAAATGGAGACAGCGAGAATGTGGCCCGCTCGCAGTAGGTGTTTCCGACGAATAAACAAAAATATTACTTTTCAAACGTCAAATAAAAATAATTCCAGTATTTTTTCTTTATAAAATAGGGAACTTCGCACTTATAACAATTTAGTTATTACTTACTTATTTGGATTCTTTTAAATAAGATTTCAATTTACTATAGATAAATCGTAATCAAAATATTACTTTTCAAAGGTCAAATAAAAATAATTCCCGTATTTTTTCTTTATAAAATAGGGATCTTCACACTTATAACAATTTTGTGATTACTTACTTATTTGGATTCTTTTAAATAAGATTTCAATTTACTATAGATAAATCGTAATCATTGTTCCATAGAATACTACAACTAAAATGAATTATTTAGAATTAAACTTGGTGGAATTGTTAAGGAAAGACAAATAGTAATTATTATTTTTTTAAATTTTATTCATTTTTTATTGAAATAGTTATTCTTATTCCATTGAAAACTAAAAATATATCTGCGAGAAGTATATTTTAATGTCTATGTAATTTAGTATAATTGTTTTGGCAACATTGACGCATCTGTCAAGTTCGGCCTGTTCCAAACTGTGAATTTTACTTTCTGATTGATGATGAGTCTCTTTCCATATTATAAGAATAAAGATGCACCGCAATTAGATGTGGACTAGCGAATTCATCCGTTCGCTAGTTCTTGATTAACGAATTTTGTGTCTAAATTACAAAAACCAACCTTATAGCGACATCTATCGTGTACTAATTCTACCATCATTTAAGGTGTCAACCATGTTACTGTGTCAACTCATTTTATATATGATAATAATAAATTTCATGTTTATATATATTTACAATAGAGGGCACTATTATTAATAAGATAAGACCATTTCTTTCATATTTTTCAGATAATGAATACTCAGGAGAATTAGATAAAAATGTGAGTTGTTATGGGAATCACTTCACTATTAAATCAGTTTCAATTAGGTCATTAGATTTCTGTCATACATCCTCTGCGGTCCAAGGTAATTTAACCCTTTTTGGTGGGAATTCGAGAGGTGGAGTTTTTGTATGATTATTGTAAAATTTGTGTATTAGGCATTTTGTGGTTTAATAGTGATAGTTTATTAAACTTCAACTTGTTTTTAGTGCGTGGTGTTTGTGATAATCAAATAAAAACGTGGGATTGCGTTTTTCGTGCGCTTTCAAGGAGTCCTCTTCTGTACTCAGTAAACTTACTATTGTTTTACTGAGCGACCCCTAACTTACTTCGATGAACTGGACATTGATGGAATTCGTTTTAGACTTCGAAATTGTTTATTACGAAGAAAATTTGACACTGGCCGAATGTACTAATTGCACCATTGCCATATAAGGTGGGTGGACCATGGAAGGCCACTCTAACGATTAAACAGTTATTATTCCTTTATTTACTGTATAAATTAAACAAACAAATTATTAAGTAACACATTGTTTTATTATGTAACTTATAAAACATTTTTTTTTATTGCAGAGGTAATGGTTATTTATTAAATTTAAGTTTTATTAAACTCTTCCAAACGGCCTTGCAAGGAACAAGGCTCCATACAAGGCCGATACAATAAATCAATCGTCTAACTTAAAACTAACGTTGTGACAATCAAAATTTCTGCTTATACTTAAACTACATAAAAAGGTCTTTCATTAAAATGAAACATTAAATACTTACCATATTAAACTCACATAAAAAATACTCAACGAACATTACTTGAACACTATCGTAAAACTAAGAATGTATTCGTGAAAACGTTTTAAAAATAATTTTAATGAGTATTATATCGATATCAAATAAGTTGCCAATAACCTTTATAATGAAATAAAAAAAAATTATAACCGACCAAAATGGCCTTCTTATGGGTCCGTTCCTTGTAAGGCCAAAATGTTCCAAATAAGGCCAAACAATAAAAAATATTATCTATGAAATGTTTTTTTTAATCAACAAAACAATTAGATATTACAGACTACGTACTCTAATCACAACCTTTATAATGGCACTTAGCCAGTCTTGTAATCAGGAATGTTTATAACTTTAAAACTAACGATTCCTATACTTTTCCCAAGTATGGTTAAAAAACGAAAATAGAACAAAATAATAACTTCAGTTATGAAACAAACTTATAAACTAAGGAGGACAATAATTTTAGTACTTTAATCACAATCTGGACACAAAAATTGTAGGTCATTTTTAGTGAGACCCATACACTCCTCGTGATACCACTTTTGACATTCGCTACATTTCCTCATGTTTTCCATTCTACACTCGCAACATGCGTAACAGTACCATTTCTTTTCTTCGCCTTCTTTACTTTTCTTCTCGGCCTTTTGCTGTTTTTATTGTTTTGTTTTTGTTGTGCTTTTCTTTTCAGTACTTTTTTAGAATCATTTTTACTATGGATGTCTTTCTTTTCTTGTTCTCGCTTACTTGTGGACTTTCCTTTTTTCTTACTCCTTTTTTGATTCAAATCTTCCTTTTTTTCTTCAGTTTTAAATAAATCCTTAACTATTCTTTGTCCTTTATAATTTATAGCTTTTTGCCGTGGACGTGTAGACTTTATCTTAGCGTAATTTGGAGTAGGCAAAAAGGTATGAAACGATGTTTCTTTATCCTGAATTAAGTTAATCAACGGTTCGTCATCATTCGAAGATCTAGTGGAACTTATCTCGTGACTCTTTTGTTGAGCTTTTGTTTTAGGTCTGCTTAATTGTTTTTCTGGAGTTATTTCTCCTTTCTGTTCGGGATATTCATCATCTGACGAAAAAATGTAAAAATCGGAAGTGTAGTTTTCACTTCTGTGTAATTGTGTGGTGTAGTGGTAAAGTTTACTGATGTAGTTATTTTTGATAAATTATTCACTGAGATTCAAATCAAGATCAGAGTCAGAGCTAGAATCAACGATATTTTTTTGTAGTCCGGATGTACTTGGAACAGGATTATCGTACAGAGATGGTTGAGGGTCATGATTTGTATTTGCGTCGTTGAGCCAGTCTACTGAACTTAGCAGTATATTGCCACGCTGATCATTGATCGTATTGTCTATTTCCATATCTGAAGCATCAGTTGAAGAATTGTAAGGAACAAGAGTTGGTTTTCTTTGTTCTATTGCAGGTGAAAATTCTGATACTTCATATTGACCCCCATGGGTCAAGTCGTGAAAAGATGAAGGCGATGATGATACGATCTTCTCTTGAGAAGTTACCGGAAAAATTGAAAAGTGAGAAACACGAGCTGACCTTTCATCTATCAGAGACAGAGACGACAATTCTGACACTTCATTAAATTGAGGTGCAGGAGGCGAGACTTGAATAGATATAAGCGGTTGTGATGTGGTCTTGTCTTGTAATGTTTCCGGCAAAGGTCTTTCTGTTACAATTGAAGGAGCATAAGCATCTTCTGGAATCACACCATGATCGAGAGGGTATAAGCCAGTAGCTCTGAACCCGTTCATTATATTTGTTTGAGTCATACGCTTTGGCCAGGTTCGCGAGAAAATGTGGTTGAATGTAACTTTGTTTAAACTTCTCTTAAGAGAATTGCACAGGTAGTTCAACACCTCTTCATCCCAATGATGTTCGAAAGACTTATTCACAGATTTATCTAGAGGTTGGAGTTCGTGGGTGGTATTTGAAGGTAAGCAGTATAGCACTATATTATTTGTATCTGCTTCTTCCAGAGCCTCATAAGATAAATGACACTTTGCGCCGTCAAAGATAAGCAGACACTTACCGGGTGCTTTATGTTGCGCTAAATGTTGAATGAACTCTACGAACAAGCTACTGGTCATGCTGCCTTTGGGTGCCATTCGTACTTTTGTTCCAGCTGGCAAGTTTTCTCCTAATTCTGATCTGTATCGTATGCCCTTAAAAATAATCATGGGCGGTACAGCACAACCCACAGCATTGACGCACATCGCGATGGTGACGTTCTCAGCGTGCTCCGGCGCAACAACATGAACTCTGGTGTTTCCCTTCTCAGTCAAAACTACATTTTGTTTGTGGACCGTGATGCGACACCCCTTCTCATCCATACTATATAATCGTTCTGGATGTGCAATAATGTCCAGCTCTTGATAGAGTTTCTTTACTTCTTCAAAATGGTGTTTCACGATGGGTTTATTCATTTTTTGTGCTCTAGCTGGGTTCATTATTTGGGGTTTTCTTTTCGAAATTGATGGGTTTCGACTAAGAAACATTTTGAGCCATTTACGTCCAGCCATTCTTGTAGACAGATTGAACGAGTGCTTGATTTTAAACCTCTCACAAAATAAAAAGGCTTGCTTCCGGATAAATTTTGGGGTAAGTGGTATACCCAGTTTGGCAAAACGTTTAATTCGCTGAGCTAAGTCTTCTTCTAACTGTTTTGTGAGAACAGTAGTCTTTCCAATAATCTTAGTAGTTTTACCGGTTAGTAAATGGTTTCTAAGGGTTCGTTTCGGAATATTGAATTTGAACGCTGCAGTATTCGTATTAAGTTGATTTGTTTGTACCGCTTCCATGGCACACCTTAAACTCTCTTCATCCCATGTACTTCCTCTTTTTCTAGGTTTTGGTCCTGGCATTCTTGAAACCTGGAATTATACCTACACTTAAATTTAACCATCTGTTCAATGACTAACAAATACTAATTACGAGATTTCCAGAAGAAAGCCGCAAAAAAGTGAAACTAGTGGTAGCTATTACATTAGGCTCTATACAGAAGTGTGACTACAAGCAAAATCTATATTTAAATTAAAGCAGTAAAGCAATGACAAATGTATTTTGTTTGACAATATTAAATTGTATTTTGTTCTTAACATGCTTATGTAAAGAACGAAAACTTAGTCATAATTTTATTTTTAATAAGTAAGTATAAGTACTCATGAAGTTTTAAAATAAAATTATTTAAAGCATGATTATAAGTAATAATATTACGAACTTATACATTGTTTTACCTTTCCCCATACGTATTTACAACTATAAACTAGGTATTAATATTTTCTTGATTCCTAGATGTTCCTAGTAAGGCCCTTGTGCCCTAGCAAGGCCAACTGTAAATTTTTTGATCGGCCTTACAAGGAACCATTGGCTTTCCTAGGAACACTACCGATATTTTAACTAAAATGGAAATAAAGTAATTTTTTTTTTCTTTAGTACCATAGCAAATCCTTATATATCAATTCAGCGTAAAAAATTTAAAGAAAATAATAATGTATTTACTTGAAAACTTACGTTTTGTTGTGAGCGCGTATTATAATTTTAACGTCGACGATCGAAGTCAACAAAGCGAGGGACCGCACTGACAAAATAGCGGCGCGAGCGACTCGCCGCCGCGTCTGTGTTCTTGAGTTCGATGGGTGTTAGTGTGAGTAGAAGGAATTTGTCATCGCATGGCAATAACTACGACTTTTCAATAATCGGCCTTACAAAGAGCATGGCCTTCCATGGTCCACCCACCTTACTTATACCTACTTATGAAGAAAAAACCTTGAACATGAATGCCAATGACTGATTATCTTGACTGATATCGGTACATAGGTATGTCTGGCGGCAGGCCCCCTGCCCCTTTGCCTCTTGCCTGGGGGCAAGGGAGGGCAGTTGCCCCCTTCTAGAGATTCGAAAAATGTAGAAAATTTTTCTTAAGGCAAGAAAATATTAGATTGGAATCTATTTGTAGCTACAATTCATATTTCTCCCATCCTCTCTCTCATCTTGACCCCCCCCCCCCCCTCCACCGCCCCCGGCCCATTGGCTGGCGACGCCCTTGGCTCTGTTAAGAATTCCAAGCTTTCTCGAGGCCAGTTTGATCCCTTACTCTCAAAAGTGGCTCCGAAATTTGACTTTGTTTGATATAGCATTAAAGGATGTAATAACAATTACCCTTTGTAAGAAATACAGGTGACTGCTGTTATTAAAGAAAAAAACAATTATGTTTTTATTTATATATTTTCAACATAGGTATTATTATACTTATATAATTACAGTGGTTATTTGAGAATTGCATTACAACATCTTCTATAGCGGTTGTAAACAGCGGTATATACCTACCTAATAGCACACAGTCACAATGTGGTAAGGCTTATGAATAAGCTGCTATTTATTCGAGCAGGAAAATACTAGATTGACAACAGATTATTATTTTTTATGTACGTAAGCGGCAGACGAGCATACAGTCCACCTGATGGTAAGTAGATACTGTCGCCCATAGACATCCGCGATACATACCAACATCGGTCCAAAATGACAAACGTTGACACGCCCCCAGTTGCGCTGCCTACCTTTGAAGCTATAGGAATGTATTTGGAGAAAGGATTGGGAAAATGGGGAGGGATAGGATGGGAATGGGCTCTGGCACATCTCACTCACTACCGAAACACGTAGGTAGGGTAAGGTTGCTCAAGTCGTACCCCCTAAGGGAAAATTACTGTAATTTTTAAGGTAATTTAAATTAAACAAAATTTGTTGCGTCCTCTGGAGCTTTATTTATTAAGCTATTAACCCGCTTTCATAAACCTACAAAAATCTTTTATGAAAATAGTCATTTGAACGTCTTTCGAAAAAGTACCTTCGGTACGATTTAGGCACCCGGTTGCCTAAATCGTACCTCCTATAGCCTAAGTCGTACTTAGAATAAGGCGTTAGCGACGACATCATAAATTTATAGAAGAACATAAGAAGTCATAATAACAATTAAAAACTACAAACACATATTTTCTTAGGAGATCAAGTCACATTTTTCTTCTCTAAGGAATCATCACAGTCTTCAAAGTTAAAATTATTTGTAAATTATAGTACCTACATACGAAACAAAATATAAATTCTTAAGAAATAATTATTTGGCATACCATATAGAAAATCAATTGGTTTGAACACAGATATCACAAATATATTCGTTTATCTTTCTTTCCACGCCAGCACATAGGTCATGTACCCAACCCTTACATTTAATACACTGGATCATGTTTTCTTCACGATCTTCATTACATAGTTGGCATAACCAAGTTTCTTTGTCTTTTGTTTTTTTATCTTTGTTACATTTTTTAACTATCTTTCTTTTTTTTATAGTTTTCTGCATCCCTTTTTCTATTCTAACTTGTTTTAAGTCCAGTATAGGTTTCTTCCTTTTATTTGCCTTTTCTTTGGCTTCTATTTCATGTTTATAGGGAGTTGAGGTTAATTCTATTGTTGCCTCAGTCCCATTCTTCATTTTCTTGATAACTGTTGTTATACAAGGGATAGGAGATAAAGTGTTCAAGTAAGACTTTATTTGTTGACTATTAATATCATCAACTGTTGCAATATTGTGTTCAGGTGCAGATTCTTGAGATATTGTTGAAGGTCCGGGTGGGACATTGAGTGGTGTTGCAATCCTAGGTGGCGTTGCCATTTTTGGTGGCGTCACGACTCTGGGTGGCAATGCAACTCTGGCCGGTGACAATGTAATTCTGGGTCGCGCTGTTGCTTCAGTTGCATCAGCGGATTCTTGGTCTGATTGTTCAATAATATGTACAGAAGCTACAAAATCCTCTTCTTTGATGACATTTCTATCACATGGCCATAAGCCTGTTGCTCTAAACCCATTTAGTGATATGTCCATACGAACCGATCTAGGGTATGCATTACCAAGAAGTTCTGCAATGTTAGCCTGTTTTATAACACTGCCAGGATTTGAGCGTAGCCAAGAAAATGCCGCTTCATTGTAGTTGTTTTTTAGTGATTTAAAGAATGATATGTCTAATGGCTGTAGTCAATGTGTTGTGTGAGCAGGAAATGATAACATGATTATACCGTAATCACGAGCCAGCTGAATAGCTTCTAAATTTTTGGTATGTGTGCTATGCAGGGCCGTCTTAAGTCTATTCTGCGCCGGGGTGCGGGAGTGTATCCTAAGACAGTCAAACATCCTATTGTGTATCCTATGACAGTCAAATATCCTATTGTGTATCCTATGACAGTCAAATATCCTATTGTGTATCCTATGACAGTCAAATATCCTATTGTGTAATTGTTTACTATAGCGTTACATTTTTTCATTACCTTTAAAAGGTGAGCGCCCGGGGTGCACCGCACCCCTTGCACCCCCTGGTAAAGACGGCCCTGGTGCTATGACCATCCAGTAAAAGTAACATTTGTTTTTGGTTGCTTTTTTCTAATTTAGTATATTTTATAAAATGTTCTAGCCATTGGACAAATAGTTCCGATGTTATCCATCCATTTTTCGAGCATCCAAATGCTGTGTTTGGCGGAGCTCCTTTTTTTAATATGTCATTCATTCTGCTGCGCTTAAATATCAACATAGGTGGAATGAATTCGCCTGCTGCATTCATCGCACATATACCTGTCGTAGTTAGACCCCTTTCTCCGCTTGTGATTGCACCCACTTGGTGTTTGCCTTTTTGAGCAATGACTTTGGAAGGTTTGTGGACGGTGGATAATGCAGTTTCATCCATATTATATATTCGCTCGGCAGTAAACTTGTGTTTATCCAGTATTTCTTCATACTTATCAAAAAACTTATAAACACGCTCTTTATTAAAACCCTTACTTCTTGCCATCGATGTTGCCTCCGGAACACGCAAGGACAAAGTAGGATGGTCTTTCATAAACCTGTAAAACCATTTTTTGCCCGCTATTTTTTTTTCCTTGTTGAAGCGATGAGGTAATTGATATTTTTCAGCAAGTTGGTAAGCAAGCTTCCTTAAATCAGTAATAGTTAATCCAAAGAAACTAGACTCTAAATTAATTACATGCTGTGCTAATTCATCTTCCATGCCTGCTGTCATATCATTCGGTCTTCCAAATTTAGTTCTTTTATTCAAACCCTTCAAATGGCGTCGTAGTGTAGGCTTTGGTATGTTATATCTTCTACATGCTTCATTAAATGCAATTTCACCATTCCGATGTTTCAGTAAAGCTTCATCCATATCCTCTTGCTTCCAAGTATTGTAAATTCTTTTTGTCATAATTTTCTATTGATCAGCTGAAAAAATAATTGTGAATTAGTAAAAATATTACATCAATGCCTAAGTCGTACCGGTACGAGTAACGAATTGTCCGCAGGTACGATTTAAGCCGCGAGACCTTCAAAGTTTTAAACCAAAATCACTGACATAACCGAAAAATATTCTACCGTTTGATTATGCTTAAATGAATGGCAAAATACTACGAAAATAGACATGAATCAAAAAAATTACTGTATCATCATATTCTTTTTTGGAATGGCTTACAAATGAGCGAGAAATTTTAATGAAAACAGTAACAAAACTTACTTTTTAATATTTTTTCTGCCACGATAGCCAGCGGGCCGCCCACTTGTTGTTGTTTACTCGCACGACTAAATAGTTCAAATTTACACCATTAGATGTCATTTATTATTAACATGAGATCAGATATTATTGGAGTACGACTTAGGCTGTGGTACGACTAAAGCAACCTTACCCTATATACATTAGGGAAATAAGATAAAGTGGGAAATGCAGCACATTTCAAGGTAATCTTTTGCGAGAGAGGGGTAACGTGGCCAGTCGAGCGCGCCCGGCAGCTGTTGGATTGCAGCGTGCACTCACCCTCTCATGCTCAACAAAACAACTTATTTGTAATTAACTTACAATTATTTGTACAAATTATTTTAAAAACTTAAAACATAAAATTATTAATTATTTGTACAAATCATTTTAAATTGTTAAGAATGTTATCAGCAAGTCGACGGAGACGCGCTTGGCTGGACTCCAAATTCTTCATTGTCACCAGAGAACTCAGTATCCATCTTTAAATTTGTTGCCCAGTCAGTATTTTTTGTTGCTCATTTAATTATTGCTCTATTGGCTGCTACTATGCGTAAATTTGACATTTACATGAGGCTTTCGATTGAAGATTTCTACAGAGGTATGATATAAAAACTCTTTTGTAGTACCTACCTACCTACATGGCGTGTCCGAGGGCGGGCTTAGATCATGAGTTGATACGAATTCTAATTATTACAATTAATTGTTAAACGAATTTGATAACTTCAAACACAATTTTATACATACCATATAACACTAAGCATGGGATGTTAACAACTGAAACGTGTTCAGAGAAAAATATTTCTTTTATTTTGGCGGTTGCATTGTATTGCGCGATACAACGGAACAACGCCGAGTGAAAGACACGGGTAAACGCTAGAATCTAAGTAGGTATATAGCTTGTAAATAACTGGCTATATTGTACCTACTCACCATTGAATAACATTATAGAAAGGAAAAGATTATGAAATTCAAAAATATTTTATGATCGATGTACCTACCTATGTGTGAATTGACAAAATACTGATTTTTTTTTCATTTATAAATTTCTTATGCCCTATACCTATGTGTTTTTATTTCATAATTTTCTACAAGATAGATAAATAGAAGAGTAATCCAATGTAAGAATTATATAGATAGAGAATTAAAATTTTATCAATTATTTTTTTCCCTTTAGGACCAATTTTCCAATAGATAGATAAAATTACAAAGAAATTGAGACCCCCCCCCCCCTTCCCTCTAGCCTGTATTCGCGCCTGGATGTAGGTACGACTCGTTTTAAATAATTTTATAATTAAATAGCTCAAAATACTAGAAATCGATCATTGAAATCGAAATCAAAACATCTTCAAAAATAACTAAGTTAACTAAATTTTACTTCTACGTAAAAGTCAGTAAAGTATTGCATAATAGTGCAAAGAAGCCAATAGATCCAGGTGACGGACACTGCGACAGTTTCTTATGTTCATATTTATCTAATTCTGTAATGAATTGAGAAATTTATTTTAATATTTTCTACCCTTGTTCTCGAATAAGGGAACATTAATTGCAAATAGGAGAGATTTGGATAATTGGGCGTGGTTGCCTACCGTGCCCACTCATATCCAAAAAAATAATAACGTTGCAGGACATCTGAGTGCTTAATATCATAGTCTAATAGGCAATCATTCTCCTACATCGGTGATCAGTGCGTTGCGAACAATCATGTACCTAATGTAGGTGTAAGTCAAAATGTCATTTTAGTGTACTTACATTAACATCGATAGTCTATTGATACCCACTATCGATAGTAATCGATAGTTTTTGTATCAATCGATTGTCGGCTACATCACTGAATACTTGTTACTGACAGAATCTGCTGTCTAGCTAAGCTATAGAGAAACAAGAGAATGATCTAAGTGAGCATGTTGCTCTATTGGCTAAAGCATTTACCCAACAACACCACAATAACTGGCTTATCTATGACTTTGCGGCTGCAAAGGTTGCATCTCAGGACTTGTCGTTATTTTTAGCAGAATCTTATTTTATCCTCTAAAAATTTAATGTAATAAATTCATCTTAAAATGAACATGGGTTCATACAAATAATTTTAAAATAAATTAGCAGCAATACCATTATTGTCGACCCATTAGGTCTGATAATTGTGCGTTTTGCAAGGATTGTAGATTTTTGTTCCTAATTCGTAATTTCTACAATTAGATATTACTTGTTGCCAAATAAAATCTCTTTTTAACAATACAGATTTTGTTTTTTTTATATCAAACCAGTATTAAATTATAGGCATATTTCTTTTCAATATCCCACTCTCGCCTATATTCAACTGCCGTATTAGGTAGCTACCTATATGGTAAGTGATAACAGTGGTATCACAGTAATAGTTGTATCACAAAGCATACCTAAACAAATAAATTTATATAAAACCTAACAATAACCATAACGGCCGTCGAAATTTCTATTGCACAATTCACAACTTTTCAGAAGGGACAAATATATTTTTTTTAATATAAAATTATCTGTAACTTCATTAGTTGCAGAGGATCAATGGTTTCTTGTCTCCCTATAAAGCATTTGTTTGTCCCATGTGCTAATCGAAATGTCCACGATCGATAAGTTGCCCAACGATAAAAGTACCTATATCACTTTTTTTTCCTCTTAAAGTTACCTAAATATAAATCACTTTAACAACTTTTTGAAAGTACTAACTTATTTCGTTAACATCATTATTTTATTGCTGTTAAGCACCTCCAGCCAGGACCTAATGATAGAACTTCGGTCTAAGTCCTTTTATGTTATTTTTTTATTTGCGTGTTAATCTGTTATTTCTAACAATACATTAAAAACTGGCTCCAGGGAAGGTGGCTCTACAAGCAGCAATTTAATTGCCATTATATATGAGAAATGATTTAAATGGACAGGGGTAAACCTTTACCAGATAATGGTAAGTAGAAACAAAGAGATTCATCAAAGAACGCAAATTACTGCAATACTTATCTTACAGAATTACCAAACTGAAGTGGCAATAGGCAGGCCACCATAGCCGCCGCAGGACCGACTACCGATAAGGTAGATGAGTCCAATAGAGACAGCGTACCGGGAAGTGTAGTGTGGCAGCACTCCTGTTAGGAAGACCAAGGACTTGGAGGAAGTTCCTACTGGATGAAGTTTTGCGGAGAAAGTTGAGAAAATTGGTGGTTGGATAAAGAAAAGCCAATGCCATATATTATTATATGTATTTACATTAGTTATAGACAAGCGGATGTATTTACATCAGTTATAGACAAGCGGATGTATTTACATCAGTTAGGTATAGACAAGCGGATGTCACATACAGGTAGACCTTAGCAAAGCATTCGACAATGTTTCTCCAGTTGTTACTTAAAAAATTGGAAGGCCATGACTCTTTTGAATCTGTTTTAAAATAATTTCATTTGTATTTAGCAAAAATACCTAAATTTGTAAAATTCTAAGTTCTATCACCTTTATGTCTCCGGTACCCCAAGGATCTAATCTTAGTTATATCTTATTGTCTCTAAGTAGGTAGGTACCTACTTATTTATTAATGACATCGTATCACAAATTCATAAATTTTCTTTAATTAAAGACGACCTAAAAGTACTTATATAAAACTGTAAACTTATGATTTAGCGCAATGTTATTCAGTTAAAGGCTCATTTACACAAGGAGAGTTTCTCGAACGGTTTGGGCGAGAATATTGAATACCTATCTACCTACTACGATTCTCTTAGGCGACCAAACCACATACAATTCTCGTCTACAAACTGTTCACACGATGAGAGAAACTTTATGGCAACGGGGATAACAGTGATCGGATGATGATAACAGTTGTTTATTGGTACCTACTAGGTTTTGACCGATAATCGAGAAACTCGCGTTCGAGAAACTCTCCTTGTCTAAATGTCCATTTTCGCAGAGCACCTTGCATTTGTCAATTTATGTACCTATCCATTATTTACGTAGGTATAGTCTTACTTAAATGTGGACAGGAAATACCTTTTTTTACAAATACATATTCTCTTAACACGTTGATTGCGTTATCGGGTCCAAAAAGCCTAACACGTAACTATCCTGCGGTGGGGACTTAGAAACGCTTTGCCAACGCCTGGTGCGGGACGCATATATTTGATTTTACAGAGATTAGAAAAGAAGCTAATACTGTTTTGTAACTACCTCATCAAATCCTAATTACTAGTGCTTAAAAAATATATCGGAACTTTACGACCGAGCAAAAAATAAATTCTCTAGGTGCGTATATCGGGAAGAACCCGATAGACCGATGACCCGATAGCCGCACCAGATTACATCTAGTTTATCTAGGTTGCTTGTTTTTACGTGTCACTGTCGTAACAATAAGGGAAAATCACTATATAGATATTAAAAAACAGAAAAATGTTTTCGTACTATGCCACATTGTGTGATTTTAGTACAACAATTAAATAGCCAGAAGCTGCTAAAAGGAAAAAAATGTAAGAAAAGATTGTTATAATGAAAAACATTAGGTAGGTAGGTATCTAATTTTGTACGAGTTTTTTTTTTACTTATTTAAATTTAATTTCATTTCAAGACTTGTTTTTGATGTCCATGTTTCATTCTCAACACCAAAATTTTATCGATATAAGTAGATACCCACTTATCATTTAGTGCGAACATCGGACAAAAGGGGCCTGATATTTAATTTGATATAATTATTTTTATACATAATTATAATAAGAATTTCCTGACGAAGCAAACGTCAACTATCTGTAATAATAGGTAGTAATCTAAAATTTGTAATAACGTTAAAAATAACTATAGGTACTACTATAAGATACTACTTATATAAACTATACTTTTACTCTACTATAAAATTGAATGAGAAGTTGAATTTGAAGCTTGAATGAGAACACCTGAAATTAAATTATCGCAGAGATAGGTACCTACTTTCGACCTGATAACGCATATATAAAGAGTCATGTACCTAACAGGTCTAATTGTCGATTGTAGCACCAGCTGTAAGTGAGCTCCACGGACTCATGCAGCGAACGTGTTAACAGAATACGGACTTTAATCGCTTTTTATTTGTACCTACCTGTGTGTAGGTGTATAATTGTATAAATGGACGTAGGTAGGAATAGGTAGATTTTGGTTAAGGAAATTATATTATGTTTCCTCACAATTTTAAAAGATTTTTTATAACTTATAAGTATAATATTTATAAACACAACGATGTTGTCTTGTTTTACCTACCATGCTGCGTGCGTCTGTAATGGGTAGGTATTCATATAATATCCGATAGATCTTGTTATATTATAATATTCTATACCTATAATAATGTTCAGCGTCGGACTGGCCATATAGTCGAGGTGGCGTTTGCCAGTCGGGCCCCAGCCTGCGCGGGGCCCCCCACGGGCCTGGCTTGCGGGGCTTGCCGCAAGCCAGGCGGTGGGTAGGATAGGAGGCCCGCGCAGGCTGGGGCCCAGCTCTTGCAACCTAAATGTAAACTAGATCAGATAGTTCGTTCATACAATTAGAGAGAAATGAAATAGATATTTTGCGATAGTATCCCATCTACCATTATCCATTCTCGGGCCCCGGGCGGAGCCACCCGGGCCCTTCCGGCCCAGTCCGACCCTGATAATGTTCGTGTACCATAAATAGGTATATTAATAGAAAAAAATAAGTAAAATTTTAAAGTTGATAACTGTAAGTAGATACCTACTAGGTACCCAACAACGAATACAACATATTACATATTAATAGAATTAAAAGATATACAGAAAACTGCGGACTCACGTTACGTTTCTTTCTATACATATCTATTCTTCTTTGTTTTAAACTTTACCTATGACTTAAGACTTTATTATTATTTATAAATAGTTATGTACAATGAAAATAGTTTTAATTATTTATATAGGTAGGTGGGTAGGTACCTAATCTTCCGACTAAACTTAGGTGTGACGCGCAATGGATACGAAAAAGCCTCCCGACTCAGCAAAATATTGTGGTCGTCTACCAGTAGCCAGACCACAACGCTGATTTTCAGCCTGAGCTTGTGTTTGCACGTCTCCAGGGAGCAAAAAAATTAAACGAAATAATGATCATGACATTGCCGACATTTTGACCAGTAAACTTTAATCGAAAATGTCCCGCACTCAGTAATGAAGTGATCACTTGGTATTTGTTAATAATCGATTAGATATACCTCTTAGTACATCGGTTGCTCGAGTTGCTATTTTTCAAATAACGTTTCTAATTATATTTTCACACAAAATTTTAAATATAATATTTAAAACATCGAGGGATCTATCCTAGTTAACGTGTCACAGTTACCTATCTATTACTTTTGCCGCCTATAGTTAGATGGGTACATATTTATTTACTTACTTTTAAAGAACTTATGTTATTAACTATTGGCAAATACATAACAAAAGAGGTAACATTAAAATCACTTTAACATAATTTTATTTAGTAAAGTAGATAAATACTTATTGGTTATATTACAACTTGGTAGGTGTTTAACGTTAGTCCTTAACTTAAAGTGCAATAGGTACGAAATAACTTCAATCGTTGTCACAGTGATGTGTAACCGTTCAAATTGAAACGCAATAATTAGCGACAAACCGAGCCGTCACAATACGCAACAAATGGGACCCCACCACGAACCGCAGCGTTACACTGGCGCGGCGCAGCCCACCGACTGCCTCCGACGGGGGCTCCGCTCTCTGCCCCCGGGCCTGGGCGCCGCCAATCGCACGAGCGCGCGTCCGCCATAGGACGACGCGCATACCTCGGGGCGGGGCTTCTCAAGTGGCTGTAACCCGCGTCAGGGGCTCCGGGCGCCACTCTCGCCCCGAGAGCCACTAGAGGCTGAGCCGTTGAGTGGCGTCGAGTGTCGGCCGGTCGGATGTCCGCGGAGGGCGGCGGCTACTCGCCGTGTCCGGCGGAGGCGCTGCCGGAGCTGAGCGCTGTCGAGCTGGCTATGAGCCTATCGCCCAAGTCGGCTCTGCTGCAGCAGAACCTGTCCCATCTACATCTCCAGCACTCCACACCGTTCTCCGTCACGGATATCCTGTCGCCGATAGAGGAATACCGCAAGTTGGAGTTGGCCAACAACCCGCCTTCGCCGTACAGGTGCGTGGATCGATCGAGGGAGGGGGGCCGGCCCTCCACCCGCTGATTTTTCGAGTGCCGAAGGTCCCGACGAGAGTGCTTGAGCGTCGCTCCTAGTCGAAGGATATAGTTTGGTGACGTTTGTTTGTGCAGGTATGTTGTTGTGATTGACGGTCAAGTGCTGGTACCGTGTGAATGTGCGGACAATGATGCGGTCCATAGCTACACGAGGATTTATAGCGCTACTCTAGGGTAGGTCGGCTAATACTACCTAGTGCATTTAACTATATCTAACTACAATAACATTTAATGCGGTCAACAGAGCGTTAAGAAATATGTGCTGAATTCAAACGTGGTACGATAATATTTCAACATAGGCCAGGAGATAGGCAAGTTAGATCGTCCAGTCCGCTTTTAAGAGTAGGTATTATACCTACTCACAGGTATACCTATAAGTTCTATAACATAACAAGTGCACGTGCAATAAAATAATGTAGTGTTTTAAATAAAAATATAGATTTTAAAGTAAGCAATCAATAAATATGCCAATATCACATCAATTAAAATAAAAATTTCAGCATTCAAGTAAGTAATCAAAATCAAAATGTTTGGACAATTATGCGACGATAATTTATAGTAATTGATAATAAAAAATGAAACAAAATGATGAACTATGTCAGGTCTGTCAATTAAATCCTAATTTGCCTAATTTTTATAATCAATTCAATTAAGAAACTATCAATCAAATATTGAATTAAAGGCAACTCATATAGGCCTACCGAAATCCAAAGTTCAACGAGTGACAAATTTTGTTAGAGACACTTAATTGAATATACGACCAGTCATTACCCAGTCACAACAGAATAGAAAATAACCTAACGAGGGTTTTCATAGGTCAAATCATACGGTGTCATATCATTAGTGTGCGACTCTTCACTCCTAGATAGGCCTCACGCGCGCGGCTCGCCACCGCATACGACATCCCCTTTCCAATTATGCACATCCACCCAGATAAAAATAAAATTAACATAATTGATCATGTGGTATCTAATTATCTATATACAGTTATCTAATTATATATCTATATACCAAATTAAGAACCATTAAGTGTAGATACCTAATAGTTACTTGGTTGTCCGTAGAGATTTTTGTGAAAGATTTATGGCTAGATATTTGAATCAAAAAGTATATCTAATTAAAATTTTATGAAGTTAATATTCATAAATACATACTTTATACATAACTACCTATGTTAATCTAGTACCTACCCAGCTACATACCTACCTATCTACCTACTTTGTTTGCTATTTCAATTATCAGAGTAAAACTCCCGTGTGCACAATTTCGTCTGGGTTTCTAGAAAAAAATACACCATAATTAATTCTGAAACTAAAGTATTTAAAGCAGAAGAATAATTGTTACTGACAATTTTGTTTTTCTGTTGCACATTTACAATATCAGCCTATAACATCCCACTTAGGACAAAGGCCTCCCGCAGTAACTTAGTTTTCGGGTTAAGGGGATTTCAGGCCACAATTCCTCATGCCGGTCCAATGTGGATTGGAAGATACATAGGCTCTTTTTTAATTTTCGAGCGCGAGTTACCTCATGATGTTTTATGATGATATTTAAAAAAATATTGGTACCTACTTACTTGCGTAGACATAGGAAAAGGATTGAAAATGGGCCCAGGATATGAACTCACGAATAAGAGTCGAGAATAAAAACTGCCCAGGCTTATAAAAACTTAGGTACTAACAATTTCTTTTTACACTTTATTGAATTTACAAAATTACAATTGGTTGAAAAAGCAAAGCTGTTTATGTTTTCATTCTTTTTCCATATTCCTATGTCTGCGAAGTGTATATAAAATATTTTTTTTTAAATTTCGTTTACGTACGTAGATTTACGTATTTCCTACCTATTAGCTAGGTTAAATCTTAGACATACTCGTATGTTATGAAGTTCTGAGCCACCCAGAGGCTAAACCCTATGTTAAACATAGCACATTGTTCCCGAAAAGAAAACATAGATAAACTGAAATGTCATTTAATTTTCATGTATTCTTAATTATCATTCAATGACCTACCAAGATCGCCTAATAATACTTACGCGAGTATGAAGTGTCGATTGTATATGACAGTCTGGAATCACTCTATTTCTGAGTAGGTATGAATGACTATATACCTACTTAATTTTGACCACTATGACATTAAAATATTTTTTCCTCAGATACATACCTACCCTAGGTATTAAATTGGCGTTCCGAAATCGGTTTTAAACTTTATAAGTTTCAAGTTTCACGAGCTTGTTAGCATTTCTTATTACTAAATGATACTTTCAAGAATTTTACGCATTTTTTATTTATTCATTCATTAATTAGAAAACCAGACAGCAAAAGTAAATACCTAATTTTTGCCAGTCCAATAACAAAGCCACATAAAGGTTTCCACACTTATACAGATTATATATCACTACATATAGAAAATATATTAATGTATGTTTTCAGAAATCTTAAAATTTAAATTGTTAATTACAAATTAGAACATGCAAACTTAATGTTAATATAACCTTTTAAACAGACCGTTTAGAACTTAAAAGGGGCTGCTATGATAATGTATATTTTGAAAGTTACATATAAAGCTGTAAGTAAAAGATAACTGGAATTAAATATCTTCTTTAATTTTAACCGGTCGACTATTTATAACTTATTTACTACTGATCTGATGCTGTAATTACATATGACCATGGCGTTTGACCAACTACGAATTTTAAGAGTATTAGAAAGAAGAAACATATTTTATTTGTTTGTCAATCTTAGAGACTAGTGAATCACTTTGGTAAATCCTTTACCAATGAATGCGGCAATCGACTGTACCTGCTCTAAATTAATTTATTTTTAGATTCTTCTAGAACTAAAGAAGTAAATGGACAAGGTTTTAAAAAAAATAAGTTGCGTGAAGCGCGTTCAGGCAGACAAACAAAAATTCAAAAAATGTTATTTCGGGCTTTTATGTACAAACGGCTTAGTTATGATTATATCATAATTATCATATGTACCTATTGGGTTGGTAATCAGCTTGAGAATATATTTGTGTTGTTACTTGCGCTTGGCATGGTCATTTACTGGCACGGTGGTTGGAAAGTAGCCTTTTATTAGCAGACTGCATAAGGTTGGAACATAGAACCTTATGCACGATTCAGTAGAATTAGTTCGAGCAAGAATCATGTTTTTATCCGGCCCATAGTATTGCTTCCAATTTTATGGCACTACTGGCACTACTCCACAAGCGATTGTAATGACTATTGTGTTAGTGACGTCTTAAACACAGTAGCACGGCCATTTTCTAACTTTCACTTCTAATTCAGTCAGTTCTCAAGATATTTTTTAATTTTGATTTCACGAATCGTTTTCTGGTATTATTAGCCGCGATGCGACGGAGACTGTATAATATACTATACGATCGTGTATAAGCATTTGGAATAAGAGAATGCGTGTAAGGTAGGTACCCATTTTAAACAAACTGCTCTCTTAAACTTTCTGTTAGAAATATCCCTTCTTAGTATATACCTAAGTCTTTAAGACATTAAAAGGGAGCTTCTGTTTAAATGTTTAGTTCGGAGGGCCGGCGTTGGTCAGTCAGTCAGTCAGAATATTACGAGGTGTAAGGTTATTCAAACCTTTTAATCATCGATATACTTTTTTATTTATCTCAACGCGGTATGCTTATGTATTTATTTATTAAGACTTTTTAACAATTGTTAAAGGCATTACTTAAATAACAAATATAAAAAGTGTCGCGATAATAGGTACCTACCTACCTACCAACCTACAACATTCAAAGTAAAGAAAAAGCACTTATTAAAAGACGATACAAAAGAATTACCTAAGCATATGTGGATTAACTATTTACGTGATTGCAGCATTTTTGATAAAAATATGAAAATGTTTTTTAATAAAAAAAATTTAAAGTTCATAAAAATTATCCACTCTCTTGACAAGAAAAAAAAAATATGTAAATGAATTCTTATTATACGTCCGTTTCAACGCGTCACAGCAAATATAGAATTTTGTTTGCCAATACAAGTAATGACGCAACGCATCGAGTTGTAGATAAAACTAAAATTACATGCGCAAGAGTGTTTACATTTGACACGAGTGGCTGTGACGGTGTCACACCTGTAGTTTTTGTTATTTTTAAATAAACAGAGGTCAATTTGCATATTATTTTATATTTACTTGTAAGGATTTGGTCATGTGTTCAAAAATAGTCTCAAAGGCCCTGTGTAAGGAATAGACAGATGCTTCGCCGCAGCTTCGTCCCAAACTAGAGTTTTCTTAAAAACGAGAAGTAATTTAACACAATTGTAATAATATTGTAATCTTGTTACACTATTTTTATAGGACCTTATATTAAATGGCATGTAGTGAATAAAAATATTGATCATTTCTTATTTAAAAACAAGCAAGCATTCGTACTTGTTAAATAAAGCTTATTTGAATGAGCGATGTGCCATTTATATCTCTAGGAACTATACCTTCATTAGGTACCGTTTACCATAAGTACCTATGTCATGTTTCTCCGCAGTTAGATATAAATCATTGACGCTCACTTAACCACTTTCTTGGAAGACAATAGGAAAATGAACTACATATTTAATAGTCTGTAGTTACAATCTACCGACGGGGATCAAAGGATTGAAACCGTTCATGAACCAGAAGACTAAAGTACGGGAACCAAATCACTGTAACCATAAGGTCACTAAAAGACTGTAACTCTGTGGATGGATCAAAGGACAGTAACCACGCATGGACTAAAATAACTAACAATCATTGTAATCGAAATGTCCACGACAACGTCTTACTTTAGACTTACAATAAAAAATAAACTTTTAAATCGTTCAATACTCGATAGTTTCAGAGATATTGATTACAGCATTAAAGTGACATCGACATATTCAAAGCGAAAACACAATCATTAATCTTAAAAACAGTTGATTTTGACTTATTCACGCCGTGCACGGATATGAAATGGCACAAAAATATTTTGCTTTGGTGTGCGTGACTCGTCATAATGTGCGTGAAAGTGTCTACACAGTAAACTACTTCGTAACGCATTACACATTATGACGGACGTTTGTTGGACTTTGGGCCTCTCTGATTAGTGGAAATTATGTGCCACTTGACACTTGGTTCTGACTCTCTCTCGATTATAGTGGTCATGTTATAGTTTCAATTTCTGTGTTGATTTTTTCGGTTAGCAAAGAAATCCTACGGTCCTATGGCTAGAGCTCATGCGATTACGACGACGCTTTGTTACAATTCGAGAAGTGAAGTCGAGTTTTAGTTTAAATATTATAAAATTTGTGTCTTGTGGGTTTTATGATTCAATAGTGATAATTTATTAAACTTCAAAACGCTGTCTTCAATTTAAGACAACGTTTTTCGTTAACTTGCAAGGACTCCAACTCTTCTGTCCTCAGTACGTAAACCAACTATCATTTTAAAGAGTGTCTCACTAACATACTTAGACTGGACTGGATTTTGACGAAATGTGTTTTGAATTAATATTTTCTTAGGTTTTCGCGATTACTCTATACATAGCAATTAATCAACTTTGAACGGTTTAAATCGCGTATAGGGGGAGTCCGGGAGACTTAAACCGCTTTTTATTTCAAACATCATAATTTCTTTTATATAGGGTATAAAGATTCGATTATGATTTTAAGCGATAGCTTAGTTATGCAGGCATAATTTTGCATCATTATTTTTTCAATATCATAATACTGTAAAAAGATATAGAGTTTTTAATAAAAAATGGGATATGAGTCAAATCTCCCCACCATCAGGGACACTTGAACCGGGGGCTGGGGAGAGTTGACCATTCTTTTTTGGGGAAGAGAAAAATCATTTTAAGCTTAAATCACAAATTTATTAACTTATATATCACAAGATGAATTTACTACTAGTACTTCTTGTGAAGAAAAAAACAAAAGTTAACAATATTTATAAACATTCCAATGTTAACAAAATTTTCAAACATTTGTATTTAGTTAACAAAATTAAACATTTTAATAATCAGACTTATTGGTCTTTCTTAACATTTTTATTTAAACTAATCTATTATTCTAATAAATTGGCATCATCGATCATTGTCAATAATTACTTTAAATCAATAAGGTAGCCTAAAAAACTAATTCTGTTTACATTCGTGACAAATGAAATCATCGATATCTCTTGTAAGCCCTACACATATCTCATGGACATATCTACGGCATAAACGACATAAACGCATAGTCATAATTTCTTCTGACTGGCAAACGAAGCAGTACCAACGATCGTTCATGTCAGGATTTTCTTCAAAATTATTATCAGTGGAACTATCAGTGTACGAAATATCTTCGTTTTCAGACTCCGTTTTGCTGTCAACGTTCTTATTTTTACCTTTTCCAGTTTTTTTTTGAACGTATTTGTTTTTGTCGTCTTTTTGTTTTGGATCTTGTTTGGTTTTGATTATTTTCTTTCCTTTAGTTTTTCCTTGAGTCTTCTTATTTGTTTTATTAGTATAATTTTCATTTTCTGATTCAGTGTCACTTTTCTCAAAAACTCTTTTCTTAATATTATTCATCTTTTGTTTTCTTATCACATCATCATCATTCTTCATAAAATTTGATTGAGTTTCCTTAAACTTCCTTTTTGATCTTTCATCGTCATCACATGTGTCATTATTAGGGTTGGATATTGGAATTTCTGTAAGACATTCACTGCTGCCATTTTCCTTCTCAGGTGTCAGTGTTAATATTTTTGTTTTGCCGGGCTGGCGGCCTCGTCGAGCCATCTTTCTTGGAGGCGCTCGTGGAAATGGTCTCACCATTTCTGGAGTCACCATTTTAGCATTTGAAGAAGATTGGATTGGTGAGGAAGTGCACCGGTCAAGTGTATTTTGCTGTGTTGGTCCCGTAAGAGCAGAAGAAGAGCATTGTAAAACAATATCTTGTTTATTCTGAATCGGCGTGCCAGTATTCAATGACTCCAATGAATCCGAACTAGCACATATGAATTTGGCGTCTTTAACAATTCCTTTTGATTTCGTAGCGTTTGAGTTTCCATGAGCAGTATCTGGAATATTCTGCGGAGACTTCCTATGCAATTGCAGAATACTAGGAGATTCCAGTTCAGGAGTCGATAACTCCTGTTCAAGTTGAGACGATTCCTCAAGTTCGGCGGAGAACACAAGCTGACTTTCTAAACGCATTGGTGCGCTTGTTGATGCTTGTTCTTGAGGCAAATCTCTATCCGTGACAGCAGAACACAAAAAATCGTCGTCACTAAAAACTTCTGGATTAAACAGATTAATGCCAGCTTTCTGGAATCCACTTAATATGTTGCTTTGGCTGAATGCTTGAGACATAATCGTCTTAATGAATCCAGGAATATTGTAAATTGTAATTGTTTTGGCTGGATTGGATAACATCCAGTTGTTCATAGCTGTGTTGTATCGAGATTTAAAGGAGGAATAAACTGAAACATCAAGGGGCTGTAATTTATTACTGCAGTGTGGCGGAAGAGTTAACAACGTGATCCCATTATTTCTGGCAAAATTAATCGCATCAATGCTTACATGGCTCTCATGATTATCTAGTATTAAGAGCACGCGATTGTTCTCAGAGGCATGCGAATATTTTGCAAAATGTCCAAGGAATTTCACAAAACTTTTTGTGGTCATCCAACCACTTGGATAAGCGTCTCCGGATGACCCTTCCGGTCCTTCAGATACGAAATGATCTTGATACCTAACCCTTGGAAATATAAAGAAGAGAGGTATCACGTTTCCAATCGCATTGACGGCGAAACAAAGTGTTACAGTTGTTCCTCTATCTGCAGATGTGACTTGTCCGACCTGTTTAGACTTTTTACTGGCTATCACTTTTGGACATTCTTGTACAGTCGTGCAACCTGTTTCGTCACAATTGTATATATTTTGAGGCTCAAAATTATATTTCTCGCGCACCATCTTTAAATTTGTGAAAAAATCGCCGACATTTTTTTTATTAAAACTGGTGGCACGAGATAAGCTGGTGGCTTCGGGTGTTCTTAGACTTATTTCCGGATTTCTAGAAAGAAAACCGCAAACCAATCTTTTCCGGCTGAGTTGTTCTTCGTCCAGCTTTCAGGAAACTTCTTTGAATTCACTTTTGCAAATTCAAATGCCAATTGCATTGCTTGTTTTCTGGTCAAACTGTAATGCATTTTACTACATGACAGTAAATATTTAACAAGTAGCTTTTCCTCAGAAATTGTAAATATCTGCGATTCTTTATATGGACTGTCTTTTTCTTCAAATTTATGTAATTTTTGTTCATTCAACTTATAACGTCTTAGTGTACTTCTGTCGATTCCATACTTGATGGATGTTTTTCTAATAGAAGCGCTCTCCTTCATTTCATCTATGGCATTTTCTAATTCTCTTTTGGTATATTTTTTCCGTTTACGTGTATTTTCTAGGGGCTTATATTGGAATGGCATTATTTTCTGCAAATAAAAAAAATATAAGGTTAAAACATAAAAACACAAATGAAACTACCGTTTACACCACAGAGGGAGACATGAACCACTGAACATTTCTCCCGCACGCGCCACGGTGCAAGTCTCCCGCACCCACTACTTTGACATTTAACTTTTGTCACAGAAAAAATCTTCAATTATAGAGAAAAAACACTTAGCACACGTCAAACTACAATTACCAGGCAACGTAATAGTAGTAACACACAATACGTACCTCAATAAACACGGTCGTAATCTTAAAACTACTAAAATTATAAAAAATCACTTCGCATTGACAAAAACACGTTTCAATTCCTGACAGCCGAACAAACTAGCCATCTTGCAAAATGGCGGCATACTTGTGATTGGTCTCCCGCGCGTGACCAATGACCGTATTGACGTTTCATTAGCGCGAAATTTAAATTGAATTTTAAAAGATGGTTCAACTCTCCCACCTGGGCAAGTCTCCCGGACTCCCCCTATAAATAATTTCTTAATAACTCAAGTGACAAATAAAATCAATTAGTCACCCCGTGACCACGTCCACTGCAAAGTGTTCGAAACGTCGAGATATAAATAATGTTAAATATACGCGATTTAAACCGTTCAAAGTTGTTTAATTGCTATGTGTTTTGAATTGTTTTAATTTTAAAATTGTTAATTGTGAAGGAAACTCGACATTGGAATAATGTGCTAATTGCGTTATTGCCATATAGAAAAAGAAAAGAAAACTCAATAATTCATTTAAACATTAATATAGTTAATTAAATTATATCCAGACCAATTAACAGACAAAACAAGAAGCGGATGGAAAGAAAACAGCGTGGAATCAATTAAAATTATCCCAAATTAAAACATTATAACCTAAAACGGTTTGCAGCAACTTTTCCCGCCCTGTCAAAACTCAATTTGTCAAATCAAACATAGTAATGGCGGCGCTTGGGGTGTTTTATCATCGACAATACGTTATTCCTTCGAAAATAACTTGATTAACCTTTACGCGTATGATTTTAAGGTCTAAATTTGTGGAAAAGTCGTTCTGATAGGTGCTTGAAAAGATCCGAGGATGGGCTATAGGGCGCAAGAGGATTAAATTGTGTAAATAGGGATTAGACAGATTATCCGGGCATTGTTTGAAAGTGACGAGTTGGCGCCGTGGCGGTGGCATTACGGTTTCTGTGTGTGGCAGTTATTTTATGTCAAATATAGCCCCTAGTTGGGCAAAAATGTAATTTATGTAAATTTGATAAAAATATTTTCACTAAAGTTCACCAGATTAATATAACTAGTGATGTAACTATAGATGATCGTAGCAGTAGCTTTAAATAATTTTATTAACAGATAATGATAATACTTTCGTTGATGTGATAGAATAGTCATTGTGGTTAAAATATGTTTTGTTGAGTATTATACACTATACTGAATCAGAATCACGTGAACTGCTGCTATTGCTGTCAGTTACTTGAATAATTATTTCATTGTCAATTATGGAATCGATCCTAATATCGCGGTCGTAGTCATCCATAATTATTTTTCTTGTTTTTTCAACCACTTTCGCCCAGTCGTCTTTTGTGACCTTCTCACAAGTTTTCTTTTGACATGTTCAACATTTTATTAGAACTGAATGGTGGAGCCGTTTTATGGCGAGCTGCGTAACATATATATAAAAAAAAATATCTGGAGCTTAACTTTTTAGTCTCTCTGTGGGATAAATCCGTACTATGGTACCAAATACATATAATCCACTGATTGGTGTATTGAATAGAATAGCAAAAAAAAAATATTTGACATACACAAATATACCAAGATATTTATTATATAGCACTGTGTTTAAAATGATAAAGAAAGTCAATTTGAACATTTAGCTTTAATTTGGGCGCATATTAATTCGATGGCATTGTACTGATAATGCTCGGTGGAGATCGGAGAACGCGGTGTTCGTGTGTTAGCACGAGCCTAGAGCCAGTTCGTCTATCTCGTATCGCACTTTTGTCGCCTTGTTCTTTTTCTTTTTCACTAGTTTTAACAAGTCTGGTTTCAGCGTCTGGACATTGGTTTCAATGCCAGCAACCAGGCCTATTTTATTACTGGCCTGGGTAGGCGTTTTATCCACCTGCATGGAATGATATGAAGCATCATCCATTAAAATAACTGAAGGCTCCGGCAGGTTGGCTAATAATAATTGAAGGCTCCGGCAGGCTGGCTAATAATAAGTGAAGGCTCCGGCAGGCTGGCTAATAATAACTGAAGGCTCCGGCAGGCTGGCTAATAATAACTGAAGGCTCCGGCAGGCTGGCTAATAATAATTGAAGGCTCCGGCAGGCTGGCTAATAATTGATGTTCAAACCACTGTCTAAAAGTGTCAGTATTCATCTCCTCGTGGTAGTCAAAAGTGCTCATTGACGCGTTCTCCACGAAACCGGATCCAATCGAGCCCCTTTGCCCATTGGCACTTTACGAGTATATGTGGAAGCTTTCGTGCAGTCCGTCCACGAGCGTAAAACCGTGTGGCTCGCATTTAACCACGTCTCGTCGATAAACACCACGTTTTCTCAATTACTAATTTTCTTCTCTTCACTTAAAAATTGGTTTCTTTTGAATATTATGTCAAATCTTTCCAAGATAATGTAATAATTTTCTTATATTCAAAGCCAATCTTTTTTTAATATTTGTGACAGTGCCACTTTTCCTCCGCTTTTTGCCGTTATCTTGAACTACATAGCTACCTTTAAAAAACAAAAAGTGACACACGACGTAACATTCCAACAGCGCGTCACAGATTAAAAAAATAATAGTTTTCTTAGTTATTAAAGAATATTTAGGGCTATAAACAATTACGTTTAGCGTAAAATTGCTTAACTCTATCATTTTCGCGTGAAATTTGTTTTGAGAACGCGTGTTAACGATGAAAATATTTTTGTCGTAATTTGTACGCCACTTCAAAGTTATCTCAACCAGCTGTTTATAAACTGTCAAATCGGTAATCTGTCGAGGGCCTAACTATAATTCATGCATGACTTTCACTCATGAAATAGAAACACAATAACTATAGTCATTGTATAATTTTATTATATCTACTATAAAATACCTAGATGAATGGATAGGGATAAAAGTACTGAAAACATTATTCATAGTTAGTTAGTCATAATTAATTAAACGAGTGTTTTACAATCTCAAAAAAGTAGTTATCACTCATTGCTATTGGGCAAAAGCCTCTCTTTTTCATATAACTTTATACCTCACTAAAAAGTTAAGATGGACGACTTACAATTTAAGTCGCCTATTGCTCATATGTAGGTGTGCATGACGAAATATATAATTGAGGTAAAATCACGAATCTGTGGAATGTATCTATTTGTATGTACTTTTCATGCTAAGTTCCCAAACCGATTTCAACTAAAGAGGTGTCAATACATTCGTATTTTGACGACAGTGTTATAGACTTTAATCTTTAAAAAAAATCAAAATAGCGGTCGATAATTAAAAAAGAAATATAATAAATTGCTACTTAAATTATGTTTATCATTAAACATTTTTATTGGTTGTGCGTTAAAATCTACGATACGTCTACGGCGTAGCATAGGCGTAGCTACGAACTACGAATCTTAGTATTCGTAGCTCGTAGCTACGACAATAATCTTCATAATGGTAATTAAAATGCTATAATTAAAACAAATATATTAAATCCGCGATTAAGTCCCATTTAATATATAAATAGACAATCAAAGATATGCCATAACTAACCAATTATCAAATAGTCACCCAGTTTAAGGCTGTTTAAACTCATGAAACTAAGTATATGACCTATCTTTTAATGTGGTTCGATTAGAATTGCTTGGATGGTTGAAGGCCATTTTAAACAAACAAACAAATGAGGCGCTGAGAGCTATTAAGTGTTAGTGCAACATTAGGTCAGTGGGTAGGGATTCTTTGTAAAGAACACCAGCCAATCTGCTATCCTGGGATTTATTCATAATCTGAATAAAAAACTTTTATACAAGTTTTCTGATACAAGGTGTCACTGAAATAATGCAAAAACTGAAAATAGGTTGTTAGGTGTCGAGAATACTATCGGTTTTTTTTTCGAAATGGCTGAAATCTTGTCGCCCTAATGGTCTTTTAAGAGTCACCGGACATGTATAATTTAGGTCGAGCGCAGATGGCACTCAGCCAGGAGCTAAAAATGATTAGCAACGTCTAAGGGCTCCCACGCCGGTGAACCGGCGGAAGGAACGGACCTCGGCTTAGGGCGTTGCTTTGAGATGGTACCGCGGGATCGCGAGTCGGTGACAAGCGTCCAGACACGTGCCGATATCTGGTAAACGTGATGACTGAAGGTCGATGTTTGTTGACGGTGTAGCGAGGGGGACGTCCTCGTGGTAGAATCGATTCTACCAGTTTACACAATAGTTTTGTTTTCGTGTTTTATAGTGGGTAGCTACATTTCTAATATATCTTCGATTTGACGAGCGTCGCGCACCGCTTAGGCACCCGGTCTGAGTAATGAGGACAATATAGACGGAACAACAAAACTTTATATGTTTGTAACTTTGAATTCTTCTTTAAAATAATTAAATTTATCGTTATAACGATTTTTTTTGTTTTTATTACTTTTAATATAAATCGGTTGACTAGTTTCAGGTATTTCGTTATTCCTGTGACCGATATAGAACTAGTGCAGTGTTTCACGCACAAGCAGGCTCTTCAGTAGCCGTCTTAAGATACACAATGGTCGAATATACTAAATAGTATTGATACCGAAGGCTGTAGCGGAGTTCAGTAAGCGCGTCCTCATGGATCAAACGATATTTAAATTATAATTAATTATTTAATTATAAATTAATGATATTATTTAAGCAAATGAGTTAAAAGTTGACGTTTGGAGCGAATTTTAAATTTTGTAGTAGATTAGCACAATCGTTTTTCGAGGGTTACATTAAAAACCAGTAGGAGTTTTGAGAGTTTACGAAACAAGACGTTCTGTAATATACAACGTTTAGAAGACTAGGAATGCAGCATGTTCCTGTCTCGTTTGTATTTTATAGAAATTAGGCGGCAGACGAGCGAACAGTCCATCAATGGATAGCCTCACCCTGCGACATTCGTGATACATGCCAACATCCGTCCAGAATGACACGGCCCAAGATGGCGCTGTCTACCTTTGTAGACTAGGAATGAATTTGGAGGGTTGCATGGATTTGGAAGTGGGCCCTGGCATATCTCACTCACTACCGAAACACGTACGTATGTACGTTGGGGAAATAGATGAAAGTGGGAAATGAAGTACATTTCACGGTAGTTTTCTGGGAAGGGGGTAACGTAGCCAGTCGACTGCGCCTAGCGACTGTGGAATGCAGTGTGTACCCTCCCCATAACAAATTAATATAACCTTGCTAGTTCTGGCTTTAACTCTCCTCATTTTTCCAGGTCTAACTCATCAGGCAGCAGCATCAACTCGCCGCTGGGGCCGGCCGCGTCTTGCGGCATGGCGGCCAACCCCTATGGCGTTCCCCTGTACGGGGGCGCGCCGGTGCAGGGCTACGGCTGCGGCCCCACGGACCTGCCCCACTACGGGGACATGCGGGGCGCCAGCTGGTACCCAGCATCCAACGACCCCAGGTTTGCCAGTGAGTCTGCGAGTTTACATCCATATTTTTTATAAAACATCCTTTATTTTGATTTTCGTGTATTTTTTTTAGGTAATATAAAAATTATGAGATACGTTTGAGCAAAAATTTAATTTACAAATCGTTGCTCGTCGTCCACCCAGGTGTATCTTCTATTTAGCCGATCCTTAACTTCTATTTTAACCTTAACTTCCATTAACGGTATTTTTCATTATAGGATCTTATTCTCAGTTTCCTATTCTTCTCAAACGGATTTCAAACGGCTGTATAATGTGACTCTATTCTTTATTTGTGACTACTGTAATACGAGGGGGTTTCGGGTCATAACTCAACAGTGGGCCCAGTGCGGATGGTGGAACCCACGTATCGAGGCTCCACGCTGGAACCTATTCATTTATACCAATTATTCTATCTGTGTTAGTTGTCTAGGTACCTAGTCGACCGTCAATTTCATCTAGGACTAACTGGCGACGTCTAGGCCTTGTCTGCGCTAAATTAGGGAAATATGAATCGATGGTAACTGGACATTACTGGACGTTAACTGTACGAGTACATTAAATGGTTAATGGGTGACGTTCTTAACAACCAAGTTCAGCGTTTTGAAAACCGATGCAGTGTGGATGTGACCTTATTATCTTTAGTTTAATTTTAATGTTCTGATGTAGGTAATTCACAGGTTAATGGAAATCTTGGTGATTCAATTTTATATCTTAAACTTAGATCAATATTTTAATTAGTGCTAGGTAATGAGTAAGCTATTTTGGTTTTAATAAATCATAATAATAATTAACATAATATTTAATATTACTATCTTAGCTAATTCATAAAAGTTAAAGGAAAAATATTTTAGACAAAGAATCTACCGGCATCCGTGACTCACATTCGTGAAATATGCGTGTTTGAACTCCGGTATAAACTCTACATTGAGTTTTTTAAGTTTTTTTAAAAATTAATCACTAGTAGAAGCTGTAGAAGCATCCAATACTGTATCCAATATCCAATCCAATTGCCAATACAAATATTATCAAAATAAGCTGACTTATTAGTATTAAATTACTAATAATCACGGATATTTTAATATAAACTTTAATAATTATAATATAAATTATAATTTATAAATTTAACTTTTTATAATTTAATATAACAGTCTTATATAAACATCATAAACATTTTTTTTCGTTCACTACTTTAACAAAGGACAATATTTAAAGGATTCATTTATAAATAAACTTGTTAAAAATATCGCCTATGGCCCGAATGCCCTTCGTGAATATTATAGGCCTTTTCCTTACACTTGGACGTTGGATCGATATCGAATTTTCAATGATTTTTTTTATGGATGAAAGCGGCACACGAGCATACAGTCCACCTGATGGTAAGTGGATACTGTCGCCCATAGACATCCGCGATACATGCCAACATTAGTCCAAGATGACAAACGTTGGCACGCCTCTGGATGCGCTGCCTACCTTTGGAGATATAGCAATGGATTTGGAGGGTTGGGAAAATGGGGAGGGATAGGATGAGAATGGGCTCTAGCACATCTCACTCACCACCGAAACACGTACATTAGGGCAATAAGATAAAGTGGGAAATGCAGTATATTTCAAGGTGAAGGTTTCTGTGAAAGAGGGGTAGGTAACGTGACCAGTCGAGCTCCCCCAGCGGCTGTTGGATTGCAGCGTGCACTCTCCCCCTCAATAATTCAATGATTTTCAATGGTTAGATGATATCTATAATGACTATATCTTAATTTAATTTATAGGTACGTAAAAACTCGATTATAGTCACTTGCTATTGTTATTTGCGGCGTTTTTCTACTAACTGTCTTTAAAACAAAACAATAAATTATATAACATAGTGACTAACTAACTCCTAAATTCCTCTCAATATTCATTTATTTTTTTCTCAAAATGGCGCCTGCGATTGTACGCATGCGGACTTGTAACTCGATACTCGTCAATATCGCACGTGAGTCGAGTGCCGATCGCATTACATGGCCCAATGTTGTGTTTATCCTTCCACACCTAATTAGTTCATGATATGATACATAGTGGTATCTATATTTCGTTCCAATTCAATTTGTTCAAAATGTAAACATACATGGCAGCCTGAATTAACTGACACGGTGAAATTACATGGTGAGGTAATAATTGTTTACATATCCATAATCATTGAGAGTGCAAGTTTTCACTAGATTTAAATAAATATAGATATGTACTTATAAAAAAAATATACAATTAAAATAATGACTAAATTGCAAATAAGTAATTAATTTTTTCTTAGGTTTTCGCGATTACTATACATAGCAATTAAACAACTTTGAACGGTTTAACGGTTAACGGTTTGGGATATAAATAATGTCAAATATACGCGATTTAAACCGTTCAAAGTTGTTTAATTGCTAAGTAATTAATTATTAAAAATAATCAATTAAATGTAAGGATAATATTTAAAGCAAAAATATTTTGTTGTTTTCATAGCCATGTCATTTAACCTAAGGCGCCCCCGTGTTTGTTTACATTTTGGGCAAATTATACTGGAACGAAATATACCTACCAGTGTTATGTTTATCTTTTCACACGTGATTATGGTTTATGATACGATATATGTATAACAGTATCTATTCTCGACTCATATACGTGAGATTATGAATTCGAACTACTGTGTTTCTATACGTTTTTACTTAAGTACGTACAGCCTTTTCAATTATCTCTCTACAATCAATCTCTATCAATGGCTCTACAATCGCGCGTGCCCGACAATGAAAAATAATCATAATATTATGTAATGTCCACCAGACCCATATTATGTAAGCTACGACATGGGGTTCTTCAAGAAAGCTGAGAATAGGATTTTGCAAGGTCGGCGGCGCGTCCGCATACCCCCTGGTGTTGCAGGTGCCCATGGGCGACGGTAACACTTACCATCACGTGGGACCGCTTGCTCGTCCGCCCACTTTTTTATATAAAGAAAATATATAAAAAAAAAAAAGACCGCGCTAGGTCCGCGTGGTAAATACAAGGCGAGGCCAATACACTGCAATGCGACGTTATAAACTGATTTGGTACCATATTATTTAAATATTATACTTACTTGTATCTTTCCACAATATTACGTGTAGGTACATATAGCGTTTTAACTCCCAATATTTTGACCCCCAAGTAGAAAACTTACATATCTAAACGTTCATTTTCAACACCTAAATGTTGTTTATATTCAACGCCCAGGGGTTGAAAATGGGATTCAATACAACGGACAAGTTTCCTTTGTACATATTCAATCGCTATGTAATTAAATATCTACAAACGCAATTTTGGTAGACTTGAGCGACTCGATTTCAGATTTTTATTGCAGATAATTTTGATATGTGGTGGTGTTTTCGGACAAATTAAATTTCCCTAAAAGACACCAAAATTAAAACTTTAAAAAACGTAGAGTAATAATTTCTTCGGAGTATTTAAAATGATAATACGAAATACAATGTAAAGTTATTTAGCAAAACTATAATTTATAATCCTTATATTGTAGAAATATCGAAATGGTACGAGAGATAAAAAAATATTTACCTTCTGGTATCACTGAAGCTCGTTGCATAGATTTGAAACCTTTTGTTTTTGTTTTTATAAAATATATCTATCATTTGGGGTTCTCTAAACCTAGTGGATTTCAACCCCAGTAAGACGCAAGTCTGTGCATTCACCGCTAAAAAAGCCCCTTTTGTTGTAGCACCTCGCTTTCAGAGCATACCTCTTAAGATCTTGGAGAGTATCGGGATCCTTGGTATCGACATCTCCAGCAAAGTCGAATTCAGGGGTCATCTGGAAAATAAGGCCAAAATGGCCTCCAAAAAGCTCGGTGTGCTGAACAGAGCGAAGCGGTACTTCAAACCTGGGCAACTCCTTATGCTTTACAAAGCTCAGGTGAGGCCCCATATGGAGTACTGCTCTCATCTCTGGGCCGGCGCACCGAAATACCAATTGGACCCATTTGACTCCATCCAACGACGTGCTGTTCGTATTGTCGACGATCCCACTCTCACGGGCGGTTTAGAATCCCTCAGCATTCGGAGAGACGTTGCGTCTCTCTGTGTGTTCTACCGCCTGTACAATGGGGAATGCTCTGAAGAATTGTTTAATATAATTCCCACCTCGGGTTTCTACAACCGCACCTCCCGTCACAGAAGTGCGGTCCATCCGCATTTCCTCGATACGGAGGTGTCGCGCACTGTTCGGTCCAAAAATTATTTTATACCGCGAACCCGTAGGTTGTGGAACGAACTGCCTCAAGAGGTCTTTCCATTGAGCTACGATATGGGGTTCTTCAAGAGAGCTGTGAATAGGATTTTGCAAGGTCGGCGGCGCACCCGCATACCCCCTGGTGTTGCAGGTGCCCATGGGCGGCGGTAACACTTATCACCACGTGGGACCGCTTGCTCGTCCGCCCACTAATCTATAAAAAAAAAAAAAAAAAAAAAATCATATGATGATGACATTATTGATCTCATTTATTCACATCGTGTTGCAAAAGCATCGTTTTATATTGGTACCTTTTCAATATTTGGTTGTTACGAGTTTTTTCCCTTACTGGCAAAACCGATTACTTGAGAACCTCGTGATTTTGAGAAAACGCGATTTAAAAGTATAAGATACTAATAAAGTATCTAATGAATACCTACTTGAAGAACTTTTTTGGAAAAGCTTACTCCTTAGAGGTTAATTATGACGTAAATCGTAAGTCTATAATTAACTATAATTAGTCTAGGTATAGTTAATTTAACTGTAACATGATTTGAATATTTTGAATACTGACTAAATATGTTATTATTATAAAATGACACTGCATGGAAAAGGTTTGTTATACATGAAACATCAACTGCCAAAATTATCTTGAACAGAGTTTAGGTAAAGTATTGTGGCCAACCAAGCTACGCACGATTACAAACTTTCTGATTTTGTAAAAGAGTTATTACGGTGATTCTAAAGCTCTTGTTCGTTGCTCTAACTGAATGACTGAAAATGTCTTTTAAATTTTATTTTAATAAATAGATTTATTCTACAACGTTATATTTGCGGTCAGCGCTACCTGATCACTCATTGAATAAGTTGATAAGGAGCTGTATCTATTTGTGCACTCGATTGGTCTCAATTTTCTAGACATGTAGTAATACTGTTTGTTTATATATATAATTAGCAAAATAATTTGTCATTAGATGTATTCATTAGTGTAATTTGATTATGTATTTTTGCCGCCAAAATGGCGTCCGCCTTTGCCCTCTAGTAATTTGACACCCGGAAATATCGCACGTAGATCGAGTGCTGATTGCGTTACACGGTCTAATGATTTGTTTAGTTTTCGAAACGAATTAGTTCATGGAAACACAATTCAAATTACACTTGGATATTTGGAAACGAATTAGTTCATGAAAACAATGGATTACACAATTACACTTGGATATCTGGAAACGAATTAGTTCATGAAAACACAATTCAAATTACACTTGGATATTTGGAAACGAATTAGTTCATGAAAACACAATTCAAATTACACTTGGATATTTGGAAACGAATTAGTTCATGAAAACAATGGATTACACAATTACACTTGGATATTTGGAAACGAATTAGTTCATGAAAACACAATTCAAATTACACTTGAATATTTTTTTAACACTGAAGACAATGTGATACTGACGTAGTTACCGGTAATATGTCTTAAACTAAGTACAGCGCGATCGTTTTATTGGTTTTCACGTTTAATTAGGCGTTTAATTAGTACATATACTCGTACCTAATCGCTATCGAGTACAAATTGGGCTAACCTGTAGTAACACATGCGAAACAAAAATCGATAGTATCAATAAACACAGAGCGAAGTAATAAATTTATAATTTTGCTAAGTAACGCCTCATTGCATAAATTTTACGAATCAATAATAATAATTACACGTTTTTTATATGTGTCTCTGGACCCACGAAACAGGGAATCCTAGTGTGGGTCATTGAGTGTAGAGTTAATTATAGGCTAGAATTTATCTTTAACTTATTAATAAAAATAAATGAGTCAGTGTAAAACTATCTCAAATTGCGAAGTTTAGTCGTACATTGAGTCAACACCATTAGGTTAACGTAAAAAAATATAAAAAGGTAAAGAGTGCGTGCCCGGCTACCATCTCAGAGTCTTAGTAACCTTAGATCACACTAAATGAATGATTCAGAAGCGACACTTTAAACGAAATTTGTGTTTCTTTTTACGGTCAAAGGCTGCGGGGGAGCATTCAGTCCACCTGATGGTAAGTGGATACTGTCGCCCATAGACATCCGCGATACATGCCAACATTAGGCCAAAATGACAAACGTGGGCACGCCCCCGGATGCGCTGCTCACCTTTGGAGCTATAGGAATGGATTTGGAGAAAGGGTTGGGAAAATGGGTAGGGATAGGATGGGAATGGGCACTGGCACATCTCACTCACTACCGAAACACGTACGTACATTGGGGAAATAAGATAAAGTGGGAAATGCAGTACATCTCAATGTAGTCTTCTGTGAGAGAGAGATAACGTGGCCAGTCGAGCGCGCCCAGCGGCTGTTGGATTGCAACGTGCACTCTCCCCCTCAAATTCTCAAATAAATCAGGTCATGGATTTATGCTTTGTCCTGGAGACACACCCCCCGTATTGTTTTTTGTAAAAAGTTTTTTGTATTTTTAACAAAGTTATAACCGATTATTGCCCTTTAGTTATTGTTGAGTCATCTTCAACAGTGATTATTACTTTTAACCATATATGCGTGTATATATATATATATATATATATATATGTGTGTGTGTGTGTGTGTGTGTGTGTGTGTATAATGTATATATGTATATTTTGAGGTTAGTATTAAAACAGTATAATATATGTATCCCAAATCTTGGAACGGTTTTTTTGACTAGTATCAGAAAGTATCATTATCATATAAATATACCCATCAAAGGAGATCTACTTATAGTATAGTTATAACTATACATAACTATATAGTTATGTATAGTTATAACTATTATTATATTATTATAGTTATTTTAAAACATAAAAATTTGAATGTTGATCCTGTGGTAATCAAAAGTAGGTACATGATTATGAATCATTTTGGATAAATGCAAAACTATTGAAATTGATTGTTCAGAAATTAATACAAATCAGTCACTCGGTATTAAACCCAACAGCTTTATGGCCCAGTGATATCGTTGGAGTGATATACGAGTATATATCCTCTTAATCATTGATCTATGTCAGTAATTCGATAGCAAACGGCGGGAGCGATTGCACGCTGTAGGTGCAGGTGCATTCGGTGTCGTGTTTTGTCATCGAAAAATCAAGCTGTATTGTTTTTTTTGGTTAACATTTGGATCGGGTCTCAGTTACTCTTCTGAGCTCCAATGCTAAGAAATTAATCAATCAATCAGCTATCTGTTCATTTCACGGGCAACGTTTATTGAAAAATATCGATTTTAATACTTTGTCTTGCCCATAGGAATTATACGCGAAACACTGGATTTCGCCGCATTGTATGTATCTATTACTCAGAATTGGACTTATTTAACTTAATAAAAAGATCTCCAAAAATTCATTAATTAAGAATTCAGATATATATGTAATATAAGAATATAAGAGATTATAGGCTTTTTTTTATGGACGAAGGTGGCAGACGAGCATACAGTCCACCTGATGGTAAGTGGATACTGTCGCCCATAGACATCCGCGATACATGCCAACATTAGTCCAAAATGACAAACGTTGGCACGACCTACGACCTTTGGAGATATACGAATGGATTTGGAGAAAGGGTTGGGAAAATGGGAAGGGATAGGATGGGAATGGGCTCTGGCACATCTCACTCACTACCGAAACACGTACGTACATTAGGGAAATAAGATCAATTAGGAAATGCAGTACATTTCAAGGTAGTCTTCTGTGAGAGAGGCAGTGGCGGATTAACATATAAGCATCATATGCACGTGCTTAGGGCTCCTGTTCTTCAAGGGCCTTTGAATTTGATAAACTTTTTTTTTTTTCTAATTTCTACCTTCCAAATCCAAGCAACAGAGGGCCTACACGGCCTCTATGCTTAGGGCCTCCGTAACTCTTAAACCGCCACTGGAGAGAGGGGTAACGTGGCCAGTCGAGGGCGCCCAGTGGCTGTTGGATTGCAGTGTGCACTCTCCCTCTCCCAAATATATATTATAGTTTTGTATTGAACATGTATGACCGACTGCAATTTGCTGTCACCTCAATATGTTTAGTAGTGGTGGGTAATCAAGACTTCTCGGAGTGTTTTAACTCACTTAATCCTGCTCCGCTTGCGGATCCGACTCCTCTTAGTTACTCCTTAACTCTTTTGATTCACCTACTTAATCACCTTCCGAGAGCGTTTCATTCCCTTTCCCTAACGGTTGTTGCATAAGCAAAAAAAAAGAGGTCATACCATCATTGCATCTCGATTTATCGGAATGAATAACAATTCTATGGAACAATTAACGGATTCTGCTCCACTCGCGGATTCAACTCCCTTGATTCATTAACTCCGGACTTACCGATCACATGTTTAGTAATAGATATGTTTAATAACTATTTAGTGTAATCTTGTATTGGACTTGTTTTTTTAACTTTTTTTTTTATAATATATACTTACTATGTATCATCGCTGTTGCGTTACTCATAAAAAAATAAAAAAAATACTGAAATTTCTAACCTACATAAATAATTCTAACTTAAAATAATAACAATGATTTTGTCCCTATCCTTGGAGATCCGATTTAAATTTCTTTTTGCGATATGTATATATGCAGCTATAGCTATTGGTAACAAACAAATGAATTTAATTAACGTCGCTGGCGGCAAATCAATTAAATGCTTGTTCTCACAACTAATTCAAGTTTCAAGCACTCGGATAGAGACGGCGCTGACCTCAGTCACCCGACACCACTACAATGGTCGGTAGACAATACACAAATCACAAGACAATCGAGAAACTTAAACTTAATTCCATAGACAAGGCAGTAGCGGTAGAAAGTACAAACAAAACTGGACAAATAATAAATAAATCATCTTGTGAAAAGAAACCCAAGAGCCATGGAAAGAACTGAAAATATAATAAGATAAAGACGTTATGAGATATTATATTATAAAGGATGCAACTCCAGAAATAATAATTAGGTATGATTGTGTAGTCTGGAAAAAATCACAAGTTTTGAGTGCAAATTCTAGTGCAATAGTAAAAGAAAATAAGGTTTGAATTCCAGCAGTTAGGTGTAAGTTATAATAGAGCTACTCGAGAATCTTGAGTGAGATACTTGTAGTGTTCTTTCTATGAAACTTTGTTTGGTTCTTTACGCGTTTCTTTTAGTACAGAAATTCACAGACAATTGTAATTTATCCATCCACGTGATTATTTGTATAGTACTTTACTGTTTAAATATTTGTTTTGTAATGCAGGTCTCAGGTAGAGAAAAATCACAAGTAAATGTTTAAGTAAATATTGCTCACACTTCTAGACGATTGGCGATGAGCTTGGATTACTTATTGCAATTGATTTCAAATAACGTATTTGACCGACTTTAGTCAGAATGGGACCAAACCACAATCATACTTTTTCTCGTAATAAAAAGTTTAGTAACAAAAGCTAAAATATAGTGCATATTCTTTCAATCAAATCGCTTTAAAAACTTAAATTAAGACATTGGAATTAAGATATTATACTTTATCACATTTTGTTTTGCAAAATGCTCCAGCATCTTAAAACTACGTGAATGCGGGTTGGATCCATTCTAATTAAAGCCGGTCAATTATATATCTAAAGTTTTGTTCCGTATAGTCTAACGGTAAACCAAACAGATGAATGAGACTATATCCGAAATTTTACAGGTAATTAGACGCTAAAGAGACACGCTTCCGCACAGATAAGCATCTGTTAGAGGAGATTATAACGGTAAACGGCTTAAGTACAAAAAACAAGTACTTTAATACCGACCACCGAACTATTGTGGCATACAAAAAAAAAAGAAAAAAAGTGGCCTTAGAATGCAACCCTGAGGCACGCCAAGCTCCCGTATGTACCTGTCCGGAGGGAGCCGTGTAGGCAGAGACAAAATAAGCAATTCCGTTCGATCGGTCCCATGTTTGTCCACCACTAGAGTCTTGGCTGCGTAAACACAAGGCCTCACGTCCGCAAATAGCATGAGGTCGATGCAGTCGAAGGCCCTGCTCGGGTCGAGTAAAATTATTGTATTTCTATGTTAATACGACGCGAGATATGAACAAACAGAAAGCTCTTCATGTCGTTACTTCACCAAAAGTGGTTCTTATAGCGACACCTTTAAAACAAATAGTATTTTTTTCATAATGTTTACAATCCGATGTAGTATTGGGTGCGTATTACAATTATTTTTACATATTTCCTTACAAATAATGAAAATAATTTAAGACATTTTAATACAAAGACGTTTAATGCATTAGATACGTATTTTTTTTCTAAGCTTCTTTTTGTTAATCTTTTTTATAATACTGTTTGCATAATTCCTTTCCAAATTGTAATTAGACGCCACATATGCACTATCAATTAGATACTTACTAGTACTACCTATTTTAATAATTAAAATGTTGTCCATGAATTTAAAAACAGCACGTAGGTAGTCATTTAAAACATATCTAAATTTTTTATCTATCATCCAATAATATTTTTGCCAAAAAGTACGCAACAGTTCCAATTAAAAATATAATTAAACGCAACGGTGAAAACCTTTACCTGCAGCGTTTTCAAGTGTTGCCATAGATCAAACGGCGTCAGTGGCACTCGCACACGGTCAGCTAACTGAAATTAAAACTGCCGCGGGGAAAAAATAAGTGTGTGACGCACTTAGTTTCCGTGTAGGCGCGCCTAATGTGCGGCGAGTGGACACGTCACCGGCAGACGATAGCCGTTTATCTTTCGTGTGGCAAAATCGAGGAAAGTAACCCAGAGCATAAATGTTTGTTATTTCGTCCTTGTGAGTCTCGGTTACGTTTAAATCTTACTTAGTAGACTCTTTAGAAATTATTCTATAAGATATGTTTTCGTCATTCAACGGGTAACCCACTGAAGCTGTTTATAATAAGTTGTTAATAGTTAAAATCTGCTTAAAAACATAGCGATCGAAATACAAATAAAAAAATAAAAGATTACCGACTCGATAAACCATTTAGTTTGATGTCTTGCTACATAGACAACCGGATATGGAAGCAAAAGCCAAACTATTTATTTAAGGATTGTGTATATTCAGTGCCGGATTCCTGGGACCATTTAAAAACTCTATCTAAAATTGTAAAAAAATGTAAGTGATGGTCTCTGCCGCCAATAACCTTAATACTTTGTACCTTAATACCTACATATATTGTACTAATATTAAAATGAAGTGGGGTGTTAACGAAATCCGTACCTATTGCTGTAATAATTACACAAAGTAGGCATGGAGTTAAATGCAAAATTTTAAAACTCTCCATCCGCTTGGTATTAGTCGAATGTTTATGTACCGGGCTGTTGGTAGGTACATTAAAACGTCCTCTGTTTGTGTCAGAAAAAGGTCTGGCCGTCCACGCACTATTCGTACTAAACAGACGATTAAATTTATGAAGGAGAGAATCCAAAGAAATTCCGCCCGATAGCGAAAGAAAAAAAGAGAAAATCTAGAGATGTGACTGTAGAGCACTGGTGTTTATGATAAAAGATGATTTAGGATTTGCTGCTTCCAAAAGACGTACTGGTCATTTATAAACTGATAATTTAAAGAAAAATAGGGTTGACAAATCAAAGAAACTTCTTCGGCGGTACGAAAAGGGAGCACACAGACAAATCTTATTTACAGACGAGAAAATGTTCACCATTGGCGAACATTTTAATAAGCAGAATGATCGAATTTATGCTCACAACTCTAGAGAAGCTGCTCAAGTGGTCAATGGGGTGCAACGTGGCCATTATCCGGCTTCAGTGATGGTTTGATGGGGTGTTAGCTATCCAGGAGTGACTGAATCATATTTTTGTAAAAAAGGTATTCAAATGTCGGCTCAAGTGTATCTAGATACGATTTTTGAGGAGGTCGTGAAACCTTTTAAAGACACCCTGTTCCGTAACCAAGAATGGCCCTTTCAGCGAGACACAACACTAGGTCATAAGGCTCGCTCAAAACAGGCGTGGCTAAAAAGGAATATTCCCGACTTCATTAGAGCTGCAGACTGACCGCAATCTAGTCTCGATCTTAATCCGCTCGATTATGATTTATGGTTTGTTTTAGAGGGCATGGCATGCTCTAAACGTCATGATGATATTGAATCCATAAAACATTCCGTAATTACCAATTTTCCCATGGAAACAGTGCGTCATTCAATAGAAAATTGGCCACAACGTTTGAAAGATTGTATAAAAGCAAATGGTGACCATTTCCAATAAATATTATATTTTTAAAACGCCCACCTAGTTATTTCTAACTTAACACATTTTTTTCTAAAATAACACATATTCTTCTAATAAAATGATAGCAAACATCAATGTTTTCTTGGTAACAATATTTATGGTTAGACTAGATATTCATGTACTTACAATAATAAATATTTCTACTACTTCCAACATGCACGAGAGAAGGGCAAACATTTATTCTAGGGTACCTAAGGATTTAGATTAAATTAAATTAACTAAGGAAACCTAAACAGACATTTGTAAGAAGAGTTTTAAAGCAGAATTTCACATTACAATGCTTGTAGATATTGTAATTAAGAAAAAGGAAATCAGAGTAATTACCTACAAGTTACACCCAAGCAGTCGCTCTGAAGCTTATATTGTATGTAGTTATCCAGTTATGTCGTTTTTTAACGATTTAAATGCATATCTACCTACAAAGTGTAGAGTAATGGAAGGTAAAATGTGCTTATTCATGAAATAATGTATCCATAGTAGCCACCGAAAGTATCATATTTTATAATAATTGCGCCTTTAATTCATTATAAATTACCCACCCTCATAAAAGCTGTGTTCACCAAAACTAAGCATGCCTCATTTTCCGATCAACTGCGTCCGATATGATCCAGTTCTCCTACATTGTTATTTTTACTTGGCATCCCCGACGTGGGGTGGGATCGTAACACAATACATCTATTATTCCCAATGTTTATTCACGCACAATTTGCCGGCAGACGCGTTTGCTTAGCGCTGGCAACATTCGCAGATACTTTATCGTGGGGAGATCGGAACAGCAACCGTTTGAAACGCCCGTCGACAGTTTTAATGCGATTATTATGAACTGCGACTGTTAATAATGGAGATTATGGAACAGTTTGTTTTATTGCGTGTGTTTTGACAGTTTTAACTGCATTTAACGATATCTGATTATGGAAATATTTGACATATCTGGGATATCATTTTTAAGTCTGTCTTTTGGTGGGGTCATTTGGAAATAAAATTGGTTTATATCTAGAACAAAATTGATAATAATGTCTGCGAAATAGGACAAATAACTAAAAATTGCGTGGGAGTGAGGCAGTTATCCTGTCAGATGACCTTGTCTGATATGTAGTTCTAATTTCAAATGTCAGTGAAACCCTCCAGTTCTAAAGATGTGCTAAAATGCGAGCAGCACGGCGCGGTGTAGTAGCCTGTTCAATTACAAAAAAATATTATTAAAATAATAGTTGGTGAACAAAAACATATTGCCAACTTTAGGCAGGTACTAAAACATTGTCTTTATCATCTAGGTCCTCGTTGAAAATATCGTCTTCTAATACGTAATATAAGTTATGAAACAAACAAAAATTAAGCTATAGTCTTCGGGGACTTTATTGTTCCTTGACAACAGGCAACAAATTGAAATCACAGGGAGCTAAGTCAGGATGACCCAGGGTTTCGGACAGCAGATTCTTGAATAAATGTCTTTAGTCTAAGAGAAATGCGAAGATACGTTATCGTGGAGCAGTAAGATTCCTCTTAGCCTGCCTTTGGTCTCTTCTGCTGAATAGCTCGAAAAGTTGTATACCATTCTGAATTGACCGATCAATAATCTTCCAGCACAGACGTTGCGAGATGTCCGCTCCGAGAAAAAAAACAAGCCACAATTTTCATGCCCACGTTCCGAGGTCTTTGCAATTTTGTCAGTGACTGTCCATTCCCAAACAGCGACACCGACGAACGCTTCTTACTTTCCGGACCATATTGATAGATCCATGTTTCGTTACTATTTCGGAAACATATCTCGGTGTCCCATTTCCGAAACGTTGCCGCATTTCTCGGCACTAATCCACAAGAGCCTGTTTTTCCGTTTCGGTGAGTAAATGCGATATCCAACGACAACAAAATTTCCTGAGACCAAAATGTTGATGCAAAATGGTGTGAATACTGATCGAAGTAATGTTGACGATCCTATCAATGCCCTTGTAAGTGATTCGTGGATCTTCTCGCACCAGCACTTCTATATTTCATGTGCAGTATAAAATGTAAATTAGAAAATAACGTTTACATTAAAACAGTGAAAATAGGTATGTTGTGGTTACTTAGGTAGGAATGGGTCAATTTGTTCGGTAGGTACAATGATTACCTAAATTGAATGCAGATTATATTTTAGAATAGTTAACGAAGTTTATTTAATTCTTAAATTGTAATTTAATTAAATAAAGTGCCGATAAATAATTAATACTATAATTTTAACACTGGGTAGAATATTTTTAAGCCACTTAAATATTTATTAAGATAATTATAATGTAACGCTTATCAAAGAAATTAATTCATAGGTCAAATAATTTCTTCCCTTTTTTGCATACTAACCAGTAATGTTATGAATCCCTGACTTCTGAACTAGGGTTGAATTGTATCTCAAGAGCCAGATAGTACTAAGAAATTATGCTTTCGATTAAACAATTTTTTTTTCTTAATAAAGACATATTGATCCCATATAAAGCATCAGATGAGAATGTTCTCTCGGTCATGCCATTAGTTGTAAGCAAATATTTGTATATATAGAATCATCGCGCCCTCGAGGTCACGTATGGCGACAGAACGTTTTTCCAACAGGATATATTTAACTATTAGTTATAGCGTCGTTGTTTCTCTAAATAATACCTAATAATACCTTTCTCTACATAATTAAAAGGAAATGGATACAAATTACAGAGTGCGTGGAAGGCAATCACTGCGTAATCGGGGAAGAAACATCTGACCTGCCAACTGACCTTAGCGATTTCGCCGTCCTGTGCGAGATATTCGACTGCCCATCCTTGTGTCTGCGCCCGTTTTTTGTGAGAGCGTCCCTCCGATTCTAGGCGTCCTCTGTGCCCAGGCACTCCCCAGGCCTGTGCCTCGGCGCATTATATATGAGCAGGCGTGCCCGGGCCTCTAGGCGCCCCGTGCTGTATCGTAATAGATATTCGTATTTACCTATCTATTTCTTTAATAGAAGATTTTTGATAGCAAAAAAACGTATCTTACGAGAGGTTACATGCTTTAAAGTTGTGATAGATGAAGTGAGAATACTATAAAGTATATACTTCATTAAGCCGTTCGCTAAAGTAGCTAAACACCGACTCCCATCGGAGGATGTAGGCAATACCACAACAGACGTCACCTATCTACGAGTATAAGATAGATTGTAGCTGTGGTAGTTCGTACATAGGCTAAACAAAATGTACCGTAGTAGAAGGTTCAAAGAACGTATTGCAGATATGAAGAACCGCCTGAGGAATAATGGATAGAACTCCATAGTCCAAAAATCCTGTCCACTGAACGCCACTACTGCTGCAGCATTGTGGGTAAGGTAATTGAAATTTAGAAACTCGAGATATTCAATCGAGACATTCTTGACATGGAATCGTGTTGCCCAATGTTACAAATGCCGCTTGGATAAAATTAATCGTAAATGTTAACATAATCAAGATAGGCAGTGTCAGCTAAAACGTTTGTTGGCTACTGGATACGCACGACCAGTCAGTCACATCACTAATTCACGACATGTCAATCACAATTGACGCCTCGCGTATGGAAAGCTATTGAGGTTTTGTTTGTTTTCTTTTTACTCGTGACGACCTCCGTTATGTTTATTTGATATTTTTTAATTTGCCTTGACATTATATTTCTGAATAAAAAAATTTATAACCTATGTAGAATGTTTTTATGTAAACCACAAAATTATTACAGCGTGCGGGTCAGAACTGTTAAATTGCACTTAACTTTCTTTTTTTTTATAGAAAAAAGGCGGCAGACGAGCATACAGTCCACCTGGTGGTAAGTGGATACTGTCGTCCATAGACATCCGCGATACATGCGAACATTAGTCCAAAATGGCAAACGTTGGCAACACCCCGGATGCGTTGCCTACCTTTGGAGATATAGGAATGGATTTGAAGAAAGGGTTGGGAAAATAGGGAGGGATAGGGAATGGGTTCTAGCATAACTCATTCAATACTGAAACACGTACGTACATTGGAGAAATACGATAAAGTAGGAAATGCAGTACATTCAAGGTAGTCTTCTGTGAGAAAGGGGTCACGTAAATTCAAGAGTCGAGCGCGCCCAGCGGCTGTTGGATTGCAGCGTGCACTCTCCCCCTCAACTCTTACCTATCGTAATGCTTCATTTACTTTGATAGCAACTCCTAAAATTTTAATGTATATTAACATTTATTAAATTGCTAGGTACATATACATTCTTAGGAATTTCGGAAAATTGTTACTGGATTTGTGTTTGATAATTATCAAACTATAATTATAATAATTATAATTATTGTTTATTTTATACATAATTATAATTACAATACATGTAATTGCCTAAATTCTTGTATGTGTACTTTATAAATAAACAGTAAATTAATCTGCCTATTAATGATTATATTTCCAAAAATATGTTAAGGGAACGATGAAGGAATAATAATGTAGGAATAAACATGAAACGAATTACCTTCACGGGTAAAGGCCTTCAAAGAACACCATTTTGAATTTCGAATTACTTCTTAGTCACTAAAATAGTACCTACCTAGTCGCTAGTCACTTTCTCAGATCCATCCTTGTAGGCTGGATTAATCCGACACTAATTTTTACTTCCCGCTTTAATGATGAAAATCGTATAACATTACCTACGTGGTGTTCAATGAATGTACGATCCATGAAGTTATACGTAGATACATTAGAAATAAATAAAAATATTATTGAAACAATCAGTAGCTACTATTCTACTATTTGCTTGTAATATGCTATAACAGAATTTGTAGCCCCGTGTTTCAGTTGCGGAGGCGTCAATATTTTTATATGTGTTGAATGATACAGCACCATCTTTGGTACTAAATTCTAACAATGAGATCGCTAATTATGTCCGGTCAAGTAGCCGTCAGTAGCACTGACCCTTCGTAGCCCTTCGCCCAGCCAGCGTAACGCGTGCAGGGCAATTTCACGCCAATCACGCGTTCATCAAACGCAAGAGGATTAACGTACGGACAGACAAACTGTTGATTTGGTACGTGACTATCATGTTAAGTATACGACTTCGAGCGGTGACAGTCTAGGAGTCTACTCTGACTTTACGCTTCTGAAAATTCGGACGCGACGGAAATTCGAACGAACGAAATCCTATAAATCCTACTCTATCCTTCGCTCGGAGCATTATACAATCGGGTATCTCCGCTTATATCACCCGTCAATCAATGACCTTTGACTTATCTATCGTTTGTCTATTCTTTGCTGGGATGTACAGACCTATACACATAACTTTGCCGATGAAGGATGTCGTTGCTATCGACGACAGTATTAATAATAAACATTTTACTTAATTTATAGGTAAAGATCATTGTTATTTTAAGCAAGATGTTACGTTCAATACATTATGGATTCCTAAATTTAATTATTTAATTAAATTATTTCCTAAATTTTAATGTGAAATATAGTTCCTAAATTGACCACCGGCAAAGTTACGTGCGTAGGTCTCTACACCTAAATCCCTAAAAGTGTGGAAAGGTTAAAAGGTCAGATATTGTTATCGTGAAATTTGACGTTTGATCCCCCAAGTATCTCTTATCTAAATCTATATTTCGACCATTGTCTCTTCGTTCAGGCTATGTTGTATAGAACGTTTTCTTGGTAGGAATATCGGCCGGACCTTCGGGTTTCGTGTTTTCCGAATAGGGGGCACTACTAGTATGGATAGAAGATTTCTGATTCAGCAAGAATATTCCGAATTCCGAATTCTTACTTAAACAGTTCATCCGGTCGGACGCGTCATCTGCACCGGCTGCCCGGGTCCGAGGTGTGCATATATTTTGACAACAAACACCCCGGTAATTGAACTGGGGGTGACAACTGTCCACTCCGAGGGACTCGATAGGGACGCGTTCAACTCAATGTAGATATGTTTCTTAGAGAAAATATAGTAATTTGACGTGGGTTCACAATTTTATTTGTATAAATATCTTTATCTATTTTGATGTCAATTTGGATACGTAGGTACACTATACAGAATAGCTACCGGAGAGTATATAAATGGATACATTATTAGAGGTGATAATCAATGGGTAATAATAATTAGTTCTGTGTTGTCGTGTGACTTTAGAATTTACAACAAGCCCTGACAAACTTCACTACCACAAAAAGAATGCACTCGTAAACCTGGTTGGCCAGCGTGGCGTTTTTAGGCCATACATCCCTCGTGCACAAGAGAATGTGCATGAGGAAGCCCGTCTCCTGCAGTGGATACTATAAGGGCTCATTACAGTTGCATAACAATGCATACATTTCGTGTTGTTAGCTTATTGACGTAGGACAGTGTTGCTTCACAAATTAAGTGCATTCTCCTGCAATAAACGCTGGGTCACGTCTCTATAAGATAAGAAGCACAGAGTATGCGATATTGTAGCGTTTGTTACGGATTATTTTATAAGAAAGTTTAATAGTTGTCTAAGTATACATTACTTATGCCTATTATGTAGATAGATACAACATTTTCATAGACAATTCTTTATCATAGATAAAACAACAGCATTACGACGTTCATATCAAACTTAAGCTTGTTTATAACGATCTTACGTATCCTTTAATATTTTGATTTAAGTTCAAATAAATCGTAGATACATGAAAATAACTTAATAACATTACTTATAAAGAACGTAATCGCATATCAATTAAATACAAAGCTATATCAATATAGAGAGATGTTTTGAACAGATAACAAAATGTCCGGCGTCCTATTGACGTTTCTACAAAGACTCCATAGACTGCTTTTTTATTTAGTTTAAAGACGGCGAAGGATACTAGGTCCCCATACAGCCTCTGTCAATTTTTTTTCGATGCGACGCAACGATAGCGCATTATACAGTCGTAACACAGGCAACGAGCGCTCACAATAGCAACGTAAGTAAGACAGAATGGGGACTAATATTTTATTGAAAGACCCTTTACGATTGTTGAGTGTTTTGTAAATAGAACGAGCGGTGAATTCGACGGGTATAATGTGTTGAATATTGCTGCAGTGCGGGTTTCTGAACGAGTGCCGACGTTACAATAAAATGTGAGGTTTCAACGATATGTGCGGACGATTATGCAACTGGAGATCTCTCTTTTTAGCTGAGGCTGAAACAAACATGGAAAACGTTGATACGTCCAACAAATGTTAACAAGTAATTGTGATTATAGAAGGTTGCCTAGACCTTCTATGTCTTACATCCTGTATATGATTGAGGCTCTGGGGTACTACGCGACCTCTAAAAGAGTGGACTCGGTAACCAGCTTGGCCAGCGCGGCAGCGTGGCGTTTTTAAGCTATACATCCCTCGACAAAACAATGTGCACGAGGAGACCCACGTCCAGTAGTGGATCGTGAAAGGGCTGGTTGCATTACATGTGATTGAAGAAATGATGCTGGCAGTCTTAGGACTTAACACATTTTATTTACAATTGGTACAATTATCTGAGCCTAATGCTAAGATGAATGAGGTGACCAATCAATGTAACTTAGAGATTATACTGTAGGTACTATACCGAATGCTTCGTCTTCAGTTTAGGGGCCTTTGTCGATCATATTGAGTTTAGTTAAGCATGAAAATGTTTCCTTAATAATATCACTTAAATTCAGTTGAGCGCTGTCGTGGTAATTGTGAAATGTCTTCTTGGCGTAATTGTCATGTATAGCACATTTACACTAGGAGAGTTTCTCGAATAGTTCGGGCGTGAATATTCTATACGATTCTCGTAGCGCGACCAAACTACTTACATACAATTCTCGCTTACAACTGTTCACGTGATGGTAAAAACTCGATGATAACAGGAATAAGTGATCAGATGACGTTATAGTACCGTTGTTTGTTGTTTATGTTTCCGACCGATGTTCGAGAAACTCTTCTTGTGTAAATGAACCAGTAGAGTGCCACTACACTGACCATGATATAAGATGTGATTATTATATACACTGACCTAGGTGAGGGGGGTGCCGACGAACGTTGAACTTAGATATTTATTGCTACCAATTTGGTAGATTGGTTAATGTTTTAGCAACTTCCTACTTTATAACCGAACAATTGTTTATGAACCGACTGTATGATTGGCATTGGTTAGTTGGTATAACGAGGAAAGAATTTTAGATCACAAACTGATAAATGACCAATGGCTGGTCAGCTATACAACTATAGGTACAAACAATTTAATTATACTTTACATTCACTAATAGTTAATTATACTTTACATTCACTAATAGTTAATTATACTTGACATTCACTAATAGTTATTATACTTGACATTCACTAATAATTAATTATACTTGACATTCACTAAGAGTTAATTATACTTACTTGACATTCAGTAATAGTTAAGATTAAGACTAGGGGCACGGCTTTGATATTCGTTTTACATAGGTATAAATAAATCTGTTCACCTACGTTGTAACTTTTGCACGCTGATTTTCAATAGAATGTGTATAGTACCTATCTGATTGAAATTGTCACCTATATTGTGCTCGCATTTTCGTAAATAAGCTATTATTATTATTTGAATAATCGTAGCTTGTAAAATAAAAACAAAGTAATTAACTTCCATTTTCTGTAATCGTGATAAACATCACGAACTACGAATTACAGTTTTTAATTTGCAAAAGTGACTGAAATAAAAACTTCTTTTTACATCGGCTATTGACTGCGTTGAACATCGTCTAGTGTCATTAGAGATAATGGCGCCCGAGCATTTAAATGTTGCCAGCACAATGACTATAATATTGCCACGCGAGGAGTATTAATTTGTTAGTTTTTACGACGAGGGCCTTGTAATGAAATTGAATTTTATAAGTAGTTTTGTATTTCAGTTGATTATAATGAAGCACTCTGTTCCATTAATGCGGTTTCATTTTTCTAGTTTCCTCATTAATCAATGTCCCTTTTCAACTCAATGGATTCAAGGGGATGCTCGACGGCTCATCTTTAGGTACTGATATTATAAATGCGAAAATGTATTTGTTAGTCTGTTGCCTAATAATTCTGTAACAAATCAACGTATCGCTACTAACGGCATAATGTTCGTAAAGACTGAATTAACACAGAGGTTAATTCATTCATAGTCTTTAATCTCAATTATATGCGGGCGAAGCTACTAGCAATAGCAAACCATGAATGGTAGTTAAATTGTAACATTTCTGCCATAGGGAGCCATTAAAGTTTTAGATAACTAACTATCCATTGATTAAAATGACAGAAAATTTGTCTTTGTTACAGAATGTGAAGATCAAAAACTTATTTATTGTACATTTCCTTCCGTGGTCAACAAATCTTTTGGTCGACAGACTATCCACAATAAAAGATCATTGTTTGTTTTATATATTGTTATTTTTTTTTCAAATATAAATACCGGTAAAAAGGTTTATACAAGTATTCGTCAATATTCTTGTATCTATAGATAAATGTAAATCGTTTATTTTGCTAATAATAATTAAACATATAAGTATTAAATGAAGCCCCGAGTCCCACACTAGGACAACCTGTATCGTGGGAGCCAGTTGCCCCTCACCCCTCACAGACCAGAGTCTTAACAGCTATAGTAAATTAGTAAACATTATAAATATAATTACACTGTTGTAAAGAATATTAATTAGTAACATATAATATAATCAGAATATGAATATGAGAAGAGAAACACATCTATCTTTGTTTAGACGAAATGTCAGTAGCAATCCAGCTAAGAATAAGTGTAACAAACCTTCCTTTAAAACTTTAAAGTCTTCTGTAGGTTAAATAGCGTGTAGTGTTATGCGTACCTGAGCGGCTGCTTTAGTTTCCAGGCTGATGACGTCCACGTCTGGCGGTATGGGTCACGTGAACAACATGGGCGGCTTGGCAGCGTGTGCTGGACCTGACGCCAAACCCATGCAATTCCCGCTCGCGCAGAGGCGGAAAAGAAGAGTTCTATTTACCCAAGCCCAGGTATGTTTAATGCAATGACTACATATAGTGAGATGCTTTTCTTTTGTTTTTTGGAGGCAGAGGGTGCACGCTGAAATCCCACAGCAGCTGGGCGTACTCGACTGGTCACGTTACCTCTCTCTCACAGAAGACTACCGTAACTCTACTGTATTTCCAAATTTATCCTATTCCTCTAATGTATGTCGGTAGATGTCAGTGCCCATTCCCATTCCATCCTATCCTTCAGCATTTTCCCAATCCTTGCTCTAAATCCATTCCTATGTCTCCAAAGGAAGGCAGCGCATCTGGGGGAGTGCCAACGTTTGTCGGAAAGCCATTAGTGGTTTATTTACTTGCTGTAAACTGACTGTAATTCAGGCACTATAATGTAGCTATATCTGCTATCTAGAAAGATAGGTACTTAATCAGTCAAGCGCGGCATGGTCCAACATGAGCACTGACACAAAACAGAACACTTTAAGGCTTGGATAGATTAATATACTCCATTATTTAGATCTACTCTCTATAGTTATGTGAAGTAAAATATTTTTTTACTATAGGTACATCAAATTACCAAATCTTCAGACTTGAAATTTGGCCTAACTTTTGTTCATTTCGACCCCGACATAAAATTCCTGGTATTTGCCACCCCTCAGACGTGGGGGAGCGTTATTTGCCGATCATTTTACAAATAAATTTAGCCGGGGGTGCGTTACCTGCGAATATATTACAAAGATGCTTACATAGTTTAAGCGACTGTAGTCAGAGATTTCAGACATATAAATTGAGATTTTTTTTTTCCTACAGAGTTCTAGTTATCATTAGAAAAGCTTATTGCTCAAAGATCAATTACGAATTGTGCAAGTGTATTGTACTCGTATATTGTGCAAGTTTATAGATTGTGCAACGTTTTTGATCATTTAGAAAGTGTAGATAGTATTTGAGGTGAAAAGACGGACTGAATTGATAAATTTGACTATATCGCTAACGCCTCGTATTTTGGGTCCGTAACGCTATTCGTACATCTCTGTATTTTAATAGTTTGATGAAATCATCTATAGCACGCGATAGCGCGGCAGTGCGGTTTCAAGGATTTTTAACGATGTAAAAACAACGTTAGGATGATGGGCACTTATTGATAATTTATATTTATTATTGTAAATTGATATACCTACTTGTATATAAAATAATTTAATTTAAAAGAATCAAACATTAAAACTAAAGCGATTTAACTCATTCCCGCGCTGTCGCTTACCGTAATTACCCTTTTCTTATCATTGAAGCTGAATATTGCCAGACATTGATTCGCGCGCTTTAGTTCATCCAGCCCTAAACCATTAACACAGTAGTGTTACGTTGACCTTTTTAAGTCTAAAACAAAAAGTACAAGCATGAAAGGCACGATTATTTTTAACACTATATTGACAAAAACTGCGAAGAAGATCGGATGAGTGTCTGGTCTACACGGCGCGTGGTTTGCTAAACAATCAGCCATACCTCATTAGCGGAGAAATCAAGAGATGGAACGTGACCTACGACGCTACGCGGTGTGAGGGTGCCGAGGAGCTATTAGTGGTGGCTTTAAAGCCGACTCTAAACTCATACCGTGAACCTGCGTGCCTCGTGAACATCTCTCTACAGTCTTTTAAATCTAGCTTGATTAGAATGACAGCTGTCAAACTGACTCGAATAGTGCTGCGACAATAATGATCAAATCGAGGTAATGTGTTTATCTCTGCAAATAAAAAAAATACGTGCATATACCTACTGTACCTACTGGCAAAAACCTTCTTGATTTTTAGGTTTTTATAGATTAATTATTTTGATAGAGCACTATTCGAGGCACCTTGACAGCTGCCATTCTAATCAAGCTAGATTTAAAAGAATACGCTAACAATTCCATCGTATTCAGCCATTTGTTCCAAAATGGACGTAACAGTAGCTGCGAATGTATGAAATCCTTTACCATCTTCACATATTTCCTATAATTCGATATGGATTCTCTTTCCAATTGTGATCCAAAAATCTCCAAAAAAAAACACATATTCGAACCCACGCATTGTGGTTTTTATTGCATCCCATAATATGGGTTCAGTTTGGTAATATACCAAAAACTTTAATTCTAACTACACACTCCGGCCGAAAATAATACACATCGACTATGATCGACTAGCTTCGGTTTTGTAGAGCGTCGTCTCTGTCGTAACGGCACACGACAGAGACGACGCTCTACAAAACCGAAGCTGGCCGATAGTCCTTTCTAAAGGCCGATGTGTAATACTTTCGGACGGGAAGTGTACCTACTCATTTTTTTCGCCACCTAACTAAGCCATTGGACATTACATGTCATACACACATACATATAACAATTCTCCGCGAAAATCTATCATCATCCTCTACACAGTCAATTACAGAATAAATGCCGGCTGCAGGGGCAATGACGCAAGCCAGACAACTTTTAATGTAACCATAAATTCTAAAATTACGTAAGCGTATAAGGCTATTTAATTGCGAAAGGCGGCGTGTCCCCCCTCCCTTCCCGCCCACTTCCGGCCGACGCCCCGCCCCCGGGGGAGGTTGGCAAAGCCTGGGCCATGTAATTAATTCTATTCCCTGAATTTCTCGTTGCTAGTTTGTTTTGAGTGTGTGCGTGTGAAGGTATGCCTATGTATATCTTTTTGTGGGGATGCCCGTGTACGGACTGCGAATTTTTATAAGATAGACCTTGGATTTTGTTTGACAGTAACTACCTAAGAACTACCTATTTCATTGAATTTGTATTTTTTTGGAATGTATAGTACCTACCTTCTTTTGTGGTAAAGTTTTATTAAAAGTGTGTGTGTAAGTAATTAAATTAGTATTTACTGAGAGACGATTTTAATATTGTGGCTTTATTACAGTGTTGCAGGTAGCTATTCCTTTTCTACTTAAAGCTTAGAAAATTAGACTGTTAACATAGGATTAAACCAGTCATTCCCAAAGTGGTCCATACGGACCCCTACCTACTTGCAATTGTCCCATCAGAGTGGACAGAATAAAGTATTTTTTGTAGGTTCTACTATATCATAAAAGTTAATTCACTTGTGGGTTCATAGTTACGTTTTTGTTATGGTAAGGGGTCCATGACTGAAATAAGTTTGGGAATCACTGGACCAGACTATAATCTTAGACGACAACACTACCGATTCTAGGGTTGACCATTGCCGTCAGCATGCCGAGTGTCTTGTCACACCGACCAACCATGCTCAATATGTTCATTTACTGTTATTCATTTTAATAAGGTCTCTCATTACATTGTAAAAGTTCAGCATATTTATATGATGCGCGATCAGACAGACAGACAGAAATTTAAAAGAATATTATTTTGTAGGTACTCTGTATCATTCGCATTTTAAGCTCATAAGAGTTGAAGAAGTCCATTGATCATCAATAATTCACGCATTGAAAGTTTAACATTGAAACCTTATAAATTGCGGTCGGTTGTCATAGTTTTGATATAGTCCTTCTTCGGTCCACACTACACAAGCTGACCGGAATTCACTTTTTTCTAAATTTAATGAAAAATGTATTATTTCTGGGGTTTTTAATGCTCACCATTCTGATTGGTCAATTAAGAACGATACCAGGGGGAATTATATATTTCAATCCGCATTAGATTCATTCAGCGTCGGACTGGCCATATAGTCGAGGTGGCGTTTGCCACCCGGGCCCCAGCCTGCGCGGGGCCCCCCACGGGCCTGGCTTGCGGGGCTTGCCGCAAGCCAGGCGGTAGGTAGGATAGGAGGCCCGCGCAGGCTAGGTCCCAGCTCTTGCAACCTAAATGTAAACTGGATCAGATAGTTCGTTCATACAATTAGAGAGAAATGAAATATATATTTTCCGATAGTACCACCATTATCCAGTCTCGGGCCCCGGGCGGAGCCACCCGGGCCTTTCCGGCCCAGTCCGACCCTGGATTCATTTAATTAAATAATGCACAGGCTACTAGAATAAAACAGTGTGCTACAGAAAACGTCTTCGGTCATAACACTTGCGTCAGCGGATATAGTTTGTGACTTTCCTCGGCAGATTTTAAGCGAATGTATGGGTAGCGATCATCTTATTTTATTAATATAAAAGTGTATTTACGTAGGTACCTAAAGTAATCCGTGCTTCTAAAAAACTAAACATTAAATTAGGTAATTGGTAAAGGTAGGTAATTAGATAATTCTTTAAATGAATATCTATCTATCTTATCACATTGTACGTAAGTATTGTTTAGGCCTCAAAACATAAAGGTTTAAAAGTAGTTCTGCAGTTTTTGAACAGATGGCGCTTTATCTTAAATTAAAACACGCTATGGTTATGTTTTCCTATTTACCTAGAGAATTGTAATTTTAAGCAATAAAGCTGTCTTTATCATCCTGAATACGGTTGTTTTATTATTCACCGCTGGGCACAAGGATAAGTAGTGAGACTTACCTAGTTAGTTAGTAACTTAGTTAGTAAGTAAATAAGGCAGCAGATGAGAATAATCCCCATGATTAAAACATGCAAAAATCCAAACTGGTAGTCGGATAAGTTCGCGGCCTTTTTATAGTGAAAAGAATATTTTTTGTATTACATAAATATTTATTGAACGGCATATTGTTCATTTAATTTGACTATGTTTCGCCATTTTTTCTGGTAGAGCCATTATCCCATCCCTATAAATTTTTTGGGGTCTCTGAGCGAAACAACTGATTTAAATGGTTTATTCTTCTCTTGAATGTAATTTTTACTCCATTTAGAGAAGTAGAGAGCGTAATAAACGATAATCCGAAGGTTCTGTGTCTGGACTGTATGGAGGATGCATTAAAACTTCCCAACCAAGGTCCATCAATTTTTGTTTCCGTATGCGTGATGGATTACACCCTGAAACCGCTCGTGATTGCAAGTCTGTACGCTGCAGAGGGTCATTATAGGATAATATCATGTCTAAGGTGTCTAATTTAACCGGTCAACGATACTTAAACTGGAAATACTCTGCACAATATATTTTTCTGATTCGCTTCATCGTTATGAATGATGAATGTTTCATTTGTCAGGTGTACGAGCTGGAGCGAAGGTTCAAGCAGCAGAAGTACCTGTCAGCACCTGAAAGGGAACACTTAGCTTCACTTATACATTTAACGCCCACACAGGTAAGTCCTAACTTCTTTTAACATATGTTAAAAGTATATACTTTTTAAGTAATTTCTTCTCATAAGCGCCCGTCTGTTTGGAATAATAAACACATTGGCGCTAAAGTTACTTTTCACTTTACTTACTTTCGTGTATTGCAAGAACTATGCAAGGTTTAAATATCGTTCTTACGCAGAATTAAATCTTTGGGTTGTGGCTAATTAAAACCTACAGTAGCAGCGGGTTTTACATTTCATATTGTTTGTAATACCTAATTTTCCAATTGAAATAATTTTCTAGATAAAACGATCAAGCTAAAAGGATATTCAGTACAATCATTTTAAACTATCGACTAAAATTACATGTTTTATATTAACATACTTACCCATCTATAGATACTAATTACTGTTGTTTGCTTACAAATAGTTGCAACACAAGCTTGCCTAGTGCGGAGGACGGCTGCAACAATGTCCTACCTATCTGTGTCAAACTTGAACTTGTGTCATGTCTGTGTTACATAAGACTACATTGAAATGTACTTTCATTTCCCACTTAATCTTATTTCCCTAATGCGCGTACGTGTTTCAGTAGTGTGTGAGATGTGCCAGAGCCCATTCCCATTCTAATTCCTTACCATTTTCCCAACCTTTTCTCCAAATCCATTTCTATATCTAAAAAGGTAGACAGCGCATCCGGGGTCGTGCCAACGTTTGTCTTTTAGGACTAATGTTTTGGCATGTATCGCGGACGTCTATGGGCGACAGTATCCACTTACCATCAGGTGGACTGTGTGCTCGTCTGTCGCCTTCGTCCATAATAAATAAATAAATAACTGTCGTAATTTTGTTACCGATACGTACCTACTACAGCAATTCGGTTTCAATAAATTGATTTATTTTCTGCGTGCGTGTCTCATTCTAACTATAGTCAAACAAGCATCCATCTCAGCTAAATGTGATGGAGCATTCAGCTATATTTTACAGAAACGAGCTAGATTTTCAATTGTTTTTATATACCTAAGTAGAATAAATATGTACCTACCATATATGATAAAAATTGTTTCAGTTTTTAACTTTCTTAAAAACTAAAGAAAACCTTCATACATTCTCGCTCTGCATGTGTGTAGGTATTTATCTACAGAAAACCAACGAATGGTTGGCGCTTAAAAATATTTGTAAATAATCTCTAGCCCACTGTACAAATATCTTCACACATACCCTGATCGTGTTCTAATACTTATTATGCGTTTATCAGACGTTACGCATGTCACCATCACTGGGCGTTGCCATCGTCCCCCGCAGCGAGTGTTGCGAACAGAGCCGACATAAATCAAGTTATTATCGCTTTCACAAGGCCTCCGGCCACCGGATCGAGACCATCCCCTATTGCCCGGATTCAATTACCGATGACAAAACGACACGATAAAATAACTTTAGGAGGCGCAGGAGGGCGTGAGACGCCCCAGGCGACCTTGTACTACAACAGCCGCTTGTTATTTTAACCACTGGCAACTCTGCCCCGGGACACGTTCAGGTTGGCTCGTTAAAGCTAGTCTTGTTTCACGCCCCGACGACGACACCAGTGGATCGAGGGAGAAGCGCTTTGATTCTCGAGTATCGACAATTTTTCCTTGTTGTTTGAACATTTCCTACCATTTCAAGTGCTGTCTTCAAATTAGTAAACGCTCTTTGAACATAGAAGTACAAATACATGTGAACGCGTCGCTATATTCACGAGTTCCATTATTAATATCTGTCAGCGGCACGCGACCCGTTTTCCCACATTCGCGCGCTGGAAATTCAAATCCTTCATAACAAAGACTCAATAATCTGGGCCGTGTCAATATAAATTTCATAAACTCGCTCTGTAACCCCAACAATGCCCCGCAAACATCCATGAATAATCTCCGTTTTTAAGGGTGTCAACACCATTTCCGGCGAGGCGTTTGAATTCGCGCCAAAACAAATGTCAAACTGCGTTCGCGCGGGAACAATGGCGGCGAGTGTCACGGAGGCGCGCGCTAATTCGCCGATTATAATTCGGTGCATTGTTGTTGTAGGTATTAATTGGCGTTTAACTCGCACTAGCCAATGCATTGTTTGTATGATCTGGTTTGAGAGGTGATCAGTGGGTTAATATCCGTAAATGACATCTTTATTGTGTAACCACCATCAACATAATCACAGCTTCAATGAAGCAGTTTTCAGTTTTCATGCATTTTTACTCCGTTTACATGAATTTAAACAGAGACCAAGCAAAATACACAGATTACTATAGCGGCACGCTAAGATGGCCGTTTTGACGTTTGTCCGCTCATGAAGTTTCGTATAAATTAATAACTACGTTTGAAGGAGCAAATTGCTGTTCTTTATTGTCAATAGTGACGTGCAGTTAGTCATAAATTTTATCGAATGTATAATTTTAGGACACATAATTAATTTATTACATTGGTTTCTAAACTATATATATTATGGTCTAACTATATAATATGGTCCCGCGAACAAATTTTTTCACGTTTTTACTAACAAAAAAACAGCTAATACGATCGTCACATATAGGATCGCTGGCCAGCACAACTACTACCTCCGGCAAACTCGCGTCAGTGCTCAATGCAAAACAAAGCAGTTTCGGCTTGACGTTGCTTCATGTGACTAAAGGAGACTGGGAAAAGGTTGTGAATAGAACTGTTAAATTAAAAAGGGAAGATTATGAAAGAGATGTGAAAATAGATAATATTTTAGAAAATGATCTTATAATTAATGTAGGTGATGATAGCAGCGACGACAGTGATTAAATATGGCTTTTTGTGGCACCTTTTTTCTGTCTCTTTCTGTATGAATTTGTATCTTGTGTGCAAAGTATGTATACTTATTCATTTTCATTTCAATATTCAGTTCATTCAAATATATTAAGTAAACATTTATATTTTCATTTTATTAAAACTTTTTAATCAGCTACTACTTGCAATACTAGTTATAAATCCAAAAACTTATAGATGCGACTCGCATTTGATTATATTTTTTTCGATAATAAATTGACATTTCACGTCACCATTGTAATGTGTCAAAACGGCCGTCTTAGCGTGCCGCTACAGTAATAATTCTTTGTGGCAAAACTGTGTACATGAGTGATGCCTAGTGAAAGTGCCCTAGTGTAAAAAAAATGTGTGCGGTCAGGAAAACGAAGATTCTCACGCATTTTTTTTAAACTTCGAATGTAATTCGAAAATAAATCTGTATAGTTCATGTATTTCGAAATAATATCTGTATAGTTCATGTATTTTTTTTTTATTTTGTATCATATTTTCAATGCAAATAATTTAAAGGAATCAAATAAAAAATAAAAAAATTAGGTTATAATAACCGGCCACGCATTAGTCTGCACGTCTGTTATTCTGCTTGAGTCTCGCTCTCGATACTCGCACGCACACAGAGAAAGAGAGAGAAAGAGAAAGGCGTATGGAGGGGGTAAAAATCTTACGTGACGTTACATTTTCTCTCGAATCACACCTACCGCAATCCGCGTAAAGGAACTTCGTTCCAAAAAACTACTAAACAATGCTAGTGCACAGTGGTACCTATAAGTATAAATAGTGGTACCTACCTAATGTTACTGTTACGGATAAACGAGAAGTAATAATTACATTCTAAAAGCCTTTGCTTTATTTATTTACTTAAAAACAATTACGCAATATATTTACCGCGAAATATGAAGTTATATTTTTCACTTATTTTTATAATTACTAACATTGTCTTATATTGACAACACCGTTATTTAAAAATATTGCAGTTTTATTAAAAAGAGGTAAATAATAAAAAATACGTTCTTCCTCATTTTTTGCCGCCAAATGACAGAGTGAATTGACAGTAGGTAAATTTGACCGCCTTGCGAATGCACTTTTAGGGCCGTAATGTAACATCTCTGTATTTTGGTTGAATAATCATCCCTTAATGACGTAGCTTCAATAGCTTATCAATAGCATAGCTTCAATCAAGCAGCTTTCAATAGATATGCATTTATACTTTAATGACAAGAATTTAAACTAATTATATTAAAATATTTCTCAAGTATGTCTATTTAAAGACCTCACATTTAAAAAAAATAGCACTGTGATTATTCGATCGTCTGTCACACATTATCCACCCAATTCACAGCTAGTTAAATTATGCTAATGAAACGGTGGCTGGTCACTGCGACCCCACAAGCCGCTGTCACTTGCACACGCTCACACCTACACAGAATTTATCTATGGATTGAATTACTTTATTCCAGAACATCTGAGACATTGATAACTAGGCTAGGAATGACTTCTCAATTGCCTATGAATTGATTTCGCGGTCAACATTATGTCGACTTACTTTATATTACATTCTTACCTACTTTTGTAAATTAATGCTGTTTAGTTTAATATTATATTTATTGTACATAATGTACAAATAGTACAGATTGTACTGTAGTGGATTTTTTAAGGATTCGGCTTTTGCCTGTCGCCGATTTCTTGATGTATTGCATATTGTTTTTTCTCTAACAAATAAATAAAATAAAACGGACTTCGTTACGGGACATAAACAAGTAATAATCAATAAAATAAATTTCTTTGAAATTATTTGGTAGGTACATTTCGCACGCACCTAATCGATTTTGTTAATGTCGGCATGACGTCAATGGTAATGGAAAACGTTTCAAAAAAGTAATTCAAGTTTCGATATAAGTAAACAAACATCACATTTGTCACACGGCGTAGGATTGCAAGATTGCGTTTTATGCATAAAGCTGCGCTATTATGTATTCGCGATTGTGCTAAGCAGGCATCACTTGACATGTTTTGTAATTGCTGCGTGAAATGTATGGCCGATTTCACTTGGCAATCGATTCGATCATCAAAGTTTAAGTCCTGAGTGACGTCACTTGTTATTTTCGATTTTATTTTATATCTTATTTCAGTAAATCCTAGTTACTGCAATGAATGTAACTCAGTACTTAGATATATTGTAGAAATATAAATTAAATTGAATACTCGTAAATTATAGTATGTTGTTATTTAACATGGTCAACATATATATTTGACATAATAATGAACTCTCCTCGCCTACTTTATGATTATTAGTAATTATTAGACTTTTTATATTTAATTAATTTCATGTGGGTACAATAAATACATTTTAAGTTTGTTTTAAATTCTAGGCTTAACACTGGGTTTAAATATATTTTGATTACTTACTATGTATATTTGTAAAGTGTCTCACGCGTTGTCTTTCATTAATCGACCTATCGACTGGATCAATTGCTTTTAATATTGCCTCAAAAAACTTTGCTACATTTTTCACTATTTATTTAAATAAATATGAAAATTGCGTCAGGTTAGAGGGACGGGAGGGGGGGGGGGGGGAAGTAATTGATCAAAAAACTTATATTTTAATTAACAAATTAATTAATTTAATTATCAAAGTAGATTGCGATTTAAAGTGAGAGAGAGAGACTCGACGCGCAAATGGAGGGTTAACTGAAAGTTGCGAGATTTTTTAGCAAGTTTCAGGGCGGAAGAAAAAAATATTTGACGATTGAAATTTAGAAGAATTTTCAGTCAAAATGCGACTAAGGGTCTACTTAAATTGAACAAGCACCTGCTTAGTTACTCCATTGGTCAAAAGGTCATTGAAAAATTTGTTCAGTTCAGACTAAATTACGTTCGAGTAAGACTTTGTAAGACAACATTAAAATTATCAAAGTTGACCTATGGCGGTGTGGTGTTGGCACGCTTTAAAATATCACACCATCTCTTACCGTTGGTGTCGTAAAAGGCGATTAAGAGATAACAAAGGCCACTTGGCCACTTAAAAACCATATATCCATCATGTGCACAAGATATCATCATCATTGTGAGGGATAAGATCGGATGGAAATGGATTCTGGCATATCTAACTCACTACCGAAACACGTAACATTGGGGAAATACGATAAAATGCAGTACATGTCAAAGTAATCTTCTGTCTTCTGTGAGACACAGAGAGAGGTAACGTGGCCAGTCGAGTGCGTCCAGCGGCTGTGGGAATGCAGAATGCATTATCCCCTACACCCTTTTATTATAAGACACACAGACTTTATGAATACAACTTATAGAAAATCAAATAAATATGCCCTTCTCAGCAAAGTGACATCTGATTTCTCATTTACAACCGATTTGACATATTTTGGTCAAAGAAATAACTCACGGAAAGCGCTGTTCTGTGACAAAAGATAAAACTAATTAATTCTTCACTAATCCACGAACTAAAGAAACACACAAAGCTGCATGTATAATAAAGTCAGAAATCGTTTTAGCCAACGTTTAGAAACCGAAACGCTGTAAGTTAAAGCGCTCGTGCATATTCATAGGGAAGTTTAAATACGGAGGCCGATGTACGGGCGAAGTTGGAGCGGAGATGGACCACAATATTCCTCAGTATTTGACGTCTGAATGTGCAAACAGAGGGCTCGCGTTTCGTTATTTAACTTAAGTAAATTTCGATGTTCCCGGCGCGCCGCCACTGTTGATACTGCGAGGACTGGCCGCTTACATTTTCGAATTTTGATTTCTTTTTAATAAACCTAATGGTATTTTATTGTTTCTAATGTGGAACCAGAATTTATACAATAAAATACCTACTATTAAATTAATCATTTCTATTTCTGAACGACAATATTTATCTATAAAGGAGAATGCCAAAAAACCAGTAGTGATTTTAGCAAAAGCTGTCAATGATCGGTTGTTATTACAATTGCGTGTTTAAATTACCTAAATTTAATTACGTTATAAAAAAGTTCACAATAAATAGGTACATATTTAAGTACATACCATAGAGTAGTAAATTCATAACCCATTGTAAAAAAAAAATAATTTCAGGTTTAAATTGTTGGTCGTTTTAGCGGTATTTTGGCATTCTCCTTTATTGGTCCACTAAGACATGATTGTACAATTAAACCTTATTCCACGCAATCTGTTTTGAAATTGAGGTAATACGAAATGGAGAATACTTTGATTTAACGAAATTTATTTCTCAATATTTTTAGGATGAAATTCTGTGCAGCCTTTAGTACATTTAGTGAAGATTTCACACTTTTGAGATCTAAAATTCTGATACATATCACGCAGAGCATCCATAAAATAAAATTCAACTATATAAGACAAATACGGTCAATGAACTCCATGGGAGTTGCTAGTTCCAAAAAAAATGGAAACAATGAAAACAAAGACCTACTAGGAGTGGATTCCCTTCCTTTGTCTATAGCACGACTGTTCTGTTGTCTCTGGCCCGCCGGAAGCTGCGCATGCGGGCGCTCGAGATTCTTAATGAGAGCAATAAGATAATGGTACTTCATGAGTTCAACAATGACAGACTGTCAAATCGCTGTTCGCTCCGCGATTGTTAAGTAGGTAGTTAAAAATAGATTTTTTGCAATGATGTACTCATTTAAAGTAGGTAGTCCATTGCAGAAGTCGCTAGTTTGTCAAAACTAAACTACGTAAAATAAAATAAACTTTAGTATTGAACTTATCTATGCTAAACGACCTAAGAAAAGGATTGTAAACGCTCCTCCATACGTCTTAGTCTTAGGGCGTACATGTTTTTTTTTCTTTTTTTCGGAATTGCTAAATTCTTGTGGCGCTAATGGCGTTTCAAGAGTCACCGGACGTGTATGGTTTAGGGCGAGCGCAGAAGGCGCTCAGCCAGGAGCAAAAAGTGTGTGGCAGCAACGAGCATAAGGGCTCCCCCGCCGGTAGAGCGGCGGAAGGAACGGACCTAGGCATAAGACGTTGCTTTGGGAGCGATCGCGAGTCGGTGAGAAGCGACCAGGGACGTGTCGATACCTGGATTTTTGGGTGTTCATGGGCTGTTACCGCTTGCCACCATGTGACCTGCTTGTTTTACCATCTTTTTTATTTCTATTTCTCTTTATTGAAAAGCGTAGTCATTAATGTGATTTTGTCGTCTTATTGTTACATTTCACAAAATACATATTATAATTTTACAAACTAATAGCAAATTCGTACAAAACCCTGACCGTATGTAGGTACACGGTACCTATTGCAATATCAGAGGCGCTAAAATGTGTCAGTGATGGGGGATTAAACAATGTTATTTTGTCACTGACTCAAAAAATATGCATCTCAACTTTTCGAGGTATACCTACCTACCGATTGCATATAATATTTTAGGTCTTACGCTCAAAATATAGCCTCACAGTGGATTCAGTCTTATATTGGCATAGCAGGTAATACTTATCATATTTTCTATAAAAGAACTGACTGAAGTCAAAATTTTATTAAAACTGCAAAGATGGGCAAGGCCTTTCGGTACGATAAACTCAGCGGCAACCTCTTTCTGTCGAGTGGATCGTCTGTCTGTCTGCCAACGGTTATGTAAGAAAAGTTTTGAATATTAAAGTTATACTTACATTGTATACCAAAAGCGGTCACGAACAAACAGAAATCTAAAAATCTTACTCCTTTATGCAACTGTGTAATATTACAAAATAAAATATTTTTGCCACATTTTATTTTTACCATATTTCAGCCAAATACGAGTATATTAAACTTAACACCTAGAAATTCAAAACAAGCAATTATAGCACTTTGTCCAAAATGTAGTTAGCCTATTTAGCTCCAAGTCACAGAAGTTAAAAAATGATCAAAATATCGGAGAAATCCTTTTCGAAATTACGGTTCTCCTTACTACCGCATAGCCACCTACACACCTGCAGAAATATTTGAGTTTAATAAAGCTATCATCATTATTTAAGCTAACCTTTACCGTCGGCTCATCTTCAAATAGCCCTATAATTTTCCAATAATTCCACTTCACCTTTTTTAATCGCTAATCGCCGTGGGATTTCAATACACTTCCTCTTGAACTGGCTGAATACCTTATAAAAAAAGTAAAAATTGTTTATGGTATCATTGTTCGCAATACCAACGCATCCATTCAATGCGGCCAACGTGTCAAAACAAATTTCAAAAAGAATCTGATTCGTATCCCGCGCTATGATTGTGTAATAAACCGCGAAAGTAATGTTCGATAGAAGCGAATAAATGCGGGGTTTTCGGGTAATTTCGCATTTTATATTAAAGAAAAATTGGTAAGTAATTCGAAGGAGATTATATTTTGGTGAATGAAAGAGTTTTTGCTTCGTGTTTTGCGGGCGGATTACTATCTAAAGAAGATAATGCACCTGACACGGGCCTTTTGTAGATCAGGTACCTACAGCAGTTTTTTTTTACAATTTGTAAAGCTAAGTGCATTACCTACTCATATTGCAGTGTTTGCGTAGGACGACTTATAGCTTTTTGCAAGTAATCTTAGGATGATTCTACATGCTCATGTGAGACTTAAACTTGGATATAGTCATTCGTGCATTATGGTTTGTCACATGACCCGAGAAAAAGATATATTATTGGCTTCCCAGATATTTAATGAAATCTTTAACAAAAATAGCATAATTTTGCGACATTATAATCCATTTCCATAAAACTTCTCAATCGCCTCCGGACATTTTTTATTGAGATGTCGATCTGATGGAGCGGTAAGCGAAGCTCTCTCCCGCCTCAGTTTCATGAGATCCTATTCTATGGGAGGTTTATTTATGTCCTATTCACCACGCTTTGATCGCAGTGCTAGCTAGGCCTCTCACGCCAGTGATGTTGCTGCCTGTCACCGGTCTCTGGTACTTGAGATCGAACAAACAAACCCTCGGACAGCTTAAGAATGATAAAGCCGTCGGTGAAGATGGTATAACATCAGAGCTTCTGAAAGCCGGAGGAGTTCCCGTCTTACGACAGCTAAAACACCTCTTTAATGCCGGTGGCATAACACCGGAGGGATGGGGCAGGAGTGTGGTAGACCTGTTCTTCAAGAAGGGAGACATTATTGAAGAACTATAGACCCATTTCTCTCTTGAGCCACGTATATAAGCTGGTCGCGAGGGTAAATACGAATCGTCTCACCTGGAGGTTTGATAAGTTCCAGCCGCTGGAGCAGACTGGATTTCGAAACAGTAACGTTACTGTAGCATTTTCAGCACCGTAGACCACATTCATACAATGCGGCAGATTATATAGAAGACCGTAGAGTATAATCAGCCTTTGTGTCTTGCTTTTGTGAACTACGAGAAAGCCTTCGACTCAATCGAGACCTGAGCTGTTCTGGAATATTTACAGAGATGTCAGTTCGATTGGCTTTATATCCAGGTGCTGAGATGTCTGTATACCACTGCGAGCATGACGGTCCGAATCCTAGACCAGCAGACCAAGCCGATCCAGCGGCGTGGAGGAGAGAGATAGGGGGGTGTAATATCTCCGAAACTGCTCACAAATGCGCTGGAAGATGCATTTAGGACGCTGGACTGGAAATGACGTGAAATCAATGTGAATGGTGAGAACATCTCGTATCTTCGTTTCGCAAATGACATAGTCATCATGGCAAAATCGCAAGAAGATTTAAGCTGGATGCTAAACGACCTTAACGCAACATCCGACGCGTCGATATGGCAATGAACTTAGACAAAACAAAAATAATGTTCAATGAACATGTTCTTCGGGGACTGATAAACGTCGGAGGCGTCGCATTCGAAGTTGTCGACCCTTATGTCTACACGACAAAACGATACAACTAGGCAAGTCCAACTTAAGCAAAGGAGATTGATTGGCTAGGCAACATTTGGAATAATGCCTCGGCTCTTTTCGTCGCCTATGCCACAATGCTTGAAGACGAAAGTCTTCAATCAATGCGTCCTGCCAGTTATGACATATGGTGCTTGAGTGGACCGACGACTTAGAGAAATTCGCCGATGCTGGCCAGATGATTAGAGGGATCGTGTGTGGTGGCGACCCTTGGGAGTGATCTGTAGCCAGCAGTGGAGAGACATAGGCTGATGGTATGAATCCATTTGCTCGGAAAACGTCACATTTATTTTATCAAACAAAAAGATTTATTAATCTTTAGGTGTTTTTTCTCTAATGAAAATCAGTATCGTTTTAAAATAATTAAAAACAAAAACAATATTAAAATACAAATAGTTTTAAAGTATGCAAACTGCATTAAAACTGACGCTGTTTAAATAAGTTTAATGCAACATAATCCAGTGTGTATTAAATAAATATTAATTTTGTGAATTGCCAAGTAAATATTTAGCCGCGGCTCAATAACTCACGGTTGACGGGCAGGGGCCGCTTGATACATGTTAAATGTGTAGGCGGATACCTTCAGCCCAATGTAGTTAGGTGACTATGTAATTAACTATATTCAAATAAATAGGGGTCAGGGGATTTTAATATAAATATCTAAGTTTTCATTACGGGGCCATTATTGTAACAACACCACCGTTATAACTAGACATATAATTATTTTCTAATAAAATATAAATTGTATTTCAATGGATGAATGGTATGTAGTACATAAAGTATATTTAAATGACTATAAAAAGCATATTTTTTTATGGACGAAGGCTCCACGATACATGCCAACATTAGTCCAAAGTGACAACGTTAGCAAGCCCCCGGATGCGCTGCCTACTTTTGCAGATATAGGAATGGATTTGGAGAAAGGGTTGGGAAAATGGGCGCCCAGCTGCTGTTGGATTGCAGCGTGCACTCTCCCCCTGCACTACCCCAATATATGTATTTCTTTGTTAAATATATGAAAGTTCCAGATTATTAAATATAATAATCTTTATTCTCTTTTCTGTATTTAATGAAGATATATTTATGTATGTGCCATACATTGGCATGTATGTAAATAAAACGTAGCATGTATGGATAACTAAATGACAAATGTGCTCTAAAATATTGTACTCGGTAACTGTGTACCTACATGATGCATGCACGGAAAGTGTACTAGTTTAATTTGGCGCACGTGAGATAACTGCCAAGCAAAGGATATGTCCTTTCTAAACATTTTTTTTTTGTATTCAAAAAGCTCTATTATGTAAAAGCTTATCTAAGGGCTGTGCCTAAATGAACTAGCACACGACCTTGAGGACATGGTGTGCTAGTTTATATAGATGATTTTAACCTTCCTCTGCAGAAAACTAAAGCATTTGCTCATTCGATTACATCAAAATTTGTCCTTTCATCATCACCTGTAAAAACATGTCTTCGAAAATCACCGTCCAAAAATCGGAATCTATTTGTCCCTGCATTCACTCACGTACAGTCTGCCTATAAATTTAACACTGGCGACACCGTTACACTCACTCACAAAGTAATTTTTTAACATTATACATTACAGTTTTACCTAGTGTTAAGTACCAAAATCCAGTGGCAATTAGTTACGGAGCTGTATTTTAGAGATGGAAACATTTTTTGCTTTACCAATACTTTATTTTTATAAGTTACTAAATAAATGAAGCGTATTGATCGCCTGTCAGAGCGTCGGACGCTTGTTTATACAGCGCACGTTCATTGAATACAATATTTCTTTATAATAAAATGTGACAATCAACTATTGTGAGACTTTGTATGAGCACAGATTGAATCTAACAAATCTGTGAGATAGCTATAGTTTGGAAATTAAAAGTTTTTAAAACATTTAAATAAATATTAATTGTGATAATTTGTAATTAAAAGACCAGTTTCTTTTGTTTTAGATTTATAATTACTTATATGTTCCTTGTCAGCAAAAAGGACCGATTATCAAATTATTTAAATGAATAATTATTACAAAGTTTTTAAACAAACAATATCCGACATTTCTTGAATAATATCAGCTGTCTTCGGTGTAAGGTGTTAGACAAACGAGACTTGAAGTGTCCGAATCGAAATGAACAATCATCGTGGAAAAAATCACTGCACCAAATGAAGAGCTAAACAAATATGAGAGCAATCTTTATTTATAATAATTATGTCTCAAAAGGTGCTGAGTCATTGTTCACAGGAATGGAACACCTACGCGTATTCGTTCACTGATAAATACACAATGTATAATTCTTGTTTTTAACTGGATGATATTCGAAATTCAGCTTTATTTGTTTCTCTATTAAGCTGGTATCAAGTTTTAGAATGTAGAAATTATCTATGGTAGTGTTAAAGGTATTGGCGCCAAAATTGACTTGCATTGTCAAGACGACAGCGGGTTGGGTGGCATTCGGGATTCATAATAACGAAATTATAAAACACTTCTTATGCCAGAAGTCATGTAAAAATTAAGAGATTACAAAATATTAACAAAATGTATAAACCAAATTCCGTATACACGAATCGATTCTTGGATTTTACTGTATATAGATTTCTTCCAACAATATACTTAGTTAGATAGATACCTACTTTCCAAACAAAATGACGCGCATGCATTACACATGGAAAATACAGAAAAGTTATGAACAAACTTGCATAATTTGCTAAATAGATAAACTTTGGATAATATCCCATTGTTTATATTTTCAAGATCCCACGTTTGAACGACCACTTTGGTTTGTAAAATATTCCAGTAGCCAAGTGGGACCTAGCAGATGGGCATTACGAAAACATCACGCTCGCCAGTTAAGTGGGTGTAAAGTTATTAAACACGTAACGTTAAAGGCCCTTGGACACAACCGAAATGTCACATCACAAGATAGTCATTTAGTAGTAAAACAAATAAGTGAATAGCACTCTCTAGTGAAGAGTGCGTGCAAGGAAACACCGAGCATTATGCACAAGGAGATTGAAAAGAAAGTACTCAACACGAGAGCGTCCGAGACTCGGCGAGTGCAATAAGCGACGCCCGCCGCCGGAGCCCGTTCATTAACTCTCGCCTACTCCATAAATAACCTAGCGTCATTCCTGAACGCCAGCGGACAAAAGCGCGCGTCACTGCTGCCAACGTGCCCGACGAACAGGTCCGTGCACACCTTCAGTGTAAATAATAAAAAGATAACAAATACGGAGTTCCAATAAGCCCTCGAGCTCGCTTCCCAAGTGGACACTACATCGTAGTAGCCATGTAGCGATTCCATTATGTTTTTATAACGGATCTCACAAAACTTTATATCGGCGTCTAGACGCGAGCAAAATGGCGGATATTTATGCGCGAACGAAGCGTTTTCATAACGGAACGGCGAGAAACTCGGCTCCGGGGTGGGGCACACATCCATTTCAAAGAATAAACACAGTGGAAAAGCTCTCGATGTATAAATAATAAATAAAGTGTATATTTTGCTGCGTTGCGAGCGTGCGTTTACAAAGGCTGTCCGCTCCGTGGGGCAAACATCGCATGAGCCGTGTTTATTCTTTCGTCATTAAGGTGGAGTGTTGACTATACTGTAGCGTGCTCTAGCGCTAATTTCAGGGAGGTCAGGCGTGAGGAGCGGGTGACGTCGGCATGCTGTTGACTTTCTTCTCGCGATCTCGTATGGGGTTAACAAACGTCGCGTTACGATTTCGCACGTGTTGATTAATCATCGAAAATTTGCCCCTATTTATATTTTAGTTTGCTTTTATTACCCACTGATGAATATCTAAAATTATTAACGTTTATACACAGCTACAGTTTACAATACAATAGCAAATATTATAACAAAAGAACATTTCATTTTGATACATTTGTTACTGTCAATGACGATCTTGGATCTACTTATTAATAAATTCGTAATCAGTAATCACTTATCGAAGTAGGTGTGGAACTTTTGCTGATTTATGCCCAACAAGGAATGTGAAGTGATGCAATTAAGGAAACATAAATATACGTGTAGAATATCAAAGAATATGTCAATTATGCAAAAGTGGAAATACTCTTACTTGGTACATGACAAGTAAAATGCATGGATTTTCAGAATGGTATGCTGCCTGCATTCTTTCATAATAATTGACTCTTTTTTTTCCTAACATCTCTTGTGGCAGGTGCATTCATTAAGTGCGGATTACGATGGACACTTCTCTTTTTGTAGCGTGTTTACCGTTGACAGCCTCCGCCATTTTTACGCCGTAGTGTTGGTACTCAGTGCTCACTTACGGAAGCATTTAAGTTAGTTTTGGAAGTAAAGTAAAATTTGTAAAGTAAGTTTGCCAAATATTTCTTACACATTGTTAAGCTATTAGTCGGTCGTGTACCCATTATTACCTGAGCGGTGATGACCTAGGGGTATCTATACTCGTCTGACATTTGTGTAATCTTGAGTTCAAATGTTCGGCCAGTACCAATGAATATCTGCTGAGGTACGGACTTTTAAAAAAATGATAACAGGTCGCTGATGAGGGAAAACATCGTGAGAAAACCCGCATGTTCGAGAAATATAAAAAGTCTGTAGTATATGTAGGTATCCACTAATCCGTTTCGGGGCCGTCGGGTGGATTATGGCCCGATACCCCCTGGTGATTTATAAGGGGAGACTTGTGCCCTGCGGGACGTTATAGGCTGAGAAAGATAAAGTTAATTAGTTATAAATTATTCAAATTTTCCAAGAGGTGACTTTCACGTTTAGGTACATACCTATATTTGACATTTAATTTTGAAAGATAATAGAAGTATATTTGTTGCAGGTGAAAATATGGTTCCAGAATCATCGTTACAAGTGTAAAAGACAAGCCAAGGAGAAGGCGATGGCGGAACAGAACCAACACAATCAGGTAATCGACACCGGCCTTTTTATTATCCACTTTTGGACACGGGCCTACTTATGTAAATTGTCTTATGCATGACGGATGTATATCGTTAAATTGGCGCGCTGGCCACGTGGGTTGGCGAATCTACTCTTTGGCAGGTGGTGTTGTTCCTCAGGGCTTGGGGTAGCGGCTTTGTTATCTCTTAGGGGTCATCCATAAATTACGTCACACGTTAAGGGGGAGGGAGGGGGTCAACGAAGTGTGACATCGTGTGACAAGGGGGGGGGGGGGGACGAGTAATAAGCTTCGTGACGTCACATCTATAAATCTAAACTCTAACGAAAACCTTTAAAATATTAACAACTCTATGAATATTATTATAAGGTTGTTTTAATTTACTAATTTAAAATTGCAAAATATGTGACGTCACACCAGGGGAGGGGGATCACACAAATGTGACCACCTGTGACAAGGACGGGGGGGACTCCAAAAGTCATGAAAGTCGTGTGACGTAATTTATGGATGGCCCACGAGAAGAGACGGGGTAGTGCTATGCTAAAGCCGGCCGCCAACACACGGACAATCAGGTACAAATAAAAATTAAAGACATGGAAGTTCTTTTTTCTGGTCTCATTAACATTAAAACTATTTATAGCGATCGTTTTCCTGGGGTTCCGCAGCCAAGTACCGCCTCTTAGTGTTTAATTTTTGCACCGAAATAAACAATTTTAGCTACTCTTTTCTATGAAATGAAAAGTGAACACAAAAACATCACTATATGTGGGTGACTAGGTAAATTTTAAGATAGGTACAAAAAATATTTTGGGTCATACTAGTAGATTCAACTCTCATCCAGTAATAATATTAAATATATTCCGTCCCTCTAAATTTTCGAATTTTACAATCACGGCCCTGCAACATGTCACGCGAGCTAGTTTTTGTTCAGCAGTCAATGGATGAAACCAACGCGAATAAAGCTTCTTGACTTGAAGGTGTTAGTGTAAAATTTCATGAACGACCGGTGATGAAATCTTAAGATTCTCCTCTATCTGTTTGTAGGCAGTTTTTGGGTTGCATGCAACATTTTTTTAAACTCCTCGAGGTTTTCACTCGTTAGGTACAGAAGTCGCAGGACGGCCACTTCTCTCATCATCTTTCTAGGAGAATTTTTCTTGTTTAAATTGCGAAAACCATCTAAAAATTGTTGCACGGCACGGTGCGAGGTCCCCAAAAGCTGATGCTAATCTATCTTTACACTCACTTTCATTTAAACCTACTTTGAAATCGTATAACATCATTGCACGAAACTGTTCTTCTCGTTCGAATTCCATTCTTGCCGAGAAAAGCGCGCGAAATGCAATAAAAAAGTTGACAATGTTGTTTTTTTTCGTTTTGACTAAATGGCTTTCGGAATTCCATTTCAAATAAATGATGTTCTAAAAACTATACAGTTCAAATGAGTTCTTTCTCTGAAATTTGAGTATCTTAAAATTTACCTAGTCACCCTATATAACCCATCGAGTGTATCAATCAGGGCCGTCTTTACCAGGGGGTGCAAGGGGTGCGGTGCACCCCGGGCGCTCACCTTTTAAAGGTAATGAAAAAATATAACGCTATAGTAAACAATTACACAATAGGATATTTGACTGTCATAGGATACACAATAGGATATTTGACTGTCATAGGATACACAATAGGATATTTGACTGTCATAGGATACACAATAGGATGTTTGACTGTCTTAGGATACACTCCCGCACCCCGGCGCAGAATAGACTTAAGACGGCCCTGGTATCAATCATTAGACGGATCTTTTAAAATACAATAAAAATATTTCTTAGTAATCTATTAGTCTTCAGATTCCCTTTCAAAGTCCCCATGTCTCTTCCTTTCAATTTTATTGTTATAAAAATTGGAAAAAATTCGGGAAAAGGTGTATCAATAAAATATATAGCGGACACTGAAGCAAAGATATTTCGAAAAAATTGAATTAAACTTTTTCATATTCGACTGAAGTCCCATAAAGACCCTTTTGTCGGATAATATTATAGTTACCTGAAACAGGACCTTATCATATGCGACCCAATACGTTTTTGAGCGGCTTTCATAATATTAAATATGACCAATTATTTAAAAAAACCAAAGCTATGTCAAATTGTGTCACTTAATTATTTCTTGCACATTTATCCATAGAATTTCTAATGTTATTCTCAAAAATATTAAACATTGAAAAATATTCTCAATGTTAATGAATAATGAATATTAAAGAGAATGGTACGATAAAATCATTCGCTGACGTCGCCACCGGCCCCTGTTTGCGAAGGCGATGGTCTTACCCACACTTGATAGCAATCTCCCGCCGGGAACGATGGGAAACGAAATACGGGCCCCGCACCGGTGCAAATCTGGCAACCCCACGGCAATTAGAATTATATTTTGTGCAGGGCTAGCACGTGTTTAAAAAAATATGTAAGGGGTGATTATATTTTACTAAAATAGACTTCAAATATGCATGCCAGAAGGTTTAAAGGTCAATTCTGCATGTTCTTGAATGACCCATATCTTTACAAAGTTATCGGTTGTTACTAGGCTGTTTAAATTCTTGACTATCATGGTAATTCCATTTAGGTACCTATGTGTTATGCTTACGCTCAAATATTGAAATCGCTCAATGAGCGAAAAAAACATCCATAACGCGTTGTGGATGGCGCTGGTCGTTCAAACATCGAAATGTGGTATTATTTCGGTGTGAAAACAGAAGACGAGGTTTTTAGTTGATTATTGCGCGGAAGTCTTTCCTACGCGGACACGATTCGGGCCATTTAGGTTAGAAGACTTCTTAGGTTATTCTTTTTAAACAACACCATAATCCTTATTACGCCGAAACGCCTTCTGTTTTCTTATTTTCCTCTATTTCAATATAGGTATCAATTGATTCGCTGACGGACAAGTTTCAACATTATTTTCGCATTGTGAACATTTCACATATTCTGTTGTGGTTATCCACAACGTGCTGTGGACGCTTCCTAAATACCATGTCGCATTGCGGTCAATTAATACCATCCACACATCGAAATAATATCACATTCCGATGTTTTGCCAACCAGCACCATCCACAACGCTTTATGGGTGTTTTTTTAGCTCATTGAGCGATTGATTCAGTTGCCAAGTTTTGATTGAAACAAATCATAACGACAATATGTCTTTTTGGTGTTTATATCAGTTAAAGGTACCTATTATATAAATATCAGTTAAAGTATAATACTAGATATTTTCATATAAAATAGTGCAACCCTAACAGCGCGCGTGTGTTGCCAGCCTCCTTCGATTGCCTCAATTTGCGCGGGAACGCGCGAGGGCGTGCCGCATCCCCGACTTTTTGATTGTTAGCGTCGCGTCGGTGGGCGGCCGCTTTCACCCGATGACACATTAATAATTTGTTTGTTGTGGGGTATTATTACATTTTCACGATGGAACTTAGCACAATAGAAGTTGCAGATATGTATTAAAAATATCTGTTGCATTCTGTTTTAAATTTCACTCAACAAAATTTTCTTTCTACTCGTGCCAAAATTGCGTTACCACTAAATTTAATTACTATCAAGTAAAATACGCTGCCACTAAAATTATCTATAGGTACATTAATGATAACACACTTATTAATCGCAATCAGTCCTTTTAACGTCCACTGATGCACATGGGTCTCCTAAGACGCACTCTCTTATGCATGAGGAATGTATGGCCTTAAAACGCCACTCTCGCCAAGCCGGTTGGCGAGGACTCTTTTAGACTTTCCACTTTCCTCAGGGCTTGCGGTAGCCGCTTTGTTATTCTTTAACACACTTACGTAGCTATACGTACTTAGCACCAATACAACTAAGGTTCTAACGGATCTATCTGACACTACGATTACTTCACAGTCATCATCATCACCGCGGCGGGTGGCCGTCCCGGTCCTGGTGAAGGATGGCAAACCGTGCGGTTCAGGCGAATCATCATCGCCAGCGCATAGTCACTGTGCCACTCCAACGTCAGGGTACTCTGCACCTCAGCCATCGCAGGCGGCTTGCAGTAATCCCCTGGTTTCCTCCTACCGCCAACCGACGGCATATCAGCAACAATGCTCAGGGTATCTACCACTGCAGGGCCGGGCCTGGTAGAAATTCCCACAGCTTTATCACGAGACCATGTTCAAGGAGGAAATGTATTTTGATTGAACGAATCGGACTGACGTGGTTTGACCTTTTTCTTGTCAGCTGTCTCTTTGTTTACCAGCTGTTTTGATGGCTCCGACCGTTTGATGTCATGCACTTCAGAAGCTTTGTTAAAAACTTCGTGTAATGTAACAGTTAAATTCCTAAAGTTTATAGTAATGCCTTCTTTTGATAATGATCTTTCTCTACGAGTAATGTTATTTATATGTCCATCCAAAGATTAATAAAGTTAAGGGTAGAAATACGAGCCTGTAACGTCGCCGTCATCACAATCAAGCATGTTTTCCTTCAAAACGAAACAGTTTTCGTATTCATTAATATTTTCATTCTTAACACACAAGCCGTTCTTGACATTTCACTACCAAAATAATTTGCTATTTAACGTTCCTTTGCATATTTCTACCTTTCTACAGCTCTAAATAGTTAGTTTAATTGCGTAAAAGTATTTATATAAATTCAAACCACGCATCTCATTGTCATTTGTTCCTTCAAGAACATGGTCACTGGTGAAGCAACGCTGAGAGCGGCAAAAGACAGACTTTAGCGAATAGTGAATCGAACAGTGAAACAGTGAGAGTGAACATTTTCTACCATATTCGGGAGGAGGGTAAAGTAATGTAAATAATTAGTCGTAAGCACGTTTAAGGATTTGATCTTTTCTTCAATTTGTGATATACGATGATTTTATCGTCTACAGACACTAAATAGTCAACAGTTTGGTGTGGAGCACACTTGACAGATTCTCCGTCTGGTGGTAGATACAGTCGTCAATAAGATGGACAGTTGACAAGGTAATGTGTCATTCGTAATCAATTGTACGAACTGTCATTTGCTCTTGACGGAGCAACATACATATATACCGATCTGCCCGTATGCCTAGTCTGGTCCTGTCTGTTCTTACTTGGAACTCTTGTTAATCAATTTTATATTGTATATCTGGTCTAAACGCGTTAAATGAAAGGCTTTTGTTTACCTTTTTATTTCTATTTACATTTCGGCACGGGGTACACCAGCCGTGGTCACGAGTTGACTGAAGAGGCGGGTAGTTGATTCGGATACCCACATTTGATCTTCATATCTTCATATTCAAGGGCTGCGACACACTACAGTAACAATGTCCGCGGATGTATCAACGGTGAATCACAAGGTTTAAATTTGTTAATCATTGGGATTCCACGTCGACGACCGTTTATATCCATCTTCCGGATTGAATTTTTTACATTTTTTTAATTTCAATCGCTTCACGTACAATCCTGGAATAATAGTGACGTTCAGTGGAGAGGATTTTTGAAGTGTAGATAAAAACCTAAACAGAAACCTTTTACGCGTTCCGATCCGATTTTTACAATATAAAATGTGTTAAAACCGCGAAAGTTTAAAAAGTCATATTAATCAATTTTGTCATTTTAAACAATATTTAATATATACATATAGGTATATGTGCAATGTTTGTAACAATTAAATTACATAATTTTATTTTTTATGCCTTAACCTTATCAAGATGACGACCAAGACCTGCATTATTAACGTAAAGTAGGAATTTTTATTAGTGTCAGGGGATATGACATGTAGAACTGTCAAACAGAGTGAAATCTGTACGGAGATGACACTTTATTGACAGTTCTACATGCCCATGTCCCTGACTCGAATAAAAAATCCGACTACAGGTGAAGTTTAGATTTTCTTTTAATATTTGAATTACTAAGTTTGAGATATAGATAATTTTTCATACATTCTTATTACCATACCATATGCCATCACATAATATGACATGGACTAATTCCTGAGGTTACATTGCTGTTAACCTTTTACAATCCACTGCTGCCACTTATTAACCTATCTGTTGCTTTTATAGCAATATCTATTCGGTTATTTCGTACGCAATGATCATTGCTAATCATTAGATGATGAATGGAAACCTCATTGTAGCTTCACACAGGTTAATAAGAGAGGCGTTTAAACATGTATTGTAAATAACTGATAAAAATGTTAGCTAATTGTTGTGTGAATAATAGTTATAATGGGGTTATTATAGAAAAATGCGTCAGTGTTTCGTGTGTGTAGATAGTACCTAATGTGTAAATAAAGAATTCTCGTAATTATGTAACGTTCATTAAACGTATAAGATAAGTTAAAGTAATGTTTGGATCTCGTACGATGACAGTGATTGATTTGTGTCTTGAATAAATTGTGACTATCAAAATCTCATACTGAGAATTTATTTACGATGATCTTGATTTCCATAAAAACTTGACTAAGAGCATAGCTTTGTTTTTAGAGATAAAAGGCGGCAGACGAGCATACAGTCCACCTGATGGTAAGTGGATACTGTCGTCCATAGACATCCGCGATACATGCCAACATCTGTCCAGAGTGACAAACGTTAGCACGCCCCCGGATGCGCTGCCTACTTTTGCAGATTAAGGAATGGATTGGGAAAATGGGGAGGGATAGGATGGGAATGGGCTCTGGCACATCTCACTCACTACCGAAACACGTACGTACATTAGGGAAATAAAATGAAGTAGGGAATGCAGTACATTTCAAGGTAGTCTTCTGTGAGAGAGGAGTAACGTGGCCAGTCGAGTGCGCCCAGCGGCTGTGGGAATGCAGCATGCACTCTCCTCCTTGAAAAGCTCCCTTAGCTGTTAGAAGAACAGTTCAAACGAATTTTAATTCTTAGCATGCAAATGCCAGAGTACAAATGATTTGTCTACTTTAGTTACTTTAATTTTTAAACTAAATCGGTAAGTAGCTCAAACATTATTTAGTGAGGTGTCGTACTGATTTCCCGATAAGAAATTTTACAACTCTAGATATTCATGATTAAGTGTAAATTTTAACTTGAACTTAACTGAAACCTTAAAATAAAGTTCTTGAAATATTTTTTTTTCAATTCTGTAAAAGTGCTACCTGATAACCTCTTCTTTAAATGAACTTCTTCCGGCGCATATATGTAATCGTCCATTTTCATATGTAATTCTCTTCATATGTAATTTACGTGAATTAAATTGATTTGATCCGTAACAGCAGTTACAGGGCGACTGCTGCTTTGTCTCGTCAGCGGATCTTTAGCTGACATAGCTTGAATTCGTTGTACCAATGCTATCTATCTACACAGTGCTATAGAAAGACACCAATATCTAAACGCCATTTGAAATCTATAAGTATATTCTTCTGGTTCAAATAACATGTGAAATCGTACAAAATCGTGGCAAGAAAATCCTGTCCGAAGATTTATTTCTAAAAGAGACACGATACTTCGATACTTTTAATCGTAATTTGGCTCGACAAAGGAGGAGGGAAATTTGAATTTGGAATGTTTTATCTTTTCTTATGGATAATCATAATGTTTAATGCTGTTTTCATTCAGCCAGTGTTACATACCTAGCCAAAATATCTTACTTGCAAAACTATCTAAGTGACCTGTTATGTTGTTATATAGTAAGACGAATGAAATGACAATTTCATTTCAAATAAACCTATACCCCGTCTCAAGAACCTGTAGTATTCCAGATTCCCGCTATCTAGTGAGGACTATACTATACTTGCGACACTACACTACGAGTCTTATTATGTAGGTCAATTTGTAAAGACATTCAAAGGACTTGCTTATTTCTTTTGAGTATTTTCTGTTGTAAAAATTCTCGAAAATACCTATCTACTTTAAACGTATTATTAGCAAAATTTAGAAACATTTGAACTAGACTGTACCTACCCAACAGATTTTATTTGTATTAATGTAACTGAACGTCCAACGTCTTGCATTTACCACTATCATTCCTCTTCAGGTAAATAAACAACGAAATTTACTCTTAATTACGAGACAATATCTATTTAAATATAATTTTCAAATTTTATTTTACATTAAGATATATGAAGTGATTTTTAAACACACAAAAGTAGGTCAAAGAATGCATTGTAATTACGAAATATTTTCTTGCAACTTAAAAAATTGAGTCTCCTAAAACTAGTCCTCTGAGTCATACATAATCTGTGTAATAAAAATCTGCTTGAACATTTAACAATTTTCTAAAAAACTTAATAAATATAGAAAGACACAAGTTTAGGCATGTCTTAAAATGAATAACGCTGTACTTAAAAATAATTGCTTTTTATTTTCATTCGATTGAGTAGTTTAGTTAAATGTAAATATATTTATATAAGGTGATTAGTTATTATGCATCGGCAACAAAATGGCGTGAATCCGCGCTCACACATTGAGTAGCAATAAGCCTCTATAGTTATGTAATTTTAGTATAATTCATTAGCTGTAATAAAGTGAAAGATTGTAATTAATGTTTTCTAACTTAATTTATGTCATGAAATTAGATTGATGTAATTATTGTAGACTTAGGGGAGGTGAATATCTATAATTATAATTATAAATAATAAGTACGTATGAAAGGGAATTTGTAATTATAACAAGAAATAAAGTGTAATGAATTTCCGATTTATAAAATTAATAAAAATTAACGAGTTTTATTACTGTGTTTAATTTTTATGAGTAAAATTAACTCAATCTTCAAATCAAGACCTAAAATCTGAAAAAAATAATTTAACCATACATTTTATGGACATTATAATTATACTGTAATTTTTATTAAAAAAATATATTAATAATTTCTTTTACTTCCAGAAGCACCCTTTCTCAAGGTATAAGAAGAAATCGCTAAAATAATAAGACCGCCACGTTATATTCTCTTCTTAAAACGTTTTCCTTGATTTTCTCATAACGTAACATTCAAATAAATACTTTTATCTATCTAGATTGAAAATTATGTCATATTACAAACAGGAATAAATTTCAAAGCTGATCTTTCCCTCTAACCAAAAGTAAAATATTACTTTTGAAACAAACAATAACTGCTAAAACTACGAAACGTTTACCTTTGTACCCACCCTCGTCCTTAAAACTTAAGCTCATTTTATTGTCTTCAATATTCCCAGATTACCTTGTAATCTCTCATAACGTACAACAGTTTATTCCGCATGGCAACATCGACTTTGTTAAACGTCAGTCACGACCCGCCAAAACGAAATAATAACATGGCTTCCTTTGGGAGCAACCTAACGTAAGTTTTGTTACTTGTAGTTGAATTTTACACCTTCCCATATGACTTTTAGAGTTGATATTAAGTTTCGTGAGTGTAGTAGATGCGTTGTTTTAGTTTTAAATGATAAATTTGATAGAACAAAAGCGGGGAAGAGTGCACGTGCGCGACATTACGAGGGCACGCTAATAAAATGGTGGATTAACTCGGAGGGACAGGTGAGGGCGGCGAAATTGAAAACTATTGGCCTCTTCACAATGAACATACCGTGTACAGTTTCATGTTGCCAGAGATTTGTGTCAGGTAACTGATATAATGAGAACATTTTTGAAGGGAATTAATGAAATTCCTATGAGAGTTTGCTACGTCTGATTAAACTTTTGTTATAATAATTGTCGATAAGTACCTACGTAGGTATAGGAACATTTATCTTATGCACGATACTGAAAAAGCTGTTTTCGTACCACTCGCTCAAAAAAGTGACATTCTATGCCACAAAAAGCGAACATAACAATAGTCATTTTTAATCTGTTAAAAACAGGGAAAGAAAATTGTACTGAATTTCATTCATCCTCTAGGGGGAGAATGTGATTTAAATTTGGAATACTTACCGAAATGTATACTGAACTACATCTGTGTTTACACCATTGAGTTTGTATATAAAGCATTATACATCATTTTGAAAAAGGAATACGCATTTATTATGCAGTTATGATTATTAAATAAAATTGCTAAAACCGACGAGGCCGTATGAGCTTGATGCCTTTGCTTTTCCGACAAAAAAATATTAGTCTAGGAATTTGCCGCGTTTTTGTTTTCTTCAAATACATAAACGTTAAGTTTATTTTAATTTATTTTTATAATTATTTTAATTATTAATTATTATTTAATTTTTTCGCAAATGGTACGAAAAGTAGAGAATTTTCCTCGGTGATAAAGCTGTCTTAGTCTTGGGTGAACTTAAATCCCTCGCTACACTCAGGACTCGTCTTAAATCCCTCGCTTCGCTCGTGATTTAAGTTTTTAACACCCTCGCTACGCTCGGGAGTAAACCTCGAGTCCTTCGTTACGCTCGCGATTTAAATCGTCACCCGCGACAGAAAACACTGCTTTATCCCCTTGGTTAATAATCTACTATTAGGTATTCAAATAACATTGAAACTATTGTTCAAAATTTATGATGCTACTGATTCTCGTTAAATTTCTAAATTCAAAGACATCATAGACAACTAGATTTACCAATTTGTAGAAAAACAGCAGGAATTCACTTATACTCGTATTTATAATGGGGTTGGAAAACAACATCCAATCAACAAAGCTCTAAATAAAAGCTCGCTAGTTTCATATTTCCGAAGTGAGTAGTCCTCTTGGGGATCGCTAATTAGACATTGCGGAAGTGTCTTGCATGCAACATGGCGGCAGTTCCGCCCGCCATTGTCAAGCACGTACCTCCATCGATCCCCGGTGATACGGCACGTGTGACAAACGGAGTTTTGTATTGTGAATTGTTCGGAGATTGTTTGAATTGATATACGAATATTTTTTTAAATTCATATTGTGGTAGGTATGTATATGAAATTTTATTGATTAACCATAGGTCAATGACCCAGTAAAATTAAACAAATCAGGGTTGAATAAAATAAAAATTGCTCTAAAAGATTTTTGTTTTAAGTTTGAATTTAATATTTTAAAAGCGTCAGCAACCTAGAAGTGAATCGTGTCAGAAAAAAAATCGAGGGGGTAAAAATAGAATAAAAAAGACATTATTATTTCTTTACCAATTTGATTTCAATGTGATTATCGTATTAATTATTTTTATTCACTATTTCATCACTATTATTCATTTCTTATTGTTGTATTTTTATATAAGTAATATTCCCGAATTCCGATGATGATATTCCCGAGAAAATGGGACAATCCGTTACTGATGGATGAAAGGCGCTCCTGGTACCATTCATGCTTGTCATCCATCAGGTTGGATACAACTTGAACTATTTACTCAATGGTTCGAGCACTTTTTACAGCACATGAAACCAACTGCTGCATCGCCGGTTCTCCTGATTTTGGATGGACATGCTAGCCACACCCGAAATATCAAGGTAGTGGATTTAGCTAGAGAAAACCACGTTCGCTTGCTGTCACTGCCTCCACACTCAAGTCACAAAATACAACCCCTTGATAAAACATTTATGGGTCCATTGAAAAAACACTTGACTGAAGAAACTCGCAAACGGGTACGAATGCAAACTCAAGCAGTGACACATTATGACATAGCGGAATTATTTGGTCTAGCCTACATAAGAGCTCAGCGCGCAGAACTGGCCATTAACGGTTTTCGTGCAACTGGGATATATCCCGTTAACAGAAATGTCTTTCAAGATCATGACTTTATTGACGAAGACCTTCCAGCAGTAGAAGAATCTTCTAATGACCCACTGCGCGATATAATGATACCAGTCAATGATAATCACGATAACTGCTTGCCTGAGGCAGGAGCTGTTGAAGCTCCGGAACATCAATCTGTGTATGAACCTCTTTCTACTCCGAGAGCTGACAGATATCACCATGCAAACCGACAAGCTAAAGAGCCGACTATCACTATGGAGAATTCATTAGCTGGTCCTTCCATATCAACTACATATTTGTCGCCAAAGGTGTTGCAGCCCATACCACGTTTGAAGAAAACCGTCAGCAATAGAGGAAGAAAGGCCCCAAAATCTATTATTTTGACATCTTCACCTTATAAGCAAGATTTAGAAACATCGATGAAAAGGAAAGAAGAAATGGATAAATTGAAGAAGAAGAGACCGTTAAACATAAAAAATAAATCAAAGATAACGCCAAAGAAAATAGCCCAGAAGAAAAGAAAGATCTCAAAAAATAGAGAATCTCCTGAAAGTTCTAGTGAGAGTGATTATTCAGTTAATGATAGCACAGATGAAAGTGCTGATCGTTCTCAAAATGAAAATGGTAAATGCTTGTATTATAATGGGCTTTTCTCTGAAGATATTCATGGAGAGAAATGGATCCAATGTGCACCTTGTAGGCAATGGGCTCAAGAAGAGTGTGCTGGCATAGAAGGAATGGCTGCCTTTGTATGCGAATTATGTACCAATGATTAATCTAAGCACTAATAATTTACTGATTTAATTTTACGCATAATACGACTAACAATTTTTCTATTATTTTGAACCAAATCGACCATAGTCCATATTTGAAACCATGTGGTCCATATTATGTTCACTTTTTGTGAGATCATAAAAATGACATATTTTAGAAAATGTTGATTTTCTAAGATGTTAATGATTTTTTAAGAATTTTATTAATAAAGTTTCGATACTAAATAATTATAGAACTGTTTAAAATAAATAAGGCTTATAACATTTTAAAATTCGGAGTTTTATTTGAGAAAATCCTTATGGTGGTCCATATATGGCGCACTTACTCTACAATAACAATAACAAAATACATCCATATCCATATATATTTATATAAGTACCTACATATACAATTCATACGAACACATATACCTATATAATAAATACTATACATATAAAATACATACATGTCATAATATATATCTATTATATATTATAAGTATGTAGAATGCGGACTATTCAGGAAATTGACAAATAGTGCTTTTTTAATGGGTTTTTGAAAATTGTAAGAGAAGGACTATATCGTATCGTGTGTATTATATTATGGTGTTTAAATATGAATAGAGCCTAAATTATTATTTATTATTCATTGTATGTTTATATTTCATTAATACAATTATGTATTATCTATTATTCATTGTATGTTTATATTTCATTAATACAATTATTATTTATTATTCGTTGTATGTTCATATTTCATTAATACAATTATTATTTATTATTCATGTACGTTTATATTTCATTAATACAATACAATAATGAATGTTACATTAATACTATTCGCTAGTATAAAAAAGAATGAAGTTAAAGGAGCCCTCCACGGGTACCTATAGATAGGCCTCCTCCATAGAATACCATTTCCCTCTATGCCGCGCCTCCTCGACCCAGTGATTTCCCGCCCTTTCTCTAATTTTGTCTGATCATCTCGGGGGAGAGTATGGAGGGGGGGGGGGGGGGAATTTAGTCTCCCTATTTTCTCGAAACTATTCTCGGGCAAATGTTCAGTGAAAGTTTTCTGCAAAATTGACGTATTTCGGGAAAACGGTTAGTGGCAATTTTGTAGTTATACATATTTGCTAGTAAATGATTATTTTTTTTTTTTCAATAAATAATAAACCGTTTCTATCGTCTGAAGCAATTCAGTTTTCAAAACTGAGTAGTGTGTAGTGAGTAGTATCAAATATGAGTAGTGTGTTTTTTCAAAGAAGAATTAATAAATAAATAAGATGACAAACGAGCAGACCGTCCACCTGGTGGTCAGTGAATACCTACTGTTGCTCTTGGACATACGCGATACATGCCAACATCAGTCATATAAATATTTATATAGATATAATAAGGTAGGTATATAGATATACGGTAATACGAAAATAGTGTGAAATATTTTAATATGTCAATCGTACACTATAACTATTAATATCTAATTAAAAATTAATGTGTATTTCATGTTTTCTTTATTAAATTAAAAATAAATAATTGTTGATTATTTTACTCGTACAATAACACGTTAACATTATGTTACATAGTTGATACGTAAACTCCGTTTTGACATTCGATACAAAAAATATATGTCTTTTTATATTGTAAATCGGGTCTGAACACGTTTAGCAAAGATATTTTACCATTAAGCAACGATATGGAGTTCTTCAAGGAAGCTGTGAATACGATTTTGCAAGGTCGGTGGCGCGCCCGCATACACCCTTGTGTTACAGGTTTTTGTTTTCTTGGAATGGCTAAATTCTTGTAGCCCAAATGGCCTTTCACGAGTCACCGAACTTTATAGTTTAGGGCGAGCGCAGAAGGCGCTCAGCCAGGAGCAAGGAGTGTGTGCAGCAACGAGCCTAAGGGCTCCTCCGCCGGTAGACCGGCGGAAGGAACGGATCTCGGCTTAGGGCTTTGCGTTGGGAGGATACCGAGGGATTGCGAGTCGATGAAAACAGCACGCGCCCAGGCACGCGCCGATACCTGGTAAAAGTGTTGGCTGAAGGCCGATGTGTGTTTATGGTGTGGCGAGGGAATGGTGTTACAGGTGTCCATGGACGGCGGTAATACTTACCATCACGTGGAACCGCTTGCTCGTCTGCCCACTTCTCTATAAAAAAATCGTTTACCTTCTATTTCTAGTAGGAAGTGTCGGCACGGATAAGGCCAGCTATGGTCACGAGTTGACTGTAGAAGCTGAAGTCAATAATTCACTGTATATTCATATCCAATGCGTTACTGATGTTTAAAGCGAATAAAAAAAGTGGTGTTTATCATCACGACGATGAACCATGAAAATTACACAAAGCGGTTAACTACTCAATTACTGCCCAATTTAAATCAAACAGCGCTGTGGTAGTTGATAATGATAAATGCTTTATGTCGCGATACGTTGCAAAATTTCGCTCCCAATTCAAATGTTTATAAACAAGTAATGATTGACTAGCTTACTTACCGAAGTATCGAACACCCTTCTAGGTACTTCTAATATGTTTAAAACGTAATTATACCAGTTGATATTACAACACAAGGTAAGATTTATTATTGAATATAAAATAGATACTTTGCTTAAAGAACATAACCACAGCGTTCTCCGCCTACCACCTCACCATCCAGCCTTTAACTCAATCGAGAATATATGGGCAATGATAAAGGAATTAATAGGGACACCATAATGAAGTTGACGAAAGAAAACATTGATGCGATCTCTGTAGATGACTGGGAAAAATGTATGTGAAGAAAAGAAATTCGATGGTCGAGATGCCGCTATTGATGCCATAACAGAGCGATTCATTATTAACGTACGTGATACATAAGCTGAGATGATGATGTCGTGTGCTACGTAAATAAATGAAAACATTTTTTTACAGAAAATATTTTTGAGTAATTAAGTTTACAAAGAAAATACTAGAAAAAAAAAGAATTTAAATATTTAGCTGGTCTCGGCTGGTTTCTTATATTTGTTAGAAGAGCAAATTTTTCTTATAATTAAAAGCAAATTTGAAGACATGATTTATTAACGTTGGTTTTGGTAATTAAAATTGCCTTCGGTACCGGAATTCCTAGTTCGGTTTTTTCACTAGTCCATATTTTATTCATCAGTGAGAGCACTCTTTTTACAGGCGCGTTACTAGCCGGCAAACATAAAATGTACTCTACTATTATTCTAAAACTGTCTGGCGTCATGTGATCACGTCACTTCATTTCACGCGCGCGAGAAATATAAAAATAATTGAACCCTAGTTTGTTTTTATTTTCCCAATACAGGACATTTTCGGATTCGCTCGGGACACCGGGACAGGCTCCCTGAATCCAGGACAGTCCCGGATAATCCGGGACGTACGGTCACGTTAGTGATACATCAAATGAGAGTGACGATGGAGACGGCGACGCAATGTCAGAGGTCGAAGAAATACTTTAACATTGTACAAGTATAATCAAATCATTTCAAATAATTATTCAAATCATTTTTCTACTAATATTTTTTGACTGACTCTAATTTCGGCACCCACTCACACAGATGAAAAGCTAATGTTTCGTTGCCATTATGTTATACCATATTATTCTCCATTCATTGCAGTTAAAATGTTTGCATCGAATTAAAAGACAGACTACGCGTATTCACTAATAGAAGTGGACGCGTTTAAAGGTCAAAGAGCGAGCATGGACAGTATTATGTACATATGAGTAAATGAATCACCAATTATCTATTTGTAATGTAGGTAATAAAAAATCTCAATATATATAGTAGTTTTAGTGTACTGATTGACATACTAAAATATTTCACACTATTTTTTTTGTAGGACCTTGTATAAACATCGAAACTGATCAGTGTTTTAATCAATTAGTAGGTAGCCCTTAGGTGGTGAAATATTATCGAAATCTGAAAGTCGAGATCTCCGCAATAAAAAAAAAACTTAAGTTTATATTTCTTCGAAATCTACCTGAACACCATGTCTCTTCCTGTTTAAGAATTACAACTCGCGGATGCTTTTATATTTTTACCAAATTTTCCCCCCTTTTGATAACACAAAATTGTGCATACCCGATCTGTAAACAAATTTGTGAATATTATTCCTGTCAGGGGTTGCGATCATGAATACTCAGCCCTCGGAAGGGGTGAGCCATTAGGGGGTGACTTAAGATTTTCCATTCATGGGGTTAAGAATGTCTTGGGTTTAAATGTATGGCGAGAGTATGTATATTAATGTTATATGTGTGTAACTGATGGTACACTTATCGATACTGGTTAATAAAGCTCAACTGATGATTAAGATTTAAATTGGCAAGAATATTAAAGTATATAGATACTTATCAAGTAATTAACTTAATTTTTTCCAAAATATTATATTTTAGAGATGCCTTGATACTGGGTACGGAGCTGGAGCTACCGGACTGTTCACGGGCTACTTTGTTATGTTTTCACCTTTAACAAGATGTATTTAACATATGTCAATATCTGTTGTAGAACCTGTCCTTGATGCACGCACCTACTTTGCGAATATAATAGATTTTTGCGATATCATCTGTAAACTTCAATCTCAATTCTCTTTTACAAAATGGGTATACAGGATTTTTCACACTCGATGTCAGGATCTCAGTTTAATCCTGGTATTTAGCGACAAGTAAAAAGGAATAAAAATGCATTGAACCAGACATTTGATAGCAAGAATGTTTATCTTATACATAAATTGTTCTTCACAGATTATACAAGCTTGTTATTATTCATCGAGATAGTGAAAAGGGAAAGCCTGATGAAAATTGGCATGATCTTTTCCTGAAAAAGATAAAATAGTATATTTATGAATAGAATATAGTCAAGTTGTGTGATAGACTACCAAATAAACCGTGCACAAGGTCCTGTCGAGAGGGGTTGACTAATTAGGACAAAAAACGCGGCAAAACGCAAGTACCTACGCTTGACAACGAGTCAGAAACAAAGACGTTTAAAACAAAAAAAGACAGTATATTACGCACATAAAGTTATACAATTTTGAACTTTATTTTTAACACGCTGAGTCGAGATTCATTTTGCAGTTCAATAGTAGCTTGATACATTCATTTTTTGAATATTTCCAATGTCAAAGTCGCATGTATTTTTACATATAACTGGAAACGAACTTTGTTTTCAGAAAGTATAAGCTTCATTTTCCTCTGCCTGTTACATGGTTTAAAGATGTTTCTCCTTTGTCGATGGTTGCGTAGGGAAGCGCCATCGCGTCGATTGTCTCTGGCACGTTCTGGCAAAGAGGCCACAATCGATAAAGCACGGGCGTGCGTTGTAATGAATTTATTAGAGAACTACTGTTTTGATGCGGTTTCTCATTTTGCGTTTCAATTGTTCGGAAGTAGTAGCAATTAGATTTCCTATTGTTACAATACATTTGGAAATGTTTCACAGAAAGAAGATGACAGAGAAGGAGAGCAAGAGAGTCCATCTTATGGTAAATGGGACACCGTCGCCGGTGGATTGATAGGGGGGTACATAACTGGACGAGGAGTTTTAAAATCTTTATAATTCTCATTTTTCTTCAAAGGACGGATATGGCGTGGGGAAAGTATAATGGGAGCGTATAATTGGGAAGTAAACACGTCCTTAGCGATCAAATGATAGATGGCAGATAATTCAAGGTGGTGTTTGACGTTTGGAGCGGATTTGAATTTAGGTTTGTATTAGCGGCCCTGTAGGAGTTCTTAAGAATTAGTAGCAAGAAGTAGGTACCTACTAAGAAACCTTTGCAATAAATATCTAGCCGTACATACCTACCTTATCACACGCACCTACTTAGTCTTTACTAGAATTTCTTGTGTGAAGAAGGCTTTACAATAAACGCAAAGTCACGGAGGGCGCGGCTGTCACTCACCGCCTCATTAACAGAGAGATTTGTGCGGCGACGGACCACCGGTGATTACAGATGTGTTGAAGGTTCCGTACATTCGTAGTCATTGATTACGAATGAATAAAATCCGCCAAATGAACTCCGCGTTGCCAGAGGTATTCCCGTGTAAACTTAATGAAAAGTTTGAAAACATTTTGAACAATAACCCGGGATTTGAACCTTTGTGTCAAATTGATGGTTTCATTAATGGGACGGGTGAACTTTTGCCAGAAACAATAAGTGCTAACAAAGCACCCAAATTCAAATACTGTCCAGTTACCTCAATGGATGTAGAACGGTCCTTTTCCTCTTATAAAAATATTTTGAGTGATCGAAGACAATCTTGCTACCGAACATTTGGAACAGTACCTGATTGTTTACGTTTACAAGAGTAACAAAATGTTAAATAATTGTTAATAATCGTCGATAAGTTATTGAATAACATATCTGATATCGATAAATTATCGATATCAGATATGTTACTAATTGTATGCTGATTTTGAAATAAAAAAACTAAAAATTACTATTTTTTTATTATTTAATGTTGCATATTTTAAGCATTTTTCATGCATATTTCAAGCTTTGCATATAATCCGGTCTCTAGTTATCAACCTTTAACGTCATCTAAGAGTGTGGTAGGTACAGGCTGTAACCGTTGGGGTGTGCTTGCTAGTAGCAGAACGGGATGGCGTACAGCTTTCAGGCAGCTTGTGAAAAACTTCGAAGATGCGCGACATAACAACCTTGACGCAAAACGTAATTGTTGCAGGACTCTTGTGAAATCTTCTTACTTCTTCCACATAACTACTCTGTGTGATGATAACTATAACGGTGTGACTGTTCAAGAACAAGTTTGGTTTTGCCAGCTATATCCGAGTAGGCAGGAAGTGAAGGGGTCGCCATCGTCGCAACCTACATGCAGGACATCATCAAATCATAATGTCCCACTAATTCAATATAGAAGGCACTGGCTTCCCCTAGTGAACCACGAGGAGGTTTCGGGCTGTAGACCTAGTGCAGTATGGTGGATAAACATGCTCTAGATTTTTATTTAATTCTCGAGCACACGGTGTCTTCCTTCACCGCCGAGCTAATGGCAATTTATAAAATCCGCACTCACACGAAGATTTGAACTCACAACGACGCGAGGCACAAATGAAAATCGAGAATAGATATATACTTTCTTATAGCGTACAATTAAGATTATAAAATTTAGAAATTGTGAATTATTTCACTATTAGATTTCAAAAACTGAATTTGGATCCGTAAAGAGCTGATACGTGATTTTCAGTTTTTACAAACCACACATTTCAAAAAAGCGCGAGGGCAAGAATCCAAACCGTGGCACATTAATCATGATCGAGACAATAGTCACAAGACATAAAGTCGGAGAGGCCTGGGAGTCCTGTTATACAGACACGTCAAAATTCGTGATTCTTGGAGTAGGTACAACAGAGGTGTCGGCCGGTTTGAGAATAGTGCCACCTCATCTCTTTCCTTGGGTATCATAAAAGGCGAGTGAAGGATAAAAAGCCGCTCTCACAAGCCCCGACGACACAATAGAAACTCTAGAGAAACTGTAAGGTCACAATCTAAAGGGAGTGGACTCGCTAACCCGCTCGACCAGCGTAGTTTTTTAAGGTAACCCCTCATGTACAAGACAATGTGTCTAAGGAGGCTTATTCCCAGCAGCGGATGTAGGAAATAGCTGATTATCATTGCGGTACGGTTTATTACATTTAAAATCAAGAATTTACACTGCAAAGTCTTGAAACTGTGATCCTGCTGGAAGTATGACACCATTTTTACAACAAGTCCAACTCCCAAGCCTTGGTTATAAGCGTTCATTTCCATAAAATCCGTCGCCTATTTCCACTGTCACTCTTCTCCATAAATATAGCACCTTTGTGCACTAATAGAAACACTACCATTGAAACACCTTTGCGATCACTCTGCACACGTTTAAGACCTATTAAAATTGCAAATGTATCTGTAGAAGCAAATTAATTGGTAGGAATGTATCGTTCAATATATGACTAGAACGTCGTTGTTAGGTCGCAAAAAAATCTCTGTCTGTATTCTAAGTGATCCGCTGGCCGATAGCTTATAGTTATCATAGTCATTAAAGACAGAATTAGACATTAGACTTTAATTGCTGCACTGTTAGATCATTGTAGAGCTGTTGGTGCTTCATAGCATCACTTAGATTAATAGCCACTTTTCGGGGTAACAAGTTGACGAAGAAACAAGTAGGGCAGTTTCTGGCTATTAGGCTCAAATAGCAGTTTAGAATATCTATTAAATACTTATTTTTTGCAGTAGGTCACAGCTTTTTCACAATTATACTAAGTACCTACTGGGAAATCTACAAACAAACACAAATTCCTTTGCAGTTCAATATCGATTTATTAAAAAAGGCGGTTAGTTGGCGCCAACCGCAAATACAACTTTATAAAACAAACCCGTTAGACCAAGAAAGCAACAAAGTTAGAGCAACAAACATGAACCTCGATCAGCTAATAGGTACTATAGTTAAGATCCAACGCCACGTTTCGCTCTAGTAGCCACTTTATATCAAGGTAGCAAATTAGAAGTTGGCTACAACGGTGTTACCTAAATATTACGCTATCATGTAGTTTTTACAAGCTATCAACGGAACTCCGTTTTCTGATTGTTGGCACCTCTGACCAGATGACTCAACAAATCAATACTTGAGGAATACCTTTTATTTCAATCTATTCTCACTGGCGCGTTTATATTTATTTTGACAACTAAACGACGTCATGACAGGTGGCGCTATTATCTATAACATGAAAGGTAGCGTGTGGCTTTTGTTCGTCAAATATTTCTCGTAGCTTTGTATTGTTTTAATTATCCTAATTGTATTAAGATGTTTTCTTTATTAACAGTTAGAAAATATTAAGTGTTCGTAAATACTGAAAGATTAATTAAAGTGTGACGTTTTATCTTGACACATTCATAATAATGCTCAGCTCCAAACGGTGCGACAATAGTTTCTTGACAATATAATTTTGGTGCATCTTGTTCTATCTTCATAATACAGAAAGAGATGCAATACAAATTAAATTGTAAAAGAGCGTTTATCGCACTTTTTGGAACCAGATTCTAGTAATTACATAAGTGGATATTAACTCGGTACCCATACATCATAACGGGCAGAACGTACCTACGTATGCTGCCGAGTTAATTATCATCACATAAAATAATGACATTAAAAAAATACGCTTTTGGTGGACAGGTAGGGTTGCCATCACAAATTTATAGGAACTAAAATTCGTAGGTATCCAAAAACCACGAACATTGCATCCGTAACCCCGGAACTTGTTGAACATAAAATATAAACTAGTCTTGTAGACAATCTGCAATTGCTCAATAGAACCTGTTACCACCGCCATCCTCGTGCGTTACGCTATTCTTAAAATCCCCCGGACACATTTGAAAAATCCACTCCGACGTCCCAGGATGCCCTTTAAAAGAGGACAGTCTCCGGGGAAGGGATGGCAAGCCTATGGACAGGAAGGTTTTTCTTTGTTGGCCGACAAACCAGTACCTACTTATGCGAGCATTTAAGTTCTCCGCTGTTTAGATATTTCGTTTAGCATACACTTTGATCCCCGCAAAAGCATTTAGATACATTAAGCACGGACCTTTTACGAAACCGTTTAGCTCCTTGAAATGATTATACTTTTGAGAACTCATATGAACAACTTGCTAACACTCCAATGAAAAATGGCGCGCGATGTAACAGTTAGCATTTAACAAACTTATTGTTGCGTGTAGATTAAGGCGCCATTGTCAGTTTTCGTTTCAAGGAAAAAAATATTTAGAGCCCATGATAATTTGTGCAAATAAAACATTTATTAAATTTTATTCGTTTATTCATTATTGTAACAATTATAAAATTGTATTTTAATACAAGTCATAATCGTAGTTTAAACAATAAAATATCAATCTACACATTATTAAAAAAGTCAAAATTTTGGTTAACAGGTAGGTACTTAGGTACCTACATTTAAACTTGAAAATTGTAATAGAAACCTCTCACTTTGCCTTTAAATTCATTAATTATTATTATATAGATACTTCTTTATGTCAACTTATTATAAATTATTGTGCGTGGCGGTGCCGGTCGGTTTTTGACGGTTTCAGGGTAGTAAAAAGCGACTAAGGGATAATTAGCGGCACCAGCGTGCCCCGAGGAACAACACCCCCTCTGAAACAATGGACTCGCCAACCAGCGTGGTGTTTTAAATAAGGCCATACATCTCTCATGCTCATGTCCATGTACACGAGGAGGCCCGTGTTCAGCAGTGGATACTAAAATGGATAGTTATAGTTAAATGGTAATCATAATCCTAGTTTTTTAAACAATACAATATCAATCGATTATTAAAAATGTAAAAATTTTAGTTAATGAGTACATTTAAACTTCAGAAATGTAAAAGCACCCTGACAAAGATGGCTAAATATTGACGTTTCTTGGTGCTATATCGGAAGCGGTCATCTATTTTCCGTATTATAGCCACATTATACTGATTTCAAAGTTAATCTTTTAAATAAAAACGACAGGGCGATTGCTCGTTTGAATCATTTTTTGAATTATATATGTTTAAACAATTATATTATTGAACCCACATAATATACTGACCATAGTAGTTCTCTTATTGAATTATTATGTACTAACTCTCAAGTTACAAGGGTTGTCGTGTATTAGGTATATCCCCGTGTTAGCTGGACATGCAAACTGCAATCCAGAACTTTCTATCATAGAAATCTGCATGACATAAATAGGAATGATTTCAACTCGTGTGTAGACTGGGTTGAAGTGGCCTTTGAGAAGTCGGTTGTTGTCATGGTGGAACGTGTTTCGGAGAAGATATTATATGCTTGATGGTTTCACACTATATAAGAGGAACTATATTAAAAAGGCACCAATACCTTGGCTTACGAGTAATATTAAGTCTATGATGGATGATTCGGGACAATGCTCATAAAAAATCCTTCCCATAAATAAAGAGCTTAAACATATGTTAGTATGTAGGACCTACTATGAAAAAGGCCCTTTTTTAACAACACATTAATAGTAATCACAATGATTCGAAAGCTTTATGGCGCCAATTAAGAAACACAATTCTTCCTCATTTTAAAGTTTCTCCTGAGTTACCTCAATTGCTTAGAGATCATTTAGTTATTTTTCAGTTTCAAATAATGGTGGTTAATTCCGAATTTAGTCGTACGCATAGATAAATTTGTAGCAGCGTAAACAGTTTGGCGCGCTTTGGTACAATTGTTGCCCGCTAATGGTCCATTTACTCGAAACAATGGGGAAAAGCGCGATCTTAAGCACAAAGGAAGAGATTTCCGTTTGATGTGAAGTGCTGTGTGATTCCAGTATTTCTTTGTTTTATATCGGTTTTATGTTGTAAGGAATGTACCTACATTGTAAAAATACGTCCATTTAATGTTCTATACCAGTAGAGTATTTTATTGTGGGCCTTTGAAAATAATGTAATAGAAAATATTACGTTTTATGTCCACTAAATATGTAATCGTAATATGACTGTGAGCGGTGATCGCTTACTACTTATATTCGTGTGATATTGAGTTCAAACCCTCTGCCCGTAGGTACCACTGAGTTTCTACTTAAGTAGCTACAGATTTTTGATAATTGTAACTAGCTCAGCGGTGAGAGGAAAACACCGCGAAGAAACCCAGAAATAAAAAACATTTGGAATATGTGTATCCATCAATCCACATCGGGCCCGCATGGTGAATTTCGGCTCGGCACCCCTCAGTGCCCTCAGTTTACTAAGGGAGGCCTGTGCCCTGCAGTGGGACTTTAGAAGGCTGATACGAGTACAACATGACTGTACTGACGCGTGACCTATTTATAAAGTGACATCCTGAGAAAGTAACCTAGTCAGAATGCGACGTTCACAGAAAGTGGCCTTCGAAGAAAGTAACCTACATTGCCGAAAGAACATTTTATCTATGCTGTTATATCTATTTATATTTTTTGTTTTATTATTACTATTTTTTTTTGGTTTAGTTTCTAAGAAATAAAAATAGGTAAGTACACAAATCGTCACACGGAAGGGTGCGTTCATTGAGCCTCATTACATAACTATTTAATGTTAGCACCTTTCTCTCGGCATGCGTGTACCTCGTACATACATAATGGCCCGGGACAATGCAGGCCACATAGAAAATTTCACGGCTCTCAATGGGTCGTCACTCAAGTCGAGGGCCCAGGGGAGATTACTAAACAATGGATTTTTCCAAAATACATATAATGCCGCGTCAAATGGCGCGGTTTTGTTACTGGGCTTAGAGTTCCGCGGTCAAAGAGCACAACGAATAATTTCCTAACATTGATTTGGGTCGCTGTCGTCCAGTAAGTAAGAAAAGTAAAGTAATTAAAAAAAGATTGGAGTACTACAGTTATAATGCTAAGTTTCCCCTACCCCTGAAATATAATTTGCATAAATTATTGCGATTATATCTCTTGACAACTAAATCTCATGGAAAAATAAAATGTAAGAATTATTTATCATAATTCGGCATCTAATAGGTAGGTACGTATTATTATATGTATCTTCTCACAAGCACCTACGTAAGTATACCTAACAGTTATTGACAAACGTTTATTACGACGTCTATCTTAAAATTGCTACAATGATGTACCTACCTATCTAACAAAGAAATTCATTTCAACAATTGTTTATTTTTGTACTTATTTGTTACATAGTTAGGTATGTATTTTAAGTACACGAGGTGGACTTAAATAATACCTTAAAGATATTTTCTATCAGATAATACATTATAGATATATCAGATTATAAAAAGGATTGGGTAGGTACCTACACGTGCAGTTTTGAATTTGAATAAAAACCTATACAAAATTTTATATAAAAAGATAATTAATTAAATACACGTACATATACATACTTATAAGCGTATCTATATTGTACATAATTTTAAGATACGTTTGGTACAACAGAAATGGATATATACACTGAATAAGTGCAGAATAACAGAATATTTGAAACCATAACTCTGCTTAAAATTATGTTCCCGAATTGAAACAGTTAAAAATACAACTTCTATAAACCCCAACTATATTCCCTCAATCAAAAGTATCATTAACCCTAAATTATAACGAGTATAGTTAGCAAAAAGTTCCACGGAACCCTCATAAATTTATGCGAGTTACTGCGACACATGGCTGGATTTTCGAGATTTTTTTTAGTCCGTGCTCGAGTAGTGCTCGACCGTCGCTGCCGCGCGAATTATTAAAAAGTATAAAATAAAAAATATATAGAGAGCGGTCGACCGAAAATATAACATGTCAGTTTAGTCATGGGCTGCATGTTAATTATTATTGTATGCCAGAAATTGATGAATACAATAAAACTAATGTGAATTATTAATAGGAGTAAATATGGTAATCTTTTAAATATAATTTTTAATTTTTAAACGGCGATTATAAAATAACAATAAAATTGTTGAAATAGTAGTTGGTACCTACATAATTAGAATTTTTATTTAAACTAGGTTCATAAGGTTATCTGTGCCGGTAGATACCCACACAGACTTACGAGTACCTAATACACAGTAACTACCTACATATTAAAATGAAGCTAAGGATATGTAAGTAGATAGTAAGTAGGGATATAATCTAATGAGATAAAGAAATATCTAACCGAATGGAATAAATGACGCCATATTTAAATTATTATTTTTCTTTATTTTTATTACAATTAAAATCTAATATTTTTTTCGAAACTCAAAGGTTACTCGCGGCTAACTGTCGGCGCAGCAACGTCATTTCATTCATTCTTGACTGATGTTGCCATGTATCGCGGATTTCGCGGGCGACAGTATCTACTTATCCACTTACCACCAGGTGGATTCGTCCGTTGTCTTCCTTCTATAAAAAAGAACAGTCATACGAAAAGAAAGAGGGCATAATACAGCGCTAATAATAAATATTTAAACAATAGCATACCAGTAGGTATAGATAGGTGCGAATGATTTACGGTCCTTCAACTCATGTGAATTTCAATATTATGATAGATACCTATCTTAAACTTGCCTATGACTTTTTGGCGGGAACTCGAGAAGTGAAGTTCAGTTTTTGTTTAATTTATTATAAAAATTGTTTATAGTGCATTTTGTGATTTAATAGTGACAGTTTATTAAATTTAAAAGTCTTTTGTGTGTGTAATATTTGTGATAATCAAATAAAGGCATGGGATTGCGTTTATCTTGTGCTTTCAAAGAGTCCTCTTTTTTCCTCAGTAAACCTAGATACTATTCCTTTACTGAGCGACTCCTGACTTGGATGGGACCGGACATTGATAGTTTCAAACTTTGAAATTGTCTATTGTCAAGAAACTAAGACACTGCCAGAATGTACTAATTGCACCATTGCCATAGGTATATGAAGCGGGGAAAAAACTTGCCTACTAATCAACAATTCTAACTAAAAGGGTCGATAAAATAAATATCCGTAAATAAGTAGAGCTATGTGGGTAAGGTTATACAAATAACTTTAAAATAACATCATTAATCATGATATGGTTATTAAAACCTACATTTAACAAAAACTTTAAAACCGGTAGCGTTGAACTAAACGCACTGAATTAACTCACCCTCCACGATACAATCTAACCAACCGCACGACAAAAGAATTAGTCAAAATAATATTAAAAAAAGTTACACAATAGCTTTCGAAACGAGTTGTGGGCGAAATGTTACTAAAGTGTAGCAACATCTGTCTAGGGGAGACGGGTTAACTACGAACGTCAAAATTACCAACATTTTTCTTTCAAATATATACCAAATTCCATTACCGTAAAGTATAAATTTGGTTAGCAGAGAGAATTACTGGCGGCCTTTCGTTATTGGATAAGGCAGAGTTAACGCCATTACTGTCAAATTGTGGGCCAATCAGCGAGAAGTGGGGCCGCCCAATCAGTGCGAAGCGCGCTGCGTGTCCGGAATGCAAAATTTTGAGAGAAAAAACGAACAATTTGTAACTTTTTTTGACTATTGGCCCATATAGAGTGAAAGTAATTTTCTACCCCTCTTAAACATACTTTTTGGCGGGATCATATAGAGTGATCAGATCAATTGATCATGTAGGAAGTAGTTTCATTAAATGAGCAATGGAGCGGTTTACCATAGACGGCAGAAAAGTAAAAACAGACATAGCACAAAAAATGACATTTTACAAGAAAGCTTATTTAGCTTAAGAAAGGTTAGTTTTTTTTTTTACCACCAGACTTCAATTCTAACTCAAAGGCATCGACATATTTTACATAATGTTTGAGCCGGAAGAGACTGTGTAGGTAGGTACCTACTGGGTGATTTCTTGTTAAGTAATAGATAACGGAACGCTCAGGTAGGTATACCTACCAACAACAACATCGAGATGGTCATATAGTCGTCGCCATAATGAAGAAATAAATACAAAGAAAATTGAAAATTTCTAAACCTAAATTGAGAGCTATCGCGGCCTCCGTAGGCGTAGAATTCCGGCATTACCTACTCGTAGTACATTACTCAGTGTCTCAGCAACAAGTAGCATAAAGCCAGGCGCCTGAGCAGTGAGGTGACACTCTGGTGAAGTTCTGGTGGCAGCCTCTGGATGCTGGGGAGACGGCGGTGCACTCCGAGGACCTCGGTGTTTACGAGGTGAGTGTTCTTTATTCATCCTCTTGCAAGAAGTCGCTCCCAGACGCGGTAGGCTCGCGCTACCGGGTTTTGAAATCCCACAGGATCCAAGTCTAGGAATTAACACGGCCGCTACACATTATTTACTTAGATACACCATTTACTACAATCCTACAAAATTCTGTTCTGATTTTTATAGCGCTTTATTTACTAAAAATCCGTCTGTAAACTTGATATTTGCTGTCTTCTGACAAATAGCTCTATAAGTAGATATGTACCGTAATTAAACCGTAACCAGCCCATTCATTCATTTTGTCGTTCACTGCTGAACAGGGGTCTTCTCGTGGACACTGTCTTATGCATGAGGGATATAAAGCCTTAAAACGTCACGCTGGCTAAGCGGGTTGGCGAGTCCACTCTTTTAGAGGTGGTGTAGTTCCTCAGAGCTTGTTATCATTAGTCGCCTTTTATGACACCCATGGCTAAATACGGAAAGTTATAACAACTTATTTGTAACAGTAGATGCTTGTAAGGTAAAAACAGCGCCGGCCCATGTAGCGCCCGGGTGCAATCAATACCCTGGCGCCCTCTAGTAGGCGCGCGAACACGGGCGCTACATGAGATCTTTGAGAGATACATGATACAGAGATACAGACACATCTTTGATACATCTTTGAGAGTGCCCTCTAAAACCCTGCGCCCGTGTGCGCCGCACACCCTGCACCATAGGTAAAGCCGGCTCTGGGTAAAAAAGGAACTGCTAAAATAACTTACCGATAATTAATAAATCCATAACGCACACTTGAATAAACAAACGCCCCATCTTAACAAATTCTCATGTAGGTTGGTACCTACCTACTACGTCAAAATCGCAAAACTCATTTCCCAAAAGGAAATTGCTCATTCACACTCCGTCGGGTCCAGTCAAACGCCACTTACAAGTTCTCAAGACCACTATAAAGAAGTCCAAGTCATCTGTCAAAAGGAATTTGAATGTTGGTAGGGCGATGGCAAACTGCGCGCGCGCCACGGGAGGCTGTTCGAAGTCACGCGAGGCGCCGCGTGACGGCGATGTCCTGCCGCTACCGGCACCCTTATAAAATCATTACGAGAAACGAGCACAATTCATAATAGAGACAAACCTTTGACACGTTAATTCACGGTGATATGAACATTCTAGATCTCCCTTTATGGGAACTGAGCAGGCGCGGTGTTCGCGAATGACTTTGCACGCTTGAAATGTGATATTGTGGCGTGAGAGTTGACGAAAATGTTGACTTCGTTGTCGCCTCTTTGGAGATGAAGTGAAGTGGAAAACGTAAAAAGTAAACTTATTTTGTAGTTTGATACTGAGGATGGATGCATTTGCTTATGAGACGAAACTGAGATCCTTAATATGTGAAGAACCCTGACAATATTTCTCCAGTGTGTCAATTTTCGTAGCTCATTTTCTTGTCCACGCCGAGCCGTATAAATATATCACGGGGGAATTTCGGGCTATAAACCACCACACGGATTCAGTGTGGATTGGTACGAGCCTGCGTGGTGCATTATAGTCCAAAATACCGTAATTTAGAGGTATGTACTAAGCGAGGCCTGCAGTGGGCTAATATCGAATATAGAAATATGGCGAAGATCAGTGCTTTCTCTAAGCGAATTTAGGCGCTAAGTATGTAGGAAAGTAGTCACGTGGCTACTTACATAGGTAAGTGTACCTACTTAGGTACCTAAATACGTATGTACAAACTTATGTATCTACCTACCTAATGTTAGGTACTTACCTGCCACGTTAAATAGCCATTTGCCAAAAACGTATCCTTTAAAAAACTTAGTTGTCAAAAATTTATAATAGGTACCTCTAATATAATTAGAATAAGATCGTAATTCAAATGTTTTACAGCAACCCTGGTGTTGCAGGTGCCTTTACTAAAAAACCTGGAGCTTGAGAACGCTGAGATCGGTTTTAGCCATATCTATCTATGCTAGTAGGTACTTAAAGGTAACCCGTTATTCCATTGTCCTTTATTCTTCAATTCATCACATCCCGGGTAAGAAACTGTCCATGAACGAAAATGTAACCACTTACCGTCAGGTGGATTGTCTGTCACTTTTATTGTAGGTATAACTGTCTACATAGGCACTTTAATCTCCAAGCTGAATGTCCATTGTACAAGTTGATGACATTCAAAAATTGCAGCGTCTAAGCTATTTATAGTTATCCGTATATCGACCTAGCTATTAACGTATCGGTAATCAATCGCGCTCAGCTGACTGCCCATCTACAAATTTATACATAAAAATATCGTAGCCTTCTGCTTAATAATATTGGGTGAGTGGAGGGCGCTTCAAATGGGAATTAATTATTTTTCACTGATAACTACAGAAAAAATGAGCATCCAGAATGTTCAAGTAGGTAGGTACCTAACCAGTATAAGTTACTGGTTCCAAGAGCTATCGGGAAGTGCAAACTTATTCAAAACAAACATCCTTATTAGTAGGTCCATTTTTAAAGCACAAACGCTTATACATAAAAAAATGTCCCACAGCCACTGGGGGAGGGAACTCGACTGCCCTCGTGACTCTTCTCTCATAGGAGACTACCTTGAAATGTACTGCATTTCCTACTTTATCGTATTTGTCCAATGTGCCCAGGGTACTTATGCGTTTGTTTCGGTAGTGAGTGAGATATGCTCGAGTCCACTCTCATCGCATCCTATCCCTTCCCATTTCCCCAACCTTTTCTCTCAATCCATTCCTATATCTCCAAAGGTAGGCAGCGCATCCGGGCACGTGCCCACGTTTGTTATTTTGGACTAATGTTGGCATGTATCGCGGATGTCTATGGGTGATCAATCATTTACCTATGTGTTAACTTTGTTGTGAAATTTAACTCTACATATTGTTGTTTGATTATAATGGGAACAGATTTTTTGGTTTAGGTATATCTTCCAAAATAGGTCAAGTAATTTTGAAAAAATAATAAGATTATGCAAAATGTGTTGGGTAGGTCCGATGAAGCCCCATTGTTATTTTTAAATTTTCGTATTTCTAGGTAATACTACCTACTTACACTATTCTAATAAAACCTAGCAGATATCTACTCGTAGGTACTTACTTGTATTACGTATACTCGTAAGGCTAAAGAAAAAAAATCTAAAGCTGAAAAATAATTCGTCATAATAACGGCTTTTCACCATCTGTCGAGACCAGTAGCAACAACTGCAATGAATTATTAACAGCTCATTAAATCGCTTACCTGGACAAAAACATTAAAAAATCTCCGTTAGTTCGTACCTCATTCATTTCTCGAGTGGCCTCCAGCCAGTCTGTAGAGCCCCTAATTTCCTTTCATGTCGAACAATTTTGTTAGCCTTCGATTGTGGACAAAAAAAAAATAGAAAATAAAAAACTATTGATTGAACACAAAATGCGCGCCACTTCAGACTCTCTTTGTCCGCCATATTGGAAAACGTTTGACTGACGGTTACTATTTTAATTATTTATTTAGTTTTTGCAAATATTCAATTGTTTCAATTACTTTACTATAGTAGGTAGGTTTTATTATTTTAAGTTTTGTTATTTATTCAACGATGAAGTAGGTACATATTTATTGAAGCCAGGTAATTTAAGTAAATCAATTGTCTCTCTCTGAGCAAAGAAAATTGTCGGTACGGATTTTTAGATTTGGTTAAGATTTTCTACGTGTTAAATTGAAAAAAAATACAGAAAATTTAAGTCCTACGTTAAGACTATAACTAGTCTAGCCATTAATATTGTTACAGAAAAATCATTGATATTTTATTGTTACATTATCATTTTATCAGAATTTGTTGTAAGCATTTTTAAAATATACCGTTTATTCGAAATGGTCACCATTTGCTTTTATACAATCTTTCAAACGTGGCCAGTTTTCGATCGAAATACGCACCCTTTCCGTGGGAAAATTGGCAACTGCCAGCCTTATGAAATGTTTTAGGGATTCAATATTACCATGGCGTTTAAGCATGCCATGCTCTCTAAAACAGACCATAAATCATGATCGAGCGGATTAAGATCGGGACTAGATTACGGCCAATCTTCAGCTCTAATGAAGTCGGGAATATTCCATTCTAGCCACGCTTGTGTTGTGCGAGCCTTACGACCTGGTGCCGAGTCTTGCTAATAGGACCATTCTTGATTATGGAACGGGATGTTGTTAAGAGGCTTTACGATATTCTTAAGAATCGTATCTTGATTAACTTGAGCTGACGTTTTAATACCTTTTTCACAAAAATATTTTTCAATCACTCCTTGATAGCTAACACCCCACCAAACCATCACTGAAGCCGGATATAGCCACGTTGCACCCTATTGACTAATTAAGCTGCTTTTCTAGAGTTATGAGCATAATCTCGATCATTCTGCTTGTTAAAATGTTCCTCAGGGGTGAACCTTTGCGTACCGCCGAAGAGGTTTTGATTTGCCCATCCTATTTTTCTTTAAATTATCAGTTACGAAATGTCCAATACGTCTTTTGTAAGCAGTAAATCCTAAATCATCTTTTAAAATACGTCACATAGTTCTGGGTGCTATATTCATCTCTATGGATAAAATCTTTTGCTTCCGGGGGGGATTTCTTCGGATTGTCTTCTTCACAAATTTAGTCTGTTTAGTACGAATAGCGCGTGGACGGCCACAACTTTTTCTTTCACAGAAGACGTTTCCATGTGCCTACAAATAGCTCGGCTAATACCAATACAAACATTACCAAGCGGATGGAATATAAAAAATTGTATTTGGCTCCATGGCAATGTGGTCTTGTGTAATGGAATTTCAGTAATACGGTTTTAATTATCACCCCACTTCATTTTAATATCAGTACAATATTTAATAATGATTGGCGTCAAAATGAGAGAAAACACTTATTTTTCACGTGAGAATGACAGATTCCATATTCAAATGTAATTTATTTTTGTTTTTTGTAACGGTATTTATGGCCAGACCAGGTATTCGGTTTTAAATTAAATTAAATTAAATTGCACATTAAGACTAACTTTTCTGTAAAATAATCTACACGTGACTTGGAATAATTCAATTTTGTTATATAAATCGGGTCTGATTTACATTATAAAATGTGTAGTGTAATTTGATTATGAAAATACAAAATTACATATGAGGAGTGATCCTGCAAAACCAGACAAGTCCGGTTAATAAAAAAGTTTGAAAAATAACAAAATATTTTTATAAGTTTGATTTTGCATGATTCATTAATTTTCTAGTAGTCGCAGCATGAGGACTTGTATGAATGTGCACGTGCTATGACTGTTACACGACGTAGCGATAGCTATGCATTAGAATATAGGCTTAAAGCTGAAATTTTCAAAAAATGTGACTTGTCTGGTTTTGCAGGATCACTCCTCATATACTGTTCAAAATAAAAGACAAAATGCGGTGTATTTTTTTATTTATTTTTTTATAAAATATTTGTTGATTTCCATTTTTATTCATAAAAATCATATCGGATGAATATATTTTCTAAAATAAACATTTTGTATAATAATCCATTGTATCTCATACGTGGTAGGCAAAGTGTGTTTGCACGACCAATCGTATTCAATATTTTAATCGTAAGTGGAAACGCATAGTCAATGTACATTTAATATTGCAATAGGACTGTCTACAGTTGAATGCATAAAAATTAAAATCATAAATCACAAGATAATCACATAAATACAAAAAAAATAATGGCAAATTTAAAACATTCCTAGCGATCGAAACAAAATGGACTTAATAATATTTCATAATTTATTTAGAAATTATTAAATATATGAGCGTCCTAAGTACCTACACTCGACACTTTTAGCATAAGCGATCGGCACACGTAGATATAAGAGTGTCTTTGGTGCCAGAACAAGCTTATTCTGGCAGATCCACCGCTGAATCTCGAGAACTGCTTTACGTATACAGGGTGTGATTGCCCTCAGAATTAGTCGCTAATTAGACCTAATAAAGGTTCGTTTATATCTACAGACATTGTACGTGTCAGACACGTACAGTCACTCGTATGACTCGTATGAGCAATGTACTCGTATGACGTCACAATGTTCGCATGCGCGATGTTCTCCCACTTAAATACAAATTTTGACTAAATCCACAACTGGAAAATTGAAGGAGGAGATAAACCGGGTTAATCGTATACCGTAAAACGTCGCAACTTTACCACAAGTCTTTAACATTGCCTAAAATAGTAATATGCTGATAACTCGCAAAATATTTATGTTGCATCACTGAAACCAATGGTATATTTTGTAAAGATATTCTGACAACACAAAAAATGGTCGCCATAGTACTAATGTCACCTACCTTCACGTCAGTGCCGTTTTGAACGTCAAGAAGGAGACGGGAATTTAAACTGATGCTCAAAACTTTTTCGGTAAGTCGAAATAGAATATTGTTTAAGTTTTGGTAATATAGTTATCCTATCGATTTAGTCTTCTTTAATATAATGCAATTGCTAGATTCGTTTTGTCGTCAAGCGTTCTAAAATAAATTAGACTTAGGCAAAGATGGGATAAGTTTGATAAATAAGTAACCTCAACTTTATCTACGGTAGGGTTGTTGCAGTTATATTTTTGAAATTATATAATTTTATTTTTTTTATCATTTAATTTGCCTTATAATGTAATTTTGTTTAATTGGATATTTTTTTAACAACGAAACGAATACCTAATACATTAGGTAAAGTATTAGGTAAAGTTACTACGTATTACTTTAAAAATTACTTTAATTAAGCAGTTGATATATATTATTTTATTTTTAGGTCCACAATGGAAAAACATAGAAGAAAGCCAGGTGCCAGGCGCTACAAAGATTATGAAGATAGCTTACTAAATTTAGCAGTAGATTTGGTAAAAAACAAAAATTTAAATTCATATGAAGCAGAAAAACAGTTTGGGATACCAAGAAAAACAATTTTAAATAAAGTAAAGCTGAAACATATGCGTAAAGTTGGATGTCCTAATAAATTGTCTGAAGAGGAGGAGTCAAGAATTGTGGAAGCGTTGATTCTTTGCGCCAATTATGGCAGTCCTTTAACACGTTCAGAATTGAGAATAATCGTTTATGACTACCTTAAAAAAAATGAAAAATCCGCACTTTTTAATAATAAGATGCCAGGTGAAAAATGGATTAGGAATTTTTTAAATAGGCACAAAAATAAATTAACGACGAGATCGACTCAAAATATTAAGCTTGTACGGGCTACAAAAACTTATAGTGAATATAACGAATATTTTGATAACCTAAAAGTAAGTTTAACTAATGCAAAACCAGAGCACATTCTGAACTACGATGAAACTAATTTATCTGATGATCCCGGTAGCCTGAGATGCATTTTTAAAAGAGGTGTTAAGTATCCTAATAAAATTCTCAACAGTACTAAAACTGCAATATCTCTCATGTTCGCGGCCACTGCGTCCGGAAAATTATTTCCTCCATACGTAGTTTATAAGGCAGAAAATCTGTGGAGTAACTGGTGTGAAAAAGGGCCGCCCGGTACAAGATTTAATAAATCGAAATCCGGTTGGTTTGATAATCAAACCTTTGAAGATTGGTTCAATACTATTATAATACCCTGGGCACAATCCTCACCGGAACCCAAAGTAATGATAGGGGACAATTTGTCCTCGCATTTAAACATAAGCATTATTGAGAAATGTCGTGATAACAATATTCGCTTTGTTTTTCTACCACCCAATTCAACTCACGATACCCAACCACTTGATGTCTCATTTTTTAGACCCTTAAAAAGAACGTGGCGCAATATTCTACTCGACTGGAAAGTACGACACCCGTCCAGTAATTCCTTAAACAAAAGTATTTTTCCAGAATTACTAAAATCATTAATTGATGCAATAAAAATTAATCAAATAGAAACAATCAAGAATGGATTCAAGGCCACTGGGATACACCCTTTAAACCCTGAAGAAGTTTTAAGAAAACTACCTGATTACAACGTGGAGAATAGGAAACCAGAGGTTACCTTTAATAATGCTCTTCTCAGTTATTTAAAAGAATCAAGATCTCCCAATAATAACATAAACAGGAAAAGAAATAAAAAAGTCCATATAAAACCAGGGGAATCTGTGTCAACCGAAGACTTTACAACAATACCGAATACAGAAAGATTAGAAGCTAGTTCTTCTTATCAAAATATAAACATTCCTCCAGGTGTGGTTGTGAATTGCGAAGCACCACAGAACTTATACATTTCTAATAACCGCACTTTATTTACAAAGGCATGTGAAAATGACCCTCCAACCTCTTGTGTTCCTGTTGAACCCAGAAAAATATTATCAAATATTTCACTCAGACAACTAGACAAAAGGCAAGGGTCAGATTCAGACAGTATAACTTCATTGTTTTCTTTGCATGATTCTTCAGAAGATGGCCCATTTGTAGACTCACAGAGTGATACTGAAAGTTTTTATGAAGATAATTTAAATTTCATTGAAGAAGATTCCACTGATGACGTTACTGTAGGAAAATATGTACTAGTTAAATTCCTTGCAAGGAAAGTCAATATATACTACATTGGTTTGATTATAAGTCATAATGAAAGCAATGGTACATATTTAACGAAATATCTGAGAAAGAACACCAAGGGAACATTTTCTTGGCCATTAGTGGAAGACATATCCGAGATCACACGTCTAGACATTGAAAAGGTTTTACAAAACCCTAAAGTCGGGCGACGAGGCCAATTAATTTTCAATATAGAGTCTATAATTCCCCTGATAAATATTAAGTAAAATTAGTTAAATTAAATTTTTGCTTACAGCATTTGCCTGTTTATTTGATCATTAAACATTTAAATAAAACCTTTTTCGAACCATTTAGGACAAATTAAGTGGTATTTTTAAAGCCGAGAGCGAAATACTCTGTTTCACCCAAAAATATGGATTGGATGTTTTCTTCATAACTATGTCCATTTCTAAAGAAATGTTACTTATTATAAGTAATAATGTTAATGTTAATAATATTGTTAATGTTAAGTAATAATAATGTATAAGAAATTATTACACTGTGAAAAAAAAAGTCGTTCATTTCTAAATTTGTGACAACCCTATACAAGACTTTGTCAATGTATGAAAATGACCAAAATTTACATCCCAACATTGCCTGGCTTTAATTTAGGCTACTTATGTACATTTTTTCGATTTTTAAATAAACACTAACATGATATAAGAATATAGTTCAATATAGAGTGGAGAGTTTGTGGATTTGTGTCTTGTAATACTTTTTAACAACGTAGGCAAAGTTGCGATTTTTCAGCCCAACTTTGCCTGGTATTAAATGTCGTTACAGATCTACTCCTTTAGTAATATAATGTAATATCACCATGATATCCCAAAGACAAGATTTTGAACTTTATTTAGTACATAGAAAAGTTGAAAATAGCTTTTAAATTTCGAAGATATCTTTAAAAAAGCGTAAAACTTAGGCAATGTTGCGGCAGTTTACGGTACTCATATACACTTACTCAAATATTATACTCATTGTATACGTATATTTAATTGTATACTCATAAAACATACGAGTAATGAGTATACAACTAAGATACCAATTAAGACGTGTACAACATGAATAAAAACTTATTTAGGCTCGATTGTAACACAAATACAAATCTAAATTTGAAAATAACAAAAAATAAAAGTTAAAGGTTATTTAAAATTAGAATTCAGAATTTTAAAAGACGTTTAGATATATTGTTTAAATATTGAGATAAATAGTGAAGTGGATTTACAAATTTTTAAATTGATGTTGGTTGATTAACACAGTACGCGACAGTATCTAACAGTTGCAGAATCTATGTTTCCGACTTTAACGTTTTTTTTCATCTATCCAATAGTAAACTGTTACTGTTAGCAACAGTAAAGAGATAAAACCAGTTTAGAACCTTTGTAAAAAAAAACTGGTAACTGACATAAAAATTTACCAAAAAGATTAAATGTACATAAATGTACCTACTATAGCAGGTACCGCGTTCTTACTCATGTCATGGAAACTGTTTTCAAGTTAAATAACAAAGTCGTCATAATGTTACACATTAATATCTTGTCCGTGGCGAGGAGTTTAGCATTCTCGTATTTAAAGTTTGATTTTTACAAAATTTTATCACATTTTAATTTGTGATATTTTGAAAAAAAAATACAATAATAATCAGTTGGGAAAGATTAAACATAAGTAAAGTAATTAGCTATAGGATATTGAATCCTATTGCAATGTATATTGCAATGTCAACGACGTAGTACACACAGTACATAGACAATTTAGAATAGATTTGTTTATTTTTAAATTGACATAAACCAGCTTATAAGTAAAATGTACCAATCCGACATATAAATGTACATATAACCAGCATTTAGTAATTTCTATTTTATATATATAAAAAAAATACAAATAGCAACACGGCTATCAACGCCACGAGCCCCTGGAACTGCTGGAACCACCTTGATACCTGTTCCGAGGACTTTGAGAACTGTTCCCGTATCTGTTATCCCTGTCATCGCTGTTTTCTGACTGATTGTAACCGTAATTACTTTGTCCAGAGTTGTACCCTTGATGGCCATAATTATTCGTCTGATACGTCCGGGCACCACCGTACGGGGATTTATTATAACCTTTACGATCATGATAGCTCATGTTCTGGTTATCATGGTGCTGGTTATCACGGTGCTGGTTATTATGGTGCTGGTTACCATAGCTTTGGTTACCCTGGTTCTGGTATGGGTTGTAACCACTGCGTTGCGGGCCGAACGATTGTGATCGATCTGTAACAATAGAAATGTCATGATTTAGTTGTTTGCTAATCAATACATATAAACAGTAAGGTCCTGACTGACTGATACTTATATGAAATATGTACAGTTGCCGTTTTCATATGAAAAAAAAAAAAAATCTTGCAATTATTGTGAGATCAGTTTCTATTCATATAATTAACGAATTTTTAAGTGATAAATTATAAACCAACCCTTCTATCGTCCGCCGCTAGACATGGGTTTTCTCATGCACATTATATTGTGCATGATGGAGTCTTAACCTTAGAACGCCACGCCAGACAAGCAAGTCCACTCTTTCTATTGAGGCGTGTTCGGGATGCCGGCAGAAAATTAATCAAAAGAGAATAATAAAAGTACAATTGTTTGAATGTAATAACAACAAAACTGTTTTTGTAATAACTAAATATTTCATTAAACATTTCCAAATGAAATATGTTTACATTCTCATAACATTGTCACGTCGTTTTGAGCGGAACACGCTGGAGTACTGTTTAAAATCTGATATGGGAATATCCGGGAGAAATAAATTATATTATTAGGCTATTCCTTTATCCCATTACGCTCTCAACTCGATGGGGGTTGAATGGGGAGTAGGGAGTATAATACGATGAAAGACTTCTCCCATCCTATTCACTTTTCACTCGATGGGATACGATGGAATCGAAAATGGCATTGGCTGAAGGTCCAAAATGTGTGTATACTTTGATCGTTCGTTTTAAAACCTGAAATACTCCCATAGTACTCAAATACTTGACTGTGCGAGTATTCCGCGCTATAATCCGGCCCTCCTTACAAAACTGCGCTCGTATTGCGACACTCGACGACTTAAAACCGCTTGCAAATCGCTGCGAGACCGTGTGAAACGCACCGCTACGAGTGTTTAATCGTCCCTTTGTGAATGTAATGTCGCTGCCGCGGATTTAATTCTTGTGAAGGTGTCTTTAGAAATGATAAATCACTGAGACGGTAGTTTTAACGAAAACAACCGTGAACAAAACTCTTTGAATTACTGATTAACACGCGTTGCCGCGTAAGGAATAACAGTAAACCATAGCCAGCCTTTCCACCATCCTCTGCTGGATACGGGCTTCCTCATGCACGTTGTCTCGTGCATGAATGGCCTTAGAACAACACATTGGTCAAGCGGGCTGACGAGTCCACTATTTTAGAAGTAGTGTAGATCCTCAGGTAGTGTAATTCTTGTGGTAATCTTTGTTATCCCACAGGAGGAGATGGAGTGGTTCTATCCTAATGCCGGCCAACACCACACGTCCAGTAAAAGTCATTTCGAAGTAAAATTCGTAGGCTCGGGACTGATAATTCAGCATATATTTTTTAGATTGCTCCTTCTACCGAGTGCTATATAATCAAGCCTTCTCCTGTAGATTTAATATAAAAGAGAATAACGTCAACGGTCATATAGCATGATAAATTAATATCTCTTCCAGCAAAACCTACATTTACCATAACCACTTAATCTGCGTTCTGAAGTACCGAGAGCCTGAACCTACATCAAAGTTTCGTGTGTAAAGGGATTACGAGTGGAGTGTGGTGTAAGTCATCGATAGTCCGTTAAGATAGTGTAAGTAGGTACTAGCGCAAACATGAGATTTACGGTGGTGTTTGAATTTTTGACAAACGATATGATAATTGCTGTAATGCCGTGTGGTGTCGGCTGGTTGTCGGCGGCTGCCCCACCGTGGGCGTCGTAAAAAGCGACTAAGGGATATCTGAAAGTCGCTACCGGCGGTAGCTTACCGCAAGCCACGAGAAATTACATCACCACTAAAGGAGTGGACTCGCTCACTTGTTTGGCCAGTGTGGCGTTCTAAGGCCATACATCCCTCGTGCCCAAGACTATGTGAATTTGTGGGCCCACCTACAGCAGTGGGCGATAAAACAGCTGGTAACGGTTACTTCTCATGTATGATAATTGCATGAAATTTTTACTATGATTCAAAAACTTTCAATTCAAAATCGATTATCCCAATCGATTATATCTACTGTGTTCTGACTACGAATTCTACTTGGATAAATATTTGTTTAAAGACAAATATTTGTGCGTCTCTAGACTCAGGAGTGCACCGTCCTTAATGTGGGAAAATAATGATTGAATTTTACTACAGTAAATTTCTTTGTAAAGAAAGCAAATGAGATAGACACAGGTAAGGTATGTATATATATACACATAAATATCGCTAAGCAGATTGTCTCCTTGTATTCAGTGCTAAGAACAGCTCGAATGTATACCAGCGCGAGAGCTACACACGTTGTTAGGGCATTAATAATTACGCGAGCACTCGTGCCGGCTCGAGTGCGTAACGAGGCGACGCCATTAGGTGCTATTGTTGAGTTGGCGCCCAACGTGGGGCAACACACCAAGAGGTGCCTATGGATTATACATCATCAAGTTTCTTCGTGTTTCCACCAATTTTTTGTTATTTATATTCAACAACGGAAGAGAACATTAATTTTAAAGTAAGTATATTATTTCCATTGCAAATTAATGAAGATAGTGTTTATGATTCATCTAGATTGTAACGTAATTGTAAATTTACAAATTACACTGAAGTCTCATCAATTTTGCATGTTGTAATTATAAATAATGCAATACATGGCAGATTACCATCCATACCTGTATTATAAATACAAATTAAAAGTATGAGATTGCTCTTCAATTTTCATGTGACTTCAAAGCCTATAGGTATTTAGCAATTAAACAACTTTGAACGGTTTAAATCGCGTATATTTGACATTATTTATATCCCGACGTTTCCAACACTTTGCAGTGGACGTGGTCACGGGGTGACTAATTGATTTTATTTGTCACTTGAGTTATTAAGAAATTATTTGGACTACCGTCTGAAATTTTTTGAACTACCGTCTGGATTTTTTAATCATAACATTCCCTATGCACGCAGTATTCACTCACGGTGTCCAGAGGTCTTGCAGTATTGCGTTGGCCTTGTCAAATATACTAATGTCAAATATACGCGATTTAAACCGTTCAAAGTTGTTTAATTGCTATGTATAGTAATCGCAAAAACCTAAGAAAAAAAGCCTATAGGTATTGTTGAAGTGGAGCCCAACGAGGGCCTAATTTGTTCAGTTTCCACAAATTCATTTATTTTTCACATGGCGTAAAATAACTCGTCAATTTTATTCGCCCAACATGGGTTCATAACAGTACTCATAGATACGGTCAAATTTCTTCGATTTTAAATTCGAACTAAAACAACATTTTACTATAACGTACCTGACATTATAAAAAATGTGGTTTCAGTTCGAATTTATAACGTATAATATATTAATACGAATATTTAACATCACTATTTCACTATTTAAGGGTGTAGATCGTGAAAATCACCGAAAAGAGTGTTACGATTTTTCATATTTAACCTATTTACATATGATTGATATCAATGATAATTTGTATATATTACAATCAAAGACCAATAAGTATGTTCATGCTTATATTAAACTCTTAAACCTAATAGTTGTTATATAATAAACGTCAACAAACGCACAAAATTGAGTAAAAATGCAAAAACATGACTTCGTATTTTTCAGATTTAACCCCATAAATCAACACAAATTGATAAAAAGAAACACTTTTTGAACACTGAAGAAACCAATAAGTATAGCTGTATACTTCTTTTTATACCTTTACAAACAAAGACTTCCTCTTTTAAAGCCCTAAAATCTAGATATATTTTAAGGTAAATTTTTCATACACAAATGTATGGGATAAAACGTTCGTTTCATTCGTGCAATCTCGGTGGTCTGCAGCGGCAGTTCCTTTCTGTAAGTGAACGCGACACCACGCTTGTCGGCTGCAGACAGCAGAATTACGTATTGTGAATTTGTGTTTTTTGTAAAAAACTGTAAGTATAACATTTTTATAATTAATTTATTTTCAGTTAGTAGAAAGTATCGATATAATGAATGTCTGAAAGAAAACCATGATGGAACTAGATATAAATCGTAAAAAATACAATATCTACACTAATAGGTATTATAAAGAGGAAAGATTTGGATTTTTGTATGTAACGAATAAACTCAAAAAGTACTGGACTGATTTTAATAATTCTTTTATCATTCGAAAGCTACATTATCACTGAGTAACATAGGCTATTTTTTTCGCAGGACTGATTGAATTTGAGTGGCATGCCAGGGAAAAGAAAGTTTTGTACGCATTATAAAAATATGAAAGCCAAAAGATCTCGGAATAAAATGTAAGTTCCTCCCTACTTATTTATTATCGCATTTGAACAGGGTACATTACAAAGCTAATACAATATGTCATATGATTTAGATCGCCCGATTCAGACATATACCTACAACTAGGTTTCGGCGGCGCCCCCCGGGCGCCGGCCTCCCCCTAATGGGGGGGGACGCTCCGGGCTTCGCCCTGCGCGGAGCTCGGCCTCCGGCCTCGCGTAAATTACACACTGAGAGAGATCGCTGTAGTTGATGTTGTGCGGGATCTGCATAAGAATTCCAAATCCCTAACCAGCCTCCCCCGAACCCCCCGGATATCAATTTTCATCCGGATCGGATGAATTCGAAAAATGGCCGCCATCTTGGATTCGCCATCTTAAAAAAATTTTTACCTCAATAGAAAAAGATCGTCATGATAAACAATATTAGTTTGAGCACCGATCCGATATGTCTACCCGTTTCGGAGATGTCTTCCGAAGAATTTTTTGTGGCGGCCATCTTGGAAATAACCATAAATCCTTAATCAGGGTCCCCTGAACCCCCCAGATATCAATTTTCATCCAGATCGGACAACTTGAAATCTTGTTGGTGCGGTAGTCCGGTCGCTCCGGGCTTCGCCCTACGCGGATCTCGGCCTGCGGCCTCGTTAGACGCAGCTCGGCCTTCGGCCTCGCGTAAGTTACACAGAGTACGCGGCTGGTGGTGCGGTAGTCCGGTCGCTCCGAGCTTCGCTCTACGCGGATCTCGGCCTGCGGCCTCGTTAGACGCAGCTCGGCCTACGGCCTCGCGTAAGTTACACAGAGTACGCGGCTGGTGTTGCGGTAGTCCGGTCGCTCCGAGCTTCGCTCTACGCGGATCTCGGCCTGCGGCCTCGTTAGACGCAGCTCGGCCTAGGGCCTCGCGTAAGTTACACATCGTGCGCGGCGACTGGTGGTGCCGTAGTCCGGTCGCTCCGGGCTTCGCCCTACGCGGATCTCGGCCTGCGGCCTCGTCATACGCAGCTCGGCCTTCGGCCTCGCGTAAGTTACACAGTGATCGAATTCGGACGCTCCGGGCTTCGCCCTACGCGGAGCTCGGCCTGCGGCCTCGCTGTATAGCCGCCATCTTCAAAAAGTGTTGAATATAAATAATAATTCCAAATCCTTAGTCAGGATCCCCTAAGCCCCCCAGATATCAATTTTTATCCGAATCGGATGAAGTTGGAAAAATGGCCGCCATCTTGGATTCGCCATCTTGAATAAAATTTTCCCCTCAGTAGAATGAAATCGTCAAGATAAACGATATTAGTTTGAGCACCAATCCGATATCTCTAACCGTTTCGGAGCTGTCGCTGAGAGAATTTCGTATGGCGGCCATCTTGGAAAATTTCGGCACCTACCCTAAATCCTCAATTTCCTTCTCGATTTTCCACCTTGAAACACATTCGCTCAGAAATTTTTAAATTTCCCAAATTTTTTTTTATATTTTCCGCCATTTTGTGTCCGCCATCTTGGATTTTTTTTTCCGCCTAATTTCCCCATAGACCAGAGTTTCCAACGAGGGGAAATTTCACCCCGCGCCCCTTGCCCAATTCGAGCTACCGCCTCGGAAATGCCCTCGGACCCCAAAATCGAAATTTCCACTTTGTATGGCAGCCATCTTGAAAAATGGCGGAATAAAAAAAATGTTCCAAAATCCTGAATCGGGGTCCCCTGAACTCCCCAGGTATTAAATTTCATCCCGATCGGAGGAATTTTAAAAACGGCCGCCATCTTGGATTCGCCATCTTGGAAAAAAAAACTGGTCCAGTGGAAGGACATCGACTTGCCCCACCACATTAGTTCGAGCCTCGATCCGATATCTCCGACCGTTCGGGAGCGACGGTCAAAATAAATTTGTATGGCGGCCATCTTGAATCCGCCATTTTAAATTTTCATCGCGCTCTCGTCAAAGTGCCGGCGGTTCTCTATGACATTCGGTCGAGCACCATAGGGTTACCTGTTACTGTTTAGGCAGGCCGTCGACCGTCGAGCTGAAGGTCCACCGGATGAGGACGGGCCCGCTCCGGGTGCAAGTCCCGGGCGAGCTCGGCCTGCGGCCTCGCCCGCGCTGCTCGGCCTCCGGCCTCGCGGGAGTTACGGCCGATCGAAATTTGAAATTTCAATTGACGGCCGCCATCTTGGAAAGGGCGGGATCGAAAAACCGACCCGAAATTCTCAATCGGGGCCCCCGCGACCCCCCGGGTGCCGATTTCCACCCCCCTCGGACAAACTTGAAAATCGGCCGCCATCTTGAATCGGCCATTTTGAAAAAATTTTGCAACCACGAAAAAGTTTACACCTTCCCGAATGATATTTGGTCGAGCACCCCCCACTTACCTCTTACCGTTTCAAAAATACGAGCTATTGAAATTTGTATGGCGGCCATTTTTTTTTTCGAATTTGGAATTTTCGCGGCGCGCTCTGGCGTCTGCCGGCGGTTCCCTATGACATTCGGTCGAGCACCCCCCGCGCAGCTGTTACCGTTGGGCCGGGCCGTTTAAATTTTTCATCAGGTATGGTCAACTCGAAGAAGTCGGATTTTTCTCGAGGTCACTGGACCCATCGGCGTACTTTCTCATTCAAAGTTTCTCACCCACCAGGTGGCAACCGGGAGAACGAGATGTCAGTCAGTCAGTCAGTGGTAATCCAGCTTTATATATATACGGAATAACATGTAAATATTGGTTTGTATTATCTATATCTATACTTACTGATAAATAAAATTGAAGTATCTGTATGTAATATCAAAATAATAGGATTTTTAAAAAAAAAAAAAGGCGATACGGAGTTCGCCGGGTCGGCTAGTATTGTCTAAATATCAAATTGTGGAAGTAGGTAGGCGACAGCGCAACTTTGTCGACATACCTATACCGCCAAACAGACGCGAGGCGCCTAGCGTCTGGCTTAGGGTTGTACAAAATAAATAAAAAGTGGATAATATTGATGAATAATATTTCCAGTATTGAAAATAAAGAAAACCTTGGGGCCGAGACTCTGAGCAACAATGCTACGCGCTGTATAGAGGTAAGTTGTTATACGTAATTCTTGTAGACTTGTTACATAAATAAACAAACTACTTAGTTAGTGATGGGCGAAGACAAAATCTCAATACCTACCTATAGATTTTTCTTGCAATATTTATTATTTTCATCGAGAGACAAACACCTTAGTACCGAAATACTTCTCAATTACTTTCTCAAAAGAAAATTTACGTTCAAATAGGTGACGTCATAAAAAAACAATACCTAATGCGTAAAGAAATTATAATTTCTATTCATCAGGAACCTAATATTGTATTAATTCTTTTGCATTTTTTTAAATTTTTAATTATTTTTTATAAAAAAAATCAAGCCATTATCTTTCTTTACAGGAACTAGTTATTGAAAACGACCAAGAGGGAAAGGTGGATGAAATGGAAGTTGGGCGTAGAGTTGTAGACGTTTCTTTTTTTTTTAAAGCTCTTCAGGCCATAGGGGACCACGGTCCAATGGATTGTAAGTTAAGTTACCTCAGTATAATAGGTGAAGTAAAAGTTGGTCTGGACTCAAAACTCATCATGAAATGTAGTATGTGTAGTATGAAATTTACTGTGTGTTTGATTGAAAAGAAAGAAGATAGAATGGAAGTGAATCATCAAATTGTATCTGGTATCATATCATCTGGTGGGAGCTACTATCAGTTAAAAACATTAACTGCCGCAGTAGCCCTACCAATCATGTCACCTTCATTATACAATGAAATTAATAATACGGTTTGCGATTGGTGGGAAAAGACAGCAGCACATTCCATGGCAGAAGCTGTCAAGGAAGAAGCGGAGTACGCAGTGTCTATAGGTAGTGTTGATAAAAATGGTACACCATTAATATCTGTTGCTGTTGACGGTTGTTGGAGCAAGAGATCTTATGGTAAGAATTTTTCCGCCTTGTCCGGCGCAGCTGCGATAATTGGCATTAAAACTAATAAAGTATTGTTTTTTGGAGTTAAAAATAAATACTGCGTAGTTTGTGCACGAGCCGCAAAGAACGACAGTCAGCCCTCGGAACACCGTTGTTTCAAGAATTATTCGGGATCATCTACCGGTATGGAATCGACCATAATAGTTGAGGGGTTTAAACGTTCCATTGTTGATCACGGTGTAATTTATAATAAATTTGTAGCAGACGGCGATTCCAGTACTTATAAAAAAAATATTAGATTCGCGACCGTACGGTAATTTAACAGTAGAGAAAATTGAATGCAAAAATCATCTTTTACGAAACTACTGCAATAGCTTGGAGAAACTGTCGAAAGACACTAAGTATCCTTGCGAATTGCGGAAATTCCTAAAAGAAAGGTATTTGCGTTTAAGAACGGGTGTAAAATGCGCTATTAAATATTGGGGCGATCAAAATCAGTCACTCGAAGAAAAAATAAAAAATCTTAGTGAAGATATCCTAAATGGTCCACAACACGTATTTGGTAATCACCAATATTGCAAGGAGTATTTCTGTAGACCTGATACTCGTCGAATAGAACCTGTTGGGTTGCTTCCAGCAATTGTTGGATGCGGATTAATGGACGCGGTACACATTTTAAGTAAAAGACTGTCATATCATTCTAGAAGTTTAATTCATAATTGTACAAGTAATATAGTTGAAAGTTTTAACGCAGTGATTGCCAAATTAGTAGGGGGTAAGCGTGTAAATTATTCTTCCCGTGGTTCTTATGCGGGCCGATGCGCAGCTGCTGTTGTGTCTTTTAATACAGGATCGATTCATAGTAAAACTCATGAAGTAATATTTAAATCTAGTCCTAATCCTTTGATCGCGAAAGTGGAAAATTGTAATCGTAGAATCCGTTTAATTGCTAAACCTAAATTAAGATTGAAAAAGAGCCACAGCGCTGTATCGAAAGACGCTCACTATGGACCAAACTGCGAAAAACCTGATCTGAGTCCAGAATTATATGAGAAAGCCAAGTCATCTTTTTTAGCCGATTTAAAGTTGTCTTGTGCTGAAAGAGAGGAGCTTGAAAGGTCGACCCATTTGCAAAGAAGTAGTTCTGAGTGGATGAGTACAAGGAGAAAATTACTAACCTCATCATCGTTCGGGGAAGTTTGTAAAAAACGAGAGAGCACAAGTTGTGCTGTTCTTGTTCGTAAAATCGTTTATGGTAGTAATATCTCCAGTTTGCCTGCTGTACGGTACGGTGTCGAAAACGAAGAAACCGCAATTAAACAGTTAGAAATTCAAGAGAATATTAGTATACAAGGTTGCGGTTTGTTCGTCGACGATCAATATGAATTTCTTGGTACTACACCAGATGGCATTTATGCAAACGGTTTAATTGAAATTAAGTGCCCACATTCTTTAGCTGGCATGACTCTTGATGAAGCAATGGCCAAACATACCTTTTGGGTTAAGGACAAGGCTTCCAAGGGTTATGTCATAAATAAAAATCATAACTGGTATTTCCAAATTCAGGGACAGGTACATATTACTAAAAGAAACGTTTGCATGCTTGGCATCTGGTTTGGTGCTACTGTACCTATGAAAGTTTATATTATAGAAAAGGACGACAAATTTTGGGAGGAGAAAATGGAGATGAAATTAGTTAGGTTTTATTACGATTGCCTACTTCCAGAATTATCCTGATCCTCGGCAGTCACGAAGCATGCCCATTCGTGACGCGCCCAGTATCATAGAGGCTATGAAAGAGAGGAAAGAAAGAGCTTTACGTGTTATGAAAGAGAAGAACGCCTAATGATTTTGAAAGATACAGGTAACTTAACTACCCAGCCAGTCGATTCACGTAAACACGCCAGTCCAAAAGTCGTTTTAACTTAGGAACTTAGAAATCGCCTTTTGGTTTTCTGTTTTAAACGCACTTACTTATCTAGTCTTGGATTGTCATAAATCTTCCAATAGCTCAATTACTATACAATTTCTGAGTTACCTGGTGTAAAGAATCATAAAAATTGGTTCAAAAATACAGCGAATTGAGAATTCTCCTTTTTTTAAGTCGGTTAAAAGGGCTAAATTTGCAAAAAACGAAGTGACGTCACTGCGCTACGGTTTTTATTACTTACGTGAATCGGGCAGCTGGTAACGTTTTCATTCTGATAGGTTTTGTGATAGCCATTGATTTTATCATCAAATTAGCAGAAATCAGAACTTGATCCGTAATCGAATGAAAAACCATTAGAATTTTGAACTCATATTTCGTTATTGTTTAATTACATACTTTTAATTAGTATATTAATAATTTACAAACTTCTGTTAAAATTAGTAAATAAATGAATTATTTACTAATTTTTGTACAACCCTAGCACGCTTTTGAGATAGCGAGTAATGGCGACTCATATTTGTTATTGTGTAGTAAATAAATCATTTTTATACTTGTGTTTCATTTATTGACATTTTTTTTAAAACCCTAGGATTTTTTTTAGATATCGACGAGGTGATCGTAAACAAAAAGTAAGTATTTGAGTTTACGCAATAGGCACATTTCCTTGCGTAGAGATAAACACACTTCCTACTGAATTTGCAATTATTTTATTGAATGAATATTTTACGAATTAGAATAAATTTTGGTAGTGAAATTACAAATAAATAAATAGTTGGAATTTTAGGTAAGTAGAATACAAAAATGTCAGATGTCAAATGATAGAAAAACATAAAAATTGTGTCTCAACTACTCTTATTAATCTATTAAAAAGAATCAACAGCTAGTTTCCAAAAATTCAACGTTATTGTTATGCTGTAAATATTCAAGTTCAATAACAATTTCTCAACGTGGAACGTTTGTTGCAAAACATTTTGAAAATCGCGCTCTCTAGGTCATTCATCCGCCCCGTCGGATGTTACATTAAACTTTGGCGCTGCGGTCGCTCGAAATCGAGATCTCAGGCCAACAATCTACACCCTTAAGCTAACATCATCACGCAATGAAAAACGCCGCACTGGAAAACATTTGATTTAGTAAACTTTTAACTTTGACATGGTTGCCGCACTCATTACCAAAACTTGCGCCACCTATGCGGGAAAGTAAAAAATACAAAACTCATGTGGATAAGCCACCAGACATAATGGGCATCTAATGGGCGTTGCTGCGACACATTCACCGCGTGAAAGCGTCGCAAATAAGAGCAATGGCTGCAACATGTTGGGCGCCAAAATTGCAGACTGAAAAGGAATGATCTACTGATACCTACAGTTACGTTGTAACGACCTTGGTCCTGACTAGCCATTAGTGATTTGACTCTTTAAATTAATCTTTCTCTCCTTGTCATGAATGTATAAAATTCTTTAAAATGTCAGAGAAGACAGATAAATTATTCAGATCGATTATTCTAAACATAAAATCCAATTTCTGTTTGATCTGGTGGTTGACTGGTAGAAAATGCGATATGGCATTAAGTTCCTCCATTATTTGTGCAATGAAGTTTAAATATATATATATATATATATATATATATATATATATATATATATATATATATATATATATATATATATATATATATATAAGAGAAGAGTATCGTCTGCGTCCATAGACATGATGTTACTTTGTACTACTTTTTAAGAGTTCCTCTTTAGTAATAATCCTTTGTTTTCCATATATACAATACAAGTAATAACGTAAATGGGTATATAATTATTACGCTGATAATAAGATAGATAGATAGAAATTCTTATTTGAATGTTTATTTTTATTTGAAATAATAAGAAGTGAAATTAATAATGAATTCTTAGTTTGTTCTATTTCGGAAGATATCCTGTACCTACTGAATCTTTCACAACTTCGTTTATGAAATTCTCTTATATATTTTTAAGTGTTTCAGGTGAAGATCAGAGTCTGTAAAAGGAGACTGTATTGCCTCAAAAAGGACAAATAAAATGTATTTAACGTTTTTTGTACCTTTGAACGTTATATGATGGCTCCCATATTAGGGAGGCTAAAAAATTTGGATGAATTTGTCACAGCATCTTTCCTTTAATCTGTAATAAAAACTAATAGTGACTATAGTTTTGGCATGAGTACGGTTTTAATGGAACCTATAGGTTAGATTTTACGTGAGCCAAAGGTATGCCGCTACGTAAATTCAAGTACCCTCATACAAAGGCCACAAAGCTATCTCCGGCATTCTTTTCTAAGCACAATTTTCTCGGCACACGCCGCCACTCGACCGCGTCGCAAGGAGACGGGCAGGCAGACGTAACCTGCGATTCGCCTGCAATAATTAGAAGCTGTGCCGGCGGCGCGTGCTTAAGTACCGAAAGCTCGGCACGAGGGAAAAGTTGCAAAATATACATTTTTCAGGGTCCCTTGAGCGCTATGCGGTTTTAACTATATAGCTGCTAAAATTTAGGTAGATGAGAAATTTGGATGAATATCATTCATTGTTTTTTGTATAAATAAAATACATATTGAGCAGATAGGTAATGACTTAAGGTTGTAGTCTGGGGAACCTTGTATAAATCTACACATCTCGATAAAACACAATCCCGTGTGTCGTTGAAGTGAATGGTTTATTTGGCAAAATTGTGCACTCTTGTAACTGAGCATCAAAGAGGACAGCAATCAACAATTAATCAAAGCAAGCAGCAAGCGATCGGTCTGATCATTATTATAGCACGATAAGATTGCAAACGATACTTAAAAACAGTTTTTAGAACCAAATATCAATGCTTAAAATTGGTAGCAAGCAATACCAGATATACAGAGTCCCATTTAGCGATTAAATCCGCTATCTAGCGGTGTTTTCACACACACGCGGACGCGCAGTTTCAAATTTAGAAATAGTACATAGGTGTGTTGTTTCTCTATGTAAATTGAATTTCTAAATTTGAAATTGTACCTTTCTCATGATAATCTCATAAAAATGCTGTCTACGAAATATATAATAACTGCCCAGAATATATAATAATAGAAATACATAACAAATGAGGTACTCAAATGGAATGGGCACAAAGCGAGTGGCAGGCAACCGAGGCGCAATCGGAGGGAGAAATATCCTGGGGTTAACAGACAGCCAGCATTTATGCCATACGTGAAAGGAGTGACCGTCAAAGTTGAAACAGTATTGATAAAATACCCCATTAAGACTGCATATCCGTCCTACACCCAAGGATGTTATACCTTACCAGGTGTCTATAAGATTAATACTGCAGCTGTGATAGTTCCCATATTAGGCCAAACTAAGCGTACAGTTGAGGAAAGGGTCAAGGAACATATTGCAGCTGTAAGAAACCGCCAAACTCAGTCTCAAAGCTAGAACACTGGATAGAACTTTGCACTCGCAAAATCCTCTCCAATGAACGTCACTATTGTTAAGTCACCAACAAGAATTAATTTGCTTACACCTCCATAGAGGGCGTTGTGCACTCTGTCTAGTTCACGGTGTTAAGATGCGCCGCCAAAACATGACCTGCGGTGAATGTTTATAATTAAAAGTCTATGTCCTGAGCAAGGTGTTTTCTTTGGAACTTCCATAAATACCTTGCAGACTCCTCGGGGCTTTTTGGGATCTGTACACTATCATTACAGGATTGAAAGTGAAGAGATTGAAATTAAGAAATATAAAAATTTCAATCGGGGAAATGGATATAAACTGTCATCGACGTGGAATCCGGTGATTAACAAATTTAAACGTTGCAATTTACCGTCACATACGTTCGCGGACATCGTTAGTGTAGTGTCGCAGCCTTACCGAATGTTCGCAGATCCTATCCTAGACTCTCCGGTCAACTCGTGCGCACGGCTGGTGTAACGCGTGCGCCCGCGCCGAAACGCAGAGTAGGAATAAAAGATAAACAAATACCTTTATTATAAGTCTTCACATCCGATTTAGATTCAAAAAATGTTTAATAAGTTATATAACTATCAACAGTTGCTATTTACTAGTAATATATCGATGGTGCATGTTAAAATCAATCAATACAAATGATTCTTACTTTAAAGGAGAAATAAGGTATCGTAACTTTTTTTAACATGTAGACAATATAGCAAGATTTAATTAGAGAATTCATGTAAGTAGATGTATATTTTTATAACGAAACCCTTTAAAAATAATTGTATTATTAAGCCTGGCTACGCTTCCAGTAATGTTCCGTTGTGGCATATTAATGCCCGAGACTCCACGACTTGAGATTATGTTTTTCGCAAAAATATAAAAAAGATATGAATGTTTACACCTAGGTAGGTATATCATACTGACAGGGTTTGGAAATACAAAGGTGCATAAAGAGAGGCTTTCCTCTCTGTACAGTCACACCCTTGCTTGTTTTGAGACCCTGTTTATTAAATATCCAATGGAGAGACACATGATGGTATGTTGCTGATTGGGTTCAGCATTTTTTGAGTTAGGTCCTGCGCACATCATAGATAGACAATGTTTTGGTCTATGTCCTAAGAAACTTTTAGGCGAAAGTGTGCTACACGAGGATGGACGCCGCATGTTAGACCCAATGTGTAGGAAACACATATGACCAAATTCATACATATAGAAAGAGATGTCCTGACTGACTGACTGATTCATCATCGCCGAGTCTAAATCGCTGAACGTAGAAACAACATGAATTCACAGTGGACAAGTTTTAGGACATATGTGTCCAGTAAAAAAGGTTTTTTCGAAATCTTATTGGAGAGAAGATTTTTATGCAATGCGTGTGTATATCAAGAACTATTTAAGGTAGAGACATGAAATTTAGCATCACCGTTTTTTTTGATATTTGACTCGGAAGGGGGTAATTTTTTTCTTTTCATGTGGATAATCCTTTATAGATGAGGTTTTTAAATCCATTACATATATCTGCCACATTAGAAATATCTTAAAATAGAAACTTCACTATAGGAATGCTCAGCTGGTGGTCAATTTTGATATCATTCAATAGAGGTGGGCATGTTAAACATTAAAATAGTGCTAAACGTTGAGAAATTACAGTTTCTCATACAATAATAATTATTATTAGTATTATAGCAATTAGTGATATGTAAGGAAGAAATAATATTTTATGAAAAATATGAGTCAGGATAGTCTGCGAGGTAGCGTCGAGGTATTCCCGCTTATCCTAGGAAATGTTGAGGGAAAAAAGGTTAAGTTAACTCCAATAAATATTGTTAAAAATTAAGTTAAAAATGGGGGGGGGGGGGTGTATATATATATTATATAGACTAGTGGGCGGACGAGCAAGCTGTCCCACGTGATGGTAAGTGTTACCGCCGCCCATGGACACCTGCATAGCTACGAGTAGATTGGACATACGTATTTTATTCTAACAATTTGTTGCAGACGCGTAGTCTTTAGGCTAATTGCTCTGTGCAAGGAATACTGAATTTATCTTATTTGTATAAACTTCGGATTACAACCTTTTAAAGCTCGAAGGGGCGTCGCACAGGAAATTATTTGACGTGTTTTGTGTTGAAACACAACATTACATAATTGTCACGCTTGAAAAGGGAGCGTGAGTTAGGGGCACACGTGAATCTCTTCCTACTAAGGAACATTCAATCGTGACTAATATATAAATTTAATTATAAACATCATTACATAGTTATTAATAGCGAACACTCATATGTCCACTTTAGTACTAGTTTCTAGCATGATGTAAGTGCTAATTATGTTTTAACCATAGACTATAGGAACACGCTAGATCTATTGAAATAAAGTGTCGACGTGAGCGCATAAAATGGCGGCTATTTTACTGTAATATAATCGAATATTACAGTGAAATATTGCAAATTGTAGGTATAGTAATGTGAGATGGCAAATCGTTAAATGGAGCGTAAGGATTTGCGAGTGAGAGGGAAGTGTGGGAAAAGGAAGTAGGTAGGAGAGAGATAGATAGTGTGAAAGGCAAGATGGCGGGAGACTAAAGTTTAGACAAAGGACGGAAATACGTAAAAGTATGATTTTAAAGGTAAAAATAAAGTGAGGATTTCCCGTGAAAAATGCATTTGATTATCTCCCACGATAATATTAAACGAATGTGTCGCAATCGAAATACACCAATTGACAATCTTGTGTAGCCAATTTCCCACGACGCATGGGATGCATTGCATATGATGAATATGCTGTAAGATAGGACCTTGTGTATAACGTAATTACAAAGAATGCTGTATTTCTATATTCAAAGGTTTCTCCGGGCATTTCTTCTGGTATAAACTAAATTAATATATAAAGAAAGGGGGTTAGAAAAGGTTAAGTCTAAATATAAGCACCGTGGAACGCACGTCAATCGCAATTTGACGTATTCAAATAAGCGTATTCAATTAAAAAATCCTGCAGTTTGGGGGTGGTCCCATAATTGGTACACGTGCCGACCCCAACTTCATGCCAAATTACTTCTACAAACAAACAACGGAAACTTAGCTTCTATTTTATTGGCATTTACAGCTTAGCCAGTGTAGTTCTTAAGTTTGTTTTGTATTTGGTCGTTTCGAATGCAACGATAAATAGAAATATAATTGGAATTCGTGATTTGACTTTGAGTTTTAAAACGTTAATGACTTATAGGTAGTATTGGCTTAACGAACATTAGAAAAAAAAAATATTTTTGCAGCTTATTATTAACTTATTTAATAGGTGACTAGATGCCACCTAGAAACAAACAAACGTGTTTTCAGTAAGAATAACTAATATGAACATTAATAACTCGTTTACCGAAACCAGTCCTTTGACAATCCTCTGCTGGACACGGTCCATTGTCTCACGTACAAAGGATGTATGAATTTAAAACAGGACGCTGTCCAGGCGGGCGGTGGGTTAGCGAGAACACTCTTTTGAAGGTGGTGCAGTTCCTCAGGACTTGTGGTAGTGGCTTTGGTAACCCACAGTCGCCTTTTATGACACCCACGGGAAGAGATGTGGTGGTGATATATTCTAAAGCTGACGGATACCACACGGCCATAAGTCGTTTATGGATACAAAAAAAATTTGGAATCGTGTAAAATCTCTTTGGCACGTTTAATATAGGCATAAAAATCTATAAAACGGAAAATAAGAAATATTTTAACATCATGGCTTCATCGTTATCTTTTTTATATTTTCTTAAGTTTGTGACATAAAAAAAGATTTTGAAAGATTAAAAGCTTGCAAGACATGTTCATAGGATTGTAAATAAAAAGCAGATAAAATGCGTATTAAAACACCTTCGCGGCCACCTGGTTAAGAGGTATTAAAAAAAATCGATAATGAAAAGCTTCCGACACTGTAGCTTTAATCCTCTCCGGCCGGATAATAGGAAGCACTTGAGCCGATCGACCCGCAATTTAAAAAAAAATCGCCCCATTGTGCTGGCAACCCTCGATAATTATTATTTTCGTAGTTGGCGACACTGGCATCGGACAATGGCTTCCCTCCGCGCTTCCTGTTTACTTTCGCGCGCTATTACACGTCAATGCCTCGCGGGACGATAGGCCAATTTGAATTTCGTATAATGGACTCCTTTCACGTCAGCTACTGGAGTAATTTTGTTTCTTTAAATCTGATGGCACGGAATGTACGGTATAATGCCAGTACTTTGCTAATGTGATTGTAGCGGTGTTTTGTTGTCATTGTAAACTGTCTGATCCTCAGATAATAACATTGCGGAAATTGCAAGATAAAGCAAAAAAGAAATGCCCTGTCTATAACTTTTCATTCACAATTAATTTTAGGATCAAATAAACATTTTAGCTGGCAATGAAATAAGGACTAGTTAGTCCGTTTAAAAAAATATTATAAGTTTGTATATTATTTAAACAAGAAGCAAACAGAAATACTAATTGAGCAACAAACCTTAATGGTGATGAACAAAACGAACTATTTTTAACCAACTGAAGGAAACAGTTTTAAATTACTAAGAATGTCACCACAAAGTCGATGGAGCCTGTTCATTGTCATCAAAGAATCTTATAATTGGGAATTAATTATTTTTGGAAAATAGATACTGGAATAGAAGTCAAACATCAGCGTATTGAGACCATCATACTGTTGATCTGATCCTGTCACGGTCTGGCTTTCACCCTCTCCACATAAAAATCATCTCCCACAATAGTACCAATTGTGGCAAATTTATGTATCCTCGTTGTTAGACTAATACAAAACAACGGGTTCGCCGTCGATTGCTCTCGAGTCGAGCTCTAATTACCGCCCTATCTGCTCCAGCGGAGTCGACAAAAGGCGGACAATCTACACAATACTAATAGGTATTGCTTGCTCTTAATTGGCACGACCGAGATTTTTACGAAGCGAGCAAAGATGAATGGAAGGCGAAGAGCTAGCAAGCTTCGATCATGGATTGCATTAATTTATAATAGTACATTGTTACCCTAGGGGTGAAAGTGACTTATTTCAGTCCCGAGACTGGGTTTGGTGCCCGAGCGCAGCGAGGGCGCCAATAGGTCGAGGGACTAAATAAGTCCTGAACCCCTAGGTAAACACTGTGCTTTTCATTACGAATACAAGGAAAGTAAAAATAAAACTACTAATTAGCAAAATAAAAAATGAATGAATTTTATTTGATAAATCAGGCGTTAAATCCATGTCCGAATCCGTTGAACTCATAGTGTTAAGGGTGTAGATCGTGAAAATCACCGAAAAGAGTGTTACGATTTTTCATATTTAACCTATTTACATATGATTGATATCAATGATAATTTGTATATATTACAATCAAAGACCAATAAGTATGTTCATGCTTATATTAAACTCTTAAACCTAATAGTTGTTATATAATAAACGTCAACAAACGCACAAAATTGAGTAAAAATGCAAAAACATGACTTCGTATTTTTCAGATTTAACCCCATAAATCAACACAAATTGATAAAAAGAAACACTTTTTGAACACTGAAGAAACCAATAAGTATAGCTGTATACTTCTTTTTATACCTTTACAAACAAAGACTTCCTCTTTTAAAGCCCTAAAATCTAGATATATTTTAAGGTAAATTTTTCATACACAAATGTATGGGATAAAACGTTCGTTTCATTCGTGCAATCTCGGTGGTCTGCAGCGGCAGTTCCTTTCTGTAAGTGAACGCGACACCACGCTTGTCGGCTGCAGACAGCAGAATTACGTATTGTGAATTTGTGTTTTTTGTAAAAAACTGTAAGTATAACATTTTTATAATTAATTTATTTTCAGTTAGTAGAAAGTATCGATATAATGAATGTCTGAAAGAAAACCATGATGGAACTAGATATAAATCGTAAAAAATACAATATCTACACTAATAGGTATTATAAAGAGGAAAGATTTGGATTTTTGTATGTAACGAATAAACTCAAAAAGTACTGGACTGATTTTAATAATTCTTTTATCATTCGAAAGCTACATTATCACTGAGTAACATAGGCTATTTTTTTCGCAGGACTGATTGAATTTGAGTGGCATGCCAGGGAAAAGAAAGTTTTGTACGCATTATAAAAATATGAAAGCCAAAAGATCTCGGAATAAAATGTAAGTTCCTCCCTACTTATTTATTATCGCATTTGAACAGGGTACATTACAAAGCTAATACAATATGTCATATGATTTAGATCGCCCGATTCAGACATATACCTACAATAACATGTAAATATTGGTTTGTATTATCTATATCTATACTGATAAATAAAATTGAAGTATCTGTATGTAATATCAAAATAATAGGATTTTTAAAAAAAAAAAAGGCGATACGGAGTTCGCCGGGTCGGCTAGTATTGTCTAAATATCAAATTGTGGAAGTAGGTAGGCGACAGCGCAACTTTGTCGACATACCTATACCGCCAAACAGACGCGAGGCGCCTAACGTCTGGCTTAGGGTTGTACAAAATAAATAAAAAGTGGATAATATTGATGAATAATATTTCCAGTATTGAAAATAAAGAAAACCTTGGGGCCGAGACTCTGAGCAACAATGCTACGCGCTGTATAGAGGTAAGTTGTTATACGTAATTCTTGTAGACTTGTTACATAAATAAACAAACTACTTAGTTAGTGATGGGCGAAGACAAAATCTCAATACCTACCTATAGATTTTTCTTGCAATATTTATTATTTTCATCGAGAGACAAACACCTTAGTACCGAAATACTTCTCAATTACTTTCTCAAAAGAAAATTTACGTTCAAATAGGTGACGTCATAAAAAAACAATACCTAATGCGTAAAGAAATTATAATTTCTATTCATCAGGAACCTAATATTGTATTAATTCTTTTGCATTTTTTTAAATTTTTAATTATTTTTTATAAAAAAAATCAAGCCATTATCTTTCTTTACAGGAACTAGTTATTGAAAACGACCAAGAGGGAAAGGTGGATGAAATGGAAGTTGGGCGTAGAGTTGTAGACGTTTCTTTTTTTTTTAAAGCTCTTCAGGCCATAGGGGACCACGGTCCAATGGATTGTAAGTTAAGTTACCTCAGTATAATAGGTGAAGTAAAAGTTGGTCTGGACTCAAAACTCATCATGAAATGTAGTATGTGTAGTATGAAATTTACTGTGTGTTTGATTGAAAAGAAAGAAGATAGAATGGAAGTGAATCATCAAATTGTATCTGGTATCATATCATCTGGTGGGAGCTACTATCAGTTAAAAACATTAACTGCCGCAGTAGCCCTACCAATCATGTCACCTTCATTATACAATGAAATTAATAATACGGTTTGCGATTGGTGGGAAAAGACAGCAGCACATTCCATGGCAGAAGCTGTCAAGGAAGAAGCGGAGTACGCAGTGTCTATAGGTAGTGTTGATAAAAATGGTACACCATTAATATCTGTTGCTGTTGACGGTTGTTGGAGCAAGAGATCTTATGGTAAGAATTTTTCCGCCTTGTCCGGCGCAGCTGCGATAATTGGCATTAAAACTAATAAAGTATTGTTTTTTGGAGTTAAAAATAAATACTGCGTAGTTTGTGCACGAGCCGCAAAGAACGAACAGTCAGCCCTCGGAACACCGTTGTTTCAAGAATTATTCGGGATCATCTACCGGTATGGAATCGACCATAATAGTTGAGGGGTTTAAACGTTCCATTGTTGATCACGGTGTAATTTATAATAAATTTGTAGCAGACGGCGATTCCAGTACTTATAAAAAAATATTAGATTCGCGACCGTACGGTAATTTAACAGTAGAGAAAATTGAATGCAAAAATCATCTTTTACGAAACTACTGCAATAGCTTGGAGAAACTGTCGAAAGACACTAAGTATCCTTGCGAATTGCGGAAATTCCTAAAAGAAAGGTATTTGCGTTTAAGAACGGGTGTAAAATGCGCTATTAAATATTGGGGCGATCAAAATCAGTCACTCGAAGAAAAAATAAAAAATCTTAGTGAAGATATCCTAAATGGTCCACAACACGTATTTGGTAATCACCAATATTGCAAGGAGTATTTCTGTAGACCTGATACTCGTCGAATAGAACCTGTTGGGTTGCTTCCAGCAATTGTTGGATGCGGATTAATGGACGCGGTACACATTTTAAGTAAAAGACTGTCATATCATTCTAGAAGTTTAATTCATAATTGTACAAGTAATATAGTTGAAAGTTTTAACGCAGTGATTGCCAAATTAGTAGGGGGTAAGCGTGTAAATTATTCTTCCCGTGGTTCTTATGCGGGCCGATGCGCAGCTGCTGTTGTGTCTTTTAATACAGGATCGATTCATAGTAAAACTCATGAAGTAATATTTAAATCTAGTCCTAATCCTTTGATCGCGAAAGTGGAAAATTGTAATCGTAGAATCCGTTTAATTGCTAAACCTAAATTAAGATTGAAAAAGAGCCACAGCGCTGTATCGAAAGACGCTCACTATGGACCAAACTGCGAAAAACCTGATCTGAGTCCAGAATTATATGAGAAAGCCAAGTCATCTTTTTTAGCCGATTTAAAGTTGTCTTGTGCTGAAAGAGAGGAGCTTGAAAGGTCGACCCATTTGCAAAGAAGTAGTTCTGAGTGGATGAGTACAAGGAGAAAATTACTAACCTCATCATCGTTCGGGGAAGTTTGTAAAAAACGAGAGAGCACAAGTTGTGCTGTTCTTGTTCGTAAAATCGTTTATGGTAGTAATATCTCCAGTTTTCCTGCTGTACGGTACGGTATCGAAAACGAAGAAACCGCAATTAAACAGTTAGAAATTCAAGAGAATATTAGTATACAAGGTTGCGGTTTGTTCGTCGACGATCAATATGAATTTCTTGGTACTACACCAGATGGCATTTATGCAAACGGTTTAATTGAAATTAAGTGCCCACATTCTTTAGCTGGCATGACTCTTGATGAAGCAATGGCCAAACATACCTTTTGGGTTAAGGACAAGGCTTCCAAGGGTTATGTCATAAATAAAAATCATAACTGGTATTTCCAAATTCAGGGACAGGTACATATTACTAAAAGAAACGTTTGCATGCTTGGCATCTGGTTTGGTGCTACTGTACCTATGAAAGTTTATATTATAGAAAAGGACGACAAATTTTGGGAGGAGAAAATGGAGATGAAATTAGTTAGGTTTTATTACGATTGCCTACTTCCAGAATTAGTTGATCCTCGGCAGTCACGAAGTATGCCCATTCGTGACGCGCCCAGTATCATAGAGGCTATGAAAGAGAGGAAAGAAAGAGCTTTACGTGTTATGAAAGAGAAGAACGCCTAATGATTTTGAAAGATACAGGTAACTTAACTACCCAGCCAGTCGATTCACGTAAACACGCCAGTCCAAAAGTCGTTTTAACTTAGGAACTTAGAAATCGCCTTTTGGTTTTCTGTTTTAAACGCACTTACTTATCTAGTCTTGGATTGTCATAAATCTTCCAATAGCTCAATTACTATACAATTTCTGAGTTACCTGGTGTAAAGAATCATAAAAATTGGTTCAAAAATACAGCGAATTGAGAATTCTCCTTTTTTTAAGTCGGTTAAAAGGGCTAAATTTGCAAAAAACGAAGTGACGTCACTGCGCTACGGTTTTTATTACTTACGCGAATCGGGCAGCTGGTAACGTTTTCATTCTGATAGGTTTTGTGATAGCCATTGATTTTATCATCAAATTAGCAGAAATCAGAACTTGATCCGTAATCGAATGAAAAACCATTAGAATTTTGAACTCATATTTCGTTATTGTTTAATTACATACTTTTAATTAGTATATTAATAATTTACAAACTTCTGTTAAAATTAGTAAATAAATGAATTATTTACTAATTTTTGTACAACCCTAGCACGCTTTTGAGATAGCGAGTAATGGCGACTCATATTTGTTATTGTGTAGTAAATAAATCATTTTTATACTTGTGTTTCATTTATTGACATTTTTTTTAAAACCCTAGGATTTTTTTTAGATATCGACGAGGTGATCGTAAACAAAAAGTAAGTATTTGAGTTTACGCAATAGGCACATTTCCTTGCGTAGAGATAAACACACTTCCTACTGAATTTGCAATTATTTTATTGAATGAATATTTTACGAATTAGAATAAATTTTGGTAGTGAAATTACAAATAAATAAATAGTTGGAATTTTAGGTAAGTAGAATACAAAAATGTCAGATGTCAAATGATAGAAAAACATAAAAATTGTGTCTCAACTACTCTTATTAATCTATTAAAAAGAATCAACAGCTAGTTTCCAAAAATTCAACGTTATTGTTATGCTGTAAATATTCAAGTTCAATAACAATTTCTCAACGTGGAACGTTTGTTGCAAAACATTTTGAAAATCGCGCTCTCTAGGTCATTCATCCGCCCCGTCGGATGTTACATTAAACTTTGGCGCTGCGGTCGCTCGAAATCGAGATCTCAGGCCAACAATCTACACCCTTAAAAAATCTCTGCTACGAGTACAAAAGTTTACAAAACACTATCACTCGGAAAAACAAATGAAAATCGAATTGCCGCTTTCCCGCCTGTTTTGTTTCTTTTCTGCCGCGCGGCCGCGCGGTTAGCCAGCTTTTCAGCCAATTACTTTTCATTTTCATAAATGTTTTTTTTATATATTTTGCCGAAATCTATGTTATTTTGAAGAAATAATTGAAAGTAAATTATAATAAAGTAATTTAAAAAATATACTCTTTAATTAATGGGTGCGTTTCTTTATGTTATTTCAATTTTATATCGCGCTGTAATGGAGTGGCTGTATAGGAAGTTAGATCATGGTTACATAGAAATGTGAAAATTAGCTCTTTTTTTTCTTAATTTTTCAGTTGTCTGTCAGTTGAAAACGCTCACCCTAGGATGTATTGGGCTATTTTCACTTCGCTCCACAGGCAACTTCGGACCTACTTTCAGAGTATGAGTAATGAAAAAAATATTTCTTTATTGCCTTTGATCTCCACATATACAAAGCTAAATAAAAACTACCCGCATCGCATAACAATGAACTTCTTTCAACTTTTATTTCACGTTTTCTGAAAATGATATTTTCCGCAAAAAATGAAATCTCTGACTTTGTTACTCTGTACTATTATTACTCACTATACGCTTCTACATTCCATTCAATACGCACATTCCATTCATAGATAGTTATCTATGTGAATTGGTGCGAGTGATTCTAAAAGGTACGAGTCAGTGAATGGTTTGAGTGTGAAAAAAGTAATTACCGAATTTTAAAAAGTTGTAGAACTAATGTTGTTAATTTTTACGAACAACATCCAGTGCTAAGTAGTACGTACTTTTTATTTAATAATAATAATATATTTATTTATATAATAATAATAATCATGTATTTAATTAACCCTTTGTATGTTAATGATATGGTACAGACGGCCATTACAGAGTCAATTCAGATCGTGATCCGTGGATGATCGTGATCCAGATTGACCATTGTGTCCGTCTATCCAATACAATTAACGTTCAATCTGGACGATGATCAGTGATCGTGATCTGGATTGATCATCTAATGGCCGCCATAGTTTTTATCTCGCAAGGTGAGATCATAAGTTGTTATCGACCGAATGAATCGAAACCGCCATTTTTAATACCTAGTTTTCTCTAAGGTACAACTTACATTTATCAATTTTGTGTTAGAAAGATCGGCCCTCAGTTATTGTTTAGTTTCTCAGTGAGTGACGTAGTAATTACTGGTGGTACGCGGGTGGTGGGGGAGGAGACAGGTCACGTGACCCAATTAGTTCACAATGACGTCGAATCATTGTTGACGGGGACGACGCGTGACGCGGATTAATAATGTTGTTATAACAACAGTTTTGACAACTGGCGTCAATTACTTTCATATTAGTTTGTGCGAGTTTGACAGTTTTGTTGAAAATATTTCTGCTCGTTTTGAATTTTAATTAAACAAATGTGTTTAATAAATTTACTATTATTATTTACTACCGTGCGGTGTCGTGGAGGGCGACTAACAAGGCCGGCGGCCTTACGCCGCCACCACAGGCCCCGAGGGAACTACACCACCTCTGTAGGAGTTGAACTCCTACAGGTCAACAGTCCAACAGCCGCTGGGCGCACTCGACTGGCCACGTTACCCCTCTCTCACAGAAGACTACCTTGAAATGTACTGCATTACACACTTTATCTTATTTCCCTAATGTAGTGAGATGTGCCAGAGCCCATTCCAACCCTATCCCTCCCCATTTCCCCAACCCGTTCACCAAATCCATTCCTATATCCAAAGGTAGGCAGCGCATCCGGGGGCGTGCCAACGTTTGTCATTTTGGACTAATGTTGGCATGTATCACGGATGTCTATGGGCTACAGTATCCACTTACCATCAGGTGGACTGTATGCTCGTCTGCCACCTTTCGTTCATAAAAAAAAAAAAAAGAAGGTCAGGTGTCAGGAACGCACTCTCAGCGGCCGGAGTTTAAAATAAAATTTCCTTCGAAATCAAATTATTGTCCTAACCTATAAAATAAGTTTGATGGTTTCCGACATTACGTGTATCTTTGTTGTCTTTAGATTATTTTTAGTGACGGGAGTGATCAGATCACTGATCAATGAGTGAATGATTGATAAGTTCATGAACTTTGTCTTGGCATATAAAATAGGTTTAAAAATAAGTAAAAAAAATAGGTTTTTAAATTGTTAGTCAGTTGAATCATTAAATAACTTTTTTAAATAACATTGCACGAAAAAAGATTGCGTTCTTCGTTGATCGATGATTTCACAACACGAAATTGTCTTTGGTTATCAATGCGTCATATTTGTTTACATAATAAGACAACAATAGTGACTCAAACTTTATATACATTCACATACATACTCTTACAAAAAACCGTTTATTAAACACATGCAGAATAGAACACAAGCATCTTTCAAACTGAACACCATCCCTAAAAGCACTTGGTACCGCTCGTGGCCTTTTACCTCTTCGGAGAGAAAATACGAAAGCAAAAACATAATAATAATAAAACCTGTATGATAAAGTAAAAAGATAATCCTGTGCGAGAAAATATAATACAAGCCTAGGAGAGTTAAGATGGTAGATAGATACAACTTTTTATTGCAAACCAAAACAAAACAAGACAGTAACAGACATTGTAACATATGAAATGCACAAAGGGCGGTCTTATCGCCATTAGCGATCTTTGGGTAGAGAGGAAATAAATATTTTAATCACAGGTAGATTGTGTCCAGTATATAAATTACATATAATACATACATATCAATACACATTACACTGCATTCCCGCAGCCGCTGAGCGCGCTCAGCAGGCCACCTCTCTCACAGACGAAAAGTACCGTGTTTCCCATTATATCCTCATCATCATCATCATTTCAGCCCTTGGACGTCCACTGCTGGACATAGGCCTCCCCCATTGTCCGCCATTTAGACCTATCGGCAGCGACCTGCATCCAGCGGGTGCCCGCAACCTTTATGAGGTCGTCTGTCCATCTAGCAGATGGACGTCCTCGGCTTCGTCTGCCGGTACGTGGTCTCCACTCGAGAACCCTTCTGCCCCATCGGCCATTATATCCTATTTCCCCTATATTAGGAGCGTGTTTCGGTAGTGAGACTGATTTCATTCTGGACTGATGTTGGCATATATCGCAGATGTCTATGGACTACAGTTTTCACTCACCGTCAGATGGAGGTCATCAGACCGCTCAGATGGTTCGCCTGCCGCTTTTTTCAATAAAAAAATAAAACAAAACATTTATATAGATGTACTTACTGTGTTGGTGATGGCGCTGCTGATGGCGTTGCTGATGCTGTGGCGGTGGTACCGAGCCGTAGCTGCGGTCTCGTGGTAAGTGGTGTCCCAGCATACGGTGGCCCGCTGTTTCTAGTGACGCATACGTTGTTGATGGAACCATGCCTGGTGGTGTCAAACGTTTTGTAAGAAACTAGTTAATTGAATAAATCGTCGGTGCTCTAGCCATATCTGATGTGGTTTTTTTTTTAATTTTCTGTTCTTCACTAGATGCCGTCAATTTATAAAGCCCCCCATCTACTAGAAAATTTGTATGAAAGAATGATAGACACTTTTGTATGAAACGTTGCCTGACCACCCATACAATTGTAATGTATGTCAACTTATTGACTATATATTAACTAAGGAGTATTTCGTTTCCCAGATTCGTGGGGTAACTATAAAAAATGGTGATTAGTAAATAAAAAATTCAATAGTAAAAATCGGGCCCTAACAAGACTCCAGCCTATAACGGTTGGGTCATGCCGTCTCGTGTACACCTTAGGCGTTCTCAGATGGTCTCAGACCAAATTAGAGCCTGGATTTGCCAAAATATGGTAATTTTTGGTAGTTCCGCGTTTATTATGAAAATGACATGCCATATTTAATCATATATTTTTTTTTATTTATATACGAAGGCGGCAGACGAACATAGTCCAACTGATGGTAAGTGAATACTGTCGCCTATAGACATCCGCGATACATGCCAGCATCAGTCCAAAATGACAAACCCTGGCACGCCCCCGGATGCGTTGTCTACCTTAGGAATTTTAGGAGCTATAGGAATGGATTTGGAGAAAGGGTTGGGAAAATGGGGAGGTATAGGATGGGAATGGGCTCTGGCCCATCTCACTCACTACCGTAAACACGTACGTACATTAAGGAAATAAGATCGAGTGGGAAATGCAGTACATTTCAAGGTAGTCTTCTATTGTGAGAGGAGTAACGTGGCCAGTCGAGCGCGCCCAGTGGCTGTTGGATTGCAGCGTATACTCTCCCCCTCAATATGCATTGATTAAAATAAAATTAACAAAATTTCAATGTCAATCAGAATAAAAAATAATCAAAAATTACCGGTGGTTACAAATCTACTTTTATTTACCAAGTAAAATACGACTTGTGACAAAAAGTCGTCTTCTGAATACTTATGACGAGTTGAATTCTCATGACATCGACATCTTTAACAGATCCTTTGGCAAGTTTCAAACGCAAAATTTCACGTTAATTGTAGTCGGGCACTTTTTATTTTTGTATTTTTTTTATTTGTTTAATTGAATGGTATAGTAAATTGTTTAATTGAATGGTTTTATGTTCTAGTAAATTGTAATTTAACCTTATTTAATTGGATTTATGTACATCCAAATTTAAATTTATAATTTTTTGGTCATGCTCGTATTTTAGCATACTCGCATGCCTGTGTTGAACTTGTATGCACGTGTTAAAGTATTGCACGTGTTATGTTGCATTTATAAGTTTTAAGCATTTGTATTTTTTCGTGTAAATGCTGTTGGTGTATCTTGCAAATAAAAAGTACAACAATGTCAATCAGAATGTACGTACGTCAAATAGTATAGTTACAAAACTACTTTTGACAACTAGTGTATTTTTATTAAATTATAATTTATTATTAATACAATATCTGTTCATTACATAATTATTTTATTATATTTTTGTAGTCCATATATTCACTTATATTGTAAAAATACCCGAGAAGCCATTTTGTTAATTTTATTTTAAATTCAGTACCATCCAATAATTAAATTTTCATCGGGAAGACTAATAGGAAAATATATCACATCAAAAATTCGAAGTATCAATCCAATTATTGAATATCCAGACAATATCCATAAAAAAAATTACCAATCTGCGGCCTCCAATTTCTGTTCTCCTGATGGCCGAGGTTCCCTGGCTTCAGCACCCTTGGGGGTTCGACGGCACCCTTCAGCCTCCGCGCCGGGAATATGAAGTCGTCAGGGAACTGGGGGTCTTGGAAACTGACCACCACCACTTGGTTGCCAAGGACTGGTTTCAGACCGACCACGGGGGATGGTAATTGGCTGAAAAAAATATATGTTCAAACTGTGTCTTGAAAAAAGAGATTTAAAAGTTGAGAAAATGGTATTAATTTTATTTTGAATAGAAAGAGTACTGAAGTATTGAGTATTAAATGTGTTGCGTTTTGAAAAGAAGAATTGTGTGGTATATATATTGATATATACATCAATATATATTGATTGATCAACTTTGTTAAATGTATTGTAAGTTGAAAAAAAAATGTGTGAATTATGTGTTGAGGAAAAGAAGTTTGTTAAAAGTGTGTTGAAAATAATATTTATGTTAATTGCATGTTGTAAAGAAATCTTTTGTGTGTTGCAAGGAACTTTGTCAATTGTGCGTTGAGAAGGAAAATTGTGTTGTGTTGAAATGAAGAAATGTGTTATTTTTGTAGAGATAAAATGTGTTGTGTTGAAAAAAGAGTGTTGTGTGCTGAAAAGAAGAAATGTGTTATTTTTGTAGAGATAAAGTGTTTTGCGTAATGAAAAGAAGAAATTTGTTAAATGTGTGTAGAACAAAAATGTGTTTTGTGTTGAAACAAGAACTGTGTTGAAACGATGAAGAAGTGTGTTGTGTGTTGAAACGAAGAAGTGTGTTCTGTGTTATAAAGATGAAGTGTATTGTGTGTTGAATAGAAGAAATGCGTTCATTGTGTTGTGTATTGACGTTTTCCCCGACAATGTGTTGTGTTAACGGGAAGCGGTTTTTTTTTATCAAACTAAGGTTGATTTGTATGTTTTGCAATACATTGTATTAATTATAAGTCAAGGGCGTTTCTTCGCAACTAGTTATGAAAATATTTATGTAATAGAAAAAAAAGTATTATTTTCACCATAAAAATGCCGCGAACTTATCCGACTAGCTAATATTTCAGACAATAAAATTCAATTTGGCATACTTTTTAATCTGTTAAACAACCACATCTAATAAGAGACAGGAAGAGATGGAGCTTCACTCACCCTCCGATGATAACGTCATCAGCGCTCAACATGACATCACCCCTGACGCCCTCGCATCGATAAGGATACCTCTGATCATTTTCTATTAGTTGCTTCAGTTTGTGTCCAGCCTCCTGGTACAGGCCCAGTAGGTACTCGTAGCATTTGTTGCCCGTGGACACATAGAGACGGTCGTGACCACGGATGTTGCGTTTAACTGCGGACAAAAATATCAATTAAGTATAAGATTATAATATTTCCTCTAATAAACAATTTTATTGTTACTTGATACACAATACTTACCATTATACCACTTTTTAAGTTTTTCTACACTCTTATACACAAACGCTCACACATACATACATTCACCTGAGTTTTATGCGATAGTTCATTGTATAAATAAGTCCCATCTCCTACAATAATTATGATCTAACAATAAGCTTAATTTATATGTAACAGTTTACATTCCTGTTTTGTTGTGGAGTTTGTTGATAAATAAATAATAATTAGTTCAGTCAAAATAGACATCACTCATCGGAATAATTCTATAGGAGCTAGTTGTCAAAGTTTTTTTTTTGTTAATATCTCTTACATGGTTAGTTTTATGATAAAAATACATATCAAATTAATATCTCATGAAATATATCACAAAAGAGGTCTCAATACTTTTTCACACGAACGACTGTTGGTAAGACTATGTGGAAAAATGTAAAAAGTGATGCATTTCAAACATCGTTGAACAAGAATTGTTAGCGGGGATGAGTGATTTAAAGCAATTATATTTAAATCATGATAAAAATCAAGTATCATTTTTATTCTGTTCAATGATTTAAATCAAGGAGGAGGCAAAATTCACTGGATTACAATAGAAAATGACCCAAATATGTATTAAAAATAAAATAATTGTTTGTTTTACGTTAATCAACATATTTGTAATCACATGTGAAACTAGTTTTTATAACTGTAAATAACCAAAAACAAGATGACAACTCAATACACCGATTTTATTTGGTGAGTGATAGTTGAGGCGACACGACTCAGTATTACCAGGCAGTCGCCCAGCTTAATTTACCAATTTGAAAGCAGCAATAGAAAAAAAAAACGAATTTTTTGATTAAAATAAAAAAATCACGATCATTTATCAACCCCGGTTGTTAGTTATGGGTGCAGGTATTCTTTATATAATCGCGTATAAAAAGTATTGATAGAGAATTAATTAAACATTACAGGTTTATTGTGTAGTATGTCCATTGTGGCCCGGAGACACTTGACTGTTGCTAAAAAAAATTGGTCTATCGTAAAATCCCAAATCAGAGGCAAAAAATAGTATGTAACATTATATAAGTAAAGGGACCTTATTGTCGATTCTAGTTTCAGAGATACAAAAAATTCAATGAAAGAAACAAAATCTTTTTTTTTTAAAATGTGATGTAGTTTTAAGTTAGATAATGTCAATTAATCAATAGGTCCATACCGACAATAGGGTCCTTTTGTTCAAACAAATTATTTTTTTCAACAATGACTCACTTTCAGCCTGCGTTAATTCCTTGTAATACGGCTCCAGAGCTTTGAACAGTCTATTTTCGTCCACAAAAGGTAACAAAGCAACGCCTTGCCACGCGAATTTTTTTCCATTTAAGTCAATTTTGAAATCGGTCGGATAGAAGTCAATGATCGGTGAGAACTGTGAAAGAAAATTTGCATTAAAATAATTGTTTAAAACTGGCTTATAAAATAGCTACAGGAGGGTAATCAGCTAACGTGAACCAAGAGTGGACGATTTTGGTTTAGGAGCGTACATTTAACATTTAGTGTATTTTTTGTCTGAAATAAAAATAAAATAAAAAAGGATTACTATAAAATAATTTTCTTGAAAAAAATTTAAACTACTATTTTGACTGTGTTCGACTCTGTGGGCGCACTCGACTGGCCACGTTACCCCTCTCCCACAGAAGGCTACCTTGAAATGTATTGCATTTCCTACTTTATCGTATTTCCTCAATGTATGTTAGTGTTTCCGTGGTGAGTGAGATATGCCACAGCCCATTCCCATCCCATCCCTCCCCATTCCTCTGGACGACAGTGATTTGGTGGTAAGTGGTATTTACCAAACTTACACTTACACACTTACAAATCCACTTATCATCAGGTGGACTGTATGCTCGTCTGCCGCCTTTTATCTATAAATAAAATAGAAATTTAGCCGCGATTTGCATGTTTACTTATTCATATCATTAAACAATGGTATCTTGATGTAACATTTGCATCTCTATCATCTGATAGAATGTGAAAGGCTTTACATCATGTGATAGCAATAATTAAAAAATCGTCGCCCGATTATTATCGGACGGAATCGTGATCTTGAGAAAACTCAATTTTTCAAGTACCTAAAATAATTATTTTTCGACTTTATCGATCAATTTGAATATTTTTTATAAATTATTGTATACCGTGCTAAAATTGAAGAAAAACTTGAGAGAATAAAGGGAAAAAAGATAAGTACACAATAATATGACTTAATTACTTCTTAATTAATTAATTACTTAATGAGTTCTCTCAATATCTACAAAATATTGAGCATAGCAGAAAATTAACAGTAGAAATATAGGAGAAAATCTTTTGGTATAATTAACTCGTTTTTGGAAAAATGGTCAGATAATCGGTTTTGCCACAGAGCGGCTGAAATAGAAGTACTTATTAAAGGAAATAAATAAGAAACTATAAAATACTTACGGGATCACTCATGAGTTCCGCCCACGGTTTGGGCACATGTTGTGAACTGGCCGCCGGGAACACACCCATCAGCTGCTCCAGGGGACGGAACTGTAAATAAATTGATGTAAAAATATTACTCAAAAAATATCATAAGGATAATTCTCAACAGAGAAGATGATACTGCATTCCTGCGGCATGGAAATGTAAAGAATATAATGGGATAGAAAAAAAATATTTTCCCTTCTATAGAAGAATTTGATATAATGTCATTTGCCTTTACCCAATTTCAGAAAAATACGAATATTTCGGTAACTGAAAGGCGAGATCTAGACTAGAATGTCAAAGTTTGTATGCAAGAAAATTATTTGACGGTCCTATTAACTTCAACCAATCAAGCGCTTGACTTTTGACCTGTTTAGGTTCCGAATGTCCACTTCTCAAAATAACCACTGTTGGCATAGCGGGAAATTGTCATTGTGGGATATTGACGTAGTGGGAAATTGTCATTTTGACATTGGTAATTTTGGGAAAAGGACTTTTTCACTATAGAGGGAAGTGGACATTCTGGACCTGGCTTTGACCTTTTATTGTTTGTTTATTGTTCGCTCGTCTACAGGAATTCTACTACAATATAAACAATTAAATAAATGATTTACCGTTTTCAAATTTTGTGTCGGGAGCTTAAACACAGGTTAAATTTTATATGGTATTACAATTAAACGCAATGAAGTTCACGCGAGCGAATTGCGGGCTAATTGTTTATAAGTTTCTTTTGTATGGCCATGCATTATTAAACGAACGACGGATTTATAGGATATTTCCTACTTTATTATTATATAATTATATTACCGATAAGGAATAATTTCTGAAATTTTGGCCACACAATGAAGAAACAGCCTGTATATTTTATTCTTCTCAATAATGGCCTTATAAAACGTATTTTCGACTCACCGGCTGCGTGCCTTTCTCGAACTTGGTGGATAGTCCGCATATGTTGACGAAGTCCGATGCGAAGGGCGCGTAGTGATATGGGAAATACCACTTCCAGCTGGCACAGCCCTGGTAGTAATAGCGGAGCACCCAGCATAGACCACGTACGTACTGTAGGGATACGCGGTACCTGCGAACAAAGTTAAAGGGTTGTATTTAAACAAACAGCAAAAAAATATTTAGATAAGGTACGCCTTTATAGATTATTCCTTTATGGATCTCATTACACATGCCTGCAGAATACAGTTCCAATAGACATAGGTGAAGCCATCCATCAGTTTGCTTCTCGGCAAAGACCTCCTCCAGAGTCCTCCATAGTCTCCTGTCCTAAGACTTTCTCGTCCATATCGCCCCCGCTACTGCCTCTAGATCACCCTCCCATTCTCGGTATTGTCTACCCTCTCGTCCATTTACCCCCCGAGGGGGTAACACTTACTTTTGTTCCATTTATTATTATCTACGATTTGACTGACACACTTCTGTCGTCACGTGCGATTAGTAACTTAGATAGCAACTGGTCCGCTTAAAAACTGTGCCACAGGCGAGTTGACAACTTTCTGAAATTACTGGTGATTAACTGGGCCGGAAGCAAATCAAAAAGTGGGCGCAGTTTACTACGTACAAAACAGACTTACAGAACGTAAGAATAAAATCTTTAAAAGTGTATTGGGACTAGTTTCTCCCTATCTGTTTTGTAAGTAGCAACCTGACCCACTCTTTGAATTGCTTCTGGACCAGTTGGCCACCAGAAATTTTAAAAAGTGATAAACTCACCCATGGACCAATTTTTGAGCAGGCCAGTTATCACCTAAACTCGATTGGCGGGATGCGGGACGTAAAAATGTATTTACGTCCTGTGGGTTGTAATTTTGGAATTACTGAACCGATTGGACTCATCTACGAACATAATGGAGACTGTTTTTCTGTTTACTGTTCTGTTACTGTTTTTCCAAACCAATCTGACTATATATCCAGACGAAACTGTTTTTCTGTCAAAATTATTACAATCCGTTAAAAATGCGCTCTGCGGTTTGTTATTATCTAACAAATTTCGTTTTATCCCAGTAAAATTTGGATATAACAACACCTGCTCCGTGGGAGTCGGTGACCACCTACCATCTCGTGGGCCGACTGTCAGCCATCTCTCTATAAATAAAAAAAAGTCCTCACCGGAACTCGAGATTGTTGCGAGCGACCTCGAACTTGCTCTCATAGTATCTCTCCTTGAAGCCCTCCTCCCACAAGCGCACTTCGTCATGAGCTTCGTCATCGTCATTATCAAGGCCCGCGACTGCGGCAGACCGTTTGCGGCCGCGAGGACCGTCATCTGATTTTTCTTGCTACAAATATAGATATATACACTTTATTGTACATCTCTATTCCCGTGGATTTCGTAAAGGGCGACTAAGAGATAGGAAAAGCGGCCACCACAAGCCCTGAGGGAGGGACTACACCACTTCTAAAAGAGTTATAAACATTGCCTAATTGCACTATAATCAATTGTTAAAATGCTTCAGAAGTGATGGAACCGAGTCAAGGGAGATGTTTCGTTTCATCGATAAGTGTTTTCCATCACTAAAATTTACACACGTGAGGTGACACGCTTGGTTACCATACAATTTCACGGACATACGTCGCCTATCTATGCCTGTGTTACCACAACTAACTTGACTACTTAAAAGATTCAAAAACTGTATGTGGAACACTTCCACACCTCAGAACTTCAAAGAAAGAAAAAAATCATTTATCACAACAGACAACAAAAAAAGAACTAATTTAGAATTTGGGAAAAAATCAATGGTAAATTTAAATTTTCTAAAATAATTAATACACTTAAAATCAATATTAATAGTGATAAATGAATTATAGAAATGAAGAAATAAAAATTATTTAGTCAACTCACAGCAGCGACGGAGTTCATGCCGGCAAGACGTATATTGGCCGCTTCCCTCCGAGCGTTCTGAACTGTAGACCCTTGACCGATGGGCTGGAAAACACACAAGCACATATAGCCATAGATTTAAATAACAGGATATGGTCTTTCGTACACTTTTACCGAAATGTTTTCTTAGAGAATAAATTAACGCCATCTGTGGAATTTTACAAGTACTACGGTGTAAAATACTAGAGCTGTAAAATATGTAATGCTTACCGTTGGTGCGAATTGTGTCTTCGCAAGCAGTTTAAAGTTGGGTTGGGCTTGTTTTTTGGCCTTATCTCTGGCCTTCATGTTGATCTCATTCTGGTGCCGCCTCTTGAAGATTTCATCTTCCACGTGACCAAGTTCATCCATTATCACCTGCACTCGGTCAAGGTTTACGTCGCCTGAATCTGTTATCCAACCCTGGACAAAAGCAGAGAAAATTGAGCTCGTATTATAGTCGGATTATTTATTCCAGTAAAGGACATGGCATGTAGAAATGTCAATAAAGTGTCATCTCCGTGCAGATTTCAATCTGTTTGACAGTTCTATATGTCATATCCCTGACTCGAATAAATAATCCGACTTTAATACAATTATGAGGGTATAGACCTGCTTTACCTAACATTTCTATTGCAGATTCTTATGTACATACATCTTCGCACTAGCCCTCAACTGTGCTTTGTTATCTATACATATAATAAAATGGTAACAGAGCCTTGTCTGTCTATACATGTAATATTTTTTGAAAAAAGTGATTGTAATTATGTTATTGTAATATAAAGTACAATTGATACAGAGTCCAACATAACAATTGTTAGAATTTTTTTCTGTCGGTCTGTCTGTCTGAACATCTGTTTGCGCATAATGCAAAAACCACTGAATGGAATTTAATGAAACTCGACATCGTCATAACTTAGGTGCCGGGTCAACATTTATGGTACTTTTTATCCAGATCAATTGGAGTTCACACAGGAAAAAAATATATCGATTAAAAAAAGTAAATTAGTTTGTTACTTCCTAGCATGTACTTGTGCAATTTACTAGTTTTTGGGACAAGCACTGTTATTTTGGGAGGAGGAATTGCACCCCATGGAAGTCATATAAAAACGAACATATAGAAAATTACATGAATATCTGGATGCATTACACATGTCAAAGCTACACATAGATCGACAGACAGACAAACATACGCATCAAACTGCATCAAAGTTAAAACTCTCCTGTTTTGTAGTTTTAAAAAGTGGTGTTTGAATGTTTTTATACTTTTTAAAAAAAAAATTATACTTATTTTAAAACATTAAATTTACTTATTTTAAAACATTTTTTAATGGTATAAGGGAATATACATTTACTTTTTAACGCCACACTCCGCACTAGGATTCTGTGTCGTGGTCCAGACAAATATAAAGAACACAACACGTGCAGCACCCAGACCAGAACAAACACTTGTCTTTAAACAAATGATTGTCCGACCCGGGGCGTCGCGCTAGGGACCTTTTGCATAGCAGCTAGGGGCACTACCAACTGAGCTAATTGGTAGTAATAAATTAATCATTTACCCCAGTCTTATAAACAGCTTTCTTGTACAAATTCACCAATCGATCTATCGCTCCCTCCCTGATCTCCAAACTGGGTAGATGCGGCAAGAAATCATTGCCCACGAAAAAGCACATAAACACCCAGTCGTCGAGAGCCCTTTCAAAGTCATATGGGAAAGGCAGGTTGGGCATCTGGAGTTCCTTCTCAAGGTACTCCCTGAGGACGCACAGACGGACAAAAATGAAGTTATCCTGGTTTCCGAATGCAGGATCTGAACGGACTACAGCTGCATCTTGTGTTGTCCCGGTACACTCTTTCATTTCGTGACCTAAGAAATAAATAATTATTTATAATTAGAATGGTGTTCCATCGCAAGCGAGTAGCGCCTACCAAAAGCTAATAGCAACGAGTTGTGCTCAACTGGTCATATTCAAATTCAAGATGTAATGCATGAAGTCATGAAAATCGTCATCATATTTATATAGGCATACCAGCAGTAATGCTGTTCGTGTATTAGACAATAATAATAATGTGCCGTGTGGTGTCAGTCGGTATACTATAGCATCACCCCATCTCTACCCGTAGGTGGCGTAAAAGCCGCTAACACTAGCGCCTCTGAAAGAGTGGTCTCGCCGACGCTCTTGGCCATGGCGTTTTAAGGCCATACCTTTAAGTTTTAAGGCCTAATGCACACGACAATGTGCTTGAGGAGGCCCGTTTTCAGCAGTAGATACTGAAAAGGCTGGTTGCATTGCAATAATAATATTTATTAGAAGACACTGGCAAAAATGTCACCCTGCCGGTAGGTTGCATCTAAATTTATAAAATTGTAATTGTTTAAAATTGTACTGCACAAAGGGTTTAGTTCTGAATTCATTTTAAAATTGAGACTCCGGTATGTTTAACGCTAAAACAAAAGGTATAGCCGTGTGTTGAATAGTACCGGGGTGGTGCACACTCGGATAATCCTTTTATTTTTTTCGGAATGGCTAAATTCTTGTGGCCCTAATGGCCTTTTAAGTGTCACCGGACACGTATAGTTTAAGGCGAGCGCAGAAGGCGCTCAGCCAGAAGCAAAGTGTGTGCAGCAACGAGCCTAAGGGCTCCCCCGCCGGTGACCGGCGGAAGGAACGGACCTCGGCTTAGGGCGTTGCTTTTTGAGGGTACCGCGGGATGGCGAGTCAATGAGAATAATACTGAGTCTAGTACAGACACTCCTATGCTTTTAGGCTGTGTGGTGTCAGCCGGGACCATCCCATCTCTTCCTGTAGGTGTCGTAAAGGGCGGCTAAAGGATAAAAAAAAAGCTGCTACCACAAGTCCTGAGGAATTACATCACCACTAAAAGAGTAGACTCGACATATAACTTGGCTCGAGTGGCGTTTTAAAGCCATACATCCCTCATGTACATACAAGACAATGTGCATGAGGACGTTGGTGCCCAGCAGTGAACGGTAAAAGAGCTGGAGACTGGTATTTTATTCAATTTTAAGATTATTATAATTTTGTTCTAATTTATTTGATTTTGGTCTCATTCGTGTGCACCTTTGCATGTAGCAAAACTTAGTTTAAAATTATGATTGATAAAATACAAATGAGTTTGAGATTATTTACATTAGGAATTTGGTAATCATGAAATAAATAAACTAATGAAAAAGTTAATCCTTACCTAACTGGCCACAAACATCACAAGGGCGTGGCTTATTGGGTTTGAACTCCTCCCGGATGATGGTGAAGTTGGGCTCATGTGTCGCCAGCCCTAACATGATGAGGTCCGCATCAGCTCCGCATAGTACGTGCTGGGTGTTCGGGTCATGATCGGGTTGTGCTATAGGAGAAATGAATAGTTTATTTTTCAAAGGGGCTACTTTTCAGGAGAAGGTTAAAATTGTGTACTGACATATTAAATTAAATGTTTTGAAAATTATTGTCGGGTATTACTTAATGTGTTTAAAGTTACTTTGAACTCTGGGAGAATAAAAATATTGGCTTTTACGATTCCCGGAATTGGCCCCTTTGTGCACTAACTAAACAGTGTAATATGTATGAGAAAATTGAAACACAAATTACATAAAGTCATCAACATAAGTTACATCGTATATTTAATAGATGTATATACCGAAACAAGATATAATTCTGTATTAGAATCGTTTCTATATCTACACCACTTTATCACTCTACGATACTATTATAAATAGTCCGAATGTTTGTGAGGAATGTGACATTGCACTTTCTTCAAGTCCTGAATCTTTTTATCGTCTATGGGGCATTTTCCACTTGAATGTGCTACTGGAATAGCATTATCATGACAATATCACAACGTTTTTCATACGAAGTTAGCCTTTACTTTCAAAAAATATAATTTTCATCCCCCTATCTCGGAAAGAATATTTTTGCTCTTCGATATCTGAGTGCAAAAGCCGTTTTTATCCGCTAGAGGATAAAGTAAATTGAATTTAGAACATCGTGTGCACTAAGTTTGTGAATTCAAAACATCATTAAACCTATTTACTTCTACCTACATGGTGCCGAATTTATCATACATTAATACCTAAACTGAAATAAAAGTATCTTGTGATTGTAAATGTTTTTTTTTGCATTTAGTCATTTCCTCGCTGAGGTGGGATGAAAAGTTACGTGTTGCACTCGAGTGCAAAGATTTTTCACCTCGTGCTCTTTTGATTCCCTCGCTAACGCTCAGGATTCTAATTTTTATTCTAATTTTAGAATCCTTCGCTTGCTCGGTCATCAAAATTGAGCACGCGGTTAAAAAGCAACTTTGCACTCTTGTATAACAAATAACTATTACCAATGACAAGGATAGCAAAACATGAAAAAAGTACATTTTGGAAAAATTGTAGCCCCTTTGAACAATAAACGATTCTATTAATAAATTTTTTTTAATTACATCAAGAATCTGCAGATTTTGTTCCGAGCAGGATAAAACGCTCTCTGAGTAGTATTATTACGGTTTTGTATTTGTAAAATGAAATGAACTAGATAAATTTTAAAAAATAATGTAAGATTAGTGCATAGATTTTATGAACATGAAGATTTTTACCCCTCTGCCTGCGGATGTAGTCCATAATCTTGTGCTCACCCTCTCCGGGAACATTGGCATCAGACAGAATCACTTTGATACCCTTCCAGCCAGCGTCATTGTTTAATCTGTGCACCAAATCATTTACAAATAAATACAACACCGGGATAAGGGAAATTTCCATGCCAATGTGCATAATATTTTTTCTGTGGTGTTCATCTGTGCTGTGCATTTTGATGTTATTAAAGAAAAATGCAAAAATGACGAAATTTTCATTAATTTAAAATTAAGCTAGATATTTGGAGTTTTGTATAAAACAAAAAGTATAACCATTGTCCCTATGTATATTTTTAAGTTCCGAATATAATGTTACTTATGCTTTGGTTAAAAATGTTACTAATACCTTCTCATAAAAGGGCAGTGTAGTTTAAGTGCTTTATTAGGAGGCCCGAGCTCTTCACAATGGGACATTTTAGGCTGATGTTGAAAGGAATTACTATTGTCAATACACTAGAAAAAATATTTCATACAGTGCAAATTATAACATTAGGTAGTCGGACAAGTTCGTGGCCTTTTTATAGTGAAAATAATAGACCTTCTTTGTATTAAATAAATATTTATTGAACGGAATATTGTCCATTTAATTCGCCATTTTTCTGGCAGAGCCACTACCCCATCGCTATAAAAATTTTGGGGTTTCTGAGCGAAAAACTAATTTAAATGGTTTATACAGGCTTCTCTTGAATGTAATTTTACTCCATTAAGAGAATTTTGTAAATAAATGATAAATGATTAAATGATAATCCCACTTTCCCGCCAGAACGCACTGTTGGCAGAAATATAGCACGCTAAAGTCATACGTTCAAAATGCCGCAAACATTTCCGCCTACCTATTATTATGACGTCGTTGCGGTAATCAAATCTGATACTTATACATATTTTTTTCCGCTTTTTCACTAGATACCCTCAGTTTATAAAGCCACATCCACTACAAAATTTGTAGTGGATGCAACTTTATAAACTGTCTTTATGTGGTCTTTATAACTTTATGTGGTTTACAAAGCCACATCCACTACAAAATTTGTAGTGGATGCAACTTTATAAACTGTCCAAGATACGAAATTTGTAGTAAATTCAGCTTAACAAAACAAATGCTAAGAAACTAAGACGCTGCAATAATCGAAAATTAGATATAACATCGGCAAATACAAACGCAGGCCATAACATACTCAGTAAAGGCGCGATGACATTGAGCGAGTTTACTAGCTACTAGCCGGCTACAGAGTTGTGGAATAAGTTACCATAAGATCTCATTGAGATCGTCAATTTATTTATTTATTTATTTAACAACTACATTGAAATATAGGTCACACTAATAGTAATTATAAACAGTTTCAAAAACAGACTTGATAAATGGCTTCCAGAAGAGATATTGCGAAATTTGTAACACCAGCTAACGCAAGATATAGGCGAGCAACATTACTGCTGGTATTGCACAATAATAATAATAATAATATAAATTGACGGCATCTAATGACAAAACGGAAAATCAACGAAACGAGAATACATAGTTCTGAAAAGAATCATCGTTTGATGTGTGTTTCCATGGAAATCAAGATGGATCGCATTCTGTAGAAAGACGATGAGCTGATTAGATGAGGTTGCTGCAGGCACGAACAGCAAGTAGTCTTCATCACGTACACACAGAGCTCATAATGCGAAAATGCCCTCAGCGTGGCACTGCATAGAGACATCTGCACTTCAGGATGGCCGCCAGCTACTAAAGATCGAGCAGGGCAAAGCTACCTGTTTGTATATCCACGTCGCGTCGAGGTGGGACGGACGCGACACACACATCGATAGCGTGATTTATACAGATCCGTAACAAAATTATGCATTGATAATGCTCGCTTGCTATTGGTCAAAATGTACTATTCTTCATTGGCTTTTAGGATAATAACTATATTGTGTATAAAATAAGTTAGGATTTGAAATAAATTATTCAGTACAGTTCAGCTCATGAAGACTATCGTGGATCTCCTGCGTATCAAGCAGTTCCAAAAGCGCAAGGATAATGACACAAATATAATCAAATGTGTATTTACAGACCTGTCATGTATGTAATAATGTAGACACTTGCTCAGTCGATCCATGAACGGAGTCCCTGGCGTAATACAATTGGAGTCAAAGTGAGCTTCCTTGGGCCTCTCCGGAGGAAGGTATGCACCTTTAGCTTCCAATTCAGATCGAATGCGAGCCACTTCCTCTATTTTTTCTTGGGTTTCCTTCGATGCGCGGAAACGACGAGACCTCTGTTGGTTCATTTTTGCTCTGGGTGCCTGGAAGGAATTAAATTTTTTACTTAACATTCATAAATTCTATGTAACCATAACTATATACTCCACTGTTAAATACAGATGTTTGGGCTTAAGATATCAACTACCCAAGCGGGTTGGTAAGTCCACTCTTTTAGATGATATTTTTAAATTAATTTATGTTAATTTATGTAAATTAATTCACAATCATCAGTAGAATTCATGGTTTTAGGTATCTCTAAAAGTTCACCCACTGTTTCAAAAGTTTCAATTTATACAAGTAACCCAATGTATAAATTGAAAAGAATAATAAATGAAAGTATGTCAACATTTAGTTGTGGCATAGTAGCTAGTCAAAACGCGGGAGCTGGATTAGGTCTTTTTAAAAAGACAAAAATATTAAAATAATGAACAAACGATTGTTACATGGTCGATATGAGACTGTTTTATTCTTATTTCTTATTACTATGCCCGAGGGCCTTATCTACTAAACATGTTAACTAAGCGGTTTGGGATGCAGCTGCATTTATGCTGACTGTGCGTTCTGGTCCCATAACTAGCTAGTCTAGTATTTATTCTTGTTTCATTGTATGAAACAAGTAGAATAGTAGAACTTTGTAGTTGAAGAAATATCTATACATATCTATATAAGACATATCTTGTTGACTGTTCTACAAAATAAATAAATAAAAGTACTGTCCAGTAAACCAAAGAATGACGTATCATGTTTGTCCTAGGCAAATTCAATGTGATGTAGAATATTTGACAGTTTTTTTATAAAAGTAATATATAATCTTCACCCCTGGGCAACTCAACTCCTAATGCTTTACAAAGCTCAGGTGAGGCCCCATATGGAGTATTGCTCTCATCTCTTGGCCGGTGCACCGAAATACCAATTGGACCCATTTGACTTCATCCAACGACTGCTGTTCGTATTGTCGGCGATCCCACTCTCACGAGCGGTTTAGAATCCCTCAGCATTCGGAGAGACGTTGCGTCTCTCTGTGTGTTCTACCGCCTGTACAATGGGGAATGCTCTGAAGAATTGTTTAATATAATTCCCACCTCGGGTTTCTACAACCGCACCTCCCATCACAGAAGTGCTGTCCATTCGCATTTCCTCGATATGGAGGTGTCGTGCACTGTTCGGTCCAAAAATTATTTTATATTGCGAACCTATAAGTTGTGGAATGAACTGCCTCAAGAGGTCTTTCCATTAAACTACGATATGGGTTTCTTCAAGTGAGCTGTGAATAGGATTTTACAAAGTCGGCGGCGCGCCCGCATACCCCCTGGTGTTGTAGGTGTCCATGGGCGGCGGTAACACTTACCATCACGTGGGACCACTTGCTCGTCCGCCTACTAGTCTATAAAAAAAAGAACTACCTAAAATACCCAAAACTAAATTTTACTTAAAAGGTTGATTATGTTTGTAAAAATATTCAACAAAATTCCTAATGATATAAAAGAAGCTCCATTATGATCATTTAAAACAAAGTTATATAAATGGCTGCTTGACCATTGCTCTACTAAAGAATTCATGTGTACAAATAAATTTATGTAGATAAAATAAATAATTAATCTGGCATTTATAATAATATGCTTGTACACATCCCAGTTGAAAGTAATACACATTGACTATGGGCTAGCTTTGGTTTTGTAGTCATCTCTGTCGTGTGCCAATCAGTTGTGTCATTCATGTGTGTCGCTAACTGACTGACTGATGACAGAGACAATGCTCTACAAAACCGAAGCTAGCCGATCATAGTGGATGTGTGTTATGTTTGGCCGGGAAGTGTATTAAAATATGATAATGTGTTAATTCTGCAAATGTTTGTAATTTGTAACTAATAATAAGTGATAAAGTGTATGGGATGCCTACCAAACTGGATTTCCGGGGTGTGAACTGTATCATAGGATTAAACAATTACTATTTTCCAATAAAGCTGGGGTAGCACAGAAGTATTTCTAAAAAACGCTGACTATGATACTTCTTCCCCCTTACTCTTCATATGTGTTCACATGAGTTCCCTAATCCTATCTACATTTGTCTTAACATAAAGTGTATACTTAACGGGAGGCAGTTAAGCATGTGGATAGTGCAATTTTATACTTAAGAACTAATGTTCTGACTTAGAACAAATAAAATATTCTATTTTATTCAGTGAGTACTACACAATAGAACTAATTATATTTTAATGCTGGATATTTAATCCGCCCTTGGTGTGGTAGAGCATAGTGACATGCTATCAGCAAAAAGGTGGAACACCAGCTCAGGTGTCTTTATCAATATTCTAAGTACACATGTTTACAATAAACACATCAGCATTAACTGGATTATCTCTACCAGCATAATTATGTACTTACTTATTTCTGTTTCTATATTATGCTATTACTGTGAAATCAAATGTAAATAAATAAAAACATACGTAATTGTAAAATCAAATATTCAATCATATACTTACAACTCCATCAATAGCCATGTACAGCACTTTCCTGGGTCTCACGATGCGGAACAGTCTGTCGATGCACTCGAAGATGGCTACCATCATCTCATCCTCGTCCTTAGGCGCTGGTTTGTCTTCAGGATGAGTACAAGGATGAATAATTCCATTCATGTCAAGGTATAAATTGTCAAATTCCAGCCCATTGGGGTTCGGCAGCGAAGAGTCTACGTGAATCAGCTGGCCGTCCACATCGGTTGGCTAAAAACACAACAGATTAGAACAAATTTGTACAAATATAGAAGACTATTTTAAGGTTATGGTACGTACCTTCTGTTCATTACACTCTACAATGACGCTTGGATATTTCCGGCTGAGCCAGCGAAAGAATGCTGGTACTCCCATATTGAATAATTTCTCCTTATCAGATCGTTATGTTGTTACAGTAAAACTAAAATATACGTCACGTATTCAACACAAACAAATAGACGCGAATGCCATTATCAACTGAGACTCAACCTCGAGAGTACAAATCAAAGTGCAGGCGGTTGGCGGACCGATGTTCTGTAACCTACCGATTTTTCGGTATTTCTACCAATATGAGGAATGTTCTACAGAAATAAAGATATCTAACGATTTTTGACATTACAAGGAAAATTTCACGATTTCTGACAATTCAAGGAAAATTTCATGTTTTTTTTTTTACCGATTTTAAAATAAGCGTTTTTATAAAATTTAAGCGTTGGCACTATTTTCATGTGTGACGGGTTTCGACTAATGCCTCCATTATATGATATCAGTGTTTTTATGTCCCTAATTTCTTTCAGGGAATACCCTTGCGTATTACGCGACGTTATTAGGGGATTCCCTGACCCAAATCGCTTGTCTATATAAATAGTAGTTATAAATTTATTTTTTCATAGGAACGTCACTATCGTATGGGACGGACCAAGGGACGGACCTGGTCGCACCCAAAGGATGCGACTTCGCATAGGACTTCATCAATACCGGACTTGACACCTAAGTTGCCGGCCGCGCTGGGTAGTTCACTGTTTCACGTTCAAACGGAATCCACCCGGTGGGCTTGATCGCCCGGGCAGCGTGAAAAAACAGGACTCAACAGCGGCAATTCAACTGGAAAGCCATCCCAGGAACCTACCCGGCGGGTAGTACCCGCAGTAGCGGGGCAGCGAAGAAACTTCCGTAGGTGGGCGCACAGCCCAGGAGCGGAACTCCAGTCCTCGTAAGGGGTATGAGATGGCTACTAACGGTATTATTTTATTCATCATTCAATAACTAGAAGAGAAAGTGATAGATATAACCAATATGTTGACCGCATATTATTACATATTAATCGAAAACTAAACAATGAATTAGATTTTCTACTCAGTGAGTATTGACTCAAGTTCAAGTGCAAACAAGCAAGTTCAAGTTCGTCAAGGATTTAAGGTTGATAAATACATTTAACTTGGTTGGGCAGTATTTGGGAAAATGCGTTATCTCTTCTTGTCGCACAAAATGCTTGTAGCTTGTATGACGTATGGTGCAGAAACGTGGCCTCTGACGGTAGGCCTGATCCATAAATTCAAAATCACTTAGCGAGCTATGGAGACGGCTATGCTTGGAGTGTCTTTGCGGGATAAGATCCGAAACGAAGACATTCGCCAAAGAACCAAAATCACCGATATAGCTCGGAGAATTGGCATAGGCGCCGACTCCATGGGGCCTGAGGGGGCCCGAGCCCCTCAAAAATTCGAGTTTTCGGGGTTCTAATGTTGATCATATGACTCTAAAATACTTAAAAAAACTTTAAAACTCACTAATTTTCATCTAAAATTTAGAAAATTTCCCGGGGCAGGACCCCGGTATGGGCCCCCCCAATATTTTTTATAAGTCGGCGCCCCTGAGAATTGGCATGTTGAAGTGGGAATGGGCAGGTCTTTCCGCAGGACCGACAATCATTGGGGTAGACAAGTCCTCGAATGGAGGCCACGTGCCGGGAAGAGGAGTATGGGACTCCCTCCAGCCAGGTAGACCGAAGACTTAAAGAAATTTGCCGGTGGTGGTTGGGTGAGAAGAGCCAAGGATCGTATGTGATGGCGAGCCTTGGAAGAGACCTTTATCCGGCAATGAAGAGACATAGGCTGATGGTATGGCATATTTGATTTAGAAACCAGAAATATTTACTGAAGCTAAGTTCCATTTTGTATATAATTTTATTATCAATTAATAAATTTCAGCGATAAAACGTATAAAATTTTATATATTATTATATTATTATCCGTAGACGAACTAAAGTCACCGACATAGCCTCTCGGGTTAGCAAGTTGAAGTGGCAGTGGGCAGGGCACATAGCTCGAAGAACCGATGGCCGATGGGGCAGAAGGGTTCTCGAATGGAGACCACGTACCGGCGGACGAAGCCGAGGACGTCCATCTGCTAGATGGACAGACGACCTCATAAAGGTTGCGGGCACCCGCTGGATGCAGGTCGCTGCCGATAGGTCTAAATGGCGGACAATGGGGGAGGCCTATGTCCAGCAGTGGACGTCCAAGGGCTGAGAAGAAGAAGAAGAAGAAGAAGATTATATTATTATACAGATATACATAGGTTGTCCCAAGAATTGGTGTTAAGCGGGAGTCCAAAGGTAAACCACGCCCAGGAGTACAAACTACAATTATTCACCAAACTACCAGATATTTGAAGATATTTTTGGTCATAGTGACTTTAATAATTGAGATAAACGCTTTGGATAATGATGTATGACGTGTTCTGTTTTATATTTGCTGTATGGACCAATAGCTAAGCCAGTGTCCAAATAAAATAAAAGGAATAGTTAGCACGGTATTGTGAATTTCAAGTACCTACTGTCATGAAAATCGCCTATCGGAAATTATGAAGAATTTTTCTTTTATTAATTATTACAGAAAAATACAAAATAATACCCATTTACGGAAATATTGTACAAAAGTGCATGTGCAAGAAAATAACAGAATACAAAACATCCGTAACATTGGTATCTTAGCACATATAGATGCAGGTTTGAATTTTCAATATTTTTGTGTATTTTTTTCAATGTTTATTGATAAAAACGTACACTGAAACCATTTATTAGTCAAAATGTAGCCAAATGTACTCTAAAATCAAAATTTATTATTAATTAAAAGTACATTTCGTAAAAATCCGATATTTGTTACAAACTTTTTCTAAACCCTTATGTAATTATTCAAAGGTAAAACGACAACTACTGAACGTATGCTGTTCTACTCTGGCACCATTAGGTCTATGGGGGAGGTGCACCATGGAAACACGGTCACAGATTACATGGAGCAAGAAAGACAGAGAGGAATCACAATTACTTGTGAGTTGACTTTCTTAACATTTCATTTTGTTGAATAGAAAGTTAATGGCTAGACTCCGTGTCTGATAATAAGTGGTAGGCCATCAAAGCCTTACTAGGTACCATTAGAATTGTCTGTCAATGGACTAGATTAAAGATATTGCATAAAAATTGACATAGACACATCAGTGCAAGCTGTTGCTTGTCCATAGATATATATAATAAAATCGTTACAGAGCTGTGTCTGCACATGAAATATTTATGCTATATTAACTATATTAAACTATACCAAGCATAACTATATTAAACTAAATATAGTTATGCTTGGTTAGGACACTTTTTATCCAGGTTGATTATGGAGTTCCCATGGGTATCACGAGTTCACATGAACGATGTCACAGGCACCACTAATTAGAGATATAATATTAATTACTATTATTGTTTGTGTACTAAATAGGTGAGCAGTATTACTGCTGGTATACCCATATCTTGTGCTAACTGGTGTTACAAGTATTGCCATATCTCTTCTATTGGAAGCCATTTGTCATGACTGTTTTTGAAGTTGACTATTTTTGCAAATATAATGTAGACCTTTACAATCACTGCAATAACTCATTTACGAATGCAAAACACTTGAAAAAGCACGAAGCCTCGGTTAGCCAATGATTTTGATAACCTTATTTTATAAGTTTTTCATATTTTGCATTCATTACATTAAATGAGTTTTTAAACATGTATGCTGAAACTGTTATTTTATTTTTATTTAATAATTTATTTATTTTTGTGCACTCAAATATAAAATAGATAAAAGGGGAAGAAAAAGAAAAGATGTACAAAAGGCAAGCTTATCTCCTGTGGAGACTTCTTCCAGCAGATCCGAGAAAGTGAAATATAGGTCAAGACAAAATGGCAGGCATAGTGTGTACGGAAAAAATATTTATATACAATACATATACCTAAATAATAAATATTGCACATATAAAATATATAGGTACATATTATAATATATTTATACATTTAATACATATTATATACAATAGGGATTATTTAAGAAATTGACAAATAATAATATTTTTTTAAAACTAGTTAGAGAAGGCATTCCATAAGCATATGACTTGATCTGAAAATTAATCCCCACAAAATTTAAAATTACCTATGTAAAATTTTATTGGAAAGTTATTTTAATTTTATGTAACTTTTTTAGTTTTATCTGGGTTACACCAATCATGATCACAAACTGACTGAATCAGCAAATAATTTTATATTGTGAAATATGTGCCTTTAAGTATCATATAATTTAATATATAAATAAATGTATGATTTGAAAACTACCCCATGGAGCGTAAGCTTTTTACCAAAAGTATGCAGACTGTCTATGACATACATACAATTAAAACATTTAATTTAAAATCTCCACAGCTGCAGCAGTATCATTCCCCTGGCACGGTAGCCAGATCAACCTGATAGACACACCTGGACACATTGACTTTACCATGGAGGTGGAACAGAGCCTGGCTGTTCTGGATGGAGCTGTGGTAGTCTTGGATGGTTCTGCTGGTAAGAATGAGTCCCACCACTAAATATTATTTTTAAACTAGCATTTTGCCCTTTGCTCCATTTGCATAGGACATACATACACTAATGTTTTTTATACTGGAATTTTCCAAAAGAAATAACTTGCACAATATTGAATACTGCTTCAAATACCAGACCCAAAATTATAAACAGACAGACAGGCATAAGGACAGATGTGTGTTACGCGCGCTCACATTAGGAAAACCGCTGACGCCTCAATACCTACCGCGTGTTACCAACTGGACTTGGAAACGGGGACATTGCTGACGGTGCGGCACGTGTAGCTGTGGAAAGACTTCATCGCACCGAAGCATGGAAAATTACGGGCACTCATAATCCAACCTCGATTAGGGTCGCACGCTAGCTTGTAGTTAGAATTAATATTAGTTGTAATATCTTTGTATTACTTAATTAAAATTTAGTATTAGTAAATTGGTTTTTTTTCGCTCCTCCGACGGCGGTCTACATAATTGGCGCAGTCGGTAGGATATTCGGTCGGTTCGCGTTCGCGTACGTTCCAGATTCGATCGTCCCGCAGCGCGCCCGGTGGCATCCTTGCCTTAGCCGAATATCTGAACAGAGGACCACGTCGCCGGAGAGGAATCCAGACTTCGATTGGGCGGAAGAAGACCATGCTCATGTAAGTACACTGAATTGTTCTGTGTAGTTGCTTCCTTAATTTTAGTCCTTATCCATAATCAAAATTTTCCACCCCAAAAAATCGGGTTCCCGCGAGACTACTTCACCTAGGCAGTCTCGTCGGCATAGTGTCTTAGACATAGGTAGGAATATAGTTTCCGATTTAGATATCGATAGCAGTAGATTAATATTAGGAAATAAAAAAATGGCTTCCTTTGATCCTGACACCATTTTTAAGGCTTTACGCCTGGTGCCAGAATTCGACGGAAACCCGCATATTTTAACTAGATTTATTAGGATTTGCGATCAGCTCGCTATTCAATACCTATCAGACGCCCCTGGAAATGAATTAAGTAATTTATGTCTACTGAGTGGAATATTGAATAAAATCACTGGCTCAGCAGCTCGAACTATAAACTCGAATGGTATCCCCGAAAATTGGCTAGGGATCCGAACTGTGCTGATCAACAACTTTTCCGATCAACGAGATGAGACGGCCTTGTATAACGACCTCTCTCTCGCTACACAGGGTAGTTCAACCCCTCAGGAGTTCTATGAGCGCTGCCAAACACTATTCAGTACGATAATGACGTACGTAAGCCTACACGAAACCTTGGGTACTACTATCGACGCCAAGCGCATCCTATATAAAAAACTGACAATGCAAGCATTTGTATGAGGGCTAAAGGAACCGTTGGGCTCACGTATACGATGCATGCGACCAGACACAGTAGAAAAAGCGCTTGAATATGTGCAGGAAGAGCTAAATGTAATATATCTTCAGCAGAGAAACTCTGATCCGGTGTCTGAGCGCAAGCACAACACGCCAACACCTATCACACACAAGATACTACCCATGGCTCCTATGGCCTTACCCACACAAAAACCATTTACATTTCACACACCAAACTGGCAACGACCGATGCCTCAACCGCCACCATTCCGACCACCCTTTAAAATGAATCAGACACCATACCGTCCACCACACATGCCCACGCGAACACAACAGATGTTCCGAGCATTACCACCCAATTACAATGCTCAGGGCAACTCTTTTAGATCACCATCCAGAAATACACCATATAACACTACACCGAAGCCAATGAGCGGAGTTAGTCATTTTAAACCATCGCCATTACCACCTTCGGGTCATGACTGGCGTAGACTTGGGAATCCGCCACCCTCAAATTATTTTAAGGCCCGAGAGATGAATTTTAATCAGTGTTCCGACTATGATGACTATATTAACTATTACTCACCTGACTACAACGAATCTTACAATTATGACGTTAACGATCATGAATATGACTACGACACGAATTACAATACCCACGAAACACAATACTATACCGACACCCTGGAACAATGCACAGACAACGACAATGACATATATACTAATCCCCAACCTTCCACCAGTCAAGAGCAGGATTTTCCCCCTATTTTGAAATCAAAAAAGCCAAGATAGAACTTAACCTTCAAACGCAGAGACAACTCCCTTATATTAAAATTTCAAATCCACCTCTGAAACTGTTAATTGATACAGGTGCTAATCAGTCCTTCATAAGCCCCGAAGCAGTACAACGCTACTTTCCACATATCAACCTGGATTACGATCCTTTCGAGGTAACAAACGTACACGCGACCACTAGGAACGACTATTCAATTACTATCCCTTGCTTCGCGGAATTTCAAGAACCAGAAAACATTAAATTGTTCGTGTACCGATTTCACGATTACTTTGATGGTCTTATTGGCTTGGATTTATTAACTGAATGGGAGTCTAAAATCGATTTAAAATCCAGAACCCTAAACACACGTGTTTCTGTAAACCCTATTCACATGTATAATTCTCGTAACGTGAACCTTTATGAAAATATAATACCGGCTAATACCTCGAAACTTGTTCGCATCCCTATTAATACTCCAAATGGTGAAGTATTTGTCCACCAGCAGGTTCTATGTAACTGTACTATTCATGAGTGCATTACAACGGTATCTAACAACCGCGGAGTCATAGAGGTGGAAAACCCAACGCCCAATGACATTATATTCTCACTAGATAGGCCGGCGGAAGCCGTTGTATTCAATATAGATGCCATGAGCATAGCACAGCATCCAGACCGCGTGAACGACGTTTTGTCTCGCTTACGAACTAATCACTTAAATCCAGAAGAGACAGTTAACTTGAAAGCCCTTTGTTCACGCTATGCCGATGTATTTTACATAGAAGGCGAGCCGTTATCTTTCACCAACAAGATAAAACACCATATTCGAACAACCGACGAAGCACCGATTCACACTAAAAGCTACCGGTACCCGTTTGTACATCGCCAGGAAGTTAGATCTCAAATTAGCAAAATGTTAGAACAAGGTATCATTCGCCCTTCAGATTCCGCCTGGAGCTCACCCATTTGGGTAGTCCCAAAGAAAGCAGATGCTTCTGGAAAACAGAAATGGCGTCTAGTTGTAGACTTCCGAAAATTAAATGAAAAAACCATCGACGACAAATACCCAATTCCCAATATTACCGACGTCCTGGATAAGCTGGGAAAATGTCAATATTTTACAACCCTGGACTTGGCCAGCGGATTCTATCAAGTTGAAATGAACCCTGATGATATCCCTAAAACCGCATTTAATGTGGAGCATGGGCATTTCGAATTTTTAAGAATGCCTATGGGACTTAAGAACTCGCCGTCCACTTTCCAACGCGTTATGGAAAATGTTCTAAGAGGATTGCAGAATGTCATTTGCCTCGTTTATTTAGATTACATTATTGTCTTCAGTACATCCCTCCAGGAACACATGGTTAATCTTGAAAAGGTTTTCCAACGTCTTAGAGAATCTAATTTCAAAATTCAAATGGATAAATCCGAGTTTTTGAAGCTAGAGACCGCGTACTTAGGACACGTTATTACCAGGGATGGTATTAAGCCAAACCCCGACAAAATAGCGGCCATAGAAAACTACCCCTTGCCAAAGACCCCTAAACAGATCAAACAATTTTTAGGCCTAATAGGTTACTATCGTAAATTTATACCAGACTTCTCACGAATTACTAAACCGATGACTCAATGTTTGAAAAAGGGTAGTAAGGTCACTTTGGATTCAAACTACGTGAACTGTTTTGAGAAATGTAAAACCTTATTGACCAACGACCCGATTCTGCAGTACCCAGATTTTAATAGAGAATTCATACTTACCACGGACGCATCCAATGTCGCTATTGGAGCAGTTTTATCTCAGGGAACCGTAGGTTCCGACAAACCAATATCCTATGCTTCACGTACTTTAAATAGCAGCGAATTAAACTATAGTACGATAGAAAAGGAACTGCTTGCTATCGTTTGGGCGACTAAATATTTTAGGCCCTACCTTTTCGGACGCAAGTTTAAAGTAATAACGGACCACAAACCTCTCCAATGGTTGTTGAATTTGAAAGAACAGAATTCCCGCTTAACTCGGTGGAGACTGAGATTAAGTGAATACGACTTCACAGTCATATACAAGAAGGGCAAATGCAACACCAATGCCGATGCTCTATCGCGAGTAGAAATCCATAATGAAGAGACGGATTCGATGGTCGCCAATCCAACCGAGAAGCCACCCACACTGGGAAACTCATCCACTGCCACTGCGCACACTAGTAACGAACACCCCATATTGGAAATCCCCATTACTGACGAACCTCTCAACAAATTTCATAGGCAGTTATGTTTTACCGTAGTAGGCGATATGAAAAGACGACCGACAGCGACAAAACCCTTTGACACACACACCCGTACAGCCATACAACTCTCAGAAAGCTCACTAGAACAGGAGGTGATAAGCGCTATAAAAGAATACGTCAACCCTAAAGTCAAAACCGCCTTATTAATAAATCCACCCCTCGCTATGTATTCCATCATCCCTATCATTCAAAATAACTTTAAAAATTCTGCTATGAACCTCGTATTGGCAAAAATCGAAGTAGAAAATATAAAAGAGCACCTGCGGCAACAGGATATAATCAGGCACTATCACGAGGGCAAAACCAATCATCGTGGTATCAATGAATGCTACCTGGCACTCTCTAGGAAGTATTTTTGGCCTAAGATGAAAGATCAGATTACAAAATATATAAATGAATGCACCATATGCGGCCAGGCCAAATATGACCGTAATCCAATAAAACAGAAATTCAATATCGTACCTCCAGCCACCAAACCCTTTGAAACAGTACATCTAGATTTACTCACGGCTCAGAACGAAAAGTACCTAACTTTCGTAGACGTATTCAGTAAATACGGACAAGCATACCACTTGCGAGATGGAACAGCTGTTAGTATAATACAAGGTTTGTTAAAATTTTGCACCCACCATGGACTTCCTTTGACGATAGTTACTGACAATGGAACCGAGTTTACGAACCAGTTATTCTCAGAGTTCACTCGACTTCATAGGATAAATCATCATAGGACTTTACCTCACACGCCCAACGACAACGGAAACATAGAACGATTTCATTCGACACTATTAGAACACTTGCGCATATTACGACTGGAACAAAGAGACGAACCCATTGTAAACCTCATGTCATACGCCATTTTAGCTTACAATAGTTCGATTCACACTTTCACAAAATGCAGACCTTACGACTTAATAACAGGACACTTTGACCCAAGGGACCCATTCAACATAGACCTCACTGAGCAACTCCTACAGAAATATATTCAGACGCACAAAGAACAAATGAAACTCATTTATAATATGATTAATGAGTATACAACTGTAAACCGTGCTTCAATTATAGAAAACAGGAATAAAGATCGCGAACCTGAAATAGAATACCAACCACATCAGCAAATATTTATAAAGAATCCTTTTTCTCAACGAAATAAGCTAGCCCCACGATACACTCAGGACACGGTATTAGCTGACTTACCGATACACATCTACACATCAAAAAAACGCGGCCCAATAGCCAAGTCTCGCTTAAAGCGAGTACCTAAAGCCTCTAAATTGTTACAGGATTCTGCTGATGATGACAACTCCCCTAATCCGAACTCAAGAGATAAAACTTGAGAGTTTAGATGACGGACCTGGACTACTTCCTTTTAAACTGGGACCGACTCGACTTATCACACATTATCATACATTTCTACAGTACATACAACTTAGCGACTTTAAAAATAGCATCAACACACTGCAAACTCAACTAAACGACTTCGAGACACAACTCAGTAACGACACTTATTCCCTCTATGAACTACAAATTAAATACCTCACGCATAAACTCGCAAAAGTATCCACTCAATTAGATAGCTTAGAACCCAAGCGAACCAAAAGAGGTCTTATAGACGAGCTGGGCTCCGTAATTAAAAGCATAACAGGCAATCTGGACTACCAAGATGCCATCAAGTATAATCACGCCATTAAGGTATTGGAAAATAGTCAAAATGTGATTTCTTCTGAATTAAATAATCATATTAGTCTCAGTAAGGAATGGATGACGCAAGGAAATCATATCATAACCCAGTTAATTGAAAATCAAAAGAGAATTAATGCAACATTACTTTTGTTATTAGATAGCAATGCTTACGAAGAATCTAGTTTAATAAAATACGCTAAGTTTGCTCAACTATTGGCAATAATTAGCGAAAATGTCGACGACTTATTTCTAGAATTAGTTAGAATCGAGGACATACTAGCGTTTATTCGAGTTTCAATTACTCATCATTCTATGTTAAGTTTGAATATAATTAATAGTATGTTAGTCAAACTTAAGAAAATTTATAACGAGACCCAACTATTAGACATAGAGCCTAGGGAATATTATAATGTTATTAAAAGTGGGTCTTATTATATAGATAGGCAATTAGTAATAGTTTTCCAAATACCCATAGTTTCCCCAGACATGTACGATCTTTATAAATTATCCATATTTCCGAATAAGTATAATCAAACCCTCGTCCCTCCATATCCTTTCATAGCAACTAACAGGTATACATTCATGTACATGGAGGCTGAATGCCCGAAGGTAAATCTACACTACCTATGCGAGGAGAAGATCAGCCACCAGCTACACACTCAAGCAGACTGCATTCAAAACCTCATCATCAACCAAGCACTGGACAAGAGATGCACCCCAACCACAATAGTTCTCTCCAGAGAAGCAATGGAAAAACTCGACGACCGGTACTACGTGATCGCCTTCCCACATCCAATAAAAGTTAAACTCTCATGCGGCCGGGAAGATTTCGTGACATTACAAGGCAGTTATTTGGCTACCGTACCCACCAGTTGCATCATACGTACATCTGAGTTCACTATCGTCAATACCAACGACCGAATAGAAGGCAATCCCATGAAAATAACGAAGGTTTTATTTGACACCAGCGCCCACAACACCATTTCATCTAACATCGGGTTAAACTCCATCAATCTAAACGGACTTCAGAACACCCAAGAAAAAATTATGTTGCAAACACCCGTGACTTTGGGAGATCAATACCCGAAACATTGTACCACACCACGATCCCTCTCTACATACTCATATTAGGTGCACTTGCACTTGGGACGCTGCTACTAATAAAACACTGCAAGACGAACAACACAAATAAGGAAGAGTCTACACCGGAAAACCATACCTATGCGGACATTGGAAAAATCCCGAGAGCGAAACAGGCTCCAGCAACATTTTCGCTCAACGTTCTCAAATAGTTGCTGTTCTCACGGGGGAGGTGTTACGCGCGCTCACATTAGGAAAACCGCTGACGCCTCAATACCTACCGCGTGTTACCAACTGGACTTGGAAACGGGGACATTGCTGACGGTGCGGCACGTGTAGCTGTGGAAAGACTTCATCGCACCGAAGCATGGAAAATTACGGGCACTCATAATCCAACCTCGATTAGGGTCGCACGCTAGCTTGTAGTTAGAATTAATATTAGTTGTAATATCTTTGTATTACTTAATTAAAATTTAGTATTAGTAAATTGGTTTTTTTTCGCTCCTCCGACGGCGGTCTACATAATTTGTGATTATAAATATATTGATATAAATATATTATTCATATATATACAGTGGTGGTCACATAATTAAAGACACTCAGGAGATATTAAGTTAACTGAGATTTTTGATTATTTATTTTTTACTTTAATACAATAGGAACTTGCAACAATATTTAAATCATTCGTATAGGCATTGTGAGATATTAAAATTAAATATTTTCGACAAAGTTGAGACAATTTACATTGATCTACATTTTTATTCGGTTTAACTATATTTCAAGCTGTATGAATTGAACAAAGGTACACGCCAATATGGCGAAAAATGTTTTGTTTTTTTTGCCTCTCCCTGAATAACAGTAAACTCATTATAATGAAAGAAATTGTTTGCTCCTTTGAGATTCGCTATAGAGAGTTTTGACTGTATATTAACTATGTATTACATATTGTGTAAGGAGGGATAGGGATACTAAGATCGTTGATATTCTAGATCTTCACAAGGGACACATTTTTATATGTTCCCATGGAAATTATTACAAACGTTTTGAGTAAATTCACCGGTGGCTTGCTAGTCATTTTATAATCTCTCAACAGGAGTGGAAGCCCAGACATTGACAGTTTGGCGTCAAGCAAGCAGCTACCGTGTGCCTCGACTTTTATACCTTAACAAGATGGACAGGACTGACGCTGATGAGGAGACCTGTGTCAAGTCCATAGAAGACAAACTGTATGCTACACCTCTGACATTACACGTGCCTGTGAGATATGAGGGGCGACTTATTGGTTAGTACCTAGTAGCGGATAGTCCACATGGTGGTAAGTGGATAATGTCGTACATAGACATCTGCAATAAATGTAAGTCCAGCATGCCAGCATTGGCATGCCAGCTGCTGCCTCTGGAGACTTACGAGTAGAATCGAAAAGGGGTTGAGAAGTCCCCATACTTCTCAAGCTTTTTTCGATTCTAAGTTTCCAAAGGCAATTTGTAATGAGTGGGGTTTCTTTCATCCCACTTCTCAGTTCTCCTTGGGCAGGGATGTGAGTAGGGAGCATAAAAAAACTGAGCCCTATCTACTTGTTGAGATGGGATTGGATAGGACAGAGAGTAAAGAGTACTACTCCAGACTAGTAAATCCTGAGATTAGTGTGAATAAACAGTCGGACACTTTTCTTTACATATGTAGAGCTTCCAGTGAAAAAAAATAATTACACAAGTAAACACAAACAAAAGGCGTGCTTATCTTCTTAGGAGATTTCTACCAGCAAACCCGAGAGTAATAAGTGAGCAATGAAAATTAGAATATTTTCCAAAGACACTAATAAAACAAAGTCATTGGCCTGGATAAATAGACAAAGACCATTTTAGATTAGACCAAATAGTTGAAACTTGAACTCTATGCAAACTGTATAAGGTCTTATAAGCCTTATTCATCAGAGCCATACATTATACACTAGTGCCCGGCCACACGTTGCTGTGACTGCCCATCAGATGGCACTTACCCTGTTTTTTATGTGTTAAAAGCTTGGTTTTACCCTGTATATAAAAACACGCGCGTATTCGAATACAACGTTGTGTCAAAATTTCAAAGCAATTGGTGAAGAACTTTCGGAGATTTAAGATTTTGAACAAACAAACGTTTACATTTTTATTTATATAGATTCACAAGTGATATGATAATAATAACGATAATATCTTTGTGCCATAAGGGCTGGTGCAGACCAGACGTGGTGAATTTTTGATCCTCCAATGTCGACAAAGTTTATTGTTGTTTGTTAATGGCAACCGCTCTGCGCTACGCTCTCCTGTTCTGCGCCAGCCCTAAAACTGAGTTTATCATGGCACTGCACATTCACTTGTGGGTAGTTAGGTAAAATTGATTTATAGTTATACAGGTTGCTTTAATTTATACAGGTTGCTAAAAGTTACATCAATTTATATTACATTTATTTCCAGATCTGATATACTACACAGTTCTTTCCTTTTAATAAAATGTCATAGCAAAGTTTGAAACTGAACATTTTCTTAATTTTTTTTTAGGAATAATCGACCTAATTAACATCGAAGAAGTGATCTGGACTCAAGGACGTGGACAGAACATATCCCGACGAAAACTCACGGAAAAAGACGACGGGCGCCGATGGGAAAATATCATAAACAAGCATAGACAACTTATAGACACGCTCTCGTCCATAGACGACGGCCTAGCAGAGACAATCATACAACAAGAGTCGTTAGACAACATTAGTGCGAAAGAAATTAACGAAGCTATTCGTAGATGTACAATTGAGCAAAAAGCTTTCCCTATTTTGTGTGGTAGTTCATACAAAAACATTGGTGTGCAAACATTAATGGATGCTATAATTTCTTATCTCCCTTCTCCATTGGAATGTAATAAATTATACAAGAGTTTTGACCAGGATTTGGCCGCAAGAGCCTTTAAAGTGCAGCATGATGATCAGAGAGGCGTGTTGACGTTTTTGAGGTTATATGGTGGCGAAATCATTAAGGGACAGAAGATTTATAATTTGGGACAGGATAAGAGTGAACAGGTAGGCAAGACTTTCTAAACATTTTAGACCTGGACAGTATAGGTATTAATAAATTGAATTTGTAATAATCAACAGAAATTTTAACTTGAATAATTAACGACTAAATAAATCGAAATTGAAAAAAAAAAAAATGTAACCACAATTAATTTTGAGTGCACACTCGTTATATTTTGTTAATGTTATGGTTATTTGTTACTTTTTGACTAATGATTATTTTTAAAAAATTTAATTAGTCGATTTACGATTAACACCTAACAATTATGTACTTAAAATTAATTGTAATTACAACTAACTTTTTAACAAAATTTAATTAATTTAGTCTTCATATCCAGTTTTTTTTTTTTATTGATATCCGATTGAGTTAGTCAACTTTTTGAATAACCACTAACTTTACAATCTGATTGAGGTAGACTAGTAACGATTAACACTTGCGGGTTGACGAGTCCATTATTTTAATGTTGGTGTAGTACCTCAACGCTTGCGACGCTCAACGTGTTTGTTAACTCTTAGTTTATTTTAAAGCCGGCCAATACTACGGGGTCATTAATGACATATTTGTTGTTAAGACAGGACAGTTGTATGTGGCTCTGGCGGATGAATACAAGCCGGTGGAAACGGTGACAGCTGGGAATATTGCTGTCGTCAGCTCGCTGAAAGTAAGTCTAAGACATTTTGTTGTGCACATTTTGATTTTTGACCGTCAAAATGTAGATTTTTACTTATTTATTCTTTATATCATAAAATTATAAATTTAAACATGGAAACTTATTAACCTTTTAGACGTTGTGTATTTCCTCAGGACTTGTGGTCCTGAGCCACTTTGTTATTCTTTACAACCATAGGAAGAGATGAGATGGTGCCGGCCAACTCCACACGGTACTAAGGTCATACATCTCTCATGCACAAGACAATGCGCTTGAGGAGCTCCATGTACTGTATTGGATACTGTAGGGGCTGGTTGCATTGCATATTATTGTTAGTGTGTTAATAATATTTATTGCACAGCTAGTCAATTGGGTAAATCAAAGGACCTCACACTAGGCAGAGGCTGTATCGTGAGGGCCAATTTGAAAGAGTTATAAATTACCAGAGAACGCATTAGCGAGTTTTAGTTATAAACTCTCTTTTATTGCAGTGACTTAGTGAAGTATGTATATTCTACAAAAATAATACAAAATATTTTAATATGTCAATCACAATCACTACACTAAAACTCCCAAAGCAATGCCCTAAGCCGAGGTCCGTTTCTTCCGCCGGTTTACCGACGGGGGAGCCCTGAACGCCTGAAGGCTGAACGCGTTCTGCGCTCGCCCTAAACTATACATGTCCAGTGACTCTTGAAAGGCCATTAGGGCCACAAAAAATTAACCAAAAATTAACATCTGTTTCATGATTATTTTTTACTACATTAAAAATAAATGATTGCTGATCAATTTACTCGTAAGTGCATAACACTTTGCGTACTTGATACCTATTTTCGCGTACTTACTGACAGCTCAGAAGTGGGCGCGTTCAAAGGTCAAAGATCTAATCGAACGATTGGGTAGTGTTATGCAAATAGGAGCAATTTAATTACCAATTATTTATTTTTAATGTAAAAAGAAACTTATGGAATATAAATATGTTTATTTTTAGTTAGATATAATAATTTTAGTTTTATTTAATAATATTTTTTTTTTACAGGCAACAATGACTGGGGATTTCATAACGTCAAACCAATCAGCAGCTAAGAAAGCCAAATCCCGACTATCCTCACTCCTTAAGGATCCTGCTCAAGTAGAAGAGCTGATGCTGCCCAGCGCTCGCCAGCGATTTCAAGCCACGGAGACTGAACCCACCGCTGATGAATTGGCTGATGTGTTGTTGGGAATTGGTAAGAAATTTTATTTTATTTCATTTGAGAAACAGTATTGTACAACATAATATGGATTAAAAAGACTGAAAATATCCTAAACCAGTAAAGACATAAAGTAAACTAAGTTTTGAAAATACCCCAACAAATTCCCGACTATGTTAAAGGGAAGAGGTAACTCACAGGACGATGAATGCTTGTCTCCAGCCCCGGGGCACCTCGTTGCGGGTTATGCGCTGGTTCAGTAATATTCTCTACACAGACACTACACACACGGTTACTATTTTTGATATTATTTGAGTCTCTTGTCTAAGCGTAACAAGCGCACTCGCGGACAGACATTGAACTGTCGTGTTGCCAAGTTTGGCGGAATAGAAAGAGGCGGGAAAAAAGGAACATAATCGGTTTCCTAACAAGTGACATATGTAATATGTCACTTAATTCCACTTAATATGTATTCCAATCATGACGTTAGACGTATAGTATAGTACCAATAGTAAGAGAAGTTATAAAATTCTAGACTGAAAAATAAAATAGTATGTTATTTATTGGATGCTTCTGCAAAAACAACCGTTATTTAGAGATATTTTTTTGTTTATAGGACATAAGTCTCGTACATTAGGAACCGTATGCTGTGGAACGAAGTGCCTCAAGAGGTCTTTCCATTACGCTACGATATGGGCTTGTTCAAAAAGCTGTGAATATGATTTAGCAAGGTAGGCGGCGGCGCATACCTCGTGATGTGGTGTCCATGGGCGGTGGTAACCACTTACCATCACGTAGGACCGCTTGCTCGTCCGCCTATAAGTCCTATATTTTATATATCTATGTACATAATGTACTTGAAATGCATGTTTCTTCATTAAAGTAAATTTTTGATTTTGTTATTTATAATCTCATGTAAAAGTGAACTGTATACTGTTCTCATGAGAATAAAGTTTGCAATTATGAATTATTATCCTTATTATTAGTTTCTTTGGAATCTAAAAAATATGTATCATTCACACTAGTTTCACTAGTTCACTAGTTTTCTCACTGCAATGCAATGCAACCAGCTCTTAGCATCCACTGCTGGATATGGGCCTCGTCATGCACGTTGTCGTGTGCATGAGGGTTGTATGGCCTTAAAACGCCACGCTGGCCAAGCGGGTTGGCGATTCCACTCCTTTAAAGGTGGTATAGTTCCTCGGGGACTGTGGCAGCCGCTTTATCCCTTAGTCGCCACAGGACGAGATGGGGTGGTGTAATTCTAAAGCCAGCTGACACCATTAACCCAATTATGTATGATGTACATACATGTAATTATGTATGTATATATGAATAATATATACATACATATGTATATATATATATTTCTAAGAAAAACTTAAAAAATCTGATGCAACATTCTAAAACATTAAAATTAGTTCCATTAAAATGTCTATACACATTATGATGTCCAGGTACAAGCGTCCCAGAACCGGTGTTCCTCTGTTCAATCGAGCCTCCCAGCGCTTCACAGCAGCAAGCGTTGGAGACAGCACTTGCTGAATTACAGCGAGAGGATCCCAGCTTGAGGGTCACCTCCGATGAGGAGAGCGGACAAATTGTGCTTGCTGGTAAGTGGGCTTTTGAAACCATTTTAGAACTGTGCTTCGCAACCAAAGAAGTGATTTCCAGGCCAAAGTCAAACGTGCTCTGACCTCATATAATTATGACGTCATATAATTAGACCTAATGGCCTGTCTTTGTTTTCTCTCCCTCGTTTTTTTTTATTTATAACTCCTAATTCATTTACAATTTAATTTATTGCTGAAAAGTCAATAATCCTGTTGTACACTTTTATTACTATACTTTTAGTTTTATTTTTAATTCAGATGTGCTGTCCAAATTTGAAAAGTGTGTGAAAAGTGCATGTGAAAACAGGTTGTGGAGCACTGTTTTAGAGGTATTACGAGTGTTTATTATTCACATATATATCTATCTATATCTTTTAAAAATACATATATGCATTATTTAATCGTAAACCATACATACTTCTAAGGACCATAATTTTCAAAACTTGTCGAGAGGTTCTACGACAAAAAATTAACTAACCAATAGTAATCAGCAGTAAATCTGTCCAAAAACCGTTTAAACCGCGAACCCGTAGGCTGTGCAACCAACTACCATGGCTGTGTCCATGGGCGGCGGTAACCATTTACCATCACGTGGGCCGCTTGCCCGGCCGCCTCGTTTCTTATAAAAAAAGACATCTACACTACTCAGCACACACTGCACCCTCCGACTGTAACAATACTCTTTGGTGTATTGCCCTTTAGCAAACTTCTTTTTATTAAATCATAACAACTGGCCGCTAACGAAAGAACTAAATACAAAATTGTTCCAAATTTTTGATTCATTCTGCCGTCTAATTTTCTATCCATTCAGACGTGCATAATTACACTTCGGAAAAGCCTTCAGTGCAATGCCGCTTATATTCATGAATATCTCATGAAACGCATGTCACTGACGTTCTGCTGTATACCTAACAATAAATTTATAAAAAATACCTTTGTGTTTTTTATTTATAACACATTTAATCGAAATAAAATCACTGCAGTGAGACCGGTTGAGCCTCATTTTGTTACAGGCGGAGAATGCATGCTGCATTCCCACAGCCGCTGGGCGCACTCGACTGGCCACGTTAACCCTCTCTCACAGAACCTCTCTTTATCGTATTTCTCCCATGTACGTACGTGTTTCATGTGCAGTGAGTGAGATATGTCAGAGCCCATTCCCATTCCATCCTCTCCCTCCCCATTTTCCCAATCCATTCCTTAAATCTGCAAAGCTAGGCTGCTCATCCTGGGGTGTGACAACGCTTATCTTTATAACACTGGTTGTCGGTTCTCCCGCCATATGTGACCTGCTCATGATTTTATTATTGATCTTGTTGATTTTATTAGTCACTAGCCGTTGCCCGCGACTTCGTTCGCGTGGTCTTCAATTTAATGCGATAATATATTTAGTGCGAGCTGTATTTGGTGGCGCGCGAGTCGTTTCAACAAATGAGTGTATTGTAACATGGTTGTAATAATTCAGAATCTTCGCGAGCCTGTGCACAACAACTCACCAAAGTTTCATCACAATCGGATGAATGGCATAGGAACGCATATGGGAGAAACAAACGATTACCTTCATTTCGGTTCATAGATTGAAAAGTAACCGGAGCATTAGCTTATATCTTAACAATTTCCAGGTATGGGCGAACTCCACTTAGAGATAATAAAAGAACGAATCATCCGGGAGTACAGAATTGATGTAGAACTAGGTCCGCTTCAGATCGCTTATCGGGAAGCGCTGGTGGGAACAGCTAAGAACACTCTCTCGGTAGACCGGAAGATTGGCAACGCGAGGCAACTGGTCAAGGTCACCATGTCTGCCAAAACTGTCAAGGGGGTAACTCAGGACAACGTGCTAAGGTGAGATTATTTATGACGTAGAATTATGTTTATGACGTTGATGTATGACGATGACGTATATTTGTTATTTATTTATTTTGTATGTTATTAATTTATTTAGATTTATATTATTTATTTATTTACTAAGTCTCACAAACATAATGTAACATTATGTTACTTAATATTTATGTTACATTATGTTACTTAATATTCAAACTGATCGGGTCTAAACGCGTATAATAAAGTTATTTGTTTACCTTTAATTGACTCAATTCATGACCACGGCTGGTGTCACCCGCGCCGAAACAGAATAAAAAGTAAACAAATACCTGTATTATACGCGTTCAGACCCGATTTAGACTATAAAAAGATATTAAATTAGTTGAAATTCATTCTTAAACTAGCTGCCCCGAGGGACATTGTCCAGTCCAAATTTCAATTATACAATAATTTCAATAAGTTCATACAAAAATCTCATAGAAAAAAGCACTTTCGGTTTTCCCGAATTTTCCAATTTTTCTTTCCCTAAAAACCTCATTCGGACTATTACCAACATTTAAAAAAAAAATTTGCCAAATCGGTCCAGCCATTCTCAAGTGATGCGTTTACCAACAAACAGCATTTAATTTTTATTTATGTAGATACGTCATTTACTGAAATTTATAAATTACAGCGTGCACACTCCCCCATGAGTCTATTATGTTAACATTCCTACTTTACTTGCAGGTTAGACAAAACGGCGGACAGCGCGGCCAACTTAGCGCATGTCCACCAACGACAGATGAACGCCATCCGCCAGGGGGTGGAAACTGCATTATTACACGGACCCAAGCTGGGCTGTCCGGTAAGTCACATCAAAATAATTATACAAAAATACTCCACAAAATTATTTTTGATTCTTAAAACTTAACTTTTATTTTTAAACTGTAAGTTTGTAACCTATGATTACCGTGAGCCATCGCTTCTCAACCTTTGTGGTCACAATCATATATACAGGGGGTTGCATTTGGCCGGGAAAAACTAAGCACTTATGTACAAAAGACTTTTTTTAATAATTATTTTATGATTTATAATCAAATGTTAAACGGTAAACCTAATTATCGGGATGGGGGTCGTGAGATTACTTACTATATTTCTGCCCTTTACATGGCGTTTCGACACTAAAAATGTTGAAAAACAATGTCATAGAATTATCATAGAAGATATACTCGTACTCCCCAAAAGTGTTTTTGATTTTTAAAACTTGCCGGTATCTCGGGAAACTTTGATAACCGTTGGCTGTGTACCATAGAGAATATAATAGCATGAGAAAATACCTAGTTATATTTCCCGATGATATCACTGCAAAAATTCAATTGAATGAACCAATTTATTTTCAGAAATATTTAATTTGTACACACAATCTTAGGTTAACAACTAGTGGGTGGCTTTAGGAGCGAATTTCGTAAATCAACCTATCAGAGTGTATATAGATGTAAAATGTGTAATTGAGACTATATACATATATAGGATTAGCTAGTGTAAATTCCTATTGGCGCAGTTGACAATGACTGCCGGCTGTGAGAAAGGGCACGGGTTTGATTTCCGGTCGAATATTCATTTATTGAAAGACAAATGTTTGTTCGGGTCTGGTTGTGTGTTTGTATGTGTCTCGGGACCCACGACACAGGGAATCCTAGTGTGAGTGTGTGGCGCTATTTATTAAAAAAAGCTCATTATCAGAATATAAGAAATATATGTTATTTGGCAGATGGTCGATGTACAGATAACTCTCCATTGGTTGGAAGTGGGACGTGGGACTTCAGAGTCGATGCTCATGGCTTCAGTAGTACAATGCTTACGAAAGGTACTTATAAAAGTTTAAATATCTACGTGTGAATGAAATAACGCAAAGGCTAAAAATTGATTTGTCCGTATCGAGAGTAGAATCCATTCTAACAGTTTTTACGATAAGTTTTTTTCCTATAACTCATTGTTCATTTCTAGTATTTTTTTATTCTACACGCATCGCCCGCCCGCGCCCGGTCATTACCCTGTACTGAATAATGAGCGCTATAAACGTATGAAATAGAACAACAAAACATTTCATGTTTTTAACTTTAGTATATTTCATTGACGCTTGAAACCATCGATTTGAGAATACATAAGTACTAGATATGTTATACAAGCACTGCAGGGCAGCCACGTTACACTCTAATAGTGTTCTATGTTCCATAGCTCTAGAATTATTTAATTCATATGTGTTTTGAAAATGGAACATGCTTATTAACGTATAGTTCGTTTTTTAATTCCGGAGATTAAATTGACAAAGTACAAATGTCAAACTTGAAAATAATGTTGATAATTAAATAATGTTGCTTGAAAATAAGATTGCGATTATTTGAATCGTACAATTTTAAATGGTGCTTTTGTGTATATATTTCTATTTTTTTTTTATGGACGAAGGCGGCAGACTAGCATACAGTCCACCTGATGGTAAGTGGATACTGTCGCCCATAGACATCCGCGATACATGCCAACATCAGTCCAAAATGACAAATGTTGGCACGACCCCGGATGCGCTGCCTACCTTTGAAGATATAGGAATGGATTTGGAGAAAGGGTTGGGAAAATGGGAAAGGATACATCTCACTTACTACCGAAATACGTACATACATTGGGGAAATGAGATAAAAGTGGGAAATGCAGTACATTTCAAGGTAGTCTTCTGTGAGAGAGGGGTAACGTACATTCAAGAGTCGAGCGCGCCCAGCGGCTGCTGAATTGCAGCGTGCACTCTCCCCCTCCTTAAGTGTATTGTGTATTGAGGGCATTCATTAATGAGTTACATACAATATATTCGAAGACAAAACTATTGTCATTACTTATCATATTAATACATTCATACGATATTTTCATCATATTAATATTTCAAATTCACTCTTTTGCACAGGTTATTTTTAATTGTTATGAATTATTCTATCGATTCTCACAAATTTGATCGAGCACCACGCGATTTGGCAGAAAAACCCTTTTTAAACAATATCGAATATGGTTTAACGATTAGTTCAAATTGCTGGACATCACTATTTAAAAAAATGCCAAAAACTAGCAACACATGTTAAACACATTTAGTCTTCGGGATTAAAACGAACTGCCGAACCGATAGGTTAATTTTCAAATTTGACTTTTTAATGAATCCCCCTCAGCTGATCAGTACTGAAGCCCCCTCCCTCCTAGAAGTTTAGAAGTTACCACCCCGGGTTTCATTGATGAGAACGTATGATGTGTCATGTCTATATAAGGATATCGTACATCGTGGATATAACGAATTTGAGGAATGAAGAAATTTGGCAAAGAAATAGTTTAGGGACTATATCTACGTTAAGTTTGACCAATTAGTAGGTGGGCCAAATCAGTTCAGTAGTACGTTACCACTCTCTCACAGAAGACTACCTTGAAATGTACTACATTCCCTCCATATCCTATTCCCCAACGTAAGTACGTGTTTTGGTAGTGAGTGAGATATGCCAAGTATACGTAATTTGGTAGGTAGTTCTAAAATTACGATGGCATAAACTTTCCAAAATTCTCAAAGAAAAAAAAATCAGTGTCAAAATATATAAATAATAATTGTCGTTTGATAGAACTCGTAAAGCTCTACCAATTCTATCTAAACATATTTTTCTAAAACGTTCAAAAAAGATCAAAATGTACATATTCGTCTGACGCATTTCATTTCGTCCGTGTCGGTAAAGTGGACGGCAAAAAGGACTAACACCAGCTTTTTTTCTTGCAGGTATTTGAGGAAAGTGAGTCAATTCTACTGGAGCCGGTGATGTCATTAGAGGTGTTATGTCCAGAAAGTCACTCGGCGCGAGTACTGGCTGATTTAACACGAAGACGTGCCGAGGTGCAGCACATACAAATCCGACACAATAATAAGGTATGTAATAAATTGTGGATAGGTAGCTAATTGTAGAAAATTATAAAATATATTTGGTCTATTGATCTGTAAAAGGTAAAATATTCCCTCCCAATGTATGACTGATTCATGAATGTGTAGTGAATGAGATATACCAAAGTCCCCTTCCATTCTATCACAACCCATCCTATGACCTTCTATCGATAGAAGCTCCTTTCAATGTGGTCCAATGGAATCAAAAACTTTATTCCATTATACTTCCCCTCAAAAACGTGTTTCAGTAGCTTGCTACGTGTACAAAAACGTATTCTCACTTATGAGATATGCCAGAACCCATTTCTATTCTGTACCATCCTATAACCTCCTATTCCATGAAATAAGTCGACTGGAAAAAAACTCCTTATTCCATTATGCTCTTGACTCCCAAGAAATATTTATAGGATTGTTAGGTAGTCAGATGTATATTAATTGAATCTTCCGGGCTATTTGGACGAGGTCCTCTGGAATCTCTTCTTCTTTTTTTCTTTTTCCAAACGTTTCGTCAACAACTGCGGTTGACATCTTCAGTGGCGACTGCGTTCAACGCACTGTCAACAGTGAACGCAGTCGCTACTGAAGATCTCAACCGCAGTTGTTGACGTAACGTTTGGAAAAAAGAAAAAAAGAGAAGAGATTCCAGAGGACCTCGTCCAAATAGCCCGGAAGATTCAATTAATATGGACACCGGCCGAGAAAGCCTACACTCCAATATAGTCAGATGTATGTATTCCAGTTCGTTATACTTCTTATGCCCCATCTTTCCCAACATTTTCTCCAAATGCATTACAATGCAACCAACCCTTTCAGTATCCACTGCTGGACATGGGCCTCCTCATTCACATGTCTTGTGCATGAGAGATGCAAAGCCTTAAAACGCCAAGCTGGCCAAGTGGTTTGGCGAGTCCACTCTTTTAGAGGTGGTGTAGTTTCTCGGGACTCGTGGTAGCCGCTTTGTTGTCGCCATTTGCGACACCCACAGGAGGAGATGGGGTGGGGGCCTATTCTGTAGCCGCCCCACACCACACGGGATTTTTGGAGATTTAGGAATGGTTCCTCTCCAAAAGTATTCCGAAATCTCCATATAAAGGCAGCGTATCCAAGCGCGCGCCAACGCTTATCATTGAACTGATATCATGTATCGCGCATGTCACAGGGCGACAGTATCCACTTACCATCAGGTAGACTGTCTCATCTGCCACCTTTTTTCTATAAAAAGAATCATTTTTCTCCCAGGTAATAGAATGTTTAACCCCCCTATCAGAACTGGTGGGTTATTCATCAACACTGCGATCCCTCAGCTCGGGTTTGGCTAGCTTCACGATGGAGTTCCACTCTCACCGACAGATGGCCCCTCACGATGAAGAGAAGGCAGTTCGACATGTCACCGGCTTTTGAGATAATAATCAGAGGTTATCGTTTAACTAATATTTGCATATGGTAAAGCTACGCTAGCGTAGACGAAGTCACGAGCGACCGCTAGTGTTGTCAGTGCTCCTCACATTTTACAGTCGATTAAAAACAATATTTATATAGACACTGCATGTCACTACCGTTTATCAAGTTGCAATATTAGAACATTACAAGTATATCAAGGTAAAACTTTATATCAGTGTATAAAGGTAAGGTAATGTTTTATACCAAGGTATAAATGTAAGATAATATAAATCAACGTATACCAATATATACAGCAACACAATCTCCTAAAACAGAAAGTGTTTTTAGAGAAGAAACCTAGATAAATAGAGAAATGGCGCATAGACGTATGTCTCGGGCAGTCTCCAATATTTTAGATTTTATTATTTATGAACTCGTCGAGGTAATCTAAAAAGTACGACTATTTTAAAAACGCGACGCTTGTAAAGGGAACTGACTGATTACTCGATTCTATGTAAAAATATTTAATTCGTTAGATTGACTGAAAAAGATGAAAATTGTTAACAGAGAAAATTTCATTAAATATACTGGAATTATAAATAAAAACATGAATATTTGTTGTGTGTATACACAACAAAAATAGAGTCAAAACAAAGACTTGCAAACTCTTAGAATTCATAATTAAAGGTGAAACACATATTAAAGATCTGTGAATTTATTTAAATAGCACACCTGAGGACCAAGAATCCAGGCCCAAACTTACAAAAAGAACTGGTAAATAAATAATGACATTTCAAGATGGCCGCCGCCCATTAAAATCCTTTTTAGCGGCTTTCATTTAGATCCGTATCGAACTCGCACTTCTTTTTGTTAATAAATAAAATTATATGTGTCTAATTTTAAATTAAACTTTACATTAATTAAATATTTTGAAATTATATACAAACATTTTTACCATTTTCAAGTTATTTTGACACAAACTTTGGGTCGACTTTTGTCAGAATTTTTAAACAGTTATCTAGATTTTTTAGATAGTTACGAAATATACTGGAGTTTTGTGATATTTCTGTGTTCCCATTCCCATTCCCGTCATAGAGCACCCTGAAACAACATCGTCATTATACATATATATATATATATATAACACATACGCATATAAAGGAAATAAATAAAAAAGCTAGACTAAATTTAGGTTAGACAGGCTCGCCACTTCAAGAATCCACGTACGATATCAATAATGCTTATGTCCGTAGCAGATTGGAATTGAACGCAATCGTCTGGAATCTGCATGAAAGTACGTAGACTCTCATGTTGGAAAAGTTCAAAGATTGTTTCTCAGGTGCATGTAATAAGAAAATGTACGGCTATTATCCGTGTATGTCCACGAATATGCCGACATTGGTCATACAAGATAACGTTTCATCCCCAGACTACAAAATAAATGAAACTTTGTGGGTGGGTATACAACGTGTTACCGAAATAGCACAAAACATGAAACACATCAACTATTTTAAAATTTAAAAAACCGTTTTAGCCAGAAATAAAATTATTTTGGGGAATAAATCAATATGTAAAGTTTTGTTGTTCTATCTTTATCTAAAACGTTCGTAGCGCTCATTACTCAGTACAGAGTAATGAGCGGGCGCCGGCATGCACGGCGTGCGTAGAATATAACGAATACTAGGAATGAACAATAAGTTAGGAAAAAAAAACCTAAAAAACTGGTACAATCGATTCTTCTCTAGATGTCGAACAATCTGTTTTCAGCCTCTGCGTTATTTAATTGTGAACACTTGAAAACTTATCTAGATGATATTTTTGCTGCTTTGAACTGTATTAAATTTATTTTTTCAAAAAAATACAACTCTATAAGGCTACAAAAAGGCTATAAGGACAGAAACCTATCCCTGTGGAAGAGTTGAAGCCACGTTTATTTTTGAGGACAATCTCCACTATACCGCTTAAAACGGGCATACCCTGAATATGTTGTCCAGTTCGTCGAGCAATGTCTCGTAGCGGTAAGAGATTCGTACGTCGGGCACGTTAGTGCGAGTTATATCGTTGCCGGCTGGACCCTCGCGAGTGTACTCCGGGCCCAACCAGTGCTGCTTCACCTGCACAATACATTCATGATATAGTCTATACGGTGGTTATCAGCCTACGGATATCAGCCTCTTCGTGTGAGTGAGTTTAAATCCTCGGAGCGTGCCAGTGAGATTCTACCTAAGTACGGATTATTACCAAAAGTTGTCACTAGCTCTCGGTGGTGAGGGAAAAAAATCTGCAATGTCTTTCCACAAATTCACTGAGACCTGCCTTGTGTATTATACCCCGAAAGTTTCCAGTGAAATTACTAGGCCTGTACTGGGACGTTATAGGCTGATACAAGTAAGTAGTCTAGTCTGCTCTCCAAAAGAATGAAGGCATTAGTAATATTTAAGGACAACATTCGGAAATTATTATAAATAAACAAACGAAATAAACCATAGTTGTTATTTTTTGTTTTATCCCAAAAGTCCAAGTTTCTGACTTAAAATTCGTTCAATCATTTTATCAAAATACACTTGTACCTTTTTTATTGAAAGCAGTATAGAATTGACGAGGGACTACAATGTCCCGGTAGGGAAATTCGCTTTAATCACTTCCCAAGTCTCACAGAGACCTCACCTCATGTGAAAACCCAGACATGATGACTGAGTTCCTTGCCAGCTCGCACATGTCGCACGAGCTGAACTTCCACGCCTGCGCCGCAATGCTGTATTCCTCCATCAGCGGCTCCTGAAATAATAACATTTATTAATGTCTACTTGATGAGTATTGGTGACAAAGGAAATAAATTATTCTATAATTTATGTGGAAACAAAGATGACTCGGAACACATGTCTTTAATTCACTGTGCAAGTTTGCTTAGGTGGCCATAAGAACTGAGAACAGGCGTTGCTTTTGATTTATTACGCTGTCACTGTCACTGCCATCACAAAGCTACAGGGATACTGCATGCTGCATTCCCACAACCGCTGGTTGTGGACTCGACTGGCCACGTTACCCCTCTGTCACAGTAGACTACTATACCCTAATGGGGCCCCTAATGCACATTGCTTTATGCACTTTGATGTATGGCCCTAAAACACTACGCTTGCCCAACGGATTTGCGAGTCCACTGTTTTAGAGGCACCACACAGCCTGTTCCATTTTATGTACCACTTGCAGCTGTTCTAATTATGTACCTAATCCTAAAAACATGGCAACTAAACAACTGACCTTAGTATAGTGAAACTGCAGCGGATCGTCAGTACTGAGGCAGACTCTCAACCCTCGCGAGAAGTACTCCGGCAGCGGGTTGCGGTGATACCGCAGGAACAACGAGTTGTTGCTTAGCGGCGACATGGCGATGAAGATCTGTGCCAGGTAGTACATGTACTGGAGGGTGGGCACCTGTGAAGAGTTACATTGATTTTGAAGAGGACATACAGAAAATGTGTCAAAAGAGGCGAAAAGAAAACAGCCTTCCATTTCCAAATTGTTGTCAACTTTTAAATAGTTTTATTTGTTAGCAAAGATAATGTGTCTTGTCCAAAATTTCTTAATTCTCTGATATATAGATCTGGAAATAAGAATCGTTATCGTTTAATTAAGAAATCGTATTTTTCTAATTATGTAACTAAGTTTGAACGGTTTCGGAAAAGGAGGGTTTGGAATCCCTAGGCACCTTGGATGTTCCTGGCCACTTGAAGAAAAGTACCAGGTAGTGGTTGAATGAGAAGAACCGAAGATCGTGTGTGATGATGAACCTTGGGAGAAACCTATATCCAACACTGAAGAGACAGGCTTTTGGTAAATATGGTATTTTATGGTAAGGAATCTTGATTTTTTTATTTGTGTTTCCTAATGCATTAATAGAGGAGGAATGAAAGTTTGTAATAAATAAATTATTTTTCAGATACGAGAATCATTAATTAATGTTAAATGTTTGTCACTTACCTAGCAGCTAGTTATTATAAAATACGTGACTGTTAAAGGCCTCTCAATCTACTTTGTGTTATTACCTATTATTCACGTGCTTTCGGTATAGTGCAATAAAAAACAACTGTGGTTTGGTGCTTCAATGCATTGATTGCTTCAGTCGCTATTCACTCGTATGAACAAGTACATGTAGAAAGTATATATTTACTCAATTAGTTCGTATTTAAATTTTCTCTTTTTATGAAAAATTGTAATAAACCTTCCTCAGCACGAGCCCGTGTGAGATGTTTTCAGCGAGCAGGAACCCCGCCATGAGGTGCTGGGCGGGCCCCGCCTCGCCACAGTGAGGGCGCAGCACAAACGTGTTCAACCCTTGCTCTCTACACGTAAAAATAAAATTAACGTTGACAGAGTAAAATAAGTTGTAGAATAACACCATTCGTGTCGTGAAATGCGACTAAAGGGACAACAAAGTCGCTACCACAACCCCTAAGGAACTATACAACCTATAAAAGAGACGACTCTCCCACTTACTTCGTCAGCGTGGGATTTTAAAGCCATACATTCCCCATGCACAAGACAGTCTGTATGTAGAGGTTATCTCAGCAGTTGGGGAACCTGGGCCGAATACTCTTTGTGACACTCATTGTTCTGTATGGAGTGTCCCAAGGATGTGGATCTGAAGATTCGGGATCTGCGTGTCTATATATATATATATATATATATATATATATAATTATATAATTCATTTATTTCAGACAAAGTCCATATTTCATTTTTTAGTGTTAGTAACAATTTTAACTTATAGACTATGTTAGTACTTATTATTAAGATTTTGTTATTACTAATTATATATATATGTATGTACATGTACACGTGCATATGCACATGCATACACATACCTACACACCCACACACATTCACACACACACACGCGCGCAAATATATATATATATATATATATATATATTCCACCATATATATCCATATACACATACACATACATGCACTTACACACCAATCACATATACATACATACACACACATATATTTTACATGAGACATTGGCTGTCGCCGCTCGTCACCTCCTATAGGATGCAACGTGCGTTATTAACAGTTTTTTCAGCACTGTAACGTTTATTCACATTTTAACACAATTCGCCGCCGCCATTACAGTTCCACAGGACTTTTGTTGTGACATTTGCTCTTTCAATTTTAGCGAATATCATTACGAATGCGGAAAGCGTTCTCACGAATGAGGAAAGCGACTATCGCTGTTCTCGTACCGTATACAGTAATCCCCCCTATAGCACGGTACTCTTATAACGCATTTTCATATTAGGTACGCGATTTCAATCCCCCGTATAACACGGGCATTCCCCCATATAACGCGGGGATTTCCCACATTATATTTCTGTACTGTGAAATTTATAATGATAGTGTAATTTATTTGAAATTAACTGTTTTTTTAGTTCATATGCATAAGTGTTTTATTTAAAATGTTCTTAGTTTAGTTTGATTTTAATAAAACGTACATATTTCGTTCATAATATAGTTTTTTCTTAATATTCGATTTAAACCTCCTTTAGCGAGAAAAGTTAAACGTGAATAATTTATACGTAACGCGTTATACGGGGTCGTAAAAACACGTTATACGGGAATACTCCTACAACACGTTTTCCTATAACGCAGAACCAATCTACCGTGTTATAGGGGAGATTACTGTACATACTTCTCGAACCACAACATCCAACAATAACTGTAGGGCAAGTCATTAACAGTAACCGATCAATTTCCGAAGCCTGAACCCATGGACTCCCTTCGTGATTCTAAACGGAAACAATATAGGATTCCTTTCGGTAACGTAGACCGATGACTTAAAGAATGGTGGATGGTAGTATCCAGCAGTGAATAAAGATCTGCCGGTGGTAAAGGGTAACAAAGCCGCTATCATAACCACTGTTGAACTACATCACCTCTAAAAGACTGGACTCACCGATCCCTTTGGACAGCGTGGCGTTTTAAGGTCATACAAATCTTATCCACAAGACAAAAAGTGCTAAAAAAGTGGATGCTAAAAGTGTGATCACCGTGGTGGTAGAAGCTCACAGGCTGGTCGTGTTGTACGTTATGTAAGTACTAATATGTACTAACTTGCGCAACTGGTTGAGTACCACCATGTTGGCGTACATGTAGTACATATAATAAGCGTAAGGTGGATTCTCCTCATCGTCCCAATGTTCCGGCGTTTTCATGTTCTCGCTCAGATTAGGGTTCTCGGGTTTCGACTCGTCGTCTACACTGTCGAAGCCGATCAGTTGCTGCAATTTGTTAACGGTCCCCTTATAACTTTTTGGAAATTCGCATTTTGCACACATTCTTTTATATACTCAAGCAATGTTTAGTCATAAAGCGGTGTTTGCCTAGGTTTAATTTTCTCGTCTGTCATTCGTCCGAAACCGGGTGTAACATTGAATTTCTACTAAAGTACGAATTTTTTCAAACCTGGTCGGTGACGGAAAACATCGCGAGGAAACCCGTCCTATGTAAATATGAGAATTTAAAAAATTCTCGGACGTGTGTGTAATCCGCTAGAGCCAGCGTAATGAAATATGGCCCGAAAGCCCTCCGTGATTATGGCACATGCGCGCCCTTCGTGATGGGCGTGTACTTTGCAATAAGACGTTATAGATTAATATTAGGTAAAGGTACTAGACGTGTACTGTGCCTCCTTTGACTGGTTGTTCAACACTGTCTGATAAACAACTATAAAAAAAAAATATCCCGACTAGGGCTGTTATGAAATACCGTAAGGAATTTATGCAGTTCGATATTGGAGCTGGGATCGACGGAGACTTCGAACAGAGGGTCGAACAGGTTACTCAGAAACTCTTGGAAGTTTGTCAACAGTTTGTTGATGCGGTAGATATCACTGAAAATAAATTGCCTTTACGATTATAAACAGTAACGATTGTAAACCGCCGGTCACACGGTGTGCCTGGTTGTGGCGACTGTGAGCTCATGTGACGACAACGTCCGAGCCAGGGTGTGCCTTTAGATAACTATAGAATTAACCCCTTTCATGCTTATTGGCTGTCACATTTGACACCTTTACGGAGAGTTTTAGCGTGTTCTGTGTTGTACGAGTATGTTATTGAAATATAGAGTTTATATTAGTGGTCTCTTCGCGTATTTTCTTTGCGTCAATTGTTTCTTCTGTACAAAGAAGGCAGACAATGTCCTGGTGCCCTCCACAAGGTGTCCGTGTCTAGGTTAATAAGCAAGAGTATTAACTATGAATCTACCTACAAAATAATGGATGCGAGACCTAAAGGAGGAACATCATAAACTTCTTGTAGCCGAATATATCCTCCATAAAAGGTCAATTAAAGATAGAGGATGGAAATTGGATTATCAGGATGTTGGAATTGGAAGAACAACAATACTTCTCTGACTGGTTGACAATTTATCGTAAATTTTCTTCCCTAGGGGATTGTTTGAACTTGTCTGCACGCTTTATTGATCTTTGTCGTTAATCAAAAATTATACGTGAGATACCATCAGTTTATGGATATAAGTATTTTTTTTATCGACGAAGGCGGCAGACGAGCATACAGTTCACCCGATGGTAAGTGGATACCGTCGCCCATAGACATCCGCGATATATGCCAATATTAGTCTAAAATGACCTTGGCGCGCCCCGAATGCGCTGCCTACCCTTTGGAGAAAGGGTTGGGATATTGGGGAGGGATAAGACGGGAATGGGCTCTGGCACATCTCACTCACTGCCGAAACACGTCCGTACATTAGAGAAATAGATAATGTGGGAAATGCAGTACATTTCAAGGTAGTCTTCTGTGAGAGAGGGGTAACGTAACCAGTGGAGCGCGCCCAGCGGCTGTTGGATTGCAGCGTGCACTCTCCCCCTCACAAAATAATCTCCATAGTAGGTATCTCCAAGTATAGTATCCAAGTATCTCCACCACACATGAACTTCAACTCTTCTCATTCAACCAGTACCGGTTCAATTCTTCAAGTAGACAATCTGCGAGGCAGGCGGGCGTTCTATACTGGCCGGTACATATAACTTGTCTTCAAGTACCTACTAGACGGTGTTAAAAATTTGTTGTTAATTTTCTCTGTTCCATTAGACAGATTGTCAATATCAAATTTTTTACACCGTGTAGTAGTCAAGTACTTGATGAAAAACTATAGTTTACATTCAAAAAGTCGTCTACTCGATCCAGGGACGTAACTAGGCTAAATATCACCCGGGGCAATACCTCACTTTGGCGCCCCCCCCCCCCCCCCCCCCCCCCCCCCTTTCACCCACTTAAACGAAGAATGTCCAACCATGACCAATGAAACGAAAACTCTCCTAAACAACACTCCTGAGATTGTTACCAAACATTTACTATACTTGTCATAATTAACTTGGGTAGGTGGTAAGTAAATGCTCGATTCCAAAGGTAAAAAGTTAATTTAATAGTTATTGAAATCACGCAATCAATAGTTACATAGTGTATTAGGCCTATACAGTTTACACGTATATTTATGTATATCTAAAAGATTCTGAAAAATAGTGAAAAACTTTGGTGAAACTTAAAACCTGAATATGAACTAAAATTTTACTTTACGACTTTTTGTAGCTGCAAAAGTCCTTACAATTTTGTCAAAAGATAGTTTAGAAGCTATTTGGTGCTCTATGGAAATGATGCCAAGGTTGGTAAGTCGTTGCTCCAAATCGTTGGAGCGCCAGTTTAAAATTTTATTAATATTATTTATTTATTTTATTATTTTTATCTTCCACTTGTATTTTTTTGGAAAACAACAATTGCTATTTTGGCGCCCCTGAAAACCCGGCGCCCGGGGCACAAGCCCCGTCAGCCCCCCCCTAGTTACGTTCCTGACTCGATCGATTGTCGGTCATGCGACAGATCCGGTCTAACCATTCTTACTACAGCTTTATACTTTTCTGAAATAATCACGTCGTTTTTTTCATAATATGCATGCCCTTAATTTCCATAGTCTAATATCCAAATCCGAACGTGGTGGCAATGAGGAAGGATACTTACTAGAGCCTCGGTACCTGCACCAGCCACCTGATGTGGTTGGAGTGCACGTTGTGCTTGAGCGCCCACGTGGCCAGCTTGCTCCACTCATTTTTGTTCTTGCAGTAGATCGAAATGCGCGGCTCCGCGTACGTGTATTTGTTCTCCTCCAGATCGTCTATCACCTCCTGAAGCAAAAATGTGGGCATATAATTGTCGTTAAACAGACTGTTGTGTTTAGACGCGGATGTCTATGGGCAACAGTATCCAGTTACCATCAGGTGGACTGTTTGCCGCCTTTTTTTATAAAGAAAATTTTTTTTCTTCATATTAATAAAGATTAGATACATACACTAGACAAGCGAACGCACGTGCGCGTGTGTACGTAAAGATAAATAAAAAAATCAGTGGACGAATAATGCAATTAGAGCTTTCGAGCAATGTAAGATAGAATTGTAAAACGCAGTTACTCTATCACATTCCGTATCGGATGTACTCGTACCCCTGTCGCTCATGAGTTGACTGACACACGAGATCATGTCCGGGCGCAGTTTTCCAAGTGTTTTTTTTTTATAGAAAAAAGGGGGCAGCCGAGCATACAGTCCACCTGATGGTAACTGGATACTGTCATCCCTAGACATCCGCGATACATGCCAACAACAGTCCAGAATGACAAACGTTGGCACGCCCCCAGATGCGCTGCCTACCTTTGCAGATTGAGAAATGGGGAGGGATGGGATGGGAATGGGCTGTGGCATATCTCACTCACCATCGAAACACTAACATACATTGAGGAAATACGATAAAGTAGGAAATGCAATACATTTCAAGGTAACCTTCTGTGAGAGAGAGGTAACGTTAAGGTTAATACTTTCTTTTCATATCGGCACTAATAATTTTTGATTAGAAATTGATAATATGAAAATTACCTTTAATTTTTTAATGTTTTCTTTGATCTAGCGCGCCTTTCAGAACAAAGTGTTAATTTAGCGCTTTTTAAACGCCAACTCGGCGCGCTTTTTTTAGAGAGAATTGGCAACACTGATTATAATAGACTGTAACGCACTAGCGCCGATCAATCGTCGCTTAACAGATATACAATGTGACGGAATTCAGACTTTTATTGTTAACTGGATACGTGTCTCGTTAGAGATTAATAGCCAAAGACAATCTGTACAGTGACCAACCTCGTGATAACTGCAAAATCCAAAATTGAGTATATCTTTGTTTGATTTACGAATCCACGAATGTAAGTTGAGGCTATCACCGCTCTCCATTCTCACGTACCTTAATAATCCTCGCAAAATATTTTCCGTTTGTGTAGTTATCAGTTTTGAGGAACACCTCTCTCAGCTCGCTCTCACCGACCGGATTGTACTTGGCGTTGAACTTGTCGAAGCGATGGAATGTGTTGCGATCCTGATTAGAAAATAGACTAAGAATACGAACATAATACACATTCACTAATACTGGGACTTCATGATCACACACAGAAATATGAATACAAAGTATGTTCTGAAGAAACACCCAAAAAAGCGGTCAAATAATTGTAGCGGTGTTATACCTAAACCGGGCCTGAACGCGTAAAATTAAAGGTTTTTGTTTACCTTTCATTTCTACTCGATGTTTCGGCACGAGCTACACCAGCCGTAGTCACGAGTTGACCAAAGAGGCGGGTAGTCCAGGATCGGAGTTGCGAGCAGTTTTATCAGCTACCTACATTTGATCTTCACTACACTAACAATGTCCACGGACGTTTAAATTTGTTAATCACTGGATTCCACGTTGACGACAGTTTATGTCCATCTTCACGATGTTTTTTTTTATATTTCTTAATTTCAATCACTTCACGTATAATCCTGGGATAATACTCGTAGGGTCGTTCAGTGGATAGGATTTTTGGAGTGCAGAGTCAACTCGTGACCACGGTTGGTGTAACCCGTGTCGAAACGTCGCGCGTCGATTAGAAATAAATGTAGTGGTATGTGGTGTAAACATGTGTCAGGCTGGCCTGACCCCTCCAATAGAGTTTTTGAGCTGTGCATTAATTCAATCTTGAGAAGCACATGTACCGCTTTCATTTTCAATGTACTTACTACTTCTTTGATACTAAGTGCTTTCATTATTTGATGAGATGAAATACAGTCACTTGAATGAATGAGAAACAGTTTCACGCTCAAGAAACAATTACGTTTACAGGATAACAATATGACGATTAATTACAATATGACGACAATATGACAATAGGAGATATGACAGTAATCTGTAAACAATTCGCTAATAAACTTATTCAAAAAGAGAGAGTCAGTTAGAGTTACCGCATGAACATCCAGTATGTCCACGTTCAGATCATAAGCGTTAAGCTGCATCTCTTCGAACACGGACTTGAGCGCCATGGGCGCACCGGCGTGGATCGCCACCACCTCGTGCGCGTGTTGGCGCATCGTGCGCTTGATGAAGCGCAACAGATGCTTCTGGTTCATGCACGAGGCTGCATGGATGTGGGTGTCGACCTTCCTGCGGTTGGAAGCTTGGTTTATTAAGACCGCCATGAATGTGTTTCCGGGCGAACGATGCCAGAGACTATCTCGTAACACTTCATCAAGTGATAAGTGTAAAGGAACGGGCAAAGTTTATACAAAATTAATATTTTCTTTGTTATATTTCTTACTCCCTCATTTCATTCCTCGTGGCGATACTTTTACGAAAGTCCAAAAGCCTGGCTCGCTTAACAAATCTCAATAGTATAGTATGTATATAACTACACTATACTTACCTTACCACAACATATAATATAATAAGTACTATCGACAACTATGACAAAACAGTGTAATCACTCGATTAGCTCACGTATACAACAGTCAATTTAAAGTTATTGATGTTGTTTGGAATTGGCGCGAGCATCTTTGCATACCCGCATACCTTGATTATTTGAAGCAACATTTTTTTGTCCCCGCCATATTGAAGGCGGTTTGAGAATTTGATATTTTTGAGTAGTAACACGCGCTCGGCGGCGAGCAGAGTTAAATTGAGATAAATTCACACCGCGGTCTCGGACAGTCGATTTTTGTTATTCGCGCCTAGTAATAGGTCTTGTTCGCTGATATCCTGTGCCACGCGAGTGTTTTGGTTGGATTTGCTGTGATTGTGCTTGTATTGGAAGTGATATCTCGAGGTGATTTTGCTGCCGTGTGTGAGTTGCCGAACTGTAGCGGCCACCGGCTCACCACGGAACGAGACTTGGATTACTACACAAGTATCTATTGGGAATGTATGTATTTATTCAATCACACTAAGATAGGTCACGTCTAGTAGGGACTAGCGTAGGTACACTCTCCAGATTTGTGCGTGGGCAAAACCACCTGGGGTAAGTGAGGCCTGTATATCTTTATTGTGCTTACCCACCTCTGGTGGATATATTGAGTAAGTTTACATTTGGGCCCGAGTTCCTCGGGCTGCTTTCGCGTAACGCGAGGCAGGTGCGCCTAGTGTGCGCATCGTAAACATCTGGTAGCAGAGCGTGGTTGATAAAGTTATCCTTGAGGGCCTTGCGTTTATATTGGGTCCACGCTCCTGCTACATCGTAAACAACTGGTAGCAGAGCGTGGTTGATACCGTTATCAACCATTCTTTTTTTTTGTTTTTTTTTGTTTTGTCATTATTAATCAACTTGATAATTGTAACTTCCCGTGTTAAGGGCCTTGCGTATATTGGGTCCACGCTCCTGCTACATCGTAAACATCTGGTAGCAGAGCGTGGTTTGATACCGTTACGTGATATTGATGATATTGAAAATACCGTTAGGTAGTTAATATTGATGACTTTTGTTTTTGTATATTGGTAATTTGGCTTAAATAGTTTGTTTTGATTTTTATTTTACGTTCACGGTTTGAAGGCTAGGCCCTACGTATAATTTGTATTCTGAAGATATTTTGAATCCACGCGTGCGACGTTTAGTAGCTAGCTAGTTACCCTAACGATATAATAATTTTTTGGATATAACGCTTCACGTTTTTTTTTGATAGCTGGACATTGTGGTTTTATTGAGTCCACGCTCGTGTACATTTTTGGTTGCGTATATTTTAATTTGATAATTTAATTTGTTTTTTTTGTTGTTGTTTTGTCACGTAGTCTTAATTAATATTTTGGACGGTTATACCTTCTTGAAGACACATACGCACCCCTTTTGTTTTTTATTGTGCCTCCACTGCATTTTTTGTTTTTTTTTTATTTTGTTATTTTTTTTATTATTGTTGTTTTTTTTACTTTTATTTTTGTTTTTTATTTTTTGGTTTTTGCTTTGTATTGCGTGCGTCCTGAGGTGTAGACATGTCTGTCAAGGTGACCTTTTCCACACATCAGTCCGCAATGACTGAAGCTGAGATGGTTTTCTTCTGCGGTTGCAATGGTCAACCGCCCGGACCGGAAGCAAGCCTTACTCGCCCGGGCGAGTGAAATGCCGGCCCGTTTGGTGGCGTTAGATAGGAGTTATGCTGAGGGCTTGACATTTATGGCGAATTTGGAAACGCCTGTACCGGACGAGCAGAAGCAGCGTTATGAAGCGGACTTTGGCCAGATTTACGATTTTGTGGACGCAATTAATGAGGCGGTCTCCCACATCTCAGCTCCCTCTGGTGGGGATTCACTTGTTGCACCCCACGCCTTGTTGGGTCGTCTCCCCACGCTCAACCTTCCCACCTTTGACGGTGATTTGGACCAGTGGTTGAGCTACTATGGGATGTTCAACAGTTTGGTGGACTCCCATTCCGACCTGTCAGCTGCTCAAAAAATGGCGTACCTGTTGGCCTCCTTACAGGGAGAGGCTCTAGGCCTGGTACAGCACCTGAAGGTCGATGACAGCACCTACTCGACAGCCATAGACTTGTTGAAGCGCCGTTACCACAACGTGCGCCTTTTGGCTGACACCCATGTGGGGCAAATTTTGAATCTGCCTAAGGTTGCCTGTGCGTCAGCCTTACGGACAGACATTGTTAACCCGGTTTTGGTGGCGGTTAACGCCTTAAGGCGATTGGACTTGCCTGTGGACCAGTGGTCTTTTTTGTTGCTCCATATTGTGTTGGCGAAACTGCCTTTGGAGATGCGGCTGCGCTTTGAGCGACAGTATGGTGGGGACAGCTCCACTCACCTGCCTTCCTATGAGGACCTGGAAAGGTTCCTGGAAGACGAGTGTCGCAGGGTGGATACCGTGGAGGGTACCGCTCCCTTGGTGCCGCAGCCTAGTGTTCGCCGAGAGCGACCACTGGCCCGACCGCAGGGTCCGCCGGGTTTCAAGCAGTCACGGCCGAGATATGGGGTCTCCCAAGAGGAGTCCGTGGCTTGCAGATACTGCAAGCGCTCCGGCCACCGGATGACTGCTTGCCACAAATTTGTGGCCTTGCGCGTAGCAGCGCGTCGACACATCGCCAAGGAGAGGCGATTGTGTTACCATTGCCTGGAGGGTCACTTCCAGCGAGAGTGTCCTCAGCCTCGTCCATGTGGACAATGTGGTGGTGCTCACCACGTCATTTTGTGTGCGAACCGCAACCGGGAGGGTGCTGGTGTTCGCGATGCTGAGCGACATTTGGCTGCTCGCGCTGGTGGTGACAGTCCTGCCAGGTCCAGCGCCCAGGATCGAGCCCTTACGGGCGGGGGTAGGCGTTCGCCACCCCCTAGAGGCGCTGTTGGGTTTGCGGAGTACTCACCAGTCTACCGCAACCGGAGATTCTCCCCCCCGCTGTTGGAGCGACCGAGGTTGGAGCGGCGTCCGCCCCGCCTGGGAGGGCAGGCTGCAGCCTCCCTCTCATCCGCACATGTTGTGCAGGGTCGTCGCGGTGAGGGCAGGGTAGACAGTTATCGTCCCCTGCCGCACTCGTGGAGGGAGCCCTCACTCCGTAACTTCTCCCGTTAGGGACTTGCATCTCACCACGCTGAGAACCCAGAGACCATCCTCTTGCTTACGGTCTCTGTGTGAGTATGGGACCCGAAGGGCAACTCGATTGTTGTTCGTGCCCTTTTGGACTCGGGTGCCCAGGGTTGTATAGTCTCGGCTTGGTTGGTGAGTCGATTGGATCAGTCCAGTCATTTTTTGGGCGAAATGTTTTTTGCAGAAATTATGAATTGTCGCTGAATTGTCGTGGGATGAGCCTCTTCATGGAGAGTTATTGTTGGAATGGCTAGAGTTTGTGTCATCCCTCCCAGCTCTTAATCAGGTTTCCTTGCCCAGACGTTTCCTTCCGTCTGGAAAATACAGAGCTAGCCTTCATGGCTTTTGTAATGCTTCCTAGCGAGGGTATGCAGCGGTTGTTTATCTACGCACAGTGGATGCTGCTGGACATGTTTTGGTCTCGCCAGTTCTAGCAAAGAGCAAGGTTGCGCCTATTCGCTCGCGTATGACAATACCGAAGCTAGAATTGTCAGGCGCCACTCTCTTGACTCGTCTCTTGAATCATGTCGTCGCTACTCTAGGGCGTTCCGTAGAGTTAGTAGACGTCTTTGCATGGACAGACAGTCAAATTGTGCTTTGTTGGTTGCGAGCTTCTGTTCACACCTTGGAGGTGTTTGTGGCGAACCGTGTTTCCCAGATCCAGGCGTCGCAAGCTAGATTGATTTGGCGACATGTCCCTGGCGAAATAAACCCAGCTGATTGTGCATCACGTGGATGCTCAGCCCTAGAGATTATTGGACATCCGTTGTGGTGGGGTCCGGACTGGTTGAAGGGACCAGTGTCAATTTGGCCGGCCTCACGGATCACTCTAGTTCAGCCTGCGATAGGCTTTGTAAGTTTACCAGTGGCCGATGGTGCCGGGAGCAGCGAAGCAGCGGAATCATCATGTGATCCCGATGTTTTGCTAGCCAGGTACAGCTCACTGGATAAACTTTTGAATGTGACATCTTGGGTTAGACGTTGGCGTCACAATGTTAAAAACCCACAGAATAAATTGTTGTCAGCCTTCATCTCGTCTGAGGAACGACATGAAGCGCTATTGAGTTGGATTCGCGTAGTACAGTCTGTTAGCTTCGCTTCAGAGTTAAAATCTATGAAGGAAGGTCCCGCTAAATTGAAAGGCGCTATTGTGCGATTGAATCCCTTTGTGGATCCTTCGGGTCTACTGCGCGTGGGAGGTCGGCTTAGACATGCCAATTTGCCTCATGGTGTCCGCCATCCTCTTCTCTTGCCGAAAGATGGACATTTGGTGCGTTTGCTGGCGATTGATCGACACCTCAAGAACTCCCATGCAGGCTGTAACGCACTGTTGGCGATTTTGCAACGCGAATTTTGGATTTTGTCGGCTAGACGACTCGTCCGGGGAGTCATTTTTCGTTGCATGTCTTGTTACCGAACTAAAGCTTCTACCATGCAACCCCAGATGGGCGACTTGCCCGCGGACCGAGTCTCTGAGTCTAGACCCTTTGCCACAGTTGGTACGGATTTTGCTGGTCCTTTTTTGGTGAAGTCATTCTTGAAGAGCAGAAAATGAATTTGGGTCGTGAGATGGCCCTCCGTGGGATAACCTGGCGCTTCGATCCGCCAGTTTGTCCGCACTGGGGTGGAATTTTTGAGGCCGTAGTTAAATCGGCAAAGACCCATTTGAGGCGCGTTATTGGTGAGACGATTCTCACATTTGAGGAACTCGCGACCGTGTTTGCGAAAGTTGAGGCCGTCCTCAACTCTCGACCGCTATGCCCACTTTCGTCGGATCCGAATGATTTGGAAGCCCTAACGCCGGGCCATTTTTTGATTGGTCAGCCACTCGTCGCTCTGCCAGAGTACCCTTGGACTGATGTGCCCAGTTCTCGTTTGTCGCGTTTTCAATTGCTCCAGCAGCACACTCAGAGTTTCTGGAAACGCTGGCACCTTGAATATTTGCACACTCTGCAGCAGCGCGTCAAGTGGACGGACAAAACGAATCCGCCGAAGGTTGGGGACCTCGTGTTGGTTAAAGATGCTAACCTACCGCCCTTGTGTTGGCGCCGGGGGCGCATTGTTAACCTTTTTCCGGGCTCTGATGGTGTTCCCAGGTTAGCCGAGGTCTTGGTGGGCGATTCTATTTTGAAGCGGGCCGTCGCGACATTATCCCGCTTACCCATTGATTAGCGACCCGAATACTTCGGCTCGGGACGGGGGATTGTTTGGAATTGGCGCGAGCATCTTTGCATACCCGCATACCTTGATTATTTGAAGCAACATTTTTTTGTCCCCGCCATATTGAAGGCGGTTTGAGAATTTGATATTTTTGAGTAGTAACACGCGCTCGGCGGCGAGCAGAGTTAAATTGAGATAAATTCACACCGCGGTCTCGGACAGTCGATTTTTGTTATTCGCGCCTAGTAATAGGTCTTGTTCGCTGATATCCTGTGCCACGCGAGTGTTTTGGTTGGATTTGCTGTGATTGTGCTTGTATTGGAAGTGATATCTCGAGGTGATTTTGCTGCCGTGTGTGAGTTGCCGAACTGTAGCGGCCACCGGCTCACCACGGAACGAGACTTGGATTACTACACAAGTATCTATTGGGAATGTATGTATTTATTCAATCACACTAAGATAGGTCACGTCTAGTAGGGACTAGCGTAGGTACACTCTCCAGATTTGTGCGTGGGCAAAACCACCTGGGGTAAGTGAGGCCTGTATATCTTTATTGTGCTTACCCACCTCTGGTGGATATATTGAGTAAGTTTACATTTGGGCCCGAGTTCCTCGGGCTGCTTTCGCGTAACGCGAGGCAGGTGCGCCTAGTGTGCGCATCGTAAACAGATGTGTTTTTATGATGATTGATGTCATCTAACTCATCAGTTGTCAGTTCTGCGACAGACATGGCCTGCAAATTATCTTGGCAATTCTCTTGACTGCGTCTATGACTTTAATTCTTTGTTGAATCTTATTGAATCGGATTTTATCCCGCGAAGAAACTCAAGAATACCTATAGCTCTTTTTACTTTAAACTTATGAATCGGACCAACTTATTAAAAGATATATTTATATTAAAAGTCACTACGATTAACAAACCTGACATTGTAAAAATCTCTATGCGGCACCGCTTTTTGCAAGGCCAGTTCATGTAGCTCGTTGAGCAACACGTGCATCTTGAACTTGGAGGAAAGGTAGCTCAGCCGGCGGTAGCAAAAAGATTTGCTAGAAGCATAGCAGTTGTTTGAAAAACGGTAACTCTTACAAACAACCAATGACGAAAGTATTAGACGGAGAGCTGGCTACGAAAATTAAAAATGATAAGGTGCAGTGAAAAGTTTTATATAAAATCCTTCCTTACTAGCTGACAAGCACATAACGCTGCAGCCAGAAGTCTCTCCCGGGGAGGGAAGTGTGGGGTCAAACTAATAATTAATTTAATCAAAATAAAATCTTTGAGTGCAGTTCTGAAATTTTGTGTAGTTATAGTTTTTAACTGTAGAAATTGCGTAAAATTATTGCCAGAAGTCTAGGTCGGGGATTAAGCGTTGCCAGAAGTCGGTAAAGTTGTAAAAAAATGTTCAAATTTTAATGTCAAGGTGCAGTTCTGGCGATTTTGTTTTTATATTATTTATGGCTTAAAAAAGCTGGATATCAAATGCCAGAAGGCAAAATGGCGCTGCCTTGCAGATTAAGGAATGGAGTGGGAAAATGGGGAGGGATGGAATGGGAATGGGCTCTGACATATCTCACTCTTCTTATATCTCAATCTCTCTTTATTTCATACATGCAATTCTCGGCTACAACTGTTCACGTGATGATAAAAACTAGACGATAACGGGGATTGATAATCAGATGGTGATAACAGTTGTTTACAAAAGTTTTTGACCGATGTTTGAGAAACTTGCATTCAAGAAACTCTCCTTGTGTAAATGAGCCATAAGTCGTCTGCGTCTCTCCACTGTTGGATATAAGCAGATCTATGCCAAGGCTCACTCGGTAGTGGCCCGGTGGCCACATACGATCTTTAGTTCCGCTCAACGAGCCACTGTCGGTGAAATTCTTCAAGTGGTTGGCGGTTTTCTAACTAACAAAGGTTATATTTGTCGTCCCATAATGGCAAAGGAAAAAGTTATTGTCTTCTATGTGGGCCATTCGATCGGTCAATTATAAAATACAGCATCGTCGTCCCTCCACTAACCTTCACTATTTTACAGACAAACTTTACTAACAGTGGCCCATCAGAAGCCATGGCGCTCAAGCGTGTCAGATCCTCAACGTAGGTCTTGAAGGTCACCTGTCGGTAGGGCAGATGTCGGCTAGCTTCCACTTCGGTCTGGTTGCGGTACAACCTCATCACGCCGTTTACATACCGGTAAATGTAATGTCGGTCCGGCGGCATGGGGCATGCCCACGGATCTATGTGTATACCTGGGAGTATTACAATGTTTAATCAGATTGTTGAATTTTTCTTGAAAATACATATCATTCATGCAATAAGCCCTAAATATGTCAATTCCAGGATCATACATACATACATAATTAGACATATCTACAGCTTAAATGTGATCGACCAATCCGCTCTGGGCCCGAGTAGTGGATAACGGTCCGAAACTTAGGGATAATGATTTACTAGGGGAGGTCTGTGCCGTGCAGTGAGACGTTATAGGCTGTTTCATGTACACGTACAGAAAACATAATAGGCATGATGACAGTATCAAAGAATTAAAGAATAAATGATTTAAGAGAAAAAAAAATGTTGAAATAATTCTAATAAATTAACCAGTTTTAATGTAAACACTGAGATTAATAATATTTTCAATAAAATAAAAGTATAAAATACTGCATTCGGCCATGTTAACTAAAACGCCAATCAGAGCGAATGACGTCACGCCTCAGTGAACATCACCGTGTCGCTTGAACTTCGATTGATTTACCTACCTACGTTTACCTAGGTGTAACGTCACAAGCGACGCCATGACACCTGCGAGTGTTTTCGCGCATAATTCAAAGTAGATAGAAAAAAAATGCATAATTTGCGTTAAAACTTATTTTATTGCTGAAATAATGTTATTTTCGGAAACAGTAGACGTGAATCTACATTACAGAAGCGGATTTCAAAATCCGTCATCATGCCTATTGGCCGTGTGGTGTCGGCCGGCTATAGAATAGCTCCATCGCATCTCATCCCGCGACTAAGAGATAACAAAGCCGCTCCCACAAGCCCTGAGGAACTGTACTACCTCTAAAAGAGTGGACTCGATAAAACGCTCGGTAGAGTGGCGGTTTTAGGCTATACATCCTTCGCGTATAAGACAATGTTCATGAGAAGGCCTGCATCCAGTAGTGGATGCTTAAAGGACTGGTTACGGTTGCATAATTACAGCTTACCTGGTGTAAATCCGAGGTCGTCCTGGCTGTCAATGGAAGCGTTCGGCCGTCTATTCTTAAACGGACCAATTGCGCTTGACAATGGCACTGTGACAAAAAGTACACTCGTAGATATTTTATTCTTTCATAAAGTATAAACAGTAATAACAGTAGATTACTGTTTAGCACTTAACTTTTAGTCTTCTTAAAACCCCTGGCCTTTAAGAACACTGAACAAAATACCTCATTACCTAACTATTTATCTGTTTATCTAAACTGCAAAACAATATGGATAACTTGTAAAAAACAGCATTGTTTGCTAGCAATGTCAATCAACAACAACTCAACATCTATCGCAACTTGAACTGCGATGGAAATTTTCGGTTGGAGCCGCGTCGATGACCACGGAACGGACGGCCTAGCCATGTCATTTTCTTGCAACCTTACCAACATGATAAAAAAAAATGTAAATATACAGGTACTAACATCTGTTCTCAATTTGACAAAAAAAATATACCTACTATAAAGTGAAAATAATTAATTGTCATTTACATTATATATGTTGTATGTACGTACATATTATATAATTGTAATGTATGTATCATATATAGAACTAAGCTCTTGATTTGTTTGCTGTGTTATACAGTATTTCTACTGGAAGTTTTTACGTATTTTTTTATCAAATTTGGTTCTGCAGTTAGGAAAATAATGACGGTGCTTTAAAATAAGGTTACTATAATAACATGTAATGACCATATTCACGAGGAAAATGAGTTCTTAGGGTTGTACGATCCGTGCGAGCGCACATCGCGCCGGAAGCCCGGAGAGCGTCTTATATTACAGGCGCTCCACACAACAGACGGGCGCAGACACAAGGAGGAATAATCTTGCACAGGGCGACGAAACCGTTAGCGGTCTTAGGACCGGCGCTGCTCATCGGACGAAACACGGCAAAGATTAGTCTTGTGTAAATCGATGACTTACTTCTGGCTCCAGACGGTTGCATGAATATCCTGCTGGGGTAAACAGGTAATTGCTCCTCAGATGAATCAGCCGTCAACTGGAGATAACGTTCAGCTGCTTGTGCTAAAATATAAAGTTTTATGGGCACAGAATTGCTAATAGTACCTACAGTATTGCAAATAATTTTACAATTTTTTTTTTTTATGGACGAAGGTGGTAGACGAGCATACAGTCCACCTGATGGTAAGTGGATACTGTAGCCCATAGACATCCGTGATACATGCCAACATTAGTCCAAAATGACAAACGTTGGCACACCCCCGGATGCGCTGCCTACCTTTGGACATAGAAATGCATTTGGAGAAAGGGTTGGGGAAATGGGGAGGGATAGGATGGGAATGGGCTCTGGCACATCTCACTCACTACCGAAACACGTACGTACATTAGGGAAATAAGATAAAGTGGGAAATGCAGTACATTTCAAGGTAGTCTTCTGTGAGAGAGGGGTAACGTGGCCAGTCGAGTGCGTCCAGCGGCTGTTGGATTGCAGCGTGCACTCTCCCTTAATGTATTTTTTATAGAAAGAACGCGGCAGACGAGCAGACAGTCCACTTGATGGTAAGCGACTACTATCGCCCAGGAACATCTGCGATAAATGCCAACATCAGTCCAGATGATAAACGTTGGCACATTGCGGAAGCGCTGCGCTACTTATCTTTGGTGATTCAGGAATGTGTTTGGAGAAATGGTTAGGAAATTGTAGAGGGATAGGGTGGGATGGAAATGGACCGTCGCATATTTCATTCACAACCGAAACACTTACGTATATTAGGGGAATAGGATAAAGTGGTAAATGCAGTACATTTTACGGTAGTGTTCGGTGAGTGTGGGAAACTTGGCCAGTCGAGTACGCCCAGCGGCTGTGGGATTGCAGGTGCACCCACCTCCAAAAGTATCTACCGAAAAATTAACGAAAGATAGAGTAAAATAAGTTTCTTTATATTAGTTTATTGCATAATATCACAACATACCATTAGCCTCACGACTTTACATACCATCTCGCCAGCACACTAGATATTCCCAGCTTGTAATCTAATCAGTACACTGGCTTTCATAAAGTCATCGATCCACCCAACCGTTGGGCGTCCCACACTACGTTTCGCGGATGGCATCGTGTGTATCGCTTCTGCATTGTTTATGCCCTAATCACCACACTCGTAATACTAGGTCTCTCCCACCGCTGCACAATGGAAATTATGAACACCCACCAGACACGAAAATTTTTTCTTCAACTAATGACATATTAATGTTAGGGTAGGTCAACTAAAGATATTTACAATGCTTTTGCTTTTTCTAATTTGAAGCGCTGTGATTAAAACCGAATAAAACCGAAAAACGGTATTTTTCGTTTTGCAGGTTCTGGTAGTAAATTTTTTCAACTATTTTGTACTTATCTTATAGAAATGTAAATTTGCAGTCGAATGACACATGTTTCATAAAAATTCGTATAATCATAAACGAGTAGGGTCGTATAACTTTTACCACTTATTGTTGACGTTAGCCTTAACTTGTGTGCAAAGACAGACGACCCTACTCGAAGGGCCTTGGGAGCAATGAACTTTCAAACTTGACCCGAAAAATTTATATTTTTGCAGATATCTTTTGCAAATACTGACCAATTTTTATGAAACATGTGTCATTCGACTGCAAATTTACATTTCTATAAGATAAGTACAATACAGTTGAAAAAATTTACTACCAGAACCTGCAAAACGAAAAATACCGTTTTTCGGTTTTTTTCGGTTTTAATCACAGCGCTTCAAATTGTAAAAAGCAAAAGCATTGTAAATATCTTTAGTTGACCTACCCTAACATTAATATGTTATTAGTTGAAGAAAAAATTTTCGTGTCTGGTGGGTGTTCATAATTTCCATTGTGCGCTGATGTTAATACCCGTCACCGGCCTTATGCATTTCTAACTTAGGAAATTGAAAGGTTACATCATCATTAGTCGATCGTCAGAGCTTTTAAAAGGTAACGAATTAGTAATTAGCAAGCTGGGCAGGCCATATCTGTCGCAGGCGGGACCGTTAATCAGTGGAGTAAACGAGTTCTTGAATGGGGATCACGTACCGCGAAGGGCGATATTGGACGCCCTCGGCCTCGCCTACGAGAATGTGAGATGATGACTTGAAAAAATTTGCAGTTAGTGGCTGAGTGAGAAGAGCAAAGATCTTGTGTGGGGGAGTATAGCCTTGAAAGAGTCCTGTATGTAGTTGTTTTTGCGAATGGCGCCACGCACTCAACTATTCAATAACTATTGAATGTTCTAGCTAGGTTTGCAACTGAAACATACGTTACATTATGCGATTTAGCAGTCAGTGACCACTTCTTAAAATGTCTTATCCTGGATAGGACCACTTCTGGATTTGGCCACTTCTAAAAAATAGCATTTTTGGATTTGGCCACTTCCTAATATGTCCACAGAACTGAAGATATTGTTAGGGAAATTGGAAAATAAACTGATTTCTTTATTTACCTTTATTTACCTTGTTGAAGAACTATAGGCCCATCTCGCTTCTGAGCCATGTTTATAAGCTGTTTTCGAGGGTTATCACGAATCGTCTCGAGCGCAGGTTTGATGACTTCCAGCCTCCCGAACAAGCCGGTTTCCGAAAAGGCTATAGTACCATAGACCACATCCATACGCTGCGGCAAGTTATACAGAAGACCGAGGAGTATAACTTGCCATTATGCTTAGCGTTTGTGGACTATGAGAAAGCCTTTGATTCGATCGAGACTTGGGCAGTGCTACAGTCCCTCCAGCGGTGCCATATTGACTATCGGTATATCGAAGTGTTGAAGTGTTTGTATAACAACGCCACCATGTCAGTCCGAGTACAGGAAGGGAGCACGGAGCCGATTCCATTGCAGAGGGGTGTGAGACAAGGAGATGTTATCTCTCCGAAGCTCTTCACCAATGCGATGGAAGACGCTTTCAAGCTCCTGGAATGGAAAGGACTCGGCATCAACGTTGATGGCGAATGCATCACTCACCTTCGATTTGCCGACGATATCGTGGTCATGGCAGAATCGCTGGAGGATCTTAGCACAATGCTCGGAGACCTCAATCGAGTTTCCCAACAGGTGGGCCTTAAAATGAACATGGACAAGACGAAAATCATGTCGAATGTCCATGTCGTGCCCACCCCAGTTTCAGTTGGGAGCTCGATTCTCGAAGTTGTTGACGAGTACGTCTACCTAGGCCAAACGGTCCAACTAGGTAGGTCCAACTTCGAGAAAGAGGTCAATCGACGAATCCAACTCGGCTGGGCAGCGTTCGGGAAGCTACGCAGCGTCTTCTCGTCCAAAATACCTCAGTGCTTGAAGACGAAGGTCTTCGACCAGTGTGTGTTGCCAGTGATGACCTACGGCACCGAGACGTGGTCTCTGACTATGGGCCTCATAAATAAGCTCACTGTCGCACAGCGAGCTATGGAGAGGGCTATGCTCGGGGTTTCCCTACGTGATCGAATCAGGAATGAGGAGATCCGTAGACGAACTAAAGTCACCGACATAGCCTCTCGGGTTAGCAAGCTGAAGTGGCAGTGGGCAGGGCACATAGCTCGAAGAACCGATGGCCGATGGGGCAGAAGGGTTCTCGAATGGAGACCACGTACCGGCGGACGAAGCCGAGGACGTCCATCTGCTAGATGGACAGACGACCTCATAAAGGTGGCGGGCACCCGCTGGATGCAGGTCGCTGCCGATAGGTCTAAATGGCGGACAATGGGGGAGGCCTATGTCCAGCAGTGGACGTCTAAAGGCTGAGATGATGATGACTGATTTCTAATATATTGACTTCCTTAAAACTTTTGTTTAAATTAAATAAAATTCATTACTAATTGAAGTTTCCATTTTTGTAACTACATATAAACTTAAGTTTTCAGTTGTGATTGTACACTGTACAAGCAGTGCGCATATTAGGAAGTGGTCAATCCAGCAATAGTCTTCTCTGAGAAAGAACATTCTGAAAGTGGTCTTTATAAGAAGTGGTCAAATCCAGAAGCCAGAGTGGTCCTATCCAGAAGAAGATATTTTAAGAGGTGGTCACTAGCCGCGAAACGAATTTTATATGGTGTCATCAAAAACTCACCGTCCAAATTCTTGAGTGCTTCATTCAAGTGGAATGAAGACAAATGTTCTTGGTTACCTTGGTGCGGTAAAGTTCTCTGCGGGATAAATTTGTTGTCCAGGTACATGGTCAGCTCCGTTGAAATGCTTTGCCCAGAGATGTCCATGTATCGTCGCCGCATGTGCATAGCCTCAACTAGTAAGGTTGCCGAGCGGACCAGATCTTCCAGGGGCACCTGATACATATTTATTAAAGATTCTAAGGAGGCTCGTTTTGAAACTACGAGTAGGTAACTCTTAAGCTTTTTAATGAAAGCAGGTGCATCTATACGGACAATGCCCTTAATTCCACCAAGAATACATTGGGAAATTAAAAAAAAACATCAAATGTCAGTCAGTTTAAAAATCGAAACGGCCTTGTTTTATTTGACTTCTTTCCGGAGGCCGTATCACGCCACGTTTCACGGTATGGTAATTTCCATTAGAAGACTTGTCTACCGCATCGATTGTGGTATTGTAGTTGATATATATAAGAAATAGTATTTGCACAAGGTGCAAGGGATCATGCAAGACTTTCATGGACTCGTGACTTTTTACGGTGATAATAATAATAATAAAAAATACTCTTTATTGCATACAAATAGTTATTAAATGTGCACAAATCATAAATGACAGAATACAATAGGCGACCTTATCGCTAAGGCGATCTCTTCCAGGCAACCTTGGGATAGAGAAAAAAAACGGGATATAGTGCAAATGACCGAAATCCACAAAATGGAGTGATATAGCAGTCTTTTTTTATAAAGTAGGTAGGTGACAGACGGACGGATAATGGTAAGTGATGTCACTGCTGCCCATACCAATATCAGGAGGTTCAGGTGCTCTGCTGACCTTACAGAATCCTATTTACAGTCCTTTTGAAGAGCCCCATGTCATAACTATAATAAGTGGAAAAACCTCAGAAAGCAATTCGTCCCACAATTTTCGTATTCGCGCCATAAAGTGTCTCGAACGCTGTAACTCTTTATCAAGGAAGTGCGGGTGAACCGCCCTTCGATGGCGAGAGGTGCGATAATAGAAATCCGAAGTTGGCATCAGATCGAACAGCTCTTCAGAACATTCCCCATTATAAAGGCGGTAGAAGTCTAGAAGAATATGTCCAGTTCATTACCCCTGTGACATGTATTCCTGTGACGGAAACTCGCTGGAAGGGCACATTGTTGGCTCGCAGTTTAGACATGTCGTGGACACTGACATTGGTGTCGGTGGGGTCGTGGACGTACGTGCGCGTAGATCCCGCCACGTTCTTTACAGTTTCTCTACAATTAATGTTATTAACGATAAATTACGTCTGACCTCCAAAACTTTCAAATGTCCTCCTCTGGCAGTCTAAAATATAATGTGCCTTTTTTGATCTTGATACAGAAATGGAATAAATGCAACAAATGGACACAACATAAATTTAATTGTCAAAAAGCGATTTTAATATCCTTTTTTATATAGATTGAAGGCGCCAGACAGTCCACCTGGTGGTAAGTGGATACTGTCGTCCATGGACATCCTCGATAAATAACTACATAAGTTTAAAATGACAAACGTTGGCACGTCTCCTGATACGCTGACTACATTGTGAGATTTAGGAATGCATTTGGGAGAAACATATAGAATAGTATGGGATGGGAATGGACTCTGGCATATTTCATTCACTACCGAAACATGTATGTAATTAGGGAAATGAATTAAAATGGAAAATGCGGTTCATTTTACGGTAGTCTGCTGTGAGAGAAGGGTCACTACTTACTACTTAGTTGCCTCTTACCGAAGCTTCAACCGGTAATTGCGAGTAACACGGACCTTCTACCCTAAATTGATCGCTGGCGACGTTCTTTAGAAGCGGCTTCGAGAAGCGCACGGATTTTTTTCGTCCACTGCTGGACATGAGCCTCCTCATGTGTCATGTGCATGAGAGATATATGGCCTTAAAACGACACGCTGGCCAAGCGCGTTAGCGAGTCCATTCCTTTAGAGTTCCTCAGGGCTTGTGGTAGGGGCATTCTTATCCTTTAGTCGTCCTTTACGAGACCCACGGAATGTATGTATGTATGGCTCTTCTGAAGTCAGCTGACACGGCTGGCCAGTATGAACTACATTTGTAGGTATTAATTGCCTGGTATTATAACACCTTCTTAATCTGGTCCACCTCTTATATTCTTTATGCGTGCCGAACATAGCTTGATTATGAACGTTTTCTCTTCTGAGGATATTTGACAGTTATTACATTGTAGGTAGGTGCCTATGGATTGATTTATAATTAATTATTTTATTTAATGTCCGTGAAACTGTGCCAGATGTGCCAGTTTTTGCTATATGTCTATTTGACAGTGTTTTCTTTTTTATTACCTCAAATATATATAGATACTTTGCTCGTGAAGTATCTATGGCGAAGTAAGGGCATAAAACTGGACATCACGTGACCAGGCGATAGTGAGACTAGGCAGGCGAAATCATAAAATATTAGATCAGTGGGAAAAATACAACTTTTATTAGACATTTATTGCACATACGAGTTAGAGCCAGTCCCTACTAAGTCGTGACGACGCTTTGTCGTTGGCCAACTGTCGGCTCAAGCTGTTCCCACTAGGTCGTGACGACACTTTTATCGTTGCACGGCAGTGGGCTCCAGCTGTCGTAACGACACATCGTTGAACAGCAGTCGGGCAGAGGAGAGCAGCGTGGGTGTCTAGATGCGGTTGGCACGACAAGAATAGTGTCGGCGATGAGTTTTATTGTAGCCACGACACTTTTACCGGGACGACAATATGTCGTCACGACAAGTGTGATCAATGCATTGAGAAACTATAAGGCAATAACTTACGACACGACAGAATGTTTTGACAAATCTCACAGTAAAAGCGTCGCGGACGACAGTATTATCGAGTTCGACTCTATGTGAACAGTTCCATTTAAATATTCAAGACACGAACGACACTTTTAACGGAACGACAAGTACCGGCTCTTACACAAATAGGGAAAATAATTAAATAAATAGCAGAAATACTGTGGCAGCAAATTTAAAGATGGGTTAGACCAGCTATACTCTAAGTGTGTTCCGCGGAACCCTAGGGTTCCGTGATACCTCTGTCGGGGTTCCGCAAGAATTTAGAAATAAAAAAATCAAAACACCTCTCTCTGGTCGCTCCGCGGCTGTGCGGACTCCGCGGCCGCGCGGAGACAAAACGCTATGAATGTTATTTATTTATTTATTTGTATTTGTATAAGCTTGTGTTACATTAGCTGGTACAATATCTCATAAGTTTGGTCTCAACAATTTTATACTTGTACAACGCGTTCGCTCTAAGTTTGCCGGTCTGTGGAATGCGCGTACCCTCCCCCACGTGACAACAAAACTTATAATGTGTCATAGTTTTACCCAAATATCTAACGTACACAATTTTTATTGTTACAATTAAATAAAAAATTTCGAACGTCATACACTCATACCTATCGCCAGCGGCAAACTTAAAACGAGCGGGTAGTATACTTGTAAGCGCTCAGTCTCTTTGATAAAAGCCGCCTCTGAATTAGACGCTATAGTTGTCAACTAGCGACTTTCGTCTCTAACTTCAAAGGATAAAGTCGATATTGTTTACAACGCTATTTTTAAATTTCTGTTTTTATTTTTGCTTTTTGTTTATCAAAGGTGCCGACTCGAGTATTTTCGAGAATATTTGAGATCGAGTCTAGGACTAAGTATAAAAGCGGCGATCGCGCGTTGGCGTCGTCAGTTGATGATTAGCGTTCGGAGCGATAAGTTACTACCTACTTACAAGCTCGCTAGCGAGAAACTAGTGTTCATTGTTTTACTGCCTGCTGTATTCTGTTGTCTCAGTTTTATACATTTCTTCCCTGTAGGTTCTAAATTTAGTCTCTTATACGCAGTAACGATTGTGCATTATTTAAACCCCACTATCCTGACTTGTAACATTATAAATAAAGAAGAATGGAACGTTGGCTTAAAGGTGTTAAACGTGTTCCAACAACATCTTCTAATGACGCTGAATGTTCAAAAGCAATGCGCGCGGAGAATTTAGCAATCACCGATCCAGAAGATGATGCCACGAGTGCCACGACGTCAAGCTCGACGGTTTCAAAGACGAAAAAAAGGAAGTATGATGAATCTTATATCAGTTTCGGATTTGTTGATTCCAACGGCTCACCTCTCTGCATGCTCTGTAGTAAACTGCTTCCTAATAGTTCCATGGCACCTGCCAAATTGCGTCGACATTTAGAAACCGTACACCCCGAGACTAAAGACAAGAATAAAGAATTTTTTGTTCGCAAAAAAGATCAGTTATTAGAAAGTCAAAAAAATATGATGCATGTAACACAAACTACCAACGAAAAGGCCACGGAGGCATCATACTTAGTTAGCTATCGCATTGCACAAGCAGGTGAAGCGCACACTATCGCTGAGAAATTAATAAAACCATGTGTATTAGACATAACAAAATGTATGCTTGATGAAAAATCTGCAAAGCATCTTTCTACTGTTCCGCTATCAAACGATACTGTTTCACGACGAATCCATGATCTGGCAAGCTACGTCAAACAAGAACTAGTTACACGTCTACAAAATACACGATTCGCTTTGCAAATGGACGAGTCGACTGATGTCGCTGGTTTGGCTATCCTGCTGGTTATTGTGAGATATCCATATAAAAGTTCTTTTGAAGAAGACATGCTTATGTGTTCATCGCTGCTTACAAACACTACCGGGGAAGAAATTTTTAATAAAATAAATATATTTTTTGAAGAACATAATCTCAGTTGGAACAATTGCATTGACATTTGTACAGATGGGGCCAAGGCGATGACAGGTAAAACAGCAGGAGCAGTGTCACGAATGAAAAATAAAGCGCCTAATTGTAGTTCCAGTCATTGTATTCTGCATAGACAAGCACTTGCGATGAAGCAAATGCCGTCTAATCTAAAATTAGTTATGGATGAAGCGGTAAAAATAATTAATTTTATCAAATCACGACCACTACAATCCCGATTGTTCTCATTATTGTGTGAAGATTATGGCAGCAAACATAAAACACTGCTGCTCCATACAGAAGTGCGATGGCTGTCTCGGGGAAAAACTTTAACAAGGCTATTTGAACTTAGAGCCGAGTTACAAATGTTTCTTTCAGCAGATACTTCTTTTAATTTGAAGGACCGTTTGTATGATAAAACTTGGTTGTTCCGATTGTCTTTTATGGCGGATATCTTTCAAAAACTTAACGAATTAAATTTATCGTTGCAAGGTAAACAGACAACAGTGTTTCAGGCCTATAATAAAATAACTGCTTTTAAAAGAAAATTAGATTTTTGGATCATTTGCATTGGTAAGAAAGAAATAGAAAGTTTTACGTTACTCAGTGAGTTTGTTAGCGAAAACGACTCAGAAATGTTTGAAGATAATGTGTTTGAAGAATTGGTCCAATATCTCAGTTCGATGCGCGCATCTTTTGAAAAGTATTTTCCCGAAGAACACAATACAAAAATTAAAGTGAACTCCTGGATTCATAATCCTTTTTTACCCAACTTGGAAAAGCCTGAAAACATGTCAAATGAGATATATGAATCTCTTTTAGAAATGTCATCAGACACAAGTATGGAGTCATTGTTCAAAACGACGCCTCTTAATGATTTTTGGTGCAGAATCCAAGATGAATATGCAATGCTTGGCCAAATGGCTCTGGATATTCTTCTCCCGTTCCCAACTACATATTTGTGCGAAACAGGATTCTCTACCTACGCAGCCACGAAAACAAAATATCGCAATAGACTGGACGCCGAAGCTGATATGAGACTCCAACTTTCTTCCATCAAACCTGATATCAAGCAATTGATGAAAAATAAAAAACAGTTTCATACCTCCCACTAGTTAGATTTTTTCTTTTTTAATGTTTTCTATTATTGTCCTTACCAAGTGGTGAAGTAAATAATAATTAGTAACTGATACATTGTACTTTTATTATGCTGATTAATATAGAATACACTTATAAAAATAATTGTTTTATTGTAGGGTTCCATCAAGTATTTTGCTTCCCAAAAGGGTTCCGTCATTTAAAAAGTTTGAGAACCACTGGGTTAGACCATAAGAGTAGTAAATAATACAAGATTATTCTTATAGATTGGGTTTCCTGGGGACAAATGTATTGTGGCGGTAAATTTATTTTTTAAGTAAATGTAGTTTACATTGTAGGTAAGGGGCCATCCATAAATTACGTCACACGAATTTCATGATTTTTGGAGTCCCTCCCCTCCGTCCTTGTCACGGGTGGTCACATTTGTGTGACCCCCCCCCCCCGCCCCGGGTGTGACGTCAAATACTTTGCAATTTTAAATTTAGAAATTATTAAATTAAAACAACCTCATAATAATATTGATACAGTTGGTAATATTTTAAAGTTTTTCGTTAAGAGTTAAAGTTTAGTTTTAATACTTTTGATTTATATGTTATATTAGATTTAGATTAATGTGACGTCACGAAGCTTATGACTCGTCCCCCCCCCCCCTGTCATACGATGTCACACTTTGTTGACCCCCTCCCTCCGCCATAACGTGTGACGTAATTTATGGATGACCCCTAATGTAACTACTTCCGCGATCGATCTCTCTATAGTATCTCTCTCTCTGTCTCTATAAAAGCTCTCTATAGTAAAAAATCGCAATGGACCGTTTGAACACCCCTGATCTTTTCATTTCATTACCTATACAATATACAAATTAAAAAGACCGATGACAGCGCCAATTTGCAAGGCGCTTTTTGCAATTTTCCTTAGGTTGAAAAAAAAAGTGTTTTTGAACATTGTATGAAGTGTTTAAAGATCTGAATCCCCAGAAATTAATACCCGAAATCTATCCGTTCATCTACCCGAAAACTTGCCTCCTAGTCGGCAGATTTTCCCATGAAAAGATAAGTAATTAAAAGTTTTGGTGTTTGGCAATGGTAAAATCGGATAGGTTACATTTACATTAATATAATTTAAGACTAAATAAATTTAGTATACAGTAAAAAACAATAGTGGAAATGAGGATTTTTTTTAATAAAAAGACCATGTTTATTAAATATTTATTGTATATAACACATAGCATCAACTTACACATCACGTCACAGCTGCTCCATTGCATATATCAAAAAAATAACATGGACAACTAAAATCACAAATTAAGTAGGTATTTAAAAATTACTTATGTTTAATATCTATAACTTTCCTAATAGATAATGAATCGTGAATTATTTATCAATCATTATCACTAAAGTAATTAAATTAAACTAAAGTTTTTAACAGCATAATTCCATTAAACATAATAGAAAACTCTTGATGATACGCTACTCATCATTTAATACACATTAAAGTATTGAAATATAATAAAAAACAATACATATTTAATGTGCAGATAGTCCATCTGGTACTAAGTGGATACTATCGCCCATCCGCAATACATACTAAAACTATGGCCCATTCCCGGACACGCCGCATGTCTTTAGAGATTTAAGAGTGACAGCGAGAAGAATGGAGAATAGAAAAGGTATTGGGATGAGGAAACACTCTTCGTCTCCTAACTCAAGCCACTACTCCAGAGAGGTTTAGACAATTACTTGCTATTACGTTTTTATAATAGAGGGCAGAATGCAGGTTACAGTTCCACAACCGGTGGAGAGGCGAGGCGTTCTCGACTGAGCAAGTTACTTATTTCTCGCGGAAGACTACCGTAAAATGTACACCGTTTCACACATTATCCTATTCTCCCAAATGTAAATACGGTAGGCAGTAGTTTCGGTAGTGAGTCAGATATCCTAGGGCCCATTCCCATCCTATCCTCCCCATTCTTTTAATCCTCATACAGTCCAGACAGGCACCTCCGGATTATCATTTATTCCGCTCTTTAAAAAAATCTCTAAATGGAATAAAATTACATTCAAGAGAAGCCCGTATAAATCATTTAAAAAAGAGTTTCGCTCAGAAATCCCAAAAAAAAATATAGCGATGGGAGAAAAAGAAAAAGCTCTGCCAGAAAAATGGCGAGAGATAGTCGAATTAAATGGACAATATTCCGTTCAATAAATATTTATGTAATACAAAAATAGTTTTTATTATTTTCACTATAAAAAGGCTGCGAACTTATCCGAGTATATTGCGAGAGTATCCGAGAGTATAAATTGCCGGGTACTATCGGAAGTTACCGACATAGCCTCTCGGGTTAGCAAGCTGAAGTGGCAGTGGGCATGGCACATAGCTCGAAGAACCGATGGCCGATGGGGCAGAAGGGTTCTCGAGTGGAGACCACGTACCGGCAGACGAAGCCGAGGACGTCCATCTGCTAGATGGACAGACGACCTCATAAAGGTTGCGGGCACCCGCTGGATGCAGGTCGCTGCCGATAGGTCTAAATGGCGGACAATGGGGGAGGCCTATGTCCAGCAGTGGACGTCCAAGGGCTGAAATGATGATGATGATGATGATCGGAAGTTACAATTATATAAAATCAGACGAGTGAAGGGCGCTTCAAGCTGACGATGGGCGCGTTGAAGTTGGGCGGAGGTGGTGTTGTTGGCGACGTATAGTTGGGCGTGCACGGCGTGTGGAGCGACTGAAACACATATTAAATTAATATATATTTTGTGGAAATTTTAAATAGCATCTCTACTAATTTATTTTCTTGAGGTGTAGCTTCTACAATATTTTAACATGTCTGTAATCTTCGTTAAAAATAAAATAAATTATTTTACCATGCCTTCAATATTACATAAAGGCCCTCTGTTGCAACTCTTTCAAATTCGGCCCTGGTTTTGCCATTAAAAGTTGGTCTGTTATTTAGGGGCCATCCATAAATTACGTCACACGACTTTCATGATTTTTGGAGTCCTTTTCACAGGTGGTCACATTTGTGTGTAACCAAACCCCCCCCCCCCCTCCCTGCCCCTGGTGTGACGTCACATATTTTGCACTTTTAAATTTAGAAATTATTAAATTAAAACAGCCTTATTATTAGAGTTAGTCATATTGTTAACCCCCTTAACGTGTGACGTAATTTATGGATGACCCCTTACTTACATAATTACTTAATTCCTTCGTGTGGTGAATAAGAAAAGTTTTTATTACTTCAGCTAATATTATAGTTGGCTAAGTCATAGTACACTCCCGGACACCTGAACCGAGCCATCAATGCTTCAGTATTGATGGCCTGAAGCATAAAGAAAATGTTTGATCGATCAAAAAAAATTTATGCAGTTTTGAATCTGGCATACTAATCATCATTTCAGTATGCCATTGTTCTAAATTTTAATTCTGAGTACTGATAAAATTGAGTTTAAGTGTAACAAGTCGTACATTCGCCTTTCTCACGGGGAAGACTTGTATTGAATTTTTGAAGAAAACAGTGGTTTACCAAAGAAAATCGTTTATTCAGGAAGTTGTATTGCCTCCAAGAGCGTTTACGACGGCCGTCATGCGGTTTGCCATGGAATTAAACAACGTCACTATGACGTGTTGTGGAATGTTCTCTCATTTTTCCTCGATGGTAGTTTTCAGCTCCTGCAAGGTCTGCGGAGCGGGGTGGTGAGCTCAAACACGCATCTTTAGCTCATCCCATAAATGCTCTATGGGATTCATATCTGGGTTTCTTGCCGGACATTTCGCTGATAAAGCCCAGACTGAAGAAGTGGCACAGCTTGCATAACTTGAAGGTCAAAATCGGTTGAAATCTCACGAGAAACAATTTCACGAAACTTTTATAGAAAAACAACACCATTAAATCAAAAAACTGCCCCAATTCAAACTTTCTGCTTCCTTATTTTTTTCAAATCATTGAATTGACTCGGATTTTCTTCTGTGGTTCAAATTCGTGAATTCAAATTTGGCATAATAGCACACCAAAATGATGGTGAATATGCCAGCTTCAATACTGCATAAAAACTTTTTCTTTGACCTAACATTATTTTTATGTTTCAGCCCTTTATACCTACATATAAGGTGTTCGGGAGTGTATTTGCAGTTACTGTTAGGTACCATTGTCAGAGACTTGTTGCACGCGGAGCAATAAAGAGAGGAATGCATATACTGCGCGCTCTGTTACACTAATGCTAAGGTAAGTTGTTAAACAATGTTTAATGTTAAGTAGTTAAATAAATAATAAATATATAAATAAATGCGTTGGGCGCAGTTAGGGTTGCCAGGTTCTAAAATACAATAGTCGGATTCGGCGCTATAAAAGGCCGGACATTTTGCCCAAAAAGCCGGACTCAACGCTACATTAGGCCGGACATATTGCCTTAAAAACCGGACATTTTGCCCTAAAAGCCGGACATATCTTTTTCAAAGCTAGACGCGTATTTTAATTAAGTATTTATTAAGTACAAAGTCTTCTGGAGACTGGATAAAATCGAAGAACAAACAAAACACAATAAAATAAAAGTTTTTATTAAACAAATAAAAAAATATAACCCTCTCTTCTGTAAAAAAAGAAAATTAAAAAGCTACCTCCTTTTTGGCATTTCAAGTATAAGGAAATTTAAATTCATTTAATACTCGAAACTAATTTCTTGAAAGTTCGATGCTATTCGTTTAGCACTATAGTCGGGTATTCATTGTTCATTCATTCAAAATAATTGTGTAAATAAATAATGAAATATACAAAAGCCGGACAGGCCGGACACGTAAATATTTGGCCGGACAAGACTGTAAAAAGCCAAACATGTCCGGCTAAAGCCGGATACCTGGCAACCCTAGGCGCAGTGCTTTCGCTGTAACATTTTAGTGGCCTGCGAGCACTAAATCATTGACAATGGTATGTATAGTAAGTTTCCTGCTTTCTCTTGTTAGAGCAAATATTTTTTGACATTCACTCCTCAATCTACAATCTCACGAGCCCAAACTACGTAATTTTAATACTATTATTATTTTATCACAAAATAATCAAACAGTGTTATTTATGAAGAAGTTTTTTGTTATTTCGAATGTGAGTTTGCATACAATAAAATAACGTCCACTACGTTTATCATTGCCCTGCGGTGAGCAAGATAAATGAATTAGTTAAATCTATAATCATTAGTATTTTTATATGTAAGTTACATTTCACTGTACAGAAATGCTATTAATGAGAATAATGTAATTTATTTTACTGTGATGTAATGAACATCTTTACAAAATGTACGAATATCTCGATACAAGCTTAGTATTTCACTTTTTTGTTACTTTCAACTTTGTGACATTTACGTTGTACCTTAGAAGGTGAGAGGCGTGCCAAACCGCTTTATCTAATTCAGGAAAAAGAGCAAAAAATTAGTAACACGTATCAATAATACTAAATACTGTGTGCTGGGCATCTTTAAGATATCAGTAACAAAATGGAGCTTCACTTCATTGAATATAAGGAAATAAAATAATATAATAACCATCAATTCATCGACTTTTTCAAATAATATAGGTATCTATACTTCATTGGCATAGACAGAGCAGGAGAAAATTCTAGCTTAATCTTTTTAATGATTACGCTGATAGCTTTGACAGATTAAACTGACAAATTCTTTCAGGAAGTAAAGTTTGGTCAAGTCAAGCCAAGGAAGCGGGATGATCAACGCCGCCGGCTACATCGCCCCCGCGCCCCCCTCAACAAGTACGTGCAAGCGCTATAAGTAGTAACAAGTTGGAACTGCTAAAAGTTGTCTATAGGGTTGTACAACATGCCCTGTGGTTTGAACTTGTCGCTCGTCGGTATTCGTGGTAACTGTAAACACACTCTTTTTCACGTCAGTAATGTAAAACTTTGATAAACGTTAAAATATATAGTCGGGCGCAAGGTTTTTACTTCATTTTTTGGTTTTCAAAAGGGTCGCGATACTAAAAAGATTTAGAAACGATGCAGTATATCATAATAATAATAAAGGACAGTCCAACTCATCCGCTAAGGTGCCCAGAATGCCGCTGATGCTGCCCCGCATGGGGCGCATCAGGGAGACGATTCTTTTGCGCGCAATTGCATGGAAGCAGTCCGTGCGAGCCTCAGCAAACATATCTCATGCGCTACAGAAACGCGGCAACCTCAACAGCACTCTGCAACCATTATTATACCTACTGAACACGCAGGGCCTGTGTAAGTAAGACATACGCTTGTCCCTCCACTGCTACATATAAGACTCTCCCAAGGACCGCCACCACAGAGTTTTCCGCACTTATCATCCAGCTACTGCGGGCGACTTTCTTCAAGTCGTCAGCCCACCTGGTCGCAGGGCGTTCCACTGTACGTTTTTTTCCCAAGTGCTGCCCAACCGAGTTGAATGCAACGAAACACGTCGTCCCTGGGGGTCTACTCCGAAAACACGAAAAACGAATTTTCGTCCAATATTTCAGTAGATTCCTACCACGAAAATATTCACTACGATATATCGGCCCGAACGAACTTAATTTGACATTTGAAACTACTCCCATCGCACGAGACAACAATCGAAATATAGATTTTGGCAGGAGATACTTGGAGGTCAAACGTCAAATTTGACGATAACAATATCTCACCTTTTAAATAATTGGTATTACACGATATATAGACCTATGAACGAAGGAAAGTGAGAGTAGGGTTATAGCAGTTCGTTCGTTGGAATTTCGGTCGGGCCCGAAACATCGAAATCGTAAAATCAGAGTAGACCCCCTGGTACCGGTGAACGTCGAGGGAGCGCCACCAGAAGTTGTAGACAAATATGTCTATATTGGACAGTCAATCCAGTTGGATAAGTCCAACTCAGTCGAGAGGCCGACAGACGCATTCAACTTTAAACTATAGGGACACACTATATCTAAGAAGATAAGGTGCCAATGTGTTTTTAGTAGCGGCTATATGAAATTCGTACATAAATACACCGATTAACAATGGTCCCGTACTTCTTGTGACTCATACTGTGACGAGCTAGACCTGGCAGGCTCTGTTAAGCCTTGCAATAGGGATGCACGACTCGATACGATACTTTCCAGTATCGATATCACATTATACAATACTTCGATATTTTGGATCGATACAAACAAATACAATTAGCTTGGATCGATCTAATGATTGATTGGTCAGTCAAGCTGAATTATCAAAGCTATTTATTAAATAAAGGCTGTGTGACGGGTAATTATATTTTGTAGGTGGATAAACTTGAATTAAGTTTAGCGATATGCTTATCTTCACATAAGAATAACGCTCATTTGATGTTATTAATTCGTTTGTTATTTTCCTTGCTATTGACTGTTGTGGCGATGCAATCTGTTTCTAATATTAATACAAAATTCTTTGATTCGATGCGATATTTGGAGGATCGGATCGCAACTATTCGATACCATCCGCATACCGATATAAGCAAGATACCGATATAAAGAAAAATATCGTGCATTCCTTGAAGTGACGTCATTACAACGATTCCTGTGTTTCTTTATTGAACTAATCAATTCAGAGACTGTTTCCTAACTGTTCTTATACTTAGTGAAACTAGGTTAGTAATAGGTTATTAACACAAAACAAACGATTCCATGTAAATGATTTTATTTCCAACAAGATGATAACATTTATTTTCTTACGCGGATATATTTTTAACGATTATAAATCATTGCATTAATAAAATCGTTCCTATAGGTGTTGTTGAAACCACTGCAAATTTTGAAATACCATTTTTGTTTGTAACATGATTTTTTATAGATACTGGATGATACGCGAGATAATGTAGGTTTAAGTCAAATACTGTTATAATATCCCCGGCTCGCAACGCACGCATGGTACGACGCACGTCCGTATTCGTCGGCGTCTCGCGCGAGACTGACTTACGTTTGACGTCTATCGAACGTTACACCCCACCAAAATGCGCACGAGACAGTCTTGAATACATCGATATTAATTATCGATCTACCTACATTGTTATATTGTTGTTAAATTAAATTCGATATAGGTACATAAGTAAAGAGATATATCTTATCGATGTAAATATTATAGAACATTATATAACAAAAACTGTCAAGAACTCCAGCGGTTAATTCTAAAACTTGCATTGATTGCAACACAAAATATCTTAGTTATATTTTTCTAACATGTTGTTATCAGTTAATCTTAAAATAACATTGTTTCGGAAGCAAATTTCATAAGTACTAGAGAGAATAGATAAATTATACGATCGAGGTTATAAAATCATGGCTTTAACACGAGTAACATATGAAAACAATAAATCACAACACGACAATAAAATCAATTAATATAAACAGCACATCATAAGCGTTGGATGTTACAACCGAAAAGCTGTCAACCCGTCAGGCAACATTCACACATGAAGTTATGTTGAACGGCACACCACTCGCTGAATCTTCCACTTGAGCTGAACGTTCGAGCGCTGAGAGAGCGCCAATGAACCTCTAAGAATCGAGCTTGAGTCTAAAACGGTTTTGGTTAAGGTTTATTAACGCCCACTTAGCATTCAAGCGCTCCGCGATTATTTTTAAAACACTACCTCTATACTTACATTTATTAAAAAGTATTTCATATAAATCGTATTCATTTGCTTTGGTCAAAACATACAAAGCTCACGTTATTGAAAGTAGGTAAGGAGCGTGATAATTATATGTGTTGTTTGTAACTACAGTGTAAACTCTATATACCGAAATTGAAGGGACCAGGTATTTCATTACCTTATAAAGACTTTTCGTTAAACGGAGATTAGATGAAAACAGTATAATTTTATGTACGCGATTTTAATTTTGACTAAATTACGTATCTACGTGTCAACATTTTTATAAATAACTTACAAATTATGCCTTCTAAATTTTACATAACAAAATTATAATACTAAGTATTAAATAACACATTTCTTAGAACTCCATTGTACGTACAAAATGTTTACGAGCCATGTGTCCATTACTGTTATTGAAGCTAAGCGAAATCGATGTTTATTGTGGTCTAAATAATGACGTATTGTTACGCTAAATAATCTAAATAATGGTTGTTACGCTCTATAGAGTGTTTCAATGTATGGGTAACAATGAAACCAAACAAACCTTAGTCATTTCTACGTTTTAGGGAGTTTATCGTTAAATTCAAGTTCGCCATATAGAGTTTACAGTGTATTTATTACAATAAGTTTATTAAAAAGCATAATAATATTTTAAGAGACATCAAATAGTACACCTCTTAAAATAATTAAAAATAATTAGTGCATTATTTAAAAAATAATGAATGGTGGACGTTGACTAATGAATTTTATTCCAAACATTAATAAAGAAATATACATACAAACAATAATCTTCAATCGAAATTTACAAGTATTAGAAGAATCTTACAGTCACAGGATATAAACACGCTCATTTTTATATGGTCTTAGAGCAGTGACGTAATTAATATTTTTAAGGAAGAACTATCATCAATACGTACGGTCCCGGCCTACCTGCCATACTCAATCTCTTTGTCGGCGGGCCACAAACACGTCAAGAATACATTAAAGGGTCGCGCATATTACTAGGGGCCGCACTGCAGTGCATAGAACATTGCGAAAATCCTTCTGAACCAGTTTCATACATTTTGTATAAACCATCGCACACCTTTTTTCGGAATGGCTAAATTCTTGTGGCCCTAATGGCCTTTCAAGAGTCACCGAACATGTATGGTTTAGGGCGAGCGCAGAAGGCGTTCAGCCAGGAGCAAAAAGTGTGTGCACGGACGAGCCTAAGGGCTCCCCCGCCGGTAGACCAGCGGAAGGAACGGACCTCGGATAAGGGCGTTGCTTTGAGAGGGTACCGCGGGATCGCGAGTCTCCAGAAGCACACTTCAGGCGGACATCGTGCCGCAGTGCAGCGTACCGCCGCCGGATCGCTTGCCAGCCGATTTATGCGCCGATGTTATTCGACGCGGCCCGCCTCAATGTGCGATGGACAGGCGCAGTTAACGGACGTAATTCTAGAATTTTTCGCTATGCGATTACGTGAAGAACTGAATGTCAACAGCTAACGGATTTAAATTATTTGCATGGAGCTGCGGCTCGCAGCGTTGTCGCAGTTTTGCAGTGCGACGCGATTGTAATGTGCGTGAGCTTTAAGATTAAATTAGGCGAACCGCAATATCTATAAAAATAAAAAATAAGTAGGTAATAGTTAGTGAATTTAATTAATCAAATTAAGTCAAAATTGTTTGACTACGGCGCACTTGCGTCTGGGTCAAAGTATTTGGCGGGCCGCAGGTTGAGTATGGAGAAGCTAGATTAAGGGCCAGATAAATAGACGATTCTCGGTCTTAGAATTAGTCTCAGTCATATTTAATAGCACCTTATGCAGAGTGCATAGAGATTAGTTTCCAACGACATGGTCTAAATTTAAGCAAAAGCACGATTTTAGAATCGTATACGTATCCGGATCTAACTGAATGCGCGGGTTGCGGGGGGAGCCGCACTCCCGTCGCGCCGGAAATCATACATGTGCGCGCGCGAGCTCCGTGCAATCGGGGCATGAGGTGGACCGCGGGGACGCTTTTAGTGCAAGTGGTGTCCTTAGCGCCATTGCACGTTTCTCGATAACACGAAATACCGGTAAGTTATTTTATCATTTTACTAGTGCTTCGTTTGTATAGGTTGATCATATTTTTCCTAATCATGATGTAAAATGCGATAATTAGATAAAAAAAAAATAACAAGGTACATATATTGAAATGGAATACTCTATTAATTTTGAAAACTAAATAAGTACATGCGAAGGAAATGTTTGCCGGCCAACTCATAATATCAAACATTTATATCAAAAGCTCTTACACATACAAATCACTCGTGATTATAATCCTGCGAGTAATTGTAATAATTATTTATTACGTTAATATTTATTTCGAAAGCGCACGTTTTCCACGTTGTTACTGGGTTGTTAATTTCACTGTTATATGAGCATAGCATATTTTTAATTACGCTGTTACACAGGTAAATGAGTTTTCGAACTGTGACCAGTTTTACATTTAAAATTTTAACATTTTTAAATTTTAACGTTTTTAAAATGTTAACAGCGCGGATTATTCTTATGGTTTCATTTCCATTTTTTTCTCTCTATGTGGGCAATATGTACAAAAAAATTAGGAATTATTCCCATTCACGGTCCATTCTTACGGTTGAAAGTCAATCGTTTTGTTATTTCCGTAAATAATTTAGAGTAATCGGCTTGAAACGATACCGGATTCCGAAAGCCTATGCAGTATTTACGACTATTACATTACATTTTTTTTTACGTTTATACTCAAAACTATAATGACCCTCATTTAGTTTGGTGTTATCCCCTCGCCCACTCCCCAGATCCTTTTGTTTTACATTTAACGCCCCAAACTATATGGCCCCTTTAATCTTGGAGTCCCCCCCCCCCCCACTTCTCCGAATATGACCTTCATTCCGACTACTAGTTCAAATGCCATATTTAAAATCAATGACAAATTCTAGAGATCATAAAACTGGTATTTAACATTAATATGTGTTCATAGATTTTTTAGTGAAATCATTTTTTTTTCTCATCAGCTCAAATGACTTCGATGTTCAGATAACCTTCATTATTGGTAGACTCAGCGTTATCGCTTTAATTAAATAGCACCTGCTAGTGTTAAGATACAGGAATAATAAAAATTAGGTATATGAGACGACATACCACGGTACACAATCTCACTTCATTCTCATTCAATTCGATTCGAGTTTGTATACTTATTTAAATTGCATAATTTTAATCAATAATAGGATATTTTTATTACGTTATTTCTAAGTTCTTCTTCTTAATCTTTAAGCAAGACCCGTGCAAAAAGTTCAGTATTAATTATTTATTGTCACATCAAGAGATGAAATTTTTAAAATGAAGCGAGACAAAAATGAGTTTGTGAATCATGGCGGGTGACGCAGTTATTAATGATGACAGTTTTTTTGGAATGGTTAAATTCTTGTGGCCCTAATGGCCTTTCAAGACATAATGATGACAGATAACAAGGACATGGCACTATCAATCTTTCATTTTCGCTTATCACAATTAGGGGAGCTAGTTAAGTGCTTATAACAATTTTTAAATTGGGGTAAATATGCAGCCCTGTATTTTTAAAAATATTAATAGAAATAAAAATTGTATAAAAAATTACTAGTTAATTAATTATAATATCAAATTATTTATAATATCATGTTGCTGTAAAACCTAAATCAAATTGCGGGTAAAATACGAGTAAAAAGTACGTTAAAGGTAGCATATGAGTATTAAAGCCTTTCTAAACACCTGATATCAGGATAACTGTTAACAATGTAATAGAACAATTATCTGTCAATTGTCTGCCAATTAAATCTAGCTGATGCTGACTTTCTGATAAAGTATAGCTGACTTTCTGATACCTTCTGGTCTGATCTGGTATAACTGAGATGGTGAGAAAGACCCTTAGTGTTGTAAAAAAAAAACCCGTCGAGCGCTAATAAACCTTTTAAGACTCGATTGTTAAGCGCTCGTAAGTGTTATAGTTCAAATTTTTAAAGTTTGTTAGAGTTAAACCCTTGAGATTGAAAGTTCCAGTCTAGAATAAGTACTAGTAAAAGGCGACATTTGTAAGAGGTAGATATTTCATATTTGTTCATATTTCGATACCGGTCCTCAGGCTTTACCCACAATTGAGTTACTTTTTTTACAGAAACACTACGGATTGGTACATGATAATCTTATATAGAGGTTTGGTTGATTTTATATAAAAAAGAATCTAATGTAAAATCGTAGTTGGGTTATCCACTTGTCGGCATGTGGATTTATCTGCGAGCTGACATTCCTTCCTGAAATGTTTAATTTCTTGTTACTTTTCATGTAATTTCTTGTTACTTCTTGTGTTACTTTTTATATTTCTCTTAATTTATTTTTTTGTATTATATAGTGCGGAAAAGTCACAAATTTGTGCCAATAAAATTAATCTAGATTTATAGTGCCAAATTACTAAATTTTTTTGTTAGTTGTTACTAACTAGACAGTTATCGAAGATATGTTCAACATTAATAAAAGAAGCACATGTTTCGTTAACAAAAATTATGCGGACTACACAAAAGCCGAAAAATGTGAAAGTGAATATTGGGCGAGTTAAAATGGTAACGCAGCAATATCACACAAAACAGACTCATTATATTCATATTTATGTTTAACAAAATATTAGAGACAGTATTAAGAGAAAATAGTAAGCAGTGAATTGTAATTACTAACACAAAATGATTATTAATACCTACTTACATTACAATTTTATTTTTCAATTGAATCAATTGAAACTGAAATAGTCTAGTGAAGTTTTTGTTTTTATTAATTGTTTTATACCTAATATTTTTATGTGACGCAATCTGAACAAAGGAACCTCATCGCTGTGAATTTATTTTGACTTTGAATGTTCCAATTTAAAAAATTCATTGTTGAATAAAGTTTACTAATTTAATATAAAAATTACGGGTACAAATTGTTGTAAATTTTTTTAGTGTTATATTTATAATTACACCACCTGGACTCGCCAACCCGCTTGCCTAGTGCAGCGTGGAGTTTCCAGGCGTTACAGCCCTCATGTACGGGTCAATGTGCTCGAGGAGGCCCACGTCCACCAGTGGATACTGAAGGGGCTGGTTTGCATATTTATTTCTCGATAAGTGAATTATATAACCATTTGAGAAATAAATTATTTAAATGGCGTCCAAGTAAAACTAAGCAAGCGGTCAGGCCAACTAAATGCCAGTCAATTATTATTCTAGGCAATTGTCGTAAGAAAGCCAAATTAGATGTGACTTTTGTTGCACCAGTTCACTTTAACAATATAACTTTTACCTTTTGTTCTCAGGATAACAATTTACGATTAATCATTGACAGTTCGCTGACCTGGTGCTGACGCTGTTGGGCCCCACATATCAAAGAAGTATGTCGAAAGGTTAAGTAGCTTAAATTTTTCAAGTTTAACCAACGGTCGACTGGTAGAGAATGTATTAAGGCATTAAGTCCGCCTCTCTACAATATAGTGCATAAAGAGTAAATAAATAGATAAATAAAATAAAAATCATTGAACGAAAATATTCTGTTGTTAAATTCATCTTTCCGCAAACACTTAATTTTCAAATTGCCGCCAAAAATAAAAAAAAAACAAATGGAACAAATGAAAATTTAATGGCATTTGACGAGCAGAGTTCCATTCTCAAAGTTCGGATTTTTTTCTATCGTATGTACAGTGGCCAGTTCTAAGAACTTTTAGTTTCGCCCTAAATGCCATAATGGTCAATATATATGTATTATATCATATCTGAACATAATTTTGTAAATAATACATTAATAATACCAACCACTGGTACCTTTTCACTAAACATTTCTGTAAAAAATATGCCACAAACGTCATATAGTGATGTTTGTGGTATGAAATTGTAGTCACGTGACCGTGAAATGTATGTTTCTAATTCAGAATATCTCCGAAACTAGAAGTCGAGATCTGATTTTATTTTTAGGATAAGGCAATAAAAATTATATATCTAACATATTTTCTAAAGATTTCATTAGTCTCAATAAACAACCGTCGATGAGGTTACTTTTATCAGATACTTTCACGCACACACACACGCGCGCGTTCACACATTCACACGTTTCAAATGTGCAACCTTAAAAGTGCTTACTTTGAATATGTTGGTGAGTTCGTCGAGCAGCGCCTCGTACCGGAAGGAGACGCGTATGTCGGGCACGTTGGTGCGCGTGATGTCGTTGCCCGCAACGCCCTCCTTCATGTAGTTCGAGCCCAGCCAGTATTGCTTCATCTGAAACAAATGATGCACCTCACCTGTGTACACATCAACAAATGATGCGTAATGCACCTCACCCGTAGGGAGGCACATAATGTGTAATGCGCTTCAACCGTGAAGTAACAACAACAACGTTCGCAACTCCCGTGAATGTATATGAAAAAGCTACTTCAGTACGTCAACTGAGATGGTGACGAACTGAATTAGCATTTGCAGGCAGTAACCACGGAGATAAAGATTTGCGGGCACCCGCTGGATGCAGGTCGCTGCCGATAGGTCTAAATGGCGGACCTATGTCCAGCAGTGGACGTACAAGGGCTGAAATGATGATGAATGATGAAACACGGAGAAATGGTACCTACTTCAATACGTCTCGGTTGGTGACGTACTGGACTAGAATGTCTACCTTATAGGTATCGTCAAGTAAAAACAGCGGTGGACGTCTGTGGAAGGGATGAGTCCACGCATCGGCACAGTTGCGCACGAAATTATTTATTGTTTTATATATTATAATTAAACACTTCAGAGTAAAGGTTTGTTTGTAATAAGTTTAGTAATATAATTTTTAATATGATTCATGCCTTTTGTTTTTACCACGAGTTCAAAAAACTGTGAGAAATTTGGAATCTCTTGCATCTACAATACGTCTCACAGTGGCCCCAGAAGGATGCGACGCCGCTGCGGTCCGTTCCATACATTGTTTTAAATTAATTACCTCGCCACTATCAGCCTCTCATTTCATTAATTTATGTTGTAAACAATTTTTCTTTCTTTCCTATGCAAAACCATCTTGCAATATTCGTAATTAACAAAAACTTTTGCGCGCCACTGTACTTTGGGAGCGAACGAAACGTGGACTCAACGCGGGTAGCAAAGGTCGACTGACGAATCAATACTGCGACGGCACTGACATGTGGCGCGCAATCCTCCCGTCGCGCCTCACCTCGTATCACAAAATAGATTGATAAATCGCTTACTGCGCACGTTCACCGTTAACGCTCTTTTTACGTGAAAAGATGTACGAGTATATTATGCATTTGAAAACCCTCATTTGATTCGTCAACCTTGAATGATGTATTGAAGTAGGTTTTTTAGTACTTTACTCACAAAATGTATATAGAAAAACTAACGCAATCTGCCACATCTATTTCATAGAGATATTGTATCACAGTGCGTAAAACAGAATAGTATTTCTATTCCGTTTTACGCATGTAATTTGTGCATTTCTAGGGCCCATTTTTATTAAAATGCCCAGCTTTTTGCGAATGCAAACAAAAACATAATTTTGAAGCTTAAACTCTTATTAGCATATCTTCATTTTTGAAAGAGGAACCCCTCATATCATTTTAGAATTAATTAAGCATTTTTTAAACATTTGGCTAATCTCGACTAGCTTCATTTTTTTAGTAGCGGAAGGTCAAATTCAAATATGTAGACAAAAATACTTAGTAGTACCTTCTCACTTGAAGAAAAACGCAAACTTGTCAGAGACACGGTGTCAACAGGGCCAAAATCTCGAAACCGTGTGACTTTGGCTAAGGTTAAATTGTGGTCATCCAATAGGTCATGAGCTGACCTATCAATAGTTTCAAGGTTGGTCACTTTTTTCCGAACATGCTACATATTACAGTTTTATTGTTGGTAAAGTGCGATATGATTGATGTGTTACCTCGTGCGGGAACCCGGACATGAGCACGGAGTTCCTCGCGAGCTCGCACATGTCGCACGAACTCAGCTTCCACACCTGCGCCGCGATGCTGTACTCTTCCATCAGCGGCTCCTGCACATAATATAGGATTCATTGGTAATCAATAAGGGGAGAGTGCACGCGGGGTCAGATTACTCAGGGCTTGAGGAGCTATAGCCCGGGGCCCCGTGGTCCTAGGAGGGCCCAAAGCGAGAAACTTCATAGTAGAGCAAAGAAATTTTGAAAACTATTTGACCTAAGAAAGTCGATCGGAACACATAGTTTAAGGATTTGGTTTACCTTGATGAAGTGGAACTGCAGCGGGTCGTCGGTGCTGAGCGTGATGGAGAGGCCGCGAGCGAGGAGGTCGTGTGTATGAGTGCGTGATATGTGTATGAGTGTACCTTGGTGAAGTGGAACTGCAACGGGTCGTCCGTGCTGAGCGTGATGGAGAGGCCGCGCGCAAGGAACTCGGGCAACGGGTTGCGGTGGTAGTTGAGGAACAGCGAGTTGTTGCTCAGTGGCGACATCGCGATCGAGATCTGAGTCAGGTAGTACAGGTACTGGAGTACTGGCACCTGCGAGCAAATACACTTGCCACGTAAATATGACATTATTTAAGAAATGTAGTCGTTTAGCGACTTAGTCTTTCTGATACCCAGTCTTCTTAATAATTAGTCAATATGCGACTTAGACTTTTGATGATGTGGTCATTTTGAGATCTAGTCTATGTGTTTCCGACCCCCTTATTGTTGGTTTTAATTTTCCAGATTCTTTTCTTCAATATTCAAAATTCTTTGAATATTTTCGAGAACAGCATTAAGGACTCTATGACAAAATGTACAAGAAATAATGTGCAGGCGGTCCACATGATGGTTAGCTGCTACCGCCGCCCATAGACATCCGCAATTCCACCCCGTATGCGGGTGCGCTGCCGACCGACCACAATCCTATTTACGGGTTTTTTTGAAGAACCCCGTGTCATAGCTAAAGGAAATACATCTACGACATTTTTTATCCGTCTTGTATAGTTAGGTAATCTCGGCTTGCTACAATATAATATTGTAGTCGGGTAAAATAAACTTGTTCGCAGAAAATGTTTAGTTTAGAAATTTAATTACCTTTTTAGTCACTTCCCTTATAAATGTCTGTTTAGCAATTGTTGGTGAAATCACTAGGAATTTTGTATTTTAAACAATTCTTTACCAGGATACTGATGAAGTTTGTGTATGAGATGATTGAAATTTACAGAATTAAACCACCCTTATGATATGAAATGATTTAAATTGGGTATTTAATCCGTAACAGCTTTGGGACCTTGGCGTATAATACTCACCTTCCTCAAGAGTAGTCCGTGTGAAATGTTCTCGGCTAACATGAACCCGCAGACAAGGTGCTGCACGGCGCCCGCCTCGCCGCAGTGGGGGCGCAGCACGAACGTGTTCAGACCTTGCTCACTGGCAACAAACATATCGAACTGTGGTTGTTTGATACTCCCTACAATCACGGTTACATATTTTCGTCAAAAATATTTTTTATTGACGAAAATGTGTAACTGTGATTGTTTGGAGTGTTTTCAACGACTGCTTGAATTATTGCGGTCTCCGTGGCGCCATCTTGTTATAGCCTTTTAAGTTTTATAAAAGTTTCTAAATAAGAATCTCATGTCACTTTTAAAAGACCAGTCATCAGAATTTGTGCTCCATATATGTACCGATTAATATGTCATATGAAATAAACCGTTTTTCTCGCATAAACTCGTATCCTACAAGCTTCCACCTCTATAGTAAATTAGTAAATAGTAATTAGAGTATTTTTAGTATATAAATAATTTACTAAAAATACTCAATAATAATAAACATTTTTTTTAAATAACTGACGCAGATGCTTTATTACATGACATTACACATGAACTCACATGAACAGATGTCCACGTGAGTAACCTAAGCACGTAAAGCTCCCTTGGTGTAATGTCCACGTGACTAACCTAAGCACGTAAAGCTCCCTTGGTGTAATGTCCACGTGACTAACCTAAGCACGTAAAGCTCCCTTGGTGTAATGTCCACGTGACTAACCTAAGCACGTAAAGCTCCCTCGGTGTAATGTCCACGTGAGTAACCTAAGCACGTAAAGCTCCCTCGGTGTAATGTCCACGTGAGTAACCTAAGCACGTAAAGCTCCCTCGGTGTAATGTCCACGTGAGTAACCTAAGCACGTAAAGCTCCCTCGGTGTAATGTCATGTAATGATTATAAACGGAAGAATATTACGATAATTCTATCATACGAATATTTTTGATAGAAATTCATAAAACATTTCTCATCCAACTTTTTTAATACTTTTATTGTTCTTATTTAAAAATTAAACATAAAATATATTTTAAAGTAACAGCACTGTTATACAAAACACTTACAAAAGAAAACAATTATAAATGTCGTCATTAAAAGCTATGCTGAATTTGTGCATAATTGAGAAAAAAACATTACTTACGTGCGGAACTGGTTGAGAACGGCCATGTTCGCGTACATGTAGTACAGATAGTAAGCGTACGGTGGATTTTCTTCATCATCCCACTGTTCTGGTGGTTTTACTTCTGCGTCCAACCTCGGATTCTCTGGCTTCGATTCGTCGTCGACACTGTCGAAGCCTACCACATGCTGTAACAGTGATAATATTATGGTTATTCCTATCCAATTAGCTGGAAATAAAAGTAAATATCTCAAAATTTAGCTTTAAATCTAGGGCAAATATGCAGTCTCAGTGAATAAAATTTATGATAATTATATTAACAATTATCACCTCACTATTTAATTTAAGGGCGTCAGTTACTACAGCCATATTTTGGACAAATTGGATTGGAATATAAAAAAAGAATATGATCGTTAATTGGCAATCTTATATCCTTATTATTAGAGTTTAAAATTAAATGATTTTGATTATATTAACGTATAGCAGACTTTACATAATAAAGCATACGTATAGCAGGCTTTACACAATGAAGGTTAATAAAGAAAGTAATGCAAGTGAAACCAATGAAACTCAATAGACTAGATTCCATCAAAACCAAATTGAATTCGCCCAATTTAAGTGATGTGGAAGAAAACTGTTACATGAAAAGGAAAGCAAATGATCTGTTTAGTTGGTAGATATGAAATAAAAAAGGTTTATGAATCAAATTACTATGATGACTTACAGTAAGGAATTTGTGCAGTTCAATATTGCTATTTGGATCGTTGGTGACCTCGAACAGCGGTAGGAAGATATTGCTCAGAAATTTTTGGAAATTGTCCATTATCTTATTCGACTTGAAGATATCACTAGAAAAGAGAAAAAAGAACATTAGGGACAGTATTTAAAATTATTCTGAAATAAAAACAAAAAAAAACAATAGATGTAACACTAAACTGGGTACAGAAGATGATAATAAAGATAGAGTTATAAGAAATGTGTAAAATGAAATAACTAAAACTAAATATCTAATTGAAATCAAAGTCTTGATATGAATTAAGTCAAAGATAAAAACTCACTATAGCCTTGGTATCTGTATAAGCCAGCGCACGTTGTTCGAATACACATTGTATTGTATGGCCCAATTAGCGAGTTTGGCCCATTCACTTGGACTCTTGCCGTATATTGATAGACGTAATTCCGCATTTTGGTACTTACTCTCCTCTAGATCTGATGCCACTTCCTGAAAATAAAACAATATGTAATCAAATTACGATTTCCAAACAAATAAAGTCTTTAAATTATGGCAAGCTTGTTTTTCTTTACCTTTATAATCCTAGCGAAATATTTTCCGTTCATGTAGTTATCAGTCTTGAGGAAAACTTCTCGAAGTCTGCTCTCACCAATTGGATTATATTTGGCATTGAATTTGTCAAAACGGTGGAAGGTATTTCGGTCCTAAAATTGTAACAATTAGAAATATAAGTTTCAGATGTGCTAAAACATCGAGTAGAAAAGGTGAACAAAAACTAGTCTAAAATCCGATTTACAGAAAGCAAAATACAATTATAAATCACATATAGCAAGAATAGCAATAAGTATACACATATCAACGAGAGCTTGAGGTATTTGTTGACATTGAAACAATACAATAATATCATCAAGATATGCAAATAACGGATTACGAAAATCCCGACAAAACATTTGTTGCAATTTCAATTCGAATTGTAATTAGACACTCCTCTATCATACGACTGTCAACGCTTTAGATTTAATTACACTAATTATATGCAAATCATTAGTTTGTAATCATATAATTTTAATGATATCTGATGATATCCCTGGAGTAGATCTAAAGTAAATACTGAACTTACCGCGTGTACGTCAAGCATGTCAACAGTGAGATCATACGTGCTGAGGTTCATGGATTGGAAGACCGCTTTCAAGGTCATTGGAGTGCCTTTGTGTAGTGTTACAACCTAGAATTAATGTTTGAAATGTTAATTTGAAAAAAAAAACAATAAACTGTCCTAAAATGACGAAAAAGAAAAGTTTCATCTTACCTCATCAGCATGTTCTTTAAGTGTTTTTTTAATGAAACGCAACAAATGCTTCTGGTTCATGCATGACGCTGCATGTATGTGAGTGTCCACTTTTCTATAACAAATAAACATGCACGGGTTAATTTACTTGCTTTTTTTTTCAAAATCGTACTGCACATCAACTTTACATTGATAAATAATATTTATTCAACAATAATTCTACGTCAAAGCTTTCACATATACAGGGTGTCCCGAAACTAAACGTCAAGCGGGTACCGGGCGAGAGGCCAGTCTATACCAGTTCTGGCAAAAATAAGAAAAAAAATCCATATCACTTAGTTAAGTGATAATAGTCATATTTTTGAAAATGTCGAAAATCGACACCCTTGCCACGTCTTTGGGTACTATGATCACAAATTTTCCTAATTTGATAGTGATTTTTTTTTAATGTAATCCTAAATAACCATGCTATTATGGCAGTCACCAATCAAACAACGAAATGTGTTAGTTTAGTTAAAAAAAAAAAAGATTGATTGAGGTATGGTTTAAAAAAATTAAGTCAACTAACTTTGACACTTCACCTTTAAAAAAAAAGTACTACACTACCCTAGGCAAGTAATTTCAAAAGATGGCCTATTTAGTCAAGATTTCAAAATGGTACAACACTTGCCACTTTTCTTTTCATAAAAAATATTATTGCTTATTTTTAGCAATAGAACTATGTTTCAAAAAAATTCAACCTAAAGACAAATGTGTGTGAGTGAAATTAATAATGAATCTATTGTTGTATTATGGTAAAATATGATTAAATGAAACGAAAGGAATTATTGTAATAATTTTATTTCATTATTTTATCTTAAAACTAGAGTAAATGCTCAAATTGTTTGCCTTGGGCCCTAATACAGGCTCTGCATCGCCTCAAAAAAGATCTCTTCACTAGTCGTGCAAATCTCCTTGAATTTATTTCTTCTGCTGCTTCAATAATTTTGTGGCGCAGCTCGGCTAGATTTTCTATCGGTTTTGAATACACCTTTTCTTTTATGCAGCCCCAGTAAAAGAAATCAAGGGGGTTTAGGTCCGGAGAGCGAGGAGGCCACGTAATCGTACCAAGTCGCCCAATCCACCTTTGGGGAAACTCAGTGTTTAAGTAGTCACGCACAGGGCGAGCATAGTGCGCTGGGCAGCCATCTTGTTGAAACCACATTTGTCTGTAAGTGTTTAGTGGTACGTCTTCTAACAAATTTCGTAGATCGTTTCGGAGGAAGTCTAAATAGTTGTCGCCATTTAATGTTTCAGGCAACTCAAATGGTCCAATCACTTGTCCGTTCAAAATTCCGGTCCACATGTTGATTTTAAATTGATATTGCGAGCGGTCTTCGAGCATCAAATGTGGGTTTTCTGTGTGCCAGGCGTGTAAATTGTGCAAGTTTAAATATCCGTCTTTTTTGAAAGTGGTTTCATCCGTCCACAAAATTTTATCTAAAAATTGTGGATTTTGACTATTTTTCGCCAACATTGTTCTGCAAAAATTTATTCTGGGAGAGTAATCGCGTGGTAACAAACTTTGTACACGTTGCACGTGGTAGGGGTGATATTCGAATCGCTTTAGAATTCGATGAGTAATACTCTTTGGTACTCCTGTGGATCTTTCAATCGCACGTACTGAAATGCCGGGATCATTCTCGTTTTCATTTAAAACGGCGTCGTCGTCATTTCTCCGAGGTCTTCCACCGGCAGTACAAGCACTGGGCAATAGTCCTTGCGAGTATGTCATGTGAACATTGATGAACACGCGGTGATCTGGGTGACGCGCCGCATTTGGATACCGCTCGCGATACAATCTAGCCGCGGCAGAGGCATTGCAACGGCATTCGCCGTAGATAAGATATTCTTGCGCTGTATACAAATCCGACATGTCGTGTCACGTGTTTGTTTGGCTAAATACCAACAAAGTTTGCACAGCACAAATCAAGTCCAGGGAAAAAGCCGAAGTCGTCAGTACAAATGAAATATCAAGTACAGGTTAACACAAGCCAAAATCGTCAGCACAAGTAATATCAAGTCCAGGTAAACACAAGCGAAAGTCGTCAGTCTGAAAGTTACAAGATTACGAGAAGATAGGACGGAACGTAGCGAACTAAATGATATTTATGACGATTTTGGCTTGTGTTTAGCAACAATAAACTTTTTGGCGTCACTATCCATCTCGCTCACTCTAAAAGTTGAATATCAACCTGTCTCACTCTAATTCATGGCGCACAGCATCATTATCTATCTCACTATCACATTAGTCCATCTCGCTCACACTATGATGAAGCCGGAATACGAGTAGTATTTATCTTAGTAGCTTTTAAAATAACGTCCTCTTGCAAAAAATAAGCAATAATATTTTTTATGAAAAGAAAAGTGGCAAGTGTTGTACCATTTTGAAATCTTGACTAAATAGGCCATCTTTTGAAATTACTTGCCTAGGGTAGTGTAGTACTTTTTTTTTTAAAGGCGAAGTGTCAAAGTTAGTTGACTTAATTTTTTTAAACCATACCTCAATCAATCTATTTTTTTTTTTAACTAAACTAACACATTTCGTTGTTTGATTGGTGACTGCCATAATAGCATGGTTATTTAGGATTACATTAAAAAAAAAACACTATCAAATTAGGAAAATTTGTGATCATAGTACCCAAAGACGTGGCAAAGGGTGTCGATTTTCGACATTTTCAATAATATGACTATTATCACTTAACTAAGTGATATGGATTTTTTTTCTTATTTTTTCCAGAACTGGTATAGACTGGCCTCTCGCCCGGTACCCGCTTGACGTTTAGTTTCGGGACACCCTGTATAAGGCTTCATTATTTTTTTATTTATGATAATACGAAGTAGTTTCACAATTTATTCTATTTTCTCACTCACTTTTTCATTATATCTAATAATAAGAATAGTATACAAAAATTTTCAACATTCCAGATGTCCATGAATCGGTACTAACAGGATTAAATTAAGATTACTTCAACAAGGTTAATGCCGAGAGACGGACTAATCCATATAGTATAGAGCTCAGCTTATAACGATAAGCTTATTCAATGACGTAACTCATATCCACTGACGTCGCTCCGTATTTAATGTCACTCACGAAAATACGGCAGTTCATAAAATAAATTGAAGGCAGAAAATAAATCAGTTATTTTCGTTATGACAACTCAAAAAATTGAAAAGAAAAATACTTTTATTGCATAAAACAATCAAAAATTACTTTGAATCTATTTTATTTATTTAAACTTTAATGCACAAAGAAACATTGTACAAAAAGCGGACTTAATGCCCAGTGGCATTCTCTGCCAGTCAACCTTTAGTAAACAGAATACGAAGGGCGGTGCATCGTCCAATCAATAAGAAATTTCATGTAGACCAATGTTTATAAGAAATTTAATTTACAGGTGTAATTCGTAGATGCCTTTTTAGTCTTCGAAGGTAAGATAGGTTTCATAAACTTTTATATGTTTATAAATTTTTAACTTTTTTAATAGAAACAAGATCGTCTTCAGAGACGAGGGTACAGTTCACGTAGTGGTAAGTGGACACTGTCGCTCTGTGATACTCGCGTTAGATGCCAACATCAGTCGAGAATGACAAACGTTGGTATGCCCCTACGTGCATCGCCTACCTTTCGAGATTTAAGTGCGGATTAAAAAAAGAATCGGGAAGATGGGGAAGGGATGGGGAATTCTTCTAGTTTAAGGTTAACGTCTTTTTTAATATGGAAGTGACAAACAGACGTAAGTTTATTTGTATATTACTTGTACGGCTGAACGTGACAAAACGTAGAAGATATTTACAAATAAATAATATTGTATTGTAAGCTGCGTGCACACTGCAAAATTATGTTCCCTAAAATACAACCTGGGTCTAAGTCCAAAACAGAAAATTGTTTTTAAGCCAGTCCTTAAACTTTTGTAAGACCGTTTTTACATTTATGATTATACGGACCTGATGTTGTAAAAATCTCTGTGCGGCACGGCCTTCTGTGAAGCCAGTTCCCTCAACTCATTGAGGAGTACGTGCAGCTGAAACTTCGATGACAGGTAGCTCAGTCGCCGGTAACAGAATGACTTACTGTACAACAAAAAACACAACAAGTTTGTTAAATGACTTTAGGTGTACTGCAGCTTGTAGATCAGTATCTACAAGATATATATACACAGACAACGCAAATTCGTGTAATTGTGTTTAACCAACCAAGTCTTGAGTAAATTTTCGTGATGGGAAACAACTCACGGATGAAACGAAACATTTCTCTCGAGTCGGTTCACCACTTTTGACAAATGTTTCCTGGTTTTGCCAATTACATTAATTATTTATAATTAAATTATCGCAAAATGTACGTATATAATTTATGTAAATGTATGTAAATTTATTACATCCCATGGACGACCGGAAAAAAAGTCCATAATGATGAATTGATAGATAGTGGAAGCGGATTCATTTGAAACCACGTCCGAGCTAGCAGCAGCCTTCGGCGTAAGTGACATATCGACATTGACTCATTTACGTCAAATCGTTACCTACCATATGAGCTTCATGAAAGTCAACCTTACTTTGCTGAACCGGCACAAAAATGAAGGGATTCTGAATCGTATTGTCACTTGTGACGAGAAGTGCATTCTGTGTGATAAATCGCAAGCGTTCGTCACAATGGTTGAATTCCAATAAGGTAGTGAAAAACGCCTTCAGAGAATTCATCGATTCCAGTCACCGGGAGTTCTATAGCAGAAGCATCAATTAACTTCCATTAAAATGACGAAAGTGCATTAATAATAACGCAAGTGCATTAATAATAACGCACGATACTTCTCGCGTATCTCGAGTTATTAAATATACAATTATTATGCCAAAAATATTTGAATTTAAAACAACAATTTCATAGGTAAGGACTAAGGACCTAATATTATTCTCATGCTTATATCCTATAAGTTCTAGGGAACAAAGACAATATTTGACAGGACCTCTACAAGTAAAATACAATGGTCTATTTTTATTTATGCCTATACTAAAAGAAAGCGAAAGACAGGCTTAACAATATGTAAGTATACCAGTATAAGATGTATACACTCTATAAGTATTTACCTACACGAGATTTGGTCTTAAGTACAGAATCAAATAAAATTAATCGAGGGATATAAAATGATTTTTACTTACAGTGGTCCATCAGCAATCATATTGCACATAGCGTTCATGTCCTGAATGTGCTCTGTCAGGGTGATGTACTCGTATGGGACCCTAGTCTCGCCACCGCCTGTTTTCTGGTAAAGATTAAACACGCCGCTATCTGCTTTGATGATGTAGCCTTTTGGTTCCGGGTTTGGACACTCCCATGGATCCTTGTTTTCTTTAAACGGTGGGTGGACTATGTGATCTATAAAGTAACGAGTGACACAGTGATTAGATTATCATTTGATGTTATTGCCGTGGTTTGGGTTAGAATATAATTAATTGGTACGGTTCCTTCGCAGATTTTTTCCAGACTAAATTCTTCGTTAATTAATAAAAAGAAATACCGCAGGCTCATTACTATCTTGCAGACAATTGGCACCGGGCGAAATCGCGCAATTTTTGCTGTCAGATTACGAATTTCATAACATCGGTAATATCGGCAGATCAGGCTTTTGAAAATCTGGACAATTTATGTAATTAATACAAAAAATACCGATGTATAAGTCTTTGTTGTATTAAATTTCTTTCTTTTTTTGGGCTTTAGTTTATGCAAAAAAAGGTGGCAGACAGTCGATGGTCGATGGTAAGTGGAAACTGTCGCCCGTAAACATCAAACTAAACAAAACTAAAATTAATGAACCTTAGCTGGGAAGTTTTAATTCATCCTCCATACAGTCCAGACAGGCACCTTCGGATTATCATTTATTCCGCTCTTTAAAAAAATCTCTAAATGGAGTAAAATTACATTCAAGAGAAGCCCGTATAAATCATTTAAATAAGTTTTTCGCTCTGTAATCCCAAAAAAATATAGCGCTGGGATAGTGGCTCTGCCAGAAAAATGGCGAGAGATAGTCGTATTAAATGGACAATATTCCGTTCAATAAATATTTATGTAATACAAATAGTCTTTATTATTTTCACTATAAAAAGGCCGCGAACTTATCCGACTACCTAATATAAAAACGGATAGTTCTAATTAACTAAGGTCTGTTATCTCTTCCATATATTATTGTTAATCTTCGTGTCAAATAAAAGAAATAAATCTCACCTGCTATATGATTATTGGGCAGCGCCGCACTCGGGATGTGATTGCGGACGGCATCATCGTCCATGCTCCTGAGGAACCGCGCTGTGATGGTGGAAAAGCTTTGCTTGGACATCTCCATGTACCGTTTGCGGATCTCCAGCGCTTGTACCAGGTACGAAGACGCTTGCTGGAGATCTTCTAGGGGCACCTGAGATTGAAGGAATCGTTTCAATTGATTTATGGCGTTATTTAGAAACAGAAGTGTATGAAGTGTAAAACAGATACATGCCTAAGGCTACGTACGTACTTGCGCTTGCTATTTGCCCCAGGCCCAAGTGCGTACGTAGCCTGATTCACATAAATAGACATTCTTAGCATTTCATATAGTCCAAGAAAAAAGGTGAGAGGCGAGGAGACAATGCGCTGAAAGGTCACCAATGGCTCGTGGACATTATGTTGTACATGCCAACATCAGTCAACAGTGATGGAGGTTGGCTCGTCCACTAATGTGCTGCTAACCTACTGGGATATGCGAATCAGAATTTTGAACTGCAGATATCTAATACTGACCCCAGAAGTATCTTCGCCGCTAATCGCTACCCGTTGGAAGTGAGGCAAGACCACGTCGGCGTCGTCGTCGTCCGTCCGCAGCCGTATCGCCTCCTCGAACGAGATCGGGGCCGTGCTTCCCGCCTCGCTGCCCGCGTATGACCGCACTGACTGCCCACATTCCGCAGCCCTGCAACAAATGACCAAAAATCCTATTCACGAGAAATCCTCTCCACCGAGACGTGTCTTTAAACATTTTAAGTAAAGCTTCAAAAGCAGTTTTTACATATCTAAGTTTAGGATAAGATTAAAAATATACTGGTCGCATTTCTTAGGGGAAATTCTAAGAAATCTTAGCGGATTGAAATGAAAGGCAGAAAAATAATTTGGGTCTATACCTCGGTTAAGTTCGAGGATGAATCAAAAAGGATGGGCGTAAACTGTCCAAACAATTCCAAAAAGTTTAACATCTATACATACAACACTGACCTCTATTGTAGTACCTACGCGTACTTAAGCACACGCCCACGAGCATAGCAGGAAGAATTTCGGTCATTGAAATAAGGTCAGTCGAGACTGGACGGTAAAGAGATTTTTACTAGACCCCTCATATTATTGAACCTTAATATGAGGTCTCTAGTAAAGTGGTTGGTGATCGGTGATTTCATACAAATCTCTTTACCGTCCAGCCTTGGCTGACCTCATGTCAATGACCGAAATTCTTCCTGCTCGTGGGGTGCGCTTTAGTATAAATGACATACGGGTACAATACAAATTGTATGTCTAGCAATTAAACAACTTTGAACGGTTTAAATCGCGTATATTTAACATTATTTATATCCCGACGTTTCGAACATTTTGCAGTGGACGTGGTCACGGGGTGACTAATTGATTTTATTTGTCACTTGAGTTATTAAAAAATTATTTGAACTACCGTCTGAAATTTTTTTAATCATAACATTCCCTATGCACGCAGTATTCGCTCACGGTGTCCAGAGGTCTTGCAGTATTGCGTTGGCCTTGGTATTTAATTAATTTAATGACTGGATCCCAAGCCGGTGGTACTTGCCAACCATCTTCTCTATTGAAATTTGGGTGTTTCTTGATTTCAATAGCCAACTGCAAAGTGTTCGAAACGTCGGGATATAAATAATGTTAAATATACGCAATTTAAACCGTTCAAAGTTGTTTAATTGCTATGTATAGTAATCGCGAAAACCTAAGAAAATATCAAATTGTATGTCGTTAGATAGAAACAGTAAAGCTACAACTTTTGTCTAAACACTTCCAAAATGTACAGAATGTAGGTACCGTTCAGACTGGCGTTTGTCTTTTTTTACAATATGCTTTCAAGCGACCCCATCCATAGAACCCTTTTCGAGCTATCAGTCGCCGTGTTGTCGCCGTCGGGTTACACATACGATATTGTCGACAAAACTACAGTGTATTCAAAATCATTCATTTCTAATTTTCATTACTAGCCTATAAGGTACCTTATAATAAGCTAGTAATTAAAGTTAGAAATGAATGTATGTTCTAGTAGAGAATTTTAGCAAAAAATTTAAAAAAAAATGTTTATAGAATAGATGGCATATTCATATATAAAATATATTTCTATAGATGGCAGACGAGCGGTCGGGCCACATGTTGGTAAGTGATCACCGCCGCCCATGGACACCTGCAACACCAAGTAGGATGCAGGTGCGCTGCCGACCTTGCAGAATCCTGTTCACAGCTCTCTTGAAGAATCTCATATGGTAGCGTAATGGAAAAACCTCAGCTGACAGTTCATTCCACAAATTTCTATGTCAAGGAAGTGCGGATGAACCGCACGATCGCGACGATGACGAGCGGTGCGAAGGTAAACACCCGAAGTTGGAATCACATTGAACAGTTCTTCAGAACATTCCCCATTATATAGGCGGTAGAAAACGCAGAGAGACGCAACATATCTTCGGATGCTGTGCGATTCTAGACCACCTGTGAGTGAGATGCAATTATATATGTATAATTTTCATGTTTTTTCATTCACGATTTTAGCCTGTTCCAGTCTAGACCGCACCTATGGGGGTACCTACCCGTGGGTTCCAAATGTTCTGTTAATCCAAATAACTCCAAAATTCACATTAAGAACCAACGTACTAAATAAGAGCGGCACGCTTTTATGTTTGATTGGATTCCAACCAATATTATATTAGCTTGGAAGATAAACATTTACACTTCAATTTAACGTTTCGCTTAATTGCGGTTAAATGACGAACTTGGTAACTTAATTATATTTGCACTTTATACATGGAAGTGACAATTAATGATTTTAATTGAGGGCCATTGCCTGACTTGACTCCAGAGAATCGATAAATTTTAACAACAAATCTTTAAAGTAAGTACCTACCTAAAACGTAAGGCGTAACACGGGCCGTGGCAAAATGTTTCTTTACTGAAATAGCTCTGCTCACTAGTTATATATCAAATTTTTATTGTATTTTGTTCTGTAAGCATTAGGCCCATCGAATACAAAGTCACTAAGGTAGATATGGAAATTTTGTAAAACTTTTGTGACACATGTATATTACTAATGATTATTTTCTTTCTTAATGTTGACTTTCCTTTGTAAATAAATAAATACATATTTTTTCCGTGAATCCATCCGATTCGCCCGCGGTAGCAATTAGTTCCGATAATCCAGTTTAATGGAAAATTTATGTTTAATAATTTTTAATGGAATAGTTTGAAAAAATATAGTCGGTTTTGTAAGAGGTTACTCTCTTACTTTTATCCTTTTTTTTTTAGAGGCGTACCCGTATGTTGCAGATGTCCTTGGGCGGCGGTAACACTTACCATCACGTGGGACCGCTTGCTCGTCCGCCCACTAATCTATAAAAAAAAAAAAAAATACGAATAGCACGTAGTTGGATGAAGTCAAATGGGTTCATTTTCCTACTTTTTTTTTAAAAAAAGGCTATAAATAATTGAACGTTAATCAAATTAATGATTAAAATGGCAGGGCATGGTCCGGCTTCACTCCAGAGAATCGTTAAATTTTAAACACAAAATGCTCAAAGTACCTTATTTCTTTTGTGTGAATTCGATTACCCTAATTTATGACTACCGGAATCACCCTCGATAGCAATTAATTCAGGTAATTGTGTTTCTACTATATTTTTTTATCAAATCAAATAGTTATAAAAATATAAACGGTTGTGCTCATAAACTTACTCATAAACGCTGTCCAAATATAATGGCATAGGTCATGTTCTAGGAACCCATTCGTATATATCGATGACAGTAGACGACAACCGGGAAGTATTAAAACAGTCCAGAGCGACCGTGGAATGATAACGCCCCCAAAATTTAATAAAGGTGCTTTTTAGTGTTGCCTTTAATTTTTTAGTGTAGGTGTTTTACTGGTCTCTGCCCTTCATAATCCTGCTACGTACCGTAACCGTTCAGTGTGGCCATGAACTAGCGATAATTTAAGGGCAAGTAAGACATCGAATTTTATCGAGAGATAGCCTTTGTCCCTTTGTTGGAAAGGCCGCCATTTGTATTTTTATTTTTTGATCGGTCTGCCAAAAAAATTAACTTCTAAGGATCTGGAGGTCCTACAGATATGAAAAAAAGATTAATTTGAAAGGTATCACTAGTCCATGGCCGGACACAGTGTATAATTAAGAGATACAATTATAAAGCGTAAAAACTAAAACCCGATTATGATAAACAACGCTAACAGAATAGAGCAGTAAACTTAAAACAATTGAAAGTCAAAAACATATTTACCTAATATAAAAAAGACAATACGAGGTCATGGGTCATATAGCTTGATGGGTTAAGTATCCTTTCCACATACAGTAGACAAGTTTCTGTGAGCTTGAACTGATTTGAAGAAGTCTTTGCAGATAGAAACGTTAGCGGATCTAAGAAAGAGATCCATTATGCAAAAATTTGCTTCACGAATACCATTTATCCGTGGTTTGCCACTGTTTGCGCCACTCGTGGCATAGATAGGCAAAAAATCCGTCTACATTCATGATGGGATTTATTGTGAGCATTTACAAGGTAATTTCAAAAATATCTTTCACACGTAGGGCTGCCACCCCTCCGGGTTTGACTCGGAGTCTCCGGGTTTGGTGGACGCTTGTCCGGGCTACGGGTTAACATCGTAAATCTCCGGGCGGCACGGCTGTGACGTTGAACATTCAAAAATCTCAGAAAAAAAAGAAATATGATATGTAAACCGGCTCTAATAAACATTACCTAATACACACTAAGATAGATTGCTTTAAAGATTATTGTTGTGACAAATGCAAAGTTTATCTTGTGGTAATTTTATTCGTAATTTAGTACTAACTAAAGTACTAATTTTAAATTAAAAATTTACTACTATTTCCAGTTTCATTTTTGTCCCATTTTTTTTTAATCTCGGGGTTTAGAGTATTCTGAAGGTGGCAGCCCTATTCACACGTGTGATGTCGGCTGGTTTTATAATACTACCAGCCCATCTCCTCCTGGGGGTGGTGTAAAAGGCATCTATAACAAAGTCGCCGCCACAAGCCCTGAAGAACTACAACACCTCTTAAAAAGTGGACTCGCAAACCTTGCCAAGCGTGCCATTTCAAGGCCAGAAATTCCTCATGCATTCCTCAATTCAGCTGGCAGTTGATTCCACAACTTTCGGGTTCGCGGTATAAAATGTCTTCATGACCGCACTGTTCTCACACCAGCTCTTTGTCAAGACAGTACGTGTCAACCGCCCTTCAATAGCGAGAGACGCGATGATAAATACCCGAAGGCACAGATTTAACGGTTCTTCAAAATATTCTCCATTATACAAACTAGATACAAATCTTTTCTTTGGCACACCGCAAAGTAAGATCTTCATAAAATAGTTCGTCACGACCCCGTGATTCATATAGGGCTAAACTGAAAAGCCGTGTGGAAACCGTCTGCTGCGCCATGAATGTTGAGTTGAGTTTACCTTTTCATATTACGCTGATATTTTCATTTTAATACAAAAATTTTATAATTCGTTCAAAATCTAGGCCTTTTCGACAACCACCGCCCCACCCTCCCTTTTTTTGTTAATCTGTTAGCAAATACTACTAGGTACAGTAGAACTCCAATTATCCGAATCAATTGGGACCGGACCCCATTCGGATAATAAAAAATTCGGATAATTGGAGTTTTTTCGAAAAAAAGGTACATATTACATGTGTATTTTAAAGAAAAAGAGCTTATTTTTGGTGTACGAATTATTTTTGGTTTGAAGTACGAAAGTGGAGTTAATAATAGAACTGCACTATGGGACGGTGACTCATCCCCCATGTATACCTAATGTTTGCACAGCGCCTACACTAGCTTCGTGGAGGGAAGGACAATAGCGCACGTAGACCCAATCATTATTTTGCGTTATACATACATATTATTTTAGCGTTGTGTTATGTATTTACGTTGTTTTTTTTTTTCTTCCTGAATACGATTCGGATAATCAGCGATTCGGATAGTCGTAGTTCGGATAATTGGAGTTCTACTGTACTACTAATTAGCCTGTGTACATCAACTGTTGAATATAATAGGCATCTCCCGCAGCACGCCAATTGGTCCTCATACATCTACTGCCAGGGATTTCTCTAAGTCATCGCTCCCTAAGGCCGCAGGGCGTCCTTGATACATTTCCAGGGACACGGTCTCCACTGGAGAACTCATCTGCATCATCGGTTGTCGGGCCTGCGACAATGTGACCTGCCCCTTGTAAATACTACGTTACGCTAATTCACATCCCTCCACCATCTGAAGACGAATTGCCTTTTGCTTGCTCGATCAGTGCATCTCAGCATTGCAGTAAGGCGTTGGATGCGTAGTGATGAGATGCAAGTACATTATTATCGGGAGGATAACTTACATTATAATTTATCGGTACCCTCCCGAACTTAATCATGTGAGTCGATATCGCTAAATGGTTTTATCTTACCTAACTAAACAGCACCCACGCTGACTATATTCAATTAAGTACTAAGTAGCACTCGACCAGACTTTAACGTCTAGACTATGTGTGAGTTATAGGTATATATATATATATATTTGGCAATTTTAAACTCCAGAATCACGATCTTTATCTTTAGAAACTTGAGCTTTTCTATCTTCGGTGGGTTATTTAGCTGGAAGATTTGTCGATAACGATGTAGTAATTAGTTGTAACAACGCAGCGAAAACGCTGCAATCGGATTTAATGTCATTAAAAATCATAAGTAAACATTGAGACTGCATCCACCGTTTTAGATTTTAAATTCTTATCTAGATACCATACCATCAGCTTGTGTCCCTCAACTACTGGATATAGGCCTCTCCTAGGGACCGCCACAACACACAGCCTCTCTTCTCACCCAGCCTCTACCGGCGACTTTCTTCCAAGTCGTTAGTCCACGTGGTGGGAGGGTGTCCTACACAATGTTTCCCGGTACTTGCTCTCCATTCGAGGACTCTTCTCCCCGTTCGTTTTCCATCCTGCGGCATATATATATACATGGCTTCCCCACTGCCCTTACATAGATACGTCTCTTTAATTATCGATACTTCTATATTGATAGAGATGCATAGTCCAGTCCAGGCAACCATCAAAGCAAACCCGACTGATATTGTAGGTATAAATTATTCATGATGTGCTGTGTGGTCTGCACACCTGGTACAGTGGAGTAAATATCTCTCTAATCATACCTACTGTCTATGTTTATTAATGTTTTTTTTTATTTATACAGAGTTTGAAAACGTAGTTGTTAAAAAATAACAAGAGATTTCAATGATTTAATTCAGTTCGGAAACGAATGTGAAATCGAAAACATGTCGTCTAAACAACAGCAGATTCATCCATATGTTTGCAATAATTAACACATTACCATAATAAATTAGTTTTTTAGCAGAAGATATATTCAAAGAAATATAAGTAAGCCTTGTTTTTGTATTTAAATAATTAAAGAATGTTTACTTGTTCTCATTTATTAGGCTCACCTGGAGTTTGTCCACTTTTTACATTCAATTTTACTCCCAAACATATTTTTTCTTACTGCCAAAATTTGTAAAAAAGAAACGCAAATTAAAAAAAAATATTCACTTATTCGCGCCAAATTATTTTTTAAAATAGCGGCGCGATGCACGGGCACACGCAGCATACAGCCTACTAGACAGGCGTTCTGAATTGCAATCACATTACAAATGGCTGCCGAGCATCCCCCGCGGTAAGGGTTATTGTCGCACCAAGGTTGATCCAATTACAAGCACATTAAATAACATCGACTCTTGACTGCTAGTTAGTTATTTTCACATTTTATTGTATGATTCGTGTATTTTTAGTAAATGAGTAATTAAGTAAAAATAATTAATTATATACTAATAACTGCACTTAGATCAAGCTGTACCTAGACCTGCCGATTTTACTTTTTCTTTTATAATTCGTTTAATTAATTACATTTTATTTTTTATAGTCTACAAGGCGAAACAGTTTATATTAAAGTTCAAGGACTTGTTCAAATTTAATTAACAAACATTATGCCGCAAATAAGTACATAACACCAATAAGAAGATTATGTATTCATGAGAACATAATGTAAAAGTACATTCTTATGTAAACTAAGACATTCAATGGAATTTCTTTTCTTTTTTGTATTATCGCATCTGTAGCTCAAAAACCATTTTTGAATTCAAAGATAAAAGCATAGAAATGTTCAATATATTCTGAATCACGTTTGTACATATTGTACAAAGCGAAAGGAAATAGAAAGGAAATATACAAAAGGAATCAGTAAAATGAAAATTCTCAGGACATCTCCTGAGCACATGCAATAAAAAATCAAAAGAGAATGAGATATCTCTTATTTCTATGGATTTTAAAAGCGAAGAGCAGTGTCGAAAAGATGACAATATTTGTTGTATAGAATAGTCTTGAAGCAAGACATTGACATAGTCGTGTTACTCGTGGGTCACACTGGGTCACATTCACATTTAATTACAGCTTAGCACCAATCGTAGCGCAATGTTTTATACACAAAAACAGAAACTCAAACAAAAATAAAAACGTGTGCGGTCAGGGGACCCCGTCAGGAACGAAGATATTCACGCATTTTTTTTAAACTCCGAATGTAATTCGAAATATAATCTATATAGTTCGTGTATTTTTTTTTATTTTGTATAATATTTTCAATGCAAATAATTTAAAATAAGGAATCAAATCAAAAATCAATAACTTATCAAAAATAATCAAAAATACTCAAGCAGAATAACGTCTGTTATTCTGCTTGAGTCTCGCTCTCGATACTCGCACGCACACAACGCACAGAAAGAGAATGACGTATGGAGGGGGTAAAAATTTTACGTGACGTTAAATTTTCTCTCGAATCACACCTACCGCAAGCCGCGTAAAGGAACTTCGTTCCAAAATGCAATGAGAAATCGAGTATTCTTTAAAGAGATATGAAGCCACAGATTGACAAGCAGGCAGACCGCAAAACACGTAAACTGGTATCTACATTCGTATATTACGTGGTCAAATATACGCCTCAGACTTATAAACATCCTTTCATTTATGTCGGATAACCAGAATCTAAATTGTAATGTAGTCTAAAAAATTTTACTCATATTGAGCGTCATTGTATATACGAGTACGTCCAATATGGGACTACAAAGTTACATTTTACACTTCCATTGGACTTTGGACATTCCAATTAACATGGAAAAAATAATTTAAGTTATAACTTAAATCTCACAAAATAATGTCATAAAAATAATTGATTGAAGTTATTAAAATATGTCAAAGATGTCGCCGATAGGACGAACTGGAGAACGGCGAAGAAGACTGACTGACTAACCACACCATCATATGGGTCTAAAGCATGGAGGAGAGAGATTAAAATATGTCAATAAACTCTGAATGCAGATATTTAAGAATGCTTAAACTTAACCAACACTGAAGAGTACAAATACGATAAACAAAAGTTATTGAACGTAACATAAATTCACAACAAATACACATTCCATTTTTTAAAATGCAAGTTTTAATATCGGTCAAGGACTTTTACATACAACATGCAAAGAAAATGGCTGAATTGTGGCATCATAAAGCAGTTTTTAGTGAGCCATGTGTGGTTCGCTATTTGAAAGGAGAATGTTCGAAATGTATTTCGTTCGCTTTAGACCATTCAAATGGTTATTAATATGCGCTATTCTCGTTCACGATTACGTCGATGTATAGTCAAGTTTCTTTACAACTTTAATCTGGATCGAAGAAATTCTCAAACAATCGACATAGCTCACAGAATTGGCAAAGTGACAGTGGGTAGGTCATGAGAGTCCTGAGTAGGTCATGAGTCCTTGACTGGAGACCGTGTAACGGGAAGCACAGGGCAGGACGTGCCGCAGCCACGTGAACCGACGCGACGACTTGAAGAAATTTGCCAATATTGGATGGATAAGTCGAGCGGAACACCGTGTGTGATGGTAAGCCTTGGGGGAGTAGAGAGTAGAGATCCAGCAGTAGAGAGACATAGGCTGAGACACACACGGCACTTGCAGGGCAGAGTCTAAAGGCAATTTTTAAACTTTTGTTCTCAAATCATAAATTGATGGTTTGTTTAGGTCAAATAAAAAATTTAGTGTACGTGCATCAGTGGTGAAATGAATCCGAACTCAAACTATCCCCGCTCTTTATACTACAATGAGCTGTATACTTTATATATATATATATATACTACAAACGGCAGAATAAGAATATAATAGAATTCGCTTTGATTAAATAACCATCCGTGATTTTGCTCTGAAAGAGCAAAAGCTAAAGAGATATCCAACTGTTCGACAGTTTGACATCTTGTTGACGGGTTGAGTTTCGCTTGAAAGCGATCGTAATGTAGGACGACTTAACACTTTCGACAATTATTTATGTGGACCCGACGAGTTCGTAGGATTACGTATTTTCAGCACCGTAAACGTGTCCCCGAATGATACTAAATAGGCAACAATATAACGCCAAATATATCAATGTTTACCTTTAACGTTCCACTGGAGGGCACAGGCCTCCCCTAGTAAATCACTAGGGGGTTTCGGGCCATAATCCACCACGCGGACCCAGTACGGATTGATGGATACTCATGCTCCAGATTTCTTTAATTCTCGAACATGGGGGGTTATCTCACAATATTTTTTCTGCATCGACGAGCTAGTAAAAATGTTTACGGTACAGGTCGAGGATTTAAAACCCACGAACTCATTTATGAGAGTCAAAAATACTAGTAGATTCGAAAAATCGAGAGAACCCCCACGCTATCCCTGCTTATCAGAGCGACTAACATAAGTTGTGTGGGCGAAATAAGTCCAACAGGAGTAGAAACACCAATTTACAACAGCCAGCGCGTCGTTTTAAGGTCTTACCCTCTCTCCAGAGGAGGTAACAAAAGTTTTCATGTGTATATGCAGGTTAACCGATGACTTATAATATTTAACCGATCAAGCTATTTTGACATTCAATTGTTATTTTTTTATATTAATGGCCGTGTTGGGCCGAGAGCCCGAGACGTGCTTGACTGGTCAAAAAATAAATAACTATATGAAATATTTTACTGTGTGATTTTATAAACGCTAGTTTGCAGCCGCCCTAAGTTACAATACCAATCAATATTCAAGTTCTAAACGGTACATTTGTGTTGTCTACGCCACGAAGAAAATTGACACTTCTAATTGGTTTTTAGAAGCAATATTTTAAGAATCAACATAAAACTATTTTTTTTTACATACACAATTTGTAGCGACTATAAAGCTAGCAAGCAAGCTAGCGGCTAGCAAGCCAAAACGAATCCCGGAGAACGCGTTGACACAATAAAACACCGTCTCACTGCTGTCGGTTTATTTGGTGATTATCGACTAAAACATTACACCTGCTTACCTTAAACAATAGGCATGATGATAGTATCAAAGAATTAAAGAATAAATGATTTTAGAGAAAAAAATATGTTGAAAGAATTCTAATAAATTAACCAGTTTTAATGTAAACATTGAGATTAATAATATTTTCAATAAAAGAAAAGTATAAAATACTGAATTCGGCTATGTTAACTAAAACGCCAATCAGAGCGAATGACGTCACGCCTCAGTGAACATCACCGTGTCGCTTGAACTTCGATTGATTTACCTACCTACGTTTACCTAGGCGTAACGTCACAAGCGACGCCATGACCCTGCGAGTGTTTTCGCGCATAATTCAAAGTAGATAGAAAAAAAATGCATAATTTGCGTTAAAACTTATTTTATTGCTGAAATAATGTTATTTTCGGAAACAGTAGACGTGAATCTACATTATAGAAGTGGATTTCAAAATCCGTCATCATGCGTATTAAAGAAAAGCGAACCATAGCGCGTTTGTAGCGGACGGGACTCCGCGTTCGGTCTTGTGGGCGAGAAATGTATGGCTTTAAAACGGCATGGTAGCCAAGCGGGTTGGTTGGTGAGTTCACTCTCTTAGAGGTGGTGTAGTTCCTCGGGGCTTATGGTAGCGGCTTTGTCGCCTTTTACAACAGCCACGGGAAGAGATGGAATGGTCTAAAACCGGCCGACGCTACAGTCCCTGTCTATAGTAATTTTGAAATATTCTAGCGGATTTTATGATCAGAAATGAGTTTGCCAATAAAAAAAATAAGTAAAAAGATTCAACTTACTTGACATTAAGTTGTCTCTGAATAAGCAGCTTCTTCTCTATCTGCTCGATGGGGAACTGTGGCACCTCGTAGGGCGCGGACAGCTCGTTAGGAAGTTCCCGTGGCGACTCGGCGCCTACGGTGCTCGTGGGACTCTCGCTGCCTGTAATACAAGACATGGTTACAGTTTTCTTATAACCTATGTAGAGTAACCATGCCTCATTAAACTATAGGACATTACTTTTTTTTATCAAGTGTGCATTTTTTTAAATTTCCATTATTAGTTTTGACGGTTTTACAAGCCCATGACTAAGAAAACGTCTGTATCTATTAAAATTAAAAAACTAGTGAAGGGTTCAATAGAAATAGAGACGTCAAATATAAAAGTGTAAATTTCACTAAATCCTTTCAGATTCATTTTATCATTTAATTTACTCGTTATAAACAAATGAGGGAAGAGTGCACGCTGAAATCTCACAGCCGCTGGGGGCGCTTGACTGGCCACGGGATAACTTTTTCACAGAAGACGACTACTTTGAAATGTAGGTACTGCATTTTCAATTTTATCATATTTCTCTAATGTACGTACACGTGTTTAGTTAGTATGTTAAATATGCCAGAGCCCATTCCTATCCCATCCTATCCTATCACTCCCCATTTCCCCAAATGCATTCCTAAATCTCCAAAGGTAGGCAGCGCATCCGGGAGCGTGTCAACGGTTGTCATTCTGGCCTATTGTTGGCATGTATCGCGGATGTCCATGGGCGATAGTATACATGGACCATCGGTCTCATTATTGTAGGAAGAGCCTTAACAGCTGACTTAAATCTTAACTTAAATCTGTAACATGTAGTAAAAATCATTTTACGACTCGATAGTCTATAGTTATTTAAGAATATTTTATTTTTATTTTTAATTGTGTTGTTATGATGACTTAAGAAAGAAACGGTATATACATAAAATTAATTAAATGCACAACTGTCAGCGTTCTTCCTATGATAACCGGACCATAGTTAGTAGTCATAACAGCGCGGCGCCATGATTGTTTAGGTGGCGTCGCAAACGGGTCATGGGCGTTCGGACGAGCGCCGAGTTGCTCGAATCGATTGAAACCGTACAACTAACAATTTCGCAACACAATACCACCAATTATTGTAGGGATTTTGTGGTTAACTAACTAACCACACACTCATTAGTGTAGAAAGATTAACCTTGTTTCAAAGAGTGATGTAATAGTTAGGTATTCCGATGTTCGTTAACACAGAAAGTAAAAGGGATTGAATTGATTTGACAAATTATAAATAATACATTCTGACACACTCCGCTCGATTATGTAAGTCATTCGTCCTGTTAATGAGGTTTAGTCATGATAGATGTCATCAGCATTGCTGCTCAAACAATGAGCAGGCAAACTAGTCTGTGTGGTTACCAAGTTTGGTTAATAAAATTATTACCAAGGTGCGAATTTCCGTTATTTCCACTGTAGTTGTTACGAAACATCGTAAGAACAGAATAAAAAAAAACTACATAGTTTTAATGTTAGTTAATAAAGTTACAAATAAAATTACAATGTTAGTATTCTGGCGTTACTTAGGGTATGTACTTCGTAACAGCTATAGTGGGAAAAATGAAAATTCAAACACATAATTAATTTCGCTGGCATCAGTGGTGACAAAGGTAATAATTTTAGCTATAATTCCCGTTGAACCCACAAGTGGGGATTATCAGGGGGCACCAAACCAGATGTCCAACGGAAATGCCAAAGTCACGCCGCGCCGTGAGCAATGGCGCATCTACAGAATTTTCTGCATAGTTATAAGTACTTTAGTTATTAAATTTGTGATATTTACGTGTTGTCTCCGGTGATTCTTCTTGCGGCTCAGATTCCCTGCGGACATGCCAAATGTCTTTGTCGAAACTGTACATTGTTGTGACTGAAGTCTTTTTACATACACTGTTTATTGTTACTGTTTACATTACACTTAGTAATCACTTGTCAACATTTCTAAAAATTGTATTGTGTTTACACTATCTGTAGGTTATCGAAAAAATTAAAACAATGTATGATACTGTGACGAAGGCAGTATAGTAGGTATACGAACAAGAGAAGATCGATAATTAATCAAGTGTTTAAAACAACAAAGAGGAATCCTGAATTGAATGCCGTTGACCTTTCCATTTTGTCGTGCAAATATTTTATTAATACTAAAAATAGCTGACTGATATGACGTTTGCTTATTTTAAATTTAAGTTTCGGTAATCTGAAATTCTAAGAGAGTGGATGAACAAACAAATGGAATGAAGAGTCAGAAAATTGTGTACCCATAAACTTCAAAATATTGTCACCGCAAAAAATTATGAAAGAATTGCCAATAAAAACATAAGCAAAAACAATTGTCATCGGTTAGCAGCAGTCGATCGATTGAGACGTTGACCGATGTTAACAGGAAACGGACGACAGGAAACAGTTGATCGATGACCTTTCAGGGTTTAGCAATATACACATTTTATATCATGAACAATGATCATTGTTGACGATGACAATGATAACTACAGCATCGTCAGTATCGATCTGTGTTAGATATGCCTATGTAAATTATTGGTCAAGCAGGATATATCATTATTATTAGATCTAAAAAATATCATTATTATTTTTTCACTTTTGAGGACATTTAAGTGAGTTTTTCGAGAATAGTTTATCAACAAGTAAAGAATATAACTAAAATAATAATATCGAATGCCGGTTTAACAAAAAAACAAAATAATAATTACAATATTATCATATGTACTTTTATTTCAGTGTAAATAAATTGCGTCTGTTTTAATATCACTGACACTTGATTATTTTGTAGTAATATTTTTCTCATAATCGTAACATTAACAAGTGATGTATTCTGAATTCAACAGCTTCAACAGGATGATGTCACTCAATTTTCAATTCACTCAACCGATGTTTTATAGTCATAATACAATGTAGAACTTTGTTATCTAGAACTTTCAAATTCTCAATGCAAATCGAATAAAGAATAGACTTGTTACGAACGAATGACAAAATCTTGCATGTTTAAATCTTGTATTAAAATCTGAATATCGAGAATCAAAGTGCATCCGCATCAGAGATGGTTTCCAAAACAGTGCAACGAACATTTTCCACAGCAGTTTCCTTTTTGGAAACGGATCTCTATTTGTAATCGCATGTTTGCATCACTGACTTATATAACATTTTGAAAATATAATATTTTTACGCTGTCATTACGTATCATGAGCCCAATATTCTGTTGTCTGGCGTGTAAAATTATACATATAAATGTTGTAATGGATTTGTTTTTAAATTATATTTATATATTATGTATTAATTTCCATTTATTGTATATATAAATTAAAACTGCACCTGCGTTCTATTTTCCGTTTGATCTGATAGTTAAGGCATTAAGTCCGCCTTATGTACATGTCGTATACTTGTATGTCATGAAGCTTAAATATATTAAAAAATATATTGGTCAAATTTCAAGTTTCATTATTGTTTTCTTTAACCTGAATTGACCTGGTCAGTGAATACTAAGGATTGCACAGCTTCGTATGTTTCTATTCATAAGCTTGTATTATGTATATTATTTCTATAGATGGTAAGGTGGCGCAGAGAGGACATTCTTTATAGGTTTGTTATAACGTCGCAATAAGTCGTTGTCCCCTAATGGAGTTGAATGGGGCGCAGCTCGCATTAACTCACAATTTATGAGCTTATTACTTGACTTTACTGTTGAACACTGGCCAAATTATATTGGTTCATTTATTTTAAATGAAATCTATGGAGGATATAATTTTGTATGAGTAAACGAACTTTTAGCTAGTTTCATTACCATAGTACAACACATATATAAATGTAATAGAAAATTACGAAAAATTTTGTCGATTGATTAAAATAGCGGACCTAAATGGTTATAACTTTATCATTTACCACTCATTTCTGTCATTGATCTCTACTGACAATAAAATATTAATTTTATTTTATTTATTTAAAAAGCTTTATTTACACTTAATTATACAAAAGGCGAGCTCAATGCCTGGATGCATTCTCCAGCAGTCGACCTTTGGGTTGAACAGAGAGCCAAATATAAATAAATGTATAATTATAAGATTACCACTTAATTACTATAAATTTATCATTAAATATAATTACTATAGATTACTATAAATATTTAACACAAATACTTACAACAAATTACTTCATGAAAACATAGATAGCTACATACATAAATACATACGGCTGATTTGGTTAATCAAGTGTCTTAACAGTAGTTTGCAAACGAAACACTACCTACATGGTAATTTTTATCTCAACTATCACCGCGATAAGAGATGTGACTGGTGCGACCTTCGACACTGCTCCTAATTTCAATTCGATAATGGTTACTTACATTCAGACAAATTATACAACACGTCATTAATTCAAGACGAGAATTGCGTCAGTCATATTTAAACTACTCCATATATTTTTTTAAAGAATTATCTTCTAACGCGTTGCTCCAAAACACGATTTTAAAGTAAACCAGTAAATATTAATCATACAATAATTATTCAATACGTCATGGTAAATTTAATTTCAGTACACAACATAAATCACACAAAATTGTTACAAACAACACCTCGTAAACATGTATAACAAACGTGAATCAAACACGTTTTGAATGCAGAATTATTTATGCAAACGGACTCATTGAAGCCATCATATGGACTGAGGACTGACACACCAGTGAGCGGGGAGCGGCGAGGAATGAAACAAATCAGTACGTGTTGACACGTAGGTATTGACACAAAGCACGCCAAACTAATTATAATAAAATACAATAACATCGAAGCAATTAATTGAAATACAAAGTGCATACCACACTTACAAATGTTTCGCCTAACAACAAAACTGAACAATGTAAATAATAGAACGGTTTACACACAATGGAAATAAAAAAAAACCGATGATAAATCCCGTCACAGTATCAGTAAAAACAAACAGTCTTTCAATATGGTATGCCACGCGCTAGAACGGAATAAACGGAATCGAATAAGTCGCTGACAGGGAGCAAGTACCGATTACAGCAACCGTCGATCGCAAACTAACTAACTTTTGCGTTGCTTCTATACGCTACACGGCTCGGCGACCCAAATGGACTTGACCCGTCTCTTTGTAAACAAAGATATGCACTATTTTTTTAATAAAGCACTGGATTAGCTGTGGAACGAACTGCCTTAAGAGGTCTTTCCATTGAGCTACGATATGGGGTTCTTAAAGAGAGCTGTGAATAGAATTTTGCAAGGTCGGCGGCGCGCCCGCATGCCCCCTGGTGTTGCAGGTGTCCATGGGCGGCGGTAACACTTACCATCACGTGGGACCGCTTGCTCGTCCGCCCACTAGTCTATAAAAAAAAAAAAAAAAAAATTCACCTTGACTTCAGTTTCCTATAAAGTGAATAAAAATATATGCGAAATTTGGGACAGTTAAGTTTTAACTTTTAACTTTCATTTGTCGATCGATTGGCGCAGTTGGTAGTGATTTTGCTGGCTGAGCAAAAGGTCCCGGGCTCGATTCCCGGTCGGACATACATTTGTTTAAAGACAAATGTATTTTCGGGTCTGGGTCTGTCTTTGTCTTTGTATGTCTCTAGCCCCACGACAGGGAATCCTAGTGTGGCGTTATTTATGAAAAATAAAATAAGCATTTCAAGTAATTTTAACATTGACGGCGGCTCAAATACTTTTTCTATATAGTAAAAGAGGTAATGAATACACTGTAAAAATGTATAAATTGTATTTTGTGTAGAAAATATAAAAAAGTAAAACGGATTCAATACAATCACTTTGTAACGTTTTTGATTTCACCTTGACTTTGGTACTTTTTCAATAAATATCAATTACTTAAATAAAAAATGGGTATTACGCACAACAACTTATAAAAGCCTTTTTTACTAAAAATATTTTTTGTTCTGGATAATTTTAGAATAAAATACGTATTCGCTATAAACATATAAGTGAAACTTTTTTTACAGAATGAATGAGAAATCATCAATATCAACTTACCTACATAAAATTTTAAATGTAAAAATATGTACAAATATAAAACAAGCAAGTAATAATGATATGATAACTTGTTCCATTCCACTTTCTAAACGTCATCGTCACCCTACTTGTTAGTTCTGGGGAAAGTATTACTAAATTTCGTTCAACAGTATGTCCCTTCGATAGCTCAGTTGGTAGAGCGGTGGACTGTAGACGTTAATACAATAGACATCCATAGGTCGCTGGTTCAAATCCGGCTCGAAGGAATTTTTTATATATTTTGTTCTTAATTATTTTGTTTTTATCGTCTTTAAATATAAAAAAAATAACATTCACTAAACGAACATTTTTGTGAAGAGTTCCACAAATCTGGCGAAATGCCCACGTACTTCCTTTTCCTAAAAAAGCTGTCCCTTGTGTTCTCAATGACTTTATCCTATTTCTATTCTCCCTTTTCTATCTAAAATTTTAGAAGCCGCAGTCCATTCCCAAGTTTCTGGCTACGTATATAGCCACAATCTAATTAGTATGTTTTAGTGCGGATTCAGGCCTGGTCATGAGTACAACAAACGGCGCTTCTTAAAGTGACAGAAGACATTAGGTATGGCATGGAGGAGTCACGGTTGACTATTCTAATTTTGATCGATTTTTCTTATACATTTAATTCTGTTGACCCCGACATTCTTCTTGCCATTCTCAAACATCTGAGATTCTCTTCATCGGCGCTGGATTGGTTCTCTTCCTATTTCGTACTTGTATATAAATATATATTATATACTATTGTACCTAGGTATTATATTTGATGTGTATTGTATTATACGAGTATGTACCTACTGTTAGTAGTCATTTTAATGATTCACATCTCTGTTTAACCGAAGGTTCACTGGCAGAAAATGCCACTAGGCATTAAGTCCGCCTTTTGTACAATGTTTGTTTGTGCATTAAAGTTGAAATAAATAAAAAAAATAAAAATATTGTTAGCACATTAAAGTTAAAATTACAATACGTTAATTTTATTAAACATAACACGGGGCCTATAAATTTACACTTAACACTTCAAAGTTTCAGTTGCTATTTATGGTGATACGACACTATATGACATACCAGCCTAAAATGGCCCAGAGCAATTCCACGACAATATTCCGGCTATAATCCACAACGCGAGTCAATTACTTTCATCCATTTCAATAGAACTATTCGCGGACACGGATTTCCTCACGTTTTTCTTCACCGTCGAGTTAATATTAATTGACAAAACCTTTTTTGTGATAAAGGTCGTGGTTTGAAGTCACAATCTCACGAATGAATAGATAGATACCCATAATTTATCGGTTTATTCTCGTTATGTCATCGATTACTCACATTGTCGATTTTAATTTAATTTTATTGTTATAAACCAATAGACCAAACTTCTTACGCTTTTTATTAAGTAACGTCGATTTCTTACAAACTACAATCAAACCTTATTATACATTTTTTTTTCTGTTATAATTATAACAAAATAATATTTATAAACCAATGACAATACGAACATATCTATCACAGCTCTCATAACCGGTAAAACAATTAGGTTCCCTCAAGATCCCGTAATTAATAGATAAAAAAAAATGACACCCTTTTTATTAACTTGATTTGTAAATATAGCCTTGCATATGAATAATTGCTTCAACGAGATATGAAAAAATCGAAAATTAAGAAATGCATCCCGTGATGCTTTAAAAATCGATAAAAACCTGAAACATTTAATATTAAAAGCATTATAAACTCATTAAGTTATTACCTTATATTATTATTTCTAAATACAAGTTCTACCTAGTTTAAGAGTCAGAGCTGATTACCAAAAAAATATGAAATCATTTTATTTAAATATTCATGCTATGTTCTTGATATGTTATGTCTATTTTCCGTGTTAATTTGTATTTATTCTTAAAATCACTGCACGGCCTCAGGGAGGTTGTATATGTATGAATCACTGCACGGCCTCAGGGGGGTTGTATATGTATGAATCACTGCACGGCCTCAGGGAGGTTGTATATGTACGAATCACAGCACGGCCGCAAGGAGGTTGTATATATAAGAAACGACTATTTTGGCTCTATGATGTGGTTTTTCTGTGGTTAATATCATTTCACGTTTATGTACCTTATTTATTTTACTCAACGTTAAACCGTTTAATAGATAAATATGTGTGAAAAATGCGAAAATCTCAAATATTATATTAGATTACCTACTTCAGGAAGCTGATAACAGATAATGGCTACGGTTTGAAATACTTACCACCATTGTCAAAGAAGGAGTCTGTAATAATGCAAGGCGATCTCGAGCCATCTTGAACGCCTCTCGACGACATCTCATCAGCACACCGAGCGAGACCACAGATTATATAATCCACCGAGATGGATGAAAACTTTTATTCACTAACAATTTAAAAACATACAATCACTTTCTGCAAATGGGTTTAACCACAAAATGTTTTCTGTTTTGATGAGCTAACAACGTGAAGACAATGAAATTACAATAAGGTGACAGATGCGAGTTTTCTCCTTGGCAAATCTGTTTTCTTTGCTTTTGATATCTTAAACAAGTACAATCAATGTAAAAAGTTTTGTATATAAAAACTTAAAAAATATCATAGCTGTTGGCTGTACGTAACACGTAATAGATTTTTTTTGTCAAATTATTTGTTGAGATTTTTAGATATTGGTTAAATTTGTGAGAAATAGTTTAAATTTTCATAATAAATATTTCCCCACGTAACTGCCAAGAACTGTGTTGTTTTAGATCAAAGTCTAACGTTCGATTTTCTCGAAACGGGGGTACTATGTTGACTTTGAAGTTTGTATTTTTTTGTCCGCATAAACCTTATTTAACCTGTCGTTTTCATGATATGTGGTCAGATATCTATTTTAGTTTCCAAATCTAGCCATGACTCCAATGCAGCATGTCTGGATTTTTTGTTTGGAAGCCCGCATTTTAGCAGAACCTCTTAGTCATTCAATAACATTATTGAACACGACTGTACCTCCGTTTTTGGCAACAATTCGCAAGATTGTGATGATTGATTATGATAACATTCTGTTGAGCATAAAAATAAATGTATAAGTTTGTCAACATCGAATCGTAAGAAAATATTTTTGGAAATGAACGGTTGGAAGATAAATAAATTATTTATGACTTATAGATACTTTGTTGTAACTCGCCACTAGATGGCGCTGCTGCACATCAACTTCTATGCCGTTCAATCGATCGCAAAAATCACATCGACAGCAAAACAGAATAATTTGTGATTTTATATACAGAGGTAAATAACTATACACAGTCTGCCGTGGTTTGCTAGTTATTTATAGGAACTAATTGATTTTATTAATATTTTCTAACTCAAAATATCGTTGAACTTTCAAGAGGATCATAATTTGACATATGATTTTTTAGAAGAAAATATGTTTTTAAGATTATACAAGATTATTGAATGTAATATTTGTATATTTTCTGGTACTGTTACTGTGAAAATCAAAACGTAACCATAAATTCTTCTTTGACTTAGTAAAAACACTGTATTGGACATTAATGTCGCTGAATAAATACTTTTAGAGAATTAGGTAGGTAAATACACAACAGAAAATACTGATAAAGCGATGGCACTATATTTCAAGGTCTATGAAATACGATTGCTTTAGTTATTGCTTTAAGTAAGTTTTAAATTAAAATTTGTAAAAATTATACGGTTTAGTTAGATTCTCTAATGGCAATAAAAAAATACGGTTTAGTTAGATTCTCTGGTGGCAATAAAAATTATACGGTTTAGTTAGATTCTCTGGTGACAATAAAGAAATACGAGTCGCACGACCTTCCACTTGGTAATGACATAAAATTCTTAGTCATTTACCGTATACAGTCCAATCCGAAAGCCTCCATTCATTATGTGACCTTCTCACAGTTAGAAAATCATTTTTTTTTTGTAAGAGTTGACAGACGGGCAAGCAATCCACCTGGTGGTAAGTGGCTAGTGCCGTCCATGACAACTACAGACCTGCTAGTGCCGATCAAAAATGATAGACACTAGCTTTTTTGCAGATCTGCTGCCCATCTTTAAGAGGATTAGGATTTAAAACTGGGAAAGGGAACAGTAAGGATAAAGGAGTAAGGAATAAGGATTAGGAAAGATATGGGTCTCTGGCAACTCTCACTCAACGACGAAACGGGCACACGGCACTTCACGCCAATTTCCTCTGAGAGTGGGGTAACGCGGCCAGTCGTGTGCGACCCAATACGGCTGTAGGATTCAGCTGCACCGTCCCCCTCACCCTTACGAGGTAATTTAAAATTGCACAAGTCACTAACGTAGAAGTAACCCTGATATCCCTAGTAAAAGAAGAAAAGATATTTAAGCTCCGTCAATTTCTGTTAATACAATTTTTGCTAGAAGACCATATGTAAAACAGTCAGCATGTTTATATAACGTAAATAATAAACATTTATCCCATAAATTCCTATATTTGCAAAAAGTATTCGACTAACTGGGGTAAAAAATAACAGCTACGACAGATTGGGAACATTCTGAGAAATAATACGCTTAATGGACTTATTGTTATTATTATTTGTGATGTGGACCAAAATGCATACATATGCACTTATAATTATGCACATTCACATACATACACACTGGCACGCTCATCACACCCGGCACCGTTTTATAATTATTTTCATCTTTATAGTGATGTCATAATAACAATGTAACTTGCTATGGAAAATCAGGATTCCCTGACGCAGGTATTCCTTATTGTATTGTGTCCTTATTAAAATTGTATGTTAACGAAATAAATTTATGATTTACTTCAGTTATTAAAAATTTGTTTGTTTTGTTGATCATTATTTTCTGCACATTGAATAGTTCTTTTGTCGCTCGTTTAAAATACAGACCATAATTCTATCGCATATTTTACAGAGTAAATAACTATTAATATTCTATTTTATATAAACCTTCAGCATCGGTCTGGACGTTTCGTTCTATTTTTGGGTGACCTCATTTTGTTTACGCTGACCAACAGATATGTTTACTTTAATCCAATAATCGAGATATTTTTACCCATTTATTTATTTAGTATACAGTCACTGAGATTTTTTAGGTAAAGATTTTTCTGCTATTAATTTTTAGAGTTCCACCGAAAAAAAATTTTTGTTCACGAATGTTAACTTGAAAATTTGCATTATAATATGCTAGAGATATGCTAGAGCCTATTTCCATCCCATCATATCCTATCCCTCCCCATTTTCTAAACCCTTACTCTAAATACATTCTTACATATTCAAAGGCGGGCAGCGCGTCCGGGGGCTGTCATTGTGGACTCACGTTGGCATGTACCGTGGATATCCATGGGCGATAGAATCCATTCCATTTACCACCAGATGGACTGTATCCTCGTCTGCCCCCTTCGTCCCATAAATAGAAATGTAACCAGAAAATTGTATAAGTAGATGTGGCATTACTAAGGAGCCCTTTCCTAAGGAGCAATAAAAGATACTATTTTTCTCAAGATTCCCCTTGAGAAAAATAGCATCGTTAATTGCTTTACCCTTAAGAATTAGAATGTTTCTATTTTAACAGAATCTTGAACCAAAAAATTTTTTTAGAAATTAGAATAAGCTAAAAAATCACAGTAAGTCTCAAATCATATATTAATTTGGTAAGGTACAAAATCTTAGCTCAAAACGCGAGATGAAGTGTTTTCACATTAATATTTGCCACTTTTATCAGTAGGTTGCTTATCATTACTTTCTTATCATTGCTTAAAATCCTTTATTACTTCTAACTAGTTACAAGTTCTAATTGCCAATAAGAACAGATTTAAAAAAAAAAGATGTGCGGTCAGGGGACCCCCGTCAGAAAAAATGCGTGAGGATCTTCCTCACGCATTTTTTCTTTTAAACTCTGAATGTAATTCGAAATGAAATCTGTATAGTTCATGTATTTTTTTTATTTTGTATCATATTTTCAATGCAAATAATTTAAAATAAGGAATCAAATCAAAAATTTAGATTATACAACCGGCCACGCACTAGTCTGCACGTCTGTTATTCTGCTCGAGTCTCGCTCTCGATACTCGCACGCACACACACACAGAGAAAGAGAAAGGTGTATGGTGGGGGTAAAAATCTTACGTGACGTTACATTTTCTCTCGAATCACACCTACCGCAAGCCGCGTAAAGGAACTTCGTATTGTAATATCGATGCTCAAACGCTTTTTTTTGTAAATATACCACTATTATGTAATCAATTACCCTATAATTTGACTAGTAAGTATGATAACCGATGGATGAGGCGAGTGCTCGAATGGAGACCACGTACCGGGAAACGTAGCGTGGGACGCGCTCCGGCTAGGTGGACTGTTGAAGAAAGTCGCCGGTGGATGAGAAGAGTTGATGACCGTTGAAGACTCCTTGAGAGAGGCCTAGGTATATCCAGCAGTGGGAAGACGCCGGCTGATGGTATGGTTGTGGTATGTATCACCGCCGTTTCAGAAATTCTTTAGAACTTTACGCAAATTTTGATAAGGATTTATTACTTATGTGTTACATACTCGTATATAAGTTAAACTTAAAAGATGTCGCTCATAAAAGTGTATAATTGTGCGCTTTGTGTGTAATATTTGTGATAATGAAATACAAGCATAGGACTACGTTTATCGTGTGCTTCCAAGGAGTCCTCTTCTGTCTTCGGTAAACCTAATATCACTTTACTGAGCGTCTCCTAACTTACTTCGACAAAACTGGATAGGATAAGATTTAGACTTACGAAAGAAACTTGACACTGGCAGAATAAGCCAATTGCATCATTGCTATATAGGAAAAAAAAAACTACGACAGTGGAATTTTCAAATTGTAAATGAACCAGAAGTTTCTGGATGCATTGCACTTTTCGGCGGGAACCCGAGTAGTAAAGTTAAGTTTTTGTTTATTTATTGCAAACAATTTGGATTGTGGTATTTGTGGTGTAATAGTGACAGTTTATTAAACTTTAAAGCGCCGAGTATTCGCGCATAATGTTTGTGGTAGGTAATTAAATTAAAAAGTGAGACTACATTTTTCGTGTTCTTCCAAGGAAGAGGACAGATTTGGACTGTCCTCTGTAAACCTACTATCACTTTACTGCGCGATTGCTACTTCGACGGGACTGGACAATGACCTGATAAAAACAATTCTGTTTTATTATTTGCTGTGTGTGAACCAATGGCTATGCCAGTGTCCAAATAAATTAAAAAAAAAGGATGGTTTGCAACAAATTAATTTCAAACGAATGGCGCCGACTGGGATCGTGGTGTTATTTTTGGCGGGAACCGTGCCAGCCGCCCACCTTTTCACACTAAGGAACATGCAAGTCAAAGACCTTCGGGACGAGTCATTCTAGAGTAATCTAGAGAAATATTGTTATGATAACTACCTATGTAAAAGTACTTCATTCGAATAACTTTTACCAAAATAAACGATTGGAATTATCTTTCAATTCATTGCCAAAAATCTTCGATTGTTTAAACGTTTTGTAGGCTCTAAGCCAATAAAATCAAAATAAATTTTATTTGTAAACAATGGCGTTATAATTTTTCGCAATTATCATGTTAAGTATTATTATGTATTATAAGTTAAGTATTATGGCAGCATCAATTATCACTATTACCTATCTGAACGATAATGAAACTAATTCAAATAAGAAGGCAGTTATTTGTATATATGTACTCATACAATACTTTGAAGTATCATATTTTTTTATAATAGCATCATAAAAAAGCTTCACCCATGGAAATTTACTGGAATCGACTAAACACATGACTCACTAGTTGACAACACTCATTTTCAGCGGTAATGAAAACTGGCCTTGAATGTACCCGAAGCATTAGAATGGGAGTAAACGCAACATAATTTTGCACACAGACTTCATTGCAACTGAAAATATGACACACGTGACCCTCATTCATGTGATAAACAAAATCCTTAACACCTGCTGGAACATAAATCCGAACCGAAACGCATGGAACATTCGCGTGGAAACTCGCATCTGTCAAAACGCCCGCCAAACCACTAACCTCAAAAAAAATCACTATTTGCACACAGGATTTAAATGAAAATTACATTTTCATTGTCAGTTGTGGGAGAATGTTATTGTACGAATGTTTAGTCGCAGACTGAACGGAGCAGTGCGCGGGCTGGCACGAGCGCAACGACACGCTTTTGTGTTTAGCACAATTCTATGGTCACGTTTTCGTCACGAGTCGACGATCTATCAGCCTTGTCACTTTATTGAGACTCATAAATGCTCATAATCATGATCTTGATTTACACATGATAATTAGAATATAACATGAATGAAATCCACTTGCTTTTTAAGACACTTAAAGCTGGTCAACACTGGTCTGGTATATTCCTGACCAATTCTCTCGATGCTTCTTTAAAACCCTGTATATATTTTGTAGTACCTATATAATCGGAACTTATAAAGATAAGTACTTTTATGACAAACAAATCGCGGAAGTAATCAGTTCTAAATATAACATGACACTACGTTGGCACACTAAATTGCGTGGTCATTATAAATTTAGAACAAAGTGTAAGCGTAGGATAATGGCCACCTGTATTTCAGTTTGATGACTAATTTAAACAAATCGGTTAAGAGTATGTATTCCTTTCGCAGAGCCCTGGATCAACCTAGTGATGACCGCGTTAACCGAACTTAAGCGTGTTTAACTTATCTACATTAATATCATGATGATTAGGTTCTCAAAACTACATTATGAAAGAGATTAAACGATTTACTCTCTCATTATTGGTGACACTTCGTAAAACTACAAGGCAAACATTAGGTAGGTATCTCAATGAAATAATAGGAAGCGCGGTTAATAAGTATTTGCGCGTTAAGATATCAGACACATTCAGGTAAAGATATCTACAGCCGCAACTACGTCTTATTAAATTGTTTGAAAAGATAAGACGGACAAAAGATATGACGGAGAAGAGAACTATAAATAGGTAAATAAATAAAGAAAATTAGATATTCTGCGATAATTTTGAAATGGAAGTAACAGAGGAAGGAAGTTTCATTTCCTTCAACTAAAAATCTATGGTTTAAATTACCATCTATCTAAAAATCACTGGTCGTACCAGTGAGAGTACTTTCATAGAAGACCAAATTCCCAGCTTACCTAACAATCTCAAGTATGAGTGACAGACTATCATCCCCCAAGGCCTCGCGAAAAGTTGAAAAATAGTCAATTTACGCCATCGTGTTTTTCACGTTAAAATGAATAAATATAAGTAAATAAATAGTCAAATATAAATATGCTATAGTCTGTATCTTTAAATTTGAGTTCGCCGGCCCGCTACAAACATTTGAATGTGGGTTGCTCGCGCGGTTACCGGTGTCCGACACGGCCTGAATGGAACAATGGGGTGTCGCTCACATGGTGTTCGTCACGGCTCGAATGGAAAAGTAGTGATTTTTCTTTGGCAGTTAACGTGTTAAATTGAAATATCAAAGCATACTTTTCTCTATTCATTTCTTTGTTTCATTTTTAACACAATGGAGAGAACCGAATCAAATTGATAACGCTCTTAATAGCGTTAATTTTTTGATCTTCATCAAAAATCTTATGCGTAATATTTCTCATGTAGATGAACAATCCTACAGCAATAATCCTTCTATCTACAGCCGCCCACCATTTCAGTTTCACTTTATTTTAAAGAATTTATAATAATTGTACATGGTAACTTAGGCAAATATTAGGCAAGTGTAGCGATGAAAGTAATCTATATGTGTGTGCGAGTATCTTATAGATTCTAGGAGTTCAGTTTTATATTATTTTAAGAACTTAATAAACTTGAATATGATATCTTATGTAAATATCAGACAAATGAAATGATTAGATAAGGATCGTTAGAACGTTATCGCACGTGCTTTATAAAAATTATGAAAGAAATCGTATTTTTAGAATATAAGAACATTTTTGGTGCTATTTAGTCAAATATTTTCTCTGGAATACATGTAGAAAATACAAAATTATAAGCAAATCGCACATCTGTGATAACTATAACATGTAATAACAATAATATCTCTAGTAAAATATTCGTTTATGGACTATACCGTCCCCAACTCTTTTTCATAATGACTAAATTCTTGTGGCCCTAATGGCCTTTCAAGAGTTACAGGACATGAATGGTTTAGGGCGAGCGCAAAAGGCAAAAAGTGTGTGCTCCCCGCCTGTAGACCGGTGAAAGGAACGGGCCTCGGCCTAGAGCGTTGCTTTGGGAGGGTATTGGGATTGCGATGCAGTGACAAATAATCCGTAACCAACCCTTTTACCGTCCATCGCTGGATACTGGTCTCCTGGTGCACATTGTCTTGTGTATAAAGGAAGTAAGCTTTTTTTTATAGACTAGTGGGCGGACGAGCGAGCGGTCCCGCCGCCATAGATAGGCTTCTGATTAGGTGGGTTGGTGAGTTCATTATTTTAGAGGTGGTGTAGTTTTTCGGGGCTTATTTGTAGTAGCGGTTTTGTTATCACCTCTTTAAACACTAGGAAAGATATGGGGTGGATAATTTTGAAATAAAATAATTACTTAATAACACAATGCAATAGATTATTAAATGTACGATTAATTGACAAATCAAGTTCAAATTGTACCCGTTGTGTCAAATTTAATAGCATTTTATCCCACAAAAGTTTATAAAAATCTATAGAACCTCATACGAGTAAGACGTGAAAAAACATTGACAAAGCAATGGGCTCTATAAACTTGGAAACACCACTTTAAGTAATTTCAATATCTCATTAGCAGTTTTATCATCAATCAAATCATCAATGAATGGACGAGTCGTCACTTTCGTACCAACATACTAAAGAACGAAAGTGTAGATATAAACATAGGAATTTGATATTAGAAACTGATTATCATATCTACTGATTGACATCCCGACGTGTTCTCTGTCCATCAAAGAGCTGACTAGATTAGATAAAGTTGACGACTGATGAACACTACGTATATGTATGGAACATATATTCGTATACACCAGGGTTTCTCAAAGTGGGTACGTCATCTAGTTGTAGGGTGTACGCGGCAAGATTTACGTTATGGCAGCTGGCTGGGTGGCAAGTGCGTGCGACACAGCAAGACTGTTACCCTTCTCGACAACATATTTATGTGAGAATGAGATTTCACACCTGGTCATGATAAAAACGAAATATAGAAATCGACTTGATGCCGAGTCAGAATTACGATTAAAACTAACCAAAATTGCTCCTCAAATTGACACAATTTGCGAGAAAAACCAAGCTCATCCATCACATTAATTAAAAACATTTCTTTTTTGTCTGCACTGTACCTACTATTATTATTAAAAAAAATGTTTAGCTAGTTTTTTTATTTTCTTTTTATAAAGGTATACGCAACCTTCACGGAAAAATAGGGGTACGTGAAGCTATAAGTTTGAGAAACCCTGATATACACCAAACCAATTTAAGACCCTATAATAGAATTTTGATACTCCTAATTCTTCTCAAATAACCAACGCACGTGTTTATTGAGTGTTATTATTGCCGTGTGGTGTTGACCGGCTATGGAATAACACCACCTCATCTCTTCCCACGGGCGTGGTTAAAGGCGACTAAGATATAACTAAGCGGTTAGCACAAGCCCTGAGGAACTACAACCACCTCTAAAAGCGTGGACTCGCCAACCCGCTTGACCAACATGGCGTTTTAAGGCCATACATCCCTCTTGCACAAAACAATGTGCATAAGGAGACTCATGTCCAGCAGTGGATATTGAAAGAATGGTGGTAAGAAAGAAAAATTGAAATTGAAAGAAAAAGGCAGTGGTGACAGACGAGTAGGCGGTAAACTTAATATGTAGTAAGTGGATACTGCCACCCATTGGCATCTGAGATACATGTCAGAAATCAAACCTTAGAGATTTATAAGATGTGAAATACATAACTATGACAGAATTGCGATTACTTCATTCATGATGAAGGCCTTTAGAGATTTAGAAACGGATTTGAAAATAGTATTGGGAAAGATGGGAAATGCAGTGGGTTTAACGAATTTATTATCTGAGTAAACATCGCCCAAAGGATTAGCAAATTGAAGTGGCCATTAGTTGGCCACATCTGTCGTAGGGCTGACAAACATTGCAAAAAGCTAGAAGCGAAAGAGCGGTGTCGAGTATCGTCCAGACAAATGGATTGGTGATTTGGGGAAGGCGACAGAAAGTGACTGGATGAGAAGCGGCTGGTTTTTTGATGCACATTTCCGTCCATCGGCAACACAAACTGATAAAAATGATAATGAGTATTGTTTAAAAATATGATTTGCTATAGATCCTTGATATCAAAACATATTCAACATACTTAAATATGAGTATATTCTCGTCAATTCGTGTAGGCCTACCACGTTATTTATTTATGTTTGTTCATATCATTAAGCTTAACATGTGTTTTATTCTTTTACGTCATACATAACATACATTTCAAGTTTCAAGAGTCCTCATTTTATTTATCACAAAATTAAACTCATCAAACACATCTTTCGACTGCCTAGGTATAAATATCTGCTATTTCGTATCCGTATCCTTGTAATATGCTGAACTTCACAACACACCATATACGATCTTCGTATTCAAACTATATACTTGAGAGGGTAACAGTGGCGAAGCATGGAGGGTGCGGCTGGTGAGGTCCGCTCCGGGCGGTACTTTATTTGAGCGTGTTTTAATATTTTCATATTAGATTGCGAAAATATGGAGAAGGGGCGGACAAATTTGGGATCTGCACCGGGTGCTAGTGACCCATGCTACGCCACTGGGTATTAAACACTCTCTCAACCAAGATTTTAGCATTATGTGTTCTAAGCACCATCTTAACGAACATATGTGTATGAAGACGAGGAAACATGAAATATTTAGGTATATCCATGTGATGATCCATTTGTAGCTGATCTAGCTAAAAAGCTTTTATCGAAGACTTCATATTCCGGGGTATGGACGTTAACTCCAGTGCCGAGCTTGTTTTTTTGGGCTGCATTCATTTGGGAGGGCGAGGGTAACCGCTGCAATCTCATAGCCGCGCGGCGCACTTGACTAGCCAAGTCCCACTATCTCACAGAAGACTACTTATGTACAAATGCAAAATGTACTGTTTTTCCCACTTTATCCTAATTCCTCAAAATATACAATTACGTGTTTCGGTAGTTAGTTAAATTTGCCAGAGCCCATATTATGCTGTCCCTCCTTAGTTTCCCAACCCTTTCTCCAAATCCATTCCTAAATTTCCAAAGGCGATCAGCGCACCCGGGGGCGTGCGAATATTTATCATTCTGGACCAATGTTGGCATGTATCGCGGATGTCGCAGAGTAACAGTATCCACTTACCACCACGTGGACTGTCTACTCTGCCGTTTTTCTATAAAAAAAATCTTGTACCGTTGGCGGGCCCAGAAAGGGAAGAGGGACACACATAGAATACAATTTGCAGGAAGGCAGTATAGATAGCATATATAATAGTTAGAATAGAGTAGCAGTAGGGTGGGCCATGGGCGTAGCCACGGTGGGCAGGTTGGTGCACCCCCCCCCCCCCCCCCCACACACACTAGCATAGAGAAAAATAAGTAGGTAACACACTTTATGCATTACACTATCACTATTTAATTTATAAAAAAAGCTTTGTCCCAGCCTGTATAAAATTTGTTTGCTTTGTCCCAGCCTGTATAAAATTTGTTTGCTTTGTCCCAGCCTGTATAAAATTGTTTGCTTTGTCCCAGCCTGTATAAAATTGTTTGCTTTGTCCCAACCTGTATAAAATTGTTTGCTTTGCTCCACCTTGGATAAAATCCTGAATACGCCTTTGATGTGGACTCTTTCCTGCGCGTACCTCTTGCGATTCGCTCTGACTAACCGTAGAGTTTGGTAGGATTGTGGGAGGAAGAGGGACCTTCACCTCATATTCTCTCATGCAAATTCTATTTTGAGGCGTAAAAGAGAAATTCAGATTTATATATTACTAAGTATGATGTGGTGATTTTGTTTAACATTAGTAAAGCATAGTCTATCACGACATGTAATGTCTCCGATTGTTCTTTTTGGCATACCTTGGCTTTTGTGTTTGACAATTAGGAAGTGATGCCATGATTTGATGAAAAAACAACAGATTTATTGGGTGTTGACGATATTTAATAGTTTTAATCAGATAGATAAATATTTTTCGATAATCGCAAAGATCAACAAAGAGCGTGAGAGAGAGAGAGAATTCACACAAAATTCTAACATTAGCAAGCAATATAAGGAAGAAGGAAATAAAGCAAGGAAAAGTCGGGATTTTAATATTTAATGTGGTCTCTATTTCAATCGCTAGATAGATTTATTGTCCACCGATAACATACAGAGCAATACAAAGTACAAGCAGTCGGAGATATCTATAACCGTCGGCCTTGTCGCTACAGCGATTTCTTCCAGGCGACCTTTGTGTTGCCTCGATTATGTTATGAAAGAAAACTCCCAAGTCATATTTCTTTTAAAAGTTTTGCTACAGTATACTTTGTAATCGACGTCGCATAATCTTGGCTTCTGACAATGTCGCATCAAGACCGAGATCGTATTCCACAATTGTTGCAGGCCGCTGGTCAGTAAATTACGTCAGGGAAACTTTAGGTTTCCTTTGTTTTTCACTTTAATGTGGCAGTGTTAGAATGGTCAATACTTCAAAGTAATTAAGTAATCAATACTATGGTCATAGCATAAGTCATAACGGTGCTTCCAAAGTTATAAGAAAACATATCGTCATGCATATCGTACCAAACTCTTCGTCTTTTGGCGGACTTCATGCTTCTAAATTTCTAACACCTCCTGGTTGCTAATCGAAAAGGGATTCTGCGATATTATCTCTTCTACGGTTTTTTTTCACGATTTCAATTTTATTTCAAACGTCAAATGCTTGCAACTTGCATTTTGAGTCATTTCATACCTATCGTGCGCAACATAAGATTAATGCTGTACAGCTATAAATATAAACAAAAATCTTTATTGCTTGTAAATTCAGTCTTCTAATCTATACATAATACAATAAAATCGAATCAGTCGATCAAGAAATATTTTTGAAAAAAAATCGTTGCAGTGTAGGTGCCTACTCTACAAACGATACAGAATCCAAAACAATCACTTTCAGAATTTTTAGTCTGTCTGTCTGTCTGTCTGAACGCGAATAACGCCAAAACTAGTAGACTGATTTTAATTAACCTGATATAGTCATAGCTTATGTACTGGGTGAACTTTCAGGGTACTTTTTATCCAGATCAGTTATAGTTCCCACGGGAATCGCTCTAAAGTTCACGCGAACGAAGTTGCAGCACCGCTAGTTTTGAATAAATATCTGGAGAAGATCGGCTGGCATTCTTTACAGACAACCCCTTACACCTGAGCTAACGTTGCAATTAATAAGGCATTCATTTATGTACCTAAGCATTTTCCGAGTATTTTCAACATCATCATCCTCAATAAAGTATCATCTATGATTTAAATCGGTAATTATCATTTAGAAAAATAATTTAGTCCACCTCTGGGACGTTCTTGACTTGTGTTTAATGTATCCATTTTTATTTAGTTTTGTATCAGTATGTGAAATAACTATTAGGTACTAAAACTGATTACATACACACACGATCTTTTTTCAAATGTGTTTCCTCCGGCGATTTCAGTACTTACTTATAATCTTCAGACGAATTATAACCGTTCCAGGTAGGTATAGAGCTATAACATAATATAGTGTTGCAGTGCTCCGAAATAGTCAGTCAGCTGAGCCGGGATATCGATCCGACTAACCGAACAAGTAGAGTGGTCAGGGCATATGCCCGATACACACGCAAAAGCGTGACCACTCCAACCGGCATAGTAACAGTATCAAAACAAGGATAACGTCGTTTATAACTAGGGACAATATTATGGAAAGATATTGCGTAGTTTAGAATACCATTTTGCGAATAATTTCCGTGCATAATTCAGGATTTTTCTTAGAATTATATGTAGGTATTAGTTTAAAATTAATGTTTGCTATGAATTTATTCCACAGGTAGATATTAAAGGAATTGTGATTTAATTTAACTAAAACCCATCGTGATAAATCAATTGGTATCATTTTGTCAACGTATAAAACGTTAACGTCATTTTGTATGAAAAATGTTTTCTTTCAGTACTATAAAACCGACAAACTCCGCGTGAAAAATTCTATATACGATGCAAAACATGACCCAAACAAGAGTTTCGCTGACGCATTGTACCCTAAATTAGAATAAAACTAACCTGTCCTTTCAGCAAGGTGTTGTGCTGTTCTTCCAGGGTCATCCTCCTCCATATCCATGTCAAAAGAGAAAGGGAAACTCTTCGTGGAACCTACAATACTGGCCATTGTATTGTAAACTCGCTATATCGTCGTACAAACATGGAGCTGTGATCAACGCTAGCATCAAACTAATGAATGTGGCAGTAGGCAGTGACTGAAAACATTGGTGAATGAACGAATGGATTCACACATGCGCAATACCTACGTGTTGCGCAATGACGCACACATAGTTATAAGCCGCTACTTAGAATGGTGGTGACTGGAGGACTATTCATGATTCACCGTCTGGAGCAAAATAACATCTCGTAGATATTATTTGCATAGTGTTTGCCACTTATGTAGTATCTTATCTTGCAGCGGCATATTTTTATAGTACAAGATTGGCAATTGATACCTTGGCAACTCATAGTACCTACCTAGTCAATAATATTTCTGACTTAGGTACATACATGGTGAATATATATTTTAATAGAAAAAGGCCGCAGACGAGCGTACAGTCCATCTGATGGTAAGTGGATACTGTCGTCCATAGACATCCGAGATACATGCCAACATCAGTCCAGAACAAACGTTTGCACGCCTCCAGATGCGCTGGCTACCTTTGCAGATTAAGAATGGATTGGGAGAAAGGGTTGGGGAAATAGGCAAGGATACGCTAGGATGAGAATGGGTATATCTCACTCACTACCGAAACACGGGGAAATACGATAAAGTTGGAAATAATAATATTTTTATATATTTAAGTCATTTACATATTTTCTATAGGTAGGTACAGTAATTGTCACTAATAATGTGACATGCAGTACCTATATTTCAAGCTAGTCTTCTATGAGAGAGTGGTAACGTGTTCAATGTCTTTTGAAAAACATGGTAGGATATTAATTAATGTTAGGAAAATGTGAGGATGCCGAAGCCGCTGTAATCATAGAGTGTAATTTGGCTGCCGAGACTGCTTCGATATCAGCTTATAACATCCAATTGCAAGCCTCAAGCCTCCTTTAATATTGACGAAGAGGTTATCCTAAAAGAATGGTCTCATACTTTACTTTGGTGTTTCAAGTGGGCCCGAAATACAGATATTTAAAAGATTTCTAAAACGTTGACCTCAAATTAAACAAGAGGTCTTTAAGGCAGTTGATTCTGACCCCGAGATTTTAACGTATGTTGAAGATATAACCACAACAATTATTTCTTTTGGTACACATTGGTTAAAGCAGTTTCAACCATGGCATATTGTTTATTCTTTAGAGCACCTGCTGGAATACACCGAGCAAAATGGATGCTAAAGCAATCTATGCTTTAAAGACGTATTTATTTAGAGAACCGCTAAAATTGGCAAAGAGAGAAATAAAAGACATTAAAGATGTTTGTATTCTTACTGTTCGGATTTACGCAAAGTATTGGTTTCAAGGTCCTTGCACATGGTCTGCGCCAAAGAATGATTTACAGCTTTCGAAGGACTTGATGGCATACGAAGAGATAAATCATTCACTTACAAAGGCTGCTTCCAAAAAATTATGGGACATCTTTGGTATCTGTCTGAAGAGCTTGTTGCTTTTGCATTTTTCGATGAAGTGTCCTTGGAAACTAAACAGAGGGTGGTCACTGCCCTTGAAACATTAGGTTTGGAAGATTCTCCAAAGCGAGCGACCCTTGACCATAATCTCATTCTCGTTAAAAACTTAGAAGATTTTGTAACGAATAGCAATAGAATCACTACAACACAATAGTTTTCTACTTTGGTCTTTATTGTTGCAGTTTTCTGAGAGAATTTTATTGCATTTATCTCAGTTCCCCAATGGAATTAAACTTGGTGCCCAAATGAAGTACCTTACTTATTATTTCTTTTGGCTAGCTAGACCAATTAGACCCCAAGATCCTTCATTTAAACCAAAAAGCAACATTCAGGCTATGGATAGCACACGATGTTCTATTACGATAAAAATAATCAACTACTGTAATTAACTATTAATTACACCATTTTTTTATTTTTATTTATTAAAGCCATTATTATTGTTACATCGCTAGGTACAAATTCCTGCAAGTGGCTATAAACTATGGCTGTCTTCACTTCTTCTTCTCTTCTTCGCCACCTTTTCCTCCCTTAGCGGGTGCAGCTTTAGGTGGTGGCTCGTCAATAGGATCCAGCTTGCTCTCGTCAAATTTGAAAGAAGGAAATGCTGTCATGTCAACCCCAGAGCCACCCCCGTATGCTTTCTGAAGCTTTTCCAATTCTGTTTTCAATTCTTTTTCGATTGCTGGGCTTGGATCTACTAGTTTGCCTCCACTGGAATAAATATTAGTTTGAGATATAATATTAAATTATATGGTTACGGCCGTTTGGTGTTGGCCGACTTTAGATACTAGCTCATCTTTATCTAGCTAGAAATTGTTACTGTTAATGCTCCAGAAAAAAATAAATATCGACCAATCCGCACTGGGCACGCGTGGTGGTTTATGACCCGAAACCCCTAAAGTGATACTAGGGGTACTATGATACTATGATAAAAATACTAGGGGAGGCCTTTGCCCTGCAATGGGACGTTATAGGCTGATATACAAGTATAAGTACCATCACGTGAGGCCGCTTGCTCGTCCGCCCTCTTCTCTATAAAAAAAAAAAAAAAAATCGGGGATATCGTGAATCGTGATTAAATGATTTCCGATAAAAAGATCGTAATCCATCACGATCGTAAAAATCGCATTTGTTATAAGACTACGTAGGTACCTAATTACCAATAATTCAGAATAACGGGCCCCAACATTTCGACGCCGAGCCTACCCTATTGCTTACAGCGCAAATACAAGAATTTGACATATACCTATACAGCATTCAATATATAATAACATTTGAGATATTCGCGAATGTTTACATATTTTTTGAATTACGTCAGTTATTTTTGTGGTTTTTCTGATATCTGAACATAGATAGATCTCTCTGCTGTTCTTTGAGTTTCTCAACTTGTGTACGATTTCTACTATGAGAGACCAGCAGTGACAACCATAAATCACTTATCAAGATGCAAATATATATGTAAATTACAATAATTTGTCTGCATAAGTAATAAAAGCGCACTTAATAAACAAACATTTGCCTTTACCAATTAACTAGCAAACTAATAAATAAATATACATATATATAACTAAATTATTTTTTAATATATTTTAAATCAGCGCTAATGAACCGATTTAGAACCTTAACAGTTTTACAAAAGAACTTTTAACTTCAAGTCAGCGCTCTTTTTTACAATCCTGCCTTCCAAAGCATCAGCTTAAAATCAACAACTAATTACAATTTTCAGGTATATAACAAAAAAAATACAACAATTAACAGATCAAAATAAAAAGACCACATTCATCTAATGTATTTATTAAATATGCTTATATGCATTATATTTTACACATAAATTAACTATGGCTATGTTCACTGTGCAACAGCCTGCTCGTTGATAGGGTCCAGCTTGGGTTCTTCGAACTTCAACGAGGGGAATGAGGTCATGTCAACTCCGGAGGCCCCTCCATACTGCTTTTCGAGCTTCTCGAATTCTTGCTTCATTTCCTTCTGGATATCTGGGCTGGGATCCAGGAGTTTGCCACCACTGGAATAAAGATAATGTATATAGAACTTTTTAAACTTTCGCATTTTGTACACATTTTATATTCTAAATCTGGTCGGAACGCGTATAATAAAGGTATTTGTTTACCTTCTATTCCCACTCGACGTTTCGGCACCGGGTTACACCAGCCGTGGTCACCGGTTGACTGAAGAGGTGGGTAGTATAGGATGGGAGCTACGAACCGATATTTATCTACTATCTACATTTGATCTTCACATTCGGAAAGGCTGCGACACTACACTAACAATGTCAGTGGATGTATCCCAAGGTATAGATTTGTTAATCACTGCATTCCACGTTAATGCGTTATTTATATCCGGATGAATTTTTATATTTCTTAATTTCAATCTCTTCACTTTCAATCCTGGGATAAAAGTGATGTTCAGTGGAGAGGATTTTGCGAGTGCAAAGATATATCCAGTGATTAATCCCAGCTTTGAGAATGTGTTCGTCTATTGCTGATTTACTAGTTTAGCCTATATAGGAACTACCACAGCTGCAGTCTATCTTTTATAAGTATTCTATAAACAGGGATAAGGAACAGTCTTCTCTAACCATTATTTTGACATCTAAGAAAATCAAAGTTCCATCTTTTCCCATTTCATAGGTGAACCGCATTTCTAGATAAATAGAATTGAGGTGTTTAATATATTGGTCCACTTCCTTTGATGATGCTGAAGATGTCATCAATATACCTTTTCCAAAGTCTCACTATGTTTGGCCCAAGACTGAGGGCTCTCTCTTCACTAATATATTCAAGATATTCGCAATTACTGGTGCTACAGGACTACCCATAGCGACGCCATCGATCTGGAGATAGTATTGACTTGGATATAGGAAGTAATTGCCTTCCAGACAATGTTCCAGTAAAGCAATATAATAAGACAAGTTATTACAAGCCAGCCTATCTTTTATGGTATTTAAACACTCCTTAGGAGGAACATTGGTAAACAACAATATATTATTATATACATTCAGACCTGATTTAGAATATAAAATGTTTAGAAATAGAATATAGAATATAAAATTTAGAATATAAAATTTATATATCATGTAAATTATGTTTTACAGATGTTAGGAGTGAAAGTGTTTTTGATACTTTTTCAGCTGCTTTTAATAATCTTTACTTATAATTTAATAGTTAAAATTTTTTTAATAGTCTACTAATATTTTTTTGGTATTTTCTGTGTGTATAATGTGTGTGTACATTATACTCGGTGGCATTAACCTTTGAAAACTTTCAGTATTAAAGACACTTACACTTGAGAAAAGACATATTATTATTCAGATACAGTACTGCAGTCTAATAGAAAAGTATTAAGTTACTAATGCTTTTCTTAAGTCTGCTATTCATAATCGTTCATTTCTAATACATAAAATCGAGATGAACATGTATAATACACAAAGACATAATGAACCAACAATAATGCTACAATGTATACAACCATACAGATCTATAAAATGTTTTAAACTAGATTTATACAAATTGGATAATGATTGTGATTTAAAATATTAAAATATAAGAAAAAAATGCTTACATTAACATAAAGGGATAAAATTGTGGAAATTCTTCATATCCAATTTTAAATTCAATGTAAATTATTTAAAACTTGTTAATCTTCTTTAAAAATTCTGCATAGAAAAAAATTTTAAAACAAAATGTGCAGATTGCTCATTCTATAAATTAATTTCTCCCCTGAAAGTTGGAAATGAATAAATACTGTATGTATTGTTAATACTAGAATTATCAGAAATTAGAGCCCAAAATGTAAGGGGAGATAACCACCATTTTTAGAACAGACATTTTCAGCAACATTCTACTAATAATATGTTTATAAAGTGGTTTAGCTAAAATATTTTAGCATTTTTTAAAGATTTAAAACCTAACACGAAAATTCGACAGTTTCGTATAGGAGGTAAAATTTTCTTTAGTTGTTTGTCCTAGTGTTAGAGAACTAGTGTTGTGTTAGAGGAAGCACCTTCCCTCTTCCTATGTTTTCTATCTTTGTCTATTCTTGGCCACTCTTAACATATCGCATGATTGAATCAATCCACAGCATCAAAAATGAGTAGTAACTTACGCGCTTTTCTGTTTGTATTCTCTAATTTTATCCAGGAACAGCTGCTGAATAGGGTCAGAAGCCTTTTGCGCTAACACAGGCGCAAAACTGAGGTTTCTAGAGCAGACGACGGAGGCGCGAACAGCCTGCAGACCACCGAAAAGCGAAGATGTCAGCATCTGAAACACACAAACCTAACCTCTAATATCCATTACATAACTTCATACTAAGTGCAATATATTATTTACGTCTTATCACCATTCAAAAGGAAGACGTAATTTACTCTGTGAAAGGTTATATTAGATGGAATTATTTGATTATCAAGAAGAAAAAATACCTTTTTATTTCTGGCCTCTCCTTGACAGTAATGACAATTGACATTAAATTTGGCAATCGGTTGCGATCTACTTCGGTGTTACAATGATAAAAAATAAAAATAATTATCTGTTTATGACAAACAAGAACGCAATCAAAATAAAATTATAAAAAGTAATTATAGATAAATGTTACACATTTAACATTATGCGCTAATTAAATAATTATATTATTACTATTCGTAGTTTATAATATTACATTTAATTTATGTTACGATGTTTTTCTTGTTTTTGTTTTTTTTCCTTGTTCCCCTAATTTAACACCACAAAAAAAAACCTAATGCATAAATATTACCATTTCCCGCCATTTTAGAATTTCATAATTGTAAAAAAATTCCCAAATCTTAAACTGAATATAATTTATCTCGGTTATCTTTTGTAAAAATGGATATTTCTGATATAAATAAAACCGCAAATAGAAAGAGATTGACAGAAGATGCAGAAAAACTACGTGATAAAGTATCACACGAGACTGCTAAAATTATAAAATTGAAGGTACGAATATATATGTATTAATAAAGTTAACGTACTTTAACTAAACTAATTCATTGATATGAGGTGTGATCTTTAATTCATACTTTTTTACCCTTCACTAAAATTCATTAATTTGTTTGTTTACTTGTTACGTTTAATAACTTTACGTTATAGGAACAAATGACTACCAAATTTGGCATTAGGTATCTACGTCTAATGCCCAAGACGGATTTATAAATAATATGATAGTTCTTATACTAAATTATCTCTTCTATCCTAGCGTATCTCTTTTTCTCTTCTATTTCTACAGATGTAGTAACTTCCTTTACATGTTGTTGAGTTTTCTATTATTATAATAATAATGTTTAGGCCCTTTTTGCTTATATGCATTTGTGGAGATTTGAAATGGCATGTCTACGAATTTCTTTTGCTCGTTATATTGCTTCATCAATATTTTTAACATGTATGTAATCTTCCTTAAAAATAAATAAATAAATCCATGCGAACAAAGCCACGGGCAATTTTAACTAAAGTTCTATAGTTAGAATGTTATGCATTCATGTATATTTATATTTAATTAGGTTGCCCAAGATACTGCGTACTGGGATCTAAACGAAAAGTTGCATCAATTGGAGAACAATCATGAGAAACTTCAGCAAAATATGTTGGATGTGCAAATGCAATATGAAACCATTTCCGGGCAATATCAGGATGAACTTAGACTCCGACCTGAAACAATGAATAAGTAAGAATCATCTTTTTATTTATTTTAATCCTTAAATCGCTTAATCAATCAAGCAATGACCTTTGACCCTTTAATGTTTTCTGGGATGCAGGAATCCCGCCACACCACCGTATTGGTACAAACGACTGTTTGTTCATACTAATTTCTGAAACTACTGGGCGATTCTGTTGTACATTTTAAGACTATTATAATTATAATTCATGTCGGATTTTTCACCGTATTTTATTGTTTAGAAATATTGCTTCTACAGCAGGTTTTATAATACAAGGTATTTAACAGTATTCCAGACATGCCAACTACGTCACTATCGTGAAGGCCATTGGCGACAGTTATCATTTACCATCAGTTGAACTGAGCATAGAGCTTTCATAGCTCGATGAGCGACTTTTAAACTTTGGATAATAGAAAATCAAACGAACTTACCTGAAGGGAAGTTCGATGGGAATTGTATGAACTTGATAGTACTTTGACGATTCCTCAGGTGCTGGTGGCCTTGGGTATCGAAACTACCTTTGTTAATAATAAAAATAGGAATCGTCTTAGTACCCACTGTGAAGTGAAGATAGTCTCTTCTCTGAGAGTCTCTTCCGGAGGATGTCGCAAAAGGCGACTGAGGTATAACTAAGCGAGTACCACAAGCCATAAGAAACTACAACCACCTCTAAATGAGTGGACTCGCCAACCCGCTTCACCAGCGTGGCGTTGTAAGGTCATACATCCCTCTTGCACAAAACAATGTGCATAAGGAGACTCATGTCCAGCAGTGGATATTGAAAGAACTGGTTGCATTACTTGCATTCCATTGCAACCAACGCACACGTTTGTTTATAGAATGGGGGTGACAGACGAGTAGACGGTAAACTTAATAGTCAGTGGAACTGTAAACTGTAACGGTAAACTGCCGCCCGTTGACGGGCTGGTTGCATTGCATTGCATGCTATGAAGTGAATTACAATAGCGTATTGATTATACGAACACCTTTGAACTTCTTAGGGTGTTGAGCACCCGTAAGATCTGCGATGTGCTTGAGGACTACAGTGAGAAGTTGAAGGAGACTCTATCCAGGTGCAAGCTAGACCAGGCAACGCTTTGCGATGCTTATCAGAAATCTGCACAATTCCTAAACGATACCAAGGTCAAGCAACTACAGCAGGATGAGACGTGTCAAAGAGTGATCGCCAGTTTGGAGGAGAAAGGTGAGGAAGGGGGTATTTTGGTGATATCTTTTTAATAAGGTAAATAAGACTAATCTTTGTGGAAAAGACATAATCTGTGGTCGCGCTAATCTAGCTATCTAAATGAAAGACAATATTTTTCTTACTATAGTTAGTTTACAGTTACGGTATAATAAAATTTATCGTCCACTGCTGGTGGCACGAGCGGTGGAGTTCCGCTCCTGGGCTGTGCTACGGAAGTTTCTTCGCTGCCCACTACTGCGGGCGGGTCCCTGGGGTGGCGTCCCAGTTGGGTTGCCGTTGGTGAATCCTGTTTCATCACGCCGCCCGTGCGATCATGCCCACCGCATGGATTCCGCTTGTGAAAAGCCCAGTGAGCGACCCGGCGCGGGCGGCGACTTAGATGTCAAGTCCGGTGTTATGAAGCGGGATTGCGACCCTATTTGGGTGCGACCATCATGCACGTTGTGTCGTGCATGAGGGATATATCGCCATAACACAGCACGTTGACCATGCGAGTTGGCGAGTCCTCTGTTTTCGATGTGTTGTAGTTCTTCTGGGCTTGTGGTGGCGGCTTTGTGATCCCTTAGTCGCCGTTTACAACACTCACGGGAACAGATGCGGTGGATGATGGTATTCCAACGCCGGGCGACACCACACGGCCAAGATACAGTGCAATAAATATTTAATATTACCACTAGCAGACACCCGAGGCTTCTTGCGCTTCACACTTATTGGATGACCTCAAAAAATCTCCTGCAATATCATACCAGCATCTAAAAAGATCACCTTAATAATTTCCACTCATTGTTTTCAAAACTACTTGACCAATTTTGATAAAACTTTTCGAGATAAGCATACTACACAATAGTGAATTTTGGAACAAAATCGGTCCAATTAAACCTGATATTAAGGCTAGCGATACTGACAGGCAAACAAACAAACACACGGATATGAATGATCAGTGGTACAAAAGATATGTTTGTATAGATAGATCCTATTTTATTTTTGTTATAATTAAATAAGTACTAGCTAAAATAAATAGATTACCACTTCGATTTAAGAATACAAACTGCTTTACAAAAAACTGTTTGCTCGTTTTTGTCTTTGAGTTTGTTTACCCGTGTTTTTGGACAATGCCCATTGACGATTCTCGCATCAAAAGACATTCCCCATTCTCAGTAAAACTGACATCGGACCACCAAAACCAAATGTTCCACTTCTTCAACGTGGCCAAGAGTCAGGCGGACTCTGAACTCAACGACACTAAAACTAAGCTATCAGCGGCACAGGGTAAAAACGAAGAGCTATACAGTGCTGTCAACGAGCTCAATATATCGCTGAATAATTGCCGACATGATCTGGAGAAGGTAAGAGTATCTAGGGATCCATGTATATACATATATATTCATATAAAAATGTGTAAAAATTGCCTGAAAATCATAAAACTAAATGGGGTTATCTACAAGACCATAAGCTTCAAAAATGTCCGAAACTATGGCGTAATTCCCAACAGTTTTCTAGATGTTGGTTGTTTCAACAGTTTCTTTACAATGAGAACCTCTAATCATAGGGAAATTTTATCATTGAACCTTCGTGATGGTTTGGAAGCTAAACCTTTGGAACCATTGGAAGGTCGGCGGCGCACCCGTATACCTCCTGGTGTTGCAGGTATCCATGGGCGGCGGTAAGACTTACCATCACGTGAAAGCGCTTGCTCGTCCGCCTAGATCACCATAAAAAACCATTCAGCAAGTAAATTCTGCATCGTATTATTTTCATTCAAAAGAAAGTAAAAATTTATATGATAAACATTTTTTTCATATTTTTCTTGTACTAACAAAATAACATCTTATTAATATCGTGTAATTCTTCTAATCTTTTTTGAACCATTTCTCACTACCACAGTTTTTTTTTATTGATTAGGAGACATACTTATAAAAGTTTTCATCTTGTGTATCCATTTTTCATAATGTTTAAACCTTTCTAAATAAGTAAATACCAGTTAGTTAATTCCACCGTTCTCTTAGCCACTTTGAACTTTTCAATCACACCTACAGTCTATGTCCACATTTCTATCAGCACCATATAACTGCCATATGATTATCAATTCAATAAGTCGTGGCTGCAATTTGCTGATTCTATGAACAATGTCGGTAACGTTAGCTGAAACTGTCATTGTTTACAGAAAAACGAATCTCTAACCAGTCTCCAGAATGACATAAAGCAATTGCTAAACGAATTCAGCAGTCAGAGCGCTGACATGAAAAGGACTCTCGAAAAGAAAAACATGGAGTAAGTCCATTAAGGAATTCACTTTTGCATAGGACTTGATAATTTAATAGGTACATAATAGACAAGACTACGTAAACTTAATTCCTCAAATGTTTAATTGCCTCTTACAAAAGAAAACCCGATGATATGCGGCAATAGGAAAGTAAATTTTGCACTTTCAGTACGTTTAACACTGCTTAGATAAAGGTTATCATTTTGGCTTGAACTTTTTTGAGATTTTTTTTTTAAAAGTCCTTCATTGAAACTTCTAATATAATAGGGAGGTAGGACGTCTAAATGTAGATGTCAGGTAGGCTTATAACACCTAGTCAGGTAGAAACTTCTGTATTAATTGACGTATGGTGCCATGAGGCATGAGCCTGCAGTTTTTCTTGACATGTGCTAAAAAAAAGCTTCTTTTGCTTTTTCTGAATCTTTTTTCGTTGTTTCGTGTCTTTTAGAGCTGAATGAATAGACATTACTTCGATGTTCCTTTGTTCAGACTTAACCAGGCTGAGCTTAATTAAGTTTTGGCTTAAGGCGCGCTTTTAGATGGACTGTACTCTACAGTCGACTAAGTGATCTGCATGCAGTCGTCTGCAGTCGAAACGTGCATATAAAAGCTGCAGTCGGCTGCAGTCGAAACGTGCATATAAAAGCTGCAGTCGGCTGCAGTGGCTTGTAGTCGGCTAAAGTCGCTTGAAGTCAGTTGCAGTCGATCCGTGTAGTCGTGTAGTTGGACTACTCGCTTCGACTGCGGACGGTTGCTGAGTGTAAACCTTGTAAAGGTGCCCTAAGTTGTAAAATAACATTTATATAAACTGCATAAAGTTCATAAAGTAAATCCTAAGACAAAATCGTCTCTGGTTTCCACTTCCAGCCTAAAAGAGTCCTCCGAAGCAAATGAATCCCTCACGAAGGCTTTGAGTAACCAAGAAGAGTTCGCAAAGTCTGTATGTGAACAAAACAATCTCCTACAGGAGAAGATTTCTACCCTGGAGGAGGAGCAATTGACCACGATCAATGCGGTTAAAGACCTGGAAACCAGGCTTGAGGTATCATCAAGTTTGTGATTCCACTAGTGCATTGTTTCTCAACCTTTAGTGTCGCTACCCCCTGAAAAGGCCAAAAATAAAGTAGATAACCTCATCACACCGTACTAATAATTAGGTTCTAATTATTTGTTTTACCGTTTATCATTTGATTATAAATAATTAATTAATTATTAAAAGTTTTTACGTGAGTCGTATCTCCAGATTAACTCCGACCACCAATATATGCGATAGCCACCCCCAGTTTGAGAAACGGTGCACTTGTGTGTTTTATTTCTTTTCACAAAAAAAGTAGTCAGACAAGCAGATCATCTATCGGTCATATATAGATTCTATCGGATCATACATAGTTATCACGCATGACATCTGCGGCACATGCCATTACAAATGAATAATGACCAACGTTGCCATGGTCACAGATGCATTGCATTATCTTTGGAGATTTAGGATGGGAAACAGAGGATATGACGGGGTCAGAAAATATAATGGTATGGTATTACCAATTCAATCGGATTAAATAATTCGGTACCCACTCACACAAACGCAAAGCTCTTTGCTACAATCGGATTAGACCATTCAGCACCTACTCACACAGACACAAAGCTCATGTCTCGTTGCTACAATCGGATTAGATCAGTGGTTCTCAAACTTTTTAAATGACGGAACCCTTTTGGGAAGCAAAATACTTGATGGAACCCTACAATAAAACAATTATTTTTATAAGTGTATTCTATATTAATCAGCATAATAAAAGTACAATGTATCAGTTACTAATTATTATTTACTTCACCACTTGGTAAGGACAATAATAGAAAACATTAAAAAAGAAAAAATCTAACTAGTGGGAGGTATGAAACTGTTTTTTATTTTTCATCAATTGCTTGATATCAGGTTTGATGGAAGAAAGTTGGAGTCTCATATCAGCTTCGGCGTCCAGTCTATTGCGATATTTTGTTTTCGTGGCTGCGTAGGTAGAGAATCCTGTTTCGCACAAATATGTAGTTGGGAACGGGAGAAGAATATCCAGAGCCATTTGGCCAAGCATTGCATATTCATCTTGGATTCTGCACCAAAAATCATTAAGAGGCGTCGTTTTGAACAATGACTCCATACTTGTGTCTGATGACATTTCTAAAAGAGATTCATATATCTCATTTGACATGTTTTCAGGCTTTTCCAAGTTGGGTAAAAAAGGATTATGAATCCAGGAGTTCACTTTAATTTTTGTATTGTGTTCTTCGGGAAAATACTTTTCAAAAGATGCGCGCATCGAACTGAGATATTGGACCAATTCTTCAAACACATTATCTTCAAACATTTCTGAGTCGTTTTCGCTAACAAACTCACTGAGTAACGTAAAACTTTCTATTTCTTTCTTACCAATGCAAATGATCCAAAAATCTAATTTTCTTTTAAAAGCAGTTATTTTATTATAGGCCTGAAACACTGTTGTCTGTTTACCTTGCAACGATAAATTTAATTCGTTAAGTTTTTGAAAGATATCCGCCATAAAAGACAATCGGAACAACCAAGTTTTATCATACAAACGGTCCTTCAAATTAAAAGAAGTATCTGCTGAAAGAAACATTTGTAACTCGGCTCTAAGTTCAAATAGCCTTGTTAAAGTTTTTCCCCGAGACAGCCATCGCACTTCTGTATGGAGCAGCAGTGTTTTATGTTTGCTGCCATAATCTTCACACAATAATGAGAACAATCGGGATTGTAGTGGTCGTGATTTGATAAAATTAATTATTTTTACCGCTTCATCCATAACTAATTTTAGATTAGACGGCATTTGCTTCATCGCAAGTGCTTGTCTATGCAGAATACAATGACTGGAACTACAATTAGGCGCTTTATTTTTCATTCGTGACACTGCTCCTGCTGTTTTACCTGTCATCGCCTTGGCCCCATCTGTACAAATGTCAATGCAATTGTTCCAACTGAGATTATGTTCTTCAAAAAATATATTTATTTTATTAAAAATTTCTTCCCCGGTAGTGTTTGTAAGCAGCGATGAACACATAAGCATGTCTTCTTCAAAAGAACTTTTATATGGATATCTCACAATAACCAGCAGGATAGCCAAACCAGCGACATCAGTCGACTCGTCCATTTGCAAAGCGAATCGTGTATTTTGTAGACGTGTAACTAGTTCTTGTTTGACGTAGCTTGCCAGATCATGGATTCGTCGTGAAACAGTATCGTTTGATAGCGGAACAGTAGAAAGATGCTTTGCAGATTTTTCATCAAGCATACATTTTGTTATGTCTAATACACATGGTTTTATTAATTTCTCAGCGATAGTGTGCGCTTCACCTGCTTGTGCAATGCGATAGCTAACTAAGTATGATGCCTCCGTGGCCTTTTCGTTGGTAGTTTGTGTTACATGCATCATATTTTTTTGACTTTCTAATAACTGATCTTTTTTGCGAACAAAAAATTCTTTATTCTTGTCTTTAGTCTCGGGGTGTACGGTTTCTAAATGTCGACGCAATTTGGCAGGTGCCATGGAACTATTAGGAAGCAGTTTACTACAGAGCATGCAGAGAGGTGAGCCGTTGGAATCAACAAATCCGAAACTGATATAAGATTCATCATACTTCCTTTTTTTCGTCTTTGAAACCGTCGAGCTTGACGTCGTGGCACTCGTGGCATCATCTTCTGGATCGGTGATTGCTAAATTCTCCGCGCGCATTGCTTTTGAACATTCAGCGTCATTAGAAGATGTTGTTGGAACACGTTTAACACCTTTAAGCCAACGTTCCATTCTTCTTTATTTATAATGTTACAAGTCAGGATAGTGGGGTTTAAATAATGCACAATCGTTACTGCGTATAAGAGACTAAATTTAGAACCTACAGGGAAGAAATGTATAAAACTGAGACAACAGAATACAGCAGGCAGTAAAACAATGAACACTAGTTTCTCGCTAGCGAGCTTGTAAGTAGGTAGTAACTTATCGCTCCGAACGCTAATCATCAACTGACGACGCCAACGCGCGATCGCCGCTTTTATACTTAGTCCTAGACTCGATCTCAAATATTCTCGAAAATACTCGAGTCGGCACCTTTGATAAACAAAAAGCAAAAATAAAAACAGAAATTTAAAAATAGCGTTGTAAAAAATATCGACTTTATCCTTTGAAGTTAGAGACGAAAGTCGCTAGTTGACAACTATAGCGTCTAATTCAGAGGCGGCTTTTATCAAAGAGACTGAGCGCTTACAAGTATACTACCCGCTCGTTTTAAGTTTGCCGCTGGCGATAGGTATGAGTGTATGACGTTCGAAATTTTTTATTTAATTGTAACAATAAAAATTGTGTACGTTAGATATTTGGGTAAAACTATGACACATTATAAGTTTTGTTGTCACGTGGGGGAGGGTACGCGCATTCCACAGACCGGCAAACTTAGAGCGAACGCGTTGTACAAGTATAAAATTGTTGAGACCAAACTTATGAGATATTGTACCAGCTAATGTAACACAAGCTTATACAAATACAAATAAATAAATAAATAACATTCATAGCGTTTTGTCTCCGCGCGGCCGCGGAGTCCGCACAGCCGCGGAGCGACCAGAGAGAGGTGTTTTGATTTTTTTATTTCTAAATTCTTGCGGAACCCCGACAGAGGTATCACGGAACCCTAGGGTTCCGCGGAACACACTTAGAGTATAGCTGGATTAGATAATTCAGCACCCACTCCCACAGACGCAAAACACACGTCTCCTTACAACAATCGGATTGAACAATTCGGCACCCACTCACACAGACACAAAGCTCATGTCTCGTTGCTACAATAGGATTAGACAATTCAGCACCCACTCACACAGACGCAAAACACACGTCTCCTTACAACAATCGGATTGAACAATTCGACACCCACTCACACAGACGCAAAGCTCACGTATCGTTGCTACAATCGGATTAGACAATTCAGCATCCACTCACACAGACGCAAAACACACGTCTCCTTACAACAATCGGATTGAACAATTCGGCACCCACTCACACAGACGCAAAGCTCACGTATCGTTGCTACAATCGGATTAGACAATTCAGCACCCACTCACACAGATGCAAAACACACGTCTCCTTACAACAATCGGATTGAACAATTCGGCACCCACTCACACAGACGCAAAGCTTACGTCTCGTTGCTACAATAGGATTAGACAATTCAGCACCCACTCACACAGACGCAAAACACACGTCTCCTTACAACAATCGGATTGAACAATTCGGCACCCACTCACTCAGACGCAAAGCTCACGTCTCGTTGCTACAATCGGATTAGACAATTCAACACCCACTCACACAGACGCAAAGCTCACGTCTCCTTGCAACAGTCGGATTGGACAATTCGGCACCCACTCACACAGACACAAAGCTCATGTCTCGTTGCTACAATAGGATTAGACAATTCAGCACCCACTCACACAGACGCAAAACACACGTCTCCTTACAACAATCGGATTGAACAATTCGGCACCCACTCACTCAGACGCAAAGCTCACGTCTCGTTGCTACAATCGGATTAGACAATTCAGCACCCACTCACACAGATGCAAAACACACGTCTCCTTACAACAATCGGATTGAACAATTCGGCACCCACTCACTCAGACGCAAAGCTTACGTCTCGTTGCTACAATCGGATTAGACAATTCAGCATCCACTCACACAGACGCAAAACACACGTCTCCTTACAACAATCGGATTGAACAATTCGGCACCCACTCACACAGACGCAAAGCTCACGTATCGTTGCTACAATCGGATTAGACAATTCAGCACCCACTCACACAGATGCAAAACACACGTCTCCTTACAACAATCGGATTGAACAATTCGGCACCCACTCACTCAGACGCAAAGCTCACGTCTCGTTGCTACAATCGGATTAGACAATTCAACACCCACTCACACAGACGCAAAGCTCACGTCTCCTTGCAACAGCCGGATTGGACAATTCGGCACCCACTCACACAGACACAAAGCTCATGTCTCGTTGATTTCACTGTACCCGCCTCACCCGTCAGCTCGTGGCTACGGTCGATGTAAACACAAACTAAACTGACGCGTTAAAATTCCTTTAATAGATAAATATATACTCATAATCAATGCTTTTATAGAATGCCACATTGACAAATAAAGATCTAAACAGAGATTTGGAGAAAATTACTGAAGAGAAAGAAGACCTATTGAAAACTGTTGCGGATAAAAATCAAGTAAGTTTCCTATTTAGTTTTTGTTATTTATTATTAATTTTATTGACGACTACTAACTTTTATAGAAACGTACTGCTTAGTTATACAACCTAAAAAATAGACTAACAACACAACGTACTTAATTCTTTTAATTCTTCAGGTAGTCTTGGGGGGTGGGGGGGGGGGGGGGGATTTGGTATTGTGATAACGAATAAATATATTTTCTTTATTACAAAAATAGTAATTACTTATATTAGAAGTATGTAAAAGGAACAAACGTTTATTTTTCTCCAAAAATACTATAAAAAATTCTCACATTATTCACATACATTTCTCACAGCTAATAACCAACTTAGAATCACAATTGGTAGCTTCAAAAGCTCGTGAGTTAATGTTGGAAGCGGACAAGTTGGAAATAACCTCTGAATTTAATAAAACTAAAGACGAGCGCGACGATAAAGCGGTCACTATTGAAAACTTGATGACTTCTGGCCGCGAACTTGAAAACACCATCGGAAAACTGAAGGAAACCGTCGAGGATATCAGGTTCATACTCATAGATTTACTATTACCTACCTATGAAGGACTCTGGATGGATGGAGTTTTTTTCCCATAGGCTAGTAGTTTTATAAAAACCGATATATTAGGTACTCTTCATGGTAGATGGCACAGTGTGATTGATCATAATGAAACTGAGTAGATATAAAGTACTTACACATCTCTGCCAAAAGTAATACACATCGGCTATGATCGGCTAGCTTCGGTTTTGTAGAGCGTCGTCTCTGTCGTGTGCCGTTACACGACTAGCCGATAGCTCTTTCTAAAGGCCGATGTGTATTACTTTCGGTCGGGAACTTTCTTATTAATTTGTTTTTATTTTATTAATGAGTTTATTCTACATATAAATGATAAAAATAGTTACATATATACTAGAACAATGAACCTAAAACTAAAAACTTTAAAAAATATAATATAATAACTAAAATATATTATTAAAAGGAGTCCCTTTAGGCAAGGTTCCGAAGATACTGGCAGCGTTCCCCCTTTGAATAGCTAGACCAATTCTTTGTCCGAGGTAGCTGCCAGCTCTTCGGTCTCCTGTGATGTCGACTAACCTTTTTGCTATTTCCTTAAAAAGCCTTATAGCCTTTTATTAATTGAATCTTCCGGGCTACTTGACCGAGGTCTTCTGGAATCTCATCTCTTTTTTCCAAATCCTCAGCTCGTATAAAGTTCACGTTTAAGTACGGATTTTTAAAAGGATAACATCGAACAGGGTCGCGAAACTAAAAAATATCTAGACCACCGGTATCATCATCCCGAAACCCGATGAATTATGGCCGGAAACCCCTAGTGATCTCCTAGAGGAAACCTGTACCCAGCAGTGTGACATAGTCTGATATTAAATTGCATATTGCAAACCTTGAAAATAGTTTGTACGGGTATAGTATCGAGAGTAGAATCGATTTTGTCGGTTTTTACAATAGATTTTTTTTTCATGATTGTTAGTACAATTCTAGTATATCATTTATTTTACGCGCGTCACCCGAGCCGCGTCGCGCGCGCCGCCCAGGTGTCCGGTCTGAATAATGAGCGCTATGAACATTTTAGACACGACAATAAAACCTTACACGTTTGTAACTTTTCATTTATTCCTCAAAATAATTTTAATTTTCCATAGAACGGTTTTATTGAATTACAAAAATATTAGATCTATTCTTATACATATTTAAATTGGATGACATGTGTTAGGTTTTGCGTTGTTTAGATGACACGTCGTATACGCTCCTACAGTCATAGTGTAAAATATTTTAGTATGTGAATCGGTACCTACACTAAAAATATTATATGTAACTATTAATCTATATATGTATATAAAAATTAAATGCTGTTCGTTGGTAAGCGCATCACTTGAGAACGGCTCGACCGATTTGGCAATTGTTTTTTTTTAATGTTCGTAATAGTCCGAAAAAGGTTTTTAGGGAATGAAAAATTAGAAAAGTTGCCCGGGAAATTGGAAAATTGGGGTAAAACTGAAAGTGCTTTTTTCTATAGGATTTTTGTACGAACTTATTGAAATTTGGACAGGACAACGTCTGTCGGCTCAGCTAGTTTAACTGTATATTTCATGATTTTTTGTTAAATAGAAAATAAACGTGGATAAATGTATTGTGTACACGTTACATAGTTAATAGCTACAATATAACATAACAGAGGCGGACGCGTTGAAAGGTCAAAGACTTGAACGACCAACGACCGAGTGTGGATAGTGTTATGCACATACGAGTAAATTAATCGCCAATTTTTTTTTTGTTAGTATAACAATAAAAATTATGAAATACATTTTAATTTTTATTTAGATATAACGTTTTTAGTGACATTTAAATATTTTACACTATTTTTGTAGGAGTTTATATAGTGCAGTAATAAACTGATGTTTCATCTTATTACACAATGGCTTTATCATGTTTTTGTGTACTGACTGTACTGTACTGTACTTAACCTATTTGATCACAGAGTGGAAAAAGAAAAAATTATCAAAGATTTGAAAATGACAATAGAGTCTAAGGATAAAGAGTTAGATTTGAAAGCTTCCACTATCAACCAGCTCATGTGCGAAGTCAAAGCTGCTACGGACATTTGCTACAAGATGGAGAATGATCTTGAGAATTTGAAGAAACAGATGGAAGGTGAAAGGGAGAGTGGCAAAGAGAGGGAGAGGAAGTTAGTGAAACAGGTGGAGCGTCTTGAAGTTGTCGTCAAGGTTAGAATTTATCTAATACGTAGACAGAGAAACCTATAGACATAGTGATATCTTCCCTCACTGTCTAATAGAAAAGAGAAGCGGTTATGTATCAATGACGTAAAAAAAGAGACACAGTATTGCTATCGTGCATCCCACTCTGTGTGCCGGTTTTTTCAAGGCCAGCACATCATTGTGCCCACACTTTAAAAGCACGTTATACTAATATATATCTGTAAAAGTCTATAAGTGTAGTGTATAAGTATTTAAAATAAATTTAACAATATATTGTTCACACAACATGAAACAAATAAAAGAGAAGATGCACAAGAAGGAAGACTTTATACTCTTTATTTATATATTTAGTTTTTATACTCTTTCCACGTCTGGCATTTGCTTGTTTTTATAAAATAAAAAATATTTATTTGTTAACCTATCAACCCAATAATGACAATGTTCCGATTTCCGAGTGTTCTGACAAATTCTCCAAGATTTTATTTCAAATATAAAGAATTTATTCTTTATTAGCCGTGTGCCCGATGAGAAATCTCGTCGGCAACATCTCAGGAACTTTTACACCCTTATTCTATACCGTTAGGGGATGAATTTTCAAAAATCCTTTCTCAGTGCTCACCTACGCTGTATAAGGAACACCCGTGCAAAATGTCATGCTTCTAGAGCCACCGGTTCAGGCTGTGCGTTGTCAGTGTTTGATTTTTAGTAGATTTATGAAAACAATTAGGTACTAATAACTATCATTACAATATAACTTAGAACTAACTTATAATAAATATGTAGGTATAAAAAAAATAGATAATTATTTTTTTTCTACAAAATGCTTAAAATATGTATCGGATTGTATATTTATTGATTTCTATAGAAGAACAGAAATTTTCTACAGACATGTTAAAAATATTGTTGAACCGATATAACTAGAAATAGAAATTAGTGGATATGCCATTTAAAATCTCCACAAATATGCATTTAATCATTTAACACAGTCATATTTTAAATATTTATCTCCAAGATTTGAATAACATGTAAAATTCATTGAAAAAAGAAAATCTAATTATACTGTAACTTTTGCAGGGTAAAGAGGACGAGCTGTCTAAACAAATGTCCATTATTTTGGAAACGCGAAATGAGAAAGTAAGTTATACCTCATCTTCTTGGGTTTGATGGCAGTGCCAGTGGCGGACTCGAGCGCGACGGCTATTTCCCAATCGCTCATTAAAGCGATAGTAGGTTTACTGAGGACAGTGGGAGGACACGAAACACGCAGTCTTATGCTCTTTATTTGATTATCACAAACATGACACTTTGAACTTCAATAAACTATCACTATTAAACCACAAAGTCCACAATTTATACTAATATAACAAAGAGAGAGTGCGAATTTTGTGAGTTTGTGTGTATCTGGAACTACTGCACCTATTTGAAAAATTCTTTCGCCATTTGAAAGGTACATTATTCCAGATGGACATAGGCTATATATATATATATATATATATATATATATATATATATATATATATATATATAATCTTATAAACCGAAGCGAGGCGCGAGGGCGGGTGGGTCGCTAGTACACAATATTTATAGTAATCAAACAAGAACTTAACCGCACCTCTCGAGCTCCCGCCGAAGGATCCAAGTTATACCTCACTAAACCCACAAACCCGTTATTTGCAAAATGACTTCTACTTTTATTCTAGCCACATTCCTGAAAATGTCACCTGGGGATATTTTCAGGGGGTATGGGATTGCACAATGATTCTTACCATTCTTACCCAAACTTATGAATTCCATTCCAAATTCAAAACCATATAAGAGGAATGTACAGGGTCCGTGCAAACCAGTGTTGGTTTATGGATCCCAATATTCCCAAGTGAATTAGAAGTAATGAGGAGTATATGATAATAAATAAATCCCATATCCTCAAAGATATTCAGCTTACCTTCAAACATTTGTCCCCTTTGACTGACATGTTAACCATTAAGCGAAACACTGATCATTAATAACCTATACACCCAGGATCGTCTCCAGGAGAAGATCTTTCAGATGCAAGTGACCATAGACAATATTCAAAAAGAGCTGTCTGGACCAATGGTGCAGCCTCCCAGGGAGCGGCCAGAACAAGATGACAATGCTGTCATGATCGTAATGTCGACAAAGGTAAGACTATGGAGATGGATAGGGGTTTTAATTGAAGGAATGTCGAGGAGAAACCCCTGTCTCATTGTAAGTACTTGTATCAGCCTATAATGTCCCACTGCAGAGCACAGGCCTTCCCTAGAAAATCACTGGGGCCAAAATACACGCCGCGGGCCCGGTGCGGATTGGTGGATCACATACTCCAGATTTTTCGAGCATGCTGGTCCAGTCACGATGTCCGGCCCCGTCGGAACATGTTAAAGAGTCGCTCAGTAAAGTGACAGTAGGTTTACTGAGGACCAGTTCCGGATTATCCATATGTAGTCAATGTAGGCCTATGAGCCCGGCGACGCCTAGGGGCTCCGCGGCCCGTGAGAAAAAAAAACGTGTGCGGTGAGGGGACCTCCGTCGGGAAGGAAGATCCTCACGCATTTTTTTTAAACTCCGAGTGTAATTCGAAATAAAATCTGTATAGTTCACGTATTTTTTTATTTTGTATCATATTTTCAATGCAAATAATTTAAAATAAGGAATCAAATGAAAAATTTAGGTTATACAACCGGTCACGGACTAGTCTGCACGTCTGTTATTCTGCTCGAGTCTCGCTCTCGATACTCGCACGCACACACACACAGAGAAAGAGAAAAGTGTATGTGGGGGGGGTAAAAATCTTACGTGACGTTACATTTTCTCTCGAATCACACCTACTGCAAGCCGCGTAAAGGAACTTCGTTCAAAGTAGTTATCAAGAAATAAATCATTGCTATAATTTTACTGTAATCGCCATTTGCAAGTATTGCATACATTGAATTACATTATATTGTAACACCAACCATCACGTGGGACCGCTTGCTCGTCCGCCCACTAGTCTATAAAAAAAATATTTTAATAAATGACATCCATTCATTAGTGCCGAGATATTAAAATTGGGTGTTGGTACCTAGGTAGGTAGCTCGGGGCCCCTCGCCCCTTAGGTAGGTACCTAAGGGGCGAGGGGCCCCGAGACTTGCATTGCCTAGGGACCTCTACGTGGCTTAATCCTGGCCCTGCTAAGGACTGAAGGGGACTCCTTGGCAGCATACGAAAAATGCAGTTTTATGATTTAATTTGATTATCACAAACATTATGTTCAAACTCTAGGCAGTTTGAAGTTTAATAAATCACTATTAAAACACAAAACCCATATAATAAGTACATCATTTCAAGGGCGTCGCCAGGGGGGGGTGGGGGGGCAGGGAGGGTTGTTGATCTACAGATTCGAAAAAAATTGTATTTGTACGTACAATTCATATTTCTTCCATCCTCTATCTCATCTTGCCCTCCCCTGGCCCATTGGCTGGCGATGGCTGGCGACGCCCATGCATCATTTTTACGTTTATCAAACTAAAATTCAAGTATCACAGACAACACAGCCAGATCTCGCACGCTGTGACTTTTTTCTTTTCCCCAAAATCAAAGATTTGATTAGATGTTTCACATTTACGGAGCCAAAAGAGACAGTGATGGCTTTCCTCAGATGAGTTGAAATAGTTTGCTTTGAAAAATAGTTTGAGCGAAGGAAGTGCTTAAAAAATAACGGAGAATATTTTAAATAGTAATAAATATATTAGTTTCATTGTGAATAATTTTATTTATCAGGTACGCAAAACTTTCAGTATGGCCCACGTATTACTCCATATTATAGGTACTATTCTAATTCTAATAGAGTAACGCCCCCAACATTTCTGTCGCTGAGTCTGGGGGTCTATTCTGATTTTACTCTTCATGAAGTTACGGGTCCGACCGAAGTGCTATTTAATAAACCCTACTCTGACTTTCGTTCAGTCTGAGCTCTATATATCGGCTAGCCCCGAGTATTTAAACGGCACATCCTTTTTTATCGTTAAATTTGACGCATGATTCTGAAATACCTCATCAGTGATTCCGAAATACCTCATCCAAATCGGATGAGGTATTTCGGAATCAGGCGTCAAATTTAACGATAAAAAAGAAGATGCCGTTTAAATACTCGGTGATAGCCGATATAAAGATACTTATAGTTCGATTTTTGTCTCGTTCTATCGGAACTATTGTGCTTGTGCTAGAATTTTGACACAAATGAACTTCGTTCGGGGCCAGGGGCAGATTAAAGTCTCATGAGGCCACTATGGTTTACGTCGGGACTCGGGGCCCTTTTAAGGAGGAGAAACTTTTTCGACGTCCCCAAACTTCTCAAACCACATAACAGGGGGTTGGTGCCTAGGTTTGTAGATAACAGTTTGCTCCGCTCGCCTGCCTTAGGTTTGAATGCGTGACACTCGCTTTCCCCGGTTATGTGGAGATTGGGAATCGAGCTCAAGTTTTTAAACTGTTCATTTCGCTCGGGCCTTCCTTAAATCAATCGTTTCAAAATTTTTTTTGCTCCACTTTGAAGTTTCTATACTGCGGGGTCCAGGACTATATAGTCCGTGAAGCCCCCCTCCCCTTCGGCGCGATATATCGGAGTGAACATTTTCGTGATACGAATCGCCCGAAATATTAGCCGAATCTTCATTTTTGGTGATTTCAGAGTAGACCCCCCTTCTCTCAGCAATACAGTTAAGGCCACTAGTGTAACTTTTCAGGAAATGTTTCCTTCACCGCCAAAATTGCAAAAGACATCGGAATTCGCAGTGCCTCGCGCTGAGCCCCGCGCTGAGCCCCGCGACCAAATCGTCTGTAAATTTTTCAGTGACAGCAGCAATGACGGAAACTTAATTGATGTGAGACACTTATTAATTAGAAATTGTCTTTTTACCTGACTACGTTCAAGCCAAAAGAACATTCATCATGCAGTTACATTCAGTTATGCAGTTACATTCATCATTGAAATAAATATCTGTAGGTATATGAATAGCTGCAATCACACGTCAGATAATAACATGTAACTACCTACGGCTATATGAATACCGATAATAAACAGGTAGTCGGAAAAGGTCGCGGCCTTTTTGAACGTATGACGTTTGAACGGTAGCGTGCTATATTTCTGGCAACACTGATCACTCGCGGGGAAGTAATGTAACGTTTGACAGCTGACTTTTTTTTTGTATTAGCGGCAAATTGTTATTACCGCAAATTGAATTATCAGTTTTTCGCTCAGAAACCCCAACAATTTTATGGCGATGGGATAGTGGCTCTACCAGAAAAATGGCAAAAGATAGTCGAATTAAATGGACAATTCAATAAATATTTATTTTATACAAAAAAAGTCTATTATTTTCATTAAATGAAAGGCCACGAACTTATCCGACTACCTAATATTTATTTCAATAATTAACGTACTAAGTGCAAATAATATTTGACGAATTTTCATAATGGTATGATTTGATGCCACATCATAATAAATCTTTATCATCTCGTTTCACCAACAAAGACCAATTTGCTAATGAGAACAAATTAAACGTTTATTATACGAATATAATTAGTAAATATTTGTGTGTTATTTGTTCTGTTTACAACTTTATAAAGGGTATTTCAAATCGTAGTCTAGTTTTAGTTTCTCAAGTTTATTTTTATAAGTAAGTTTTCCTCTTGAAAAGACCTTGAAATAGTAATAAAGTTGCTTATTGCAAAAAAGAAGTGACTGAAAAGTGATGAAATAGCTATCTAATAGCGCATGTGATCTTACTTTTATAACATTTACTGTATTTGCATCGGTATCTTTTATTACTTTTGTAGAAGTTGCCAGAACTCGTTTCCCTTCCCATCCAATCCCATCCCATCCCACTAAACAGGAAATAACAATTGGGTGAATGCTCCCTATTCTCCGTCTTTCCTAATATTTTTTCTTAATCCTCCCCATTTTCCCATCCCTTTCACCTAATCCATTCCTAAATCTCTAAGGTAGTCAGCATATCCGCGAGCGTGTCAACGTTTGTCATCTGGACTGATGTTGGCATGTACCTAGCAAGGATGTCTATGGGTGTGACACCTTCTTTATATAAAACAAATGTTTGTCTACACTAATGTCGATAATTGTAATAAATCGTCTTTGCGTATATGTGGTCAGCAAGCTGAAGTGGACCGTCGCTTCGAAGCGTTGGTTCGCGGAGAACCGCTTTCTCCAAAGCCGCTATCACAGCTCCTGAAACGTCGCGACAGAATGCCCGCCTCGCAGGGACGCCGGCAGATAAACAATGCCGATGTGAGTATACACTTCATAGTGTCCCTTAGGCTGCGGTCCGACCAAGATCGAGAAACGATGAGCGATGAATTATTTTCTCGCCCAAGACACGTTCAAATTCCACAATACAACGATTGAAAGACTAAGATAGAAATAATGGTTAATAGCAAGGAGCGAAGAGTGTGTGCAGCAACGGGCCTAGGAGCTTCCCTGCTGGTAGACCGGCTGGAACGGACCTCGGCTTAGGGCATTGCTTTGAGAGGGTATCGCGAGTCGGTGAGAATCGGACCGCAGCCTTATTCTGGCTGAGAAATGAAAATGGATTTGAATTCCTTTTTATAGAGAATTATGCGGACGAGCAAGCGGTCCTACGTGATGGTAAGTGTTACCGCCTCCCATGGACACCTGCAACACCAGGGGATATCCTGGGATATGCCGACCTTGCAAAATCTTATTCATTAATACTCAGCACTCGTGTAATCATTAATTACAAAAAAAATATATATTTTACATACCTACCTACTTTATCTATTTTCAGGATCAACTATGTGTATCGCAAGTGAACAATAGTATGAAAAATAAGGAACGTCATTTCTTCAAGAACAAACGTTCTAAAAGGAAGGAGTAAACGGTCCATATAATCTTTATGATTTACGTTTATTATTTTATTAATGATTTGATTTTTTCTTTTCCGTTGCCTACATGTTAAGTATAATTTTGTTTCTGTCTTGTCTACTATTAATTTTCTTTTCCGTTACCTACATGTTAAGTATAATTTTGTTTCTGTCTTGTCTACTATTAATTTTCTTTTCCGTTACCTACATGTTAAGTATAATTTTGTTTCTGTCTTGTCTACTATTAATTTTCTTTTCCGTTACCTACATGTTAAGTATAATTTTGTTTCTGTCTTGTCTACTATTAATTTTCTTTTCCGTTGCCTACATGTTAAGTATAATTTTGTTTCTGTCTTGTCTACTATTAATTTTCTTTTCCGTTACCTACATGTTAAGTATAATTTTGTTTCTGTCTTGTCTACTATTAATTTTCTTTTCCGTTACCTACATGTTAAGTATAATTTTGTTTCTGTCTTGTCTACTATTAATTTTCTTTTCCGTTACCTACATGTTAAGTATAATTTTGTTTCTGTCTTGTCTACTATTAATTTTCTTTTCCTTTACCTACATGTTAAGTATAATTTTGTTTCTGTCTTGTCTACTATTAATTTTCTTTTCCGTTACCTACATGTTAAGTATAATTTTGTTTCTGTCTTGTCTACTATTAATTTTCTTTTCCGTTACCTACATGTTAAGTATAATTTTGTTTCTGTCTTGTCTACTATTAATTTTCTTTTCCGTTACCTACATGTTAAGTATTAGGTGTACAAATAAGTTTCCGCGGTTTGTCAAAAGATGGCCCCACCAGAAGGTTATGGAGAAATTATCAGATGTAAAACGTAATATCCCAAGTTTCGTCATCTGGCAACACCATAACCTTAAAGTACAAGTGATTCCGTATCAGCATCACGTAATTTTTTTCGTGCAAAAATGTCAAGTTTTGTGCCGAATAAGCATCATTTGCGGGAACTTTTGATTTACTTCTTTAATTTGAAAAAATCTGCAGCTGAGGCGCATCGATTGCTTCTAGAAGCATATGGTGAAGCTGCTTTAAGTGAGAGAAGTTGTCAGGAATGGTTTCAAAAGTTTAAGAACGGTGAGTTTGACGTGAAGGACAAAGAACGCAGTGGAAGGCCGAAAGTGTACGAAGACATGGAATTAGAAGTACTATTGGAGGAAGATTCGTCCCAAACGCAAAAAGAACTTGCACTTACATTACAAGTGACTCAACAAGCAATTTCACATCGTTTAAAATCGTTAGGAATGATTCAAAAACAAGGAAATTGGGTTCCATATGAACTAAAGTCGAGAGACGTTGAACGCCGATTATGCATGAGTGAAATGCTGCTTGCCAGGAATAAAAAAAAGAGTTATTTGCATCGTATAGTCACTGGTGACGAAAAATGGATTCACTACGATAATCCAAAGAAGAGAAAGTCATGGGTTAAGCCCGGCGAACCATCAACATCGACAGCTAAGCCGAATATTCATGGAAAAAAACTCATGCTGTGTATTTGGTGGGATCAGCTTGGTGTCGTGTATTATGAATTGCTGAAACCAAGCGAAACCATTACTGGAGCTCTCTACCGAACACAATTGATGAGATTGAGTCGGGCACTTAAGGAAAAACGCGCCCATTACTACTCCAGACACGACAAAATTATTCTTTTACACGATAATGCTCGTCCACATGTTGCGGCGCCGGTAAAAACATACTTGGAAACACTCAACTGGGAAGTTTTACCCCACCCGCCGTATTCACCAGACTTAGCCCCTTCCGATTATCACCTGTTCCGGTCGATGGCACATGGTCTGTCTGAGCAGCGCTTCACATCATATGAAGACACCAAAAATTGGGTAGATTTGTGGATAGCGTCAAAAGATGAAGAGTTTTTTCGACGGGGTATCCGAATGTTGCCAGAAAGATGGGGAAAAGTAGTGGCAAATGATGGAAAATACTTTGAATAAAACGTAATGTACTGTTCCTTCACAATAAATTCCTAATTTTTTATAAAAAACCGCGGAAACTTATTTGTACACCTAATATAATTTTGTTTCTGTCTTGTCTACTATTAATTTTCTTTTCCGTTACCTACATGTTAAGTATAATTTTGTTTCTGTCTTGTCTACTATTAATTTTCATACATTTTGTTGAAGGAAAACAATTTGAAATAAATGCTTTCTGATTTGATCTTGATACTTTTTTTGTTTAAACTTGTTTGGTGTGTCTTAGTATACTTTCATTATTAGACAAAGAAAGTTACATCGTAATCGATTCAATGTTTAATTCTTTATTTTCTAAGTTTTAAAAAATCCACAATATTCCCCCTGCCAAGTGTCAAGTTTGCTCTCGTAGCAAGATCCATGAAGGGATTCTATTGAATTTCGTAGTGCACTTGAATCCCTTCCCAAGAGGTTTTACAGTGGGAAAATAGGATCAGTCTTGCAAAGGAAATGGCATAAGAAGGGCGACATAAAATATGTTAGGGTTAATTTTCTTTCTGAATTAAGTTTCAGTTTAATACTAGTTTTAGAACAAGACAAAGTATCAAATTCATTTTTTTTTTCAATATACCGCTTAAGTACCACGTATTATATGCCAAACTATTTTAACGTCTGGGGAAAATATTATACCAGCTATTGTGAAACAAATGGCAGCTTATGTCACGTGACATTTCTTTGACAGTTTTGAATTTATTTCACTGCTGCCAGATATACAGATTTACAGATTTTTAACATGAGCTACATGTTTTATTCAACATAAAATAAAATTAATTAATAAAACTTGAATTAAATTTAAATGAATATTATTATTATACAATATTAATTATGTAGACTCTACCTCCCGAACGTAGTAAAGAAATGATTTTGATTATTATCTTAACACTAGTAAAAATTAGGAAGACGATGTAGCGTATATTATAGCGTTTTATAATTGTTTATATATTATAAAACACTAGCAAAACCCCGCAGATGTTGTCCTGCCATAGAAGTTGATGTGCTGCAGCGCCATCTAGTGGCGAGTTATAACAAAGTCGATAGATAGAAAATATTCTCCGTGCTTAAATGCCTATTTAAACCAATTTTCATGGCGATCGGTTGAACGATAGGGAAGTTGATGTGCTACAGCGCCATTTAGTGGCCAGTTACAACAAAGTCGATAGCAAAAAAACCTTCTCCATGAATAAATACATATATGTGCCAACTTTCATAGTATCGAAGTCTGTTAACATCAGATATACCAGCATCCTCTCTTATATATATAGATAAATTACAAAAAAGCTGACAAGCTTTTTATTTTAAGTGAACAATTTACATTCATATTTAAGAATAAGGACATAACATTCGCACCATGCTTTGTGAAACTATTCTATCTTCATCTGGCAGCACTGTTAAACATTACATTACAATTGACAAACTGTCAAAACGTGAGTCAACTGTCCCAGGTGTCGAATTTCTACAGAAAAATAAGGCAATATTTGATAAAAAAAATATCAAATTCTAACTTTCTAAGTGATTTTTGACTAAAATGCAGGTAAGATTATAAAAATCTCGGACATTACTCCTATAAATTGCTCAATTTTTTTTTGGTTTCGAGTCATGAATATTGATGTGTATTTTTAGAATCCAAATGAGGATACAGAATGGAACGATATCCTCCGTTCAAAAGGAATACTCCCTCCCAAGGAGAAGGAGGTTTCTGAGGCGGAAATCGTGAATATGATAGAAGAGACCATTCAACAGAAACAGGCTGAAAGTAAGTGATGTTTTGGACCACTGGGTTTGTAGGTTAAGCACCAACTGTTGGCTGCTACTAAGTGATTTTATTATTATGTTATAATTGGCCAGCAACCTGCAACTGATGTGCCTATATCTTGTGCTGATGTTTGGGTAGATTTTGGAATATTAATTCTCCTCAATGGTAAAAATATATCAATATAAAAAAGTATTATAAGGTACCTACTTATAGAAATATACAAAAGACAAGTGATTAGACCAGTTGGTAATACCCCTACCTTCTATATAAAAGCTGCTATGAGATGTTTGGGTTTGATTCTCAGTCTCATTATTAAAGCCTGACCAGAAAAATAAAAATCTTGCTGTGGGGTGCCAACATCAGTCCACAATGACAAATGTGGGTACACCCTCAGATGCACTGCCCACCTTTACAGATTAAGGAATGAATTGAGAGAAAGGTTTCGGAAAATGGAGAGGGATAGAAAAGGATGTCTTAAAATCTTGATTTGCAATATTACATGTGTACAAGACATGAAAATACAAAAGCTTATAATTATATTAAAAACCAATTTCCCTTAGCCACTATTTATCTTTTTGTTATTGCAGAGGAAAAACACCTATCAGAATTAGACCTAGAGGGCCTAGACGAGCTTGAAGACTCGGAAGATGAGGCAGTTTTGGAGGAGTACAGGCAGAAACGGATTGCTGAATTAAAGAAACTGTCAGAAAAGCCGAGATTTGGTGATGTGAGAGAGATATCGGGACGAGATTATGTGCAGGAAGTTAACAAAGCAGGAGAAGGCATCTGGGTAGTCTTACATTTATATAAGCAGGGGTGAGTTATATGAGTTATTGTTTTATAATTTATTCTAGGAAAAAATACGATTTTGAGTAAATACAATTTATAATAAGGCCTATAAAGTAATAAAACATGATAAATGTATCCTTATTCACCAAGTCTCAAATCTTTTAATGGATTATTAATTTTATTTCATTAATTATGAATTATTTTATTAGTCTACATACAAGTAGATCTAGTTATTGTCTTTATGTATGAAGAATGGGTTTGCTTATGTTCTTAAAATAGAGAGTGCAAAAAAGTCCTCTAGAAACGGATAAACCAGTCAACCAGTCGTGTAGATGTAACCCCTTGTAACTCAGTTTTTGTGAAGTTACATACCAAGAAGCACTAACAGTAAAAATTTATGGAAAATTACTTAGCATAACATAAAAACATGCAAACAATGATGATTTCATGTCAATAACTGAACTTTTTCCCGCTTAAACATTTTATCAAAGACCTGTAAACTACTTCCAGCATTCAGCAATGTGCACTTCTTAACCAGCACCTCAAACAACTAGCTATCAAATACCCGTACACCAAGTTCCTGAAGGCCATCGCACAGACCTGCATCCCTAACTTCCCCGAGAAGAATCTGCCAAGTGTGTTTGTGTACTTTGAGGGGGACATGAAGAAACAGTTTGTCGGACCTCATGAGCTGAGGGGAACTTCTATCACTTCCGATGGTAAGTCCCTTCTGACAAACCTAAACTAGTATTGTACAGGGGTGACAACCTAGAGGTATCTATACTTGACTCGCATTTGTGAGATTGTGAGTTGAAATCCTCACCCATGGCATAGTTTCTAAAAAACAACAGATTTTTAAAAATTGTAATTAGCTCGCTGGTAGGGGACAACATCGTAAGAAAACCCACATGTGAGTGAAATAAAAGAACATTCGCACTGGGCCCCTGTGATGGATTACCTATAAAAAAATGTTGGTGGTTTCTTTTTGTTTCTGCGCATGATTTTGATTTAATTTAACTTCTAACTTAACAAAATAATGTTACGTATTTTAATATAAATTTTTTGGACTTTGTATTGAACAAAATTCTATGAAAAATTGTTAAAATTCATAACAAACTTTTCAGTCTAAAGTTGAGAATATGACCTATAACGTTGCAAATTTGTCTCAGAGCTCGAGTACATCCTGGGCCAAGTGGACGCTGTGGACACAAATATTAAGGAGGACCCGAGACCACGGATCAAGGACAAACTATTCACAGACCTCGGCTCCAATGACTGGTGATGATTACACATTATCGAACAAAACAGATTATGATCAGTTCATAGTGAGTGCACTAAAACTGTTTGTGCTTGGAGGTTCGATTCTATGCTTTAAATTGCAATTTTATTTATTTTTAAGGAAGGCGTTTTGTGTTTATTGTAAATATATGCCAAATAAATGTTTACAAGTTATGCATTTATTTCTATTGTACAAAAAAGTTGACAAAATTGTACATGAAGATACTAAATATAGTAAATAAATTTTGTATTTATTTTATATTGTATTTTAATGACTCCTACCAATCATGAGTAATAATAACTTATGGGCTTATTCCACTATACGTTATGGGCTTATTACATTATACGTTATTCAGGAATACTAACTCTAACTCACTTAGTCACAGATTTCAGGATGGTGTATTATCTCCTTTAGAGTCTGGTCATCCACGAGGCTTGTTCTTGAGGTCGAAATTACCAGAACGGAAACGATCAAACCAAAAACGCACCGTGCGTTCGTTTGCGGTGTTTGGTCCGTACACGTCGTTGATATTGCGTGCCATCTGCGCTGCGTTGCCGCCGCAACGGAACTCATGTTCGAAAATAACTAGAATTTTTAACTTTTCCATGGTCGCAAACACAACTATATATAAGCAAAAAGTTCTTTGACGGAAAAACAAAAAATAACTGACTTGAAAAGGAATGTCATAGCTTGAAATTGAAATTAATTTTAATTTGGAATTCCAAGCCAAACGCGAGATAACCAAGTTCAAAGTGGCCACTATGAACAAAGGGCAATTTCATAGGTGAGGCCCTAAATATATTTACTGTGACCTGTATCGGGATGTTTTAGGATGATAGGTTCAGGTTGATATGAAATAATAAAAGATACTTATTAAATAATTTATTTATAGTATAATACAAACTGAAAATACACTTATTAAATACTACAATATTTACAAATAGATTTGCAGACATCAATTATTGTAACTTTAGTATGTAAATAAATCAAACGTGATTCAAGATAAATACTGATCATTGTGATCATCAAGTATAAAATGCCCAGGATATTGTTATTATCAAATGTAAAATGCCCAGGGTTAGAAATGTATTGTTTATTTTTTTTTTAGCATAGCATAGTGTGCCCATCCTTTCCTGATATCTGAAACCGTGGAATCTGCTTTTGGGTTAATTGACACATAATTTTATGTATTTATTTTGTAAAGATATCAATTTTTCACGCTTTACTAAATACTAATATTAATTATTATTCCCAATTAATTATTAATATTAATTATTAGTCCCGAAAAATGAACCTTTTTCGGGACTAATAATTATTTCGTTCAAAACAAGGATTTTAAAACTTCATATCAATTTAATCATAATCATGATATTGAGCAATGAATCATTGCATCCTTAACGCGAAAAGACTATATAGAACCAGAGTAACAAAGTCAGACTTTAATTAAAAATAATAACGTTTATTTTTGGGGAAAATATTAGATTCAGTTAAAATCGTAAAACAAAGGTTGTTAGTTTTAATGATAAAAATTAAGTGTTTAGAGGGTTCCGATATTTTTATTTAACCCTACATGTACAGATTTTAGACAAAACTACAATATACGAAGGGCCACCAGGGACGACAGCTATGAAGTTTCAATACTCATGATTCATGAAGGTACGTAATTACTGTCGCCATTTTTCTTAGTGCATAAATACGATATGTTTTGGTTGGGAGCGACTTACTTGGGGATGGGCGTTGTTTGTCCACATGTGTCGACAAGTTCGAGAATCGTGAACTGTTTTGATGGAAATTGTGTCTTATGATGTGCGGTCTTTTCCCGATTTTGTTATGGAATGAGCGTAACTGCACTTTTAAAGACAACATGAATTTTAAAATCCGTAAATTAATAATAATTTTCAGTTATTTACTCAATCATTACACCTACTCACACTTTTGGTCACATTTTTATCGATAAGAGACACCAGTCATGTAACATCACTATCGGTAGCTATCATAGCGGTCGTCACTGTTTAGCACTTGTTTAGATGAGATCTCACAAAGGGAATCCCTTCTCTGGACAAGCAGTTCTCCACTTCCTAACCGATTCATTCCCTCTCCGTCAGCATCCACGGTGCAAGTTGATAGTGGTCACACATTTTGCAATGCACTGCTCCACCGGGTACCGTGACTTGATGCCCAGCTCGAATACCCGCATTAGAATGCGGGTAGCATGCTCTTGCATGCCGATTACCAGGTCTGGAAGTTTATCCAGCATTGCTTGGGTGATCTCGGGCTGGCTTGAATCGAGACATTCCAGGATCGCTTGTAGACCTGGAACAACCCATAACGTTCAAATAGAATATCCTCTAAAATATTCCATATATCACAATGAAACTAATACTGCTCATACCATCCATATTATATATTTCTTTCATATTTTTTTCTCTATAATGAGGCAGTTCTAGTCAATATTTCAGTTCAATTAACAGGTAATATTTAAGTCACATACAATTACAGTGTGAGACCCCCTTACCGAGAGACTTCCTCTGGCCCAGTAGACTGATTGACCACTCTCCCTGTTTGTAATACCAGTTTCCCACTTCAACACGCCACGGATCCTATGCGGCCCCTATTTTTTCTAAAGTGCCACGAAAGATATAAACTATTTCTGAAGGCCATAGGATCCGCTGGCCGAGTACAAATAAATTTTATTTCGACAGGTAGTGGGATCCTCTAAATTCAAGAATTTTTATTGGTATTGGCTTGCTAATAAGGAAAATTAAACTTTACTATTGGTTTGCTCATAAAATTTACTATAAATTAAAAAAAAAAATGCCGCTGGCTTGTTATAAGATCCCTTAGCAGGGAGAATGTTAGAAGGAGGCTCTGGTAGTGTGTGTGTGGATGAGAAGAGTAATATATATTGAGTATGGTGTGGTCCCCTGGAGAAGTAGCTAGACATGTAGCAAAGCTATGGTCAGACCTGGCCCACTCCGCATTTTAGGTACGAAAATATGCATACAGCGGTCGCGTAAGCTAGCTCTTTGTAACGCACGCGCCGTACGATTGTTTTTAGAACAAATTTAAAATTGTTTTTTAAAACGAATAAAGCTATTATACAATATACAATTTTGAAACGTGTAACCATTGCGATTCACGCACGCAGTGTCATTGCGTATGTGACCTACAGCGGTTCAGTGTAATATCCACCTTACTCTGAAACGCTGTAGGATTCAATTTGGCTCGCGTTTAACGGAAATTTTATTTTTTAGGTTTTATGGTGCGTTCTTAGGGAGTGAGTCTTCTGTACTTGTACCCCTCATATTATTGAACCTTAATAAAGTGGTCGGTGATGACGATTTCATATAAATCTCTTTACCGGCCAATTCTGGCTGACCTCATGTTAATGACCGAAATTCTTCCTGCTCGAGCGCGCGCTTTATTAATTAGTCTGTGGTATGGTACTCGGCTTGGTGTCCGTGACAGCGGGTACTAGCTTAGCGCGCAGCGTGAGCGCCGCGGAGCGCACGTGTTGGTGACGTTAAAGTATTGTTACGTTGTAACAAGATTCTAAAATAAAAATTTTACACACAAACAGACAAAATAACTAATTTTCACAGTAGAACGGAAACCGCGCGCTTTGACTAGTATTAGCGTCAACATGACCAAATAAGGTATTCGTTTGGTGCAGGAAGGAAAATTCCGTCTAGAACATTTAATAACAAACGCCCACAAAAAGAAACATCGAGAAAGAATACAATAGCGAATGTTTACATCTCGCTCTGTTCGAGTAGCAATCTCAGTTCCACCAGAATTTAAACAATAGAATAGGGCGTGACTTGCTTCGGTCAAAATATCTCTAATTCGCCTGATACAGAAAGTCTAGAAGCCGGAAGTGCGCATGACCGCCTCAGGGAGGAAGTAGCAGTCCCGAAAATATAATAATCAACAGGCGACTAGAAAAAAGAAGAATACCAGGCGGCCATAAAACGGGAGTTCGCGGCAAGGCGAGGAGACAGAGAAATTTTGACGCCGGACGGTTCGCACGACGATTGAAGGCAATTAATATAGTGTTGCTGCCAGTTTATCTTCGACCAGTTTATTTTCTATAACTATAAACTATAAATTAAAATCAGTGCGTTATTTAAATAAGCGAGAAAGTTAAAAGTGCATCATTTTTTCAACCCCCCTTGGTAAGTTGAAAATAATTAATATTGTTAGGTTTGGTTGCCGTTAACTAGTTTTCGTGTCTGTTTTAATTTTATTACTATTCAACAAGTGATTTCTTCAACCTTTAGTAATGTTAAAAATTGCTATGGCTTTATATTTCTTAGTAGTGTTATAACAACGTGTGACAGTGGGTACCTAAATATTAATGAAGTATAACCCTATCTATTTAATCGTTCCGATAAGTTTTAAATATGTCGCACCGCGGTATTTTTCTTCATTAACATCCTATTTATCATATTAAAAACAGTCTGGCTTCCATAAGAAACCAGGGCAGTAATGGCCGCGATATTAATTCTCACTGTGTATTCCACGCGTGTGTCATTAACATCGGTGGCTTGTAGGTATCTGGAAAAAGCCTGTTTATTTTAAAATATTTAAAATGTTGAGATTCTGTAATGATAAAGTTGATGCTTGTAAATAATAAGCTTTTGGTTTTGTAAATGTAGTCTGTTGAAAGATGCCACCGAGAGATTATCTACGGGATTGTTCTTATGTAAAATCAACTCGTAGAAATATAACTGAAGTTTTGTGTTGACACATATCTTGTTTTCGTTTGGGCTTTAAAGCCAATTGTGTTATATTTAAAGTGTAATTTTTTCTTTTGTGTGTCATGGCGTGGTGGAATGGTGATCGTCCGGCATATGAATAGTTGGGGTAATTCTGGGGTGGGTAATTGTATTTAAATATTTTATTTTATTGTATTTCAACCGGACCTAAATGTCGCCATTCCATCCCGTGTAGTCTTTAATTGTTTCGCGAAAGATGCCGACACCCACTCCGGGTCTCACCTAGTGCCTGGGTATCGGATCTTTCGCGCTTCAAGTGTCATCCCAACGCGTTCCAGAAACTGGGGGTTCTCCGTACGGAGTGAGAAGCAGGGCTGCACGTTCACCGTACGGGACGCACCATGGACCGGCAGGCGGCTCTTCGGCCCGTCGACTCCGGCCGGCCTTTGCGGCCGAGCCCCTTCAGTAATGTCGCCGTGAGCTGCTGTGCGCCTCCGGATTCCCCAATGGGCCGGTGGAGGTTTCCTCGCCGAGGCCCCCCACGCGTCACGGGATGGCGAAGACGAAGCTAAGTTCCCAGTGCGCTTAGGGTTTTTTTTTATTGAGTACCGGAGGGCTTCCCTGTGCCGCGAATCCACACCCCGGGTGTAGTAGTCGAGAGATTAGCGCTCGTTCTTAAAATTTAATTTCGTGACTTACCTAATTCTCTAATTATAAATTATTCATATTCCATTAGTTTTGTTTGATTATTTTTTATTGTTTTTTTTTTATTGTTTTTATTATAAATTTTTTGACAATCGTAATTGTGTTTTTTTTTATTTGCACCCGCCGTCAGGCGGGCGTAGCAGTATGGTATGAGATGTTAAGAGTGTATAGACATATGTCTATCATATGATAATGGTAAGGTATGGTGGTGCAACTTACCTGGCTTGGTGTCTGACTGTGGGGGCGCATTTATTTAAGGCCCTGGCCGGTGGTGTATGGGTAAGAAGAAATGTCTATTAAGTGTGGTGTGGAGCCCTGGAAAAGTAACTAGACAGAAGGTATGGTGGTGCTATTTACCGGGCTTGGTGTCAGTGACAGCGGGTAGCAGCTTGGCTAGCAGAGTAAGCGCAGCGGAGCGCACGTGTTGGTGCGTGGCGGCGGCGAGCGGCGCGGCGGCGCGTAACAAAGCGCCGGCCGCCTCGCTGCCGCCCCACGCGCCTCCCCTCCGACTACCCCACATCTCCACCTCCTGTACACACGCACATCATTACACGTTTAGGGCGATCATACGTTAGCAGACAGGGCACGAGCCAGACTTTTTAATATTGCCCGTGCCCTGTCTGCTGTAAGACTGCACAAGGAGAAAACGACGCGATGCGTAAGGTACGTGGTTTATTTTAAGCAAAATAAATAAGAATGCAGGCGCCTGGCCTCGCCCACTACGCACAACAACACACGCACACATATAGATAAATACGATGTTAACGGAGTCGATGAATGTGTAACAAAATTCCCTAGCTCAGTTGGTTGAGCGTCCTGTCTGTGAACGAAGTCTATTCCATGCAAATTAGTCCATTTGGCCGTTTGTATACGATTTAAATTTATACGACGGCCACTGGCTATACCCATAGCGCCATACAAACATAAACCATGTACGGTGGTCTCATGAAAATGTTAAGCAATTTCGCGTTTGATTCGTTTGAAAGAACATAGTGATAAGATAACGTTCGAAATATAAATTAATAAGTTACATTTGCAAGCGAAAATCGCCCTTATCTTTTAGAAATGTCAAACTGAAACTAAACTTTGAAGTGATCAACGTTATCATTGGCGAATGTGCATAATAAATCAAAACTAAAGTCTGTTCTCAATTACGCCGATATTTATCGGAACTGACACTATAGTCCTCTGTGATGGAGGTGGTGGCATGTGTGCTGGTGAGTGTTGTTGTGGTGTCGTTGTGTGCACTCACCTGCAGCGCCCAGTGCAAGTCGTCCGGCGCGGCGGAGCGACGCTGCAGCGCTGACAGCGCGCTGGGCGGCGGCGAGGCCGACGCGGGCACGCCGCCGTCGCCCGAGCACACAGCGCTTAGAGCCGGGATTGACCTATCCCACGAACATATATCCATATTAGACAAAGATAACACTATATTCAGAACATTCGCTAACACACATAAAATATATATATATAACAAAACAAAAAGAAAATAAATACAATATAGGTATAGTGCAATACCTCTAATCTTAATATTTTCTTAGGTTTTCGCGATTACTACACATTGCAATTAAACAACTTTTAACGGTTTAAATCGCGTATATTTGACATGATTTATATCCCGACGTTTCGAACACTTTGCAGTGGACGGGGTGACCCCGTGACCACGTCCACTGCAAAGTGTTGCAAAGTAAACCGTTAAAAGTTGTTTAATTGCAACCTCTAATCTTATTAGGAATTGGAAACTAATAAACAATTGTGTTGCTCTGAAAACAAAGTTTTTTATTTTAGTATTTACATAGGTACATACAATAAAAATTACACTAATTAACTTAAACCTACCTGAAAACAAAGAAACGACATTTAAAGTTTATTATTTAAATTGCCAATTCCTTTTTATACACTTTTTATTCACTTCTGTCAAAACTAAACATCAGCTGCTCTTCCAACCGTGAGGGCCGCCATTACTCACATTATTAAGATTACCAGTGGTACATCCACATATATATCATCAACAAACAGAAACTTGTACAGACATGTACCACGTAGATAAACCATATTATATGTGCACACAGTTCTCACATTTTTTTTTAAATCTTTAGAGCCCACAGCAATAATAATAAACAAAAAAAAAATTTGATTGCAAATGGAAGTTACAAAAGTGGCGACACACCATGTTTGAACACCAGCAAGAAGTAAAATTTCATTATAGCTGCTCAATATATGTGACAATATATGTCGAATTCATCAAATTTCTTCATTACGAATTTTATTCAGTGAATAAATTCCGAAGCATATGAGTAGGTCTTTCCATAGTCGAGTCACCTTGAATTTTTGAAAAAGAGTTCTACAATTAGAGATCTCTTATGTTATCACATTTCGACACCATACATTATAACGGGCAACACGCACTAAAAAAAAGAAGTCTTCAAACATTGCGGTGAAGGCGACGAGAACAAGTAACGATTTTTCCATAATACAACGCTAGAAAGTTGTAAAATATTAATGATTAAATAAAAGTCACTCTGTGTAGTTATAAACGAGCGAGTTGTCGCCTGCGCAGTTTCAGGGCGCCGGGGCGGAGCAATGCGGGGATTGCGTGAGGAGCGGGCGGTAGGTGCCTTGTGCTCTTCGACGTCACCACGTTCTTGTACCCCTGCAACCGCGCAGGCGAGGCTTCACTTGTCTTGTCTATAGAGACTAGTGTGCATTGTACTGACTGTATGGTGTCCCTGTGCGCGTGCAACAAATGTGCAGCGCGCTGCGGCCGGCTCGCGAGGTAGCGACGCAGCAGCGCAGCCACTCGGTGCACCAGCGCACTGTCACGGCCACTGCCGCCCCCCTGCTGTGCAGCAATCACGATGAAGCACTCCAGGATGCCGTGCACTTCCTCGCTAAGCCACAAAACAAACACTAAAGCTATAGACCGCCGGTTACCAACAGGGAACCACCTAGTATTGTAAAAACGAGCATCGAGCGCTCAAGCGCCGAGTGAGCGCTAATGAACTTTAAGACTAGCGTTAAAGGCTAGTGAGCGTTTATAGTACATTTTTTTATATTTGATAGTGGAATGTAGGCTTTCTCGGCCGGTGTCCATATTAATTGAATCTTCCGGGCTACTTGGCCGAGGTCTTCTGGAATCTCTTCTCTTTCTTCCAAACGTTTCTATAGTTGATTTATATCTATATTCTATTATTTATATATTTGATATATACTTGTTTTTATATTTGATTTCATTTCTTTAAGCCCTTGTAGTTAAACGCTCGAGTCTACAACAGTTAAGGTTCAATAACGCTAACATAGCGCTCGAATGCTGAAGCGTTCAGCGCTCGTTTTAACAACACTAGAAGCACCCCCCCTAGCATTAGCTGGGGGTCTACACTGTTACACCTCCGAAGTTTCAGCCCAACCAAAGTTCGAATGAACAAAGTACTATAACCCTACTCTGTTTCCTTCGATCGGGAGCTCTAATCTTCAAGTATTTAAAATATCTCCCTCGCTATTGTAAAGTTTGACGTTTGGTTCCGAAATATCTCTCCGCATTGTCTATGATTCGACCGCTGTCTCGTGCCACGGAGTTTCAATGCAACAAATGTCAAATGAACTTCGTCCGGGCCGATATATCGGAGTGAACGTTTTTGTGGACGAAACATCGGCCGAAATTTTATTTTTTATGAATTCGGAGTAGACCCGTTGGTACGTTACGTGGTAGAGGTTCTCCAAGGAAGAAAAAGTCTCAGTTCAGCAATTTATTAGTAAACGTGAATAAAATGAATAAACAGCACTGACACGACAATGCTGAAATCTATCTTGCCAGGAAAAAAATTGGCGGCGAGGAACGAGGGGGGAAAACTAGGTTGCCATTTTCTCCAAAACTATTATTTTTACGGAGGAAAATCAGAACTATTGAAATTTACTACAAAAAAGGTTACACGGGTCTTTTCTTATGCACACGTCATTATGTCTATGTCACAATATTTTTTAATTGTATTGTAGCGACACGGCGGCGTTCGACATACGACGACACACTGTTTAATTATTTTTTTCACAGTTTATTCTGTATAGACTTTTTTGTACGTACTGCGTCGAATGCTCAGCAAACGCCAGTCGTGTTCCTACGCTCCCTACTAAACAGCTCGGTGTACAGTGTACACATATTATGAACCAAGTGTTTAACCAATATACTCGTAATTAGAGTTAGAGGACATTTCAAAGTTTAATGAAGCCACCTTCTGATACACAACAAACATAATAATACAACAATAACCTATACACTACATCCTCTAAAGTATGTTTTACTTACCTGGCGAACAGACTCTCTGATGGTAACATCTCTAGCGCTGGCAGCAGGTGGTGGTGGTGGCGCGCCCCCCTCAACAATGCAGCCGCCAGCGGCAGCGCTCGTGTTCCAGCTGTTAACACGCGCGCCCACAGGGAACGGATTCCGGCCTCCATGCGGGTTATCCTGGGAAATAATGTTTCTCTTTGTTAGACAAAATAAAATATCAATTAAAAAATCTAACCCTAACTAGAAGAAATAAAAAAAAAAAGTCCAAAGCTCGTAGAAAAAGGTTCTCGAGAAATTTATTTTTGAGACTTGACAACAACAGTCCAGAATAATAAAAGATGATACGTCTCGTGCATACCTACTGCTTACCCAGCTATTTACCTGCTCACAAGACGTATCTGACCCTTAGAACGTTACGTAGTCGGCGGATGGCATGTTGCCGATTACACTCTTTTAGAGGTGGTGTAAATACACCGTCTGAGGAACACCTATGGTGAGGAACTCTTCAGCGTTTATAGTAGCGGTTTTGTTATCCCTTAGACGCCACGACATGATCCACGGGAAAAAAGTTATTTAATAATTGGCCGTGTGGTATTGGTCGGCTTTAAAATTGTACCCCTTCATTTCTAGCCGTAGGATTGATTGAATTAATTCTAATTTCACGTCGTAAGCTAGTGTCTTAGGCTGTTAGCGTTCATTTTAATCGGAATAAATCGGACTCGATGATGTTGGTTAAGTGGGGGTGGTAGTTTTTTATTTATTAAGTTTGTTAGCATTTTTACACTAATAATTTTGAGGGGGAGAGTGCACGCTGCTATCCAACAGCTGCTGGGCGCTTTCGACTGGCCACGTTCCCCTCTCTTACAGAAGACTACCTTGAAATGTACTGCATTTCCCATTTTATCTTATTTCCCTAATATACGTACGTGTTTCGGTAGTGAGTGAGATGTGCCAGAGCCCATTCCCATCCTATCCCTCCCCATTTTCCCAACCCTTTCTCCAAATCCATTCCTATATCTCAAAAGGTAGGCAGCGCATATATGCTAAAAACGCTTATATTCAAAGATCTTGATATCTTCACAGATAGGTTTTCCTCATTGAAAAAAGTGGTGGGTTAAAGTTTGCGTATTTTGTGTGTGGGTGGGTAAGTAATTAATTAAATGTATCATATTCTTATTTATAATCAAAAATATTAATTAGAATAAAATTGATTTTAAGTTTTTGTTGTATATTTCCGTTTTGCTTATATCCAGAAGAATGTGTTTGATAAATAAGCGTATGAGGATAAATTTGCTTCAAAATTCAGGCAAAATTGCCCTTAATATATTTTGAAGGTATTTAAGGTGAGTCTAATCACTTGTGCGAGTGGTCCTTGCCGTGGGGCGCGGCGGCCGCGATGGCGGTGAGCAGCGCGTGCGAGACGCGGTCCGTGGCGCTGGTGGAGGCGGCGGCGGCGGCCTGCAGCGGCGCGCCCGCCGCGACTGCTGCCTGAGTCGCAGGCCGCTCCCAGCACTCCTGCAGCAGTTGGGCGATGCGCGGCACCTGCAACCCACCCATGACGAACAATCATCATGACTGGGCCCGATTCCAGTCGACCGTATGTCACGGCGGTGCGTCAAGTAAAGTATCAATTTTACCCACATTTTACGACAGCACGACATACGCCAGGTGTACTTATTATCATTAAAAAAAAAACAGATTTAACATTAACATTTAAAAATAAATAAAAAAATATTGGGTGATATATTATTTTGTTACATTTATTATTGTACGTTTTGATTCAACGCTTTCTGTTGTTACCGAACTACAACTACTATTTAACTTTAAATCTATTCAACTTTATTATGTTCAAATTACTATGTGACTGTTTGTTCTTGAGTAAATAAATAATTACACAGTTAAATAATTAAACAGTTAAATAATTAAACGGTTAAATACTTAAACGGTTAAATACTTAAACGGTTAAATACTTAAACGGTTAAATACTTAAACAGTTAAATAATTAAACAATTAAATAATCAAACAGTTGAAACAGTATTTAAACAACATTTTAAGTGCATGTTCCCAACACTGATAATGTCTGTACACTGACCTTCATGTACAGCAGCAGCAGTAGCAAGGGCTGTTCCTCAGCCGCGTGAGCGGCTAATGCGACCGCTAGCAGCGCGTGCGCATCGGCACAGCATCGCAGCACGAGAGGCAGACGCGCCTCGATGCGCCGCCTCGCAGCCTCCGCGCCGCCCACCTCGCGCGTCTCGCACGCCTCGCGCACCACGTACGAGATCAACACCTCTAGCTGTACAACAAGAGACATTAATTAATTAATAAGAGACATTTCATAGGAAGTATACAGTCCACCTGGTGGTAAGTGGACACTGTCGCCCATGGACGACATCGGCGGTACATGGCAACATCTGTCTAGAATGACAAACGTTGGCATGCCCCCGGATGTGCTGCGTACCTTTGGGCATGTGGGAATGGATTTGGAAAAAGGGTTGAGAAAATTGGGAGCGATAGGAAGGAATGGGAGCGGACTCTGGCATATCTCACTCATTAGCGAAACACGTACGTGCACATTGGGGAATAGGTTAAGAGCCATTTCACAAAAATGACTAAACCTAGTTTAGGTAATTACAACGCAACGCGACTGGCAATAGTTCATGCCCCCGTCTCTATGGCGTAACTATGGAAAAAAAGTTTTGATACTTTGAATACGCCGAACTTTTCTCCGTGTAGATAATTGACATAGACAATAATTGATCCCAAAAATATTGAAAATCAACTATTCTAATTGCATCAATGACGACATGTTCCTTAAACAAATAAAAATATGAAACGTAAAGCATTTGCAAGTAAATATAATAGACCAATTAGAGCAGTTTTGTGATATTAAAAAATAATAATAAATCATAATTTATAAAAATACTTATGTTCTAGTTTTAATTAGGTACAAAATTGATTTTATTCTAAGTATAATTGAAAAAAATCTTTAATAAATGATAAAAAAATTGCAGTTAAATACCAGGTATTTTACGTCGAAATTTACGAACATTATTTTATTTTTTCCTCGTGATTTGTGTTGTGATTCTAATGACACTATGTGTCAATAGAATTATATACTATTGACACTATGTGTCAATAGAATTATATACTAAGTATAATTGTGCCTTATCTTGTTGAATTAATGAATTTTAGTGGAAGAAGCACGGCTGAGAAGTTCTTACCACGCGCGTTTTTACTAAAACATGGTTGAGTACTATAGGACAAATAAAGAAATATTTTGAAATGTATTACATTAAATGTCAATACAAAGAAATGAGCTATTTCAAATATTTACTCAGAAATGTAAAACAACTTTCATTTCACCTATAAAAGAGCTCAAAAACTTGTATTTTTCGCCTAAAACATGAAATGGCTCTTAAAGTGGAAAATGCAATACATTTCAAGGTAGTGTTCTGTGAGAGTGTGGTAACGATGCCAGTCGAATGCGCCCGGTGGCTGTTGGATTGTAGCGTGCACCCTCCCCCTGCTAATACTGACTTACAAACAATATACTTACAAGTTAAATTTTAAACTTCAAATGGACTTAATCGTAGTAATGTGTTATTACGAGTACAAAAGCTAAAAGGGTCCTCATGAAGATATTTTGTTTTTACCTGTTCATGGCTGAGCCGCAGCATGTCCTCGGGCGTGTAGTGCTTGGGCGTGGCCTTGTCGCGGCCCTGCCACACCCGCGGGCTGCCCATTAGAGTCTCCGCGAAGTCCAGTACCGCGCTAGCAGCCCAATCACTGACAGTACACGACACAACATCGCATTGAATTTTTATTTCTGGCCAATAGAGGTTAACACGTGCTATTCTCTCAACGTTAATTTTGGTACACACTCCACGTGCGATCAACCGCACATAAAACGGCGTAATTCAAAATGGCACGCGATGTGCAATGCAACCAGCCCTTTCAGTATCCACTGCTGAACACGGGCCTCCTCAAGCACAGTGTCTTGTGCATGAGGCATGTATGACCCTAAAACGTCACGCTGGTTAAACGCGTTGGAGAGTCCACTCTTTTAGAGGTGGTGTAGATTCTCAGGGTTTGTGGTGGCTCTCTTGTCCCTTAGTCGCCGTTTACGACACCCAAGGGAAGGGATGGTGTGGTACTATTCTTAAACCGGCCGACACCATACGGCACTTAGGTCTAATTCTCACCGATCGCATGGCATAGCAGCGACGCTGCGCATCAAATAGTTCGTTTATCTTAATATTATAATAATCTTAATATTAATAGTCGTTTATCTCAAATGTACATGGTTGTATGACGTGCCAGTGACATACAAACTTAAACAATATACAAACTAGGCTCATACAAATTTAAACGATGAACGTCAGAGACAAAGTTCACTATTAGAATACACGATTTATTTTAAGCTTCCTAAAGCTGCCGGGACGTGCGGTTGGTAGAAAGCAGGCCTCATTTTATAACCTTCTCTTGCAATCAATGCTTACTTATTACAATCAATTGTTAGAAGGTGCAGTCGAAATTTTAAAATGGCTTTTACATACATACGTATTCTGTATTACATACATATGTATTATTGTACATATTTTCAATAGCCTTATTCGCTTGTGTTTACAATACGCATCACAAATATGGAATCCTATCTACAGTAAATGCAATGAACAAATTGAACATGTGCAACGTAGATTTCTACTTACAATGTTCGATAGATGCTCGACAGGTGTGGCCTTCTATCTCTTGTTCCTGGGTGCAATGACTCTTCATAACCCATGCAACCATAAATATGATTGCATTAATCTTATTAGCAAATTGAGGTCTATACTCGACTCACATTCGTGTGATCAATTTAATCTAGAGTATGTGATCCACTAATCCACACTGGACCAGCGTGGTGGATTACGACCCGGAACAAAAACGTTGTACTAGGAGAGGTCTGTGCCCTGCACTGAGACATTAGAAGGTGATACAAGATTAGTTACCGGTGTGGGTGCAGCAGCTCGGTGAGGCAGGTGTGCAGGGTCCGCCACGAAGCCCTATGTGCCAGCAGCGTCACTAGCAGCGGCCGCCACGCAGCGCAACCCGCACGGAACATCAGCCGCATCTGTAAGGAGCGAGGGCATATTTAGCGAGCAGAACATTAGACGCATCTATAACGAGCAACGGCATTTACAACGAGCGGAATTCGCATCTCGCGTCCCGCCACTCACGACGCATAAGTTTGAAGAGATCTTAATAAATGGATGCGCGATGGCCGGTACAAACTAATCAAGGTTTTTGGATTTGAAGATAATTGAATTAATGTTGCATTTATTTGCGTTAATAAATAAATATATAAATTTAAAGATCGTTTATTTGTTACTCGCGATCCGCCCTCGCTTCGCTTCGGATTATAAGTTTTTTTTTTCAAAATTTCAAAATAAAATATAGCCTATATTAGACACGGATAATGTAGCTTCCTATCTGTGAAAGAATTTTAGAAATCGGTTCAGTAGTTCCAGAGATTACCCCCAACATACCTACAAACACAATTTTACCTCTTTATTATATTAGTATAGATTATGATGACTGTACACATATTGAGACATATTTTTTTGTGCGTGAAGCAATTAAAATCAAGAAACAAATATTTCAATCCACAAATATTCCAGGATATTAAATCCGGTGATTAATAAATTTAATAAAATTATACACAACGATTTTTCATTTGACGCTACTTCAAATGTTTAAGTGTTGTGTGTCCCAACTTTCCGGACTATAAAGCCCGAATGCGGGTAGTGGATGAAACTGGTCGCAATTATCGACATGGAGACTACCCTCAGTCAGCTCGAACCCCCATCCAATATCAAATACAGTTTTGAAACTAGGTCATTTTGGATAAAAAACAAATATATTTTTTTAAGAAAGAAGTAGTATACTTCTACTACTTCTTTCTTGTTGTACCATTTTGAAATCTTGACTAAAGGAGCCATTTTTTAAAAAAAAATTGCCAAGTTAGCGTAGCACATTTTTTCTACTGTATGATGAGTCAAAGTTAGCTAATCAAAATTTTGTTCTGTAATCTTTCAATAGCAGGATTATTCAGCATTGCGTTACAAAAATTACACTACTAAAATATGGAAATTTGTAGTCACAGCATCGAAAAATTTGGTACCGGGTAGCGATTTTCATAAATATAATGATTCATGATTCAAAATGATTCATAATAAAATGCCCTTAACTCCAATAATCTGTACCATCATAAACTGGCCCATCTTTTGTTACCGGTTTGACGTTGAGTATTGGAAAAGTTTTGAGATGTGCCAGAGCAACACCTACTACTAAAGGAAGGCCGGAGCGCTGACGTCAGAGGAGAGGCCCTACGTCATCAATATGAGGCCATACAATATCGCATAGAAGCCGGCGCCGCGGGGCTCGCGGCCACTAACGTAAACTTGATGTCCATGAACATTTATTAAGTTCGTTGTTGTACAATGTAAATTAGATGTCATTTTTAATATTGCTTCTAAATCGGTTTGATTATAAATGTTTTTGAATAAATATAAATAAGTAAATTAGATTAGACAAAAATTTGTATTTTAATGGACGAACCAATATTCACTCATAGTAAAATCATGTATTTGATTATAGACAATAGTCGATTACCCAACTCCATAAACACATTATAATGTCATCTGCAAACGTCTTTATCAAAAGCGAGTGTAAACTGTTTGTATTTTTCGTTTTCTTTTTTTTTCAACATAAATATGGTGAATAAATGTTGTATCCCGAATTGTAAAACGAATTATTTAAGTGGTAAAGGGGGAGTAGTATTTTCTTTTCCGCGAGATGAAGATCTCAAGAAGAAATGGACTCGTGCTGTTAGACGAGACAACTTTCAACCAAGCAAACACTCAAGAGTAAGTTTTTATTTTATTTATAATAATGTCCATTTATTTTGGATCACACAACATCTAACTATTTGTACTAACATCTAACTATTTTCGTACAGGTTTGTGAACTCCATTTCACAGAAAAGGACATTCGCCGTACTGCTGAGAAGTATGACGAGAAATCTGGCAAGAAAATAATTGTTAACTTAGAAAAACCGCGTTTGTATCCTAGTGCAATACCGTCATTGTTCCATAATTGCCCCAGTTATTTAAGTGCTTGAATGTCTTGAATGTCTGGGATTCAAGAGAAAATGTGGAAGAAAAACGTTTACGCATTGAAAATAAACATTTAGAATCTGTTATTAGTGAAAGTATTCAGACGCAAAGTGAATATGAAAATAGATACATGTTCAGTGATTTTAGTGAATTTTTGATTTGTTTATCTAAATGTGAGGTAAGTGGAGAATGGATAACTGTTAAAAAAGACGATGTAGTTATATTTGTTGTCATTGCATTTTCAAGCACTCCGAAAATATCAGTGTCTGCAACTTTTGATCACAATTTAGAATTGAAATTGTTTAAGAATCACAATGAAGTAAAGAAGTTTGGTGGGGAAACTTATCCAAAAAAGATTAATAATATTAAAGATATATTTGCAATTTTATATGACTTTGAAAGCCATAGTGAAACTGCAATGTCGTTTGAAGATGTTTGTCAGAATGCTCTTAAAATGTTACAAAATTCAAATAAAGATCATGATGAAATAACAAAGAAAAAATTAGATTTTTTGTGTAAACAGTTATCTTTATTATGCATGAAAAAGGAAACATTTAGATATTCCACAGAATTTTTAATCTATTTTAGTCTCTTATATTCCATATCGCCTCACGCTTATCGCTACATACGCAGTACCGGTTTCTTAAACATTCCACATCCTAAAACTGTAAAAAAGATTTGCTTAAAATATAATTGTAATCCAAAGGATGAGATTAACAATTATAATTTCCTCAGATATAGTAAAGAAAAGTTTAATTTATTAAGAAATTCAGACATTACTGTTTCTCTTATGATAGATGAAATTCATATTAAACCATATTTTGATTACAAAGCTGGGAATATTGTAGGGATTTCTTGTAATAGTCAAGAAGCTGCGACTACCGCTTATGTTTTTATGATCCAAAGTTTACTGAGTTCATATAAAGATGTGGTTCATATTTTGCCTGTAAATAATATTAAAGGTGAAGATTTAAACGCATATATTAAGAAAGTTATAATTGGTTTACATTCAATTGGCTTTCACATTATATGCGTAGTTAGTGACAATAATGCTATCAATAAAAAAGCTATGTCATATTTTAATTCACCGCCTAAATTTGATATAGTATATAAACATCCAGCGGATCAAAACAAACCATTATTTTTTGTTTTTGATACAGTGCATATATTAAAATGCATTAGAAATAAAATTGGCTTAATCAGAAAAACCAAACATTAATTTATCCAAATTTTGACCAATTAACAAATAATACATGTACTGACATTGCTAACTTCAACCTTCTTAAGACAATTTATGATTTAGAAAAAAGTAATTTAGTAAAATATGCTTACACTTTAAATGTAAAATCTTTAAATCCATCTAGCATTGAACGTCAAAATGTTCAATTAGCATTAAATATATTTAACAATCATATATACAATGGTTTAATTGCTATTGGTTCGCAGAATAATTTACCAAATTATTACACTACCGCTATTTTTATAGACATCATCTTAAAGTGGTGGAATACAGTGAATGTTAAAACTTTGTATAAAGACAAGCGATTAATGGATAATTATATGTCACCCCTCTCACCCAATGAAGACAATTATAATTTTTTAATTAAATGTCTTGCTTGGTTAGATCACTGGGCAAATTTTCAGTGTGTTGGCTATCAACTAACAAAACAAACACATTTAGCATTTAGTCATTCTACATATGCCCTAATCCAATTAACAGATTACTGTGTTAATGAATTAAACTTTAAATTTTTATTGCCTGGTAAAATTCAAACTGATAGTTTAGAAGACCGCTTTGGAAAATATAGAGGTATGGCTGGGTCTCAATATTTAATTTCAATGAGACAGATATATGAAATTGAGTCTAAACTCAGAATCCAGTCTTTACTGCCCTTAACTTTAAAATCTCATACTTTTGGTCAATTTAATGTTGATGTTACAGACTTTACAGACAATATTTCTGACAACCATAGTGATAATTGCAATTTAGTAACAGAACACTTAAATTTTAATATCTCTGTATCTGAACAAGATTTCATAAATACTAAAAATCAGTTACCTATTCTCACTTACATTGCTGGTTACTGTACACAAACATTGCTTAAAAAAAATTGCTGCAAATATTGTTATTGTTACTTAGTTGTATCAGATAAAGAAATTAATGTTGATAAAAATTGTAATTATGAACTAATAAAAAGTTTAGATAGGGGAGGATTACTACTGCCACATAATGATGTTGTTAATTTAGTTCTGTTTAGTTATATTGTAGTGAATAAGTTAATTAGTATGGAGTTTGAACAAGGGTTTTTGAATTGTTAAAATCAAAGAAAAGTTGTAATAAATATAACATCTTCAATTGTAGCTCGTGAAGATTTCTTTCTTTTAGATTTTTATTGCAATGTACCAGAGCACTCTGTGAGTATTATTATGTATCATGTGATAAAAACTTCTGCAAATATATTGTTAAATAATTATATTAAAAAGAAAAATGATATTATTAGTGTAAAGCCAACAAAAAAGAAAAGAAAGTTGTGTACTCTATCAAAATAGGTATTGTAATAAAATTAACTTGTTACCAGTTTATGGGTAAGTATGTACTTGAAATTGGATAATATATTATTCCAACATTCTTATCAACAGTGATATTATATAAATTTAAATTGTTATTTTTGTAATTCAATTTTATAATGAAGAGTCAGTTTGGTCCTTAAGAATATGATATTAATTTATACAAGGAGTTACTCGTATAATAAATACCTGCTTGCATAAATTACTATAGGTACCACTTTTGAGTTTTTTGCCGATTCTTCTCAAAAGTTGTAATCGAATCGGTGGATTAATAAAAAACATTTTTTTTATTTTCTTCTTCTTCTTCTTCTTCTTCTCAGCCCTTGGACGTCCACTGCTGGACATAGGCCTCCCCCATTGTCCGCCATTTAGACCTATCGGCAGCGACTTTTTTATTTTAGTACATGTAAAATTCTGTTGTTTTATTTGATATGCCTACCTATTATAATATTTAAAATGATAATAAGAAATCTTAAATCTATTATATTATAAAAATAATACTAAGAAAATCTCAAATCATTTATATTCAATCACAATTTGAAAATAACTCCACAAATATTTTAAACTTCGTCAAAAAATGAATGCGCGCGGCATGCTTGACTGCGCATCGGCCTCATATACGTGACGTCACGCGACCAGCGCTCCGGCCTTCCTTTAGTAGTAGGTGTTGGCCAGAGCCCATTCCCATCGTATCCCTCCCCATTTTCCCAACCCTTTCTCCAAAGGTAGCCAGCGCATCCGGGAGCGTGCCAAAGTTTGTCATTTTGGACTAATGTTGGCATGTATTACGGATGTCTAAGGGCTACAGTATCCACTTACCATCAGGTCGACTGTATGCTCGTCTGTCGCCTTCGTCCATAAAAAAAAAAGAATTATTCTTCATTCAATTTATATTTTCATTGAATGTAATGTACCTTATGTTTAAATAAATAAATTTCAGGAACTCGCGTTGTCTACCTATGTCGTATATGGGTGTACCTGTCTCTGTGGCTGTGGGCCGAGGGTCTCCCGTTGCAGTTCCGACATCCAATCCAACAGCAAACCACATCCAAGACCTCGTCGACCAAACACGTGTGCATACACTTCCACGCCCTCCTCCGATTTCACCTGTAAATAGATGACACATTTTTATACAGGGCTGATTTTTAATCATGTGGCAAAGAATTCAGAAAAAATTCCGATAACATAATCATGACCTTTGGTAAACTGCGGAGTTCTTAAAGAGACCGCTATAAAGCATATACGCATTGGTTTTTGATTCGCTCATTGAGCGCTTGTATTAACAATACTGATACAATGGTGTGAGTGTACTGACCGGTGTCTCGTAGTGTCCCTGCTGGTTGTTGTCGAGCAGGTGCGAGATCACGTCCACCACCAGCCGCGTGTCCTGCGACTCGATGATCGCGTGTCCCGCCGCCTCTAGAGTGCGAGGGGATGCACCCTCGAAGGCTACACACATTTTTTTTTAATTATTAAGAATATGGTGAGCCCATGAAAGTGTTGAGTAATTTCACGTTCTTCTGATTAGGATCATGTCTGGATTTGACCACTTCCTTATATGTTCACCACTTGTTTACAGTGTAAACGTAGGTTAATTTATAGTTATGGACCTATCAATTGGCGCAGTTGGTAGTGACCCTGCTTGCTGCTCCCGGGTTGGATTCCCGGTCGGGTTTAAAGAAGTAAATGTTCGGGTCTGGCTGTGAGTTTGTGTTTGTCTTTGTATGTGTCTCTGGACCCACGACACAAAGAATCTTAGTGTGGGCCATTGAGTGTGGTGGCGTTATTTATTTTATTTAAGTTATAATAATGAGAGCTTTAATTAATAATTAATTTTATTTAATGTAAACAAAACATAAAATCTTATCTTTAAATTAAAAAAAAATACTTTGAACAAAAAAAGATGTTTAATCTGAGATACATTATTTTTTTAAGGAAGTCAATATTTGTAAGCTTTTAATTTTCCAATTTTCCTAATAATATCTTCAGTTCTTTGTATTTTATATTCTGTTTTGTAAATTAAACTTTTTTGCACACTGTACAAGTAGTGGACATATTAAGAAGGAGTCAAATTCAGAAATACCATAGTCTTTACAGGAAGTGGTCAAATCCAGAAGTGATCCTATCAAGAAGACATTTTAAGAAGTTGTCCCTGACCGCCATATAGATTTGTTTCAATCATACATTTAACTGTAACACAATTAACTAGTTACTAACTCACCGGCGATAAGTTGTTCCCTGGTGGCTGAAGGCGGTACCGGCGTCACGCCCGGTTCGTGTTTCACGTGCTCGCTCTTCACTTGCGCTAGTTCACGCAACACACCCACTACTGGACCGGTCAGACATTTGTATTGTCGTAGGAGAGTTTCTGCCAGCTGTAGAACAAATTAAAACTGGTTTTTTTTTGCAATATACCAGCAATCGTGATAATTGTTTATGCCAAACATTTTCATATTTATATACTTTATATTATACTAGGCTGCACCCGGCAGACGTTGTATATTTATTTACCTCTATATATAAAATCACAAATTATTCTGTTTTGCCGTCGATATTATTTTTGTGATCGATTGAACGGTATAGAAGTTGATGTGCTGCAGCGCCATCTAGTGGCGAGTTACAACAAAGTCGATAACTCGAAAATATTCTCCGGTGCTCAAATACCTATGTATACCAATTCTCATGGCGATCGGTTGAACGGTATAGAAATTGATGTGCTGCAGCGCCATCTAGTGGCGAGTTACAACAAAGTGGATAGCATAGAAACCTTCTCCACGAAAAAATACATATATGTATGTGCCAACTATTATGGTGATCGATCAAACGGTGTCGAAGTCTATAAAATCCATTTATATGTATAGGAACCAGGCAGAACCACATATAAATATATCTGACTCGAAGAACCATAATTACGTGCGGTTTTTATTAGTGCGTATAAGTTAAAACAAAAATGGCACAAAATAACCTTTTTTTAAGAAATCTCTTTTTTGATAGTGGCTTCTGCCGGTAGAGTATACACTTGATGTTGTAACAAACGAACAACTTCGTCCATCAATCAGCATGTACAATGCGTATGCGCCACAGATAGAGAGGGATAGATAACGCAAGCTGTCTGTCGCTGCGCGCCCGAAATTGGTCCTAAGCTCCTACATCTCGCACTGCTCGTTCAGTCTTCCAACCCGTGCTGATAGCAAGTCGTTGTTGCAAAACACAAAAATTCCCGTAGCTTACAATCCTTTTTTGACGCCTTTCTGAGAGCTGCTTGCAGTATCACTTACGTCCCGTATGTTGTGTGTCGCTTGCAGTACCACTTACCTCCCATGTGTTGTTGCTTGCAGTACCATTTACCCGCCATGTGTTGTTGCTTGCAGTACCACTTACCTCCCACGTGTTGTTGCTTGCAGCACCACTCACCTCCCACGTGTTGTTGCTTGCAGTACCACTTACCTCCCGTATCTGGGTGGTGTGCAGCGGCAGCAGCGCCCGCAGCATGGAAGCAGCGTGAGCAGCGCGCCGCAGCAGTCCGGTAGCGGCGGTGCTGTCCTTCGTTGCAGTTTGCAAGTATGCGCATACGCACTGCACGTATGGACACGTAAGGCTATTAGTTTCATGTGCGCGGCGCACTTCTTCCGTCATAATCTGAAGGAAAAATTAAAGTAGGTCAATTGTTATTAAACTAGTGGTGTCAGCGACTTCGTTCGCGTAAACTTGTTGTTCCCGTGGGAACATTATAACGGATCCGGATTAAAAATACCCTAACTGTTAACCCGGTACATAAGCTATAACAGTGACAAGTTTCAAGGAAATCACTCCCGTTCAGACAGACATAAGAATTCTAAAAATTGTTTGTTCGGCTCTGTATCATTCGTACATAGTATTACACCATTCATTATTTTTAAAATATTTTAACTTATTTCTTATAAAAATTTACACATGTACATGAAATATTTACACATATTTATTATATGTATAGAAGATATACAGATTTTCTTTGAAATTGATATGATTTATGACTTATTCCATAACTAAAGAAAAAAACAAATTCATATTAAAACAATTTTTCTTCTCTCAGATCCAGGTAGTCATGAGTTGGAATGTAGCTATTACGCGCGGTTGTCTAAAGTAGCGTCAGACGAAAAATCGAAAGGTTTAAGTTGAATAAAACTTTAATCATCGGATTCTATGTCCTCGAACATGGATAAAAATAGATATATTGTATGGTTCGATTATTATGGGAAGAGCTCTGACAGCTGATGTCATGGAAAATCAACGGTGGGTGCAGCAAAAAGAGTAACTTACCGCAACCAGCTGCGTGAAGGCGGTGTCCAGGTCTCCGTGGAAGGTCCTGGCTCCGGAGAAGGCGGTAGTCAGCAGAGCTGGCACCTGCTCCAGCTGTAAAGGTAGTACTGATGGTATGTCCCACGCGTCGGCTGACTCTTGGGGCAACGGTTCTTCCGCGAACACGATGTCTTCTGGAAGGGTACAATTATTTTCGTTATCAATTGAAATTTGAAATACTAGTCTTTTCTTATTTAAGAATATTTTGATTAGATAGAGATAATGGAATGAAAAGGGTGTAATAATCAGTGATTGGAGCAAGTTTTGGGACAATGCACTCAATGTTATATATGAACGTGCCTTCGATATGCTGGAATTTTGAAATTATGAAGTATCTTCCTTTATCATGTAAGAATATTGTCTTACTGAACTTATAAATTGTTTCTAAGCTCCCTGGAACTGCAATCTAGTTCTTTAATATTTGTCTGTATATCAAATTGGATATATTAAAACAATGTCTCTTGTTGTTACCAGGCGGGTAGTGCAAGTCGGTCGCCAAGTACGCGTCCAGCACAATCAGGAGAGCACTAACAACCTAAACATTTCCCTAGTGGTCTCGTCGCGGGTAGTGCAGATCGTGTAGGTGCAGGACACGCGTCCAGCACGATCAAGAGAGTGGTTACCTGTCGGGTAGTGTACGTCGTGCAGGCGCAGCGCGGCCGCGAACGCGTCTCCGCCCGTGGCGCCGCGCGCGCGCTGCACGCGCAGCAGCTGCGCCATGTAGCCGCGCTCCACGCCCAGCCGCACCACGGCGCCCGCGGGGCACGCGTCCAGGGCCGCTAGGAGGGCACTGACAACAACATAATACAATGCTCGATACCGTTCATATAGCTACTCAACAATATCAAAATGTATATTAAAAGAATAATACACAGGTTCGTGAGCCCTCACTAGGGCTGATATATTGGTACCTACATTAATGTTGTAGAATGTAAGTTTAGTGTACGTTGGAACTGACATGTGCCAAGGCATAAAAGTTCCTTAAAAATAAGAAAGAAAAAAGCATTAATTTAGACACTATTTAAATTTCTTATTTAAAAAAAATAAGTTAATAATATACAGGGTTAATATTAATTGAATCTTCCGGGCTACTTGGCCGAGGTCTTCTGGAATCTCTTCTTCCAAACGTTTCGTCAACAACTGCGGTTGAAGCCGAAGAGATAACATCTCTCCGAAAGTGAACGCAGCCACCACTGAAGATGTCAACCGCAGTTGTTGAGGAAACGTTTGGAAGAAGAGATTCCAGAAGACCTCGGCCAAGTAGCCCGGAAGGTTCAATTAAGATGGACACCGGCCTAGAAAGCCTACACTCCACTATAATATACAGGGTGTTAGTGACATCCTATCGAAAATTAAAATCAGGAGTTCAGTACACGATACTGAGTCCCCTGGCGTTGGAATTTTTCGTCGGTCTTTTCATTAATTTCACGATTTTTTTTGCATTTTATTACTAATTACAGCATGGTATCGCTTATGTAGTCGTCTCGATTAGAATTAAAAGAAAAAAAAAACAAATGACGATATTTAACATAAATCAGCACTGTAGGTAATTCATATCTCAATACACACGCGATTTGACGCGATCATCTGTTTTGCGACCGAGTTCAAAAACAGGTCAACAAACTCAGTCTAGTAATACCTACGCTACTAAACATGGATTTATTAAACATAAACATGAAGGCGGGCGCGCACTGGTGCTAGAGTGACGTAGCACACAGTAGGTACGTATTACGGCACGTGTAATAGATCAATTAAATAAACAGATGTGCACCTGTTGAATACTACAAGTTACTTATTAGACTTTCATTAATAAGTAATAGGAATGTTATTTTCTTTACATCCATCGCATTCAAAAAAAAATATTATAATTATACTACCAAACGTTTTAAATAAAAATTGTTTACAATTTACAAGTAAAGTATGATATCTTTTTTATTTTCAAGTCTTCCATATTTTTATTCACTCTACTTACAGGAAAAACTGTTATCGTACCTACATTTAATTGCAAAACACCAACGATATTTATTTGGTGGCATTTAGTCTGTGTTACTTTTTAACATGTCACATCTACATTTTCTAGTTTTTGACAATTTCTTAGTCCTTTGATATTTGTCGCTTCGAACGCAATTTAGTCAATTTCTTAATTTTAATTTTTAGTTCACGTTTGTCAGTTGACAAATTCAAACATTTACTAAAAAAAAGGGTGCTCGAGTGTTATTAGGTAGTGAAATTGAGTGTAAAATGTTTCGTAGTGGAAATGGATTAAATTTTAGTGCTCGTGAATTTTTAGATATGATTATGTGATTATGATTATTATCTTACAAATGATTGTGTTGTGGCGAAGCACGTAGGAACGCACAACGAGCCCTCCGCCTTTACAGGAGCGTTTTCCTACTGCTCGCCAACCAGCAGACAGTCGTGTGATAACCAGTGCATACCAAGTCCGTTGGACTATTTTCTTTGGAATTATGTGAAAGACAGAGTGTTTGTGAGTGCCATTCTGTAACTGTACGTACGTACCTATGTTGATAGTGAAGCCGCGTTGTATGCACATAGTTGGCAATACATTGCGCGCTCTAAAATGACATCATCGGTAACCCATCATTGTCGACATCGGGGGTATGTGTGATTTAATAATAGATATTATTTGTAAGCTTTTCACAAAGTTATCGATAGTATGTCCCTTACAACCTGTATATATTCTATTATATAAAATATGTGTACTATTTGTATCTTTTGGGTGTGTAATTTCTCGATATGTCGATAAAAACAAACTGCTTCTTTGATTTATCGACATAAAAACGTTTGTTGGCGGTAAAAAAGGTTGGTAAACAATGCAGTATATTATTATGTGGTTATTTATTTACTCATTGTTAGCGCAGTAATCTCTAGTTTTTTTTATGGAAAACTACAATAATGAAATAAGAAAATTATGATTTCTGAATAAAAAAATAAGAAATTACGAAAAAAAACTAAAATTCGGACGATTCCCACGCGGACCTTTTACACTGTGAAAACGATTTAACAAATAAAAAATATGAATATAAAAACGGCTTAAATCGCGGTTCGCCCACGGCTTTGACACTAACTTCCTTAACATTAAAGTATCTATGAAATAGAAGCTTTCATTTCAGGTATATCTCGAGTGTGTTAGTATATGGCATGCGGAAGCGCTGCTAAACCTTTTTTAATCGTGATTGAAAGAGCGCAGCGATCGGTTCTCAAAGTTATGTTCCGTAAACCCTTTCGCTATCCTACCCACAAGCGCTAGCAGTCCGATGGTTGTGCCTGTTAAAGGTTACTCTTACTTACCATAAGCTATTCATAAGATCTCCTAATTACAACTCACTTATCCAGAACAGACATGTCAAGTTATCGAGACCTAAAGTGAAGTCTGTTTTCGAGCAGCGTTTCACCGCCTTTTCTCTTTTCTTCATATACTGCGGCTAAGTTAACAAACATTGCGACATAAAACATTCGACAGTTCGCCAAGTGAAGCACACTGTTACAAAATGGCTTTTAACACTTGACTACACGGGCTACAGAATTTATACTTAATAAACAGCGGTAACGTGCCAAATCCATATTTAAAATTGTGTAGTTCAAATTATGAAGAACAAACTATGTATTCGATCATAATTTGTTCACATATTTTATCACTTTGTTGAATATTTATGAATAAGATTGTAACAACTAACCTACGATCAATATTTGTTATTGTTTGATGCAGGGCTCAATAACAACTGTACATAAGGATTTTTGGTAAATAAAGTATTTGTATTTCTTATTTATGTTGATTTTTATGCGACACCGTTACCCATTGTCCTTTGCGAGAACCTTACCTCATAGAAGCGACAGGCATGCCGAAGGTCTGTATGAAGAGGGCCAGCTTATGAGCGGGCAGAGCCCTTAGTCCGGTCTCTAAAAGGGCGGGGCGAGCCGATCGCACCAGGTGCAGGCGCAACCAATCAGGGAGAAGCACCGCTTCCTCGGCAGACTCCAGCAGGAAGGCTTCGGGTGCTTCATTCCCCACCCACACGGACTGCAGCCATGAGTACATCTCTTGGTTGTTGTCGTCTAAGCAAATAATTAATTAGAACACAGACCAATTAGCCTAAAGACTACGCATCTGCAATAAATTGTTAAAATACAATTCAGTAAATCTAGCGATGCTCGGAAGGGGGTCATTTTTAGTTACTGATGAAACCTAATGTCTTTTTTTGTGGTTTGAAAAGTAATTTCTTTTCTCACTCAAAAAACAATGTAGCCATAGCTCTGTTACTTCACCGCAACTAAGAGTTTGCGCAGAGTTCGCCATACTTATAGACCTACTTGGTCATGATGTTTCCTACACGTTGGGTCGAAAATGCAGCCCCCTTAGGGTAATTGGTCCGTGAATTAGGAATTGGAACAATTTTAATGGAATTTAAAGGTTATCGAGTACATAATTCTACTTGTTAGCGTTTTTCTGAAGTAACCTCGACGACATATTTTTTATAGAAAAGAGATGGCAGATGAGCCGATATTTCATCTGGTGGTATGTCCTTTGCAATTCATGAACATGTATCAATAAACATCAATATACGTGAAAAGTAAGTAACTCCCGTGCTCTCACACTCCGCGGTTGATGAACGGGCCTACACATGTTATAATGTAAATCGAGTCTAAACGCGTCACACCAGCCGTGGTCACGATTGAAGAGGCCACTCCAGGGGGTCTACTCTGAAAATACTAAAAACGAAATTTCGGTAGATTCTTAGCACGAAAACGTTAGCTACGATGTATCGGCCCGAATGGAGTTCAGTTGACATTTAAAACTACTCCGATCGCGTGACACGATTCAAATATAAATTTATAGTGGATTTTTTCAAGGCGAGGAATTTGATACACATATTGAGGGTTCCACGCGTTACTACCAAATTCCAATATACTACGAACGGAAGAATTAAACAATATCTTGAACGTTGTAAGTATGAGGCTTGACTTGAGATCTTGAGTATGAGACCCAATTGTTTATAAGCTGTGGTAATCATATGTTATTGTGTTACTTGTACTCACATAGCGATGGTCCGTAGCAGAGCAGCTTGAGGTGCGCGTGCGCAACGGTCACGTGCACGGTGGCGCACCGCCCGCTCGGCCACTGCAGAGACACGCGGCCCCCCACCCCCCACCCGCCTTCCGACACCTCTGTCGCCTCAGGGGATTCCGACTCCGCGGTCGATGAACGAGTCTACACATTAAAAGGCTCTGTACATATTATTTAGATAGATAGAAATTTTATTTCGTATACACAAGTGACCATATTCTAATTTTAAGAACAGACGACAGCATAGAAAAAAATTAAGATTATACTAGGCAATAAAACTACACAGTGCTATGTATGTCGGAAGAGTATCTGTCTCGGTACAAGCTGTATACCGTAAAAACGGCACAGAGCTAGTCCATCAACATAAACGGAATAAAGAAACAAGTGAAATTTATAAAATTGTTTTAACGTTTCCAGGCTTTTAAAGAACACACATGATTCGACTTCAAGATACCAACGATGCCACAGAACTGAAGGAAGAAGGGAGACGCACGCTGCTATGAGGGGGAAAGTGCACGCTGCAATCCAACAGCCGCTGGGCGCGCTCGACTGGCCACGTTACCCCTCTCTCACAGAAGACTACCTTGAAATGTACTGCATTTCCCACTTTATCTTATCTCCGTACTGTGCGTACGTGTTTCGGTAGTGAGTGAGATGTGCCAGAGCTCATTCCCATCCAATCCCTCCTCATTTACCCAATCCTTTCTCCATATTCATTCCTATATCTCCAAAGGTAGGCAGCGCATCCGGGGGCGTGCCAACGTTTGTCATTTTGGACTAATGTTGGCATGTATCGCGGATGTCTATGGGCGACAGTATCCACTTACCATCAGGTAGACTGTATGCTCGTCTGCCGCCTTCGTACATAAAAAAAAAGACAGAGGGATACGCATAATGATAAGAAATGAAATGGCGTTTTAAGCGATTAAAATAGTTTTATGAAACAATTTCCTGAAACACATTTGGACATTATTAGCGATAGATTACTTAAATGCAAATTTAAATGATTATCCCTCCGGTACCGTTAAACAACCAACATTAGTTTAAAAATCCATTTTGTATTTTATATAGTAAATCGGGTCTGACCACGTATAAAGGTTTTTGTTTACTTACTTTGTTTTATTAGTACTCGACGTTTGGGCACGGGTTACAACAGCCGTGGTCACAACTCAAGAGTCAACTCGAAATCATGTTTTGTAGATATAACGTTGCGTGCCTAAATCTATTCAAGTAACAAAATCGTTACAGAGCTGTCTTACGTGAAATATTTTTGAAAAAATTCGTTGCAGTGTACTTACTCTATGAACGATACAGAACCCAAAACCGCCATTTATGTTGAATTTTTGTTGAATGTCTGTTGGAACGTACATGAAGCAAAAACTACTGGATGGACTTTAATGAAATCTGGCATAGTTTTAGCTTGTGTCGGATTAACATTTAGGGCATTTTTTTTTATCTCGATCCGTTACAGAGTTTCTACGGGAATAATCTTAATGTTCACCGCGAATGAAGCCGCTGGCACCGCTAGTGTTTATTAATTTTGTAATTTAACATGTATAAAGTTACCTTGCGCATGTGCGTGTACATGATCTGCGTGAGCGCGTGCAGCGTGCGGTGATGCGCGTGCACGGGCGCGCGCACCTCCGCCGCGGGCAGCATCGATGACGTCACCGACACGCGCTCCATCAGCACATGCGACAGGTCCTAGGCATCATAGCAACAAAAACGTTACAATCTAATGTGGGGAGTTCATAAAACTTTATCAACTACCCACATTTGTACGCGGTTCCAGCAAAATGAATCCAGATTTCCAGTTCGAATGAATGAATGTAAAGTTTATTTGCTATAAAACACACATAATTATTAAACATATGGTTTGAGGTAGACGCTGAAGCGTTACAATTTCAAAATGTTTACAAAAAAAAATACTTAACAATATAATAAAACATAATAAACATTTTTCCTAAATTCATTGTATTTTTTTTCTAAATCAAATCAATGTCCAATTTTACTGAGCTCACTTTAAAAGATTTACACAAAATAGAGTCGGTGCATAAAGTGCGGTCAAAATAGTACATTGTTACCCTAGGGGTGAAAGTGACTTATTTCAGTCCCGAGACTGGGTTTGGTGCCCGAGCGCAGCAGGGCGCCAATAGGTCGAGGGACTAAATAAGTCCTGAACCCCTAGGTAAACACTGTGCTTTTCATTACGAATACAAGGAAAGTAAAAATAAAACTACCAATTAGCAAAATAAAAAATGAATGAATTTTATTTAATAAATCAGGCGTTAAATCCATGTCCAAATCTGTTGAACTCATAGTGTTAAAAAATCTCTGCTACGAGTACAAAAGTTTACAAAACACTACCACTCGGAAAAACAAATGAAAATCGAATTGCCGCTTTCCCGCCTGTTTTGTTTCTTTTCTGCCGCGCGGCCGCGCGGTTAGCCAGCTTTTCAGCCAATTACTTTTCATTTTCATAAATGTTTTTTTTATATATTTTGCCGAAATCTATGTTATTTTGAAGAAATAATTGAAAGTAAATTATAATAAAGTAATTTAAAAAATATACTCTTTAATTAATGGGTGCGTTTCTTTATGTTATTTCAATTTTACATCGCGCTGTAATGGAGTGGCTGTATAGGAAGTTAGATCATGGTTACATAGAAATGTGAAAATAGCTCTTTTTTTTTCTTAATTTTTCAGTTGTCTGTCAGTTGAAAACGCTCACCCTAGGGTGTATTGGGCTATTTTCACTTGGCTCCACAGGCAACTTCGGACCTACTTTCAGAGTATGAGTAATGAAAAGACACTTTATACCGCTAACCCGAAGGTTGTGGAATGAACTGCCAGCTGAGCGAGGTATTTCCGTTACGTTACGACATGGGGGTCTTCAAGAGAGCTATGAACATGATTATGCAAGGTCGGCAGCGCACCCGCAAGCCCCCTGATGTTGCAGGTGTCCATGGGCGGCGGTGACCACTTACCATCATGTGGCCCACCAGCTCGTGTGCCATCTATTCTATAAAAGAAAAAGTAGCTAGATAAATAAAATTATTGATACAGTAAGCAACCCTTTTAGCATTTACTGCTGGATATGGGCTTCCTTATGCATTAAGGATATATAGCGGTATGACTTTAGAATCCCCATCTATTCTCATCTATCACACCATCAGATCTATTCGCGTGGATGTCGTAAGAGGCGATTAAGGGATAACAACCCTGCTACTACAAGCCCTGAGGAACCACACCACCTCTAAGACTGGACTGGTCAACCCGCCGACAGAGTGACGTTAACGCCATGCATCCTTCGCGCACAAGACAATATGCATGAGAATGCCCGTGTTCAGCAGTGGACGATAAAAAGCTGGTTATAATATCCACATTCGTAGGCGTCCAAGCAAAAAACGGTAGAAATCTAGACTTCTAGCTTCCAAGATATTTATGTTTTCCTGAATTAAATTAGTAGTCTAATTTCACTGAACACGTGTTAAAAGGTTCATAGACAAAAATAACTTTTCTTACAATTATTTATAATCTATGTCTAATTTTATTGGGCTCATGTTTAGAAACCCAATTTTACTTGGCACGTATTAAAGATTAGTAAAATCTAGCTTACTTAATAATTATTCACAGTCAACGTTTCGTTTTACTGGGTTCCTGTTTAAATACTCACCAGCACAATGTCTGTATGATCGACATCGGGGCTGGCCGCAACATACTTCGCCAAGAAGGCTATATAAGCCGCCACGTGGCTCGGTATGCACTCCGCAAGGCACGCCGCTCTCACTCGAGCCACAACCTCTTCCTTAACGTTTTCCCAGTGTCGCAGATCCCAGAGAGGGTCCAACCATTCCCTAAAAAAAATTCAAAACTTATGATGCGCCAATGAGTTAAAGAAGTTTATCGATAATAGGTAGTTTAGATGAGCGGAAGATAAAACGTCATGTCGGGTGTTGGGAGAGGTCAAACAGGGAGAGTTAAAGGTCAAACAAAAGAGGTTAAAGGTCAAGAGCTTGACTCGAATTTGGCAAATGACCCTAGGTGTAAACAAAAATGTGTAACTTACTCGGGGCTAACGTCGGCATTGTAATCCATTTCCGTCATATCCTCTGCTTGTGTCAGCACTAACTTGAGACCCTGAAAATTAATTGTATTTGTATAATATACAATTATTAAGAAAATAAATTCCTTTATTTACAATTAAATAAGTACATACATAAGATACCAGACAATGATTTTGAAAACAATAGCTTCCCACCTTAACATTTTCACTGTCATGGGATTCGCCGGCGGGCCCCAACATTTTTATTGGAGAAGCCCAGCCTTATTTTCGGGAAACTATATTAAGACGCCATGGGGGCCGCCCCCAAAAATATTTTATTAGTACGCCGGCGCCAAAAACAATAGGGGCCATCCATAAATTACGTCACACGAATTTCATGATTTTTGCAGTCCCCCCCCCCCCCGTCCTTGTCACAGGTGGTCACATTTGTGTGACCCCCCACCCTCCCCTGGTGTGACGTCTCATATTTTGCAATTTTAAATTTAGAAATTATTAAATTAAACCTTATAATAATATTGATAGAGTTGGTAATATTGTAAAGTTTCTCGTTAGAGTTGAAGTTTAGTTTTAATACTTTAGATTTATACATGTGACGTCACGAAGCTTATGACTCGTCGTCGTCGTCCCCCCTTGTCACACGATGTCACATTTTGTTGACCCCCTCCCTCCCCCTTAACGTGTGACGTAATTTATGGGTAACTGCATAGTTCCGATCGTCCCGCTAGCGGACCCCCATGGGTTGCTGTAATAAATAGTTTTGTACATATTTTGAGTCGTGGCGTGCTATAGTTTTAAAAATGGGGGTCGCCGGATCCCGTGGGCTGCTAAACTTCAATAGTCTTATATATTGTTGGCAGTGAGTATGTTAATATTGTCAATATATTTTCTAATGAATTTGAAAAAAATATTTTCAGTGTGGGTTTAGTTTCATCTGTTATTATGGAATATATAAAAACATATCTTTCAACTACAGTCAACTCTAATAACTTTTGAGGGGAAGAGTGCACGCTGCAATCCAACAGCTGCTGGGCGCGTTCGACTGGCCACGTTACCCCTCTCTCACAGAAGACTACCTTGAAATGTACTGTATTTCCCACTCGTATCTTGTTTCCCTAATGTACGTACGAGTTTCGGTAGTGAGTGAGATTGCCAGAGCCCATTCCTATCCCATTCCCATCCTATCCCTCCCCATTTTCCCAACCCTTTCTCCAAATCCATTCCTATATTTACAAAGGAAGGCAGCGCCATACGGGGGTGTGCCAACGTTTGTCATTTTGGACTGATGTTGGCATGTATAGCGGATTTCTATGGGCGACAGTATCCATTTACCATCAGGTGGACTGTATGCTCGTCTGCCGCCTTCATCTATAAAATGAATCCATAAAATCCGCCTTCATTCGTCCGTCACTAACTGTATGTGTATATACTATATGTATGTGCTAATATGTGCGAGTGTGTTGCCCACAGATATGTAAACGTGGTGCATTTAAATCAAGGGGCTGTGCTGAAAACCAGCGCTGGTTGAGTGTGAGGCCAACATTCGCTGATGCACACTCCCATTGCCAGTAAATTAGATTTAGGTAATTAGATGTTCTCACACGGGAAGTAACCGGAAAACCCTAAACATCACTATATGCATTATTACCAACTCACCCGTCCAGCACTAGCTCTTGTGGCGGCGTGCGCATGCGCCAGCCTCTGCATGTAATAGTGCAGCACAGCCCTCGCCCCCTCCTCACTATCAGCCACGGTCCTCTTCAAATGAGCCGCCAATTCGCCCGCTTTACCCGCCTCCCCGCTCGAGGTACCCCCGGAGGACGAGCCCGCACCACCCGCCGATAGAAACTCGCATAGGCATTGTACGGGGAGCACGCTGGAAAAAATGTGTTCTGTTAAATTATAGTTACAAAATAAAACCTGTAAAATGACTGTAAAATGATTTACCATAAATCTAAAATATAGTACAATAGGCATGATGACGGATTTTGAAATCCGCTTCTATAATGTAGATTCACGTCTACTGTTTCCGAAAATAACATTATTTCAGCAATAAAATAAGTTTTAACGCAAATTATGCATTTTTTTTCTATCTACTTTGAATTATGCGCGAAAACACTCGCAGGTGTCATGGCGTCGCTTGTGACGTTACACCTAGGTAAACGTAGGTAGGTAAATCAATCGAAGTTCAAGCGACACGGTGATGTTCACTGAGGCGTGACGTCATTCGCTCTGATTGGCGTTTTAGTTAACATGGCCGAATGCAGTATTTTATACTTTTATTTTATTGAAAATATTATTAATCTCAATGTTTACATTAAAACTGGTTAATTTATTAGAATTCTTTCAACATATTTTTTTCTCTAAAATCATTTATTCTTTAATTCTTTAATACTGTCATCATGCCTATTAGCCGTGTGGTGTCGGCCGGCTTTAGAATAGTACTACGCCGTCATTTTCCGTGGGTGTAGTAAAAGGTGAGCCCCTAGCACGGGCTCCGAGGAACTTCACCACCTGTACAAAAATGTACTCGCCAACCCGCTTTACCACCGTGGCGTTTTGAAGCTATACATCCCTCATACACAATGTTTTTTTTTTTTATGGAAAAAAGCCGGCAGACGAGCATACAGTCCACCTGGTGGTAAGTGGAAACTATCGTCCATGGACATCCGCGATACATGCCAAGATCAGTCCAGAATGATAAACGTCGGCACGCGCTAGGGATGGACGATATACATCGTTGTATTAAAAACACTCGATGTATAATAGTACCAATGTATCGAATTCAACCGATGTATTTGATGTATCGATGTTTTTTATTCGATATATCGAATGGGGTGGACCTAATTTCACTTTGTTATTTGTTTTGTTTGTTTATTTAAGTTTTTAGATTTTTTAACGTTTACAGTTTTCTACAGTTCTTTTAAGCTTATATGTAGTTATTCTCTAGGACTGGGTTGGCAACTCTGGCTGGCAGATTGACAACTGACTGATACCTTTTATTTAGAGTGAAGTTTTATTTTATTTACGAGGTGATTGTTTACTTTGTACTGAAGTTGAATTTTAATTTGGTTTTAAAAGTTCATGTGCCAGTGTTGATGTTAAGAGAAACGGTGTACATAGTTAGAACACCAATCGTTTAGATAATTTAATGGTATGTGCCCGCAAAACCATGCGCGTGAAGTTTTTTTTTTGGTTAATTCTGGATTTTGATTGATATTAAAGGTTTTGAACTTACTTTCATTTTCAGGCATGTTATAACCATAATCATATTAAACTCTAAAAACAATCGATATAGTGCAAATATCGATGTATTTTTCAATATATAATTCTAACATCGATGTCACTATGCGATATATTACATCGAAAAAACATCGATGTTTTTTTTTAATGTCTATCCCTAGCACGCGCCCAGATGCGTAGCCTACCTTTAAGATATGGGAGTTAATGAGACGTAAGAGTCAAATATCTACGGAATGGTAGGAATAAAGAGCAGAAACTGCGCGAACAGAAACGCAATCGCGCAGCGACTCGTGATGTCGCCATTTATCGCAAATACCGCAGGGCGACTGTATCCGCTGACCACCAAATGGGGTGTCTGCTCGTCATGTGCAATACATTAGTCAACAATGATGTAGTTGACACGTTTACAGAAGCACTGTCGAAGAGAAGAAGAAACTTAGGAGTTTGAATTTGGACAGAATAAGAAAATTCAGGATGGAAAGTAAAAGTATAAGAGGTTGAGAAACTTTGCTTGAACGCCCCACTACATAATATGATATAGAATAAAATGAGATGGCAAGTAGAATGGAAAGTCAGATAGCGTCTATATTTTTTACCTGAGCTCCAACTGATCATGTCTCAAGAGCTGATGGAGCCAAGGCATAGCCCTGCGGGTGCCGTGCCTCTCCACCAGGTCCAGGAGTAAGGCGGGCTGTCGACATAATAGCTTGCCCAAACGAAGCTGTTGACTGGTCTGCTGGAGGGTCTCGATCATGGATTGAGGGGGTTTCCGAGCTGGACCGTGGGGGTCCAGGGTTGTCAGCTGCAGAAGTACGAAACTTATGTCAATGTTAGGAATTTTCGTTAATATAAGCAATATAATTTGGTTAAGTAGGCCCATGTGCAGCGGTGGATACTGAAAGGGCTGGTTGCATTGCATTTTATTCGAGATATAGTTATTTCAAATACTCGACATTACGGCATTGTAACAGGTAACGAATCTTGGATCTACCAGTATGATCCAGAAACTAAGCGTCAACTATTGTTTGGCTGTTTCAAAATGAGCCAACGTCTACCAAAGTGAAAAGAGCAAGAAGCGGTGGGAAAATTTTAATCGCAAGTTTTTCACTTTAACTGGCTACCTGATATCTGTAGCTTTACGAAACCAAAAGCAGAGTTAACGCAGAATGTTACGTAGCCACGTGTTTGCCAAACGTTTCTACTGCACGGAGTAACAACCGTCCAAGCACAGGTTTTCGCGGACTGTTGCTGTAATATCACAACGCGCCCGCTCACTCAGCGCTTACAAGGGACTTTTTGGACAATACCCCAGTTAAAATTTTAGGCTATCCTCATTACAGTCCCGACATGGCACCTTGTGATTTCCCAAAATTAAATCCCAACTAAAAGCAGTTTTCGTCGCCGGAAGACGCGGTGGCTACGTTCGAAGAGGTTATGAAAGAAGAACTTGAGGAAAAGAGATAAAAATGTTTTCAAAATTGGCTCAGACTTGGAGAAAAATTGGAACCCATAGAACATTTTTTTTTTCTTTTTCGAACAACTTTCTGAGTTCGCCAAGTAACGTCCCCTTGCAGGGCACAGGCCTAACCTAGTTAGACACCAAGAGGTTTCAGGTCACAATCCACCACGTGGGATCAGTACGGATTGGTACGGATCAGATACACATGATGCAGATTTTCATTGAATTCTTAAACATATGGATTTTGTTACAATTTGTTCCTTCATTGCCGAATTAATACTCATATTATGAGAAATCAATAATTAAGACCCAAAAGCACGCAAGAGATTTATGACAGAGGCCATTAAATTTGTTACCTGACTGAGCAACCTGGAGTTGACTTCAGTAATAGGTAGTTTAGCGTTGCTGGCAGCAGCGAGGTGTGTTTCCAACTGTAACACAGCAGCTCGCTCCGCTTCTGTTCTTTCTGCTTCTGCTGTTGAGCTGGTATTCCATTCGATACTGGGCTTGCTGCAAAGTCAAATAAGATGAAGAGGTGAAAAATGACATTATTGCTGTAGCGTACAAATAATCGAAACATCAATTCATCTCCACTCTTATTATGCAATACTCAATTAGCATCTCTTTCAACCATTAAAGATCTAGGCATCATTTTGGATTCTTCACTCCATTTTGAATCTCATATCTCTAATATCATCACCAAAACACTACAAGTTTATGGCTTCATTATTCGTTCCAGCAAACAATTTACTAATCCTCAGATTAATTCACTATAAGAAAAAAGAATGTTGTATGTAGTATTTGTGTAAAAAAAGTACTTAGTAGTCATAAGAGTTAGTGTACAAGTTAGAACCTAATAAACGGACGTGTGTACTAAGTATTGTTTCGGTTTGCCCCCCCGTCCACGTTCCAACATCACAACACTTACCCTGTGATACACAATTACCTTATGGTACACACTTACCTTGTGATACACATTTCAATGAGCGCACGAAGGGTTGGATAAACGCTAGCCGCACGTTCGGCGAACCCTTGAGGATTATGCGCCGCCAACATTGTGAGAAGTATCCACCCCCGCCAATAGAGGGAAGTAATCGCCAGAGGGGGTGGAGTGTACCTGTGAAATTGTATAGGGTTGATAAATTATTCTTAAGGAAAAGCAATATAGAGAATCATTTACTTGTGACATTATCTGAGAAAACGAACTTTATTGTCGGTTCTAATTTCCAAGATGTTGAGATTTTAGTGAAAATTCTTTAAAAAAAAACTATCATAATTGTTTGATTGCTTTTTCTTAGAAATCAGATATTAGAGCATGTTACAGTAGTTTCAAAATGTTTGTTGTACTTTTGCCACATTAATAAAGTCGTGTAATGTCTACCAATGTATTTGATTATCTGGGACGCTATTGTCACACGCTTATTTTTGGTACAGGTTAAGAAATCCACATTTAAAACCTACTTGCATTTTATAACCTTAATGATTTTTAAGTGCGCTGTAGAAAGGGGTAGCATCTACGGACATAAGCAACAATTGTCACCGTAAACCTAGAGAATAAGGCATCAAATTGGTTGATACATACCCAGCTGGCAATGTGATGTTGTCGGGCGGATTGAATTGACATAACTGGAAGACGTATTCAGCTATCTCGAGCTTATCTACTTGGAGTGGATTCTCCTCCGGCGGTAATGCACATGCGCGTTTCACTACCTGCTCAACCAGTTCGAAGACTTCCGCCGGAGCTACTGGTATATCCTGTTGACAAATGATTGACATTTGAAACAGAACTAACACCTCGACATTTATCGGTTAACTTTTTAAACTTTCGCGGTTTGTACACATTTTATATTGCAAATCCCTATTTATCCCTATATGAACGCGTAAAATTAAAGGGTTTTGTTTACCTTTATATTTATACTCGATAATGTCAACAGAGATGTACATGCAGGGCCCGATCTAGCTATTTAGCCGCTCCGGACAAAAATTAATATTTGCCGCCCTTTGAAATAGAAATTTTGTATTAATAATGAAGGAATAATTAAAGAAGACACTTGTAAAATTTAATACATATAAACTGCAGATGCAGAGTAACGTATTCTCGGCTTTACCTACGCGCTGCGGTACAGTTCACGACTGGACCCAATATTTTTTGGGCTCAATTTTGCCGCTCTGGTCATTTGCCCGGCTTGCCCCGAGGTCGGGCCCTGTATACATGCCCGATTAAAATTCGTTTCCACATTAAACATTCCAAAATCTCTGTAATGAGTAAGTTTCAAGTTAGTGCTAACAAAATAACCTATTTTTTTTAATAATTGAAGTATATAAATTTAAAATTACTAAGGATGGCATGTTTATAAGCTGTTTTCGAGGGTTATCACGAATCGTCTCGAGCGCAGGTTTGATGACTTCCAGCCTCCCGAACAAGCCGGTTTCCGAAAAGGCTATAGTACCATAGACCACATCCATACGCTGCGGCAAGTTATACAGAAGACCGAGGAGTATAACTTGCCATTATGCTTAGCGTTTGTGGACTATGAGAAAGCCTTTGATTCGATCGAGACTTGGGCAGTGCTACAGTCTCTCCAGCGGTGCCATATTGACTATCGGTATATCGAAGTGTTGAAGTGTTTGTATAACAACGCCACCATGTCAGTCCGAGTACAGGAAGGGAGCACGGAGGCGATTCCATTGCAGAGGGGTGTGAGACAAGGAGATGTCATCTCTCCGAAGCTCTTCACCAATGCGATGGAAGACGCTTTCAAGCTCCTGGAATGGAATGGACTCGGCATCAACGTTGATGGCGAATGCATCACTCACCTTCGATTTGCCGACGATATCGTGGTCATGGCAGAATCGCTGGAGGATCTTAGCACAATGCTCGGAGACCTCAATCGAGTTTCCCAACAGGTGGGCCTTAAAATGAACATGGACAAGACGAAAATCATGTCGAATGTCCATGTCGTGCCCACTCCAGTTTCAGTCGGGAGCTCGATTCTCGAAGTTGTTGACGAGTACGTCTACCTAGGCCAAACGGTCCAACTAGGTAGGTCCAACTTCGAGAAAGAGGTCAATCGACGAATCCAACTCGGCTGGGCAGCGTTCGGGAAGCTACGCAGCGTCTTCTCGTCCAAAATACCTAAGTGCTTGAAGACGAAGGTCTTCGACCAGTGTGTGTTGCCAGTGATGACCTACGGCACCGAGACGTGGTCTCTGACTATGGGCCTCATAAATAAGCTCACTGTCGCACAGCGAGCTATGGAGAGGGCTATGCTCGGGGTTTCTCTACGTGATCGAATCAGGAATGAGGAGATCCGTAGACGAACTAAAGTCACCGACATAGCCTCTCGGGTTAGCAAACTGAAGTGGCAGTGGGCAGGGCACATAGCTCGAAGAACCGATGGCCGATGGGGCAGACGGGTTCTCGAATGGAGACCACGTACCGGCGGACGAAGCCGAGGACGTCCATCTGCTAGATGGACAGACGACCTCATAAAGGTTGCGGGCACCCGCTGGATGCAGGTCGCTGCCGATAGGTCTAAATGGCGGACAATGGGGGAGGCCTATGTCCAGCAGTGGACGTCCAAGGGCTGAGAAGAAGAAGGATGGCATCGCCATTTTTCTTTGATTCTTTTTCTTTCTTTGTCTTTGATTTTTCTTTGTCACCAGAAAACCTAAACCCAACCCACCTTTAATGCTATCTATCGATAGTTGCTCATTCAGTATCTTTTGCTGCTCATTGAATTATTTCTCATGTTTTTTTTATGGACGAAGCATACAGTCCATCTGATTGTAAGTGGATACTGTCGCGTATAGACATCCGCGATACATGCCAACATTAATCCAGAATAACAAACGTTGCCACGACCCCGGATGCACTGCCTACCTTTAGAGATATAGGAATGGATTTGGAGAAAGGGTTGGGAAAATAGGGAGGGATAAGATGGGAATGGGCTCTGGCACATCTCACTCACTACCAAAACACGTACGTACATTAGGGAAATATGATAAACTGGGAAATGTAGTACATTTCAAGGTAGTCTCCTGTAAAAGAGGGGTAACGTGGCCAGTCGAGTCAGTCAGTCAGTCGCCCAGCGGCTGTTGGATTGTAGCGTGTACTCTCCCCTCCAAACTTAAGCTCTCCCCTTTTAACAACAAGCGGAGTACTTTACAATCATTTATACTCATTTTACAAACAGTGAAATTATCATTCAGATGAAGTAATCTTTTTTGCGTTAAACACGTATAAATGCAAAGATATTTAAGTCAAAAAAGGGAGGTGGCTCGGTTTATTTGTTCTCAAGTGTAGTAGTAACGAGCTCTAATGGCTTTCTGTGTTTTGTGTGAAATTATAGAAAAGTGAATCTACATCAAGGATAATAAATATCTCTTTTTTTATCCTGAAATAAAGAACTATAAAGAATGATGCGTCGGTATATCCAATAAAAACCACGTGAATACCAAATGAACGCTTTTAACATAAGCTTCAATTTTTATTCTGGCAACAAGGCCCTAGAGTACTGGGGAAATAAGATATTTGCTTCACGAGTATGTCATAAATGTATAAGGAAGAGACGATATAGCCATCGACGGAAGCACAGTCGGCCGAGGTAGCTACAGGGCCCTAGGTACTGGAGAGACAGGGTTGAGCGGACTTTTCTCTCCAGGGTGTATAATTTGGTCTGAGACCATCTAAGCACGCCAAAGGTGTCAAGAGAGCGGACATGACCGATTCGTTATAGGCTTGAATCTTATTAGGGCCCGATTTTTACTATTGAGTTTTTTATTTACAAAGTACCATTTTTATAGATACCCCATTAATCTGGGAAACAAAAAATGTATTTATGGTAACTGTAAGTCACAGTCAATAAGTTGACATTCATTACAATTATATTGGTGGTGAGGCCAGGTTTCATACAAAAATGCCTATCACTCTTTACTGAGAAGGATCAAAACACTTACCTTGGAGAGTCCAATGAATATAAGCCTCAGTAGGGTATTCTGTGGTAACGGTGCCTCGCAGCACAATCTGTATGTGAGGGCTCGCTCAGACTCTGGTGGCCAGTTATCAGGTTTGCTGTATGTCTCCGCTGGCTCCACAAACATTATCTAGGAAAAAAAAATCAATTTGCGATTATAGGAGAACTTATTCATTGGTATTCCTTATTTAGTGGATTTTTTGTTGTCGGTCCACCTAGCCAGAGGGTGTCCTATACTGCGGTTCCCGGTACGTGAGCTCCATTGGAAGACTCGCCTATCCCCGAGTCGGCCGGGTAGACCGACAACTTAAGAAATTTGACAGTGGTGATTGGTTAAAGTAACGTATTTAGCTAACGAGTTAACTAAAAGTAAGGTTACGGTTAGAGGCCGCCCAAGAAATGTGCGCTGCCAGTACGTTGCACACGGGAGACCATCGGTCAGTGCACGTTATAAGGAACATTGCCTGGAAGAAAGAGCATGACGTCACGTGACCTTTTAACTAGAGCTAGCGATCTTTGGACAGTAGTGGCATCACACTAAAGAACACACTTTCAAAGCAGCGGCTACCGCTGTCACGCCGTGCACCCATTCCAACTGAGTCTAAGCCTTTCCATGGCCTCTGTATTTACCTTGTTGAGCGCGTGCTGGTAGTCGTGTCTGGCGGGCCGGTAGATGGGCATGGCGACCTCGAGCAGCCAGCCGAGCGCGGCCGCCTGCACAGCGCACACCTGAGCGCGGTATTCGGGCGCGTGCTTACTGTGCGCCGCTGTCACTAATGCGCATGCACACAGCAAGTCCGCTAGCGATGAGAACGCGCGTTCGCGGACCTGTACCGACAACACCACAATAGACAAACAAGATATAGGAATGGAATGAAAGATGTAGGAATGGATTCCCATTCTTTAACTTCAAGTAGAGAATGCTATGAGTGAAATCTCTCATTTAATTATACCCTCTTCTCAATCCAAATCATCAAATAAAAGGTCTAATGATTTTTTTAAATTAATCTATATAAGGATTGTTAGGTTTATTTATAGATTGATTGGGCAGAAAGTAGGTAACATAAATGTATTGTTTTCAGTTTCAATGTTTTCAACATAAATGTATATCAGTCCTATTTTACCAAAATCTAACCCTTAATACTGCTTTGCCTATGTTTTTTACATTTTATAAATTAAATTCTCTCTGCCCCATGTAGGCAATTACACCTACATGAAACAACATTTACCTAAGTTCTGATTTTTAATTCTCGAAATGTAAACAAACGTGAGATCATTGCAAAAAATATACCTATACATAGCGATTTGTGACAAATAAACAAAGAAATAATTTTTTTGGGTCTTCTATCGATACATCTGATTTAAATAAACGCTTTAAATCGTTTACTTGGTGTAAATAACTGTCATAAGAATTATTACTACCAAACGGTTTTGTGGTAATTTGGTTTTTCATGACACTAGCAACACTGCAGATGTATATACCATTGGTGATTTTTTAAATAATATAATTAAATTCTAAATAATTATTAGCCGGTTTAAAGTTTATTTGAATACAAGCCGATTGACAGTGACGCAATTAATTATATAATTTGTTATTCTTGCATGGTTTTTCTGTATTTAGTTACCTGTATTTAGTTCTGTATCACTATAGACAGGAAATTTACTGTTTCTTCTGTCCTTCTTTCTTTCAATATCGCCTCCTGGAAATAATCAACACAATAGCCCTCAACGTTACCTCATTGGACGGTTCGTGTGGCGGGGGCGTGGCTAGCGCGCGGGCCAATGGTAGGAGAGCTTGCGCGTCCGCCCTCGCTGCGCGCACGCACTCACGTGTTAACGAGCGCAGTGGACGCAGGTAATCCTCGGGACGGAACAATAGTTCCTGTACGACAAGACACATTATAACTTTTAAACATGCGCCTTTAGTACACATTTTATATTGTAAAAATCCGATCTAAACGCGTAAAATTAACGGCTATTGTTTACCTCTCTGGTCAACCCGTGATCACGGCTGGTGTGATCCGTACCGAAACATTGCGTAGAAGTAAAAGGTAAACAAATGCCTTAAATTTTACGCATTTGGATCCGATTTACAATGTAAAACAAGAAACATTGTCATAATATCACGTGTAAACGGGAGCTGTTCAGCGCCGGACTGACTGTCGTTGTGTCGTCAAGTTCCAGAAAGGGAAGAATTAAATAAAAGACCATGACAAAATTTCTAGGGAGGTAAGGAGGAGCACGTCAGAGTCCACCACAGATATAGAGGAATAGATAACATCAGCTGTCTGTCGCTGCGTGCCCGAAGTTGACACTGAGCTTCTACTTTAGTCTGTTCCGATCCGTGTCGCTAACAAGTCGTTGTTAGAATACTAAAATATCCATTTGGGCTATTATCAATTGTAAAAAATCGTCAAAAGCGGTGAGCGAAGTCAAAGGAGATGTTTCGTTTCATCGGTAAGTGGTTCCCAACATTAAAATTTACACACACTTTGTTACCCATATAATTTCACGAAATTGTGATCTCTATCTATGTTTATTGCTACGACAACAATGTTAATGGATTCAAGAAAGAGTGCGTCGGGAAATCTTAATAACCGCGATGTTTACGATGCGCACACTAGGCGCGCACCTGCCTCGCGTTACGCGAAAGCAGCCCGAGGAATGTGCACTCGGGCCCAAATGTAGTAAACTTACTCAATATATCCACCGGAGGTGGGTAAGCACAATATAGAACAATTTATACAATTTAGAGGTCTCACTTACCCCAGGTGGTTTTGCCCACACACAAATCTGGAAAGTGTACCTACGCTAGTCCCTACTAGACGTGACCTATCTTAGTGTGATTGAATAAATACATACATTCCCAATAGATACTTGTGTAGTAATCCAAGTCTCGTTCCGTGGTGAGCCGGTGGCCGCTACAGTTCGGCAACTCACACACGGCAGCAAAATCACCTCGAGATATCACTTCCAATACAAGCACAATCACAGCAAATCCAACCAAAACACTCGCGTGGCACAGGATATCAGCGAACAAGACCTATTACTAGGCGCGAATAACAAAAATCGACTGTCCGAGACCGCGGTGTGAATTTATCTCAATTTAACTCTGCTCGCCGCCGAGCGCGTGTTACTACTCAAAAATATCAAATTCTCAAACCGCCTTCAATATGGCGGGGACAAAAAAATGTTGCTTCAAATAATCAAGGTATGCGGGTATGCAAAGATGCTCGCGCCAATTCCAAACAATCCCCCGTCCCGAGCCGAAGTATTCGGGTCGCTAATCAATGGGTAGGCGGGATAATGTCGCGACGGCCCGCTTCAAAATAGAATCGCCCACCAAGACCTCGGCTAACCTGGGAACACCATCAGAGCCCGGAAAAAGGTTAACAATGCGCCCCCGGCGCCAACACAAGGGCGGTAGGTTAGCATCTTTAACCAACACGAGATCGCCAACCTTCGGCGGATTCGTTTTGTCCGTCCACTTGACGCGCTGCTGCAGAGTGTGCAAATATTCAAGGTGCCAGCGTTTCCAGAAACTCTGAGTGAGTTGCTGGAGCAATTGAAAACGCGACAAACGAGAACTGGGCACATCAGTCCAAGGGTACTCTGGCAGAGCGACGAGTGGCTGACCAATCAAAAAATGGCCCGGCGTTAGGGTTTCCAAATCATTCGGATCCGACGAAAGTGGGCATAGCGGTCGAGAGTTGAGGACGGCCTCAACTTTCGCAAACACGGTCGCGAGTTCCTCAAATGTGAGAATCGTCTCACCAATAACGCGCCTCAAATGGGTCTTTGCCGATTTAACTACGGCCTCAAAAATTCCACCCCAGTGCGGACAAACTGGCGGATCGAAGCGCCAGGTTATCCCACGGAGGGCCTTCTCACGACCTAAATTCATTTTCTGCTCTTCAAGAAACTCATACACATCCCTTAAGTAGTTATTGGCCCCTTGAAAATTAGTTCCGTTGTCGGACCTAATCAAGGTAGGAAGTCCCCTACGAGATACAAATCGGTTGAGGGCCGCTACGAAGGCTTCTGTGGAGAGAGCAGACACAACTTCCAAGTGTGTGGCCTTAGTAGACAGGCACACAAAAACACACAAATATGCCTTTACGGATTTGGCATTACGAAGCTGAGATGACTTCACCAAAAAAGGACCAGCAAAATCCGTACCAACTGTGGCAAAGGGTCTAGACTCAGAGACTCGGTCCGCGGGCAAATCGCCCCTCTGGGGTTGCATGGTAGAAGCTTTAGTTCGGTAACAAGACATGCAACGAAAAATGACTCCCCGGACGAGTCGTCTAGCCGACAAAATCCAAAATTCGCGTTGTAAAATCGCCAACAGTGCGTTACAGCCTGCATGGGAGTTCTTGAGGTGTCGATCCATCGCCAGCAAACGCACCAAATGTCCATCTTTCGGCAAGAGAAGAGGATGGCGGACACCATGAGGCAAATTGGCATGTCTAAGCCGACCTCCCACGCGCAGTAGACCCGAAGGATCCACAAAGGGATTCAATCGCACAATAGCGCCTTTCAATTTAGCGGGACCTTCCTTCATAGATTTTAACTCTGAAGCGAAGCTAACAGACTGTACTACGCGAATCCAACTCAATAGCGCTTCATGCCGTTCCTCAGACGAGATGAAGGCTGACAACAATTTATTCTGTGGGTTTTTAACATTGTGACGCCAACGTCTAACCCAAGATGTCACATTCAAAAGTTTATCCAGTGAGCTGTACCTGGCCAGCAAAACATCGGGATCACATGATGATTCCGCTGCTTGGCCGCTCCCGGCACCATCGGCCACTGGTAAACTTACAAAGCCTATCGCAGGCTGAACTACGAGTGATCCGTGAGGCCGGCCAAATTGACACTGGTCCCTTCAGCCAGTCCGGACCCCACCACAACGGATGTCCAATAATTTCTAGCGCTGAGCATCCACGTGATGCACAATCAGCTGGGTTTATATCGCCAGGGACATGTCGCCAAATCAATCTAGCTTGCGACGCCTGGATCTGGGAAACACGGTTCGCCACAAACACCTCCAAGGTGTGAACAGAAGCTCGCAACCAACAAAGCACAATTTGACTGTCTGTCCATGCAAATACGTCTGCTAACTCTACGGAACGCCCTAGAGTAGCGACGACATGATTCAAGAGACGAGTCAAGAGAGTGGCGCCTGACAATTCTAGCTTCGGTATTGTCATACGCGAACGAATAGGCGCAACCTTGCTCTTTGCTAGAACCGGCGAGACCAAAACATGTCCAACAGCATCCACTGTGCGTAGATAAACAACCGCTGCATATCCTCGCTCGGAAGCATCACAAAAGCCATGAAGGCTAGCTCGATATTTTCCAGACGGAAGGAAACGTCTGGGCAAGGAAACCCGATTAAGAGCTGGGAGGGATGACACAAACTCTAGCCATTCCAATAATAACTCTCCATGAAGAGGCTCATCCCACGACAATTCAGCAGCCCATAATTTCTGCAAAAAACATTTCGCCCAAAAAATGACTGGACTGATCCAACCATTCGGATCATAAGTCCGAGCGACAGTGGACAACACTGATCGCTTCGACCAAGTCTTCGGGGACTGTAGGTCCACATGATAAGTGAAGACATCCTGGACTGGTCTATACTGGACACCAAGGACAGCCAACATGTCAGGATTGTCTACATTCTGGAAGATGTGGGGATTCTGCTGGTGCTCCTCCGGCAAATCGGCAAGGAGCCGAGGTGAATTCGACAGCCACTTTCGCAATTCATAGCCACCAGCTTTCATGAGGTCAATCAATTCGTCCCGCAAGACGAGAGCCTCTTCTACAGTTGCTGCCCCACTACAGCAGTCGTCAACATAAATATCCTCTTTCAAAATGGCAGCCGCGCGAGGAAACCTTATCCGCTCTCGTTCAGCTAGCTCCAAGAGCGAGCGGATCGCAATGAAGGGACTAGAACGCAAACCATAGGTGTTGACACGAAGTTCATAGACAACCATGGGATCGTCAGGATGCTCTCGCCACAAAATCAGCTGGAATCGCCGGTCATCGCGATGAATTATCGTCTGTCTAAACATCTGACGTATGTCAGCGACGAATACAATTGCATGACGACGAAACCCAGTGAGGATATCTCCAATGTCTCGATGTAGCTTAGGTCCGGCATGGAGACACTGATTCAAAGATACACCAGAAGTAGTAGGCGCTGACCCATCAAAAACTACACGTATCTTGCCACCTGGCGTCTTCAAAACGGCATGATGAGGAAGGAAGTAATGCTCCACTGAGCGCCAACCAATATTCGACACAGACATGTGTCCCAAGTCCTCATATTCTCGCATGAACTCAATATATTTCCGGCGAAGCTCCGGATCCCGCTTCATGCGACGTTCCATGGAGACCAATCTTCGTTCAGCCAACTGCCGAGACTCGCCAAGCGGAGGCCTATTCGCCAAAAAGGGAAGACGGGTGACAAGCTGACCAGAGGCGAGGCGACCTGTGTTGCTCTGGTAGAAGCTTTCACACTCTTCGTCCTCTGGACACAATCTAGGCATAGAGGGAGGTTCCTCCACTTCCCAAAACTTCTGAACGGCGTCAGAAAGCGTGGATCCCACACGTAGCCCATCCTCAGCAAAAAAACACGGTCGAAACCGGAAGGATAGGGCCCAACAATGCCGAACCAAAAATCGTGGGGACCACTACCAAACCACCAGGCTGCAAAGCTCTCCAACTCCCCGAACAAACCTGTCCCAAAATATTACTCCCCAACAATAGGTCAACAGGACCTGGAGTATGAAACATGGGGTCAGCTAAAACTAAACCCTTTGTCAAAGCTATGACAGGTGGAGGAAGCTTTATGCGCGGGTGGTTACTCAAAATATTCTCCAGCACAATAACCGGAATCTTGGTTTTCCTGGTTACAAGTGGTACTGGAGAAAATTCCACAAAGGTGTGACCAACTCTATTGGTCACCTTAACGTTTCCCACTCCGTAGACTGGGAAAGGAGAAGGACCGACACAGAGGTCCAATTGGCTCACCAACCAAGCTGAGACTATACAACCCTGGGCACCCGAGTCCAAAAGGGCACGAACAACAATCGAGTTGCCCTTCGGGTCCCATACCCGCACAGAGACCGTAGGCAAGAGGATGGTCTCTGGGTTCTCAGCGTGGTGAGCTGCGAGTCCCTAGCGGGAGAAGTTACGGAGTGAGGGCTCCCTCCCCGGGTGCGGCAGGGGACGATAACTGTCTACCCTGCCCTCATCGCGACGACCCTGCACAACGTGTGCGGATGAGAGGGGGGCTGCAGCCTGCCTTCCTAGGCGGGGTGGACGCCGCTCCAACCTCGGTCGCTCCAACAGCGGGGGGGGAGAATCTCCGGTTGCGGTAGACTGTGGAGTACTCCGCAAACCCAACAGCGCCTCTAGGGGGTGGCGAACGCCTACCCCCGCCCGTAAGGGCTCGATCCTGGGCGCTGGACCTGGCAGGACTGTCACCACCAGCGTGAGCACCCGAATGTCGCTCAGCATCGCGAACACCAGCACCCTCCTGGTTGCGGTTCGCACACAAAATGACGTGGTGAGCACCACCACATTGTCCACATGGACGAGGCTGAGGACACTCTCGCTGGAAGTGACCCTCCAGACAATGATAACACAATCGCCTCTCCTTGGCGATGTGTCGACGCGCTGCTACGCGCAAAGCCACAAATTTGTGACAAGCAGTCATCCGGTGGCCGGAGCGCTTGCAGAATCTGCAAGCCACGGACTCCTCTTGGGAGACCCCATATCTCGGCCGTGACTGCTTATTCACCGGCGGACCCTGCGGTCGGGCCAGTGGTCGCTCTCGGCGAACGCTAGTCTGCGGCATCAAGAGAGTGGAACCCTCCACGGTATCCACCCTGCGACACTCGTCTTCGAGGAACCTTTCGAGTTCCTCATAGGAAGGCAAGTGAGTGGAGCTGTCCCCACCATATTGTCGCTCAAAGCGCAGCCGCATCTCCAAAGGCAGTTTCGCCAACACAATATGGAGCAGCAAAAAGGACCACTGGTCCACAGGTAAATCCAATCGCCTTAAGGCGTTAACAGCCACCAAAACCGGGTTAACAATATCTGTCTGTAAGGCTGACGCACAGGCAACCTTAGGCAGGTTCAAAATTTGCCCCACATGGGTGTCAGCCAAAAGTCGCACGTTGTGGTAACGGCGCTTCAACAAATCCATGGCTGTCGAGTAGGTGCTGTCATCGACCTTCAGGTGCTGTACCAGGCCTAGAGCCTCTCCCTGTAAGGAGGCCAACAGGTACGCCATTTTTTGAGCAGCTGACAGGTCGGTATGGGAGTCCATCAAACTGTTGAACATCCCATAGTAGCTCAACCACTGGTCCAAATCACCGTCAAAGGTGGGAAGGTTGAGCGTGGGGAGACGACCCAACAAGGCGTGGGGTACAACAAGTGAATCCCCACCAGAGGGAGCTGAGATGTGGGAGACCGCCTCGTTAATGGTGTCCACAAACTCGTATATTTGGCCAAAGTCCGCTTCATATCGCTGCTTCTGCTCGTCCGGTAGAGGCGTTTCCAAATTCGCCACAAACGTCAAGCCTTCAGCAAAACTCCTATCTAACGCCACCAAACGGGCCGGCATTTCACTCGCCCGGGCGAGTAAGGCTTGCTTCCGGTCCGGCCGGTTGACCATTGCAACCGCAGATGCAAACCATCTCAACTGAGCAGTCATTGCGGACTGATGTGTGGAAAAGGTCACCTTAACAGACATGTCTACACCTCAGGACGCACGCAATACAAAACAAAAACCAAAATAAAAAACAAAAATAAAAGCAAAAAAAAAAAAAAACAACAATAACAAAAAAAATAACAAAATAAAAAAAACAAAAAATGCAGTGGAGGCACAATAAAAGACAAAAGGGGTGCGTATGTGTCTTCAAGAAGGTGTAACCGTCCAAAATATTAATTAAGACTACCTGACAAAACAACAACAAAAAAAAAACAAATTAAATTATCAAATTATCAAATTAAATAAACGCAACCAAAAATGCATACGAGCGTGGACTCAATAAAACCACAATGTCCAGCTATCAAAAAAAACGTGAAGCGTTATATCCAAAAAAATTATTAACGCGTGTGGGTAACTAGCCAGCTACTAAACGTCGCACGCGTGGATTCAAAATATCTTCAGAATACAAATTATACGTAGGGCCTAGCCTTCAAACCGTGAACGTAAAATAAAAATCAAAAACCAAATATTTAAACCAAATTACCAATATACAAAAACAAAAAGTCATCAATATTAACTACCTAACGGTATTATCAATATCATCAATATCACGTAACGGTATCAAACCACGCTCTGCTACCAGATGTTTACGATGCGCACACTAGGCGCGCACCTGCCTCGCGTTACGCGAAAGCAGCCCGAGAAATGTGCACTCGGGCCCAAATGTAGTAAACTTACTCAATATATCCACCGGAGGTGGGTAAGCACAATATAGAACAATTTATACAATTTAGAGGTCTCACTTACCCCAGGTGGTTTTGCCCACGCACAAATCTGGAAAGTGTACCTACGCTAGTCCCTACTAGACGTGACCTATCTTAGTGTGATTGAATAAATACATACATTCCCAATAGATACTTGTGTAGTAATCCAAGTCTCGTTCCGTGGTGAGCCGGTGGCCGCTACAGTTCGGCAACTCACACACGGCAGCAAAATCACCTCGAGATATCACTTCCAATACAAGCACAATCACAGCAAATCCAACCAAAACACTCGCGTGGCACAGGATATCAGCGAACAAGACCTATTACTAGGCGCGAATAACAAAAATCGACTGTCCGAGACCGCGGTGTGAATTTATCTCAATTTAACTCTGCTCGCCGCCGAGCGCGTGTTACTACTCAAAAATATCAAATTCTCAAACCGCCTTCAATATGGCGGGGACAAAAAAATGTTGCTTCAAATAATCAAGGTATGCGGGTATGCAAAGATGCTCGCGCCAATTCCAAACACGCGAGATTGATAGCACCATAAGAAAGTGGAGGAAATATCATGTACACTGATAAAAAACACGAGATACACAATATACTTCTCATCACCTGGTAGGTCTCGGCCATGGCGGCGGGTACGAGCTGCGGCTGCGACTGTATGAGCGCGGCGAGCACCGCCATGTTGTTGGGCGAGCGCACGTTCGACAGCTCGTTGTAGATTGTGTGCGTCACCACGCTGCGCAGCAGCGCCGGACTATCGGATACCATCTCCCTGCACATACGAGCATTACATTATCTCCATGGAACAAGGAAGACCTGTACGAAAAGTGTTCATAAGATGGAACGATGGTGGGAGAAGAGTGAAAGCTGCAATCCCACAGCTTTTAGACATGCGCCCGACTGGCCGAGTTATCCCACAATGCAATGGCCATCGTACTATGTACGTGTTTCGATAGCGAGTGAATGTCACATTTTACAATAGAAGTTTGTATATATAATATCTAAAAAGTTATACACATAAATATAGAATTTCGTTTTTAAAATATAATGGGTATCCAGTAGTGAAAGTATGATTCACCTTGTCTTAGCTTTAAATTTAGAGTAGTTGTCGCCAAAAATATCCAGCTCACTCTCAGGAAACTGTTTAAGACGGCCATTATAAGAGGAGCACATACGAGCCCGCGGAGCGTCATGATCGACATTTTTTGTAGAATCATGAAATAAGTCTTTAAGTACAAGTCTCGAACATATTTGTGGAACTAGGATAAGAATTTTTTCAAGTGGATCCTGCTATTGTACTACATCATTTACAATTTTATAAAAAAATAAATGGTCGGCTTCCTTTCGGCGATGGCTAAGTTTCTGCAAGCCGAAAAATCTCAGTCTGTCCTCATAACTATCGTGTGCACTTCACTTCCACGTTCCACGCGCGAAAAGCGAGGAATCGTGCAAGCGATCTGAATAAAGATTCTATGCGATTACTGTGAACGGAATAGTATGGGTTCCAGACCACACTTGCATACTCCAAAATGCTTCGAACCAATGCGTTGAACAATATAATTCGTGTGTCAGATCACTTGAATTCTTTAGTTGTCTGAAATATGAAACCGAACATGTTGGCTGCCATCTTTACTATATTATCATAATGTGCAGTAAAACTAAGTTTAGAGTCAGGGATGACACCCAAATCTCTCAACTCAGTCACCGTATTGACGTATTCTCCATTGATTCTGTATGTTGAAAATATTGGATGTAACTTTTTAGTAAAAGTGATATAGTGACACTTAGAAACATTAAGTCATAAAATTAGTAACACATCATTCATAAATAATCTATACTGTACTCATAATTACTCTATAAATTTTCATATCATCAGTATACAGAGAACACCTACTATATTTAATATTCCACTCTGTCATTAACAAACAGAGCAAGGACCAAGATGACAGCCCTGGGGAACGCCGAAATTGCAAAAAAATAGTTTGAGAGATATCCATTTACAACTACCGTTTACGACCGATGGTACAAGTATGAGGACAGCCCTTCAAACCCGTCTCAAGACACTTGCCTTTACCGCATACATGTATTCAATCTTCGGCAGCAGTAATTTGTAACTGACTCTGTCAAACGCGCTAGCAAAATCCGTGTAGCCAGAGTACACCCGACTGCCTTAGTCCACGCTTTCGACTAAGTTGTTAACGTAAGGAACTAAATTACTCACAATCGACCTTACTTAATTGGTATACTTGATGGTCAGTAGCACTAACATACAGCGCTGGCTGCTTCAGCGTTCGTCTCAGATATCACGCGGATCTGATAGACGATAGACATACCTGAGGCAAGCCTGGTAGGCGGCTTGTAGCGGCTTCGTCTTCAAGCGCATCCGCGCCAACTGCGCGAGCACTTCGTGATCGCGCGCGGCGGTCGGTCCGCACGCGTCCGCATTACAACACACGTATGCGAGCAACTCCTGTGCACTGCGCCATAGCTTGCCCGAGTGCAGCCACGCCTCGAGGCGGACAGCGGATATCATGCGGATCTGGCGTCGACAATAATTACAACTAGTTAATGATGGTTGTTCCGTACTTTAACGCATTTTATTCACGTAAATAATATTAGCGCAAATTACCAAACTTCTAATTTTCAAATTTGATTTTTTTGGTTATTACTGGAATGTAAAGGCGCGTATAGACATCACGAGGTATGCGCCGCAAATGGTTCGCCACACATGCCTCAGCCTGAGGCATGCGACGTACGAAAATGGATCCGTCCGAACGGCACATGCTCAGGGTGAGCACGCAAACAACCACGCTGCTCGCATCGCACGAATTAGTAGAATCAGCTCGCAACGGCGAATGATCACAATGAGCACCTACGTCCACACAGCCTGAACCATGTGTGGCGAACCATTCGCGGCGCATGCCTCGTGATGTCTATACGCGCCTTAACAAATCACAAAATCTGAATATCCACTCGTAACTCCGGTCGGCATGTATCGTTCAATACGGCAAAACATTTTTTTTTATCGTGACAACTGTCGATTGTTTTTTGCTGTTTTGCTCAAGCGACGTCCGCGCATACCACAGTTCCTCTAAAATTCTGCAAAATCATACTTACTGGCCGTAATTCTAAGCAAATTAGAGTGCAATGTTAATGCACAATACCTAAGGGTCTCCAAGAACCGAGCAGCCTATGGGTAGAAGACAAGACCGAGGGGTCCCCAAGGAACACCATCGCCGGAGAATTGCAAGTGACTAGCATGTATAGCAATTAAACAACTTTAAACGGTTTAAATCGCGTATATTTGACATTATTTATATCCCGACGTTTCGAACACTTTGCAGTGGACGTGGTCACGGGGTGACTAATTGATTTTATTTGTCACTTGAGTTATTAAGAAATTATTTGAACTACCGTCTGAATTTTTTTTAAAAAGTAGTCCAAAGTGACAATTAAAATCAATTAGTCACCCCGTGACCACGTCCACTGCAAAGTGTTCGAAACGTCGGGATATAAATAATGTCAAATATACGCGATTTAAACCGTTTAAAGTTGTTTAATTGCTATGTATAGTAATCGCGAAAACCTAAGAAAAGACTAGCATGTACTTTCCGTACTTTGTGCATTCCCCAACATTGGTAATTAATTATTCACAATTCTGTTTTTCTACACGTTCATAAAATGAAACTGTAGTGTAAACACATTCCAAACATGTTAAATATACAGAACAATCATCGAAGCAACAAGTGGTTTTTAGGAGAACTTATAGCTAAAAAGTTATTACCTAATAAATGAAACATATTAATATTCTTAGAGCTAAAATAAATTCCCATATGGTATGTATTTAAGTAACAAAAACACTTGAGACACAATCTAGGGAAATCAATGGTGAAAAAATTACAAAGACAATGTTTAATTAAATCGAATCCACAAATTGGGACACAAAGACTATGTATGTTGCTGAAGCTACTGTAAAACTTAAATACTCTGTAAAAGACCTTAATAGAAATATATGTTTTGTCTGTATTTCATGTGTGCTGTAACTGTCTGTACTTTGGATGCAATTTCATTGATCTTACCTCCGGAAAGCCACAAGTGGCGGAGAGCAGCTTGAGGAATCCTTTCCCAATAGCATCGGGCGCAGCTCGCCGCTGTATCTGCTCCTTTATAGCTTCCAACACCAACGCCTCCACTGTCTCATAACTACTGGAGTATCTGGTAAAAAATATTTCACAGATTATTAGAAGTTTTAAATATCTGACCTCCCCAAGTGGTATGTAACGGGAGTAACGAGTGCAATGAAGGTATCATACGAGCAGACTGCTCTGTGATTGTCTATGGACGTGTATGATGTAGCAATCCATATATTATATGTATAATTCAGTCTATTAAAAGACATGTACATAACAAGGGCGTCGCCAACTCAGTTGCCTGTAGAGATTCGAAAAAAATTGAATTTGTACCTATAATTCATATTTCTCCCATCCTCTCTCTCCTCTTGTCTCCCCTTGGCTCATTGGTTAGCGTTGGCTGGCGACGCTCTTGGTATATAAGTGTACCTAGGCCATTTGAAAAGTTTCCGGCCTCATTGACATAAGGTAAGTATAGAAAAAAATATTTTTCGCCGTCCGATAGATGGCCTTGATATATGTAAACCGTAAAAATTTCAAATCATTCTGATCATTACTTTGTTTATGGCACTCTCCCAAAGTTGTCAGCCAACATTGTCTTTCAACATTGGAGAAAATTGAGTATCGTGCAGTGATAAAATTCCTTCATTTGAAAGGGAAAAAGACTCAGTAAATAAAAGATGAGTTAGACTTTGTATACGGTGAAGCCTCCCCTTCATTTACAACGGTCAAACATTGGGTGGTCGAGTACAAACGTGGTCGTACGAGCATTTTAGACGAGGAACGTTCCGGGCGCCCGAAAACCGCTACGACTGACGAAATGGTCGATTTAGTGCATCGAACTGTGATGGAAGATCGTCGATTGACTGTTAACAATATTGCTGAGGCTTGTGGGATATCATCTGAACGGGTGCACGAGATTTTACATCAAGATTTGGATATGAGAAAGTAATCCGCGCGCTGGGTGCCGCGCTTGTTGACGATCGACCACAAGGGTATACGGCCGGACATTTCGCGCAAGTGTCTTAGCCTGTATCAAAAAAATTCAGCGGAATTTTTGCGGTGACTGATAACCGTCGATGAAACCTGGGTACAACACCATACGCCTGAGACCAAACAACAGTCAATGTAGTGGATTGCGGTGAGGGAACCAACTCCGAAGAAGGCAAAGGTCGTTCTCTGTGTACGAAAAGTGATGGCGAAAGTTTTTTGGGATAGCCGTGGATTAATTCTTATCGATTACCTTGCAAAGGGTGAAACAATCAACGGACAGTACTACCAGTACTACGCTGCATTGCTGGATAAATTGAAGGCCATAATTAAGAAAAAACATCCGCATTTGGGCAAGAAAAAATCCTATTTTACCAGGATAACGCTCAGGTTCATGTCGCATTGTCAAAATTGAACGAATTGAAATGCTTCCGCAATTTGTTTGAATTGCTTCCGCACCCACCCTATTCGCCAGATCTAGCTCCCAACGATGTTTTCCTTTTTCCTGATTTGAATAAATATCTCGGGGGAAAAAATATAAGTCAAATGCTGAGGTGGAAAACGCTGTAAACCAGTATTTTTCAGGTTTAGACAATCAATTTTTTTCTGGCGGTTTAAAAGGATGGGAGAAACGTTGGGCCAAATGTATCGAGTTGCAGAGAGACTACGTCGAGAAATAAATTTTGTTTTGCTTCGAAATATGTGTTTTTCTTAAAAAGGCCGGAAACTTTTCAAATAGCCCTTATATTATAATTTTTGCATGCTATTTTAACAGTGGAATATGTAGGCATCAGTTTATAAATAATTTCGCCAATTGTACTCACATTCTGACAAATAAACGATACTTAATTATTATCAGTCAAAGATGAGACTGTTCGTTATTTTTGACTGATATTGGCATGTTCCTAGATGTATTATCCATTTTCAGAGATATAGGAATCTGGATTTAGAAAAAAAATTAAGTAAAATGAGGGAATAGGAAGTATAATGGGATAAGAGGTTTTCATAGTCTAATAAAACTTCTTATTATATAGAATGGGATTGATTTAAATGGATTAGGAAGAGGTAGGATGGACTGAGAATAGATAGGATGGGAAGGGACCCGGAGTCTGGTATCTCTCACTGTATTTTTTAGGTGATAACTGGATAAAAAGAGATTTTGATATTGTGTGTTAGCGAGCTAAAGCTTTTTTAAAGGAAATGCTCTAGTAGGGGGTGAGACTCTAAAATTTTTTTTAACTCATTTTTAAGCAATCCGTCCCTGCAGAGGACATACGGTTTATTTTGTGTCTGTTATGGATAATCTGCAGGCACATCAGTCAGCCTCATCTTCTCTTCATCTCGAGGTATTTTCTTTTTTAGTCTAAGGCGCTATGTCGTTTGTTTTGATGGATACTTGGCGCAATAATTAGGATGGATCTGTAATCTTTTGTGATAGTCTGTGGCCATTAATTTTATGACTTCCCTTGCTGTAGGAATTTGTTAATCCATATACAGAAGCGTATTTGGCACGTACCAAGGAGCATCTACCATCATCCGTAGAACTTTAGATTAGAAACGTTGAATTATTTCAATGTTTGATGTTTGTTTGATGCTGTAACCTATAACTAACTGGATGCCATACGACCAAATTGGCTTTAGGGTATATTTGTAAATTAATAGTTTATTTTCAAGAGAGAGTTGTAACTTGCATATTCAATTAACCAGTTAAGTTTATACAACTGCATACTTGCTTGCATTTGATAAAAAAATGTTTTTTGTGTGTGTAGCGCCCGTCGAGGTGCATACCAGATACTTTACATCCACAGTTTGTGAAATTTGTATGTTATTTAGAGTGATCGGACGACATGTAGCTTTGCAATTGTAAATGTAAAATGGCATACAATTTTACTTTTAAAGGCTTCCTGTATTTTGTCAGTAATCCTGGGTATCTGATCGATAGATCCATGTTGAGTACAGAATTTTAAAAAATCATGGTTAGTTTTTATGTTAGTTTGTTAGACTATAATATTTTGTAATGACATAATTAATTTATTTAATTTTAAATATATAAAAAGAATAGAATAATATTTAGACTATAATAATAAAAAACTAAAAAACACATGTTAATTTGTAATCATTAAAATTCCACTTAATAACTAGCCACTTAACAATTTTTTTCTACACAAATTGTCATCTTGAACACCTTACCTTGGGAACACTGTGTATTCAAGTTCAGTGTTGTCTACATCCTCGTCGGTACTCCCCATTAGTGGCGAGCCAGACCCCGATGGGGACATAGTACCTGTAGATGTGACAATACCGTTTTAAATATATGCAATAAATAAAATTGCTGTTCCACAACAGATTTGGCCGAGCGATTACACTAACATGTTTGTATAACTTCAGATTCATAAAAAGGGAGAGAATTGATGGTAATAACATTCACATTATTCTTCAACGATATATAGTCTAAACATTATAATTATTTATTATTTACTAGCTGTTGCCCGCGACTTCGTTCGCATGGTCTTCAAGTACTAATTCAGAAACCTTCGCAGGCGTGCGTACAACAACTCACCAAAGTTTCATCGCAATCGGATGAATGGTATAGATAGGAACGCATACGGGACAAACAAAGAAACATTCACTTTTATATATATAGATGTAAATAAATAATAAATAAATAAAACTTTAAACACTGTAACTGTAAACTGCTGTTTTTTTGTATGTAACTGTTTTTAACTGTAAACTTTAACAAAAGGCGGACCTAATGCTATAAAGCATTTCTTCCTAGCCAACCTTGGGGCTATTCACTAGTGATGGTATGGTAAGTGTAATATTACATAAAATAAAATTTGGAATAAATAAAATATGACTTACTAAGAAAGGTTTTCTCGAAATTTAACCCCTAAAGGGATGAAACGGAGATATTAAGTTGTTTGTATGGGAAAAAAAAAATTGATGGTCTTATTAAAACCCAGTATAAATATTCTACAATACAAATAATTAAACTCATTTTGTAGTGTTTCAAAATTGTCAGGGGGCTAAAGGGTGGCAAATTTTGTATGGAATCACTTAAATATTCTAAGGCAGCATGATATATTTTTTAATGCAATCCAATTAATTGATATACAAATAAAAAAAAATCTTGTGCCAAACACCATGCGTGAATTAAACGCAATGAAATCAACTCGAGCAAAGCAGCGGGCAACAGCTAGTAATTCCATAATATTTTTAATGTTTATTTCTTTTTTGTTAAATTACGTCATACTCAATGGGCCCACACTAGGCTACACATACACACACATACAAAGACGAACACAACACATGCAGTCATTAAATTCCTAAAATACATTTGTATAAATTCCTTACCTAACGTGTTGTCAGTGGGTATGAGATGTGACGGCGGCTGTTTAGTGCTGAAAGCTGTCACAATATTTTCCACAAGACATTTGCACCATGAGCATTCCACCCACCAGCGTTCATTCAAAGCATCTTCTATGTATACCTATAATCACTCATTATGGGCACATTTCACAGTTTAACAGGAAAACAAGTTATAACACCAATTGTAGGGGACATAGTTCCTACAGATAATGCCAATGAATTCTCAATAGAATAATATGGAGAAAAGACCGCTGGTACAATAATTATGTTACACAGTGGTCCCTGAAATAATTTAAAGTTGAAAATAGTTTATTCTACTGAATGCTACTATTCTCGGTACTTCAAGAGTAGAATCAATTACATCAGTTTTTACAATAGGTTTTCTTTTCATATTATTGTTCATCTCTAGTAATATATTATATTTTACGTATAGTTGCATTGTACGCGCGTCGGTTGCACCGCGCCCGGTCATTACCCTTAGGCCGATGATATAAAACAGGATACAGCAATGGAGAATGGAGAAAAAAAAGATTTGAAAAATCATGTAAATTTTTACATTTACAAAAACATAAAAAAATAATGAAACACGTTTTAAGTTTTTTTTACGATTCATCTTTAAAACTGACGAAGTTTAATTGAATGCTAGTTAAATTTATCACTGAATAGTTTATATCACTCAAGTTAATTTATCACTTATCTTATCACTCAATATTAGGCTAATTTTATTATTTAATTCAAGTATCAAAATTATTATTTCAATTACTTTTAGTGATAAATAACCTGCTTTTTTATAATTGCCAGACCAGGAGCAAAATTTATTTTTTGCTTTTATTTATAGTAAGCATATTAAAAATAAAATCATACCTTTATAAATGTATCAGGCCAGTTATTACTCTCCCGATGTCCAGCATACAGCATATTACAAGCAAGTACAAACACTAGTGGATTTCCTTTGCTCTTGAATGCAGCCCCCTGCTCTCTCTTCAACAATGTACATAGACTTTGAGTGACGGTCTCGTGGGCAAACATGTTTGGACGAATCTTGGTCAGGTAGAGCATGCTCATGCAGAGAATTGGATCAGGTTTTGAGCGTTGAGATTTGAGCAGACGTATTGAGCCAGTGAGAAGACCCAGCTGTAAAAGAAATTGAAAGTTAATACAGTTAACAGTGAATTACAATATAAATTTGTATTCATATTGTAATATAAAAATATGTTTAAAGGGCTATTTGATTTATAGTCAAACAAGATAAGTGAGTACTTGATGGGTTTGTGCCGCCCACTCTTCTGCAATCCACGCTTTATCTCCCGCTGCAAACCTGCAACGTGAGGACTCACTTATCTTCTTTGTCTATAAACACTTATTTAAGACAATTAAAATTACTGAATTGTTAAAAAATGGTCTTGTTGAGTGAAATCGTAATATTTGTCAGCCTTTATAACTACATGCTTTTTACAATGTTTACAACCCACAAGTTAAAGAGTACAGTTAAAAATGTAAGATTTTTGTGAAAATTATCAATATTTATAAATTAATAAAATTTGTAAGTGCATATTAACCAATTTATCTGAATTGTGTGTATCAAGTGCCTGCAACACATTTGGTACCAGGTCCACAGGGTCAACTTCTAAGGAAGTGCCGCCAACTGCTTCAGCTGGTGAGCCAATACGGGATCTCTTCGGTTGTGGCTGGGTGCCAAATCCTGATGCCTCACGCTTACGTTCTACACCTGATGAGAAAAAAAAAACAAGTATACATTAACAGCCTGAACAGATACTATGCCAAACAGATGCACAAGTGACAAAATCAAGATTAGGCACATCAGCATATGCTACCTAGCCTATTACAGCCATAGTAATAATAACATTAGTTTTTTAATTAATTATTAATATAACATTAACTAAGTGTTTTTTGTTGTGAACTAACAAAATGTTGTTCTCAATTTTTTTTCTATTTAATAAATCATGAAAATTTAACAAAAATGGTGAATCATAAAATCAAATTATGAAAATGTACAATTACAACATATGCTTTAACAAAAATCTATGATAATTTATCAAAGATTTTCGAAGCATATGTTGTGATAAACTATAAAAATGTAATTAAATGAAATTACCAAATCTTCTATAAAAAAATAATGCCCATTATTTATAATGTTGTATTTGATTATCCTCATGTCACTGGATTTTCAGGTTTAAATAGTAATTGAAACTTTCAATACTTAATAGCCATTGCTAGAATTCCCCAGGTAATGTATATAAATGCACATACATACTTACTGTCTTCTACGTCAAACATTTATTGGAAAAAGTTGTTGTAAAGTATGAATGATAAAGAGTCCAAAACAACAATTTTCTGTCTGTATAACTGAATGCACATCACACAAAAACTACTACACAGATTTTAATGAAAAGTTATTATTATGTGCCTTAACATTAGGATTAAAATGTGTATTAACATTTAGGGATTTTTTTTAGAAGTTCAATTACAAAGTTCCCACGGGAATCATGCTAATAATATATAATGTAGTCTACTCCCACGAAGTCAGTGATACTACTACTAAATACAAAACATACACAACCAGGGTCCAAGTAGTTATTTTTTTTAAAATGGTACCTGTCCAGGAATCGAACTCAGTACATACATGTATAGTATTTGCCGAATGACGTAAAATAATGGTTTACAATAACTATAGCATTGAGGTTAGAACTTCTTACCACTGGTAGACGGTTTATGAATATTTCTCTTCTCCGAATCTCTGTTGACGACGACAGTGGACTTGCTGCCGAGTGCGAAGATATCCTGAGGGTGCTGAGGTGCCTTACTCTTAGCTCCACGGCCTGTCGACGATATCTTGCCGCGATCCATACCGCTGATCGTCTACCAAACGATAAAACTGATAGCAACCAGTTTTATAGAGTCATGGAGACAAATTAATAAAGAAGATGCTACACGTTTGTTTATAATACAAGGCGATTGGAAAATAAGTATTTAAGTAATCGCAGACAAAAGTTTGAATACAATTGTTGACTTTTTTGAATTTTCATTGTCAATATGACATACCAGTATTACTAGTGAGACGTTTCGTTCGATCATCGCGTTATTTTGGTCGAGTGTGAATTGAATTGATTATTAATAAAATAATTAATAAATTTATTTTAGTCATAAGAATTAGATTAAATTACATAATATCAAATATGCAATAGGAATGAAAATTAAAAAGTAATTAATTAAGTTTGACAGTACCGGTTTATAGTATCTACAGGTGCATCTCTAATTATAATTTGACAATGACACGTCTTTTTTACGCGAAGTTGTCAACTTGCGTCGTGTTGGAAAAATTGTATGTCGCTATGTTCAGTAAACGTCAGTTCTCGAAATAAATAAATTGAAAATGGCTGATACCAAGGGACGTAAACATCGGGAAACGAATTTCCATGATGGAGAAGGTAAATAATGTTGAATATTATTGCGTAGGGCGCGTGCGTTGTTAGTTCTTCGCGCGTACTGCTGCTAAGAGGCAGTCTCGTGGCCGTCTCCTCAGTCCTCAGTCAGCCTCGTGTTACCTGTGACATTGAATTGAAGCGGGTTCTTTTTATAATATCTGCCAGTATTGTGGTACTGGGTCGTAATCGTAAGGAACGGAGTGTAATACCGATAACCGAATAAAACGTTGTGTGTACGAGAAATAACTGTGAAAATGACGGGGGGCGCGGAGAGGAGTCTCGATGCAGGTACTGATCATGTTTTTGTTATATTTCACTCAACATGTATGCCAAACCGGAGGTTTAAGTGCGTCGCAATAGACCGCGATTGTAATTGCTGTTATTATTTTCCACACGTTAATTTCATTACACCTTGTACTTTGTACTGCACTGTAAAAGAAGTTGATAAATGTTTCTACATTTCCATAATATATGTATATATATAATGTCCGTTTATTTTCAAACCATATATCTATACTATACCTACTTGCAAGTATTTTTATATCAATTATCATAAATTAGTATCAGCTACATAATGCACCACCTGTGATCAACTGATCATATAACAGAAAAAAATTTGTATGCAAAGGAATGTATTTATAATGCCAATGGCTTATGATAATACATTCAAACTTACACAGATGGTGCACTAACATAGACATGTAATAGAAAGCTACTTATTGCACAATCAAAATATATAATTGCTCAGCTGTTACTAAACAGTAATCACTCCTTACTTATAAGAAAAAATTAAATAGCTAATTATCTATTTAATTATGTACTAAATTCAAACAGAAAGAAATCATACTTTATAGAATTCATACTTTATAGAATTCATAGTTTATTCCGTTTCATTGTACTCTGTGTGGACAAGTATTTTATAGTACCATTTGCTCCTATAAATTATTGTAACTATAAATTATATTATTCTGACTTGATAATATTACCATCTACCTATTTTTGGTATCTGTTACCACCATGCAAGAGTTTGCTTTGGCGATAAGGCTGCCTATTGTACTTTCATGTTACTTACTTAAATTGTCTTTTTGCAACATTTATTGGTGTACAATAAAAAGTTTTATCTATCTATTTTATTAAATTAAAAACATTCTATTATTATTATTAAAAAAATCATAATAAAAATTTATAATTTTCACAGATTTTATGAAATATAAAGTTTCTTTATGTAAAATGTTTGATAAAGTATTATTTGTCAAAGTCCATGAGAGTTAATCACATGAAAAATAAAGTTTACAAAAGTAAACAATAACAAGTTGGCAAAAACAATGTCTAATCTTAAGTTTATTCTTTTGGTATTAAAAGAATTTATGAATAGAAAACTATTTTGACTTGTAATTGTGTAACTAAGCTAAAGTACTTAAATTTGTTTTGTTTTTTTTTCCTAATTTATGACATTTCACAAAAATATTTTAAATAAGAATATCTAATTATCACAATAAAATTATAATTATTTAATATAACTTTAATTAAAAAAAAGTGCAGGCCTTTTTCAAGGTGTTAATTTTTGTATACATCAGATTTGTAATGTCTAAAATTATGTATTACAATTTAAATCATATGACAAGAAATACTGATTCATTTCAAACACAACTAATGAATCTTTTCTGCTAAAAAATGTTTTTGGCAGTTTATCAAAAAACAAAATTCTACTTGATTGAAAAGGGTATCTATTTTAACATTCTTTGGGTGACCTTTCACTGACTTTTTCTCTTCACTGAGAATTTTGTTGTACATTTACTTTCTTACTTAAGTGTACTTATAGGAACATAATGCCACATTCTGTGGCCCACACTAGAAGGTCCAGAGACACATATCAAGATGAAAGCACTCCTAGGCCCGAACAAATGTGTTTCTTTAAACAAATGAATGTCCAACTGGGAATTAAACTCTATATCTTTTGCCAATCAAGTAGGGTCACTACCAACTAGACTAATTGGTGGTTTGAAACAATGAATATAAGATTTATGTTGTAGTTACATGTTTATTGCAATTACAATACAATTACTAACAGCTTATAATTTTTATTGAGGGTAACCAACTAATTCTGTCTTGACAATCAATAATATTACAGATACATTACAAAAACATTGGCCATCTGCAAATCCGGAAACACCAGAATGCTTTTTTTTTTCAAAATGGCTAAATTCTTGTGACCCTAGTGGCCTAGTGACCTAGAACAGTCACCGGGCACCCGAACGCCTCATCCACGTCTATCTATGCAATAAAGTATCTCATAAAAAAGTATGCAAGTAGTGGTAAAGTAATTCATAGACGTAGATGACACGTCTGGGTCTTTCCAGATTAGCCGATGGCCAAAGTTTTCGTAATGCATCTGTACATGCTTTACCACTTTTACTATAATGACTATAAGGACAAATTGACTATAATGAATGACTAATTATTTATACTTCTTTTATACTTAAGTCTATTAAACTGTTAAAAAGATTTTTGACCATATTTCATGTAACCTGTTTTTAAATAATATGCCAATTGACTAATTTTATTAATGAATGAGCCATGCATGTGAAATATTGTCTTACATCTTTGATAGTGCAATAGTAGATTAAGTGTGATTAAGGTAATTGTGAAAGTCACGTAAGTGTGTGACTTGATTTTTTTTTTCCAAGCTTTTATGCTTTTATGGATTTATTATTTAAAAATTTCGTTAAAACTAGCTACTACTTTTACCTTACAACCATTCCTGTCAAAATACTCGTAAATACTACATAGCAATTCACAGCTGCTCCTAAATATCTAACAGATTATAGTAGTAAAAATTATTTCAGGAAGTTTGTACTATCTATCCAAAACAAAATAATCTGAATAATTGAATATTTTTTTAAATTGAATATATATTTAAGAATATTTACATTTACATCGATAATACAGCTGCATACAATAAAAACGTTATAATTAAACAGCTATTCAAGCTGCCAGATACATTAAATGATAAGATATATACAATACTAGCTGTTGCCCGCGACATCGTCCGCGATGACTTTAGTTTATAAACACCGTCTTTATTCGACGTGATTCTTTAAATTGATATAACTTTTTTATTTATGAACTGATTGAAATAAAATAAACACTAAATTTTAAGTGAAGCTTACCACAATACATTAGTGAAAACCGCACCCAAATCGGTTAAGCCGTTTCTAAGGTTAGCGCGCACAAACGCACAGACAAACAGACAAAAATTCTAACAATCATTGTTTTGGGTTCTATTGCGTTGATAAAAGCCCCCAATAATAGTTTTTCTCATATATCTTCCATGTACAGACAGCGATCAGTTACATTTTTATTATATGTATATAGATTAGGAAACTAGTTTATTCGCCTGCAGTTTCTAAGACATTAAACTTTTTAAATAATAATAATGTTGTGTGTTCTCCTTTTAGTATAGGAACATTATAAATTCAATTTACATATATTTATTGAATGTATGTTTGATGTACCTATCTTATGTTGGAAATCCTATTATAAGTAAATATCAAACCTAATTGACAAAGCAATGATTTGCCTAACCTTGAAACAAATGTTATAAACGGTGTTTTCGTCAAATCAAATTTTTATTTGATATAAATAGTTCACTCTCCTCGGAAGCTCTTTACTCAAAAATCGAAGCTGTTTACTCAAAAATCGTACAGTTACTGAAATAACTACCGCATTTTGCATATTGTTATTTAAAGAAATTTTATCGTTTTACAACAAATCCCATTGCATAAAATTGGAAATTCTCTGATTTTATCATGAATTGGCAATCACCCAGATCCCAGGTTAATGACATCCATCTCGCGTTTGGGAGTCTGCCAGCACAGTGTAACTAAAGTAAGGTGTAATATCTCATTGTAAAAGTAGCCGGGAATAATATACAGCACAATTTGAAAGCGCATAGGTCACGCCTGCTGTCTGTGATTACTAAATATAACCACCATGACCAATTAATGGCAGCTTCAGGTCATGAGGTCAGGTGGCGTAAGGTCATGTCATTATATATCATTATATGTGACATTATCTGAAAAATGCTATTGCTATTTGCTGCTTCTAATTTCTCAGATATTAAAACTTTAGTGAAGTCTTAAAAAATAACAGTATGATAAAATAGAATCTTGAAACAACAAAATTTTAATTTAGAAAATAGGAGGTATGGGTTCTCTCCCTTTGCTCAAATATGTCACTTAACTTCAAATCATCAGATAATAGTTATTGCCCGCGGCTCCGACCGCATACTCATTATCTCACAGGAACATTTGTTTTGTAGCCTGTCCTTTTCATTGTGCCCAATAAAGTCCATGCAAAATTTCAGCTCGATTCGTCTGTCAGTTGATGCGTGAAAGCGTTTCAGACAAACATACGTTTTTTTTATTTTTAATATTATTTCTCGTAAAAAGCGTTATAGTCTTAATAATATAAAAACATAATAATGTAAAAATTGAGAGAAATAAAGACAATTTCAATTGTCATAGCATAGTAGTAACCGTTTCACAGTTGTCAATCAATGCGTAATTCCTTCTTGCAACCCGCCATTAGAAATCCATAAATATCACCACCGAAATTGAATGACTACAATCCTTTTAGAATGGTACTTTACTGCATTGCACCCTATATAATCTGTATAAAACTTATTCACACTGCTGCTAAGGCTTAAAATTAAAGATTCTGCCATTATAAGGTAAAATAATAAACTAAAATTCTTAAGAAACTTCATCCAAATCCAATACTTGTACTTAAAAAAAAATACATATTTAATATTTACATCATAACTAATAGACTTGCAAAAACGGGTCATTACAACAACGAACGAAAACGCACTGAAATTACATCAGTCCAACTAAATTGTTTGTAATTTGTATTGTGGATAAATTCTGGATCCACTTGATCTTTATGCAATAGATCCGGCTCGAAGGACCAAAATCTGTGCGGGGTCACAGCTTGTGATTCCACACAGTAGTTGTGTTAGGAATTTTCTAGTCTTAGTGGAAAACATCTTAGGAAACAGTTGTATCTTCATCTTTATTATATAGAAAAAACTATTATTCTGTGTCTGTCTAAACTCTGTTGTTTTTCCTAAAATAAATGTCATGTCAAATAAAACGCGTGCGACGTGGATGTCGGCTTATATTGCAGTAACTAGTATTAGGATTAAATTAGGATTAGGATTATTAACTAGTAGTGGATGTATTAGGAAAATGCTTAATGTAGTAATTTTTCCTCTCCATCTTCCCAATTGAATGATGATGAAATGTGTTTTCAGGCCACGAGGTGGTAGGGAAGCTGAATTTGCGGATCAATTATAAAGATGTCAATCGTAAGTGTGTGGGGTGACTTTGTGTGAGTGTATCATTCCGCTTATGTATATAAATGTACAAAAAATGAGAGTTTTGGGAGGGCTGCACGCTGCAATCCCACAGACCCACAGCCGGACTCATCCGACTGGCCAACCCCCACCTCACCGAAAACTACCATATACCATAAATACATTTTACATCCTGTTCTATTCCCTTCAATGTGTATAGTTGTTTCTGTAATGTATTTAGATGCATTTCAAAAATATACTCCTAATGTTCCGTAGCCAACAAGGAACCTTTCTAGGAACGGTCGTCATGACCGTCCCTTCATCTGTATACCTATTCCCCATTTTTGCGCGTATTGACATGAAAATAAAATCAAAGAAAGAGATTATTGACACCTTGTGAAAAGTGAAAAAATTCACACACTCAATCAATTAATGTCTTTGTAATTTGAATAGGTTTTATAAAATACAATAAATATATTTTGGGCCCTTTCAACTGTCTTAGACACGAAGAACCTCTTATAAAAATCTAAATTCAGGAATATATAAGGTACTATCAAATAAAATTGACTGACACTGAAATTGAAGTAAAGATACACTCTGAAAAAAAATACTGTTGTATCACATAAAAGTCCAAAGAATTTACATCGCTTACGTATTCCTTAACTAATGTTATTACTTTTGTCTTTTTACAAACTGATAACTATTTGTGCAACGACCAACAAGGTGTCAAATTATACACATCATACAAACATTTCTTTAATTTTACAATTACAAGTCATTAAGTATGGAGTAAATAACATCGTACATCATCGCGAATCATTTGTAAACGTTAACAAAGAGATATTGCTTCAACATTATGTAACGCGCACTACATGAATTATCACTTTCATTCACGGATGTTTATGTTGCACATGCATGTATCACGCATACAATATCTGCATTTGTACATACAACTTTTAGGGACATTTCCTTAAATAGGACACAAAGAAACATTTCCTATTGCTGAGACCACGACTTCCAAATTTTGAAAAAAAAATTACTGAAAACGCTTATATTTTTTTCGAAATTCGAACGAAAGGTGGAATCGGCTAAATCCAGAAACAAAAATCAGTCCGAACGTTTAATAATATAAAGAAATCTATGGACAAACTGAAGAGTATTTTTCAAACGATTGAAACTAAATTCGAAAAAAAAAATTGTTTCGTTTAAGATCGTATAAATCTGGACATAAATACCGTTACAATAAAGAAAATAAAACACATTTTAATTTGGAATCTGTCATTCTCACGAAATATAAATGTTTTTTCTCACTTTGGCGCCAATTATTAAATATTGTACTAATATTAAAATGGAAACAGACGATTAAAGCTATGAAGGAGAGAATCTGAAGAAATCGAAGTTGAGTCAAATCGGTTCAGTACTGCAAACAGTTCGACAGTGCACCCCTGTTTTTAAATAAAAGAAAGAATAAAATTGACGTCTGTTTTGTTTTTATTTTTTATTATTTAAAATCTTATAGGTTGTTGACTTAATAAATATGATGTTGTGAAATTATACATTTATTAATGAAGTTTTGACATGATATATAAAATAAATTTATTCTAAATATTACATTTTCCATTTTTGACATTGCTACTACTATGATAATTCATATTGAATTAAGTGTTGCTTTTAAGTGTATTTTTGTGGGCATTTTTTTGTATCTGTTGTGTATTGTGTAATTTTGCACACCACTACTGGCAAATGTTACGATCTCTGAATGTATACACTTTGTAACGCATATTCCAAATAAATAAATAAATTGAATTTACAAGTTTTGTCTAAACACTTTTCTCAACGTACGAAAAATAGCCCGACTGGCGCTGGCTTCGATCTTTTCTTAATATTCGAAAGGAGATGGAGATTCTAAATTTATTATAGCAAGAGCATATAGTCGACTGCACGTGCAACACTTACGTTCATTATGCAAGCAACTCGTACTGTGTAGACATTTTAAATGTGGAGGCACATGTAAAATTTCAAACAAAGCCCAATAGGACCCTGAATACATTGTTGTACTGAACACATAGGACGCTGGCCGCTGAAGGACCCTAGCTATATTACTAGTTACTAGAGATATTCAGCATAATTACATTACATAGTATCTGATATTTATATTATATGTACTAGCAAAACCCGCAGACGTTGTCCTGCTATAAAAGTTGATGATAAAAATTGATGTTGAATTTTCATGGCCATCGGTTGAACGGTATAGAAGGTGATGTGCTACAGCGCCATCTAGTGGCGAGTTCCAACAAAGTCGATAGCATAAAAACTTCCATGGTGATCGGTCAAACGGTGTCAAAGTCTATTAATCTACAATATACCAACATCCTCTTTTATATATATAGATATAACCTTTGCATTTGCCTCTGTTCCTCTACTATACATACATGCATATACTCGTACATACTATACACACTACTATACATGCATCTTCCCACGCAATGCTTACCTGGAGAAGATCACGTTAAAGCCAGCCTTTGTTTATCGTCCTTTTTATTGTAATGCTGTATCACTACATCCCTTTGATTTCAATAAAGTGTACTTACTTATTAAATTCGCCATCAAAGTGCTAATGGCTGATAAGTTCTTATCAGAACAATATTTACACGATATAAGGTAATAAACACAGCTTATCGGCGACGCAACGTCTCCAATTTTAGAACCTCGTAAACAATAACTTCCGTATATGCAATATTGCAAGGTCATTCAAATAATAGACACACGACTGTGGTATAACATCAGCGTCTAGTAGCTACAAAAAATTTATTCTCTCATCTTTTTCTAACAATGGATGTGATTAAAAAACATTTAGCTCGCTTTAAAAAATACCTGAATCAAACCAAGCGATTATATCATTATTAAAAGAACAGAAGTAGCTATAACGTAGATTGCGTGCTATATAAGTGCTTTCTTTACACATACGAGTACATAGTAAGTATTGTACTGTGCCTTGCATGTGTGCGCTGGCCGATTGTTAGATATCTTGCGGCTCCTGAGAGGTCCTATGTTTTAAGGAAGATGAAATGTTTAGGCAGTTGTCTGTTTCCGCCGTGGGTTCGTATTAAAATCTATGGTTTCTACGCAATGATGACGTACTCATATTGTTGGCCATTGCGTTCGTGCACTTTTTAAGGTCATCGGAACCGCAGTCACACGGATATGGCGATATTATCAATCTTGTTTCGCTCATTTGGTCATATCACCGGTTCGATATTTCAAATTTTTTATCTCTTGCTCTATACAAAAACAGACATTCCATACATGTAGTAACTCTCCACTTCTAGATCTATCCTAAATGCCGTCACCACACGATCTTCTGCTATTCTCCACAAACCACTACCGGCGATCATCTTTAAGTCATTGGTCCATCTGACTGGTGAACATCCCACAGTACGCTTCCTGGCGCGTGGTCTTCTTTCGAGGACTCACCTACCTCGATCGACAGACAAATATGGCCAACAAAAACAGGCAACTCTGTAAAAAATTTCATGTTTTAAAAATACTACTTCACGCCGGACTCGAGTTTTCTTCCGTTCGTGTCCTATCTGTGTATCAAGATAATCTTGAGAACCGCGAAAACTATCAGGGTATAATAGATTGTAAATTGATACCATAATTCAGTAGGCAGTACGTGGGAATTTTCTAATAGCTATTGATAGCAATAACTACTTACTTTCCTACTCCTGCCATAAAAATTGATGTACTGCAGCGCTATGTAGTGGCGAGTTACAATAAAGTCGATTGTTCGAAAATATTCTCCGTGCTCAAATACCTCTGTATACCAATTTTCATGGCGACCGGTTGAACGGTATAGAAGTTGATGTGCTGCAGCGCCATCTAGTGGCCAGTTCCAACAAAGTAGATAGCATAAAAACCTTCTCCATGAAAAGATACATATATGGGTCAACTTTCATGGTGATCGGTCAAACGGTGTCGAAGTCTATTAACATCAGATATACCAACATCCTCTTTTATATATATATAGATAGATAAGTGCAGATGCAAAAGTTTTTCGCTGGACTTTATCTAGTTCTCGCCAAAATATTTGTTCGCATTAGATCTACCGTTCACCTTTTTAGCCGGCCATCAGTCGACCATATGGGATGTCCCAAGTTGCAATAAAATGTGATGTCCATTCGAGCACTCGTTTGCCAAGTGCTGCAACGGTTGTCGTTCGACAGATTTGAACTGCTTAGAAAAAACGCACAAATGCATTTTGATGAGATTCAAGAAAAATGAATTTGTAAAATTAAAAATCTAGCCGGATATTTACTTAGTTACCGATAAAACAAAGAGAATAACCGATGTTTATTGCCTTTGTTTATTTTTAATTTCGTATGTAGTGTTAATTATGCACTCGTCACACGTTACTTCTTATCGGGGCAGAGATGTTCACTTTTTTCTATTCTATTAGGTCAAGAAGCACTTTTTTTTGTAGACAATTGGGCGGACGAGCAAGCGGTCCCACGTGATGGTAAGTGTTACCGCCGCGTATGGACACCTGCAACACCAGGGGGTATGTGGGTGCGCCGCCGACCTTGCAAAATCCTATTCACAGCTTTCTTGAAGAACCCCATATCGTAGTTTAATGGAAAGACCTCTTGAGACAGTTCGTTGTTCCACAGCAGGGAAGCACTAATTACGGTTACAATATTTTTCCATTTGAATCTGATATTATCTTTGGTTGTGACCGAGAACAAGTGAATGTTGTCGATCAGCTGGTAATCCCGCTCACCTTGACTCCGCGGGTCGGCGTACGCGGATCATGCGTGTACTTATTTTATTATCTTTCACTTTTGCATTGCCGATCGCAAGCCGGTTTTTCTTCCCTATGCCGCTTTGGATTTTTTAAGTTATACGTCACAACATTGTAATAGCAGACCGATTATTAAATTGTCCACTTTATTAAATATGTCCTAATTATCGGAAATCAATACGTAACGTTATCTGTCCAAATGGACCTTATTGTATTCGTTGTTTCAAGTGTAATCGTATGGTTTAAGTTTCCATAAAACGTACTAGACTCATCAAGTTGTCACCGATACTTTTTAAATTAAAATTATAAATCAGAGGACTTAATGAAGGGAATGAAATTAATCATCCGTTTAAAGGTGTTTAATATCAAATACTTATTTATTGAAGCGGTCCGTCCCCGCTTTGCTCGTCACCATTAAATATCCCGTTTATTCAGAATAATTTCCATGATAAAAAATAAACGATTCAGATCCCTAGATCATCTCATGACCAAACAAACACATCGTTCATTTGAACACGATAAATGTTCATTCTAAAAATACACATTTCAGTACATTTTTTCAGCGCACGCATTCGTTTTCGTGCTTCCGTGCAATTTATTGGAGCAACTCGGAATAACTTGAGTTGACCTTCGCATTATTTCCTCTTGCAATTCCAACGGTAAGAATAACTTCTACCCGTGGTTTCGGTCGCGTAAATATAATTATTTTAACGTGGTTAAACTAGTGTTGCGCTGAAAGCTCGACACTCGAATGAGCGCTAATGAACCTTTGACTCGAGCGTTGAAACCCGAATTTTTAACGCTTGAGGTTAAAAAGCACGAGTCAAAAACAGTTAGGGTGCATCCAAATTGTAAATTCCCTGGTCTTACGCTATGTACCGTCCAAATGTCAAACAATACCTAAGTAAGTATTAAATAATTTTTCGTCAGGATCACGGTCACATGGTTTTCCAACTAGATCGCCAGCGCACACGGTTATAAATACGATGTGGTTGTGGAGCGAGCTAAAATTACTTTAAATAAAAACTTATGTACACTATTGCCTGCAAGTTTGGGTTGTCTAAAAGAGATCGCTATTAGCGATAACTGCGATAAGACCACCTTTTGGACATAGGTCCATAGGTAAAATAGGTACAAACATAGGTAACAGTATAGACTTTTACCTATGATTGTACCTATGTTTCTGTTATATGTGACTTACGGTCTGTAGTCTACAAATAAAGAGTACTTACTTATACTCGTATGTCCAAAATTCAAGTCAAACATTAGTGTTTCTATTGTTCTATTCTATTCTATTAAAATTAAGCCAAAACTTAAAATATTTCTGATAAAACCTAAGGAATTTTAAGTCCGAGTGTGTACACGGAAACAAAACATTTTGTAGGTATGTTCGTGTTCTCGTATTGTTCATTGTTACAGTAATTGCCATACCATTGTGTAAACGTGTAATAATTGATTGATTAACAACGGTTCAGTTGGACTGTGGACACGCCCGAAGCGTGCCATCTACCGCGGATGCAATACGGGTAGCTGATTGAACTTGAAATTGATATTTTATAGATTATTCGATAACAAGAGAAGTAAATAAACTAATGTTGAAATTTATTAGATTTGAGCTAAAGAATATTTTTAGCTACGCTATCTGTGTCACTCACGCAAGGACACACACAATGGCGCTACTGTATTAGTGGCGTCATTAACCCAGTAACAGAATTCTTTTAACTTCCAAATAATAATAATTTATTTGAGATCAATCTACATAGAAAATGTTTTATGATAGTCAAATATCCTATCATGTAACTAGCCATCCTCCCTGATTTCGCACAAGTGGCATATCGGTTTACTAGGAATCCCACACATGCACGTGTAACTTATTTTGTACACTATTCACATATTTTAGTTCGTTTTATTATTTAATTATTATAAGTCTGCTTATCTATGTGTTTATATTTGTAATAATAAATTATAAATGTCTATTTTTCTTACTTTAAGCCCATGTAAGAGGAGGCATTGGCTTTCAAGATATAGATTTTTAATCTAGTTTCACAGTCAGGACTCACTCAAAATCTAGTACTTACGTAAAAATTGAGAGAAATGAAAAAAAAAAAACAATATTTAGTATGATGAGGTCCTAAAGAATGTAAATGCAAAGGTTTTGATAAACCCCATTAACCGTAAGCGTGAAAAAAGAAAGAACGCGGGTTATCTATCTGCTTTTAGTTAATCGTCGCCAATTAGGGTAATCAGTGTTTATTTAAATTTAAATAATTATAGTAATATAATCACGCTTGGGACCATTTGGGTGGTAATATAAAGAAAACAGTTTTTTCTAACCACGTTTGCCGCATTATCGTGATTTAGTAGGTACCAGAAGTAGTTTCCAAAGCATAATTATCTTTTTACCGGTTAGCTGTGATTGACGAGTATACTCGTCATATAGAAATACCAATATTTTTTTTTATAACATATACACTCATCACCATTCGGGAATCGTAGTTTGCGCCATTTGCTATTTAAATTTCAGTTTTAGTGATATATATTTAGAGCCAAGGCGAAATAAAATGAAGAAATGAAAAGTATAAATATGTTTGAATGCTCGTCATAGCTTCGTTTTTCGGACACAATTTAAGTGCAACATACACACTTATCAACCACAGCTACTAACTAGTTAAAAATGTATTTTTACGAAAACGAGCTCTAATTTCTAACACGTTTAATTATATGAAGTTCTCAGGTGAAATGTCCGCTTGTCTGTTGCCTTCTATAAAGTATAAATAAATGCAAATGTAACATTTACAAACAGACAGATATACGAACGAATTCCGAGAGTACTCCATTGTTTATAATAACAATGACATTCGAAATCCACAACCTTGCACGTCCGCTAGATCGTGAAATAGATCTGCTCGTATGTTAGTCGGAATCATAATAAAATTTATTATTTTAAGCATCATTGAGAATGGATTTCGAAAATTGATTTATGTTACTGTAGATGTGCGAAATTAGTGACTGTCCGGCATTCACCGTTAGAAGTTCGACAAACATTGATGGTGAAAGAGTGGAATTTCGAAAATTGATTTATGTTACTGTAGATGTGCGAAGTTAGTGACTGTCCGGCATTCACCGTTAGAAGTTCGACAAACATTGATGGTGAAAGAGTGGAATTTCGAAAATTGATTTATGTTACTGTAGATGTGCGAAGTTAGTGACTGTCCTTCATTCACCGTTAGAAGTTCGACAAACATTGATGGTGAGAGTGGAGAATCTTGCTTGAGTACCAAACAAAATCCCTGACATTACTTCGGACTCGGGATTGATAAACGTGAACATTAAACTTGTAACCTTAGATCTCATGTTGCGCACACATATATTATACACGTTTTTCCTTGACATGTTGTACTTGTAAATAATAATAAATTTATTTACTATATTTGTACAAAAGACATAGAACAAGACTTTTTATATAACTGTTCCAAAATTTACAGTAACTGAAACATAAATCTTGCACGCGTATTGACAGAAATTCTATTACATTGCTATAATCGTCATCCGTCATTCAATTCAATATAAAATATATGTACCTACATAAATTGGATGTGACAGATGATACATTGGATACAGTGGGCGGAAATCATTAAATGTTTTTGGCATAAGGTAGGATCAACCGTGGTAATTGCAAACACGCTTATATATTTATTTGTAAATATACTAACATTGCATCAGCCTATCTATAACGTCCCACTGCAGTGCATAGGCCTCCCCTAGTAGATCACCGGGGGGGATCCGGGCTATTAGCCACCTCGCGGGCTCAGTGCGGATTGGTGGATACACGCACTCCAAACGCATTCCGTATATAAGTAGAAACTCTGTGGTACGGGCTTAGGATTTCAACTCACGATCACACGAGTGTGAGTCGAATATACTATAGATACCTCTGGGCTATCACCGTTTTCTCACGCTTTCCTTCATTTTCGACCCAGTGATCATTGATAAAAACATCAATGGAGCACCAGTCGCTATTTTTCGAACGTTTTAAAAAAAAAGTGATTATGCAAAACTCGTAGGGCTTTATGATCCAACGACAATATAGTTTTTATGTATAGACTAAAAAACAATTATTCTTATAGATTTTATTTTATACTTATATAAATTTTATTAGTAGAAATTCAGTATAGTCGAGAATACCCTCTACTCGGGCAACCGTTATATATTTTTTTTAATTTTCCACTAATTCCTTATAGTATCAACAGCCACCTCATTCATTCATAATCAGTAATAATAGTAATCACTCTCGATCAATGTCAACATTCATCAGTGAGTGTCGACATTCGTAACACTGAACATTCACAATAATAGAAACACTATAGAACAATAAACAACTCTTTATCACATAGAGGTTGCCTGGAAGAGATCGCTTTGGCGATAAGGCCGCCTGTTCCTTTCCTGTTACTTACTTAAATTGTCTTTTTGCAACATGTATTAAATATTAGTGTACAATAAAGAGTTTATTTATTTATCTATAGAAACGCTTCCAAGAATACTAAACAAGAATAAATATTAACTTTATACATATTCATCTGGTTGTGTGCCATTCAGTGGCAGGTCCCACATCACAATGTGTCCCACGCGACAATATTATCTCATCGTATCATCTAACGTGCTGTTTCGAGTGAAATTGGCGTGCTAAACTTACATTTAAAATGTCCTATTGTCTTTCTTCTCTGTAGAAAAAAGTGGCAGACCAGCACACAATCCACTTGATGAAATATATACAACACTCATAAACATCTTTGGTACATGGTAATTGCCAACATCAGTCATCTGTACATGCTGCCTATCTTTGGGGGAATCACAACTATGGATCAAAAAGGATTAGGAAAGGGGGAAATATGGAGGACAAATAATCCTTCGTCACATTACCTATTCGTACCCGATGGAATGAGATCTGAAGGGAAAAAGGCTTTGGCAACTCTCGATCATTCCTGAAACGTGAGTCATAACTCGTCCAGTCGACTGTGGGCGCTCGATTCAGCGCCTTCCCCGTACATGGTAAAAAAATGATCGCTACATCTTTTAGATACTAGGGTTAATTAGTATAAAATTGACAGCAACTATAAGTATTAGCCAAGGAAGGAGGGTGATATGAATAGAACAAAGCCGCTCAATACCAACATAATAAACGGCTAGGTGGTACCAACCTCAAATATGACGTTGTACTCATAGAACCAACCTGTCCATTCTCGTTAAAGTTAAAATAATAATCCGTTTACAAACGCAAAAGATTTGCAATCATTGTATCACTCAGTCGGTCAATACAATACATACATCAGAGTACTCGTACGTCCCGTTAAAATTTAGCATCAAAACTTCTTACTGCTAATTGAATTACCGTCTTCACACTACACCTTTTTATAGAAGCCATTCGAAATCAAGCTTCTCGCTCGATGATATGAATAATGCGCACTGCGAAAAATTACGAAGAAAAAAAGGCATTAGTAGTGTTGGCGGGTGTCCCGCTTTTGGCGGGACGTTCCGCTTTTCAGCCTTCTCAGGACGCGTCCCGCCAGTACCCTGAGAGGGACGATCAAACTCCCGCTTTTTCTTCTAATGAGCCAATTTGGCGCGAAAGATACTTTAAAAAATAAAAGAATCGGCCAGCGAAGGAAGAAGTGCACGAGGCGAGCGGGCGGCGGTCGATGTGCGAATTGGGCGACTGCGACGCACGGGGGTTGAGGCGGGGGAGTTACAAGCGGCAAAATCAAGGTCGTAATGTGTGTTCTATAAAAAATAATTGAATATCGTTGATTCCTTACATTGCAATTTCCATTTGCAAATAATTAATATATTTATGTAGAATTTAATAAGATAAATTTAATAATTGTTTATCTTGATAGTATGATTAAGTAGGTAATAGTAGTAAGTAAAAGGTTTGATTGATCTCATTAAAGTCTGTGATTTTGAATTAAAGGATTGTAACCATTGTAAAAGGATTGTTACATTTTTCTACGTCCCGATTTTTTCGTCCCAGTCCCGCCTTTTTTCCATCTAAATCACGATATTTGGAAAAATGGATCTGGCAACACTAGGCATTAGGGACATTTTTAACGAAAGCATAAATAACATTATATTCCGAAATTAAAAATAATGACCGCAGTCAAGAGGTCAAATTCTTAGTTTGTAACTTTATTTTAAATTAATGAAAACCTCACCAAAATTCTCGAATATCATCAAAATACAATTTGTGCCCTTTTTTTATGAAGAGGCAGAATTTGTATATCGGTATTTGACGCCCTGCTTTAGCCTATGATGTTTTTCTAGTCACAGAGAAGCCGACGCCGGCGCGGTCGGGCCCCCACGGCGTGCAAGTTGTCAACACCGGCCCGGAGCACACTTTCACACTTGACGAGGAAGCACTCAGTGCACTGCTTCTCAGAGATGACGTCAGAGACTTACCAGTCGTAGTGATATCGGTGGCCGGCGCCTTTCGCAAGGGCAAGTCGTTTCTGCTGGACTTCTTCCTCAGATTCATGGAACACAGGGTCAGTAATCTTATCATTAACTGTTAGCATTTATGTATAATAATTATTCCTCGTGTGAAAACTATTTGAAAAAAAAGGTTAAAAATTAAATTGTAGCATTATTGTCTAAAACTAAATCTTTTTTAAATCAACCGATGATCACTAAGTACAATATCGTAGAATCACCATACTAAAGTGGCAATGGACAGGTCATATTTGTCTATAACCGAGGCAGACGAATCCTCGAATGGAGACCACGTACCGTGAAGCGCAGTGTGGGACGTCCTCCGGCTAGAGGACCTGTAGTTCGCTGGTGGTGGCTGTATGTAAAGAATTGTTATGTGGTAGCGAGCTTAGGACAAGCCTATATCCAGTGAAGAGACATGCTGATGACATGGTATAGGGAATAAAAACGTGAAAACGAAATTTTCATATGCCATTACACTCCTCATTCGTCCTTTAGCGATGGAATCGAGACTAAACTGTATGATTTCATACCAGGAATTATCTTTTAAGTATAACAATTATTTCTTAAGGACATTATCATTCCACTGTCACATATAAAAATAAACACCCTACGAACTTACTTTGTTCCAGTACGGCTCAGGTGGTGGCGGAGAGTGGCTCGGCGCAGAAGACGAGCCCTTAAAGGGATTCAGTTGGCGCGGCGGCTCCGAGCGAGACACCACCGGTATACTCATGTGGTCCGAAATATTCAAAGCGACGTTGGATAATGGAGAAAAGGTAAGAAATATATTTCCTTACACTCTGACATGCAAATCGATCGAGAAAATTCATGACCAATATATAAAGTGGACTGTTTGGTGCGAACTTAAGAAGTGAAGTTGAGTTTTTGTTTGAATATTATAAAAATTGTCTAGGTATTGTGCATTTTGTAGTTTAATAGTGATAGTTTATTAATCTTCAAAGTGTTTTTGTGGGCAATGTTTGTGATGATCAAATTAAAGTATAAGACAGAGTTTTTCGTGTGTTTCCAAGGAATTCTCTTCTGTCCTCAGTAAACCCACTGGCGCTGTACTGTGCGACTCCTGACTTACTTGGACGGAACTGCACATTGACAGTATACGTTTTAGACATTGAAATTGTTTATTGTGATGAAAATTTGACACTGTCAGAATGTGCGAATTGCATCATTGCCACATATGAAAAGAAAAAAAAACATCAAAAGTGACTTAAGAAGTTATAATGAAAGGGTCCATAGTGCTTGCTAAAATAAATCGCCTAATTTTAGTTTGACTATCAGCAAAATGGTATGATGTTATGAGGAAAACACCCCTCATCCCGTTATACTTCCTATTTCCCATTTTTCCCCAATACCTTTTCTAAATCCTAAATTCTCACCGGTGCCTACCTTGGTGCCTTTGGAGCATCTGGGGGCGTACCAACCGTTGTCACTTTTAACTGATGTTGGCATGTATCACGGATGGGCAACAGTATCCACTAGCCACCAGATGGACGTTTTATTCATCTACCATCATCTTTCTATAAAAAAATCTTTTAATTCTCAGGTAGCAATAATCCTCCTAGACACACAAGGAGCGTTCGACAGTGAGTCGACAGTACGCGACTGTGCCACTGTGTTCGCGCTGTCAACAATGCTGTCATCCGTACAAATATACAACCTTTCGCAGAACATACAAGAGGACGATCTGCAGCATTTACAGGTGTGTACAGTAACCGCCAGTAGATACGGCGCAGCTTGAATGAGAACGAGATGATTGAATACTGTGTTAAGAAAATTACACTATGTTGAAAACATCAAATGAGCTTCCGTAGTCAAACCTTTTGATTTATATCCATTTTGAAAAATATACCTATGCCACGCGTAAATCAATGATCAATATATAAACCTATATTATTTATTCCGCACACATCATGTTCTAGATTTAAACTTGTTTAAAGCCAACTTATACGACGAAAGAAGGAAATGGTGCCCGAAATATATACCAGTGGTCTGTGCTTGGGTCAACTATTTAATTAAAATTGCCCAGTTTTTTTTTTGTTTATATGGTCTCAAAAAAATGTATATAAAGGTGTGTAATGTGTGACGTTAAACTAGAAACTGTAAACTGAAAAGTACTTATTATATACACTCCAGTTTTAAGTGATCAGTGATCATGATCAGACGAAAAAAATTTACCTCATGGAGGTTTCATTACTCTCATTTTACAATTGGACATTTTTCTAATTAGATATTTAGCTTATTGTATGGAAAACTTGCTATTTGGTTATTCCGCGGTTTTGGTCAATTGCGATATGAACTTTTTACATTTTCAGACATTCTGTATATGTATGTAGCTATATGTAAAACTATGTATATATATATGTAACAGTTCCAACATTTGTTAGGGTGCGACAGGAATAATGTGGTAGAAATAGAATAGATATTAGCAAAACTTTTAATAGTCTTCTGGCATTTTTCAATGAACCTTAGCCAAACCGACTTCTGGTGAATGCTATACAGTTTAGTGTAAAGAGTTGGGGGGGGGGGGGGGGGGTTTAGTTAGCATAGGGTAACGCTGGGACTGACATGTATCTATACTAATATAATAAAGAGGTAAAATTGTGTGTTTGTAGGTATGTTGGGGGTAATCTCTGGAACTACTGAACCGATTACAAAAATTCTTTCACAAATAGGAAGCTACGATATCCGTGTCTAATATAGGCTATATTTTATTTTTAAATTTTGAAAAAAAAAAATTAAAAAAAAATAATAAAAAACTTATAAACCGAAACGAAGCAAGGGCGGGTCGCTAGTATTGAATAAAGAAGTAACTCCTTTAAAAAAAAATTGAAGAGTTAATTTGATAATATTAAAAGAACGGGCAAAGCCGCGACCAAACTCTAGCTGTTAAATAAACGTCTTAGCTGCTTGTTTAACAGATTTCCTTCTGTGTTTGTAGAAATTTACGAGCGCGCCATGTTTGCTTTTGCATTAGCGCGTTTTTACGGCGTGTCATACTTTGTAAACAATCCACACAAAAATATCGCCCGATTATTTGTGAAAATTTCCGTATACCGCAAGCGCTGTAGTTTCAACTGTACTCACTACACGCTGAGATGTAGCCTGTTAACTAGGTGGCAATACATACTTTCATACTATGACAACACTATAAGTATAACAATAAGGTGGACTTTTTGGTGGGAACCGGAGAAGTAAAGTTGAGTTTTTGCTTGATTATTGTAAAAATTGTGTAAGCAAACAGAGCTCGGTGTGCTGAACAGAGCGAAGCGGTACTTCAAACCTGGGCAACTCCTTATGCTTTACAAAGCTCAGGTGAGGCCCCATATGGAGTACTGCTCTCATCTCTGGGCCGGCGCACCGAAATACCAATTGGACCCATTTGACTCTATCCAACGACGTGCTGTTCGTATTGTCGACGATCCCACTCTCACGGGCGGTTTAGAATCCCTCAGCATTCGCAGAGACGTTGCGTCTCTCTGTGTGTTCTACCGCCTGTACAATGGAGAATGCTCTGAAGAATTGTTTAATATAATTCCCACCTCGGGTTTCTACAACCGCACCTCCCGTCACAGAAGTGCGGTCCATCCGCATTTCCTCGATACGGAAGTGTCGCGCACTATGCGGTCCAAAAACTATTTTATACCGCGAACCCGTAGGCTGTAGAACGAACTGCCTCAAGAGGTCTTTCCATTGAGCTACGATATGGGGTTCTTCAAGAGAGCTGTGAATAGGATTTTGCAAGGTCGGCGGCGCGCCCGCATGGTGTTGCAGGTGCCCATGGGCGGCGGTAACACTTACCATCACGTGGGACCGTGTGCTCGTCCGCCCCCTAGTCTATAAAAAAAAAAGCAGATTTATCTGTTAATAGTTTATTAAACTTCAATGTGCTTAGTGGTAGTGCATAATGTTTGTGATAATTAAATAAAAGCGAGAGACTGCATTTATCGTGTTCTTCCAAGGAGTCCAACTCTGTCCTCAATAAACCTACTAACACTTTACCGAGTGACTCCTACTGCAACGGGACTGGACAATGACTGATAAGACCAATGGCTATGCAAGTGTCCAATTAAATTGTAGAATAATAATGAAAACAATATAGGTGGACTTTTTGGCGGGAACTCGAGAAGTGAAGTTGAGAGTTTGTTTGATTACTATAAAAATTGTGTATAGTGAATTTTGTGATTTAATAGTGATAGTTTATTAAACTTTAAAATGTTTTTTGTACATGGTGTTTCTGATACTCAAATAAAAGCGTAGGACTATGTTTTTCATGTGCTTCCAAGGAGTACCTACTCTTCTGTACTCAGTAAACCTACTATCACTCTACTGAGCGACTCCTGAATTACTTCGACGGGACTTGACAGAATACGTTTTAAACTTTAAAATTGTTTATTGCGAAGAAAACTTGAAACTGGCAGAATGTGCTAATTACACCATTGCTATATATGAATTAATTTAATGTGTTTTATTATTAGTCTTAACTAGTATTAATAATTTTCTTTCCTTTTTATAATATACCATACTATTAGCCAATATCTCTTCACTGCTGAATATATGCCTCTCCCAAGGAACGCTATCACATTACGACATTCTGTCCAGTCGCTACCAAAACAGATTAAAAAAATAACAGAGCCACATATAAAATTATGACACCAGACATACAGTCTCGCCTCGTCGCGTGACCAGCTATCAAGTATATTGACAGTTTGTTTCGCACGGATTGGCGAGGTCGCGGTCGTGTGAACACTTTCAAACTACCCCATAGAACACGTTTCGAGTTATCGGTTCCAGCGAACAAACATTACCTTGTTATCGACATCTTGAGTCTTATCTTCATAATGTATTCCAAAAAGTTGTGGCCTTATATTTAGCTTCCGTTTATTCATTTTTAACACAACACATAAAATGTCGTTCTATAAATATCTCCAAACAGCAACAGCTGTTTCATTTGATTTTATACATGAACAAAAAATCCACAGCAAAACAGTATATGAACATATATTAATACATATACATAAACCATATTGTCTAAGCTTTAATTACAAATGTAATTATTATATCCATGTATTATTAAACATATGTAATACATAACTCATTATTTTACTCAGTCACGATGTGCTCTTTTAACATTGTTTCTAATCGCAGTTTGGTGTGACACAGCGGCTTGACACTCACTAAGATATTTGAATAGTTAAAATTATTGTATCCAAGTGTGATATTAAACAATCCTTTTTCTTTATGGAAAAAAGGTGGCAGACGAGCTGACAGTGACGGTGGTAATTGGATACTGTCGTCCATAGACATCCGCGATATATGCCAACATCAGTCCAGATTGACAAATGCCGGCACACCACCGGATGCGCTGCCTACCTTTGGAGATATAAGAATGGGGGAGGGATTGGATAGGAATGGGCTCTGGCATATCTCACCACTTCGGAAACATACATACATACGTTGGGAAAATAGGATAAAATGGGAAATGCAGTACATTTAAAATGCAGTATCTCTTCCTGTTTTAGCTATTCACAGAATACGGTCGGCTCGCACTAGAAGACGGCGGACGGACGCCCTTCCAAAGGCTGCAGTTTCTCGTGCGCGACTGGAGTTTCCCCTACGAAGCGCCTTATGGGGCTCAAGGCGGACACAAAATACTACAGCGTCGTCTCAAGGTATATATCGTCTCAACGATATTTGGGGGAGGAGGGAATACTAAACTTTTCAAACAGTGTTAAAACCGAGTACCCGCAAACAGCCTTTTTAGCATTTTTACTAGTAATAAATGTTCGGAAAATACCGAAATCTCCATTGATCTTTTTTTCAATTATCACCCGGTCGAAGGTGAAGGAAAACGGTGACAGCACAGTGGTATCTATACTAGACTCACATTTGTGTGATCGTGAGTTCAAATTCTCGGCCCATACCACTGAGTTTCTACTTAACTACGGATTTTTAAGAATTGACACTGCAGTGAGGGAAAACATCGTGAGGAAACCCGCATGCTACAGAAGTAGAAAAATAATCTGGAGTATGTGAACCACCATTCCACACCGGGCCCGCGTGGTGGATTAAAACTCCTAAACCCTAAAGGAATTTACTAGGTAGGGTACTAGGGTACCCTGCAGTGGGACGATTTAGGCTGATGCAAGAACTATAAGAGGTTTTGATGCCGTGTCAATTTTGTCATTTTCTGACTTGTCAGCTATCAGACAAACAGCACCCAGAGCTTCAATCCCTACGCAAACACATCACGTCGTGCTTCGCAGAGATCGCGTGCTTCCTACTGCCCCACCCGGGGTTGCGGGTGGCAACCAACCCTAGCTTCGATGGCAGACTTGCAGGTAATCACTCACTAATCACTAATTATATGTAACTTTTTTAACTTTCGCGCTTTGTACACATTTGTAAGTCTGGTCTGAACGCGTAAAATTAAAGGTTTTTGTTGATCTTTTATTTCTACTCGACTTTCCGGCACGTGTTACACCCGCCGTGGTCACGAGTTGACTGAAGAGGCGGGTAGTCCAGAATGGGAGCTGCGAGCAATTTTATCAACTACCCATATTTCATCTTACATTCAGAAAAATTACACTAACAATGTCGGCGGACGTATTCTACGGTAAATCGTAAGGTTTGAATTTGTTAATCACTGTATTCCACGTCAATGACAGTTCATATCCATCTTCCCGATTGAAACTTTTATATTTCTTAGTTTCAATCGCTTCACTTACAATCCTGGGATAATAGTGACGTTCAGTAGAGAGGATTTTTGGAGTGCAACAAGGCCGAGACTCGATTGAGGCCGGACCGCGATATTGAAGCCACGACCGAGGTAATTGTCCAAAAAGTCGCAAAATTTGTACTGGAGGATGCCCGTCCTGAAAAAGAAACAACTTGCAGAAATTGTTGTAGTATCAGACAACCACATTGAATATCCTCCATGACCATCTTGAATGACAAAGTTCAACGCAAGATGGGTGCCCAAAATGCTTACGCCGCCCCAGAAACAGCGTGTGGAGTGCACTTGCGAATTTATAGACCTTGTGACAACAAGAGCGAAGTCGTGGGCAGGGTTGTTACTGGAGATGAAACTTGGGTTAATCACTATGAGCCTGAGTCTCAGTCTGACTCGATGCAATGGCATAAAAAGGGCACACCTCCTCCCAAATTGCAAACTGCTGGGTTGCAAATTGTAAACCACCGTCCTTACAGCCCCGATCTAGCCCCATCGTACTATTATTTATTGCCGAAAATTAAAAAAGAGCTTTGAGCAAGGAAATGTTCAATATAATTCCCACCTCGGATTTCTACAACCGCACCTCCCGTGACAGAAATGCGGTCCATCCGCATTTCCTCGATACGGAGGTGTCGCGTATTGTTCACTGTTCGGTGCAAAAATCATTTAATACTGCGAATCCGTAGGCTGTGGAACGAATTGCCTCGAAAGAGGTCTTTCCGTTAAGATACGATATGGGGTTCTTCAAGAAACCTGTGAATAGGATTTTGCAAATTCGGCGGTGCACCCGCATGCCCCCTGGTGTTGCAGGTGTCCATGAGCAGCGGTGGGACACTTACCATCACGTGGGACCGCATGCTCGTCCGTCTACTTCCCTATAATTAATTCCCTATAATAAGAGAGTAGAACAGTTTAAGTATCTCGGACATTTCGTAACCTCTGACCTGGGGGACAATGCAGACATTGAAAGGGAACGCAGGGCGTTGTCTGTGAGAACCAACATGATAGCTCGCAGGTTTTCTCGTTGCTCCACTGAAGTCAAGATCACTCTGTTTAGAGCTTTTTGTACATCCTTTTACACGAGCAGCCTGTGGGTTAATTACACTCAAAGACAGTATAGCGCCCTCCGCGTGCAATACAACAACGCATTCAGGATGCTGATGGGGTTGCCCCGATTCTGTAGCGCATCGGGGATGTTTGCCGAAGCGCGGGTAGATTGTTTTTACGCGATCATGCGCAAACGGTGTGCATCCCTGATGCGCAGGGTCCGGGCCAGCGCCAACGGTATCCTGGAAATGTTTTCGAACAAGTTCGACTGTCAGTACATGAAGCGTTGTTGTATGCTACATGTGCTGACAAATAAATTACTGTGACCCACCTATTACTATGCATTTCATTCGGATGTTGATAAATTAAAATAACACTTGATTAACATCCCAGCTGAAGGGTCACTTTATTCATTTTAAGTTAATATACTTTAATTCGTAGCACTAACATAGTTTTATAAGTCTTTTTCTTTAATTATTTTATTATACTAACACTTGCTATGGATCTGTGTTATCCGATAAAATAGAATAAAATAAAAAAAAAAATAAAAAAAAATATAATAAAAAAAAATGATAATGATGAAGAAATGAAGCCAACAGGATTTCAGCCTATTTTGAAGGGAGGGATTTTTTTTTTGGGGTATAAATAAGTTAGTCGAACGTAGTGAAAAATGTATTAGGGTCAATGGAGATTATATTGAAAAGGAAAAATAAAAATTTGAGTTTATATCCCTTCTTCTTCTTCCTCTAGTATTTTTCTCTCTCCTTCCTCGAACTTTTTGACCGTCCCTCTCGTGTCTTTGTCATTCATTAATCTTTTCTCGGTCTTAGTGCTTGTTTCTTAAGTTCTTAGGACTCTTTTTTCGCAATAAATTCGGTCAGAAGCAACATTTTGTTTCTGTTCTTGAGTACAACTTTTACCCAAGTCACCCCGATCATTCTAGTAGTCGAATAATCTTTCAAACTTGCTGCGATAATAATCAGCAGTCTTTTAATTCTACTGCATGCTTTCACATATTTTTGGACTCAACAATTCGCTAATTGCCTACTTTCGACTGGCATTATTTTAACAGTACTCTAAATTATGTGACTTTCAGACATCGAACTAGAATTCAAGCGATCTCTACAGCAGTTGGTGCCAATGTTACTGGCACCTCAAAACTTAGTACCAAAACTGATTAACGGGCAGAAAGTGAAGGCCAAAGATCTCGTGCAGTACTTCAAGTCATACATGAACATATACAAGGGCAATGAGCTGCCCGAGCCCAAGAGTATGTTGGTGGTAAGTATGAAGATAATTTTTGTTTTCTAAAATTTTTTGCTTCAAATTTTCGTACATTTTTAACGTAAGTAAATAAAAAGAAAACTATGTGTCCTAAGCAACTAATTTTTCAAGCACTTAAAATCTTTTCTCTGTTATATTCTTGCAAAATTTTGAGGTAGAGAGTGCACGCTGCAATCCAACAGCCGCTAGGCGCGCTCGACTGGCCATGTTATAACCCTCTCTCACAGAAGACCACCTAGAAATGTACTGCATTTTCCACTTTATGTTATTTGTACATTAGGGAAATGGAAATGTGTTTTGGTAGTGAGTGAGATGAGCCAGAGCCCATTCCCATCCTATCCATCCCTATTTTCTCAACCCTTTCTCCAAATCCATTCCTATAGCTCCAAAGGAAGGAGGTAGCGCATCCGGGGGCGTGCCAGCGTTTGTCATTTTGGACTGATGTTGGCATGTATCGCGGATATCCATGGGCGACAGTACCACTTACCATCAGGTGGACTGTATGCTCGTCTGCCGCCTTCGTACATAAAAAAATATATATATTGATTTCATAATGTATGATAAAAAGTAAAAATACTTTGAATGACTTCAAAGTGGTCCATAATTCTCTGAATTTTAATTTGTATAGTATTAAAAAAATAGGAATAGGTACACAAATATATTAATGTGCTACAGAAAAAGTCCTGTAACCTACCTTTGTTGTTTTTTTTTATTTATTTAGAGGTTCATGTTTACAACAGGTACATGTTTCTGTGCACATCAACTCCATCGTATCCTTTATTTCCAGTAATATACGCATACCAATAAAGCAGAGACCTTATTACTTATGTATTGTATTATTTATGATCATATATAGGTCCCTCCCAAAACCGTTGAATACAAGAATAAATTTGATGTGTATTGTTTGACAGGCGACAGCAGAAGCAAACAACTTGACAGCAGTAGCGGAAGCGAAAGAAGTATACACGACTCTTATGGAGGAAGTTTGCGGCGGCGCGAAGCCGTACCTTCAAGGGCAGCTGCTGGAGGCAGAACACACTCGCATCCGCGACAAGGCGCTCTACGCGTTCCACTCTAAGCGTAAGATGGGCGGCGACGAGTTCAGCCGGGCCTATTGCGAACAGCTCACACAGGTAAACAAACGCACGCACACATACACACACTTTTATTTGTATATAATGTGCTTTATCAAACACTAGAGATAAATCTCGAAATCAAAACGAAATTGCGTTGCTCTGAAAAGAGAAACAACATTTTTACAGCTGTTGAGCAGCAATGGAAAAATTAAGGTTTGAATTTGTAGTGAAACCAGCTGAAGATCCAAAAACGAACGTAATCTGCATAACCTCAATTACGGATACCGATAAACAAACTTTTGTAATTCCGGAACAACTACAACCGGTAAAACTACATGATACACTTATAAGAACTCAAACTTTCCAAAAAGTAAAAGCTACCCTACAAAAGAGACACGAAAAAAGAAAAGTATGGATTTCGGTAACACCAGAGATGAAGAATGTTTATGTAGATGAAGATGGAAATATGCAGTTCAAGGGATATTTACTGGAAGAGATTACACCAGAAACACGGCAAGAGGCTGATACAGCTAAAATTTCAGAAGAAGCCTTGACAAGAATCCTCGAGAATTTTGCTGAAATGAAGAAGGACACATTATTAAACAACATTTAATGCTATTGATTCTCTAATTTAATTCTCACTATCTATCTCTCTATGTAGTTTATACCCCTTTATTATATTTTGTCCTTAGACCCAATTGTAAAACCTCGACAATATTCGATATCAAAAATGACAAGCCCTTCTGTCAAACCTCCATTGGCTCAACCATAGAGTAACCATCGACTGGCACAAACTCCATAGAGCCACCACCATATTCAATTCGGAATGAAGTACAAAGATCTTCATTTACATGTATATAAATTATTATACTGTTTGTCGTTTAAGTTATATACTGTTAAAAGTGTATTATTGATATTATTAAGTATATGATTATAAATACGAATTGCTATACAGTGTACAGTATTTTTATATAGGTGTAATCTTTGAATTGGAACATATAAATCTTTATTTTTTTTTCCAAGTTTTCGCCTGTTATTTCAGAATTAGTCTGGAAAAGATCTAGATGTTTGGCTACAAATAAACTCATTTCAAAATTACAAATGTATGGAAGTGGTAAAATCTTTAGATACCTGAACAGTGACTTACAATGATAAAATAATGTGAAGAGGTCATCAAAGTTATTAAATGATTGTTCAGTATCGAGTTCGTGTACAATATCGCTAAAAGACATACATGATATACAATCAATAAATTGTTTATGTTTTCCTTCTATATTGTTTTTTTTTTATTTTTTTTTTATTGACGAAGGCGGCAGACGATCATACAGTCCACCTGATTGTTGACTTAGTGCTTGAATGGCCAATCAACCTGTGACCAAATTTTACAGGACAGGTGTTTTTCGTTTGATATTGTTAGTAAAAGATATCTATTAAAACTTGTGATGATTTAGAAATTATGTGGTATAATATACCATTAATTTCTAAATCATCACAAGTTTTAATAGATATCTTTTACTAACAATATCAAACGAAAAAAACCTGTCCTGTAAAATTTGGTCACAGGTTGATTGGCCATTCAAGCACTAAGTCAACGTGATGGTAAGTCGATACTGTCACCCATAGACATCCGCGATACATGCCAACATTAGTCTAAAATGACAAACGTTGACACGACCCCGGACACGCTGCCTACCTGTGGAGACATAGGAATGGATTTGAAGAAAGGGTTGGGAAAATGGGGAGGGATAGGATGGGAATGGGCTCTGGCACATCTGAGTCACTACCGAAACATGTACGTACATTAGGGAAATAAGATAAACAGGGAAATGCAGTACATTTCAAGGTAGTCTTTCTGTGAGAGAGGGGTAACGTGGCCAGTTGAGCGCGCCCAGCGGCCGTTGGATTACAGCGTGCACTCTCGCCCTCAAAATATATGTTCTATATTGTGACTATTCCTGACAATGATTATATGTTGATACCTTAAAACATTTTTATGTATTACTTAGGATTATAAAGCTCTTTCCAACACACGATCTGCCATTCTTCTCATCCAGTTTGATACTAATTAAAACTTGCCATATTAAAAGTTTATTGTATCAGCTTGTAATATCTTAATCTCTTGTCCGTAGGACCTAGAGGACCAATTCCAACAGTTCCGAGCGCACAATGAAAGCAAGAATATCTTCAAAGCAGCGCGAACACCCTCAGTGTTCCTCGTAATAGCCATCTTCTTCTACGTGCTGAGCGGAGTGTTTGGACTGATCGGCCTCTACCCAATAGCCAATCTATGCAATTTGGCTATGGGTGTAGCATTATTGACACTTGTGCTATGGGCATATATAAGGTATGTACAGTAATGAACATTAACGTATGTAGATTTAAACCGGTCAAACAAGTATCAATTTTACCTAACTACCCTCGAGCGAATGTGCAGTGCCGTGATAAACGTGATAGTTTTATATCACCAAGAAATTATTATTATCATATAATTTATAAATAAATAGTTATATAACAAACCAAGTAAAATCTGTTTGTGACAATAAGCTTTATTTACACATACAATAAGTTCACATTCCTGTTGTGCTGGTAATTTGTGTATATAAATAAAATAAATACCCTCCCATACGCCTCATTCGAGCCACCCTGCACTTTTATTGTACAAAAGCCTGACATAAAAATAATGTTAGGTCAAAGAAAAAGTTTTTATGCAATTTTGAAGCTGGCATATTCACCATCATTTTGGTGTGCTATTGTTCCATATTTGAATTCACGTGGTTCAACCACAGGAGAAAAACTGAGTCAGTTCATTTTAATTACTTATTCACACTTAATGAGGGGGAGAGTGCACGCTGCAATCCAACAGACGCTGGGCGCACTCGACTGGATACATCACCCCTCTCTCACAGAAGACTACCTTGAAATGTATTGCATTTCCCACTTGATCTTATTTCCCCAATGTACGTACGTCTTTCGGTAGTAAGTGATATGTGTACAAAGCCCATTCCCATCCTATCCCTCCCCATTTTCTCTATCCTTTCTCCAAATCCATTCCTATATCTCCAAAGGTAGGCAGCGCATCTGGGGACGTGCCAACGTTTGTCATTTTGGACTGATGTTGGCATGTATCACGGATGTCCATGGGCTACAGTATCCGCTTACCATCTGGTGGACTGTATGCTCGTCTGCCGCCTTCGTCCCAAAAATAAAATTAACGGACACAGTTTTAATCACTTCTGCTGTGATACCATTTATTTGTCAGTAACTCTACGCCGTTAGCATTTTAAAATGCTTGCAGTTGACTCTATGCGTTATTAATAATATTTTTAAATAAAAACCTATCAAACCCATAAAAATCAGCATTACTAGGGTATTTCAATATTTGGTGCAGTCATCTCTATATTGCACTTACCCGTTTCTACTTTGCTTTCATCGCTATCTAAACATTAAATTGTGGCAACACATTGTTAAGGTTACATGTTCTTTTCGTTACAGATACAGCGGGGAGATGCGGGAATTAGGTGTGACAATTGACGAGGTCGCCAATGTACTATGGGAAAATGTAAGTACCTACAAGTAACATATTATTATCATCTCACTCGAAGCTTATTGAAAAACATATAATAACTGTCCACAAGAAATACCATGACATTATAATCTACAAGGTTATTTCTATAACTTACATGTACTATGTATATTCATATGCAAAATTATTCAAAATATCAAATGATTCCAGTGCGAGTTTCAATAACATACTTTCTTTTTTTTTTACTGTTTGTTTTTATCTAAACGTGGAATCAAATATGCGCCCTAATTCTTTTCCAATTTCCCTTTCATTTCACAGAATACTACCGTAAAATGTTGTCCGCCCCCCCCCCCCCCCCCCCCCTTTTATTCTGCCAATGTCTGTCCGTATTTGGGTAGTGAAATATGCCAGATCCGATTCCAACCCTACCAATTTTTCCAACCCTTTCTCCGATTCCATCTCTAAATCTAAAAATATGCAGCGCATTCGGGGGCGTGCCGTTTGTCATTCTGCTCTGATGTTGTCGTGTATCGCAGATGTCGCAGGGTGACAGTAACCATTTAACACCGGGTGAATTGTTTGCTCGCTGCTAATTTATTTCTATAAAAAAGAATTACAAAGTACTTTCATACTTCAAGAGTTACATTTACATGGGCGTCTGATGTCGAACGTATTTAGACTAGCATCAGCCCCATCTTCCCACGGGTGTCGCGGTCGCGACTACTGAGTGATAACCTGATAACAAAGCCCTAGCGGCCCGTAGTAGCCGCAGCCCTGAGGGACTACACCACGTGTAAAAGAGTGGACTCTTAACCCGCTTGTCCAGCATGTCCTTTTTAAGCATTTTAAGGATGTATATCCCTCGGGCACAAGACAATGTGCATGAGGAGGCCCATAACCAGCAGTGGACGATAAAAGGGCTGGTCATGATTATAGTTGAATGATTGAATGTAAAGTCTATTTACTATAAAATGACACACATAATTATTAAACATTTCGTTTGAGGTAGAGGAAGGAATCTTTAACGAATACAATTTCTGAGGGTTTACAAAACAAAAGTACTTAACAAAATAATAAAAAGTAATAATGTAATGAAACACAATAAACGGTTAATACTTCAATATTTTTTTGTCCTATATTTCCAGGTAATGAAGCCAATATACCAAACGTGTTTACAGAAGGGTATGGAGCACGCAGCGGCGGTTGCCGCCGAAAAGGCCCTAGCCTCTTCCACCCCCGGCGCGCCCACTGCCAACGGAAAACACAAGCATTTGTGATGCAACAGCCCTGGCTCGCCCACCTACCCTCAATACTTGGGGGCCTCTTGCAAGACCCCCCACACAGGGGGTCATTGCAAGTCTGGGGGCCATTGCAAGTCTCACCTTAAAGGGTCTTGCATGACTCAATTTACGGGAACTTCTTGTAAGAATACATTTAGAGGACTCACCTGTATAAGAAATCTTTACAGAATTCCACTTATAAAACCCTCTAGCAGATCCAATCTACAGAAACCCTTTGCAAAATTCTGTTTATAGAGCCCACTTACAAGTTTATCAAGACCCTTAGTAAGACTCAACTTACGGGGTTCATTTGGAAGCTCACGGAGGACCTTTTGCCAGACTCAACATAAAGAGCTCATTTACAAGTTTATGGGAACCTTTTGCAATACTCAAAATATAGGGTTCATTTGCAAGTCTACGGAGACTTTTTACGATACTCAATTTACAAGACTCATTTGCAAGTTTACCCTTTACAAGAATGGACCTGTTGCAAAATTGTTGAAGATTGTAAAGACAGTGGCGAGCAAGACAAGTTTCCTGCGCGTTAGTCCAGACGTGATCCTCTGTGAAACAGTTGATATCAATGAACATATCTGATAGTCAATTAACTTACGTGACGTGAAGAAGCAACATTACAAAGAGCTTAATTAAAAGTGAATTTGAGTGTATGTGTGTATATAAAAGTGTGATTGTCGGTATGGTTGTCCCTTGGCGGTAAGTCTTTAAAACTGATTAAAAATCGTGAAAAAAAAGTTTTTACTTCCTTGTAGTGTAGTGAAATTAGTAGTGAGAAGGTGGTTGGATCGTGTTCAGTCATATTGGTTGGTTTTTGTATAGTAATTTTATTGTAGCAATGTAATTTATAGTCTAGATTTAATTGTTATTGCTCGATTAGTCCAACTACGGGTTCAAAGTTAATTCTGGGTCAGACTCAGTTTCAGCTCAATCGAAAAGGTATAGTGCTTGGTGATTTACACAAATATGGTATTTCGTAAATACGAAAGAACCATCAGTTTACATCTCTTTTATTATTCACCATCACGTGAATCTCCATCACTTATATAAATCAAAAAGTATCAAATCATAGCCTATACTCCCCTTTTCATTCACAATATGCCATCGTATCACCGGGTACTATAAGTTATAATAATCTAATCGGTGGACACAAAAAAGTTGATGAAATGTTTGAAAACTATTATACCACCTACAAATCAACGTCTACCCTTAATTCAAAGGTAGTTAGTATGTGCTAGAAGTACATAGTTTTGCATACATTAATATACTAATGACTGTACCTTGTTGGATTTTTAAAGCAATGTACAGAATGAATACAGAATACTTCTCTTTACTTTCCTTAAATCGAAGTACACATATCTTTTGATGTTTCTCTTATGGAGAAATCACTTTGAGTTTGTGTACTATTTGAAATAATTCACTAGTTACAAATGGCGAAATTGAAATATAAAAAAAAAAATGGCCTTAAATTCTGTCAAAATTTATTCAAAAATCGACGTAAAGAATGCAAAGAGAAATAGTAGAATATATCGAAATTATCGTAAAACGGGACAACATGAATCAAATAGTATCGTGTAACGTATTTTAATAGTTACTTATAATATATAATATTTTTATGCACAAATAAAATTTATGTTTCTAATTCTCATTTTAAAGCAATTATAGTTTTTTATAGCAGTGAGAATACACATGTCATTGTAACTTACAGACCTTTACTGACGGTTTTTTATTCGGATTTTTGTATAGATTTTTCTAAATAACCGACACTTATACAATGAAATGGGGGAAATAGGTCCATTTCCTGTCCCTTTCGCTTCCAATGTAGCCAAGATAGGATTTTGTATGGGATTGAACTCCCTATTTCGTACCCCACTCTTTTTCCCAATCTGGAATTAATTTCAATCCATTTAGACTAGAATCTTTTTCAGTCCTAATCTCTGCAAAGCACCGTTTGTCAAAATTGATTGATATTGGCGTGCTCTACAGATGTCCACGGTAACAGTAATTGCTTACCTTAAGGCAGACTGTTTATCTTTCTATAAACTTCTTATCTATATCTTTATATATATATATATATATATATGTATATACATATATAGGTTATAATCCTTTCTACAAAATAGTAATGGAAAGCTATCTCTTCCAATGACATCACATCTAGATGAGAAATCAAGGGTCCAACATGTGTATTCCCTACGCTTATAACACTTGTTATAATACTGCACCAAAAACCATTTTTTGTACTTAAGAACCCTTTAAAATATGTAGATCTATATTTTTAACAAATTGCTCAAAATTTTAGTTGTTTTGTATATGTTTGAGAATAACTTTTGCTACGTGTAATGCGCAATAAAAACTATTATTATACATAGTGATAGACCACTATAATCACGCAAGTGGTACAAATCATCCTGTGGTCATGGTTGTCAAAATATAGTGTAACATGCATGCCTGAGATATTTGCGAGAATTTCCAAAATCTTAATACATTGAGAACATTAACAAAGTAATGTAATAAAGCTGGGTCTAGTTGGAGCAAACGACTTCGTGAAGCAGATGTTAATTTAGACTAGCGATGGGTAACTCCGGGGATTCAATGAATCAAAAGATCCGAAACCCCAAGCGGAGCTGAAACTCTTAATGATTCCGGCTGACTGCTATCGACTCCGAGGAGTTGTTTATTCATTGCATTTTTGGCTTGCTGAGTTACATGAACGAACATGATGCAGAACGAATGAGTCGCTCTCAGACTCTTATAAAATATAAATAGATGAATCGAAGGAGTCAAAGAATCGTTAAGAGGAGTCGGATCCGCGAGCGGAGCCGGATTGAGTGAGCCGAAACACTCCGAGGAGTCGTGAATACCCACGACTAATGTAGACGTATCTTGTCAAGTGCACACTGTGCCTCTTAACAAGCTCAATTGCGTGCTTCAGGTCTGTCCTTAAAGACACCTCAGTATCGTTTATTTGCTCAATTTTGACGACAATTGTGTCTCTTGTTCGTACATGTGTCTTAGACTCGGGAAAATGTGGATCATTCTAGCCGTTTACGATGCTCTCACGGATTGCTGCGTTTCGAACCAATTGGCCCAAATCGACCTCGCGACGTTGATTACTCTGTCAGGTCCTGTCAGAGATTTTGAAACTTTTATATACACGGAATGATAAAATATTTTTCCTTAGAGGTCTTCGAAGTTCTGATCTTCAGCTCACTATTATGACTATGTAACTCTTTAAAAAAAACTATCATGCATATCATATGGCAAATTGTGCTTTATTTAATAAAATTTAAAATCTACCAATTTATTCGAATGTCATTAAAAATTGATCATTTCTAATCCTTGGGAGCAATTTTATATTATATGTTGGAACTTACATATTATATTTAGTTGTTTCAAATTCTGTTAATAATACATATATGTATATCATTTATCTTTCAAGTTTTCCCACGTTTTGCATAAATAAATAGAATTTCCACAATATTTTCTTGCCACATGCATATGATTAGTCTGGAAATGGTATGAATATTTTGCTAAATGAGTAGGTAACTAAAAGAGGGTAGGGATCTTGAAAATGTGGTTTTGACACTTTTGTTTTTAATTTTCAACTTTATTGTCACTTTTAAACTACAGACATTGTGGAACACTGATAAAAATAGTATCAATTGTTATTTCTACTTATCCTTTTAACGTTTTTAGCAAGTAAATGTAACGATGCAATTAAAATAAATACAAAGGTGAAGTTTATGTGAGCAAAGGGACCTTATTGCCAGTGTTGACTTTCGCTGTTACAAAATTCTGTTTAACTAGAAACATTCTCTAATATGTGATTTTTAAGGCAATAAGAAATGTCTATTTCTTCTAAAATTTCACTAAACTAATATCTTGGAATAAGAATCTTTCTCGGATAAAATCACATCCAACATCTAACTGTAGTTCCGTCTGTAATTCCAACATCCAATATGTAAATCATGTGAATAAGTGCCAAAAGTGCCTAATCTTCCAGTTTTGTCGTTAAAATTAGAACTTAATATATAGATATATTATAATAGTTATAGAGTAGTTTTATGACTATATTGAGTATAGTCGATATGTTAATGTTTCCGAAAATAATATTCAAGGACTGTGTCGTGCCAAACAGTACACTAGTTTGCAGATAATTGTCCCATCTAGAGTTCTGTGTCTTTGTTTCTAAATTATAAGTGAAAAGGGGCAAAAATATCTTGCCTTAAAAGGCAACGGAAACGCCTTTGCAGCATGCGTTGGGACAGTTTTTTGTTATTATATTAAAAGCTAGTCAATATTTTGACTGCTTCATGACAATATATTTTTGTATATTATATATGTCTTGTCTTATGAAATAAGTCCATTAATTTAAAAAAAAATAGTATCAATATATGTTTAATTAATTGTTATAGAACTGTTATATTTTAATGTTGTTTAATCCATTGTCTTGTCTAAATCTCCACTTATTCACGTCATATTATTAATATTGTTTAGGAAAATCGCTAATAGTGCGCCAGCGCACGCCTTCTCACGCTTATTGGCCAAAACTGACCGATCGATTTGTAAAATGAAAACAAGCCTTTGATTGGTCGCTAGCTAACCTCACGCTGGCCGTGCTCAATTTTCACTTTAAAATAGTATATAGTTTATTTTTTAGTTTTACCAAAAGCTGTCTAAATTATTAGAATAATTATTGTTAGCTAATTGTATATAACGCCGCGAGAATCCTACATTGAAATACGCATACAGATAAGATTCTCTTAATAGTTGTCCATACAAACAGCGACATCTGTAAAACTACATGTTTCCCCTAATTGACAATTCTGACAACTTTTAATTTTGAGCGGCTATTTTCATTATAAAAGTTTTAAACATCTCAGTCATTTACTCATTTAAAACACAAAAAACATTTTGGGGAAACAGCTGAATTGCTTGATTGGCGAGTCAGCACACCGAAACAACGAGCCTGCACACAGTAAGCCGCTCACTCTTTGCCCATATGTCAGCTAAGCCTCTAGTTTTAATTTACGACTTATACGCAAATGAAGCGTCCGAATATAGTCGTAAATCTCTCGACTAGTGGTAACATATGGTAAACACTGGCTCAATAAAATGCCTTGAGCGTAGCCGTATTGGTTTATTTAAAAAAAATCAATCATACCAATAACGTTATGATGCATTGACAATAAGTTATGATGACACATTGATAAAGAACACCAAGTTACAGGTATATTGAACTTTTAACCACAACACCACTGCGATAAGATGCATTCTTAAACGTCAATACGATAAGTGCGCCAGATAACCTCACATGGCGCGCTAGTGACAACACTTTTAAACGACACGCTGCGTGTTTCATGTTCTTTCATCATTGTTATCATGACTATACTCTGTTCACCCTTGTTACGGCTACCGGCGAAATTTTAAAAAGGGTCAATAGTCAGTTGTCTGATTGGTTAAGAAAAAAAGTAGCGTCATCCACCCAATCTAACATAAAACACCGTTAATTGATCAATCGACCCGCGCTCTTTCTCGTGATTGGTCAATAGGTGAAATATCACGTGACCGATACTAATGTCATCACTTTTTTCTTAACTTGGAACATTACTTTTGACTATCAAAGTTAGTCATTTCTAATGACACGTATGCCTAAATGAAATTGATGAATACATCCTTGGCTTATCTAAAGGTTACATCAAACTAGTGTTGTTAAAACGAGCGCTGGAGCGCTATGTTAGTGCTATTGAACCTCAACCGTTTTAGACTCGAGCTTTTAAGTACAACTACTAGCCTTAAAAGTTTATTAGCGCTCACTCGAGCGCTCAACGCTCGTTTTACGACACTTCCAAAGTCTATGGAGACGAATAAATGGAGTCCGTTTTTCTTTTTGTACTTTATTTGGGCTATCTATAAGCTAAGCTCACGTTTTAAGCATTGTTTACACAGAGGATTGTTTCTACTTCGTTGTCTATTTAGTGCCATAAGTCTGCGGTCCACGTGCGACCGTTCCGTCGCCAGTGCGTGCGACTTGTTTAATAGTCGGCGAGAAGTCGGACGAATCTTGTATTTATTCGTGTATTTTTAAAGTGTTTCGGGGACTATATTTAAATAATGTTTTCTACATGAATACACACATAATATAATGTTTGTAAAATGGTTGAATTTAATTGTTGAAACCTCCCAAAGTTCAAAGTTCTTTGTGACATTGTAAAAATTAGGCGACGATCCAAAACGTGCGAAAATTGCTCTGGCAATTCAAATCACGCTGTATTTTCTTTTGTATTATGTAGGTAGAAAAGGATGCAACATGTTTAAATTGTCAAAGAGCGATTGTCGTACGTTAACTTCTGCTGACTATATCGTAGTCAAGTTCAATTTTATGCGTGTTAGAATTAAAAACAACCCATCATTCTGCAAAATTAATGTGTACCTACTTTTATTTTGATGATTATAAGGAATTTATCACGAAAAGGGGTCAACAATTAAGTTCCGTGACTACATAGAATTTTTAATTCAATATAGCCCTAAATTTTTCATGTAGACAATACCTTGTTAAGATGAAACTGTAAATGTAAAAACATACGATATGAATATGTCTATTTTGAACATTGAAAATAAATATTTTTCTATAGTATACACAAATCATGACATAAATAATATAATTGATAATAAGAAGAGGCCTGGCATAAAGCCGTCACCAATTGTTATCTGTTATCAATTTGACATATAGCTCATATAGCAGTTTATTTTACGCAATCATACGGCAGTGAAATAAACTCACTTGCAATTTCTTATTATGAACGCATTACGGGCGATTTTTGTGGAACGCCCATACCGTTTGTACACTGGATTTTAAAACTCTTAACATTAACCAAAGACTAGAACGGACCATTTCCAGGAGTCTTACCAGATAGTTCTACTAGTAAGACAATTGAACGAAAAAATCCCATTGGTTTTATAGTAATACTGCGCTGATCTTAATTTGTTCCCGGTAGTGTTACCAAAAATAAACTAGAGCGTGAATAGACAATGATAAATGGCAAAACAAGAGACGAAAGTAAAAAACAAGTGACTTGAAAGTGAACAAGACTTCCAAAAAACACGATGTGTATGTGTATGTATGTGTCTTCCCTTCAATATTGCATAAATAAATTGTACAAAAAAAGTCCTGTCGTGAAATTCTTATTTGTCCGTGTACAATAAAGAAAATTCCTGACCATATATATATATGTAACATGGTGCGCGGGCAGTGAAACTTAATAACGCAACTTTTCCAAAAAATGGTCCAACACTTATTTCTTCATTAATAAGTTGAATTTGTAGTTGAAGTTGAATAGCGTTAAATGGAATATTTTTCCCGCTTATGTAAATTAATATTGTTTTTTTACTTGAACACTTGGTATTATCCTGTAGGCCTTTAATTTTAGAGCTTCTTTTCTTTTCAGGATTTCACAGTAGTGACCGATAATATCACTATGCAACATTTTGCCATTATTGCCAAAAGAAATGATTTTAGAGTTTAGCCAAAAGATTGATATGAAATGATTTAGATTTTAGAGAATTGGAGCTATATAACAAATGAGATGAGGTGCAATCAAACATGAAACAATTTAAAATGTATATAGTCTATTCACGTTTTAGTTTTTTTTTATTAAGACTATCGAGAACAAGTTAAGATCAGCGCAAGCGCAGGCTTACTATAATTTATGGCATTTTTTTCCCCAATAATCTTACTAGCAGAACTATTTGGTAAGACTACTGAGAATGGTCCTATTAAACCAAGCAAAAGTCGCTCAGTTAATTAAATCCAGTACGAAACAAACCAAGACAGTTTAGAGCTGTAAGCTAACTTACTTGGAAATTCAATGGTTTATCAAAAGTTTACAATAATTATGCCCTCTAGGCATTTAACAAGAGTTAATCCTGAAAAGCCAGTTTAGTCGTGAATGAGTCCAAAAGCCTCATCATTTTGGGAATTTGTGATAATCACTATTTTAGTGGAATATTTTGAGGCACTGGTATATCGATCAACGTTACGTGTCAACTCCACGGCTAATACAACACGAAATTCAACGATTATTATCTTGTATTATAAAAAAGACTACGAGTGGAATACTTACTACTGAAAAAACACTCTTACAGTAGTGCGTTTCTTAACTGTAACGTTCTAAGGCAGTTGTTTTGAATATTTTTCAAGAGTTGATTTCACCGATTAATTTCTAATTTTTCATCATAATTAATTATGTAATTACTCGTAGATACCCATTAAAAAAAAATCAAAATACCCGCATTGTTTGAGTGGTCTCTCCATTTTGGGACGGTCGCACACAATAATCTCGTCACGTAAAAACGCATTGTAAATTGGTTTCGGTTTAGGTAATAATAATTGTTTAATTGTAATGTATTAATAAAGTCTTATTTCATATAAATTGGCTTTTATTACTATTTATAGTAAACGAAAACGAAAGAGATAAGCTTGTCTTTTGTAAAACAAAGAGGCCATATTGTTTTTTATTTACTACTAGCGACCCGCCCTCGCTTCGCTTCGGTTTATAAGTTTTTTTTTTTTCAAAATTTCAAAATAAAATCAAAATATTAGAGACGGATAATGTAGCTTCCTATTTGTGAAAGAATTTTTGAAATCGGTTCAGCAGTTCCAGAGATTACCCCCCAACATATCTACAAACACACAATTTTACCTCTTTATTATATTAGTATAGATTGTACAAACTACAATGGCCGGTTTAAACCTACAGGCCCTTCCTACCACCCTTACGAAGGGAACATGTAATAACGACGTTCCTTTATCACACTACCGCCGGCGGTGCCATCGAGAAGAGAGAAAAACCAAAAGAATAGTAATCTAAAATTAAAAGTTTAAAATAATGAAAGTATTATTAAACATATTACGTAGGTATATAATTTACTCTTGAGAAATAGTTGCATGTTCCCCCGGTACCGGTAAACGTCGAAAACTTGAAACTCGTGTTGACCCTCGTGTACATCTTGAACCCAACTAGTCGAAAGTCCAACTTTAACTAGGAGGCCGAGATAAAAACATTCAGCTCAGCTGGGAATATATTGGGGACATTTGGGAATATATGTCAGCAGCTCTTCTCGTCACCACAGTGCATGAATACGAGTCTTCCATCAGTACGTACTACCAGTTATGACCTACCTACGGTGCCGAAATGTACCCTACGATGGTAGGTCCGAGTCACAAGTTCAAGGTGGATGAGAGACCTATGCTCGGAATTACTTTGCCGGATAAGGCCCGAACTGAAGAGACTCGCCAAAGAACTAAATTCACCAATATAGCTAATAGTAACAGCATTATGAAGTGGCAATGTGTAGGTCATATCTGTCACAACTGATGTATATTAGTCCTCGAATGGAAACTACGTACGGAGAGCGCAGTCCGGGTCGCCCTCGACCACGTACCTACGTGAATCGAGGAAGTTCACTGGTGGTTGCTGGGTGAGGAGAGCGGTAGATCGTATGTAGTGGCGAACCTTAGGAGAGACCTCTATATCTAGCAGCAGAGAAACAGGCTGATAATGTGGTAGGGTATAATCTGAGACATCATCAAAGGATTTCTATACAGAGAACTTGTCTAGTATACTTGGTTTCCTCAATTTCTAAATACTTGTAAACCTACCCATTGAAAAGTAAAATTTCGTTTAGCTGTTGCTAAGTTATTATAAATTTAAGTAAAACTCAATTGCCTGCGGTAGATTCCCACGGGGTCCAGAACTAAACAACACTGTCCAAGCCCAAACAAACATTTGTCTCTATATAAAAATATTTGTCCGATCGAGAATCGAACCCATAACGTATCACACAGTAACATTACCAACGGGTCTAGTTCGTTTTCAATGCTCAATAAAATAGACGCGTCTTATCTTAATTCATCGGAGAAAAAAACAGCCATCCCGCCAACTAATTTTTGAAATCGATAAGTATGCTTTTGTCATCCCACTTATTGATCTGTAGAGATGTTACATGAGATGTAGAGATGCCACGAGAAAGCTTTTTAATCTCATCCATAGCCGTAGAAATTATTACGACTTATCAGAACTACGCTAGCTTTAATAAATAATCGATAATTTTTGCATTTTACTTTACACACAGTTGTCTCTTTTGAATTTCAGGAAAATTCATGAACATATTTAAGGATAATCAATCACTGCAAAGTTAAGTTGATATTTTCAGGTATTATGAGTAAAAAACACTTTAATGTATCGACAGACTATCTCATTTTTATGTAGTTGAGATGACATCATTCCAGAGCCGACGGACCGGCGCTGACATCATACGGTGACCTCGAGCCGATCCTGCCTGTCTGTAGGCTTGTTAGTATATGTTTTGCCTCCACAACGTATCCACGCTTGTGTTTGCCCTTCATTAATAACATTGCGTTAACAAACACTTTCCCTCGGTGTGATTTCAATTCTACATTTGGTATTTCAATAAAAATGTCCAGTGAGTATTTTTGTATTTTAAATTTGTTTGTGCAAAGGTTTCATGTTTATACCATGTTGAGGTAAATAACTAAATATAGATAATTATGTCAGCTGTTAAGCGTAAAGTTTGGCTGGTGAGTGAGTAAAGGATGTTTTTAGATTTTTGGTGAACGAAAAGGGGGATTGGTTTTCACGATGTATAGGTACTAATTAACTTGGATATCTACGTTATATTATTTCCTCAAGGAAGCTGAGCGCTCGATAAGGATTGATTCATTCAATCATGCAAATTGGGTCATTATTTTTTAACTAGCCTTTAGCCGTGGTTTCACTCGCGACATATTCTTAATTTTGCTAACAGAACTTGCTACATATTCAGTAGATTGATTTTGATGAAAATATACTAAACTTCTGAAATGAAATGCCCTAAACAATGATAAAATCAGTAGTTTTAGTAACTGTAGGTACTAATAGTGCACTAAATTGCCCTTTTTATAATTATTATTTGCGAGTAAAGGCTCGTAGTATAGATATATTTATAGATAAAAGGCGGCAGACGAGCATGCAGTCCACCCGATGGATACTGTCGTCTATAGACATCCGCGATACATGCCAACATCACTCCAGAATGACAAACGTTCACACGTCCCCGGATGCGCTGCCTACCTTTGCAGATTAAGGAAAGGATTGGGAAAATGGGGAGGGATAGGATGGGAATGGGCTCTGGCATATCTCACTCATTATCGAAACACGTACGTACATTGGGGAAATACGATAAAGTAGGAAATGCAGTACCTACATTTCAAGGTAGTCTTCTGTGAGAGGGGGGTAACGTGGCCAGTCGAGTGCGCCCAGCGGTTATAGGAATGCAGCATGCACTCTCCCCTTACATAAAATAGATAAATTTACCCATAAAATAGATATAAAATAAAACTACAAGCTAATATATACTATGTACTTATACGACAAAAAAATATCTAACAAATTCGTATAGGTACTTTATGTTGTAAAAAAAAACAAATCGGTAAAACAAGTAACAATTTTATTACGCATCGCGCACCTACTACTAATTTGCTACATAATAGGCACAGACATGTTTCGCTGATCATATATTTCGTAATCTAATGACATATAAACATGTACAATTTCTAAGTAGGTATTTGGAATAAGACGTTTGATAAATGAACGTTACGACATCAAATTGTAAATGTGTACTTATTTATCAACAAAATAGCTATATGGTTAGTGCGTCACAACTCACACGCAATCAGGTAGCAAGTTCGATTACTGCTACCACCTACCTCACCGGCCCACATAAACTATAGTGACCCCTGTACACGGGACCGCTAATTTCGGTGATACAAAAATCATTTAAAAAACGCCATCGAGCTGTCAAGTCATAGTTTCAAAAGACTCTAGTTTTCTCTTTTCAGTAGGTTGAAAATACGCTTACACATACTCGCCTGTCTTGCATTTGAATTTGAAGATTAATGGTTCAAGTAAGGTTATCTACAGTAATAGGACATGGCAATTTTCAACATATCAAGAATTCTAAAATTTTCATATACGCTAACATAGTTTAAGAAAAATCACGAAATAAAATTTGTTTCACGTAACTTACCAGGGAAACAAGAAAGCCTGGAGTCAGGACGTGGCATCCAGGTGGTGAACCCGGCTCCAGAACACACGTTCACGCTAAACGAGGGGGAGCTGAGGGCGCTCCTCCTGAGGGAGGACATTCGCGACCTGCCCGTGGTTGTGATATCAGTGGCCGGCGCCTTGCGCAAGGGCAAGTCATTTCTACTAGACTTCTTCCTCAGATATTTGCATCAGAAGGTAATTTTTTAGAATTAACTAATTTCTTTTATAACGGTGTAATCGGATTCCGTTCATAATTGATTACGCCTTTTTTATTGATTTATTTATCTTTTTACAAAATAATAATTAATTAATTAATGTGTATGAAAAATGTATCATTGACATTTAATAAATACAAATCACAAGAACTCAATTCTTTGTGTTACATGCCGTATAGATCTAGACTTATTGGTTAGACATACTCTATCCCCTAGCATATGATCTGTAATTTAAATCCCAGCTGTTTTAAAATCTTTCTTAAATTATGTATTGATTAGTAGCTATATTGTGGTGTCAATCTTTCAGTACAATGTAGGTGCAAGTGGCGACTGGCTGGGGACGGAAGACGAGCCCCTGAAAGGCTTCAGCTGGCGCGGGGGCTCCGACAGAGATACCACTGGTTTGCTACTCTGGTCGCAGCCCTTCAAGGCTTCACTTGATAATGGACAAAAGGTGAATCTATTTTGACTGATACCTCTCTGCATACCAGTTGTAATGTACATGGGATAGACACATAAATAGCTGCAGTATATGAGTGGTGAATGATCGTATGGTGTCGGCCGACTTTATAACAAACAGCACCACTCTATCTCCTCCCATGGCTGTTGTAAAAGGCGACCATGCGATGACAAAGCCACTACCATAAGCCCTAACGAACTACACCACCTCTAAAAGAGTGGGCGCGCCAATCCGCTGGGCCAGCGTAGCGTTTTAAGGCCATCCATCCCTCATACACAAGATGATATGCATAAGGAGGCGTATATCCAGTAGTAGACGATGAAAGATAAGTTAACGAGGATTACAGTTACGATAAACTTCAGCTCGAAACCCCCCCCCCCCCCCAGCAGTGACAACAAAGGGAGAACTGCATTCTTCAATGAGATGTGCCTCTTTTTTACTTATTCCACTTATTTATCCAGATGGTGATACTCCTGATGGACACACAAGGCACTTTCGACAGCGAGTCGACAGTGCGAGATAACGCTACAGTCTTCGCTCTCTCTACAATGCTGTCATCCGTACAGATCTACAACCTTTCGCAGAATATTGAAGAAGACGATCTACAGCATTTACAGGTTATTCAATTGCCTATATATCCCACATAAGTTAATGAGCTGAAGTGGCAACGCCTGGTGCAGGACTGACAACAGACTCAACAGATAGGGACTTGGCATATCTTCGAATGAAGACTGCATAACAGAAAGCGTAACGTTTAACGCCCTTCGGTCAGATGGACATAATGGATGGTGAGCAGTCGCTGGTTGACAAGAGTGGAATCTACGAGTGAGGTTGCTGGAGAGGTCTGGGCAATGTGGAGACATAGTATTGGCAGTTCATAATACAAGGCATGTCTTTTTATTCAGGTAAGCTGTGAATAGGATTTTGCAAGGTCGGCGGTGCGCCCTCATAACCCCTGATGTTGCAGGTGTCCATGGGCGGCGGTAACACTTACCATCACGTGTGACCGCTAGCTCGTCCGCCCACTTGTCTATAAAAACAAAAAACATTAAGTTTAAGAAATTTGAAATGGTATTGATGTGTGTTAGAGAAGCTAAATATTTCAAAAGTAGAGTGCACTCAAGCTTTTTAAACTGATTTTGTAGAATGTTGACTTTGTAAAATTGCGATAAGTAGGTTTCATGTTAGATATCCACTATCACTGTTTGAATTTTGAAAAGATATTTTTTTTCAGTTATTCACAGACTACGGCCGGCTAGCAAAACAAAGCGGCGATGGCAAGCCCTTCCAGCGGCTGCAGTTCCTCATACGGGACTGGAGCTTCCCGTATGAGCATTCTTACGGTGCGGAAGGCGGTGAACAGTTACTGACGAAGAGGCTGGCGGTATGTTTATAGGAAAATAGTAATTGGCAAGCGACATGACGGTGGCTATGTCATTCACTACAGTAGGGCACTGTGGACGCATTGGTGACATCCAAATTGACAAACACTGAAACGTAGCCTAGAGGGTACCACCATCACATTAGACTAGGTGCTCCAGAATAACTATAGTACATTCTAACATTAGCAATACACAAGATCAATAATGTATACGTACGAAACGAAACCTAGCGTGTTTTGCTTCAGTAAGGAAATTTTAGTGGTGGGTAACCACTCACCAATGAAACGAAACTATAGCGCAATTAGGTATTCCTGTATTTTGTAACGTTTGTAAAATTTCTAGGATCGGAAAATACTGAACAAGCAGCACGAGAGAGCTTAGCGCCAAAGGCACGCCTGCGACCGACAACTTACGCTATCTACTGTATTTGTGATACGTACAATGTCCACGAGATTGAACCCTTACAGCAGACGTGTAATTTCTTGTATACAGGTACATGAAGGTCAACACGAGCAGTTACAAAGCCTACGAAGACACATCTCGGCTTGCTTCGAGGAGCTGGCCTGCTTCCTCATGCCGCATCCAGGGTTAAAAGTGGCCACTAATCCCGAATTCATTGGCAAGCTCAGTGGTAAGTGGAACAGACATCCTAAGTACTTTAGGAGTTAAAACATTGATAATGACTGTTGTAGTCTATGATTTGTTTGTCTATTAAAAATACTTTTAGTCTATGTCCTTCCCTTTCCGGCCCCCCTCTCGTGTCAAGACTAAAAACGATGTAAGACGTGACGAAATAAAATGTGATAATAAAACTATTAAAAAGTCTTAATCAAGAACCCAAACAGAACCCCAAACATGGTGTCAGAACTGGTCTCAGCAAGTCTTCGGATCAGTAAGTCTTTAAATTAAGGATAAAATGTCCGACAAAGCATTCGTCACGCAAATTAAGTCGTTGTCCATACAAAATGGCGACAACGCTTCCGAGAAATGGAAAAAATGGAAATTGCGATTCGAAATTTTCGCAGACGCTAACGAAACAGCAAAATTTCCACAAGTCAAGCAAACTGCAATATTATTAAATGCAATTGGCGACGATGGCATCGAAATATTTAATAGTTTTAACGTAGACAGGACAAAAACGAATGTCGACGAAATTTTGAAATTATTTGACGAAAAATTCAGCCCGCATGCAAATGTAACAGTAGAAAGATTTAACTTTTTCACGCGATACCAAAAACATGACGAATCGTTAGATGAATACTTAACAACATTAAATAATTTAGCAGCCACGTGTGAATTTCAAGACCTTAAAGACGCACTCATCAAAGACATGCTAGTAATTGGTATAAAAAACACACATATCAAGGAAAAACTTTTGCAAGAAGAAAAATTAACAACGGAAATTGCCATGAAAATAGCTAAAAGTCTGGAATTGTCACAAGAAAGATCAAACAAATTGAGTCAAGACACAAAAACTATTAAAGAAACTGTCCAAATAGCAAAGTCATCGTCAACTGTCCAAAGAAATCGGTCAAGTCAGAGAAACTACCATGCGTACAGAAATCAATCAACGGATCGATACTGCAGAAATAAATCACCCAAAAATAAAAACTGTACAAAATGTGGTCAAATTCATAAATATAAGTGTCCAGCAGAAGGCAAGACATGCAATAACTGCAAAAAGAAAAATCACTTCGCCAAATATTGTTTTTACAGAAAATCGGAAAATCCAAGTCGTAAAGTGAGTAACATATCCTACCACGAAGAATCAGAAAATATGTCTGATCATTTTGTCATAAACTCAATTGATAAAAGTAACCTTAAGACTAAAGATTGGCAAATAAATGTTTGTTGCAATAATTATAAACTCAAATGTCAAATTGATACAGGTGCAGACACAAATATCATCAGCAGGAAAGTATTAGATAAAATTATGAGCAGCACGCACTCGAAAATCAACATTTTTAGAACAAATAATAAAATCTTTTCTTTTTCAGGACAATTAGTGCCAAATTTAGGTACTTGTTTACTTAATTGTGAATTTGAAAATGGATTATCGACAAAACTTTACTTTGTTGTGGTTGAATGTGATTGTAATACAATTATTGGTTGGGATTCATGTGAGAAACTGGGTATTGTCAAAAGAGTATTCGGAATTCAAGAAAGGTCAGTACAAGAAATTCTTTCTAAATATGCAAAAACATTCGAAGGTCTTGGTTGTCTACCATATAAAGCTCATCTAGACATTGATAGTTGTATACCACCTAAAGTTTGTCCCGTTCGTAGAATACCTTATACTTTAGAAGATCGTCTTAAAGACGAATTGAAGAGTATGGAACAACTTAAAGTCATAGAAAAAGTAGAAAAGCCAACAAAATGGGTGAATTCTATTGTCTTAGTCGAAAAACCTAACGGAAGGTTAAGAATTTGTCTCGACCCTAGAAACCTAAATGAAGCAATCAAGAGACCTCACTACCCTTACCCTACATTTGATGATTTAAGATCTAAAGTTGCCGGTGCATCAATTTTTTCAAAATTAGATGCTAGTTCAGGTTATTGGGCTATAGGTTTAGACCCTGAGAGTAGTGATCTCTGTACTTTTAATACACCTTACGGTAGATACAAGTTTCTGAGATTGCCTTATGGAATTAACTCTAGTGGTGAAATTTTCCATAGGACTATGAACGAATTGTTCGGTGATTTGTCAGGTATAATAATTTTTGTGGACGACATCCTTGTTTATGGAGCCAATATAGAAGAACACAATAAAAGACTTGAATTACTATTCAAACGTGCTTCTGAAGTCAATCTAAAATTTAATAAGTCTAAATGTCAATTCGGTATGTCTGAAATCCGCTATGTGGGTCATATTTTTAATAAAAATGGTGTGTCACCTGATCAGTCAAAAATAGAAGCCATTTCAAAAATGTCAAGTCCATCTAATGTCAAAGAATTACAAAGATTTCTAGGCATGATCAACTATTTAGGTTCTTACATACAAAATCTAGCAGAAGAAACTTCTCTTCTGAGAGAATTGCTAAAAAAGCAAAATAAATGGCAATGGTTAGACCAACATGAACAACAGTTCAGAAAATTAAAGTCATTACTATGTCAGTCACCCGTATTAGTCCATTATGATATAAAAAAATCTATAAGATTGTCTGTCGACGCATCCCAAAATGCAGTCGGTGCTGTAATCTTACATGATAAGCATCCAATAGCATATGCCTCAAAGTCATTAAATAAAAGTCAAATTAACTATGCTCAAATAGAAAAAGAACTTTACGCTATAGTATTTGGATGTAAGAAATTTCATCAATACTTGTATGGCAAACCAATTTATGTCGAAACAGACCATCAACCATTAGTCACTCTATTCAAAAAACCTTTAGGAGAAGTTCCTACAAGATTGCAAAGAATGATGATAACATTACAAGCTTATCACTTAATTGTCTCATACACAAAAGGCTCAGAAATGTATATCTCAGATACCTTGCCTCGATCACCAGTCAAAGAAACTAACTTAAATCAAGAATTAGTCAGTCTAGAAGACTTAGATTCAAATATTGATATTCATATTAATTTATTGACATCTAATTTAGCAATTTCGCCTGAAAAACTTGACAAAATTTTAAGTCATACTAGTCAAGATTTAATTTCTCAAAAACTTAAAGAATATTATAAAAATGGATGGCCCCATTGTAAAGAACGTTGCGACAAATTGGTATTACCTTATTGGAATATCAAAGAAGAAATTCATGTGATAAATGAAATAATTTTCAAAAATAACTCTGTCATCATACCTATGTCAATAAGATCAGAAATATTAAACATTTTACATGAAGGTCACCAAGGTATAGAAAAAACTAAAAACTTAGCTAGACAAGTAGTCTATTGGCCTAACATCTGTCAGGATATTGAGAATAAAGTCAGACAATGCGAAACATGTGCAATTTATTCTTCAAATAAAACAAAACAACCAATGCTGTCTCATGAACAACCTTTATTTCCCTGGCAAAAATTAGCAACAGATTTATTTGAATACAAAGGTAATAAATATTTATTAGTGGTCGATTATTACTCTAACTACATAGAAATCGCAAACTTAAAGAAAGATAGTAGAACGTCTAATGTCATAACACACTTAAAGTCTATTTTTGCATGTCACGGTATTCCGATGCAATTAGTCTCTGATGGAGGTCCACCGTACAACTCCACAGAATTTAAAGACTTCTTACAGGAATGGGATATAGAACATATCGTTTCAAGTCCTCATTTTCCAAGATCAAATGGGCTAGCAGAAGTTTCAGTTAGAGTAGTGAAAAATATACTAAGAAAAAGCAATGAATCGGGATCTGATCCATACATCGGATTGTTGCAATACAGAAATACACCTAGAGGTAATCTTAATTCGCCTGCACAGCTTTTAATGTCTAGAAATTTACGATCAAAACTGCCTAACCAGATAAAAAACTTAAGACCTAAAATTGTTAAGCATTCAGAACACTCAGAAAAGAAAGAAAGCAACTTATTAAGGACTAGAGCATATTATAATAAAAATTGCAAAACCTACCCAGAGTTTCACATAAATGACCAGATTTATTTTAAGAAAAATCCAAGAGATATTATATGGACAAAAGGTATTATTGTGTCTAAAACAAAATATCCAAGATCATTCATTGTCAAAGATCTTAATAATGTAACTTATCGTAGAAATAGTCATCATATTCGCTTCAATTATAAGTCATGTAAGCAAAACTCAAGTCATAATTATGTCTCAAAGTCTAAACAAAAGAAAGTTAAGTTTTGTGAACCTAGTTCAAGTCTACAAACTTATAATGTTGTAAATCCAAGTCAAGAGATTCATAAGTCGGAGTCAGAATCTTTTAAAAAGTCAAAAATTGTAAATGAAGAGGATGATAGTTGTGTATTTATCTTCTTTCATGAGTCAAGTCCAACTTCTAAGTCACAGAGTGAAGATTCTGAATCATTCTTATCGGTAGAATCAGGTCTGGAGTCAGAAAATGTATTAAAATCTCCAATATTTGTCAATGTCGACGAAAGTGTAATGTCTTCCTCGAAGGGTAATAACGACGCTAGTATAGCTGAAAGACAATGCACTGATGGAAAATACAGTTCGAGAGGTAGATTATTAAAGAAAACACAGAAATTTGATTTGTAAAATTAATGTAATTGACGACTATAAACAATTTGTGTACAATTAGTAATAGGAATTAATATAGTAAAATAATTCAGTCTGGACATGCATATAATCACTAATTCACTTTTATTCAATTTAATTTTATTGTTTTACAGTAATTTGTCATTTAATATTGTATTGTTTTAATAGCGAAACTTGTTGAAAAATATGGTTATAATTTATGTCACGGTGTCAATGTCATTCCAAACGTCAATGTAAAACCAATGTGTTAAATAATATTTTTTCTTTAGAAAAAAGGGCATGTTGTAGTCTATGATTTGTTTGTCTATTAAAAATACTTTTAGTCTATGTCCTTCCCTTTCCGGCCCCCCTCTCGTGTCAAGACTAAAAACGATGTAAGACGTGACGAAATAAAATGTGATAATAAAACTATTAAAAAGTCTTAATCAAGAACCCAAACAGAACCCCAAACAATGACTACTGCGTTTTGACGTAATTAGACTAGTAACGACTAACTGCCGACAAACTGTACTGCAATTAGGCAGTTACCATTTGTAAAAATAAATTAAATGTGCGGTGAGGGGACCCCCGTCAGGAACGAAGACCCTCACACATTTTTTTTTAAACTCCGAACGTAATTCGAAATAAAATCTGTATAGTTCGTTATTTTTCATTATTTCGTATCATATTTTCAATGCAAATAATTTAAAATAAGGAATCAAATCAAAATCAAAAATTTAAGTTATACAACCGGCCACGCACTAGTCTGCACGTCTGTTATTCTGCTCGAGTCTCGCTCTCGATATTCGCACGCACACACACAGAAAAAGAGAAAGGCGTATGGAGGGGGTAAAAATCTTACGTGACGTTAAATTTTCTCTCAAACCACACCTACCGCAAGCCGTGTAATAGAACTTCGTTCCTTAAATAATAAAAAAAGAGTGGACTCGCCAATTCGCTTGACCAGTGACCAGTTTTAAGGCCATACATCCCTCATGTACAAGACAATGTACATGATGAGGCCTGTGTACAACAGTAGACAATAAAAGGACTGGTTACGTTACGGCCAATTTGAGGTATGGAAGCGACTTTTAAAAACTCTCATTCCGACGCTTGGGAAAATGTTTTAAGCAAAATCTGCCAATTTTTTATTTCATTTAACAAATTTCCTGTTATTGCATGAAATTAAGTTATGTTGCTTTCCAGATATAAGTCCAGAATTCAAGGAATACCTCAAGCAGTTAGTCCAAATGCTGTTAGCGCCAGAGAACCTGGTCCCGAAGCAAATTGAAGGACAGAAAGTGAAAGCTAAGGACCTGTTGTACTACTTCAAGGCTTATATGGACATCTTCAATGGATCAGAGATGCCTGAGCCGAAGACTATGTTGGACGTAAGACTAACATTTTTCTACTTTTTTCATGAATTCCAGGTTGTCTATTGGAGTATATATCTGTGAGAGTATGTATATATGTACTAGCATATTGGCATATATATGTCAATTCACAATTACAACAATGTGGGATATAATTCACAATCAGTTAACAATTTAAAAATCAATCTATTCCCATTTGCTTCCTCTCAATAACTATTTTCTATTTTCTCCGAATTCCTAATAATTGCTTTTTTTCCGTTCTTCTCTATGAAGTCGAGCTCTGTACATTCATAGAGCCATGCATAGGAAACTAGAAACCTTCAAAATTTCGAAGTCTCATCGAGTCCGTAGTACAGATAACGTTACAGAAAGTAGACCAAAACTTAGATATCTTGAAGACCAACCTTCCAAATCCATTCCTATATGTCCAAAGATAGACAGCGCAACCGGGGGCGTGCCAACGTTGGTGGACTGATGTTTACATGTATCTGTATGCTCATGCCGCCTTTTTTCATAAAAAACCATTAATGCGGAAACAATAAAAATGAGCTCCTCCAACTCATTATACAAGGTAAGATCCAGGGCAGAAAAAGGTCCGGAAAACGAAGGATTTCCTGGCTAAGTAACTTTCCATAACTATTCCATGCTGCAGTTTCTAAAGTATGAATAATCAATATGATTGTCAACTTTCGTTATAAGATGAAGAATAACTGTATAACTAAAGACTATATAATTCACTTCCGTTAGTAATTATGTTGTCTTGTTTATATGAACTACCTAGGCGGCAGACGAGCATACAGTTTTGTTGTAGCACCTCGCTTTCAGAGCATACCTCTTAAGATCTTGGAGAGTATCGGGATCCTTGGTATCGACATCTCCAGCAAAGTCGAATTCAGGGGTCATCTGGAAAATAAGGCCAAAATGGCCTCCAAAAAGCTCGGTGTGCTGAACAGAGCGAAGCGGTACTTCAAACCTGGGCAACTCCTTATGCTTTACAAAGCTCAGGTGAGGCCCCATATGGAGTACTGCTCTCATCTCTGGGCCGGCGCACCGAAATACCAATTGGACCCATTTGACTCCATCCAACGACGTGCTGTTCGTATTGTCGACGATCCCACTCTCACGGGCGGTTTAGAATCCCTCAGCATTCGGAGAGACGTTGCGTCTCTCTGTGTGTTCTACCGCCTGTACAATGGGGAATGCTCTGAAGAATTGTTTAATATAATTCCCACCTCGGGTTTCTACAACCGCACCTCCCGTCACAGAAGTGCGGTCCATCCGCATTTCCTCGATACGGAGGTGTCGCGCACTGTTCGGTCCAAAAATTATTTTATACCGCGAACCCGTAGGTTGTGGAACGAACTGCCTCAAGAGGTCTTTCCATTGAGCTACGATATGGGGTTCTTCAAGAGAGCTGTGAATAGGATTTTGCAAGGTCGGCGGCGCACCCGCATACCCCCTGGTGTTGCAGGTGCCCATGGGCGGCGGTAACACTTATCACCACGTGGGACCGCTTGCTCGTCCGCCCACTAATCTATAAAAAAAAAAAAAAAAAAAGTCCTCCTGGTGGTAAGTGGATACTGTCGCCCTGTAACATCCGCGATACATGCCAACGTCTGCCCAGAATGATAAAAGTTGGTACGCCCCCGGATGCGCTGTCTATCTTTGAAGATGTAGTAATAGATTTGGATATGGCATAGCTATTGATTCATAACTATATTTTCCAGGCCACAGCAGAAGCAAACAACCTGTCAGCAGTGGCAGACGCTCGCGAGGTCTATGATACCCTAATGGACGAGGTCTGTGGCGGTACTAAACCCTACCTGGACCCTTACCGGCTGGAGGAGGAACACAAGAGGGCACAAGATAAGGCACTGCACGCGTTCCACTCCAAAAGGAAGATGGGAGGGGCGGAATTGGCTAATACTTATGGTGCTCAGTTGATTAAGGTACCTATTTACTACTATATTAAACATGCTTGATATAAAATTCTTTATGTATACTTCATTGCACCGTCACCTATTTGTACAAAAGGCGGACATAATGCCTTAAGGCAGTTTCTGCCAGTCAACCAGAGTCAATGGGTCAAGAATAAATTAAACAGAATGGAACGCGGGTGCAGTAGTTAGTACAAATAATTTTCTTTGGACAGTCTTTTGACGCTAAATGCTAGCAAGAAGTACATCAGCTTTGGGATGTCTGTACAGTCTACGCCAAAACGCTCGCCTCCACAAATCATGGACCCTCATTTGTTATAGACCTTACACAAAGTTATTTAGCGTGACACCTTTTAAAATTATTTTCCAGGAATTAGAGGAGCAATTCAAACAACTTCGCGCTCACAACGAAGGCAAGAACATATTCCGTATAGCGGGCACACCGATAGTGTTCCTCACGCTGGCAGTACTGGGGTACTTGCTCAGCATGCTGGGTGGAGCGGTAGGCGTGCAAACAGTGGTAGCCGTGGGACAGACGGCTGCCATCGCTGCACTGCTTATGCTGCTCGTGTGGGCTTATACTAGGTAAGAACAACCTTTTATTGTTATAGTGTATCCGCAGCCTTTCCGAACGTAAAAATCAAATGTGTAACAAAAAGTGCTCGCAAATTCCATCCTGGATTAGCGCCTCTTCAGTGAACTCGTGACCGCGGCTGGTATATCCCGCGTCGAAACGTAGAGTATAAATAAATGGGAAACAAAAGCCTTAAATTTCACTCGTTTAGACCCGATCTGTTACAATCGTATACCTGCCAGCTAACAGCGTATACGTGGGAAATATCCTCACCGTTTGTTCATGTCTAGAACGTACGTTGGTGGACGTTTGCAACAAATTATTAATTCTTTAACTTCACAAATATTGACCATCTTTACATTATCACATGCAACGTAAAAAAAAACAAGTATTAACTGCATTAGTACACATTGACCTTTAGCCTGTGTCTCAACCTGGCTGTGGGCGGGCAATGCGTGATGACTGATGATTAATGTTTTCTCTTGTACTACTTACATTTTTATAGTTTTGTAATTATTACCTATGATTCAATAGATAGATAATAATTAATATGTTAATGTATCTCTCCCTAAATACTCGTTCCGGGATATCGGTACTGGTTGTACAATTATATTATTTACAGTATTACGTGTTATTATTAGATTAACTGAAGTTTTATTGTACAATTGTTTGTTATCCTAAATAAAATAAAAACGCGATAGTCTAAAAACTTAAACTTTTAAAGCTCGATAAGAACTCTAAAATTGTACTGCCCTTTCTAACATTCCCCATTACAGAGACGATAAAAACGGAGAGAAATGCAAATCTTTTCTAAAGACGAGCGATTCTAAACCGTCGGCGAGAGTGGCATCAGCGACGATTCGGACAGTCTTTGGACCGAGTAGAATGGGCCCCAATTTGTGCCTAATTGTGAAAGGCCTAATTTATGTCTAATTGTGGAACGTCTAATTTTGAAAGCCCTAATTTATGCCTAATTGTGGAACGTCTAATTTGTGCCTAGTGGATTTGCTTTGCTGTATTCAGTAAACCCAGTTATTTACTAGTCAGTTCGGTCTTGTGCTCCGCTTGACTATGGGCCTCAACTTTGTTGGAGGGATGATGTTTTGTGTTATACCTCCGTTTCACATTGTTGCCATAACTTTTGGAATATACCTACTTTTACTACTGAGCCTTTGTTATAGTTTAAATGGTCATGGAATTTGTCGCTTAGCTGCCATTCCATAGACAGAAATTATCCTTCAAGTTACATCGTCTTCAATTACCTGTGAGTAAACATTTATATCGGGATATGCCTTCCCTATTAGTGTCTCTCACTTATATAACTTTAGTTAACCGCTTTTATTTCAGAATAAGCGGCAACCTCAGGGATATTGGCATGCAGTTAGACGAGATAGCAGACACCATAAGGAATTATGTAAGTATGCATTTTTACCTCTTGTACACGTGAGGCTTTTTTATACAAGATATCAAGCGGCACATTCGGTGACCCCAGGGTCAGACCAGGAACGGTGGAGCTGCGGCGGCTAGAGTCTAATTATAGGTCTAAGACCTTTACGCTCCAGGTTGCTGTAGTTTATCAGAAACTGTTCCTCAATCCTGACTTTTGTCCAGAGGCTTTTCCGACGCTTTAGGGAAGCGAGACCGAGCAACAATAATCCATATTAGTAGTTAAGTTTGTTATATATTATGTATAAGGTTAAGGTATATATAGGCCTTAGTAGCCTGAAATAAATAAATAAAAATATAAACATCTCAGATTAGTTCTAATTTAACGAATGAACGTTACTACATTTTATACCGTTATCAATCTATATCAACTTACTTATTATTACGTATAGCTGCAGGGCACAGGCCTCTCCTAGTGATCAAGAGGAGAGTTTCGGGACATGAATTAGGTTTAGACCTGGGCTATCATTAGAAAATGCCATTTTGTGTCTGCTTTCTAGAGCTGTTCAAGGCGTTTCATCTGGTGAATCATATATCCGAAGGTTATTTATTACGTAGGTTGTCCGTGGGTGTATTATACAACGTGTTACCGAAATAATGGAAAACCTTTTTTTTTATAGAAAAAAGACGGCAGACGAGCATACAGTCAACCTGGTGGTACTCTTAAGTGGATACTGTTGCTCAAGACATCCGCGTAACATGCCAACATCAGCTCAGAATGACAAACGGTTGCCACGCCCCCGGATGCGCTGCCTACCTTTGGAGGTATAGGAATGGATTTGGGGAAAGGGTTGGGAAAGTGGGGAGGGATAGGATGGGAATGGACTCTGGCACATCTCACTCACTAGCGAAACACGTACGTGCATTAGGGAAATAAGATAAAGTCGGAAATGCAGAACATTTCAAGGTAGTCTTCTATGAGAGCGGGGTAACGTGGCCAGTCGAGCTCGCCCAGCGGCTGTTGGATTGCAGCGTGCACTCTCCCCCTGACAAAAGTTAGACAAGGTAGATACACATTGTCCCAATTTTATCATTTTTCTCCCAAAAGCCAAACCAGTGTTACAAAATAAGTCAATATACATACCTATGTGATTAATTGTAAGTTTTCATCATTTTAGTTAATTATATTGCATTAATTTATATGTATTTATATTGTAGTTGCATAATATTGCAGATAATGCAGCAGACGTGGAACTCGGTGCATCACCGCGCAGCGGCGGCGGCAGTCGGCTATAGCGGGGACGAGAACAAGAGAAAATAACATAATACCTAAACTTCGTACTTAACACAAGGCTCATGTAAATAAATACGCTTAGGGAAGTACTTGTAATCTATGACGATCTGAGTTTTGGGTATCATATAGGTACCATACTGGATCTTTACCTGCTATAGAGGTATTTTATGTTGAAATGCTGGTGTCTCCATCTATCGGGTGATGGGAACAAACTGTTAAATATTATCCATTTTGAAAAATAATTCATAGTTTGCGCACGCACACAACCGAATGATGAATGTTTAAACTTATGTAAAGTTGAGTTTTTGTTTGATTATTGTAAAAATTGTGTTTACTGATTTACTGTTTGTGGACCAATGGCTATGGCAGTGTCCAGATAAATTATATATAAAAAAACAATTTGGACTTGCTCATTTTGCTAATGGGAATTGGGATGTTTAACTTTTTGGGCATGTTGCTAGTTGGGTATTCCGCGGTTTTGGTCGATTGCGATATAGTTTTTACGTTTTAGACTTTGTTTATTGGACATTTAGAACCCTACTTGTTTTGCAAAAGTCTTCGGGTTCGATTACCGGTCGAACATTAATTTGTTTAATGATGAATGTTTGTTTGGGTCAGAGTTGTGCGTTCGTCTTTAGAACGACATAGGAAATCCTAGTGTGGGCCATTACTTATGTGACGTTACCTACCTATTTATTTTATTTATAAATATACAATCCGTCAATGTCAAGCGTTATATAAATGTTAATTATGCCTGTGGATTTGGAGACAAGCTGCTTGACATTACATACTTAAGGGTCACAAATGATGTAAAGTATAGAACTTATAATTTTAATTTAACAAGTTAGAATTCGCTAGACCTTATTTATTATTAACCACTATAATACTTCATTTGTAAAGGTAAATCCCGTCCGAAGAACGTTGACTTATTATGTATATTTTTATACCAGTAATTACAGAATATTTTATACAAAATTGTAGTCACCGACACGCTAATATAATAATTATTTAAATGGATTTAACCGTAACCAGCCCTTTCACCGTCCATTGCTGGACACGGGCCTCACCACACACATTGTCTCGTGCATGAGGGATGCATGGACAACGCGACTGTGTGGTCAAGCGGTTTGGCGAGTCCACTATTTTATAGATGATTTAGTTCCTCAGGGCCTGTGGTAGCGGCTTTGTTATCCTTTAGTCGCATTTTACGATACTCACACAAGACATGGGGTGGTCAAAGCAAATCATTTATTTGCAATGTGAGCTGTACTACAGCTCAGTCAACGAGACATGAGCTTTGTGTTTGCGCGAGTGCACACCGATAGTGTACAATGCGAACCATTTCGACTATCGGTTTGGACAATTCGGCATCCACTCACGCAGATGCAAAGCTCATGTCTCGTTGCGAGGACTATTTCGACTATCGGATTGGACAAATTCGGCACCCACACATACAAATGTAAAGGCTCAATGTCTCGTTGTAGTGTGTGTAACAGATGGTAATCACATAGTCACATTTGCCAGAATTGGCGTGGTGATATTCTAAATCCACACGGCCAAACGTGTTACTTACTATTTATTTTGTATTTTGGTCCAGTTACATGAACCATGGTCACGGCGACTGCAGTGGCAGACTAAAGTGTTGTTGCTATTGACAGGCGAATCTGTCTACCGTCATTATTTTTTTATTCTAATGTCTTCTTGAAATGTTATGTAACGTGTTATATAATCCATTCCATTCTCGTTCTTATATTATTTATTACACAAGGAGTGTTACTTGAACGGTTCGGGCGAGAATATTGTATACGATTCTCGTATGCGACCAAACTACATACAATTCTCGCTTACAACTGTTCACGTAATGATAAAAACTCGATGATAACAGTTGTTCATACTAGCTTCTGACCAGTGTTCGAGAAACTCTTCTTGTGTAAATGAGCCATTATAACGGCTTTGAGTAGGAACTCATCCTATTATCAACGTTAGGGCGTTTATATGGGAAAACATTGATCTGTTAATAACTGTATCTAGCTTTTAATATTTTATTACTGTGAAACTGTTATTTATTAATGTGTATACAATAATAATAGAAAATTAAAAAATAGTTCTTTTGTAACAAATTTTTTTTATTAACAATGTTATTTTTATGATATGCAATAAAATTTTAAACAAATGTCTATGTATTTTATTTAGATGTTAATTTTAAGGAATAAGATAAATAGAAAATACGTACCTATTTACAAGTTACTAGCGTGGCAAACGAACGTTAAGACTGGAAAAGCGCGGTAAATGAATTCTCTTTTTATTTTTTAATAATGTTTGATGGTTTGTTTTTGATACTTAAGTTCTCTAATAAAATTAGCTCGAAATAGCACTGAATTCAAGTATCAAAATTATTTTTCCAACTATTTTTAATGATAACCTATTTGTTTTTATTTTACCACACTCTACCAGTCTCAACTATTCAATATAAATTGCACATTCAATGTGCGCATTTTTTCACCATCTGTCTGTTGCCTGCGTTCTGAAACGTGCGATTCTCCTTTGACAATCCAAATAATACTTTATCTTTTTGTACTATGTAAATAAAAAAGAAAAAGGATGCATCATTCATTATTTATAAGTTATAAAAGAAAGTGCCGAGTGCTCAACACTTGAACGGTGAACGCTATGAACCTTTAAGACTCGAGCGTTATAATGCTTGTAAACATTTAGTCCAAATTTATACTGTTTGATAGTCTTAAACCCTTGGGGTTAAAAGGTTCATTAGCGCTCACATTCACGCTCGAGTGCTTATTTTTATAACACTATGCATCACGTTTAAATTGTGAAAGAACGATATTGCACGTTTTGAACTATTAGAATATGCACATGCATCTATTATTATTTATTATAGTATTAATTAGAGAAATATAAAATCGAATGTGTGTGATATTGGGTTTTGGATGCATTATGCGTGTCTGTCTGTTCGTCTCCCTTCCGGCCAACATACAGTGGTGTCCTGAACCATCCACCATAATTCAATACTGAACTATAAATTATAATTTTATTTATTTAAAACATTTACCTATTTTCTATAGGGTAATTGACACTTATAATGTTAGGTTTACAAAAACATCAAATTTACAAGAAGGTATTCATAAGGACAATGTGTGCTGACATCAGTACTAGAATAATCTGTTCTACAGCTGTCAGCTCCTTCTCTCACATCTATTCTTAGTACTAATTACATTACAGTTATTTAAGAAAACAGTTTATTCTGGTGGTAAATAATGTACGTTATGTGTGTTTATGTAAGTATGCCTGTATGTGAATGTGTGGGAGTGTGGTTTTAAATATCCGATTTTGGAACAAAATAGCATAGAGTCAATAATGTAATTAATTGAGTGTGAGTTGATGTATGGGTGTGTGTGAATAAAAGTTACATATGCTAAAAAATGTTAAGTACAGGTTAAGAATAATTTAACGCATTATAAGTAAGAATTCAGTGTCATTATAATTATGGTTTAATTAATAGCCAGTTCTTGATTTTGTTTTTAGGTGACGAATCTGCAACTGTCCATTAAATTTATTGTATAAGAAGAAATACAAATCCTTCTTATCAAGAACTGGCTATTAATTAAACCGTGATTATAATGACACTGAATTCTTACTTATACCAATGCATTAAATTATTCTTAACCTGTACTTAACATTTTTTAGCATATGTAACTTTTATTCACACACACCCATACATGAACTCACACTCAATTAATTACATTATTGACTCTATGCATTTTTTTCTAAAATCGGATATTTAAAACCACACCCCCACACATTCACATACAGGCATACTTTCAAACATTTTTTTTATACGGCCACAGTGATGTTTCCTTGTGGAAACATCACTGTGGCCGTATAAAAAAAATGTTTTATGTTTTTGTGTAGCACACAATATCGGTTCTGCGTTTGTTACATTGCATTTTAGGGTCGAAAGGAAGAGTTGGATATGAGGAAGAGAATTCAATATGTATTCACAGAGAATACAGTGTCCTAGTTGGAAACCTAAATTTTCTGAAAGTTAAGATATTCTGAACTGCTTCATACTGAACAATAATTCAAGTTAAACCTTTCAATAATGGAAAATTCATACTATAGTAATCTTACAATTCATTCAATAATATTTATATGGTCAACAGACGTTGTGTTATAGTTTTTTCATGTCACGAAGGCGAATTGCACTTGGTAGTGGTCGTCCTCGTACAACATGTATTGTATTGTTTTAGTATGCGTAAACTTGAGAGCGCTCATTTGTGCCCCCGATGCTGCGGAATTATAATAATTATACTATCAGTATTCTTCGATTGTTGTTATAATTATTATACACTATAATTCTTGTTGTTGCTTATAACATGTCTCCGTGTATATTCATTATTATATCGTTAAAAATTATGGTGCTCGTATGTACGCTCCGTCTGCCGCCATTTTTCCACAAACATAAACATTTCAAGAAAATATTAACCAAACATCTTTTTAATAACATCGGAGTAGTTTTGATTAATTTTCTCAATTACAGGTTTCATTTCTTTTGCCTTTTTTAATGCGGCTTTGTCCGTGGGATCTAATTTCAATACATGTTGTATGTCTTTCCATGCTTCCTCATACATTGTTAAACCATAGTAGGAAACGCACCTGCGGTAGAGTGCCTTAACATTGTCCTGGTCATACTCAATGGCCTTATTGCAAAGTTGTAACGCTGCATCAAACTCGTTGTACTGGAGCTGGCAATGTGCTAAGTTGTTGTACAGTTTTACCTGCAAATTTTTAAATTAATACTTATTAAGTCGTAATACTTATTAAATTAATACTCGTAATACGCGTAAAGCGTAAAGCCTCACTGGCGGCATAGTTGCTGATTAGCAATTTGGAATGTGTGCGTGTGTACTAGAGATGATAAATATAACCATCAACCATTAAAATTAACTAATATTAAAAATCAACCATTCTGTTTAATAAACAAAATTAACGTTATTGAATAAAAATATCAACTTCAATCTGGGTTGATGACCTCACCTCACGCTTTGCCTGCCTCTGCATTTAAATTTCAACTTTAAAGTTTTATAGTTATGGAACATTTTTGTACGCTGACATATTTTACTTCCGTCCTTTTCCGACATGATAGTAGGTACAGGTGACCGGACTGAAGTTAGCCGTTGTGAAGAATATTTAAAAAGTTAAGTGCATTCAATTGCATGGCCTATCGCCCTTAAAATAAAGCACATTTTTTATTTATTCACTGATTTACTGTTGTCGATATTTTTATTCTAAACAAAGTGATGTGATATTTTTATCAAATACGTAGGTAATGTTATTGGTTATTGGTTGGTTAGTTGCGCGTCGTTGTTATTTTTATTTATTCATTGATTTACTGTTGTCGATATTTTTATTCTAAACAAAGTGATGTGATATTTTTATCAAATACGTAGGTAATGTTATTGGTTATTGGTTGGTTAGTTGCGCGTCGTTGTTATTTTTATTAGTTGGTCAGTGTTATTAAGTAAAAACAAAGTCGAGTCGTTGTTGTTTTTATTGGTTGGTTAGTTGTAATAAGTATCTTGAAAACAAAGTAGCGTCGTCGTTGTTGTGTTTCTCCTGAATGTGAAGTTTGTTTTACAAAATGCCGAGACGGAATAATGAGACTTGGAACCATTTTGATAAGTGTGTGGGAGTAGAAAAAGTCGCAACTTGCAAGTATTGTAAAAAAGACTTATCTTCTTAAAGGTTCTTAAATGAACCTTGTTCTTAAAGGAGACAGTTATTAACAGAAAACTTTGTCCCTTGACATGGTGGCGGACACACAAATGTATATATCCTGTACTATACAAAATTTTCAAAACCAAATGTAATATAATGGTATCATCGGTGCCCCGTGAGCGGGCATTTTCAAAGGCGGGATATATCGTAAATGATAGAAGAACCCGCCTCACCACATCACAAGAGTGGCCCAAATTATGTTATTAAATGTAAATAAAATCAAATGATCAACAAAAAAAAATTAAACTAAAAAAAACTAAAAAATGAACAACACAAAAAAAATGTACAAAATCCATAAAAAAAATAAAAGTGTAGGTAAATACTAAAACAATGTACATAAAATCAATGAACTTTAAATACGCCTAGCTGTTCTTACGTGTTAAAATGTTTAAATATCTAACTAAGATAATGCTAGACAGTCCTAAGCCTGTTCAAGTATGAAGGAAAGTTCATTGAATTTAACATGCATAAGTAGAATATTCGACTTTATCATCATTAACATCAACATGTTTTAGGGGTACTTGAATAAGAATATTAACTAATATTTTCAACCAATAAAATTATCGATATTTTTTTTTATCAATTAACTATTAACTAATAACCAATTTCAACCATTATTGCCATCTCTAGTGTGTACACAGACGCGCGTGTGTGCATTAAAATCAGGCCGTTTATATGGAGTGAACTAGTTGTTATAATGGGTAAACTATACACAGGATGTTAATGGAGACTAAAAGAGTGGGCTCGCCAACCCACTTGGGCGGGATGGCGTTCCATGGTTATACATCCCTCATGCACATGAGAAGGTCCATATCTGGCAGCGAATAATATACAAGGGCTGGTGAAGGACAAGTCATAAACAGAAAATAGAGAAAGCAATACTTTAAGAATAACATAATGATTTGTAGGCAAGTCATATGAACAAGGGCTCAAAATAGGCTGTGGAGGATTATGGAAGAGGCCTTTGCAGAAATACAAAGCGGTATGGTGACATAAATGTCTGATAAATAATTAATTGGTTGCACATTTATTACATAACAAACAAACCAACTTTGGCATTTATATTATGATATTTTTTATCATTAGCATTGTAATAATATGAATGTTAATAGTATCACTGATGATATGACTATAAATTACACCAATGTGTGTCTTTGTCATTAATAAAAGAGATAAGACAAAAAATACTACGTAATTTCAATATTTTTATAACTGCTAATTATAATTACAATCAGATCTTATAAGGAAAAATAAAGGAGTATTCTGTAACAAGATTAATATTTATTCTTATGCACTATATTCTACAGAGGCGGACTTAATGCCTTAAGGCATTCTCTATCAATCGAGCCTTGGTTAAATGTGAAAAATTTAACAGGTGCAGAACTCAAATAGTAAAGCTTAAATCATCTCTAAATAACGATAATAATACATTGATAATATACATACTAAAAATATATATAGACCATACATATGAATAAGATAATATAAATATAATACATATTAATATATAGGTACATATAAATAATATAAATATAGAGAAAAATACCATTATCTCTGTGAATCTCTGGTAGTGTTCCCAAAGCTTCCTCCTGAGGCTGTTTTTATTAGGCTGTTTTTTTATTACTTATGTCTGTGGGGAGCGAGTTCCAGACTCTTATTGCCAGAGCGCCGAAGGAATTAGTCATGAAACCAGTGCGATGAGAAGAGACATAGCGTGTGGAGTTTTCAACGGGAATGAACATAACGGCCATGAGAGTCCCTACATTAATAATATATTGATGACAACACTTACTTAAAATAGATAGGAATGTTTTAAATCTTATTCACCAAGTAAAAAAAAAAACTCATTTAACATGTTGAGTGCTGTGATGGACACAAGTAGTCAAGAGTATATTTTCTTCACAATATATTCACATAATCAATTCAGAATAATATTTGTTTAAAACAATTGTATGATTATCAATGGTTGTAGCTTATGTTGATTTTATAACTTTTTTGAATAGAATTTATTATTTTTATTGGTTATTAATATTTTTTGTAGAATAAAAGTTATTAGGCTATTATTACTATGCTATTTGTTCTTTTATTCTTGACCCTCATTCTTAACCCTTACTTAAGTACTTACTTTTCTTACTTAAGTAGTAACTTACCGATCTAAGACACAAGAAACTTAATACTTCAAACTTTTTTTTTATTTTGTGTTTTTACTGTAAGGAAGTACCTACCTAAATAAAACAATATTAATTTACGATTATTTTCTTTATTTGAAAAAAGTATGTAATACGAAATGATAACTTTTTTATGGCCCGATTCATAAAATAAGCCTATATTTTTTACAACTTATAAATTCTGCATGCTGGGGTAGACAGGTTGTTCTATGGGGTTGCCCAGAGCATGACATTGTTTAAACCAGGGATTTTGCCCAAACTATTTTGGGCAAGAGACCCCTTTTCCAAAATTAACTGATACCTCAGACCCCCATAGCCACAAGCCCATAGCCCATAGCCATTTAAAAGTACAACAATGATACTTCCTACTAAAATATTAGTCATTCTTATAACAAGTTGGTACACGTAACACAACTTATACAGTATCTTGAAAGTTTCAAATAAGAATTTGTGTTAATTAATAGGGGTCGATTTTTAGACCTCGTCACCTCCAAAATAAGTTTTTGTTTATGTCGACCCCAAGGGGTCGATATCGACCACTTTGGGAATCCCTGGTTTAAACCAATGGGTGTCAATGTTTTTTGGTCAAGGGCCAATAGAGACTATGTCGGATACACCATCGTGGCCTGATTGGATACACCATTGTGGCCTGAATGGAATGGTAGTTTTTTCTTTCTGCATTTAATGTGTTAAAAAAACTATTTCAATTTTATAAGAGGTGGAAAGTTAACTTTATCTCTAATGTTATATGCATGGATGTAATAGAAGTAATGTGTTTGTGACATCATTAACATAGTACAACAGTCCGTTTAAACCGTTTACGTTTGAGTTTTTAGCCTTATAATTCGGTACTTGACAGTATTTTTAGATAAAAATAAGGTTTTATCAAAATGATAGATTAGATGTTAAAAAGTCATATTTCAAGGTCTATTGACTTTTTATAGTCATATTTTTTTAGAAATTCAATAATAAAAATAAAGTTTTTGAACTGTTTGTCACGTGACTACGAACGCCAATCACGATGCGTGACGTCATAGTTCTTGTTTACATGTCGCCGCTAATAAAGTACCAAGTGTTTTTTCGTAGTTATTTTGTTGGTGTTTAAGGAATTTTGTGGTGTTTTGTGGTTGCAAAAGAGTGTTATAATGGACAACAATTATGGAAAAGGATTACATAAAAGCAGACAGTGCAAATCTGCCCAAAATCGACGTTCTTATGGTGGGAAGTTTTTTTGCGACGAACTCCGACTTTTGTTCTGCAGAATTTAGAAATGTAAAAACATCAGTGTAAGTACTAATCATTACATATTATTATGTCAAAGGATTATTTATGTAAACAATAGATTACATTTTCTTTGTGAAACTTAACAAGTGACATAGCTAATGAAAGACGTAAACGCGTAGAGGTTATGTTTGTTACTTTATATTCACACAAATATATATCGAGTTTTTTCCGGTTACAATCATTAACAAAAATGTTTTTTCTCTTGCAGATCTTCGAGAGATTCATATGGTGATGACGCAGTCGGCTATGTACAATTACATCGGGATACAAAAACTAATTTGTGCACAGTAAAATGTAAAATATGTCCCGAACACAAAGTGCCATCAAAGCCTTATAAAGTCACTTTAATAGTGAATGAAGAAGCAGATCGTATATTAAGTGTGCAGTGTCATGACTGCGCTGCCTCTCAAGGAGGTTGCACACATTCGGTGGCATTTCTTATGTGGATGCACAGAAGGAGCGAAAAACCTCCTTGTACCTCTGTACAGTGCTACTGGAAAAAATCTAAATTAGCACAGGTGGGCAGCACAATCAAATTTGTAAAGGCAAAATATTTAAGTAAAAATAAAAAAAGTTCAAGCACTTCAGCAGAAAGTTTGGTTTTTACTAAATTTGTAAATGAAGCGAAGAGATGTCGAGTGAACAACTGCCAAATATTAAAGCATTTGCCTGATTACGAAGTGAAAGGTGTGCAAATGCTTTCTCTGCATCATTTATTTTTACAATATAATGACGGAAATGATTGCAAAAGTTTTCTGGAAAGTATACACATTCTATTTTCAGAAGAAAGCATAAAAGAGATTGAAGAAAAAACAAGAGACCAGCATCAAAATGAATTATGGTATGCCTTTAGGTACGGCAGAATAACGGCTTCAATAGCATACGAAGTTAGCCGTTGTAAGACCCTTGATGGGTCTTTAATAGCTACTATCATGGGAGCACGAACCCCAGATACATCAGCAATGAGAAGAGGAAGTAAGACAAAATGTCGAAAAAGAAATTGGCAAGATAGACAAGTGCGGTTTATTTATCTCGAAACCACATCCCATAATAGCAGGATCGCCAGATGGTATATTACATGATGCCATTATCGAAATAAAATGTCCTGCAAGTGAACAAAGTTTTAAAAATTATATTAAAAATGCAAGAATTACTGCAAAGTTCCTATGTCAAGTGCAAATTCAAATGTATGTCACAGGATTGAAGAATTGCTACTTTTGTGTTGCACACTGGGAGTTTGAAAAAAATGAAAAAGTGCAAATAATCAAGATTTCTTATGATGAAACATATGTCAATAATATGTTGAATATATTACTTTATTTTTGGAAAAATAATATTTATCCACTATTATCTACAAGTGGCTTTTCGATATTTTTAATTTCATAGACTGAATTTCTAATATTTGCATATTTAATATATCCCATACCATCAGCCTATATCTCTCCACTGCTGGATATAGGCCTCTCCCGAGGACTGCCACCACAAACAGTCTTCAGCTCTTCTCATCCATCCAATAATAATAGTGTATGGTTATTTAAATGGTCAAATGCTGCTATCTCTGCTATAAAGAATAATAATATGAAAAATACAATACCAACCTTCAAATCAATCAGTTCTTTGACCTTCTCCTCATCAACAACCTCAGGGACCCTAGGTTGAATAGCAACTAGCATTTTTAATGCTTTATTAAACCTCCGGAATGCATCTGCTATCCTCTTCTCTTTAACCAACTCTATCCCACGCTGCTTATGATGCAAAGTTGCCTCATGAAGCCTCTCTATGCCCCAGTCACTAATTAACTGCTCTTCTGTCACTTCCTGCAACTTTATATTACATGATATTTCCTTAACAAGTTTATCATTACTATCTCTATATGCAATACCAGCTGTACACGTCTCGCCGCAGCACATTTGTTGCAGTATCAATTCGAAATCCTTGTCTATGAACGAATCTGAGTCTCCAATCAATACATTTCCATCGAAAGAGCTGCTAAATATCCTGCTGTCAGACTCAATCTCGCAATCTCCCTCATCGTTGGTACACTTAACATCAGATAATGTGATCTTACAACGAGAATCTTCGTAGGGAACCACAGTGTAGTCACCCGGTGTGAGGAGCTTTTTTCTGATTTCTCTGTCTGATCTTGAACTTACAATGGTTTCTTTTTGCATCTTTGTTATCGTTATTATTATCTTACGTTTAGTTAATTTAAAAATTTAAACAAAGTATGTATGTCGAAAAATGCTGATATGTTTGTATAGTAAAGAATAAAGAATAAAGACATATGCAAAAATAATGGGTTTGTCAATGTCAATGTCAAAGTCGTCAAACTGATAGGTATTGGGTGGTATAATGGCCAATGGAGTTGGGGGGGGGAGGGTCAAAGTTTTTGGCGGGAACTTAGGAAGTGAAGTTGAGTTTTCGTTTGATTTTATTGTAAAAATTGTGTTCTAGATGTTTTGTCGTTTAATAGTGATGGTTTAATAAACTTCAAAATGTTTTTCGTGCGTGGTGTTTATGATAATCTAATAAAAACGTGGGATAGGATTTTTCGTGTATTTCTAAGGAGTCCTTGGAATCACACCGACTATTGTCTTACTGAGCGACTCCTAACTTACTTTGACGGCATGGGACATTGATAGAATACGTTTTAAACTTTGAAATTGTTTATTACGAAGAAAGCTTGACAATGGCAGACTGTGCTAATTGCACCATGGCCATGTAGAAAAAGAAAAAAATGATGACTGTCAAACTTGCGTTCATGTTTTATATTTTCTTCATAAATGTCAAACTGTAATATTGGAACTAGGGGTGTTCATTTAAAAAATATATCGATGTTTTTAATCGATGTATAACATCGTAACCCTGCATCGATGTTTTTCGATACATCGCTTGAAAACATCGATGTTTTTTCAACATCGAATACTTTTATGTTTTTTTTTCGGGTTTAGTAGTTATTGTAAGGGAGACATTGTAAGTAAAACAAAAAACATTAGAAATATTTTATTGCGACATCACATATTACAAAATGAGACAAAAAATACTAAAGTCTAAATCAATACTTTTATTTTTGTGATCTGCTTTAAAACCAATGCTGTTTAGGCAAACTTTGTAGAAATAAAAGTTTACTCAAACGTTTACCCTTCAGTCTATTCCTTTGCTGATTTACTATTTGGCCAGCCTTTGAAAATAACCGTTCGGATGGGACCGAAGTCCCAACAATAGTCAAGTATTTGAAAGCAATTTTATATAGTTTAGGAAACTGAATTTTGAGATCGTTCCAGATTTCCAAAGGATTTTCATTCAGTCGTCCTACAGGACTTCTCAAATAAATGGATAACTCATCAGAAATCGCATCTTCAGATTGCGTTGCTTTCCAGCTCTTGTTTACTAATTTATGATGGTCTTCCCATAAAGAAAAACTCTCTTCTAATTTTTCCGATTGATCTGAATCAGATTCCGACATTTCCAACGTTTGTGTATTATTTTTCATGAAGTCCTTGATTTTTGAGACTGCTGTAGAGCAAGCTAGTGCGTCCCTGAAATGCATTTTTTTGAACCGTGGATCCAGTACAGTGGCTATGGCAAGTGGAGTAACTCGCTCTATAGCACCCATTCTTTTTTCTATTTCTTTAAGCACAATCGATTTCAACTCATTGGCGAGTGAATCTACCAATCTGAGAGCTTGAATTTTTAAAACTAAGCAATGGATTAAAGGAATTACCTTGCTGCTAGTGCAGTACATGTCGCCGGATACTTCTCTCGTAGCAGCTTCGAGCGGTCGTAAGACTTGTAATACTGAAGAGAGAATTGACAATTCTGACGCATTGACCATTGCTGGTGCATTTTTATGGCGGATAATTATATCGTTTACGACAATGTGTAATTCTAAAAACCTCTCAAGCATATAATAAGTGCTGTTCCACCTTGTTGCAACTTCTTGAATCAATTTTGTTTCTTTATCGGTGGCTTTTCTTAAGTCATTGCTTGCAATGTTACTTTGTTTAAACCATGTAACAATTTCTTTAACCTTTGTTAATAGACTTCGCAACTCTGGACACTGTTGTAAAGCGTTCTGAACAACTAAATTTAAAGTGTGCGCAAAACACGGAATGTGTTTCTTACCAAAAGCCAAATCGACGGCCTTAATCATAGATGCTGCATTGTCAGTAACTACAGCCGAAACTCTATCGGTGTTAATATTCCATTCGACACAAGTATTAAGAAGCATTTCAGCAATGTTCTCTGAAGTATTACGCTCAAATGACTGATATACTCCAAGAGTTATTGAAAAAAAATCAATACCTATACCGAAGTGTGCTGTAATCCCAAGAAAACTTCTCATGCTCATTGTTTCTGTCCACATATCTGTCGTAAGGGTGAGGTTTTCTACATTTTTTATTTTATTTTTGAAAACAGCTGATAATACATCATATTTATCATCAACCCAGCGAGTTATTGTCGTTTTACTGGGAAGCTTGTAATGCGGCGCAATCACTTTCATCAGATTACGAAAACCCTCATTTTCAACAATCATAAATGGTTGATTATCCTTACAAAGCATATAAATCAAAGCATTATTTATTTTCAAAAATTTATCGCCACTTTCCGAAAATGAATTTATATGTTCGAAACTCTCTACAATCGACTTTTGACGCTTTAAAGATGGAGGGAGAGGATCGTTGATATGGATATCTTCTGTTGATAAGCATGTTGAAGCTTTATTTTTCGATTCTATCGTATCAGCTGTACTGGTTGATGGCAGTAACTCAGGGTTGGAGACAGCAGGTTTGGAGACTATTTTAATTGTTTCGCTGTCGACATCGGATGAACTTACATTATTCGTCGCTTGCAAGTTTTTTTTATTTACTTCTAAAAACGCAGCTTTGTGGATATGTTTTACGTGCCCAATCAAGTTTGACGTATTGCCACTCGATTTAATAGATTTTTGACAAAGCTTGCATTTTGCAAGGTTTCCATTTCCTTCAATTTTAGTGAAAAACTGCCACACGTTACTCTTCTTTGGAGGCGCCATCATTTAATCAACTGAAAAAAGAAAACAAAGTAATGGAGGTATATATTTATCGATTAATTTACCACTCTGTAGAATCACATCACTATTGACGGAATTCACGACATTCTAAGTAAAAAAAAGTAAAATAAACGTGACTTAATTTGTTCAAAATAACTTATTAGAGGAATTATTCGTGCAATAGTGCGTGTATTAGTATGAATATTGGGCCAAAATGTTAAAAAACTTAGATTGTTTGTCACACACAAGTTGAGGTTAGGTTAAATATATTCTTAAGCATAATAACATTATTACATACCTTTTCAACTACGAGCATGGAATTAAATGATACGTCAAGCCAGTTTATATTAAAATGCACTTATCACGTATCACTTAATTACTTGTTTAGATTAGTTAGAGTAAATTTCGATTCACAAACAACAAACACCAGCAAACTGCAGCCTGCAAGAGCGGGGGAGGAGCGAGTGAGTGAGTAAACAAAATTATCCAATATCCATTCATTTAACCAATGCAGCCAACCGCAAGAAAAATCAGATGACTTTTTCTCATGGTAACAATTGTTAAAAATTGAAATTATTAAATCAATACCTACTAAGTTATGTGAACTAGAAATATATTATTCGTTAGTTAGCTTTTCCATTGATTCGATGTTTTTAATAAAACCATCGATACATCGAATAGAAAAACATTTGTCAAAACATCGTATCAATCCGATGTATCGAACGGTAAACATCGAATGGATTCAATACATCGATGTTTAGTGAATATCCCTAATTGGAACGATCAGTCAAACTGACAGATTTCTCCAAATGCGAAATTTTTGAATTCCAATTTTCTACAAAGGTATTTTTTAAGGTTGAAATAAATTGATCAAATGAGACTATTTGAACGTGTTTTACTTATTACTTAAATCCAGAAGGTTTTAAAATACCTGAGAATATTAAATAACAATAAATATGAAGTAGATATTTATATGTAAATTATTATCAATAGATAATTGGTGAAGTTCGGTGCCACAGGCATTTAAGAGGTATCTTTTATCTTTATCTTTCTCTTAGTCTATAAGATCTTCAAAAAATATTACACTTATATTGTAAGTACTTGAATTTATGTAACGTCTCGCAATCAGAAATATAACCTTACAAAATTTTAAACTTAGTTTCAAAGTCTGTCTTGCTCTTTTAATAAGAAGTAAGTAAACATGGGTGTTCTCATATATGTACGTTTTCACTTTTCCATTTTTATTATTATGATTTATGTATTAGCATAAAAAAATCAAATTCAATGAATTACCATTAGAAATCATTACACTTGCATATTAACATTAATTATGCATATTAAGGCCAATAATCAAAATTAAATTATAATAATTAAAAGCTAAGAAAAATATGTGAACTTTTTTATTTGTTTTAGATATAATGTCATTACTATTAAAGAATGTGTGGCGAACTGTATTGAAAGGCAATTCTCTCAGCAAAGTGAGGTCTGCAAGCTACTCAATTAATGGTAATTTTTTTTTTATTATTATTGTTAGTATGAGGGCCTAATGGTAAGCTATGATCTATTGCTAGGTATAAGATTACTAGCTATAAGATAGGTGGCTATCTTCCACTCACAGGTCTGGTCATCTTGGTTAATTATATACTGTCTGTTTTCATTATGAATGCAGTATCTCTGTGCTCAAGACAATTGGCATAACCTTTTTTGATCAATAGTGTTTCTTAGAATTCCTAGCTCTGTGTCATAATAACATGCACATCTCTGTCTCACTTGATATTTGGTGGAGGTCGGATGTGTCTATTGTTTTGCAAAATACCTTGATTCCTCTTAATCAATTCAAATAATTTATTTGTAATGTGAGTAAATAATAGATGATAATTAAATAAATACAGGATCATCAATTCATCACATCCAGTCCTGGATTATCCATGTAGGCCTATGGGCCCAACCTCACACCCTGGGAGATCCACCCTCACGCGTGCCATATCTCTGTAGTGATGGACAACGGACGATCAGAACGTGCTATAGCTTTTTTGTTTCTCTGACATTTTTTATTTGTTATTTGTTTGAAATTATTGAAGTTTAATTTTTACTATGGCACAAGAAAACAGAAATGATAACAAGAAAAAAGAAGCGAAGCAAACTAGAATGATTGATAGTTTATTCAAACCGAAGGTTTAATTTATTAGATCTCATTTATTTTTCAAAATAATAAGCTAATAAGTACATAAAGTAGATACGAAAAAAAGTACCAATTTGATAAATAATTGTATTAAGAACTATTTTTATGTAATAAATGCAGTTTTATTTATACTTGAAGTCCTTACAGAATCTATCCCCTATATGGAAATGTATCAAAAAAATGTCTCGACATACGTCGCGTATTTCGAGAACCTAACACGTAAGTACGAGGACTGCCTGTATTGCATAAATTGAATTACGTTACATTACCTATAAATAGTTTTGTTTTAATACATTTAATTTAATGACATACATTCATTAGTGCGGAGATATTAAGATTTGGTGTTGGTATAAGGTTTAAATGCTACCTACCTACCTAGAAACCGAGACTTACATTGCCTAGGGGCCTCTACATGGCTTAATCTGGCCCTGATCACATCAAAAGATTGTAAGTCAAAAATGTATGAAAATATATAATAATTATAACAGTTTATCTATATTTATAGCATAGACAAAAGCTCTTTTTTAGGAACTCATCATTTGTGTAAAAGGTTTCTTTGATGAATCACTTACTTACGCAAGGCGCCACAAAATTGATTAAATAGCAAAGTTAGGTACTGATTGAAATGTTTTTTTTTAATGGATCAAAATAATAATACACATTAGAGAAATTAGCTTTATTCATTATTATTATAAATAAATAGAAATGATAATTTTCAGGTTGATAATTAATTGTTATTTATAATTTTCTTTACACAATAAATAATTATCATTTTAGTGTTTATGTTTATAAACACATTTTTAGTAATAATAATTACATATGTATTATTGTTTAGTTTTACCTAAGTTTTCTTTCTATGTCAATAAATATGCATTTTATTATTTACAAACATTGGAAATCAATGTAAACATGTCTTTGCTAATGATGAGTCCACTGAATTCATAACGCGAATAGAGTATAATTGCACTACCTACAATAAAACTATGATAGTATATAAAATATATGTTTTAAACTTTCGCATTTTGTACACATTACCTATATATTCTAAATCGTCGAGTATGAATAAAAGGTTAACAAATAACAAACGCGATTTAGAATATAAAATGGCTAGAATAGTCAGACGTTCGCACTTAATAGCTTACTCTTTACATATTATTAGTAGTACCCGAAGCCCGCAAACCGGATCCAATGATGGTGACCATTCGTTCCGCGCCCAGCGCCACGGCGGTGCTGACTGCTGTGCAGGCCAACATAACCTCCATGACACATAAGCACATGCTGCAGGCGCTACGATGCCTCTTTGACCTACACAAGGTTGGCAAGTTAGTGCTTGATATTCGTTATTGAGTAAATAATTAATGAAATGTATAAACTGAATTGAATAATGATACTCACATTAATCAATTTGTGTACATATGGTTGTAGTTGTTCATTTTCCATATGCATGTTGTGATCTCTAATTGAGAGGATGCTTTATTTTTTATTTATTGCTTAGCTTTAACCGATTTGCATGTCGTGTGTAGCTCTATTTAGAGATGATTTTAACAAATGAATAAAATAAATAATTTATATAGGTTTGATGGAGAATTAATCGGCGACCCGGCATTTGGCGTCCTCTGCCAGAATTTCAAAAAGCACGCGCGAGCCATCGACTTGGCCGATGCCGTTGAAGCTACCAAAATTCTCACCTACCTCAAAGTGCCCATTGACTCGACGATCGTGCAAACCATATTACAAATTATCAGATCTAACATCAACTTCCTGAACTTGCGGCAGATTATATTTCTAGACTTCATTTTGGGACGGTACGAGACTAAAAATCATTTGGTTGACGCTCTAAAACTGGCATTACCTCTCGCGTTCCAAATACACCTCCCACTTGAGTTGGACAACGAGAACCTTCCATTGTTGCGTGACATGCTGGCGTATTGTACCATGCACCACTTGCCGGACCGATGTATCAACAACATCGTCACTTGTCTGCTACTCCACGATCAAAAAATTGACACGAATACAGCGAAAGACTTAATCTGGTATTTGTGCAAAGTGAACTGTACAGAAGAAGTGTATCCGACAAGATTGCAGCTGCTGAATATCTGCTGCGACATTTTAACTCAATCGCTGAACAAGCTGTCGTATGATGACGTGTTGAGGACAGCGGCCAAGCTGAAGACCCGTATCCTGTCGAAACACCCGGAGTATTACCACGAACAGTTGATGGACGCTATAGCAAACTACACAGTGCAGAATGAAATGGATTTTGAGAGAGCGTTGCTGATAGCTCGAGTGTTGTCAAGGATCGTGAGTATTCTGATAACAAATATGTGTTAGGTACACAATTTCTTTCTTACTTAACTAAGTAAAGCTTTGACACACGAATTCGAGACGGATGCGAACCCGGGGGCGAGTCGCTTGCAAAAGTAAATGGTCTTATTTCAATGATGCCACACTAACCGCGGCGCGGCTCTTTAATTAAAATCTAAAGGGTCTTGGTTAACACATTTTTATCTTAGCTACGCCTAACTCGCAACCATCCCGCATTTTATACGTTGGAGTTTTTAAGACACATTTAATATTTTATTGTACAATTCAGATTTCACTTGAGATAAATCAGTTTCCAAGACTGGTTTTGATAATACCCTCAGACTATCCAAGTTGAAAATTAAAAACAGTAAAAATCGCATCAAATAGGATGATATTTTTTAAATTTATCGAGAACTATACAATGTAGAGTGATTCAAAGGTACTATTTTTATGACGTCTTAAAAGTCATAATTACATAAAATTGCTGATCGTAATTATACCAAAATTTTAACGAAACTATATACTCGAAACCAAACATTAATTGCGGATTCAATTTGCACTGGGCTGGCGTGATTGATTATGACCTAAACTCATCACGTAATTGAAAGAGGAAGGCATGCCTTGTAGTGAAATGTTAAAGACTCCTCAATCTTTTCAGGCTCACACGCACCTTGGTTTAATTGAGCACATCTGTGAGCTCTCCGTATCTACCCCCACTACACTGTCCAACGCTCGCACAAACATACTCTTCGGCTTCATCAACTGCCTGTCCAATTCCAACTACACCCCGAACCCAGACCAGTGGGCGGAAATCCGCAAACATATCTCTCTGAACCCCATACTGAACGTAAAAACTGCTACGTTACCCTGGACAAAAGTATGCCTGGAACTCGCTTCATTAGGCTATTACGAGGACACGTTGCTGAACAGAGTTTTCTCCCGAGAATTTCTTGACGAATACCTTTCAAGGGAGAAGAATGATTTAGATTATCTTCAGCTTTTGACACTGTATGAGGCGGTAAAAACGTTCCATTATGTTGAATATGAGTTGCCTCCTGAGGTGTTGAGTAAAGCGAAGATGGTGTACCCACTACATTATTCGACGAATGTTCTGGTGAAGGCGTTGGCGCTAGGACTGGGTGGTCAGGAGTATGTCGCAAAGAATGTGGCGTTGCCTAACGGAAGAGTGGTTGGTTAGTATCGTAACTTTTTATTATATGAAGAAGGTAGCGGGTGGGCAGACAGTCGACGTGGTTGAAAGCGGATATTGTTGTCCGTGGACTTATTGGTATGAAATTTCTGATTGTGCTGCTAGTTTTCCACCTTTCCACTTTCAACCATGTAATTATTCCGACCAAATCTTAAAACGAGTGCGCCCTATTTAGCAAAATGGGGAATTCATACTAACTTTTGAAACATGGCCCGTTTTCCGGCAGTCTTCTGAAAGAATAGAATAACTCTGTTGAGTGCGTCCAGTTAGTTATGGGTTGCAGCATCGCCCTCCCCCTTTCGAAATTATTTATCCCAATTTTACTAATACATTTTCAGATGGTTTGTTGTTCTTGAAAAATGGCTACCCTATAAAATTGCCAACGACAGGCGGCGACGAAAAGCTTCCTTTAGAACAACTCAATTTACCACGAGATGGCCTCACGTGAGTATCAATAAAGTGTTATGTACTATACTCTGTTGGCATTAGGAATGCAGTGACTCATTACTAGTAAATGCATATTCACATTGATTTGCAATGTTTGAAAATAATAAAAGATATCTATATTTACTGATATAGAAATAAAACTTAGAACTGTAACAAAAATACAAATTTAATTATGATTACTATAAATGTGTTTATTTAGGGCCTTACCTATGAAATTGCCGTTTGTTCATAGTGGCGACTTTGAACTTAGTTATCTTGCGTTTGGCTTAGAATTCCAAATTCAAATTAATTTCAATTTAAATCTGACCTTCTTTTTCAAAATCAGTTATACATTTATTTTTCCGTAAAACGAATTTTTGATTAGATATCGTTGTGTTTGCGATCATGGAAAAATTAAAAATTCTCGATATTTTCGAATATGAGTTCTGTCGTGGTAACAACACAACACAGACGACACGCAATATTAACGATGTGTACTGAACAAACACTGCAAACGAACGCACAGTGCGTTTTTGTTTTGATCATTTCCGTTCTGGAAACTTCGACATCACGAACAAGGGAGGGAGAGTGCACGCTGCAATCCAACAGCCGCTCGGCGCGCTCGACTGGCCACGTTACCCTTCTCTCACATAAGACTACCTTGAAATGTACTGCATTTCCCACTTTATCTTATTTCCCTAATGTAAGTACGTGTTTCGGTAGTGAGTGAGATGTGTCAGAGCCCATTCCCATCCTACCCGGATGTCTATGGGCGACAGTATCTACTTACCATCAAGTGGACTGTATGCTCGTCTGCCGCTTACGTCCGTAAAAAAAAACCAAGCCGCGTGGACCACCGGAGGCTAAAGTCGATAATAAGGAATGGAGAGCAATAGTAGAAGCGCATTCATTTCAAACCACGTCTGAGTTAGCAGCAGCCTTCGGCGCAAGTGACAAAACGATATTGATTAATTTGTGTCAAGTCGGGAAAGTGAAGAAAGTGGGTACCACGTGTCGTATTGTGACTTGTGATGAGAAGTGGATCCTGTATCATAATCATAAACGTTCGTCACAATCGTTGACTCAGAAGACACAGCCAAACAATGTTCCAAGTGTCTCCACGATAACGCTCGCGCACACACTGCACGACAGACAGTTTTCAAAGTTACAGGAGCTTCGACGGAAACTCTCCCGACACCCACCGTACTCTCGCCAGACTTCGCTTCTATGATTTCCATTTTTTTTCTGAATTTGTATAACTTTTTACAGGAAAAAAAATCAACTCCTATGAGGCAGTGAAAAACGCCTTCAGACAATTCATCCATTCCCGTCTCCAGGAATTCTATCAGGAAGCACCAATCAACTTCCATTAAAGTAGTAAAAGTGCATTGATAATAATGGACAATACTTCCATTTATTGGATTTATAATTTTCATACAAAATAATATTTGATTTTTTCCATATAAAACGGCAATTTCATAGGACGTAATAAACAATAAAACGTTAATTATAAGATAATTATAAATCAATAATAATATTTATGGCACCCAAAACTAGGGAAAATAGAACAAATTAATAAGTACATTTTTCACGATCCTACTCTCACGGGCGGTTTAGAACCCCTCAGTGTTCGTACATACGTCGCGTCCCTCTGTGTGTTCTACCGCCTGTACAATGAGGAATGCTTAGAGGAATTGTTCAATATAATTCCCACCTGGGGTTTCTAAAATACTTTAAATTATTGTATTACTTATTTCAGAGTTTGCATAATGAATTTCAACCAAGGCTGTTATTCGATGAATAGCAACAGATTACGGGGCATTTTTAGGCTCGTTTTAGATATTTTAGAGAAACAAGGTTACATCGTAGTGGCCATCAATAGCACGGAATGGTTAGCTATGCCTTCACATGAAAAAACACCATATTTGGTGAGGGAAGTCGCATACAAATGTGGAGAAGCGGGCATGAAATTGTGTGCAACCTGATTAAAGACCAGCTGATTGTGATTCTAATGACAAAGACAGTTAAATTGTAGTGGTGAGAAGACTATTAGATGATATTTTTTTTATGAAATAAATATGATATTGAGTTTCCTAAATTGTTTTACTCATTCTAATAGTTCCTAGATAAACCCGCATTAGACTTTAGAGCTACCTACATAAAGTTGAGGAGCTACTTTTGTCTGTCATTTGTTCAAGCTAAATGTTATTAAAAGCTTATGATCTACTTTAGATTTTCTTGCAAATATTGTCGTTCTACAAGTTATATTATTAGGTATTAGTCATGAAAAGTATAACAATAACTTTTGTGAAAAACGTCTCCCGTGTATACTTGAGTGAGAATCTCCGCGCATGTGAAATACGCCAACTTTGCATCCAAGGGTATCTTTGCCCGAAGAACAATTTACAAGCAAATCCGTTATTGTGCAAAAATATCCCAATATTATGGCTATCCCACCATAAATATCCCATAATATTGGGATATTTTTGCACAATAACGGATTTGCTTGTAAATTGTTCTTCGGGCAAAGATACCCTTGGATGCAAAGTTGGCGTATTTCACGGTACGTCTGCCAAGGTGCAGCGAAATACCGTCAGACAGTGCTTCGCTAAGCATATCGCTAGCTCCGGTTATTTATCAGGGGTCATCGTTTTAGTGTCGCATAGTGGGGAGTAGTCAACAGCCGAATTCTCAGGGGTTCAAATTTAATTATTGTCCGGTGTAACTTTACATTCGAGGACGATTCTATTAGTAGGGGAACCCGGGGTGGAACGGGGTAGCTAAGCTTTGGTCACAATTTGTGAGAGTTTGAATGAAACAACACCATTATTTGGCAATTTGTAGGTTTATTTACTTCTTTCTCTACAAGGAAATTAAAGCTAAACTTATCTAAATTAATGATCACTTTGAAAAAATATTGTTTGAAAAATAAAGGGAAATTTCCCATTCTGCCCCACCCCCCGGGGTACAATGGGAAATGAACCCGGGGCACGATGGGGTACTAATTATTGGCATAATTCACAGATGAGAACACTGTCATCGTCGTCACTATCTAGACCAGTACATGCCAAATGTGCCCATTTTTTACAAATGCTACAAGACCACTAGCCTTCATTGGACTTGGAGTATAAATCATGGCAATACAAGCAGATCGCGTCTTCATCTTCCGAGCTTTCTTCAGATTCAGTTCCGATTCTTTTTTGTTTCTTTCTTCTTGTTTCTTCTTTGTTTTTGTTTAAAATTTTCTACGTCTTCTGAGTGTTCTTCAGGTTTAGTTCTGATTCTTTTTTATTTCTTTGGCTTAGCTTTCATTCCTTCAGGTATGTCTTCTTTACTTTTTAACGTCAGTCTTGTTTATTTTTTTCTACTTTCGCTTTATATATATTTTGTGTCTTTTTAATAGATTCTTCTAATTCAGTCTTGGAAGGTGAAGCGGTCAGGATTGCCGTTTTTCCACCCTTTCTTGTAACTCTTTTCATTCCAGCTTTCACTTTTGGCAACGGGATTAGCAATGTAGACCAGGACAGGACTGTCGGCTGGTTTTTCTTATATATGAACGCACCATCTGCAGATGAAATAAAAATGCGTATTTATATGAGAAGTACAAATATTTTAGGGGCGGAACGGGGTATACCCCATTGTGCCCCACCCATTGTGCCCCGACGCACCGTTCACGTAAACACGAGTGTTATGACCGGTTATATTTATTGGACTTGAGTTATCACTAGACGTTTAGTTAGTCAAAAGTATGTTTAAACAAACATATAATGTTAATATCCGAACAAAGAATAGTGTATAGTGTAATTACCTTGGTGTTGCATAGCAAAATTAAAATTTGCAAGCTTTTTCGTTGACCTTCGATAAAATCCAAACTAAGCGCACTCTCACACTGACAGCGGCCACTCCGTATAGCGCAGCACAGCGGACCGAACGTTGTGCGCGATGGTCACGCATCTCTGTCGCCTGTAGCGAGCACAACGCCTCTTTACCGTTCCGCCCCGGTACCCCGTTCTACCCCGGGTTCCCCTACCTACCTACTTGCTTTTTCTTCAAAGAAAACGATTAGCTCAAAAGGACTTTCATTCAGAGCTATAAAACTTTTATAATAAAAAAATAATGTCAAAGGCACGCGAGTGAAGATCGGTCAATTTAAAAATTGCTTATAATTTTCCCTATCATCTCTGACCTTGTTTTACTTGATAAATGTTTATTAACACAAATAAAATATTATTATTGTATTGTGTCTATCTGTCAGTACAGATAGGAAACCATTACATGTAAAATACAGGTTAATACCATCGTACACAATGTATTCAATGTGGATAGTTAATTTTTTGCTAACACTTATTTTGATGGTTTGCGATAGTAAATACGCGTTTATAACTTGGAACCAGAACGCTATTAGTATTTCGAAGACCGATTATTATGCCGACATTCCGCCAGTGTACATAGCCCGCGCCACATACAGCAACAAAATCAATGAGACTGGGTTTGTATAACTTTAACTGTCCTTTTTACTTACAACTTGCAAATATTGTAGATCTTGTTGTTTCTATATAGGAGATGAATCTGTAACAGTGTTGTTAGAACAAGCGCTAAACGCTTCAATGCTCTCAAGTTAGTTCTATTCAACCTGTTCAATGAAGACTCAAGCTTTTAACTGGAAGGATAATTGAAAACACTAAATTAGATTTATTTTATTGGCAGTAGTTCATCCTCTTCGATTAACATATCTGTCAGATTTACCATTTTGAATTAAGACTAAACTGATTGATCAAGTGTAGTAACATATGTGCACTCTGTTAAAAACCTATAATTGTGTATAGGTGTATAGGTTGTATAGCTCGTAGGAGTCTACTTGGATAGAGTGTATTCATATAGTATCTTCCCAGCTTAATCTCCAATGATAGCTTATTTTTTTTATAGACTAGTGGGTGGACGAGCAAGCAGTCCCACGTGATGGTAAGTGTTACCGCCGCCCATGGACACCTGCAACACCAGGGGGTATGTGGGCGCGCCGCCGACATAATATCACCCTTTCTTTCACATAATATACCTCTAATAATAAACCTTTAACAGAGTTTAATTTAATTATGTATCCATGTTAATTAGGTATGGTAATATTCAATACTGATTTATAATAATATTTTACTTTAAGGAATTTCAAGGGGAAATACCTCAAAATAAAATATTACCAATTATTTTTTCACTTGAAACAGCACAGATGGTATGACCATTTCTAATATCTGCAATAATCACTATTACTCCCCATTGGATGATGCATCTTCTCTGAACGAGGGTTGGATGAGAGTCCAGCAGATCAATTTTAAAGTACCTACACACCCCACATGTTGGCACATCCTCTTTGCGTAGGATGTTTTTGCACTTTCATGTCTAACACTGGTAAACGCATGCTACTGTGACGGATCTGCCACTACTACAATTTTGGTCTCCATTCAGCCGACATATTTAACTGTAGGTTTTTAAGAGAGAAGTTGACAGATTTCTCACTTGAAAGGCATACTTCATGTATCTTTGAGTTTTACATATCATTTTCATTTTATCCATCTCCATACCATATTTCCCATCTTTGCTTTCATATAACTTTAGTCATATAAACCACAATTTTCTTGTTTTATAGTGGAAAACATCTTAGGAAATTTGATGTGTATCTTCATATTTATTATGTAACTATTATTCTATGTGTCTGTCCAAACTCTGTTTCTGCTGTTTTTCCTTAAATAAATAAATATAGAAATATTTATTGTAGATATAAAAATATAATGTAAGGGCCAATTTCTATCTATAAGGTAAAAGGCAGTGAAATGACCAATTAAATAACAATTTAAACTCAACTTTAATTTTTACAAATATGATTGAAAAGGGCATAACAAAGATAATCATTGATAATCACATTGAAGCAATGGGTGCGAATACCAGTTTTCAAACATTTCATAGAAAAGATAAATTTGAATTGAAATGGCATCAAATTCTTTGCTTCACGACCACTCTGTAGATACAAACTAAACATAAGTTGAAATTAGAGGTTAACCTTTCATCCTTGAAAGCTTATAGGCAATATAATCTTATAATCAAATACTATTAGACAAGAAATTAGCCCAGTCAATAAGTCAATTAATCAATAAATACTGTTTGAGAGGTCCCTTGTTGAACAAACAATTGATCAGGATAGTTTGTACTGATCATAAAGTGTGTCTTTAAATTAAAGAGGCAGCGAATCCTAGTGCTTCTCATGGAGTGTCAATAAAATAGCCTAATAATTTGCAGCTGGGCATTTTTAGAACTTCACACATCATCAGATGCGAGCGATGAGAAGCAGGCATATGCAGCAGGATACCTGGAGGGTTTCCTCACCAGAGACCTCGTCTGGATGCATTGGCAGAATGTTCTCAAGGGGTCTGTATTACTACACTAATGTTTTCAAACTATTGCCCTTTTTTAATTATTATTTTTCAATAAATTTGCTAACTGAATAAAACCTTAAAGAAATTCTTTCATATTATTTGCGAAGCGCATATAAGAATATGTTTATGTAAGAATACTGTATGTTTCTATAGCACATTTTCTATAGCAAAACTGCTTATTTCAAGTCCATCATTTTAAAAATAATCCCTAACGTCCAGATTTCACTAGATTTCAGCTAGTGAAATTTGGAAGGGAGGGCAATTGCCGCTTGCAGTTTCCATTTCCATTTTACGAAAGTTCTGTGAGGTAACATGGTTGATTGCACCCAACATGCACCGTGGCAGTGCAGCATACCTTCGAGATGCGCTATAGGTGTAAAATTTCCGTGTGGTGCTCTTCAAGACAGGCTATGAACAGGATTCTCCAAGGTTGGTATGCCCCCTGGTGTTGCAGGTGTCCATGGGCGGCAGTGACCACTTACTATCATGTAGCCCCCCCACTTGTAGATATTTTTTAACCTAATATTGCCATTGCTTCAGATGACTTTCAAACTATGCACTGTCCCATAGAAAACAACGTTTGAAAATCACATTTATATTCAAAAGTGGCACCGTCCCATGTGCCTTTAATTTCAAAATTGCTACTGTACAATGTGAACAATCAGCGGACCCAATTTCAACACTAGCAATATGCCAACCATACTTTAATATCAAAATGGCGCCAGAGATCAGGTGCAAACGTGACACTGTCCAACGCAATGTGACTATTGAGAAACAGAAACACCACTGTCCACACAATTATTGGCAAAATATCTTGATTTTGCAAACTTACTAGAGATCTGGTGATTTATTTTGTGTTCAGAAAATATACTTTGGCCTAAAAACATAAATACCTGACTAAATCTCATTTGAAACACACCAGTTTCCTGACTGGACGGAGCATCAGAGTCGTTATCGATGGTAGCTGCTCCGACACCATGTCTATTAACGCTGGCGTCCCGCAAGGCTCCGTGTTATCCCCAACTCTGTTCCTTCTGCATATCAACGACCTGTTGCAAATTGGTGACATACGTTGCTATGCAGATGACAGTACTGGAGACACCTTGTACAGGGGCCGCGCCAACATCCCTCGGGTCGAAGTGGAAGAGAGTCGCGCCAGACTTGTGTCTGAAATCGAAGACTCTTTAGATCTAGTCTCGATTTGGGGTTCTATGAACCTAGTGGATTTCAACCCCAGTAAGACGCAAGTCTGTGCATTCACCGCTAAAAAAACCCCTTTTGTTGTAGCACCTCGCTTTCAGAGCATACCTCTTAAGATCTTGGAGAGTATCGGGATCCTTGGTATCGACATCTCCAGCAAAGTCGAATTTAGGGGTCATCTGGACAATAAGGCCAAAATGGCCTCCAAAAAGCTCGGTGTGCTGAACAGAGCGAAGCGGTACTTCAAACCTGGGCAACTCCTTATGCTTTACAGCTCAGGTGAGGCCCCATATGGAGTACTGCTCTCATCTCTGGGCCGGCGCACCGAAATACCAATTGGACCCATTTGACTCTATCCAACGACGTGCTGTTAGTATTGTCGACGATCCCACTCTCACGGGCGGTTTAGAATCCCTTAGCATTCGGAGGGACGTTGCGTCTCTCTGTGTGTTCTACCGCCTGTACAATGGGGAATGCTCTGAAGAATTGTTTAATATAATTCCCACCTCGGGTTTCTACAACCGCACCTCCCGTCACAGAAGTGCGGTCCATCCGCATTTCCTCGATACGGAGGTGTCGCGCACTATGCGGTCCAAAAACTATTTTATACCGCGAACCCGTAGGCTGTGGAACGAACTGCCTCAAGAGGTCTTTCCATTGAGCTACGATATGGGGTTCTTCAAGAGAGCTGTGAATAGGATTTTGCAAGGTCGGCAGCGCGCCCGCATGCCCCCTGGTGTTGCAGGTGCCCATGGGCGGCGGTAACACTTACCATCACGTGGGACCGCTTGCTCGTCCGCCCCCTAGTCTATATAAAAAAAAAAACTATAAATGATTTTCCATCAGTTGGCTTGGTTAAGGAGTCTGTCTGGACAGTGTCGCCTTCGGTTTTAGACCACTCATTTAGTACATTCATAAAAGATTGATAAACTCACAGGTACTGCTACAACAAAACAGATGTGTGCGGTCTGATTGAGGAGTATTTGGACACCAATGAAGCATACATCCACTCCATGGTCAATCAGCATCCGAATGACTCATATTGGTACCATGTAAGATACTATCATTAGATTGTCCCAAAAAAAATTTTTCACGTATACCCACCTATTTTTTGTTATATCAAAACACACGTAAATCAAATTCAAACTACATATTTTATGTTTACTGAACAAATTTTATGACCTGTGGACTACGGCAAACCGTGCCGACTTCAATAATTGATTGTTTTAAATGTAAAATAGTAATGTAGGTATGATTTGGATCAATTGGTGTTTTATTTTCCAAAACTACATGTTTTCTTAAGTCAATCCATAGTACCTCAGTACAAATTCTCAAATTGTAAGTTTAAGATCAAGCCGCCACGGGTTCTCTTTACCTCAAGGCAATAATATTTCACAATCGAGTGATTAGGACCAAATGGGAAAAAATAGAGGGTATGCGTATCTGATTTAGCAAAAAAAATCCCCCTTAGTCATGAAATCTAACTATCATATTTACAAGGGAAAATCTTACACATTTTTTTATTATTAAATTGCACTTAAACGCGCTAGGGGCCGTGATACACATGTGTGTTACCGGCACAAAACATACCGGTAGGTATCTTGCAAGTGCGTGCTACTGGCACATATGTATTCAGATTTTGCCAGAAGCATGCATTTTAATGGGACGTCAGTAGATCGCAAGCCGTTTGAATTTTCGTGTGCGTGTGTTCCCCGCGAGGAAGTGGGGAGGGGTGGGGGGGATCTACGAACTTACGAGCCTCCATTTTGTGGTTTTTAATTGCCTCTCACGGTACTACGGTTTGCAATCTGTATACTGGCGTACTATTTATTGAAATGCATGCTTTTCACTAGCAAAATCTGAATACACATGGCATTACAATGTACAACAGGCATTTACAATGTAGAGTGCGCGCCACCATAGAAGTTCAGCGGAATTTAAGATAACTAATCAAATCCGTTTAGTTGTGAACGGTATTAGTTCTGCAGTATGGCGTACAAACTATGATATACTACTAAATTTGACAAGTCGACCATTCTGAAAAATAAATATTATTATGTACTATTTACTTCCTAATACACATTTTTATAGGTAGGGTGATATTTTTATAGGTAACTAATAATCCGGGTTATTATAATTACCAATTAATTATAAACCGGGACTTCTTATGTGGCGCCTACTTGACTTAGTTACATGCTTTTTTATGCCACTAACATGCATGTGTATCACGACCCTTTGTTGACCTTTACAACATGGCATTGCCGTACACACGATAACAATATTTTAAACAGGTCTATTATTATTTTTTTCTTTATAATGTGTTCGTATTGTCTTGTTGCATAAATGTCTTTTTCTTTTCTATCTTTTAATTGTAATTCAGTAGTATGGTTTCGAACTCGCTACTACAAAAATTTGTCACTCATCTCTTCAATAGTAATTCAATAGTGTTATTAAAACGAGCGCTCGAGTGCTAGCGCGCTAAGTTAATGCTATTGAACCTAAACCGTTTCACACTCGAGCTTTTAACCGAAGAGTTTAAGAACATCAAACATTAAAAAAAAAGTTTATTAGCACTCACTCAGTGCACCAGCGTCGAACGCTCTACGCTCGTTTATACATACTGCTATTACCGCTTACAACTCACGGGCAGTTTAGAACCCTTCAGCGTTCGGAGGGACGTTGCATCTCTCTGTGTGTTCTACCGCCTGTATAATGGGGAATGCTCTGAAGAATTGTTCAATATAATTCCCACCTCGGGTTTCTACAACCGCACCTCCCGTTACAGAAGTGCGGTCCATCCGCATTTCCTAGATACGGAGGTGTCGCGTACTGTTCGGTCCAAAAATTATTTTATATCGCGAACCCGTAGGCTGTGGAACGAACTGCCTCAAGAGGTCTTCCCATTAAACTACGACATGGGGTTCTTCAAGAGAGCTGTGAATAGGATTTTGCAAGGTCGGCGGCGCGCCCGCATACCCCCTGGTGTTGCAGGTGTCCATGGGCGGCGGTAACACTTACCATCACGTGAGACCGCTTGCTCGTCCGCCATCTTCTCTATAAAAAAAAAAAAAACCGCACTGATTCGTGTAGAAACCCGAGGTGGGAATTCTGTCGAACAATTCTTCAGAGCGTTCCCCATTATACAGGCGATAGAACACGCAGAAGGACGCAAGATATACCTATTTTAAACTTTTTTGCAGATGAAATTGTACTTCATCCAGATAGAAGGTTTGGCGGCGGGCTACAACGAGGCCACTATAGATTCCACGCAGCTTCTCACCGTCAGAGACATCATGTGAGATAACTTATTTCATATCAGTGCACCCGTATCCCCCATAGTATTGCAGGTGTTCACGGATGACGGTTACCACTTACCATCTAATGGGCTGTCCGCTCGTTGGCATCTCTTCTATAAAAAATAGAATAGTGAGCTCATTCTTCTGTAGTATAAAAAGAAAGAAAGAGAATGGTCTATTTGACGCAACACGACACAGACATAAAATTGACATCAAACAAAAAGAATTAGTATATAAATGCTATATTATCTTGCCTAGTCAACCTTTGACTGTGTGTTACGACGACACAGGTCATTTGGTTCAACATGATGCTGCGGAGCAGAATTTGTATCCACAGCACTGATATTCTGCCGGCACCTCATTGTATAAGTAAACGTGCAAATGTCGAAAACCACGTGTGAAAGATATGCTATAAGATGGTGAAGCATTGTATCAGGGTGGACCCTGATACAGTGTATGTATAGGATAGCAGGATATAGGAAGAGTGAGATGAGTGACATGCATATTTGCCGTTGGACCGACAACCTCCATAAAATTTCTTCTATAAAAACAAACCGATGTCGTAGACGAGTCTTTGAAAGGAGGACTACCATACATATCGGGAACATAGCGTAGTGTGAGACGTGCTCGTGCCTAATGAACCACCGACATGAATAGTTCGCTGGTGGTAGTTGGATGAGAAGAGCCGAGGATCCAATAGTGGAGAGCCGCAGGCTGGTATGTTGCGAGTGACAAATAGCAATGATCCCCCGCCACGTTTCCACCCCAAATATTCTCAAGTATGTATTTGCTAACTTTCTAATAGACGGACTTTTTGGTGGAAACTCGAGAAATTTGAGTTATTGTTTGATTAATGCAAAAATTGCGTATTGTACGTTTTGTGGTTTAATTAAAATTTATTAAAAAGTGTTGTGCGTAATGTTTGTGATAATCAAATAAAACCATGATCTCATGGTTTTATTTTTCGTGCGCTTCCAAGGAGTCCGCTTCAGTCCTCAGTAAACCTACTATCGCTTTACTGAGTGACTCCTGACTAAATTCGACTAAAACTAAAAAAAAAAAGTAATTGAAATCCCTATTGGTTTTTTTTATTTAGTTACTACTATAAATGTTTTTTATTAACAGTTGGATCAACATGCTGGGCGACTTGGACGAGCTGGCTTTCGCCCTAACAATGCCCAAGGAGACTCCCGAGGGTTTGTTATTCGGTGAGCACTGCACTGGGCTCGTCAAACTCTTGCCGGACCTCACCGACTTATTCACATCACAAGTCACATGGAACAGGTGAGATTGCGCTTTTTTCCGCAAAGAACATGACACAATCAGATGTTTCACATGATGTCAAACTAGTGTTGTAAAAACAAGCGTTAAGCGCTGAGTGAGCGCTCATGAACTTTTAAGACTCAGACTAGTGAGTGTTACAGTCCAAATGTTTAATGGTCTTAAAGTCTTGTAGTTAAGAGCATTAGTCTAAAACGGTTAACGTTCAATAGCATTGAACGCATTAATATATTGTATTTCCGTTCAATTTGTTTGTATTGCATTATGACCAGTTACCAGTCAATGCTGCGTCTGCAGAAGATGTACGTGTTAAACTACAAGCTGTACCCGGGCAGTAAGCAACGCATACCCGGATACAAGATGTCGCTCTCCTCGTACCCGGCTTTTGTACAGGTATTCATTTAGGTATTTATTTAGTCTTTTTGCACTATATTGTACAGAGACGGACTTAATGCCTTAAGACACTCTCTACAAGTAGACCAGTGGCTAAAATGAAATAAATTAATGTGAGTGCAATAGACATTAAGGCATGTGATATGAATATGCGACCATTTTGTATGTCAGCGTTTGTATCATTTTGTATCAAAATGGCGGTACACGCTTTAGCGCCATTTTGCTTGGAGACGCTTATTTTGCGCGAAACTCATCGATTTATTTAGCTGGCTTTTGGGCAGAAAATGGAATATTTAATAATTTGGTATCAGCCTATGATATCCCGATTCAGGATACAGACCTCCGTCATGGAATAGCGATGTGTCAGTATGGAAAAATCAGATACTATTAGATATAGAGAAAGGACATCATTATATCTGCCATCATTTTTTTATGCGGCCGGCAATGGTATTTGGACCATCGAAAGATTATTTGAAACCCGTTCTAATGGTATACAAATGATTTTTTTTTATTTTAGATAACCTAAGAGTCTATCCATTTTTTTTAGGCATATGTATATGACTTCGTTATATATGTATAAAGAAGTAAAGGACTGTAGATTAAATTATAATTTTTACTTAATCTTTCAATCCCCCAAATATAATTGTTGGCCGCATCAAAAAAGAAAATGACGCCAGACTTGTATGGAGAAATAACGATGTCCTTTGTTCTAAGGAACCATCGAGTCGATTTTAGAGTTATGAAAAACTACATTCAAAGATTCTCAATAAACTCATACACACAATATCGAATCGAATCCGTTCATTTTCCTTAAAAAAAATTGTAACTTTATTGCACTAACTGATGGTGTAGGTTGTAAGAAATAAATCTTGCTAAGGAACTCTGCATCTAGAATAAAATGAAAAATCTAGATTTTTCGATGTTCTACAATTTTTCTAATGATGATACATTATATAACGTGAACATTTATCAGTCGACAGACGATTTCTACATAATATCGTCGGGACTAGTCGCCGCTGAAACCACCATCGGAAACTCAAACCGCACGCTCTTTGAAAACGTCAACCCTATTGGACAGGTGAGAAAGAAGAGTATATGTTATATTCATTTCTTTTTCTGACATTTACATAGTAGCATATTTGACTCTTTTTAATAATCATTCCAGCAGCGAGCAATGCAACTGCTTCGAGAGACAGTTGCATTCCGTGCTGTTAATACCGTACCTCACCATCAGCCTATGTCTCTCCACTGCCGAATCTCTCCTCTCCCAAAGCTCGCCATTACACCACCTGTACCAACCATCACCACCGTCGAATTTCTTTAAGTCATCGGTCCACCTGGCGCGGGGGTGTCCCACACTGCGCTTCCCGGTACGTGGCTTCCATTCGAGGACTCGTCTACCCCGTCGGCCAGCGGGTCCTGCGGCAAATATGACCTGCCCATCGCCACTTCAACATACCGATTCTACGAGTTACTTCGGTGACTTTGGTTCTTTGGCGCATGTCTTCGTTTCAGATCCTCCTATCCCGCAAAAAAACTCCCAGCATAGCCCTGAACATACCTCGCTCAGTAACCTTGAATTTATGGATCAGACCTACTGTTAGAGGCCACGTTTCGGCACCATACTATAATACTGATAGTATCTATAAAAATTCGAGAAAATTAAGGTTTCGTATTCCGTGTTTCCTCCAAAAATGAATCGATATTTTTTTTTTCTTTATTGTGTTAAAGAATAGCTTTTCTATGTCAGTGCGATACGCATTTTTTTAAAAATAAGAGTTGTTTAATTTGCACACGGCTACTTTTTGTTGCGTTTTAACGGAGCATTTTTTTTATTTTAGGAGGGTCCTAGCTTCTATTAGAAACAACTAAGGGGTCATCCATAAATTACGTCACACGTTAAGGGGGGGGGGGGGGGGGGGGGGTCAACAAAGTGTGACATCGTGTGACAATGGGGGGGGGGGGACGGGGGACGAGTCATAAGCTTCGTGACGTTACATGTATAAATCTAAAGTATTAAAACTAAACGTCAACTCTAACGAAAAACTATAAAATATTACCAACTCTATCACTATTATTATAAGGTTGTTTTAATTTAATAATTTCTAAATTTAAAATTGCAAAATATGTGACGTCACACCAGGGTTGGGGGGGGTCACACAAATGTCACACACACTACCTGTGATAAGGACGGGGGGGGGGGGACTCGAAAATCATGAAATTCGTGTGACGTAATTTATGGATTATAAATATATGGACGTAATTTAGTCAGAATTCAGGGAGAAATTATTGGAATGTGTTTGTATGGACAAGATGCTGCCGCTGTCGTAATCCCGCTTCCCCACATCAGCCCATCTTAACGTCTTCACTAGTTCTTTACTTTTTTTTTATAGAGAAGAGGGCGGACGAGCAAGCGGTCCCACGTGATGGTAAGTGTTACCGCCGCCCATGAACACCTGCAACACCAGGGGGTATGCGGGTGCGCCGCCGACCTTGCAAAATCCTATTCACAGCTTTATGGGAAGTTAAGCTTAATGCTTAATACTTATTTTTTGTATATACATATATTATATGACATTTAATTTTAAATTGCATGATTACAATATTTTTATCTAAATGTAATCTCAATGTAACATTTGCATACCAGTCATCTTCCAGTGTGTAAGGCTTGTATAACTTAGTATTAGACAGGTATGTTACTCAGATTCTTAATCAAATAAATTATTATTATTAAAAAACACATAAATGAATAACTTAATATTAAAATCAAAGAAATCAATCCATGGAAAAATAGTCAAAATACAATTATTGAAAAATGACTGGTTAGAAGTTACATGTTAGAAAAGGATCGCAATTTCAACTACCATAATATTATAATGATGATTGTCATCAGATCCTGGAATATGCGCGGGCAATGATTGCTAATCGGTTGGCCCGGAATGGTCACGAATGGGTCGAAATATTTCGGAAACACAACAGTGGCACTTATAACAACCAGTGGTGCGTGATGGTACATTTATAATAACGGTATTTATATATTTTATTATAGGAAAATACATTTATGGAGTCGGTGGACTGTACATCCAAAGGTGGCTGGTTTAGTTTCGCCGCGAAGGACCAAAATAATTTAAGGAGAATACTTAAAAAAAAAACTTTCTTATATTTGATATACATACTCGTATATCTAAAAATGAACATGTACTTTGTGTTTTTTTATTATATTAAAATAAATAATTGGTGATTAATTGAATGGTATAAAAGCATAACACCATCCACATGCGCTCTCTTAGGTCTGTGCCCTTTGAAGCTCGCTTCTATTAGTGAGTGAGTACGCGTACACATCCCGGCCGAAAGTAATACACATCGACTATGATCGGCTAGTCACACGTGTCACACGACAGAGACGACGCTCTACAAAACCGAAGCTAGCCGATCATAGTCGATGTGTATTACTTTCGGCCGGGATGTGTCGGTATGTATGACATACATAACGTGTTATGCACACACGAGTTTATTACCAATTTTATTTAATTCTAATGTAATAAAAAAATGATGAAATACATGTTAATTTTTAGTTAGATAAAACAGTTTGTGTACTGATTGACATATAAAAAAAATTAACAAATTTTGTAGGACATATATACGTATACAATGGAGTACAAAGTAAGTAAGTAAGCCAGAGCCCATTCCCATCCCTCCCCATCTCCCAACCCATTTTATTATCCCCATTTTACCTTTGGAGACATATATGTCTTTCATATATAGGCAGCGCATCCGGGAGCGTGCCAACGTTTGTCATTTTGGACAGATGTTGGCATGTATCACGGATGTCTATGGGCTACAGTATCCACTTACCATCAGGTGGACTGTATGCTCGTCTGCCGCCTTCGTCCATAAAAAAAGGAAAAAAAAGTAAATAAGTATAATGTGTATGACAGGTACATTGTCGACTACAACAAATTCAAGGCGCGCACGCCAGTAAGCAATGCTGAGATAAAGCCCGGACTGCTGTGGGTCATCGAGCAACTTCCCGGGTACACGGAGGCCGCTGATCTGTTAGTATCGATAGCCTACAACATTCGTATCCTATTCCAGGACACCCCTTCCCAGCTTCCCTTTAAAATCACCACAGTTACATAAACCATCACACGGTCCCATATAAAAAGTAAAAGCTAATATTTCTATTCTCCCAGAGTTCAAAGTAACTAAACAATGATTTTCAAATCATTTAATTTAATATTTTAGTTAAATATTTTTATAGTACATATACAGTTTCATCGTTCTCCTAACAACTTGTAGTCAATGGAATTAGCGCTCTGAAAAATAAACTATTTATTTATTTTATTACTAGTTGTACCCGGCCACGCGTTGCTGTGGCTGCCCAACAGATGGCGCTTAGCCAGTTACCAGTTACCCAGTTGGGTAAAGAGAATGTTTTTACCCTGTGATAGGTATATAAAAACACGCGCGTATTCGAATGCAACGTTGTGTCAAAATTTCAAAACAATCGGTGAAGAACTTTCGGAGATTGAAGATTTTGAACAAACGAACGTTTACATTTTTATTTATCTATATCTACTATCTATACTAATATAATAAAGAGGTAAAATTGTGTGTTTGTATGTTGGGGGTAATCTCTGGAACTACTGATACGATTTCAAAAATTCTTTCACAAATAGGAAGCTACATTATCCATGTCTAATATAGGCTAATATATTATTTTGAAATTTTGAAAAAAAAAACAGACAAACGAAACGAGGGCGGGTCGCTAGTATTAGACATAGATTGAAGTTCGTTCTTACTAAAGTGCAGCTAACTAAATTCACGGCCTTTTGAATTAAAAACGGAGACACTTTCATTTTGCGGTTTTTTAAAAAATATATCAGAACTTTGCCTCTGTCATAGTCAAGGAAACTAATAGTAAACCAAATATTAACTGAAATCACGAACTAGTTTCTAATAAAATCGCGCCCACGGTGCTATTTCAAATCTCTGTAATTTCAGCCATTCAATTAATTTTGCTTCACGATGTCTACTGATTCAATTGATGAGGATTGAAAGGAAAAGCCACAATAAAAAAAAAGAAAGTATTGGATCCATCCCTTATATTGAAGAGAATGTTAACTGATTAAAATTTGTAAAAGAATTACTGAAAACTGATGTAAAACTTTGGGATTTTGTAGAATTTTCAAAAAATCAAATTTAAACTTAGTGGATAATAAATGTTAATTTAGTGTTTTTGTCTTAATTGTTGGAAATTGGGAAACGTGAGCAGCACGCCGCGTCGCATCAGACTAGTTACCATAGTTCGTGACATTACTTACAAAGCACAGCATGGGAATAGCAACCATTCACATCTCCCTACTAAAGTACTCCTGTTTACGATAGCGACACTCGCCAATGTTTCTCGTAATGAACGAAAAACAGCTATCACCACCGTATTGTGGTAGCAGCCACGTCCGATGTCAGCGTGACTCATTGCGGGCAACATTGGCATGTGTCGCTATCGTAAACACGACTACATTGGTTCGCGGTGAGAATCGAGGCAATGACCGCTATTGGCACTAAATAGCTAGTGGCATGCTAAATGGCACGGAGTTATAATGCGTTATTCGATCGATTACTAACGAATAGTAGTACCGTGTGTGTGTACATGTGTGTGTGTGTTGTGACTAAAAGGTATGTAATTGATTGCTAATCCAAGTTAGTGATTGAATTGTTTTGAGTAGCGTTATGTGAAAAATAAGGGGCTCAGAGTTTAAAAATCTCAAAACATTGTGAACTGTGCAACAGAAATGCTCCTTTTTTAAAAAGCACCTCTTTATCGTTCGTTGACAGAACGAAGGAGCTATTGCACGAGACGTACTTCCCGTCGTACAACATACCGTATTTCCCGCGGGTTTTCAACCTGAGCGGCGGCAACGAGCGCATTGCAACGCACGGCGATTGGTTCGGCTACATCACCAATCCGAGGGCCAAGATCATTAAGGAGAAACAGGTGAACACTTGACGCATTGATACGCTTTATTAACCACACCACACCACACAGTGTTGACCACACTTGACGCATGATACACTTAGGTTTTTTGTACATGATTCTTACTTGGTGGCTTGACAGCTCTTCCGTGCATAGTTTTTCACTTTTTCCGTCTAAATTCCTCAGAACTCCCACGGGCCATAAATCAATTCTCTTAAAAAGTGGTTTTATAAGAAAGTATTTGAGTGTACTGGGAAACTGTCCATTACTAAAAAAAATAGATTAATAATATGACTGAGTGGTACGGAAATGGATTCTGCACATGATTTTAATAATTTTGTATTTATGTCGTAATATCCTGTTAAGTTTGTGTTTTTAATTCTTTAATTATTTTATATATGTCCATTAGTGGTAGGTGGGTGTTGAATATGCTATTATCACGGTGAGGTATTGAATATGCTATTATCACGGTGAGGTGTTGAATATGCTATTATCACAGTGAGGTATTGAATATGCTATTATCACGGTGAGGTGTTGAATATGCTATTATCACGGTGAGGTGTTGAATATGCTATTATCACAGTGAGGTATTGAATATGCTATTATCATGGTGAGGTGTTGAATATGCTATTATCACAGTGAGGTATTGAATATGCTATTATCATGGTGAGGTGTTGAATATGCTATTATCACAGTGAGGTATTGAATATGCTATTATCATGGTGAGGTGTTGAATATGCTATTATCACGGTGAGGTATTGAATATGCTATTATCATGGTGAGGTGTTGAATATGCTATTATCACAGTGAGGTATTGAATATGCTATTATCATGGTGAGGTGTTGAATATGCTATTATCACAGTGAGGTATTGAATATGCTATTATCATGGTGAGGTGTTGAATATGCTATTATCACGGTGAGGTGTTGAATATGCTATTATCACAGTGAGGTATTGAATATGCTATTATCATGGTGAGGTGTTGAATATGCTATTATCACGGTGAGGTGTTGAATATGCTATTATCACAGTGAGGTATTGAATATGCTATTATCATGGTGAGGTGTTGAATATGCTATTATCACGGTGAGGTATTGAATATGCTATTATCATGGTGAGGTGTTAAATATGCTATTATCACGGTGAGGTGTTGAATATGCTATTATCACAGTGAGGTATTGAATATGCTATTATCATGGTGAGGTGTTGAATATGCTATTATCACAGTGAGGTATTGAATATGCTATTATCATGGTGAGGTGTTGAATATGCTATTATCACAGTGAGGTATTGAATATGCTATTATCATGGTGAGGTGTTGAATATGCTATTATCATGGTGAGGTGTTGAATATGCTATTATCACAGTGAGGTATTGAATATGCTATTATCATGGTGAGGTGTTGAATATGCTATTATCACAGTGAGGTATTGAATATGCTATTATCATGGTGAGGTGTTGAATATGCTATTATCACGGTGAGGTGTTGAATATGCTATTATCACAGTGAGGTATTGAATATGCTATTATCATGGTGAGGTGTTGAATATGCTATTATCACAGTGAGGTATTGAATATGCTATTATCATGGTGAGGTGTTGAATATGCTATTATCACGGTGAGGTATTGAATATGCTATTATCATGGTGAGGTGTTGAATATGCTATTATCACAGTGAGGTATTGAATATGCTATTATCATGGTGAGGTGTTGAATATGCTATTATCACGGTGAGGTATTGAATATGCTATTATCATGGTGAGGTGTTGAATATGCTATTATCACGGTGAGGTGTTGAATATGCTATTATCACAGTGAGGTATTGAATATGCTATTATCATGGTGAGGTGTTGAATATGCTATTATCACAGTGAGGTATTGAATATGCTATTATCATGGTGAGGTGTTGAATATGCTATTATCACGGTGAGGTGTTGAATATGCTATTATCACAGTGAGGTATTGAATATGCTATTATCATGGTGAGGTGTTGAATATGCTATTATCACAGTGAGGTATTGAATATGCTATTATCATGGTGAGGTGTTGAATATGCTATTATCACGGTGAGGTATTGAATATGCTATTATCATGGTGAGGTGTTAAATATGCTATTATCACGGTGAGGTGTTGAATATGCTATTATCACAGTGAGGTATTGAATATGCTATTATCATGGTGAGGTGTTGAATATGCTATTATCACAGTGAGGTATTGAATATGCTATTATCATGGTGAGGTGTTGAATATGCTATTATCACAGTGAGGTATTGAATATGCTATTATCATGGTGAGGTGTTGAATATACTATTATCACAGTGAGGTATTGAATATGCTATTATCATGGTGAGGTGTTGAATATGCTATTATCACGGTGGGGTGTTGAATATGCTATTATCACAGTGAGGTATTGAATATGCTATTATCATGGTGAGGTGTTGAATATGCTATTATCACAGTGAGGTATTGAATATGCTATTATCATGGTGAGGTGTTGAATATGCTATTATCACAGTGAGGTATTGAATATGCTATTATCATGGTGAGGTGTTGAATATGCTATTATCACGGTGAGGTGTTGAATATGCTATTATCACGGTGAGGTGTTGAATATGCTATTATCATGGTGAGGTATTGAATATGCTATCATCATGGTGAGGTGTTGAATATGCTATTATCACGGTGAGGTATTGAATATGCTATTATCATGGTGAGGTGTTGAATATGCTATTATCACGGTGAGGTGTTGAATATGCTATTATCACAGTGAGGTATTGAATATGCTATTATCATGGTGAGGTGTTGAATATGCTATTATCACAGTGAGGTATTGAATATGCTATTATCATGGTGAGGTGTTGAATATGCTATTATCACAGTGAGGTATTGAATATGCTATTATCATGGTGAGGTGTTGAATATACTATTATCACAGTGAGGTATTGAATATGCTATTATCATGGTGAGGTGTTGAATATGCTATTATCACGGTGAGGTGTTGAATATGCTATTATCACAGTGAGATATTGAATATGCTATTATCATGGTGAGGTGTTGAATATGCTATTATCACAGTGAGGTATTGAATATGCTATTATCATGGTGAGGTGTTGAATATGCTATTATCACAGTGAGGTATTGAATATGCTATTATCATGGTGAGGTGTTGAATATGCTATTATCACGGTGAGGTGTTGAATATGCTATTATTTATATTACTGTTCTTGACATTCAATTTAATTAAATAAACATTAAAATATTCTATCTCTACAGCACATGTTATAGTTTGGGAGTCATTTATTTTGATTTTGTTTATTTTTTTTAAAATTAAACCGCTACCATAGTCCTGAGGAACTACACCACCTCTAAAAGAATGGACTCGTCAACTCACTTGGTCAGCGTGCCGTTTTAAGGCTATACAATATTCATCCCTCATGCAGGAGTCAATGTACACGAGGACGCTCGTGTTCAGCGGTGGACGGTAAAAGAATTGGTTTCGATTACAGATCTCTGCTATAAGAACATTTTATGGACATTTTCCTAGAAGGGTCTGCATATTGGATTTCCGTGTTGCAGGCGGGTATCAAAGATCTGGATAGCATGTTCGCAACAATGCGCTATAACGACTACAAGCACGATCCGCTGTCGCGCTGCGAGCTCTGCGACCCGCCGTATAGCGCTTGCAACGCCATAGCTGCTAGGAACGACCTTAACCCGGCCAACGGTCAGTATATAGGGGAGTAAAATTCACCGATATCACCACGGGTTCCAGCTGAAAATCAGCGCTGTGTGTACAGGTACACAGCTAAGGCTGAGCTGGATGCCCATTCAGAGCAGTTACAGGACACACCGATAGTATACGCCGCTGTAACATATTTTTCTTTTCACTTCCTTAAAATTTAAATATGTGTATTTGTTTGTATCTGTTGTGTCCTATAACTGTTTTCTGAATAAACGTCTTAGCTATATATCTATCTAATTATAATATTCTTAGGGGATTTCCCTAAGACCTGTTTGCTGATAGTCTAAATAAAATTAGGCGATTCATTCTAGTGAGCACTATGTCAATTTTAATTTTTGGTTGTGTTTTTTTAAGCAATGTTGTCGTCGCTTTTTAAATAGAGTGACATTTATATAATTAGCACTCTTGCACGTAACTCTAACATTTATATGGTGTATTTTCTGTTGGTAACCATTGAAAAAAGACGCAAGTTTATGTCACAATGACGTCGCTAGTGGCGGAGTAAACAACGTTGGCACTGCGGCCGGGACAGCATTAGCACTTTACATTTTGGCGCTTAAGCAAGAAAGACGTCTCTCTTAGAGATTATAATTTATTCTTGTTAAAACTTTGTTTCTAAATCTTTAAAACTGACATTTACTTTTGTTTACAATATTTCTATAGAAATGGCAGATGGACAACTTACATTAGGCTATGGGCATTAGGCGTACACTTTCATGAACTGTGGTTAGGGTGGGGTAGTACTATAGTGCACAAGTAACAAGGTGCACAAGGAGGAGGTAGATATGTGAAAGAGCGGTCGACATAGGGATACATTTTTTTATATTGGGGGAGAATTGCATTGATAGGCTGGAAAAAATACGCAAAAGGAATGAAGAAGGAAGGAATTCTAGCCTAAACTTACATTGCCAAATAAATAACATGCATATACACACCCTCATATATACAAACACACACACACAGAGAGAGACATAAGAGAGAGACAGACGCATATGCATTTACATAATAAACGGACAGTAGATACATAATTTAAAGAAAATATAATAAAACCTGTAGGTATGCATTAAGTATACTATTTATTTTTTTGATCTACTTTCTGTAATACGACAGCTCGAACTAAAAGTTCTTAGAACTGGCTACTATGAAATAGAATAAAAAAGGCTAATTTGAATTTTGGAAATGGAACTGTTTGCTTGTCAAATAGCGATGGGTAACTCCGGATTCAATGAATCAAAAGAGCCGAAACCCCAAGCGGAGCTTAATGATTCCGGCTGACTGCTATCGACTCCGAGGAGTTGTTTATTCCTTGCATTTTTGGATTGCTGAGTCACATGAACGAACATGATGCAAAGCGAATGAGTCGCTCTCAGGCTCTTATAAAATGTAAGTAGGTGAATCAAAGGAGTCAAGGAATCATTGGAGGAGTCCATAATTTTGCCCTTGATACGTATAGAAATTCAAATGTCATTTTTTCTATACACCCTCCCCCAGGCACATATCCATTCAGGGCTCTAGGGCACCGCAGCCACGGCGGCACCGACGCCAAAGTGACCAGCTCCCACCTGCGACACACCTACCAGTTCCTGGCCGTCTCCAGCCCCACACACAACATATCCCGAGGGATACCGCCGTTTGCGTGAGTTTTATTACTAATCAAGCTTAACAAAATAAGATTATGTAATCTCATTAGACTACGCAGGTTTATACTAATAATAATAGATTATACAGGTGGATGACTAAAATGCCAAACTCCCGTCTGCGTAACACGTGTTTTTGTACCAATTTATATCTCAGACACGTCTTCAAGAAGATGACCGAAGTTTTACTACTGAATAAACCTGACAGCGTCATTAGTGTAGTGTGTCTAATTAGTTGGGCTACGCACACGTTTATGTCGACTCCACAACTGTGATACGCTAAGGTAACCAGCTCTCACCTACGACACACGTACCTATCAGTTCCTAGCACTCTCCAGCTCTATACACAATATATCCAGGGAGATACCGCTGTTTGCGTAAGTTTTGCTACCAAACAAACCTTACAAAGTATCTGTGCAGTCGAATACGTCAGATTACTCAGGTTTATACCAATTCCGCAGCCGTGAAAGACTTAAATACGAACCTCCCATCTGCAACACATCGAATTAGAGGAGTATCCAGGCTCACAAACAAAATTTCATGTTTTGTAGACGAGCAGACAGTCCACCTGGTGGTAAGTGGCTACTGTCGCCCATAGACATTAACGATACATCATGACATCAGTCCAGAATGACAAAAGTTAGCACAATTATTGAGGTGGTCATCAAATTCGTAACTCGTCTAATTTCGCCACTCGGTCTAATTATGAACTTTTGTAAAGTTTGTGCACCCAATACTTAATAAAACAGTTTTGAATAAACTTTCGTTTAGTGGGGAAATTAGAAAAAGGATATTGTAAAATTCCGAAGAAACTTAAGACCAATATAAATTTCTTTGAAAATACTGTAATTCTTTCAATCGTGAGTCATCTTTTACAATCCATTATAAAGGTTCGTTGCAGTCGCTGTAACATCACGTTGGCACACTTACAATCTACGTAAAGAGTTTAATTTGACTTTTTTAATTTACTGTAGGTACTAATAGCGTGTTTGACGAGTACCGAATTTAAACGAGTCCCGAAATTTGACGACCATCAAATAAATAGTTGCCCTCGGATGCACTGCTCTACCACCGTTGGAGATTTAGGAATGTATTTGGAGTAAGGGTTGGGAAAATGGGGAGGGATAGGAGAAATACGCAAACGGCAAATATCTCCAGGGAGATACCATTGCTAGCGTTAATTTTATTACTAAACGAGCCTGACAGCATTTAGCTGCGTAGTCGATCCAGTCGCGAGTTACAGGTTTATGCTAATTCCACAACCGTGGAAGACCAATGACAAGATACTGTCTGTGTAACAAGTACAAGTCTCTAGTAGTCTCCAGTCCCTTACCAAAAGACCGGCGTTTTGTAACTTACAATAAAATGGGGTGGTCTTAATACATAGTCTAAAGCGCGCGCCACGAGCAAGATGAGCAGCCAAGACTGGATGGAAAAGAGATTTGTATGAAATCGTCGATCACCGACCACTTTACTTGACCCCTCATATTATTGAACCTTAATATTGAGGTCAAAGGCCGAAATTCATTCTGCTCGTGGCGCGCGATTTAGTCAGACCACACAGGCTCAGAATAATTCCAAAATGTTCTCACAGCCTAGACGCGAATATTTTATCGCTTGCTGTATCCATTTTTACCATTAATTTTAATAAAATCCCGCTCATTTCTCAGATGGAGTGAATTCGATATGGGTTCTCAAATATCCCACGTGGGCCACCCGAACCTCTGGGTGTTCCCACCACTCGTACACCGGTGGGAGTGGCAGTAACGAACTATTATTATTATTACCATAAGAGTCGATGCGAATATGCTCTAGTGTTATTGTGATACTCAACATTCCTTAGTAAATATACCTAATAACAACAATATGTGGGGGTAGGCGATCCAGATAGGCGGTATTAAAATTATAAACAGATTTACAAACCAGAATACAGTACGCGCGCGAGTTTATGACCACTGTAAGGAATGCGGTAGTGCTGCGACCTAATTACTGTTACAGCCAATATCGATAATTGTATGAGTGATGATTACGTAGATAAAGTAATTTTGAGATTAAGTGTTCTGCTACTGAGTTGATGTTAGTTTTGTAGCCTGAATGGCGAAAGAATAGGACATAAAACCGTTACGGCAAGTGGTAACAAGCAAAGACTGATTTTCATCCGTTCGAAGGTGAAAATTACGAATGTTTCCCAGAATCTGAAATAACTGAAATTGTGAAATTGATGGCCATTTAAGTTGAGAACGATAAGGAGAAATATGAAACGCATGCAATTATTAAGAAGACGATCCAATTTGTCAAGAAGAACTTGGCTAACATCAGAGTAGCAAACATCAGCGCAATTAAGTACGGGCAAAACAAGTGACTGAACAAGCAATTTTTTAGTAGATGCAGGCAAAACATTTTGATAACGATACATTGATAACGTATTAGTAACTTTTGGATTTACTTCTGTGATCTTACCTTACGATAAGCTTACGGCAGACGTTAAGGACAACACTCGAGTGAAGACGAGCGAGGCAAGGCGGGGGGGTCGCGGGAGGAAGTGCTACCGCCCTTCGCCTCAGACCCCGATGATGGTCAGGAACTCGCGCGTATGCTGTAGATGTTTAACCGTATAACGTAAAGAAAACGACAGGTTAGATAAGTGAAAAAGAATCCAAAGTTCAAAGTAAATTTCGAGAAAATCGAACATTAAAGTTTGATCTATAAACAGTTCCACTTGGCAGTTACATGCTTAGATCGAAGCAAAAGGAGAAGATACGGTACGTTGTTACATTGCGTCAACTGCAAATAGGCTCGAATGCACAACTACATACACACAAACTCTACAGTTATAATTGAACTCACGTTGTACGACACCGAAAGACAGAGATAGAGTGATGAGCTCGGACAGTAGCGCGAGCGAGACAAGGACTACTTCCCGGTCGTATAGTTTTATCTGGCTCACTCAGTAATGGCCGAATGTAAACTGATAATTGTAAAAAACTTCTACAAATTATTCCTTTTTGATGTACTTACGCGTGAAAAGTGATTCCATGTGTCTTGTTTTTGTTCCTTAAGTGATTTGTGCACTGAAAAAATGCACAGGAAGACATTTTTAAATTTGTTTTCTACTACAAAAGTGGGTTCGCCTTGTGAGCGTATAACGTGTAAGTCGCTGTTCTATCGGTGATTAAACGAAGTGGTCCGGTCCATTGGACTCGGCTTTGTAGGACCACGCGCGGTAAGAGAGTAACGCATCTTCCTTTTGGTTTAATATAAGGTTACATAGAGGAATTTATTACGAAAATTTACCGTAGATATTTCTCGCATAGATATTTTAGATATACTGATGCCATACTGTTCAGTGTTATGAATTATATATGTATACAATACAAAACATAATTTTGTCAAAAATAAATAAAGTGTACTGACTACTGGTACATTTTTACTAAACATTTCTGACTAAGATATGCGAGTTAAAAACGTCATATAAAGATGTTTGTAGCATGAAATTGAAAGCACGCGAAAAGACATGTTCTAATTATACGGTTACATTTTCAACTGTACCATCCAAATAATAAGGTTCTTTTTACCTTCTATTTCGAAATTTATGTTTCAAGCAACTAAACATACTTACCACTAATTTTATATCAACATTTTTTAATGACTCCGTGTATATCTCAAGTTTATTTTACTTCCTATGACAATGAAATGAAAATCTCTTGAACTTTTGTATGAATCTCGAATCTTTCTTTTTATATGGTAGATTTATTAAAAACAGTATTGGCCATCAAGCGTCCGCACCGATCAATCTTAATGTGTGGCCTCATTATCAATTCATTCAATAAGCGGCTGCTAGGTGGCGCCAACCGCAAATATAACGTGGGTGAACAAACAGATAATTTGTTAATATTTTAGCTGTGTACGTTTGGAAACCTTTGTGGCATTGTTATTGGACTAAGTAAAATGTAAAATTAGTTATGTGCTGTCTGGTTTTTCAATTATTAATAAAATAAAAGTAATAATTCAGTTAGAATAGTGGATATGGACTTCAAAATCACCGCAATAACTCTTGTTATGAATGCTCAGTTGGCCAATGCTTTATATTACAATTATATGACATTATCTGAGAAATGGAACCTTATTGTCGGTTCTAGTTTACCAAATATTGAATACTTTAATGAAATATTTAAAAAGAACAGAATCATAAATCCACGAAGTTTTAAGTGCTGTCAGTAAGATCCCATTGCTACGATAACGTTATAAACAATGAGTGTAATTTAATCAATTAATCCTTTTCATATGTTTAATATATTAACGAGGATATATAATTTGATATCCTCGTAGTTTATATTTTTTATAAATAAACTTTTTACAGACTATGTGGGTTTAAGTAAAATCACCTTCGGTTTAAATAGTTTTACTTAGCTTAAATATATTGAATAAATTGTCTACACAAACTGCTTAACAGTTTTCTTATATACAAATTTGATAAACATTAACATTATACGATGCATTCAGCACAATACCAAAATGAAGACACTGCATTGAATAACAGCTTTACTATTCATTTTTTACGGGAAGAACGAACACAACGATCCACCTGGTGGTGAGTGGATACTGTCGCCTTGCGACTTCAACGATACGTGCCAACATCAGTCCGAAATGGCATACGTTGTCACACATCTGGTGTTGTCACTTCAGCCAACCTTTGTAGATTGGGAAAATAAATGGGAGTGTATCGAAATGAATAGTTTCTCGCTTGCCATTTTCTTCCTTGAGAGGGGGGGTGGGGGAGGATTATAATGGAATAAGAAGTTTCCTTTTACAATTATACTTTGCACTTGATGGAATTGGGATCGAACTCTATGCTATTGATCAATCTCAGTGGGATTGAGATTGTATTCTAGGATAAAACTATCGAACGAGAGATTTCTCTTATTCCATTATAATAATAATAATGGAATTAACATTTGTACTGTGTGAATGCACTGTTACATAAAGAACACAATTTTCTACACGTGGCGCTCTCAGTATTGATGAAACTAACATCATAATGGAATGAGTATTCTTAGCATAATTACATTAAATTGCAGACCTTAAATACTTATTTTAAATAATCTTTGTAGTCTTTACAACAACACAGATGATGTATGGCAAATAGAATGTGGCGCCAGGAAAACAACGGCGAATTTTAAAAGGGGAAATAATTTACCGAATGAACAGCAGATCGGTGGTAGCAAAAAAGGTTACGTTTAGATCCTCTCTCTCTCTCTCTCTCTCTCTGGTAACAATAACGATAATTATAAAAAGTGGCACTTCGTCGACTCGGTCACATTTGAAAATTATTATTTACTTCGGTTATTCAAAAATAGGTAGAGTTTCATTGATCATGATTTGCTGCACATTTAGTATTTATTTTTACTGTTCGTTTAAATACAATGCAACCAGCCCTTTCAATATCGACTGCTGGACCTCCCCGTGTACATCGTCTTGTGCATGAGGCATGTATGGCCTTACGACACGTCGCCCCAAGCGGGTTGGCAAGTTCCCTCCTTTACAGGTGGCTCCTCAAGACTTGTGGTGGCTCGTGTCGTTAGTCGCCTTTCACGACAGCCACGGGAGGAGATGGGTTGGTGCTATTCTATGGACGGCCGACACCACACGGCACAAGCCTTTAAATAATACAACCCTTTTAAAAAAAAAACTCAACGCTGTTAAGACGTGATTATCAGAAAAATGAATGCATAAATAAATTTGATAATTATATCTAGATCTTATAGCATAGATATTTTAAACTTTTTATAGTCTGGTTTATTATAGGACGAGCGATGACAACTGACAAATCGTTAACTGTGTAGTAACAATCATTTTACAACTCGATTATCCTTTTCTTTGTGTTATGTATGATTTATGAAAGAAATTTATTCATTTAAGACACTTACATATTTTCTATAAGGTAATTGTCACTTATAATGTGGGTAGTTTACAAAAATATCAAATTTACAAGTAGATATACATAAGGACAATGTGTGCTGACATCAGTACTAGAATAATCTGTTCTACAGCTGTCAGCTCCTTCCCTCACATCTATTCTTAGTACTATGTTACAGCTATTTAAGAAACAGTTTCAATTACTGCTTAGTTTATATATAGGCCAGGCCTATAATTTTTAATACTGTTTCCATCCCCTCCTTTGTTTATGGGATGTATAAGAAATATTTTAAGGGAGGGAGTTGTCTGTCATTTTCCAGACAAAGATTTTGGTCAATACGGGGGAATTGTTACATCACTAACTATTTTTAACAATTTAGATGGAATTCCATTCCATCCAACAGCATAGTAGACTGAGGTTTCTAATATTGGATGTGATTTCTTATTCGTCTGTTAGGAGGAGAATAATTAAATTATGAAACATTGTGAGTTAACTTGTTGTTTGAAGGTGAAGGGTTGTTTATTATGTTTTCAGCAAGCTCAAGTCCAATCTTAGCGAAATAACTATTGATTCACTCTACTGACTTAGTTGGGGGGGGGACTTCAAAACTTAAAAGCTCATTAATTGTTTTATTCTTAATTTGGTTAATATTATCAATTTTCTTAATATTTTTCCACATCTTCTTGCGTCTTTCGACGGCTTTTCCAGTTTGAGTGTTTGTGGTGTATTTTTAGGATAGTAAGTCTATTATTAATAAAGTTCCTATATCTGCCTTAAAAATTAAATTATTTGTAGACTTTTTAGTGTTGTTGTGCAACCGGTCTCTATTATGTATGCATCAGATCAGAACCGCTGTCATCTAAGGCTCGATCTTGTATTGGTGGATTTTTATTTCACTGGTAATACTTTCTATAGCATATGATATGATACCAACAAGTGAGTCATATGCAAGTTTAGGGTCGCTATTTGTAAATTACCAGCATTTTGTAAACAAGTGACAACAGAATGTCAAACAGTTCTTTGGTAACTTTCTGGGAATTAATAAATTGGGGTCCTGATCTAATATGTAATATCAAAGGAAGCTAGCTGATCCGATGAGTGTCCAGAACAAATACAGATGATTCAGTAGCACTTTTTTTGAAACACATATCTCATTCGCTCATTCATGGTACATTTTCATTTCATGACAATTCATATCTCTGGTTGGTAGTGTGGGCCGGGAGAAGACCAAGTTCTGACATTAAATTTAGGTAAATTTCTTTATGACGGTCAGTGGAGTTAATATCAACTAAAATAACAATGTGTTTTATTTTATTGAAGGAGTTAATAACGTTCTTAAGAGAAATAGTATTTAAATAAAATGAATTATATATTTTTACGGGCCAAAGCCCAGGCAAACCGCAAATGCGCTCAAATCGATAGGATTCGAGGTAGGAGGTCGATAGGAGCTAGAAAGGATTATCGCATTGTTTAAAGATGGTTTAAGATTAAAAAAAAATTGTCACCGCTCTTCCTATGATAACCGTACTATAGCGAGTCTAGTAAGTTTTTTTTTTAAACAGTTTATTTTAATTTTTTAAAACTAGTACTTTATATATTCAATTTATATTTAGATAATTGATGGTTTATACCAGTCATGATATATACAGTTTATAATTCATGATATAGCGGGCCGTAGGTAATAGTTGTGTATACAAAAAAAACGTTTTATGCGTTTATTTAGTAAGCCAAAGTTACAATGTTATCCTAATAGTGTATTTATTTATTATTATTGACATTAATGGGAAGCTGTAGCGGGCCGTATCCGGCCCGCGGGCCGGACGTTGCCCATATATGGTTTATACCTTAATTTCAACAATTATTTTGCAATTTGTACGTTTGGAAAACTATATAATCATTACATACAAAAAAACAAGTATCAAGATGTTTATGGTAATCTATAAATTCAATTTACTATTCAAAAATGGAATTCTTCACATGATAACTCATGTGAAGAATTCCATTTATGCCACTGTGCCACGTTTTATTTGCCATACTAATAATTGTATTATACTTTTGTCAAAGTCATACTGCTTAAGGTGCTATAAAATGCTAGAGTAAGATGGTGCTAAGAACTGTCTGTGTTCTAAAGCTGGTGGTGTGGTGTCGGCCGATTGTAGAATAGCACCACCCCATCTCTTACCGTGGGTGCCGTGAAAGGCGACTAATGGATAACAAAGCCTCTTTCACAAGTCCTGAAGAACTAGATCGCCTCTACAAGCGTGGACTCGCCAACCCGCATGGCAATCGTGCTGTTTTAAGGCCATACATGTCTCATGCACAAGTAGAGGCCTGTGTCCAGCACTATATACCAGTTGTTGCATTGAGCCATTTACACTGCCCTCCTTAGAACAAAGGCACAAATGCATTGTGATGCAATGGGGAGAAATCCAAAAAAAAATGATAAAATTTTCATTAATTTAAAATGAAGCTAGATATTTGGGTGTTTTGGATAAAACGAAAATATAACCCTTGTTTATTTTTAATTTCTGAATATAATGTCATAACTTATGCTTTCATTAAAAATGTTACTAATGCCTTTTTTTAGGAGGGCTAGTATACTCTGCCAGGGCTTTTTCTGAAGAAGTCCTCTGCATATTAATCGGATTCTACACAGAGTTCTGCAAATATAAGTTATAGAAAGTTAAATGGGATTCTTTTTTTTATATAATATGACACAGTCCACCTGTATGTAAGTGGCCACTGTCATTTGTTGACATTTGTCCAGAATGACAAACATTGGTATTACTCCCAGATGTGCCATTTATTATCTATTCATTGACACATGAGACAAAAAATAAACAAAAGTTTAATAGAAATTGCTTTGTTTTATTTAAATTAGAGCCTGGACTGAGTCTTTAGTTCTTGTTTATGTTCTATCTAACATTTATATATTATATCATAACATGCAAACTTAACCCCAGGAAAATCCTAGTGATAGAAATTAAGTTTTGAAACTCCTGCCATTTTTGTTTACCCTGTCTCATGTTATAATGAATATGGTATAGGGTATATCAGCAACATTATTTACTCTAGGGAGTTTAACATGAGGAGTTGCTTCAGCACTTTAGTCTGGGAAGTTTCTCGTATTTCACCTGCGAGGAACATCTCATCTACAACTGTATATACCTGGAACAGAAAATAAAAGAAGATATATATATATATATATATACATATAATATAAATGTGTAAAGGCTTATTTGGCATACCCAAAAACTATATATGTTTTAAAATACAAGCTGCAGTTTTCTGTAGTTCTGTAGTCAAAAGTATAATGGAATAAGCAGTTTCTCTAATCTTCAGTTATTTATAACAATTAATTTTCATGTCTTCTATTTTTTGTCTCAAATATGTAATAAACATTTTAATTAAGCATTTGCTATACAGTAATATCCTAGTGCAAGGTTCAAACGAAACTTTGTTTACCCACATTGTGTTAATGTTGGACAATAAACAAATTTTGTATTTTATTATTATATAATAGACAAGCAACTTGTGCTGATAAGTCTATATCTGCTTTTGTGCTCTAAGATATTGTTTGAGTCTATTTTTGAATTGATTAATGTTGTCAGATGATATGACTTCCTTAGATAATCAATTCCACAGATTGACCACCCCATTTGTAAGGCTTTATATAGGATGGGAAATGGGCAGTAGCAAGCTTTGTCATATCATTCATCAAGATGAATGAGATAAATCATTCATCAGTCCGTAATAAATGTAACACCAATTTACCTTATAGAAATTGAACACAAGGTCCAGCTCACAGACATTATGGAAGTATTCATTGAGCACCTCAACAAAGTTGTGTATCGCTTCCAAATAGCACAGGTTATTGTCGTTAACATCCACACATATACAGAAATACAGACCCGCGTACCGTCTGTACACAATCTTGAAGTTTCGGAACTGAAAAATACATGAAATGATTCTAATGAGTGTTGTTAGTTTATTGTTACCACTTTATGAACTAATTATCAAAAGGAAACAATTATGTAAGAAGCTCCAATTTATAATGCTTTACCTAGTGACGTAAGACACTAAAACAACAAGTGTCTTAAAGAAAAAGGTTTAGGCTTATGTAAAGAAAAATTTTCTAAATTAGATTGAATTGTCAGGACTTTAGGTTTAAGTCATAAATTGTAAAGTTATTTCCTCTCATATAAGTGAAATGTAAAATTTCTTTTAATAAGGAAGTTCTTTAATGACGAAAGGAAAGAAAAACAGCTATAACAATGTTGTAATATAAATTAATTCCAATATGACGTGTGTGCAGTTCACTGGGTAGGTATCTAAGATTTAGTAGTTGTAAGTGTACCTCCACGAAGTTTGTATGTTTGGCGTCTCTGACGGTGACGACGGCGTGGACTTCCTCTATCAGCTTTTGTTTCTCGTCATCATCGAAGTTCATGTACCATTTAGCCAACCGAGTCTTACCCGCACGGTTTTGAATCAAAATGAAGCGTATCTGCAAATAAGTAGGACGTCAATAAATGGTAAACGAAAGCTAGGTTTAGGATATTAAGAAAATATAATGTATTATTTATTATACACGTACCATTTCGTTTTTTATCCAATTTAATTACTAAAAAAGATTCGGTAAACGCCTCCTTCGTTTTCTACTTAAGCTTTTCTCATTTCTGATGACAGTTCCGAAATGACAGTAGTGTCAAGGTCGTTTGTCTATACTTTCTGAATTGTGCAAACGAGCATTTTTAAAAACGCCTGTTATATACCTACATGTATCGGCTAGAATATCGCTTGTTCTATGTTGACCTATAAAATTATAAAAGATGATTAGTAATCTTGTTTCTTGAAGTTACTGCTGTTGAATATTGTGATTTTTCCTAATTTACATAAAAAATTAATTGTTTAAAAAATAATCGACTTTATGGATCTGTGGACTATTTAAAATTTTTATTATAGCAACACAAATATCGAGTTGTTTTTCAATTTTCAGTGGATTTTTGACGTTGCTGCTACTTGCTCGTTTTTATTCATGTAGTTCTTAGGTGTTCAAAATGTTTCTAAATAAGTAGTTCAGTAGGCAAAATAAACAAATCAAACCTTAAATGACGCCCACTAAGACTACAACAACTGAAGTAGAAATGGTGATAAGAAACAGAAAGACTGTAATGAAAGACGGGATTATGACAATGTCGGGCATCGGAGAGCCTTCGGTCTTCCACGCTCTGATCGTTATCTTTTTGGAGTTTTTTGCGTGGGGCCTGCTAACAATGCCAATTATCTCAGTGCTGAACGCGACCTTCCCGGACCATACGTTTCTCATGAACGGACTCATAATGGGCATCAAGGGCATCCTATCGTTCCTGTCAGCGCCGCTCATCGGGGCACTATCTGACGTCTGGGGCCGCAAGTTTTTCCTGTTAGTCACTGTTTTCTTTACGTGCGCGCCAATTCCTCTCATGACAATCAACACGTGGTGGTTTTTCGCTATGATCAGTATTAGTGGAGTGTTCGCGGTGACATTTTCGATAGTTTTCGCTTACGTGGCCGACGTGACGACTGAAGCGGAGCGTTCAAGGGCGTATGGACTAGTTTCGGCCACCTTTGCCGCCAGCATGGTTATATCGCCCGCTCTCGGCGCCTACCTCATGGACTTGTACGGCGAGGCGCTGGTAGTGGCCGCTGCCACCGCCGTTGCAGTCCTCGACGTGTTTTTCATCATGGTTGCTGTCCCAGAAAGCCTCCCGGAGAAAGTGCGTCCTAGTGGCTGGGGGCCCGCTATCAGCTGGGAGCAGGCCGACCCATTCGCTGCGCTCCGGAAAGTAGGCGCCGAGCGTACCGTACTTATGTTATGTGTCGCTGTGTTCCTCTCATACCTACCTGAGGCCGGACAGTACTCTTGCATTTTTGTGTACCTAAAACTAGTAATGGGCTTTGGTGTGGTGCAAGTGGCGATATTTATCGCTATAGTGGGTGTGCTCAGTATTGGTGTGCAAGTCGTTCTCGGATTCCTGATGAGATCTCTTGGTGCAAAGCACACAATCATGGTTGGACTACTATTTGAGATGCTGCAGCTCATGTGGTATGGCTTCGGTAGTCGTACTTGGATGATGTGGGCTGCTGGAGTGTTAGCGGCTCTTGGATCTGTTACATACCCAGCAATTAGTGCATATGTGTCAGTGAATAGCCGAGCGGACAGACAGGGGGTTGTGCAAGGCATGGTGACAGGGGTGAGGGGTTTGTGTAATGGTCTTGGGCCAGCGATGTTTGGTGTTATCTTCTATCTATTCCATGTGGACTTGAATGAGGAGCATGCTATGCCGGGTGGAGAGCCACGGCCGGAGCAGGAGAAGTACGTGCGTATGGTGCCAGGACCGCCGTTTGTTTTGGGTGCTCTGCTGGTTATTTGTGCATTGTTGGTGGCAGCGTTCCTACCTGAAGATGGTGCGGCAAACGCCGCGCGCCGTGGATCGCCCGACTTGCACTTCGAAATCGAGCGCGGGCGGCGCGTGGCGGGTCCACTGTCCCCATTAATGGCACCCGAGTCGGCCGCGCTCTAGCTAGCGGCGAGGGCCGGCCGCGCGGCCAGCGTCTGACTCTCAGTGTGGCGTGCGCCCCAGAGGCAACTGCATTTACGAAGGTACCAAAGCGACTCCCGAGTGAGTGACAAAGTGATTCTATGTTGCACATTCCCACAATATGTAAACTTCGCTTCTATCCGATTTTAAGCTTTATAAACATATTTTTAGAAAACTGAAGCTGTCTACTGAGGGCATGTACATATTTGTCGTAAATAAAAATCATTGAAATCATTGTACAAGTCCTCTATGTTACATATTTCGAGCAGAGCATCACACAACAATTTGTAGTCTGTTATAAAAACTTGTCGTCTATCCTGCCTATATTAGCAGGAATCATGATTCATCGGGCTTTTATCAGAAGCAAGAACATAGATAAATATTAATGTTATCATATTTGCATGAAAATGATCAATTCATGCATTCATGATATTCATACACATAACATCATTTACATGGCATGGCTGAACATCTAAACATTAGTAAAAGCCATTAGAATTAAAATTTGGTCCTAAATTAGATACCTTGTCCATAGAGTAATCCTATGGTAACTATTGGTAATATAAGAAGTAGATAATCAAAATTTACTGTAGGCAATGCCAGGCATGATATGCTTCAGATTTTTTAATTCCTTCGAGTATTATAAAAGTAACATATTGATTACTTTCATGTACAGATGTCCTTGAAAAAATACTTGACCTGTACTGTCAATTACTTATGTCTATGACAAGCCAGGAAAAGCATCCCCACTTGGATCTATTCTATTTTGACCTTTTCACTTCTGTTTTTGTTTTGCATTTATACCTATTTTGTGTTTCAAAAACGCTTAAACATTATGAAACTCCGAAGATTCCAAACTGTATATATGGATTTTTCTATAAAGTAGACATAAATTTTGATTTTTATAATTCAAAATTTATCAGAAACCTTTCAATAACAGGTCATCAATAACTTAATTACTCACATTCTACTGGGATATTAACTTTATATTTACTTTGTGGGGTACAGAGGTAAACTCCCATTTGTATACACTTTGAAATTTGTCTATAAATGTAATTATGTAAATGTTTTAATCAACATTCATGTAAACATTGTATCAAGGAACTAAGGAAATTAATAGTTTAACTAAAGAACTTAGGAAGCAAATAAGCCCGCCATGTTTAAAAATAGTTAGAAATTCAATAAAAAATTAGATATAGATATGAGTTTGACAATATTTGAGACAGGAATTTGGTGAGGTGCTATTACTGTCCCTTACACTCAAGGATTGTTATAATGACACTATTGAAGAGTGATGTCAGTATTCTATACTTTCCAATTGTTCTCCTTTCCAATTTATGACTTCATTATGAACTTTCATTTATCAAAATGTTTTACATTTTTATTATTATTTTGCATCAGGTAGAGACCCATATTTATATAAAATTACACTTTGAATACATATATAAAATTCTAGGTACATATTTTAAAAAATGTAAAAATTATAATCAATATTATTTAAATATGTGAATATTTGTAGAAACATCCCTAATTTTTTTAATACCAATTGTGTCCCACAACCATCAGGGTTCTAATAACTTAAATTATTTAGTTTTTAATACATTGACTATCTGTGCATCTCATGTAATGTACTGATGACCTAACCTAATGCATATATGCATCACATGAAGAAAAGTCATGGTTTTTGGTCATAGAAGTTTTTGCTCCCTTTTCACTCATAAATGAACATATTTAACGGTCCAATAAAAGGACTTATCAGAGTGGGGTTGATAATAATTATCTTGGGACAGTCAACTTTTCAATATATTTTTTAAGTGTCTTACCATATCCGCCTATGTCTTTTTACTGCTGGATATATGTCTCTCCTACGGACCGCCACCACACACAGTCTTCCGCTTTTCTCATCCACCCACTACTGGCGACTTTCGTCAAGTCATCAGTCCACCTAGCTGAATGGAGTCCCACGCTATGTTTCCCACCAAGTATCTTATTATATCTATTTTTAATGTATACAAATGAATGCCTGCCTCTGTACAAACCTATAAACCTTGCAATAAAATAAGTTATCACGTTACTAAGCCGATATTCAATCAATAATTGTCAACACAAGCAATGTATAGGTATATAAATAAAAGGAGGAGTCTTGTAGTCTCCTGACATTTCCGGCGTTTGTTGTTTGAATAACATTGCTTGGCAATGACACTATATTGTAAATGAAATCTAGCGACAGTAAAACTTTTCATTAAAATGACCTTAAAAGTTTATGACTTACAAAAGGTGTTATTATAACTTTAGATCCGTCTATATTATCCATAGTTATGACTACATTAAGGCTGCTTGCCAAAACATACAATTATTCTTTTCTTATATTGCAATAGCGCAATTAGAGCATTGTGCCAGTGTCAAGTTTTCTTCTTAATTAATTAATAACTCATCGAGGGCCAGAGGGCCAATTCCGTCGAAGCAAGTTAGGGAGTCGCTCAATAAAACGATAGTAGGTTTATTGAAGACAAAAGAGTTGGACTCCTTGGAAGCACATGAAAAACGCAGTTCTAGGTATACTTTTATTCGATTATCACAAACATTAGTCACTTCGAAGATTAATAATCATCTATCACTATTATACCAGAAAGCCCACAATACACAATTTCTATAATATAATCAAACAAAGCAAAAAGCTCGGTGTGCTGAACAGAGCGAAGCGGTACTTCACCCCTGGGCAACTCCTTATGCTTTACAAAGCTCAGGTGAGGCCCCATATGAAGTATTGCTCTCATCTCGGGGCCGGCGCACCGAAATACCAATTGGACCCATTTGACTCCATCCAACGACGTGCTGTTCGTATTGTCGACGATCCCACTCTCAGGGGCGGTTTAGAATCCCTCAGCATTCGGAGAGACGTTGCGACTCTGTGTGTTTCTACCGCCTGTACAATGGGGAATGCTCTGAAGAACTGTTTAATATAATTCCCACCTCGGGTTTCTACAACCGCACCTCCCGTCACAGAAGTGCAGTCCATCCGCATTTCCTCGATATGGAAGTGTCGCGCACTGTTCGGTCCAAAAATTATTTTATACCGCGAACCCGTAGGCTGTGGAACGAACTGCCTGAAGAGGTCTTTCCATTAAGCTACGATATGGGGTTCTTCAAGAGAGCTGTGAATAGGATTTTGCTAGGTCGGCGGCGCGCCCGCATGGGGGTATGCGGGCGCGCCGCATACACCTGCACACTTACCTTACCATGGACACTTACCATCATCCGCTTGCTCGTCCGCCCACTAATCTATAAAAAAAAAATATTCATTGCTTATAAGCTTAATATAGTCCTTTAGGCATAGAGCCGCCGTTGGCTACGCATCGGAAATCCCCGTGGCTTGCATATGCTCTTTCTTATTCATAGACTCCTTGCATGGTCGATCTGCTCATTTTACTACTTGTCTCGAAAACCTGAAACTCGTTTTGATTACGTGGAGTAGATTGTGCTTAGCAGCAGGTCAAAATTATTGTCGTAATGGAGACAAAAGTTTCTTAACTTTGTGGCAAATTATTTCATCACAATTATTTATTGTGGCAATTATTTATTCGGACTATTAAAAAACATTTTTTTAAAAAAAAATAGCCCAATCGGTCCAGCCGTTCTCAAGCGATGCACTTACCAACGAACAGCATTTAATTTTTATTTATATAGATTATGCTTACCATGCATCACCAGCATGTATCGGCTAGACCGCTGGATATTGGTCTCTCCCAAGATTCTCGAAAGAAAATTTATTGCTGTGCCCTACAAGGTTAGTTTTTATGTGCACCAACTTTTAAAACATTATGGAATGCAATAAAATGATGAAACCTCAGATACATCTCTAAATTCCTCCTTAAATTTGAATGAATGAATTATTTTGATAATATGGCAATAGTAATGAATCACGTATCATTCCACTATTGTTACCCACTATCTTAAAGCCTAGCCCTATTTAAATTCGAATTGTAAAAAGCAACGTATCTTTTCTAATGCGATCCATAGAAATTTATTGATAATTTTATAAATTTTAATGCTAACAAAGAAAGTTTAAAATGCGGGCAAACTCGACTGCAATCTGTTAATTTGATAGTGGCCAATTCCTAGCAGTATAACTTTAAAGAGTTGGCTTTTGCCCAACTTTGTAATGTACACCCGCTGGTAAATATATAACTTGAATAGCATAATTTACTAGGGACTCGTCAACTTTGCTCGTTTGGTCTATTAACTTCCCGGTAGTATAGTATAATATAATATACTAGCGAGGGCTGGCGACTTTTTAAGGAACACGCTCCTCAGATAATGTGTTATTGAATACGCTAAACGTTAAGCTCCTTTCCTACCTGCCAGGGAATGCCAGGTAAAATCCCATTCACACAGTCTAGAAATGTTTTTCATTAATATTGGACGAACAAAAATCATAAATTTTGTTCCAACTACTATTCACGTCAAAGCTTTTAAGACTTATGTAAAATTCTTCCAGATTTGCAATCTTCATACCTTCAAAATGTCTCTACAGGCAACGAATATTTGACAATTATTCGGTGTTCGATCACTTTTGCGCGCTTTTCTCCTACAACCTACGACTTCATTTACAGTCTCTTGGCAACCATTCGGTTACCTTCATCTCCTCGTCTCGTCCACTTGAAATCCACTCCGTTCGCTACATTCTAAAAGTTATTATTTAAAACTAAAATACTCTAAATATTTACACTCCATAATTCTAATAAATAAAAACAGCATTTCCACGGAAAATGACGAAATTATGTCTGAGAATTTTTACTTTACACTTTATTGCATTGTCATGTACACAGCGTTGATAAATATTACATAAACTGATCTCAACTTTACGTATACGCTTCAGAGTTGTTTTTTGCATACAATCTTTTAGATTTTGATATCTAATGAAGTTTTGATGTTGAGAATAACTAATATTATGGACAATTGTTCTGCTATTTATTGTTTTTAGCATATTCAATACATTTTTTTTTTATAGAAAGAAGGTGGCTAACGAGCCTACAGTTCACCTGGTGGTAAGTGGATACTGTCGCCCATAGACATCCGTGATTCATGCCAACATTAGTCCAAAATGACAAACTTTGGCACGCCCCCGTATGCGCTGCCTACCTTTGTTGATGAAAGAATGTATTTGGAGAAAGGGTTGGGGACGTGGGAAGGGATAGCATGGGAATGGGCTCTGGCATATCTCACTCACTACCGAAACACGTACCTACATTGGGGAATATGATAAAATGGGAATTGCAGTTCAAGGTAGTATTCTGTGAGAGAGGGGTAATGAGGCCAGTCGAGTGCGCCCAGCGGCTGTTGGATTGCAGCGTGCACTCTCCCCTTCCAAAAATTTGTTTATTTGCAATGCATCATAGATACAGTATTTCTTGCTAATCGCAAACACTGATAAGCTGTGCGAGCGATAATTTAAACCGTAACACATTTTACCACTAATAAGAAACAGAACTGTTAAATGGCATACATATTATGTTTCAACATCAAAGAAGGTGTGACTCTTTTCAAGTAAACATAATTGTGTCTTACAGAATGATTTAAAATTTTTTAATAATGTCTGGGAAATTAGAATCGATAGATACAATTTATTGTACACCAAAAACATACAGAGTAATACAAAGTATGAGTTATTAAAAGTAGTCGGTGGCCTTATCGCTAAAGCTATTTCTTCCAGGCCATTCTTCCTTTGTGTTTTTCTGAGATTATGTCCCATTGTTCTGTACTCGCTTATTAAATTCTGCACATTTTTAAACGAGTACCATACCTAATGGTATCATCAGGCTGTGTTCCTCCACTGCTGGGATATAGGCCTCTTCTAAGGACCGCCACCACGCACGGTCTTCTTGAAGTCGTCAGTCCACCTGGGCAGAGGACGTTCCGCGAATACTATACGTAACCTGACGCACGTACGTACGTAGTACGTATGCTACGTTTTTAAACGAGTAATCAATTAATCATGTAAACATATACTTGGTCGACAGATTTTAATCACAAATTTGCGCTTCAAAATCCAGCAATACATTATAAGCAACAAACTGAAGAGTTACCAAAAGTTTTCCATTTTATTTAATCGTTTTAGGACACAAAAATATTCATATTTTTGTATAATCCTTCATTAACCATGTTTTTTCTGAATTAGGCTCGTTATGTTGGGCAATTATTACCGGCTTATTGAGAGGGAAAATTATTTTCATATCGGACATCCCTTGTTTTGTTCATAACCCATACTTATATAAATAACATCGAATCAAACAAAAAATACGTGACGTTATCAGAGCAAAGGGAGCTTATTCTCTGTACGGACTTGTTGATTTTCGTTAAGATTTTCCAATTTAAAATTTCGTTATTTCAAAATTATTTTTAAATAGAAGCATGATCTAACATCTGGTTTTTGAGACGAAGTAATAAAACAATTAAAATTATGTCGTGTCTTTCTGAAGGCGCATTACGCAAAAACCACTGAACAAATTTTACTGAAACGTGGCATAGTTATAATTTGTATGTCGGGTTAACATTTACTTTTGATCCAGATCAATTATAAATTTCCCGTGGGAATCTGTCTTAGGAGCGAAATAAACTAACCACACATATCCTGGCTAACCGTCTACGCACAGGAAACTGACCGCAACTTCAACTTCGAAACCTTTTATATTTAGAATTTGGCACAAAATAAAATCCTTTGTTAATAATAAATATTTATTTACCGTTTGTAAAGAACAAGAACTTCGTGTTCCGCGTGGCACGATTACCCGATATCGTGTTATCAAAGTCGACTGGTGAGTGGGTGACTAATTCGCCGATATCAGTGTGACGCGTCGATGCAGTCACTAAATGATATTTCATACTACGTATGAAACGTACATTGTGGCACACGTGCTTCTTTTGGGTAGACTTGAAAATTAGACTGTAACATAAAAGAAGAATTAATAGAGTTTCGACGACATTTGCAAACTCCTATCTCCACAACAAATCAAATTAAGTGTACCACTCACCGATTTTCTGTGTGTGTTCTGCCTTTCTCGGGTATTCAGCGCGACTGCTTATAGATTCCACAATCTTCACCAGCGGTGGTCTTCTGGAGGTGAGGGGCTGACACGGGGCTTACAAACATGTAATATTACGACGCACTTCAATAAAAACACCGATTAGTGACAGTGCAAAAAGAAATAAATTATTTTATAAAAATCGATGCAAATTGCGTGCCGTCCTATACAAATGTTTTGTTGTGATTACTTTCACCCCCACCCTCTCTCTCGTAGCAGTTTAGATAAATGGTAACTTAATTGATATACATCCAAAGATCATACATACATATTATGCTTCTTTATACGTCGTACTTATTTCACTCGCTTTTCCTTCCTGTCTTCACAACGCCAATCCTCAAATCGAATTTATCACCTGGGCTAGTTATCAACAGCTCAGTCAATCTGAATTCAATTTGCATGATATGATTCAAGTTCAACCATCGATTCACCGCCTACAGACTTGTTGGTTGATTCAATGTGCAGATCAAATACACTACATTACGGGAAAAAATAGTGGTCAAACGCAGCGCTGACTGAAGGACATATTCATATATTATGTTAAAATTTCGTTACTTTCGTCACTCGTCACACTTACACGTTGATCATTCACATCATCAATTCGTATTCTTTAACCTTAAATTCATAAACAGCCCTCTCACAGACGCGTATAAATGCATAAGTGCCCGGAACTTCGGGAGTGAAAGAGATAGATAGACAAACTCTTTATTGAACACCAATACATGTTGCAAAATGACAATTTACGACAATTTATTTTATATTATATACTAAGAACGATAATGACCTAACTATACGTTTAAATCCCGAAGTATTCAAAACTAACATAATATTTTACCTTTAATATATCTTTATTTAGTTTTCCGAGGTTTATGAGGGGGAGAGTGCACGCTGCAATCCAACGGCCGCTGGGCCCACTCGACTGGCCACGTTACCCCTCTCACAGAAGACTACCTTGAAATGTACTACATTTCCCACTTTATCTTGTTTCCCCAATGTACGCACGTGTTACGGTAGTGAGTGAGATGTGCCAGAGCCCATTCCCATCCTATACCTCCCCATTTCCTCAACCCTTTCTTCAAATCCATTGCCTATTCTCCAAAGGTAGGAAGCGCATCCGGGGGCGTGCCAGCGTTTGTCATTATGGACTAATGTTGGCATGTATCACGGATGTCTATGGGCTACAGTATCCACTTACCATCAGGTGGACTGTATGCTCATCGTCCATAAAAAAAGGTATTTTTTTACCTATAATCTAAGTTGTCTAATAGGTTCGCTTTCCTCTTATAGGTCGTTCAACCAATAAATAACATTCCGTGTGGTGTCGCCGACTTTAGAATACCACCACCTTATCTCTTGCTCTCATCATCATCATCTCCACCTAGTGCCGAGGTTACGGGGACGCTTCACCACTCGTCGGCAACCTCGGCGGTGGCGGCCCGCCAGTGCGTGCCCCGGACTGATGTTCGCCGGCCCATGGGGAAAGAAACGCCGTCCACCCAGGCAGTGTCCCTGTACCTGGGTAACCCTATTTTCACTGGGATGTCTGTGACATCTTAGGACCATTCACTTACTTTTTCTCCACCGTGCCCTCTGCTCATACAGAGGGACACGCAGAGATGATCCCTGATTCTCCGCAGTGCCCTCCGCCTAGATAGCGGGACACGCGGAGACCGTCCATGTTTTTCCGAATGTCCCCAGCTTCAAAGGGATACGCAGAGAAACCTAAGGGGTAACACCGTCCACCCAGGCAGAGTCCCCCCTGTACCCGGGTAATACCATCTCCTTGTTCTCCGCTGTGCCCTCAGAACATGAACCCGAGGAACACCCGGAGACCGTCCCTTTCTCTCCATGCGCAAAAACAGGAGCACACAGAGAAAAGCTACTTTCCTGGAGGCGTGAGAACAAATGTATCATCAATTTGGTCTCCGCCTCCCCACCCTCCACCGCTGGAATGCCAGAGGCATCCCAGGGTCCACCACAATCCTCCGCTGTGCCCTCTGTACAGAGGGACACGTGGAGACCGGCACTGCCTCTCTATGCGCCCCACAAACACCCGGGGCACACAGAGAAACGCCAACTTCTTCTTGGAGGCGAGAGACCAATCAATTGGACTTCATCTCCCCACCTCTCGCCAGGATATTAACCAACAGCCACCAAGATCTCCGAAGCAAAGAAAAGTTGCTGACTGTTGCCCAAGGTGCACCGTCCCTGATCTGTCGTTAAACCATCGTTCCCTGCAGACGTATCCAGAGGGACAAATGGACCAGCGACAGACCGAGCATACGAGGAGGTTTCCCGGCCATGTCACCCCAACCCCACATACCCAGTCTAACGTCTACGGGCACCGCTAGTTTAATAATAATATAATAGAATATTTTAGACTAGCGACATCGCGTGAACTACATGTACAGTGATTCCCGTAACATTTAGGGTAAAAATACCCTAAATGTTAGCCCGGCACATAATTTAAACCTACGCCAAGTTTCATTAAAATCCCTCCTGTGTAGTTTTTGCGTAATGCGCGTGTTCAGACAGATAAAAATCTCAATAAATATTGTTGTGGGCTCTGTATCGGTCGTAGAGTACAACAAAAGGATTTTTTTTTCCAAAATATACATAATTTCACATGCCAATGGAAGAGTAAAACTATTCACGGTTGTTAGATCAACTAATGGCATCTATGTATGTAATTAGATCGATATATGGATGGAATTTTTAGGCAGTTTTATATGTATATCGCCCATTTAAAAATACGTAACTAAATAATTTGTGTAAAGATCCATTAATTTCCATTCCAAGTGATCAATTGTTTCACCTCGGTTGACCTGATCATGTGCCGTTGGAGCTAGAAACACAAAACCTATTTTCATTACCCACTATTTTGTATAAATAATTTATGAACGTTAGGGTAGTTCAATCCATGACCCGCCACCTAGAGGACAAGGAGCTAATTACAGGAAGCAGAACGCGGACAAGTGAAAAATTAATGTCGCACGATATTATAAATAAAATACCTTTATACATTTCCATTGAGCGACTCATTTGGGTTGCATTTACATGCGGGCAAAGAACTAATTAACCGCTTATATGAGCGAGCGAACTGTATCTATATATATCATTTCGCCATCATGTTTCACCTAGCGACTTGCTAGAAGCCGTTTTGCGGGCTCATTGTTTCATGTCAACAGTTTACTGTAACCCACCTCGCAGGCTGTGGTTTCTCAGTCGTACTCAGTGGTTTCTGTCAGCGGCTTACTGTAAGCGATCTCGCAGGTTTGCAGGTATCATCATACAGCTATGTACTTAACCTATTTCGCAGGCTTATTGGTTTATAGCAGCGGGTTACTGTAAGCCATCTCGTAGGCTCAGTAGTTTCTGTCAGCGACTTCGGTAAGACATGTAAGTCATTGTACAGATGCATTGCTTTACTGTATGCCGTTTTGCAGGCTCATTGATTTATACGTTCTGCGAGTGAGCGGCTAATTGAACTCACCAAGGCGCTAAGGGTTGAATACCTGTCTGTTTGCGTATACTGTTCAAAGCTTAGGTTCAGAAGATCACAGCTTATCGCGCATTTTTCTTATTTCACGGGTTCTTTTTTTTTATAGTCGCGGTCGACAAAGCATATACAGCAGTCGCGCGCAATCGCAGGTTTACATGCGATTGCGCGCCATCATAGAAACGATCTATATAGTATTTGTTAGAATTTGGTTTACGTCCGTAGGACAAACGCGCGTCATCGCTCGACCATCTGTACCTAGCCCAAGAAATTTATGTTCTCATATTAATTCATGCTTTTGTTACGCCAATGTGAACGCAGCCTTAGAGCTAAGCGACGCGATCAAATGACGCAGTGACTATTACTTTACAATTACGTGTCCAAAGCTTTTTCATGTGTACCTAATGAAAACAAATTGTAAAACTACTCCCAATTTCGTTAACACTGCGTTTGTAACCGCTAAATCAAAGGCGGTGTCCTAAAATGTAATGCCGAAAGATCAAAATTCTAAGGCCCAACGCATTAAATTTGTAGAAATATTCTTTAATTTTCTTATGGACGTATATACCATAGCCAACGACTGTATACTTGGAACTCTTTACATGGCAACATATAGTAATAATTATTCTATGATTATTACTCCAATGGAGTGTGGCCTGAAAGTCCACTCTTAAAAGTAGCCGTTAAATATGACCAATTTTTTTTGAAAATATATTCCAATAGGTATACTTAAAATTATATATTAAACGTTATCTATAAAATAACTGTCTTTTTTTTCGTCATATACGGCAATGGTGCAATTAGTAGATTCTGCCGCCGGTGTCAAGTTTTGTTTATTTAACAATTTATTGTACACACAACATGAAACATATAAAAAGGAAGAAAAAGAAAAGATGTGCAAAAGGCAAGCTGATCTCCTACGGACATTTCTTCCAGCAGACCTGGGAATCTCAAATATAGGTTAAGACAGAAAGGCGTAGTGCGTATGGAAAATTTGTATGTATAATAATAATAATTTAATAGTTAATATAATAGTAATTAACAAAAATAATATTAATTTCCTTTGTAATAAACGATTTAAACGCATCCTGTCAATGTCTAGTCCCGTGGAAGTTAATCAGGGGCACTCAGTAAAACGACAGTACCTTTACTGAGGACAGACGATCACTCCTTGGAAGCACACGAAACACGCAGTCTCACGCTTTTATTTGATCACAAACAACGCACGATAAACACTGATTTTTTTATAAACTATCAGTATTAAACCACAAAACATCTAATACACAATTTTTACAATAATCAAGCAAAAACAATTGGGTATAACATATTATTAAAATTCTTTTGACACCATGAAATCTTATTGAAAACGAAAAGCTTAGCTTTTTATTCTCACGCGTCATTTTAGCGCAAATGTGCTAAATTTTTAGGATTAAAGGATACGCACCATTTAGGATACGTATGGCAAAATACGGAATACTCACATTCATACGTTGTTTACCACAAACAAAATTGTTTGGTTTGCAAATCACTTTTTTTTTCTCATTGGTCGACAAAGGTTCGGTTAGCTATTCGCTCATTCCTCGGACGTGACTTATTTGTTTAGCTGTGCTCCGATGGAGCAGCCATTATTGTTCTACCCACGTCACGGTGACGTCACACCTATCCGAAGCTGCCGTTTATCTCCTAATAACCGAGGCTTTGTTTTATATTACTTTATTTTACTGCCTTTATTATCATACCATAAAGTTCGTGCAGAAGACTGAGGTCCGGATACATAGACTATTCTAAGACCGTGCTACGCTTAGATTTAGACCGTGTCATGGAACTGCACCTGTATATGGATGGATCAATTTGTACCTTCATTTACATGTACCATTAAACACATGTTTTAAAAGTTGTTTTATTATCCAGAAAAAAATATTACCTATATAAATTTCTTAACACAGATTTGTCGATACAAAGCTCCCTTTCAAAGGGAGGCGTCCCTTTCAAAGCTTAATTATAGATAACGCTAAATAATTTAAATAAAATTATAACGGGTAGTAACGGCCGTACTGAATAGTGTAGTTAGCATAATGGCTTTCCTTGTACATACATTAATTCCTTGTATTTATATTTTGTTATTTGTTTCCTTGTATTTATATTAAACTAGCTGCATCCTGCAGACGTTGTCCTGCCTGTTTATATTTATTTACCTCTGTATATAAAATCACAAATTATTCTGTTTTGCCGTCGATATGATTTGCGCGATCGATTGAACGGTATAGAAATTGATGTGCTGCAGCGCCATCTAGTGGCGAGTTACAACAAAGTCGATAGCTAGAAAATATTCTCCGTGCTCAAACACCTACCTATGTATACCAATTTTCATGGCGATCGGTTGAACGGTAGAGGTATTGATGTACTGCAGCGCCATCTAGTGGCGAGTTACAAAAAAGTGGATAGCATAGAAACCTTCTCCATGAAAAAATACATATATGTGCCAACTTTCATGGTGATCGGTCAAACGGTGTCGAAGTCTATTAATCTCAGATATACCAACATCCATTTTTATATATTTATATATATTATAGATTAACTGACAGACCAGAAACAAAAATTACAAAAAAAGAACAAATTTCTAAAAAAATATATTGTATATTGGAATATTTTATTACTTATCAATTACATATTATAGGAATACCATGTCAACAAGTATCGGTTAGTTATTGGTTTGAAAAATCCCTTGTCTCGCATCGAGGTCATACGGATCTTTATACTGTACTAGCTACTCACACCGACTCGGACCACCGCGGTTTTTTCCAAAATTGCGATGAACCGTAACCAGCCGTTTTATCGTCTACTGCCGGACACTGGCCTCCTCGTGGACATTTCCTTGTCCACGGGCGCTGTATGGCCTCTCTTTTAGAGGTGGTGTAGTACCTCAGGGCTTATGGTAACTCTTTTGATATCCTTTAGTCGCCTTTCACAGCACCCACAGGTACAGAAGGAGGGTTTTTGTTTTAGAGATTTTTATAGTAATTAATCTATTAAATTCTCTTTACTTGTTCCGCACACGTAAAATGTAAAATTATTTTTTTTAATCAAATAGGTAAATAATGCCTACTCAATTCTACGAAAAACTCGTCGCAAGGTCAAGCGTTGACAATACAAATTATACAATGTTAGTTTTTCCACAGAAATGACGGTTTTCTATAAAATAATCGTCAGAGAGACTATAATTTTGTTATATTTCACTGGCCGTCGCCCGCGGCTTCACCAGTCTCAATCAGTATAAAAATTGTCCTTTATTAATTTGTCTCACGAACTACGCGTTAGTATACCAAATTTGATAAAATCCTTCGACTTGTTAATAGTTCTTAGATAGTGTCCGCCGACTTTAACGACCCGAATATCGTATACGACCAAACTACATACAATTCTTTGCTTACGACTGTTCACATGATGGTAAAAACTCGATGATAACAGGAATAAGTGATCAGATGATGATAACAGTTGTTAACTTGCGTTCGATAAACTCTCCTTGTGTAAATGAGCTGTTAGGGATAACAAAAGCGCTACCGCAAGCGGAACTACACCACCTCGAGGGTGGACTGGCCAACCCGCGTGCGTGGTTGCACCCGTGTTTAGCCTCGTGTACACGGGGAGGGCCATGTCCCACGGTGGATACTGATAGGGCTGATTGCATTAATTTAAAATCAAGCTAGAAACTTGGCAGTTTTGGATAGAGCAATTTGTTTATTTTTTATTTCCAAATATAATGTTACGCCCTCTCAATTTTACTAATGCATTTTCTTCTTACGAAGGCAGAAATGGCGGCGCGCCCGCATACCCCCTGGTGTTGCAGGTGTCCACGGGCGGCGGTAACATTTACCATCACGTGGGACCGCTTGCTCGTCCGCCCTCTACTCTATAAAAAAAAATGGGAGTTATATTCCTAACTTTTGGACATTACTTCACATATTGCATTATGAGTGAAACTTAATATGTTTAAACTTAGTGATTTTCCTTGAATGAATAGACGAAAACATTTTGAATATATTGTAGTTTGACGGACGCGTGAGGCTGACATTGTTCTGGCTATATCTGCAACGGGTCTGCGGTATGAAAGCGAAAAATAAAACATTACGACAAATGAGAATTTTTTAATTACTTACATGCCTACGCTGCCTGAAAAACACTGCATACGTGGATTATACTTATATATATATATATATATATATATACATTATTGTGCGTTTACCATACACTCCACCCCAATCCCCATCTATTAAGGAATATAATGGGATGAGAGAAATAGGAGGACGATGAGGGGTCCTCACAAAAAAATAAAATTAGAAACATTTGTACATAACACAGATCAAACAAAATACATAGATGTTTAATTCATTGTCGCAAAATAGTGTACGTGAGTGATGCCAGAGGTATAACTAAAATATTACTGTGTCGCGATACACAAGTAGTAGTCATTACGTTTTTAAAAGCCTTTGATTTATTTATAGACATAAAATCAATTCGGCAACACATTTACCGCGATATACTTCATTTCGATTTACATATAAAGTTTTGTTTTCAAAACAAATAGGCTAATGAATTTCGCAGAAATTTCATTACATCTGTACAATGATAGCAGACTCAAAAATTGGTCTCAGTCCTAAATCTATTTGAATATGTAGGGCTCCCAGAAGATTTACAACGTGTGGAACAGCTCTCTGAAACCTATGACAAACCACAAACCAGTTAAATATCTTTTCAACTGTATCGATTTATGATTTTTTTTTTAATTTGAAACAAATCCTATCAAAGATATGAGATATTTCTAAAGTCTATAGCAATTTCGTAAAACTAACAACAGTGACGAACGGTAGCAGCTCAGTTTTACGTAATTTCCCGAAGTAATTACCAAATGGCTGTGAACATAGTGACAGAATGGAAGCGGGTTTTTTTTTCTATTTTTAGTTATCTCTCTTAGTACATTTTCGTTATTACTTTTAGTACAGGATAAGATATTTATTTTATTTATAGCGACTTTCCTCAGTCCACTTGGCCGAAGCGTGTCCCACGCAACGTTTCCCGGTACCCGTTTACACCCTCGGGTTTTCGGACTTGGTCCTGCGGCATAAGACCTACCAACTGTTATTTCAGCTTTGATTCTTTGATCTATGTCCGGTTACTTTGGTTCTGTAACGAATTTCATTCTTTTTAGATTCTTTCCACCAATGAGCATAGCTCACGGAACGAAATTTCGTTACATGCTTATAATTTTATTCCATCAATGCGTGTAAGCATTCACGGAATCGTCACGAGCCCTTTTACCGCCCACTGCTGTGGATCGTCTATTGTCTTGTGGATCAGGGATGTAAGGACCTAAAACGCCACCATGGTTAAAGGGTCTACTCTTTTAGAGGTAGTCTCCTCCCGTGGATGTTGTAAAAGACGATTAAGGGATAACAAAGGGACTAGCACAAGCCCTGAGGAACTACACCACCTCTAAAAGGGTGGACTCGCCAGCTCGCTTGGCCAGCGTGGTGCTTTCAGGCCTTACATCCCTCATGCACGGGTGAATGTGCATGAGAGGGCCCATGTCCAGCAGTGGATGCTGAAAGGGCTGGTTGCATTGCATTTGTAGTTAGCATCGAGCTTTTAGCATATCTGCATTTTAGCTTTTAGCATTTAGCATTTAGCTCGCGTGGGTGAATGACATAACGTGTGTTTTCCTAATTAATACATATACCTTATGGGAATTACGTATACGTGGGCTCGTTGCTACTAATTTTATCATTACGTCAATCACCGTAATTAAAAATTACCAATACGTCATCTATACCATTAATAGTAATTGTAGGTTCATATCGTATACGCCAGATAATGATTGATTGACTTCTTTCCGGTTTCTTTATTCTTTAATAAACCAGTTTATAAGGACCTTATCCTCTTCCTTCCCTGGTTCTACCAACCCCCCGGTTATACGGACCGAATCGCGGGAGGTACGCGCCGTGCTGCGTAGGCTCTTTCCGAAGCGTATCTGCTCTGTCTGCCTACAAATTTTCTTCTAAACCCGTGTTCCTTAGTCACTCTTCTTTTTCTAGTGCATAGACTCCACATGACATCTCCCCGGCGCCGAAGCACCTCGTATTCGTTTTAACTTTTCTTATGGTGCCAATGGTGTGCGAATTCTCGCAGCCTTCTGAAGCTCGCCTCTGAGCTAACGAGGCCACGGTAATAGACCGGTCAGTCTATAAGGACAATCATTTTAACTAATGTAAATTTGAAGACTTTCGGCGCAGCATCAATCCGTTCTACTGAACGGACTTGGTTTTCACTATCGTGTAGGTTATTTCTTGTGAAAGGTTTTAGTATACATCAGTGTATTTCGAGTGGAGCCGCAAGCAAAAGGTTATAGTTGATGATAAAAAGCAGACAATTTCATTATACACAGTGCCGTAACCAGCCTTTTAGGCGCCCGGTGCGAGCTTCTATAACTGCGCCCTTGAAAAATGTTCTAATCTTAGTCCTGGTCTGGTCATTTCTGCGCCCTGTGCCTGGGCACCGCTGGCACCGCCCTAGTTACGCCACTGATTGTACATCACGTGATTTGAACACACTACTGGCAGAAGTATTTTAACCACTAATCCTACACATTAATAGCATTTAAAAAGTTAATCACCCTCGACCTTAGTCCTTAATTCCAACCAATTAAGGATGCGAAAATTTAAAGCCCGAGGCTTATTGGTTTTTAAAAGAAGTTAAAATATTACTTAAGATTAACTTAAACCGGCCAATGACTATGCCAATGCTATTCAATAGAAAATCCACAACTATTATTAATATTTCAGTAAAGATACTGCATTATTAAAATGTATTGATTGTAGTAAAGAAAGACGTATTACTAGTTTGGTTGGTAAAAGCCCGTTATATTTTAGAAATTACTATTTAATCATACGAAAAAAAAAGGCGAGGCATTAGTGTATAATTGCACGTGATACATTTATTAAGTAATTATTATATTAAAGCTTGGAGTATACCAGACGAAAAATATTCTTGTGTGATGTCAGCTTCGTGAGGATATTCTTATGAAGTGTGATTTTCTTTTAATCAATAATTTATGTAGCGACTTGCGCGCTAAAGCACATTACTTGTGTAATAAATTAGAAACATGTATAAATACACAATGTCATGGTACATGTTACATTACCCACATGTTACATGTGCCCTAATGTATAAGAACCACATTAGAGTGAGGGCTATGTCAACTGTAAGTGAAATGTGGTATTAGCAACCGAATTTATTTTCGGCGCGTTTTGAATGCAGGGTTGGCTTTTAAAATGCATTGTTTCATAATGTGAAAAAAAAAAAATGTAAAAATGCATATTTTTGTGTAAATAAAACTGTAAGATAAAAACTTGTAATATTGTTTTCCTTTAGCAAATAAGTGTTGATACATTCACATTTTATTTATGTTGGAAAACAGTTTCTGGATGTGACGATGGAGTGAATTAGTTTCATAATGATTATTCCCTAAATTTCTTGTGCTAAAGTAGTTAGGATATAGGTCTTGTATTAGGTGCCTGAGCAGATATAATTATTTATATTGCATTTGTAATATAGTGAGAGTAATATCTAGACATATTTTGTTAAAATTATTAATAAAACACTGAAAAACGTATTTTTGTTATTGTATAAAGTGCGACATATCTGGAAAAAACGTGTAATGTTATTTATATATCTATTTGGTACATTGTAAAGATAGAACAGCTTTTCTCTCTGATAATTGATAGTCACTCTGTTATGTTATTTATTCAATATATCTCTGTATTTAAAAAAATCAGAGACTTAAAATACCATAACGAAATTACCTATATGTAATATTCTCTATTTTCGTTTGCAGTAAATTTGCCAAACATAGAAAATCTAGCGTAATAAACAATTACTTATAGTAACTAGAAAGTATTATTAAACTTAGTTATATTAATCAGAAAAATGGCGAGTTTTGGTCAATTATGTAATGCAAAGAGGCACAAACACTTGCATCGTATAGCCATAGGGAACTATGGCTCTTTTGTACGCTAACACTAGCCCATAAAAGTAACACACCTGTAAAACATATTAAGAATTCAAATCGTGTGAAAGTTCCATGTCTCCAGTGTAACATTCGCAGTGTAAACTTGCCTTATGCTTATAAAAGACCGTCAACTAGATAACATTTAAAAAAAAACTGTTTTCTCTACATGTTGAAAGTTAATTATAACATTTCCATGTAATAATATTTAAAGCTTTAACCACGTGTTGTGAAAAATATTTTGCGAATAATTTTATTGTAGGTACTATTTTATTGCATCATCAAAGTATTTTTTTCATGAAAAAAAATTGTTTAAAATATTAATTGAAATGTCATTAAATATGCCTAAGTCGTTGCACACATTGCGTTGACGGTCTGTTTGTAAAATAAAGAGCCGTAGTAGGATTCGATTTGAAAAATCATTTGATTGAAAAATTTATAAAATATTTTTTATTACTGTACACTGAGTATTTATTCACTTCCATATGATTAAAATATTTTAACAATAAGTATTCCATGGAAAAGGTATTTTATTAGAGCAGTACAAGTGTTTTTATGAATGTTGTGTGATATTTATTCCGAGCACATGGAATAACTGTATTTTAAAAGTAAAAACGTTTGGGAGTGCATTTGTGTCAGTTGAAATAAATATAAATGGGAAATTGTGGTTCTTCGAAATGTAAGTAATGATAAAATGTATTTTGCCTGTACAGTTATTTTGGTAACTTAAGGGTGTGTTACTCATATAATTGATTCCACATATTCGGCATAAGGATTAGATGGGAATCCCCCACTTACAACACTCATTCTCCAATGTTCATCGTTGAATTTACATTTAATAAAAATGTAATTAATTATAAAACGCAGAACATTGGAAATGTCGAATCGAATATGTTTTTATTACCCACGCATTGGCCAATCGAGCGTTCGAATCATTTTTTGTTTTTTTTATTTGTAAACGAGTTATTAAGCTGACTTGTTTTGTTTTAAAATGTATTCGCAACTGGCGCCATCAATTGAACAAGTTAGTGCAACTCCAAAGGAGTTTATGCTTATTACTCGAATACTCACTCGATTTGTATTACCATCCTTGTATTGAGTTCCAGCTGATTGAATGATGGTTTTGAATTGAATGACTTCTTGCGTGGTTGATACTTTTTTCTTATGGCTGTTTTCTATAGAGTTACATGTACTTTTTATCCGGTTGGATCCAAGTTGCATTTGCAATTATTATTTCGTCTAAGGATATGCGTAGATGTAATAATTAATTATATGAGAGTTAGTTTTTGCCCATGGTGTATTTTAACATATTTGAAAAGATTTGGTAATAAAGCTCAATTTTTTTTTATTAATGATTCAAAGGAAAGAGCGTAACTCGAGTAGCTATCTGTGTTTTGCAAACTTGTGGTATAAGATGTGTTATACTTGTATTATTTACAGTCAGATAATCAGAAAATAGGCCAGGAGACAAGACAAGAGATAATGGTACACTGAAATGTACATTTATGTGAAAGGGAAAAAATAGTCTCTTGGACTGTTTTTGCGTTATGCGTGTACAGTGTGCGCAATCCTTGTTTTTAATAAATCCATGTATTTATTTTGGGCTTTGAGGCTCTCCCATACAGGTGCGATATACTGGCCTGTAATATTGCAACGTGATAATGCGATAATTTGTCTTAGTACATTTTGTATAGTACCGCATGAAATTTTATTATGACGATTATCGCACTGCGGTAAAAGTAAAGAGCCGCAATACGGTATATCGCGTTTGTTTGGAAGAGCCTTTACCATATAACGACCGATGATCATTGGTATGGAGGATATAAATTTAAGACAAACATTTCTCTGAAAGTATGCTTCAGAGATTTCAATTGACACGAATGCCTTTAATTCGTGACACGAACACGAATGTGTGATTATTTACCATGCTGTGCTTCTATGTTGAGACTAATAAATCTGGTTGTAGCCAAATATACGTGTTTCCTTTATCTTGTAATGATGACTTAGTAATTTATTAATTTTGTGATTCGTTGGGTCAGGTGTAGTGGATTACGGCCGTCGTCCGTTTGTAGTCTATAATTCCGCCCGACGGTATTACGACAGAGTCCCTCTCCATCCCAACCACATAGTAGTTGGCAGCCTAAGCTATATATATAATTCATTAATTCAGACAAAGTCCATATTTCATTTTCATATTTCACCTATGCCTCACCCGGTCACTGTAGTCTTCCTAGACGACCCAATTACCGCTGCCAATGCGATTCTTACACTACCCTCATACGCTAAACATATCTACCCACACCGTCCTCGCCGGCGGAGACGAGGACGTCTCCCTCGCTACGCCGTCAACACCGGCCGTCAGCCAAGACGTTTACCAGGTATCGTAATATTTTTTTTATACCCTGCCAAATGAAAAGTTAGAGAAGGGATAAAAAAAAAAAGTAAAACAAGTCTATTGTTACGCTATTTGCAATGTGTGCTGCGAGCGTACACAGACTCGTGTGTGCGTTAGAATCGGGTCGTTAGCATGGAGCGCACTAGCTGTTAGGTAAACTGTGTCTAGGGGCTATAAAATTCGGAAGAAATACGTGTCTTCTTACAAATGTTTGGTTCGACCGGCACACGGATCCACAACAGGAGGAGTAATATCAAATACGGTTAATTCTTTAATTTTAGAGTTTAAGCAGGTAAAATAAAAAAGCGATTAATGTACATAAAACTATTTTAATCCATTTCAGATACATAAGTGATTAATAAAAATTACAAAAATATCAACTAAATGATGGTGGGCAATGGAAAAGGGGATGTTTCATGATTTACAACACGAATATGTATGTATGTATTTAAACGATTACTGGACAAAATCCGTAACGAAGAAAGACGAAGAACTAAAGTTGCCGAGATAGCTCATGGAATCAGCAAAAGTGGCAATGGGCAGGCTATACCTGTGGACTTATTATAACCGATCAGATAGACGAGTTCTCGACTGGAGACCACGTACCGGGAAATTCAGCGTGGGACGCCTCCCGGCCACTGACGACGTGGACTGACCACTTGCAGTCGCCGGATGAAAAGAGAAGACTGGCGAACCTTGGGAGAGGTCTATATCTAACAGTGGAGACAGGCTGATGGTATGGTTTGGTAATATTGAGTTGGAGAGGGGGTAACCTTTGCTCGTGTCCATAGGATTTATCTCTCAGCACCGTACATGCATGGTCGAATATAGCGCGGAAACGATCCGACACCACTGCCTTGCCAGGGCCGTATCAAGAGTTGTGCAGTCTAAAAAAAATGGTATAGTCAATTTACAATGATTGAGTTGCCAGGGCCTAAATGAGTTTTAATATGCCACGCGGCTAGCGCGACGTTTTTACAGTCTAAACAACCCTTTGTATTTACAAAGAGAACCTAGCCCGGGGCGGTGAAACTATACTGATAATATTGATTAATTGGAGGTTAATCGAAAATTTGCATAAATTGCAATAATTATTGTATATAAATAATAATTGAATATTTTTTAATAATTTACTATGGAAAACAATTTCTTTGCAGGATAAGATCCGAAAGAAATAGTATCCCATTATCCGTCACCGGACATAGATGCCACAGGAGCCACAACCGATGGGAGAGACGAGTCCTTAATGGAGGCCACGTATCGGCAAGCGCAGTGTAGGATACGTTGTGGCCAGGTGGACTGACAACTTGCAGAAGTTTGTGGTGGGTGGATGAGAGGAGCGGAAGACCATGTGTATGGTCCTCGGGAGAGCTCTATATCCAGCAGTGGAGAGACAGGCTGATGGTATGGTAAAATATAGGCATATTTTGGACTTATTTCGTGATATAAGATAGGTGATTATAAGATATATAAGACTAACTCTTTTTAATATTCGTGACTCATCCCCTGTTCCTGTGCCACCAGAGTAAACCCCCCGACTTTGTATTCTATTTTATAAGGCGTGAAATTTCATTTCGATCAAATACAAACTCCTTTGCGTCGACCGAAAACATAACGTTGTAGTTGTATTCATTAAGTTGGAGAGCAACAAATATAGCCTTTAAAATAACCGTAATAAGTCATTTGTAAAGGCAAAAGAAGTTTGTAATTTTACTAACGTACCGTTGGCCGTCTCAGTTGTGGCAGACAGGGTTCGATAATTATCTCAAGATAAATACAGGTTGACAATTGTCTTGACTAATATAATCGAATATATTTCATTCGCCACTCTTCAATTACTTATTCAAAGTCAACGCATTAAACGATTAGAGGTCATCAATACATTGTGTCACGGAGAGGGTCCACATAGTGTGAAATGATGTGACAGAGTGAGGTGGGAGTGAGTCACTTTTGCGACTTTGTCACAGGGTGATATAGAGGGTGGAGGGGGTCTAAACCACGAAATTTGCGTGACGTAATTTATGAATGGCCCCTTACGTGTATCGGAACGCGCGCCAAGTATGTGAGCAGATCTAAGTTGGATTTTAAATTCGGAATCTTCAGGAAATACACATCCTTGATGCAGTTGTGGAGGATAATATCCCACTCATTAATTTAATTAGTACGTAATTTGTTGATTTAACCTAATTTTATTTATATATTTTGCAATTTAGAAATTATGCTGAAAAATAGATACCTAAGACTATTTGATTATTAAATGTGTATATTTTATAACACTCAATATATCTAATATGTCTTACCTATTTTGATAATTTCGAACCCTGGTGACAGATAAAAAAGATGAACATTCAATGAAATATGAGCGCTCTCTGTTAACGTTCAAGATAGGAACGACACACTTTTATTTCGGAAATAATTAAAAGAGCAGTAGAGACACTGAATGAGCAGCAAATCGATGGCAGCAAAATTAAAGGTGGGCTAGGTTTGGGTTCTATGGTGACATAAATATATATATAGGAGTCCCATGTCGATTTTGTGTTGACATCCTTAGTAATTAAAAATTGGTTATTTCAGTTATTCAAAAATAGTTCTTTTTGTTGATCGTGATTCGCTTCCATTTAGTATTTCTTGCTGCTCAGTTGAATACAAGCCTTTTTATATTTGCAGTTTTTACTACAGAGATAACCTTCCTCATGTAAATATAAAGAAAAATGGTAAGTACTAAGTATGGGAAGGAAAAATGTAGTGGAATAAGGAAAACTCTTTCAGTAATTCTCAATTCACTACTTTTTCCAATTTCACTATTTACTCTCTAAAGGTATGCACCGCGTTCGAGACTGTGAATAATGTCCGTCATGTTTGACAGATGTTGGAATGTATCACGGATGTCAATAGGCAAGTGTGCCCACTTATCCACCATGTGGTCTGCTTGTCTATAATCTATTATGTACAAAAAAGTATTGTAGTTTTATTAAGTTTTGTATGGTCATAATAATAAAGTCGAGGGCAATTACAAATGTTAATACTGTTAGAAGAAAAATAGAAATTAATATACACAATAATATAAAACTTCAAGTTGGAGTTGGCTTTGCCTCCGTATTGCAAAGTGCGCAGTACAGTACCCGGAGATATAGGGCACGTCGCGAATGAGAAATCAATCCTCTCTTATGCAAACATTTTGATACAAATTGGATAATTTTAATTGAATCTTCCGGGCTACTTGGCCGAGGTCTTCTGGAATCTCTTCTCTCTCTTCAAAACGTTCCCACCAATTCCAACTTTCTTCCAACCAAGAAAGAGACGAGATTCCAGAAGACCTCGGCCAAGTAGCCCGGAAGATTCAATTACTATAGACACCGGCCGAGAAAGCCTACACTTCACTATAAATTAGATAATGCCAATGCAAATTAGATTATTACACTTAAATCTTATAGCAGCATGGTTATTTTAAACTATTAGCGCGTTTTTTATGTTGCTTGTTTGTATTTATTTTCAAACAGTTTATTTACATTTTTTTACACTATAATTCCAATTCTATCCAAATACAACATATTATTTTATACCACATCGACATATGTTATACCATCTATGCATTTGCAAAACTATACAATCATTAGACACAAAAGAAACAACAAGTATCAAGACGCTTATGACTCACTATAAATAAGACTATCATTTAAAAAAAATCATTGGTCCGGTTAATTTGAATGCAAGTTCACAATACACAATTGAATGCAATTTGAATGCAATTCACCATATAACGTATATACCACCGGATACTATACTGTACATGAGTATAAAAACTATCAGTTGATTCAATGATTCAGATGTGATCACCGTGTATCCACCATTGATAACAACCAATTGAAAAATTGAATAACACCCACTTCATTTGGCAACCCTCTTCACCATCCCTGGTAGCACTGAATCACATCTTCATATTCCTTGTCATCATTTGCAGTTCAAACCTTCTATTCGTTCGAACACCCTTTATAATCGTCCTGTTTTTTTTCCTACCCACATCCCTTCTAACTTCTGTAGGGACTTTTTCTTTCATGACCACTTTTTTAGCAATTTCCCTTCTAACTGTTGTAGTTTCAAGTGCAGAAGGGCCTGGTGGGTTTGATGTGATTTTAGTATTGCTTTTGGGTGGGATGCTGAAAGGGTTAACGTCAAGGTTGAGTTTAAAACCAAACCTGGTGTAGCCAGACTTCGAGACAGATATCTTCCCTTGTGTTGTCTCTGGCTTTTGAGCTTCTTTTGATTTTGGTAAATCTGTTGATGAAGCTGAAATGAAATTATAATTATTTAGAATATTTCTTTATTAAGAGGTAAATACTAAGCAGTGGGGTGAGTTGGCAAGTCCACTCTTTTATGGACCATTTACACAAGGCCAATTGTTAAGACAATTTAATATTGGCATAATGTGAATAGAGACAATCCAGAACCATGAAATGCCCCAAGCCACTTCACTTAGAACAATTTCAAATGTTGTAGCGTCAGTAGCTTTCCTCACCACTCGCGCAGTGGATTGGCTTGTGTAATGGCCTCGCGTGAACGTGCGTTCCTAGCTAGTAAGCCTGGTCGTTTGGCGAACGCACGTGTTCAGTTTCTCTTCAGGATCTTCTGTTTATAATTATCTTAAAACAAGACTTGATTGACCCAGTGTATATCTTCTAGACCTATCCATGGTCTAGACCACTATCTTCTTTTAAAAGTTAATTCTTCCTGTATTACGTGGAGGATTTACATTTGCATTAAAAATTAAGGATTTTGTAAAATTAGTTTTCATGGCCAATTTACGTCTAATCGTTCTGCTAAAAGCGAGATTGTAGCGTCCGTACATGAAGCCATGTGTTTGTGAAATTGGCTAATAAACGATAATTTGCTTTTTTGGTTGGACTGCCTTCAACCTTAGCATGTCTTAACAATTGGCCTCATGTAAATAGTCCATTAGGGGTGATGTAGTTCCTCGGGGTTTGTGGTAGCACTGGCTTTATTATTTCTTACTCGCCACGACATGAAACCCAAGGGGAATAGATGGGGGTGGTTCTATTTTAAAGCCACACGACTTAATGTGCATGAGGAGATCCGTTTCCAGCGGTGAATACTACAAGGGGTGGTAACGGTTAAGTAGAAACTTAGTGGTACGGGCTGAGGATTTAAACTTACCACCTCGCGAATGAGAGTCGAAAATAGGTACTTACAGAGAATAGGTACCGCTCATGAGCGGTGATATCTATACATATAATAAAATCGTAACAGAGCCGTGTCTATACTTGAAATAGTTTTTTGAAAAAAAATCATTGCAGTGATACAGAGCCCAAAACAATATTTTTTAGAATTTTTGTCTGTGTGTCCGTCTCAACGCGCACCGCGCACAAACCACTGTACAGATATTAAGGAAACTTGCAGTGGAGTAACAATAGGGTGGCATAGCGGGCAAAATGCCACGGGCCCCCGGCCAGAGGGGGCCCCCCGACCCGAGAGGGCCGCGAGCACGGGAGGACGCTGACATTTATTTTTATAAAATTTAATATAAAATAGTTCTGTTTTCAATTAATTTTAGTTACCTACTAAAGTACATACACATTATCAAGGTTTGAATGCATTTGTAAGAAAACGAAATCGCCCAGTTTTAGAACCCGTCTGAAAGGTAGTCACAAAATGCTCGCCACTTGTAGACGCCGCGCTGTAGCAACACTGTAAGTTACGGAATAAACGTTTTGTGTAACTTATACAGTACATATAAGTATGTTTTTCGGTAGTTCGCGGGCTCACGGGCTCAACAGAAAGCGGGGGTTGAAAAGAAACTACAACTTTGGATGAGCTTCTTTACATTGAGGGAGGGCCCCATCCTATGAATTTGCCACGGGCCTCAGCGGTATAGTTATGCCACTGTAAACTTGGCACAATTGTGCATACTAGGTAGACGTTCTTAAGAATGTTGGTTAGTTGTTATTAGATTTATGTTTAATTACTTTCTTACGTGTACTGACTAATTTCTGTTGTGTGCAGAGTCGTGGCTAGGGGCTGGCGGCAGGGCCGACTACCAGGGCGCTAGAACCCAGGGGACGCAAACTTCGACTTTCTCTCCTAGCAACCCTATCAAAATACCTAGTCAAAAATGTTCATATAATCTATACTCAATATAAAACTACGGATATAGGAATTCTGTGATTGTAATTTTCGAATTTTAAAGAAATATTTTGTGGGACGGCGTATTTAAGTTTAAACTGCGCGCCTATACAAAAATATACAGCACAGGTATTTGACAAAATGGCTCCAGAAAAAGCTCGAATTGTTTTTTTAATGTAAATGTCTTAAATCACTAATTTCAGTTGAGGGCGCAAAATTCCATTTTGCCCGGGGCGCTCATGACCCTAGCTGTGACACTGCATGTGTGCTTCATAAATAAATATAAAGCTATGCATAGTACGAGTAAGAGGACAAGCTGACTGAGTGAAATGACCCATTGTGGAACATATACCATTACAGATGTTTAGAAATTCTAATTAAGAATATCCTTGTAATTTTTGTTCAGGCTAAGTAAACATTATGTTGGAAAAACATCGGACAAGTGTACTGTTTGTATTAAGTATGATTAGATAAAAATATATGAGTGTTGTATGGTGTGAATATAAGATGATATAACGATGTTTTGTTGGCTCCATAGATAATAATCAATACTGTGATGTTAGTTTATTGTGCTGGGGTTAAAAATGATGGATAACAACCTCTGTTTCTGCTTCAAAGGCACTTCTGCTGTGCAAATTCAAAAATCTAGCAAGGGACAATTTAGCAAAAATAGGATTTTTACATTGTTTGCCGTTTCTGCGGTACGAATTAAAAACCCGGCAAAGGTCCTTTATATGAAAAATCGAATTTTGAACACATAACATGTCTTCTTTGACTGGACTGAATAATCACTCTACCTGATGGTGGAACCAGTGCACTGATTGGCTGAAAACATGCAAACAAGACAAAGTGGACTAACCTTTAAGAGTGACCATCTCCAAGACACCAGAGCTCCCTTTCATCATCAGCAGTTTTCTGGCGCATATGGCCTCTCTCCTGGCACTCATCTGATGACCCCATGTTAGCGAACCTTGGTTGCAAAAACGAAAAAAAAACAAACAAATTGACTAACCTTTCGGAGTGCCCTTCTCCAAGACACCAGTGCTCCCTTTCGGCATCAGCAGTTTTCTGGCGCGTTTAGCCTTTCTCTCCTGTAACTCATCTAAAGACTCCATCTTCGCGAACTGCTTCTCATGTAAGGCTGCAAAATTAGGCAGTTTGCGGCGGGCCTTGGTGTCGGTGCACGATTTGGGCGTGAGGATGGTCTTTGAAGGGGTTGGTGCTGCTAGTTTTGCTGGAAAAGTTTATAATAATTTGATTTCTCATGTAGCGGAAGAGCGTCGTTACAATACGAAATGTCATTGAATGGCCAAAGTAATCTGTGAGACGCGGTCTGCGCCCTTTACATATACACTGAATACATAAACGTTTCACTAAAATAACGCGAAGCCTGAAATAAGTCGACCAATTTAAAATATATAAAACCGCTCTAGCCAAAAACAGTATTTTAAGAAATAAATTAAAAGTTACAAATATGTAAGGTTTCGATGTTCTGTTTAAAATGTTCGTAGCGCTCATACTTCGCTACTACGTATACTCATACTCGACGTTGTTTTTTTTTTCGGAATAGGTAAATTCTTTCTTGTGGCCCTAATGGCCTTTCAAAGGTCATCGGACATATATGGTTTAGGGCGAGCGCTGAACGCGCTCAGCCTGGAGCAAAAAGTGACTACAGCAACGAGCCTAAGGGGTCCCCCGCCGGTAGACCGGTGAAAGATACCTGGTAAAAGTGTTGGGTGAAGGGCGGTGTTCACGGCGTAGCGAGAGTGACGTCCTCGTCTCCGCCGGCGAGGATGCTGTATATGCGTAAGGGTGTAGGTGTAGGGTGAGTGTAGGGTAAGAACAAAGCGCATTGGCAGCAGTAACTAGGTCGTCGGGGTCATCTAGGACGTGCCGAGAACGACGGTAACGGGGGGGGGGGGTAATTTCTATCAGGGACATAGGTTAGGCTGGCAACTACTAGGGGATTGAGATGGTGAGGAACTCTATCGTTGTAGCGTCGGACGGAATCTTTCACGCATTTGACGATGAAAGTTGAATTGAAGTTGAAGTTGACGATGGAGGGAAATTTCAAGTCCTTGTGGAGGTCGACATTGCAAGAATACCATGGCGCAGCTACGGCCTTACGCACCGAATCTACTTTGGAGAGTGTGGAGTAATTCAATGTTGGGCGAGGAGCTGCGTGTTTGCACGCAGGAGATAACGCTAGCGAAGATCATTATGGGCCGTACACAGGTTTTGTATAATGTCAGCTAATTTCTAAGCGACATTTTACTTCTCCCGCCTATGAGAGGGTTCAGGCGAGCGAATACAAAGGCGGTTCGGTTTCGGACAGTTGTTTCACGTGTTCTGGAGGTAGGTCAGTTGATGGTCTGGCTAGAGTGAAGCGAACCGAAGCGTTCATAGCTAGGGTTCCGCGTAACACCTTTTAGGAACCGCTGGTCTAGAGTGACTCCGAGATATAATTTGGCTAAGAAGCCTAAGGGATAGCTTAACCGAAGCGTTCATACTGAGACCGGCGCACGCTCGCGACGCAAGTAGAATAAAAGATTTATGAGAATTGTACTAAAAATCACAAAAAGAAAACTTATTATAGAAACTGCTAGAATCGACATTCTACTCTCGTTACTGAATAAGCTTTTTTCAATTTTTGCTTTATTTCATTTGTTCTCTGTGTATAAATATATATGTTTCCGCAAATATTATAAGATGATGATTACTAGTAGATGTCCTGGGTCTAGACAGCCTTTCAGCCGACTTCTGGAGGTCTTCTGCGTAACGCTTGCGTTTGGCACGCACGTCCTCTGCATCGCTGTACGTAAACGACCGTTTGCGACCCGACGGACAAGTCACCGAGAGAGATTCTGTAAAATAAGCAAGCAAGAGGATGTGTCAGATGTATCACCAAACAGTCAAATTATGGATTATGCTGATTATTCGGAGTGAGTTAATTATTATGACAAGGTTATGATTTATTTTTGTGTCAAAAGATGAAAAAAAAAAAAACATTACAGTAGACTTATCAACCGGACTATTTGCAGTTGTAGGTCATTTGGATAATCGAAAATCTGAATAATTGAATTTATAGGAAATAAGCAACTTATAGGTAAATAATTTTAGGTATTTACTCCGAAAGTAGGAAAGCAATATTCAACTTCTTAAATTAAGCAAAAAAGTGCTTAAATTTCTTCTAAAAGTTTTTTCGATTTCTTCCTTGCTTTTTGATGACTATTCCCATCTTCACTGTCGAATTTGCAATGTATATTCCAATCAAAAAATAATTTAATGGGCAACAGAAAATACTAAATGGGCAGCAAATCTTTACTTCTTACTCAATTCTTGAAGAACCATATATTGTCATAGTGTAGCAGAAAGTCCTCTCTAGGCAGTTTGTTTCATAACTATGGGTTTGTGGAACATACAGTGTGCGTCACCTTATCAAACAACTAGTGGATACACCACACTTCGATAATGAGGGGCAGTTGTAATATAGAACCTGAAGTTGGAATTATGTAAGTTGAATGGTTCTTTAGAGCACTCCTCTTGGCAAATGCAGTGGGATGCAATATCTCTGAATTCTGAATGTTCTAAGCCATCAGTGAGAATGGGAGTCATTGAAAATTCATCAAAAATTAATTATAAAACAGAACAAAATATGAGAATCTTACCATTTTCATCAAATAGAAAGCTCTTGTTGGAGCCTTTTAGGTTTGATTTAATAATTTTACTCTTCCTCTGATTAACAAGAGCTGGATTGTTGACTGGGCTGCAAAACATCACTTTAGTTGTCCGAGAAGCTGGCGGGATCGACAATGAGCGTCGACTTTTCTCAAGTGACCGAGTTACGTTTAAAATGGTTCTCTCTTTCACAGTAGACCTTGTTTTTGTCTGAAATGGAGTGCAACCAGGCGAGAACAATGATATTTGCATCGCCAAGCCATCTTTGGGTTTTGGTGATATTACAATGACATCAGGTCCATCTTTAGTGAAAGTGTCCTCTCTTTTCAATGGTGTCGATGGAGGTTTACTTTCAGTATTATTGTCAGAACTTTCTGACTTTTTAGAATTGCTTAATAAATCATTGGAAATTATAAAGTGGTCCTTTGAGTTTTTGGATAGTTTCAATGACTCGTTGGAAATTTGGGACTCATTTATCGAGCTCTCAATGAGAACTGGAACAACATTCAGTATATTTTCCATTTTAGATTCATCGCTTGTGATGCTGATGCGTGAACTGTTAGATTTGTCAAAAGTAACATTTACAGCATTTTCACTTTCTGAAGTCATTACAGAAGATTCCTTTTTGTCATAAGTAGAGTCCAGTTTTGTGTCTTTCTCATATGTAGAATCAAGTGGTTTTGTTAATGACAGATTTATGGATTTTTCAAAAGTGCTGTTTCCACTGAAAGATCTTTCGTTTGATTTTCTCTTGATTTCCGAATCTATAGTAAAATCAGGTTTAGCATCTTTATCATATGTAGAGCCATGTGGTTTTGTTATTGACAACTTTATCATTTTTTCGAAAGTGCTGTTTTGTTTGTATACATCTTCTGATAAAGGACTTCCTTTTGAGTTTCTCTTTGTTTCCATATCAAATGTTGAATTTATAACATTGCATGCAGAGCTGTCCTTGTCCAAGTTATTGTCAAAAACTTTAAAGGGACTTGTAGAGATGGAATTATCGATTTTAATGGGAGTAACTTTTATGCTCAGCCTCCTCCTAGTTTTGCTGCTATCAGTACTATCAGTTTTAGATTTATTTCTAATAAAATCATCATTTTCAACAAATGTATTAATTTCATTAGATAGTTCATGGTGTTTGTGGTCAATGTCATTATTTTCCTCATTATCTAAGCTGCCAGCAGCACTGTGGAATGAATCATCAGAGGTTGTATTTGTATTAAGCTCATTTTGAACTGCCATTTCCTTGTTACTTTTAACAAGATCGAATGATTGCTTCTTTTTTTTAGATTTCTTTTTTGACACAGCCGCTGTGGTATCATTTTCTTTTTCTTTCTTTTTGGACTGTTTACCGTTACGTTTTCTACTGACCGTTTCAATGTTTTTATCATTTTCTACTATATTTTCGGAATTATCGATAAATTTCTTAGTGCGTCGCGTTTGACGAACTGAGGTTGTTGGATCCGATTTGGGTATAACTGTAATATTTTGGTCTTTGAGAGCATTTCGTTTGCGTTTAGGTTTTTGTTCGTCCACGGTTAGCTCATCATCCGTAGGATACGTTACGTAGTTACTTCGTTTTTTCAATTTAGGTACAGTTACGTTTAATTCCTCATTAGTGTCCTTCGCTCGTTTACTTCTAGTCTTACGTTCGCTTTTTACAACTATTTCCGAGTCAGGCCCTTCAGTATTCTCGTGAAATGAGTTGTGGATCCCTGGAACAAGGCACAGAGCATTTTATGGTAACTAAATTGTATATGGCTACAAATGGTATTTTTGTATTTGGTACTTACGTTTACCGGATCTAGTAGACATTTTTGAATAATTTTGTTTTGCTCAGTTTTAATGACGTTATGGCGAATTATTTTAAATAATTTATTTACGCACTGTTTACTATTTTGATACAATCCGTTTTTAACGTCTAATATTTTAAACTTTTTAGTGTCGGACTGCCGGTGATGTCACTGTCTAATGTCATCGTTACAAATAGTCTATGGTGCAGTACGAAATTAATGTAATTAATTAGTATTTTAATGTCAATGTATTATACCTATTTATCTATTTAAACGGGTCTTAGCGCGAATTTATTTTACTTGACGTTAGCTTGCACCAACCATGACCCGTTAAAAAAACAAATATTTTGAATACTGTCTGTAATTCTGACAGATTTTTAATATTAAAATTGTTATTGTGCTACAATACATAGCGTATGTTATATAATTCTATCTATGTCATATTTTATTATTATAACTCTTTTCTTTCCAACAGTCAGTGCGCATTGTGACTATTTGTGACAAAAATAAAATTAAACATACATTAACATAGAAATCAATTAAAAGAAGCATGTGGCGTTATTGAGTATGGCGTTATTATTTACTGGCGCTATTTTGCCCAATTAACAATCACAGTTCAATCTACCTTTACCACAAATATTAATGACCACTAACCAGTTACGCTAGAATGCTCCCTAATAGTATTCATATTATATTTCTTATAGAAATGAAAGCTTATATTGATGTTGATAGAATGATAGATAAACAATCACAGAGAGACAAGTACTTCCTCATTGTTAGGGTACTCTTATAACCACAGATATAATATTTTTGCTATTGCTTGTAAGAGATTTAAGAAAATATTAAACCATAGACAAGTATGAAGCGGCTGACATTTGTCAAATCCATCAAACTAAAAAACCGATCCATAGTAAAAAAGAAACAATCTTTGATTGAACTCAATCAAATAAAGCATGCATTTATTGACGGAACAAACAAATATTCATTGACTTGATTAAAGGAAACAAAAAGAAGTAAGGTTCGTTTTATGTAAATGTGTAATTTCATAAATATAATTTAATACAGAATATGTTTTACATAACGGTCGTATAATACTAACGTCAGTTGGGCCTATGATGTTGTATGACTCAATACAACAGCCTAACAATGGAAAAACCCTGTTCAAGAACCTTTTTTGTATTAGTGATCATCGTTTCATGTGTTTTTTACGGCGAATGCGACCGAGGCGACTACATCGGCTGCTACAAACTGAAAGTTGACGATGTTTTGAACACCCACACCGGGCAATCGGTCGACGTGTGTTTATCTGCTTGCGAGCAAGTTTACTATAAGTACGCTATTATTGGTAATGAGTCCACGTGCTTCTGCGGCAACGCGCCCGGTCAGTTCAAGCTCCCGTTGGAGTCTTGTGGTACTCCATGTCCAAAGAATGAAACGCAGAAATGCGGTGGCGAAAGCGCCGCTAGCGTTTACGATACAGAGTTGACGGCGCCGGGCCCGCCGGCCTCCATAGAAGTCGTAAATTTTACAGAAACAACGGTACGTGTCGTATGGACGGCGCCACAAGCCTTCACTATCATTACTGACTACGTTTTACGAGCCAATGTCATAGAAACTTATACAGACGCAACTCTAATACCCCTAGAGTGGAGAGTCTCTAATAACACTTTTCAAAGTGAACTGCCAAATTTGCATTCAGGCTCCACATATATTATCAGTGTGGCAGCTACAAATTATGAGGAAGAAGGTCCCAATATAACCACCAGGGTTGAGACAGTCATTGGGACTCCAGACCCTAGCCCTCCTGCTGTTCAGTTCAAAGAGAGACGAGGAGATAGGATGGTTGTTCATATTCCTGAAGCTAAAAATGTTAATGGTCCAATATCGATGTACAGAGTTGTTGTATCCGTTGAGTGGTATCAGCAAGGAATCATCATTGACAATCTCAGTAACTACACTTACGCCAAAGAAGAAGGACTTCCATATTATATTGCAGCAGAGTTGGACTCTGATGACATTAAAAATGATTTCACAATTGGTGACAGAATTACTTATAATGGCTTCTATAATGCTCCACTACCTTTGACCGATGAGATAGAAGTTTCACTAGGTGTAGTTAGTGAAAAAAATCATGTAAAGAAAATCAGGTATGCAGAGTCAGCAAAAAAGATTATTCTAAACATAAACGAGCCAGAGGATATTTCTCCAACAGTTGTAGCATTGGGGGCTGGCATTGCTATTGGAGTAGTTCTTTTACTTGTTGGTATCGGAATGCTTATAATCCTGAGGAAGAAAGTTCAGTTGGCACGTTTACAAAGATGTTCGCAGTCCATGCCTCTAAGCCTTAATGAGCCCTGTGTAGAGATTGAGAACTCCGGTTTTCTACAAGATGAAGACGAAAGGATAGATTACTATGGGAATCTTAAACGGAGGCTTTGGAATATACCCAGGAATCTTATAGAAATTGATATCTCATGTGTCATTGGGATAGGTAGCTATGGTAAATTCACTAAAGGCAAAGTACAGCAGCACGGAGCCCACACTCCTGGATTGGTTCAGATTGTACCTGATAGGGAATTAGAGAAGCCAGACAAACGCCTGATGTTGCAAGAACTAGATTTATTAATTAAATCCAGTGACCATGACAATGTGATTTCTCTTATTGGAATATGTGAAACCAACACAACATTACTTGTAGTGCTACAAGATTCAAAGCAGACATTAAAAGAAATGCTACTCCAAAGCCGGCACAGAGATTTGCAAAATAATAAGTTTTGCCTTATTCCTGAAAACAGAATGTTGCAGATTTGTGTTGAGATTGCAAGGGGTATGGAGTACCTTCACAGTAAAAAGATTGTGCATAAGAGGCTGAGTTGTCGTAACATTGTTATTAGTGATAGTGGTGTAGCAAAAGTGTCAGGTTTTGGATTAGCACACATTAGACCCCTTCATGACAACCCAGATTATACCCGATGGACTGCCCATGAAATGTTGCGACAGACAAGGTTCAATCCCAAAGCTGATGTATGGTCATTTGGCTGTTTGATGTGGGAAGCCCTGACTGTGGGTGCAACGCCGTACTCTCACACCTCCAATAGGGATGTATCTGCTAGGATTCTGAGAGGGATGCGCCCCTCCCAACCTTCATACGTAGGCGATGAATTGTTCCAACTGTGCCTCCAGTGCTGGCAAGTTGACCCTGATGAGAGACCAACATTTTCTTCCCTACTCTATGAACTAGTGCCCTTTGCTGATGCCCCTGGAATGAGAAGTTTGAGTTTCACCCATTACAATGGCTTCAATTATGAACCCCATGTACCACAGTATGAGATTATTTCATAACACCATCAAATAATGTATAAGTATGTAAAAATGTTAAGTGTAAACATTGCAGCTTTTAATTACGGATAAGTTAAGACCAGTGCTTGAAACCGGTTTCAAATTGACAATTACCTTAAATCATTTTTTATTTTGTTTTTATTCAAAGTAATGATTGGGTATGACATTTCAAACAGCTCTCTAATGAATAAATTCTGTGTAAGTTCATGTGGACATATGTATGAGTGAACTTTCATTGAACAAATTTAAACGAATCTCACTCATGAATGTACCTCTCACCCGCCCCATTGAGGGGCCACACAAGGACTGTAATATTAAATTCAAAACCTCTCTGTAAGTGTAACCAATATTTGGATTTAATTCTTCATTCATATTCTTACTATGTGAACCGTTTTCTGATTCTAAAAAAAATGAAATAAAGCATTTCATAAAATAAACTGGTTTCAAGGCTCTTGGGGGCATCTGCAATTTTGTGTAAAAATAATGACCTTATTATCCAAAGATTAAATCTGTACCTTAGCGTGTATCATTAAGAAATACTGATTTGCCTACTTTCAAATATTAAGTACTTTATAAAATAAAGCTTCATTCACACATGCACTAATAAAGCGCGCATTGTTTTTGTTAGCGTTTTTCCGGCACATTAACTTCATTAGCACTCAGCGCTAATGTGTAGCGCTGAGTGCTAATGAAGTCCAAGGGCCAGTTAAATAGAAATTTCTCAATTTGGATCTAATCAGTCTTTTTTATACGACTTTTTTAATAGGTTCAAGTGATTCAAATCAAAATTATTTTTCAGACTATTTTTATTATAACCTTTTTTTTTTAATTTGCCGCGATTTTCCAGTTTCAACTTTCATTTGTTTGGCAAATGGCATACGGTCGGCAAATAGGTTAAATTTCTAACTAAGCAATCTAACTTTTCTAACTAAGGCGCCAACTACACGAGCTAGACTCGCGACCATTCCGCCCTACTAACGTCCAGTAAACTACACGACACAGCGAGTATTCTGTCAAGGTATCGCCAGGATTCCCAATGACTCGCTGCGTATCGGTGACGATTGGTCGCGAGTCGCCGCGATACTCCGCCGAGTGAAATAAAATTTCGATAATTCTTTGAACAGTGCAGTACATCGTTCGGCGCACACGCGGTGAGCGCGTCACGTCTTGCGGCGGCCTCGTGGTGATGCGCGGCGAGTCCGTGCCATTGTATGTACTCGTTGACTGCCTGCCACCCATAGCATCCCCGCGTTGAAATCACCGTTTGTAGATTTAGCTCATCTATTTACTATTAACATCGTGTAGATGGCGCCTCAGACAGAGTGATCTTAAACCTCTGCCTGCGTGTTTAAAATAAGAGATTTGGAAAAGTAGTGCAGGTTATTTCAACGGGAAAATGGGAGAAAGCAAATACAACGGAAAATTATGTCCTGTTCACATTTTTGCGTTGTGATTTATTCGTATAATTTTACTAATGAAGCTATAAGTGTTCTCTATTAACAGCTATTATTTTGTAACCATAGAATTAACAATAATAATTACCTGCAGTATTTTCTAATTATTGAACTAACTAAACTTGAATCTGGCCAATGGAATGTGGCGCGAAATATTTAGAATTATTTACATGACAATATTATTTGATTGTGAGTTTCATTTGTAGTATGTTTTAAACATCTTGGCAGTTTCTCTTTCATTCTTTCTGTAGATTGTAAATCAGGACCACATAATAAATTGCAAATGTTGAAAATGATTAGATATAAAGTACGGATGACTAGGGTTTATTTTTGTAAAAATGAACGCTCAGCGCTCGAGCGCTAAGTTAGCGTTAATGAACCCCAAGAAACATTCTGGTCTCGAGCTCTAATCTTAAGGGTTTAAGACCACCAAACGTTAAAAACTTGGTTTATAACGCTCACGGGCGAGCAGCCTTTAACGCTCTAATCTTGGTTTTATAGTGCTCACTCGGCGCTCCATGTCGAGCGCTCACTTTTAAATCTCCACTAGGGAGTAGTGTTACAAATTGAATTGCATAAATTTAGACTGAATTGGAAAAGTTTTAGAAGTTTAGACCGTTTTGTCCCGACTATAATGGTCAATAGCCCTTTTTTTTAATTTGCTGTTGTTGTGCCACATCGTTGGTCAGTGTATTATTATAATCCATCAACCTCGTTAGCGGTTCTCATAGTTTCACGCGAGATGGCGGCTCCCAGTGGGACAGCTATGAAAGCGAGTAACACGCATATGTATCACGGCTCTTATGCGAGATACATTTTTTAAACGCGTTTTTCTCGTCCCTCGCGAATGGTAGAGCATCGCCAACGAAGTCTACGGACTATAATCTCATTAATATAGTAATGTTACCTTATAATGTAAGAAATCGTATGTAGTTGTGACAATGACTAACGATAGAAGTTCTAATTTAGTTGGAAGGTATTGATTCGAAATTTCTCATCTCCTATGGTAATTTGACAAAATATCTACTTGTATTTGATTTTAGTACATTTATATTTTTTATTTTGGTTTACATTTTTATATAGCTTTAAATGAAGCATGATTTTATTGTTCCAATCCATTTTGTCCAAAATGTAAACAAATATGGCGGCCTGGGGTAACTGACACGGCCTTAAATTAAATAGTGAGGTGATGATTGTTTACATATTCATAATTTTATTCACCGATACCTCAAGTTTGCCCTAGATTTAGAACTAAATGTTGAGGTTTTCTTTCATTTCATTTTGTTTTCGGCAAATTGGAGTTGAAACGACTTATAGTCATTAAGTAGGTAGACATATTAGACGTTTTAAAAATGACATGACAATTTTGTATATTTTTTATCTTATATTTACAAAGGACCTTATTGGTCCGTATTGATTTGAATTTACATAAGAATTTCTAACTTACATTTCGTTGATTTAGATTGTTTAAATAGAAACAAGATTTTGTTCATCTGTTCTATGTAAAATAACACGCTCTTAGTTAAAACTTGTAGGAAACTGAAACATACGTAAATTCAGAAAAAAACAGTCTAAAAGTTTTTAAAGGACGATGAGGAAAAATGTATATTATATGGTATGTCGTCCCAACCCAACAACAAACAACGTTAGTGCCGATGTGTTTGCTATTGTGCTCTACCATAATCGTTATGTGCAATTAGTTGTGAATGCTAAGGCGATGGGGTTTTTTACCAATAAAATATGAATAAGATTTTAACTAATAAAAGATAAAAATAGACAGTGGTTTATATGATGGTTCACCCACTTTTTTGACATTAACTAACTGCTTTAACATTAAAAGATTTATAAAATAAAAGCTTTCATTTTAAGTATATAATTTAAATCAAGTGCGTTGATTTTTTTTGGGGGCTCTTTTAAACCATCGTCCTTTTCCACTCTTTTCTAGTGGCACATCTAATCTGACAGACTGACAGTAACAGTGGGATTGTCCCACCCCGCTAACTTAATACATACTTCTATTTTATCATAATTTTATATTAATGTAAATATTTACAACGGCTTGTATTTTAACGAGCAGCAATAAACTAAATGGGCAGCAAATCACTATCAATTAAACAAACTATTATTGTATAAATGTAATGAACAATTTTTAATTAATAAGGATGTCAACACAAAGTCGACTTCGCGACACTATATTGTCTATATTCTTTATTGTCATCAGAGAGTCCAAACCTAACCTACCTTTAAATTTCCGCCAGTTTCAGTATATCCGCTGCTGAATCAATTAATTATTTCCAGTTTACAACTCCATCGGAGATTTAGATAGTACAATTTTTTTTTACATAAAATGAATTTAACTGTATACAATTTAGTCGTATGTCGAGAAGTTGTAGTACGTGTATACCTACAGTAAGTTGTTGAATACGTGTATTGTAATTTGTGATTTCCTTGACAGAAAGAGATTCGCGTGTGTCCTCATCTGCGACTCCTTATCAGATGATAAGAATGCTTTATAAAATAATTATAAAAAGTACGTAAAAAGTAAATTACAATGTGTTTCAGGCTGGTCCGCCCGACTATAGGTTATAAATAAGCTGTGCATTAAACCAATATTAGGTACACCTTTTGAGAATTTGATATAAAAAAAAATATGAAAGTACGTAAAGGTGACCGGGCCAGCCTGACATTTTCAGCATGACCCCTATTGTAACCACAACTAGTGTCCGGACCGATGTCATGAAGTGTTCATTTAGGCCATTTGACTACCATAAACATTTATTTACGAAACAGGGACATATATCATTTTTGACGTATGGCAACTATTTTGTACTCATTATTATTTATTTGTATATTGTAATGCCACACACTGAAGACTGCATATTTTGTACACATTATCAATAAAGAATATGTTTCATGTCATTATATTACACAATATATTTGAGAATACATACTAGATATGTTATACAAGCACTCTAGGGGCAGGCACGTTAAGAATCTAATAGTGGTCAGTGTTCAGTAGTACTCCAATTCTTTAAACCATATGCGTTTTGAAATTACGTATCTAGTGCTTAAAGTGTCAAATTTGACTTTGTTAATGAACTCATCTGCTTCACCCCCCAAGCTTCCAACCAGGTTTATTTGATAAGAACGTATGCTGTGTCATCTAGTTTATTCCCATTAGACATATCTAACATAACTGCCCGTTGACATATCATTTTAACATACCCCGTGGCTTATCTCCAGTACCGGCTACATGGCTCTCCTAAGGTCCACCACCACCTTTGGTCTTTTGCTCTCCCAAACACTACTTTCCTTAAATTTTTACTTCACCTGACTGGGGAGTGTCTTTCACGTGTGTTGGGCGCCCATTTTATAAAAGTGAACGCCAATGAACTTTGAAGACGCGTGAATGCTCATGAGCGTTATATTCTTAAGTTTTTAACTTTTGATGATTTTAAACTCCTGTAGTTAAAAACCGGTTAAGGTTCATTAGGGCTGACTTAGCGCTTAGTGTTATTTTTGCAACACTAACGTCCCACCCTACATTCCCCGGTTTCTTTATGATGCCTATGTTAAATAAAAGACTACCCTTCTTCATAATTATGTCTTGTTCGTGCTAGGGCGAACTAACCCCTTCCTCGGCTATTTCTTGCAATCATTTCTTTTCTTGTTCAGACCGTGTTAAAAAAACAAGTTAACTGCAAAGTTCAAGACGCACGTCACCAAAAAATATCGGCATTAACTAATGCTAAGTTAATCCGACACGCACTTGACCTGATTTTTTTTGTAATTTATTAGTTACACATTGTATTTTTTTGACACATTATATTTACGAGCTTAAAAATGAATAAAAAAAATTAAATTTAAACAAAAAAATCAGTTATCGTAACTACCGTCAGTGAAGGAAAAATATCGCGAAGGAATCCGCGTATCCGTACTAGGGTAAAATCTGGGGTATCTGTTCATTATTCATCCGCCTTGGATCCGCTCAGTACATTATGGACCGAAACTCATGGTTGGAAGGGGAGATCCGTACCTTCCAATGGTTATAGGTGTTTAAACCTATAACCTTGGCTGCAGCTCTGTATGCATTTTTACACACTTGTGCAATTTTTATAATGAATGACCGATAAAACTGTGTCACGTGACACATCTGCGTCTTCGGTGTGTGTCCATTTTTATTATGTTTTGTGATTTTGTAACTAAAATTCCGTCCAAGAATTGTACTTTTGTGTGAATCTCAAGCTCGACTTACATGAAATACTTTTAAGATATACCCATTATTTTGTAATATAATATCAAAGAAATATTAGTAATAAATATAGGTCATGATTTAGAAATCATTGGTTTTTATTCAAGGATCTCCTACTCCTGGCAACTGGTGGTCAACTACATACCATCAGCCTATGTATCTTCTCTGCTGGATATATGTCTCTCCCAAGGCTCGCTACCACACGCAATCACACACCACCGGCGGATTTTTTCAAGTGGTCGGTCCACGTGGCCGGAGCGCTTAATCCCACACTGCGCTTATTCGAGGACTCTCCTACCCTATCGGTTATCAGTCCTGCAACAAATATGGTCTGCCCACTGCTACCTCAATATGTCGATTCTACGAGCTGTGTCGGTGAGTTTGGTTCCTTGCGAATGTCTTCGTCTCGGCTCTTATCCCCGCAACGAAACTAGCATAACTCGCCGAGTGACCTTGAACTTATGGATCAGGCCTACTTTTAGAGGCCACGTTTCGGTACCACACTAGTGGTGTGTAATCAACTTCTCGGAGTGTTTTAACTCACTTAATCCTGCTCCGCTTGCAGATCCCACTCCTCTTGGTTACTCCTTAACTCTTTTGATTCACCTACTTATATTTTATAATTTATCTACTCTGATTTTATAAGAATCCGAGAAAGGATAATGATCGTTGCATACCTAAGCAAAAAGAAAAAACAAGTGCCGATACGCGATCACACTTGCGATCATGATCGGCGCCGGAATCGGAATGAATAACAATTCGATGGAACAATTGAGGGATTCTGCTCCGCTCGCGGATTCAACTCTTTTGATTCATTAACTCCGGACTACCCATCACTACACCATACGTCATAACCGGCAGGACGGCAGATTGAAGACTCGTCTTCAAGCATTGTGATATAGGCGACGAGAAGACTGTAAACCACATAGGATTAATTAATGTTTGTTATTTCAGTAAACTAAAGCTTAACACTAATCCAACTTTTACACACGATTACAAACTTGCGTTCATAAACGCGAGTTGTGTCTACTACAACGTTCATATCCGTTGCACTTACTGAAAATACAAGTTTGTTCTAAAACAGTGGTTCTCAAACTTTTTAAATGACGGAACCCTTTTGGGAAGCAAAATACTTGATGGAACCCTACAATAAAACAATTATTTTTATAAGTGTATTCTATATTAATCAGCATAATAAAAGTACAATGTATCAGTTACTAATTATTATTTACTTCACCACTTGGTAAGGACAATAATAGAAAACATTAAAAAAGAAAAAATCTAACTAGTGGGAGGTATGAAACTGTTTTTTATTTTTCATCAATTGCTTGATATCAGGTTTGATGGAAGAAAGTTGGAGTCTCATATCAGCTTCGGCGTCCAGTCTATTGCGATATTTTGTTTTCGTGGCTGCGTAGGTAGAGAATCCTGTTTCGCACAAATATGTAGTTGGGAACGGGAGAAGAATATCCAGAGCCATTTGGCCAAGCATTGCATATTCATCTTGGATTCTGCACCAAAAATCATTAAGAGGCGTCGTTTTGAACAATGACTCCATACTTGTGTCTGATGACATTTCTAAAAGAGATTCATATATCTCATTTGACATGTTTTCAGGCTTTTCCAAGTTGGGTAAAAAAGGATTATGAATCCAGGAGTTCACTTTAATTTTTGTATTGTGTTCTTCGGGAAAATACTTTTCAAAAGACGCGCGCATCGAACTGAGATATTGGACCAATTCTTCAAACACATTATCTTCAAACATTTCTGAGTCGTTTTCGCTAACAAACTCACTGAGTAACGTAAAACTTTCTATTTCTTTCTTACCAATGCAAATGATCCAAAAATCTAATTTTCTTTTAAAAGCAGTTATTTTATTATAGGCCTGAAACACTGTTGTCTGTTTACCTTGCAACGATAAATTTAATTCGTTAAGTTTTTGAAAGATATCCGCCATAAAAGACAATCGGAACAACCAAGTTTTATCATACAAACGGTCCTTCAAATTAAAAGAAGTATCTGCTGAAAGAAACATTTGTAACTCGGCTCTAAGTTCAAATAGCCTTGTTAAAGTTTTTCCCCGAGACAGCCATCGCACTTCTGTATGGAGCAGCAGTGTTTTATGTTTGCTGCCATAATCTTCACACAATAATGAGAACAATCGGGATTGTAGTGGTCGTGATTTGATAAAATTAATTATTTTTACCGCTTCATCCATAACTAATTTTAGATTAGACGGCATTTGCTTCATCGCAAGTGCTTGTCTATGCAGAATACAATGACTGGAACTACAATTAGGCGCTTTATTTTTCATTCGTGACACTGCTCCTGCTGTTTTACCTGTCATCGCCTTGGCCCCATCTGTACAAATGTCAATGCAATTGTTCCAACTGAGATTATGTTCTTCAAAAAATATATTTATTTTATTAAAAATTTCTTCCCCGGTAGTGTTTGTAAGCAGCGATGAACACATAAGCATGTCTTCTTCAAAAGAACTTTTATATGGATATCTCACAATAACCAGCAGGATAGCCAAACCAGCGACATCAGTCGACTCGTCCATTTGCAAAGCGAATCGTGTATTTTGTAGACGTGTAACTAGTTCTTGTTTGACGTAGCTTGCCAGATCATGGATTCGTCGTGAAACAGTATCGTTTGATAGCGGAACAGTAGAAAGATGCTTTGCAGATTTTTCATTAAGCATACATTTTGTTATGTCTAATACACATGGTTTTATTAATTTCTCAGCGATAGTGTGCGCTTCACCTGCTTGTGCAATGCGATAGCTAACTAAGTATGATGCCTCCGTGGCCTTTTCGTTGGTAGTTTGTGTTACATGCATCATATTTTTTTGACTTTCTAATAACTGATCTTTTTTGCGAACAAAAAATTCTTTATTCTTGTCTTTAGTCTCGGGGTGTACGGTTTCTAAATGTCGACGCAATTTGGCAGGTGCCATGGAACTATTAGGAAGCAGTTTACTACAGAGCATGCAGAGAGGTGAGCCGTTGGAATCAACAAATCCGAAACTGATATAAGATTCATCATACTTCCTTTTTTTCGTCTTTGAAACCGTTGAGCTTGACGTCGTGGCACTCGTGGCATCATCTTCTGGATCGGTGATTGCTAAATTCTCCGCGCGCATTGCTTTTGAACATTCAGCGTCATTAGAAGATGTTGTTGGAACACGTTTAACACCTTTAAGCCAACGTTCCATTCTTCTTTATTTATAATGTTACAAGTCAGGATAGTGGGGTTTAAATAATGCACAATCGTTACTGCGTATAAGAGACTAAATTTAGAACCTACAGGGAAGAAATGTATAAAACTGAGACAACAGAATACAGCAGGCAGTAAAACAATGAACACTAGTTTCTCGCTAGCGAGCTTGTAAGTAGGTAGTAACTTATCGCTCCGAACGCTAATCATCAACTGACGACGCCAACGCGCGATCGCCGCTTTTATACTTAGTCCTAGACTCGATCTCAAATATTCTCGAAAATACTCGAGTCGGCACCTTTGATAAACAAAAAGCAAAAATAAAAACAGAAATTTAAAAATAGCGTTGTAAACAATATCGACTTTATCCTTTGAAGTTAGAGACGAAAGTCGCTAGTTGACAACTATAGCGTCTAATTCAGAGGCGGCTTTTATCAAAGAGACTGAGCGCTTACAAGTATACTACCCGCTCGTTTTAAGTTTGCCGCTGGCGATAGGTATGAGTGTATGACGTTCGAAATTTTTTATTTAATTGTAACAATAAAAATTGTGTACGTTAGATATTTGGGTAAAACTATGACACATTATAAGTTTTGTTGTCACGTGGGGGAGGGTACGCGCATTCCACAGACCGGCAAACTTAGAGCGAACGCGTTGTACAAGTATAAAATTGTTGAGACCAAACTTATGAGATATTGTACCAGCTAATGTAACACAAGCTTATACAAATACAAATAAATAAATAAATAACATTCATAGCGTTTTGTCGCCGCGCGGCCGCGGAGTCCGCACAGCCGCGGAGCGACCAGAGAGAGGTGTTTTGATTTTTTTATTTCTAAATTCTTGCGGAACCCCGACAGAGGTATCACGGAACCCTAGGGTTCCGCGGAACACACTTAGAGTATAGCTGTTCTAAAACGTTCTGTTTGCAGTTGGCGCGACTACTGAACGTAGCCGCCTATTATTGTGTATGTTGATAATTAACTGCAAAAGAGTTCGTATTTGTTCGAATGCTCGTAATTACCTCGCTAAAGGTTTTCATCAAACTGGCCATATTGTGTTTTGTAGAACGTTGCTATTGTTTATATTTTCAATGTCATGGAAGAGAATGAACAATAGGTCGAAGGTTCCAATATAGCTCATTCAGAAAACCTGGCTCCTCCATATTGATGGATGGATTAACTTCTAGGTGGATTCAAATGATGTGACATTTTATAAAAAAAGTGATGTAAGCCCATTAAACATATATTAAATACGACAGAACTAATCCGTTCATAAATAAACGGATTTGATCGTATGGTAGGTAGTGTATCATTCGGACATTCGCCTGCATGCATGTATATAAAACATGAAAGCGTTGTAATAATGCATAAAATGCAGTCATTCCGGTTGTGACGGAGCTGTCCTCGATAGCTGCAACCTATTGTCCTGTTGATCACGAAAACGCGAGTTTTATAGCTACCTTGTCATGAGTCATAACTCCATGACGAAGCCACCGGGATAAAAACTTATAATTTGTTATATTTTTTCATATAAAGGCGGTAGACGGGGTTGTAAGTGCATTTTATGTATCTTCAGGTTATTCCACTTTCGTATATCGGGTTATTGCATCTGGGTCCCATGATCACCCAATGATAAAATCACCTGTTTGAACAAAGGCTACTTACTGGATTTTATTTACCTTTTATGTATATTTTAATCACTTCACCCACAAAATGAATGTTTATTTGTAACTACTTAGTAATATTGTATTGTACAATGTTGTATTATATCATACTTTATTTTTCTCTTATATTTTAAACCAATAGATACCTACCCACCGTTTGATAATTGAATTGTTCATTATAACCAATGTTAAACGATCCATATAATAATTGGCATTTTATTTGGCAGCACTTTAATTCATTTTGTATGTGCTGAATTTGTAGGTGAAAATATAAATAAAAAGGAAATAAAGTCGAGTTGAATTTATTCACTCATGTGATATATCACCCAGGTGCACAAAGTGCAATAACTCGTATCATAATTAACATAACTATAATTAAGTATTATAACAGACAAAAACAAAATATACTTACACATACTTAAGATAATTGGCGGCGTTATCGCGCGATCTCTCTTCCAGGCACCCATAGTAGGTACAGAGACATGATTGAAGACGTAAAGGTACGTTATGCAAACAGTTTGAATATATATATGGTAGATAGTAAGAAAATAAATAACTAAATACATAAATATTAATATACAATATACTACACACTAATAATACATAGATACTATAACATAACCCAATAACAAATACAAACTACAATAGTATTACTCAAATTTATATCAGCAAGTAGTTACTCGTACCAGAGCATTGACGGCAAAGACAAGTGACAAGTAGTATCACCCAAACGGGCTGTCTTCTTCGACGTAGCGAAGGCCTTTGATAAGGTGTGGCACAACGGTTTATAAACTGTACCAAATGGAGGTGCCCGAAAGTCTCATTCTCATCATTAGAGACTTCCTTACCAATCGCACCTTTCGCTACAGAGTCGAAGGCACTCTATCCAGCCCCCGTCCAATCAGAGCTGGAGTCCCCCAGGGCTCCGTTCTAACACCCACGCTCTATTCGCTCTACACTAACGACATCCCCTCACCCGCGGAATAGAGCTTGCCCTCTTCGCGGACGACACCGCCCTCTACGCCTCAGATAAGGACTTAAGTCTCTTACGGACACCTCCAACGCGCGGTCACCGCCCTGGGCGAGTGGTTTGTGAGATAGAGGATAGAGATAAACCCGGCGAAAAGTGCAGCCATGTGCTTCCCTTTTCCCAGGAATAGCTGTCGTAATCCTAGGCTCACCCCTCTCCCGAATACCCTTTTCAGTCAAATCATTCTTCTGGTTAGAAAGACCAAATCTCGGAGTTACTCTAGACCATAAACTGACCTTCCGAGAACACATTATAGCCGGCCGGAACCGAGCCGCCTTCGTACTCGGTCGCCTCAACCCCCTCATAGGCGGGAGAAGTAAAATGTCGCTTAGAAATAAGTTGACATTATACAAAACGCTTGTCCGACCTATAATGACCTACGCTAGCGTTGTGTTCGCACACGCAGCTCTCTACAACATCAAAATTCTCCAAACCCTCCAAAATAGATTCCTGCGTAAGGCCGTGACTGCCCCATGGTACTCACGCAATGTCGACCTCCATAAGGACTTGGAACTTCCTTCCATCGTCAAATACGTGAAAGGTACCGCCCGACGTTATTAGGACGCGATTCCGCACCATCCTAACCCCCTGATCGTTACCTCCCTCACCTATGTCCCAGATAGGAGCGCCCCTCCCCGCTACCGTCGTCCATGGCACGTCTTAGACTCCCCCGACGACCCAATTACTGCTGCCAATGCGGTTCTTACACCACACACACAGACTTCACAGATACACCGTCCCCGGCGGCGGAGAAGTGGACATCCCCCTCATTACACCGTCAACACACACCGGCCCTCAGCCAACACTTTTACCAGGTATCGGCACGTGCCTGGCCGCTTCTCACCGACTCGCGTTCCCGCGGTATCCCCCCAATGCAACGCCCTAAACCGAGGCCCGTTCCTTCCGCCGGTTTACCGGCGGGGGAGCCCTTAGGCTCGTTGCAACACACATTTTGTTACTGGCTGAGTGCCTTCTGCGCTCGCGCTAAATTAAACACGACCGGTGACTCTTGAAAGGCCACTAAGGCCACAAGAATTTAGCCATTCCGAAAAAAAAAAGACAAGTAGTATCAACAATACCAAGTTATTAAACGCACCTTAAAAATCACGAATAACAAACGTTGGCACGTACCAGAATGCGCCACTTAACTTGCGTCCCTATTCCTGGCTGGGACATAGTCATGGATTTACAAATAGTTTTGAAAAAGAAAGAGGTTATTGAATCTAAAATTATTCTGCGTTATCTGCAGGCCATAAGGATTGGCAGCGAACTATAAGGAAGGTGGTAATAACATTAGATCAGCAGACCCAACATTTCACTATTTACTACCACATTATTTCAATCCGACCAACTAAACCGATCAAATTGTATTAGTTGATCCCTTAATAGATCAGTTTAGTTAGCCAAAGTGTCGAAAAGGTGTATTCTACTCCCATCGTGTAGACTTTTTTTCTCATAGCTCATCTGACTGGCTTATAGTGAAAAATTATAGCGCATAATTATAACGAGTATTTATTTTGGTTTGATCTTGTCATGGAATTATATTGTTCATATGTGCGGGTTGGTATGGAATTGGTCAATAAGGTCAATCAATATAAGAGCGGGAACCCGCCAAAAAGTCGCTTAGAAATAGCATCTGTGACAGCAAAATGTGACCACGTCGTCCTAGGGCATGGCCAGCATGACCGATTTTTCAATGGGCCGATCTTACAATCGGTTTGTTACGCCAACGGTGTAATATGGAAGTCCGCGCATAACCGATCGAAAAATCGACCGATAATAAAACCTGTAGCGAGACAGCGAGATCGGTCGAGGTGGTCATGCCTATAGTTTTGCATGCACAAGCGTGCATGATTATCTATTTAATCGGCCGACTAGCGTCAAGTGAGGAACACGTCATAGATAACAAACAATTAATTTCTTTGCTCGAAGCTCGATCCGTACTTTGGGGTAAAAAGTTAAAATCATTAGTAACTCAATTCAAAAAAGACATTATGGTTGGTCTGTAAAGTTTAATAAAAAAAAATTGACAGCAGTCTAATTAAAATTTTCTTCGGCGTTTTTTCTGACGCAATTTTTAGAGTATAGCACAAAATCGAAAAGTTCCAGACAGATTGTAACAGATTCCAAATGATTCATACGCGCGAACGGCAATCTTCCGGCTGAAAGATCGTCGTACCATGGCGAATAATCGGTCGTTTATAATCGGCCTGTCGAATAATCGGTCATGGGTGCCTAGCCTTAGTTTCATGTATTTTCTTATGTTTTCGAGGTTGCTGAGTACGGCCTAGCCTTAAGTACGATCTACACCGAACGGCGCGCGTCGGGCGGATGCGCGCGCATGCGTCGCAAGCCGACCGTGTACGCCCGAATGAGAAAATGCGCTGGATTCCGGGCGGAAACAGGCGCATCCGCCGACATGCTCCCACATCTTTTGAGCGACCAGTAGCGCTTCATCATTAAAGTCCTATAAACATTCATATTTCTGCACTAAACAAATAAGCTTTTCATCGGTATCCATTATGTAGGAATGGCGACAGTCAGGCTCCCAAGGGTACGCGACGGCAGCCGAGCGCAGCTGACTGCGTTTAGCGAAATGCGCGCAGAGCCGCCCGGCCGCCGCAGAGTGCGCGCGCGCAGCCAACCGGGTTCCAAAATGTATAATGCCATGCAAGTATGGACTTTGATTACTACAGTAATTAAAGTATACATATACACTTGAATTTCCTCTATCGCATTGTAAAATGCGTTCCGGCGCGGCCCGACGCGCGCCGTTCGGTGTAAATCGTACATTAGTTTCATGTTTATTCTTGTTTTCGAGGTTGCTGAATACGAATCTGAAGTAGGTACATAAAAGTAGGTACCATTTACAATTCGCGCGACAAGCTTGTTGAGAACAAACAATTCAATATAAACTTATTTTATTCGTTTTAGTACATGGCAAGCATAAAAACTAAACTTTTTTTTAATAGATATTATTTTATTCATCTTCAACTCCCTATATCTCTGACAATTATATATACATATTTCTTTTGAAATTTTAACTAGATAATCTTCAAACTATTATGAAGAAAACAAGACCCGTGTGGATCTTCTAAACAATTTTTTGGCTGTGTGGTGAATATTTAAATTTTTTAAACTTAATTTTTTTTTAGAATTTTTAAACGATATCACGAGTTTTTATAAACCATCGCAAAAGTGGAGTGAAGTTTCGAGTTGGAAATTTCTATTAGAAACCTATATAGTATTAAAATATTACCTATATACTATATAAGGAAGTTTTCCGGAAAGTTTCAGACATTAATATGCAATAGAATGTGATTAATAAAGATGTGATTTTAAAGATTAGTGTGGACTCCGTAATTGACCATACATAATAGACGTATCGGGACGCGTGAGAGTGCACGAATATAATTAATTGTCCGAGATATAGCAGAGTTGAAGATGAACAAGTAATAAATTTCTTTCCTTGTATATTTCACTTAAACGACACTTATTCACTATTACCCCATTTTTTATTAAAAAAAATAACTTCAGATACGTATTCAGGGACCTCGAAAACAAGGTTATTTTAGAAGAGGTTCCCGCTTATATAAAATCCCTACGGGCAAATCACTTGCAGTCGACAAAGCAAACAAATTAACCGATCTCTGTAGCTGAGAAAATTCGCCATTACTGTTTCACCAGTCACAGTAATGTAATAATTACTTGTGTTTATGGGGCGCAACATTTACACGCTGACTACATTTTTTAGGAAAAATTAAAACAACCATATCTTTTGCATTTATTTAATGTTAATATATTATAGACAATGTTCAAGGTACCTTTTAATTGGTTTTCGATCTTTTAACACTAGGACATTGCAAACTTCCATTTTACCTCTTAACTTTTACAACATTGCAAATAAACAATTCAATAAAAAAATCGATCAATTATCAATTACATATAAAACTAAACAATTAACATTGACTAATGTACCGAATTTTTAATTCAAAACATTTAACATTTCAATTCAACCAAACTTAATTTAAAATTATATATTTCTTTTACAATAACATTGCAGACCCGTTTATTATAAACAAAGTTAACAAAAAATAATATTTAAATAAAAAAAATTCATCACTGCTCCAGAGCAACAATGTTTTGCACAATAAAGATAACATACGTACCGCGCGGGCGCGGCGCGCCGGCCGCCGCCTCTATACATACTTAAATACGCAACAAGTTATAATTCAATAGAATTAGTATAACATATCAATCTCAACATGTGTAAAGGTTGATGAGACAACGACTGATCGGCGCTTGCGACTCCGGTACGAGGCTGCGCCCTCCGCGTGCATTTGGCGCCACCGGCGGCCGCCCGCGCTGGCAACACTGCTTGCCAGCTGTCAGTGAGCGCGGAAACGACGAGACTAAACGGGCAAAACGTGTCGTACGCACCGGCACAAACTACGGCGTCAAGTGCACCGGAGCGGCTCACTTACACACTGCACACTCGCAGGTAATTGTATTTAATTACCGCGTACTTTAAAAACTTAAATATTGTACTAAAACTGTCCAATTCGGACAACTGTCAAACGAAAAATATGTATAGACCCCGCGAGTGTACCGCGGGGATCGCACACGACTGCATCCTCGCGGACAACGCCACATGAAACCGAGTGAAAATTTTAATGACGATAAACAATTATATTACACATTATAATATTCCCTACCGTTTGGGACGCGTTCGTGACAATGTCAATATGCGCAAGTTGATTCCTCAGTCTTTAATAAATTGATGACCATGAGCAAGGATTAACATAAATGAAATAATGTTATGCAATTATATACAGATTGTGGTGTAACACGCGCGTCGCCGCGTGTGGTCGCGTCGCGTCTAGTCGCGCGGTCGCACGCGGCGGCGGGAGCGCGGCGGTCGTGTGCGATTCGCGCCCATCCAAATACAAGCTTTATGGTTGATGTCTTAATGTTGAGTTCGACTTGAACGCACAGCCATTTTCCTAAACACTGTATCGAACCTTACCCTAGCCTAGCGCACCCAACGGCTGCCACCTTCACTTGTATACCCACTAAACTATAGTAATTACAATAAACCACTCTATCAACAAATTTAACAACATTTAGCTATTAAAATTAAAAGGAGGATGAGATGCGCGGACACGAGAGTTGCCACCGGGCGGTCACCACCCGAGCCGAGAGGCTTTCCTACCACACTCCTCACCGTTACCAGTACAATGAAGAATGATAACTAGCTACCTTATCCTACAACATTGAAATTCCTTAATGTAACAACGCTAAATATATCGACAAATGTACGGAAGTGTTATGGCGTGCCACACGTACAAGCCGCGCCGTGGCGCAGTGGACGCGGTGCTGTGGGGCGAATGTAACGCGGTGCGGGTGTGACGGTACACTAATCACTAGAGATTCCGGATTCCGAGACGACCGCTACAATAAACTACCGAATGAAACACTAAATAACGCGAATTTGACACAACCAGTTACCGTCACCGAGTGTTGTCGTGTCGTGTCGTGTCGTGTCGTGGTGCGAGGTGCTGCGCTATGATAGCGGGGTAGCGACAAGCGTGCGGGTGTAGGCCGATAATGTGCGGTGATGTGTGCGCAACACTGTCAATGCCCAATGACAATATCATCGCGCAATACGCAAGTTATGAATAGATCGCTTCCAAAGTTTGTAGTTGTGCTTACATGATTCTAAACCCAGTTATGCTAATAAACGCATGACATTAACACTTTTTGAAAATATAAGTTAGTGGTCGCACTGGGAGATAGGCCCCTCGTAATTGCAAGGGGCGGCTAATGTCCTGTAGCGAAACGTTATAATCTGATACCGATTTGCTAATATAAAACTATTATTCAATTTTCAAATTTGATACATTTGGAATCGTATACAGTGGCCGCCTACTTCTGTCTCGATTCTTGTTAAACCTTGTGTATTGCATGACGATAGTCACTGTTTCTTGACAATGTGCCCGGGTATATTTGTCAATATGTCAGTATCACAGAAACAGTATGAACCTTGTGTATGCGCGCGGCGGGGGGCGCGGGGGGCGAGGCCGGCTCGCTCCTGCGTCATTTCATATATCTCGGGACATTGCACTATTTATTATCTCTCCACACAAGTAACTATAATCTGATTATTACCGCACTAAAATTATTATTTTGTATTCACGATAATATACTCTCAAATATTGTAACAACTTTCAGTATAACAACATTAACATTTTTTCCAGTATTTTTAAATTTATCTATATAGACCCATTATTATGTATTGATTTACTATGATAATTATAACTAACTAGAATTTCATCTTTAATTAATAAAATTTCGCGACGGTCTCGGCAGTGCTCGCGGACAGGAGATGCTTGTGCAGCTAGTGGTGATCACAACATACAGAAAAAGACGTGCGAAGACGGACACATACTTATAGCTAGCTGGAATGTTTGCAATCGTAACGAGGTGAGCACTGCGCGTACCGGCCGGCCGCCAACAAACGATACAAGACGGAAACTTAGAGAATGGAAAAAATGTGTACCCCACAGAGCTCGCCCGAATGATCGTAAGAAAAACAATTTTTAGAATAATTGACGTATTCACTTACATGAAGAGTTCCCATAAAATTGAGCTTCAATAATAGACATTCACAGGCATTTTGCGTTGAGGTGTGACCAACACGCCTTTTGGTTTTTTTCGCTCGCGACCGCTTCTGATAGAGAACTATTGAAAATCGGTCACTGTGCCACATTCACAATTTCGATCGAATGGTTCGACTGAACTCCAAAACGAACTGTTCGACTGCCGTTCACATCGACCAACTGTCAATCCACTCCCGACCAACCGAAGAACAGACGTGGATCTTTTGCCCTTTTGAAATAACAGTTACCATAGTTTGACTGACATTATTACTACAGTAGTACCTTTTATAACTCATCCTTAATGTTATAAGACTTTTCTTTGTATTTCAGCAAGTTTGTATTTCAATCGAACTTCTTTTGAATCGGGCGTCAGATACCGTTATTATCGGTGGAACACGAACATTCATCAAAGTTACTGATCAGTGATCTGATCACACATTAAACTTCGGGTGATTAAACCGAATTTGCGAATCCAGCGTATTGGATGTTCGTCCGAATGGAGCGTAGCGACGTTGTCTGTTTGCGCGCGCGTCGCGAACATACCAAACCTCGTTTTAATTGACACAAGACGATATCTGTAAACTACCCCCAAAGTACATTATTATAGTAAGACGAGAAAGTCGAAAATACACCAGAATGGTGGAACAGTGATACCTATACACTTCAAAGATTGAATATATTTATATAACTATCTACTATAATGCGTCCTACTCTGCATAAAGTTACCTACATAACTCACGTATAGACCAGTAACAATACAACAACTTAGCTATCGAGAGTCGTTGGACAGTTTGGAGAAATCTTACAATTTATTTTTAATTATTTTTTTTGCACATTTTTAACGGAAGTACTAGTTACGACGTCTCAAACGTGCTCTGTCTATATTAATTAATTAATTAAACATTACAATATATATTAATCGCGAACAATTATCTGAGAAGTATGTCTCTCAATTCCTTTTCTTAAACGCTACCATACATATTTTTAAGCCGATTCGCTTTATTAAAATTATACTTTTTCACGATTCATTTGTACTTCTTTGCGTTAGTTTCTGAGAGTGTTCGCGCCGGGAACGGCAGTTTCAACAATATCACTGTTATATTTGCGTTACGGTTACATTAATATTATGTATATAATGGTTGTTAGAATTGGCGCCCAACATGGCACCGATTTTGATCTAACACCCTTCGTCCACCAATCGCTAGAAATAGTAGGAGTTATGAACCGACTAATCGGACGTCAAGCAGAAGCATTCAACGGAGCAGATTGGTCGGTTTCGTCGCCGCGTTTCAGTCATTGGTGGGTGAGGATGAGTTACAACTCAGAGGGAGTTAGAGTCGAGAGGCGAGTGCCTTGCATCACCTGCGTATTTACAACGATGGCACTTCTGAGGTAAACGAATTCAACTTAATCTACAGCCCGGCGAGGATAGTGTTGCCTACACTATGTGACAGTACCTTGAAAATGTCGACAAAATAATCACAGTTCAAACGCGTGTACATCTACCGAGAAGAAAACAAACGTATTGTTAACGACCGCGCCTCAAAAATAAACATTTAATTATATCGCAACTGTAAATAAGAATCTATTATATTGTCTTCTCGAGTAATATATATATAAATAAATCTGCTTCATTATGTTTAAAATACATTTTTAACTTTCTACTAGTGTGGACATATGCATTCATTTATTATTTAGATTAAATTGTACTTATATTGATAAGACAGTTTAGACCGACAACAAATAACTATTAAACATTCCTAACAAAAATAAAAAAAAAAACATATCGTAAACGTATAAAAAATAAAGATCTTTACCGAGAGAAACCAGGAATGACAGCAAATTCTGATGACCAGATTCGGAGACACGTAAAATTTTAATGTCAAAATTCATACATAAAAATATCTTAGGCGTCAACATAATGTTAATAGCATTGCACTTTTATGTTAAAGGCAATTATTCACCTTGCGATCGTTGCGTGGACGCAGAGCCGCCACATACCTGTATGTCACGTCTGTCAGTGGGTCGCTTCAACTTCTAAGTAAATAGCTTTTATTTTTATGAAAACTATATACCACTGATCTATTGTGGATATATCACTGTGGTGTCCCGTAGCTGAGGATTGACATATCAGCAAGGTGTGAACAGGTGTTCAATAGCCTCCTCCCATTTATGTATTATAAAATGACCATTTATATAATATTTAATGTTTTATACAATATTGTATTGTATTGGTCACCAACAAATACAATATTATATATCGAAAAGATCAGGGAATACGTTCGTGGTTCTTTCTGAACCTCGAAACAGACACTTGGTGATAAATGGGTACTGTTACCGTTGGATATCGTGATAAATGTCCAATATGAGTCAAAAATGATGAATTCAGGCACATAGGCAAATGCCGTGCCTACTTTTCATAAGTGAGGATTTGAAAAAAGATGATGAATTGAAAGTATAAAGGATCCTCTTCCCTCCTCTTCTTCCCATTATACTCTCTATTTCCCATCCTTCCTCATTTTTTTTTCAAACACTTTTTAGTATCCAAAGGGTAAGCGACGGATTTAAGGGAGCGTTCGTCATTTTTGACCGATGTTGACATGTATCGCGGATATTCACAGTATTGGGTGACAGTATTCATTTCCATTGAATGCACTGTGACCTGCCACTTTCTTTCTATAAATACATCTTTGAAACCATAATTTAGTGCATGTCCAGTGCACATTTGTACGATTTTTAACAGTGAAAAACTCACTAAACCCTCGTTGCACACTCAAACACAGACGTTGGTTCTGCGTCCTTACAAGCGTCGCCGCGATGGTCGCTGCGTGTCGACATTTAATCACGCGACCAATGAGCCACCATTTTAATACTCATCAGAGGGCGACACTCGGATGTGTGGTAACGTTTTTAATTCCTCACAACTTAGTCTTGCCATGACAGGCGTGACATTGGCTTTCCTGGAAGATATATTAGATGACGAGTCTGACGCGTCATCGAACTCTTTAGAAAATACTTGATAACGCATTTAATGCGTCATTAGTCTCCCCGGAAGATACACGACGACGTGTCTAGCGCGTCATTGATCTTCCTGTAAGATACTTAATAATGCGTCTAATACGTTATCGACCTCTTTGGGATACATTAGGTGACGCGCCTAGATAGTCATCTGCCTTCCTGTAAGATATTTATTGACGAGTCTAATGTCATCAACCTCGTTGGAATATATTGGATGATGCGTCTAGCTCGTCGTCAGCCCCATGGAGCACGTATTGAATCATACATTTAGCGCGTTATAGGCTTCCCTGAAAGATATTCAATGACACGTCTGGCCATGACTCGGTTAATGTTTACGTAGATGATCGTAAAACAAAAAATACCATCTCTTCATAATTTTTAAAACATAAGAAACAGGGTGTGTTATATATAGTATTTCGACAGATGTCATACCACGTCTCAGTAGCGCCCTCTAATGATGTATTACAATATGGCAACCCCAATTATCGTAAACCACTTTGGTCAGAATATCATTTGGCGTTCCGTTCGCATCCGTCCAGCGTTCATATACATACAAAAAAAATAAAAATCAAAGCTCTAACCCTAATGCCGTTTAAACTAAAAAGAAAATAACTTATCAATGGTAACATTTACAATGAAATTAAACTTTGTAAATAAAAGGTGAATTAATTATTATACAAAAATAAAATGTTCATGGAATAGGAATTTCCGTGAGAGGACATATCACAAAGTCTTCGATAACTTCAAACGACATCTGCCACGCAGATTTCATATCAACTCGTCATCGCGATTAAAACAAAATTATAGCAATTACATGTTCAACACTATTATTATTATATTACGTCCGTAAAACAAAATGTACATAGACTATGTATTGTAAATAGGTAACTATGTGTCGATATGATCGCGCGTGTCGCCCGCATATCCCCTCTTTATGCAACTACCCTCTTTCACACAAAAATAGTTCCTAAAGTCGTCAGATTTTTTTTCGGACTATCAGAAAGAGAAGGCTAGTGTCTAAAGTCAAAAGGTTTCTAGTCTTTTCTATCTACTAATTTGGTAGTCAGAAAACGAAATTGGGCGTGTAAAAGCTCATAAATATCTTCACATTACTAAAGAGTAATTCCTAAAACACGATTAACTGAAATTTAAAAAGTAACTATTATTCGACTCGGCGTCACAGTATTTGCTACCGCAATAACTTGGCGCCAATCTGTCTCGTACTGGCTTGGTGTCACGGTAAGTCGCCATCACAGTAACTTGTTAACGCAGCAATTCGGTATCAATGATTTGATAAAATGCGCAAATTGTACAACAGGGTAAATAACACTGCGAACAGTATCGCAACAATTTTTAAAGAATTACGAAATAAGACTCGGTTAAAAACTGCCCAAATAAAATGGATTTACGTATTTCAAATAATAATTTCCTATGGAAACATTCCTTTAATTAAAATGTAATCCGCGTACAGACGTTGAAATATGTCATTTTTTTAAATTTCTGTCATTAAAACCGATTATTTGGCGTTTATTGACACTAGTCTTGCCTAGTTATGGCAACACTTTATTTGAAACCACTAATCTACTTTCATCCCTCATATATTTTTTGTGTGAAAGTGTTTGTCTGCTGGCAACACTCCGCGACCATATCGAGAGCTGCTATGCATTACTCAGTTAAAACAAAACAATATAATGTGTCTTATGCTACGGTCAGGTAACTTGCGCCCCCCGAGGCCGGCTGACTAGACTGGCCACACTAACGGTCAACTGCCGGCCCCCTGTACTTTGTCGGACTTAACCGGACTTAGCGGGCACATCCTCTATAGCACTCGGCACATCGAAACGTGACGCTAGAGACGCAAATTTGTTAGATCTTAGACTATTGTTCAGGATTAAATGAACTTGATATTTTAATTAATAACTCATTATGGTCGGGACTAAATCGTCTTGATATTCTAATCAATAAATGTTAGGCTGGTAACACTTATTGTATTCAGGATTAAACTTGATACTTTATAATTCCTAAAACTAAACTAAAACTATTAAAAACTCCTTTTCTATTTATTTCTGTTATATTATTCAATTAGTTTTTACACCAATTTCAAGATTTATTACGCGATCCGTACATTTGGAAACTCATACAATCAGTAAACACAAAAACGTATAAATTCTTCACTTTGTGAAATAAAGAATTAATGAAAAAAAAAAAAGCGTAAGTATCAAGATGTTTAAGGTGTACTACAATTCAACCAAGAATTCTAAATGTTGCCATATAAAAATTCTCGAATAATTCCTTGTCATGTTTCGATGGCCAAATTATAAAAGCAACAATGACCATTTTACCACGAGTTTAAAAAGAAATTTGGTCTAGCAGGCTCTCGACCAAATTCCAAAATTTTAAAAGCGTGTCCAGTGTTTGTGGTAAATATGGTTCAATGCTTCCTTGTAGACACAATAAGAAATTTAGTGACAGTTAAGTCGTTATAGAAATAAAAATGAATATCGACCCGCGATCAAATGTCTCTGTATTATATATATCTTAAATTGTAACAAACATTGGCGTCACATCATAATTTAGTAACAACAGTCACTTCAATAGCGCACAGAACGTTTACTAAATATGACAATTATTAAGTTATATCCGACGTATATCATGAAAAACGTAACATGCCAGCTCACGTGTAGGGGGCCACACAAACTATATTGATCAATATGAACTTAGCATTAAAGTAATTTTTCAAAAATTCAGTATTGCATCTATAAGGAAACATCAGCACATTATAAGTAAGAATACAATAAAACTACGTACAAAATCTTTTACTTAATTATGTTACGATGGTATAATTTCAGGTATAACTCATCGTTAACCCTGAAATTATACCATCGTAGCATTTATGTAAACACGCACGCGGGTACATAAACAAGCACGCGCGGTCGTATCATGATAGAGATATCCCATAACATGATCCGTCGGTGATAGGGATATGACAGACTATCAGCGCTGTAGTGAATACTGCGACATCACGATGAGTCAGGTACCCATTTCCTGTTGCAGTGACGCAAATTTGTATTTAATTTCAGATTTGTCACTCTATACAGGGAATAAACTGATTTTATTTCTTTCTAACAGAACACGTGCGGACGTAAGCACACAATTGTTTGTACGTAGTTTTGCTTGTATCGCGTTGTGTCCCCGCTAAGTGCGCGGCGGCAAGTGCACGCTCGCTAGTTACTGTATGAGCCCAGAGATGGCGTTGTGGCGGGTGCGTTTGAGCTCCTCCTCCTGGATCTTTTGCTCGATGAGGTATTGAGCGTTGCTGATGGCGGTTGGTGAGCCGGTTATGGTCACTATGCGGTTGCGCGTGCCCGGTGCGAAGGTGCCTTTTTTGGAAATTTGGATGTTCGCGCCGGACATCTGCTGGATTTCAACGAGGCTTCGCCCGCCTGGACCTGAGGCCGGCGATGGGAGTAACTTAATTGTGGAAGTGGACTGTTCTGATGGTCTGATTTAGACCATTGGTGATTTAGACAAGACTTATTGGTGAGTATTTTGTAAAGCTAGGAATCACAGAAAATGTAAAGACCAGATAATTAATACATATATCTTTTTATAGGTATATTCCCATAAATCAATAACTATACATTTATCAGATAGTTAAACGCTTCGTAGCCAAATTGCTACCGAAAATCAAGGCTTTTCATTATTCTGTAAAGTAGAATGGAGTCGTAACTCTGATTCTCTCGGTAAACGTTCATATACACTTCACTGCTGGATATAGGGATCTCTTAAGGATCGCCATCACAAACGATCATCGATAGTTTCCACTTGCATACTTAGGAAAACATGTATGGTGAGCCCATGAAATTGATACAGTTCCAAATATAAATTGACAAGTTACATTTGCAAGCGAAAATCACCTGTCTGTTTTAGATTTAGAAATGTTAAATTGAAACTCAACTTTGAAGTGTTTGGACATCATTAACGGCTGACTTTAAGTGTATCTTAAAGACTATTTATTGTAAGAAAGGGGAAACTGCATTCAATTATTAGTTTATTTACTCATTCTTAGCGCAGTAATATCTTGTTTTTTGCAAAAAAATAATGAAGCGACTATGATTTCTGAATAAATAAATAAATAAAAATATATGATGAGTGTGTTCGCTCACCGAGTATGGCCCCGACGATGACCTCAGCGATCTCGACGTTCTTGGAGTCCTTGGCGCCCGCGTCGGCCGGCGTGGGGCTCTTGCTGAGCGGTAGCAGCGAGGCCGAGGGGAACCCGCCGACGCCGCCCACGCCCCCCAGCGAGATGGGCGCCACGGCTGGGGGGCGAAGCGCCTCGAATGCAACCTCCGCGAAACGCTCTAACGAGCCGCCGCGCGCGCTGCCTGCGGACGCGACGCGATCGGTACAGGGGGCGGCGCGAGTCGGGAGCGCTTACATTAGAACGTTTCGCGCTGTTGCGGACAGACAACGGGTTAGCGACGTGCGCCGCGGACGCAGCGCGCCGACGAGCCCTACTCGCCATACTCGAGGAAGGGTCATGCTAGTGCCACGCACTTACACACACTCACCATACACACACACACACTTTAACCCACATTCACACGAATATTATAAACCCGATTTTTTTGTCTATGTTAGTCTGTCCTGTTTGTTACGACTTCATGACTAAACTACAGAACTGATTTCAATCAAATTTAACATTTTGACTTGAACTTGAAATAACTTGAAATCCGGAGAAAAACATGGGTAATTTTATTTCGGAAAATTAATTTAGTACCTTTTTCCAGAAGGGTGACAATTAACAAAAATGGAAAACCGCGGAAACTAGTCAATAAAAGGTGTCTCATTTCCCCCAGATTTCAGGCTATCCACGCGGGCAAGAGCTAGACTACCATATTTCTATTAGTTACATACAAACTGATTTCGAACATTACAATCAATACTGCCGCGCTGCTACAACAGCAACAGCATAATGTGTTTAGGAATAAAACGACACGAAGCAAGAAACAGCGACTAATCGTACTTAAATGCAGTCCCACACGAGGTACACCGACTGACAGTCCTGAGGGTTTATATTAATTGAATCTTCCGGGCTACTTGGCCGAGGTCTTCTGGAATCTCTTCTTCCAAACGTTTCGTCAATAACTGCTCGCAACTGTTGCGCTCGAGAAGCCGAAGAGATACCATCTCTCCGAAAAGTGAACGCAGCCGCCACTGAAGATGTCAACCGCAGTTGTTGACGAAACTTGATTTGGAAGAAAGAGGGAAGAGATTCCAGAAGACCTCGGCCAAGTAGCCCGGAAGATTCAATTAATATGGACACCGACCGAGAAAGCCCTACATTCCACTGAGGGTTTATGTTGCATTTTTGATACAACGACTATGTTATGAAAAACTAATATTTAAATTCAAGCGTTGAATAAGTTTATTCAAGCGCATTATAATCTACCTACAATTTATAAACCAATTTTCCGTGCATTATATTATAAAGTGAAATTTAGCGTATAAAAGTCGCAAATAAACGGCACACTAGCATAACCCACAAAGGCGATAAATTAAAATTCTTTTAATGGGCATTTTATCAAATATTCGGCTGCGCTGTGTTGCGGACTTAGAAGAAAAAGAAAATGAGATGAAAAAACAACTATCGAAAGAGATTTTAAACAAATTGTGATCGAATCAAATGTTTGTCACTTTGCGTATCACGTATAATAGCGCTTTGCGTCATTTTGCGTTTTGTACTGTATCATAGCGCTTTGCGTCACTTTGTATATTGTAACGTATCATAACGCTTTGTCACTGCGTTTTTTAATATATCATAGTGTTTGCGTCACTTTGCGTATCATAACGTATCGCACTTTGCGTTTTCTACAGTATCATAGCGCTTTGAGTCACTTTGCGTATTGTAACGTATTATAACCCTTTATGACACTTTGCGTATTGTAACGTAAGATAACGCTTTGCGTCACTTTGCGTATCATAACCCCTTGCGCCACTTTGCGTATCATAATAACGCTTTGAGTATAAAAGTATCAATTATACTATTAAAGTGTCAACATGATTTTTTCGCATAGATGTAGTCATGTAAATTTCTTTCAAAAGTTGTTTTTCTTTAAATTCAATTTTATGAAGTGGATGCTATACAAAAAAGACATCAAACATCAAAATAATTTATTTTAAATGAATGATATATTTTATAATGTAATTTGTAAATTGATAATGCTTTCATTTATGCTTTTTGATGCTTAAATGTAAATTTTGCATGCCAGCAATGTTAAAGCTTGTGGAACTATATGCATTTAAATAACAACACTTATATCATGTTCTAAGTATTATGCAAACCAAGATTATTATTATTAAAGGTTGAATAAAAATGTTTCCTAAAAATTTAAAGGTTTATTTGTTTTAAGATGAATCACCCATTTTCAAGAACCACTTCTTTACACACTCTATATAGATTTGTAATGTGTATCTTCAATTTTTAATTATATAAATCCACTGCATAAAATTGTTAATTGTTATGTATTGCCGACAGATGATGGTAATGGTAAAGCGGTGTGAATTTTGAATAAAGTAAAAAAAATAATAGAAATAAATATACTAAAAAAAGTATTAAGCCAATAGAGTGTTATCATCAGCAATACAACACGTGATTAAGATATAATTAAATGTTACTAATTTACATGCAGTAGTAAATAGAAAAGTGTCCTAAAACGTGGGTAGTTATCATAATGTACCGGTCGTGCCGTCATTCAAATTATACTGACCTAGCCGTAGATTTAATTTTTTTGTTAATCATCATAATAATTGATATTGCAAGAACATAGGTAACATATTATATCTCCATATGTTCTGCCTTTAACGCCTGCAAAAGCCAATATTTTCATTTACATATTTATCATTACGTTTATCATTAATATTATCATAATCATTATCGTCAAATTAATAAAACAATCATTATCACTGTAACGGCATTGGTCCAATAGCCGATTAATCTTCTTTAAACATGTAACATCTTTTTTTTATATTTTTAACAACAACAAAGATTGACGAAACGTGCGAATGACAACTGAAACCGTATCACGTTCATCGTAAGCGAGGAAAAGTCCCATCCAAACTGTCAAATGGTACTTGATCAATTATTCGGAGTCCTGTCACATATGTGTGTTGCTTATGGTATTTCAATGGACGTTATCACGCACTTTATAACCAACCATGCGAATCATGTGAGAAAACTCGAATACAACTCGTGTAAGAAGTTTTTTGTGTCACGACGAATTTGACATTGTATGTCTTGTCGTACGTCTATAGTTGCAACGAAAGTTATTGTTTTTTAAATAAGTAGGTAAAATTAATTTAATTATCATAATATAAGTGATATATATATATATATATATAACTTCAAAATTCCTTTTGTAGAACAGTTCTCTTTTAAATCGCGTACGCTTGTCGTTTAAGCAGTGTAACGCATATCATAACGAACCGCGCACGCGCACACGCAGTTTTCTGTGTCATTTCAAAGACATTAAGCGGTCTCGTACAATATGTCACATCAAATAAATAACACAGGTCTGCGACAAAAAAAATGTCTCAAATGTAATCAGTGATTTTTATAGTATTTTTTGGTGCTGATTGTGGGAAAATTATTGAAAAAAAAAATCATCAAAAAATTACAGTTTTCTTACAACTAGCATGTCTAGTTTTGTCGAATTTGTGTATTTTTTAAAGCACTATTGAGTTTAGACAAAATTTCAAATATTTCCAAAGAAACTGTTATATTTTGCTTACAGATACTTTTAAAAGTAATGTGAGAAAGTTTTAAGGCATTTGCCAATGAAATAGACATTCTTATATATACTGGACAGTCGTACTAAAACTAGTGTAATACGGTTAAAACTGCATCACTTTCCTATTAGTGGCTGTCTGTCGATCTTCCCTCTCATCTCTTACTATCTGCCTCCACTGACAGCTTTTTGTGAGATAACCTGACGTGATAGAAAAATATTGGATTTCATTTTTGAAATCAGCACTGAAAAATACGTAGAAATCAGTTATCAAAGTACAAACAACTTTTAAAAATATATTTTTTGCAGACCCGTGTAACCATTAAAGTAGTTGAAACATATAACATCGCAGTAAACCAATAACTAACATATGTATATTTATCCTTCTTGCTTTAAAAAAAAAGAAAATGTATATCTAACGTTGCTTCGATATTGATTTTATTATGAACATGTGTCACAGTGAGAAATTTTCTTTGAAACCGATTGTATTTCATACGGTTTTGATATCGCCTTAGTTTAAACATCTTTAATACGTTCTATTACTGCTGTGTGTTATTTGGAATTAATAAAAAGAGAATTACTATGTTTGAATCATGTCACGACCGGCCAATTGAGAATTACACCAAAAGCGGTTTATATAGTGTTAGGTATATCATGTTATCATCACGGCAGCCAATCGAGGTCCAGAAGAGGTGAGAAGCGTCGGAAAATTTAGAATTTTAATGATAAAGCGACGAGGTATCATAAAAGCTTCCAGTGCACTTTGCATTGTGAAGCTCTTGCAGCGCCCCCTTTTGTTGTCAAATGTAAATATAATCTTTGAAGCTATCAATTTTCTTTCAAAGAGTGTTGTGGCAGGGTTTATATTACAACAAACAAACATACAAGACTAATATACTTATCGAAAAACAAATATTCGTCAGATATGATGAAATATGATTTAGTTAATAAATCTTTTTGAATTTTCATAAGATTACTTCGTCCCCTTAATGGTGAAACCGATTATTTGACGACGTCATAATTTTTGAGAAAACTACATTTGTAAACTTATCGAATGAACAGAAAATTTAATAACCCGTTTTTTATATAGAGTGCCAAAATTTTATGAAAAAACCTCTGCGAATAAACAAAAAGAATGGAGAAAATTTAAAAATAATAGGATTTAATCGATTCTTTCTTTCAATATCTCCGATACGATTTATCTTAGGTGAAAACCGTATAATTTTTGAACTAAGTAATCACTTTCGCCAGAATCAACTCCTTTTTGGAAAAATTGTCGAACAATCAGCTTTGTCCATAAGAGGACGATTTATCAGTCCTTTTAGTAATAAATAACAGTCTTTTGAAATCAACAAACATACATACATACATAAATGTTTAACACACCCTTTTACTACAAAGGTGAAGAAAATAAAAACAAAATAGCCAAGGTTTCGAATAAAAATAAATAAAAAGGTTTCGGATAAAACTTTTATAACACTAAGTTATTGCATTATGTCATAATCATAATTTACCATTTGGCAATATAAGCAAAGACGGTAAGTACGTACACATTGTTATTATAGGTTAACTTGAATTTTCAAAGGATTATGGCATTTATTTCCTAGAGGATAAGACTCAGAGTGTGAGTGTGTTTTGTATAGTGTGCGAGCGGTATGCATTGCATAATAATATAGACCTTGACTTTGTGCAAGGTCGACTGTCGACTCTATTCAGCGCCCGAGCACAGATTAGAAAAAATAGATAACGCTATTGGAAAATATTGGATTATTTAAATTGTCTGTAAAGCAAACAGTGAACAAACAAGAGGTGGGTGGTAAAGGAATTTTTATGGCTTGAATTTAAACGGGCAGCAAATCATGATCAACGAAACAAACCATTTTTAACTAACGGAAATAAATAATTATAAATTACTAAGAATGCCAACACAAAGCCGACGGAGTCTTGCTTCGCAGGGACTCTTATGCTTTTAATGTCACCAGAGAACCTCACCCACCCACCATTTAAATTTGCTACCATTTCATTATTTAATTAATAATTTGCGTAGATGAATGGACAGAAAAACAGAGAAAGATGTAACTTAAATACATACATTGGCAATAACAGATTCCACTTTATACTACTACACATATTCATTATAAAATTTAGGGTACGGGAGCTCTGACGCAAGACTCAGGGGTAGGTATGTTGCAGTGTGCTGCGTGTCTGTGAAGGGATGAATCACAAATTTAATAAGTTATTTTTAATAAAATTGACCATCGTCATAACCGCTGCCTGCTCACCAAGAAATCGCACTCTCAGTGGAACAAAGACAAGACAAAAATGATAAATGTTCAGCACAGTAAAAAAACTAAAAAATTGGATAAATATTTTATTCTTTTTATTACGAGTTTTATATAATCGATCAATAAAATAATAAAATCCTAATCGTGAATACTTTCTGTGAAATCATATATTTATCATTATCATTATCAATTTAGCTTATCATTTCTCGACTTCTTTTTCAAACAACTTCAAAACTTTTACACAAAATTGAAAATTTTACAATTGAACATATTTTTCTTAAATTTGGCGATAAAATTATGAAATAAATTGGGTATGTGTAGTTTAAAGTCCTCTTTAATTCAAATATCGATGATTTTGTTAAACTGAGTATCAATATAGGCATATCTATGGACACCACTGCCTACTTTTGGATACAGGGTTAGTGAGATTAAGGGCTGGGAAATGGTGAAGAGAAGGGAGAACTATTAATTAACTGCTAAAAAGTCAAGACTTGTACACAATACAATTGAACGTGTTTCACCCACCGTCGTTGTTTATACTGTATTCTATTAAATAAATATAGACTATTCACTTAAAATGCACACAGTATTCAGTTAAACATATACATAATGCAATAACAAAAGACACATTTATCAGACTGCTAGGTGAGAGTTTCATATGGTTCGATATCGAATAGCAATTGACAAAACATGCAGCAATATATTATGCTTAAAATGCAGAAGTGCAATTAACAAATAGCGAACAAGAACCAAAATACAATAGCTATATATGGACATGATCCATTCTCATGATGAAAGATAAATGTGGACGAAACGGTTGGTTCAAGTATGTCTTGAGAATTGGGTTACTTGAACCCTTAAGGCAATAATACTCGTATTATTGGCGGTATCCAATTTGTGCTTGTTTGATGTTGATTAATTCGAACTCGGCATGTTTCATAAGTATTGTTCGCCATTGATTAATTACAAACTGTCATTATTTTCTAGATAGCCCATAGGCTTTGGCCTTTTTGGGTTTCTATAGGATCACACCTCGACTCTGCTTCTCGGTTTGTCGCTCGACCCAGAATTTAGGTGTAAAATTGCTGTAGATTTTGTCATTATACTGGTCATCAACCAAAATTAAGTGCACAACTCCGTATCTAATCAAAGAGAGAGACTTTCATTATTGCACAGCTTTTAAATAATGGTCTTTAACTTGATTGCATAAATTATAAACATACAATTTCGAAATTCTGTAACAGTATTTTATCTCATTATGTAACTTCCAAAATAAATTTCTTATTAAAACTTAAGATATAACTTTTAATACTGTGTGCATCACAACCACACATCAAGATACATATAAGTGCACTCACCGAGTCCGACCTGACCGATCGGGCCGAAGACCGTGGGAGGGTCCTGCGTGGGGATAGGGAAGTACGCGGCGGAAATAGGGGCGGCCGGAAGAGCAGCGGGTAGACTCAGGCCTAGAACCCCGTGCTTTACTAGGAGCGTGAGGGCCGCGCTGATCTCGGAGATACCGCCTTCAGAATAGCCGGACTGTCGGAGGGCCACCTAAAAATACACACCGCTATTTTTAATAGATTAATCCTTGATATCGGCAAATGTACATCGGAATTTCAGATAGATGGTTGCATGAAACAAGGCTTATTGATACGGGAATTAAGATTGTTGCCGGTAACAAGGTAAGGGGAAGTACGCGGCAAAAATAGGGGCAGCCGGTAATAAAGAGGGAAGGGAATTAGCGAGAGGCGATGATCACAGAGATACCGGCTTTGCAATAGCCAGAATGTCGAAGGGCCACCCAAGGATAGATACCGCAGTTACTAATAAATTGCTCTTTGAATCGACAATGGGATTTCAGATTGATTGTTGCATGACACAAGGCCTATCGACACCGGTATTCCAGATAGATTGTTGCGTGAAATTAGACTTATTACCTATCTCTAATTAAACATGAGATTAGTCTATCTCTTGATCATTCTTCATGAAAACGGATTATGCGTTTTTAATATTTTTAATTTTGTACGATATTTTTTTGTTGCTAAATTTAAAAATTCGCTTCAAACATCAAATGCCTAGCACTTTTACCTATTTGTTACCTATGTTTGATCTGTGACGTGCCTACTGCACTCCAAGGCTTCGGTGTCACAACATTATTTTTATATATATTCGACTTTTGCGTATATCTAACGACAGCTGGTAAGCAATGTAAACGCGTATACAACAGTCCTTTGGACTCTAAAATAACATTTAACATTTCAATGTAGGGTATATCAACATTCATAAAGTATATCAATGCTAATCTGATCTCTTTGGCTCTCTTTGCTGTCCTCTTTTGAAGGGCCATCACGGACGTCTCGGACACAGGTGAAAAGTCTGTGTCCGGGATTTTTAAAAAGTGCGTAATGCACGACGACATCGGTGAGAAGTTGTATTAAACAATTGCAGATTGATAACAAGACCAGTTTACGATTTTATGTTCATTGCGTCCGGGTTCACGGACGCAATGTTCGGGGTGTCACGAATTCTTTTTTTTATAGAAAAGATGGCAGACGAGCGGGCGGGCCACATGATGGTAAATGGTTACCACCGCCCATGGACGCCTGCAACACCAGGGCGTATGCGGGTGTGCTGCCGACGGAACACAATCCTGTTTACAATCTCTTGAAGAGTCCCATATCGTAGCGTAACGGAAAAACCTCAGCTGGCACAACTTACTCATTCTTAGTTATTCACGGTATAGTGTGTTGAAGATCGCGCTGTACGCAGCGACTTCTTGTTAAGGAAGTGCGGATGAACCGCAAGACGCTAATTTTAGTTTTCTTTTTTTAATTTCTGATGGCAAGCCTATCAGTGTATAAGTGAGACTTACCTTGATGTGGTCTAGCGTGTGCTGCGTGACGGGCGGTGGCGCTACGGACAGAGTGAGCGACAGCGCACCAAGCCCGGTCGTCACCGCGCCGTCCACCGAACCTCCTAGTGTGTGGCTACACTAGGTACATACCTTGATGTGATCGAGTGTGTGGCCCACTATACATACCTTGATGTGGTCGAGCGTGTGCTGCGTGAGGGGCGTGGGCGGCTGCGAGCCGGGCGGCGCCAGAGATAGAGTAAGCGACAGCGCGCCGATACCGGCCGCCGCTGCTGCGCCGTTCACCAGCACGCCGCCTACGCCGCCCACCGAACCGCCTAGTGCGTGGCTCTACGCACATAATAGGTAAGATAATGTTATACTAGAAACAAATACTCGCTGCAGGCGAGGCCGTGAATCATAGTAAGGCCCGTGTTGTGCGTTTGCATCACGGGCGCAACCCTCTCATCGATAAATACCGCGCTTGGCAAGGTGACTCATTTGTTTTTTATTTTGTGGGTACGTTATTAAAATGCTTAACAAACGAGCTTAGGTACGTGTTATTTGAGTAACGCTAATAAGAGCTAAGAGAAAATTTTATTACTCCGTCTGCAGCGAGTCTTTGTGCACAGTATAGGGGGGGATATCGGAGGATTGTTCATTTCATTGCCCCCGTTAATAGTTAAACAGAATAATATTGGAGGAAAATAGTGCATATTGCAAGTTCACAGCCGTTCGGACCGTGGCTCTGCTCAAACAATATGTAACGTTACGGCTGAAGAGTAGTCCTGAAGGTTGACCCTGGGCATTCGTCTATCGCCCCCGTTAATACTTGAACAGAGAATAATGTTGGAGGAAAAGGGTACATGATGCTACCTTACATTCACAGACCCGCCCAGCCCGTAGCTCTGCCCAGACAATTTTCACGTTTTTAGGTATATAGTCTTGAGGGTTGACCCTATCACCCCCCGTTAACACTTCAACGGATGTTGGAGAAAAACGGTACACGCTGCAATCTCACAGATTTAATGCAGATACGACTTAGGTCATGTTTGAGTTAAATTTTCTTTATGCTACCTGATGTACTTTATGCTAGCGAAGACAGAGCGTGTTGTTAATTATTTTATTTGAAGGGAAGACAGCCGTGGGCGCAAAGTAGTCAGTTGTAACTATAAAATCCATCACCCCATCAAGCTACATACATATGAGTATCGCATGGGTCCAACTATTTTGTAAATATGTAATACTGTATTAAATGTTCATAAATTGCTTTCAAATTTGACAAAAAATACAGAAATACTCGTAGCTAGTGTGCAACAGATACACGCTGCTACTCGTGATGACAATCACGTCAATCGCAACGTGTTCAATGAGTACAAATTGACAATAATAATGCAAGCCAGAACCATTACGGAGCCGATAGACGAGTGATAATCAGTGAATGAATGTCACGACGTAATAACATCGAGATTTTACACGTGACTTTAGATAACCTCAATATAATTTGTTAAAAAAGTTTTATTAGATCAGCAACAGGTCAACCTGGGTCATTATTGGGACCTTAAATCACTAACAAGAAGGACTAGGACTAGATTTAAATAGTTGTGTAGGCACATGTTGATTGATATAATATGTATAATTGTTAATGTCTATATAGTTTAGTAAACGAAGATGTTGACGTATTGCCAACAAGTACAGTGGCGTTCACAAATATTGCATTATATATGATACACGTCTGTAAACGTCAAACAAAATACTGTTTCGATATAAATGTGTTTACCGTATCATATCATCAGCGTGTCTCTTCGGTGTTGGATATGAGCGTATGTGGAAAATAATTTTAGTAAAATTTTTAAATAATGCCGTTTCAATTGAAATCATAATGACAATATATTGCAATAATACTAATGAACTCGTAATTGTAATCTCGTCAACACCAACATATTTGTGAACGTGACTGTACACAAATGTATAGTGAAGGGTTTGTATGTAGCATCGTGTAGAATGGTGAGTGTGAAGGCGTTAGTGTAGTGCAGGGCAACAGGGAACGAGCAAGGGTGTGTAACCACTTAAACACGCTCACAAGTGCCTCCACCCGACTGCGCCCGCCCTCATGAGACACACTCACATACTTAGAACACGAATTTTATATAAATACCCACATTCTTTTCAAAGACATCTTTTAATATTTGTTTTCACGGCCACCGTTGACCACAAGACGATTCATAGTTTTAATCTAAACTGTTTTCAGGTATGTATATACATAAAGTATTTATTGAACTCTGGACTAAGATATACAATATTATACTGCAAATGTTCAAGTTACAAATATTCTTATGTGAAGTAAAATTTACGATAATTTGGAAGTATCTGGTGATAGAAGATTCGATTCTAACAAAGCTTTGATTAATTTCGAGTTGTGTCTACCATTACAACATGAAATTATGTAAGATTCCAGCGGCAATTCAAGCAAATAATCCGAAAAGGTTATTTTGTTTCAATTGAGTAACTTTTAAATCTAGCATTCATCAAGAGCCTTATCTCACAGAGTTAACGTTCAAAGTAAAGGTCATCAAAATCTCGTCAGCGCGGGCGCAAAAGCGAAAGTGCCGGAAGAGCTGACCATAGAGCATAGACAATGAGCCAGAGATCATAGAGCGTGTTTAAGCGTCACCTCGGTCACCTCAGTGGTGGGCACGGCGTACGGAGAGCCGGTAGGGTTGTAGTTGGCCACGGGACCGGACACGTCCGCGTATGACACGTTGGGACATGAGCCGGATTGTGGGTCGTCCACCACTTTCTGCAGGATCATGAGGCACGCTTTCTTGTTGTTATCCTTCTCACCTGGAACGTATTATAATTTGGATGAGCATTTATTAATTTACTAGCGGTGCCGGCGACCTCGTTCGCGTGAAGCTGTTATAAATCCCGTGAAAACTTTATAATTAATCTGGACAAAAAGTACCCTAAACTAACTTTTAGATGTAGTGTAATTCGTACGGGCTTGTGATAGTAGCTTGTTATCTCTCTACTCGCCTTTCGACACCCACGGCCGATGGTGTGCTTGCTACAAGGCTTCAGAAGACAGCCTTCTATCGTATTGTGAATAATCGTTACTAAACTAACTCAATAGAATTGAAAAGAAATTCATTGAATAACTACGATAATTAAAACTTTTAATCAATCGATTAAAATTTCAATCTATTAATGACAACCCTGGTACTAACTGGCATAATGCCACTATAAAATTTATGGTAGAGTATTAATACTCTACACTTCTTAGAACATGATATTTTTTGTTTGTATTGGCTCTCGTCTAGTCGTCGCAGTCCCCGTTCGCTTGCAATCCGATTTATCTGCGTGCTAAACCACACATTAACATTGTTTGTATGAGGTTTGTATGAAACACAGGCAGAGTTTGTAAATATTTTCTAAAGTTGTCACACCAATACATCTGGTGATAAATTCTAATATATCAATTTGGATGTTATATTTGAAATATCTATCTACATTATTAGTACAGAAGGGACTTATAAGGAGGTAGGGTTTCCCCCATTTACCGGCGAACATCTGTCCGGGGCCTGCATTAGCGAGCCGCCACCGCTGGGGTCGCGGACCAATGCGAATAGCGCTCCCATAACTCCAGCACAAGTGGCGAGGTGGAACACCGTGGGGTTTTAGTCGGTAAGAGACCAGTATAACCTCTTCGTCTCTTATCAGGTTGGAGGGGTATCCATGAGGAATTCACCACGTAAATCGAAAGCTCTTTACGTAATTAGTAATGGGTGGACTATAGTTGTTAATAACGATGACGTCAAATATGTGCTAAAAATCTATCTTGAGTATTAAGTGTTGACGCCAAAGTATGTATTGTAGTATGATGGAGCTGATTTATGTGTATTTAATTTTTAATGAAGAAATTATTTATTTTAGAACACATAGTATAAAACACGACGAATATTCTTTAAGTCATTCACGAAGTTGTAACATTTTAATGTACAATTTGTTTTTATTTTGTCTGCAAAAAACTTTTAGAATGAATGATGATAGGAAGGTAATCAAAAGCAGGGTCATAAAAAGTTATTATTTGATTGAAACGCATTGAATTTTCTAGTTATAAAACATCCAGAAGGTCCTACATGTCCCGCAACATTTGTTCCCATAGTACTCGTAGGGGATATCTGGTACGTTAAGGAAAATTCTTGGCGGTCCTTACCCACGACGGTGATGCATCGCTCCTGCAGAGACAGTTCCTTCGCCTTCTGCGAGATCTGCACGTAGCTGCCGCTCTGCTCCTTAATCTGCTTTATGTAATTGCCGCCCTTGCCGATTATCATGCCCGCCGTCGAGTTCGGCACCAGGATCTTAACCTGGAACAAGGACAACACTAAAATTATTATACTGTAGTCTATAGTTGCTTAGTTCTAGTTGCTCAGAAGTCGATTTCTACTCAATTTCATCATCATGAAATATATAGATAAACGTTATTGTTCAATGCTATGAGTTAAAAAGAGAACAGTGAAAGATTAAAAGAAGTGTGGTGCAGGGTCTTGGTAGAGCCATATATAGCCAACAGTGTAGAGACACAAGTTAATAGTGTGGTCCTAGAATTAACTGACGCTTATGCGAAGATTCACCTCAACCCACCAGAGAAATTAAAAGGAAGATCCTTTGTCTGATATAGAAAGTAGAATTTTTTTTATAGGTTTTTGGTAATAACCATAGCAGAAGAGAACAATAGACTATGAAAGAATTGTACATCCCAAAATGACAAGTATTTTATGGACGTAAGAGTATTCACGTTGTTACGATATAATAAGGAGGAAGCGCAGATGATGAAAACGTTGAGCGTATCTCCATCTCCTAACAGGATATTAGATTAGAATAGACAGAAATGTCAATTCCGGTACAATAGTGTCATTATGTCAGTATTGATTATGAAGTCTACACCGATAGTGATAGAGAGTCAAACGATTCACCTTGGGTTAACATCGTAACCTTTGGAGTTAACTTGATGTTGAACGTATATTGATATTACAAGTCTAAATTAGGAAATCCAGATAAAATAGGTTAACTGTTAACTATATCCTGTAGTTAACTGGGAATGTTCGACTGGTTTAGTCAACACACTGTCAGAGAAATCTATCGTGAAAAACAAACGTGTTTTGGCAATGCGAGTATTTCAAGTAAATAGTAATGATCAGATCATCACGAAAACAAGGAAATTAATTTGAAATAATTACAGCAATACCTTTTGGATTGAACTCAACGACCCATCCAACAAACTATCAACTGACATTGACGTCGTTCAATTACATGCATGTAACAGCGAGAATTATTAACAAACTGACAGAACATACAACATAAAAAACAGATTGCATGTTCTTGCTTAGTTTTTTTTATCACAAAACTAATGATAAATACGCGTTACAAGATAATAGTTGTCGGGCGAAGGCGATTCGTCAGTCAGAATGACCTTGTCCAGTGACCAGGGGCCTCGCTGTCAACTTTTATTGGGATTTATATCGAGTTAGACAAGGATGCAAATTATACTAGTTATATGGCAGCCTCTCTTTTTGTAGTTAGCGAGATCTGATGAAGCGACATTGTAGTAGACGGATATGATACATATTGTTCTAATGAGTGGTTATTGTATGTTGAAGCAGGTAATTTGCATGTGTTTGATGACACATGTCGTAGTAATAACATGTCGCACGTGATATAGTGCTTGAATTATAGGTAACGTGATTAGTTACGAGGACCGTTTTCCAAGTTTGTTGAAACTTTGGTCGTTAGCTGCGAAGGTCTTTACATTGATTTCGCGTGCTACAAACTTGTGTAAACAAATAATAACAATTATTATTTCGAATAGGGAGTAGTTGGTAGGTATCCAATTATACTATCGATGCGCGTGTTGGTCGTAAAACTTTATTACCTTGCATATTGTGAATACATTGATGACAAAGTCAATACACATGACACACATTTACAAGTAGGTGAATTTACTAAACATGTCCATCACTCAATAGCGATTAATTTGCTGGAGCATTAAGGATATTGTTGTCATTGTTATTGATACCTACTGAAATCTAGATCACAAAGCTATAGATAACTACCGTTGCCTTCTATCAGGTATCAACAATGTTGAAAAACGACAAAAGCTATCCAAAGGACAGCTACAGGAAAGTTTTTCAACAATTAAGAACTGCTAACAATTGCCACTTAAAAAGTGTTGTCTTATAGAATTCTAAAAAAAAATAACAACTCAGAATAACTCTAAAAAAGTTAAAAGAAACTTTTATTTCATTACTAGCTGTTGCCTGTAACTTCGTCTGTATGGAATCCGGCTTAAAAACTATCACATGTCCCACGAACCCCACTTATGCTTTTGGCAGCGATTCGTTGATTACGCAATCAATCAAACAAACCAATTTTCGCATTTAAAATATAATGTGTCTAGTTAGGATTAACAAATTGGTTCCGTCACTTTACAACCACCACCTTCCTAATCCAGTTTAGACTTACTTAGAAAACATGACACTGTACAATCAAATGAATGTGAAGGACAATGCAATACTTATTATTCAGTGTAAACGTTTCTATTAATAGACTAATGACCAGTGACGACTCGGTCGTCGGTGTCGTACTACACCCCGATGTCGTCAATTAGACACAATGTCACTCCTGAGACTTCAAGGAGCTTGTGGAGTTGAGGTCACATTAAATGCATCTTTTTATGGAGTAGGTGGCGGAATTAAACAGTCATTTGATAGTTTGGTTTATGTCATGTATAATCAATCTGTGGCCTACACATGTGCCCTTGCTATTAGTACAATAAAAATCATTGAAAAACTGGACAATGTAGAATTATACAATTGGTATTATTTTAGCAACGAAACAGAGAATACTTAACAGTGTGATTAACAAGGAACATTATTAAGAGTGTGGTAAGGTGATAAGATAATCGAGGCGAATCCAATCCCCCAAGAACTTCTTTTTTACATAATTACATGACATGAACGTTACAAGTCAAAATATTAAAAGAAACAAGTCAAATATTGGCAAAACATAAATTCACATAGAAACTTAATGCAAATATTTATGGATGCTTAGTTGGTTGGAGCATTTACACTATAAAATGTACCGTTGGAGCTAGAATACAGAAAGCATTGGTTAATAAAAACTTTTCGAATATTCTAGAATATTACATTAATATCTCACAGTAACGAGTCATTGTAAATTATTTACTATTTAGGTACTGATATCCAGTGGTTTACTGTTAAATCGTATTTTGTATTGTTGTCTTCAATTACTGAATCCCTAATATTAAAGTGAGAATTAAGGCCCTCTAATCTAATGTCACACACAGCGAATTGGTCTAGCAGTGCATGATATAGGTCTAGCATTGCAGCTAGGTTACAAAGCAGTTTCATCGTCTTACTACTCGTGCTCAGCATACAATTAGACCGTATTAAGCCTACCCTAATCCAACCGTGTTCCATAACCGCTAATTAATCTGGCAGCGTGTGACATAATACCTAAGATACAAAGTACTTTTAACGCACAATCAAGCAAGCGAGACCCGAAAACTTCAAAATTGGGGCTTATCGGAGCTATTGTAATCCAGCAGAGTCCCAAACCGTAAATTAGCCCGTCTGTAGGTGACATAATGGCCAAGTTACAAAGCACTTTCGTCGCACTATCGAGCGTGCTTAGCATGTAAATCGCTACTCACTTTCTATTTAAACACCATCCATTTGTTGTTAAGCAATCACGTGCCATCAGACTAGATGACTCAATGGCGATGTGCAATTGTACAAGTTGAATGAAATAAAAATGATAATAACGAAATGTCGGTACAGTGACATGACGATCTGGATGGCTTTTGTGGAGGATGGTTATAGTAAGTCGGTGACAGAAAATATAGGAAGGGAATGAGGAAAGCCTGTGCTTAATAGTGGGACACATTATAAACAATTGGAACAGACGTGTGTGTAAAATAGGTAAGATTCTCAAAATACTTGTATGCCATTTATATCATACCATCCAGTTTATGTTTCTCCACTACACCATATATAGGGTTATCAGATCCGAAAATGAGTTTTCCTGGCAAAATCTCTGATTTTTCAATAAATTTCCTGATATTTTGTGTCAATGTTATATTTATGGTAGGTACCCACCCGGAGGCAGCAAAAATATCTAATTTTAAAAACTTGAATGAATTAAATGAAACTTAATTTAATTGTTGAGATTGGATTTTTTTATTATTATTTTTTGTGAACAAACTGCTCAATAAATATTTTAATTTTTATTCCTTATATTTTTCTCTTTCTATTAAAAATTCCTGACAATTTCAAATTTTCCCTGTTTCCCTGACAGAGGGCTAAAATTGCGGACATGTGAGGAAAATTTCTGTCATCTGGTAACCCTAACCATATAGGTCTTTCCTCTATGAGCAGATGATAGTGGTTATATATACGAATTCGAAGAATGTACATACTGTACGTCAGAGACAAAGAAAATTAATTTCTGGTACACAATAAATTAGAATGTGTGAAACCAGGTGATGTGATGATCATGGTATGTATCTAGGCTTTAAGGAAGATCAAAATCCAGCAATGAAGAGAGGCCGAATGCGTTTAACAGACTAGTCTACACCAATGAACAGAAAATTGTTCACAGCCGCAGTTTTACGCCCATCTATTGTACCGGTTGCACACAAGTAATCAATTGCATACGGCCGTGCGGCCGCGCAATCAGAGAACGGGGCGTAACATTGGTTAAACTTTGTCCACTGGTGTGCGTGGCCCAATAAATTGTTACACTCGTTATCTGGCTGAGTTACGAGCGGGTCCTTGATAATATCACATAGCATTGTGTTTTTATATTTATATTACAAACGATTCGCGTGACACTCTTAATATAGGGCAATCTAGCTTGTTTTAATTTTAATGATGGCACAATTCCATGTTCTTACAAGAACTTAGATATAAAGAATATTCTAGGATTAAAAAAAGATGATTTTTTTTTTGGTGTGTCACAAGGTTGTGAAGGAAAAAATTATGACGAAAGAAAAATTAATGATAAAAATTTGGAAGGCCCTCTAGATTTTTTTTTTTTTTTTATATAGATTAGTGGGCGGACGAGCAAGCGGTCCCACGTGATGGTAAGTGTTACCGCCGCCCATGGGCAATCCTATTCACAGGTCTCTTGAAGAACCCCATATCGTAGCTCAATGGAAAGACCTAAAGAGCAGAAACAATAATTCAGAATGTTCAAAGTCCGTTTAAAAAATAAAATGACGGAAGCTATAAAAAGTTGAAGAAGTTCAAAAAAAAGTATTATCATCGAAAATTAATTCAATGTTAATTATGTTATAATTAACATAACAATTAGTATAAGTCTCTATTCCATAAATTCCATATACTTTATTCGGCCTACCGCCCCGTTTTCTGACAATAACTTGTAAATAAATAAATAACACAATAAATATATTTATTATATTATTTAAGTGAATGAAGGCAAGGGATCAAGGAAAAATGTATCCTCAAAGCTTCCGTGGTCTCCTTGGATCATTTTAAAACAAATTCTTTAGGTGGTAGCGCCTTCGAGAATATCCAACCTATTTATCTATACATATAATAAAATCGTAACAGAGCCGTCCTGTAAATGAAATATTTTTTGAAAAAACGATACAGAGCCCCCTACGATATAACGATACAGAGCCCAAAACAAAACAACCATTTTTAGAATTTTTGTCTGTCTGCCTGTCTGAACGCCAATGACGCACAAAACTACTGGACGGATTTTAATGAAACTTTGCATAGTTCTAACTTATGTGCCGGATTAACATTTAGGATACTTTTTATCCAATCCTTTATAGAGTTGCAAAGGGCTACTTTATACTGTTTGTAAGGTCATAACTGGACAAATCAAAATTTAACAAAAAATCTTTGGGACAAAGTTTTTAGAATGACTAACAATAACCGTAACCAGCCTTTTTAATGTTCACTGCTATGCGTGAGTCTCCTTGTGCACTTTGTCTTTTGTGTGAGGGCTTTAAAAGGGCATGCTGGCCAAGCGGATTGGCGAGTACATTATTTTAGACATGGTGTAGCTTCTCGGAACTTGCGGTAGCTGCCTTGTTATCCAAGTCGCATTTTATGGCGCCCACGGTAAGAGATTACTAAGAATACTACAAATCATTATTATAGAGTAACAGATTTTTTTAGCTTAACCATCACTGATGCTAATGTGTGTTCACTGCCCTTCCAAGAACGCATTAGTAACATTTTTAACCAAAACATCAATAACGTTATAGTCGGAAATAAAAAACAGAATAAACAATGCCTGTTATTATTTTATGTTTTATCCCAAACTGTAAGTTTCCAGATTTACTTAAACATTTAAAGAAATTTTTTTTTAAACATTTTCTCGAATGTCATCACAATGCACTTGTGTCTTTTTTTCTATGGATACCCCCTTAGAAAAAAAGATTATAGTACACAGTCAAAACCTTTGACTGTGTACGGTATGTATAGTGTATAGGTTGTAAATGAAATGTCAAAGCCGAAAACAATTGTTTAAATAAGCGACGTAACTGCAAAACTAGCACATTGCCGTAGCGCATTGCGGCATTCTCTACTTTTTGCGTACGGCACCAACCGTGTCAAAGCGCTACTATTCAAGCTATTTTTTCAGTATTTGCTTTTGTGTACTAAAATTCAGGTCCATTATTCAAAGGAAAATATATTCAGCATTTTTGTCTTTGTTCGCTTAACGTTAAAATAAGAATTTAATTGAGAGCAAACAAAACGATTTGATAGGTCCAAAAATAATTTTAATCGCATTATTTTCTCTTTAAGAACAAAAAAAGGTAATAGATTTTTTTTACTCGGTGTAACATTTATGACTATTTGTGACATTATATGAAAAAATGGACATTCGTAACCAGCACTTTTGCCGTCCACTGCTGGGCACAGGTATCCTCATGAGCATTATCTTGTGCGTGCGGGATTCATGGCCTTAAAATGCCACGCTAGCCAAGCGGATTGGCGAGCCCACTCTTTTAGAGGTGACGCAGTTCCTCAGGGCTTGTGGTAGTAGCTTTTTTATCCATTTGTCTCCTTTATGGGAATAGATGGAGCGAGAAAGAGATGGAGATGCTATCTATTGTTATCGACATAAATTGGTGAAATAATTAATTATTATAATTACTGATTGTTTGGAATTGGCGCGAGCATCTTTGCATACCCGCATACCTTGATTATTTGAAGCAACATTTTTTTGTCCCCGCGCTTGGCGGCGAGCAGAGTGTTTTGGAGTTAAATTCACACCGCGGTCTCGGACAGTTGATTATTGATATTCGCGCCTATTAATAGGTCTTGTTCGCGATATCCTTGTGCCACGCGAGTGTTTTGGTTGGAATTGTTTGGGTGTGATTGTGCTTGTGGTTTGGAGTGATTTCTCGAGGTGATTTGTTGCCGGGTGTGAGTTGCCGAACGATAGCGGCCACCGGCTCACCACAGGACGAGACTTGGATTACTACACAAGTATTTATTGGGAATTTATGTATTTATTTATTCAATCACACTAAGATAGGTCACGTCTAGTAGGGACTAGCGTAGGAACACTTTCCAGATTTGTGCGTGGGCAAAACCACCTGGGGTAAGTGAGGCCTGTATATCCTATTATTGTGCTTACCCACCATTGTGGTGGTTATTGAGTAAGTTTACTACATTTGGGCCCGAGTGCACATTCCTCGGGCTGCTTTCGCGTAACGCGAGGCAGGTGCGCGCCTAGTGTGCGCATCGTAAACAACTGGTAGCAGAGCGTGGTTGATACCGTTATCAACCATTCTTTTTTTGTTTTATTTTGTTTTGTCATTATTCATCAACTTGATAATTGTAACTTCCCGTGTTAAGGGCCTTGCGTATATTGGGTCCACGCTCCTACTACATCGTAAACATCTGGTAGCAGAGCGTGGTTTGATACCGTTACGTGATATTGATAATACCGTTAGGTAGTTAATATTGATGACCTTTTGTCTTTTTTGTATATTGGTAATTTGGTTTAAAGAGTTGGTTTTGATTTTTATTTTACGTTCACGGTTTGAAGGCTAGGCCCTAAGTATAATTTTTATTCTGAGGATATTTTGTATCCACGCGTGCGACGTTTAGTAGCTGACTAGTTACCCACACGCGTTAATAATTTATTTTGGATATAACGCTTCACGTTTGTTTTGATAGCTGGACATTGCGGTTTTCTTGAGTCCACGCTCGTGTACATTTTTGATTGCGTTTATTTTAATTTGATAATTTGATAACTTAATTTGTTTTCTTTTTTGTTGATGTTTTGTCAGGTAGTTTTAATTAATATTTTGGACGGTTATACCTTCTTGAAGACACATACGCACCCCTTTTGTTTTTTATTGTGCCTCCACTGCATTTTTTGTTTTTTTTTATTTTGTTATTTTTTTTGTTATTATTGTTTTTTTTTACTTTTATTTTTGTTTTTTATTTTTGGTTTTTGTTTTGTATTGCGTGCGTCCTGAGGTGTAGACATGTCTGTCAAGGTGACCTTTTCTACACATCAGTCCGCAATGACTGCTCAGTTGAGATGGTTTTCTTCTGCGGTTGCAATGGTCAACCGGCCGGACCGGAAGCAAGCCTTACTCGCCCGGGCGAGTGAAATGCCGGCCCGTTTGGTGGCGTTAGATAGGAGTTTTGCTGAGGGCTTGACATTTATGGCGAATTTGGAAACGCCTGTACCGGACGAGCAGAAGCAGCGATATGAAGCGGACTTTGGCCAAATATACGAGTTTGTGGACACCATTAACGAGGCGGTCTCCCACATCTCAGCTCCCTCTGGTGGGGATTCACTTGTTGCACCCCACGCCTTGTTGGGTCGTCTCCCCACGCTCAACCTTCCCACCTTTGACGGTGATTTGGACCAGTGGTTGAGCTACTATGGGATGTTCAACAGTTTGGTGGACTCCCATACCGACCTGTCAGCTGCTCAAAAAATGGCGTACCTGTTGGCCTCCTTACAGGGAGAGGCTCTAGGCCTGGTACAGCACCTGAAGGTCGATGACAGCACCTACTCGACAGCCATGGATTTGTTGAAGCGCCGTTACCACAACGTGCGACTTTTGGCTGACACCCATGTGGGGCAAATTTTGAACCTGCCTAAGGTTGCCTGTGCGTCAGCCTTACGGACAGATATTGTTAACCCGGTTTTGGTGGCGGTTAACGCCTTAAGGCGATTGGACTTACCTGTGGACCAGTGGTCTTTTTTGTTGCTCCATATTGTGTTGGCGAAACTGCCTTTGGAGTTGCGGCTGCGCTTTGAGCGACAGTATGGTGGGGACAGCTCCACTCACCTGCCTTCCTATGAGGATCTCGAAAGGTTCCTGGAAGACGAGTGTCGCAGGGTGGATACCGTGGAGGGTTCCACTCCCTTGATGCCGCAGACTAGTGTTCGCCGAGAGCCACCACTGGCCCGACCGCAGGGTCCGCCGGGTTTCAAGCAGTCAAGGCCGAGATATGGGGTCTCCCAAGAGGAGTCCGTGGCTTGCAGATACTGCAAGCGCTCCGGCCACCGGATGACTGCTTGCCACAAATTTGTGGCCTTGCGCGTAGCAGCGCGTCGACATATCGCCAAAGAGAGGCGATTGTGTTACCATTGTCTGGAGGGTCACTTCCAGCGAGAGTGTCCTCAGCCTCGTCCATGTGGACAATGTGGTGGTGCTCACCACGTTCTTTTGTGTGCGAACCGCAACCAGGAGGGTGCTGGTGTTCGCGATGCTGAGCGACATTTGGCTGCTCGCGCTGGTGGTGACAGTCCTGCCAGGTCCAGCGCCCAGGATCGAGCCCTTACGGGCGGGGGTAGGCGTTCGCCACCCCCTAGAGGCGCTGTTGGGTTTGCGGAGTACTCCACAGTCTACCGCAACCGGAGATTCTCCCCCCCGCTGTTGGAGCGACCGAGGTTGGAACGGCGTCCACCCCGCCTAGGAAGGCAGGCTGCAGCCCCCCTCTCATCCGCACATGTTGTGCAGGGTCGTCGCGGTGAGGGCAGGGTAGACAGTTATCGTCCCCTGCCCCACTCGGGGAGGGAGCCCTCTCTCCGTAACTTCTCCCGTTAGGGACTTGCAGCTCACCACGCTGAGAACCCAGAGACCATCCTTTTGCCTACGGTCTCTGTGCGGGTATGGGACCCGAAGGGCAACTCGATTGTTGTTCGTGCCCTTTTGGACTCGGGTGCCCAGGGTTGTATAGTCTCAGCTTGGTTGGTGAGCCAATTGGACCTTTGGATCAGTCCGGTTATTTTTTGGGCGAAATGTTTCTTGCAGAAATTATGGGCTGCTGAATTGTCGTTGGATGAGCCTCTTCATGGAGAGTTATTGTTGGAATGGCTAGAGTTTGTGTCATCCCTCCCAGCTCTTAATCGGGTTTCCTTGCCCAGACGTTTCCTTCCGTCTGGAAAATATAGAGCTAGCCTTCATGGCTTTTGTGACGCTTCCGAGCGAGGGTATGCAGCGGTTGTTTATCTACGCACAGTGGATGCTGCTGGACATGTTTTGGTATCGCCGGTTCTAGCAAAGAGCAAGGTTGCGCCTATTCGCTCGCGTATGACAATACCGAAGCTAGAATTGTCAGGCGCCACTCTCTTGACTCGTCTCTTGAATCATGTCGTCGCTACTCTAGGGCGTTCCGTAGAGTTAGTAGACGTCTTTGCATGGACAGACAGTCAAATTGTGCTTTGTTGGTTGCGAGCTTCTGTTCACACCTTGGAGGTGTTTGTGGCGAACCGTGTTTCCCAGATCCAGGCGTCGCAAGCTAGATTGATTTGGCGACATGTCCCTGGCGATATTAACCCAGCTGATTGTGCATCACGTGGATGCTCAGCGCTAGAGATTATTGGACATCCGTTGTGGTGGGGTCCGGACTGGCTGAAGGGACCAGTGTCAATTTGGCCGGCCTCACGGATCACTCTAGTTCAGCCTGCGATAGGCTTTGTAAGTTTACCAGTGGCCGATGGTGCCGGGAGCGGCCAAGCAGCGGAATCATCATGTGATCCCGATGTTTTGCTGGCCAGGTACAGCTCACTGGATAAACTTTTGAATGTGACAGCTTGGGTTAGACGTTGGCGTCACAATGTTAAAAACCCACAGAATAAATTGTTGTCAGCCTTCATCTCGTCTGAGGAACGACATGAAGCGCTATTGAGTTGGATTCGCGTAGTCCAGTCTGTTAGCTTCGCTTCAGAGTTAAACACTATGAAGGAAGGTCCCGCTAAATTGAAAGGCGCTATTGTGCGATTGAATCCCTTTGTGGATCCTTCGGGTCTACTGCGCGTGGGAGGTCGGCTTAGACATGCCAATTTGCCTCATGGTGCCCGCCATCCTCTTCTCTTGCCGAAAGAAGGACATTTGGTGCGGTTGCTGGCGATTGATCGACACATCAAGAACTCCCATGCAGGCTGTAACGCACTGTTGGCGATTTTGCAACGCGAATTTTGGATTTTGTCGGCTAGACGACTCGTCCGGGGGGTCATTTTTCGTTGCATGTCTTGTTACAGAACTAAAGCTTCTACCATGCAACCCCTGATGGGCGATTTGCCCGCGGACCGAGTCTCTGAGTCTAGACCCTTTGCCACAGTTGGTACGGATTTTGCTGGTCCTTTTTTGGTGAAGTCATCTCAGCTTCGTAATGCCAAATCCGTAAAGGCATATTTGTGTGTTTTTGTGTGCCTGTCTACTAAGGCCACACACTTGGAAGTTGTGTCTGCTCTCTCCACAGAAGCCTTCGTAGCGGCCCTCAGCCGATTTGTATCTCGTAGGGGACTCCCTACCTTGATTAGGTCCGACAACGGAACTAATTTTCATGGGGCCAATAACTACTTAAGGGATGTGTATGAGTTTCTTGAAGAGCAGAAAATGAATTTGGGTCGTGAGATGGCCCTCCGTGGGATAACCTGGCGCTTCGATCCGCCAGTTTGTCCGCACTGGGGTGGAATTTTTGAGGCCGTAGTTAAATCGGCAAAGACCCATTTGAGGCGCGTTATTGGTGAGACGATTCTCACATTTGAGGAACTCGCGACCGTGTTTGCGAAAGTTGAGGCCGTCCTCAACTCTCGACCGCTATGCCCACTTTCGTCGGATCCGAATGATTTGGAAGCCCTAACGCCGGGCCATTTTTTGATTGGTCAGCCACTCGTCGCTCTGCCAGAGTACCCTTGGACTGATGTGCCCAGTTGTCGTTTGTCGCGTTTTCAATTGCTCCAGCAACTCACTCAGAGTTTCTGGAAACGCTGGCACCTTGAATATTTGCACACTCTGCAGCAGCGCGTCAAGTGGATGGACAAAACGAATCCGCCGAAGGTTGGGGACCTCGTGTTGGTTAAAGATGCTAACCTACCGCCCTTGTGTTGGCGCCGGGGGCGCATTGTTAACCTTTTTCCGGGCTCTGATGGTGTACCCAGGTTAGCCGAGGTCTTGGTGGGCGATTCTATTTTGAAGCGGGCCGTCGCGACATTATCCCGCCTACCCATTGATTAGCGACCCGAATACTTCGGCTCGGGACGGGGGATTGTTTGGAATTGGCGCGAGCATCTTTGCATACCCGCATACCTTGATTATTTGAAGCAACATTTTTTTGTCCCCGCCCTATTGAAGGCGGTTTGAGAATTTGATATTTTTGAGTAGTAACACGCGCTTGGCGGCGAGCAGAGTGTTTTGGAGTTAAATTCACACCGCGGTCTCGGACAGTTGATTATTGATATTCGCGCCTATTAATAGGTCTTGTTCGCGATATCCTTGTGCCACGCGAGTGTTTTGGTTGGAATTGTTTGGGTGTGATTGTGCTTGTGGTTTGGAGTGATTTCTCGAGGTGATTTGCTGCCGGGTGTGAGTTGCCGAACGATAGCGGCCACCGGCTCACCACAGGACGAGACTTGGATTACTACACAAGTATTTATTGGGAATTTATGTATTTATTTATTCAATCACACTAAGATAGGTCACGTCTAGTAGGGACTAGCGTAGGAACACTTTCCAGATTTGTGCGTGGGCAAAACCACCTGGGGTAAGTGAGGCCTGTATATCCTATTATTGTGCTTACCCACCATTGTGGTGGTTATTGAGTAAGTTTACTACATTTGGGCCCGAGTGCACATTCCTCGGGCTGCTTTCGCGTAACGCGAGGCAGGTGCGCGCCTAGTGTGCGCATCGTAAACACTGATATATATTTGTACGAATTACGACAGAACTAATACGTTCAAAAATAAACGGATTTGATTTGACATCTTTAGAAAGATATATATTTTTTTGTTTTATTTAAACAGAATCTTAAAAAAAAACAAATTTTAAGTTAGAAAATCTTAACCAAGGTTAAGTCCAAAACGACAACAAGGACTTTTTGGCGGGAACTTGAGAAGTGAAGTTGAGTTTAATTTGATTATTATAAAAAATGTGTAGATATAGTGCGCTTTGTAGTTTAACAGTGATAGTTTATTAGACTTCAGTGTTTTTTGTGCGTAATGTTTGTGATAATCAAATAAAAGCGTGGGGCTGTGTTTTTCCTGTGGTTCCAAGGGGTATTCTTCTGTGGTCAGTAAACCTACTATCACCTTACTGAGCGACTCCTGACTAACTTCGACTGGACTGCACATTGACAGCATAGGTTTTAGACTTTGAAATTGTTTATTACAAAGACTGGCATAATGTGTTAATTGCTACATGGCCAAATATAAAAAGAAAAAAAAATCACAAGGTGAATTGTTACATAATAACTGTTTATTACATAATTTTTGATAAGGAGACATCCAGGGTCTTAAACTTGAAGCCAACATAAATAACATCAAATTCATTAATAATCTGCATCAGTGGTCGTGCGGTGTTTAAAATAGCACCACCTCATCTCTTCGCGTGGGTGTCGTAAAAGGCGACTAAAGGATAACAAAATCGCTAGCACAAGCCCAGAGGAACTACATCACATCTAGAGTGGACTCGCCAATCCGCTTGACCAACAAGGCGTTTTAAGGCCACACATCCCTCGCGCACAAGACGATGTACACGAGGGCTGGTTACGGTTACATAATCTATAACAAGGAGACATAACTCTTAACGTCTTAACGATTGGTCTTAATGCCAACATAAACAACATCAAATCTATTCATATCCCACAAACGTGATCTGCATCACAGCGATGACCCAATAAGGAAATCACGGGAAATTTACAGGTTTTAAAAATAAAATCACATGGATTGGTACCCATGAACAATTCAGCCTAAATAGGGATTCACGTGGATTGTTCCCGGACGTGATTAAGCGCGGGTCGCGGAGGCGGGTTTCGCATAAGCTTTATTTACATTCTATTAACTCCGCATTACAGATTCCGCTCTCGTATTGTTGTCTCGCATCTACTTATCCGTGCGCCGAACAGCCCGGTTAAAGAAGAATGGCTATTAAGTAGAAATACGATACAATTATTATGTAAAGCATAAAGAAAAACTTTGAAAAGAGTGCAGTGTTCATAAGATTAATCTATAAGTTCAAAGTCGCTTAGAGTTCTATGGCTATTCTATTGAAACGAAGACATTAGGCAAAGAACTAAAGTCATCGAGATAACTCATAGAACCAACATGTTGAAGTGGCAATGATAACCGATGGGGTTCAGACGAGACCATGAATGGAGGCTACGTACCGGGAAGTATAGTGTGGGACGCCATGTGGACCGACCACTTGAAGAAGATCGCCGGTAGATAAGACAAGCTGAAGATTGATCGGGTGTGTTGGCGAGCTTTGGGGGAGGCCTATGTCCAGCAATGGAGAGTCACGCTGTATAGTGTCCTAAATCTAGAACACAAATCTCATCTACAATTTAGTAGGATGTAAAAGGCAAACAGAAGTATTTAACATCAACAATCTACATTCCCCGTCTCTCGTGATTATTATTTTAATATTTTTGTCTATTTATTGAGGAAAATCTTACAAAAATAAATACAGGAAAATTATTTACAAAAGAGAGGAAACGTTTCGCATAATGAATTTTTAACTAAACAATAAAAATCTGAGTTGTTACGGACAAAATGCTACGTTGTAATCTATCTTTATTATTCCTATATTTCTGTAGTCATATAATGGGAATTAACAAATTTGAGCTCCATCAACTCAATAAAAAAAAGGCAAGATCCCGGGGGTGGAGGACACATGGAGAGAGAAGAAGATCCTGGCTGAAGAACTTACGCCAGTGGTTGGTTGGTACAAGAGCACTCCGTCACTATTCCGTGCTGCAATGCGGAAAATACGAATAGTCATGATGATTGCCAACCTTCGCTAGAAGATGGTACTGCAAGAAGAAGAGGATACCACTCTATGACATGCCAACGTTTACCATTATTAATGATGTCAGCATGTAACGCGGATGTCCATAGGCAGCAGTATTCTACTACCACAATGTGGACTCATTTATTCCTCGTGTGCGCTATTTACTTTCTATAAAATCGTTTATAACTTAAAACGGAAAGCTGGTAAATCTTGTATCTTGTATTCAAAACCAAATCGTCACGACAAAGATCACAATTGTGATCGTCATTTGACGATCCTTCAATATTCATTTTCTCTGCCGTTCGTCTTCACGATCGAATTTCGCCGAATAAATTTCATTCGAACTTACAATCGTGTGATTGTAAGTAATCTAATTGGCGTTGCCAGAGCAACGGGAGCTATCAAATAATCATATACCACGTCTCCTCTAGTGTTAATATCAAATTCCATAATTTAGTTTGTATGATCCCATATATCTTTTTCACTAAATTCAATTATGATTCCTGTTATTACTTTAACAACATAATACAATATATTGGTAGCAAATTTTCCTCCCAATAATATGACCTTATAATTTGTTCTTATAGTAAGAAATGCTGACTGTACTTATTTAAATGTGACATTTATTGTTATTACGCTACGATATGGGGCTCTTCAAGAGAGCTGTGAACAGGATTCTGCAAGGTCGGCAGCGCACCCGCAAGCCCTCCGGTGTTACAGGTGTTCACGGGCGGCGGTGACCACTTACCATCATGTGGCCCGCCCGCTCGTCTGCCAACTATTTTATAAAAAAAATGTTTGCTCTTGTATCTTCCTCTGATGTTTATCCTTTAATAAAATAAATAAATTTATTTGAACAACTTGTGAAACTTTATAATCTACGATATAATCTACGTTTGATGGATGGCATAAACACCCATTATTTGTAATAAAATTTCCTTTCAGATAAAAATTAAATTTCACTCAACGCTCAATTTGCTAAAGCTCTAATATAGCAACAGCAAACATTTCGCTTTAGTTCGTGTGTCTAACACGAAACCGAGTGGTCTCATAGCGAGTAAGACATTTATATAGAATTTATTTTGCCATTATCCATCCTCACCAAGTTTTTTTTTTCTATAGAATAGATGGCAGACGAGCGGGCGGACCACATAATGCTAAGTGGTCACCGCCGCCCAAAGAATATGCAACACCACCTTGCGCGTGCGCTGCCGACCTTGCAGAATCCTTTTCAAAGCTCTCTTAAAGAGCCTCATATCGTAGCGTAATTACAATAAATGTCACATTTAAATAAGTACAGTCAGTTTCCTTCGGCATTTCTCATTTTAAAAACAAATTATAAAGGGGGAATTTCCTTTTATTAAGGGATTTATTAGAACAAAAATTTGCTAACAAAAAACTTCGGCTGGCAGTTCATTTCACAATTTTCGGGTTCGCGGTATAAAGTGTCTTTATACCACACTGTACGCAATGACTCTATGTCAAGGAAGTGCGGATGAACCACAACGGTGACGAGCAGTGTGAAGGTAAAAACCCGAAGTTGGCAACAAATTCAACAGTTCTTCAGAACACTTCCCATTATACTAGGTTATTATACACTATACTATGTGTAGGAAAAGGTGTAGGAGGAACTATTACATCTTGTGGATACGTCTATCTTCTTATACAGTTTAATAATGTAACATTCCATGAAAAATTTTATGGTTTCAAAAACTTGCCATGCAACTCCCACGGAATATTGGGTCGAGATTTCTTAATACAATACAAGGGAAATTTAAATTCTGGCAGTAAATTATTAACGTTACGAAAGTTTAATAGGCATATAGAAATTCCACTATTTGTAGACCAATATGTATTCCACCCAGTTGTGAAGTCATACGATACCTACCCTCTACTTTGATGACTAAGTAGTAGTGCATCGTTATCGCAAAGGCATTATGCAACGGTGTATTTCCAGCGAGGTTCCATGGGAGCTCCTACAAAACAATCGCATTCCTGTTAAAACTTTAAATGAGAAAGAGCAGAAAGTTCATTTACGCTATTTTGAACCGGAAATGAGGAGTGCAGCTTTGAGAGAGGAAAGAGAGTGTTAATCCGAGAAGAATTAAAAAGATATTTGATTCAGTGAAACTTCATAGTTATTTAAATAAGGATGAACAATTAGCTAGAGTGACTATTATTATTTATATACAAATGATAAGACTTATGGAGAACTGTAGTCCCGTCTATGCCAAACTGTATCAATACCGTTCTCTTAAAAGAAAGAAATAAGTAAACAAATTACTGAGATGTTAAAAAAAGATATAATTGAAAAAAAATATATATATAAAAAAAAAAGTTCCTAAAAATATGGACAACAGTGTAGAGAAGAAATGACGATTGGTAGTGGATAATCGCAAATTAAATCAGATAATTTATGATGGTAAATTTCCATTAGCCAACAACATTACTGACATCCTTGACTCATTGTCGGGAGCTGTATACTTCTCTCACATTGATTTGGCCCAAAGTTACTATCAACTTTGCCACGATCCAGAACGATCACAACGAGTGAAGGACAGTTACAAATGAAAAGATTACCTAAGAGATTAAAAATAAACCCTAGCGCCTTCTCGCTCTTTCTGGATTAAATTATGACACATGTATATCAGACATGTATGATTTTGATTGTTTCTGGAAATAACCTCGACGATCATAATACAAATTTGATGTCAGATTTTGTGAGATTAAGTATTAAACATTTTTTTTTTCTCAAAATTGGGGACGTGTAGCGGTGTGCGTAGATAAGAATAGCCGTATGTGTGAGATCTACTTAGTAGCACGTTTAGTTTAAATTGCAATGTGACAATAAACGGAGGCATTTCGTTATAAATAGCTGTTTCAGTTAACACACTCCTCCCAACATCACAATATATATATAATCATTAATCAAGCAATATATAAACGGAAGTGATTACGATTGAAGTTTCTAAATTATGTTATTGTACTGACAATTTTTCCATTATCATTAAGCACACATGATTACAAAACAATGCATCTACGAGTCAAAGTACAGTGTCAATCGATAAATCTAATTACCAAATTAAGAATGTGCACATATTTAAACAGCATCATTATAAATCATTTCATTAACGTCATCGTTAGCGTCGTCACGGTCATCACTCACCGCGCCTCCTCCCTCACTTTATATTTTTAACCGTCAATTATCATATCACCTACTGGCCCTTAAAGAGGTTGACACGGCACAATTTTCGCACGCGCCACCTTTCACACTTGACTGTAATCACATTAAGGGTTCCGAAGGTTGAGGGCGCGAGTAACTAGGCCAACAGGGCTTCCTGATGATGATATTAAATGTTAGAAGAGTTACAAATATTACGTACCAATATCTATTCTATTTATTTATTTATCTATCTATAAGGTTGTAGATATACAGGCAACAAAAATGAAAGCCTTTATTGATTTAGCTAATTTCGAAGGTATCGAAACGATCTTCGCAATATAAATTACTAAGTATGCTAAAAATATCACTAGATATGAAAATTGCGTTTTAAATTTGCGTGTGATGTTTTTAACAAAGCAAGTATGCTAAAAATATCACTAGATATGAAAATTGCGTTTTAAATTTGCGTGCGATGTTTTTAACAAAGCATGCTAACTTTGACGTCTAACGATCTGGAAAAATCTTGAGAACGAATTCCTATAGATTCTGATAGATCCTATAGATTATGACACACTGTCTGTTGGGTCTAGCTAGACCTAGACCTAGACGCTATAAGCCTATAGGAGTCCCGCGTGATGCTGCGAAAAAGGATGCACATTTCGAATGAACAATTTCACCCATGATAATCTTATCATTCGAGAACTCATAGGCTTGGAAAGAAAAGTGCTGGCGACATACCTGCTTATCTCTATCCTGAGGCATCTTTGTGTCGACGCCCTCCGGGAAAGGTTTCACCAGATCCGGCTTCTCCTTGATCTTCTCCATAATGAAGTCCAGCACCACCATGATGCCTTCAACCGACCCTGTGATCAGGCATGCTCGTTCCGTTGTACCTGCATAACAAACATAACACATTAAGTCATCATCATCATCAACCAGCCTTATCAACTGTATCAACCTTAGGTTGACAATCAGCAAGAACATCTGCACCCTTATATGAAGGGTCCTCCTCCTATCTTATTGAATTAAAGCACATTTTGACATCACATTTAAAAAGGATGGTAGCTAAGCTAATCTTGTTTAAATTCTGACTACTAAAGGATATAACTAATCGCCTTTTGCGATGATTTTTGGAATAACCGGAATATCTTGATTTGCCTCTGTTAAAGAAACCAAATACTTATTTCAGTTAATAAATATTACATGAGTAAATTTACGAATTGAACTTAACGAGGCATTGAGCTTCAGAAACCGAATAGGAGATCTGATGAAGTCGCCACGGTTCGTTAGCAATAAGTACAGCTCGAGGTACGTAAAAGGCCGTGAAAGGGTCGCAGTCGGTAACGTTCGGATAACTCTATAGTGTTGTACTGCAGGTGTTCACAAACGATAGGTGATAACTTATTGTTTGTCAGGTGGACCTATCTGTGTTAGCTTAAGAAATTGTGTGACTATTTATACTGTGGCTACACGTACGTTATTTGTTTTTCAAACAGAATGAAGTAATTGGAGCAAAATAGTTTAAACAAGCAGATGAAAGCGATTTGGATAAAATGAAAGCAGTAGCAGTCCCTGACCCGACTTGGTATGAGAAACAGAGTTAAAAAATGACATCATTTAAAACTTGATATATAACACGAAATTTTAAGCAATGACAAGTAAATAACAACTTAATACTTCATCGTACTGTGACCATTGCGAACGGTTATATCTCTCACAGAAGACCACCTTGAAATGTACTGCATTTCCTACTTTATCGTATTTCCTCAATGTACATACGTGTTTAGGTAGTGAGTGAGATATGCCAGAGCCCATTCCCATCCCGTCCTATCCTATTTCTCCCTATTTTCCCAACCGGTTCTCTCAGTTCATTCCTTAATCTGCAAAGGTGGGTAGTGCATCCGCGGGCGTGCAAACGTTTGTCATTCCTAGACTGATGTTGGCATATATCGCGGATGTCCATGGGCTACAGTTTCCACATACCTTCAGGTGGACCGTATGCTCGTCTGCCGCCTTTTTTCTATAAATAAAAATATATCACAAAAGCATTTTCATGTTCTCCAACAACAAAAGCTATTACGGGGAGCCGCACACATTTTCCATTTCGTTCCAACCGGGACAAAACTGTGTCTAAACAGATTAGGGTTCAATTGCTTCTTCCATATTTCCCAAACTGTTATTGATCGATAGGCGTCGCCTCTAGTGGTGTGGAGGCGCTCTGTGATAGGATTGCCCCCGGTCACGCATTATTTCGGCAAAACACTCCCGTGATTTTATCGCGGTTTCATTTTGAATTCAATACTTGTGAAGATTTACATAAAATCTTTTCAGCCTCGCCCCGGTCGTAACGCTACAGGGAAATAATTTATACATGGGCGGTGGAGTTTATTTCAGTAATTGGAAAACAACTTTTGAATAAAAACGTCTCTACTTAATCTAGTTACCTAAATCTTTCGAATTCCTTGGATGCCATTTATTTTGGAATTCAAATAGTATTTCAATGTTCACAATATTATTAGCTTCGTTCGCGGTAAGGATTCAGAACTGATTCGGAACTATACGCATGCGCAGTTCAAATAATGCCGTTCGCGGAACACACAATTCAGAATTTCTAGTTACAGTTCTGTGTTCGCGGAACCGTCGAACTCAATTCAGGATCGGTTCAGAATCGGTTCTATCAGTTCTATAACTTTGGCAAGAATCCGTAGTTCCAGACATGCGCAGTTTTTACCTAACGACATTTGACATATATGCTGCGGCTATATTCAGTTGGTTAGAAACTAATAAACTGGTTAAATAGTTAAATAAAATATAAATTTCATTAATTTATTAAGGGTTAAATAAAATATGGTTAGTTTTGTTTGTTGTTTATATAAATAAGTTTATATAATACTCTAATAAGAGTAATGTGTTTTGGTGGGTCCACTTAAATACTTGCCAACTTAGGGGTTTTCCCCCCAAATTTAGGGGGTAAATAAGTGGAATGGGTTTTTTTTAGGGGTTTTATATTTTTAGGGATTTTTTGACTCTTCATATATTTTTTTGAATATATATTTTTCATATATTATGTGAAAGTATAGGCCCTGGGACAATCCAAACTATAATAGCTAATCATATTTATTTGTTGACCTAGCGACTTAACGACATTTAGTACAAATATATTACAACTACTCTGTGGTGACTGGTGGTTATTGTGCCTATGCTTACTGGAAATACATATGTACGTTGATTATTGTTTACTTGTTTAATTCGATTTTGTTGTTGTACTGCTGTGCCGACAAGCAATTTGTTAATGATGCCTAAAGAAACTAAAAATAAAAAAATGTACAGTCAGAAGTACACGTAGATTTGGGAAACAGATCCATATTTAAAAGGTAAAGAAATTTCATTGCATTTTTGTAATTTATATTTTTTCTTTTATTATATATTTTTTTAGGGGGATTTCTAAGTAATTGGGGCGATTTTGGGGGTTTTTGACTTAAGCTTTAGGGATAAATATTTTTGAGAGTTGGTAACACTGCCGATGACAGTAGATCGTACGCAGTTTGGTTCCGAAATCGTTCGCGGAAATAAAAATCACGAATCGGTCTATAACCGAGCATGCGCTCTACTACGATTCCAAATTAGTTCAGTACTAGTTCCGAATTAGTTCTGAATCCTTACCGCGAACAAAGCTATTAACAAATTGCTTGTCGGCACAGCAGTACAACAACAAAATCGAATTAAACAAGTAAACAATAATCAACGTACATATGTATTTCCAGTAAGCATAGGCACAATAACCACCAGTCACCACAGAGTAGTTGTAATATATTTGTACTAAATGTCGTTAAGTCGCTAGGTCAACAAATAAATATGATTAGCTATTATAGTTTGGATTGTCCCAGGGCCTATACTTTCACATAATATATGAAAAATATATATTCAAAAAAATATATGAAGAGTCAAAAAATCCCTAAAAATATAAAACCCCTAAAAAAAACCCATTCCACTTATTTACCCCCTAAATTTGGGGGGAAAACCCCTAAGTTGGCAAGTATTTAAGTGGACCCACCAAAACACATTACTCTTATTAGAGTATTATATAAACTTATTTATATAAACAACAAACAAAACTAACCATATTTTATTTAACCCTTAATAAATTAATGAAATTTATATTTTATTTAACTATTTAACCAGTTTATTAGTTTCTAACCAACTGAATATAGCCGCAGCATATATGTCAAATGTCGTTAGGTAAAAACTGCGCATGTCTGGAACTACGGATTCTTGCCAAAGTTATAGAACTGATAGAACCGATTCTGAACCGATCCTGAATTGAGTTCGACGGTTCCGCGAACACAGAACTGTAACTAGAAATTCTGAATTGTGTGTTCCGCGAACGGCATTATTTGAACTGCGCATGCGTATAGTTCCGAATCAGTTCTGAATCCTTACCGCGAACGAAGCTAATGATGCCTAAAGAAACTAAAAATAAAAAAATGTACAGTCAGAAGTACACGTAGATTTGGGAAACAGATCCATATTTAAAAGGTAAAGAAATTTCATTGCATTTTTGTAATTTATATTTTTTCTTTTATTATATATTTTTTTAGGGGGATTTCTAAGTAATTGGGGCGATTTTGGGGGTTTTTGACTTAAGCTTTAGGGATAAATATTTTTGAGAGTTGGTAACACTGCCGATGACAGTAGATCGTACGCAGTTTGGTTCCGAAATCGTTCGCGGAAATAAAAATCACGAATCGGTCTATAACCGAGCATGCGCTCTACTACGATTCCAAATTAGTTCAGTACTAGTTCCGAATTAGTTCTGAATCCTTACCGCGAACAAAGCTATTAACAAATTGCTTGTCGGCACAGCAGTACAACAACAAAATCGAATTAAACAAGTAAACAATAATCAACGTACATATGTATTTCCAGTAAGCATAGGCACAATAACCACCAGTCACCACAGAGTAGTTGTAATATATTTGTACTAAATGTCGTTAAGTCGCTAGGTCAACAAATAAATATGATTAGCTATTATAGTTTGGATTGTCCCAGGGCCTATACTTTCACATAATATATGAAAAATATATATTCAAAAAAATATATGAAGAGTCAAAAAATCCCTAAAAATATAAAACCCCTAAAAAAAACCCATTCCACTTATTTACCCCCTAAATTTGGGGGGAAAACCCCTAAGTTGGCAAGTATTTAAGTGGACCCACCAAAACACATTACTCTTATTAGAGTATTATATAAACTTATTTATATAAACAACAAACAAAACTAACCATATTTTATTTAACCCTTAATAAATTAATGAAATTTATATTTTATTTAACTATTTAACCAGTTTATTAGTTTCTAACCAACTGAATATAGCCGCAGCATATATGTCAAATGTCGTTAGGTAAAAACTGCGCATGTCTGGAACTACGGATTCTTGCCAAAGTTATAGAACTGATAGAACCGATTCTGAACCGATCCTGAATTGAGTTCGACGGTTCCGCGAACACAGAACTGTAACTAGAAATTCTGAATTGTGTGTTCCGCGAACGGCATTATTTGAACTGCGCATGCGTATAGTTCCGAATCAGTTCTGAATCCTTACCGCGAACGAAGCTAATGATGCCTAAAGAAACTAAAAATAAAAAAATGTACAGTCAGAAGTACACGTAGATTTGGGAAACAGATCCATATTTAAAAGGTAAAGAAATTTCATTGCATTTTTGTAATTTATATTTTTTCTTTTATTATATATTTTTTTAGGGGGATTTCTAAGTAATTGGGGCGATTTTGGGGGTTTTTGACTTAAGCTTTAGGGATAAATATTTTTGAGAGTTGGTAACACTGCCGATGACAGTAGATCGTACGCAGTTTGGTTCCGAAATCGTTCGCGGAAATAAAAATCACGAATCGGTCTATAACCGAGCATGCGCTCTACTACGATTCCAAATTAGTTCAGTACTAGTTCCGAATTAGTTCTGAATCCTTACCGCGAACAAAGCTATTATTGTAAATTGTAAAAGTGGCGTACTGTATAAATGCTCATTATTATTATTATTATAAATTGATTGATATTATAATATTTGATTGATTATTATAAATAACACCAGGCGAAGTTTTACAGAAGTAAATAATGTAAGGAAGTTGACATTTGGCCGATTTTTGCTATCAATGAACCTAATAAATATGAACAATATACGTAGTCTTCAGCAAATTCAAATAGTTTATTACAAAGTTGCAGGAGGGATAAGACTTTACATGTATAGATTCGGTATATTTAATTTTGAAAAAATACAATTACACAAAAGAGTGGATGAAAGAGCATTTCATTATAAATGAATTATCGTTTTAAATTAAGGATCGATTAAGAATTTAATTATCGTTCGATAATTTACTAAGTCACATATATGATAATAGAAATTACATATTTAAATAGGTCACACATTTAACAGTCTCAGTGTGATATCCTCAAGTCATCAGGTGGATGCTTGTAAAATAATTTTTGCCTTAATACAAGTACAAAACTTTTAATATACTGTTACGTTTTTTGAAATATATATTGGAAGGACATACTTTATTGTAAAGATATCATCAATCAGCAAACTAGCGGGAACAATACTAAACGAAAATAAAATAAGATAACATCGCGAGAAACTATTCTTAGAAACCATACAATTGGAATACCGTAATGATCGTCCTTAACCCGTAACACATCCAGATTTGTACCAGGGTTTGAACATGTGTTAGTATTAATTGAATAATAATAATTAGTTTGACGATTACTAAAGTATAAGACAAGCGAGAGCGCATCTTTGATCGTCAAACTAGTTAAAATACCGAGTAAACTTATGCAATAGACATGCAAAAATCACAACCGGTCAGACGTGTTGAGTAACTCCCTTGACCTTGAAACAGGTAGACTGTCACTGCTGGAGAAATTTCAAACGTAACATGCAATATTTTTAGTGACTATTCTCGCCTGCAAATCGGTCATTAACACTTGGTACCAGTCCAATGCAGTGATAATTAAGAACAGTGGGCCAAAATCTATATCTAGTCTAGAATCAGGTGCCTTGGTTGGTCACGGTATCGAACATTTGTGCAAAGGCTGTAAATATTACAATGCGTCCAAAAGTTTGTTCAAACAAGTGACGGCGTTGTACGACCAAATAGGTTGGAGTGTTTGTTACAATGAGATTGTTGGTTCTAAACATAGCTACGTTAATAGGTCGGGTAGTAGCAGCTCTGGGTCAGCTCAAGGCCGCTGTTGTACAGAGTACCAAGTCACTATTATCCAATTATGCACGCCATTGAGTTATTGTAGAACTTCACGTGAAGACATCGTTAGTTATTTTGTTGTATACATAAAGGAAAATAAATAATCTGTATTCGCATGACGAATATTATTTATACCACAGGTTCTCTAAAAGAAAATTGGTATAACAAAACATCAAAATACAAGACGGACGAAATAGCATTAATTTAAGTGGATTTAGTGTTCCGTGAAATATTTTGTTCTACCCTCATTTCCCGTCCTTTAAAGTCAGTTATTCACATTTAGTTTCTAGGAAAATAACAAGGTGTTGACTACGTAGGTACAGCAAAGAAAAATGAAGAAAACATAATGGCGTCACAAAGGTAATTAGAAATATTGAAAGTTATGTCAGGGTCTGAAGTTCATAATCGTGTTATCTAGTTTTTGTCGCAGCCAATCTTTAGCGAAGTAATTATATGAGTGCAACACTCACAAACTTGAAGTCGATTCTTTTCCCAATATGCATACCGCACATTAGGTATCCACTTACACATCACCTTGAAACTGCAGCAATTTTACGGTCAATTTTGCGGCGTGTCAATATTTCATAATTTATGCAATGTTCCTTATACTCTGAACAACATTTTCATTTAAATTTACTTTTGAAAACAGAAATACAAAATTACGTATAGACAAACACAGAGAGACGTTTCTACCTACAGAAGATTCCTAAGAATGTCCGCGACGAGATTGAGTACATTACTACAATAACTTCGTGAAATAACACATTTGCTATCTTTGATTAGTTATCTTTATAACGCATTACGTTAGATTCTGTTATCTCTCATAATTTGCTTGTACTAGTATTTCCCATTAGTGACGTTACAAAGGAAATGGTCTCTGAAGACATTTGTCACAGCCATGCATATGGTGTTATTTATTGACATTTGTTACTAAACCACGTGTATTCATTTGTTAATCAGTAACGTATTCTGCACATTTCACAGCCAAGGCATTTACTTTTTTCAGGTTTTAAATACATTAGCTTATGACGCAATCCATCAGCTCGACACGCGACACGTTGGCGGCCATTAGGAGCCGGCGACTGTTTACGCTCGTGACAAACTAATGTATTCCTTAACACCCCAGTGACAAGACTTTGTGCTACTGTAATACAATTGCTAGTAGAAAAAACTGTTCCACTTGCGTATGTCACGGTGTCAAGATGTTGTTATTTTTGGGTCAAGGTCACGCGGAGCGCGCCAACTCTTGCATTGCCGTTATTCTAAAGTTCTCAACTATGAACTATTTGCCAGTTTTTCTTGTCAACGTTGTTAAGATTGGGAAGAGAACTTCGTGCATCTTTTGCTATTGTAGATTTATTTATTAGTATCCTTCATTCACTAAAGTTTTCCTGATGATATCTGTGTTTTAATAGTTAAGGATAATAATATTAATAATATAAGCAACATTTTTAACCTAAATGAACTCCATTTACGATGTTCCATACTGATACAGCTTATAACATCGATATCTTTATAACTTTTATACAAATTCTGCAATTAACGATTGAAGTATAAAACTTGAATCGTTAGAAATTTAATTCTACATCAGAAAGGATTACAACTCGGGAGTTCATTTAAAATTTATACTTTAACGTCCCACATCATCACAGGATGTTTAGAGTTTTAATAATTTAAAATTTGTTTTAGTAATTTAAAGCCATATTTTATTTCATTGATTCCTCGTCCATCATTCCTATTAGTGCTATGATATCGTATCTCTCGCGATTGGGGGAATTTTCACCTAAATCCTGGTGTGGCGAAGATTTGATTATTTTTATTTCATTGAGAAACGACGCATAGACATTTGTCGCATCGTGCCGCTAAGGATTTATATGGCTTTGTTGCAGGGCAAACTGACGCAGAACGTAATTCAATCATAATCTGCAAATACAAACTTAGTTTAGCACCTAACTACTAGTTTTTGCAATGTGTTTGTTTACAAATGCAGTGTTTATACGGTTTCGTAGACGACCGTCATCCTTTTCATTTTTAATTTCTACGCGATTCATTCTTTCATCATCCAATATAAAAAAAATATATGCAAAGCAAATACAAAATCTCTTGAAATATTTACCAAGATCCTCTTGCTCTTATACACCGTTGGACAGTCGACAGGCCAAGTTATTGGCAAGTGGTGTAACCGCAAGTAACGCGAACACTGCACTTTTGCAAAATGAATACTGTCGGATATCTGAACAAGTTCTCAAGTCTTTTGAACGCTGTGCCAACTTTTATGAGGCTTAATAAACTCTGTTCCACTATTGCCTTTCTTTTTTTATGTCATCCGGGAGTTAGGTATAACGAGCGTCGATATGAAAAACGAAAAGCGATGGACTATAAAAGTATTCTGTATGTTTTATTTGAATTTATTCATAAAGGCTTTGGCCTTTGCCTCATCGTTATTAAGTGATTTAATATCGTCTATCTATTGCCATAGGCTGAGATTTTTGTCCTCCACAGGAACCATCATTGCAAAGAGTGCACCTTTTTATAACTACTTTAATTTTATAATTGTATAATAATTAAAATTAAATGTAGTTTGATTTTAATAATTCTTTTGTCCTTTATACGATTAAAAACAATCTTTGGAAACACGACGTCAACTTTATTTGTGTATAACTTGTACCGAAATAGACATTCACAACTTCGAAGATAAATATTGTGAACAAATACAGATCTAGTGTGTCGAAATGTGCGTACTCTAATGGATTCACTTTTATTTTGGATGCGATGACATCATCGAGAAAATGTTATGGGTGATGTAAAGAACCTTGGAGGTGGCCAGATTGTATGATTGCACTTGTTTAACGCGCCTTCATATTTGTTTAGATCTACAGTGGCTGTGTAACTACCAATCATATTTATCGTTGTTATTAGTACTATATTTATTTATTTAAACTTCATTGTACAAATACGAATGGCGAATTCAGTGCCATATGACATTTGCTACCAGTCAATCACCAGATTTTACTCTTGAAAGGCCATTAGGGCCACAAGAAATTAGCTATTCCGAAAAAAAAATCAATACCCGATCAAACAGAAATAAGAACGCGGGTGTAATGTTATTTAAATTATATATAGGTAGTTCAAATAATAATATACACAAATACATACTCGTATATATACTTTGTGTTTCTAGAGGGCGGCATACTTGTGAACGATCTAAATTGCTTATACGATCTAACCCTATTTGGATGCAAAGGTGCCTGAAATCTCAAAGCTGTTTAGGCTTGTTACTAAGTGACACAAATTTCGTAGAATCTCGAGACCTATGGCTGCTTTAATATTCAACATATGACCCACTTAGCTCCGCAATTTCCCTAGCAACTTAATGATGCAAAAAAATCTGCCTAGCAATTAAGACTAGTCTTTTGTATGCCGAGACCTTATTTCGGGGCTGTGCTATACAGTTACAAATAGTAGATGCTACAGCAATCTCTGGAGTGAGGTGTGAAGGTTAAAATGTTCGGAAAGAAAAATTAACTGTCCCACAAGCTTTACCATATGTTTTCAAGAAAGCAGTCCTTGTAAAATGTAGTAGCAATACCGACTCATGGGAGAAGAAAGAAGCATTTTAAAAGGAGAATGCCCATTTGTTGGCCCCTAATTTTACGATGGTGTATAGTATACACTGTGTATACTGTATAGTATAGCTATTATATAAATTCGAAACATATTTTAAGGGTAAGAAAGATTTACGCAATTTGGCTGTGGGGATAATGTTTCATTAATTATGTTAATAATAATAATTGTATTGAAACAGATTATGACTTTGTCTCGTAAAGTAGTATTTGATTATAAAATTTGAGATTATTGTACTCGTATTTCAACAAATATTATATTACAATCTATATAAATAAAAAGTAAATGCTGTTCGTTGGTAAGTGCATCACTTGAGAACGGCTCCACCGATTTGGCTATTTTTTTTTTAATTTTCGTATTAATCCGAATAAGTTTTTTAGGGAAAGAAAAATTGGAAAAGTTGCCCGGGAAAATTGGAAAATCCGGGAAAAACGGAAAGTGCTTTTTTCTATGGGATTTTTGTATGAACTTATTGAAATTTAGACAGGACAACGTCTGTTGGCTCAGCTAGTGTTGAATAAAAATGTAGCTCGTTTTGTAGATTTTGCTTAAGTGTAGATTTGTATTTATAGATTTTGCTTAGGTATAGATTTGTAGATTCTGCTTATGTGTAGATTTGTATTTGTAGATTTTGCTTATGCATAGATCTGTAGATTCTGCTTATGTGTAGATTTGTATTTGTAGATTCTGCTTATGTGATAATATGTAGATACGATTTTTCTTATTACACAAAAATATAAACTAAATTCGTAAATATTTTGGCGGTGTCAAAATAACAAAAACTGACAATAAGTGACCTAAAACTCATTAATTCCCTTATAATTTTCAGCGTAATCCCACGTTGGATTCAAAAAATATTTATATATGTTGAAATTAGTGATGCATATTATGAATATTTTAACACTATACGAAATTTCCGAAAAGGTCCGATCTCCGATCTTCATACTTTCTCAATCGTGTCTGATTTGAGGAATATCCGTAGAGATTCCTAATTAATCAATTTGAATTGTTTGTGCAATCAATCAGTGTTCGAAAATAAAGCACTAAAGTTCGGAATTTATATTCAAAGGGGATTCGTTGTTAGTCGATTGCAGTTTACAACTATGCAAACTCACTAAAGTAATGTTGCACACTTGGGCAGTATCACGATTCATGGCTACATCAACAAAACGGGCACAATATCTATATACTTCTCTATTTTTCTAAACTGTTTATCATGTATGATTAATTATGGTAGTTGGGTGTAAATTTTGTTCTTTCTGATGAATTATTGTTTGAATCGTGTATAAAAGATCTCCAGGAGATATACCGCTTGCGGTCGCCGCGGGCGTCAGGCTGCTTACATAACATTGCAGTACTGAACCGGGCCGCGCTTGCGTGTTCATTTTGCGCATTACTGTGTTTACCCGCTAACCTCTAACATAGTAGAACTTTCAGATTTTTGGATAATCTCGAGAAACTCATTAGATATTCTATTCAACTTTCTAACACGTTATTTAAAAAATACAACGGCGAAACGGTTTTGTTTGGAAGTTTTTATCGTACCAACTTTCGAGCAGTTTCTACGCCATTTAATATTTGAACAAAAGCGAGGTAACCGGGGACAGTTTTCGTCAACTGCCAAGATCACCCGAGGGTATACTTAGGATTCTTCGAGGCAGTTCTCAAACTAGCCTGTAGAAGATGAGTACACCGATAAAGGCATCGCTTGCACAGAATGTTTGATGAATTCTAACAAGTTCGTTAACTAAGCTTCAAGTACGCAGAAGGTCGCACCTAATTGAAAATCCTTTCATTTCATATGCCACTGGATAGGGTCGAAGACTTACGAGGAAAATATTCTTCATTTATTAATTTTTGGGTCAAAATGTTGCGCACGCGGAAACCAAATGGATTCCCAGAATCGTACCGCTTCATTTAACAGGTTGTCAACAGTTTTGAAAGGTTTTGACCTATTTAGATTATTTGAAATGTACCATGCACATTATGTTGGGTAATAAGCCTTAAAAATAAATAAAGTTCTGATATTAAGGTCGCCCATAAACCAACAATAAAATTGTACAATAATGACATTGCACAATATTATTGAACGGCGCCTTGTATTCAAATGAATTACAATACCCTACCTATATGATCAAAAACATTGGGCAATCCACGCTGCAATCCAACAGCCGCTGGGCGCACTCGACTGGCCACGTTACCCCTCTCTCACAGAAGACTACCTTGAAATGTACTGCATTTCCCACTTAATCTTATTTCCCTAATGTACGTCCGTGTTTCGGTAGTGAATGAGATGTGTCAGAGCCCATTCCCATCCTATCCCTCCCCATTTCCCCAACCCATTGGACTGTATGCTCGTCTGCCACCTAAGTCCATAAAAAAAAAACCCTAAAATTGCACAATATAATAATTATATTCTACTGATATAGAGGAGGCTTTGATCTGAGATCTATTGATGGAAAAGACATGTAAAAAACTAATGTGATGATAGATGGCTAATGCACGAAGAAACCTTCAGAAAATTATGGTCTTCAATTTGGATAAAAGGTTTGCCTTCATTAAGGAATACTAAAGGATATGGATATGCTAGAAGGATGTTGGCATTCCAATCGTCATAGGCATTGCAGACCTCCTACCTCTTATACACCTACTTGAGAAGATGGGTAAAGAGATTGTATTGCTTGCATAATAACGGATTCTATTCTTTTTGTACACATCACCTTATAAGCATTGGTTTGAAGAGAAACCGCATTTAATCATTCAGAGTTAGTTCAAGGACCACCAGTCGGTGATGTAATCACTTCGACACGGGATTGTAATATCAATTTTGTATGTTATGCCTAACACTATATAAAATTGTATTTAAAATAATATAGAAGTCGTGATTCCGTTCATACGAAGCGGTTGTCCGTGTATTTCTCAAGAAAGAAAGTTTGCGGCAACTTCTGAAAATTTGTTTTCTATTGCATTGGGGTTTTGTCCTACTACTGGATACGGGCCTCCTCATGCACATTGTCTTATGAATGTAGGATGTATGGCTTTAAAATCTACTCTGCGCAAGTTGATTGAGTTTTATTGAGGGGGAGAGTGCACGCTGCAATCCAACAACCGCTGGGCACGTTCGACTGGCCACATTACCTCTCTCTCACAGAAGACTACCTTGAAATGTACTGCATTTCCCACTTTATCTTATTTCCCTAATGTACGTACGTGTTTCGGTAGTGAGTGGGATGTGCCAGAGCCCATTCCCATCGTACCCTTTTCCCAATCCTTTCTCCTAATCCATTCCTATAGCTCCAAAGGTAGGCAGCGCATCCGGGGGTGTGTCAACGTTTATCATTTTGGACTGATATTGGCATGTATCGCGGATGTCTATGGGCGACAGTATCCACTTACCATCAGGTGGACTGTATTATGCTCGTCTACCGCCTTCGTACATAAGAAAAAAAAAAAGAAAAATGGGTTGGAGAGTCCATCCTAAGGGCTTGTAGCGATTTTGTTAGCCCTTAGTCGCGATTTACGATGGGGTGATGCTATTCTAATGCTGGCCGACACTAAACGGCCTTATATTACATAAAATGAAGAATAAATAGATCGCTGTATGAATATGATGCTTTGTGTTCAAATGCGAAACTTGCGAGAATTGAAAGTGTAAAGCCTTATTATAATTCAAGATAATCAAAACACCTTCAAAACTAATAATTTACATAAATAATATTTTACCATGAAAATGGAAATTATATTCCCTCCACATAGTTATAGGCTATACATCACGGCGATAAGGGGGGGTCACCAGTGCGGTATAATTTATAGCACTACGACCCTCGAATAGGAGAACCGAGATGGAATGGACAAAGTATTGGCCAGCTTCACGCTACAGTAAATACTGATTTGAAAGAGTCTTTGCGTAACGGAGCATTTTAACCCCAAAAAGCAATGATTCAATCATTAATGGTCTAATGAAGACAAATAGATGATCGTTATATAATTATTACTAGAAGATTGAAGTTTATTGAAGAATAAACCAAGTAATCTTGAGTAAAAACGAGATGCCTAGGATGTGCTTAATTTTATAAAGACACGGAATTATGTAGTTGAGATTAGTCACACTCTGGATTGCAAATTTTGTAGATAGGCGGTAGTCAATATTACGGCGAACAGTATTTTTGCGACTGTGCAGATAGGTATTCCTATAATACAATCTGTTTAATGGTAAAATCTGTTATCATCACAGCTATTGCCTAGTCTCTTGCCTTTTACTTAGTTTGGGGCAAAGTGATAGCCCAGATCGGTTTTCACCTTCACAAAATCTGTCAAATTCTGTCAAACAAATGACAAATTCTGTCAAATCGATTGGTGTCAGCTGTTGTTGTTATTTGTTTTGAAAAAAAAAACATATAAAGGTTACCGGTAGATTTGTTTGTTTTGTTCGAGTGTTAAATGAATGTTTGTTGCTTTTTATCCAAAGACAGGTAAAAACAGGGTAAGCGCCATCTGTTGGGCAGCCACAGCAAATATATAAAATAATAATAATAAAGAATAAGGAAAGTTCTATAGTGATCTATACAAATACTTTAGCCCCTAAAACGGCATGCTCGCGCTGGCCAAACGGGTTATCGAGTTCACTCTTAGAGGTGGTATAATTTTTGAGGACTTGTGGTAGCTGACTTTCGTTATCCCTCATCTAACGTTAGTGCCCAATAAATTGATAATATTGAACTCTCACAAATATATCTCACAAAGATATATTTGTCTGTTATATAAAAGATCGGATTTCTTTACAATGTTGGCAGCCGCATGCACACTTGAACACCCGTCTCTCCGGGCCGAGTGAACAAAGCGAATGTGCTGACGGGGCGTTGTCAACAGAGGAGTTGCTAGGCAGGCTTCTGCGCTAAATTGGTGCTTAGCGCACTACGTGACACGATGCCACTCTTCATAATGCAGAGTTTTGATTGAAACGTTATAAAACCATTTCAGTTATGGTATTTATTATATTTATAGGTAAAGTATACAAAATTATTTAACATAATTATATATTGTACTTATTTGACATAATTATGATACTAAAAAAGATCCATTACAGTGCTAGTGGGAATTTTTCGTACGTTTATATATAAAAGTGTTTAGACAAAAGTTGTAGGGGGAGAGTGCACGCTGCATTCCCACAGCCGCTGGGAGTACTCTACTGGCCACGTTAATCCTCTCTCACAGAAGACTACTTTGAAACGTACTGCATTTCCCACTTTATCGTATTTCCCCAATGTACGTGTTTCGGTAGTGAATGAGATATGCCAGAGCCCCCTTCACATCCCATCCCTCCCCATTTTTCCCAACCCTTTCCTTAGGCAGCGTAGCGTAGTTTTGCAAAGTAGGCAGCGTATCCGGGAGCGTGCCAATTTTTGGCATTCTGGATTGGTGTTGGCATGTATCGCGAATGTCTATGGATGACCTATAAAAAAAAAGAACTTTACGAGCCCTATCTAACGACATAGATTTTTTTTTGGATTTCTTGAGAATTTGGAGAACTCATAATTTTGGAACTACTGAACCGATTTGGTTCATTTTCGAATTTAACCGTTATTTCACGTTTCATTTCAATCTGTTAATAATTGTAAGACAATATAATATTTTGTCTGATTTATTTCACTGACAGTCTTCCTGAATTCAAAAAGATTCTTTTAAATGGCAAGTTGTTTTTTGTTTTACTTATTGGTTATAAAGTTGTCATACTTTAGATTATACTGTTTAGATCAATTGTTTTTAATTAATTATTAAAATGATAATAATAATTATTCATTTAGCTTTTATATGTCTATGTTTTGTATTTACATGTTGACGTTGCTATAATTGAGGTGACAATTAGCTGTACATCCCTAGAATTGTAACTTTTATATTATTTTATACGAGTTTTCTTCGTTGGCGACTTAGTTAAATAAATAGATCCGTTCAATTCGAAAGTCGTGATCTCCACAATAGGTTCTTCAAAATGTCCAATCTGTTTTTATAAACATTTTTCTTATGACACCTATCTATGTAGACATTAATAATTATTTTATTCAGTAACATCAGATGATTTCCTATGTACCTATCCTATTCCTATGTACCTATATATTTTGAATTTCGAAATACATATCCAGTAACTCCACACTGACAATAGGATACATTTTTGCTAGTAACGCAACAAATGGATTTGTATTTTTCGACTGAACTTGCTGACATTTGTATGTTAGTGACAAATCGTCTTATTCCAATTACCAAGTTTCCCTGAAATTGAAAAGCTTATACAATTTTTCGCATTAAATTTTTCGGAGAAAAATCCTGTCGTAAATTACACCGGTGATAATGGATGGGCGCGAAATGTAGCTTATCCAATTAAAGTACTAACTTAGTGAAATGAATTATTTGCTGAATGCACAGATCTGAAAATTTCCCTTTTAAAATATATTCAATAGAATGTAGTTTAGTTGACGGTAGTTGAAATTTATATTTCATTACTTATTTAGAGTAGAAAACAAACTTATTTAATTATAGTATTATTAAAGAAAGATGGGGGGGCTCTTTAAGAAAAGTGTCAAAAGGATTCTACGGTGCACCCGCATGCGCCATCATGTAGATTGCCCGCTGGTCTGCCATCTCTTCTTATAAAAAAAATATTCTTAAATATACAAAATCTTATATATCCCACTGTGTCAATAATTTGAAGACGTCACTATGCGTTAATTTATAAATGTGTTAAATACGAATAATAAAACAACTCGGAGAACATGCCCTAGCAAATGATGTATTATTAAAATCCGTCGAACTCGAGTTTATCGCGAACATAGAGACAGACGAATTTCAGTGACTTTTATTTTAACCCTACTAACATAATGTAGTGATATGATAACACATATAGATAAACGCATGTTATGTGTGTATATTTAATTGATTGTGGACCTAAAAAACTAACACGGCCATATCTATGTAACCTAATTTTTTGTCGGCCGCATCCTCATTTCGCCAAGAGAATTTACACGAGGATGGGGGCAATTAATATCATTTAACGAACGCACCGCGTCATGGCTATTTTGTGCCAGACGGTGTGTATACTAATACAACGTAACGCGTTTAATTATTTAGTAATGGGCATCTGCACGCGAGTTCACCCGCTTGCAAAGATTTTTCATGACTATTGAAGCGATTTTAATAATAAATTCTTTCCGGGATATATACTCTATATACAACAGTACAAACCGAAATAAAGTAGTCACAGTGGAGTATATGTCGAACTACGAGTATCACAGAGCTAACAAAACAACGAATGACTTTTTAGTTGTGGAGGTCATTTCTCACTACAAGTTACTGAGTCAGAAGTGTATCTAGATAAGCATCTAACATGACTAATTACCACTATGAGACACAGAAAAGGTCAGTTACATATCGAAAAGACAAAGACGATTACCATATACAGGTGGTCTGCTTTCAGGTATTGGGTTTTGATTAGCTTTCAACGTCCGTATTAAAAAGAAAAGCAGGTCAGAACCAGCGCCGATAAGGCATTGGCCAGACTTAAGACCCATATCACACAAGCTATCGCGGCATTTTGACCTAGAAGACGTCACGTCGATACGTCCCCTGACGTGTGATAAAGACTTCAAAGAAGACCGCTTCTAATTCTCCAGCGTCGATTGCCTGAAAGCAGGGAATCTGCTTTCATTGTATTTTTACCGTGCTATCTTCGCCATACACCCTATTAATCTTCGGTTCTTCTCACACAACCACAATCTGACGTCACTTACGACAGATGCGATCAATAGACAAAAGGTAACAGACGAGAGTTTTCATAAAGATAACCTCATTTGAGTGGGCGAGGTCGATTGTCCTACAGCCCTCCCTAGTCCGGTCACAGCCATAGAGGCGTCGATCAGTCTGTCAGGTATTACAGTAGGTAATTCCGTCTAGTACGAGCTTTTGTTTGTAGTATAAAACCTGAAATCGATTCAGCGTACTTGAAAACGCTTTATCGCGTATTGTACGCGGGCCATTTTACACCTTCACAACGCAAATGGCTAGTGTTCATTTATAATGCTGTAAGCGAATAGAAAATTAATTTGATGGCATAGATTGTTTGCAGACGGTTGCTAAGAAACATTCGAAATATTCCAAAGTTAACTAAAAATTTTCTGTGAAGGTTTAATAAAAAAAAGTAACATGACATAACTATCTCGATTAGCAGAAAGCTGAGGAAAAAATAATACCTAGATCTATGTATATGACATACATATCTCACTATCTTTTGCCGGTAGTATCGTCGCGTAGAATTTGTTTTAAAATTGGCTACCCAAATCAGTTTTTTGTGATAAACAGTATCCTTTTTCGACTTTCGCATCACTTACGACAATCTTTGTCACAATTCATTGAAATCGATTCAGCCGTTTGGTCGTGAAGATGTAACAAAGAGATAAAAACACTTTCGGAATCATAGAAGGATAATTCGGGTGGTGTAGATTAAGGAAGAAACTATTTTAAGCCTGGCCGTTGTATGAGATTGTCACATCTGTGACCTAAATACAGCAGTTATAATTAATATTGTTCGCTTACACAGAAGCATATCATAACAATGACAGGTGATCAGATGATAAGTGTTATTGTTCTGCATAACATTACAATGTCAAACGATTGTGTAAATAAAAAATCTCACGTCCAACCTTGACTCACCTCTGTAAGCCTCTGATGATGTAAGGTACGTAGATATCATCGACAAAATTACAAAAATCAGGCTTTTGCTACACCCCACTATTTGTCATAATTTGTCAATGATGACCTTCTAGCGGGAACGACATTAATAATACATACGGTAATAGTATAATTTGGGGCCAGAAAGTAATTGTATTAAAACTGTGCCAAAATAGTAATTTACTTTTGTAGAAAACCGAGGGTATTAAGTACCAGTTGACGTAGGTCGTCTGCTATTACGCAAAATAGCTCGAATAATATCCTAAAAAAGCATTTCAAAACGTATGATATAACCATATTGCAATACATAGCAAAGGCCTCCCTTTGTGTATTTACGATATCCACGATATTTACGTGTTTGATATCCATATCTTATTGGGAGAAGAAGCTGATGGAAGAAGACAAACCCTATACATCTCCAGTTTCGAGAACTTTTGTTACAGAAACTGTTCTATGGACAGTCGGAGAAACCAAAATGCTAAACTTAATATTCTTTAGCATTATTGTGTGGATTTACCGTTTTAGATACTTTTCTGTAAAATAACTAAAACATCAAACATCCAACATCTTCGATAAATATTGTAAAAATCCTGAGATAAAATCTTGCAGTTCTAGTTTGCGGCGCCAACAGCAATTTATCAACGAAACGCAACGTTAGCGGGGTCACCACGTTGATAGCGTATCCTGTCTCTCGATCATCCGACGATGTTCTAAAAAGGTTTTGTATCATGTTTACTAGGATAGTATATCGAAGGCTGAAACTTGAGATTTTTACCAAGTTAATGACATGAAAAATGCTTTTACGTTAAACAGATTTCACGGGTAAAGTTAATTGCTTTGACGCGAAGGATTCTCCGTTATTAATTGAATTTTGTACGGGCCAATTAGTCAGGTGACAAATGTTGTTGAGATAGTTTTGCAGCAGATAACTTGCGCTGCCAATTTCTCTTACGCAATGCCGGAACACAAGTCAAAAGTCAAACTATTCAGTTGGCAGCGGAATTTAGACAAAAGATGAAGTTGGACTAGTTGGCAGGTCTCGACAGTTTTGTGCTGCCACAAGAGAAAGTCAAACGTTAACTATCTTATACTTTATTGGAAGTGGTTTTTATTTTAAAACGTACCTGGCCAAATAATTTTAACACTAACGCTAAGCGGAAAACAAAGTAATAATTCGAAGAACGAATTATTGGAATTAATAGGTTTCTTCACGAAGCTGTTGTTAAACGATTCCACTCATGATGTTTGCTTAGTTAACCACAAAGTAAAAAAATATGTAGTATTTATTAAGTCCGGTTGCGAATCGTGACAAGAGAAAGATTGGACTCTTGTGTACAATTAAAATCTTTTTGCTAATTAATACATACTGAATTAATATAGCTAATACTGTCGAGTACAAGGAAGCTGTAAAAACACAACTTGTTTGTATAAACTTGGTCGAAAAGTTCTACTCACCAGGATAAAAATCATGTGACTTGGACATCTTGACCCTCGCGCCTGTGTCCTTCTGCAGCTGGGCGATGGTCTCCCCCCCTTTGCCGATGATGGCGCCGGCTACCATGGACGGAACCAGCACTTTGAAGTGGTATGACGGCTCCACGGCTGCAACACATGAAGTAATGAGTATGAAGTGATGAGATGAGTGAGTGAGGAGGTATCGTGCTTCTTAAAGCAGCCAAGATATAAATTATAGAATTTTGGGTTCCAATTCGGCCTCAGTCTTAAATTTTTAGAAATATGTAAATCTACTCTTAAATAGTAAGGCTTCTATACAAATAAAGTAGAACCCATATTATTTTACCTCGTGCGTGATATAATGGCTCGGTGTTGGTGAAGTCGAATGAATTTTGTCAAGGTTTTCCTTCATTTAGGCTTAAAGGCGAAAAAATAAGGCAGGAGAGTCTATTTGATATAATATGTATAACATATGATCCTGCCCAATCCAGCACGACAGGTCAGATATAATTGCGTGGATATGATGTAACTTCACCACGAGCTTCTCTCATAAAGCGATAAAAAAATTCTAAATAACCTGCAAATATTATACGCGTTTAGCAATGCAACTTTTAGAATGGCCTTCCTGTATTCTCGAGAATGTATTTCTGCACCGATGTCCATTTGGTAAATAAACATATTTATTTTAGATTTCATTTGCTATTTAAATCGCTTCTAAGCGTCTCGTGGCGTAATATCCGACTGGATCTTGGCAGTTTTAAAAAACACAATACTCACTGTTAGATTTTTACTATAAAAGTTGTATGATGGATGAATTTTAAAGCCAAGGCAGATAATACAAGGCATCATAAAACTTCATTTGAAAATGTTATTTTTAAATTGTGACCTGTGACCAAATGTGTTTTCTATATATGATCAGTGGTCCTAAATCGCCTTGTAAGTATGAGTAAATGTGAAGTGCACATATGTATGTGTTTGACCACACCATAAAGACCCTGTGCTGATGTCAATCAAAATGGAAGTGTATGACATACATTTGATAGCCAACAACGAAATGAGTTTGTTTGAAAAGTTAGTCCAAACACCGACGGAGAGGTCAATATTTGGGAGAAGAACTTTATAGAATACGAGACAGAAGAATATACATTTTTATATTAAATTATTATAAAAAACCGAGGAATATACATATATTGAGAGGCAACATTACAGCATATAAGATGTAAATAGTTATTATCATGCATTTATTCGTTGATTTGAATATTCTAGACATACATGAAAACTTGTGATTTAGGAACAAACTCGATTGTCCAGACAATATAAATAGTTTAAAAGCATCCGTTCTCTTTAGCAGGTAAATATTACTTGAGCACCTTTAATATTTTATTCTGTCGTCACTTTTACAACCATACAACATTCTATTGGATTTAAATTAGGCAACTAAACAACCATGTTAGAAACTAAATTTTAGAGATGAAAACAGTCTTACTACGCTTACTTGTATCATAGGGTCAGCTAAGACTATATTAGCTAATTTGTATAGATGTGGATACCTTATCCTGCTTGTTTGCCAAGGTACTGTGTTTAAGTAAAGGTTCCTCAAAGAAATAGTCAAGTATTGGTTACAAAATCATACCGCGGATCGTTTGTTCTAAGCAACGTCGATTATTAATCCTATGTCTGGAAATAACTTGTATTCAAGTAATCCGCTAAATTGTTTCGAGCTTCGATTCCTAGTCTTATTTGATTCACAATTCCCGATGCACTTGGTTCATTTTATTCGGGTCATAATTTTCTTGGTTAGTTTTTCTTCCAATTCTGCCTCAAGAAGAAAATGCATTAGTAACATTTCAACGAAAGCATAAGTAAGATTATATTCGGAAACTAATTAGCTCAGTTAACTCAAAAACGCAAGTGATGGCAACGTCGCATCATTCCAGTTGATTTCGCCACGTGATAACGTTATTATATCGATATATTTTTTACAATTTCGTCAAGATAGTTAATAACGTTAAAAGATTTTGGTAGAAATGCTAATGATATTGTAGTAACAGAATGTGTAATCATTAAAAAACGCTGCCTCAATGTTCGATTATATTTATTATATGGTACGCACAGATTACAATTGGGAGACTAAATAATGTAGATACGTTTTTAAATCTTTACGTTTAAAATAGAAAATCTCAACTATCGTAACACTGGCTATTTAATTATTGGATTTGGCCCCACCTTGAACCACATTCTTTTCATGGCAACGTATTCAAAGGGTTTCAAGCGCTATTGATCTTGCTAGCCCTACTATTGAAGAAAAAGATAGTGTACAGATACAGGTAGATGACTACTAATGACATTTTCAAACGATATATTAGGTGCTTACCTATGAAATGACCGATTTATATGAGAAACTGACATTTTTTTTTGTTATAAAAATATTTATTATATTAGTCGAAATATTGACCCATATTATGTACCTACACACTTTCGCCACCTCACGGGCAGTTGATTGATGCCACTCCTGTAAAAGTCGGATAACTATGAATTTTTCAAAAGCCCTTATCACAGCTACTTCAGAATCAAACTATTTTCTATCTATGATTTTTTCAAAAGCCCTAATCACAGTTACTTCAGAATCAAATTTTTTTTTCTTGGAAAAATTGTCTAAATTTCGAAAGAAATGGATATCTGTCGGGGCAAGGTCCGGTGAGTAAGTATGGTGCGTGAGGCGGAGTCTCCAGGTCCAGTTCTTGAAGTTTTAAGTCACATTGTCGTATGAGAAGTGTGAGGGCGGGCGTTGTCATGAAGAAGTGGAGATGAGCGATTGATCAAACTTGGTTCCTTTGTTGCCAGCTTTTCCATCATCGTTTGCAGCTCCTAACAATACACATCTGTATCAATCATTTCACCAGCTCGCAGGAAACTGTAATGGACAATACCGGCAGGACCACCAAACTGACAAAGCTACTGGTGCTTTTTCTTAGTTATCTTGCGTTTTGGACATTGTTGGGCTGCACCTCCTGGATACAGCCATTGATACAAACGTTTACGGTTATCGTACAGGATCCATTTCTCATCACCAGTCACGATGTGATTCAAAATTCCTTCGTTTTTGTGACGGTTCAATAACACAGTGCACACTTCGACACGTTGTTGTCGCTGATGTTCATTCAGTTCATACGGTATCCACTTTTCGAGCTTCTTTATTTTGCCGATTTGACACAGATGAACCAACACTGTTTTATAACTAACAACCCTGCTGCTAACTCAGCTATACTTTGAGACGGATCTGCTTCCACTGTAACTTTTAATTCAGCGTTATTAAACCTTGGTCGTAGGTCGTCCGTGGGGCTCATCCTTAAGATCCAAATTTGTATTACAATAAACGTGTATATTTCCTATACTCAGAAACCTGGAGTTTTGAATTTCTGGGTATTATGTTATTGAAATTGGTATAGTTCTATACCCTTTCACATATTTTCCCACATGTATTATCTTGCAAGATAGTGGGTCTGATTTTAACATGGGACGTTTTTGCTCTATGATCATATCGGACTCTGTTCTACGGATGAGTCGGTTTGTGGTGTTTGTCCTCTACACACTATACAACACTATTGATATTGTGAGTTGTCCGACTTGCGTTGGTGCGGCGACGAAACTCTAAAAAATAGCAGGAATTTTCAATTTATCCATTTTATTTTCAAGACAATCACATGAACAAAATTTAGGTATGGAAAAACAAATGAAATACTGATTTTTAAATAAGAACATCGTAGCTATTAGATGCATTTTATTTTATTTTGAAATTCGAACTAAAACAGAAGATATCGAAACTGAAAGTGGCAAGTAATAAAATCAGTCATTTCATAGGTAAGCATCTAATAGAACGAAAACTCAGTGTTCAAAGGAAGCGGTGTACTGAGGCCGCCCACACTCAGTGTGTTTCAATTGAGAAGCATCCCACTGCCATGCTGGCTTGATACGCGCCTCTCATTTGACCTCATTTAAAATGGAGCGTGCGCGGTGCCGTGCCACCGGGAGCTTGACTTAATTCATAACTAGGACAGTGTAAATCCAGGCCAAATTAAGGATATTCGTTAGGGGAGGTTAAGAAAAACTAATGATGTAATCCAAACGAATTTAGTGTTGTGTAATAAACGAAGTTATGTAAGATTCTCTTTTGTTACAGCTTTCTCGGTCACGTCCACAAATACGTGTACGGCGCAAACGTTATGACCTAACGTAGATAGATCTAGATTTTCAGTTGTGTTTGAATAACAGAAGTAGCACTCGGCTTACACTACTTATGGTTGACATATTGTTACAAATTATTCTAATGTGGGACAAGAGTTAGGCCTTAAACTGTGGCTATAAGAAACTTAAAGACTCCCTGGTGCCCTAGATATGATGAGTGTGGCGACAGAAGTTGTCCAAACTTTCCTCATTCGTGCGGGCTTCGCATACAACGCCTTGTTTACTGGCTTGTACGTACGTATCTATAGTTATTACTGCGGCAACTTGAAACGCTCAAACGTCAACTGAAGCGTGGCTGAAACTTGTCTTTAGGTTACGTAAGTTTACGAAATCTTTCTTTTGGCCATCGCTACTACAATGTGGGACAAATTATTGCATTATTCTATTTTTATTTTTACAAAATTTATATTTTATTGCGTTATTTTTTCAATGACTTTGTTTATTAGTAAGTATATTTTAGAAGTTTTTTCTGTAACCAGTAATAATATCCGCTAAGCATTATTAATGCGATAAAAACTGAACACGTAAATAAAATTATGAAGGTGCAAAAGTGTTCCTATTTTGGTTTAATCATACCGCTGATATCTGATACCTGTACACCTTATGTGTATCATGAACACTTAAGTTTTCTATTCATTACAGGAAACCTCATTTTGTTCATTTTCAAGCTGGCTGAATGGGCGAGTGCCTTTTGTTTAGTCAACAATTTAAAAAAAAAAAACACAATGAGACAAATTGTTCGCAAACGTAGATTCTGCGACTGGAAGTCTAAGTATTTCATTTTCATAACGTAACTGCTGTTACGTTAAACGTGTCATTCAGTAAAAAATAGAGTAAGTAGGGGTCAAGTAGACAGCAGTTAGTTTTGTTTAATGTTGTAGTTGTTTATGTAAATATTTAGGTAGTGCATAGTACGAGTACATGGAGTCACCTGTCAGAATATAGAAATGTTTTGATGGACGTCCAATCTTAAGTTTTGACATGGACGTACACAGTTTAAAGTTTGTTGGAGCTAACATTAGACATTTGGAAACTTACCAACAAATAAATATTGAAAAGGTATTTACAAATAATTAGCAAGAATCAGAACCATCTTGGATTAGAATGTTATAAAAAATAAATAATGTTGTAAATAAGACAGTAAAGACAAGAAAGGAATTCAGAAATTAGACAACGAAATTAAGGAGTATACATGGCGAAATATCAACGGAGTTACTGAATATCAACGAAAAATTGAAATACACTTTAATCTTTAAAATTGAAGCAATTTTTATACTTGCATTTTTGAGAGACATAATAACTTCTAAGTCTTACAAGGTATTTATTGTATACTTTTATACTCTTATACTTTTTATACTCGTACAAGGTAGACTGCCTTGAGTTGTTAAGCACCAGAGCAGAAACCGTAAACGGAACAATGTGCCAGCGTTGAAGGGTCGCTATTATACTCGTACAACATCTTCAAATGATGTAGGCTATCAAACACATGTGCGTGGACACATTCAAAAGTAAAGATCAACAAAATTCTGTGTAGATATCGTGTGGGCGCATACAGTCCTCTTAAATACATGTGACGAAGAATCTTTGTCGATATTCGTAGTAACGAGGACACCTAAGAAGGAATAGATATCCAGAGTAAGGGAGATGAAAAGATCTGTGAATAAGGGGACGACACTTACGAGGAAACACAATGTTTCGGATAGCTTCTCCGCTTTGTGATACACCAATAAAGAAACTGGGAAGCTTACCCACATACCTCAGTTAATCTCTCAAAATTTCAAAACGCAGAGAGTGATGAGTAATGATTTGGAAATATTCCACACAAAAAATAATCTAACAAAGTAGCAGCTATTTATCGCAAATACCCTCATAAGTCGGATAAGTCGTAATAAATCAAGCGCGATCAGTCGTCACGCGATCCCGATTTCGAGTTATCGACGCCCATCTAAATGTGTTCATGACGACGGAGGGTAGATACGCATTAATATATATTTATACATGAGTATTCCGATCTAGTTTTCAGTTGGAAATAATGTTTGAGATTTTCTTGGACCGTATATGTACGTGCCTTAACTATCAAATGTGAATAACGAATTCCACCAAATACTGAACAAATTCCTCCAATCCGCACTGGGCCGGGTGGTGAATTACGGTCCGAAGCCTACCTTGTGACAAGTTATAATCTGATGACGATATTCCCAAGTACATGAAATTTTTTAGCAAAATTGAAGCTTCTGTATGTCAAACATATATCGGGGCAACATAAATGAGGATGGAATACATCTTTACCTTCAACATCTCTCGTCCTATAACTGGACCCAATCAGAACAAAGGGCAAACACAATGTATCGTATAAATAGACAACGTATGGTCCAATAACAATAGAAATAGGTTTCCCAGAGTTCCGAGGAAAATTATGTGAAGGCTTATATCGGAAACTTGCTGTCGATTATGATGGACGTCATACAAACAATACAAATGTATCATAATAATGTTGGTACATTTATGACACATTTATTACAACAGATGGAGGATAACCAGTATATACTTTTGATTTCTTGACTAATACCAAAATAATATGAGTATGGAATTTTTAAAGTTGTAAACACAGAATTGTGACGTACAACCCAGCCTTGACATCACAAACCTATTTCTTTTAATGCGTAACACAAAGACAAAAACGTCTTAAGAAGATGGTTTGACACTACGAGCTCACACATTCATGTATTGGATTTGAAGGATATACCTATGTGTACTCAACGCAGTAAACGTAAGTAAACGTGTAAGTAAACGCAAGAAGAAATACGATAGTACTTTCAAGATATAACATTCATTGCTCACTAATTAAAACTTTAGGAAATAAGATACGATTATTAAGATTAAATGGAAATTTTCGTTTAAATTGGTTTAAGTTTCTATAAAAGTTCGAACACAAAAATTTCGAGCTGACATAAAATACTGCCTTTCTTTTGTAGTGAAGTTCTTTCAGGAAGCATATGCATACGTTAAACGTCAAAGACAATTATACTGATGGCATCCATGGCTGTTACGTGTAAAAGTTTTACTAAAAGAGTACTTAGCGAAATTGCGACATCTCTGTTTCACTGATAGACATTTGAGATAAGTAAAGTCTTTTAATTTTGTTCAAAATTTTTAATACTCCTATTATATTATTCTTGACTGAAACAATTTATTATGGAAACTTGAAAAGGAAGAAGATCAACAGAAAATTGAGAAAGTTTTCGAGAGCCAAATAGAATTGCGAGAACTTAAAAAATATGCTGAACAACCTTGCAAGTTACCAGTTCTCTTACTAACAAAACAAGACAAAGAACTAAAGATGTCTGTGACTCTACAGTCTGTGACATTGACTCTACTTGGACAGTAAATAATATGCAACATTTTCGATCAAAATACTGGCAAAAGCATTAATAAACCGCGCCATAAAATACCATCTTAAATTCTTTGCCGAGTGTAATTAATTTTGGCTACTAAAGACAAAGTAACAAAGGTGAAGAATTGGCTATTGAACAATTGGGTAGTTGGCACCCATACTCGAATGACACATAAAATTTATGATGCTTGTCAACGTTGACACACAAAATAGATAAAAGTTTATTTATTTATTCTTACACTGATCTATAGCTAAAGAAATTGGGCAATAAACAGAACGTAAATCCAACAATTTGTCAATGTCCCAAGTGAGCCTTTGGGGGTAACTTTTTACATAGATTACAGAAGCTGAGAGACAATATAAACCTTCAAGAATTTGTGGTTTTGTCATTCTTTTTGTGAAAGCTTCATTTACTTTATATTTGGGATGAATTACTTTTTGGACGGTTATATTTCGTGACCACTTTTTATTTTAATCCGTGATATTGTTAGAAACTGACCTTGTAATGTTTCATCAAAAACAATTAGATGAGAAACAGAAGTGACGAATGTTTCATCACGTTAGGAAGCACTATCATCATGTTGTTACAAAAAAAAATGTTTCTATTTGTATCTATCCAACGGAAGACAGGTCACAGCCGCTAAAAATGCGCTTCCTAAAAATAAATACACCTACCTTTTAAAATAAAACCGTCGTGTGAGTAAAGGTGTAGAGATCCCCTGTGAGCAATTTACATCGCATCGTTAGTCGCATGTAAATTGCTCCAGTGCGTTCTGGACGTAGAAAATAGAACACTTGTTTTATACCTGCAACTTTATAAAGCCTTTTCAAGCAGACGCTTAAGGAGCTCAGGAAACTTGCAACCCTTTTTATATCATGTGCATAATAGAAATTTGGTCCAGTCGATGGTTAGGTTATGGACTTTCGGCCAGAAAATTTGATAGAGGATTGATTCTAAAAAGTCTTGACATTTTCACAATGTGGTGAAAGAAAATGGTGCAAAGACTAAGAGGTCGCGATAAAAGATGATCCATAACTGTTAATGAAAAAGAATGCTGGCATTCCGCCAGACGCACATTTTTAGACGGTTTTAAATTATGTTAACGAGTGAGTTGTAAAATCATCGGATACACTTGTGTAAATCATTAACCGAACAAAACCATTTGTTTTGCTAATAAAATGACGACTACGTGTTCTTAGATTAGGGTTTTATTTTCTTGGCTATATTTATTTGGAGGTAATGTTTATGCTGTATATAGATTTACAGTAGGTATTTACATTTAAAACATCAGCATATGAGACTATAACTTCCCACTACATGATGCAGACCTCTTCTTGCAAACAGGTGGAAGTTTCGGATCATAATCCACAACGCAGATTGTCGGACTATGTCCAGGGCGGATTGGTAACAGTAAACATGTCTCAGAAGTTGTTTTTTCTAATTCTCAGGCATGAGGGTTTCTTTATGATGTATTTTCTTTCACCGCCAACAACTACATAATTGAAAACTCCGTACTTAAGTGAATTGACACTAGATATCGGTATAGACCCTAGGTTTCATCGATCTTTTGTTATTCGAAATTCATATTCCAATTCTTCCTTGTCTAAATAAAAATAAACAAAGAGAATTCTTTATTATTTTATATAACCCCATCCTCCCATTAATAGAAATCACTACAAATAGTAGGAAAATACCCTATATGTTAACACTTATGTATTTGTTCAACAATTTCAAGCAAATCGGTACATAGAAACAACAGCCCAAGTTGAAACTCCAAGCCAAACTCGACAGTCAGCCTCAAGTTCGAGCAAAATGAAATGACGCAGAAGAACGGAATTTTCGTATGGCAAATAGGTCGATATTTCTTTGAATATTTCGTGTTTTCATGTCCTGAATTCTATTTAAATTACGCGCGATCTAAATACAGCATTAGGCCTTAGGCCACAAATAGTTATAACGTATTGAGGTCAGACATGATTGCATAAAAATGATAAGCATATTGACCTGTGCGTGTACGGCTATTTATTTAGTAGTTATCGTCCACTTATTTTTGTTAAATAGTTTTGTATAGAAAATTTATAATCACGTTGTTGTAAGATTTAGTTTTATGTGCTGTAAAAACAATAACGTAATGGAATCATGTTTAAATATAGAGACTATGATAAAGCTGCCTTTACATAAATTGGTGTAATGATAGATTTTGAAATTGCATTTTCTACTAAGATCTACTAAACTGTGTTTAATATAAGGGATATAAACTACCAAAATTATTATACTTAAGAGGGCAGATCCATGAACAATCATATTTACAGTTGTTTTTACGTATTAACGTAAACAGCATTTTCGTCGAAAGTGCAGTAAGTTCTGATAAGATAGCGACTTGATGCAATGCGCTGCAGTCACGACACGAGTCGTAATTGATTCGAAGCAGGTCATGCGCTATTGTATCACGTCAGAGGTAGGAATTGTTCATTGCTTTATAGCCAGTCCAACTACAGCATACTGTAGTTTGCAGTGCAAATATAGTGGATTCAGCGCAGCTTTTAAATGAAAATTTCGTGGAGAATGTAATGTATATTCTACATATAGAATGTAGAATATACTACATATAGGGGGTAAGAACCATACTAATGGCTGCCAATCATTACAAAACAATGCGACTTCAAATTAAGTTAGAACCAACAAACCCAGCTTTATTCAGTATTTAGCAATAGGTGTGGGTGTGTTACCTATTGCTAACTACTGAGTAACATTGTAGTGAAATAGGGAAAAAGAAAAGTATTCAAAATTCATTGAGTATGCGCAGCGCGTTTAAATGAGGTTTATTCAAGTATCCGCCACGTGTTGAGCGAATGCGACAGTTTAGTGTCATTTCGGACGTGTTGTTTGTGTCGATACTGCTACCAACGTCACTAGCTTGTAAAGTATCTTTTTTTATAGTAAGAAGGCGACAGACGGGCATACAGTCCACCGGATGGTAAGTGGATACTGTCGCCCATAGACAACCGCGATACATGCCAACATCAGTCGAGAATGACAAACGCTGACACGCCCCCGGATGTGCTGCCTAACTTTTCAGATGTAGGAATTGATTTGGAGAAAGAAAGGGTTGGGAAAATGGGGAGAGATGGGATGAGAATGGGCTCTGGCATATGTCACTCACCACTGAAACATGTACGTACTTTGGGGAATAGGATATAGTGGGAAATGCAGTACAGTTCCAGGTAAACACAACCTGTGAGAGAGGGGTAAAGTCCAGCACGCTCAGCGGTTGTTGGATTGCAGCGTGCACCCTCCCTACAATTTACTAAACCACAGTTTTCAGCTGCAATCACGTTTATTCCACCAGGTTAGAAGTAATGCATCCAAAAAAAAAGGAGAGCACTTAAATCTAGCCCAATGCCACTGTATGTTGTCAGAAGCAGTTTCCTAGACGGCGCAATTAACCAAACTTTAATAAACACGTGTACAGTCTGAAATGGCAGTTGCAAAAAGCAATGCCGTTCCAACTGAGCGAAGTCGAGCTCGAGTGTCATTCGAGCTCAACGTCTCCTTCAACTACGTAACGTGCACAAGTTTCGTACTGTAAAATTGAGGGCGGTGTAGTACACTGCTTTTATGTATCACCATCACTAAGTCATGTATCACCAATGTCATCACCAAGTCGACTGAGTCTCCTGTTCTTTTGTTGTCACCGGAGAAACTAAACCCAAACCACCTTTAAATTTGCAGCCATCAATTTGCTGCCCATTCAATATTTTCAGTTGCTCATTTAATTAGTTCTCAGTGCTCTTTGGGTTAATTGTATGTGTGGTTGCAATTGAAAAATAAATTAAGATCGATATCAGTTACAAAAACGTGGTCTTCTAAAATATCATGGAACATGATATGGAGATTTCTACAGAAAGAATGACAAGGAATGTTGCAAACAACGCATACAAAGTAAGCAGATACTCATCTGCCGTCGTGTATCAAAAGCAAACATCACTGCATTAGTATGCAAGCGGTTGATCTCAACGTTATGATCACACTTATTAGCGTAATTGTGCTTCGAATATATTGATGTAATTACTTGATGATATTGATTTTTGGCGTGACGGATCGTTTTTATAATAGCATCACTCCATCCCGTGGCGCTGAGAAAGAACATCACCACTAAAAGAATCGACTCGCTAACACTCTCAGTCAGCGTGGCGTTTTTCAGACTATACATATTTCTTAAACAAGACAATGTGCGTGAGGAGGCCCATATGCCGCTGTGGATAATAAAAGATTTGGACACTATCTTCGTTATTACCTCGGTCACAACTCTGATTTATGTATGTGGTCATATATTTATGTATGCATATAGATGTACATAAATCATCATCATCATCTCAGCCCTTGGACGTCCACTGCTGGACATAGGCCTCCCCCATTGTCCGCCATTTAGACCTATCGGCAGCGACCTGCATCCAGCGGGTGCCCGCAACCTTTATGAGGTCGTCTGTCCATCTAGCAGATGGACGTCCTCGGCTTCGTCCGCCGGTACGTGGTCTCCATTCGAGAACCCCTCTACCCCATCGGCCATCGGTTCTCTCGGTATTGTATTCACCTTAATTAAATGTATATGTATAAAATATTGTGTAAAATTAAATCATTTACCTATTTTTTATATTGTTATCTGTTTTCTCCTTACCAGCCAAAGGTTGCCTGGCAAAATCACTATGGCGATAAGGCCGCCTATTGAACTTCTCATGTCTTTCGGCAACACGTACAATAAATAGTTTATCTATCTATTCTCAAAGTTATTTGGAAGAAATTGGTACAAAGCAATAAGAGACCGGCTCGTTGTATCCTCTTCTTACAACAATTAATTTTGACATAATGTAACAATTATACCTTAAATAGTTTTATCTGTCTATTTAACTGTTATCAACGAATCACTTAAACATTTTGACAATTTATAAAACCCTGTTTAATCAGTTTTAACAAAACACGAAACCTATCCAATATATCCAGCAGCTATAAAATCGATTCCGTGTCGAATGGAGTGTTTGTCATTCAACCAACGCAATAGGTGCGCGCGCGCTTCGCCTATTGTAACAATTCCATCAGTAATGCGCATTGATTTACAATTTATCATAAATTATCATTTACACGATGTAGTCATAACTGCACCGTATGGTATGTTAGAAACATACTTTAATACTTCAATGTTAAGGTTCATATTAGCGGAATACTTATTATTGTTGAAATGCTTCGAAACTTTATCAATTTTAAAAGGAATTTAAAATCCACAATAGCTAACAGTTGCAAGTGTTTTAAAGTGTTTAGTTGTAAGTGACTTCGCGCGATTGACATTTAAGAGGAAGAACTTCACAAGTAACGTAATAATTACTTGTACTCGTATGTACAATGATAATCATAGCGTAAGCCGTAACCGTCAAAAGTTTTTACCTTATAAAACGCACATCGAAACCACATATTATCATATAAAACTATCTACGCCAAATTTAAATTAATATTTATTTAATACTTTATTTAATTATATGTATAAATAAATTAACAGCTTATACAATTTTTTTCTTTCAAAGTACCTATCATATTATTAGATTGGGTTGAATTCTGGGTCATGTGAAGGATGTACATATGGTACACATCCTTCACATGACTTATTAATATAATTTATAATTAGGTGGATACATTTTTTTTTCATGGACGAAGGCGGCAGACGAGCATACAGTCCACCTGTATAGGTAAGTGGATACTGTCGCTCATACACATCCGCGATACATGCCAACATTAGTCCAAAATGACAAACGTTGGCACGCCCCCGGATGCGCTGCCTACCTGTGGAGATATAGGAATGGATTTGGAGAAAGGGTTGGGAAAATGGGGAGGGATAGGGTTGGAATGGGCTCTGACACATCTCACTCACTACCGAAACACGAACGTACATTAGGGAAATAAGATAAAGTGGGAAATGCAGTACATTTCAAAGTAGTCTTCTGTGAGAGAGAGGTAACGTGGCCAGTCGAACGCGCTCAGCAGCTGTTGGATTGCAGCGTGCATTCACCTCCTTCACGTGCATATTATAATATATTATGGTCACTATAATGTTGTAATACAATGTTTCCGTATACACTCTAGTTGGTAAGCCTAATTTAAAGAAATAAATAATAAGCAAAATAATAAAATAGAAAAGAAACAGGGTTAATTAACATACATATTGTACATAGGTTTCTCATTTATGTGAAAACCTTAGAATTTATCGAATTATCATGTCGCCGAAATACGTTTAGATATCAAAGGTAAAGAGAATTATTTCGTATCTGAATGACCTACGTATCATAATACCTAAAAGCAATACGACCAGCGCGATTACCAATATGTACCATTCAGTGGTCAGTTCGTTTCGTCGCAGGACACAGGATCTCCATTCAAGTACTCGTCTAACCCATAGGTTGTGGGTTCTGCGACAGATACGACCTATCGACTGCCACTGCAGCTTACAGATTTTTTGAGAGCATATAATTATATTGTATCTATTATGCTTGTCATTGTTTTCAATCGATTGTCACTGTCACGGGCCGTGGAACAACGAGACAAGTGTACGTGATTTATCCGTGATCCGTGATCTTTTAGTATCAGAAACACATTCTATGTATATGTTAGATAATTAACGTAGTCTTGGCTTTAAGAGAAGATGCTATCGTGGGAAGATTTAATAGCAAATATAAAGATATATATATATAGTGTCGGGACCGTATGATGCTGGCCGGCTTCAAGCATCACCCATCTCTTAAAGTGGGTATCGTAAAGGGCGACAAAGGGATAACAAAGCCCTAAAGGAGTGTACTCGTCGAGCCGCTTGACCAGAGTGGCGTTTTCAGACCATACATCCCTCATGCACAAAACAATGAGTATGAAGACGTCAATGTTAAAAAGGGTGGTTATGGTAGTGCCAATCGATATAAGCCTATGAGGTCTCACTGCTAGGCACAGTCCTCCGCCTGTAGTCGGGAAGAATTTAAAGGACTTAAATCAATTCATTGGCCTCTGCGAGTTGGCGAGTTTTAGAGACATCTTTTTAGAGACACTCGGACACAACAGTGTCACATACTTATATAGGGCTGTCATTTGCAGAATGATCAAACTCGAACAAAAAGCTCGAATACCCTGGACGTTTATTCAATGTTCACTTTGTCAGATGAAAAAAAAATCACGTTGTCCGTGACACACACATAACGGTGATAGATAACGCTCTCCTACAGTTTAGTTGTATATTATTGAAATTTTAAATAATTAGTGTTGAAAGATACAAAAATTTAAAATATTATTTAATTAGTCTCAACAATTTAAAAACCCGGATGCTATCAAAAAGACCGCCCGGACGTCCTTAAAATGAAGACATATCCGGGCAAGCTCATACGAATGGTAGCCCTGCCCTACACAAACCCGATAGATAGTTTTTTTTTTTTATAGAGAAGAAGGCGGACGAGCAAGCGGTCTCACGTGATGGTAATCACGTTTATTATTATTATTCACGTTTATCCTGACACCAAGAAAAGCTAATGTATTTATAAGCTTAAAATATTATTCAACCCTTGATACATCGCCTCGCATCGTTGATAACGAAACCGGGTTAGCAAATGTCCATTTATTACTAGCTGACAAATTTCTGAAAATTCTGACATAGCCGCAAAACGAACTATACCTTAGCTCGAATAGTCATAAAGGTTAATATGCAACGGATTTTTGTATCTTTATGTGCTGTTACCAGTACTCCACGAATAATTTCTATTTGTAACTTTATTATTACGAATGATAACTTATCATTATCACTTATCATCAGTGAAGACTATATCAGGGAATTATAAACCAATATAAACGGCTTTTATCACTATCATCATTTGATATAAAATTGCACATTTACCTGTTTACACTGCGACAGTAATGAAGTTGGAAATTGTCTTTGGTTTTTATCGTCGATTCAGATATGTCTTATCAACTTTACCGTATAAAGTAGGTACCATACGTTTCTATCAACAAGCTATCTATACTATACCGATACGTATGGTCTGCGAGTATCGCAGAATTATTTTAGTAGCGAATTTTTACTTCTTCCGGCTTTGGCACTCGCCCATATACGTATATCTTATGTACGAGTACATCAAAGGGCAAGTGCATTGGAGTTTTATAAATGTCGTTCTTGCTCAGAGGGAGTACCTCACAGGATAATTTCCGCCTTTATCAGGATTTTAAATGAGCATGGTTCCTGACGTGCCAGTCCAGTGATTCTTTAATTCGTGCAATTAAATGCATGCTTAATCCATGTTAAGGATCTCAATAGCCTGGCACTTTAATATTGCTACTTTGGCTGCTTTAGTAGGTATATTAAGTAACATGTAAATTAACATGAGAATAACGTGTTGCTGCCTGCTTAATCGTAAGTTAACCTTTGTCTGACCTATTGATGACACGTACAGTATTTAATTTGATTTGCATGTTAAAAATATCTAAAATTCACTGGAGCTACAATGTTAATTGACTATATTTGAAAAGGGTACTTGAACTGGTTCTTGTATAGCATATTCCGTTATTTACTTTCCATTTTTATGTACTGCACAACTAGTTCAAATAGTTCAAATAGTTCAAATAGTTCAAACCAAAACAAAAGTATGCTAATGAAATTAAATGCAGTTTTAATTACATTATAATTACACCTTATAGATAATATAGAATTTCGCTAGTAATGATAGGTTTCATATTTGAACTACGATTAGCCATCGCGCGTCGAGGCGAACGGAATTGTTTGAATTTAATTGTGAATCAATCAAGTGACAGTGAAGTAAAAAAACATTTGTGTCGATATATCTGGAGTTTAGTTACGCCTGGTAATTGTGTAGTCATTGTGAATATTGTGTTAGTGTATCCACGGGTAGAGAAGCGTAGAGGGCGATCTTCTAGACACTTTAAATCAACACGAAAGCTGTGGAACGTCAACTAAGTGTTTACCAATAAGTTAGGATTATACAAGGTTGGCAGCCACATCCTCGTGGAGTTGACGAGTCCACGGTTTTATAGTGGACATCATCCGTCATCCGGTGGTGAAGTTCCTCAGTAGCGGTTTTTTACTATGCCTTAGTCGCCGTTTAAAACACCCACGGCAGGAGATGGGAGCGGTGGCGGCCGACACCACATTGCATAGCACGCCATATACGCCATTCATTACAATACGTAGGTCGCTCGTCCTAGCGTTATCATTTCTTCTATAAAAAAAAAAATGTTTTCAGACATTTACGGTTCAAACAACGCTTTCTAGTCTTATCGGACTTTTTAAACGGCTTCCAGTTTTTCCTCCCACGTAAATTGGAACGTGGAAATGTAAATAACGATTATTGGGTCCCTTGGTTCATTCACTTGAAGTATCTTTGTTAATTATTATGATAATAAATGAAAATGTTTTCGGTGTAAATGGATTGTATTTGTTACGTTAACAGGACGGCACGCGCCAAATTGGAAAGATAAATGTCGCCACCTTCTGTAACTAGTTAAGTTTTAGAAGAAATATCCTTAGACATTAGGTTTCAAAGAAATTGTAGAGATCACGATTTTCGAGTTTCGGATAAATTATAACGATGTATACTTCTAAAAGTATATGTAACTGAGCACAAATTATATGTCGTCGATCCGGACCCGTCTCGTAAATGTCTCCAACTTGTCTTAAAACGCCTTTTTTTTTCTAAAACGTAATGAAAAAAAGATCTCACTTTGCGACTGACGCTGACATCGGGCTTTTTTTTTGTAGAATTTCACGAGCCTTAACCAAATCCAATATATCAAAATGTATATTTCGTATATACAGAGTTTAGAATTTTTTTTTACATTAAGCACTGTAATTCTAAATTATACACAAATTACGATCTACTAACTACCCGCAACTACGCTACCGTTGATTTAATTGTGACTGAATACAAAATATGACAGCCTGTTTTTCAGCCCCCTGACACAATTTTGTATAACACGTGTCTAATTATTTCTATTAGATATATTTATTTATACCAAGTTTCATATTCATGGGACTATTAAATAATTGTTTCTATACAAACTGTGACACTCCCGTTTAGGTGTTGAATTTCTAGAAATCCCTTCTTGGTACGTCTTTACGTCATAAAAAGAAGATACTGGCTAAACATTATATATAGTTCAGCGGCTTCGGTCCGGCATATGTGCATCAGTTAATCAATCAGGACATTTCTCTATAGATACAGATTTTAATCATAATTTTTGTAAGCTTCGAACAAGTAAATTTCGTGATTTAACATGATAAGATGATTACTGGTATTTATTGTACGTAACAAGGTACTTGAACTGATTGTATCGCATGAGTGTTGCCCCCCTATTATGTAATATGTACTGTAATGTCAGTGTGGCATTTTAAGGATTCAGCTTAAACTATTATTAATTTCTTACTTTACTGTATACTGTTAAGTAAGTAAGCTTCACTGTATACTGTAAGCTGGTATCTGTTTTTCTCCCAAAAATAAATAATTAAAAAGGCTACTGAATCAATTTGTCCATTTTTTTTTGGTAAGAAGAAAATAAGTTTTGAGTGGTAATGAAATCCTGTTGCACTCTTAGCATGGGGGGGCTTAATTCAGATCAATTTTACAATTTCAAAATTTTTTCGCATCTATATCTATTATTTTCCACTAAATAAGTATTCAATGTAGGTATATATTTGTAATCGTTTTTGTTGAGGCAAAATTATTAAAAGATTAAAATTTACTAACGTTGTTTTAAAATTTAAAATTATTTCCATTATCAATTTCCATCCGAGTTACGTGTATCGTATGGTACATGTTATGTCTTTATTTGAAATGTCAGTACTACTAGAGACGTTTTTCATAAATTAACGAAAATACAAAAGGTAAATATTAAACATAAAAACCCATAATTAATTAACTTAGTATCCGCGATTCCTTAGTACACGCCCCCTCCTGAGGGACCTAGAAAGCACAAAGAAGCCACCTACTTACCAAGCGTACGAGATAAGGCTTTAGGAAATCCCGCGGGATTTGAATCCGCGCAATTAAGAGGACGGAGCCGCCAACGGCTCCAGTAGGATATAAATTTACGAAGCCAACTTTAAGTCAGCAAGACTGATAAGGATTTTGGGTCGGCAGAAAAGGGATCGACATAAAAATGTGTAGAGTTCATTGTTAGTGTGAAGGGGTCATATTCCTGTCCTCACAGTCACGCTCCACTGACACGATATTTTTCGTGTCACGCGTCTCCGGACATTCAATCTAGTGACAGTGTGATGTTATTGTATTGTTAAAGGATTCACTGCGTATTTCTGCTGATGTGAACGCTTCAATACATTTATGCTGATCAATTTAATACAGCTATCACCAAGTCCGCGTAATCTATATCTATACATATAATAAAATCGTCACAAAGCCATGTCTGCACATGAAATATATTTTAATAACAATAACTGCAATATGAAATAAAAATTTCTATCTACGTACAATTGACATAGAGATAAAAAAAATATTTTTTGGGATTTTTATGTCTGTTTGAACGCGCGTCATGTAAAAACTACTGGACGGATTTTAATAAAACTTGGGATAATTATAGCTTATGTGCCAAATTACCATTTAGGGCACTTTATATCCAGATCCTTTATAGAGTTCCCACGGGAATCATTCTAAAGTTTTCGCGAACCAAGTTGCAGCACCACTAATAGATCTAGAAATATTATGACCCTAAATCCCTATTGATTGTAAACCTATGTCATGCAGTGGGAAGGCATTTTTTTATGGATGAAAGCGACATACAGTCGATATGATGATAAGTGGGTAATGTAGCCCATGAACATCCGCGATACATGCCAACATTAGTCCAAAATGACAAACATTGGCACGCTCTCGTATGCGTTGCCTACCTTTGGAGATATAGGAATGTATTTGGAGAAATACGATGGGATGGGAATGGGCTCTGGCATATTTTACTCACTACCGAAACAATATATTTTAAGGAAGTAAGGAGGGGTAACGTGGCCAGGCGAGCGCGCCCAGCGGCTGTAGGATTTCAACGTGCACTCTCCTATATATATATATATATATATATAAATATATATAGGCATGTATGTAAAGGCTGTCAATGATCGGTTTGGCGAAATTTTTGTGGCCCTAATGGCCTTTCACGAGTCACCGGACATGTATGGTTTTGGAACGAGCACAGAAGGCGCTCAGCCAGGAGCAAAATGTGTGTGCAGCAACGAGCCTAAGGGCTTCCCCACCGGTAGACCGACGGATGGAACGGACCTCGGCTTAGGGCGTTGCTTTGGGAGGGTACCGCGGTATCGCGAGTCGGTGAGAAGCGCCCAGGCATGTGCCGATACCTGGTAAGTGTTGGCTGAAGGCTGGTGTGTGTTCACGGTGTAGCACGTGGGAAGTCCTCGTCTCTGCCGGGTAAGAACCGCATTGGGAGCAGTACCTAATTGGGTCGTCGGGGTCATCTAGTACGTGCCGGGGACGACAACGATAATGGGTAGGTTCATTTCTATCGGGGACATAGGTTAGGCTGGCTACTACTAGGAGGGTGGGATGGTGAGGAACCCTGTGGTAATAGCGTCGGGCTGCCGATGGTCGCGCGTATACTTGTGTACAATGAGGCGTTGGCAGAATATTAGCGCTGTGGTTACAAACCTGTTCCACAATATAAAATATTTTCTTTCTTTCTTACAAAATAATGGCCAGACCTCTAATGTTAGTAATTTATAAACAAAAATTATTCCAAAAATTGTATTCCAAGGCTCAAGCTCATTTACACAATACAGATGATAATCCCCTTGACATTTTGAAACAAATTCAACTTGTTCGTGAAATAACAATATAACACAAACACTGATTACGTCATTGATTTTGTAAAGCAGGAAGTATGTATGGATAATTTAAATTACAAAATGCTGAGACCCTTCAGTAGTTACAAACTAAGACTCACTTCAACAGTGTTTATTCTTATATAGAATAAAGTTTTATCCAAGGACCTTTTCAGACCGCTATCCTTGTTTATTTTTTGACCTTCAAATGTTGAAAAGAATTTGATACATTGAACAAATCTGGAATAAACCTCAAAAAGATGTGATGAAATTCCCTACAGGAAAATATCAAACCAATATTTTTCAGCAGCCAGTTCTTACTGGCCCAGTATACCATAGAAATTTGCTTTGATCATGACCAATTGTGAATCGACAAATAGCGTCGATAATTGTGTATCTGAGAGGGCTTTAATTGAGTCTGTGCACGCTATAAATGGAAAACACAATGCGCTGTGCCTACATCATTCCCACACGAGATACAGACACATTGCGCAACGGTAAACACACGCTCGCAACCTTAACAACTTCACGATTTGACAAACTCGCACCCGCAACCTTCAAACTAATCAACACCAACACAACCAACATTAAACTTTAATACTTTGCGGATAGAGTTTACTTTGAGGTGTCTATGCATGTTGCAATGCACGCGGACAGCCAACAATGACCTTGCCAGTCATCAATTCTATCTAATGATCAGAGCTAATACAGCTGCTAAGTTAAAATAAACTTTTTGCTAACTATTATAAATTTCATTTATAAAATTTTGATATAAATACTTATTTATTTTTAATTGATAAATGAAAACAGAAAATGGTAGTAGTGCCAATCTAGGTATGTACTTTTACTTGTGTAATTAAGAATGATTTAATGCAAATTAATGTTAATCATCCAATAGGTTAGTTCATATGTATGACTTTCAAATAAATAAAGCGAATAAAAGCAATCAGATGTGAAATAAAATTTCAAGAAGAATAAGTATTGCAAGTAAACCAAATAATGAGCGAGATCTGTACATTTAGGTGATGGTCACACCAACGATGCAACGACTAAGCCATGAGTGGTCGATGTGAGGCTAAGTACGACATGGCTCACAACATCGAGGCGATGTACTGTGCTCAATGGACGAGTTGACTGCCAACGCTAACAGCTACGCTACTGGCTCACGTTCTGCTGATGGCTAGGTGGCACGCCGTGCTAGTCGGTGGCCTGTTAGCGTGAGCGTCCTCGCGGGCGAGGATGGGCATCAGCAGGGAGTGAGCGGAGCAGAGTGCGCGCGTAAGGCATGCGCGCACACAACAACCACAAAGCCAATGAGGAGCGAACTTATGTGTTGACTGACGACTCACCGAAATGAGACGTAATATTGCCATGGCCGTTGGCCAGTGGCAAGGCCGTCACCAAGTCTTGCACTAAAAAACAACGACTATCTTTTAACATCTTATAGGAAATTATAAAACAATATTATAGAAATGCGCAGCGCGGCGCGCTCTTATCAACGTTGAATCGCCTTTGATAATTTTAATTTAGTGTAGACTATTCAAACACAGAGTTATTTATTACTATGCTTTACTGCAAGCATTAAACTGGTATTAATGTTTTACTTGATTAAAACCACATAAAACAATTTAGTACACTCAAAGATTCGTAATATATAATCAAAATTATTAAAATAAATGATCTAAAGTTCCAAGGTTTGTAATATTTTTCTATATTATCCTTATAACGGGTCACACTGATAACAGCGGTTTGTTCTGATAAGAATCTTATCGGAGTGGTTGGGTAGGTCGACAATTACGTTAGGTATGTCAATGTTATATTCTTGCCATACGCATTCAAATAAAACAATATTAAATATATAATAATGTACGTAAGTAAATAAAGCAACTTACCCGAACTAAAATGTGATCTCTTGACGTCTCCATTCTCTGAATCGCCATCAAGGGGTCGCTTTCTGGAGTCCGTAATCTCCGGACTAGGGCAAGTATCCATTCCTGTATCAGCGGCCATGTTGAATCTTCAATTTCAGGGCAAAACTTTTAACTTCTCTAGCATAATTCCCATTACGTAATTGCTTTAGAATGGGTCTACGGGTGCGGCACTACGCGTTATTGGAACATCATTCAATACACTTAACACTTATACAACTAAAACGAGGGAAATATTGGTTTAAAATGGTCTAATTAGTAAATAAGAAGACAAGTGACACTATAGATATTACGTCTGAACGGTATGTGAACGTTTGTCGATACTGCCTGCCTGTCTGTGTGTGTCGCATGGACAACGTGAACTTATCCGCAGATGACATTTGGCTACGTTGGCGTCATTGGGTTTTGACAGCAACCATCTGATTACGTTTAGTGATGTGCAGTATGAATCTTTACTAAATCATAATCGAAATCCAGATTAAAGTTGAAGATGGACTTTTTGGCGGGAACTCAAGAAGTGAAATTGAGTTTTTGTTTGATTATTGTAAAAATGTGGCATTTTGTGGTTTAATAGTGATAATATAATAAACTTCAAAGTGTTTTTCGTGCGTGGTGTTTGTAAAAATCCAATAAAAACGTGGGTCTGCGTTTTTTGTGTGCTTCTAAAGAGTCGTCTTATATATCTTTAGTAAAGCTGCTATCACTGGACGTGACTAGACATTGATAGGATACGTTTTAGACTTTGAAATTGTTTATAATGAAGAAAATTTGACACTGGCAGAATATGCTAATTACACCATTGTCATATGCGAAGAAAAAAGTTGAAGGCTGAATATAATGGGATGAGCAATTTTCATTATCATTATCCATTTCATTATCCCTTTACACGGAATAAGATGGGTTAAATAGAAGGGAGTATAATAGGATAAATTCCTTAACCTATTATTGACCCCACTCCGTGTGGCATAAATAATGAAACACATTGTTACCATGTTACTTCCTTTACATGGCAATCTTCTGTGAAATACGGGTTACTCGCCCAGTTAACCATGAAACTCCTGGACAGAATGAATGTTATTCACAGAACTATTTTTAACTTTTCTTTTTTTTATTTCACAAATACAGGTACAATTTCATAATTTATCCAAATAGGAAATTCAAAATGCTGTCAGTAGTGATCTTAAGATGATTTTTTTCTCCAAATGATGGTCCACTTCATACTGCTCTAAAATTAATACTGCGTTGCTCTTTCGTGTAGCGTTTCATGTTGACTAAATAATTGCAACTGTCATATGTGATATCTATAAACAAACCAGAACCGCCGAATAAAAAAATGGCGCGAAATTTAAATGCGGCGCTCAATCTGGGACAGCCTATATACAGGATGTCCCAAAATTCAACGTCAAGTGGGAATCAGGTAGTGGACCATCTTATGACTACCCCGAGAAAAATAAAAATAGATCGGGGTAATTTTTTTTATGATATAAGCATTTTGTTGAAAAACATTAAAAAATTTGTTTAAAACCTGTTGTGCAACATTTTTAGGTGCTACGATTACAAACTTGCAGATATGATTCTGATTTTGTTTGTATTAATAGCCTAGATAACTCTGCTATCAATTAGAATTCAAAATAAAACCAGAACGGGTGTAGATTTTTTTCTAAGAAACATTGAACCGAATAGTTTTCTTAAAATTTTGAGAAGTTATTATTTTCAGTTAATTTTGACACTTCATGGTATAGAAAATGTACCTACACTAACATGGCAAGTTATCACTAAAGTTGGCGCAACTAATCAAGATTTCAAAATTATATAACACTTCCTATGCCATGCCCTATATATTTTGTTACTTTTTTGAACAAGAGTAAACAAAAAATTAATACCTTTACTCTGTGAAAATGGCATTCAGAGCTTTTGGACAAGATTAAGGCTTACAGATTCATAAAATTTGAGTTATACAGTCATCAGCGGATTCTTTGTGTAAGATAGATAGTGAAGCCATTGAGGAGTTAGAGTGAGATAGATAGTGACGCTTTTTTCTCGTTTTCGATTGGTTTGCCTTTCTAACAGGAAACTGAGTAGGTGTCATCGCTACTCTCACTCAGTACGCTACGCTCCTTTGTATACTGCACATCTTTTCGTATTCACGTTGCTCTCGTACTGACGACTTTGGCTTTGTGCATTTTGGACTTTGGATCCTGTGATTTTTAAACTGAACTGACCCGGCATTATTGTGGATTTGTTTAGAATAGGACTTGTTTGCCGTTTTTTACACCATGCTATCTTGTTGAGCCATGCCATTGCCATGCCATTTGAAGGGGAGAGTGCACGCTGTAATCCAACAGCCGCTGGGCGCGGTCGACTGGCCACGTTACCTCTCTCTCACAGAAGACTTCCTTGAAATGTACTGCATTTCCCACTTTCTTATTTCCCTAATGTACGTTCGTGTTTCGGTAGTGAGTGAGATGTGCCAGAGCCCATTCCAACCCTATCCCTCCCCATTTTCCCAACCCTTTCTCCAAATCCATTCCTATATCTCCAAAGGCGTGCCAACGTTCGTCATTTTGGACTAATGTTGGCATGTATCGCGGATGTCTATGGGCGATAGTATCCACTTACCATCAGGTGGAATGTATGCTCGTCTGCCGCCTTCGTCCATAAAAAAAATCTCCATACACTGCATTAGAATACGCTAATATGCATTTAATTTATGGAGAATGTAGGCGCAATGCTAACGCTGCAAGCAGATTGTACCGTGAGAGATATCCGAATGCTCAATCAAGTATCCGTGAATGTGCATCAAGCAGAAATTGAGAATTTGTAACTGTAATGGTTTTTCAATTTATTTAGACAAAAATAGGGGTTCAATATTTTTAAGTCTCCTCCCTTACCAATACACTTGGTCCAGCGGTCCACAAGCTTGCATATTCCTTCCAAGAAGCAGATTTTCAGTTGGTCGCGAAGCCACTTTTGCATCTTTTCCTTGTACACATGACAGAGACTATGGAAGCCGAGCTCGTCGTGAATGATTTGATGGGCAGAACTGCGACTGATGTTTAAAGACGACGCTACCTCATCAATGATAACTCGCCTGTCCGCCAGAATCATGTCTCGAGCTTGCTGAATCTTGTCATCCGTGGTTGAGATTGATGGGCGTCAACTCTAAGTCTAATTATTTCGATTGTGGTTAAAACGAGTCAAGCACTATTTATACATAATGCGCCAAGGTCGTCGTGCCAACAAATGGGATGTAGCCTACTACTATTTAATGCCGCTAACTTCAGACGGAATGGCGCCCAGGACGCAACTTGCGCGATTTTTTAAGTGTTTTTTAGTTTGAAACAGAATATTCTTTATTACCAAAGCTATTCTACACTATTTAGTTTTTATAATAATAAAAAATCGTTTATTTTGCTAATAACCATTTAACACATTAAATGAAGGAATGGCTCCCTCACTGGGACAACCTGTATCGAATTTTCAATAACAATACTCAAACAACTCCATGAAAATAATAATCTGCTTCACTCCATTTATAATCATTGCTGTATGGCATTTTTGTTCATTCGCTACTTGAAAACGTTCAAGGTGAACAACACAGCTAACATCATCACGTTAGTACGTTTTTCCTTAATTTGTTTTGGCGGTTCTAATCCTACTGACCTCACTTGCTTCAGAAGTTTAGACTTTTGAATATGGCGCGTTGAATAGATCCATATAGGCCTATTATCTAGGTCAAGGTGCAGTATTCTGTTTCGCTCGCACACGATCGCAGCTTGCGACTAAATAGATAGTTACAATACAATACGACTATGTTACTGGATTAGGTCAAGCTAAACTGAAAAGAATTGTGTCGGGTGTTTTTAATTAAATTATGAATTGAATAGATTGTCTCTGTTATTTATTTTCTCTGCAGTTTAGTTGCGTTGTTCAGCTGATTGATATTACGAGATTTTGGGTGTGGAGTCCATATTTGGTCAAAAGCTGCCAGTGCGAGCTGACCATGCACTTTCGTTATAATTATTTATTATTAATTTTTAATTAGGTTTTCAATTCTTACAAAAACAACTTCGGAACATCAACCAATGCGTTTCTGACACACTTGACCGGTGTAATAATAATTTATTTCTTGAGTATATGGACGGGGGAGAGGTAAATCCCAATTCTCTCCCTGATTTTACTGGTTTTGTAGAAGTATTATTTATTACAGGTATTGTATTTATTACAGAGCGAGAATAACATTTACCCAGTGGAGCTGTAAACTGACTGAATAATAGGTCTACTCGTATCCATCCATTCATTTACTACATCATATCATTGATTAAACAATCGATTCAATCAACCTTTAATCAAATGAACGATAAGAGAAGTGAAAGTATCAAGACGTTTACGGTACACTACAAATTTAACTGACAATTTTAAAAATGTTGTAATTAAATTTCGAATATTTCGTTATAATTATAACACATTTCGATTAGCAAACTTTAATATAAATTACAACTGTTACCAACTGCGCCATACAATATGAATGCAGTGGGCGCACAACGTACCACATTATTTTCCGGATGTTTACCGCATGTTTTTCGTATGACATATACCTACCAAACCCACCGCAACAACGTTTAAAGAATGAATTCATCGTAGGAACCGAATATTAAAATGATAGCAATCGAAAAAATAAGATTGTCTGAAATTGATAGTTCTAGTTATAACCATATAAGATCAGCCTGTATCTTTCCACTGCGGGTTATAGGCTTCTCCCAAGGACCACCACCACACACGGTATTTAGCTCTTCTCATTCAGTTCCTGGCAGCGACTTTCTTCAAGTGGTCACTCTACCTGGCCGGAGAGCGTCCCAGGCTACGTTGCCCGGTAAATGATCCCCATTCCAGAACTCTTCTTCCGGTTATCGTTATATATATATATATATATATAACGGTATATATAACATATATATACCTACCTACTCTAATTCAATAGTACTGTACAAACACAGTACATCAGCTTGTATCCCTACTGCTGGATATAGATAGAGCTCTCCCAAGGGTCGCCACCGTGCACGATCTTCAAGTGGCGTACTATACGGTCTACCTGGCCCGAAGGTGTACCAATAAATGGTGATTTGTTTCGCATTATATAGCTGTTGACAACTATCGACCTACGATAGCAGTGATATTGTTAGAGCAATTTCTACTCGTTGCGCAACGTTCCAATGATCAATGGGCCAAATTGTAACAAGTGGATGATTAGAGACGCAGTCATGCGGAGTAATTGCTTCTGCTCAGATTGAAACATTTCGTTGTTATATAAAATTACGTTAGGGATACTCGAGACACTCGTTGTTGCAAAAGCCCCCTTTACACTTACTTTTTTCGATGTTACAACCCTTTATGGGTCTTGGTCTCCTCCGCTTTGTACAGTCCTATTGCGTGTTTTTTCCAGGTGGGATTCTTTTCTAATTTGACAAGGTCTTATATATCACAGAGGCACTGGACATGGACACATATCAGTGCCGTTGTGTAGTGTCTCTTTATAAGAATTTCTTTTATTATTTTGTATTTTTATATATACGGGCATATGCCTGAAATAAATAGATCGATCGAATAAATAATTTTCGATCTGTCCCTTTTATATGCACCCCTCAATAAGTAGAAGACTGGAATAATATATGTACGTACGTGTTTCAGTGGTGACTGGAATATGCCAGAGCCCATTCCCATCCCATCTTTCTCATCTCCATTTTCCCACTTTTTTCCAAATCCCTTCCTAATTCTCCAAAGGTATTTGGGGGAGTGCCAACGGTAAGTCGGTGGGCGATAGTATTCTCCTACCACCAGATGGCACTTCTGCACTTTTGCCACCTTCAAAGAAAAAAAAAAAAATAGAAAAAGAACACACGTTTTTAGTGTTACAAGTCCAAAAATATAAAATGTCTTGATGGATCTTTATGACACAGTCCAGCGTAGCGGTGGCGTTCTTATTATTTCACAGAAAAAACGTTGAATTGGTTGAAAATTATTAGTTAACCAAGGAATAATATAACAAAAACTGAATTGGAGAAGACAATAGTTTTAGAAATTATACCCAGTTCATTTTGTTCTAACTACATATATGTTTAACCGCTTTTTCTTGTTATATTTCAATGGTCAGACCATACAGGCAGGGCCGGCAGGTTGTGTTAGGCCCGAGTGGGTAGTTGGCCGGGAGGGGGGAGTTCCTCAAGAAATTGTATATAGAGGAATGATTCATAAACAAGAGAATTTTATAGGAATAAAAACTACAAAATAAAATCTGGAAAACGGTTAACCCTGTGGGCCAACCCCAAAACTTCCCGCTATTTTCGAGCTCGAACCGCTCGAAAATGTAATTGTTCATACGTTATTGAGTTTGAACTCAAAAATATAAATGCCTATATTTTTCAAAAATATGTGTTCAAGTTAACCTAGCAATAGGTACCGTACATTAGCTTAAATTAGACAATGGCTCTAAACAACAATGAGGCCGGGATATAATTTTAAGTAAAATAACACACAAAGAAAGAAAATGCGTCTAGACATGGATTTTTCGAGCGACAAGGACATCCCCATGTCTAGTGACGTCAGTAACTTTTCGTCAAAATCCGAGTAGGTACTTTACCTCCAAAAATTCCATGTGGGTAGAGCTACCCACTATACCCACATTGTCAGCCGGTCTTGCATACAGGATTAAACAGAAAATACCTCTTAACAAAGAATTTTTTTAGTGAAGACAACAAATTTTGTTCTACGGTTATTTAAAATTCTGTAGGTACTTTTATCACACAGACCACTAAATCACTCGCACCGAATTATATACACGAGTAATAGAACCAGCTCTTTCAGTTTCCACTACAGGACATGAGCCTCCTCGTGCACATTGTCATGTAAGGGATGAATGGCCTTAAAAGGCGACGCTGGTCAAGAGGGTTGGGCGAGTCCACTCTTATAGAGGGGATTTAGTTCCTCATGGCCTATGGTAGCCGCTTATCCGATAGTCTGTTTTTACGACACCCTCGCGAAGAGACAGGACACACGAGTCAATTAATCACCAATTATTTATTATTAATGTAATAAAAAAAATGATATGCATGTTAATTTCTAGTTAGATATAATTGTTTTAGTGTACTGATTTGACATACTAAAATATTAAATACTAATTTCGTGGATTTTATACACTCATATAAACTATATATTTAAAAAATACTTATTTAATGGATTAAATTGAGATAAATTATTGAGGTAGGTCATGGTGGTAGGATGCCGACTGATCAACTTCGAATTAAATTGAAAAAAATATTGTATTGTGTTCAGTTTTATTTACATAATTGTATTTCACAAATATATTTTTTTATACAAGATCATTGTCCAATTGAAGTTGTTTTGTGTTTATGTAAACATCTCATTAATTATACTCATGTTAATTAGTAGATACTATTAATTAAATAACGCCGGTCTGCCATTTTCGTATTTCCAACCGCTGACAGACTATATAACATAGAGTGGTTACAAACGTAATGAACACTGAAGGTGTGTTTATTCTTTGTTACTTATCATCTCATAGCGCTTAATTGATTGACATTATTTAATTTATAGTATTATACTAGCATTTGGGCACAGCTTCACCTGTATGGTCTGGGATAAAACTATCATAACTGTTAATCTATTCTATGAACAATATTTATGTCAAATTTGGTACCGATTTAATTATTTTTTGCAGTTATTGTATAACAAACTAATTTTAGCATCTCTAATATCAGTATATAAAGTACAATGCCTTGTCTATTTGTTCACGGTGATCTCGGGATTTGCCGAGTCGATTTTGTTGTGGTTACACTGCTTGTATGTGTGTATATGGAAATTCTTATCAAGATCAGTCTTGCCCATTATTCAGAAAATATGGGATGGAGTTATCACGATGATCTATCTACAATTCTACATGATGGTATGATATTATAGGAATGTATAAATGACGTCATAAGATATACCTGGATAAGATATACTTATCCAGGTACATTGACAAACTTATTTGGAAAATTAAGTTTCAAGTGGAAGAAGCTGTGTTCAAATTCTAGCTTATATTACTAATAGCGAGCGTTATTGAAAGTAATTTTCTATTTTGATTTCTTCTGACTCCCTGCACTGGGTATAAAATTGCAAACACTCTTGCAAAACCACTTTACAAACACAATTTATCACTAAAGAGGCGTTTACACTGTCACAAAACTTCACATAGCTGTAACACACTTCCTACAAACCCACATATTACACATCACTTTGACTCGCTATCGAGCGGATGACAGAGGCGGCAGTGACGGCACTAGATGATAAGTCAGCCACCAGGACAGTAGTGGCTGAGTTATAGCCACGAAAAGCAGGAAGTAGACTCGTCGTTTCGTTCCCCCACCGGTTGGTTTAGCCCAGTTGTCAGTGTACGGATTAGAGTTGTAGTTGGGGGTGTATCCGTAGCTTTGCTGTTCAGGTGCCTGAGACCCGGACAGAACTTGTACTCTGAGGGTTTTAACCTGTCGAATGAAGATTACAATGTTTAGGTACAGATCATGGAAAACTGTTTAATGAGAAAAGTTACAAGAAGAATATCTGTCCAGCATTTTTTTTAGCATTTTTTTGATATTCCACTGCAGGGCACAGGTCTCCCCTAGTAAATCACTAGGATTTGAATTCACGATGTCACGAATGAATATCGAGAATAGATCGCCCTAGCCTATCACCGCTTTTGAAGCAATCACTATGCCATTTCCATTTCTTTATTTTCTCGATGACAGCTCACACACAGTGGTCGATATAACTTTGTTCTAGCGTCAACGCCTAAAACTCCGAACAAAAATTAGGCACCAAGACGTCATATTTCATTAACAAGGTCACGTCAGACAGAAAGCAATTTTAGGGATGTAGTTAGTCGATCGACTGTGTTTTTATTATAATAACTTGGAAATGTTACAATCAAAATCGACTACTAGAACACGATTTTTTTTAATCATTACATTACTGGCGGTTTTTATTACTATTAAATTAGTTTTCATTTATTGTAATGAAAATACAGTCATCTTGTTTCATAATTCCACATAAAATAACTTAACACGATAACAGATCCGATATTTTTTTACAAAATGTAAGAAACTAAACTATTGCCGGATACTTTTGTACAAATTTATTAACTAATATTATATTTCATTACAAGATGTTACACGTGTTAATTCTTGATTGATAATGCCAACTTCTTTAAAATTTTCGAAGCTGTTGTAAAATAAGTAGGTATAGGTAGGTACTCGACAATGAAACGAAATAATTATAATGACAGGTAATCTTTATTTAATTATTTTAATCAAAATCTGATGAATCGTCACTGTCACTCGATGAGCTCTCCCCAACATTTATTATAAGTTCCTGTACTTCTATATTATCGAATGCCACATGAATTTCCCAATCCGACGCTATAATGTTTTGGGTTCTTCTCACATTTTTTTCCCAGTTTTCGGCAGTTACTTCCGCACATGCATTTTTTAATAAATCTAACATCTTGTTTGCCGTAAAAGGGGGATGGGTATTGTTTCGAGCGGCGTGTTCTTTGATTTGTGCCCATATTAGTTCTATAGCATTGTACTGGCAATGATACGGCGGAAGTCGAAGAACCCAATGACTACATTCGGCAGCTATTTCGTCGATAACATATCTTTTAGGGAGGCTTTTTTTCGATTTTAAAATATTCACTAATTGTACTTTTAATAAAGTATTATCCACATTTTCGCCATGACGTTGGAGCCAGTCAATTATCTCTTGTTTTTTATTGGCCTGCGTCGGCATTTTATCAATTTGTCTGGAGTGATATGTAGCGTTGTCTATAATAATTATCGACGGTTCTTCCAGAGATTGCACCATTTCTTTAAACCATCCTTCGTAAATCTCCGCGTTCATTTCTTCGTGGTAGTCCACTGTTTTCTTGGAATTAAAGGCCAGTAAGGCATCTGACATGAATCTTTTCGTAGACCCTGCATGGCATATGATGAGGCGTTCACCTTTTCCCATTGGCACTGAACTAGTGGAAGCGACGGTGTCGTCAGTCCAGTTCTTAGATACTGTGTGGTTTGCATTTAACCAAGTCTCGTCAGTGAAAATAACATTTGACCAATCTGATATCTTTTTGGCTTCGCTCAAAAATTCGCAGCGAGCCATAGCAACGTCGTGACGCTCCATCAATATTTTACGTTTGTCCGATTTTTTATAACAAAATCCAATTTCTTTCAAAACCAAGCTTAATGACGATTTTTGGCCATGGAACAAACCACATTCACGTAAAGAAACAACAAGTTTTTTAAGTGTTGGAATTTGTTTGCGCAAGTAATAGTCATATATATGACGGCGAATAGCGTCAGCGTCGAAGTTGTCAACCGATGTCACACGACGTGGTTGGCGTTTTTTCTTCGGCGTACGAAGCTTATTTTCCTGCATGCCGCTTGTACCGTAAGCTTCGGTAGTAATTTTTGAAACAGTAGGTCCACTAATTCCTAATGCGGCCGCAACACGCTCTCGCACTTGCGACAGTGGTAATAGCGGGCCACCATTTTGATACTCTGCTTCAAAGTAATTACGAACCTTGATCACCAGTTCTCTCGCCTGCCTTTTCACAACAGATCCTTTCGGCATTTTGATATTTGACAGCTGGGCAGCAATCAACACGGAGGAACACAAAATACACAACGTAACGTATGTGTCACATATTTGCTAGATATGTGCAGGGCTGCTGGGTTAATTGTTTAAATAAAAACTCGGTGTTACATTGCACGTGAGACATTTATTGGGAGAACCCATAGACTAATAATCACAACCATAGACAATCCTAGACAATTCTAGAGCACAGACTATAATTTATGCAACACTCCTCTCTTCTAATTTTTATTAAATTTTTAAATTACTACAAATCAAGTCTCTGAACAGGCTTATGAGTACGTGCACTTCTACGCACTTCTGGCTGCACTGGAATAGGAGAATTAGCGATGTTACTTGGTATTTCTTTGTTAATTAACGGCTTATTTACTTCTAATTTCTCCGATTCTTTTTCTTGCTCCAATACACTTTCATTAGGTACACTATAGTTAGGCAAACACTGAGCAACATTCCTGGTGAGTATGCCTTTGTCAGTGTGCCCATCATACATAACATTTCCTACTGGTTTTTCAATAACACCATCTAACCATTTTTGAGAGTTATCATATGATGCGATCAGTACTTTATCACCTGGCAAATATTGCTTTACAGGTTTCTTACAAATCAACTGCCGAGGAATAATTACATCTTTTTTTATTAAAGATAAACGTGTACGGAGTTTTCTACCTAACATTAACTCACATGGTGCCTTGCCTATTGTGGCATGTGGTGCTGTACGATAAGCTAATAGCCAATTCTGTATACTATGATCTAAACAATTTTTATCAAACTTATATGCTAACATGGCCCTTTTGAAGGTTTGAACCCCCCTTTCTGCTAAGCCATTGCTGGCTGGGTGATACGGTGCAGTACATATGTGTCTAATATTATTATTCTTACAAAAAGTATTAAACTCTTCAGATGTCCATTGTGGACCATTATCAGTCACCATTTGTTCCGGTAGACCAAATCTAGCAAAAATACTACGTAGACATTTAATTGTACTGCTGGAGGTAATATTGTTCATTTTAACTACTTCTGGCCATTTTGAGTGTGCATCTACAATGATTAACCACATATGCCCTAAAAATGGACCAGCAAAATCAGCATGAATACGTTTCCATGGCTCCTCTGGCCACTCCCATCTATGTATAGGTTTGATAGGTGGTAAGGTCCTATTTTGGATACAACCTGCACAATTCTTAGTTAATGTTTTTATATCATTTGTGATGTTTGGCCACCAAAAACAACTATTAGCTAAAGATAACATTTTATTAATACCCAAATGACCAGAATGCAGTTCAGTTAAAACTTTATCCTTTAAACTGTCAGGTATAACTACTCTATCCCTCCATAATATGCAATCTTTAATTATATATAACTCAGTTTCTTTGCCTTTAAATTTACATAACTCTCTATTAATCAACTTTGGCCAGCCCTCTCTTAGGTAAGTACAAACCTTGCTTAAATTAGGGTCTTTCTGAGTATGTTTGGCAATTTCAGATAAAGTTACAGGTGGATTATCCAACACAATGCTGTTAATGTTGCCTTCCAGATTAATTTTATCCTCCTCATTACTATTTTTAATTGGTAACCTAGATGGAAAATCTGCTGCAGCATTATGTTGTGAAGTCCTGTACTTTATATCATAATTATAATTACATAAAATTAATGCCCACCTAGTCATTCTATCTGCATATATACTACCAGCTGTTTTATTTGGATTAAATATAGATATCAGTGGTTTATGGTCAGTAACTAATGTAAATGTTCTACCTTTTAAATACAAATCAAATTTCTTAACTGCCCATATAATGGCTAAGGCTTCTTTATCTATTTGTGAATATTTTACTTCTGCTTCATTGAGTGTTCTGCTTGCAAAAGCAATAGGGCGTTCAACAATATTATTACCTAACCTAATTTCATGAGCTAAACAAGCTCCTAACCCATACTTGGAAGCGTCACAGCTCAATACAACTGGTAGCTTTGGATTATAATGTATTAATACTTGCTCTGATACAATAGCTTTCTTGGCCCATTCATATGCTAGTTCTTGTTGCTTAGACCATACCCATTTTTCTGAATTCTTTAGTAATGTATATAAAGGTTTTAAATTTTCAGCAGCATTCTTTAGAAATTTATGATAAAAATTAATAGTGCCAAGGAAACTACGTAATTCTTTAATATTTTCAGGTTGTGGTGCTTCCAATATGGCCTTGATGTGCCCTGGTGTCTTGTGAATGCCTTCCTTATCAATCACATGCCCGCAATACTCTAATTGTGGGGGCATCAACACAGTTTTCTCTTTATTTACTTTAATATTTAAATTTTTAAGTTTTTGAAATATACACTCTAAAGTTTTTAAATGGCAATCCACATCACTACTTGCAACCAAAATATCGTCAATGAAACAATATACATTTGGCATATTAAAGTGTTCATCCATAAAATCTTGCCATTCCTGTGGAGCAGGTGACATACCGAACATCATGAACGTTGGTCTATACAACCCCCATGGTGTGGTAATTGTCATAAGCTTTTGTGCCTCCTCATCCATTCGCCTGTTCATATATGCCTTTCTTAAGTCAATTTTACTAAATACTGTTTTAACATTTTGATCATCTTTATTTAATTTTGCAAAAATGTCTTCAATGACAGGGATTGGATGATTTGGCACCTCCAAAAATGGATTTATTGTTACCTTGTAATCCCCACAAATTCTTATATTATGAGGTCCTTTAATGATGGTCACTATGGGTGTAGCCCATGTGCCTGTTTCTTTATTTGTCACTCTATACATTTTACCTTCGGTACATAACTTGTCAAGCTCCTTTTTAACTAAATTTTCTACAGCATAAGCTATTCTTCTTGGTTTAAATGCAATGGGTTTAATATTAGCTTCTTTTAATTTTAAAGTGCCTACAGTACCTTTAATTTCGCCTGGAACCCCTGAAAATATATCCCTATATTTTTCTACTAAATTGTTAAGTTTAATTTGTGAATCTTGGTGAATAATTAAATTGCACCGTTTCATACAAGTTTGCCAATCAATTTTCATAGCACTCAGCCAATCCCTACCTAACAATGGCTTTTTACCATCTTTGACAATAATCAATGTTGCTAAGTATTTTTCATTTATAATTTTAATATTTACATTTGTCTTACCCAATACAGTGATATTGTTACCACCATATCCTGATAGCTTTAGGTTACATGGAAATAATTTTAAATTAGGAAAGGATGCTATGAACATAGATTCAGGCATTAACGTGACATCTGATCCACAATCAATTTCAAATGATATATTTACATTATTAATTTTTAAAGTTATATACCCAGGACTTGGACGCTTCTCATCTATTGATACCACTTTGTTAATATTTAATTGACTCTCTGTTTTCTGAAATAAACTAGACAAATCATAACTATCACCCACAGATTCACTATTCAATTGTACTTCACTAACTTGCATAACAGAAAATTCTTCATCATTTGTAATTTCATGGACCCTCTTGGGTTTGAAAGTTTTGTTACTGTTTGCTTTGCAAACACTTGCCATATGCCCCTTCTTGTGGCATTTAAAACATTCTTCCTCTTTAAATTTGCATTGGGGTTTTACATGCCCCATCTTCCCGCAGCAATGACATTTAATGTTCACCTGTTTTTTACTTATTTTGTGTATGTCTGAGCTTTCTTGCCCAGAACTGCCAGCAGTTATTAATTTTGCTCCCTTCTCCGCCAGCTCCATGCTCATTGCTATCTTCACGGCTTTTGCAAACGTTAAATTTTCTTCACCAAATAATCTTTTAACTATGCTTTCACTCTTTAATCCATGAACGAATTTATCTCTTAGACATCTTTCTAAATGTGTGGTAAAGTTGCACGTCTGTGCCATTTTCTTTAATGCCGCCACAAACTCAGAGATTGACTCGTTTGCCAACTGTTCACGTTTCATAAACTTATATGTTTCCGCGATTTCTGATTGCTGTGGCTCCAAGTGTTTTTCAACAAGTTCCACTAATTCAGTATACGTTTTATCCTGTGGTGTTTCCGGGAAACAGAGTTCTGATAGCAACGTGACCATGTCAAAACCTATAAACGAGATTAAATATTGTGACCACTTCGTTTCATCCACCTCGTGGATCTTCATTTTGTTTTCAAACACCTGTTTGTACACCTTAAATGTGCATTTTGCAGCTGAAAACTCAGGCAGTGAGAGCCCAGCAGCCGCCATTTTGTGAAATTTCGTCCGACGTAACAAGACGAAATTATTCTACTATCTTTCTTGTAGTTTACGGACGTAACACGTAAAACTTTCACTGTTTTCTTTTTATCCTCGTCGCCACTGTCACATATTTGCTAGATATGTGCAGGGCTGCTGGGTTAATTGTTTAAATAAAAACTCGGTGTTACATTGCACGTGAGACATTTATTGGGAGAACCCATAGACTAATAATCACAACCATAGACAATCCTAGACAATTCTAGAGCACAGACTATAATTTATGCAACAGTATGGATAATGTGAAAAAACTCAGCGAACAGAAATGTAGTGACTAGCACGACCGTCTTGTTGCGAGTGACAGATTAAAACAAACACAAAATGGCGGTGGGCCATTGAGTGTTCCCACCTTGAAAAAATATATTTGAATGTTTTTATTGTATTTGTCTTTGTTCAAAATATAATAAATATATGCGATCGATATCATTACTTATTTGGTCACAACACTACAACTATCAAATTAGAACTGTCATCGAGAAAATAAAGAAATGGAACTTATATAATAATAATAATGTAGTAATATGATAAAAGGTTGACATCATCACCATTAAAATAAGATTAATTAGATAATCAGTGGTATATGGTAGGGGGAGAGTGCATGCTGCATTCCCACAGCCGCTGGGCGCACTCGACTGGCCACGTTACCCCTCTCTCTCACAGAAGACTACCTTGAAATGTACTGCATTTCCCACTTTATCGTATTTCCTCAATGTACGTCCATATTTCGGTAGTGAGTGAGATATGCCAGAGCCCATTCCCATCTTATCCTCTCCCTCCCCATTTTCCCAATCCATTCGTTAATTTGCAAAGGTAGGCAGTGCATACGCCCCCGCCAACGTTTGTCATTCTGCACCGATGTTGGAATGTATCGCGGATGTCTATGAACGACATTACCACTTACCATCAGGTGGACTGACTAAACGCGCATTACGTACTGACCATTAGATGGATTTTAATGAAACTTGGCATAGTTGTAGCTCATTGTCTTGTGTCTTGGTAGGGACACCGAGGCACGCTTATAACGTTTAAACGGTGAATCGACTAATTCTGCTTGTGTTCAACTATTTATCAACTTTTTACCTGTCTAGTCAGAATTCAAATCCATCACTATGTCACTGCCAACAATAGGGACGCAATATAAAAAGCTATCTCCAAAAAATACTCACCAAGAAATAAGAGAGTGCCAAACTGCTATACACCAAGCAGCAGTAGTACCCAGTACGACTCATCACTAGCCCCCCTAGCATGCTAGCTATCATCGTCGTGTATTTGTACCCGGAGTAGGCTAACAAGTCCAAGGTTTTCAGGTTGGTGTTCGTGTTGGTGATGTATAGGGTCGCTAAGTACAGGATCATCTCGAAGATGATGTAAGCGAGCGCTGAAGACGCTTGGATGCTGATTTGTTCCGGTGAGAATCTTTGTTGGAGGCCTGGATGTGGATTGGATATATTTCTTTTAGACAAAATAAAAAGTAAAAATATTAACTAAAAATTAACCATAGGGTATGCGCGCTCGCGTACCCTCGGGTGTTGCAGGTGTCCATGGGCGGCGGTAACACTTACCATCACGTGGGACCGCTTGCTCGTCCGCCCACTACTCTATAAAAAAAAACAATAATACATTACTATTAATTATTAATGCAATTACTAATGGCACGCCGTTTTTCAAAATATCTACTGATTTAATACAGCTATTCGAGAACAGCCATAAAATTTTATCAACTTGTTTCTATCATTTGCCAAAGTGCCCACATAAATAAAAACGAATCTATTTTTATTCATTTATTATTCTCTAGTTCTGTAAATTATTTCTCTTTTCAGGATATCACCTAAGATTTTCACAATTACCGGGTTTTTTTTTCCATTTACCGACTTTAATTACCGGTAAAGAAAAAACGTCGGTATTGCATGCATATTACCGGGAAACATAGCGTGGCACGCTCTCCGGCTAGGTGGACTGATAGTAGTGGGTGGAAGAGAAGAGCTGACGACCGTGTGCGGTGGCGTCCTTGGGAGAGGCCTATAGCCCACAGGCTGATAGTGGTATTGCATGCCCTAATAGGCATGATGACAGTATTAAAGAATTAAAGAATAAATGATTTTAGAGAAAAAAATATGTTGAAAGAATTCTAATAAATTAACCAGTTTTAATGTAAACATTGAGATTGATAATATTTTCAATAAAATAAAAGTATAAAATACTGCATTCGGCCATGTTAACTAAAACGCCAATCAGAGCGAATGACGTCACGCCTCAGTGAACATCACCGTGTCGCTTGAACTTCGATTGATTTACCTACCTACGTTTACCTAGGTGTAACGTCACAAGCGACGCCATGACACCTGCGAGTGTTTTCGCGCATAATTCAAAGTAGATAGAAAAAAAATGCATAATTTGCGTTAAAAGTTAAAAAATAATGTTATTTTCGGCAACAGTAGACGTGAATCTACATTATAGAAGCGGATTTCAAAATCCCTCATCATGCCTATTGTAACCACTTCATGTTATATGCAGACTCTCGCAATCAGTCATGGTCAAAAATACGAAGATGACCGGCCAGCATTATTTAATTGGTAGTACTGTAAATTTATATAAATAAAAATGTAACTGTTCGTTGGTTCAAAATCTTAAATCTCCGAAAGTTCTTCACCGATTGCTTTGAAATTTTGACACAGCGTTACATTCGAATACGCGCGCGTTTTAAATACCTATCACAGGGTAAAAACATGCTTTTTACCCAAAAACAGAGTAAGCGCCATCTGTTGGGCAGTCACAGCTACGCGTGGCCGAGTACAGCTAGTATTAAATAAAAAGCAAATATTTGTTTTCCATAAAATAGGTCTTTGCATTACGCTTCGCTTAGTAGATCCATATTCTGGTAGAAAATAGTTTGATGAAGACTCGTACTTTCAAAATTACCTACTGAATCGAATTATTATAAAATATACTAAAACATTCCAAAATAAAAACCTCAATAATAGCGAAAATCGTATTTAAAATAGTTTTCGCCTAGTTGCAACTGGTCGGCTGAAAAGTGTTTGATCAAAACTCAGGGTATTTCTCAAAAATAAACATTTTACTAGAAGCTCCCGTCATAAACATCCTAAATAATGAAAATTTAAATTTAAAACAACATTTAAATCCTTTGGGGAGTTTTATTATCGCCAACACACGCACACTTTAAAAGCAAAATGTGTGTCATATCTGTGTGCCAATCATGTAAAAAAAGAAAATTAAGTGTGTCCTTCCGCGTGTGTGACTTCATTACAAACACTACATATAAGCCAGATAATTATGCCATGTTGTGTATAAGTGTTCTAAACATAGATAAAGATAAAAAATAAAAATGTATTCCAATAACAAAATTTTTTATCAGCCTAGAACGTCCCACTGCAGGGCATAGTAAATACTAGACCTCCCCTAGTAATACACTGAGGGGTTTCGGGCCGTAATCCACCACGCGGGCCCAGTACAGATTGGTGGATCGCATACTCCTGATATTTTTTTTATCTGGAGCATGTGGGTTTCCCGAGGATGTTTTCACTCACCGTCGAGCTCGTTTTCAAATCCGTACTTAAGTAGAAACTCAGTGGTACGAGTAGAGAATTTCATTTCACGATCACACAAATACTACCTAGGCATCACTTGACTCATATACAAAATTCTCACCCAACATAAATCCTGCTAGTAGCACGTAGGTGACGTACCCCATGGTGGGTATATAGAGGTCCGGAGCGTTGATGTCGTATCGCGGCTGGACTGGCAAATCCTGGTCATATTTTACCATCCAGTCCTGTAAAAAGAAGCCGCTTAAGGTTAGTACTATAATAAGGTTAATAATAAATCATTGTTAACAATTGACATTGTTCATATTAACAATGAATCTTAAGTGCGTCAGATAACCTTAATTGGCGCGCTTTCTATATCAACACTTTTATCCATGCACTCTATGTATTCAACAGTTTTTGTTTTAAATATTCTTTCACGTGAAATAGATTTATTTTAATTTTTAGTCTACTTTTTAAAGGTTCGTATTTAAAAGAGCAGCAAAATAATACTAAATGGGCAGCAAATCATGGTCAAGTAAACCAACTACATTTTTAATAATGGAAGTAAATAAATAAGTTGACGTAAATCTAGAGTAAATTAGCAGAGAACGTAAATCTAACCCACTTTAAATTTGCTGCTCATTCAGTATTGTACTAGGCATGCCTTTTAAGTTCTGTCGTTTCCATATTTCCCGGCAATTTTGAATTTGGAACTGTTCTATATTCGAATGTGTTTAAATTTTGAATCTCAAAACAGTTGAAAGTATTAGGATTAATGCTATTGTTTAGTCACAGCGTCGATTGGAATCTGTCAGGTTACGTACGAAAATGAATCTTTCTAAGGAAAATGTTCGTGCAATAATTTTCTACAACTTTAGAAGAGGCCTGACACGGCTTGTGTTTTGAAGAGCTAACATCTGTGTTCAGTGATGAAGCCCCATGTCTGCGGACTGTCGAACGCTGGTATTTAGAATTCCAGCGTGGACATACTAGTGTTAGTGACAAATCTCGCGAAGGACGCCCAAAATCCGCCTTCACTGAAGATAACATCATTGCTGTGAGACAACTAATTCTCGAAGATCGTCATGTGACGTATCGAGAGATAGAGGCTCTATTAGGCATCTCAGGGACAACCATTCAGAAGATCTTGCATGAAGCGCTTGGTGTGAGAAAGCTAGTTTGCCGTTGGATACCGCATCTGCTTTCCGACGATCACAAGGCGGCCCGCGTCAGATGGTGTAAGAAAACTCTGCAAAGGTTCAACCGAGGAGAGTCAAATCACGTCTACGACATCATCAGTGGTGACGAATCTTGGATCTATGCCTACGATCCTGATTCCAAACAACAATCTACAATCTGGGTCTTTCAAGACGAGCCAAAGCCGACTAAAGTTGTTCGTTCTCGAAGCACTTCAAAGAAGATGGTGGCCACGTTCGTTGGAAAAACCGGCCATGTTGCGACTATTGCACTTGAAGATCGTAGAACGGTTAACGCAGAGTGGTATACCACAGTTTGTTTACCACAAGTCATCGCCGAACTTCGAAAATCTAACTCAAAGCGACGCATCATCCTGCACCACGACAACGCAAGCTCACACAGCGCTCGTCAAACGATTGAGTATTTGAAGCAGGAAAAAGTAGAAATTCTTGACCATCCTCCATACAGTCCTGACCTAAGCCCTAACGATTTCTTTACATTTCCTAAAATTAAGAAAAGTCTTCGTGGTCAAAGGTTCCAGTCCGGTGAAGAAGCAGTCGACGCTTTCAAGTCAGCCATTTTGAACACCCACTTTAGAGTGGAATAAATGTTATAATAACTGGTTTGAGCGAATGGAAAAGTGTATTAAGCTACGTGGTGAATACTTTGAAAAACAATAAAAAGTACTATAAGGTTCTAGTTGTGTTTTTTTCTTCAAACGACAAAACTTAAAAGGCATGCCTCATATTGCTAATCATTTGATTACTTCTCCTTTTTAAATGATTAATTTTCTAAAGCAGAATAGCTGGAGGTAGAGTAAAAAAAAGAATAGAGAGGGAACATTGAAGAAGTGAAATAAAGTAATATAGAATATTAACCAATCAGACAATTTAACTTTCTAAACTTTCGCATTTTGTTCACATTTTATTTGTATAACTCTAGAATATTATGTATATTGTAGAACTCTGCACTCCAAAAATCCACTCAACTGAACGTCACTATTATCCCAGGATTCTACGTGAAACAATTCAAATTAAAAAATATAAATATTCAATCTGGAAGACGGATATAAACTGTCGTCGACGTGGAATCCAGTGATTAACAAACTTAAATCTTGCGATTTACCGTCGAATACGTCCGCGGACATAGGTTAGTGTAGTGTGTTACAGCCTTTCCGAATGTGAAGATCAAACGTGGGTAGTTGATAAAACTCCTCGCAGCTCCCATCCTGGTCTATCCGACTCTTCAGTCAACTCGTGACCACGGCTAGTGTAGCTCGAAACGTGGAGTAAAAATAAAAGGTAAACAAAAACCTTTAATTTTACGCGTTCAGACCCGATTTACAATATAAAACACTCACGACAACGAGACAATCGACCTTTTTATTGTTTTCTTGGTTAAAATTTCACTGATGGCTACAAAAGGACTTACAATTTTTTTTTATTAACCATGATTATACAAAATTCCTGTTTAAATCTATATAGATACTACTAAAACCTCCAGGATTTAACAGTAGTACCGAAGTCGTTCATTAAATATAACTTTCTCTACCTCTTATTGTTAAAAAATGTTTTTTAATACAATAAATAAATATATTGATAAAACTTTTACATTAAGTAGTAACGCCATACCTTATGTGTATATGGGAACATGATGAGTAGCAGTTTTTTGAGTACATATCTGGTGTCGACCGCAAAGTAGTATCTGAGGCGAGTAACAGGAATATATCGGTTGAACTCACGCTGTACCGCCTCCTTGCCTTGTGAGGCCAGCTGGCTACCGTACTGAAGAGCCATATCCTGAAAGGGCAATAACTTTGACTTTACCATAATTCCTTTAGGACTTTCGGATAAAAGTTATTATTATTATTTAATACATAGTTATTACCAGGGCCGTCTTAAGTCTATTCTGCGCCGGGGTGCGGGAGTGTATCCTAAGACAGTCAAACATCCTATTGTGTATCCTATGACAGTCAAATATCCTATTGTGTATCCTATGACAGTCAAATATCCTATTGTGTATCCTATGACAGTCAAATATCCTATTGTGTAATTGTTTACTATAGCGTTATATTTTTTCATTACCTTTAAAAGGTGAGCGCCCGGGGTGCACCGCACCCCTTGCACCCCCTGGTAAAGACGGCCCTGGTTATTACTATTATTATGTGGACTGACGATGCTGGTATGTTTGACGACCGATTAACGCATTTGATATAGACCCCGCTTGCTGTATAAAAGGTCCTATGCTCGATTCTCGGTCAGATATTCGTCTGTTTAAAGACAAATGTTTGTTCGGGTTTGGTGGGTGTTTGTATTTGTGTCTCTGGACCCACGACACAGGGAATCAGCCTTTGAGCGAGCCGTTACTGTGTGCACAATTAGAAAAAAATCACAGTGTTAGCTGGTGGAACAGGTTTCACCATATGTGTATATCCATATCCTAGAAGTCAACTGTCAAGTATGTTTTTGAAACTGTTTATAGTTGGCCGATTAACTAATTTCTTGTGGCAACCTATTCCATTTGTCCAGTACTCTTTTAATGAGAATGTTATGGCCTTTCAACATCTTAGCTGTTAGTTTGTGTAGTACTACTGCGACCTCGTCTCCTCTGAAGCGAACTTCCGCGGGCTCAGAGAGTTTGCACACCGATGGCACAGGAAAAGGAGCCCGAAAGAGCTGCTCGGCACTAAAGTATATCGTCTAGTGGAGTGGAACAGCCCCAGAAAGGGGAGAGTGCTGATGGGACACAGGCAAAAGAGAATACTTGTAGGGAGGCAGAGCAGATACGCGTCGCAACATAGCCCTAGCAGGCGAACGGCGCGTACCTCCCGACGATTTGGTCCGTATAACCAAAAGGTTGGTAGGACCATGGGTGGAGGTGGGTCATGTTAGTTTGTGTTTAGTTTGAACATGTCAGGTAAGTCTCTGCGGTTGTATTTCTGTGTTATGTTTCTATTATATGGCCTCACATACAGCGTTAGTCTAATCATTTTTATAAGTTTTATAGTTATTATTTTTTAACTGGCATTACGATTTTTAGAGAATTAAATATGAGTAATGTTTATTCTTTTTTATTTTTATTTAAAATAATAATTTCAGTCATTGATTTCATTCGTAAATAAGACTTTCTGGGAAGTATTCACTCATTGCTAACACAATGCACATGTCCTGAATGAGATCAAGGTTACCTTGCAGAGCATTGTGTGAATTGTTTATACATTTTGAATGTCCATCCATTATGTTACTTAGTGGCAGGCAGATTGAAATTTTTCGAGACAAAAAATATTTTATGATTATGAGAACCACAGACTATTCCAAGTGGACTACTATTTATTATCTTCACCACCTCATCTCTTTCCGTGGGTGTCCTAAAAGGCGACTAAAGGATCTAAGGGATCCCTGAGGAACTACACCACATGTAAAAGAGTGAGCTCACCAACCGGCTTGACCAGCAGTGTGGCATTTTAAGGCCATACATGCCTCATACAGAAGACAATGTATATGAGAGGCAATGTCCAGCAGTGGATGTTAAAAGGGCTGGTTACGGTTATAGTATGAAAACCACTTTTACCTGAACCACTGGTTGCTGCAGCATAGAACCTATTTGCGCCGGTGATGCCATCGGATTTTGGGGATAACCAGCCCCCATGTAGCCAAAATCTAAAACAAATCATCTTCAGTTACAAAATTCACATAAAAACAACTTTGAAAGAGTGGACAGTGATAAATGATATTTTGATTGAACATTGTTAGGAACATAATTCTTTTGAATTCACTGTGATTGTTTATTTTTCTGAGAACACATCAATGGGACCAGGGAATAAACATAAACATGTTGACCAGTTTACACCAGTTTCGTGTTACAGAGCCTAGGAGGCACCAATTGTTTTTAAAAGTCAGAACTTCTTATTTGGTACTGAACATATTTTAAAACACACAAATAAATATGTGTCAATGAAACAATGGATTTACGAGGCCTTTCCGTGTCTACAATATTAAGTAGTATTCTTGTGAAAATGTAATCTTGCATTTAGGAACTCATATGAACAAAGTGTAACACATGTTTTAAATTACATATTTAAAATCTTACTCAAATTGTAAATGTTTATTACAGATTTTGAAGACAAAACTTTTTTACAGTCAATATTAGTGTAATGCTAATGTAGTATGTAAATGTATTTGGTAAACATTTATGTTCGATTTTTCACATCAAATTTAGTTAAATTTTGTTCTTTGAATATTTAGTGCTGACTTTTTGACTCCCTGATTTTTTTATTTTAGTAGGTATTTCAACTTTAGAAATTTGATTTTTTCCTGTAAAGTTGATGTTTTTCGTTTGCGGTTTATTTTATGGGGGTGGACCCACATACATAGGAAACAGTAGTATGGTGGCTTATTTAGCTTGTTTATATCAATTATTTTTTAGTTACGCATACATAGCAATGTATGTATGTGCAATTGAAAATTACAATTACTTATAAGTTACGATTAATATATTCTGTTACTTATTTGTCAATTAAAAGAAGAAAATTAAGCTAAAGTATATAGTTGTCAATAATTTGTTACATTTCTTTTATTTGTTGAAGGGGAGAGCGCATGCTGCAATCCAGCAGCCGCTGAGCGTGAGACTGGCCATGATACCCCTCTCTCATAGAAGACTACCTTGAAATATACTACATTTCCCACTTTATCTTATTTTCCTAATGTATGTATGTGTTTTGGTAGTGAATGAGATGTGCCAGAGCCCATTCCCATCCTATCCCACCCCATTTTCCCAACCCTTTCTACAAATTCATTCCTATATCTCCAAAGGTAGCGCATCCGGAGTCATGCCAACATTTGTCATTTTGTACTAATGTTGGCATGTATTGCGGATGTCTATGGGTGATAGTATCCACTTACCATCAGGTGGACTATATGCTCGTCTGCCGCCTTTGTCCATAAAAAAAATTAAATTGCCATTTTAACATACTTAACAGCTAGAAGGTGCAAATTAAATAATAGAGAGAGATCAAATGAAATCCTTCTATTCTAAATATTTCATTTTAGCAGATTAGCATAGCAATAACATTTCAGATGCTATGTGAATATACTTAGCATGCTAATTAAATTAATGTAAAGTAGCATTAATTGCTACCACTATTAGGTACCTAGATATAGATTTGAGGATATTTGAAGTAGGACTGAATAGCTATCTCTATGAGTCAGTAATTTTTCAAGTTATTTTGATTTAATCAATTAATTTATGGTGTTTTATTTTTTTCTATAATTATCTAAAGAGAAAGCACAATAAATAATAACCTAATAACACATTATAATGTTAATTAATAATACAGTTTTATAATAATTATGGAAAATTGAACATTTTACCAAACAACAATAATTTATTTGGGAAAAAGTAAGAATAGAATAAGAAATTTATAGAATAAGATTGTCAATTACTCACTTCCTTGTGGTGGTGTGGGTCCGTAGTTCTCATTAGTTTCTAAATGGATACCTTGAGTGTACGGTGGCTGCGGGCCGGCTGGGGAAAAGCCACCATACATACCAGGATCCGTTGGACCCGGACTAAACGCCGGCGATGGAGCACCCATAGCTGACACATCACTCACCCTTTTCGCTTTCCGTATACCTCCCGTCTGACCAACTGAAAACCATAAATTATTGCTAAATATCCCCAATACCTTTGAAGGGACGTAAATGCACCAGAAACCGGAGAGTAAATAGGTGCATGACAACAAAATTTGTGAGGAGGCAGAGTAGATACGCGCTGGAAAGAGCTTATGCAGTACGGCGTATACCTCCCGTATTTCGGTACGTATAACGGGAGGGTTGGTAGGACTATGGGAGGTGGAAGGTAGTGCCGAATATTCAGCGACATGTGATAGTAATTTTCTCAATCATTCGATAACTTACCATTTCTGGAAGCATTGAAGTTCATTTTGGTTTGTTTACTAGTGGACAAGGGACAACATAATAATATGATTAATTAATTAGCTGAGTTTTACAGTGATTTCGTTAAAAGAAACACATCATCAAGATGCTATTTATCACGAACTGACATTTAGAATGACAACTGGGATTGTACGATTCTTTCTACATTTAATTTATATAACGCCATTAAATCTAAGTAGAATAATTATTTTTGGAATGTTTTATATTTAAAAGTTAAAACTTACAGGATATTTACAAGAAATATTAAACTTACAAGAATATGAATAAAATTTGTTGAAAAAATGCATTATACTTTATAATATAACGTAAAATGGAATGAGATTTAAAAATAATGACTCAGATGTAAAAATATATCTAATTGTAAAACTATTATTTAATTTTTAAGGAAGATTACAAACATGTTATAAGTATTGTTAAAGCAATTTATATAAAAAAAATGGTAGATATACCATTTTAAATCTCCATGTGAAAACACGTCGGTTTATTTAAAAAAAAATCTCCCACAGTAAGTGTAAAAAGACAATAACAAACTTAGTTTGTAGACTAATCGACGAGATACAAACATCAAAGAATTGTCTAACAATCTTAGTTTGTAGACTAATCGACGAGATGCAAGCATCAAAGAATTTTCGACAATTCCAGGAACCACAGTCGTTTCAAATACGCACTCATGGTTCTTTTGTTTGGGCGGTTGTTGAGGAATAATGAGGAACCGAGGAAATAGGAACTATGAACAACTACGAGTCACCGGATAAAAAATAAGGTTTTACGGTAGACAGTGACAGACAAACGCGCGCAGGAGCAACGAATGATCGAAAAGCGTAAAAGTAAAAATAATATTCTCACCCCATTCTAAATATTGGTAAGGTGTTGGTCGTAGACATTACAGCAGTAACGTATAAGCTCAGTACTTGAAAAGGTTGTAATTCCTGGATTTCCTGGAATTGTCGGAAATTCTGTGATGTTTGTATCTCATCGCTTAATCGACAAACTAAGCTTGTTATATATTGTGTTTTTACACTTAGTGTAGTACCTTTTTTTATATATCCCGACTTAGTTCCGCATGTTTGGTAATTTTCATTGTAATTTCTTAAGTTTTAGTGTCCCTCATTTATTATTCTTAGTTCTTCTAGATAATTTTACTTTCGTATCAGTTCACAGTAATACCTACTCAACTAAGCTTTACAACAAAAAAAGTCAATTGGAAATCTTAATTAACAAAATAATTAAGTTTTATCCATGTAAGGTAAAACTATTTAAGAAAAATACAAAATCTTAAATATTTCAGAAACTATAAACTTTTGGCTATGTACCTAATAGTGAAAAATTGTCGTTACACTCCTTAATTAATACCACCCCCTTCTATTTACTAGTAAGCCATATAGTACAATCTGATAGTACCTACATACAATAGTATATTTGTCATGACTATAAGTTTCAAAGCCTCATAAGTGTATATTATTTTTGTCATTAATTTTATTTCATCTGCATCTGGATTTTCCTTATTTTTCTGTGAAACGACTGCGCCGATTTTGATGCTGTTACAGTGCATAATTCTTTATCTTGATAATACAAAAAGAGATGCAAGCTTCGTCCAATAGCGAATTTCGCACATTTTGGAAGTCTCGAGTTGTCAAAGTTGTTGGGTTTTTTGGCGGGAATCGGATTGAGTTTTTATTTGATTATTGTAAATGTGTATTTGTGGTTTACTAATGATAGTTTATTAAACTTCAATGTGCCTAGTATTAGTGCATAATGTTGGTGATAATTAAATAGAAGCGTGGAACTGCATTTTTGGTGTTTTCCAAGTAGTCCAACTCATTCCTCAACAAATCCTATTACTTTACTGAGCGACTCCTACTTCGACGGGACTGAACAATGATGTGTTAAAAATAATACTTTTTTTACTGTGTGGACCAATCAATATGCCAGTGTCAAAATAAATTATAAAAAAATATGTCAAACTTGTTTAATAGAAATGTCTGGTGCGTTCACAGTTACCTCTAGTAGCTAAACAGTTGCAAGCTTGAACACTAGGTTGCCATATTTAGTTTGTAACATTCCCCACAAAATATTTTAACTGTGGGCTTTAATATATTTTATTACTAACAATAGTTAGTTTCTCATCATTTGTTGATAGTCTATTTGAAAGACAGTCAAAGACATTTCTATGAACTGTCTGCCAGTCTATCAGCAACTGGTAAGGCACGTAAACGTTTTTGTGGTTGCTCAGTTATAATTTTTTAGAGTATAAAAAGATATATTATGATGATGATAAGGTAAGATGAGAAAAGGAAGATCAGATATGACAGAGATATGATCCTTGAAACGGAATCATTCAGTGTATTGGTTTAGAATCCGTCAATTGACATGAATTACAATACAGATTGAGAAAATTAATTACTGTGGGTGTTGAAGGAGCTTTAAAAAAATAAAATAAATTTATTTATATTTTAGAATACGAGTGATTCAGACGTACTAATGATGAAAAATCACTGTCAGTTGAACATGAATCATAAAAACTGCTGTCAGATTCTGTATCAGACTATCATTTGATTCCATAATAAATTTATCCATTTCGTCGTCCATATGTCCATCAGTTTCGTGAAACTTGTCTTCAATGTGACGTACATGTTCACATTACTTCCGCCAGTCCTCTGTAGTGATAAATTGAAAAGTTTCCTCAGTTAATTTCTTGTTTGCAGCAACTTCACCTTTTCTAGTTATGGTGCTGACGGTTTTTTCATTTAAGCCTAAAATTTAAAAAGAACGCACTTTTATTAGGATGTTTTAAATTTCGGACTGCGTATGTTTACGGGAAATATAACGCGAACAAGTCGCGGTCCTTCGACATTCTATTTAAAAAATAATGGGGAATATATACATGGCAGGCAACACTATTTTGCTTATCTGTCGTGGCGGCAACCCGTTGATGAATATTTCCAAATAGAATTATTGAGCCTTTATTTGCTTTTTCTCTTTAACAAAAATTACACACTGCTAGCACAATTTTTCTACCACTACTTTGTATCTATTCTTTTTGGCATGATTAGAGATTAATATCAAAGATACAATGCAAAAACTGCGAAACAGTTGATGATATGACTGCAGTTCTTGACAGCAAGTAATGCCAACATAACGGGCAGAGACGAAAACAAATGTCAGAGGTAAAATAACTAAACGCACGGTAGTCAAATCAAACATGGTTTTATTGTCGTGAATTTGACTGTTTGATTTATTTATCGACGAAAGTACGTCGCAAGCTAAATTTGAATATTGTGTTTTCTTTCTTAGCTCATTACGCGATAGAAAATGGCTTTAACAAATGTGTTGCTGCTGAGCCAGATAGCAGGATATGTGGTTGGTTTGATACTTTCCCAATGCATTATTGTGCCGATGAGTATGCACACGCATGAGTTCAGGTAATACTATACTATTACTTTTAAAAACAGATGATATCCTAAATATATTTAAATGATACAAACGGTTGTTGTGGCTGAACTCGTCTGCGATAATTTTCTATACTAGATAAATGACGTTACAATTTGTTCATGAAAACGCCTATTTTCCAAAAAAAATAAATTAGTCAACTTATTTATTTTGGGCGTTTGGTGTAGAATAGTACCACTTTCAGTAGGCGTCTTAGAAGGCGACTAAGGGTTAACAAAACCACTACCACAAACCCTGTGGAACTATACCACCTCTAAGACAGTGCACTCGCCAACCTGCTTGTCCTGAGTGGTATTTCCAGCCTATACATCCCTCATCCACAAGATTAATGTACATGAATAGGCCCGTGTACAGTAGAGGACGTTAAAAGAGATGGTGATGGTGCTCAGATAATGTGACATATAGTCTAATGTGAAATTTATTTACACCTGTGAAGTAACAAGAGTTGTGGACATATGATTCCATAGATTAGGATTGTAATAATTAGGGTGGCATAATCTTTTTGATCAAACCCTGTTAAAAATAAAGGAAAAAAAAGAAAGAAATTATTGCATTGCCAATCACATATAAACAGATTCAAAAACAGACTTACAGTAGAGTCAATCTAATAGGCCACTTTTGACATTTCATTGACTTTGTGACGATATAACTTTGCATCGGTCCCATATATCCATTTATGTTTATAAATTCATTACTGAACACTAAAAATATGTAATTTTTTTAATAAAAAAATATAACCTTGTCTTTTTATATCAAATTTAATAAGTTGATGGTTAATTTGGTTGCTCAATAAATAAACTAAAACTCAACTAAAAATATGTATAATTTGGTCAATTTATATTTCAAGAAATTCGAACCCCACTACAAGGTTACGCCTGCCCGCATTTTTTCATTTTTAATAATAGGGATGTGATCTTTATAATCGAAGTAACTTGTAGAGAGAAAGGAATATCGAAGAAAGTTACCATTGCAATAAATACTTAAACAAATTAAGAGAACAATGAAATTATTAAATAATTAACATAATTTAAATAAATACAATTATTAGTTAGTAAATACATGAAAAAGATATATGTAATTAAATGAATATATCTATACCTCATTTAATATATGAATATATTAAAACTATATCTGAAATTAAAAAAGAAAAGTATGACCTATCTGGCTTATTTTACACGGCTTACGGCGAAGCAAAGGAAAAGAAGTAAGCCAGTTGTTGATATTGATAGTTTTAATGCCGATGCAATTCGCAACCACATATATGGTTATTTATTATATGAGAAAAGAGTATCCATCTAGAAACAAACATTTATGTTCATTAAAAGAAGCAGGTTTATTTTCTGGTGGAATAACATCTTTAATAAAAACTGCCTGTACAAATGTTTCCAAAGATGGATTGGAAGAAAGTGGTAGAAAAAACAGAAAAATATAATGGAAGATTTTTAACGTGATTTAAGAATTGATAATAATAGGAATGATAGCAGTTTCAAGGAATCTGATAGTTCCAACTAATAAATAATAAAATTTATTACTTTTTTTTTTTGTGAATTTGTTTCATTATATTTCCCTTCATTATGCTTAACTTTGAGGTCATGAGGTCATGTAGCGTATGTAGAAGATTTCTAATGCTGTGTATGCTCTAAAAATAGTATTGGAAATAAATTTTATATGAACACTAAAATAGATTCACTAATATATGACTTATATATTGATTTTTGTCTTTAATCAATAATTGTTGTTAGATTACCTCACTATGACAACCAGTTTGACACTTGTCAAAAGTGGCCTATTACATTGACTCTACTTTAACAAATATTTTCCAGAATAAGAGATTTGGCAAAGTTACCAACTTTGCAAACACCAGCTGAAACAGGATGTAGGCATACCAACAGTAATGCTACTTGCCTATTACACAATAATAATAATGAGTTTTTCTATTGACTTTTATAGTTTTGTTTTAGCCTGCTATGTTGTTTAATACTTCAGTAAATCTACCCTAAAAACATAAACTAACTGTCACATTTGCATTATGCTAAATGTGGTTAAAATGAAATATTCATTCTGGTTTCAGTGGTCACTGCCTGTTATTCTCGGAGGGTTCATGGCAAGAGGAGGACGGTCAGTTGTTGGTCCAGTGGGCGTCACGAGTATACTGCAATTACGTGCTGGTTGTCGGTGTGCTCATGTTTATCGTCTGCTGTGTACAAATTTATAGGTGAATGTATAATAACTAGCTTTTGCCCATGACTTTGTTTGTGTGACCTACATGAATAATCCAGACTACTACCCAGTTGCCATGTTTCAACAAAGTTGGTTCACCATTTTGTTACAACATGGTTTCAAACATTGCAACCATGTTTCATTGAAACATTGAATCCTGTTTCAATGTGATTGAGTAACAAACATCCAAATTTTACTATAATATTAGTAGGATTATGCAGGTTTTTCTTACTGTCTATTTCTTTTGTCCTGCGGAAGACAAACAAAATATTTATAGAATTTGAAAAACAAATGTGAATTATTAAAATGTAAAGGAGATTGTTTTCTTTTTCATCCTATGGACTGAGATGAATTAGTGTTGAGGCGAGTGAAAGTGTATGTATTTAATTTTGTAGTAAGTAGCAGTAAAGTTAATTACATTTATTTCAATATATCCTGCAGTGGTTTGTTACGCTTAGTAATTATGTATTATGAAATCATTATGAAGTGATTGTATGCTGGATTTTGTTTGTGTGGTATCAGCTGGCTTTAGAATAGCACCACCCCATCTCTTTTCATGAGTTTGGAAAAGTCTACTAAGAGATAACAGAGTCACTACTACAAACCGTGAAGAACTACATCACTTCTGAAAGAGTGGACTCACCAACTTGCTTGGCCAGCGTGCACAAGGAGGCCCATGTCCAGCAGTGGACGATAATAGGGCTGGTTATGGTTTATCCTGGAGTTTTATTACAAAATGTTTATTAAGATTAAATCTTTTATCTATCATTTAAAGGGGTCTCAATGCCAGGTTATGTTTACCTTATTTATTTTACTCAACGTTTTAGTTGGGTTGCACCAACCATGGTCAGGACCTGACCGAAGATGGCAGGTAGTCCATGTCGAGACCTGTTTAAATTTATTTAGATAAATCAGTGTGAAAAACGTGAAAAAATGTCAAATGTTACATTATTAAAACTTCCTTTGCAGGCTATCAATGCTAATGTACAAGGGCATGGACAGTTCCTTCCTGTCCGCGTTCGTTGAGGCGGCGGGGTGCGTGGCGCTGTGCGGGCTGGCCGTGTCGGCCGCCGCGCTCGTCACGCTCGGCTTTAGCACCTGGTGCCAGAATATCGTTGAACGGTTCCCAAGGTGAGTACCAATGTTTGCAGGCCTCTTAGGCACCTTGTTTACTATCAGGCTATCAATGTTGATGTGAAAGGGCATGGACAGTGCGTTCGTTGAGGCGTTGGTGCGTGGCGCCGTGCGGGCTGCTGTGTCGACCGCCGCGCTCGTCACGCTCGGCTTCAGCAGTTAGTACCAGAACATCGTTTAATGGTTCCAGAGGTGAGTATTGATATTTGCAGGATATGCCCTATGGAACTTATTATAGTGGGGAAGTTCTATATTTAGAACTATCGGACTTTTTGTATTTAAATAAAAATATGCAATAAAATATTACTTATGGCGGAAAATTGTGAAAACGGCCGAGGTGTAGCTATTTACTTTCAAATGCGATATTATGACACAATAGGTGCATTTTTGGTGGAAAATTCTATTTAATATTATTTAATTTTCATTTTATAAATATCCATAATGTCAAATTTGTTAGAGTGGAATGTACTACTCCTCACGACAGGGCCTAGTGTGAGGGCCAGGATTTACCTTGTTTTTGTTTAACTGTGACTTATGTAATGTTTAAATAAATTCTATAATATATAAAATCTTTAAAAGGCCAAAAGGGGAGATTCAGCTATTTCCCTTAGGTATTAAAAAAAAAATGTTTAGACAAATGTAGTTTCATGAAGACTATTCAACAATAATATATTATCGTTTGTATGTAAATGTATCGTGACGTCACACGCTGCTCGGTCAATATCCATATTAGTATACCCTCATTTTTAAAAAAAAATATGAAATTCTTAGTAAGTTTTCAAACCTGTTTTTAGGTAAGAAATATAAAATGGTGAACTTCTACATTTGTGACTGGTGAAGAATGCCATAAGGCGTAGAATTAATGTCATAAGGGCTTTTGTACATTTTGTCTGTGTAATAAACTAAATAATTAGATAAATATATTCATTTTGTTTCAATATGAGAAATGTTTCATTGAACAGTTGCGAGGTGGCAGCTGGACAAGACATCGACCACAAAGACAAGATATCCACCAATGGGTTCTATATAGAGATGGGAACTGCACAAGTAAGTTTTATTTACCCATTTGTTATTTCATTATATTTAATTTTAAACTATTAATATAGTTCTTGTAACTCGGAAACGCACGTCTTCCTTGCTTGTAGTGGTGTGTCAGTATGCTTAAAAATATAACTTATATCCTTCACAATATGCCTTTAAATGCATTGACGTGAATGTTACTTTTCTCATATGTGCGGACATTTGACAAAATTTTCAATTTTGAGGGGGAGAGTGCACGCTGCAATCCAACAGCCGCTGGGCGTGCTGGACTGGCCACGTTACCCCTCTCTCTTACAGAAGACTACCTTGAAATGTACTGCATTTTCCACTTTATCGTATTTCCCCAATGTACGTACGTGTTTTGGTAGTGAGTGAGATGTGCCAGAGCCCATTCCCATCCTATCCCTCTCTATTTTCCCAAGTCCTTCTTCCAATCCATTCCTTAATCTGCAAAGTAGGCAGCGTATCCGGGGGCGTGCCAAGTTTTGGCATTCTGGACTGATGTTGGCATGTATCGCGGATGTCTATGGGCGACAGTATCCACTTACTATCGAGTGGATTGTATGCTCGTCTGCCGCCTTCGTACATAAAAAAATAAACAAGATCGACGTGCGCTCGTGATAACTACCTACAACGTGTCAGCGAAATAACGCAAAGTTTGAAACAAATCAACTAATTAAAAATATATAGAATCGTACTAGCAAACAAAAATATTTTCGGAGATAAATCAAGTTACAAACATGTAACGGTTTGTTGTTCTATCTGAAACGTTCGTAGCTCTCATTATTCAGGACAGGATAATGACCGGGAGGCGGCAGCGCGCTGCATAGATTGCGTAACCGCGCGTAGAATAAAAGATATAATAGAAATATATGTTACAAAAAACCTGTTGTAAAAACTGGCAGCATCGATTCCACCCTCGATACTCATGCACATATTGTCAGACTTTGCGCGTCTTTCAGTGACACGTAGTACACGACTTTTTTTTTTTATAATGGCAACTTGTGGTGCCTCAGCTGCGCAAGAATAACGAAAATTCAATATCATTCAAGCGTAACATAATTGTCCAGTTTATCTATTTTGCATTATATACACAGTAAAGTATATAATGTTCGCATATAATGCCTATGCCTATAATATTTTAAATAGCAAAGTAAAAGATTTGTATATATTTTTTCACCCTTTGGATACATTTAGGAAAAAAATATCAAACGTTGATTAATTTGCACCTTGAAAGATTTGTGTAACAGTCAAATCATTAGTATAACTAAAATATATTTTTTAAAGCGACTATGTTACTTTATTATAAGCTAGCTGTGCTCGGTGCGCAACGCATGCCCGGCAATTTTTTTGCACATAATATATAGCCTATGTTCATCTGGAATAATATACCTTTCAAATGGTGAAAGAATTTTTGAAATCGGATTAGTAGTTTCGGAGGTTACCTCCTACATCCAAACTTTACCTCTTTATAATATTAGTGTAGATGTTGTGTACACCTGTAATAGGTATTCATATAATCTCTAATAGGATTAGTAGTACATTACAATATGTTGGTGTACCATATATAAATAAATATGTCCGTTGTTGGGAATAAGCAATATATATTATGTATAAAAGATTCGAATCACTGTTTAGCTGTCGATTATTCGTTCATAAATAAAAATCACAATTATGTAACTTGTAGTTCGGGGCGTGGGGAGCTTTCGCCACGTGGGTCGGCCTTGCAGTCTTCTCAACACTAAAATTATGCCGATACCACCAATTGGAAAACATTCGCGTGTCCATGTATCGTGAGCGACAGAGACTTGTCAATGAGAGCGGATCCCCTGTCGCCCAGAGGGAAGGTCGGTCGACACCACCCGTGGAAGCAGTCACACCTTAATTTAGCACCGTTGAATTAATGAATGAGGCATGTCACACAGGCACGTATTTCGCGTTCAATTTTCGCGAAGGACTTGAAAATAAGGCTTGCAAATAACAAGACAAATAAACACGGGAAATATAATAATTAAATGAGCGGCAGAAACACTGAAAGTGCAAATACTCTTAAGTCGATGGCAGCAAAGTTTCAAAAAGGGGGGGGGGGGGGGGGGGCGTAGGTTTAGGTTCTCTGGTGACAATCTGGAGACTCGCGAACGTCGATTATCCTTAATAATTAATATTCTTAGCTGATTAAACTTAAATGCACTCCTTAAATACGTGCCTGGTGTAACATGGTATTGTTTGTATTGTTCTATCATCTCACGGAGGCGAGTTACGGTTAGTGGTGATTGTACATGTACGAGAGGAGGTCCAAGAGTTTCCGACCTGACAATGAAAAAGGACACGAGTTCATCAAACTATTTTTATTTTTCAATATAGTTTCCGTCTATTAGAACACATTTTTCGGATCGTTTAATTAGCATTTCTATCCCAGTATAAAAATACTCAGAAGTTTTGTCTTCAAAATGGGCGAAAACCGAAGCGGTCACTTCATTATCAGTGAAAAATCTTTTACCTCATAAGTCCGTCTTGAGTTTTGAGAATAAATATTAATCACTGTGAGTCAAGTGAGGAATAGAGAGTGGCGGATTTCCGTGAAACCACCACACTTTGAAGCCACAGCAGCTCTCGCAACTGCGGCGGGGTGTACGGGTGCATTTTCATGGGAGAAGAACCTTTACAGTTTTCCACGACATTTCTACTTTATTGCTTCTCGTAATTACTTTATAAGGTTAACATAATAGCTTCCAGTCACCGTAGTATTGCGTTCTTTTATATCTATAAGCAATATTCCTTGACAATCCCAGGATATCGAAGCCATAATCATTTTGGTGGACTGAATCACCTATGCCCTTCTAGGCGGCGCTTTACCAGAACGACGCCACTCTATAGACTCCCTTTTGGAAAGGGGATTCCAGTAAAGAACCATAGTTTCAACCGCAGTAACAATTGACTCTAAAAAATCCTTTCCGTTTCTCTGAAAGGCCTACAAAAGTTCCTGAGAGCACACTACTGGTTCACTTCGCTGCACATTTGAAAGAAATTTTGACATCCATCTCACACTATGTATGAACAAAATCCTAAGGACTGTAGTTTTTGAAAGCCCTGTCCTTGCTGCTTCCTTGAACTTCTTCCACTAATTTGATGGTGTTTGGAGTGAGTGCCTCAACAGGTCGACCGGAGCAAGGTTCGTCGTCGATGGACTCGTCCTATACGAACTTGCTTACACCAATCTTTGACGGTGGTAAATGATGGAGAAGAATCCCCGTACACATTATCCAACCTTTGTTTGATATCGGTCGGGATAACACCTTACTTTGTAAGGAATGATATTCCAATTTAAACAATGTACAGATTTTGCGACTTGCTGTTGTTCTAAGAATAAAGGAATCAAAACGCGAGCGTTAAACTCTAAAATTTATACACGAATTAGCAGGATAAAAGACAATTAGAATGACGTATAATTTGTTTTTTTTTAGGCATCTATAAATATGTCAGACCAGAAACTTTTGGACCTCTTTGGTACATTATTTTAGTGTGTTTATACTTGACAGCTATATAACTAACAGAGGTATTCTATTCAATACCGATTGACAGCGGCAATGTATAAAATAGTTATCTAAAACAATTAAAAAAGCGTAGAAAATGTTAAATAAAATATAAGACAAAGTCCCCACTTGTGTGACCAGTGGCAGAAGTTGCCAGCTAGAGGTCGCGAATCGCGATGACGCTCGCAATAATGTCACTATTGTTTAACATAAGACAATAAGATCTCTATCGGTTGGATAAAAAACTGCTAGATGAAAAGAAATGAAACTACATTTGGTTGCAAATTTACAATCTACGGGAACTATAACCAAAGATTTGTTAAATGTAGTTGCAAAAAGAATTGCAATACTGCAAGAGGTGCAACCCAGAGTGAAAAGCAGGGAAATGTTATGTACTTCCAATGTCATACCAATATCATGTAATAATGTAGTGAATAAATAATTTAGATATTAACTTTTTCTAGATTAAAATACTCGCCACTAGATGGCGCTGCAGCACATTAATTAACTTCTATACAGTTCAACCGATCGCCATGAAAATTGGTATACATAGGTATTTGAGCACGGAAAATATTTTCGAGCTATCGACTTTGTTATAATTTGCCACTAGATGGCGCTGCAGCACATCAACTTCAATGGCAGGACAACGTCTGCGGGGGGTACATAAACACACATACCTTAACCTGTGATGCTGATGACGCAAGATTTAGTGTATTATCGATTTTCATTTTAGTAAAAATAAAATTAAATAAGAACATTCTTAACGTTTGCTAACACTACTGGTGGGAGTCTGCATTCCACGCACATAGTGCTCGTGTATTTATGTTGCACCATTATAAACAAGCCTAACCCGCCTTCGTGACATGAAAGCACTATACTAGTGTAATAGTTATTAGGAGTGTAAGAATGCTGTAACAATGAAGGTGACTAAAATTGATATGATCTTAAATACTTCTTGTACTTGTATCAATCAGCCTTTAATGTTCCACTTTTAACAGATTTAAATTTATTTGTCATCATTTGTTTTGGTATTTCCTATATCATGTCGTACTTTTTACACGCTTCTCACAGAAGAAAAATAACAGCGGAGAGTCAGAGTTGGTAGAGCACATCTCTCTTCCCGTTATCTCTTAAACAGGTAAGAAAGGAGGACAACCTATCTATCGGTCCTAATCCTTTATCCAATCCGGATTTCTAAAACTAATGTTGGACCAGTGCGTTTGCAGATATGTCAATGTTTGTTGTTTTTGACTGATGTCAACACACATAGCTGAAATCTATGGGTGACAACACCCATTTACTCCCACTTACTGTCAGGTGCATTGTCCGTCCGTAATCTTTTCCTCCATACTTATTTCAAAAAGAGCTTTCCACATAGGATAAAAAATTGAAGGTCTCTTACTAGCATAGAGTTAGGGGTATTTAAGATCATGTGTCAAGTCACTAGTTTTTTTTTACGGTTTTTACGTTGTGTAGAAAACAATGTCCCAGAAACAAAATAAACAAATATTATAGTTGAGTAATGTAAATGAAAAATATTGACCTCTATAATTGGAACTATAATTGTATTAAAAGTTTGATACAAAAATACACGGAATGGATTGGTACAAAAATAATTGTACCAATCCATTCCCGAAGTCTCTTAGCTCTTATTAAGAAATGGTGGCCAATTTTCCAAAATTGCAATTTTTTATTTATTAACCTCTTTGGCCGAATGTCTAGCGCTATCAGAAATGGCGTGCCCTTCGTATGCCAGACGATTTCGCTCGTACTCCACGCGCGAGTTGTGCACTTAATATTATTTGTTTATGAAATTGAATTGAATTTATACAAATATCGAAATAGTAGATGTTACTTTTATTAAAAAGATAAGTGTTATTTTTACGTGGAAAGCATTTTTACGTAACCGTTCAGAAATTGTTAAATAGGTCAATCAAACTATAGCATTTTGGTGCTTCCTTCGTGTGCACCAAAATGCTCCGGCCTAACGGAGGTTAAAAAATCTGATTTTAGTAACTATGTGATATGTTACAATTGTAAAGCTGTATTTATTGTATCTTTAGTTATAAGTAGGTACAGTGAAATGATCGAGACATGAGCTTTTGAATTTGTGCGAGTGTACCGATAGTGTACAGTAAGAAACATTAGGACAATCGGATTGAACAATTCGACATCCACTCACACAAATGCAAATCTCATGTGTCGGTGATTTCACTGTAGGTAGTTTTAGTTAGTCTGTTCGCGTTAAGACGTGTGCAGTGACTCATCTCATCACTAGTAAAGGAATGTTCATATTGATTTCCAATATTTGAAAATAAGATGAAATTTATATCTATTGGCATAGAAAGTATGAAAGTATTGAGTGGTATTGAGATGTGCATGTTACTGTGAAACAGACCTAAGAAATAACTATAGGTCAAAAAAGGACACGCTTACTGTTTTGATTACGCTTACGATGAGTCGCTGCACTCTTAACGGGAACAAAGTATAGTCATCCAATCATTTGATCTCATATAATCACATTTTTTTATATATAAAAATAAACTGATATTTTTATTTATTTATTACACTTTATATTTTCATTTAGTAAAAATGTAACTTTTATTTGTTAATAATAGTATAAATAAATTAAAGATAGTTTTATGGAATTAGTTTATTTATTTACAAATTTTGGGATATTATAATAGGGGTTGAAGTATGAATTTGCCGTTTTATAGTAATAGATATTTTGAATTGACACAAAACCTTCATGGTGTGAGATTTTCGAGTGAAACTTTTTTCACATGATACCTATGAGGTTCTTGTTTTAAAAAATGTGCAACATTCGATTTTCGACTTTCAATTGTTTTTTTTATTCAGCTTAGACGGGAAAGATGGATACTTCGAAAATCCGAGTAATCTTTGAATACGAGTTCCGACGCGGAACTAACGGCTCGCAATATCTATACTGCGTTTGGAGAGGAGACTGCTAATGAACGAACCGTGCGTTTTTGGTTTAAACGCTTTCGTAATGGAAACTTCGACTTGAAGAACGAACCACGTGGAAACCACACATCAAACTACCCAGGAATTAGCGGCATGGTTTAACGTTACCTTACCTACAATATTGACTCATTTGCATCAAATCAATAAGATAAAAAAATATGAAAAATGGCTGCCTCATGATTTGACTGATCTGCAGAAAGAAACGCGTGTTGAAACTTGCGTTGCCTTGTTGAATCGGTACAGAAATGAAGGAATATTGGATCGAATTGTGACATGTGACGAAAAGTGGATTTTTTACGATAACCGAAAGCGAAAAATGCAATGGCTGACCCCAGGTCAAACGCCGCAACAGTGCCCTAAGGCAAAGCTTACCAATAAAAAGGTAATGGTAACTGTTTGGTGGTCTATTCATGGTGTTATTCACTATAGCTTTCTCAGGTCTGCAATAACAGCAGATGTTTACTGTGCCGAACTTCGAACAATGATGGCGAAACTAGCAGTGAAACAGCCCCGACTCGTGAATCGATCTTCACCATTATTGCTCCATGATAACGCAAGACCTCACACTGCACGAGAAACCGTTGTAACTCTACAGGATCTGCAGTTAGAAACCATACGTCATCCTCCGTACTCGCCAGACCTTGCTCCAACGGACTACCATTTTTTTCGTGATTTGGACAATTTTCTACGTGGTAAAAAATTTTCTTCCCAAGAGGCAGTACAAAATGCTTTCACACGGTTTGTCGAATCTACATCCCCAGAGTTCTATCACAAAGGCATAAATGAACTTCCCATTAGATGGCAACAATGTATAGATAATGAGGGTAAATATTTTGATTAAATAAATATGTTACATTTTAGAAAAAAACGAGTTTTAATTTTTCAGTACAAATTGGCAATTTCATACTTTAACCCCTAATATTTCTTATATTCTAACAATGTACAGACTAAGAAGTTAGTTCAATAAATAATCAGTCTTACTATTACAAATTCACAAGATTATTAGATGGCTGTGGTTTCATTTGTATTAATGTCCAATATTCGAGCTTCCGTATCACAAGATTTATTAGAAGTAGCTTGTGCAAGTGTAGGCTCCATTAGAGTAGCTTTTTCAACAGTAAGTTCACTCGCTTCATTCGCTTGCTTGCTCTTATCTGCTTCATAAACCTGTCCATGTATTCTTAACATGTGTACTTTTAAGTAGCGAAGTTGAGCAAACTTCTTGTTGCCGCATTTCGTACAGGGATAGTTCCCGCCCTTATGCGTGCGCGCGTGCCGGTTCAAATCACTCCTTACACTGAAGCCCTTATTACACGTTGCACACACGTGCACCTTCTCATTGGAATGCCTCTTCAGATGCCTCAACAGATGAGTTCTCCATCTAAAAGTCTTGTAGCACTGCGAGCACTCCCAAGTTTTAATCCCTGTGTGCAACTGCTCGTGTATGTAGAGGCTGGCCTTTGAGCGGAACGCTTTGCCGCACTCCTTGCACTTCCGCTGCTGCTCCCCCGTATGAATCGTCACGTGTTCTGCTAAACTCGATTTCGTACTGAATTTCCTCCCACACACATTACACTCGTGCTTCTTGACCGCTCCGTGGTGGTGTTTGATATGATAAAAGTAACTCGAGTAAGCGGTATACATTTTGGAACATATTGGACACGTTCTCACTGGAATTTTCTTTTTCCCTTTCGCTGGTTTTGGCTCGTTGCACTCGTCGGAGGAAATGTCCGAGATGGACTCGTTCGGTCGGTACTCATCGCTGCCTTCGGCGACTTGCGATCTTGCATTTTCTATGTTAAGAAGTTGGCTGTCCTGGGAATCTTCCGAGCGTCGATTAGTCTGAACCTCGTTCATTATTAGACTGTCTTGACACGTGTCCATACTTTCACGATATTGACAGGACTCTATCGATTGAATATGTTGAGTATCTTCTATAGCTTCGAAAACAGAATTAGGTACAAGTTCGAAATCATTTTCTGTGTCGCTGTGATCCGAAAATTCGTTTCTTTGCGTTTCTTCTGTACTTTTTACCCCTTCTTGTGTATTATATTCGGTTATGATCTGTTTGTTTTGAAAAGCTGTTTTGTCTTTCGTATTTTTATGTTCACCTGTGACATCTAATTTCATTTTCCTGTCTCTGTCCTCTTTATCAGGCTCCCGATTCTTGTCTTTCTTTGCGTATTCGAAGGCGTGCAGGGACATGTGAAAGAGGAAGTCTTTTTTGTCGACATTTGTATCACATTCGTCGCAATGAAAGAATAGTTTCGAATGCGCTGTGTTCAGATGCTCCGTGTAGGTTCGATCATCCTGAACTCTGTGGCAATACTCGCAAAGCCTAGCGTTTTCTGGTTGGGTGGAATCTTGACTATTCTCAGGATACTGAGGCGGTTTGGCAGGACTTGTCGCGTGTTGGTCACTGTGGGGGTACCGAGGCGGGTCGAGCCTCGCGACCAATTCCATCTCCACGAACCTCCTGCAACAAAGCAGTTGGATCAATTCACACGGTCTCTTATTTTGTCATGTGTTCGGGTGTGTGTAGTCAGTTGGCTACGCAGTCGGAACGCTCGGCCACATGAGCACGTGAATGCTTTTTCGCCTGTATGTACGCTTACGTGGGCTCTCAGCTCCCCTCTCCTTTTGAACATGGCTCCGCACTCCATGCACGGAAACCTACTTTCTTCATGTACTCTCCTGTGCATCCGTAGCGCGGCACCAGATTTAAATGCTTTCCCGCAAACATCGCAGATAAAGTTTCTGCTCTCTGAATGTGATTTGACATGCTCTGCGAGGTGACTGTTTCGCGGGAAACTTTTGGAGCACACAGGACAGGTGTGAGGCCGTTGCTTTGAGTGCAGTTCACGAGTGTGTCGCGCCAAATTTCCGCTGTTGTTAAACCCGAGCCCGCAAGAATGGCAGCTGTATCTCTTCCCTTGTCTATGAGACCATGCATGTCGGCGCCAAGAATGAATCCATACATTTTTCTTACATACATCACATAAGGCGTACCTCCTCCCATCTTCTCCTACTGTTACTACAGACGGTTTCTCGTTATTTTCCTTGAATGGTTTATTGGTCACCTGCATCCTTGGTTTGCTTTCGCTTACTAATTCGTTCGACTGTTCAATTTTAATATCGATTTCTAACTTTTTCGTGTTTGACATTGCATTTAATGTTAGTCTGGAAAATAAATGATCGGACTTATTTCAAATAATTTTGAATTAATTAATGGATTTTTTTGGAAGGATTTCAATAAAATACTTTTGGTACTAAATTATCATTATGTATTAAAATACAATTTACAACATTTGGTTACTCTTTGAGACAGCTAAATATTAAATACAACACAAATTGATTTATGATTGATAAGAATGATAAGGCAAGGCTGGCAAAACATTCAAATGAGAAAATACTAAAGGTGGCTCTAAATTGTGTACTCTTTTGCAATGATGCCTCAAAGCTCTGCGATGTCTGAATGTAGCCCCGCATATCGTACACGGATGAGGTTTGGAATCGGTGTGGATCAAACTGTGACTGTTTAGCTCATGCTTTTGTCTGTATGCTTTACCACAGTGACAAACATGTGGCCGTTCGCCCGTGTGCTTCAAACTGTGCCTGGAGAGTCCGGACTTCAGGCGGAATTTGGCTCCACACTCTGCACACTGATAAGGGAAATTATCTGCATGCGTTTTCAAATGCGCGTGAAGAGAACCACTCTGCGTGAAACGTTTTCCGCAATGCGAGCACACATACGGTTGTTCGCCTGTATGTATTCGAAAGTGCTGCCTTAAATTCTGTGCGTTGGCGAAAGTCTTTGAACAATATCGGCACACGTGCCGCCTTAACCGCTCGTGAGTTGACGTCAAATGTCGATGCAGACCGTTCGGCGTGCGGAACTGCTTGCCGCATATATGGCATATGCACGGACGTTCGTCCGTGTGGATGCGCTGGTGAAACAGATATGTGTGCGCCGAACTCAAGTCTTTCCCACATATTTTACATACATAAAAGACTTTTCCATTGATTTTCTTCTGCACTTGATTCAATTCCTCTCTGGTTTCATCGTCCATCCTGCCCTTCCTCATGTTGCAGTTTGTCAGATCATCAAAACTGTTAATGTCCACTTCACCGGCAGCTGTATCTTCGATTACGGCCTCGGAATCGCTAGATTTACTAGTGTCCGTAAAATCTGGGTAGTTACATTTCCTTGACGCGTGTTCTTTTCCGAAATGATTTCTAAAATTGACTAGTGCTTTATAGAAGTTCTTGAATAATTCTGACTTATCAATTGCTAGTTTCGAGAGAGGCTGATTGTCATCTTCACTGGTCGATTCGTTCTGTTCAGTGATAGTTTCGAGACCATCTGAGTCATCTAGGTCACAGCGGAGGTTCGCGATGCGTAGCGATTCGAAGTTAACCAGTCTGGGTTGGAATCTGCAACAAACAACCCTTGTTACTTCATTTTTTCTTCTCGTGGGTTCTTAGGTGGTAATTAAGATGTGTACTCTTTCTGAACTTCTTCGAGCATATGTGACATTCATAATTTCTAATGTTCAGATGTATTTCGATGTGGCGGTCTAGGGTATTTTTCGCTCTGTAAGATTTCTCACAGTAATCGCACTTGTAGGGTTTGTCCCCTGTGTGTATCCTCGCGTGGACGTCGCGCGCCAAACGCGAAGGAAATGCCTCCCCGCACACTGAGCATAGATAAGTCAGCAACCCCTGATGAACCAGCCTTATGTGACTGATTAGATTCCCCTGGTGACTGTAACTTTTATTGCATTTCTCACAAGTAAACATATGCCTTTCTCCACTGTGACATCTCAGGTGCACAAGCATGTTGTATTTATTGGAGAATGTCTGGTTGCACTCGGGACATACTGCTGGAATATACTTCTGGTCTTTTGAACTTTGTTTCTTCGGTGTTTTATTGACATTTTTATGATCATGTGTCTCAGCTATGTGCTTCTGAAGGTCGTCGCTGTTTTCAGTAGTGTAACCGCAACTTCGGCATACCTCTGTGTACTCTATAACACGATCCACATGTTCTTGCAAGTGATTGACAAATGACTTTTTATCATGGTAAAAGTTGTCACAGCACATGACACCATTTTCAATGTTGAGTTCGATGTGCGTGTTGAGATGGCAGATGAGCCGCGTTCTCGATGAGAATATGCTCTTGCAAAATGGGCAAAAGAAATTTGGCAACATTTTCGTTTCATTTTGTTGGCACTTTTCCTCTCCATCAAAATCTTCTAAATTAAGCATCACTTCAAAAGTTATGTAGTCTTTCACAAAAAGTTCAATAGCATTTTGTTCATTTAAATCATGAGCTGATGTAAGGTGATCGGTCAAAGCTTTGGTACTAGCGAAGGAAGGTTTTTTATTACACTTTTGGCAAACAAATTGATAATCGTCGTCTTCATCCACGTTTAATATATGAAAGTAATCAACCACCACATTTTTAACTATTGTGGTAATCATATCCGACCTGAAATTGTACACGAAACATTTTTTTGAGGAATCCTTGAAAGTACAATAATAATGCTGTTTTTTTTTTTTAGAGAAATGGCAAAATTTCATTGAAGTTTATCAGAATTGGTAGGCATTGCTAAAAAAACGAAGATACACATACATGTTAAGTATGCTGTTCAAAAGTGTTGACATAGAAGGTGCATCAAAAGAGTGTTTGAGGCACTATCATTTAACATTAACATTTAAGACTGAACCTTACTGTGCGATGTTACGGTCGAAAATTTAATGTAGGTATATAATATAGAAATGAATTGGTAATAATTTTATTAGGAACTGCTAATGTAGTGTTCTTTTATCAATACTGGTAGATTAACATTTCTTAAGTACATAATTTAACTTCTCCTCCAACTCCTATTACAGTACTCTGCGATATGTAATAGTATAGCAAGTTTTAAATGAGAATTTGATCACCCTTTTCATAATTTTGCAAATATTTTGGGTACATAAAACTTGTATGTTATCTTTGATGCTGTGTGCAGTACATACTACAAAAGCAGTGGTTCCCAAACTTTTTTCGGTCAGACCGCTTTTCCAACAGTACTTTACAAATGCGGATTAAGTGTGGACATGTTTGTGCTACGTATTGTTTCATGCATTATTTCGTGTGGAATCTTTTTACGGTGCACATAAAGATAAAAAAAAAATATTTTCTTAATTAGGTACCTATTGGAATCATATATGTATTTTGAACTAATAAACGAATAGTAGTGGTAAGGGGGTCTGTTTTAGCTGTTGTCGACCCCCAAAAAGTTCAGTCGTCGTAAGTTCAGATCGACGCCAGGGGGTCGATATCGACTACTTTGGGAATGACTGCCTAAAGTAAAAACATTGCAAAACAACAACCATATTATTTGCAAATTAAACCACGTTGCAAATATAAATAATTAGATTTCATGATGTGCAATATACGGCGGCGTGTAAACTGATTCCCGAATCCTGAAACGATGGATTCACGAGTTGGAGTTAATTAATGTGTTACAAAAAAAAATAGTTTTTTGCAAAAAATAATTGTGACATTTTTCGTATTAGGCTTTAGGAATTGTCTGGTTACACTTTACGACCTGTAATATCGCTGAGTACAAGACAATACTTCATTAACAACTAATTTTTATACTCACTTAATCTGTTCCTTGTGTGCGCTTGGGCCAGCTTCATTAGTACTAGACTTTTGTGCATCCTGTTCAAAATACATTAAAGAAATTATTAACTGGGGAGATATTACATCTCTGCATTTTCTACCACCTGTACAATGGTGAATGTTTTAAAGAGGTGTATTCAGATTTTTATCATCACACCTTTTGTCACCAAAGGACAGTTCATCTGTACTTCCTTGACAGAAAGCTACTGCATAAAATGGTCTTCAACACAAGTAATATTCCAAACTAGAATATCGTGGAATGGAGATTTTCTGCTAAGGTATACCACATAAGGCTCCAAAGAAGCTGTGGATAAGATTGTACAGGTTGTCAGTAAACTTCCTTCCCCCCCTCATGTTGACTATGACGGTGAGTACATACCATCAGGTGAGGAGTACAGAGTAGATAGATTGTACACCTGATTTATTGTATACCACTTGTAAACTTACACCAAAACATAAAGAAGAGAAATACAAGTAATTAGAAGTACAATCGGCGGTCTTATCGCTAAAGTGATTTCTTCTGGGCAACTTTTGGATGGTAAGGAGAAGTCTGTAGACGAATGGGGTAGATGGTGCAATAAAGAAATAAACTCTCTATATAAATAGATAGAATAATGACATAAGAGGTTCCTTGTCTACTTGAGATTTTCTAGAGATAAATACCCACTCAATTAAATACACAAACAGAAACATTCTAATATAGTCATTATAACTAAGGAATAAAAGCGTTTACCTGTACAGTTTGCCCTGTATGAACCTGGTCTGTGACATCAGTAGTGAGGAGCCGTGAACGAAGTGCTGAATCTACTTGCGCGCAACACATCACTAGCTCATGGAAAGCTAGCAAAGTGCTCACGCACTGGTAGCAGACCACGCGTGGCAATATGTCCTGTTTTGATACCTGTGAAGAAAAGTCTTTATCATGTTTGTAACAGTACCAGGATGTGATTTTAAGTGTGTTAACTAATGTGTTAGTGACATCCTAAAACCAGTATTGTGGCTCTTTTCTAACTTGAGATTCCAGTAATTTTTTCAAGATTGTGTTTAAATAGAAACATGTGCTAACATCTGATTGTTATGCATAAGCAATAAAAAAAAGTATTTGAAAAAAATTCCATATCTCAGAATAATGTCCCATTTATTTTTCAAGGACTTATACCATATTATTATTATTTGATAGACAAGCAGCCTCCACTGATGCGTCTATATCTGTTTTTGTGCTCTAAGATATTGCTCGAGTCGTTTTGAACTGATTAATGTTCTCAGATGATAAATGACTTCCTTAGGTAGTTCACTTATTTTGTAATATTCTCTCAAAATTCATTCAATTCATTAGTTTTGAAAACAGGTTTTGTATCATATTTAAGAAATTCCTGGGCAAAACTGGTTCCATTTGTATGAATCCATATACCTACATTAAATTCATATTAGTTTTAAGCAATGGAATTGTACCTGTATTGGCAGATATTTGTGTATTTTATCTGCAAGGTTGTTCTGTAACCCCTCTCGTTCAAATATAGGCACCACCATCTCCGTGACTGTGGCACATGTGCGGCACATGTTGGACATCTTGTTCACATCTGGAAGTTTGTTAACATTTTTGCTTAATTTATTATTATTATTGTGAAATAAGCGAGGAGCATTGCTGCTGGTGTGCCTACATCTTATGTTAGCCTTGGTTTAGGACCTTTACACATAGTTTGGCATCACAGCAGTGGCATTACAAAAAGTAATTTATTTTCCAGGATAAAAAGTATCTTATGTCCTTCTCCGAATTTCAGTCTACATTCTTGCCAAAGTTCATTGCATTCCAGGTAAGTGCACAGTTAATTCAACTGTGTTGTTGTGTTACAAAACAAATAATAATTTACCAACAATATTTTCAGTGATCATTCCTCTTATAGTTGGATAGTTTGTTTTCCACTTGTTCCAACTGATGTGATCAGAAGGAATTTACAATTTTGTATTGGTTCCTCTTGATTAACACTGCGAAAAACGTACAGTAGCTAACAATAATGTTTTAAGAATGAAGAAAAACTATGCGTAGTCTGAGTATTCGGAAAATACAGTCTGACCAAGTGGAATGACCCGTTTTCAGCTAACGCCGGTGAAACCTTTTAAAACAGACGTGTTTCTAATAAACAAAGGCAATTACAAACAGTAATAACAAAATTAAAGTCAGTGGTGTGGCGTCGAGAGCCGACCTCTTTGGTCGAGCTCTAATTTGATTTATTTAATACTTTTAAATGTGTTCTTTTTATAAACTTTGCTTTTGTTTATTTTGATATGTCCTGTCAACAATTTAGTAATATATACTCATGTCACCAGGCTAAAAGGAAGTTCCTATCATATTAATTTACAATGTTTTAATTTTAATGTATGTAATTTTATCAAGCTTTTTCCCAACGCTACAAACGTTGTACTGTACGTTGTTTAAATAAATATTCACATTCCGAAGATCCTAGTTTCTACTCAAGGTAGCTCAGTAAACACACGCACAAATAATTGGAGAGCATTCCTCCAAATTGGTGACCCCGACGTGATGATGAGCAACAGGAGAGCTTCCTCCAAATTGGTGACCCCGACGTGATGATGAGCAGCAGGAGAGCTTCCTCCTAATTGAGAGCTTCCTCCGACAGGAGAGCTTCCTCTAACTGGAGAGCTTCCTCCAAATTGGTGACCCCGACGTGATGCTGAGCAGCAGGAGAGCTTCCTCCGACAGGAGAGCTTCCTCCAAATTGGTGACCCCGACGTGATGCTGAGCAGCAGGAGAGTTTCCTCCGACAGGAGAGCTTCCTCTAACTGGAGAGCTTTCTCCAAAATTGGTGACCCCGACGTGATCGTGATGTGAACAGTTGAGAGGAATTGGAAGGATCACTACTACGGAATATCTGGGAATTCTTTTTTATTCTCTAGCGCTCTACCAAGGTATCGAATTTAAATACATTTCGTGACTGCAAATTATTGCAAGAATCATCCGGATGAAGATTTAGCCGCATTTTCACATGGATTCATAATTAATAACAATATACTTTTTCTTTCTTTTGGTGTGTGATTGTGTTTTGTCATTTATTTTTTTACATAAAACTTTTGTTTTTTTTTACAAGACATTAATTAAGATATTTTTTATTAGATGTTTTTACGGTGCCACACCACCACGCGTAATTATGAGCGAAAGCTAGGCTGAATTCGCAGAAGTGCCAGGCGGCAGGGCAATGGCGAACCGCCGAACTCCATCACTCATTATCTTAACGATTTAGTAGCAGCTAATGTTTCAAAAATTAAAATTTTTTGTTTAGTTGCATTAAATTTGAATCTGGGTTTGAAACGCGATTGTAAGTGGAATTTCGTTGTAGCCGACATTAAGTCTAGTACATATTATTGGCACGAATGTGACCATGGTGATATACCAACTGGTCGAGTTCGTCCTTTTCTTACAGCTCTTTTTCGTCGAGCGGCGTTTAAGCTGATAGGGAGACTTCGTGACGGGAAGACAGGTCTGTCATCCCTCGCGGAACTCCAGCCTGCTACCCAACCTAGCGTTAAGGTTGTAGCTTTTCCAGTTTCACAGTACGCTGCGTCGCTACAGAATTTTTCCACCATTACGCGCCCTCATTTGCAATTCAGGAGCTGAAGCATACTACCAAGCAAGTCCGGCTCAATCAAATCAACTTTCATTCATTAGTCAATTTACTAGGGACATAGTTCATATTAAAGTTGTTGACAATGTTGTTGCAGGTTCCTTTCTCGTGTAGAGGCAATTTTCCTTGAAGAGGAGTTGGCGCATGCTCGAGTTAATTCTTCATTGAAGTTAGAGGATGTTTTATTCCTGGCACGAATGTGACTATGGTGATACACCAACTAGTCGAGTTCGTCCTTTTTTCGTCGAGCTGCGTTTTTAACAATGTCATAATCTCAGCCACCCTGGCGCGCGAGCTTCCGTTCGTTTGGTGACTGAGAGGTTTATGTGGCCTATCGTTAATGCTGATTGTCATAAACGCTCGCGATCTTGTGTAGTAAGGTGACATTAAAACTTTCTTTTTTCTGCCGAGGTTCTATATGACGAATCACTTCGTTTACCTGGAGAATTTCAGCTCCAGATATTTTGAGGAACCCTAGTTATGTAGTAGATTTTGTTACCGATTCAAGAAGCCATTTGGATGCATTGTGTCCAGTTTCTGCTTCGCGTCATACGCGTCCGTCAATTACTTAGCGACGGCATCGCATGTATGGTTGAGGGACGACACCGTTCGTCGTCCGCCGTTTTCATGTTCTGATGGCTGAATTGCCGCCATCGCTTTCGCCTTCGCCCTTGCCCGCTCCTACAGTAACTAAATCTGGTAGAAAGGTACGATTAGGGACATTTTGGTTTTATAGTAAAATTTTTTAAAGTATATCCTTAGTCCTTCGAGGGGTTTTTCCTTCTGCGTAGGGGGGTGATGTGGCGTCGAGAGCCGACCTCTTTGGTCCAGCTCTAATTTGATTTATTTAATACTTTTAAATGTGTTCTTTTTATAAACTTTGCATTTGTTTATTTTGATATGTCCTGTCAACAATTTAGTAATATATACTCATGTCACCAGGCTAAAAGGAAGTTCCTATCATATTAATTTACAATGTTTTAATTTTAATGTATGTAATTTTATCAAGCTTTTTCCCAACGCTTACAAACGTTGTACTGTACGTTGTTTAAATAAATATTCACATTCCGAAGATCCTAGTTTCTACTCAAGGTAGCTCAGTAAACACACGCACAAATAATTGGAGAGCATTCCTCCAAATTGGTGACCCCGACGTGATGATGAGCAACAGGAGAGCTTCCTCTAACTGGAGAGCTTCCTCCAAATTGGTGACCCCGACGTGATGATGAGCAGCAGGAGAGCTTCCTCCTAATTGAGAGCTTCCTCCGACAGGAGAGCTTCCTCTAACTGGAGAGCTTCCTCCAAAGTGGTATTAACGAGATTTTAGTTTACAACAAGCAACATAACAATACGATAAAAACAAAAATGAACTAGAATATGTAGTTTGAATGAAAAACTTACTGTTGACGACGAGTTCATTAGTTTCGGCTTCGTGAACATTCTGCGCATTGAGTTCCGACGACTGAGATGCAGGAATATTAATTAAGAACACTTGTTCCGTTTCGTTGTTCATTTTCATTGATTGATTATACATTAGAAAACTATTTGGATTTTGTCGACACACATAGGTCTTAGTGTAGCATTGCCATGGCCGATATTAGGGTTGATAAATGACATTGATTCATATTTTTTTTATATATAATTGATTTGGACACCGACGTAGCTATTGGTTCACACACATCAAAATGTAATTTATCAGAATTGTTTTTAACACGTTATTATTCAGTCCCGTCGAAGTAGGAGTCGCTCAGTAAAGTGATAGTAGGTTCACTGAGGACAAAGTTGTGTCCAACTATGTCCTCCTTTGTCCTTTGTCCAGTAAAGTCCTTGGAAGAACACGAAAACTCCAGTCTCAATCTTTTATTTAATTATCACAAACATTATGCACTAACACTAGACACTGAAGTATAATAAACTATCATTATTAAACCATAAAACGCCTAATACACAATTTTTACAATAATCACACAAAAACTTCTCGGCTTCCCGCCAAAAGGTCCTATTAATTGATATCGTTCAAAAACTTATTTGTTCTCTATTCGGTGTGTTCTTTTCTATCTTACACTTCAACTTCTCGAGTTCCCGCCAAAAAGTCCCGACGTTTATATTTTACGTGCTTTACTTGAGAAGGGATATGCAACTTAACTTTATCCCTATAAATGATTTTATGGTTGGAGTGCCGTAAGATTCGAAAAATCTCGGAACCCGGCTCCACTGAATGGATTTTCGTAAAACCTTTTCGATTGCATTGTTAAAGCTAGTTAAAAGATTGGGTTCCGAGCTATAAACCTTACGGCACTCCACTATATATTCATATTATTGAATAATTAGCTAGTTTTATTATTGAAATGAGTATTTACAAAAACTAATTAGGGGAACCCGGAGTAGAACGGGGTACCGGGGCGGAACGGGAAAGAGGCGTTGTGCTCGCTACAGGCAACAGAGATGCGTGACCATCGCGCACAACGTTCGGTCCGCTGTGCTGCGCTATACGGAGTGGCCGCTGTCAGTGTGAGAGTGCGCTTAGTTTGGATTTTATCGAAGGTCGACGAAAAAGCTTGCAAATTTTAATTTTGCTATGCAATACCAAGGTAATTACACTATACACTATTCTTTGTTCGGATATTAACATTACATGTTTGTTTAAACATACTTTTGACTAACTAAACGTCTAGTGATAACTCAAGTCCAATAAATATAACCGGTCATAACACTCGTGTTTACGTGAACGGTGCGTCGGGGCACAATGGGTGGGGCACAATGGGGTATACCCCGTTCCGCCCCTTAAATATTTGTACTTCTCATATAAATACGCATTTTTATTTCATCTGCAGATGGTGCGTTCATATATAAGAAAAACCAGCCGACAGTCCTGTCCTGGTCTACATTGCTAATTCCGTTGCCAAAAGTGAAAGCTGGAATGAAAAGAGTTACAAGAAAGGGTGGAAAAACGGCAATCCTGACCGCTTCACCTTACAAGACTGAATTAGAAGAATCTATTAAAAAGACACAAAATATCAATAAAGCGAAAGTAGAAAAAAATAAACAAGACTGACGTTAAAAGGTAAAGAAGACATACCTGAAGGAATGAAAGCTAAGCCAAAGAAACAAAAAAGAATCAGAACTACACCTGAAGAACACTCAGAAGACGTAGAAAATTTTAAACAAAAACATAGATGAAACAAGAAGAAAGAAACAAAAAAGAATCGGAACTGAATCTGAAGAAAGCTCGGAAGATGAAGACGCGATCTGCTTGTATTGCCATGATTTATACTCCAAGTCCAATGAAGGCTAGTGGTCTTATAGCATTTGTAAAAAATGGGCACATTTGGCGTGTGCTGGTCTAAATAGTGACGACGATGACAGTGTTCTCATCTGTGAACTATGCCAATAATTAGTACCCCATCGTGCCCCGGGTTCATTTCCCATTGTACCCCGGGGGGTGGGGCAGAATGGGAAATTTCCCTTTATTTTTCAAACAATATTTTTTCAAAGTGATCATTAATTTAGATAAGTTTAGCTTTAATTTCCTTGTAGAGAAAGAAGTAAATAAACCTACAAATTGCCAAATAATGGTGTTGTTTCATTCAAACTCTCACAAATTGTGACCAAAGCTTAGCTATCCCGTTCCACCCCGGGTTCCTCTACATGATTTATCGATAGATTTTCGAATCTACGATTTTTGTCGTCTATTTTTAGCGTGGCGTCCAGGGTACTGCTCATGCGTCTATAGCGTGGCGTTCAAAAGGTTAATAATAAATACCAATCAAATGTTATAATTTATAGAACTCTCCTTCAATTGACGCGAAAGTGGCGTCCTCTACAATCCTTTTCTGGTAGATTCATCAGATTTTTTTATAATTATTTCGTTGGGGGGTATTTCTGGATGGTAGTAGCGGTTCGTCCAACGGCTGCTATCACAGGCGTCACCATCACCGCCTTGTTCTTGTATGTGTGGATCAATTGCTGGAAGAAATTCAACAGTGTCAGTACTATCAATAGTACTGTTGATTACTAGCTGTGCCCGCGAATTCGTACGCGTGGAATGCTTTGTATACAACATTTTTTCTTCCCGTCCGCTAATTTCGATAAAACAAAGCCTATTCGAAGCGCCAAGCTAAGTTTAATTAACCCGTGGAAACCCCATGAAAATCCGTTCAGTGGTTTTGGAGATTAGCGTGTTCGAACAGACAAACACACAGACAGACAAAAATTTTCACAACCGTCTATTTGTATTCTGATACTCTTTCTTCATCGCCTCCAATCAGTTTTTGGTAAATATATTCAATGTACAGACACGTTTGTTCTACAGTTTTGTTATATATATATATACCTACTGGGTATAATATATATATATATATATAGATATATACCTACTGGGTATAATATTAAATTAAAGCGAAAATTTCCATGATGATTGATGGTAAATGATTGATGAATGCTAGATTTCCAATGCAATGCTTTCATTCGATAAGAAACTACTGCAGACGGTAATCTCATGAACATGACTATCATCGTAGGTTAATATAACCTGGCATTAAAATTTCTATCGGCTTAAAAATAGATATCTTATGCCAAGTCGCAATACTTGTATCCCGGTAGTATCGGCACATATGTACATTATTTACACAGATATAACTTGTGGCGAAATATGCGGCGATATGGTTGCAATACAATGTGCCGATACAAATGTGCCCTGGTGTGGTCAGGGCATTCTGTTTCATTTTTTTTAACAGAAGGTACTTACCAACACAAGTTTGATAAGGAACACGGCGAACGTAAGGAACGATATGCTCATGAGGGCGCTTTCAGAGGAGGGCAATTCGATGTGGGTCCCGCGCGACGTAGCTCGTGGTGCACGCGAGCGACGAGTTCGGTGTGATATTTGTGCATCGTCGTCTGGCCATGTTGTTTTTATTCGATTTTCTGTTAAAATAGTAAAGTCTATTATCTCGAATAGATATTTGTCAGGAATCTCATTAAATTCCGATATAGAGAGATATGTATATTTGATTTAAGCAATTTTCGAATGTCTAATATGCACATGATCTAATTTTCATAAGTAGGTAATATTTTGGGAGAAGTTTGCGGGACATCGGCGCGGCGGCGGGAGATTGCAACCATCAATACCGATTTCATTTAGCAGACCCATAGGTCTGCCTATCGGTGATTTGGAAGTGTGATTAGAGTGCAAGATTTGACGTGAGTCGCTCTAAAGTCAATATCATATCATACCACCAGTGTTTAGATTTCTATTGCTGGATTTAGGTTTCTTCGGTCGATTTCAGATGATCTCATAACGATGGTTTCTCCCGAGGATCGCCAACACACGGTGCTCTGCTACTACCGGCGACTTTCGTTAGGTCGTCAGTCCACGTGGCCGAAGGACGTCAAACGCTTTTCTGCTGCACTACGTTGGTCTCCATTCGAGGACTAGAGTCCCCCATCAGTTATCAGTCCTGCGACATATATGACCGAGCCACTACCACCTCAGTTTAACGCTAAAGGAGAAGAATAAGCCATTTTAAGTGAACTTTAAAAATAACAGAATTGATTTAAACTTACCAATATTTCTTAGGATAGTGTTTTTAAGATCTTGCAGGTACCTAGTTTTGCTGTTGATACTTCTACGCGTGTTTCTTGATATCGTATCTGTGACTACTCTCATAAGTTTTGCTATGTTTTCCATAGTATTCGCGTTACTGTCGTGTGATGGAGTTTCTTTTGAATCTGATTTTTCACCACTTTTAACAATCGGTGCCTTTGTTTCAGTATTTTTGTGTTTATGTAAATCTTCAGTTACTTTATGATAGTTGTTGAATTTATTATCATTGCCAGCAGCGGCTTTATGTTTTACAACTACATCTGCAAACTCCTTTTCAGCATTTAATATTTCTTTAATCACATAATCAGAATTAGGAACGTTAAAATCTTTAATACGACTGTAATATTCTTCTGGGTCTTCAGTGGCTAAAAAATGTTTTTCAATTTTCGATTCAACAGTAGATGCACTCTCTGTAGTTTTAATTAAATTAATTTCAGGTTTATCACTTACGACACTGTAAACAGGCGCTTCAGTGGTACTTATAAGTATTCGGCTCACGCTGCCCACGTTAGGGACTTTCCTTATGAAACCTTTATTCCAGTTAGAATCTTGTAACGAACTGTTTATATAAATTCTGTTCGTCTTCAGTGTTGTGGTCTCGAAGTAATCTTCAGTAACTTTATCCACATTTAGAAAAGGAAAATTATGAGTAGTACGGAGAGGCTTCCTGTAGTGTTGCTGTGATATCTCTACCCATTCACAATCGATTTGCGAGATGAATAGTAATATTAATAACATTTTTAGAACTAGATTGTTTAGATAACGAACTTGACGAGTTGAAATTAAATCATTAGTTTAGTAAATGAAATTTAATTGTACTTTCAAAACATTGTTTTCCAATCGTTTCTTATGTGTGTCTTTAAGCATATTTGTTTGAGCTGTGCACGGTCGTGTGACATGCCTCGCTTTGAGGGACATGCGACCGTTACATCAGGGGTTCTAAACTTTTATTTAAGGGGTTCTAAACTTTTATTTAAGGGGTTCTTAACTTATTATTTAAAAACAACAATTTCGAAAAAAAGGTATGATATACAATAATATCACAAGCGAATCTTAAACTGGGCGAACTTGTGCTTGGATTCCAATTGAATCTCAATTTTCAATTAGATATTTACATTTAGATTCCAACAAGGTCAGGATGTAGATTGTCGCCTAATGTATGTTTACCCAATACCTCGCCTATTTTAGTATCATCATATGTTTTTTTTTGTACCATCTATTGAGCATTTCCAGTAATGGGAGGGCGCATGCTGTAATCTCAAAACCGCTGTGCGTGTTTGACTAACAGAGTTACTCTACACCTTGTACTATATACTCATTCTGTGCCTACGCCTACGAAACACTACCGTGAAATGTATCTCGGGATTTCGGTATCGAGTGGGATACATGAGTAGAATGAGGAGTATAATAAAATAAATCTCTCTCTAATCCCATTGTACTCCCTATTGCCTATCCCATTTCACCCAATTCAATCCCATCTCATCCCATTGAATGAGGAGCGAATAAGGGAAATTCCTTATTCCAATAGCTATACAATTAATAAGCTAATTTGTATTATTTTGCTAATTTTAGTTCTTTTAGAATTTTTAAGATTAAATAAAACAAAAATTACCGTAGAAAGATATAATAAAAATATTACGGCCATAATTTAAAAGTTACCATTCGCCGGTGATTATTTGCTTCATGCTCACAGTAACAGCTCGGCCTCTTGTCCTCGAAGCGTAAAGTAACCGTTAAATTATTTCACACAACTGTCACGTTAATTATAAGTAGCTGTTGAGGTCGTAAACTTTATAAACTTAGAATTATAAGACAGTCAAAGTCAAATTGAGCACTGAATAATACTAAAAATCATACTTTAATGCGCGTGATTTTCCGTAATTGACGTAATGTCCGTAGTTGACATTCAGCGATTAATACATTACCCACCTAAAACAAAAGCAATCTAATGATACCACCTAGAACAAAATAATGACTCTGCCAGAAAAATGGAGAAAGATAGTCGAATTAAATGGACGATATTCGGTTCAATAAATATTTATGTAATACAAAAAAGACTTTATTATTTTCACTACAACAAGGCCGCGAGGTTATCGACTACCTAATATAGGTAGTATTGTAGTATTTTCCTAAACTAGACTATAGATTTTTTTTTATGTACGAAGGCGGCAGACGTGCATATAGTCCACCTGATGGTAAGTGGATACTGTCGCCCATAGACATCCGCGATACATGCCAACATTAGTTCAAAATGACAAACGTTGGCACGCCCCCGGATGCGCTGCCTACCTTTGGAGATATAGGAATGGATTTGGGGAAAGGATTGAGAAAATGGGGGGGGGGAAAGGATTGAGAAAATGGGGAGGGATAGGATGGGAATGGGCTCTGGCACATCTCACTCACTCCCGAAACACGTATGTACATTAGGGAAATAAGATAAAGTGGGAAATGCAGTACATTTCAAGGTAGTCTTCTTCAAGGTAGTGAGAGAAGGGTAACGTGGCTAGTCGAGCGCGCCCAGCGGTAAATCAAAATTAGATTTCTAGTACTGTAGTACAGCTCTCCCAACGAGACATGAGCTTTGAGTTTGGGTGATTGCACACCGATAGTCCGCGTCTGCTGTTTAAACCGGTTTGTACAGGATTTCGACAATCGGATTGAAGCGTAGAGCTTAGCGCATCCCCGTCCTAGCCCGCATTGGCAGAGTTTCACGTTCGCTACCGTCGGCATTCAGACGTGTATTTTCTTAATTTGGATTGTCTTTTGTTAATATTTTCATTCGTTTTTGTAATAATCATCTAGAATGGCTCCTCGGAACGGAATAGAAGACAACCATTAAGTAGTGTATCAAAAGAATTTTTGTTTAATTTGTACGAATATTGCAGTCACCAATAATGAAAAGTCAAGTGTTACTACATCAAGCCAGTTAGTGACGACATCGACGGGGATTCCCCCGTAATCGGTAAAAAGAGTTTTATTAGAGGGCAAACATATTAATTATTTATTCTTATCAATTTATTGTAATATATAGTATTAACTTCTCATTGTTGCCTCGAGTTGTTAAAATCGTCATAAACATCTCTCGAAATAAATACGGCTAAAAGACAAAAATTAACTCAAATCAAATATTCACCCCGAAGGTAATTTCATAGCAGTTTGTGTTAGTCCTGTACTCTGAGTCGCTTGTCGTCTCTTGCGCCACCAAATAAGTAATTGAACTGAGTAGTTGTAGTTGAATGAATTAATCAACCTTCTACGGTTCTATCAACGGTTCTATATACAAGCGTCTGACTGAAATAACGCAAAAGCAGTTCTGTCTAGCATTCTAGCCGTTTTTACAATAGGTTTTTTTTCATAACATATTGTTCATTTCTAACTAGTAGCAATATATCTTTTATTATAAGCGCAGTTGCATTCTACGCACGTCGGCCGGACATTACGACGCTAAGAACGCTCTAGATGGAATAACAAAACTACATGTCTCAATCTTTTCATTTATTCCCTAAAATAATTTTATTTTTCGCTAGAAGGGTTTTATATATTTTAGATTCGTTGACGTGTTTCAGGTTTCTTGTTATGTCAGGGAGACGTTGTATAGTACTATAGTTTAAACGCTGTATTTGCGGTTAACAAACAACTCTACGGTTTAGGATGATTTAAATATCTAATTATTCTTATATTGTTCAAAGAGATTGAAATTGGAGAAGAAAAGAAATAACGGCGTGTTAGTCCAAAACGGCATTTATTATTCAAATAATATTAATAATAGTAACACAATTTGTAAATTGATCATGTCGCAATCCGCTTACACTATAACATCAACTGGTGAGAGCTACGCGCTGTGCATGATTCACAACAAGCTAATACTTTGCACCGATTTTTTTTTTCATTTCTATGACGTTTTTATCACAAACTGCCATGATAAGACTGCCAATGTTAAAATTTAAGAGGGCCCCATGTTGTATTTTAGGTATTGTACTCAAAATCGCCCTAGACGATTTTGATTTGACCGTGCATTTTTTTTAAATTAGTTTTATTATTAAATAATAGTGTAAGCATAATAATGTTGATAAGTTTAGATGTAAGGATTTGGTATCACGGAGTTGACACGAATCTTAATTCAATTTAATTCCCTCCAATAAAAAAATTGTCCACTTTTACAGAAAAAAGTGCTAGTTAAAATGGCCTCTGACACAGTCCATGTGTCACGAACTCTGACACTAGTTTATTTAATGTCATTGTGCAGGTAATATGAATGATGAACATTGGATTCTATACATGGAATACTTACATTACTTGAATGCATACACAATTGTATGTGTGTTCATGTCGTACATTGTTTCAGAAACAAACTTAACTGTAGTACTTTAAAGAATTTGGAATATATCGTTGTGTAACGTTTTTCAGTGACACTATCGTACAAATCGTCATTTTAATCAGTTACACTCAGTATTTTGTATTGGGAGTTGTAATATTTTCTACGTTTCATGTCAGCACAAAGCATAGCTCTCGCGTATTCAACAATCATCGACTTTAAATTACATTATTATGCGTACAATTATATATCTTAACCATATAGTTAACATCTAACCACTTTTAACGGTATTTAACTTTGACACATAGTTATGTGTTGGCGTAGTCATGGTTTTTAATTTAACAATTATAAAAAAAACAATTTTATATCTATGATTATATTCGGGGTTGGTCCAAATTTGTTTACGCAAAAATGGAAGTATTTACTAGGTGTAAAGTAAAAAATATAAAAATAAATACTATAATAGGTAGTACTATAAGAGTAGGCAAATAAAGCTAATAATTTGTATTACGCAATGTTAAGTTTGAAATATAAATACTAACAACTTACAACAAAATGTATAAAAATGCAGCTAAAAAATTAACAAACTAGTTGCCGTAAGTCAAAATAACACTAAACATATCAAAAACATCTCAAATATTTTTTCACAAGAGATCACAGAGTACGGAACCATTGATTTGTAAAAATATAAAACAATATAAAAATCACAGTTTTAAATGAACAGTAAATGGAATGACTGTTTTATATAAAATAGTTTAGGTATTTGTGACGAGAGTAAAAAGTTACGAGCATAGAATACATAGACTTATGACCTAAATATTATTAAAAACCTACAATATGAGACCTTCCGTATACGCGTACATCCATTGTTAGGTCCCTTTGCAATCTCACCCGAGTTTAAACCCGTATTATTTCCTAATCTATCCTTGTAAACATCAAACAACAAATACGCACGTGTGGCAACACTTGACAGTTATGTCAAATAAATAAGTTTAGACTTAAGAGCTTTGCATCCAGATGCTTACAATTAAAAAAATGGCAATTGGCTAAAAACTTTAGTAATCAGAGCTGAAAATAAATTAAAAAAATTGCTTGTCAAAAATGTTGCCACACTAATTGTGATATCATATATGAAAACCGACGAATAAATTCATTTTATCTTATAAAATTTTGTTACTAATTATGACAAGTTAATTAATAATATGTTTTAGTATAATTTTCAAACATGTTTGGCTATACTTGTGATTAAATTTTCAAAAAGTACACTTGGCACAATCCATCTGTGTTGTTGTAACATGTTTGGCATTCATTGCGGCTTTTACACAACATTATTCCCAGAGTGGGGTTAACAATCGCTACTTATACTTAACAGGAGTGTTATAACGGGGCGTAGTGTTACCACATTACTTTAAACAATGTAAGTACATATTTTGTAAGAGTAATTAAATTTTGTTTTGTAAAAAGTTTTAATTTTGGCTATGTAGGTCACTTCTGTGAACGTCACATTATGAGTAGGCCACTTTCTGAGTATATCACGGGTCTGTATAATCATATTATAATTATATATTTAATTGCATATTTAGATTTTTATGCGAATACTCCCCTAAAATATATGTTACGGGCATTCAAAAGTAACAATTACTAATTTAGTAATTGAATTTCGCGAAAAGGTTTTAACCTTTTCGCGAATTTCTGCTACTGTAGTAAGTTGTAACTTACAACTATTATTCCCACAGAAAAAGTAAAAACAGCATACATTTCTGATGTTACAGAGGATGAAAAATGACCACAACAATACACTAGAAATCAACAGCGAAAGGTTGAAAATGGGTCTAACTGTACTAAAGCGTACGTGATATACTCAGAAAGCAATCGTGAGCTAAATCGTCGAAAGTTGAGACAGATGATCATGATGAATTGGATGTGTTTTATGAATGCAGTAACACCGCTAACCCCAGGCACCATATAGATAATAATTCATTATTGACTATAATATTTCGCTAAATTTAAATAGAGTTAGGCCGTTACCGAGGCATTCCTTCGCCTCTCTAGGGTGTTAGAATGTTAAACAACTTACGTTTTTCAAAAAATATCTACTTGGAAGTTCTGTGAAAAGGTAATAGCAGATTTATTATGTCGACTAATAAGTTTCGCGAGGTTGAAGGGTCACATTCGTTTTTACCGAATGTGAAATGGAACTAAACGAATGAATAGGTTTTGTTCTACAACGATGTATTTGCTGTCGGCGTCACTTGGCTCGCTTATATTGCGAGGTGCGAAACTAGATTGTGTTTTCCCAAAAAAACATCTATTTTGAGATACGACCTCGGGAAATTTCATTGAGGTGTGAAGCAGACAAACATTTTAATTCTTTATCTACACGAGTCTATTGAAGGGTATCACATAGTTCAAGGAATGTCCCTTTTTAATATAATTAGACAACCATTTAGTCTTGAGTATACTTTGATATGGGTTAAATGTAACTGTAAATTGCATTTTTGTTTTTATTTTGTTTTCTTCATTTTGTACTTATCAACTCCTGTCAGCGAACTTACTGCAGGAATAAAATTTGGGGTTTAATAGATTGGAAGTAGCCAGCCTTTAAACTGCACAATAAATTGTTTCATAATAGAGACGTTTAGACTATTGCTTGAATTAATTAGTTTGTGATCTAGCTTTTAATTTAATTAATAATTAATCTTGATATAGTAAAAACTTTAAAAAAATGTTAGACAATGTTGGCTTTTTTTTTGTTTTTAGTATCTATACACGTGAAAAAGTAAGATTTGGTTGAAGTAGGTGTTACATTGGAAGTCCATTATTTTTCATTATTATTTTAACAATCTACGAATTATTTAATTGAAGTATTTTAAAACCGTTTGTAAATATAAAATTGCATTAATTGAGTATAAAATGGGGTTTACATTCATTGTTTGTTCATTCACATGAAGTTATAAAAATTGTCCTATTTCGTTTTCAAGCATTGGCCAACTGAGCGTTCGCACGGTTACAAACGTTTCTGTGCGTTATTGCGGTGATTTTAAAGTTCACTTTCGTTGCTCTAACTCAGTGACGGGGAAATAGATTTAGAGAAGGGCCATATAAAATAATTAAACGGGTTTAATTTTAGACGGGCCAAATAGATTTATTTTTTAATTTATTGTTTGGACGTACTGGGTCCGTGTGAGAATGACGTTTATATAGATGACTGTTACCGATTGCGGGCCGGATCAAATCATGTCGCGGGCCGGATTTGGCCCGCGGGCCGCCATTTCCCAATCCCTGCTCTAACTGAATGAATAGGTTTGTTCTGCAACGTTACATTTGCGGTCGGCGTTATCTAACAATTTATTGAATAAGTTGATAATAAGATACAAAGGGGTTTGTATGTGTGCGAACGCTTGCATTGACCGATATTTATGTAATATTTCTGTGAAAAGGGACCCTATTGTCGGTTCTAGATTGAAACACATCGAGACTAGCGAAATATCATATTATTTTAAAAACCAGATGTTGGAGAATATTTATTTATATTTAAACTTCTGTTTAAACAACGAAAATGAATTGACTCGAATAAGTCCTTACCGACAATAAGGTTCCTTTGCTTAAATAACTTTCCATTTACTCACTTATGATTATTTTTAATATTAACAAGTATAAACAGTAAACACAGTAACACAGTAAACCCTGCGAGTAAACACGTGCATCTCGAGGACAATTATTCAAAGGCAACATAGACGAGGCGCTACATTACACCTTCAGATAAATAATAAAATTTGATAAAACAAAAATAATTATGCAATTATAATGTACTTGCAGTAGCTTCAGCATTATACATAACTTCGTAGTGATTACATTTTTAAATTCAATTTGATTAAACATTGAATTTTGTTACTTTTTCTTGTTCAATGATCTTACTATCTAGGCTGTATCTCTATACTTAGCTACATATATGTGGACATTTAGTTTTAGGCTTAAGAAAATCAATATTTTGTGGTTGTTATTTTAGCTTAAAGCTTAAATGAATGAATAACGTGGACGTCCCCCTCGATACACGTCAACACACACCGGCCCTCAGCCATCACTTTTACCAGGTATCGGCACGTGCCTGGGCGCCCTTAGGCTCGTTGCTACACACATTTTGTTCCTGGCCGAGGACCTTCTGCGCTCACCCTAAATTAAACACGACCGGTGACTCTTGAAAGGCCACTAGGGCCACAAGAATTTAGCCATGCCGAAAAAAAAAAAATTCTGTGAAATTTTCTTTAATTTATCACCGGCCGCGTGCGCCGCTGATATCGTGTGCTGCCAATTTAAGCAACTACCTACTGCACGTAATTACTTTTAGACTATCTATAATATTTGATGTTACAAATAAAGTCATTTTTTTAAATAAGAAATAAATGTTATTAAATTAGGAATGCTCTCGTACAACCATTAGCAAATACAATTTTGTAAATAATAAAATCCTAATTCTGTTGCTAGGTAACTAATATAAATTATGCTAGCTGCGCCTAAACGTAAGTACAACAGTGATGATATATCATCTTAATTATATTTCAAATAAGTAATATATAACGCAAAGTTACCCGATTCCGACCTCCTACTCGTATCTTAATCCGACCACTAAGTTTTATAAACTCCAATTGAAGTATGTAAAAATCGGACACCAATTGTCGGTCGTCTATATCCGTTTTAAGTTAACAAATTACGACATTATACATATGTCACTTTTGCTAAATTTCCTAGGTGGTGGAACACGCCTCCCCGACACGTATGTCGACGAATGAATTCATTGCAATCGCTTTTATAATGAAGACGAATTATTATTTTATCTATTTAAGCGGGTCTTAACGCGTATTACCTTAATTATATTACTCGGCGATTTGGTTGAGTTGCACCAATCATGGTCACTACTTTTTGGCGGGAACTGAGAGGAGTGAAGTTTTTGTTTGACTATTATACACAATGTGTATAGTGCGTTTTGTAGTTTAATAGTGATAGTTTATTAAATTTCAAAGTGTTTGTGCGTAATGTTTGTGATAATCAAATAAAAGCATGGGACTGCGTTTTTCATGTGCTCCCAAGGAGTCCTCTTCCGTCCTCAGTAAACCTACTATCACTTTACTGAGCGACTCCTGACATACTTCGACGGGCACTGGACATTGACAGGATGCGTTTTAGACTTTGAAATTATTTATTATGAGGAAAACTTGACACTGGCAGAATGTGCTAATTGCACCATTAAAAAAAAAGCATGAGTTACGACACATATTCCCTCGACAAATTATTCTCGGCATGGAATCGAGCGATTATTGGATTTATATAAAATATATATGCGAGTGTTGTGTGCCGCAACTTACCGAACTATGAAGACCAAATGCGGGTAATAATTGACATGTGATTTGTTAATTAACATTAATAATTGTTAATTGACATAATGGGTTACTCCAACTCTTCAAAATATTCCATCCATAAGTAGGTTACTACTGGAGCGACCGGACTACCCTTTGCTACGCCATCAACTTGTAGGTCAACTGTCCGTTGAATCAGGAGTAACTAGATTGCAAACAGTGGGCAAATTTACACATTCTGTAGAAATATTGTTATTCTGAAGTTTATCTCGTATCACTTCTAGACGTTCCAAGATCGGAACATTAGTGAACAATGATGTCACATTTCAATCGCGAGGATGGATTTAAATTGGCACGTACATGGAATTCAGTGATTGAACTTTGCAAATCCAGAAAAGTAGATGCGTTTTCAAACTCGCGTGTGTGTGGTGATATTGTTAGAAATTGTGATCAACAAAAACAAGTTGAGTGCGGGTGTGCGGGCAGGTGAGTCAAAAGCGAACACGACGGAGGGTAGACAGATTTGTCTGTCGATAGCAAAAACACCTTCACCCGCCTCCGCAGTCTCGTAGCGACCACGGATCATGTAACTGGACCCAAATATAGGCTACAACGAATAATAAATCGTGAGTAACCTGTTTACATAACAATTATTATGTTTAACCACGATTACACGATAACAAATGTGGGTAGTTGATGTAACTGCTCGCAAATCTCCACGTGGTCTAACCGCATCTTCAGTCAGCTCGTGACCATGGCTGGTGCAACCCAACCGAACCGTTGAGTATAAATAAATAAGGTAAACATACGCGTTGAGACTCGTATAAATAGATACATATGTGTGAAAATCTCAAATGTTATAATAAGACTAATAATTCATAGCAATCGCTTTTTAAAAAAGTCTAATAATTAATTGCAATCTCATTTATAATTAAGACGAACAATTCATTGTAATTGTTTCTATAATGAAGATGAAAAATAAACTTCAATCTCATTTATAATTAAGACGAACAATTCATTGTAATTGTTTCTATAATGAAGATGAAAAGTAAATTGCAGTCTCATTTATAATTAAGACGAACAATTCATTGTAATTGTTTCTATAATGAAGATGAAAAATAAATTGCAATCTCATTTGTAATTAAGACGAACAATTCATTGTAATTGTTACTATAATGAAGATGAAAAATAAATTGCAATCTCATTTATAATTAAGACGAACAATTCATTGTAATTGTTACTATAATGAACATGAAAAATAAATTGCAATCTCATTTATAATTAAGACGAACAATTAATTGTAATTGTTACTATAATGAAGATGAAAAATAAATTGAAATCTCATTTATAATTAAGACGAACAATTCATTGCAATTGCTTTTATAATAAAGACAAATAATTCATTGCCTAGTTTTTACAATGAAGACGAATAATTCATTGCAATCGCATTTATAATTTATATTTTAACCTATATACATAGTATTATATTAACAACCAAATGAAAGATGATAACTAGGCCATAAGTACATTGACAAAAGAATACAAGATACACGGTGCGTCGTTCAAAAGTGTTGACTTAGAATGCGCGCCATAAAAAGTTAGAACTAGACAGATTAAAGATAAGTAGTTTCGTTTCTTAAATTATAGAAAGTAGATCTTGACAGGATCCCATCCTATTGTGAGGGAACCATCCTATTGGACCAACTTTTAGAATAATTTCACTTTTAGAAAGGCAAACTTATGTACTTGTAGATTGACTAAAGGCATGTTTGGGTTACATATGCAATTATTATGCAGAGTCAGGAATTCACCGTAGTACGAGTATGTGTATGTAAAGTCTGAGGAGAACAATAAAAAATTTGCTGTGGGGGCGCCACATTTGCTTTTTTTCATAGCTAGTTAGTGTTGTCAGCAGAAGATATTAGTTCTATTAGTTTTACGCATCATGGCGAGGTTTTTAATTTTTTTGGTCAGGCTATAATACGGATGACTTGACGACACTTCTTAATTAAGAACTGTGAATCTATCGTTCTTTTATCAATGTATATTTACAAAAATATTTGACGAACTATGGAATAATCGATAATAGGTCAACTTATATCCAAAAGACACCTTTAACACATTACTAATAAGTGTTAGAATTGCATGATGTTGGATACAATAGTCATCGACTGCACATTCTTTGTCATAAATGTATATTTTTTTAAATTTGAAATAAATGTTATCGTTTTAAGTCGGGGTTTACTTTCGTTAAACCTTTAATCTTTTAAAAGTAGAAAAAAATATAAATACAGGTAGATGGAAAAAGAAAAGAAAGTAATCTTTCTTTATATAAAACTTTGTAGAAATAATTGAAAATAGAAGTATAGATATAAGATCTTTACCAGCCATTATTTACATATAAACTATAAAGAATCTGTTCCTCTTCAACGAATTCAGTTCATCTTCAACATATTTCACAGATCTCGCTAAAACTGATTAACAATTCAACATAAAAAGTTAGATAACATAGAATATTTTCATGTAAAATGTTTAGTTAATGGAAAGTGGTGGTCTACCTGACTTTGACGAGGAGTTTCTTCCACTTGAGCCTGACGGCCACATTCTTGATGGCATCTCCACTGCTTTCGTCTGGAGGCTTCGTGTTGGCGCTGCGAATAATAATTAATTTTATTTTCCTTCAATTTAGATAGGTAAGTGTTTGCAGTAGTGAGTGAGATATGTCAGAGGCCATTCCTATTCTTCCCCCCGCATTTCCTTTCCTACCCGCCGACGACGGGCCACACCGCAGCTTTCAAAAATCCTCCTGAATAACTTTCATACATTTTGTATAAATGATTGCACACTTGAGGCGGGGCCACATCGCGCCCCAGGACAGCGCACTGCCGGATCGCTGCCTAGCTGTATGCGCCGATGTCATGCGCTGCGATGCGGCTCGCCTTAATGTGCGAGTCTGGGTGCAATTGATGGACAAGATCCAAGATTTATTTGCTTTGCGACGTGAGGAACTGATTCATGCGATTCTTTTCATTCTTAACTCCTCATCAAATACAGTACTTGGTCTGAACTATTCGTTGGACCAATATGGACTCAAACAATTTCAACAGATAACAGACTTTGCATTATTGCGTTGAGGTGCGGCCCGACGCGGCTATAATGTGCGTGAACCTTTAGTACACCGAGAAGCTGTACAGAAGCAGAGGTTGAAGGGGCGGTACTCACGGTCACGCGTCCGGGTGCCAGCGAGCGTCGTCGCTGACGTGCGTGAGGTAGCGCGCGCCGACGCCGACGCGACTCTCGAGCGCGCGCAAGTCCGCCCACGCGTCGCGCGTCTGCAACCAGGCGTGCGCTAGTGACTTGTCCACTGAGAGACGCTTGCGTTGCTTCACTTGTAACAGCTTGTTGATTAGGTCGATTGCTGTAACATGATAAACGTACTGTTAAACACTGCCGTCGATCAACCAAAATGCAGAGCATTACGATCTTAATGTTACGGTCACACTGTCGAGCTTCGGCGATACGTATAGCCGATAGGTTCGCCACATGTCCAGAAGGATTTTGAATATGAAGTAATGTAGCGACATCACTCCACGAATGTTCGTCCGACCGTGTGGCAGTAGCATAAAAGTGAGATATTTGCAAGCCGGCCATATTCACCTCCTATTAATTCATGCGGTCATTTGGCGACAGCGATAGTTTCATTTGTTAATATAATTGCAACATTTCTAACGTAACGGTGTTGTCAATGTAAAAAATATAATAAATATAGAAAGAATTGAAACACAATATAAATCTATATAAACCAAAATAACATTAATTATGTAATATATCGCGGTAAATGTATTGATGTAATTGATTTGAAGTAAATAAATAGCCGTGTGGTGTGGGACCGGCTTTTGAATAGAACCACCCCATCTCTTGCCGGGGGTAACTAAGACGACCGAGAGATAACAAAGCCACTATCACCAGCCCTGAGGAACTACACCACCTCTAAAAGAGTGGACTCGCCAATCCGCTTGTCCAGCGCCACGTTTTAAGGCTATGGTTATGGGATGTGTGCATCCTCCATGCACGAGACTATGTGCACGAGGATACCCAAGTCCAGCAGTCGATGATCAAAGTGCTGGTGACGGTAAATAGATAATGGATAATAGATAACGACATGGGGTTCTTGAAGAGAGCTGTGAATAGGATTTTGCAAGATCGGCGGCGCGCCCGCATATCCCCTGGTGTTGGAGGTGTCCATGGGCGGCGGTAACACTTACCATCACGTGAGACCGCTTGCTCGTCCGCTCTCTTCTCTATAAAAAAAAAAAAAGCAAAGACACTTAAAAACGTAATAATTAATACTCTTTATCACGACAGTAACATTACATTTATACCACTCGCATAACTCATGTACACGGTATTGTCACAAGAAATCATCTATGCATTTTGGTTGATCGATGCATCCTTCCTTTATGTTAAATTTGCGACCCTCCCTCGCTTCGGTTTATAAGTTTTTTTTTTTCAAAATTTCAATCTAAAATATAGCCTATATTAGACACGGATAATGTAGCTTCCTGTTTGTGAAAGAATTTTTGAAATCGGTTCAGTAGTTCCAGAGATTACCCCCAACATACCTACAAACACAATTTTACCTCTTTATTATATTAGTAAAGTATAATAAAGTATAAAGTATGTTTTTTTTATTAACATTAGGTTTTATTAGACTGTGTTATCTCACTAGTTCAATTGCACTAGCGGGAACATAGGGTCAAAACAGAAATCGGTTGCGTAACATTGCATAAACCTTTCCGCTTATCCATACATTTACCAATCTACTAGCTTTTGCCCACGGCATCACCTGTTTGTTCATTATTCCACGGGAACCTTAGTTTTGTAGCCTAAGGTCTTTTGATGGTCACTAAGAAAGTCCATGCAATATTACAATCGATTAGTCCATCCAATAATGAGTGAAGGCATTTCAAACAAAAGGATCGTTTCATTTTTATAATTATATCAAGTTAGTTAGAACCAACAAGTTATTGTATTTTGTTGGATGGCACCACACTGGTGCCAGTGACTTGCATTATTTTTTTTTTCATACGAATTGAAATGAAATAAATATTTCAATATTTTTTAATTAATTAATTTTAATATCATTAGATTTTTTTTAAAAATATTATTGCGTTTTTAAATGAAACTGTTAATCTGTTTGTATGGGCGTGCGTGGGTGTGTTTGTGTGCACTACTCTTTTACCCTCTGTCATTCTCTCTCTCTCTTCTGTCTCTATTTATCTGTTTGTTTGCCTTTCACTTTCTATCTCTCTCTCTCTGTGTGTGTATCTGTGTGCGCGCGTGCGTGTGCAAGTGTACACTCACCGTCCGCGGAGATGTCGCGCCAGGGCGCGGGCGGGTACATGAATGCGGCGTTCTGTATCTGCTCGTTGATGTCCTCGTCCTCGTTGAACGGAAACGTGCCCGAGAGCGACACGTATATGATCACGCCCACAGACCACATGTCCAGGGAACGGTTGTAGCCCTTGTTGCGTAACACCTCCGGGGCTGTGCAACAAACGCTTGCCACATTAGTGGGGTGGAATTAGATATGTAAAAAAGCGAATGGCATTTTGTCATTTTTGGAACGTTTAAGAAAACAATATTTGCACTTAGAGGTGGTGTAGTTCCTCAGGATTTCTAACAGCCGATTGGTTATCTTTTAGTCACCCTTCACGACACCCACGGGAAGAGATGAGGAGGTGGTATTCTATAGAGTGGACTCGCCAACCCGCTTGGCCTACATCCCTCATGCACGAGACAATGCATGAGGAGGCCTAGGTCCAGCAGTGGATAATGACAGGGCTAGTTGCATTGAATTCTGGAGCTGTATGAGCACTATCCAACAACATATCATTTATACAACGTGCCACTGAAATAAGGCAACAGCTGAATATAGGTTGATCAGTCGACAGTAGAATCGATTTTAACAATTTTTAATGCAAAATGTAGTAGCAAACAATTTTTACAATAATTTAACAAAATGTAGTAGCAATGTCAAAAATGGAAAATGTCACATTTAGAATCAATTTATTGTATACATCATGTTCATTAATAAATGTATAATTGAATGTAAACTTTCGATGTTTTGTACAGATTCGTGAGTCCTCACCAGGGCTGATATATTGCTACCTACATGTATGTTGTAGAATGTAACTTTAGGGTACGATGGAACTGACATGTGCCAAGGCACAAAAATTCCTTAAAACGAAGAAAAAAAAACTTTCAATGTATTCCATAAAATTAATTTTATTCTTCGCTAGAATTGTTTTACATATTTTAAATTAGTTGACTTGTTTCAAGTTATGTGTTACTGTCTGACACGTTGTATAGACTAACTACTCTGCATAGGTTTGACGTTGACACGTGATGCATCACGGCGGCTATTATTTATGCACCGAGATTGAAATTGAACTGGAAATTGTTTGTTACGAAGAAAACTTGACACTGGCAGAATGTGCTAATTGCACAATCGCCATATATGAAGAAAAGAGAACAATTTAAGAAATATACGAATACACTAAAGTATAAATGAGAGTATATAATTGTATAACTCACCTAGATACGCTGGTGTGCCTACGACGGATCTCCTAAAGGACTTCTCGCCAATGATCCGCGCGAATCCGAAGTCGCACAGTTTCACTTGTGGGAATTCGCCGTCAGAGGACAGCAGTACGTTTTCGGGTTTCAAGTCGCAGTGAACTATGTTCTTCTCGTGTAGATGTTTCAGAGCTACCAGGATCTGTTAATGTATAATGGACCGTGAAGAGCGGCCATAGCCTAGTGGTGTCTATACCAAATACACATTCGTGTGATCGTGAGGTCAAATCGTCGCCCGGGACCACTGAGTTTCTACTTAAGTGCGGATTTATAAAAATTATCCCTAGCTCGGCGGTGAGGGGAAACATCGCGAGGAAACCCGCGTGCTAAAGAAATTTAAAAAAAGTGTCGAATATGTGTGTCCACTAGTTCGCACGGAACCCCACTAGGGGGCGTAGGTGATTAGGGTGCGAAACCCCACGATACGTGTGGCCTGTGTTCTGCAGTGAGACGTTATAGGCTGATATAAGTACACGAATGCCTTTAGACCATCGTTTCTCATCCTTTTTAGGATCGCGACCCCAAAAAAGGCCAAAAATAAAGCAATTAACCTCACAAGCCCCACACTAATAATTATAATAAATAATAATAGTAATAACGATACACTCAGTGGTCCACACTAGTCTACACAGTAGATTTCCTGTGTCGTGGGTCCAAAAACACACACATCGAAACCCGAATAAACATTTAATTTTGTCTTACATATGAATGTCCGACCGGCAATCGAACCCGGTATAGATCCTAATTAAGTTTTACCGATTAATATTTAAATGAAAATCAAAAAGTATTAATAATATGCTTTAAGCGCTTAATTTCTCCGGGCCAAAGGCTGAGAAACCATACTTTATAAATACTGATGTAACTAACCCTTTTTTCGTCCACTGCTGAAGATGGGCCTTTCCTCGTGCACATAGTCTCGTGCATGAGGCATGCATGGCCTTAATACGTTGGCTAAGCGGGTAGGCAAGTCGATTCTTTTAGATGTGGTGTAGTTCCTCACGGCTACCCATTAGTCGCCATTTACGACAATCACGAGAAGAGTGCGGTGGTGCTACTCTAACGTCGGCCGACACTATACAATAAAAGGTTACGCACGTATCTAAATAAAGATTATTTTTAACCGAATAAAATAATGAACATTAGCGGTTTATTGTAGGCCAGCAGTAGTTAAACGGCAAGTTATGCGTAATTGCTTATATGACATGCCATGTCATTGCTGTCAATGGAGAATATATTTTTTTTATGGACGAAGGCGACATACGAGCATATAGTCCATCTGATGGTAAGCGGACATTGTCGCCCATAGACATCTGCGATACATGCCAACATTAGTCCAAAATGACAAACACGCCCCCAGATGCGCTGCCTACCTTTGGAGATATAGGAATGGATTTGGAGAAAGGGTTGGGAAAATGGGGAGGGATAGGATGGGAATGGGCTCTGGCACATCTCACTCACTACCGAAACACGTACATACATTACGGAAATAAAATAAAGTGGGAAATGCAGTACATTTCAAGGTACTCTTCTGTGAGAGAGGGGTAACGTGGCCAGTCGAGCGCGCCCAGCAGCTGTGGGATTGCAGCGTGCACTCTCCCCCTCAAAAAATTCTGAAATAAATCTACCATTAATTTATACTGCCCTCCTAAATTTTTTTAACAAAAGTATATTAAATAACATTACATTGGGAAATTAAAAACAAACAAATAGAATAAGCAATGGCTAAATGTGGGCCGTGCGGTGTCACCATATCTCTTCTTTCGGGTGTCGTATTAAGCGATTAAGCGATAAAAAAGCGGCTATCACAAGCCCTGAGGAACTGCACTACATCTAGTGGACTCGCTAATCAGCTTGGCCAGCGTAGCGTTTTAAAGCCATCTATCCCTCATGCACATAACAATGTGCACGAGGAAGCCTAGGATATGTCCCAGGCCTTTCAGTGGATTCTGTATTAATAAAAACTGCATGTTTCTAGCTTGATTTTAAATTAATGAACATTTTCTTCTAAGGAAGATAGTATAGTTCTACGTTGACATCCTTCGGACTTACCTGTGCCACTAAGAACTTGGTGACTTTCTCAGTGAGTCGACCCTTCTCATGAGACAGGATCATCTCGAGCATGTCTCCCTTGAGCTTCTCCATCACGACGAAGATTCTCTCGGGCGTTTCGAACATTCTCTCAAGGTTGACGACGCCTGGGTGGGAGAGGTTCTGTAGGATCGCTACTTCGTTCTTCAGTTGCGCTTCTTGTTTGGTTGGGAATCGGAGTTTGTCTATTACCTATGAAAACAAATATTTTTATGTTACTGGACCGCAGTATCGGTTTATACAAATAAAATAACCTTTAATGTTTATTTTCTATACATTACACATACATACAATTATACAGTTATCAATTACATATACATTACACAGTTTTATACTTGGACAATACTTGTTGCTGCATCTCGTAAATCGTGCTACCTCGTTTATATATGTTTATTGCATACGGGTAAAAGGAGTTATGAAAATAAAAGGTCTCGGGCAGGTTTTCCAATAGTTGTATGGCACGAGAGAGGTAGTAACACTTAAAAGCTATTGTGCTAAAAAACATTGAAGGTTGTTATGACATAATACGCAGGCATTAATAAAGTAATAATACATTTAAGGAATTTAATTTTGAAAATTACTTTAGGTAATCGAGATAAATCTAAACAGCGTTCATTTTCGGTAACAAAAAAAATGAAAATTCTGGTGATGAATTTACGCGTAACTGAGGAGTTGGACACTAAAAATAACGGAAAAGCTGAAAATCGGTTGTTCAGTATCGAGGGTAGAATTTGAACCGAGTCGCGAGCGAAGGTAGAAGTAGCCGTTCTGAGTAATGAGCGCCACGAAAGTATTAGACAGGACAACAAAACCTCACATGTTTATAACTTTTGATTGATTCCTTAAAATAAATCTATTTTTCGCTAGAATAATTTTATATGTTTTATATGTATTGGTCTACATGTTTATTTATTTATATAGGCACAGCAACGGTATATATATAAAACATGATTAGGAATATATATACAATTATAAGACTAAAGTCCAGTATGTACCCCAAATGATATTTGAGTTTATAAATGATAAATTTGGAAGCTAAAAAGAGAATTTAAAAGAGATAAAAGGAAAATACAAAAGTGAAGTAGATTTATAGATAATATTTTCTTAGGTTTTCGCGATTACTATACATAGCAATTAAACAACTTTAACGGTTTAAATCGCGTATATTTGACATTATTTATATCCCGACGTTTCGAACACTTTGCAGTGGACGTGGTCACGGGGTGACTAATTGATTTTATTTGTCACTTGAGTTATTAAGAAATTATTTGGACTACCGTCTGGATTTTTTAATCATAACTGCGTGCATAGGGAATGTTATGATTAAAAAATCCAGACGGTAGTCCAAATAATTTCTTAATAACTCAAGTGACAAATAAAATCAATTAGTCACCCCGTGACCACGTCCACTGCAAAGTGTTCGAAACGTCGGGATATAAATAATGTCAAATATACGCGATTTAAACCGTTAAAGTTGTTTAATTGCTATAGATTTATAGATGTTTTAAGTTTGGCGTTATTTCGTTGACACGTTGTATCAACTTAATTTAACGACATCTCAAGCTGTTTCCTCATGACACGTGACTCACCTTAATAGCAACGGGTCGTTGCGTCCTGCGGTGCAACCCGCCGTACACGATCCCGAATTGTCCCGAGCCCAACACTTCATCCGGGTATATTTGGTACACCTGCGCCATTTCCGCGCCACGCTCCCCACCGCCCGCTGTATCACTTTCACCGGTCGCACTTTCCGCTAAAATAATTACATAATTTTTATATTTCCCTTATTGACTTATTTGAATCAACAGCTTAACAGTACAACGTGTCACTGACATACGCAAAAGCTGAAAATAGCTTGTTCAATATCCAGAGTAGAAACGACTACCAATTTTTACAATATTTTTTTTTGTCATTATTCAAGGGACAATTCTAGTATATCATGTGTTCTACATGCGTCACCTAGGCGCCTGGTTTGAGTCATGAGCACTATAAACGTTGTAACAAAACCTTACAAGTTTGTAAATTTTCATTTATTCCCTACAATAATTTTATTTTTCGTTTTGCGTCATTTCGGTGACGCGTTGTACAATATACAATTATATATTAATTAACTCATATTTTATAGCTAATAACTAGAGATCGGATATTTACCTAAACTTGAGGTGTTAGATAAGTACGGAGTGCACTTTTGTATCGGGCGAATGCCGCAATCCCGGGATCCACAAATTTTATGTTCCGACTATAAAATACGATGCATATATCTAAAGTTGTAAAGTTAATCCCTTAGACCCTCAGAACTGCATTTCTACAAATTGCCACTAGAACTAAGAATTTGAGTACAAATCCGAAGTTTATATCTTCAATAGTGTCTTAGATCCTATCAATTTTGTCCTTGTCACCATCAGACCTTCAAAACTGCTGAGGCGTTTCATAAATAACCATTCTATTAGTTGTGAAATCCCGGGATTTTAGTTTTCAAATAAATTATTTTAAGAAGCCGCTTCCTTACTTTATACCTTGTTGGTAAATATGCATCTGAATATGCGATCTCTACTAATAACATCATTGAGATAAAATATTAATTTAATTTTATCTGAGTAACCAAGTTCAAGTTGCTTTTGTTCTTTGAGGGGTAGAGTGCACGCTAAAATCCCACAGCCGCTGGGCGTACTCGACTAGCCACGTTGACCCTCTTTCACAGAAGACTACCTTAAAATGTACTTTGAATATTATAAGAAATTGTTTTCTGTCCTATGGAAAAGTTATAATTTGTCATTTACAGCAATTACGTTGTTTTTTATATTTGGCCCATACAGTGATTGCAGCGTGCACCTTTCAAATATGATAAGATATTCCCATTCTAGTTTACAGGTGGTAGTAGTCACGATATGTAGGCTTGCCCATCTACTTTCTATAAAAGAAGATGACAATGCAGTAGTGTATGCTGGTAGTATGTGTGTGGGTTGTGCTTGAAATAGATGTCAAGCGTCAGTACCGCGCGAGCAGCCACTGAGGGCGCATGTGTGCTACTCACCAGAGTGGTGCGTGACGGGCATGAGGGCGTGCCGCATGGCGGTCTCCCAGGAGCGCGCGAGATAGGCGCCAACGCCGGAGTCGGGCGGCGGCAATGCGCAGGCGCCGCCAGCCGCCCACGTCGGGTCCACGCCTACCAGATAGTCCACATTAGCTGTGCGCAGCTCGAAGCAATGCATCACGTCTGCAAGGACAACAAAATAATAAACCATTAGCACTAGTTCAGACACGGTGGAATCTGCACAGATGCAAACCATACGAATCAAGTGGGTACAGTCCGTTTACAGTAGCGTCTTCATATTCGTTCAAATTTGTCCGCACGGATCGAGTAGTCAATGGAGAAGCCGCGAGTTAAGTATGGACCTTTAAAAATTATCGCTAGTTAGACAGTCAAGGAAAATATTGTGAGGAAACCCGCATAAAATCATGATCACACATGCTCCATATAACTGTTATATGGAGCATGTGTAATCCACCAATTCGCATTTGACTCGCGTGGTGAATTACGGTCCAAAACCACCTAATAATTTATCAGGGAAGGCATAGGCCTTCGGCAGCGTATAGACCCTGCAGTACTGTCTCGCCATGCGCAGTGTGCGACGTCCACCCAGCCAGGTGGGTTGACGACTTCCAAAAAATTCGCCGATGATAGATGTATGAGAAGATCGTGTGTAGTGGCGAGCCGCTGCAGATGCCTATATTCAGCGGAGAGACATAGGCTGATAATGTTGTATACCTTGCAATAGGATATTAAATTCATTATTAATTCCTCATCCATCAATACCGACTATAGCACTACTTACCCGACTGCGGTTGCCTCGCGGTGTCAATGGCTAATATTTCATTGAGCGGTATTTCTTTGTAGTACTTGGTGCCGTGTTCCGATTGGAACAGTGTTAGCGATTTGCTGTCTAGCCGCCAGTAGTGACGTTTTATCTGAAAAAAAAAAAACGAAACCATATTTATTAGTTTTTTTTTTAATAAAAATACGGTGACTATATAGTCTGTTCCAATATAATTTTTAATTTATTTATTCAGAAATCAAACAGTTACCTATCAATAATGTAAAAAATAAATACACAAACGGACTTTGAGATTTAATTTATGTTTTAAAACTGAACATTTAACTTTGAAAGTGTTGTACCCCTCGCAGTGTAAATAAAAGTATGGTGGTTTGCTACTATTTTTTAAGTAAATGTATTATCAATGTATGTACTATTTTTATGTAATAACCAAAAGAATTTTACTTTATTTTCTTCACGTGTGTAAAACTGTGAATTTTAAATTGTACGTTAACACAAGGTTTTGATTTCACTATCGATCGATGACGGTGGCGCTGGGGGCGGGGGGGGGGGGGGGAGTACAACACTCAAATTTAGTCTCGATGAATCAAATTTTGTGTGTACCCTTTGGACAAATTGGATATGCAATATGTCACTGAAAGTAGGTTGTTTAGTATCGAGGTATTTTTATTTTAGTATTATTTTTATTACAATAGGTATTTTTTCGTTATTTAGACAATTCTAGAATATATTTTATTGTACGCGCGTCGTCCGAGTCTCTTCGTACGCGCTGCCGCCGTGGACGGTCTAAGTTACGAGTTATACGAACATGACAACAAAACCTTTAGAGGGAGAGAGTGCACGATGCGATCCAACAGCTTCTGGGCGCGCTCGACTGGCCACGTCACCCTTCTCTCACAGAAGACTACCTTGAAATGTACTGCATTTCTCACTTTATCTTATTTCCGTAAAGTACGTACGTGTTTCGGTAGTGAGTGAGGTGTGCCAGACCCCATTCCCATCCTACCCCTCCCCATTTTCCCAACCCTTTCTCCAAATCCACTCCTATATCTCCAAAGGTAGGCAGCGCATCCGGGGGCGTGCCAACGTTTGTCATTTTGGACTAATGTTGGCATGTATCGCGGACGACAAAAGGTGGATGCAGGTCGCTGCCGATAGGTCTAAATGGCGGACAATGGGGGAGGCCTATGTCCAGCAGTGGACGTCCAAGGGCTGAGAAGAAGAAGAAGAAGAAGAAATAAATTATTCGTTAGAACTATACTCGTATATTTTAAATTGGTTAACATGTTCCAAGTCTTGCATTATTTCGGTGATATGTTGTATATCGATTAATAACGTTCGCTACAATTTCAGACGGTCTTCATTAATCACCCCTCCATACAAACAACTCACCGTCTTATCCTTGTTGGTGAAGTGTACCAGCCATCCCTCCTTCAACCACTGTCCCTCGCGTTTCTTCGTGTGCTTCACCGACTGTACGATTCTCATGAGGGGGATGTTCGCGCTGGGGGATGACGATGAGCTGTAACGTGAGGGGGGATCAGCTCCACCTGTGTGAGGGGTTGGGAGGAACCTAAGGGTCGAAGGGTGTGCTGTGTGGGGGCTGTTTCTGAGTATAATTAATTTAACAAACTTTATTGCACATCATCGTACAAAAGGAGAGTTTAATACCTTAAGGCTTAAGGCGTCCTCTACCAGCTAACCTTTGGTTGGGTCAGAGAGATACATTGGGAGATGCAATGAGAAGTATTATATTTACCTACGGCCGGCAGGTACGGCTAGTGGTACGGCCAAGAAGTAAGTTACTGTATTGTTTCTGTTATATAGGTATTGGATAATAAAATAAATAAAATCTAAGATGGGCCGACTTTTTTTGACGTACTTAAGTCCTAGCAGTGAGATATAAGATTGGATGCTATTTAAATAGAATGCTATTTAAAAAAAAAATTGGCCGATTTACATCTGTATCCTGGTATTTAACAGTTCGATTTACACCTATGACTTGGTATCTAACAGTCCTATCATCTATATCCTCATTTGGTTTATTTTAAACGAAAAAATATATATACACAAAAAACTGTCACTGTATAAAGTGGGTATACAAATACAGAAACGATTTCTTGATTTTACATTAAGAAATAAAAAAATAAATTAAATAAGAAAATTAAAAAAAAGGGAAAATTCACGATGAATGGTAGAAATACTGTTGATTTTTATGACATTGCATTAGTGGGTCCGTAGAAAATGCGTTAATTTATTGAAAATGCACCATTTAGTTACTACAACTACATCATAACGACAGACACAGTTCATACAAAAAAAAACATACATATATTAAGACAAGCGACAAAAACAAGAACGGGCGCATCAACTTACATTGCGTAGCCGGTTTAGTAGCAAAATACTAATTTCTCAAAAGTGTATATACTCAAAATGGCAATTTTTCAAATTAGCAGTTTTTCAAAATGGCAATTTTTTAAACAGTTACATTCCGAAGTTATTTTATGATTTCAGTCACTTCTAATCCCGACTTCAAGTCAGTATCCGTACTGAAATCACTTCTAAAAATAATTGTTTTGTTGCCATTTTGTGAATTCTCCATTTTGGGAACTTATCCATTTTGAGAATCTGCCATTATGAGACACGCTTGCTATTTTGAGAAATGCACATTGTGCCACTAAACCGCTTAGTCTATTATAGCAATCATAATAACAACAATAACAATATTCCACATAAAACATATTCAACGTTCATAATAAAGCCCAAAAGCCACCACCAGACACAGCACACCCCCCGTTCTCCAGCTACACTCACCTACTGGGCCTGCTCGCCGAGCGCTCCGGCAGCGTGTCGCGCTGTGGCTCGTCTGAGTCTTCGTCGCGTCGGTTACGGAGTTGTACCTGTAGTATAAACAGCTTCTTGTAAAATGGATGCAATTTTTTTGAAAGTAAGTATATTTTAAGGCAACGCATATACGTTGAAAGTTTTATGCATTTAGAACCGTGATGTAAATGACTCTATTAATTAATAAAGTACTATCAATTCGCAAGGTCAAAAAAGATATAAGAGGTAAAATAAAGTTCGGTAAAAAAATAGATTATTTACTTAGTGAAATAGAACATGTAGAACAGGGGTGCTCAAACTTGAACTGCTGGCGATCTACCTCAATATTGTTAGACTACGATCAATCGACTCTGAGAGGCTGCAAGTATGTGTGATGCAGGATTGTCGTCTAGGTAGGGTGTATCGTGGCATAGATATTAGTTTTCCGCACAATATGCATTTTTTTTAGTCAAGGTAAGTGTAGGTCTGCTCTAAAATGTCAATGAAAAAACTCATAATTATTCAAAATTGCGAGTTTATTGGTTCTTACAAAACAAACGAGTTCTAGTGTCTAAACTTAACTAAAGACTGACTTTGGATGATGAAGCGTGGCACTGCATGTCCTCAACATACTTTTCATAAGATGGTACGTAATTACCGAGCTAATCGCAAGCATGATGACATATGTTCGTCAGTCGATTGCGATATTTTGACTTAATTATCTTCATTTCAGAAAATGCAGACTCGCACAAGTAAGTTGACCCAAACATTGCCGTCAGCTGAAGGGCGATTTGCATTAGATTCGGATATTTCCAGAATTTTGTATCAGATGTTGTGGCTTTGAGATGTATATCTGATATAATCTGCACTAACTCATTTTCAACAGAACATGAGTCCATGTTAAATTGACTTGCTATTTCAGTAGCTAATTCCTCAATGTTTTTACACGAAAAAGGATAACTCATAAATGATGCGTTATTTGCCAATTTACTGAAATCATAAAAACGTATTTCGAATTGGCCCAAAATATTTGATAATTCTGCCTCATAAATATCATAATTCAATTGAGGAATCCTTGCTTGCAAAGACGGAAAATGTTTCAGATCCTTTCTTTTCAGTTGATCTATCATAAGTTGCAATTTACTTTTGAATGCGTTTATTGCGCTAATCATCTCAATAATAGTTTTTCCTTTACCTTGAAGCTCCAAGTTAATGGTGTTTAAATGCATTGTGATGTCTGTCAAAAATGCCAAATCAGTCAGCCATTTTCCGTTTTTCAGCATCTGAGTGTCATCACCTCTTTCGTCCAGAAAAGCTGTTATTTCGGGCAATAATTCTTGAAACCTTTCTAGGAATTTTCCGCGAGTCAACTACCTGACGTCCGTGTGAAGAACTAAATCAGTGTGTTCAGCTGACTCACTATCTTCCAACTGCAATTTAAAGAGCCGTCGTTGCAAGCTACGTGCACGGATGGAATTCACAATTTTTATTGCAATGCCCATAATCTCCTCCATGTTTAGAACTTTTGAACACAAAACTTGTTGATATATAATGCAATGGAAGGAGAAAAATGAAGAGAAATCGTCATTAGCTCGACACAATGCCACAAAACCGTTTTTGTTTCCAGTCATTGCTGGTGCTCCATCGTTTGTAATGCACACTAGTTTATATATTGGTAGCTTGTAGTTTGTTACAAAATTGAAGAAAACGTCATATATATCTTCGCCACGGGTCTTTCCTTTCAGAGGAATCATTGTCAAAAACTCTTCCTTAGCCGACATGTCATTGAATACCATTCGAATAAAAATACACAGCTGGGCAGTATCTGTCATATCGGTGGATTCATCGAACTGTAAAGAAGAGTATGTACATTTCATGATATCATGTTTTAGTTTAGCTGCCATGTCCTGACTCATGACTTCAACACGCCTTGTGACAGTCGGACGAGATAACTGAAGTTCTCTAATAGCAGACATAATCTCTGTTTTATTTTTAAAATCTCCAAATAAAGTCTCACCCGCTTCAATAAATGCTTCCTTCACAACCGATCCATCTTCAAATGGTTTCTTGTGTTTCGCCAATATATGAGATATTTTAAATGACGCGATCGTTGTAGCTTTTGATTGTTTGGCTGGTCTTGTGAACATGGTTTGTTCTTTTTTCAAACAAGTTATCAAATCACGTACTTTTCGTTTTCTTAATTCACTCTGTGACGGAAAATCCTTTTCATAGTTTTTATGAACCGTTTTATGATGCCTCTCTAAGTTCCCACGCTTAGGTATTGCAACTGACGCACGGCAAATGAGACAAATGCACTTATCCTTTACCATACAAAAGAAAAATTCTTCCTCCCAATCGTTATTAAAATGATACGTTTTACTTTTCTTCGCCGCACTCATTTTGTACTATTTATTAATAAACTTTGTATCGACGAATCGCCTTCAAGTTACAACTCAGACTGACTCCTATTCCTGCAGGCGCAACATTTATATCGGCGCGAACGAAGTCCCCGTTCTAGAAACACGCCGCCCGAAGTTTCTAGAAAAATCGGCGGGAATAAAAAACGCGGCTTCTCTTTGACAAGTACCGTGCGTTCCTTTGGTAAAGCCGGCTTTTGCCGCTAGTAGGGGGTTATTACGATAAAAGAAAGTGATGAAGGGCTTATTGTGGCCTAATTGTGGATTGAATAAATTTTAGTTGTTTATTCATTACATTTTGTTTTAATTACCTACCTACTAAAACAAAACCTGTGAATAGTTCTATATCGGATATTTTTTCTCTAGATCGACTCAAAAAGCACTCGACCGTTTGAGCACCCCTGATGTAGAAGGTCGTGACTAGGAGGTCAATGCACTCGTTTAGTTTGGCCTTTGTTAGCGCGGAGAGCGGTGAGCGGTGAAAATAGTCTATGGGTTTATTCGAAGTGGCAAGCGTGTACAGCGGCAGTGGTGCACCACTTCCGTATAAACCTATGGATTAATGTTATCGCTCGCCGCGCCGCTGCCGCACGCCACTCACCCCGCTAGCAAAGGCCTTATGCGGGGGCGATCGTGAGAGTCGCGGGGAGATACACTTGCTTCGGAGTAACGATGACGCGTGCTACGTGCACGCGTCTTTAAATTTGATAGATTTTTATGCTCACATTTCTAATTTGACCTTATTGTAACGATACCAGTAATGGCTTCATAATAAAGTGGTTGCCAAACCTATTAAAATTTCAGCATATATAAAAATAATATGTATATGTTTGGCCAACTGAGCGTTCGAACATATACAAACTCATTTGTAGCTCATTATCAAATTATTTAAAAGGTGGCTAGATGGCGCCAACCGCAAATACAACGTTATAGAACAGATGTATAATTGCGACTCTCTTTATGTGATAAACAGAGTAGCAAACAGGATCTGTATGCGACTAGCATAGGAAAGAGGCATATGGCGTAAAATGGAGGAGGCTCATACCCTGCAGTGGAAAGAATAAAAAGGCTGATAATGATAATGATGAGAACAAACTTGCACTTTTAGTTAATAATAAATCATTTACAAAAGAAAAATTAAATTTGTAATCGTGCTCGGTTGGGTAATGAGCCAATCGATGCATATGTTGCTGGCGTATGCAAGTTACATATGAACTCTAATCATTTGACAGATACAAATGCTAAAATTAAACGATTTTTCTACATATAATTTATTTATTCCCTTTTAATGTTTACTTTTTAAGTTTTTAACTTTTTAAGAAACTTCTGTAGGAGCCCATTAAAACGAGCCAAAACACGAAGTGTCTACCGTTCGCCATTGAGGCGTACCACATTGTGCTGGCCTTCCTGGTTGCAGCATCAGGTCAAGGTCATGACACTAAGGTACTGTCATTAAAACTACCAGCCAAACACGTTATGTCTACCGATTGCTGTTGAAGAATTCCACATTGTGCTGACTTTTCTAGATGCAGCATCATGACAGAGTGTTGTTATTAAAACTACGAGCCAAACGAGCCCAAATACGACATGTCTATCGTTCGCCATTGACGAGTTCCACATTGTGCTGGCTTTCCTAGCTGCTGTGCCAGGTCACGGTCATAACACTAGAGTGATGTCATGAAATCTACAAGCCAAACAAGTCGAAACACGTCACGTCTACCGTTCACCGTTGAGGATTCCATATTGTTCCTAGCTGCAGCATCGGGTCAAGATCATGATACTACGATGTTGTCATTAAAACTACAAGCCAAACGAGCCTAAACACGACAAGTCTACCGTTCGCGGTTGAGGAGTTCAGTGTGCTGGCCTTCCTGGTTGCAGCCGGTCGGAGTCATCAAATTATTGTAATATCATCGGTTTTATATACATGTGTAAAATTTCAAGGCAGTAGTACAAGTGGAAGTGTGTTAAAATCGACTTGCAAGATTTGACTTTAACAAACTAACATATGACGTTGGAGCTATCACATACAGGACAGGCGATGGAGCAAGCTACTTTCTCTTCTAGAGGCTCCCGAAGAAGTGTGGGTAGACCACCAGTGTGATGTTATGAAAATATTCGCAGGCCTCGTATGGAATTCCTAGAATGCTAAATTAAAATTAAAACCTTGATAGAATTCGACGGTGTGCTGAGGTCCCAGCAGAATATCAGCGCTGTGGTTCATTTCTTATTCTTTTCCTTTGCCGAGTTAGGTTTATTATTTCGTCGCCGTGATATTAATTTGCTTTTATTATTATTACTACTTGTTTCTGTGTTTGTGTGTCGTGCAGTGAATTTCGTGTCGTGTTGTGTCTTTCGTGTTCGTGTTGTGATAATAAGCCTTTCTTTCCTTCTCACCTCATTACTATCCCCATCGTCCCCAACATTCCCATCAGCTGAGCCACCCTCGTCGGATTCATCATCAGGTAATCGTGCGGTTTCTGACAGTTCGCTGCCCGTGCTGCTGTCTTGGTATTCACCTAAGTAGAGAGATGATTAAAACATTATTTTTTTTAACACCACATCAATGATCCACACTAGGATTCTCCCTGTGTAGTGGGTCCAGAGACACATGCAAAGACGAACATAACACATGCAACACCCAGACCGGAACAAGCACCCGTCTTTAAACAAATAATATTGGAATAAGCAAATTCATTCCATTATAGTTATGTTGTAGAAATTAGTGCTGTCGTTTGATCGTTAAGTCAGCGCTAATGAATCTTAACAATTTTTACCATCTGAGACTCGAGCTTTTAATGTCATGTATATGGAAATTAAAAAAAAGCATGGAATATTAAAAAGTTAATCGAGCCTTAACGGTTTATTAACACTCACTCAGCGCTCAAGTGCTCATTTTTACAGCACTATATTATCCGTTCCACTTCTCATCTCATTCAATATCAGTAAATGTCCATAGGCTACCACCATCCGCTAGGTGGACTGTCTGCTCGTCTGCCAAGTTTTTTCCACAAAAAAGTGATATTTGTGGATTAATTTTACCTCCAATCTTATAATAATGGGCATTTGAAGGCAAGGGTGAACGCTGCAATCCCACAACTGGTGGGCGCACTCGACTGGTCATGTGTTGTCCCTCTCGCACAGAATGCAGTACCTTGGAATGTACTGTATTTCCTACTTTATGCTATATTCTCAATGTACGTACGTGTTATTAGTAGTGAGTGAGATATTCCCATTTCCCTAACCCTTTTTCCAAATTCATTCCTAGATCTCCAAAGGTAGGCAGCGCATCCGGGAACGTGCTGACGTTTGTCATTCCGGACTGATGCTGGCATGTATCGCACTTGTCGGCAAGTTCCACTTACCAACAGATGGGCTGTGTGCACGTCTGCCGACCCTTTTCAATAAAAAAAAATATAACTAACCATGCGAGTCTCTGATCTCCCCACCGCAGTCCTTAGGCACAAATGGTATGCATTTCCTGTGTGCGTTGTAGTGACAATCTTTACACTGTAATCCCTGTTTGAACAATCCTCGCAGTAGCTTCTTGCAATGCCGACAGACTGTTGGTCGTGTGTAGGAGTGTACTTCGAAGGTGTGTGGAATGCCGAGGGAGCCGGTAGCGAGCCACGCGCCTGATGATACTGATACTGAGCCAGCTCGCGACGGGGAGCGACTTCTTTTGCCAATGGTGATGCCCAGCTGTTCATCCAGGTAAAATATAGCTTTTAATGTGGGTACAGTCGTAAGAAATAATTGTTGAGCCACTGTCGTTTATTCTTAATTTTGCCGTGTTATAATAATGCCATGTTTGATTCTTACGAGTGACGTGATATCATTGAATTAATATATTATTTATTAAAGGAAGACATACAGTTTTATAGTGTCAACAATTATGTTTACACAAAACTTAATATATAGAAAAGAAAATCAACGAATTCTCCACTAATTAAACATACATTACAAGTTTGTTTGGCAAAATTATAAATACAGATTGTACAATAATGCACTTAATCAAAGGTCTAGCATGAGAGCAAAGAGGGAAGCAAGAAATTAAACTCGGTTCCAATCCGAGGGTGCGAGCAATAAAACCACAGGCATGGTTGATATATATTCCACTATATTGGCAAGGACACACAACAAACCAAAATTCACACTTTAATTACCCAGGACCGCAATCATAGTGCGATGTAGCAAACGATACAGCGCCATCTGTTGGCCTTGACACAAACTAAACTAATATTAAAACAATCTTTAACACAGATTAAGAAACAATTCTTAGATAGGCCAGGTTCACATTTTACAACTTTACAATAAATAGGTAATAAAATCTTTTTCAATTTTATTGCCTATTAAATAATGTTTAATACTGATACTGGCAAATTAAGAGTAAAGGATAGCGGCACAACAATTAAATATTGTGACTGTACTCAAGAGTAATATACTTTTATGACATATGAATTTTCTAGAGGAATCCGCATGAGGTATTTTTACAGCTGCTGGGCGTACCCCACTGGCCGAGTTACGGCTCTTTCACAGAAGACTAATGTAAAATGTACTACATATGGTACATGCTTCGGGAGTAGGTGAATAAAGACAAAGACCATATGCCATCGACTGAGTAGTATAATGATATTAGCGAGGTCTTTCACCTACTACAATCCCATCAGAGCGCATACCAACGTTTGTCATTCTAGACTGATGTCGGTATGTATAGCGGTGGACCAGGTTGACTGTCTGCCGCCTTCATGTCCCAAAAAAGAGCTATAACGAAGAGATATCCCAATACGTTTTCCCATAGCATGTGGCTAAGCCGTTACGTGGGTTGAGAGGAGCGTTAGATCCGATTGCCACACGTCAAGGCAGCGGCGCGGCGTGGTGGGTCAAGTACATTATTTTAATAGTGTACTTTAGCACCTTCAATGTACAACATGATTTATTGTTTTTTTTTTTTTTTTCATTGAAATCACAATATTTTTCAAACTAGAACGGACAATAAGAACATTTTCTAGATAATGGTATAGATGTACTCAATTGTATGCATGTGACATTGTAAACATTGCATTGATTGAGATTAATTATAATTATAATAATAATTTATTAGTTCTGTTGTTTCTGATCTCAATATTCGACCCCAACTTGACCTGAGGTGATGTTATACTTGTGTGATTTGCTCAATCTAGAGGACACTTTGTCGGTGGGTTCAGAATGGAAACACCCCATCTCTTTTCGTGGGTGTGGCGATTAAGGGACAATCAAGCCGCTACCACAAGCCCTAAGGAACTACACCACCTCCAAAAGAGCAGACACACCAACCCGCTTGATCAGCGCGGCATCTTAAAGCGATACATTCCTCGTGTACGAGACAATGTGCATGGCGAGGCACATGTTCGGTAGTGGAGAATAAAAGAGTTGGTTATGATTACGGTAAAAAGGACACTTCTAGTATTTTTTTTAATTTATATCAGCCTATAACGTCCCACTGCAGGGCACAGCGCTCCCCTAGCAATAGCTAGGGGCTTCCAGGCTATAATCCACCACGTGGGTTTAGTGCCGATTGGCGTATACACACACATGCTCCAATTTTTTCAATTCTCCGGCATATGGGTTTCCTAACGATGTTTTCCTTGGCCGCCGAGTAGTGATAATTTTAGGAATCGTACTTAACACTCAGTGGCCGAGGATTTGAACTCACCACTTCAAGAATGAGACCGGTTTTAGTTCCAGCATACCTCGACATAAATTGTTACAGTATTACAAATGAAAAAGGTCGGCCAAATTCGAATTTCGGAAAAAATGAGACTAATATCTAAACACTCTTTTAGAGTTGTTATAACCACTCTGTTAAATACATCTCTCAGTGTTGGGTCACAGTGAGAAATACGAAGATGATCGAATGGTACTATTCAATTGGGAGTATGTACTGTACATTTAATTAAACAATTCATCTCTAAGGTTCTGCACACACTATAGACGAGACTGTAGACACGATATGTTGGAGCGGCAATTGAACTTGGGAACTATTCACAGCAGGTAAGGGGCTTGACCGACTGAACTAATATACATATTGTTTTAAACGATTATTCTTCTTCTGCTTGTGGTGTCACTCGCAACTAGTGGAGGTTGGCAATCAGCTCTGAATATTTTGCCGTGTTTCTCGCGAGGCGAAACAGTTCTACGGCACTCGCGATGCCAGTCCACTCCCTACGATTAGGTCCGGATATATAGATGATTCTAAGACCGTGCTTTGTTTACATTTAGCCCTTGTCGTTGGAAACTGACCTCTATGCAGACTGCATAAGGTGCTATAAGATCTAGAATCGTCTAGTTATTCGGACCATAGTGTCTTAATATTGTCTTGACTATAGTGTGTGCAGAGTCTAAAATATTACATAATTATATGTCAGGATGTCCTATAGCGTTTTGTATTGGATTATGGGCAGTGGGTATCAAAGATGTTCTAAATAAAACTAAAAAATTATTACATTAAAATTTATTGCAAAAAATCTCTTAATTACTATTACAATAGAGTCGTTAATCCAATGCTACCCACCACCCATATTGGTTTATTAGTCACATTATATAACATAGACTTATAATATAAAACCCTAAGGACGGATTTAGGAATTAAAATATTTGTATAAAAGTAAAATTAGTTATATACTCGTAAAATTAATAATACTTCGGCGTATTTAATGTTATTTGTGCCTGCTTTGAGTTTAAAAAAAAAACACTTATTTATTGAGTTATTATTTTAACGGAATGTTTTTAAATCCTATATAAATATAATGTATTTTAATTACATTGATTATATAAAATTAATTTATAATATTAATAGTTTCTAAGTCAAAAGCATTGAGATTCATGTAATTCGAGTAGTAGACACTACTCGAATACTATTATAATAATAGTATATATAGACATATATACTATTATTATAATAATATCCCTCCCGAGGCATCTGATGAGTATCGCCAATGAAGTTTGTTTTGTTTTTATAGTGAAGTGGGCGGACGAGCAAGCGGTGCCACGTTACCAGTAAGTGGCCCATGGACAACTGCAACACCGAGGGGTATGCGGGCGCGCGGTCGACCTTGCAAAATCCTATTCACAGCTTTCTTGAAGAACCCCATATCGGAGTTTAATGGAAAGACCTCTTGGGACAGTTCGTTCCACAGTCTACGAGCTAGCGGTATAAAATGATTGGACGGTATGTTGACGAACTACGAGTATAACAATTGTAATGTGTACATTTTATTCATTTCAATTGAATCGATATTCCATTTCAATCCAAGTTGTCCAAAATTTAAACAAATATGGCGGCGGCCCGAGGTAACTGACACATTAAAGAAATATCTCAACATTTAGCTATGAATCTAGGGCAAACTTGCAGTCTCGATGAATTAAATTATGGATATGTAAACAATTATCACCTTACTAGTTAATTTAAGCCCGTGTAAGTTACCTCACTGTAAGTGTAAGGGGTGTAAGGGGTTCTAACCTACATCTCTGGGACCCAAGCCAACCTCACCGGCTCGTGGTGCACCCTGCCGACCAACGAACGAGGCTCTGGCGACCCGCCACCACGCACTGGACCAGCGCGGCGGGTTACGGTCCACCCCCCCCCCCCCCCCCCTATAGTTGTGGGCACCCGCTGGATGCAGGTCGCAGCCGATAGGTCTAAATGGCGGACAATGGGGGAGGCCTATGTCCAGCAGTGGACGTCCAAGGGCTGAGATGATGAAGTTACCTCACGCCGCCATATTTGTTTACATTTTGGATAGATTGGATTGTAACGGAATATAACAAATGCGAATTTTAATTGTTGGGAACCCAGGGGAAATTTAAATGGTATGCATCTGTTAGATTCAATTAAAATAAAACAATGTACACGTCACACGATCATTTATATATTCTGTGCGGAGTAACATTTGTTTGCAGACATTATAATTTGTAGTAAATAAAACAGCTCTTGAAACGGAAAATTTTTGCTCGATTACCGTCTTTATAAGATGCGGTGAGACTTTATTAAACGCCCTAATAATTAACTAGGGGGGGAGTTTGTGCCCTATAGCGAGGCGTTAAGGACTGACATCGATAATTACATACAATTCATAAATCGCGCAGTTGTACATTACATTGTCATTTATCTGTGTTATGTATAGTATAGAGTCTGGTTCGCATAAATTGGCCTCTGTTCTACAACATTGCAGATACAAGATCTCATACAAGATTGCAGTTACACAATATGCTAAGTATATTTGTAAGCTAAAGCAAGCGGTCACGTGACTGGCAAACGCTACTTTTAATGCGATGTTTTTATACAACCGAAACCGAAATAACGCAAAGTATGCAACACATCAACTAATTTAAAATTTATAAAACCATTCCAATGAAAAATAAAATTATTTAAATATGTAGTTTTGTTGTTCTATCTAAAACGTTAGTAGCACTCATTACTCGGTGTAGGGCAGTGACCGGTTGTGAGACTAGAAATGTTAGACCAAAAATGTTACACTAGACACCAGTTATGAACAAAACACTATTGTAGAAACTGTTAAAATCGATTCTACTCTCGATATTGAGTAAGCTATTTTTAACTTTTGCGTTATTTCAGTTGTTTATATCTAGTCGTCTCAGTTGTCCCAAGTGACAAGATCAGCGATCTTCCTTACCAGCGAGTCGTCGTGTGAGGCGTGGCTGTGCGTGGATCCACGGGAAGGGCTGCGCGGGGTGGCGGAGGAGCGACGCGCGCCCGCGCCGCTAGTCGCGCCCGCCGCCGCCGCTGTGCAGTTGGACGGCACCTTTACCGCGCAACGCTTGTGATAGTTTAAACCGCAACCTGAAAGTGAAGAAAGGAAACATTTGCACTATAGTTCTTTTCGGAACAGCTAAATTGTTGTGGCCTTTCAAAAGCTACTTGACATGTTCAATTTAGGGCGACCGCAGAAGTAAAGAGCCTAAGGGCAGCCACGCCGTCTAATCGACGGAAGGAACGGAACTCGCCTTGAACCGCATTAGCAGCGATAATTGGGTCATCGGGGACGTCTAGAACGTGTCGAGGACCATTTTGTTGCAGAACGTCCCGTTCGCAAAACGTCCTTTTATACATATAATAATAATAATTATACATTATTATTATACACTCATAGTCTTTCTATTTTGTTATTTAACGATGACAGATCGTTAAAGAGATGCCCAAATTACATTATGTCGATTATCGACTCGATTGTCGATTTAATTCTAGTACAATTTATATCGAGTTTTCATCATTCGATTAATTTAATAATTACTTTATAACAATGAATTGATTTATTTGTTAGATTTACTAATATTTAATACGAATACAACCATTTTAAACGGATACATAAAATTTACATATAAAAATGCATATTAGTCTTAATATTTTCATTTTTCAATTATTACGATTGTATTATTTGTATAACAATTATAGAAGTTGGCATCCTCATACTTATATTTGTATGTAATTAGATTTTATATACGTAAATTTACAGTAATTCACATCGACTCGTTAAAATTACGATGGGACCGATCGATTCATTGAAATAAATTCGGTCCCATCCCTTTGGTGGTATCAACTGTAACTGTAATTTAAAAAAAAATTAAGATTATGCTATTTGTATTTGGGGAACTGAATACAATTATGTACATATTTTATACAATCTTTTATCTAACGATTATGGATATTTATTTAGACAAAATGTCATAGCTACACGTTCTATAGCAACTGTATCGAGCAAACAAGAAAATGGAAAGACTATAAGTTATACATTTATGTACATAAGAACCAGGAAAATGGAAATTGTTACGAAGCTATAGAACATCTTTTACAAACGGCACATTATGCGAAACGGAACGTTTTGTTAACCTGTGGAATAATTTATCGATTTAATATAAAACAAATTTATAAAAAGCAAAAGGCATTCAGTCTATTCAATACATTCAGTCTCATTGGATGATTATCTTCAGGGAATTGCATTATCAAATTACTCGCTGCCTTGGAGGTATTCCTACCGGCTACATAGTTTGGAGAATCTCGAATAAAATCTACCCCTTGGATCTCTTTTTTTATCAATAGAGTTTTGAATAGTTCCCGAAGAATAAGATAAGGGGGCTGGCATTTATTTTCATGTTGTGTAGCGGTAATAACTTCTGTAAACAAAATAATATTCTCACCTTCACACTTAAGCCCTTGCCGCACCAACCCAAAGAGCATTTCTCCGCAGAAGTCGCAGAAAGTAGGCGCCTTATAGGAATGCACTGCCAGGGTGTGAGGTCGCGGCGTCGGTGCACACTCGCCACTTAGATTGCCCCCACTGCATAGTAAAGCTGCAATATAAAAGACATTTGGGTGTTATCACAGCATGTGCATAGTTTGAGTATTTTCATTACTCATACTCTGAAAGTAGGTCCGAAGTTGCCTGTGGAGCGAAGTGAAAATAGCCCAATACACCCTAGGGTGAGCGTTTTCAACTGACAGACAACTGAAAAATTAAGAAAAAAAAGAGCTATTTTCACATTTCTATGTAACCATGATCTAACTTCCTATACAGCCACTCCATTACAGCGCGATGTAAAATTGAAATAACATAAAGAAAAGCACCCATTAATTAAAGAGTATATTTTTAAAATTACTTTCCTTGTATTCGTAATGAAAAGCACAGTGTTTACCTAGGGGTTCAGGACTTATTTAGTCCCTCGACCTATTGGCGCCCTCGCTGCGCTCGGACACCAAACCCAGTCTCGGGACTGAAATAAGTCACTTTCACCCCTAGGGTAACAATGTACTATTTCACTATTGGCTGTGATTCTCCCAAGGTAAAATGTCTTCTCGATAAAGGCACTAGCAATCAGAAATAGTTTAGATTAATTTGCGTCCTTTAATAATTTATCTGTGGATCGCCAGGAGCCCTTATTCACGAGCATCAGGAGAATATCTTTATTTATTTATTTTTATTACCTTAGTAGGCTTAACAGTGTTGCCCACCAATTTACCTACTCAGGACCCCCTTACTATTGAAAACGGACAAACAATGATTATATGTGAACTATATCATTATATGCAAGTTTAAACGTTTTTAATTTTTTAAGTTTCGATAGTGAATGAGGTATGCCAGAGGCCATTCCCATTACATCCTGTCATACTCCGCCCCATTTTTCTAAGCCTTGATGGCTTCATCCAGTCCTAAATCGCCAAAAGTAGACAGCGCATCCGGGATGTCATTCTGGACTGACGTTGGCATGTATTGCGGATATCCATAGGCGACAGTATCCACTTACCACCAAGTGATTTGACTGATCGTCTGGCGCCTTCTTCCCATAAAGAAAAGTTCAAACAGATTAATAAACGTTAAATATTGAGTATAATGAACAACTCACGGTTGGCAGTGAGCACGATTTCCACGAGGGTTTCATCAGTGACGTCGGTGGCGGAGTTGATGAGCTGCAAAACATTCGGGGAGCGGTAGTCGTGTCGGAAGAGGAGTATGCGATCGCCGAGACGATTTAGGCCGTTGTCCGGGATCTGTGAAAAGCAAAGACATTTGATCAAAAGACAGGAGTTCATGAAGGAAAGAGGTTACCAGCTTTAATGTAAAGTAAAATGGGTTTCTATTCTTGGATTATAATAATAGCCCCACTAGTACCCTTTCTAGTAGTTCTGAGCAAAGTTGTTTCGCCAGTTAAGAGCATTTTTTCTGTTGTGGACTGCAGCCTCCTGAGACAGGTTCCCGATGTTCAGACTTTTTCTAAAAGAACTCTAATCATCTTTGTGAATCTGACGTTGAACGCTTGGGCGTATGGTATCGGCCGGTTTGAGGATAGCATCACCTGATCTCTTCTCATGTGTGTCGTAAAAGGTGATTAACTCTATTATTTATTGCAAACCATATGATTCATAGTTACATTTAAACATTACATCAAATATAATATTAATACTAACCATCAACTTGACAGGTGGACTAGGCAACAATGCCTTATAATCGGTCCATCCAACCTTTCCGTGAACATGCTTAGGACGACGTTGGACTCGATTCAGGTAGGACGCACATCGTTTGCGTATAATCGCGTGGAAGCCATCGACGCGTGCCTCCGCGAACATCAGGTGGTGGGGCAGCCCCACCAGCGCCCTGAACGCGCCATTGTATTGAACTCGCAGAGCGCTCTATACTCTTGCATAGGTTGCATAACTAAAGAATAACAAGGAACGAGGAACTACATCACCTCTAAAAGAGCCGCTTGGTCAGCGTGGCGTTTTAAGGTCATACATCCCTAGTGTTAGTGCAAACGCTCATAATTAGGGATGTACCTCAGGGTAAACTACGACTTTGTTGTGCATGGGCTACTAGTGACTACTAGTAACCCCCTCCCTCGTAACACACTACCAGTTTGAAACTGGAGTGATTAACACCGCGCTAGCCTAGCTATCTCGATAACCAAGAAACCTAATAATCGTGATAAGTGAAATTTTAGAATATACAGGGCCCTGTCAAGGCTGTGGACTACAGGAGGCAAAAGAGTAAGTGATTTGTTTATGCGCAACCACCCAGTGCACGAGACAACGTGTATGGGGAGGAGACCCATGTCCAACACTGGATAATAAAGGGCTGATTACGGTGGGCGTAGACGATGAAGTAAATAGTAGTCGTTTCTACTTAGGTGCCCTCTCTGGCTCTTCAGAGCGGATTCTGAAAGACTGATCTTTATTCCTGCGTACCTTATCATGTACGAACTTGACAGCGAGCTCCTTGAGGTGCGCCAAGGTGAGGAGGTGTGCGGGTGCGGAGACGGCATCGCGAAGCACTCCCAGCTGGAACAAGAACGTCACCTCGTCCTCCATGCTGCGCAACGCGATACGCTAGCGCGTTCGCCTGCTCTCTGCAATAAATGGATGTATTTTTACTGGAAGTAACCGAAGCTTTCCCGAAATTTCAGCCATGCATTTCAGGATTCTAAGTTCCATAGGAAAGAGTTACTGTATACAGTGCGGTCTTCAAGGCACCTTATGCCGCAAACCCGAAAGTTGTGGAACGAACTGCCTACTGATTTCATCCACTTAGTTACGACACGGGACTCTTCAAAAGGATTGTGAATATTATTCTGGAAGGTCCTCCTAGTATTGCAGACGTCCAAGGGCGGCGATGACAATCATCTCGTGGTCCGCCCTACCTACCACCTCTTCAATAAGAAAAAATGTCCCACACATTTGGAAGTTCTAATTACCGACAGTTTTAATGCGTTACCAATCTTAAGCTAATAGTCGGTCAAAATACGTAATTTGATCAGTCAATGTTTAATTTTCTCCGTCATTTTTAACTTTCCTTCTATAATCTGGAACACTTATTTCGGGTTTTCGGGGAAAAACAGGTATAAACAAATTAGTAAATGGACCAGTAATACACTATCTCGGAACACGACCTTGTCACAATAAGTGCAATTTAATTATATTGATGAACAAATCAATCAATAATTTATCGACAGGTTAACGGAGCGACAGATAACTTGCACTGCCCTAATTATATTTGCTTGGGTGCAGTATGACACATTTTCTTTTATGCAATAGTGTACTCTATTTGAGGGTACGTTAGCTTGAAATTTAATTGATGATTAAATGCACCTGATTTATAGATGAAGTAATAAACTGGTGAAAACACAAGAGGAGGAGGCAAGTATTTTAATAAGGTCACGTCACACGTACTTACTCAGTCATGATTTCATTATTAAGTGGTTCACAAAAGGTAACCATTTGAATGTACAAATATTAATATTTTAAAGTTTCTTTTCAATGCATTCTGGGGGATGAATGACACTAAATGATAATAAACGGTGATTTTTTTACAATCACGATGAGTTTTCTGACTATAATCCACCACGAGGGCCACGAGTGAGGATTGGTGGATACCACATAAGCATTAGATATTTGAATTCTTCACTACCATACTTTAATAACAATAATTAATGGGCGCATGAGTTTTATCACGCTTCACCGCCGAGCAACAACAAAACAATTAACAAGAGTATCCATCAATACAGTCCGATGGCAGTCGGAAGGGAGATGTCTCTATTTTACGTACGTTTCTGACGTTCCGTCCGTACGTCCGATAACGTCGTGAGGTCATCCAAGACTGGACGCAAAGAGATTTGTATGAAATCGTCGCACAGCAACCACTTTACTAGCCCCTCATATCAATGAAACTGAATTATTTTAAAGATTTTTTGCAAGTTAACGTAGTGGTAGTTTTGGAACTACTAAACCGATTTAGTCCATCTACAAACTTAACTGAGATACAGACCCAACCTAATTTTGTGTTAAATTTCAATAGTTAAGAAATGCGACATACAGTTTGTGTACAAACTTCGTTATATACGTATTAAAAATTGATAGCCGTTTCGGATTTTTAGAGTTCTAATTTATCGTGATTTTTTTTTGGAATTTGTAAGTTGTGATCTCAGTAATAGGAGGATTTCTTTGAAATTATACTAAAATCCGTGCATAGACAGAAGTGATACAAGACGGGGATCGATGTGAGTCGAGAATAAATACTCCTAGGCAACCTATTTATTCGTAATCCGTAACAAAAGAAAATAATTGTAATGTTACACTGAATCTCTATTCGCAATGAAACCCATTGGAGTTACGTTACGTAACTTATAAGGTTTCGTCTGGGCATGGATTTTGGATCTCAACTTTCTTGCAACTTTGTAGTAACCCCTGCCATATTAGGTTACAAATTTGCATTAAACTGGTTCTAAAGTTAGGCATGCTCAAAGTGTAACCAGATGTAACGAGTAACGCTTCTCGGGCCAGGTGGACCGACGACGTGAGAAGTTCGCCGGTGGTGGCTGCAGGAGAAAAACCCAAGATCCTGTGTGGTGGTGAGCCTTGGGGGAAGCCTATATCCACCAGTGGACAGACAGGCTGATGGTGTGGTATGTTAGATGCAACGTAAAGGGCTGATTAAAACTTCCTTTGTTAAAAAAAAAATCTATGGAGCTTTCGTAATTAAGAAAAATTTTTTTTTGATCTTCCTTACTGGCATTCAGTTTTGCACGAATCTGCCATAATGTGCGATGGAAATCGTCTAATACTAAATCTGTACAAGTTTCTTGAACATGCCATTGAACATAGGGGGTCTCATATTCTTAAGAATATATTCCGAAAAAGCATAAGAGACTTCTTTTATTCAATTATACTCCTGAGAATAAAGTTACTTTATTTCAGCTACTCCTCCTACAATACTAGTATTGTTCTTTTTCAAATTCTTTCACTATCGTTGATCCATCTTGCCACTAGATGGACTAACACTGCGTTCATTTCCTCTGAGCTTATTACTAGGTCAAGATTTTACTTCATCTATCCCTTCGTGTGGCTAAATGACCTGCCTATCTCTCGATTTCCAAAACTCTGTCACCGAGATGTATTCCATTAATTCTGAACTGAATTGTATTTTGAGCAACGTTTATGTTCTTACGATAGATTACAAATATGTACACAGATAGTGTAATGACGACAATTTGTGCATAAATAAATGTAAGTTGTAAGTGTACAAGGGTCTCATATGTTGTACAGATAAATAGTGGATTATTCAGCAAGCCGAATAAACAACTAAGTAATAGATACAGGAATACAAAGATTCGTAAACATTACGATAATAGATGTTGATTATTTGTAGGTTAAAATTTTAATAATATAAGCATCTTATTATGTAATACGCCACTACCAAGTTAATCAAGCTTTTAGGCTCAAAAAGCTTCTATTAATCAATCTACAATAAAACTGTACAATAATGAAAAAAGAACTTTACTGGCTTTACCAGCTGAGGCAAGTGACTTCAAAAATTATTTGAGAATTGACGTAGTTTCAATATTGAGCAATTATCTGTCCCACACAGCGCAATGATATATTTAAATAAAAAAATTCAAAAGATTAATTTTAAACTAGCTCACCCTTTTGTTCAATCATTGTGCGAGTTTCAATAAACAATAAAAAACATTGCGCAATCCTTAAAATTTTACAATAAAATTGATCATTAAGGGGGTCTCTTAAATGTACAAAGAGGACATAATTTATCAAAATTTGGATAATAGAAGTATTGAAAATCTCTTCACCAGACAATAAATAAAATAATTCATTTTTCATTGTAAATAACAATCGGTAAAATGGTAATTATATCGCCAAATTGACTTGTGATATTATGTCACGATTTCCACGCTTCCAGTGTGCCATACGCATCTAACGCTATGGTTAGGTCGGCGTCTAACCTAGTCATTATGTCACGATTTCCACGCTCCCAGTGTGCCATACGCATCTAACGCTATGGTTAGGTCGGCCTCTAACCTAGTCATTATGTCACGATTTCCACGCTCCCAGTGTGCCATACGCATCTAACGCTATGGTTAGGTCGGCGTCTAACCTAGTCATTATGTCACGATTTCCACGCTCCCAGTGTGCCATACGCATCTAACGCTATGGTTAGGTCGGCCTCTAACCTAGTCATTATGTCACGATTTCCACGCTCCCAGTGTGCCATACGCATCTAACGCTATGGTTAGGTCGGCGTCTAACCTAGTCATTATGTCACGATTTACACGCTCCCAGTGTGCCATACGCATCTAACGCTATGGTTAGGTCGGCGTCTAACCTAGTCATTATGTCACGATTTCCACGCTCCCAGTGTGCCATACGCATCTAACGCTATGGTTAGGTCGGCGTCTAACCTAGTCATTATGTCACGATTTCCACGCTCCCAGTGTGCCATACGCATCTAACGCTATGGTTAGGTCGGCGTCTAACCTAGTCATTATGTCACGATTTCCACGCTCCCAGTGTGCCATACGCATCTAACGCTATGGTTAGGTCGGCCTCTAACCTAGTCATTATGTCACGATTTCCACGCTCCCAGTGTGCCATACGCATCTAACGCTATGGTTAGGTCGGCGTCTAACCTAGTCATTATGTCACGATTTCCACGCTCCCAGTGTGCCATACGCATCTAACGCTATGGTTAGGTCGGCCTCTAACCTAGTCATTATGTCACGATTTCCACGCTCCCAGTGTGCCATACGCATCTAACGCTATGGTTAGGTCGGCGTCTAACCTAGTCATTATGTCACGATTTACACGCTCCCAGTGTGCCATACGCATCTAACGCTATGGTTAGGTCGGCGTCTAACCTAGTCATTATGTCACGATTTCCACGCTCCCAGTGTGCCATACGCATCTAACGCTATGGTTAGGTCGGCCTCTAACCTAGTCATTATGTCACGATTTACACGCTCCCAGTGTGCCATACGCATCTAACGCTATGGTTAGGTCGGCGTCTAACCTAGTCATTATGTCACGATTTCCACGCTCCCAGTGTGCCATACGCATCTAACGCTATGGTTAGGTCGGCCTCTAACCTAGTCATTATGTCACGATTTCCACGCTCCCAGTGTGCCATACGCATCTAACGCTATGGTTAGGTCGGCGTCTAACCTAGTCATTATGTCACGATTTCCACGCTCCCAGTGTGCCATACGCATCTAACGCTATGGTTAGGTCGGCGTCTAACCTAGTCATTATGTCACGATTTCCACGCTCCCAGTGTGCCATACGCATCTAACGCTATGGTTAGGTCGGCGTCTAACCTAGTCATTATGTCACGATTTCCACGCTCCCAGTGTGCCATACGCATCTAACGCTATGGTTAGGTCGGCGTCTAACCTAGTCATTATGTCACGATTTCCACGCTCCCAGTGTGCCATACGCATCTAACGCTATGGTTAGGTCGGCCTCTAACCTAGTCATTATGTCACGATTTCCACGCTCCCAGTGTGCCATACGCATCTAACGCTATGGTTAGGTCGGCGTCTAACCTAGTCATTATGTCACGATTTCCACGCTTCCAGTGTGCCATACGCATCTAACGCTATGGTTAGGTCGGCCTCTAACCTAGTCATTATGTCACGATTTCCACGCTCCCAGTGTGCCATACGCATCTAACGCTATGGTTAGGTCGGCGTCTAACCTAGTCATTATGTCACGATTTCCACGCTCCCAGTGTGCCATACGCATCTAACGCTATGGTTAGGTCGGCCTCTAACCTAGTCATTATGTCACGATTTCCACGCTTCCAGTGTGCCATACGCATCTAACGCTATGGTTAGGTCGGCCTCTAACCTAGTCATTATGTCACGATTTCCACGCTTCCAGTGTGCCATACGCATCTAACGCTATGGTTAGGTCGGCCTCTAACCTAGTCATTATGTCACGATTTCCACGCTTCCAGTGTGCCATACGCATCTAACGCTATGGTTAGGTCGGCCTCTAACCTAGTCATTATGTCACGATTTCCACGCTCCCAGTGTGCCATACGCATCTAACGCTATGGTTAGGTCGGCGTCTAACCTAGTCATTATGTCACGATTTCCACGCTCCCAGTGTGCCATACGCATCTAACGCTATGGTTAGGTCGGCGTCTAACCTAGTCATTATGTCACGATTTCCACGCTCCCAGTGTGCCATACGCATCTAACGCTATGGTTAGGTCGGCCTCTAACCTAGTCATTATGTCACGATTTCCACGCTTCCAGTGTGCCATACGCATCTAACGCTATGGTTAGGTCGGCCTCTAACCTAGTCATTATGTCACGATTTCCACGCTCCCAGTGTGCCATACGCATCTAACGCTATGGTTAGGTCGGCGTCTAACCTAGTCATTATGTCACGATTTCCACGCTCCCAGTGTGCCATACGCATCTAACGCTATGGTTAGGTCGGCGTCTAACCTAGTCATTATGTCACGATTTCCACGCTCCCAGTGTGCCATACGCATCTAACGCTATGGTTAGGTCGGCCTCTAACCTAGTCATTATGTCACGATTTCCACGCTTCCAGTGTGCCATACGCATCTAACGCTATGGTTAGGTCGGCGTCTAACCTAGTCATTATGTCACGATTTCCACGCTCCCAGTGTGCCATACGCATCTAACGCTATGGTTAGGTCGGCGTCTAACCTAGTCATTATGTCACGATTTCCACGCTTCCAGTGTGCCATACGCATCTAACGCTATGGTTAGGTCGGCCTCTAACCTAGTCATTATGTCACGATTTCCACGCTCCCCAGTGTGCCATACGCATCTAACGCTATGGTTAGGTCGGCGTCTAACCTAGTCATTATGTCACGATTTCCACGCTCCCAGTGTGCCATACGCATCTAACGCTATGGTTAGGTCGGCCTCTAACCTAGTCATTATGTCACGATTTCCACGCTTCCAGTGTGCCATACGCATCTAACGCTATGGTTAGGTCGGCCTCTAACCTAGTCATTATGTCACGATTTCCACGCTCCCAGTGTGCCATACGCATCTAACGCTATGGTTAGGTCGGCGTCTAACCTAGTCATTATGTCACGATTTCCACGCTTCCAGTGTGCCATACGCATCTAACGCTATGGTTAGGTCGGCGTCTAACCTAGTCATTATGTCACGATTTCCACGCTTCCAGTGTGCCATACGCATCTAACGCTATGGTTAGGTCGGCCTCTAACCTAGTCATTATGTCACGATTTCCACGCTCCCAGTGTGCCATACGCATCTAACGCTATGGTTAGGTCGGCGTCTAACCTAGTCATTATGTCACGATTTCCACGCTTCCAGTGTGCCATACGCATCTAACGCTATGGTTAGGTCGGCCTCTAACCTAGTCATTATGTCACGATTTCCACGCTCCCAGTGTGCCATACGCATCTAACGCTATGGTTAGGTCGGCGTCTAACCTAGTCATTATGTCACGATTTCCACGCTCCCAGTGTGCCATACGCATCTAACGCTATGGTTAGGTCGGCCTCTAACCTAGTCATTATGTCACGATTTCCACGCTCCCAGTGTGCCATACGCATCTAACGCTATGGTTAGGTCGGCGTCTAACCTAGTCATTATGTCACGATTTCCACGCTCCCAGTGTGCCATACGCATCTAACGCTATGGTTAGGTCGGCGTCTAACCTAGTCATTATGTCACGATTTCCACGCTCCCAGTGTGCCATACGCATCTAACGCTATGGTTAGGTCGGCGTCTAACCTAGTCATTATGTCACGATTTACACGCTCCCAGTGTGCCATACGCATCTAACGCTATGGTTAGGTCGGCCTCTAACCTAGTCATTATGTCACGATTTCCACGCTTCCAGTGTGCCATATGCATCTAACGCTATGGTTAGGTCGGCGTCTAACCTAGTCATTATGTCACGATTTCCACGCTCCCAGTGTGCCATACGCATCTAACGCTATGGTTAGGTCGGCGTCTAACCTAGTCATTATGTCACGATTTACACGCTCCCAGTGTGCCATACGCATCTAACGCTATGGTTAGGTCGGCCTCTAACCTAGTCATTATGTCACGATTTACACGCTCCCAGTGTGCCATACGCATCTAACGCTATGGTTAGGTCGGCCTCTAACCTAGTCATTATGTCACGATTTCCACGCTTCCAGTGTGCCATACGCATCTAACGCTATGGTTAGGTCGGCGTCTAACCTAGTCATTATGTCACGATTTCCACGCTCCCAGTGTGCCATACGCATCTAACGCTATGGTTAGGTCGGCCTCTAACCTAGTCATTATGTCACGATTTACACGCTCCCAGTGTGCCATACGCATCTAACGCTATGGTTAGGTCGGCCTCTAACCTAGTCATTATGTCACGATTTCCACGCTTCCAGTGTGCCATATGCATCTAACGCTATGGTTAGGTCGGCGTCTAACCTAGTCATTATGTCACGATTTACACGCTCCCAGTGTGCCATACGCATCTAACGCTATGGTTAGGTCGGCGTCTAACCTAGTCATTATGTCACGATTTCCACGCTCCCAGTGTGCCATACGCATCTAACGCTATGGTTAGGTCGGCCTCTAACCTAGTCATTATGTCACGATTTACACGCTCCCAGTGTGCCATACGCATCTAACGCTATGGTTAGGTCGGCCTCTAACCTAGTCATTATGTCACGATTTCCACGCTTCCAGTGTGGTATATGCATCTAACGCTATGGTTAGGTCGGCCTCTAACCTAGTCATTATGTTACGATTTCCACGCTCCCAGTGTGTCATACGCATCTAACGCTATGGTTAGGTCGGCCTCTAACCTAGTCATTATGTCACGATTTCCACGCTCCCAGTGTGCCATACGCATCTAACGCTATGGTTAGGTCGGCCTCTAACCTAGTCATTATGTCACGATTTCCACGCTCCCAGTGTGCCATACGCATCTAACGCTATGGTTAGGTCGGCCTCTAACCTAGTCATTATGTCACGATTTCCACGCTTCCAGTGTGCCATACGCATCTAACGCTATGGTTAGGTCGGCCTCTAACCTAGTCATTATGTCACGATTTCCACGCTCCCAGTGTGCCATACGCATCTAACGCTATGGTTAGGTCGGCCTCTAACCTAGTTATTATGTCACGATTTCCACGCTCCCAGTGTGCCATACGCATCTAACGCTATGGTTAGGTCGGCCTCTAACCTAGTCATTATGTCACGATTTCCACGCTCCCAGTGTGCCATACGCATCTAACGCTATGGTTAGGTCGGCCTCTAACCTAGTCATTATGTCACGATTTCCACGCTTCCAGTGTGCCATACGCATCTAACGCTATGGTTAGGTCGGCCTCTAACCTAGTCATTATGTCACGATTTCCACGCTCCCAGTGTGCCATACGCATCTAACGCTATGGTTAGGTCGGCGTCTAACCTAGTCATTATGTCACGATTTCCACGCTCCCAGTGTGCCATACGCATCTAACGCTATGGTTAGGTCGGCGTCTAACCTAGTCATTATGTCACGATTTCCACGCTCCCAGTGTGCCATACGCATCTAACGCTATGGTTAGGTCGGCCTCTAACCTAGTCATTATGTCACGATTTCCACGCTCCCAGTGTGCCATACGCATCTAACGCTATGGTTAGGTCGGCCTCTAACCTAGTTATTATGTCACGATTTCCACGCTCCCAGTGTGCCATACGCATCTAACGCTATGGTTAGGTCGGCCTCTAACCTAGTCATTATGTCACGATTTCCACGCTCCCAGTGTGCCATACGCATCTAACGCTATGGTTAGGTCGGCCTCTAACCTAGTCATTATGTCACGATTTCCACGCTTCCAGTGTGCCATACGCATCTAACGCTATGGTTAGGTCGGCCTCTAACCTAGTCATTATGTCACGATTTCCACGCTCCCAGTGTGCCATACGCATCTAACGCTATGGTTAGGTCGGCGTCTAACCTAGTCATTATGTCACGATTTCCACGCTCCCAGTGTGCCATACGCATCTAACGCTATGGTTAGGTCGGCGTCTAACCTAGTCATTATGTCACGATTTCCACGCTCCCAGTGTGCCATACGCATCTAACGCTATGGTTAGGTCGGCCTCTAACCTAGTCATTATGTCACGATTTACACGCTCCCAGTGTGCCATACGCATCTAACGCTATGGTTAGGTCGGCCTCTAACCTAGTCATTATGTCACGATTTCCACGCTCCCAGTGTGTCATACGCATCTAACGCTATGGTTAGGTCGGCCTCTAACCTAGTCATTATGTCACGATTTCCACGCTCCCAGTGTGCCATACGCATCTAACGCTATGGTTAGGTCGGCCTCTAACCTAGTCATTATGTCACGATTTCCACGCTCCGAGTGTGCCATACGCATCTAACGCTATGGTTAGGTCGGCCTCTAACCTAGTCATTATGTCACGATTTCCACGCTTCCAGTGTGCCATACGCATCTAACGCTATGGTTAGGTCGGCCTCTAACCTAGTCATTATGTCACGATTTCCACGCTTCCAGTGTGCCATATGCATCTAACGCTATGGTTAGGTCGGCCTCTAACCTAGTCATTATGTCACGATTTCCACGCTCCCAGTGTGCCGTACGCATCTAACGCTATGGTTAGGTCGGCCTCCAACCTAGTCATTATGTCACGATTTCCACGCTCCCAGTGTGCCATACGCATCTAACGCTATGGTTAGGTCGGCCTCTAACCTAGTCATTATGTCACGATTTCCACGCTTCCAGTGTGCCATACGCATCTAACGCTATGGTTAGGTCGGCCTCTAACCTAGTTATTATGTCACGATTTCCACGCTCCCAGTGTGCCATACGCATCTAACGCTATGGTTAGGTCGGCCTCTAACCTAGTCATTATGTCACGATTTCCACGCTCGCAGTGTGCCATACGCATCTAACGCTATGGTTAGGTCGGCCTCTAACCTAGTCATTATGTCACGATTTACACGCTCCCAGTGTGCCATACGCATCTAACGCTATGGTTAGGTCGGCCTCTAACCTAGTCATTATGTCACGATTTCCACGCTTCCAGTGTGCCATATGCATCTAACGCTATGGTTAGGTCGGCCTCTAACCTAGTCATTATGTCACGATTTCCACGCTCCCAGTGTGCCATACGCATCTAACGCTATGGTTAGGTCGGCCTCTAACCTAGTTATTATGTCACGATTTCCACGCTCCCAGTGTGCCATACGCATCTAACGCTATGGTTAGGTCGGCCTCTAACCTAGTCATTATGTCACGATTTCCACGCTCCCAGTGTGCCATACGCATCTAACGCTATGGTTAGGTCGGCCTCTAACCTAGTCATTATGTCACGATTTCCACGCTTCCAGTGTGCCATACGCATCTAACGCTATGGTTAGGTCGGCGTCTAACCTAGTCATTATGTCACGATTTCCACGCTCCCAGTGTGCCATACGCATCTAACGCTATGGTTAGGTCGGCGTCTAACCTAGTCATTATGTCACGATTTCCACGCTCCCAGTGTGCCATACGCATCTAACGCTATGGTTAGGTCGGCCTCTAACCTAGTCATTATGTCACGATTTACACGCTCCCAGTGTGCCATACGCATCTAACGCTATGGTTAGGTCGGCCTCTAACCTAGTCATTATGTCACGATTTCCACGCTTCCAGTGTGCCATATGCATCTAACGCTATGGTTAGGTCGGCCTCTAACCTAGTCATTATGTTACGATTTCCACGCTCCCAGTGTGTCATACGCATCTAACGCTATGGTTAGGTCGGCCTCTAACCTAGTCATTATGTCACGATTTCCACGCTCCCAGTGTGCCATACGCATCTAACGCTATGGTTAGGTCGGCCTCTAACCTAGTCATTATGTCACGATTTCCACGCTCCCAGTGTGCCATACGCATCTAACGCTATGGTTAGGTCGGCCTCTAACCTAGTCATTATGTCACGATTTCCACGCTTCCAGTGTGCCATACGCATCTAACGCTATGGTTAGGTCGGCCTCTAACCTAGTCATTATGTCACGATTTCCACGCTCCCAGTGTGCCATACGCATCTAACGCTATGGTTAGGTCGGCCTCCAACCTAGTCATTATGTCACGATTTCCACGCTCCCAGTGTGCCATACGCATCTAACGCTATGGTTAGGTCGGCCTCTAACCTAGTTATTATGTCACGATTTCCACGCTCCCAGTGTGCCATACGCATCTAACGCTATGGTTAGGTCGGCCTCTAACCTAGTCATTATGTCACGATTTCCACGCTCCCAGTGTGCCATACGCATCTAACGCTATGGTTAGGTCGGCCTCTAACCTAGTCATTATGTCACGATTTCCACGCTTCCAGTGTGCCATACGCATCTAACGCTATGGTTAGGTCGGCCTCTAACCTAGTCATTATGTCACGATTTCCACGCTCCCAGTGTGCCATACGCATCTAACGCTATGGTTAGGTCGGCCTCTAACCTAGTCATTATGTCACGATTTCCACGCTCCCAGTGTGCCATACGCATCTAACGCTATGGTTAGGTCGGCCTCTAACCTAGTCATTATGTCACGATTTCCACGCTCCCAGTGTGCCATACGCATCTAACGCTATGGTTAGGTCGGCCTCTAACCTAGTCATTATGTCACGATTTCCACGCTTCCAGTGTGCCATACGCATCTAACGCTATGGTTAGGTCGGCCTCTAACCTAGTCATTATGTCACGATTTCCACGCTCCCAGTGTGCCATACGCATCTAACGCTATGGTTAGGTCGGCCTCTAACCTAGTCATTATGTCACGATTTCCACGCTTCCAGTGTGCCATATGCATCTAACGCTATGGTTAGGTCGGCCTCTAACCTAGTCATTATGTCACGATTTCCACGCTCCCAGTGTGCCGTACGCATCTAACGCTATGGTTAGGTCGGCCTCCAACCTAGTCATTATGTCACGATTTCCACGCTCCCAGTGTGCCATACGCATCTAACGCTATGGTTAGGTCGGCCTCTAACCTAGTCATTATGTCACGATTTACACGCTCCCAGTGTGCCATACGCATCTAACGCTATGGTTAGGTCGGCCTCTAACCTAGTCATTATGTCACGATTTCCACGCTTCCAGTGTGCCATATGCATCTAACGCTATGGTTAGGTCGGCCTCTAACCTAGTCATTATGTCACGATTTCCACGCTTCCAGTGTGCCATATGCATCTAACGCTATGGTTAGGTCGGCCTCTAACCTAGTCATTATGTCACGATTTCCACGCTCCCAGTGTGTCATACGCATCTAACGCTATGGTTAGGTCGGCCTCTAACCTAGTCATTATGTCACGATTTCCACGCTTCCAGTGTGCCATATGCATCTAACGCTATGGTTAGGTCGGCCTCTAACCTAGTCATTATGTCACGATTTCCACGCTCCCAGTGTGCCGTACGCATCTAACGCTATGGTTAGGTCGGCCTCCAACCTAGTCATTATGTCACGATTTCCACGCTCCCAGTGTGCCATACGCATCTAACGCTATGGTTAGGTCGGCCTCTAACCTAGTCATTATGTCACGATTTCCACGCTCCCAGTGTGCCATACGCATCTAACGCTATGGTTAGGTCGGCCTCTAACCTAGTCATTATGTCACGATTTCCACGCTTCCAGTGTGCCATACGCATCTAACGCTATGGTTAGGTCGGCCTCTAACCTAGTCATTATGTCACGATTTCCACGCTCCCAGTGTGCCATACGCATCTAACGCTATGGTTAGGTCGGCCTCTAACCTAGTCATTATGTCACGATTTCCACGCTCCCAGTGTGCCATACGCATCTAACGCTATGGTTAGGTCGGCCTCCAACCTAGTCATTATGTCACGATTTCCACGCTCCCAGTGTGCCATACGCATCTAACGCTATGGTTAGGTCGGCCTCTAACCTAGTCATTATGTCACGATTTCCACGCTTCCAGTGTGCCATATGCATCTAACGCTATGGTTAGGTCGGCCTCTAACCTAGTCATTATGTCACGATTTCCACGCTCCCAGTGTGCCATACGCATCTAACGCTATGGTTAGGTCGGCCTCCAACCTAGTCATTATGTCACGATTTCCACGCTTCCAGTGTGCCATATGCATCTAACGCTATGGTTAGGTCGGCCTCTAACCTAGTCATTATGTCACGATTTCCACGCTTCCAGTGTGCCATATGCATCTAACGCTATGGTTAGGTCGGCCTCTAACCTAGTCATTATGTCACGATTTCCACGCTTCCAGTGTGCCATACGCATCTAACGCTATGGTTAGGTCGGCGTCTAACCTAGTCATTATGTCACGATTTCCACGCTTCCAGTGTGCCATATGCATCTAACGCTATGGTTAGGTCGGCCTCTAACCTAGTCATTATGTCACGATTTCCACGCTTCCAGTGTGCCATATGCATCTAACGCTATGGTTAGGTCGGCCTCTAACCTAGTCATTATGTCACGATTTCCACGCTTCCAGTGTGCCATACGCATCTAACGCTATGGTTAGGTCGGCCTCTAACCTAGTCATTATGTCACGATTTCCACGCTTCTAGTGTGCCATATGCATCTAACGCTATGGTTAGGTCGACCTCTAACCTAGTCATTATGTCACGATTTCTACGCTCCCCGGTGTGCCATATGCATTTTGCCGCCAATTTCCGAGTTGACGATATCTGTGTACTCCGCATCACGTGTGATAACGTACGAGTATCTACTTCCTCGTGTTGCTGCCGTCCGCGTCGGACGTGAGTCTTGTTTTGGTTCCACTTGTTTGTTGTTTAGACCGGCAACCAGTAACACGTGTCCCACATTTAAGGTGTTTGGTTTGTGGGATTGATTGGTTGTGGGAAGAGATGGTGTGATTGCTACTCTATAGCCGACCGACGACAGCACATGTGATTTTACAATACAACAAAAAAAAATCGTTCGCCAGTTAATGGTTGAAATTGCAGAACCTGTTGTAAGCAAACCTTTAGCAATGGATTTTGGATTCCCTAGTCTATTTGATAGCTTTATTATTATCACTAGTTGCTGCCCATGGGTTCCAGCACATTAATCGCGATAAAAATTCTTGTTCCGTATTTTGTAGTACGATTGAATTTATTAATGTTATCACAAAACTCGATACTTTTGATAAAAGTCTATAATGTTCACACTTGAGGGCTCAGGCCTCATCTAGCAAATCACCAGGAAGTTTCGGGCCATAATTCACCATGCAGGTTCGTGGATAGGTACACAACAGAGCGTTAAGAAAAACAAAAAAACATTTGTTATGATTTGTATTTAGAAAATACGAAAAAATATTTTTCTTTTTGCAAAAATGCAAGTAATTTATTTTCAATTTTATGCTGGTTAACTCAAATGAATTATGAAATGGAATAGTTTAATTAAATCTTCGGAAAGACAACGGTTACACCCTATATAAATGATTACGAAACATTAATATTATGAGAGCGAATGAAGTTTAATATACTATAAATTAAACAGAAAATAAAACTGTACATATATTTATCATGACACATTTTCCCACTGGCACAGCTGCATAATGATCTATCCCTACGGTATGTATTTAATATGAAATTATAACAAAAGCGATAAGTGAATGCGCTGTTGACCGCAAACATCGCTGTTCCTACACGGAATCCGTGCAGAAATAATTTATCGCATCGCCAATCCGCGCACTATCTACTAACAGGAAACCAAAATATAAATAAAACAACTTAATTATGATAAATTAAGTTTGATTCGTGGAAACTTTGATAAACTCCATTGTGTGCAACTGAATGAAAGAAAAAACTTTATTAGTACCAGGTAACACTTGTATTTATACTCGTATCAGCTTTTAATGCCCCACTGCAGGAGTGCGGAGTGGTGGATACACATACTCAAGATTTTTTTATTTTACTAGGCATTCGGGTTTATGTTTTCCTCTCACCGCCGAGGTAGTGACAATTTTTAAAAATCCGTATTAAGTACAAATTCAGGCCAAGGATTTAAAATCACGATCACTCCAATGAGAGTCGAGTATAAATAAATACCCCTCGGTTTATCACTCAGGTAACACTACAACTATTAATATAAAATATAAACCGTATAAGCCTATTTAACCCAAAAGGTCTGTATTACCACCAACCTACAAATCAGCATGTGCTACAGTAAAAACTGGAGCGCTGATTTTCAGTTGTAGACGCTTGCAGTGTCTCGCGGACTGTCCACGCTATTCATGACTCACATTTCCTTACACACATATCGAGATTGTTTATATTATTAAAATTTCAAATACTGCTAATTAGAATGCGCCACAAACAAACCTAATTAAACTATTAAACATTAAACTAACACAACATTAAACTATGTTACACGGGCAACTATTACGTTAATAATCGTAACAATAGCTAGGAAAGTCTAGCTAGGCAAGGTGGTGACGAATATTATTAAAATTTCAAATACTGCTAATTAGAATGCGCCACAAACAAACCTAATTAAACTATTAAACATTAAACTAACACAACATTAAACTATGTTACACCGGCAACTATTACGTTAATAATCGTAACAATAGTTAGGAAAGTCTAGCTAGGCAAGGTGGTGACGAACCGCCTGCTGATTTACGTGACCCCTCACTCACAGAAGACTACCTTGAAATGTACTGCATTTCCTACTTTATCGTATTTTCCCAATGTACGTACGTATTTCGGTAGTGAGTGACATATGCCAGAGCCCAATCCCATCCTATCCTATCCCTCCCCATTTTCCCAACCCTTTCTCCCAATCCATTCCTTAATCTGCAAAGGTGGGCAGCGCATCCGGGGACGTGCCAACGTTTGTCATTCTGGTCTGATGTTGGCATGTATCGCGGATGTGTGTGGACGACAGTATACATTTACCATCAGATGGACTGAATGCTCGTATGCCGCCTCATTTCCCATAAAAGAAAAAACTAGGAGAGGCCTATGCCCTGCAGTGGACGTTGTAGGCTGATATTGAATTGAATGTAAAGGCGCACGCTACAATCCCACAGCCGCTGAGCACGCCCAACTGGCCATGTTACCTCGCACTCACTCAACACTACCGTAACATGTACTTCTTTACCCATCCCTCCAAGCAGGACTGGGAGATGTAATTCATGTCGGGGCGAACTCATGTTTTGACAAACGTCAACATCCGCGATACACGTCAACATCAGTGCAGAATGACTTCTGCACTGATGTTGACGTGTATCGCGGATGGCGCAGGGTGACAGTATCCAATTACCAGAAAGTGGAACGTCAGCTCGTCTAATTTTTTAATATTAAAAAATATAAATTGTGATATAACGGTTATGCTAATTAAATAATGCAAATAATTAAAAAACAAACAGCAATTAACGTAACATTTTACGGTAAAGATTACGTTTTAAGATTGTATAACACTTTACATACAATGGTGGGTGTTAACTGACAAATTTTGACATAAATAATTTTGACATTTACCTTATTGACGTAATGCAAATCAATGTATTGCGCTACGTTTATGAACTGTGCGATGGAAGTTCATTCAAGGTGCCTTTGGAGCTTTTTGGAGGTGTTTTTGGTAGAATATATTTATAAATGGCAAACACTATATAGTGGGAAATGCAGTACATTTCAAGGTAGTCTTCTGTGAGAGAGGGGTAACGTGGTCAGTCGAGTGCGCCCAGCGGCTGTGGGAATGCAGCATTCAGTCTCCCCCTACCAATTATATTATAGAGTATATAAATAAAAATTTTATTTGGCTTGTATTTGAACGAGCAGCCAGGGCAGTACATCATGAATCCATGATAAACAAAACAAACTATTTTTAAATAACAGAACTAAACAATTTATAATTACTAAGAATGTCAACAGAGAGATTCGCCTACACCTTTATTGTCACCAGAGTATCTAAACCACCTTGAAATTTATTGCCATCGATTTGCTGCCGCTGTCACTATTTCTGGTGCGCTCGTTTAACTATTTTCCATTTTATTTCATCCAACACACAAGATAGAGAGAGATAGAACACAAGGGGCGTACATAGAAGTATGTAAGTTTGATCCTAGTAGAATGGATCCCCGGAAAGAGAGCATCAGGTCGCCAGAGAAAGAGATGGATGGACGACATTAAGGAATGGTCGGGCCTCAAGTACCACAAGTTGAAGATTGCTCGGAAGAACATACCGATATTTTACCAGGTGACCGTCAAACTTCATTTTGAAGATGGCACCCCATGATGACATAGAATTTTGTAAATCTAACAAACATATTATTATTAATAACAGTTGAAATAACAAATAAGTTAAGATTAAACAACTCAATGAACTGTGCGGTCCCATGTGTGCCGAAAGGGCATCCGTCTCAGCACAAGCTGTGTAACAAAAATGGCACATAGAGCTGCGAAGTCGCAGTCAAATACTGGTTTTTAATGTCACGGTACACACGTAATTTATTCACTTGGACCTAAAAATACCATTCGATATGGTGCAAGTATAACTCGCATCTGCGATATTGCACTTTTATGGAAACTAGGTTACACGCGCGTCGCGATTGATAAACAGACAATTATTAAGTCTGTGTGATTCTGCCTAACAACATTAATCAATCACTGCGGACTTCTGAGGAGAACCGACGGCCGATTAGCACCAATTGCAATACCTCTTACCTGCAATATAAAGGGTCCTATGTTAGATTATTGGTCGGACACTAATTTACTTAAAGTCAATTGTTTGTTCTGAGTAATTTGTGTCTGTGTGTCTCTGAACCCATCACACAGGGAATCCTAGAATGGGTTGTTGAGTTTAAGTTTTTTTTTATTATTTAAAGGCTATCAGACGCTATAGAAAACATATCTTCTTCAAGTACAAGTCCCAAGACAAAAAACAAGTTTTGAACACCGTGCAGAAGAAGTCAGGCACTTGAAGACAAGCTGTAGGTTAAATGAGGACTTTTGAGAAAAAAAATGAAGTAGATAAAATAATAATTTTAAGTTTAGATTAAAAAAATAGTTTAATGTTGAGTGGATTTCCTTTTTAGTACTGCAGGCCTACTGCAGGCTACAATCTTGTCAAATAAAAATAAATTAGAATTCAACGAATACGTTGACGTATTCGCTATAAAAAAAAATGGCAAAATATACTATAATTTAAATACGCTGTCATTTGATCCTTTTTTTTTACTAAAGATTTGAGTTCAAAATTTTGTAAGTCAAAAACGACACGATGTTGTTTGTGGTACCAATGTGTGACCATAGATTCATTATCTACAATAATATTTTATCTTTTTTTCTTTCCGTTATTGTGCTCGCCCATGGACATTGTATGTATATGCATATCATCAGGCAAAAACGACGCTGGCACGTTCTGAGAAATTCACAGCTCTCTTGAAGAGCCCCATATTAATAATCCTCGAGTTCGCGGTATGAAATATCTGGCCCCCTATCAAGGAGATGGTTTTAGTTGATTCAAAAATAAGCACTTACAAAGCAATTTCTTCTTGTAACAGATTGTAGTACATACGTAGTATTCGCACGGATCTGTCATGGCATGTACCACATAGTGGTACATGGCATGTACCACATAGTGGTACATGCCAGTGGATTCCGTAGTGAACACAAAACACATGGTGATGTTACTCGATGGAGGCATTGTTTTATACAGTATTAGAATACTTTTTTGATACAGACACAAAATATTAAAATTATCATGATTCTCATTTTAAAATATTAATGTGTCTCTAATCACTTTAATAGCCATTATCTAAATTCATTTCTGAATAAAATCCTAACATATTAACACGATCAAACTCTGTATAGGAGGATTTTAGTACAGTTGCAAGTTAGAAGCATCTTATTTTCATAAAGATACAGTAGTAATCAGCGAAAGAAGTAATAGACACTGTGAAAGGCGTGATCAGACTATTATATGGTGTTAAATAGTTATTGTCACCTATTAGGCGTCCGCCTGCAATGCTAAGAGGATTACAGATGCGCTGTCTACCCTGCAAATATCTATTCACAGCTCTTTTGAAGAACCCCATATCGTATCGCAGCGAAAAGATCTACGGAGGTAGGTCGTTCCACAGTCCTCGGATACGCGGTATAAAAAGTCTGGTAGCCCATTGCAAAAGAAGTGATTGGATACTTAGTTGAAACGGAGTGACGACATCTACATTGTTTCTATTTATATACGATTTATTATGTTTTATGTTTAATTACTGCTCAATGTAATACATTTTGTCTATGCAAGTTAATAAAATATTGTCTGTTCCATTATCAACGTGCCATATAAATCGCCGGGTACTGTAATTGTTTGTTTTGCAAGTCAATATTCAGAGTTTGCAGTGTTCGTTCTCAAAATGTTGAGATAATTTCGTCGCACACCGTCTCACTGAGACCCGGGTGGTGTAGACGTGTCACTGCAACCATGCTGTCGTGTCTGTGCGATATTCTACAGCAACAGTTGACATTCCTGTTCGTATAAAGGTTGTACGGTCTTGACCCACGCAGTTATCATCCGTCTACGGTAGAGACAGACCGTCTGAAATGGCAAATAAATTTGCGAGTGTGTTTCTCATCTGTTACGGTGAGTTGGATAATTATGAATAAAAATTTAGATAGAAACATAGAATAATCGAGCCGCCAAGTGATATAATTCTAGTGGTGCCTTTATGATGGTGTGAATATAAATATGATCTATGGACTTTGAGCTTAAAGACAGTGTAATAGTTTCCTAGGGGAATCGTGTTGCTAAAATCGGGAAACAGCGCTATAAATGTTACAGTGCTTTCTCATATCAGTAAGCTTTAAGGCTTTATTTATATGTTCATTAGACGATGTCAAGTAATATTTTAGGAAACAGATCAAAAGTTACAAACATGTACATCTAAAATGATCGTAGCGCACATTACTCGGTCAGGGTAATGACCAGGCGCCTAGGCGGCGCGGCGCGGACGAACACGTGTAGAACACAACTACAGGTAGAATAAAAGACATACTAGAAATGAACAATAAGTTATGAAAAAAAAAAACATTGTAAAAACTGGTAGAATCAATTCTACTCGTACTCTCGATACTGAACTCAGTGCGTTATTTCTGTGACATGTATATTCACAACTAACAATCTTGACGTTGGTTCGAATCTTTGTTTAAACTATGAAGTTTCTACTTAAGTGCGGGATTCTTTTTTGTCGCTAGTTCCGTAGTGAAGGAAAACATCGTGAGAAAATTCGAAAATTAGAAGTTTGACGCAAAAAGAAAATCGCCGGTGGTGACTGCGTGAGAAGAGCAAAGGACCGCGCGTGGCGGCGGTCCATGGGAGAGGCCTATATCCAGCCGTGGAGAGGCATTGTAATATACACCTGGTATGGTGGATTATAATCCGAAACAACTTTGTAATCGTAAGAGGAGGCCTGGGCCCGCAGAGGAACGCAGAGGCCATCGATGCGTTCAAATTATTTGTTGAAAACTGCCGTCAAAGCATAATTAATGATGGATCTTGCATGCCATTGCATATACCAAGGATCAAATAAGTTTACAAATAAAACATTAACCACGATTATATCTTTTTTGCGTCCGCAAATAGGGTTACCGGACCCTAAAATACAAATGTCGAACTCGGCGCTATATTAGGCCGGACATTTTGCCCAAAAGCCGGACTCAGCGCTACATTAGGCCGGACATTTTGCCCTAAAAGCCGGACATATCTTTTTTAAAGCTGGACATAACTTTTATAGTAAAGAAACTCGGTTACGTATTTTAATTAAGTATTTATTAAGTACAAAGTCTTCCGGAGACTAGATAAAATCGAAGAACAAACAAAACACAACAAAATAAAAGTTTTTATTAAACAAATAAAAAAAATATCCTATGAAATATATTTGACAAAAAGTCTAACAAAAGCCGGACAGGCCGGACACGACTGTAAAAAGCCAAACATATCCGGCTAAAGCCGGACGCCTGGCAACCCTAGACGCAAACGAATTATTACGGCGTCTTTAAAGTTCTTATTCGTTGCTCTAATTGAATAAACAGGTTTGTTCTACAACGTTGTATTTGCTGTTGACGCCATCTAGCTGCCTATTGAATATATTAATGAGCAGCAGAGGAGTTTGTATTTGTCGATGGCTCGATTGGACATGAACTACTCTGGTGTTGTGTTTTTACCGATTTAGCACTACCCGGGGATCCCGTATTATATTATTGAACTTAACTGGCAATGGGCAGTTCATAACTGCAGAAGAATACCAGGAGACCGTGTGCAGTGGCGTGTCTTGCGAGAGGAATATATCCAGTAGTGGAGAGACAAAGGCTGATGTTATGGTATATGGGGGTTACGTGTAGCAAGAGAGGTAACTCGTGCGGTCGCGGGCTATCCTTACGGGAGAGACTTTTGCTATGAAGAAACTGTGCCCTTGCCGAATCATTTCTTAAGATTTCTGTATTAAAATATCCGTTTTCAGTCAGGTATGGTATAGTATAAATAAATACATTCAAGTTATGACTAACAAGTATTGTAAATATTGAAACTGTTTATAACGTTTCCTTTTTATTTTATTATTAGATTAATATGTACTACTACTGTAATCAATACTAATGTATTAACGCAAATAAAGTAAACAAAGAACAATAATGTTACTTTTCTCCTGCTTGCTCGGAAATGGCTTCATTATTTTAAAAAAAAGAATACGTCAATCGGCTCTTTTCTGTACGCACGCCAGCAATTTCCATCCCGACAATAATAGAGATTGCTGGACAGTAGCGAGGTTATTTTTAGTGCACACTAACATAAATTAGGTTTTTTTATGTACACGACCAAACAAAGACCGCGCGCAGTCGAATTGGCAGGAATGAATCTTCTGTTTCTTGAATTAATTTGTTTATTGTTTCTTCGCAAATTAGAGAAAAGTACTATACAAGTCTCGGCCGCCTCGGCCGTACTATACGCTCGGCCGTTAACGGCCTCGTTTATTTAAAAAGGACTCGGTTTCGCCTCGTCCTTCCAATATTACAATTGATATGGCCGTCAATTGATTTATTTCAGGCCTAGACAGAGTAATGTACTATTACATTATTATACCTAATAAAGGTGAACACAGTTACTGTCTGTTGATAGTATTGTATTAGCGGTCTTGTGATTTCTTTTATAGAGAGATTTATGTTTTTTTAAGACGAGCACACAGTCCATCAAATGTATTATATACAGGGTCATTGGTAAACAGAACAGTTCCTTTCAGCGGGTGGTAGTATGGAGTGTAGCAATTATTTTTCACCATTACATAAACTGGCTAAAAGTTGATACTTTCCCAGATATTTAAGATTTAGTATACTTTTTTTTTCAAATAATTCTACCTACCATCGATAAGATTATTTTTTTTTGTTAATTAAACATTTCTTGTCTTTTTTTGTTTTAAAGCTTAGCTGAGTATTGCAGTGAACTGATACGAAAGTAAAACTATCGAGAAGAACTAAAAATAATAAATGAGGGCGACTAAAACTAAAAAAAATACAATGAAAGTTACCAAACATGTGAAAACAAGTCTGTTTATTTTTAAAATTGTTTTGAAGTTTATGAAGTTCGATTGAAGTTTTGGCGCGATCTGTCGACTTGTTTGTTGACAGCTGTTGGTTAAGTTAGTTGACTTCGAGTGTGGTCTGCGAGTTTTATCATGGGAAAAACATACATCGAAGAAAAAGTTTGCTTCAAGTTTTGTTTCGCAAATGAAATTTCTCGTGGTGAATCGTTGAAAATGTTAGAGAATGCCTACCGCGAATCAGAATTGTCAAAAACACGAGCATACGAATGGTACAATACAATGCAGTGCATTCAAAGAAAACCAAGATGTGGTTAAAGACTTGCCTCATTCCGGCCGACGTTCAACGTCTTCGACTGACGAAAACATCAGCGAACTAAAAGAATAGTGATGGATAATCGTCATTTTAAGCTTAAGAGCGATAGCTCAGGACCTGGGCATGTCTCATGAATCCGTTCGCACCATTTTAGTTTATGTTTTGGGCATGAAATGCGTCGCGGCACGATTTGTTCTTCAGAGTTAAATTTTATTCATAATTCAAAATAGCACCATATAGCCCCGTGTGACTTCTTTTGTTCCCGTAACTCAAATTACTGCTTCGTGGAAGATGTTTTGAGTTCATTGATGCCACAGTATCGGAAAGTGCCTACAAGAAGTATTGCAACGACTGGATCATTCGTTGGTGTAAATGTATTGAATGAAATGGAGCATATTTTGAAGGCGACAAAATAAAATTTGGACGATTAAATCAATACTTCCTGTTATATTAACTATTTCCGATACTCATTTGGCAGAGCAGTAACTCGCCTCAATAAAACAGCAGAAAAAAAATTGTGTTCCTTAGGTAATCTCGAACAAACAAATGAATAAACATTACATTGTGTATAGTTAGAGGTTAGTAATCCGTTAAAGCCTACGAGTGCTTTGATATCAGGTAGTGGGTGGTGATAGATCAGTCCGTAGACGGGTGGGACGGTCATTAGGTCGATTGCGCTTTCGCTTAAATAAATAATTCGCTTGAACTATATTATATATTGAATTGAATTTCTTATATGTTATAGGCAGCTTTTTAATGTCATAACTCCTCTCGGTCATTCTAAGGTCGACTGGAAGAGACTCCTTCTAGGAATAAGTCCGACTTTATGCTTATGGTATTATTGTAATGTCTTATTGTAACAATAAACTATAAGTACAATACAGCTATAACAACAACAACTATAAGAGCTGGCGAGCTTTGTGACAGACATAGGTATAGGCCTGGAAAGACGTAGGCCGACGGTAAGGTAAAGATAACATTGTTCAATTGTCGACGATCCCAGTCTAGAATCCCTAAAGCGTTGGAGAATGCTCCGAAGAATTGTACAACATAATTCTCACCTCGGATTTCTACAACTGCACCTCCCGTCACAGAATTTCGGTCCATCCGCATTTCCTCGATTTACGGAGGTGTCGCGTACTGTTATGTGCAAAAAAACATTTTATACCGCGAACCCGTAGGCTGTGGAACGAACTGCTTCAAGAGATCTTTCCATTACTACTGTGGATCCTTACTACGATATAGGGTTCTTCAAGAAACTTGTAAATAGGATTTTGCAAGTTCGGCGGCGCACCCGCATACTTCCTGGTGCTGCAGGTGTTCATGGGCGGCGGTAACACTTACCATCCGCATGTGACCGCGGTAACGGTACATGTGACCGCTGGCTCATCCGCCCATTTCCCTATAAAAATAAAAATATTCGAGATGCCCATTTTTAATTTTTATGTCAAATTAGTAGACGATCATGGATCGGAAAGTGCATAATCGCCTTTAACCTTTAAAACAGAGGTTCTACATACTTCCAATGTTCAGAAATTCGCTAATAAAAATATCTATTACGTGTGAGATCAAAGCTCGACAAACGGGTTGTGTAAATAACAATTACAAAAACATAACGATATAATAATTAATGCCAGTTCTAATTGCTTGACGATAAATTATCTACGCACGTGTAAACATAATCTGTATATTTTTAACCTCACCTCTTCATGAAGGGATAACTATATTGTACATGATATCCATCTTCCTTTGTCATAATAGAACGTTATGATAAACGATATTTAACAAATTAATTATTATAAATGATAATAGCGTATACTTTGTATTTATGGCACGGGCCGAAAAAGAACTTAAATGATTATAAATAAGTTTTATGTTATCCAACTGAATAAAATAATGCTTTTTCGGTTCGAATAGCAGGTCTATTTAGGAAGCAAGCAAATTTATTTTTTTACAATGAACGGATTAAGAGATTCTTCTGTAAAAATATTTCGTATATAATTTGCATTTACCATTTACGATTTTCTCTCTAAAAGTTGCTACCAACTCACTAATAATTTGTTTTGCGGTCAGCAAAAGTTTGTAGTTATATTGGAAAGCTATGATGCTACGAACAAAGTACTCGTAAGTACGAGTACATATGCGGTGCTGCGGATGACGTTTCGGGAACGATGATCGTAGCTCGCACTCGTAGCACGCGCTACGAAACATGCTACGAGATTTCAAACACAGCTTGTCAGAGAATAAAATGTTATTTTTGGATGACGTCACACCTTCACTTGTTCGTAGTTAACTACGATTGATTGATTATTCCACAGTCAGTTTTTTGTGGCGCTGGCGTATGGATTATATGAGATCTTGCAAAATTGTTGAACTTTGTGAACGGACTGAGTGAAACAAATTATTTTGGTTAATATATTACAATTACGAGGGCGGGATGATAAGTACCTGGCCTAGGAAAGAAATACTCAGTTTAACGTAACGAAGTGGTTTTTATTTTTCGACATAGTCTCCTTTAAGCTCTACGCACTTAGTCCATCTTCGCTCCAAAGCAGTTATGCCCTCCATAAAATACGTTTCTTCAAGGCCGGCAAAATACTCCTCTACAGCAGTTAATAACGGCATCATTCGTCTCAAATTTGTCCGCCTAAAAAAGTTTTGAGCTTAGGGAACAGGTGGAAGTCCGACGGTGCTAGGTCACGCGAATAAGGTGGATGGGGCAACAATTCGTACTGTAATTCGTTGATTTTTGCCATTGCCTTAACGCACGTGTGAACCCTTGCGTTGTCTTGGTGAAAGATTATTTTTTTCGAGTCAAACCTGGTCTTTTTTGCTGAATACATTCCTGTAACTTGTGTAACCGATCAGCGCAGTAGTCGCCGGTAATAGTTTGACCCTTCGCAAGGTAATCTGTCATCAAAATTCCCTTCGCATCCCAAAATACAGATGCCATCACCTTCCCTGCCGATTTCGCAGCTTTGGCTTTCTTTGGAGCCGAACACCCAGCTACTATCCACTGCTTTGATTGAATTTTGGCTTCAGGTGTATAGTGGTGGACCCACGTTTTATCTGTTGTTACAAATATTCGCAAAAAATCCACTTTATTACTCTTAAACTTGACTGTGGCATATGAAAGAGCACTTTCACCTAAAACATTTTTTAACTCGTCAAAAATTGTTGATCCCTTTAAACCCTTCATATGAAGAAACTTTATCACTGCTCTTTGTTCAATTTTATCCATTTTGTGAAAAATTCAACACAAGATTTTCTAAAATGTCAGATCATTAAAAAGTATTGGAGCCGTCGATTTCAAATTTAGAATATGGATAGCTAGAAATCTCTTTTGTAAAATGAGATATTTATTTTAAATATATGTTCTTTTTAAATAGTTTAGGCCCGATACTTATCATCCCGCCTACTTAAAAAAGCAATTTATAACATTGAACATTATGTTCTTAGAATATTATATTGTAGTGAATTAAATTGACTGTATATAAAGATAGGAAAGCAGATGGTCAGTTTAATGGTATATCTAGAAATGTACAGAAAGACAATGTCAAAAAAAAACAATAATATATCCAAATTTAAAATAATTGTAAAATGTAAGAAACTTATAAAAAAAGCAGTTAACTTCGTCTGTTTTATACTTCGTTTCGTAACATATTATTTTATACTATTATTATCATATAATTATTTTATATGTATGCTCTATAAATATAAGTGATTCGTATTTGTAATGTTTCCAGTGGCCTTGTCAGTGACCTCTCAGTGCGGCGCGTTCGAGTGTGAGGTGCGAGCGCGCATCGACACCGGCTGGCTGTGTGGCGCGCGACGTTTTGCCGAGAATGGAGTCGAGTACGCTAGCTTTAGAGGCGTTCCGTACGCCAAGCAGCCTCTTGGGGACAGACGGTTTAAGGTATGTAAATTGAATCTCCCGATAGAGTAGCAGCCCTCTTGACTATTTCGGAGACTTCGGTCAGTGGATCTAAAGAATAACAGTAGGTACTAGGGTACAGCAGATTTGTTCTCCTGGTAAAAACTGGAAATACCTACAAAAATATGTCTGTTAAAACGTGTCGACGTTCCACGAGGGCTAAATTGAAATATCAAAGAGGCCATTGATATTTTTTTCTTTTTAAAACACGACACGTTCTAAGCTACGAAGTACTATTGGTAGATGATGATGATGATGAGGTAATATGATGATGGGTAGATGAAAGTACGTCACTTCGAACTCGCGACAATAGATTTATTTTTTATTTATTTATTTACTACAGTGCAATCAACAAGACATGAGCTTTGCATCTGTGTGAGTGGGTGCCGAATTGTACAATCCGATTGTCGAAATGGTTCGCACAGTAAACTACTAGAGGTGTGCACTCACGAAAACGCAAAGCTTGATCCATCAATGTCCCATTGATTTCACTGTACCATAACGTACTATAATCACTTTTTTTTGAGACTATAAACAACAAAACAGACAATTGTAATTAAATAGTTGACTCTAGCACTGGTCTATTTGGATAACTATATAACTTGCATCGTTTCTTTCTTTGGACGTACATCGGGTGACTTTGGGTGTTTCCAAACGAAGAGCCTCCCAGGAAGGTCAAACGTGGGCGCAGTGTGGGTAAAATAATAATGGCAACATTCTACTCTGCAGGTGGTCATTTAGCGATAATTTCTTTAGACGCTCAAAAAGCTGTTAATGCCCAATGGTACAATGAATTGTGTTTACCAACTGTATTCAATGTGTTAAATCAAAAACGTCCTAAAACAGGTTTGATAGGGCTTTCTTGCATCATGACAATGAATCATCTCACAAAGCAAAACTTAGTCAACAGTTTTTGAAGACTACAGAGATTCAAGAATTGAGCCACCCTCCTAATAGCCCTGATTTAGCTCCATGTGACTTCTCTTTCTCTTTCCAAAAGTGAAGCTTGAACTCCGTGGCATTCTTTTCGACAGCCCTGAGAACGCTCGGATTGTTTTTATGGCAGCTGTTGAGGACCTCGCTAAAGAAGAGTGCTTTAAATCTCGGTTTACACGAATGAATCGCTGTATAGAGGCTAATGGAGAGTATTTTGAGAAGTTGTAATAAAAATTTGTGTTGTAACTCACATATTTTTTGTATCTTAAAATTTACCTAGTCACTCACGTATAGTGATGTTATTGTCTTCACTTTTCATTGCATAGAAAAGAGTAGCTAAAATTGTTTATTTCGATGCAGAAAGTAAACCCTGAGAGATCCTAGTTAGATGCGGAACCCTAGGAAAACGATCGCTATAAATAGACAAGTTTTAGACAAAATTTACCTACTCACCCACGTATCACTAACGTGTCTAGTCAATTTGGCGATAAGTTACATAATACCACGACGACTTATTCACACGACCATTTTACCGTTTGTCATTTGCAACGTATTAACGAAAAATGCATTATTTTATTAATTATGTCTCTAGTGATAAGATTTCAAATACTTCTATTCAGTCCAATTTTGATGAATTTCGTTCTCTTTGTACATCTAAGAGACCCCTTTAACGATCAATTATATTGTACAATTTTATGGATTATGCAATGTTTTTGTAAATTTAGAACATGATGTAAGCAATAAATACATAAATAAAAAAAAAATATCGATTACAGCGATTTGAATTCCGCTTATAGCGAGGCCAGGCCAGAGATGCTCGCCGGACTCGAGAGATTTTATGGAGATCTCTATGCCGCACACGCGCCTGCGCCTGTAGCCCGCCCCGGTGACGATCGTCAATCGAGACTTAAGCTTTGGACAGCTTAAGAATGGCAAAACATCGGGTGATGGTGGAGTTACGGCAAAGCTCCTGAGAGCCGGAGGGGCTCCCGTTCTGAGGGAGTTACAAGAACTCTTCGATGCAGTTCTCTACAGTGGCATCACACCCGAAGCGTGGAACAGGAGTGTAGTTGTCTTGTTCTTAAAAAACGGAGACATGACACTACTGAAGAATTATAGGCCAATCTCACTCCTAAAAAACATAGGTATATAAACTGATTTCGAGGGTTATCACGAACCGTCTCTCTCAGCGGTTAGATGAGTTCCAACCTCCGGAGCAGGCTGGGTTTCGAAGAGGCTACAGTACCGTAGACCACATTCACACCTTATGGACTAATCGACTCAATCGACACCTGCGCTGTTCTGAAATCCTTGCAGCGGTGCCAAGTCGATTGGCGATATATTGAGGTGTTGAGATGCTTATGTAAAGTCGCAACAATGACAGTTAGAATCCAGGATCAGCAGACTAATGCAAATATATCTACGTAGGGGAGTGAGACAGGGGGATGTTTTATACCCGAAACTGTTCACAAACGCACTGGAGGACGTGTTTAAAATGCTGAACTGGAAACATTCCGGCATCAGTGTTAACGACGAATACATCTCATTAATTATCTATTAATTATTAATAAGAAATTAATTAAATCCTTTAAATAATTAAATCTCATTAAATTAATTATCCCATTAATTAATTAGTCATTAAATTAATTAAATTCCAAGGCCAACGCAATACTGCAAGACCTCTGGACACCTTGAGCGAATACTGCGTGCATAGGGAATGTTAAGATTAAAAAAATTTCAGACGGTAGTTCAAATAATTTCTTAATAACTCAAGTGACAAATAAAATCAATTAGTCACCCCGTGACGACGTCCACTGCAAAGTGTTCGAAACGTCGGGATATAAATAATGTTAAATATACGCGATTTAAACCGTTCAAAGTTGTTTAAAATCTTAACTTCTTTAAGAAATAAATATATAAATAACAAAAACAATTTGTTCTCTTATATTTAGAGATAATCTATGATAGTGGTGGGTAAACACGACTTCTCGGAGTGTTTCAACTCACTTAATCCTGCTCCGCTTGCGGATCCGGCTCCTCTTAGTTACTCCTTAACTCGTTTGATTCACCCACTTATTCACCTTCCGAGAGTGTTTCATTCCCTTTCCATAATGATCATTGCATAAGCAAAAAAAAAAAAAGAAAAAAGGTCATGCCATCGTTGCATCTCGCTTTTGCTTGGGCCTACAAGTGCCGATGCGCGATCACACGGCGTCGGAGGAACTAACAATTCGGTGGAACAATTAAGGGTGTCCGCTCGGCTCGCGGTTTCGGCTCTTTTGATTCATTGAATCCGGAGTTACCCATCTCTAAATCCATGAGGAACAAAGCTCAGTAAGAGCATATTATTCTATAAAACACGCCGTGTTGACCATGAATTTTAAAACAAAAAATATTCAAGCCCTTTAGCGTTGACTCTATATGACATTGAATAAAAAAAATATCCAGTTTTACACGTGTAAAGCAGTAATAAACTAGACGGACACATTTAACTGGCTTGTTTATACCGTTTCCTGTAGCAATACCACCAATTAGTAGTTTGCTAGTAATAGCTGTTGATTGTGATGTAATTATTTTGTGATTAATAGCATTAATTAGGAATCATTAAAGCTCATTTACTCAATAATCAACAAGAGAGTTGATAACCTAAAGATACCTCAACACCAGATTCTCGTTATCGTGAGTTCCAATCCTGAAACGTACCACTAAGCCTTCTTCTACTTAAGTTTTTCAATTATGCTATCTTGGGGGTAAAAGAAAAAATCGTAGCCATGTGTAATATTAATAACGTGTCTACTAATTGGCACGGTTGTCACCTCAGATTAGAAGAAAAAGGCGGATACCACGGGCGGAGCACAGGAGCGCGGCCAACAAAGTGAATACAAATTCAAAAGCAAATACAAATTCGAATCAGTGTGAAACAAAGCGTCGTACAGATTGTACGTCACGTGTGTGTTACGTAATATTTTCCAAAATGCCATCTGGTGTTGAACACTGTAAAATCCGTTCCCTAAAACAGAAAAAGGAAGGAAGAGTTTCGATTCATAGGGAAATATTGATATTTTACTATTTTTAATATATATTTCGTTTTAAATATTTACTGATGAATTGGAACCCAAAACCTCAACTAAAATAGTTTGGTGTTACCAGAATACATTGTGATATTTTCCCCAAAGTACAAGGTAAATTAAACCATTTAAAACATTTATCTGATTGATGATTTATTTATGTAATTTATCCGATTACGCCGAAGTGGTATTTTCTATGTTTTCGCGCGTCTGTTGTATATTTGTAGTCTGTATTTGTACTAGTATATATTAAAAAAAAAACACTCTTAAGCTTACACGGCTGGACAGATTTAGACAAGTAAGTAGGTGTTGGACTTGTCTTTATTTTATACTGCAGGGGCATAGCATAGAACGTTCAGGCCTTATGTATATACATACTTAATATTAATTTCTACTAATTCTTTCTAATGTCTACTAATTTCTTTTTCTTATTATATTGCTTCTATAATATTTTTAAAATGTCTGTGATCTTCCTGAAAACTAAAATAACTGTAGCGAAACAGCGTTGGACACACGACGACACGCTGTTTAATTCGTGTTAATTTTCATAGTAGAGCTTTTTACAATGACAAAGGACAATGAAAAGTAGGTACTTACTAATATTTCTAATTTTAATTTCTGTTAAAAATGATTAGTGTATAATTTTAGTATCATCTATTATAATATGAACAATGAATTTTTTTTTATTAACCTGGCACTCTTACGCACACACTGGCAATTGTCGGCTTCGCTTCGATTACGCGCACGGTTTATATTCTAATCTGAGGTCGTTACGATATTTGTCAAATCGGTAATTGGTCAAATCCTCATTTCGTCAAATACGCATAGGTCATGTTCACACATAAAGAGAAAGAATAATTAATATGATACTGATAAGAAACGGAAGAACTAAGAGATATACTGAAAGATTTTAAAATTGTAAAAGTCGAAAACTATTCAGTGAAAAAATAAATCCATTGCAATGCTTACAAAAGTTAAGGCCAATTGCAATGCTTACAAAAGTTAAACCCAATTGCAATGCTTACAAAAGTTAAGCCCAATTGCAATGCTTACAAAAGTTAAGCCCAATTGCAATGCTTACAAAAGTTAAGCCTAGCTTACGAAAACTTAGTTAGTTTTAATTAGTAATAAATTTTGATTTACAAGCATTTTTCTTTTAATATTTTTTATTTCAGTTTTGTAATTCATTGTACTTTATTTACTTATTTATTTATTTTTAAGGTAGATTACAGACACGTAGAAAATATTGTTGAAGCAATATACCTAGAAAAAAAATGGACACGAGGACATTATGGATATGACCAATTGCATATTTGATTAATTCTATAATTTGACGAAATGAGGATTTGACGAATTACCGATATGGCTGATATCGAATTTGACGTATGTCATAACAACTTATTAGGTCTGCAAGATCTGTACATTGCAGTTAGAACTTATATTCCGATTCTCCCGATTCTTGATATTATAAATTCTATATTACCACCGTCAGAGTTTTTGTTAGCCTTTTTGTTAAAGAAACTAGCTTGAATTGAGACTTCTTCTGAGATACTTTATTAAATCCTGTTGCAAAATAATTCCCGTAAAAGAACAGTTTATATAATTTTATCAATATATCAATGTTCCAGGAGCTCGAGCCCCTTGAACCATGGAAAGGGCCTTATAACGCTACAGCTGAAGGCCCCGTGTGTCCTCAACACGACGTTTTCTACGGACGCTTGATGAAGCCCCAGGGTCAGCCGAGCGAAGCTTGCATCCATGCCAACATCCATGTACCCTGGGCGGATTTGCCCGCTCCAGGCATCGAAGACATAAGCGTTTTGAAGAAAAAGCCCGGTCTACCGATTCTGGTGTTTATCCACGGTGGAGGTTTTGCGTTCGGATCGGGAGACGCTGATCTCCACGGCCCGGAGTATCTGATCGCCAAGAGGGTAATTGTCATCACTTTCAATTATAGGTAAGTGAGATGTCAATTGAGATATAAAATTGCATCACGATATTTAGACATACTTCTTATTCCAATGTATCTTTACTGGCGGAGGTTGGTCGATTTTTTTCTCTGCAAAGCAAAACAGTTAGTTCTGTTTTTGCTACGAATATCGTTCATTTTTTGGTGTTGTGTAACCATGACTTTTTAGTTAGACTTTTTAGTTGGTCCTCTTCACTGCTGAGGGTCATTGGATTACCTTTTCTCGGACGATATTGCGTCATATGTTTTTGTGCTTGGCGGTATTTATGGTATCGTGGATGTTAGTGTTGAGAGTGATGCGGGTCTGATCAGACCAACGCATCGGGCTAGGTCCTTGGGGTCTTTTTCCTTTCTCCTTTCCTTTCTTTTTCCGTGGGGTTGTCTGCCTTTTTGATAGACTAGAACATTTCAAATCATGTAGGCACTAAAAATATATTCTTTGTAAATGCTAAATATTTGTTTTTCAAGCGCGTGAAAACTGGCACTTCAGCTTGGCGTTAATTGTTAAAATAAATACTAGGCGGCTGTTAATGTGATTTTTAAAAATAATTAAGATGATTGTATGCTGGCATGTAGGATTAGGATTAGAGCCATTGTGTATTATTAAAGTAAGGAGAAGAATGAGAAATATTTGATCTATACCAGGATTATCTATGCTGTAGACACCAGACAAATGGTAAAATGGTACATTAACGATTTAATCTGTCATATTTTCAGGCTCGGTCCCTTCGGATTTCTATCATTAAACTCTTCGAGCATTCCTGGCAATAACGGCCTGAGGGACCAGATTACCCTGCTCCGCTGGGTGCAGAGGAACGCACGAGCATTCGGTGGGAACCCCAACGAGGTCACAATAGGGGGACAGAGCGCTGGAGCCGCTTCAGCGCACTTGCTGACTATGTCTTCAGCAGCTAGAGGCCTTTTTAAAAGGTATAAAATTTGCCATTTAATTATCTATTTAAAGATTTATGTGTGTAGATCAGGGGTGCTCAAACGGTCGATCGCGATCGACCGACTTGCCTTGACTAAAAAAATGCATATTGCGCGGAAAACTAATATCTATGCCACGATACACCCTACCTAGACGACAATCCTGCATCACACATACTTGCAGCCTCTCAGAGTCGATCGATTGTAGTCTAACAATATTGAGGTAGATCGCCAGCAGTTCAAGTTTGAGCACCCCTGATGTAGATAATGTATGTACGTACAATGTGGGACGCCACATGGGCGAGTAGATTGATGATTATAGAAAGCTGGTTGAAAAGAAGAGGAAATCGTATATGGTGAGAAGCCTAGTCTAGAAGACAAGCTGATGATTTGATATGGTATGGTATATATCCATATTATGAAAACTCTTCTTTGCTATGGAGATAGGTAAATATCTATTTTGTAATGCTCTAAATTTTATATTAACTATAAATATGTGCAAAACTTAATCTGTAAGTGAAATATGCTGGAAGAAATATTAATTTACGTTACATTTCAGGGCCATCTTGATGAGCGGTACAGGAAGTCTTTCTTTCTTCAGCCCATCACCGAAATACGCGCAAAACATGGCGAGCCTGTTTCTCGTCAAACTCGGCATCACCTCAAAGGACAACGAGGAGATTCATAGACAGCTTAATGAGATGCCCCTTGACAAAATTATGCAAGTCCACACAGAAATGTTGATGTTAAATGGACTCGTCGTCTTCGTTCCTGTGGTTGAATCACCTCACCCAGGAGTTATGGCTATCGTCGATGATTATCCAGAGGCACTCCTTGCGCAGTCTCGAGGGCGTGACATACCTCTTTTAATAGGCTATACAAACAATGAATGCGAATCATTTAGGCCGCGATTTAAGGAGTTGAACATTTTGTCGTTTATTTCTGCCAATCCTTTGCTAGTTCTGCCCGTAAGGTTAATTTACTCTTTGCCAACTGATGCGGCAATCGACGCTGCTTTTAAGATACAAGCGAGATATTTCAATGGAACACCGACAATGGACAAACTGTTGCAGTGCTTAACTGATTCGTATTTCATATATCCCGCAATTAAATTGGCGGAGACGAGAGCAGAACAAGGGGGAGCTCCGGTGTATTTATATGAGTTTTCTTATGATGCTGATTACAGTACCGTTAAAGATGCTTTTGGCTTAAACCATACAGGAGCATCCCACGTGGAAGACTTGACATATATTTTCCGAACCAACTCCATGTTCTATGAAGGACTCGAAAGTCATGGCGGGTCCCGTCGGTTCTTTTTCCCACTGAAGAAGAGAGAGGGTGATGACGAAATTTTGAAGGAATGGATGACGACGTTTGTCACCAATTTTATGCGATGCAGGTAATTTTCTCTACATCATTACTTGGGTAACCTCTGCTTTCTGTGCAAAAAGTACCGGATACATGCAAAAAGTATTCGGACACTCAACGTTCAGAGACATATCCCGTGAAATACTCATTTGTTTGAAGACAAACGTTTGTTCGAGTCTGGGTGGTGTGTTCGTCTATGCGTGTCTTTGGATCCACCACACGAGTGGATCCAATTGAGGCCATTGAGTGTGGCATTATTTATCATTATTATCGTTTGTTGCTCGTAGTAATTCTCTCGTTGTTTAACTTCATCTTAACTAAGTCTGTTAAAGTAATAATGTCGACAGTTTGTAATGAAAAGGTTTTATTTTGTAATTTTCATCAAACAAAACAAAGGCTACATTTGAGAATTTTCCTACAGGCTAATGCAGCTTTTTATTTTATGTTTTTATAGAAAGAAGGTGGATGACGAGCAGACAGTTCACTTGGTGGTAAGTGGATAATGGGGACTTTTTAGCGGGAACTCGAGAAGTGAAGTTGAGTATTGTTTGATTATTGTAAAAATTGTGTATTAGGCGTTTGGTCCCCATTGTGGTTTAATAGTCATAGTTTATTAAACTGCAAAGTGTTTTTCGTGCTTGGTATTTGTGATAATCAAATAAAAGCGTGGAACTGCGTTTTGCTTCCAAGCTTTGTGTGCTTCCAAAGAGTCCTCTCCAGTCCTCTGTAAGTCTACTATAGCTTTACTGAGCGACTCCTGGCTTACTTCGACAGGGCTGGACATTGACAGGATAAATTTTAGACTTTGAAATTGTTTACGACGAAGAAAACTTGACACTGGCAGAATGTGCTAATTGTACCATATATGAAGAAAAAGAAGTGGATAATGTTACGTTGCGACATCCACGATACATGGTAACATCAGTCCAAAATGACAAACTTTTTTTTTAATAGAGTAGATGGCAGACGAGCGGTCGAGCCACATGATGGTAAGTGATCACCGCCGCCCATAGACACCTGGAACACCAGGGAGTCTGCGGGTGCGCTGCCGACCTTGTAGAAACCTGTTCACAGCTATTTTGAAGAGCCCCATATCGTAGCGTAACGGAAATACCTCAGCTGGCAGTTCATTCCACAACTTTCGGGTTCGCGGTATAAAGTGTCTTTTCGACGTTGGCATGTTATCGGATGTGCTACCTACCTTGAGAAATTAAGGAATGGATTTGGAAAATTTTATGACCAACAGGTACTAGCGGTGCCCGCGACTTCGTTTGCGTGAAATTTCGAGTGATTCCCATGGGAACTTTATAATGGATCTGGATAAAAGTACCCGAAATGTTAACTCGGCCCATGAGTTATAACTATGCCAAGTTTCTTTAATATCCGTCCAGTAGTTATTACATGATGCGCGTTCACAGACAAACAAATAGTTCTGACAAACAAATACTCACCTCGCTTCTGCCCGCACTACACCATACAACATTCTATCTCCCTCTTGCTTGTACAGCTCACAATGACATAGCACGTGGTCCCTATACTCATCGGCCGCCCCACAAAAGCAAATTCCCGCGTTTATCCAAATATAAAACGTCAAATATTAATTATTAGAAATAAATAAATAAATAAAATTTCCAGCGACCCCACGTGTAACGAGGGTCTATCGTGGCCGCTAACACACCCGCAGCCGTTGGAATACCAGGAAATCACCAACACGCGGTGGCAGCACACAGAATTGAGCGACGAACAGCGGGAAATGAAACAGTTCTATGATGTGATCAACCAGTATACTTGATTATAGTATTAAGTGAAGTTCTGGTCTGTTTTCTTTTGAACTTATTTGATTATGATTGTACAGTCGGCAACAGACTAATCTACAATACCTAGAGGACAGTCAAAGCGCTGATGATGTAGCTAAACATTATTAGATTATTACTCTACCTGTCGTTATCTCAACAAAAGTAATTTATGTATAAATAATGTTTTGAAAGAAAAATTACTCCATTGCGGATCAATACTAATATGTGGGTACCACACCTCTTTCTGTGGGTGTTTTAAAAAGGGAATAAGGGACAAAGTCGTTACCATAAGCTCTGAGGCTACACCACCTCTAAAATAGTGGACTCGCCAATCCGATTGGCCAGCGGGGCATTTTATGGCATGTGGAATTGCATGTTCAGCAGTGGACGACAAAAAATAACTCAAAACAAATGTGGATTCACTTTTTAATTCCGTTTGACAGAATGCCTCCTGGGTTCGCTGTATTCAATAATAAAGTGTTAACCGTCCCACGATTGTTGTGGATGGCATTATTGTTACATAAATGGTATGTGATCATTATTAGAGATGACACACATTGAAACTATATGGTGAGATGATAGTGGCATAAAAATTAAAGTTTCTAAACCCGAATTATTTTCATAAAATAGGTATTGTAACTGTAGTGGCTGAATGAATGGAGTGGATGATTGTGGGTGGTGGCGGTCCTTGAGAGAGACCTATATCCAAGAGTGGCTCTCCACTGTTGGATTTAGGCCTTTTCCAAGGTCACTCTTATTCCAGATGTACTGATTTTTTTCCGAAATTTAAATCTCCGATTTGTGCAGTAGGTGCTCGAAATATCTTTAAAAGGATTTCACAAATTCATTAGAAAATTAGCTGATATTGCCATGGAAACCTGGTTGAAAATTAATGCCATCTCACTTTATAAATATAGTTTAAAATATCTTAAGATATCTTGAATTTGATTTCACTTGACCAATAAATCTATACTAACATTATAAAGAGGTAAAGTTTGTAAGTTTGGATGTCGGAGGTAATCTCCGAAACTACTAATCCGATTTCAAAAATTCTTTCACCAATATTTAAAATGGACCTTCAGGGTGGACAAGGGCTGTATTTTATTTTGAAAAAAAACTTATAAACCGAAGCGAAGCGAGGGCGAGTCGTTAGTCTATAATAAAAAGACCGTGTGATGGGAAGAGACCTATAACCAGCACTGGTGAGAGAAGCTAATGATACGGTATAATTACAAATTAGAAAGAAAGACGTTTTTTTGTTTGTTTTTATGTAAGAGGTAAACTCAAAAATTACTGGACCGATTTTGAAAAATATTTCACTTTTAGGAAATTAAAGTAATGCCGGATACGTTTAGCAGCGGTGATAGCCTAGGGGTATCTATATTCCACTCAGATTCGTATGATCGTGAATGTCACTAGCTGGGAGGTGAAGGACAATATCGTGAGGAACACTGCGTGCTCCATTAAAAAATTATCTGGATTATGAGTAACCGTTAATCCGCACTGGGCCCGCGTGGTGCATTAAGGCTCGAAACCCCCCGTGATTTAGTAGGGGAGACCTATGCCATGCACTGGGACGTTATAAGCTGATACAAGTACAAGAATACAGAGAGGGTCCTAGAACAAAAGTTTAGTTTTAACTAAAAACCTTCAGTATTAAGAGGGTACCGGTATTATTATTTAACCTTGTATAATAAATATCCTTGAATGATTGGATGGATGGATGATTGATTGTCTGATTGACTGTAGTGGCTGGGTGAGAAGAGCTGAAGACAGTGTGTGGTGGCGGTCCTTGGGAGAGGTCTATATCCAACAGTGGAGAGACAGACTGATGGTATGGCATTTAACCTTGTATAATTCCCTTGCAAGATTTGTTTCATGAATAATATAATTTGAGACACAACTTGACAAGGTAATATCGTTATTATGTCATTACCTAATCTTATAGTTAAATAATAACTCAATTGAGATGGCAGACAGCGACAGATGTGCTCTCTGCGCCTGTTTATACAGATGCGTACTTAAATCGTGTTACGTAGCAAACTTATAATTATTTATATGTGGAAGCATTAGCCTACCGTCAGAGGTCACGCTTCAGCACCGTATGTCATAACTGGAAGGACACATTGAGCATGGGTCGATCATGTGTCATCATGGCCTATATCCAGTAGTAGAGAAACATAGGCTGTTGATATGCTATGGATGCATTAGCCAACATAGCCTTCCCTGGATTACAAACTTTATTTGCATTTACAAACAAGAAAGGTGAAACACGGGACTAAGAGTTTTTCTCATTCCTCAATCTTCCTCTGGGAGAAGGAAAGGGATGGGAGGGGAAGTAGAAAGTGCTCGTAAAATGGGGATAAAGGGTTTTCTTTATCCAACTTTAACAAATTTAAATTACTCCAACTTTAAATCAATCCTACCAATCGCTAAAGGCTTTAACAAAGTCGGACATTCATTTGTTCAAGGAGAAATTTTTAATGTTTGTTCGGATCTGGGAGGTTTTTGTGTGTCTATGGACACACGTCATTGGGATTAATGGGAATTGTAGTGTGAGTTATTACTCATTAATGTGACTTTATTATTTCTAATATAATTATCTTTCTATTCAAAGGGATACGGGAAGGAATGAGAAGGGAAATGAATGATTTCCATTCATTTCCCTTCTCATTCCTTCCCGTCAATATATTCATCTTCCTTCAGACTCTCCTATTCAACGAAATTGGAGTATCCATACTATTCTGATGGAAACGTGAAAAGTGAAATTAAATCGTTCTACGGAAATGCATTGATGATCCATTGTGCAGTTGCATCTGTTATAAATGGCGTTGATTGAAATCACGTGCATTTGTGAATTGCATTGCTAGTAAATAAAAAGTGCATGGAGGTGGTACAAGTAAATATTTATGCCAATTACATATCTATTGTAAAAACGTGAAATCTTAATTTTCAAAATTCATTTATCGAAAATAAGTTCTAAAGGTGCTATTACATTTTTTTTATAGACTAGTGGGCGGACGAGCAAGCGGTCCGAAGTGATGGTAAGTGTTACCGCCGCCCATGGACACCTGCAACACCAGGGGGTATGCGGGCGCGCCGCCGGCCTTGCAAAATCCTATTCACAGCTCTCACACATTAGATACATTCTCCTCGCATCGAATCCTTTTATCGTTTATAATACGCGATCGATCACTTAAGTGATAAGTGATCACTTAAGTGATTATCTTAACAATGATCAAACAAACAAATTTGGGCTCCGTCGGCCTAATGGCTGACGGAGCCAAGCCAGAAATAGACAATATACACTCAAAGGTCAATATTTAAAAAGGTCCCGGTAAATATTGCAAGTAAAGTGACCATATTAAGGTATCTAAGTATTTTTTGTCGATTACAGACATTACCGTGTCATTGCATCTCTTTAGATTCGCGAGTTGCGGCTTCGCGTGTCTTGATACATGTGTAAAACCAAACTACGTATACTATCGTATCGTTTTGGATACGCACATCACACCATGATAGGTGAATACGATTCAAGGACTCTTTTAATGTAGTGGCACCTTAAAAACAAAGAAGCCAGTTCTTATGAGCCAGCACTTATATGAGAAGCTTCAAAACAAATTAAGATGTTTATACTATTGATGATGTTAAGTTGTACAGCGCCTACGACACAGCAGAACATCATCAACATAGTGCAGGGGAAAGTGCGTGGAGTGCCGCAAGACGGCTATGTTTCCTATAATGGGATACCTTACGCCAAGGTGGATAAACTGGAAAGATTCAAGGTAAGCTTTACTTATCTCTAGGTTTGTGAACGGTTTAAGGTAAACCTGCCTCGCTGCAGAACATAGAACCTTACTTTTTCGCGATCGCTAGGGGCAGGTTTCGTGGCTCAATCGCTTGTCTAGGGCATATTTTTTTTTAAAGAAAGAACAGCAGACGAGTGGACAGCCCACCTAGTGGTAAACGGATACTGTTGTCCATAGACATCTGCGGTACATGTCAACATCAGTATAGAATGGCAAACAATGACACGCCTCCGAATGCGCTGCCTTTGGAGAATTAGGAATAGATTTGAAGAAAGGACTGGGAAAAGGGGGGCGATAAGATAGATTGGGATGGGAATGGGCTTTGGCATATTGATGGGTATAGGTGTTACACATGCCCACGCCCTTTCTTTATTCATAGGCACATCACAATATTTTTTTTTACAGGAAATAGTGAAAACTCCGTATTTAAGTGGACATTTAGTACTATGGGCAGCTTGAAACGCAGTAGTCGTGATTCAATGAGTCGAGAATAGATAGGTACCCCTAGGCCATTGTCTATCTTACAACTTGGTCGAAAAAGAATCATCTATTTCTCATGGCATTAGAGCTATGTAGTAGGTAGTAAAATCCTACAATCATCAATCGCCCTGGTAGGCATCAGGAAATGCCCATTAATACAACCATACATGATAACCTAGTTAAAACATTCCAGAGAGCCGGTCTAGCACCGACCTGGTCAGGCGTGAGAGAAATACAACATCCCCACTGTACGGCAAGTTCTGAGATAGAAGATTGTTTGTTATTGGATGTCCATGTCTCAGCCTCTGCCACTTCTCCGTGGCCTATCCTCGTGTGGGTTACAGGTGGAAGCGGGAGGTACAACCCGGGAAAACTAGTGCAAAAGCATGTTATTGTAGTTGTTGTTCATCATAGGTAGGTTAATGACTTTCTGAGGAATTTTAAGTTTTTTTAAGAGTCAGAAGTTTGCTAAAAATCGTTTTTGGTGCAAATTAACAAAAATTTTAATATGCAACAGAAGTTACAAATGAATATGAATCTTACCTTTGATCTTTAATTTTTCTGAAAAGTATTAGTGGTAACAAAAGTATTAGTGGGCTTATTAGGCCAAGAATCCGTGAAAAGACAATGAGATTTGAAAAATATTAATTGAATTTTCCGAGCTACTTGGCCGAGGTCTTCTGGAATCTCTTCTCTTTATTCCAAACGTTTCGTCAACAACTGCGGTTGACATCTTCAGTGGCGGCTGCGTTCACTTCCGGAGAGATGTTATCTCTTCGGCTTCTCGAGCGCAACTGACTCGACGACTGTGGCGCACCGGTATTTATAGTGGGCGAGGGTAGTTGTGATTCCCGTCTCAATAGGGAAGCTATTGAAATCTACAAGCATCCCAACAATTTTAACAAAAAAGGAGAAAATCTAAGACTCCGTAATATCTGGTATCCAGCACTCCGAAGACATCAAGCTCACGAGGAAGAGAGACGAGAGGAGGGGACAAAAACAGACCACCACACACAACAATCACAACTACCCTCGCCCACTATAAATACCGGTGCGCCACAGTCGTCGAGTCAGTTGCGCTCGAGAAGCCGAAGAGACAACATCTCTCCAAAAGTGAACGCAGCCGCCACTGAAGATGTTAACCGAAGTTGTAGACGAAACGTTTGGAAGAAAGAGAAGAGATTCCAGAAGACCTCGGCCAAGTAGCCCGGAAATTTCAATTAATATGGACACCAGCCGAGAAAGCCTACACTCCACTATGACATTTGAAAACTAAAATTCAATAAAATAAAAAAAAAATGTATTTTAAATCGTAATAAGTAAACGAGTAAAACTTTTAATAATTTTAATTGATAGGTACTCCCGGATTTGAAACCAATTAAACATCTATGTTACAGATTAGGTCCTGAAGGCTTTTTATGTCTAGGCGACGGCAAGGCACCAGGCAATGCTGGAGTAAAAGATGTAGTCCTAGCTCTACGATGGGTTCGAGACAACATAGTAGCCTTCAAGGGAAATCCAGCCCAAGTGGTAGTAGGAGGGCAAAGCTTCGGAGCGGCAATGGTAGAAGCATTGATACTATCTCCCATGGCCAAAGATTTGTTCCATGGAGCCATCTTACAGAGCGGAACAGTTCTATGTCCTTGGGCTTTCAACTATGACGCAGAATCACGATCAAATGCATTATTAAACAATATCAAAGACAAAGATGATTCAGCATCGCTAATTGATGCAAAATCTGTTGATCTCGTATCAAAATCTGAGAAGATTGATTTTTCTTATTTTCCTTTCGCCATGTGTCTTGAAAAACCTTTCAAAAAAGAAGAACGTTTACTCTCTGAACCGCCTTACGACCTCCTTTCTAATGGTAAGGTCATAACTGTTCCATTAATAATTGGATACAACAATAACGAAGCGTACATATTTGTGTCAAATTTAATTGAAGCTAACGTTTTAAAAAGGGCTTCCAAAGATGCTACCTTTCTACTACCTGAAGAACTCAAACTCAATGAGAGACAACTGAATCAAGTAATGAGACTGATTAATGATATGTATTTTAAAAACAATGTTACTATGAAAACCCTGCTTGCGTACCACAGGTAATCTTAATAAGTAAGCGACATCAAGACGAATTTAACGACACTTCATTCATTAAAATCGGTCATTTCGTTTAAGCTCTGCGAGGGAATATAGAAACGGACCGATATACATAGCGGTGAAAAGCATATCCTTCCTCCCGTTTCGCAGTAGGGTAAAAATTATATTAGTTATTATGTTATTGTAAATGCCACGTAGTGGTTGGATGACGAACAGCAAAGAACTATGTGATGGTGAGTCTTGAGAAGAATTGTTTTTTAGGAGAGCCATAGGCTTATGGTGTTATATTTACAATGTTTATGTTTTATCATTTGATGTAACTGTACCCGTATTATCCTTTGATGCAATTTAGGAAAGGAATTTGAAGAAAGAACCTTCCGTCTGCAAAGATGTTTCGTATGTTTTTAAAGTTTCTATTTTTTTCGCTTTTCTTTGTTTCCACATATAACAGGGGCTAAATACCACAACAATTTATAAACATTAATGAATTATTTATGCTCAAATAGTTTACATCAATTTCAGGGATGCATACTTCCTAAACAACATTCATCGAAGTGTTCGCCTGCACGCATCCCATCAACCGGTCTACTTCTATCAGTTTTCGTACTGTGGTAATGCTGGAGTGGAAACAGAATTAGGGGTGGAGAAAACTGGTGCGGCGCATTCAGACGAATTGGCATATCTGTTTTCAGAGAAAGGAAGGGACCTTGGAGGTGATGACGGAGTGGTTCAACGTCATTTGACTACACTTTGGACAAATTTTGTTAAGTATTTGTGAGTACCATTCCATAGCATTAGCCTATGTCTCTCTGTTGGATAATATAGGGTAGGGTATGCAGGGTTCTCCTAAGGCCCGCCATCATGCATTATATTCCGCTCTCCTCGTTCAGTCGGCAATTTCTTCAAACGCTGTGTGGGATGCGGCCAGATGAACCGACGACGATTTGAAGATATGTGAGTAGTCGTAAGTAATATACGATGCGAAAAAACAAAGAATCGTTACTAAACTTGGCATACGTATATGCAGTTCATGAAACGGTAACACAGGTTAGTTTTATCCCGATCAAGCGAGTTTGCGCTTGCGTGTTGCAAGCGAGCAACGGCCTGTCAAGAGATGAATGTGGTTGACGTGGTGTAAATGGAGTAAAATCGAAAACTTTTCGAAACTTTATATCGATTTACAGAGCGGTGATAGGCCTAGGGGTATCTATAATCGACTGGCATTCGCGTGATCGTGAGTTCAAATCCTTGATCCGTATCACTGGGTTTCTATTTAAGATTAATTCTATTTGAGGAAACCTGCACACTCCAGAAATAATAACAAAACATCTGGAGCATGTGATCCACCAATCCACACTGGGCCCGCGCGGTGTACTACGGCCCGAAACCAGCCCAGTGATATACTAAGGGAAGCCCGTGCCAGTGGGACGTTATAGGCTGATATCGTTTTGGTACCAATAAAAATGATGCCAATAAGTGAGTGTGTGAATTTCCAAAGTATGTTTTTCTTTGCGCAAATTTTGGTATTTGGCTGAAATAACCGTAATGTAAAACTGGGAAAAGAATTTATTTTTTACTGTTTATCATCATAACGTAGTAGGAGAGACATTGTAGAGTTCCCTCTGTGATAATATTGCAGATACGCGTCGCGGCACGCATATCGATTACTACAGATAGCGAATTCGTTGGTCTAATTGTAACACCTATCTATGAGTTTGCAGAAAATAAAGATAACTGTGCCGAAAACATTTTGTTACTTTGGACAGTTTTATCTGTCAATGTCTTATGAATTTGAAGATATTTTTTTTTGTAACTATGAGAAATATAAAAAGGTAGATAACGCTATTTTAAAATTAGCTTGATTCCCGTGGGAACTATATAATGGATCTGAATAAAAAAGTACCCTAAATCCGTTGAGTGGTTTTTATGTGGTGCACGTTCAGAAAGACAGACAGACAAAAATCCCAAAAACTGATATTTTAGACACTATATCATTCATTAGCAATTTCTGCAACTGCAACTTTAAAAAAAATATATGTACATATATTTTTTTTAAATAGACACGGCATTGTGATGATTCTACTATATATACAATAGAAATAGATGATATGACTTACCAAAGCCTGTCTAGCTATATGTCTACATAGTTAATGAGTGCATTATCGCATCACTTATCGCGGTTTGAAAATGCGATGATGTAATTTGGTTTTCCCACATCGACAAATCATTTAAAGTTTCGGATCGCAAACAAATGCGTTTATATTTATTGTAAGAGAGCTCTGTTATAATTTGAGGGCTCTGATAAAAAGGATATTAAGATTACAAAGCCAGACGAGTTTCCTGAATTTTTTCAGGTCACTATCGGGGTAGTCCTATCGGTCACTATCACTATTGGGGTAAAGAGGGGTATGGTAAAAAAAAAATTAGTACGATCCTTTTTTTTTAACGAGCATTTTTCAAAATTCGAAGCCCTTGGGAAGCGAGGATCGGAACCGTGGTTCACCTATTGAATACGTGCCTGATAAATAATTTAACAAATTCAATTTAATGGTATACTACTTGTCATTACCATACCATACCATCAACATATGTATCTCCACTACTGGATATAAGTCTCGCAGGTCTTCGCAGGGCTCGTCATCATACACGATCATAGACTCTTTTCCTCTAGCCACTTCTGGCAAATTTCTTCAAATTGTCGATCTACCGGGCCGGAGACATAGGCCGATGGTGTGGTATATTCTATGACCTCCATTTCTCTATTCATCAAAATCTGTATCTAAATTGGTTAGTTATTTTGTCCACACTATACCTAGTATGTACTAGCTTTTATGCAACGGTCGGCGTTATACAAATTTCTCTATGCAACATATATATAAATTGAATGCGCTCGGATGCACCGCGCACCCAAGCAAGATTGTGCAATTGCATTTAAAGCGCAAAACACACAGAAATGGCGTCTGGCGCTGGCGAGGCTCGGGCGTCTTGCCATTTCATTCATTCATACAAAATATATGGAAGCGACGCGATTTAAAACTTACTGTAATGGCGTGGCGCGGGCGGCCACATCGCATCCATGCCATGTCTGCACCACGCCCGAGCCACGCCAGCGCCAGACACCATTTCTATGTGTTTTGCGCCTAAGGGTATATATTGTTAGGCTTTAGACCGTCCAGGACTGCTGGTGGTTTCTATGGCTTTGTCTGTTGTTTTGTCCTAAGGTTTACTGTTGTGTTATTGGTAAGAACCATAAATGAGAAATAAGAATTTTTTGAGAAACAAATTTCGAAGCTTAGTAGAAACAGTTTCCAGAAAAATCGAATTTAAAGATTTTGTTTAAATAGATCGATTGCAATATGTAAGTTAATTAATACGGGAATTTCCCATTTTGTCATAATTTTGGAACTACTGAACCTATTTGGGACATTTTAAAACTTAATCGAGAATATAGACTCAAATTATTTTTATTTCTCTGCGGAATGATAAAAACCTTCAAAACTGGTAGTTTTGGATTCAGCTGGTGACCCCGGTGATTGAATATGCACCACCTTCTTCAATCTTATGCTATTTTTATCCAAGTTTCTGATACTATGTTTTCAGAACCCCAACCCTACGGAACAGCGGTGAAACATATTGGGAAGCGGTGGATCCTCACAACCCTCGCCTGCTAAACATAGGCACTCAGCTGGAGATGAAGGAATTCCCGCACCCCAAAGCGATGAATGTGTGGGAAGATATTTACGATAAATATTATTATGGGAAGCATTTTAATATGGCACGTTGATTAGGACTTTATAAAAAGTTACTTTAGTTAAGATTTGAGTTTAATTTATTATCTATTTGATGGCCTTATCCAATTGATGTAAGGGATGGGCTACTGTTATTGCGGACAACTAACAAACTATTTCAATAGAAAATTCTTAATAACATTATCAGTGTTAGAACGATGGTCTTAATCAGAAAGCCATTAAGGTCTAAGCAATAGCTCTAACACTGATACAGCTAGAGAGGATTTGGTATAAAAAAATATTATCAATTAATAAAATTGAAACATAGTGTTGTTTTTTTAAAGTTGTTTGTAAATCGTGTAAAGCGTACACTTTTTAATTTGCATTTCAATTTACAATATGTGTAGGTACATAACGCGAAAATGTGGGATTTTACATTTTCGTGGATTAATATTCAATCATAATAAATATTCAATTCAAATACAGATCCACATTTGTTAGTAGCGACTTTTATATGTAAATCCAGCTTTATATAGTATAATTCATTTAATAGTTCCAAGCATCAAAATTAAAAACTAAATTCAGAATGTTAGTAAGGCTGCAGCCTCACCCAGGTTGAGTCAGCAGCTCCACAGTGCTAGAAAATGGAGATATATTAAAGAACTAATTTCCGTTGATTAGGTTTTGTACGACGGAACTGTAAGTAGCGTTGCAAGTTTTCATTAATGACCTAGCGTTTACATAATGGATTTCGTGGTAGGGAGAGAGTGCACGCTGCATTCCCACAGCCGCTGGGCGCACTCGACTGGCCACTTTACCCCTCTCTCACAGAAGATTACCTTGAAATATACTGCATGTCCTACTTTAACGTATTTCCCTAATGTACGTGTTTCGGTAGTGAGTCAGATATGCCAGAGCCCATTCCCACCCCATTCTATCCTATCCCTCCCCATTTTCCCAACACTTTCTCCCAATCTATTCCTTAATCCGCAAAGGTAGGCAGCGCATCCGGGGGCGTGCCAACGTGCGTCATTCTGGACTGAAGTTGGCATGTATCGCGAATGTCCACGGGCTACAGTATCCAGTTACCATCATGTGGACTGTATGCTGGTCTGCTGCCTTTTTTCTATAAAAAATAATGAAAATCCATTCAGTAGTTTTTGAGTAATTCTATTGTCATTTTTTTTTTAATTTTCTATAACTCAACGTCCTTGTGTCATATGAAGATGACACATATACCAGTTTTTCGTCTGGATACTTAGCTATACATTAGTGAAAACCCGATCAAAATCCGTTGAGTAGTTTTTACGTGATGCTCAAACAAATATATAAAAATGTTTTAGGTTCTGTAGCTGCTAAAGATACCACCTTTTTTTTTTAAATTAAGTCAATGTATAGACTCAACCCTTTTAAATACTGTTTTATTATATGTATAGATTAGCTTTAACAAAGTATGTATAATTGAATTTTAACTCACCAAAATATTCAATATTTTTTGGCATCCTCCACATACCTGTAACAAATAACACACAGTTTAATTGGAATTTTGTGACAAAAACATCCGCAATAATGCAGATATGCTAATAACTAGTATGCAGGAATTTGAAAGTAGAATAAGACATGGCGACATAGATAGTATTTTAATAAAATATTTTTAAGTCCATATGACAGGTTCCGGTTCCGTCATCACTTACGCGCAAGTAAATATTTAAAAAATGTTTTTGACTTTAATTACGAAGAAAACTTGACACTGGCAGAATGTGTTAATTGCACCGTTGCCTTATATGAAATAAAAATAATTTAAAGGAGCGCTGAGTGTGAGTCGCTTATTTCTTTGTACATGGGATGTTGTACTAGCCCTATATTGATGATTATATAAGAAAACGCCTCAACAGTTGTTCAATAATAGACCGGATACACTTACTTAATTTAGTCAATACAATACGTGAAGTGTTTTATGTTTGATTATAAATACCGGAGAAGGTTGATTGGTATTTTTTAATATGTACTCATACTCCCCGAGTAACGTTCAAATATGTCATGGAAAATATATATCTCCAAGTAGATTTTTGGATGTTTTTAAAGAGTAAAGGTGGCAAACAAGTAGGCAGTTCACCTGGTGGTAACTGGTATAATGTCGCAATGCCTTTTTTTATAGAAAGGTGGCAAACGAGCATACAATTCACCCGGTGGGAAGTGGATACTGTCCCCCATGGACACCCGGGGTACATGCCAACTGTAGTCCGCAACGGCATAATGTAGTCTGCCCTTGGAGGTTTAGGAATGGATTTGGAGAATGGGATATAGGCAGTATAACGAGGACGTATTGGAAGAAAGTTTTCCTCATCTTACTGCACCTCCCAATTTTCATTAGGGATAGGGTGGGACGGGGAGTCAAAAGTATAACTTTTTAAACTTTTAAATATTAAATTTTTTTTAAATTTTAAAATCGAGTCAAAAGTATAAAGGAATAAGGAGCTTCTTTCATTCCATTCGATATGATAGAGGGGATAGGATGGGAAATAGGCTCTGGCATATCTCACCCACTACCGAAACACGTAAGTACATTTAGGAATTAGGATAAAGTGAGAAATGCATTTCACGGTAGTCTTCTGTGATGTCTGGGTCGGGATGTCTGACACGACAAGGATATTTCAATCTATACGCCTCAGACTTTACATAAATGCTATATTTATATAGCCAAATATTGTTGTGATAGAGTACAAGTACCCTCAGTGAAAGCCTTGGTTTATCGTTGAAGTGGCGAGATAGCGAATGATAGCATTGCTGTGTAAGCGCACTGATAACAGCTAGAGCTTTACGTACAGACAGGAGGACAATGTTTACATTTGTAAAGGTTTCAGAAATGTATACTAAAAGAGGTGCTATGAATCTCTGAAAGAATAATAAATTAAACAGAAGTAAATGAATGAAAAGAAAGTGCAAGAAGTTATACAGGGTGTCGTCGATATAAGGCAAAAGCTGAAAATAGGTTGTTCAATATCGAGATTACCAATTTTATCGATTTTACCAGTTTTTACAAAAGGTGTTTTCATATGCTACCAGCCCTTTCAGTAGCCACTGTTGGACATGTGCCTCCTCCTGCACATTGTCCTGTGCATGAGGGATGTATAGCCTTAAAACGTCATGCTGGCCAAACGAATTGGCGAGTCCACTCTTTGAGGTGGTGTAATTACTCATAGGCTTGTTGGTAGCGGCTGCTAGTATATTATATCTTTTATTCTACACGTAGTTCTAAAAGTGTTTTCTTGTTTTCATGTAAAAGGTAAAAATAAACTAGAACGACTGTGAAAATTCTTTCACTTTTAAGAAGCTAAACTACTGTAGGTGGACATCCATACAGGGTTTCTTACAAACCCGAGGAGAGGCGGGGACACGTGGCGCTTCGCTGGTTCTAAATAATTATGGCATTGTCATCTGTAACAATTTTCTACGTGAATGTTTATGTTCGGAGATCGATCGCCATGCTGTACAGTAAAATGCTGCGGTCTGTTAACAGCTTTCCGCAGCACTACATACACAGCACACGTCAGGTATGCTCAATTAAAAATTTATTTATGAAAGAATGGAAAGTGAAATCATTATAACATTCTTTTTTTATCGAATCAATATGGGTTAAAGAAATAATTACAAATAGATCAAATATCATAGATGCATGACAAATAACTGGAATGCTCACAGGGAAGTTAATTATTTCCTCCGTTAATTAGTGTCTAAAGATAAATTCATATTTTTTTTACAGGAATGACTCGTCCAGAGCATTTCTCACAAATGTGAAAAATGCGGTGGGAACTGACAGCATGGTACGCCGTTACGGTGGTAACAATGACGTATGCCCAGATTGTAACCATCGACAGTCACTTACCACCATACAAAGCCAAATTAGATCAGGAAGACAATGTACAAGTAAAACAATTTGAAACTGAGGAAGACAACAACGAAAGCGGTCTAACAAGCAGCAACGACAACAATGCGGATCAAAAGACCTCAGCTGAAAATGCAGGGGAAAATGTTAGTGGACATTCAGAAGAAAGTAGCGAGCACGCATTGGAAGAAAATACTAATGGCGCATCAGTTGAAGGTGGAGGAAGTGCGGGTTATAGTGATTTTGGGGAAGGGTCAAATGAGAACGGTGCTATCGAAAGCAACGAGAAATCAACCACAGAAAAAGTAGCCAGCGAGGAGGTGGAACTAACAGGCGATATAGTTATAACTCAATATGGTGCCGTACGTGGATACATAAACGATGAAACTTTAGGAATTCAAAGTTTCTTGGATATACCATATGGAAAATTCACAGAACCTTTTGAGGTATTTTTTTAAGCGTAGCAAATAATAACTGTGACTGAAATACTTAAAGAATATTTAATATGGATTAATACTCGTATATAAATATTTTACACCGCTTGATGTGATTTTTCTAAAGATTAGATGGCAGATGAGCGGGCGGGCCACATGATGGTAAGTGGTCACCGCCGCACATGGACACCTGTAACACCAGGGAGCTTGCGGGTGCGCTGCCGACTTTGCAAAATCCTGTTCACAGCTTTTTTGAAGAGCCCCATATCGTAGCGTAATGGCAAATCTCGGCTAGCAGTTCATGCCACAACTTTCGGCTTCGCGGTATAAAGTGTCTTTTTGATCGCACTGTACGCATCGACTCTATGTCAAGGAAGTGCGGATGAATCGCACGACGATTAAACCCTAATAATTTGGCTAATTATTTAAAGTTATAAGTTATTTAATATGAGTTTATTACTTTATATATTCACTGAGTTTTATTTTTTTAATTATTCATGTTATAATACAATTATACGATTATTTGTTACAGGCGCCCACTGAACCAGATTCATGGGAAAGCATTCGTAATATAACCAGACAAAGTAAACGCTGTCCCCAGCTGTTGCAGTCTGATATATACACCGGTGATATCGACTGTTTGACCTTAAGCGTTTTTACGCCTCCAGAAGTCGAAAATGCAAGTGTCCTGTTCCACATTCACGATGGAAATTTTATTTCAGGTAGAGGCGATCCTTCCACCTACGGCCCAAATTATCTAGTTTCCAAAGGAGTAATCTTAGTTTTGCCAAATTATAGGCTGGGTGTTCTTGGTTTCATATGTCTACAAAACGAAACTGCACCAGGGAATGCTGCTTTAAAAGATTTGGCTCTTGCTTTGAATTGGACAAAACATAACATCGAGGCATTTGGAGGAAATCCATCCAATATTGTAGTGAGTGGAGATGGCACTGCAGGCTCCTTAGCAGGATATTTAGCACTTTCCATAACATCTAGAGACTATGTTTCTAAAGTAATTACAGAGAGTGGTTCTGTTCTTTCTCACTGGGCTTTAGATAGAGAGCCAGTCGCAAAAGCAGAAAATCTGGCTGAAATAATCCGGGAAAATCAAGAAACGCATAGTACTAATGTATTTCAAGAGATAGACTTACCAATATTGATAAAAGCTGCCAAGGACATGACATTTAGACCTTGTGTTGAAACAGAAAATTATGAGAATTTTTTAACACAAACTCCATGGACGATTCTGCAAGATGATAAAATCAATATTCCTTTTATGATAGGGTCAGCTAATCACGCTGGTATGCAAGAGGCTTTACAACACACAGCGGCTTCTATGTCGGAACTGAACCAGAATTTCCAAAACATATTACCCAACGATTTGAAGTTCGATGAAGATATACAAAAGACTGGAATAGCAGAAGAAGTCAAATATCAATATTTTAATGGACAAGATATTAGTTTGGACAAAGTAGAGGAGCTTTCTCTTTGCTATACGGATGTGTCATATCTTAGCCCAGGAATTCGCTGCGCGAGACCGCTAGTTAAAGCAGGAGCTACAGTTTTCTTTTATGAATTTGCCTATAATGGAATGCTGAACAGACAAATTAAGGGTGCAGCAAGAGGTGACATTATAGGATATGTATTTAGTAAAGACAATGCTGAATTGGACAAGGATTCTGATGATGCTCATATGGTGAAATTGATGACAGATTTGTGGATTAGCTTCATTAATACAGGGTAGGTTGTTATTGAGCCGTATGGTGTCGGCCATCTATAGAATAATACCACCCCATTTCTTCTCGTGGGTGTTGTAAAAGGCGACTATGGGATAACAAAGCGGCTACCGCAAGCCCCGAGGAACTACATCACCTCTAAAAAAAGTCGACTAGTCAATCGGCTTGGCCAGCGTGGCGTTTTAAGGCCATCCATCCCTCCTGCACAAGACAATGTACATGAGGAGGCCCTTGTCCAACAGTGGACATTGAAAGGGCTGGTTGCATTGCATTCGTATTATAATTTCATAACTTTAACTTGAAACATTCTAAATATTTAATTGTCAATTTAATTTTTCGGTTTAAATTATGTGCTATATTACTTTTGTTGTAGAAAACCAACGGCAGGAGACGTCAAGTGGGATGAACTGAAAACAGCTGAAGAAGCGGAGGAAGAATGGCTGCTAATAGATTCGGAGCCAAAACTACAGCAAGGCTTGCATTTGAATCGATTAGAGTTGTGGACGAAGATTTACGAAAAACACTTTGTTGAACACAATCTAGCTTTTGGATACAAACCTCGTGTTTACTCCTTCGTCGTGTCTGCAATTATATTTTATTTGGGCTCTTGTAGAAAATGTTAACGACTTCGCTAATAAATTGTGTAGCCTCCGCAAACGATCTTGTTTGTTCAATATGCCCGGCACATATGTAGTAGTGTTGTCGTCACACGGACCCTCGTTACGCTAATGTTTAATTAAGTTAATGTAAAGTTACGCACAATTTGATGTTTATGCCATGTACTTAATCGTAAGTGGTGTTGGTTACATAAATATATACATATATTGGCATTGAGTTATAATTTCTAATAGAAAAGCTGAATAAGAAATAAATCTAATAGGAGCCGACGTAATGGATGGCCTTTATAAATATATATAATAATTAATGTTTTGATAAGTATTCAATAGTTTTTCATCCCCCTATCTCGGAAAGAGTATTTTTGCTCTTCGATATCTGAGTGCAAAAGCCGTTTTTATCCGCTAGAGGATAAAGTAAATTGAATTTAGAACATCGTGTGCACTAAGTTTGTGAATTCAAAACATCATTAAACCTATTTACTTCTACCTCCATGGTGCCGAATTTATCATACAACCTTTTTTAATTTGTTAAAAACTCAGACTCGGAACCTTCTTGGTGTACTTTTTTTTTAATTTGCTTTGCGGGCGACATTTTCTTTCCGAGATAGGGAGATGAAAAGTTACGTGTTGCACTCGAGTGCAAAGATTTTTCACCACGTGCTCTTTTGATTCCCTCGCTAACGCTCAGGATTCTAATTTTTGAATCACTCGCTGCGCTCGTGATTCAATTTTAGAATCCTTCGCTTGCTCGGTCATCAAAATTGAGCACGCGGTTAAAAAGCAACTTTGCACTCTTGTATAACAAATAACTATTATCCGTTTATGTAGTTAAACAATGTACAAACAAACAGTTAAACCTAATCTCATATCTCTAATGGAAAACACAAACCTCGTTAATATGACAATATCGAATGTTTACATCAAGTGTTTTGGTTAACTAACAACTTGTTTTGATAACCACATCTGTTGCTCGGAAATCGGCTACTATATTGGCGTCCATTACGCGAATCACTTCACTAATAACCGTAGTTAATGGAGTGAGTTTAATCCGATCACACACTCGAGTAAATAACTATTAAAGTTCACGGCGGACTATAGTTAGATGTATCGGCAAGTGTTTGTGAACCTGTTGATGTGGCATGTCGTCGTCGGTCGCGCGCCTCCACTGCCGCTCAAGCCCCATCGAGACGTGGTGACCACTCAGGGCGTGGTGCGTGGGTATCTCACCCTCCGCCCACCCCATTACGCCTACCTCGGCCTCCCTTACGGCCGCCCGACTCATTACGACAGGTTTAAGGTCAGCTGATACATTTATTGATAGACAGATATCCCATTTGTTTTGCCGATTGTTATCGAGGTGGCGACATGTCAGGGCGCTAATTAGGTCATGGATGTGATATTTTGTGATGAGTTTCCTATCGCTATGTGCCACGCGAAGGCCTCTTCGTAAAATGGGATGTAACCTCATTTGTTGACTTGATAACGTAAGTAATTTATTTCTAAAAACGGGGAGCGAAAAATCCCCAAGTTGCAGCTACTTCGAGACGAAGACAGACATCCTGGATGTAACCGGTTGCTCTATAGGTATTTACCGTAAGGTTTATTTTACAACTGGTTTAATTTCTATCGTGAGTCACGAAAGTGAAACTGTTTTCGAGATTCGAGACAGGATTTATTACGTCATCGCGTCAGATGACTAAAATGCAAAATTATCGCACGTACTACATTAGGGCACTCGTAAATCTGGATATTTCTCGAGCACACGGGTGTCCTCACGATGTTTTCCCTCAGCGCCTAAGTAGAAACTCAGTGGCACAGGCCGAGGATTTTAGCTTACGATCATACGAATGTGAATCGAGTATAGATACGAGTATATCACGGCTCTTAAAACATTTGCTCGAAAAAAATAACCCGAGTCCACTGTCCTCCATTCCGAACTGGACTCGCGTGGTGGATTATGGTCCCAAACCCCCTAGTAATACAATAGGGGAGGCCTGTCCTGCAGTGGGATATTATACGCTGATACAAATCTGGATACCTTTGTATCGTATCCGTTATTGTCTTCGGTTTATACCTGATTAATGTAGTTTTTTGACACAAGTCGTCAATGGGTCAAATACTTGTCTGCTTGAAGAGTTGAATGATAGACTCGATGTCCTGTCGCCAATGATAAACGACAGAAGATCAACTAAAATCTCTGTCAAGAAACGTAAAATCCATACGATGTGGTTTATATTAGGGGTTAAAGCATGAAATTGCCGATTTGTACTGAAAAATTAAAACTCGTTTTTTTCTAAAATGTAACATATTTTTTAATCAAAATATTTACCCTCATTATCTATACATTGTTGCCATCTAATGGGAAGTTCATTTATGCCTTTGCGATAGAACTCTGGGGATGTAGATTCGACAAACTGTGTGAAAGCATTTTGTACTGCCTCTTGGGAAGAAAATTTTTTACCACGTAGAAAATTGTCCAAATCACGAAAAAAATGGTAGTCCGTTGGAGCAAGGTCTGGCGAGTACGGAGGATGACGTATGGTTTATAACTGCAGCTCCTGTAGAGTTACAACGGTTTCTCGTGCAATGTGAGGTCTTGCGTTATCATGGAGCAATAATGGTGAAGATCGATTCACGAGTCTGGGCTGTTTCACTGCTAGTTTCGCCATCATTGTTCGAAGTTCGGCACAGTAAACATCTGCTGTTATTGCTTGACCAGACCTGAGAAAGCTATAGTGAATAACACCATGAATAGACCACCAAACAGTTACCATTACCTTTTTATTGGTAAGCTTTGCCTTAGGGCACTGTTGCGGCGTTTGACCCGGGGTCAGCCATTGCATTTTTCGCTTTCGGTTATCGTAAGAATCCACTTTTCGTCACATGTCACAATTCGATCCAATATTCCTTCATTTCTGTACCGATTCAACAAGGCAACGCGCAGATCAGTCAAGTCATGAGGCACCCATTTTTCATATATTTTTATCTTATTGATTTGATGCAAATGAGTCAATATTGTAGGTAAGGTAACGTTAAACCATGCCGCTAATTCCTGGGTAGTTTGACTCGGATCGGCTTCCACCATCTCCTTCAATTCAGCGTTATTCACAGGTCTTCCACGTGGTTCGTTCTTCAAGCAGTCTCCTCTCCAAACGCAGCATTGATATTGCGAGCCGTTTCTGCCGCGTTAGTTCCGCGTCGGAACTCGTATTCAAAGATTACTCGGATTTTCGAAGTATCCATCTTTCCCGTCTAAGCTGAATAAAAAAAACAATTGAAAGTCGAAAATCGAATGTTGCACATTTTTTAAAACAAGAACCTCATAGGTATCATGTGAAAAAAGTTTCACTCGAAAATCTCACACCATGAAGGTTTTATGTCAATTCAAAGTATCTATTACTATAAAACGGCAATTTCATACTTTAACCCCTATTATGTGGTGGCACGATGCAGTTTTATACTCGTAGAAAAATTCGTAATTTCTGGCGATGACTCCCATTTAAATATGCCTCAAGGGGTAAAAAAGAACTGTTAAAAACAACTTTTGTTCTCGTATTTATATATAATATCTTCCTCTCTTTGCCGACAATGAGACAGTAATCGAGACACTCTAAAGGTATGATTCTACAAAAATATTCTTTCAAATAATACAATAAGGTTGATTTACATAGGCAACCAAGCCGCCATCGCGTTGGGATGGCGTCTTCGAAGCGACGTACCGCGTCAAATGTCCGCAACTGAACGGGATTGAAAACGAGAACTGCCTCGTTGTCAATGTGTTCACACCGCAGCAAGGAATCATGCTGCCTGTGGTCGTTATTGTTCATGATGGGGACTTTCATAGCGGGTAATGTTTGCTTTACGAAGAATGCTTAACAATAATAATAATTAGTAATTTAATGCTTCACATTCCAGAATCTTAAGCCTCAGTAGCAGTAAGAGGGACGAATGGTAGCGGCGTGACGAACTGGCGAACGCCGTGCTTTTGGTATGGGGCTTATTATGAGAGTGAAAGTAGTGGAAAAGCTTGATCACGACGAGTGGCTATCGCGCGTGAACTCTTTCCAAAATACTAACCACCTAGTATTTCTGTAAATTTTTTGTCGCCGTGCTGCTACCACTTGTCCCCGCCACTGTTTCAGTAGTCTTATGGTAAGGGGCCTATCGTTCATATAAATCATACGAAGTAACAGGAGATTCTAGACTAACCTTCCATCTAGACTTTCTAGATCAAACAGATATTAGGATAAAAAGCCTAAATATGACTTAATGTTTAAATCGAGTCCTTTTCTTAATTTGAGGTTGGAATACAGCATTCTGTTTAACAGGCCTTCCGTATTTAACAGTAATAATAGGGTCTGAAGCAACTTTGCAAAATAATCCATTGTAGGGTAATTTTTAAACCATCTTGAAACATGTAGTGTTACATAAATACAAATTGTATGCTTCAAGTCCTATCTCAAAGCTAGGCAGATCAGACTCAGCTACATTTTCAATCAGAAATTTATTCCTTTTCATTGAAATATTGAAACTAAATTTTTAGGTGGGGTGCTTTCCAACCGCCATCTCGTCTCATTAAACAAGAGTTTATTGTGGTTACATTAAACTATAGACTTGGAGCACTTGGATTTTTATGTCTTGGCACACCAGCTGCTTCTGGAAATGTTGGGTTAAAAGATCAAGCGGCAGCTCTTTACTGGATTCACAGGCAATAAGTAGTAAATATTTATTTATTATGACATTTCCAATATCTACACTAAGCAAACTTAATGTCCTAAGGCATCAGTGAACCTTCAACAGATTCATAATTTGAGTTATAATGATAAAAATGATAATCAGTGAATACCTAAGCTTATGTTTAAAATCCTAATATGCATTGTAACAATAGGTTATTTGTCATTCAATATTAATATCTCTTTCCTTGCAGGAATATAGCTAACTTTGGTGGAAATCCTCTCGATATCACTCTCTATGGCATTGGTTCTGGGGCAATGTCAGTGGAGATTCTACTTTTATCTGGTTTGCCAAAAGGCTTAATCCATAAAGCTATATTAGAATCGGGCTCCATTTTGTCACCTTCTACACTAATTTATGAACCAATTTCTAGTGCCTTTTATGCTGCCATATCTATAGGTTACAATGGGACAAAAAATACTGAAGACTTGGTGAAATTCTATCATAAAGTTCCTGTTAAAGAATTGAATAAAATTTCGAACAAATTTTCACCTTGTATTGAAAACAAGTCTTCTTTAAGTGCTTTATTAGTAAAAGACGTGCGGGAATCATTAAAACAGGGAAAGTACCATCAAGTACCTATGTTGTTTACCTATATAAATAGTGTATCATTAACACCCAAAGAAGCTGAAAAGCTCAAAGTTCTACCAGACAATTTCGAAGATTTGCTACCAAATAACTTGGAATTTGCTGATGAAATAACTAAACATAATGTTGCAAAGTCAATAAAAGACTATTATTTTGATGCTATTGATGAACATGATTTAAAGGAGGAAATAGTGACCAATTATATAAATTACATTAGTGATGTACTTAATGTGTATCCTGTCACCAAACTGGCCACACTATTTGCATCAAGAAGTACCCTACCTGTTTATCTAATGGAGTTTTCCTATAAAGGTGACACAAATAAGCTTATGCAAAATAGTTCCATGTCCCATGCAGATGTTTTTCACTATGTATCATTAAACATACATTCTAAAAAAAATGAAGAAATAATGGTGGAGAGATTGATGACATTGTATACGAACTTTATAAAGTTAGGGTAAGTCCTCAGTTTCTTTTGAAGTTTTTAATCTTTAAACTGATGGAAAGGAAGTACTTTTGAATAACTAAAGTGGATAAAACATTGTAAGATATTTTTAATTGTATCAAATATTATGTGATGTTAACTAAGGAAAGAGACCATTTGAACTTATTGACTTTGGTTAAGATTTTCTAACTTAAAAGTTGAACTTCAATTTAATTTCTAACATAATTACAGAAATTTAAATGTGCTAGTTTGAAATTCTTATTTTGTTTCAGAGATCCAACACCTCTAACAACTTCTTTGCTACCACTCATATGGCAACCACTCACTAAGGGGACAAGTTTAGATGGTGTGCGAACCAGCACTATTCCTTGTTTACGTTTTGGGACAACACTGTCCATGGATGAATGTTCTTTAACACAAAGTCTGGCCATATGGGATAGGGTTTATAACATGTTTTATAAATCATTTTATCCTGTTGATTCAAGAGATGTTAAATAAATTTTAATGTAAGGTTGTATTCTTTAACTTTTTGTCTGTTATTTTGAGTTTTGAATTCTTCTTGTAAGAAAATAATTTATATCCTTATATCTGACTAGCCGTGCCAGGCATGCGTTGCATGCCCGACAATTTTTTTGCACATAATATATAGCCTACGTACATCTGGAATAATGTACCTTTCAAATGGTGAAAGAATTTTTCAAATAGGTGCAGTGGTTCCAGAGATTACCTGGCTTCATGGAAATTCACCACCCACCCTATAGTTCTGACTTGCTCCCATTGATTACTATTTGTTCTAAAAATTCAATGCAAAATTAAGGGGAAGAAGATTTTCCACTGATGTTGAAGTGACCACAGTGGTTGTCACCCATTTTGAAGGCAAAACTTGTGATAATTTTTATTCTGGGATAGAAATGCTAATTGAACAATCCAAAAAGTGTGTTCAAATAGACAGACTATATTGAAAAATAAAAATAGTTTGATGAAGTAGTGTCGTCGCTTTGTAAGGCTGGAAACTTTTGGACCTCCCCTCGTAGAGGTGACTAATACCTAATTTGATGATACATAAATCCTCTTGAATATAGGCTGCTGTGTGTATAATCATAAGTGAATTAATGAATTTATTATATACTAGTTTATACCACAACTTTGTTCACTTGTACTATATATAGGGTCGCCAATTTGTTAATCTGAATTACAATCTAACTATTTGTCAAGTTTCAACAAAATCAGTTTAGGTGTTTTTAAAGTGATTGAGTAACAAATATACAAATATTCAAACTTTCTCATTTATATTACTTACTTAGCTTTTTTATATAATATGGTTATTTATAATCGGCTTTTTGATTCACGAAAATTCTTATGGTTAATTAAGGGCATAGATAATATATGATATCATGCTGTATTTACAAACAAAATATTTTGTCAGGAAAATCTGATAAGACACTAATATGATATTTTAAGAAGTTCATGAATTAGAATAAAAATGCCGGAAATTGATTGTGATTAGTCAAGAAAAATAATGTGAATGCGTCCTGTTTTTAGCGGAAAACAGAATCAATAGACCGACTGTAGTCGTAAATTCAATATCCGCTTTACTAAAGGAACTGAATCAGACTGAATAAGGACGGATCTAGATGCGGCTGACTAATATTATAATACATTTCCATTATCATATATGTACAATAACATATGCATTCACGAATAAAAGAGTAAAACAAACGTATATTCGATTTAATTTTACGCAAAGTAATTTTCATTTATTTTATCGACGTAGTCAAAAATAATACCGTTACATACCTGAACAATTGGCGCTTCGCGAACAAAAACCACGGGATTTTCACATACAATGTACTGGCAAAACTATAACATAGCTGTCCTAGCTGCCTTATGACAACACTTCACTTAATTCTCATCAAAATTAATTAATAAAATCAACAAGTAAAATACAAAAGACAAACATGGGGACCTGCCGTCACATTTCACTTGGTTTGACATGACAGAGCTACGTTCGAAAACTGATTTATTTAGTAGTCCTTTTGGCGTATTTGTCGAAATAAGAAAAAATCTTATTGATTAATTACTTTTAAGTAAATTACTAAAAATTATAATTAGAATGTTACTATGCAGGTAGTGTTTATCAGAATAGATTTACGTAATATATTTAATTTAATGGTTTTATATGAATATGTACGATTTAAGATAGTAATTCCGTTTTTGAATGTACCTTTAAAACTTTTTATTGAATAGAAAGCAAAGAAGGTTTCACCCATGCTGCCCGTAACTTCATATCTGTTGTTGATTTTGTTGGCTTTGGAGTGAAAAGGAATCGATAATAGAGGAGTTCGGGGTATTATAAAAACTGGAAGAGTTGTATAATCATATAAAGAAAAAAAATCTTCGGTAATAACAGATTTAAAGTGTCTATCTAGGGTTCTTGATTAGTGAAACTCCACACTTTATTTGACACACTTTATTCTCGTAGGTATGTCACGATTTACATTAGCGATTTATATTTTAGAAGACAGAGCAAGAATTTTACACATAGGATGTCACTGATAGGATAACGAATTATTAGAAATTGAATAGAACAAGATTGAATAGAAATTTATAATCTATAGAAATAGAAACTAAAAAAGCGCATGCATTCGCCATCGGATATCGGTAGTGACTCTGCGGCGCCCGCTCGCTCCGTTCTGCGCAAGCGCCTTCTACAAGCGGCGGCGCGTAACGGTCTAAAGTAAATTTAGCATCGGCCAGCGGGTTTGCTTGCCTAATTAAATTAATTGCAGTGTAGGCAAGGTTCCTACAGATTCCTTTTGAGTAAAACATATAAGGAATTTATAGGTAAATAAAAACAAAAAAAAATCAAATTTAATTTAAAAAAAAATCCAGCGGAAAGAAAGAGGCTTAGAAAGAGACAGCTGCGTAAACTGTTGATTTCTAATAATTGGCAGGAGAATATACTTTAATTCACTTCAAGACATAATCTTGAAATACAAAATTGTAACGCGTGTCGATATCAGCTTATACGAGTAATGTTCCTATGCACGGCGCAGGCCTTTCAAAAAATCACAAGTAGGATTCGGGTCATAATTCACCATGCGGGTCCAGTGCGGATGGATGGATACACAATTGTTCGATGGATACACAAATCTGGACCATGGGGTTCCTCACGATATAGAAACTCAGTAGTAGGTAATGGGATTTGACCTCACGATCCCAGGAATGAGCGTCGTGTTTAAGATTACTGTACCTCTAGACTCTAGCTATCACCACCTTGTAGTAGGTGTACCTAATAGACAAAAATAAAGAAATGTATCGCGGGAATTCTAAGAGGATTTGCGTTGTTATATGAACAAACTACGACTACGTTTTATTAAAATTTATTTACCAACATAATAAAGTACAATTTATCAATAATCGCTGACATAAATATAAACAGTTACTATGTATATATGTAGTTCATGTAAAAACGTTTTTTGTTGCATTAAAACCACATTCATTTGTTCATTAAAACAACAAAACATACTTACGATACTCTACAAATACGTGTAGTTTTTGATAGTTCTCACATTGGAGTATTTTGAAGTGAGTGAAGGCAGTAAGAAAATTACGGTATGAGTCGGTATACAGTTGTCAGTGGATCGATCACGGGAATCTCATGACACACTGTATATACGGAATACGGTTGAGGTTTATCTGGTAGTTAACAACTTAATTTGTTAGGTTGTACATGTATCAGCCTATAACGTCCCACTTCAGGGCACAGGCCTCCCCTAGTAAATCACTGGGGTGTTTAGGGCCATTATACACCACGCGGGCCCAGGGCGGATTGGTGCATCACATTCTCCAGATTTTTTTTATGTAGTTGGAAGGTTGAATTAAAGAAAACATAAAAGCGAATGAAAATGATTTTGGAAGTAACAAAAACAGGGTTATAATGATGTAGAATAAATACTCATTAATTTACAACTCCAGCCGCGTGTATCGTTAGTGCGTGAAGCCAGTTTTAAGCCAAAACTGTATAACATACTTATACTTACTTGTATATTATTTCCGTGCACTGCAGGAATAAGTTAATAACCTGATATACCAATATATTATTTTAGATAATAAGTGAAACGACGTTGTATCACTTTAGATTTATAACAAATATGTTTCAAAACTAGATAGCTTTAGATAAATTTAAGGAAATCACGATATTCAAATAGGAAAACAAATATTAAACTTTTAAACTGCCTTTGAAAAATAGTTGATTTATTTCCGCCATGCACGTATACTAAAAGGTATGTAGGTATATTAAATATATTTGATTTAAATGATGTTGTAATATGTTATGCGTTTAAAATAGTTGAATTCAAATTTACATAAAAATTAAACAAAGATTATCATAGAGCCGCTTAAGGCTCATTTACACAAGGAGAGTTTTTCAAACGGTTCGGCCGAGAATATTACGATTCTCGTATGCGACCAAACTTCATACGATTCTAGCCTGCATCTGTTCACATGATGATATAAAAACTCGATAATAACTGTAATCACAGGATCGATTGATTTTCTCTCATGCACAGGTTCGAGAAACTCCCTGTGTAAACGATTATGTTTAGGTTAGATTGTATAACTGAGTCTTTAGACTGACTTTGAGATAGATAACAGTTTATTTTAATTTTTGAACTATAGGTATAGTCGGGTTTATTGTCATAATCCAACGATTCAAATGTAAGTATCATAAGAGAAAAAGCTGATTTCCCCACTGTAAAGTTTTTATTAAAGGTAATTTTCGTAAAGGTAATTCTTTTCTAACTGCAGAGCTCTATTAGTATTAATTATTAGTAATTAAATAATGCTGGTGGCCATCCCCGTATTTCCGATTGTGATGGAATGCTGAGATTGTATACAATATAGTGTGGTTATAACTCAATGAACCCTGAAAGTGTGTTTGAAAGTTTGTTTTTCTACTCAATCATGTTGAAAAGAATGCAGAATCGAATATGGTCAGCCGCCATTATTTAATTGTAATAGTACCTACTGTAATGTCGTTACCTTGTCTTATCAGATAATACAACTTTTCAAAGGAATGTAATGTTTTTATATTATTTATTTTTTATCTCTATCTAAAAGCTATTTGTATATAAACTACTTGTGTAGGTAAAATATATAATATATATCACAAATTTTAAGTTACATGCCTAATTGCTATCAAGAAAATTACGTGTATTGCTTTTTCGAAACATAATTAAAAAAAATTTTTCGCTTATTCATTTTTAAATCATTTTATTTGTCATTTAACGATACTTCATTACGTAATTGAAGAGAGTCTAAATAAAGTAATCGAATAAAGTACTTACTCGCGGCATATTTACTATCAAAAATATTACCCTCTTTTTGTCTTCGCCTCAGTTGGGTTATATCGTATATTACAAGCCCGCGTTAGGTAATGCTACATAATATGTATTGTACTATAAATAAAACGTATGTAAATATCTAAGATTAATCTTATATATATAGGGCTTGTCTAACCTTTCCTACAGCCTGAAATCATGAATTCGCCCACGATTTTCAATTGTACTTCTTTATTTTTTTTGGAAATAAGGTGCATATTCTGCTTTAATTGACATATGATGTTACTCATTATTTATAACTTATCGATTTTTGGGCTTTTCATTTAACTTTGTATGAAAAATTTATAGACTTAGAAATATGATTTTTTTTTAAAGTTTCGTAAATATTTATATCGATGAATTTAGAATCACGCACAGAATCTATGGTTTCAGGCTTCGGGAAATACAGCCTGTATAGAGTTTCAACATTAAAAATGTAGTCATATAAAAGTCATAAACAATAGCAACGGCAAGAAATACTTATATTTAAATAATAATACGTTTTATTTGTTTTTATGAAATATTCTTTTTATAGTTCTTGTACCTCACGACAGCGCATCAACCTTGCTTGCGGATAAATATCCGTATTCACGAAATGTAACTTTCGTGTCAACATATTCAACGGTATTTAATTAAGGACACAGGGTCTCATTTTATCTAGACGGATACTCAGGGCTGCAAACAAGGCAAAGACGCGCTGAACTATACGTACATCATTACTATTAAGCCAGTAATGCAATAAATTACCGTAGACCGTTTTTATCCTATCAAAAAACATTGATAATATTTCACATACATTAATCATTTTGTTTATTCAATTACTCACTTGAAATATTTCAAAACAAGTAATGTACCTTACGAACCCTACGAAAATATTGGCCATCTAATAATCCGGAAACACCCGAACGCGTCTATGCAATAAAGTATCTCTTAATTAAATAAGCAATTAGAGGTATGGTAATTTATAGACGAGAATGTTTCCGGATTAGCCGATGGCCAATGTTTTCGTAATGTACATGAAATATGTTCAAAGACCTTTGATAGTGTAACAGCGGCCTTGCATTTGCAGGGTCTTGTTATGTCTTATATTCGTAGCTATATCATAATAATATCTTCAACAATCATCGTCACCTATTAAAATGTTATATTAAGCCAGTAAGAAAGTTTACGAGTTAATCTTACATAAAATAGGCACCTATTTATTGCTATGTTTTATATAATTTTATAGTAAGTGCAATGAGACACGAAAATGTGTATAAATACATTATACTTTATCTAATGTTTTTAAACACAAACCGAAGAATTTGTGCTATTTTAAATACATTATTTACCTCTTCGTTTTAAACTACATAACTATATTGTTGTTGTTGGTCAAACAACATTCCTGTTGATTAGATACCGGTTCAAATCTTTTTAGTTGTGGAAGCTTTCCTCCTTGGTCATCGTTTTTCAGTAAACTATTTTTTCATATTTTATGAAGATTTTGCTATCAGCCGGAGAGTAAAGGAAATTTGGCCCTTAATTCTTTCTTTACTCTACTTGTGTTTCTCTTATTATTCTTACTTTGTCTTCAGTTTACTCACTCTGAATATTCTTGTGTTTAATGTATTTATGATGTAGCATGTATATCTTTATTACCATGTAGCAATATTCATATATGCATTATCTACCTATTATTACTGTATTCACATACATTACTTCCCGCCCAATGATTGTCTGGAACACATACGTTTAATACTACAGTTTGTATACCCTTTATTGTATCTTTTAGTGTACAATAAAGAATAAATAGTTTTAGTTACTATTGTCAAATAAATTCGCTGATTATCGTGTCACATCTCGTCTTTATTTTACTTTGTCTCGTTGCACTTACAGCATAAAATTTAACCTTATGTCTAACGTATACAGTACAAAGTATCACTGACAGTGCTCAGTGACGTCAACAACAGTGTTCTTTCTCCAGCCGAAGAAGAAGTATCCGCAGGCGAGGCCAAGGATTAGCGCTATACACAGCCACACGTTGTACGTCATGAACACCAACATGAGCAGGTACGAGCTGGTCGATTGCAAGATGTGAAGCAACGTCTGGATCATATGCCCTGATGACAGCATTGAATATCTGCAAATGTTGTTTTGGAAAATGAGCCGAAATTGATATGGATGGAGGAAAGGCTCATTTACAAAAGGATTTTTTTTCGAATGCGTGCGGTAGAGAAAATCAGTCAATGCCTAGTGTAAACAAATGTTATCATCATCGTTGAGTCACTTTCATCATTGAGTTTCTATCACCATGTGAACAGCTGCAGGCGAGAATCGTATACAATATTCTCCCCCGAACCGTTCGAGAAATTCTCCTTGTGTAAATTAGCCTTAATAGTTACGGATAAATAGTAAATAATGCCAATAGAAACTTTACTGACTTTAGCCTCTGGCATTATTCTCGTAATATTCACACTTTGTTAGAACAGCACGATTAAAGTTTCATTGGAAATTGGATTCGAATCGTGAAATAAATACAATAATTAATTACTCCGTCCGTGGATATGATGCAAGAGGAACAGAACAAAAGTGTAATAGACTGTATGAGAATTTCATGTCACTGTCATTTATTATTATTATTATAGACTATAAGATTGGTTAAACTGGCGATACTTTTGATAAACCTACTACCATAAGATCCGTTAAAAGAGAAATACTAGTATTCCGGTATGTGCAATTAAGTATTATTTGCCAACCCATCTCTAGGCCTTAAAGTTTGCAAAAAGAGTATGTTGACAATTTTAAAGGACTTTTAGAAAGACTAGAAATTCTAGTGTAAGAAATTGAATATTACTTGTTTGGTGCACTTACTTGACGACAGCAGTTCCGCCACACGTTCCATTCGCGCCGCACTCAGTCTTGGTAATGTTGACCCTGGAATCCCCCGTCACAGTGGTGGCTCTGGCATGGAGAGCTTCTCTGTAGTACTTGAGACCTTCGTACAGAACTCCAGCGAGGAAGATGGCGACCGCCGACCCGAACAGCTCCAGCGCCGTCGTCGTCATCCAGCCATTGAAGAGGATCTCTTGGCACACGCCTGTGTGGAACTGGAATTGTAAATAGGGAATAGATACTTTAATAATTGACAAAGAGATGTGGATTTTAAAATAGTGTTTTAGATTTTAAATAGTATAGTGTTTTAAAAACGAGCGTTGAGTGCTCGTCCCTCGAGCGTTAATGAACTTTTAACACTAGTGGTAAAGGTAAAGTGAGCGTTATTCCGATTTTCGTTTGATGGTTTTTAACCCTTATAATTAAAAGCTACAAGCTGAAGCGTTCAGTGCTAAGAAAAACCACAATAATATTTCGAGTTCCCACGGTCTGTTCGATATGGATTGCATATTTAAATCGTGTGCGTGCCGATACTTGGATGCCAAAAACAATGGTGTCGCAGGAAACGGCTCGTTTGCGGACACGACAAACAAACAAATATGCGTGCAATCCACTGACACAGAGACGTAGGATTGCGGGGTTTCGACCTCATTGCTTCTGTATTTGGAAAAGTATTGTTTTCATTTGTTGACTTAAAACTTAATATGTGAACATCCGCGGTAGTAATAGCCATGGAATATATAAAAAAGGAAATCCCAGTACTGTGAGTAATACTGACAAGAGTATTTTGAGAGTATTGGTGTTTATGGTGTCGGCCGGGTTTAATATAGAACCACCCCATTTTTTCCTGTGGGTGTCATAAAAGGCGCTTAAGAGATACCTTACAAAGCTACCACAGGCGCTGAGGAATTACACCACCAATAAAAGAGTCCCCAACGTGCCGTTTTGAGGCCACACATCCTTCATGTAAAAGACAATGTACGCGAAAAGGAAATTTCCCACCACAAAAAAGCTGGTTATGGTATGATTACTGAGAGAAACCAGTCACAAGTCTGACGGAGTGCGCTTTAAAATTCTCCCGGACTCTCATGCCAGTTTTACGGAAGGACGAGGGTTTTTATGAAGGGCTTGTATAAGTAGAGAGATCGCAGATGTTATAGTACGTGTAATACGTACGGGCACATAGCTCGAAGAACCGATGGCCGATGGGGCAGAAGGGTTCTCGAATGGAGACCACGTACCGGCGGACGAAGCCGAGGACGTCCATCTGCTAGATGGACAGACGACCTCATAAAGGTTGCGGGCACCCGCTGGATGCAGGTCGCTGCCGATAGGTCTAAATGGCGGACAATGGGGGAGGTCTATGTCCAGCAGTGGACGTCCAAGGGCTGAGATGATGATGATGATGATGAATACGTATAGGTTATTCAATAACCTAGGGTATCTTTTACGTATTTTCGACTGCACATATACTTAGGTACCTAACGGTTGTAGCCAGTTCGTTCGATGATATTACGAAGGCAAATTCGATTTAAATTCTGCCCTTGTTACCGGAGAATTTCGTGGTTGATTCAAATGCGTCATACGTCACTTCAAGGGTACCAAAATCAATGAGGTTGCAGAAAGTACATATGTAAATAATAACCGTGACCAGATATTTTTTCGTGCACTGCTGCACACAGGACTTCTCGTGGACATTGTCTCGTGTATTGCTCCTGCCAAACAGAGTGGCGAATCCATTCTTTTAGAGGTCGTCACAAATTACTGTCAATAGTATTATTTAATATCTCATTACCCACTGAAATTCAAAAACAAAGTCCGGTATCTACAATACTTAAACAATCTACTTTATTTCATAGGATTGAAATTGAAAAATATGCTGTATAATTCTTCAATGTTTGCTTACATATACATTATCTGGTTATATGCTTAGGTAAGTATATATTATTTACATGTTTTAACTATTCACTATTATGTGACGCCTAAAAGGAAATTACATTTTATGTTCTTAGTGAGAAATGTAGGTATAAGGACTAAGACCAAGGATTAGGACCAAGGACTAAGACCGAGGACTAAGATCAAGGAATAAGACCAAGGACTAAGACCTAGGACTAAAACCAAGGACTAAGACCAAGGACTAAAACTACTTGTTCATTTTTTTTATTTTATTTAGATTTATCTGCTCGCCAATTCTGGCAAATACGACGAGCTGTTGTATGTAATTACCATCTATTACTATTCACATTACAAATAAATGGTTTGATTTGATGATTTATTGTATGACTTTCTCTGTAATTTCTCCATAAATAAATAAATAAAATTCTCTGATCGAACTCGGCTTGTAGGTATTATTGAGTTGTTAAATAAACTCAGCAGTGAATTAAAGTGACGTGATTAAATCCGCGTGCTCTAGAAGTTCATTTGCGCTACGTTAGCGATTATTACGCCACGTTTGGATCTTCAAAGGTTCATTAGAAAGAAGAAAGAAAGAACATGTATTACAGTAAGGCGCAGTACACATTAGAATTACTAGAAAGAACAAGTACCTACAGAGAATAACAAAACGAATGTAACAAAGCAATTTCGGGTGTTCAGCTTATCCCTATGTTGGAAACCATTTAATAATTTCGATTTTCAGCTGAAGTCCAGAGTGACGTTCAGACGAAAGTGGCAGATAGAACACAAAATTAGCGTAATTAGTTGTAACAATTAACTCTCAGTCAACGCTCAATTTTTATAACTCTAGAAGGAGGTCCCACGAAGGCCCATGCAAAATTACAGCTCGATTCCTCCATCCATTGAACAAACAGACGTTCATTTTTATACATACATATTCCTATTGGTTAGGATAGAATGTAGAGATTTTTCAGCCATGACGTTGTTTTACCTTTACAGTTTTTAAATGCCTGAATTAGTCATTCGTCTATTTGTGCCCTACTTCCGTTTGCGGGCACCGCTTAGTGGCTACACCGTTATCGGTGGGAAAGCTATGTTTACGACAATGTCATCGCGGTTGTGGTTAACTGATAAACAGAATGTTTCGCAAGCTCATGATAAACATTTTTTAAAAATTATTTATGGCATTGTTTTCTTTATTTTTATAGAAGAGTATCCTATCTATCCTACCTACCTGACCTACTTACCTACCTGGTAGAGGCCATCTAGCCTACCTGACGGTAAATGGTCATTGTCGATCATGAACACCTGCAACCATAGCAGCCTATGTCTCTACACTGCTGGATATTGGCCTCTCTTAAGGCTCGACACCACACACCATTTTCATATATCTACTGTTTCCCAACAAACCTTCATATAGTCTATAGGTGTGTCCATCTGTATTAGTTTAATTTAATAAATACATATAGCCAATAGGTACCTATAGCCAATATAATATACTTATAGATTTTTGTTTAATTGTTTTTCTGTTATGTTTATGTTTTTCTTATCAGTGTACATATTTATATCCACTACATGTACAAAATCATTATCTAATTTTATGAAACCTCAGCTTTTCAATCATTGCCCTAGTTTTTAGGTTCCGGACACGTTCTTTTATAAGCGGAAATCGAAATCACGGCTTTATAATACGATTAGTGAATACTTATAGGCTATCCACAGCTCAGTGTTTTAGCGAAGATTAAATCACTTACCACCATGGCATGTGCTGAGTTACAGTTGTCTCCATTTCCATGATTAGCATGGTCGTCGTGCATCATCATGGGAGTTTCGTGGGCGGCGTGTGAGTGTACATGCTCCATTGCTGGTCACTGTTTGCTACTGGAAAGAGAGAAAATTGAAACTTTAGATTAAATGTGATAATTATTTAATAATAGGGTTTAAAATGGGGCTGGACAAGATGCTGGCCAGTTGGAAAGGTGACAAATAGTCTAAGGCAATATCAGAGTGATGGCCTTAAAGTAAATAAATAATAGGCACATCGACTACCCACCAGAAAGAAAAATACCCAGTCAGAATGAAATCGTCGTACAACTACCAAATACCAAGGTATCCATTGCTAGGAGTAATCCAGGACTGATTGAAATATTGATTAAAATTGTATGTAGTCAGTCCGTATCATCGAGAATGAGAGAGAACATTGTGTCGACGATAAGCATTCACATTTCTGAGAGTTTGTGAAATGTAAAGCATTCTTGACAATTTCGACGAATTCAATTCACGTGTGGTGTGGATTGAACCGGCTCTCTTCATTACTGCATAACAATATAAATATCTTCTTAGCGTCGATCGTTATCTTACACATGATCGTTTGCTTTTCTAATCTAACCATTATCGGTAATTGTTAGATAGTTACCTATTAAGCAAGTAGAAAAGATAGGGAAACATAAAGGAAAAGGTATTGGGAGAAAGAGGACTGTTAAACACTTTAATGTTATAATAGTTTAGTTAGTGTTCATGCGAACAGATGGCGCTGTATCTATTCTACATCGCGCTATGGTTGTGTTCCTATGTAAACCGTAAATTGAGAATTTTGGTTTTGTCATTTATATGTCTGTGTTTGCCAGTATAGTGGAATTTATATCACCATACTTGTGGTTTTATTAGTCTCACCCTCGGATTGGAACCGAGTTTAACAAGGACAGAGATAATCGCCGCTATAGTGTTTTTTTCATGAGTATTTTAAAACTTGTCAGAGATTGATCGCGCCTTATACTTGTATACCTTAATTACCTTATACCTTAAGTAAAGGTGCATTCTAGAAGCAAACGTGAATAGAAAGTAGAACAATGATCAGGAATTTTAAAGAGAAGACGTCGGAGAAGATACGTCTATTTTGTCCTCTGAATTTTAAGATCTAAGACGATGGTGTTTATATGTTTTTTGAGAGCAAATTAATGTTAATAGTGACAGCTATTAACCTCACACTATAGAACAAGTTATTTACAATATATTAAACTGCGAGCGCGCACAGTTCGATGAACTTAGTTTTCAGGTTAAGTGATAACGACATTGTTCAGTAATTACACCTCTTACTTAGTGTTATAATACAGGTGTCTGGCGTATTATTTGATCATCAGTCATCACACAAAAGACCATTGTTTTGTGGCAAAAGGAACAATTGTTGCAAGATTTTATTTTTATTGCGCAGTTACAGTGAAATAATATTTTCCACATTACAAAACAATACCTGGTTAAGTGTTATTTTTTGTATTTTTATGTGCTTAAAAGGAATTACTGATAGCACAAAAAAAAAGTAACAATACATATCAATTAACTCTGAATCATGAGCAAGATTTTGGAAAATGTTCAGATCTTGTTAGTGCAACCAGCCCCCGCTGGACATGGGTCTCCTCGCGCACATTATCTCGTGCATTAGGAATGTAAGGCCTTAAAACATCCTAAGCGGGTGAGCGAGTCCACTCTCTCAGAGGTCGTGTAGTTCCTTAAGGGCTTGTGGTACCCTTAGTCGCTGTTTACGGCACCCACGGAAAGAAATGGGGTGGCGCTTTTTTAAAGCCACACAACACCACACGGCATCTTGTTTATGTACCTATAAACAAATTATAAAACTAAAAATAAAATAAAAAAGGTTAGCAAACAGTGCAATGAACACAAACTGTGCCACAGCAGCAAAATAAGACCGATTATATTCAAATAAACGATATTTTTTAACTGTTAAATAACTGAGATACAGATGTATAAATATATAAAGTAAAAACTGTTTAATAGATATAATGATACTATAAATAATATAAAGGTTGCACTATCATTATCTTATGTGATCTTCCTAGTGTTGTAAAATATAGTGCTGAGCGCTTCGGCGCTAAATAAGCGCTAATGAAACTATAAAACTAGAGTGTAATTCGCCCGTGAGCTCTAAAGTCGAAGTCTCTAACGTTTGATGGTCTTAAAACCTTGAGGTTCAAAGCAAGAGTCTAAAACGTTTAAGGTTATGGTTCTTGAGGTTTAATAGCGCTGACTTAGCGCTCGGCCACTTATAGCTTATTTTTCAACACTAGATCTTCCTCAGGAAGAAAACAATTAAAATGCTACGAATAACGAAGTCTGTATAATTTCCGCATTCAAAGTTGTCAGTTGGCAGTACATCCTACTCTTCCGGGTATACATAGAGAAACCTACAAAAACCTAATTAAACTTCGCAAAAAGTTTACTAGAATTGACGAGGATTAATCTGTTTAGAGACAAGCAGAATGTAAGTTGGAATGCAAGTAGAACAATGGTAAAATATAACAATCATATTTATTTACTTATTTCTTATTACAATATGACCAGGTCTAGGGAATCTGGGATCATTAAAGGGATCTATTTTGCCCTCCAAACAAGTAAAAGTATAGTAATCATGGAAATCTAAAATCTCCTATGACAGTAACATTTTTAACGAAAGCATACGTAACATTATGTTAGGAAATTAAAAAACAAATAAAGGCAATAAACAATGATCATTCTTCTTGTTGTATTCAAAACTTCAAGTTTGCAGCTTGATTTTAAATTAATAAAGATGTTACCATTTTTTTCGTATTTTTCACGAAAGTCATCCAAATGCACTTTTTTTAAGGACGACTGTACCGGCAGGCGTTTGCATCATTATTTTTAAGTCACAATCATCATTTTAAAACATGTATTAGTCAATTCGCCAAGCGCAGCCCAAGTGAGACTCGGTCGCGCGCACTCCACAATGTATCATTAATTTTATCATTTTATCATGTTTCCTTCGCACCATTTATCATGTATCCGAACTTAGTTGTTTGAGCAGGATTGTTATCGATAAAACTGTTATGCTCATATTTCGTTCGTTTCGTTTGTTCTACATATCCAATATTTTTATAGCAAGGGCATAGCAATGCAAATATATTTTTAAATACAGATTGTCCATTAACAGCAATGCACTTTTGCCACTTTAATGGAAGTCGATTGATGCCTTTGCTATAGAACTCACGGGGACGGAAATCTAATCAAAAACGCGCCGTGCGTTCGTTTGCGGTCTTTGGTCGGTACCTACACATCGTTAATACTGCGTGCCGTTTGTGCTGCGTCGATGCCACGACGGAACTCATACTCGAAAATAACGTGAATTTTTAACTATTCCATAAACGCAAACAGAATGATATCTAAGCAAAAAGTCATTTGACTGAAAAACAAATGAATAACTAACTGATTTAGAAAAAGAATGTCATAGTTTTAAATTGGAATTAATTTGAATTTGGAATTCCGAGCCAAACGAAAGATAACTAAATTCAAAGTGCAGCCACTATGAACACACGGCAATGTTCATAGATAAGGCCCTAATAGTATGCTCCACTGCTTCCTCATGCAGATTGTCTTGTGCATGAGGAATGTATGACCTTAAAACGCCACCCTGGCTAAGCGGCAGAACGAGTCCACTCCTTTTTTATTCCTTAGTCGCTATTTACGGCACCCACGGGAAGAAATGGGGTGGCACTTTTTTAAAGCCACACAACACCACACGGACGAAATAATATCGTAAAATACATGTGTGAGTTTTAAGATCACATCACACTCCTCTCGCGTGTTTTTTTTTTATGATTCTACCGAAACCAATTGCTCTATTATGTTTTGCAGTTGTATTATCATAATAACTTTGTAATTTAATCAGTTGTGGATTGTATTTCATAAATAAAGTGAAACTGAAAAATAAAATATGTTTATGGGTGGTGTAGGAAAATAATAACATATGTTTACGCCAGTATGGTCACTTTTATAATTCATAGATATGTCATAGATATAATTCATGAGTTATGAGCAGTGTTCATGGCTTTAAATTTCGGATTAAGTTCGGTTATACCTGTATACATAATTACTTATGCAGTTAAGTTTGACATTCTTTGTAATGAACCTGACCAGGGCCGTCTTAAGTCTATTCTGCGCCGGGGTGCGGGAGTGTATCCTAAGACAGTCAAACATCCTATTGTGTATCCTATGACAGTCAAATATCCTATTGTGTATCCTATGACAGTCAAATATCCTATTGTGTATCCTATGACAGTCAAATATCCTATTGTGTAATTGTTTACTATAGCGTTATATTTTTTCATTACCTTTAAAAGGTGAGCGCCCGGGGTGCACCGCACCCCTTGCACCCCCTGGTAAAGACGGCCCTGAACCTGACCTACGTTATGGTAATGAACATTTGCATTTACCAGTGTTGCCAACTCGATGTCAGGTATTGGACCAAAGACACACTTCTAAAAGAGCTGATTGGTACAAAAAATTCAAAATAGAGCTATAGTGCTAAATAATATTACAAAGGCGATTGTTTTTTATTAATATTGATTACCTGTCGTATAGACTAGTATTCAAAAACAGACTTAAAATTTTCTTTATTCAAAATTTAAAAAACAAGGATATTTATATTATGCCCAGTCTTCATCAGATGAATCGTCTTCTAGGATCGGGGTTCTACCGCTTCCACTTTGTGCTGACGTGGATGGTTGGGGTTCATTCTGCGCGGCCTTCATTTTTCAAATTCATATATTTTTCTTTGGCACCAATTTTGTTCAGAATGTCTTTCGGAACGTCATATGTGTAAAGGCCTGTTCGGATGCATAGGAGGGAATTTAGGGTATTGATGTCCATTTTATTTCTTAATTTGGTTCAATTTTCGTCAGATGACCGTTTTGGGCTAGATTTCGGGCTATGGGCTAAATCATTATATCCGGGGTGAACGCGCGGAAACTGGACTAGATCTAGCTCGTCACCTTTATCAGTAGATACTTTTATTAATATCTTACATAAAAGCACATATTTGTAACGATCACCTTCCATGAAACAAGTCCTAATTATATAAATATTTTAGGTATAATACATTTTATAAAAATAAAATGATGTCCGTTTGTTTATTCTTTTACGTATCAACAGTTGGATGAATCGACCTGAAATTTTACATGGATCTGATTGGGGATTACAAAAGGGACATAGGCTACAAAACTAAGATTCCCCTGGGTTAGTAAGCACGTGGCCATAATTTATAATAATTTGATAAATCTCCATGTTATCTATTATTTATTGATGGAAAGAAGAGGGTAGACGAGCTGACAGTCCACCTGATGGTAAGTGTATATTGCCGCCCATAAACATCCGCCATACATGCCGACATCAGTCCAGAATGAAATGAAATGAATAAAAAAATATACATCAAAGAAGTGTTTGTTTTTAAAAAATGCTGAATTTAATGTGTATTAATGTATAAGATCCCTTTCACAGGTTACTTTCTGGATCATTTGCAATTATTTGTAATTCTAACTAACTGTTAATACAAATTTTAGTAAAAGAATAATTTCAGTAACTAAATTTTAGTAATATCAGAGTAGTTAGAGGCGATTACCTCATAATCGTAACAGTGCAGATCTTGCGCAGATGACGCAGGGAGCGTCTTATGCCCAAGCGCAAGTAAAGATGGTGGTGTAGTGAGAGGATTCCATGCGGAAAAATAGTAATTTTTAACACACTATAACCAGTTGAGTTTAATCTGACAATAGAGATAGATAGAAGAAATACGTAACTAATTTCTTTTTAAGATTGTAACTATACTATACTATACTAAGACGTAACTATAGGCAGTGTATTTGCCGACGTGCCAACATTTCTCATTTTTGACAGATGTGGGCATGTATGCTATGCTGTCCTGAGCTATGCTAGGGTGAGATGCTGTCCTGAGATCCAGTTTAAGTTCAGATTTTGTAATTATCACTAGCTCGGTGATGAGGGAAAATATTATGACGAACCAGGCGTGAACAGAAATAAAAAAAATCACTGGGCCAGCATGATGAATTATGGCCCCTAACTCTTTCGGGATTGCAAGGGGAGATTCATGCCTTGCAGCTTGCAGGGAAACATTATTGTCTGATATCGAACCCGGTGTGCACCTGTCCTTCTTAAGTTGCGCAAGACCGGCTTTCGCTGCGCGCGCGCGACCTCGCCGCTTGCGCAACGCATCTTATTGGACAGCACTTCCGACGCTATGGGGTTTCCTTAATCTATACCACACTGTAAAGATTGAAACTATTGAAGGTTAAAATTAAAGTACAATAGACGAGCATAATGCCATAAACTTAATATTTTTAGTGCTGCGACCCCTTGAAAGGGTCGAAAATAAAGTAAATATCCTCACCACCTTACTAATAATTAGGTCGCAAACTTTACCGTTTCACATTTGATTGTAAATTATTAATTTGTTTATAAAAGTATTTCTCTTGCTTAATATAATTAATGAGATTTATGTTGCTGTGATATTTCACACACAATCGTTTGCAGTTGTGGATCAAGTTTACGAGTGCCAATTATCGTGCGACTTAAGATGGTCATCAATTAACTTAGATATGGAGAAATTTTTTGTGTGTTTCATTTTGGAGAATGTTTTTTCAAATAGATAAGTAGTTCCTAAAGCGGAAGAAAAGTTACGAGCCTGCTGAACAAACTGTGTGAGTCGAAAAATTCTTATAAAATTATAGCAACGATGACGTTTGATATTTTTTAAAATATCGCTGCAATGTAAATCAATCATTTCCATTTGAAGTTCTGGAGAGAGGGTTTTGGGCCTTTGTGGAACAGTCAGTGTGGCCCTCAGGTCAATAAGTTTTGCCAAAAGTTAGACAATAGCTATTACACAAAATTCCACTTTTAGTGACTGGATGGATGTTGTTATAATATGCTTTCGTTAGCTTGTCATTGTTTCCAAAAGGTGTTTCCTCCACTTCTGGCAATATTAGTAAGTCTTGTCACCGTTTGTTTTGGGCGAAGAGTTGTAATGCGGATGTTTACTACGACCTCCTGCATTGTCCGTCCATGTTAGATGCTTGCAATTACGTTAAAAACTAATATTTTCCTATTCTTATAAACTACCTGCAACATAAGTTGTATCAACTAATTTAATTAAGTAAGTTAATAAAAAAATGAATGAAAAATTCCCGCGCACTGCTAAATGCGATGTGCTAAATGTTTGGAAAAATATTGAAACTCAATTATCGTGATATAGTTGTACTCAGTCACTGATAAGATGCGTTATAAGAACAATATATCAAAAAAACGCATTTAATCTCATTAGTTATTTGTGCTACACGAGAATTCACGCCAATCCCCATAGATATATATTTTTCTGTGCCAATTCCCACACTATTTACACTAAAAACATTATAAATTCAAAAGTGTTTTTATCTGTTTGTTTATTTGTTACGTTCTCACGAATGAACCACTGAACCAATTTTGATGAAATTTGGTAGAGAGCTAGCCTAAAATTTGTAGAAGGACACAGTATATTTTTCATCCTGGAAAATTGATTACATTTTCTTTTGGGAGCCAATTACTTGTAAAATAAATTCCACGACGGCGAACCTAAAATATGTAACATTAAAAACCGACATCATCATGGAAACTACAAACTTTATTTCTCTTTGTAAGGTATATTTAGCTTTACATATCTATGGTATTTTCTGTAGATAAATTTAGACCCTTAGATATACATAGACTTTTTCCTTAAACAGATTGATAGATAATGACTAATTGATAAACATATTTTATTTTTGTTTACAATTGCATTAAAGACATTTTAAAGCGATGTTAAGATAAGTGAATACAACCCGACGGTTTTATCGCTTTATCCCAAGATAAGCTTGAGTAAGAGTACATAGTGACTGAGACAATAACAACATAATACAGATAGTGCAAATAATACAGATGCAGATGAAAAAATGTTTACAAAAACAGAAAGCAATAGAAGCGCAATGTTTTGACATTAAATTATAATAAGAAAAAAATCTCATTTCTGCGAGTAGTTACCATTTCTTATAGGTATTTACGTATAAGTTAGAAATATTTTTTTTAGAAAAACACCAGTTTTGTATGTAAAATTTAGAACCAAAAACGTACAATTGGTTATTATCAATGCCTTTAGGTCAATCTATGGCAAAAGCATCTTTGTAATTTCTAACAAAGACTAAAGTAAAATACTATTGTTAGGATCAATTAAACCATATGACATATGAATAAACAGTACCTACAATTATTTAAAATTTCATCTATGACACTATAGGTTTTCGGTTTTAGAATGGTACCAGCCTAAACCGTGGATCTCGTGGGGTCCCATTTGTAAAGCGCGTAACAATGTCAATGGCCGGTCTGACCACCTACAAAATATATTTCGTTCACCTTTATTATGCTTGCAAGCTGTTACATTAAATAAAATTAGAAAATTTCCAAATAAGACTACACATAAAACAAACAGGATGTGAGTCATACTTTTACATTATCTTAAAATTTAAAGTTGGTTCCACAATGTTCTTTATAAGGAAAAGATAAAATTTTTAACAAGCCCGGCTCTCGGTGATTTCCCCAGATGTAGTTACTTTGTATTAACAGAACTTCAAACTGGTCGCTGGTCGCTAAAGGTTTCTCAACCTTTTTGGTGCTGCGACCTCCTAAAAAGTGAAAAATTAAATTATATAACCTCACGACTCCCTCACTAATAATTAGATCCTAATTATGTATTTTACAGTTTAACATTATTTAAATTAATAATTAATTGATAAAAGGCTTTTTCATACATGAGTGCTTAATTTTCCTGACTAACTGCACCCCGATATGGGACCGCGACCTCCCTGGGGGTCGCAATCCCCAGTTTAAGAAACGATACTCTAGAGAAACATATAACTTAGTTTTATTACAAACTAGCGATCCGCCATTTTTTTTATAGGTAGTTTTCCGTGAGAGAGGGGTAACTTCGCCAGTCAAGTACGCCCAATGGCTGTAGGATTGCAGCGTGCACTCTCCCTCGCCCAAAAACTATAAAAAAATCTAAGAATACCTAAAAAATACTCTAACTTCTAAAAGAACTGATACCAATGTTAGGAAGGTATCTGAATTCGACTACACCTTTCAGGACAGTATCAATATAAACAAGTGTTCGCCTCGTATTGAGAGAGCCCCCTTCGTTGCGCTAATGTTCTGTATAACCGGATGCATGCAATTGTCTTAGTTCGTATATCAAGTTGTTTGTACTTTACCAAGTCTATTTCGGGCAATACGTGGTTCTAGGTACTCTATAGACAGAATGTAGCTCGACCTATGACCAGTCTCAGTCTATTAGGAAAATTTCGAAGAATTTTTAAAATTAAATTTGAACAGATTGAAATTTAATTTATTAGAAATATGGTTTAAGTTCATATCTCGGTTGAGCTCGTAGATGAACTAAATCGATTCAGTAGTTCGATTCAATTCGATTCAGTAAATTTCAACGTCTATAGGTTACAAAAGATATGTCTTTAGAGCCCTAGCTCATGAAGTTCTACAATTTTTATCAAAAGATTTCTTTTCTAAAACGTATCGAAAATGTTATCGTGTGGTGTAGACCGTAAAAGGCGCCTGGGGGATAACAACGCCTCTACCACAACCCGTGAGGAATTAAACCACCACAAAAAGAGTGGACTCGCTAACTCGCTTGGCCAGCGTGGCCTGTATCCCCATCTGTTCACTAGGACACCCAACCGTCCATGACATTCGAATGCAGTTCTGAGAGCTGGGAACTAACTTCATATAGTAACCTTGTTGTGTATTGTACGCACTTTGATTAGTTCGTTATTGTTTAACAATACAATAATAATTGTATAGTTTCGACTACGTGTTCATCCGGTCTGTGTTAGAGAAACGACACATTACGCGGTTTAAAAACGCGCTCTTCTTCGCCACTCATATAATAGGCATGATGACGGATTTTGAAATCCGCTTCTATAATGTAGATTCACGTCTACTGTTTCCGAAAATAACATTATTTCAGCAATAAAATAAGTTTTAACGCAAATTATGCATTTTTTTTCTATCTACTTTGATATATGCGCGAAAACACTCGCAGGTGTCATGGCGTCGCTTGTGACGTTCCACCTAAGTAAACGTAGGTAGGTAAATCAATCGAAGTTCAAGCGACACGGTGATGTTCACTGAGGCGTGACGTCATTCGCTCTGATTGGCGTTTTAGTTAACATGGCCGAATGCAGTATTTTATACTTTTATTTTATTGAAAATATTATTTATTAATCTCAATGTTTACATTAAAACTGGTTAATTTATTAGAATTCTTTCAACATATTTTTTTCTCTAAAATCATTTATTCTTTAATTCTTTGATACTGTCATCATGCCTATTATATCAAGTAAGTTCATGTCAAACATCGTAAACGATCGATTACTGAAATCGTAATGTTTTATTATAATTTATTTCAAATATAACACAATATTAATAGGTAGGGTTAGTAAGATACTTTTTTTGAAGGTGGAGAGTGCACGCTGCATTCCCACAGACGCTGTGCGCACACGACGTCGCACTCGGCGCCACGTTACCCCTCACTCACCATGAAATGTACCGCATTTCCTTACCGCACTTACGTGTTTCAGTAGTGAGTGAGATATGCCAGAACCCATTCCCATCCCATCCCATCCCTTCCCCATTTACCCAACCCTTTTTTCCCAATCCATTCCTTAATCCGCAAAGCTAGGCAGCTCGTCCGGGGGCGTGCCAACGTTTGTCATTCTGGACTGAAGTTGGCATGTATTACGGATGTCCATGGGGTACAATATCCGGTTATCAGCAGGTGGACTGTATCCACGTCTGCCGCCATTTTTCTATAGAAAAAAACGATGTTAGTAAGAAGCAAACTGTAACACTATTTGTCTATTTTATCATTAGTCCTCTCCAAAATTTTTGGATGGGACAATCAATCCTATTTGCGACCACCGTCAGGGTTCTGTTGTTGCTGCCGCGCATCCTGCGCCACAGGGATGCTTCGCTCTTTCGACTAATCGCATAAAAGTCGTTCATGCGCTCGGCAGCAAACATTCCTGAGTCGCTGCAGAAGCGTGGCAGCCCCAACAGCATCCCGAAGGCATTGTTGTATTGGACACGCTGGGCATTGTAGGCTCTCTGAGTGTAATCGACCCACAGACTGCTCGTGTAGAACATCTGACAGAAAGCTTTAAAAGGGTGATTTCAATCTATTTCGTACAACGAGCTAATCTGCGGGCTATCATATTAATGTGCAATGTCAATGCCCTGGGTTCCCGTTCAATATTGGGATCGTCTTTCAGGTCGTAAGTGACAATGTGTCTCAGGTATTTAAATTGCATGACTTAATTGAGTACACTACCGTTGAGTGAAATTGGGGTCACATGATTGGGACCCTTGTCACGCGACCTGAAGACCATCAGCTCCCTCTTCTTAGCGCTATACACTAATCCGTGTTTTTCTGCATAGGACCGACACAACGTAATCAATAATATCTCTGTAATGTAAGATTAATTAATGTACAATAGTCTGTGGCAAATTTTCTGGGACGTGAAAATATACGTAACTAATACGGAATAATCAATTTATTAGTTGTGAACAGAAATTATATTTTTAGTTAGCTTATCTTACCAAAGAAAAAGTCATAAAACAGAAAAGTCATTGTTTTAACGTCACGATTTCAATAGTGAAAAAGATGCCGAACTTTTAAGTGTGTAATTTAGGTATGTAATAACAGTGGAGAAGTTCTCCATTTTCTTATTACTTACCTAACAATAGAAAAAATACAAAAAAACTCGATATGTTTGTTTATGATGTCTTTATGCCGTCGCGCGTCGGCCTGTACCTGTCGTTCGTGAACATGCGCATCCTTGACACTGCACGCGCGTGACCGCCTCAATCACGTTGCATTTCCATATTATTATGTATTTCCAGCGTGCTTTTATTTGACTCATGTTGTGCTTGTTTTCTTTAGGATGCACATATTATTATTATTATAAGCATGTAGATTTATATCTGTCTCTTGTTGAATATTTCCCTAGCATCTACTAATCTTTTAGAATATAATTAACACCTCGGAACACAATTAGGAGTACGATGAAACAGTCTTTAAAAAATTCGTATACCATAATTAAATCATTACCATATTTTAACATAAATTAAGGGCATGTGTACATTTAGTCCTATTTATAATTACCTAACACCCTGATTGAACTTAACACCCTTGATTTAATATCTTAATAGGTCTACCTAGGTAGGTACTTATGTGTGTTTCCAAGCAAAAAATGTTCATTCGAGTTAAGGATAAATTATGAAACTACTTAGTATAGTTACTTTAAACAATAGTCTATAGTTGCTATAACAATACTGTAAACTGAGAATTCAAAGGATTTGAAAATTTTAAATATGAATTCTAGAACATTGATTACCGTCGTTATGTCGACTCACGGTAATCGAGATGACATAATCCGGCGAGAGTATCCACAGGGCATAATTATGCAATTTACTTCCAACCAGTCGAACAAACACACACTCAAATATTATGTCTTTGTGGTGTTCCGTTAAATAATTGCTAATAGTTCTTACGGTCAAATCGAAAAACGACATATTTAATGTCACGAAGGTAAACTTAGAATTTCTCATAAAAATATTAATAAACAAATCTCTGCTACTGTGAAGGATAGATACAATTAATAATATTAAATAACAAATAAGTTCCTAACAGAAAATCTCCAAACGAGACTTATACTGCATACAATTGTTAGTTTTTAACTCGTTTCAAAAGTAATTCAAGTTAATTATAATTTAATGCTAATTATTAAGTAGTGTTTAAGCTTGCAATTGCAAGACGAAAAATTAGTATACCCTTTTATTAATGTTGTTCTCATCATGACGGAGGCTGCGTCAAGGTGAACCGGTTCGAGTATGCGGTCGTAGTATCTGTTGAACCAAGCTTGTACTCAACCAAAACTATGTTAACCTTTGCTTTGTTTGAACACAAAACATTGCTTTTATATTAAAAGTAACCAGGATCTGTGAGATTGTTATTTATTGTTTGTTTTTATACTTTTATCATGGAAAAAGTCATGGCCGCGTAACATACGGGAGTGGACAGGCATCGCGAGTGCCGCCGAACCGAGTGCCGTTTCGCCTCGCGAACAGTTGCCAATACACGGCGATATATTCGGAGCTGATTGCCAACCTCCACTAGTTAGTTGGAGAGACACCACAAGAAGAAGAAGATACATTTTATACCGCGAATCCGAAAGTTGTAGAATGAATTGCTAGCTGAGGTTTCTCCAGCTACGACATAGGGCTGTGAACAGGATTCTGCAATATCGGCAGCTCACACGCATACCCCCTGTTGTTGCGGGTGTCCATGGGCGGTGGCGACCACTTACCATCATGTGTCCTATTAGAATATATCTATTTATTAGCGAGTTCAACGAGGTTGTCTTTGTCGTTGTGCACAATCTTAATAATGGGCATATTTTAATTTAATCAACAGACTTGTTCAGAATCGGACAGATGTTTCTTGTTTATGAGTAAAGTACGGAATACTAGTAAGTAAGTATATTTGAATTGATTAAATTTGTCCTTCGAAGAAATGCGCCTTTTATGCAAGTAAGGACAGAGAGTTCATAGAATAAAATCTAGCGGGTCAGGGTTTCACAACATCGTCAATGGGTGTACTTTTTACCACTGAGTCAGGGTTTGATAACACTGTTGGTGTGTGTACTTTTTTCTTTAATGATAAAAGTACGTGAAATACATAAAATGTTATCGAGACCGTTGTTAATAAATTAAACTTAAACCGTGAACAAGAAGTGTTTTTGCCCTGAAGGCCGTGCAATGCCTTTGCCGATTTGATATAGTGATGGAATTCACAAGCGAAGAGCGGTGCAAAAGTATACAGAAAATTACATATTATTATGTATCAGTAGGTAAGATATGATATGAGCCTATACGTTTATTATGAGTTTTTCATTTGAATTCTGACTAGTGTTAAGAAGATTTGTCACTACTTGCCTATGTTATGTTCCAGTTAAGAAAAAAGTGATGTTTATTTGATTTATTCATTTAACATTCACAAATGAATGGTTCATAAAGAATAATTTCTTGGGACTGAAATAAGAACTTGTGACTAGGAATAAACTGTGTGAGTTCAGAACGGCATTGCACGTTCGCTTGAGGGTAGTTAGGTAAAATTGATGCTTGTTTGACCGGTTTAAATCTACATACTTTAATTTATACAGGTTGCTCAAAATTAGAAGTTATTTTTATAAATAGTACTTTTTTTCATTTATTTTTAATATTTTCACTATGTATGTTTACTTTTATCTGTAATGGAATTGTATTCATAATACTCGAAATTGTATATTTAAGTGTTCTCCTTCTATAGAAATTATTCATTCTAGATATGATCAGTTTCTTCTCGTCACTATTAGTCACATGCTTTCACCTATTAATCAATTATGATAAGGAGCGTTCATATTTATATTAAAATATTAATAGGGCGCAGTTTTAACATTAATGCACATACCACTGAGCTACGCACATAGAGATTTCTGATACAAAGAAATGAATAGAATACATATTCATATATATGTATATATATATATATATATATATATATATATATATATATATATATATATATATAAGATTTTCTCGTTCCCGCTTACCTCTCATGGCTTGCGCGTTGTAACGATTAGCGGGATACTTTTGATTGCCTTATCGTCCAATTATTTACATTTTGTTACTGAAGTGTTTTACAACATCACATCACTGTTTCGGTATTGTAATGGTGAAATACTTTAGGAGTTAATTTTGTTTCACATTAGTCTGACAGCGAAATTTTTTTTTTTTAGAGGGGGAGGGTGCACGCTGAATTCAACAGCCGCAGGGCGCACTCGACTGGCCACGTCTCTCTCAGAGAAAACTACCTTGAAATGTACTGCATTTCCCACTTTATCCTATTTCCCCAATACGTACGTAACGTAACGTAACGTAACGTAACGTTTCCCTACCTTTCCTCTGAATCCACTCCTTTAAATCTCCAAAGAGCGCAGATGTCCATGGGCGACAGTATCCACTTACCATCAGGTGGACTGTCAGTTCGTCTGCCGCATTATTTCCATAAAAAAATCATTCGGTTCAGCATTACATATAAATTGAATACTTGTATAATATGTCTGTATATATATATATACTTTTAGGGAAATTCCCAACTGAAATAAAATTCAGTATAAGGTATATTAGCATAAAAATACTAAATAATATACTTGTATATTTATTCTTATGGTGTCAGTTAAAATACTGTCTTCATTACAAAAAAAAAAACGCACAAGTGCATTTTGGTGACATTTGAGAAACATGCAAAAAATTTTGGTAAAATTTTCATTAATTTAAAATCAGTTTAACAGTATAGTAACATTTTTTTTTTACTGATTTCGTGCCTTTTTTGCCACTTGAGGAGGGCAGTATCGTACTACAGAAATAAAAACGCGATACGCTACCTACGCTACGCTAACATTAAAACATAATCCACAAAAACGCAAAATATACATGAATTACATTTTAATTCACGTGTGTGATACAAAAGTGGGCCATTTGCGCTTGCGCATTCAGATGGTTTGCATTGCGCTGTTGATACTTTAAGTAGGTTATTAAACGTAACAGTTTCAGTATTTTAGCTGAGATTAGATCGTTTTTTAACATTGCAGGAGGGCAACTGTTGCTCTCGTCCGTAGAACAAATCCTTTAGCATCGTACACTTGTCCCTGGGATAGTGTTAATAATGGATGCTAAATGGGTGAACATAATGACGAATATCTGGCGACAATAACCCGACCCGACATGCCAGGCGGCTCTACCACAAGCCATGGGGTTTAAATAACCCCAAAAAGTTGACACGTCAACAAATGTCCAGCGTTCAAATGCTTTAAAACACTCTCATGACTACAACAGAGGCCTAATCTCTGCAGTGGGACTTATTAAAATGGCACTGTAATTGTATTAACACTGTTATTACAATGAGTTTTACAACGTGTAAATTAAATTCTATCTTCAATTGTAAATAGTGTTTTGAAAAGTGTGTTAAAAATATCACCATAGCAAATTTTTGAAATACAAAATAGCGTACAAAATGGAAGAAAAGAATTGCCTCCGTCACTTCATGTACCTACGTCCGCGATTCGTAAAATTAGTTTCTCGTATTGTTTGGTAAAGTAATGCTAAGTGGTCCACGTGTCCAAAACCTCTTTGCAGTGTCATTTCAGTTCAACACACGCTTGTATGAATGAAAATAAGATGGCAAGGAAATTATTGTAAACTTGACAGTGATCTGGTTGTTTTTACCCATATAAAGGTTGGACGGTGAGAATGGAAATTTTGAATTTAAGTGAGACAATTTTGTTCCAAAACTATGTCGCTTTCCAAAAGGTCAAAAAACATCAATGTCGATATACAACGTGTCAGAGAAAAAATGCAAAAGCTGAACGATGTCAAGCCATTTAAAATATATAAAACTGTTATAGCAAAAAATAAAAATATTTTATAAAGGAATAAATCAAAAGTTACAAACATGTAATGTTTCGTTGTCCCGTCTAAAACTTTCGTAGTGCTCATTGGCGGAGAGGGTAGACTGCCCTATAATGGAGACACTGAACAGGGACACATATCATTGCCGTTGTGTAGTGTCTCTTAATACGAATTTCTTTTTAATGTTTCTATATTTTTAAATTTTTATTTTTAATTGTTTTTGTGTACTGTTATGTATAAATAAATAAATTCTTTATTATTACTTAGACTGGGCGCCTAGGTGACACAGTATATATACTAGAAATATATACTATAAATTATGAAAAAAAACAAATGTAAAAACTGGTAGAACCGATTCTACACTCTATCTATTTTTTGATACCGAACAACCAATCTATTTTTTTTTTATTTTTTTTTATGGACGAAGGCGGCAGACGAGCATACAGTCCACCTGATGGTAAGTGGGTACATGTATATTTTCAGTGACATATCGTATACAAAGGAAATGTCATGGAAATTGGGCTTGTAAAAGTCTGCAGCCATTAGGTAAAAATTTTCTTTTTCGATAATTTAAGGAAAATAACGAAATGTACGTAATGACGGGCGACTACCGATGTTTTTTTATACAAATCGATTTAATAGAAAGAACAACTAGAACGAGACAACTTGTATTATTAACCTATTATTCTTGTGTTCACATACATCTCCCGCCCAAAGGTCAATTGGAAGAGATCGCTTAAGCGATAAGGCCCACCTTTTTTAAATTATTAATTTAAACTTTTATAAATAAAGTGTACTTACTTATCTTCCCTCGCTTTCCTCCAATATATACTCAAAATTCGAATAAGTATTGTATTATTGTTTGGCTTTCTTTTTTACTGGCCTTAACTTTTCGCCCCGTTTGCCCAATAGCCCCTTTTGCCCAGCACTTATTGGAAAGTGGTCACCAGCCGGTGTCAACGACAAGTCGATATACGAAGGCCGCATTATGAAATTGCCTCAGATCGCTGAGTTATTACCAAATTGCGACCTCCATTCACTACCGCTTGACTTTTAAAGTAATTAGACAACTATTGATCTTAAAACATTAGGATTATTTAGATTTTGTTCATGTTCTATTTCAATTTATTATCATTACTGTGAGTGTAGAAAAATACGAATAAGGGCGCTACCACAATAGAAAAGGAACTACAGCACCGCTAAAATATTGAACTGGCCAAGCTGCCTGGCCAGCGTCGCGTTTTAAGGCCATACTCATGCTCAAGACAATGTGTATTAGGAGGCCCGTATCCAGTAGTCAAAGGTGAAAGGGTTTACGGTTAAGGTATGCTAGTTAAATGTTAACGTTGCTTCAAGTCTTCAGCAACGAGCAATGATCAGCTATCTACTCGTATCTATCTTATCATATAATATGACCCATTAAAACTGATTACAACTATGAACATTACCTATATTTCTACGCCAAGATTAATAACAACTAATCTGATTTTAATTTGACATCTACAGAATGAATGGTGCATAGTTAAATGTATATTTAGTGCATGTGCACTTCTTAGGCCCAATTCAAGACATAAGCGGGCATTTGTCTCTTTCTTTTTTCAGAATACAAGCGTACGGTTCGCCGTTTTGACAAGGCGATCTAAATTTTTTTTATTTATGGGAAGTAGGCGGCAGATGAGCTGACAGGTGTCCACCTGATGGTAACTGGATACTGTCGCCCATGAACATCCACGATACATGCCGACATCAGTCCAGACTGATAAATATTGACACGCCCCGGGATTTGGATATTAAAAGGAATTAATTTGGAGGAAGGGTTGGGAAAATGGGGTGGGAAATGGATGGGATGGGAATAGGCTGGTTACATTGGGGGAGTTGGTTATAGTGGGAAATGTTGTATCTACATTTCAAGGTAGTCTTCTGTGAGAGAGGGGTAACGTGGCAAGTCGAGTGCGCTCAGAGGCTGTGGAATTCAGCGTGCACCCTCCCCCTCCAAAGCACTGAATGTACTTAAATGCTTCTCGTTGCCGCTATCTTATGATAATCTGTTTGCCATTATCAGCGTACACGAGGGGGGCGTATATTTATAAAATATACTGCCAAGGCGTGCCAAGCCTTGAGGTATGTTATAAATATATGACCTAGGTACTCGTAAGTTTATGACCTAAAGTCTTACTTCTCACACGAATTTTTTTTGTCTGATGTATAATTTGACTATTTAAGAACTGCGTCGTATAGAAAAGATGGCAATACAACTCTACAATCTTAAAATACAAGAATCGTTTAAAAAGAATAGACTCACTCGTACAACGTGATAGTTCCGTTGTACAAATCAACGAGTTTCTGCTTCTGTCGATTTGTATGCCTAAATAAAAAGGAGTTTTGCAATCTATTTAATCAGCTAACTATTCTACAAATATATTACATTAATTATTATTAAATACAATATATATTTGAAACACCATTTGTTTTGGTTCTGGTCTTTTGGTTCTTTTGGAGTTCTAGTCTAATAATATATCATCTATACTAGTTTATGCGAACGGTACAAGTAATTGGATTGGATTACCCGATCTATATAAGTGCAGGTGCCTACTGGAGCGTTGATCGCGTGAGATAAACATGCATTTGTAATACGCACGAGGGCAATCTTCACATGGTTTAACTGTGGTTAATATTTTCCTTATTTTCCTCATTTGTAAGTTTTATACAGCCGTCAAAAATATGCAATCTGTTTCATTGATATCGCTCTGTTTGATTATCAGTATGTCCAAATATTGACTGACTGAGAATATTATTACGCAGTTCGTCTTGTTCATCACAGTTTTGCAACGAAATTTACTTTTTATTGCATACTTTTTATCCCGAACTATTATAAATTCGTATGGGATGAATATGGGAATCGTGATGGGTCGCCTGATAAATTGTTATAGCAATATGTTGGTACAAAGTGGAATTATAAACATAACAGGCGTCGCTGAGGATTTAATTTTGGATCATTAGAATTTAAATATAGTGGCGGTGGCGGAAGTTAAGCAAATATAATAATAACAATAATACATATGTAGCAACAATAAAAAAATACAACTACGAGGATAGTGCCCTTATCCTAAATATCATTTCCACCCTAGCAATATTAATACTTTGCTGTACGTGTGTGTCATTGCTGTCAGTGTCCTGTCAGTCTGGCATGAATCTTATTAGGGTTACATCCAAATTTTGACTACCGCCATTAGGTAACCGGTGACTACCGGCACTACCGGTTATTAAACCGTACATAACATTTCCGTGGGTTTTAGACAATTGACATATCATCTGTGATTTCTTAAGAATTCATGAAATACGGACATCCGTCTATCAGATGTGAGTACTGATCTAATAATAATAAACTAATCAGTAATCACACATAAAAGTCCAAAAGTCGATGCGAACGAAGCCGCGGGCATAGCTAGTGCGATTTTAAAGATAAAGGTGATAAGATAAAAGATTTTTTTTAGATTTCAATGCTCATTTACACTTCAGCACGCTAATTTTATGAGGTATGTCGGTAACGTTAGTTCTTTGGCGAATCTCTTCATTTCGGATCATTATTATTTCTTCAAAAAGCATTATTATTCATTGTTTTCGCAATGCAGATTTGCAAAAAGAAACAATGAAACTCAAGTAGGTAAACGTTAGCGCAGTTACCGACCGGTTCCGTCACAAACCGGTTGCCAGATAGGGCAGAGTCGCAGGCTGCATAATGCCTTTCCTGCCTAGACTATAGGTATACGAGTATCTACCTATAAGTTAGGGCCGGGTAAATAGGGACGGGATAAACAGTCGATTCTCAGTCTTATGACTTAGGTCAATTCCTGTTTGTACGAACATAACGCAATCTATGTTGAGGTACTATCTGAAGCCATCAACATAGTTCAACGAATCACTAAACCAGTCTTTCGGCTGGTTTTAATGAATTCTTCATTTACAAAGTTCGTGAAAATGGCAATTATAGGCATGTCAATCTTCGGCAGCGTAAATAAAAAAAAATAGGGGACACTTTTATGACAAATCGAATTTATCTTGATACTATTCAATATCACAGATATAGAGCTGTAGGTCGCTGCGTGCCCGAAGTTGGCGTTAAGCTCCTACTTCTGGCTGGCGTCGGTTGTTCAGTCTGTTCCGACCTGTGTCACTAGCGCTTCGTTTATCGGTCACTATTTACCTACTCGTGACGTGACACGCTTGGTTCCTACACAATTTCGCGAACTTGCGTTGTCTATCTATATATGTCTATGGGTGAGATTGCAATCCACCCAATCCATTTTGTTCCCCCTATAAAATTAATTACAGTGCCTACATTTATTACAATTCTAATTTGCACAGTAATTTTGTCGCAGGGCCGATAGCTGATGAGGTAGACGAGTCCTCGAATGGAGATTATGTACTGGGAAACAAAGCGTGGGACGTCCTTCCCCCACGTGGACCGAGGAATTAAAGAAGAATTAAGATGCGTTGGGAGAGGCAGCAGTGGAGAGGCAGGATGATGGTAACGTCAACTTTTATACACTTTGGTGTCGAAACCCAAGGCCCGTGGGGTCCTAATGCGTAGAATACTTTTAAAGACAGCTAACTGTTTGGTAGATTTGTAACTCCAGAACTGGTACGTTGTCACAAGGTACAAGATACTGTTAGTTTGTTTATATGTAATAGGTAAACTCAAAATTTATACAACCGATTTTATTTATATCTTTCGCTATTAAGAATTTAAACTAATTCAGATAGGAATCCAAGTTCCCTAACAATCGTTATGCAACTTCAACGAATCCAAGGTGGTACCAGTAGTACATAAAAGAGCATTAACCTAAAAAGGATGTATAAACAAGCAAGCTAATTTCTTCAAGAGATTTCTTCTAAAAACCTCGGCTACTTGTTTATAAAATTGGGATTTCCATAAGGATTTAGATTACGCAATAAGTATTTGACGTTTAAATAAATTTTATCATATATTTCCGAAATTCGAAAACAAAAATAAAGGTCCGATCAATGCAGATTGTCAATAATTGCATTCTTATCTAAATCGTATATATATTTTCTTTAGCTGTTAATCTCATAGATTATATAATTTGCATATATTGCTTCAATTCTCTGAATAATTGGTTTTACTCAAAACTTATTGAAAAAGCCTGTTTATAATCAATATTATCACTCTATTACTCTTATCCGTATAACTGAGTGATATTTTTGTTTCTATGCAAATATCGTTGACATTTTTATCGTATATTAAATAATAATATCATTTGAAGAAGCAGAAGCATAGATATTATTATTTTTTATATAGTTTCAATTAATTGCCACGATATGCACCGTACTTTGTATGACATCTGTATGATGCGCCTTTGTTGTGGAAATGAAACAAAATATGTAATTATTTTTTGTAAGACAACGTTATAATTAATAATAAAAGTTACCTACCGTTTTATTGTTTCTCTGATCCACGCGACTTCTTGTTCAATAGCTTTTCTAGAATGTTAATATATAAGGCGAGTCCATATTGTGTAATATTTGGTGCTATAAAATATAGTGTTTTCTTACTACCGCAAAATGTCATTGATTCTATAGACCTATGAGTATACTCACGAAACGCCACGAATGCATACCGCACGTTACAATTATTTTCATTTTTTATTTAATCTTTCTCTTCTATATGTTGCAGGTAGGCGTATTGTAGATTGTAGATGCGTTTAAATTTCTATTAATTTGGGGCGAAGGCTAATATTCCAAATTATATAGATATAACTACTCTATGAATGAATTTAATAGATTTTTTTTTATAATGAAGTAAGCGGACGAGCAAGCGGTCCCACGTGATGGTAAATGTTACTGCCCCGCCCATGGACACATGCAACACCAAGGGATATGCGGGTGCGCCCCCGACCTTGCAAAATCCTATTCACAGCTTTCTTGAAGAACCCCATAGTGTAGATTAATGGAAAAACCTCTTGAGGTAGTTCGTTCTACAGCCTACGGGTTCGCGGTATAAAAATATTTTTGGACGCATTGAAGAAATGAGGATGGATCGCACTTCTAAGTAAGCAAATTATTTGTTTACTTTTAATTTAGTTTAAAAAGAAATTTAATGGATATTTTGTTATTTTTCATTCAGAACTATCCTACATCCTACATTGTGGGTGGAAATTAGATTATCTGCGTAGACATTCGAAATTGAGATAACTATTTGGATGCTCTTGTGTTACTGCCTAATTCTCAATTTACTGACCGTGAAGGTCGGTTTTCTAATTGCAATTGTGCCATATCAGATAACATGACATTGCCTTCAGACAACACGAGCCCTTTGTTAAAAAAATTCAACGATAAACATATTTTATTACAAAGTGTGTTTCAGGTTCATTTCACTTGATGATCGTACTGTGAAGTCTCTGTGAGTGGCTCATTTTGTCAATTTAAAACAATAAAGTGGCTGACTGACTGTGGATTGCGAGCAATCAATGTTTCATTGCTCAGATTTGTCGTCGCGTTACATGGATAAATTGCATTTGGCAGAGTTACAACCTTAATCTTCTTTGGAGAATTTTCAACGAGAACAAGTTTATTATTTTATCGAATGTACAAGAAACATAATCATTCATTACAAACGACAATGGTGACAGCTTGTATTAAACTATTGCATATTGTCAACAAGATTGGCTTTTGGTTGAATGAGGTTATTGTTTTTACATCTGGGATTTGATCAAAAAAAAAAAAATTGTCTTTTTTTAAACGAAACTATTGTATCTTTGCGGCTTGTTAGTTTGTAATCATTATTTAACATATTTATTTACTTCTAAACTACTGATTAACTGACCAAAAGCATTTCTATTCTATTACATCATTTTAGCGGGAAATCACATCTCTGACAGTTGCCATAGACTAATGATACCAATATACACATTTGCGTTTCGTTCCCGACACAAATATGTTCCGGTGTTAGCGTGAGAAATTGCAACACTAATTGATAATGTATTGATAACGTAAAATCTTAAAAAAAAGAGAACTGACCCTCAACCGTAAAACATATTACTATAAATCCGTTTCCTAAATAATTTAATTCCGTGATCCGAACACAGGTAAAGAAACACATTACAGAATTGTTATTGTACTCGTATTGTGATTGTTGTATAGAGTCAATGAATACATAAGAACTAATGGATTTGTTTGTTTCATAATTAATAGTAACTTATATTGTGTGGAGATTACCATTGAACTGATATGTTCCTATAACGTTCTATTATTAGGTTGCCTGGAAGAAATCGCTTTAGTGATAAGGCCGCCCATTGTACTTTGTATTTTGCTGTATTATGTTTTTGGTGTACAATAAAGTATATCTATCTACGAGTATGTACAAGGCACATACCTTCCCAAGTAAATCACTAGTGTTTCGCGCAATCCACGCGGGCCCAGTGCGGATTGGTGGATACATTTATCTTCCGATTTTTTTTTAAATTCTCGAGCTCGTGAGGTTTTTCGTCATGAATGAATGATATTTTTTTTAAATCCGTACTTAATTAAATAGAAACTCAGTGGTACGGGCTGAGGATTTCAACTGACAATCTCAAGAGTCAGAGTTAAGAATACATAACCCTAGGCTATCATCACTCTATAAGATGAATACTGTCATTTTTAATTTCCGAATAATTATACTTTTGCTTTCGTCAAAAATGTTAGTAATGCCTTTTCTTCTCAGGAGAGCAGTATTGTGGAGTTCAATGGCTCAATTCACCATTTTAACATTTGAATAATTTTGCCATCAATCAGGATTAAAGTGCATTGCTCCTTATTACATTATTGAATGTCGCGATGTATCTCCCTCCACTAAAGAGTAGTGTTATATTGTAACAGTATTTGCTGCGAAAGAAATATAATTTACTATAGGTAGATATATATATATATATATATATATATGTCTACCTATAATAAAGCATATAAAGCCATATCGTATTTAATATCTTTCAATAAAAGTAGTTTCAGTGTATAGAGCGTATGATATTGCCTAAAACATACATTTTTGTAATTTTTGTTTGTTTGAACTCGCATCACGCTATACCCACTGGTCGGATTAGTTTTAGGGTACTTTTTATTTAGATCCAATAACCACATACACCCTAACGCACTACTCGTAAGTCGCGGGCACTGCTAGTGGTGAAATAAAACATTATCTGAACAAGGGGAACTTTTTCTCGGTAAGCCATGAACCGACTTGCAACAAGGTGGGACCAAGACAAGTCACCCTGGAATAATTAATTAATCATTACTAGTTTAAAAGTACATCATTCCGCACCCCCGAAGTGGACATTGATTCACTCGAGGGATAATTGATATTGGTTAAAATATTCTAACATAAAATTTCGTTTTTGAAATTTTCTTTTCAGTCTAGCATCTGATTTTTAAAATAATGTTTTTTTAAAGATTTAACTAAAGTGTCAATATCTGGGAAACTAATAATATCTGGGTAATAAGGTCCTTCTTAGATAATGTTTACAAATGAACAATTAATTGTGCGAAGGGCCACAAGTTAAATTATAACTTATAATTATTGATGCGTAGGATTGCTTATTAATTTGCACTCGGATATAGGTACTCCTACTAATGTGATAATAATTAATTCTTATATTCTTGTATAATTCTCATAAAGGTCAAGTCGTGAAGTAGCGCGATAGACCAACAGTCACAAATTTACGAAATGTTGTTTGTTTTCTTAACGATAATGATGTAACTATGCTATTAACACGTTTAAGTTTTAATAAGTAAGTTATGAAAAGTAAAAAAAGATAATGCTCAAATAAACACTGAGCTCCATCATTATTTACACCGATTTTGTAAATACATAATAGTTTTGCAAATTGTATTCTAATGACAGTCATTAAATTCAAGGCCATAAGTACAAATAATTTAAATAAAATACAAATAACAATACTCACCAATTAATGTCCAAAAGAAGAAGCACTAAAACGAAATTCTTTGCTTATAAAATGAAAATATAAACAACTTTTTTTTTTTATTGGAGTCGTAAACACTCGCGTGAAAGAAGTTCGTAAACGTCAACTGTCAAATATTGGCGCGAAGAGCGACGTGTTGGCGCGTCGACGAGCGATAGTCTTATGGCCGGCGCATACGATACGAGGCAAAAACCGCACTTGATTACGCCATTACGTATAGCTGGGGAGCAGGTTATTATCTACTCAGTGGTTCATTGCGAACGCGCAAGCGCATCACGATGATTGACATGTCACAAATTCGACGTGTACGCAGAACACGGACAGTGACGCAGAATGCAAATTTGGCAGACCCAAATCGCGAGGTTGGTTATTCGGAGAAGGAAGTACATATTGTGATGTAACCTATTTGCATAACTTTGCATTAATCGCAGTTTTACTTCATATGTAACAAGTTACGATATTAAACTAAGTTAGCACAAACTTAGGTGGAACGTTAGATCAAGTCAAAAGGATATTTTGCTTTGATCTAAGGGTGCGACCTACTTATTTAACTTCATTCTATCAGCCTGTATCCCTCAACTGCTGCATATGTAAATATCTATCCACAGTTCTCTTGAAAATAGCGTGTCGTAATGTAGTGAAAAGAGCTTAGAAAGTAGGTCGATCCATAATCCTTGGGTTCCTCGGGTTATGAAATGTCTGGTAGCCCGAACAGTAAGTATTTGACTGCCCAGTGCCCCATCAAAGAAAGTGCGGATGTACAGCGTTTCGATTACCACCATTGCAGAAGAAATTATAAAAGTAGATATGACTAAAGTATATTTATAGGTATTTTCCCTTGTGTAAGTAGATAAGGTTAATTAAGATTCAGTCAGTGGCCAGCATTTGGCACAAAAGCCGCCAGAGCATTGCGATAACGGCCTTGGTATCTATGATACGTGTCAAAATGCGGTGTTAACGCACCTACTTACCTACACGCCCCAATTGAGGTACCTTCTAGGTAGGTCCTTACAAAGATTATATATAAGTTTGTAAAAGAATATTTACAAAGACATTTCCTGATTATCTCTTAGAAAACCTTTTAGAACTTTAGCCTTATTAAGAGAAAAAATGTGATAGAGCCTTGGCATGTGGTCTGACTCTAAGTGGTGTTACTGTGTCTAATTAATTATCGAGACGGCCGATGAGATCTTAATGTGCATTTATTTTTTAACGTCCCTTTAAATCGCCTGGTTAACGGCATATCAGAACTTTGCAAAGAACATGTTTTTTGGCAGATGTACAAAGTCTTCGCATAGTTATTATGCAAAGACACCCATATCAAAATCTTTCAAATTTATGGCGTAATGAATATTTTGAATATTGGTATGTCCATCACGTGATGCTCATAAATCCATATTTAAAAGGTAATAGGTATATTAGGCATGATAATTATATCTATAATACCGATCAAATTTTTATGTTATTTTCCTGTTAGAAACTTGGCAGTTATGAGTGTTTTTGGACTCTCCTGTACCTACAATTTGTTAAAATGCCTACTTTTTGATATAGGGCAACCGAACCCTTCCATTATCTCGCTCCTCAATCGGACTGTTACGGACGTGCAAACACAGAAGTGATCTAGAAAAAACATTCCCCTATATCTCGGATATCACGGACTAGGTTTTTTTTTTAATTATAATTAATATTTTCATTTTTCTAAATTAACTCATTCTTTTCAACATATTATGTATTATACTAATTTTGTTTTGGCCTACTATGAATGTAATTTGAATCGCATGTAGTGGTAAGGGGTCATCCATAAATTACGTTACACGTTAAGGGGGAGGGAGGGGGTCAATACAGTGTGACATCGTGTGACAAGGGGCGGGGACGAGTCATAAGCTTACGTGACGTCACATGTATAAATCTAAAATATTAAAACTAAACTTCAACTCTAACAAAAAACTTTAAAATATTACCAACCCTATCAATATTATTATAAGTTTGTTTTAATTTAATAATTTCTAAATTTAAAATTGCTAAATATGTGACGTCACAACAGGGGGGATGAGGGGGGTCACACAAATGTGACCACCTGTGACAAGGACGGGGGGGGGGGGGACTCCAAAAATCATGAAATTCGTGTATCGTAATTTATGGATGGCCCCTAACCTGTAAGTAGCGGAACTAGTATAATGTAAATACTACTTTTTATATGCATACTTTTTTATTGTAACCTGTGTTGGTTATAAATAAATAAATAAAGGCTTGCAATCACGGGGAGACTTCAGGCGAATCGCCTGAAGTCTCCCCGTGATTGTGAGGATCTCCACGTCTTTGCTTTGCAGTGGGACTGCCGTCCGTATCAACCGGTAGTGGAAAAAAAACATTAAACATTTCATTATATACTAAAATACTTAAACTTACATATTAAAACAACTCAAAAAATATTTATCAAGCGTAGTGTGTAACCGCGTGTATCCGAACTTTTCTTGAAGCCTGAAATCATGATTCTGTTAATGATTCTTAGACCGTAACCGTAGCCAGCCCTTTTATCGTCTATTGCTGGACATGGGCATACTCATGCATTGTTTGGTCTTGTGCATGAGGGATGTATGGCCATGAACGTCATGCTGGCCAAGCGGGTTGACGAGCCCACTCTTTCGAGATGGTGGTGTATTTCCTCAGGGCTCATAGTAGCAGTTTTTACATCCACGGCAAGAGATACGGTGGTGTTATTCTAAAGCCGGCCGATGCAGGGCCACAAAAAATTATAAAAAATAAATAAATTTTAATCAATTTGTGTATGTAAGCTTGCTGCTCACTAATGCGTTTACTTGTGCTAAAGGTAATCGTCCCCCCCTTGTAATCACGAGGTGTGTCGATTCCACGTTTAATTGTTTTAAATTCTCCGGCATACGGGTTTCCTAACGGATGTTTTCTTTTGCCGTTGAGCTAGTCATAACTGAAAAACACGTACCTATTTATGTAGAAACTCTATGGTATGGGCCGGGATAAATTTTTCGAGCTCAATATGTGTAAGTACTCGTATATCAAAAATATCATGTGTGTCTAAAAATAGGTATCCTTAGGCTTTTTTAGAATAAAATATCGAAAATCCTTATTAGATAATGTAGATTTAGTCTCGATTTGGGGTTCTATGAACCTAGTGGATTTCAACCCCAGTAAGACGCAAGTCTGTGCATTCACCGCTAAAAAAACCCCTTTTGTTGTAGCACCTCGCTTTCAGAGCATACCTCTTAAAATCTTGGAGAGTATCGGGATCCTTGGTATCGACATCTCCAGCAAAGTCAAATTTAGGGGTCATCTGGACAATAAGGCCAAAATGGCCTCCAAAAAGCTCGGTGTGCTGAACAGAGCGAAGCGGTACTTCAAACCTGGGCAACTCCTTATGCTTTACAAAGCTCAGGTGAGGCCCCATATGGAGTACTGCTCTCATCTCTGGGCCGGCGCACCGAAATACCAATTGGACCCATTTGACTCTATCCAACGACGTGCTGTTCGTATTGTCGACGATCCCACTCTCACGGGCGGTTTAGAATCCCTCAGCATTCGGAGAGACGTTGCGTCTCTCTGTGTGTTCTACCGCCTGTACAATGGGGAATGCTCTGAAGAATTGTTTAATATAATTCCCACCTCGGGTTTCTACAACCGCACCTCCCGTCACAGAAGTGCAGTCCATCCGCATTTCCTCGATACGGAGGTGTCGCGCACTATGCGGTCCAAAAACTATTTTATACCGCGAACCCGTAGGCTGTGGAACGAACTGCCTCAAGAGGTCTTTCCATTGAGCTACGATATGGGGTTCTTCAAGAGAGCTGTGAATAGGATTTTGCAAGGTCGGCGGCGCGCCCGCATGCCCCCTGGTGTTGCAGGTGCCCATGGGCGGCGGTAACACTTACCATCACGTGGGACCGCTTGCTCGTCCGCCCCCTAGTCTATAAAAAAAAAAAAGACATATACAGTAAAGTAATTAGTGTTAATGCGTAAAATAGTTTTAACGATAATCATTGCTATAAAATTTAATCAGGAGCGTGGTTATCCTTATGGCATCAAAAAACTCATTAACCAAAGGTGAAATTTCAGGAAAAGCATTTTTTATTTAGGGATTATTCGAGTGAAGATGGAAACTGTACGTAATGTATGTGAGATGTAATTATATAAAGGGGTTGATAATCTTATAGTCAAAGCTAGGCATTTGATTAGTTATTGCAAAATACAATATACCTATAGGTAGGTAGCTCCTATTAATATGTATTAAGCGAAGACGAACGTGACCGAATTACCAACTAAAATGTCAATAGTATAAATATATTACCCAAATACTTAAAAACTAAGCTTTTGTTTGCGATTTTGCACGCTTTGAATTTAATTATGCATGAAAATTTGTTGGGTAACTCGTAAGCAGAGGTCGGGGTTCGGTAGTGTGATTTTGGTACTTGCGGTGGGAAAGATGAATATGGACGTTCCCTTTTTCCGGTATTCATATTCTCTTCTGTCATTTTAATATTCCCGCGTCAAATCTAGGACTTTAAACTAAGATTAGTTCCAATTAGTTTTGAAATTGTTACTTTTTAATCATTAAGTTTACTTGGCATAGGAGAGTTAAGAAAAATATTACAAGATCTTCCAATTTTCTAATATAATCTACATTCCTGCCGACCTATTTACAAACGTATACTTTTTTCTTAAGACAACACAGTTTTACCCTATTCCACCAACAGCAAATTGCATGGAAATTGAACAAAAGAGATATTATAAAGAAATGTTATTAGTATTTTCTAATTTTACACCCGTGGTCTCCACGATAACAATAGTACTTACGTACGCGATAACATTTATTGATCGTCTTCGTTACATTGTTCAAGTTACATTTCCTGCCTCATCCAGACTTAAAGTATATTTAGTTGGGTATATCCATATTATTTGAAGTCTGTGGTTTGCAGTCTGCGGTCGAGTTGGGAAATGTTCCTTTAGTCGGAAACGTAGTGAATTACGAGATGTAGGTCTATGTAGGTATATAGGAGCTTGTGTTTCGTGATTTTGATCTCGCTATAGCTCCGCTATTGTTTCGGAATCTCTCTGAAATCAGTATCGTTTCACGACAGAACATCGATTTACGTCCGTATCCTTTTCTTATATAAGCACGGACTTCTGCCCTTGATTGATTTAAATTTTTGAGTCACATTATGTAAAGTAAATTAAATATACAACGATTTTGCAAACGATTAGATACAAGAGCGAAATCATATACGATTACTGCAGTCGTACAACATTAAAATATACATTATTGATTCATTTACGCACTCATCGTTTATTAAATCTAAATTGAAATAATATTAATGTGTTCTCTTTGATTCAATCGATCTCTTTGATCAATGATCAGAGTCAATTGATTCTTTATTGAGTTTATCTACAAATGGAATGACAGATATTTTATTACATATTTTATATGTATTTGTAGTATTATTCCATGACATGAGATTCTTCAAGAAAGCTATGAGGATTCTACGCGGTCTGACGTAGGTATAATAAGTTCAGGTTTTGCTGTGTATTTTATGTTTATACATAGCATAAAACCAATTTAATAAAAAGCTTGCAAAAACAAAAGGGATCAAGACTAATTTAAAAATTTTAAGTAAAATACAATATCCTATAACTAATTATAAGTGTTAAAAAAAAAATAAACCTTACGGCTGTTTGAACGGAGATTTCGCTATTACCCTAATTTAAAAAAAAAGACATACGTGTAACAACTTTACGAACTCTGTCTAGTAACAGGGCCGTCTTTACCAGGGGGTGCAAGGGGTGCGGTGCACCCCGGGCGCTCACCTTTTAAAGGTAATGAAAAAATATAACGCTATAGTAAACAATTACACAATAGGATATTTGACTGTCATAGGATACACAATAGGATATTTGACTGTCATAGGATACACAATAGGATATTTGACTGTCATAGGATACACAATAGGATGTTTGACTGTCTTAGGATACACTCCCGCACCCCGGCGCAGAATAGACTTAAGACGGCCCTGTCTAGTAATATACATATAACAGTTACATACAGGCTGTCACCGAATCCTGTATATACAGTAACCACCCCTTGTATCAGCTACTGCTGGAAGCGGGGTGAGGGGGGGGGGGTGCATTTTGAGCAGTGAATGCACATTGTCTCGTATATGAGGGATGTATGATCTTAAAACGGCCCGTTGTTCAAGCATATTGGCGAGTCTTTTAGAGGTATTGTAGTTCCTCAGTGCTCGTAGTAGGTAGCGGCTTTGACGCTTTTAACGACAGCCACGGGAAGAGATATAGTGGTGGTATTTAGAGCCGGCTTACACAATAGGCGGTGGCGATCACTTACCACTATTTGTGGGCCGCTTACCACTTTTCCTATAAAAAAATTGATATCTGAAGGTTTTTGCTTTTAATAATTGTTAGAGGTATTGATATTAAGTAGATGATAATATGGGTATTAATTGAATATTAATTTCCGTCGTTTATATGTAGGGTTGGACGTGTTCATTATAGACAAAGCCGCTACCGCAAGCCCTGAGGAACTACACCAACTGTAAAAGCCAACCTCCTTGGTCAGGCGTGCCATTTTAAGTCATGCGCAATGTGCATCCACTGTTGGAAACGCCCCCCCCCCCCCCCCCAAGTGTCCAGCAGTGTATGACAAAAGTGGTGGTTATAGTATATACAATATACAGGGATGACAGCCTGTATGTAACTACATGTATGTTACTAGACAGAGTTCGTAACATTGTTCAACGTTAGACATAATATATATATTTTAAATGTAGGGTACATAATAGCGAAATCTCCGTTCAAACAGCCGTAAGCATATCATCGAGGTTTTATTTTATTTTAACACTTATATTATATTATAGTTATAGGATATTTTATATTATACTTAAAAAAATAAAGTTACACTTGAATACTTTAGTTTTTATTAAGTTGGTTTTATTTTATCTATGTATAAAAAATCCACAGCAGAACAGTACATACTAATTAAGCTTATTGCCAAAAACTGATTTTACTATGAATACAATACAAAAAGATTTTAAATAGACATTTCATATCCCAACTAACTTTATGTCATTGAATTGAAGTTCAATACATTTATTTTCACTTGAATCTGCGGATATCATAAGTGGGCAATGAAAAAAAAATGCTTTATATCAAAATATGTTGCTGTTTTGCATTTTTTTTTCTTTAAGTAGCACGCGTGTGATGTACCTAAATACTTTGTTTCCTGTAGATAAAATAACTAAGAACTTGCCATCATTTTCCTTATGATTTTCCTTGATCAACATTATCTATAAATAATTTGCAAATGATAGGTGACAATAATACAATGATGTGTTGGAGATTAATTTTTATTTTATTATGATAGTTTATTTGTGTATCGTGACGTAACATTGTGTAAGTGTTGGTAGCAACAATGTCGACGTGCGCGTGCGCCGAAGCGCCCGTATACTATCGAAAGATATAATTGATATTAAATATTCGTGATACTATTGATATATGTATAGGGCCGTGTGCAATATTGTTAAGGCGCAGACAGGTTAATGATATTTGAATCATTAATGAACTTTCTTATATTATGTATATAGGTAACTAGCTATTATCCGCGGATTCGCTCGCGTGTATTCAATGAATTGCATTTAATTAAAGACCCAACATGAAACGCTGGTCATTTGTTGGTGTATTCACAAAAAGCCCGAATTCACCAATTGTAATCTAGACAACTTGTTTGAGGATTGATGCACTCTGCAATCCCACAGCCACTGCGCTCACTCAACTGTTTACGTTACCCCTCTCTCATAGTAGATTACCGGGAAAGAATACCGCATTTCAAATTTTATTTATTTATTTATTTGCATACACGTATGGATGGTTTCAATTAGGTACATAGTAATACTAGATTTACCGTATTCATCCAATGTACGTACGTGTTTCAGTATGTAGTGAGTGAGATATGTCAGAGTCCAGTCCCGTTCAATTTTCTATTCGTTCCCATTTTCTCTCCAAATCCATTACTAAATCTCCAAACGTAAGCAGAGCATCCGGGGCCGTATCATCGTTTGTTATTCTGGACCGATGTAGTCATATATCGCGTGTATCCATGAGCGACAGTACCACTTACCACCAGTTCAAGGTGGACTGTCTGCTCGTTTGCCATCTCCTTTTTATAAAAAAATGATAAAATATATTGATAAGTAAAATTATACTTAATTCATCAGTCAGTAATTAATGATCTTCCCCTTAAAAGTGTAATTCACACAGCACTAGTGCCGTGCGCAAAAAGGCTTTTAAAATTCCTTATCAATTAAAAATTAACACGATAACATTGATTGTCTTGTACTCGTACATTAATTGTTTACACTTGCCCGATATGACCCGGAGATGAGGTACATCGCAACAACGATTACCTACTTATTGTTTATCAGGATTAATGCTTATGTGAAATAAGTAAAATATTATTTACAGCAATAACAATTTTAGTAACAATATTTGTTAAATTATTGTTATAAATTAGCGCACATTACGACACTTAACGACATCTAGAGTATAGTAGCCGCACTATTAGTGCATAAAGTTTACTGTAGTACATAAACATTTTAACGTGACTACACGTCAGTAGATGGCGCCACGTGTCTTTTTAAAACCGGTTCTGAAACAAATGAAAATTCTCATCACTGCACGCCTTCCAGCGGAGTCTTGATATTTATTGATCGTACTACTATAACTCTATGATAAAATATTTTTTACGAAATTGTAAAAAATATTTGTTAAAAAATAAATTACGTTTCACTTTCATGTTTCCTATTAAATAAATAGGTATGCTATTCCTAAATATAAAATAAAGACATTTAGGAACTTTCTCACCGCGATGATCGGAAGGTAACCAGTAAGTCAGTTATACCTACTTTATCAAAAAATCAGTATCAGTCAGATTTGATTGGCCTGTAATTTATCTATCAGATTATTAACAGATACGTTATCAGGAGGTGGTGAAAAAGCCCTTAGTTCCTCTAAAAGCAATCAGCTGTGCTAAAGATTAGTAATTGTATTGTATGTATTATAGTCTAATGTGTGTTTAAGACTGTGTTAAGAATAATAAAATTAACTGAACTTTTATTAAGCGCAAGATTTTTCACTATTTTTTTTTATCCGAGAACGTGAAAATTCCAATCTTAGATACTTAGCGTATGTATGTATACCTACATACGCGTTCGGGCTCTTACTTGGGTTTGATGATTTTACAAATGGCAATCTTGCACACAATCAATGACATTTCTTTATAATCAATCAAGAGTTAATGATCACTGAAAAATCCATAAATACTAAAGTAGGTACCCTGGTTAATTGAAGTAGAAGATCGGCTCGTGCAAATGCCACTAGCAAGAATCGGGAACTATAACACCCTTCAAGATTGGATTCGATAAGCCACCGTCAGCGCGAAAGTGGCGTTTCAAATCCTTCATGCAAAAGACAAATGTGTCTGACGAGGAGCAGCGGGGGGCGACAAAAGGGCTGGCTATATGTTCCTATATAATATAATCTATATATTATATAATAGTTCAGTTCACCTGGCTATATAATCGTTTCAAATTTAATTCAATTACGAGTACATAATTTGAAAGAAACGTTTCTATTTGGTATTTTTGGTGATTTGGAAAAAGTTATATCCTTATTTTAGAACGATGCCAAAGTAAAGTCAGTACAATACATAATCGCAGAGAATTTTTTATAAATAAATAAATATAACCTATAAACCACTGCATTAATGCAATTTGTAGTCTATGAAATAATTGTAAAAAGCAAATTTTAAATAGAAATGAAATAATTCAGTTTTTTTTTTAAATAGAAATCGATCTATACTATAAAAGACAATAACGTAATCTTTAATTATATGAAATATCTATTTAAAAATCACTTATTAGCAGTTGTGTGCAGAAGCGAAGTCGATTTTTACATTGTTCTTTCTACATTCTAATTTTAGTCCCTCAGTAATATTATTCAACTCATCGATGGTTATGGTTTTTTGTGTGAACCTTCGTCATCATCTGTGACGAATCGTGAACGCCTTTGTCGGTGTCATTCGCCCTTCGGTGACCCGTCATACCACACGTGCTATACATGTACACTTGTTCCTAAGTTTCTTCGTGTTGCGGCTCTTCTGTAATGTGACCTGCCACGCCCCCGCAGACCGTGGAGATTATGTGGCGCCGAGGGATGGTAAACTCATATTTTATAGTTATACCTACCAGAAATTGCTGTGAGCCACCGACCACCGGGTCGGCGGCGTATGCCTGGAGACTGTATGTCGTTTGTATGTAAGTTGATTGCTCAATTATTGAGCTGTTGCCTACTATCGGCTTTCCATTAGCCTACGTCTCGCCACTGCTAGATATAGTCCTCACCCAAGCCTCGCAGAGCGTGGTGCACAGGGTATTGGGCTCTTCTCATCCAATCACTACCCGCGAGCATCTTCAAGTAAGTCTACCTGATTGGAATGCGTCCCAGACTACGTTTCCTCAATTCAAGGACATCCATGTGACAGGTATGACCCACCCACTGCCATTTCAGCTTGTCAATCTACTTTCAGGTATAAAACCGGTAACCATAAACATTTGATTAAATCTTCAAGTCATTGCAACTTCAAACTTAAATAAAAGGAGATGAGCCCTTGATAAGCGTCACAGATCAATGAGCTTCCTGATAATATTTTAAGTGGAAATATAAATGATCAATTCAATTCGATTAAGCAACGACTATCTGAAAGCGGGCAACCCGCCTTTGTTATTGCACCTATAAGCTGCTGTACGTATGATTCGCTTTTAAATCCACTTCTGATAAGTGATTTATTTACTTTGTAAATTCCGTACTTATAGGAATAGTTCACATTTCTGATGATAATTTTTTTTTGCTGATCAGTTACCCACAAGATTCTCTATGTTCTAGACGGGAATTGAAATCATGACCATTGAAGAGCAGGCAAAGATACTTACTAATTACTGCCAGCTGGACTAATAAGTCAATAGGGGTTAAAGTATGAAATTGCCGTTTTATAGTAATAGATACTTTGAATTGACATAAAACCTTCATGGTGTGAGATTTTCGAGTGAAACTTTTTTCATACGATACCTATGAGGTTCTTGTTTTAAAAAATGTGCAACATTCGATTTTCGACTTTCAATTGTTTTTTTTATTCAGCTTAGACGGGAAAGATGGATACGTCGAAATTCCGAGTAATCTTTGAATACGAGTTCCGACGCGGAACTAACGCGGCAGAAACGGCTCGCAATATCAATGCTGCGTTTGGAGAGGAGACTGCTAATGAACGAACCGTGCGTTTTTGGTTTAAACGCTTTCGTAATGGAAACTTCGACTTGAAGAACGAACCACGTGGAAGACCGCCCACACAGGTGAATAACGCTGAATTGAAGGAGATGGTGGAAGCCGATCCGAGTCAAACTACCCAGGAATTAGCGGCATGGTTTAACGTTACCTTACCTACAATATTGACTCATTTGCATCAAATCAATAAGATAAAAAAATATGAAAAATGGGTGCCTCATGATTTGACTGATCTGCAGAAAGAAACGCGTGTTGAAACTTGCGTTGCCTTGTTGAATCGGTACAGAAATGAAGGAATATTGGATCGAATTGTGACATGTGACGAAAAGTGGATTCTTTACGATAACCGAAAGCGAAAAATGCAATGGCTGACCCCAGGTCAAACGCCGCAACAGTGCCCTAAGGCAAAGCTTACCAATAAAAAGGTAATGGTAACTGTTTGGTGGTCTATTCATGGTGTTATTCACTATAGCTTTCTCAGGTCTGGTCAAGCAATAACAGCAGATGTTTACTGTGCCGAACTTCGAACAATGATGGCGAAACTAGCAGTGAAACAGCCCCGACTCGTGAATCGATCTTCACAATTATTGCTCCATGATAACGCAAGACCTCACACTGCACGAGAAACCGTTGTAACTCTACAGGAGCTGCAGTTAGAAACCATACGTCATCCTCCATACTCGCCAGACCTTGCTTCAACGGACTACCATTTTTTTCGTGATTTGGACAATTTTCTACGTGGTAAAAAATTTTCTTCCCAAGAGGCAGTACAAAATGCTTTCACACAGTTTGTCGAATCTACATCCCCAGAGTTCTATCGCAAAGGCATAAATGAACTTCCGATTAGATGGCAACAATGTATAGATAATGAGGGTAAATATTTTGATTAAATAAATATGTTACATTTTAGAAAAAAACGAGTTTTAATTTTTCAGTACAAATCGGCAATTTCATACTTTAACCCCTAATACTAATATTATAAACAGGTAAAGTTTTGTAAGTTTGGATGTAGGAGGTAATCTCCGAAACCACTAATCCGATTTCAAAAATTCTTTCACCATTTGAAAGGTACATTATTCCAGATGGACATAGGCTATATATTATGTATATATATACTATGTACAAAAAAATTGACGGGCATGCAACGCATGCCGGGCACAGCTAGTCAATGATAAAGCACATTGATTATATTTATTTGTGTGTATTTGACCAGTATCTGGTAGAATATTGTATACCTAAGAATATACCTCTGATGCAAACCAGATGAATTTTGAACTAATATTGTAAGTATACGCGAGAAAGACTTCGATTCGGCGAGAGGAACACAAAATTCAGCGGTTTGGAGGAAGACAGTGCTGGACGCTATTCATCGTTAGAAATTACAATAACTGCTCTCTTCAGACTATCTATCTATGATGATGACTATCTAACTATCTAACTAACTACTATCTGTGATGAATGATGATGTAGAATACAAGACAGAGCCTCTTGGGTTGTTAAGTTTTAAGTTATCTTATATTCTATTTTCCTGAAAAGATACTTTCATAAAGTAAGTATTGAGTCTCCATTGTTGCCAGAAAGCCTCAGAGCGTGAGAGCGGCCAAATCTCGCTGCCATTTCATGCCATCACGTACCATTTGTACCATTTGGACATTATCAACGGCCCCGCAACAAAGCCACCGCGCACGCCACTCTTTCATTTTTAATTACGTGGCGGCGGCGGCACGGCGACGGCGTCAAATGTCACTTTAACAGCGGTCCGCCATCTTTTTTTGCTCCCGCGCTTTTTCTGCGCCCGCGAATGGCCGCGATCGTAAAATTTGTTATTAATACAGTAAAATTTCGGATTAGGTAGTATTAAATTCGAAACAAAGCAAGGATTTAATTGGTAATTCGTGTCCGAGTAGCGATATTGTTCGAGTCCGCAATATTCGTTTATTGTTTTCGGTTGTAAACTTGATTCGAAGGAAGCTGGAACTTTTATTAATCCGCTGTGAGGCAATGGCGCGATCGACTAATGTGCCGGGCGATTTTGATGACTATAATAATATGTAAATAAATCCTTTCTCACATACATTGGCTTTAGCCAGCATATGTGTTACTAGCTTTTTGGGCGCCGCGTGATTTTGTTTTAACAGCAATGGACTCCTCTGGAGAAAGTGTGCATGTCCTATCCCGGATTTGCTAGTTACCTATTTGCCAACATTTAATTGAAATCGGTGCAGTGGTTTAGTCATGAAGACATAACAAACAAACACACTCTCGGATTTATAATATAATACACCTCGTTTCAGGCTTTTTTGGGGTTGAATTTCCAGAAGTATTTAGGTATCTACTGCGTAAAAAAGTTCAATAGTTCAATGAAAAATATAAGTTTCTAGCTTCAGGGGTCTTGGCTCAGCTAGTCTTTAGTCAATCAGTCGGTTGGGATATTTTCTCTTTATAATTATAGAAAGATACACCCGCTACCCTAACAATCTGGCCTAGTACTTATTGTCATTGCGAAACAGACTATTAGTAGACACTGTAGTCTTTTGAAATCAATTGAATACTCAGACTGCATATTCGTAGTAGCTATTAGTATTATAAATTCCCCTTTAGTAGAACCAGTTAATAAGTAATTTCGATTGTAAGTAGGCGCGGTGAACGATGCTGTATCCTATAGCCGTCGGCGCGTGTCTATTGCATATCGACATGTACCGAGAGGGTGTGAGAGTTACCAAAGCGCTTTCCACCTGCTTCCCGTATTATTGCTTCGTTCCTTATTCTAGGTACTGAATATTGTTGCTTGCTGGACAGTTTGGAATGTATCCAATTCCATATAATCTTACCCCGTTCCATCATCTGGTTGGATAGGGAAATGGATGTAGAATTGGACAATGATATTGCCATAATTTTTTTCTTTTTTTTTAGTGCTTGTTTAAAGGTTTGGAGATACTGATTTTGAATACAAAATTAACGCTTTCCTTTATTGCCCCCTTCTAAGTCAAATATCAAATAAAGCCTATATACGTGTTATAATTATTTTAAACCAAAAATATATACTTACACCAAATTTCATATATCAAATTAAAAAAGTTTTTGAAATACAGACTTTGTGTAGAAAACAATCCGCTCCTATTTTTGCCCCCGTCTAAGAGAAGTATCAAAAAACGCCGATGCACGTGTTCAATTATTTTAAAGGAATAGTTTATATATCTATACCAAATTTTAAAACCCCAACCAAAAAGTTTCTGAGATACAGATTTTGCTTAGAAGCGGTTTTCTAACCCGTTTATAACTTCCCATTTTCCAAGTCCAAGGGATTCCAAGTCAAATATCAAAAAACGGCGATGCACGTGTTTCATTATTTTAAATAAGAAGTTTATACGCCAAAGTTCATGTATCTTACTTAAATAGTTCTTGAAATACATGCATTGCATAAAAGATCTTTCCCATTATCCCTCCTCTTCCCAGTAAAATTCCTAAAAAACCTTCATCAGTGGATACGTAATCATAAAATCTATGTATACTGTGCAAATTTCATGTTTCTAGCTTCAGCGCTTTCGACTCGGCGATGATGAGGCAGTCAGGACATCTCTTTTTATATGAATAGATAATAAAACTTGCTTAAAAATAAAAATCAATGCACTGGTGTTGCTCGTTGCTGAAAAAATCAATGCACTGGTGTTGCTTGTTGCTGAAAAATAAAGTTGAATAGGCGAAACATATCAAACGAATTTAGTATATCAGTAAAGAAATCAATTTATTTTTTATGTTTATTATTAAAGTAATATAAATACTTTGTACATTTTCCAAAATTAAACCTAATAATTATAAGTAAATAAGGCATATTTTAGAAAAGAATAAGCAGTTGTAATACATTTCGAAATATATAGTAAAGATAACAAGTACCTAGGTATAAGCTAACATTTCAAAACCAATTAAACTTACTTTCAATTAAACCTATATAATTTAAAATGTACTTCCATTAAAAGTATTTTCTAAGTACCGTAGCAAAATCGATCATTTATAATAATATTACCAGAACATTTAAGTTAAAAAATAAAACAAGTAACTGAATGAGGCAAAGAAACCTTAATTAACTATACGTCTTATTTACATTTTAATTATTTTATTATAACATGTAATTCAAATATATATTTTAGATATCATTCAATCTATGCATTTGTCTATTATCTTACACGAATTATTTACACTAGATAATACTTTATTTATAACTTAAAATATCTTTCTTTACACTTTAATAATTTCTGCACAAATATCTAAGTCACTGTCTTTTAAATACTCACTGCACTATTCACATTGAACAAGACTTAATTAAAGAAGATTTAGATAAAACACCTATAGTTCTTACAACTGACTAACGCTTGTCTCTCTTCCTTGTAGTGGTAATACGAGTATTAGCCTACTATATACATATGAATAATATAAAACCATTATTGATTTTATTCTGCATTGACACATGGTTTGTTTACTTGACATTAATAATAAAATAATAATAAGTAACACCACACTCAATGGACCGAAATAGGATCCCCTGTGTCGTGGGTCCAGAAACACACACAAAGACAAACACACACCCAAACTCGAACAAAAATTTGTCTTTAAACAAATGAATGTCCAACCGGGTATCGTACCCTGGACGTTTCGCACGGCAAGCAGAGGCACTACCAACTATGCACTTTTCTGGAAGCTACAAAGTGATTGTTTTCATAAAAAATAACGAATATTCTTCACAATACAATCGACCCGACTATAGAGCAAAACTACTTTTGAGCCTAATCAGCTTTTTACCTCTATTTTTAGATTTTATTCTCACTTTAAATACGCTTATAGTTCCCGAAATATAAAAATTGAAAACTGCTAACGAACACTTATCATCACATGGGACCGCTTGCTCATTCGCCTACTTCACTAAAAAATGATTGTATGGGTTTTTGAATATATTGATGGGAGAGTTGATTTTTGTGTAGACGGATATTTATCCACAAGCAGTGGTGACGCGCGCTATGTTGCAAGAACTATAGTAGAAATGGAGGAGAACGCGGTTATGCGCGGGTTTCTGCGCAGTATTTCGCTCGTGGCGTACGAGATCAATTCAAGAATTTACCTGCAATTTCAAAGCGTGTTGACTCCTTTTTTGGAATAATCCCTGTTCTATTCAGTGCGTTTCACGTGTACTGTTGGCGATGGCCAACTGAAATTGAATAGTTTTGGTTACATTGCCACATTGTCGCTTAAAGGACAACTGAATATCAGTTGCAAAATATAAATCCTCCGACGTTTATTGGGTGATCGCTCACGCAAGGGTCGCTTTGCATTACCAATGCACAGAGGCTAAAGTGAAATGGATATAATGACAGATATAATTGAGGTTATTATAATTGGACTTAATTTTATTTTAATCAAATAATCATCACGTATTCTACAACAAATTAAAACATAGTCTGTTACCTCTAGAAGCCCTTATCAACCCTTAAAAAGCTGTGCAAGTTCAAAACAAATTACTTCACAGCCTTAAGTTGCCTTGTTTTATTTTATATTTGGTCCCTGTGATGCGCGACTAGGCAACTAATAGTTAGAAAGATTAATAAATAGGTATTAAAAAACTAAAAAACAAAAAACTATTTTTAAGGGTTCACGATTAGCTTCAGACGTATTTTATGTTAGCCATTTATTGGTGTGCATTGATTCATATGCATACGCCCCCTATTCCCAATTGACCAAAACGTCCGCCCTTCCAATCAAGAGCGATTTATCCGTCGGCGGGCGATACTACAAAACGGAATAAAAATTAATTTGAACTTGAAAAATTCAAAGGTCGTGTCGCCTGACTGAAAACGTTCGGTATCGTACTGAAGTTTCCTAGAGAAGTGTATGTGTCCCTGTGGTCACCGGTCACCGGCGGCGCCGGCGCGATACGTGGGTCAGAGCGCGTGCGCGTGGTGAGGCGGCGCGGGCTGTTGGTGCGGGTGAGGCAGCCCGTGAGCTGAGCCCGCCGCGTGCTGCCGCCCCTGAGCAACAAACGTCTTGTTATTATAATTCAGCAACAGGCAGGTGAACAGTTCAGCTGTTTATTAAATTCAATGGGTAATAATTACTATATGAGTTCACTGTACCTACACATGAAACACACGCAGAGCTTTTGGAGGAGGAGAGTGCACGCTGTATTGTCACAGCCGCTGGCCACACTCGACTGGCCACGTTACCCCTCTCTCATGGAAGACTACCTTGAAATGTACGGCATTTCCCACTTTATCCTATTTTCCCAACGTATGTACGTGTTTCGGTAGTGAGTGAGATATGCCAGAGCCCATTCCCATCCCATCCTGTCCTATCTCTCCCTTTCCCCGTAGGCATATACACAGAAATTCTCTTTTGCGTTAATGTAGTGAAGGAAGTAAGGTCTCCTTTCTCGCGGTCGATAACTCACAACTACAAGTAAGGTAACCGCGCGCTCGGCGCTAGAGAGTAGCAAGAGTTCAATTAATTCAATAGAAAAACCAGAAAGTTCTGATACCTACATAGCACTAGGTAAAATTGGGATAAAACATATTTTACTATTGTAGTAAAGCAAAATTTTGGTGAACACAAATACTGCTATAGTAAAATAGAACACACATATGTAAAACACAGAAATATTTCAAGTATAAAAAGAAATGAGGTCAACTCAAGTAACCTATAATTGGAAAATGAATGAAGTTTTACCTGTAAATACACATAGTAGTCATATGGTTGGTGAAGCGGCCAGCATCTTTGGGGCGGGACGGGGTACAAAGGAGGCACTGGGTACAGCGCGCCGCCGCCCAGCTTATTCCTCAGGATCCGACTGATGCTGGACACCGAAGGCACGTTGTATTTGTCGCACACACCGTCTGCGAGGAGTCTATCCCGGATTTCCCACGCGAAGATTCCGGGGTCTTTCGCTTTCAATTGTTTTATGTAAGACACCACCTGCGAGTGCAAAAGTAAATGAAATAATTTAGCCAATTAATTCATTAAAATTACTATAGTATTATCACATCCTAGACATTCTCCACACAAACTTTTGCTTTGAGCATGGAAAGTGCTAAAATTAGAAACGCAAACACATATCAGTATTATGTTTATGTTCGATCTTTAATTGATCTCTTTTGTATTATGGAGGAAAAGTCTAACTTTATAATGTCAAGTTATACATATTTGTATTGAAACATAAAAAGCCATTTATAATAAAAGCTGGTCAACGTCTAGGATCGGCGCCAACGAGATTCTGTAACCATTTGGCGAAAACATCAAAATATAGATGACTTTTTTCTTCAATAAACCGACGTTGACTATCTGAAATCAGGGAACCTACGTTATTTATGTTCTTCGTTTTTGGATAGAGGCTTCATCTTCTCCACTCATTGCCGGTGACTTAACCCCGTGTATGACTATCAGGACTAAAACAAAAAAAATGAGTAAGAAGGCATACCTTGGGCGTGGTCACCCTGGGCTTAGAGCCGCCGATGGCGCCAGGTAGGATGGAGCCAGTTTCATGGTACCGCGCAAGGATCTTCGACACACATCCGTGAGAAACTCGCAATTGTCTACTAATATCGCATGGCCTGCAGGAAAAATATCTACTTAATGGAAATGCTTCTCTTAAAATAGGTTATTTGACAATGATCAATAACCATAACCACTTTATGGAAATAAAAAAAAAATGTGATTTTTGGCGACCATTATCACCCTTTCATCGTCCACTGCTGTTCACTTCCCGGCCGAAAGTAACATCGGCCTTTAGAAAGAGACTATCGGCTAGCTTCGGCTTGTAGAGCGTAGTCCCTGTCGTGTGGCGTTACCACAAAGACAACGCTCTACAAATTCGAAGCTAGCAAATGATAGTCGATGTGTGTTACTCTCGGTCGGGATGTGTACATGTCATCATGTGTCATGTGGGATGTCATCCTTGTCACATTCTTGTGCATGAGTGATATAAAGCCGTAGAACGCCACGCTGATCAAACGGTTTGGCGTGTCCACTCTTTTAAAGGTGATGTAATTCCATAGGGGTTGTGGTAGCTGCTTTGGTAGGGACTAAGGGATATTACGACACACACGGGAGGAGATTAACACGTATAACATAATCTGGCGTACATCTACGGCATCCATACAAACTCATAAATATACAAATACACATACAACTTAAACACACACACACACAAATACACACAGCTCAAATGAAGATTTAATGTCATTGGCTTTGTGTATTAATCGGTTTCAATGCAGTTGTTGAGGAATACTGATCATAATAGCACAGGTTTTATTTAGTTTTGGAATCAGCGAGCGGCCTTCACCTCTATATTTGCACTGCTGTAAGCCATGTTATTAGATATAAGTTTTCTTACCATTGTATTTTTACTTTCTCAATATTATTATGACTGTGATAAATAAATAAATTTATTATCATTATTATAGAGATCACACGACATCACACCACCCGGCAAGTGTCGGCTTGGAGTGGCAGTGGAGGGTGGACAATTCAAATACTAGAGATCTTCTGTACATAAAGTTAAAGTAGTACATTTCTAACACCTTTGTAATCATGGGGTTGTTTAGAGTTATTTGTTTGTTTTTTACTAACATAGTTTATAAGTCTCTTACTAACCCCACCTATGAATATTATGTTATATTTGAAATAAGTAATAATAATAATTGTCCCCTGCGTAGGACCGATGCAACTTGACAGATAACACACTAATGCCAGATTGTTTGCACGATGGGTTTCCTCACACTAAATAAGTATCTTCAATGCTTTGAGTGATAATCGAAATATGGACCCGCGAAACGATGTGAGTTGCGAATGGAAATTCTGTATCCTCACCTGATGCCTAATTGCGCGAGCTCCACAATTCGTAATCTCACTGCGTTGGGCAGTGGTCGACCGTTGACGAACACACCGCCCAGTTGGTTCACCTCGCCGTACTGCTGCGCGCCCGCGCCGCCCACTCCGGGGTTGCCCATGCCGCCTCCACTGGGATCTGCACGAGAAAGAAGATTATTAATGCTGCTGTTCAATAACTTGTTTTAGCTTTAAGTTAGGAAGACCGACGACACGAAAAAGTTTGCAAATTATTGCATAAAACAATTGTATTTAATTAAAGCTTACAATATTCGTAGGTTCGCACCATAATTTCAGTCAGAATTGAAGAGTGAACATAAAGAATCTATTTCGCTATAACACGTGTGCGGTGACGTCACGCTGCTGGCCCGTCTGACACCCGACTCCGGCTTTGATGTCCACACTGCACTCCTTTTGTGAATGAAACGATACCGTGACATGCCACCTTGTTAAATTTTATGTGGGTCTTCGATGGGCAATCAAAAATTAAAAAATCAGGAATTATGAAGTTTTTAGGAGTATTTTTACCTTGCAACTAAAGCCTAGGTCGATAAAACAGCCAGGGTCCTCTGGAGTTTAGTGTATTCCGTTCCAAAATGTTGTAGTATTTGCGATTCAGTACCTATCAGTATTCGTATGTTCTAATATTGCTCAGTGTTTCGTATTGCTATGCTCATATCGTAGGGGTATACCTATATCCCAACACATTCCCCGTAATTCTTAAATTCATAATAATATAAATGAGTACAGTTGCATAAATATAATAACAAACCATTTATTGCAGAGTACCTAAATATCCATGGTATTCTGCATATACATTTACACGAAATTTAACTACAACGACGAATTAAAATAAAAAGTAATTACTTATCAGCAAGAATATAAGCTGCAGATGCGAGTAAAATAGATATTTAACATAATCGTGAGTGTCATGCGCGCGCGCAGATCGCGTTGCATCCGTCCAATAAACGTCACATAACTGTCGCGGCGGCATTCCGTCAGTGACAGTTGTCATGCGATATGTCTGTCGTGACGATGGGAGCTGACAACAAATTATACAAATACTATCAAATTGTCCCGGATTTGCAGGAGTCCAAATTATTATTGTGATTGGCGAAGCTTTTTATTTAATTTTGGCCAGAATCATCGTGTCCCACAGTTGAGTAATAAATAGACTTTCATATGCTAGACCCTCAGAATACGTTTTTTTCTTTATTCTGAGGCTAGATCAAGGATACTTAACCGGCTGATCACGATCGCTCAGTCGATCGCGAGAACTTTTATGATCATAATATTACATATGAAATTGCCGTTTTATATGGATAAAAATAAATATTTTTTGTATCCAAATTATATATTTAATTAATAGAAGTATTTTCCATTATCAACAGTGCACTTTTTCCATTTTAATTGGAGTTAATTGATGCCTCTGCAGCAGAGGCATCAATTAACTCTGATATAGAACTCCTGGGGACGGGAATCGATGAATTCTTTGAAGGCATTTTTCACTGCTTCCTCGGAGTTGATTTTTTTCCGCTTTAAAGAGTTATCCAAATTTCGAAAAAAATCTAAATCAGTACGGGTAAGGTCTGGCGAATACGGTGGTGAAGGGTGACAGAGGTTTTCAGTCGAAGCTCGTGTGACGTTGAGACTGTCTATCGTACGAGTACAGTGTGCGGGCGAGTGTTATCATGTGGAAGCAATGGACTAGAGCGATTGACCGACTGTTCACAGTACACATCTGCATTAATTGTTGTGCCAGATCTTGAGAAACCGTAGTGGACAATACCGGCACAGGACCACTATAATCTTCTTTGTGTTCACATCACACCAGCGATACAAAGAACAAAGAACCTACACATTAATCAAAACCGCATTGACATCCTCTTAAACAGACTCCCATGCAAGTAAAAGGAAATGTCATTATTATCAACCTTATAACCCTTTCTATAATTTACTGTACTTCTCTTGCAAATGTAGTAGCTATTTTTTAGTAAAACACGCCAATTCCAATATAAACCAAGGTTAAATACTATATCCCTTCATTCACTTGTTGCAAATGTGGTAGCAATATTCATCGGCCACGCCTCCCGCCACACACCGTACGCACGTGGCCAGCAAACGCGACGTCTGCCAATTCACCGAACGGACCATACTTCACGCGTGTCACGCACTTCACATCAAAGAGTTTTCGCGACGAATTTCGAGAACTCGGGAGCTAAAATTTACTGGGAGTTACGTCAATGTTGCACATTGTGTTAGAGAAGTTCCCACGTCGTATTAAAAAAAAAGCTTTCCTTAGAGAAATTTAAAAAGGTTTTTAAACAGGCACAGTACAGTACTAGTACAGTTACCAACAACGTAACACGTAATGGCGACCGATCGGCGATTGTTAAAACGTCGCTGGTTCAATTTCTAGTTGAACCAACATTTATTTTAATGTTTAAATACTTCGATATCATGTGTTGGTAGATTGAAAAGATTTCTGTTATCTAAGAACTTAACAGAAATATACTTATGAATCAAAGTAATTTTCATGCTGAATTTCGTATCAATCAATTAAATACATCCCGAAATTTGTTTTGTTCACTTTCTTTATATCCCACATAGACTTAAATCTCGAAACCGATTTTAATTTGAGATTGACCTGGTCACTCTTTCTTTCTTCTTTCTAAACGGATAAACAGATCATTATGCAATCCTATCTCATCAAACATATTATTGCCAGCTTGCCGTATGTGTGTCGGTAGTGAGTGAGATATGCTAGAGCCCATTCCCATCCCATCCTATCCCTCCCCATTTTCCCAACTCTTTCTCCTAATCAATTTCTACATCTCAAAAGGTTGGCAGCTCATCCGGGTGCGTGTCAGCGTTTGTCATTCTGGACTAATGTTGGCATGTATCGCGGATGTCCACGGACGACAGTATCCACTTACCATCAGGTGGGCTGTATGCTCGTCTGCCGCCTTCTTTCTATTAATAAAAGTAGCCGGTTGAGTGCGCCCAGCGGCTGTGAGAATGCAGCATGCACTCTCCCCCTTACAAAGTGTATAATACTTACACAAAAGAAATAGAAATTACGGATTTTATTTGTTTCCCTTTTTTTAGGAAATCATAAGTCCCTATGGAGAAAAAGTTTGGTTTAGAAGTATATAATACCATCACATGGGCCTAGTGTTAATTTGCTTCATTTTCTACGGAATAAAAAGCTGACGGCAGGCGCTAGTCGCGAAAGAAGATTTAGATATTCTCCGTACGTTCTGGAATAAAACTGTTTAGACCGAAATTGAAGGCTGTAATTTTATACTGACGTTCAAAATTATCCTGCAGAGTATATAAAGAATGATGGGTAAAAATATATCAAGAAAAGTCAACATATACGAACCGTAGTCATATATTTTATCACGTAAGTACGAACAAATTTGAGATATGCCTCAAATTAAAGCTTTTATTTCAAAGATCTTTTAACGCAAGGGCAGTTAATGTCAAAACCATAGAAATCTAAATATTCTCTTATTTTTTAGATTTCTGTGGTCAAAACCGTGCGCGAACCGTCGTATAAACATGATATAAACCACTTTTATATTCTTACCTTTAATTTGGTAAAAAAATAATCAAAATTTGTTGTGGAAAACCCCATCGCTTTAGTAGTTACAATTGGTTATAACGACTACGGTAGATCATATAACAAAACATAACTAATTAACATAACATTGTCACTAATTTTGTTTGTTGGTGCATGGCTTCGGAAAAATCCACACCAACATTTGTCCCATCCTCTTTTTTAATCTATAAGTTTTCTGTGTTATTATGAGTTAAACTATGAACGAAAGTCGGTGCAAGGTTTTTGTTTCGACCTTCTTTTGTTATTTTGTTAGTTTGCCAAAGTTAACTTTAGTTTTTGTACTTCGCAACTATATACGTACGAATTATTTATATGATTATAAAAAGAAAATAAGTTGTCTGGTTTAAGTCGTCTACCGGTGACCAAATGTTCTTACATTAGTCAAGTATTTTGTAAAGTTGACTAATTTGTACTGGTGACTAACGAGCGAGGAGTGTCGCCTATATATTAACGGTTACATTACAAGTCGTTTTATTCTTGCGTCTTGTCAGGATTCAAAATGAGTTAAGTTATTTGCAAGACTTTCTTTCCATTTTATGTTAAATGCGGTAAGCGGTATCACAGATTGCATAATTTTGCGGTATCAAACTTTTGCGATCGGACCAAGAACTCCAAAAAATTCGCTGATAGTGACACAGGGCGGAAGACAGACTGTGGTGATATGCCTTGAAATAGTCCTGTATTCAACAATGAAGAGACACTAAAGAACGCTTCTGTTTTAGACATTTCTCAAACAATTTGCACCAAGAAATGTATGTACGAGTAACGTGTCTCTGTTATTTGCAACAATAAAAATAATAAAACGCGAAATGTATCAAATAATTTACGAGAAGAACACATCTTGAGAACATTTGATATAAGAGCTGCTGATCAACATAATATTATATTTCCATAAGGTAGTGATGTACTAGTATCGATAACGTCAATGTTAATGAAAAATTAATTAAAAGTAGAATGTCCTTGGTTAATTGTAAATATTCAAAAGAATCTGAATTTTTAAATTATGCTTATGGAAATGTTAAAAGTATTTAATTAAAATTGTTGTCATTTTATTAGTATTTTGTCAATTTCATTACGTGTTGCATATTTTTATTATTGACCGTACTATGATTTAGTGCGTAGTATCAAATTCTATAGCTATCATAGAAGTGAATAGGTAACTTATAAATAAATATGTTATAGGTATGAAATTTTCGCGTGTTTCAAACATACATTTTAACGGTTCTTAACACGATTTAATAAGACACGTTTAAGTAGATAAATATGTTATAGGTTTTGGAAAAAAAACATTGGATTTATAGAGCTTCATAAGCTTTACGCATAAATATGAGTAGGTAAATGGTTTATGTAAATATATTGCAGTTGATTTAATTTTTAGTGAAATTTAACTACTGAACCAATTTGGTTCATCTACGATTGTAACCGATCTAAATTATATAAATAACAGCCAGATAAAACTTTTTATTGCACACCAAAACAAAACAAGACTGGTAATAGACATTATGACACATGAAATGCATAAATGGTGGCCTTATAGCTATTAGCAATCTCTGCCAGACAACTTTTGGGTACAGAGGAAATAAATAATACGATACTACAACTTTATTCATATGGTCATATGTCGTGTGGGAAATAACGAAATTTGTTGATAAATTGGAGTGTATTTTCCTAACTGTTCTAAGCCAAATTTGGCACGAATATAATTTGGCTGTTTATTTCAGTTAAGTTCGTCGTTCGTATTTGTTATAAGTATTTGTGTAAATCTTTACTATTCAACGTTTATGTTATATTTATACTTTTCATCGCTCCTCCCAACATATCTCTGTTCAACCCAAAGAGTGGTAGAGATTGGCTCCAGGCATTAATTAAGCAAGCATTTTTTTGTATGATTCACTGCAATAAATACATGTATAGTTTTGTATTGAGGCATGTCATTAATTATAGTCGAAATGACATTTTTCTGAAATTCAGAAGTCGTGATCTTTGTAATTTGCAACTTTTGAATGAAATTCATTTACACTTACACTATGACCTCTTACAACAACTGAAAGGGTGCAGTTGAACAACACTATCGAAATTAAAAGACTCAAATCGGTTTCTTTGATTCTCCGCTAATTGGTCGTAGAAAGAGATAGCACGATAACTCAATTCATACGTTAAAGAGAAACAGAATAACGAAGGCGGGAAACATCTTTCTTTGCGCGGTTAATTTACGATCTTCCTTTGACGTTTCTCCGTTGACAGTTACTAGTGTTTTCAACGAAATAAATCGAATTTAACGCATTCATTAATTCAAGCGCAACTTCACAAATTTAATATCTCTTAAAATATATAGCTCCTCTCGTTTGAATCGTCAGCGGTTTTGAAAGAACAAAGGGGGCAATGGTTCGTTAAAATTGCGAGCGTTTGTGGTCGTCGTAAAGTCGATAATGTGTGTCATTTACCGCGTTATATTTCTTTCGAGTTCCACACTGACAAAATAGTTGAATAATTAGTTGCTATAAAGAATCGCAATTCTGTTTTTAGTTCGCTTTGATATTGTTATTTGAGCGCGACGCTTTGTTACTTTATTTTGTTTTTGAGTTACTTTCCCTTCAGCGGAACTACAACGTGCTTGACGTCCTCCACAATTCTTCTTCATTGAGGGGGAGAGTGCACGCTGCAATCCAACAGCCGCTGGGCGCACTCGACTGGCCACGTTACCCCTCTCTCACAGAAGACTACCTTGAAATGTACTGCATTTCCCACTTTATCTTATTTCCCTAATGTACGTACGTGTTTCGGTAGTGAGTGAGATGTGCCAGAGCCCATTCCCATCCTATCCCTCCCCATTTCCCCGACCCTTTCTCCAAATCCATTCTTATATCCAAAGGTAGGCAGCGCATCCGGGGGCGTGCCAACGTTTGTCATTTTAGACTAATGTTGGCATGTATCACGGATGTCTATGGGCTACAGTATCCACTTACCATCAGGTGGACTGTATGCTCGTCTGCCACCGCCGTTCATAAAAAAAAAAAAAAAAAAAATTCTCGGAGTGCAATAATAATTGGCTTATACCTACTTAGCAACGGTATTTTTTTTTTTAAAGATTAGTGGGCGGACGAGCAAGCGGTCCCACGTGATGGTAAGTGTTACCGCCGCCCATGGACACCTGCAACACCAGGGAGTATGTGCCGACCTTGCAAAATCCTATTCACAGCTCTCTTGAAGAACCCCATATCGTAGCTTATGTCCGTGTGATGTCGGCTGGCTTCAGAATCACCACCCCATCACCATCTTCCCGTGGGTGTAAAAGGTTACCAAGGAACGAAGCCACAAGCCCCGAGGAATTACGCTACCCCTAAAAGAGTAGACTCGTTAACTCGCTTGGCCACAGTAACATTTTGAAGTCATACATCCCCAATGCTCAAGACAATGTGTATGAGGAGGTCCATGTGCAGCAGTGGATCATAAAAAAGCAACATATCTACCTAATTTTCTTTTCCGGTATAAATAAATTCGTTAGGGACGTCCCTCACTTAAATCTCAAACCATGCAAATTGTGTAGTGTGGTACCCGATTAATGTGGGCTTAATTCCAATCAGAGTGTATCTAAATACATAATAGGACGTCCTTGTTAACGTTATCGTGTATAAAACTCACTATGGCGGACGAAATCCAGCTGTTTACGACCGATTTTACGACATTAAATCGCGACCAATCACCGCGAAGCTGGTAATCAACTTTCTATTACAGATGTAATGCCAACATGTTGCCAGTTCTACTCGACGCCGATATCGGATAATTACATACGCATTTTATTATAAAATCCAATCATAACAGGATCAAAACAATTAGAGTTTTATTTTGTGTATGAGTATAAAGAAGGCGGCTCGCCGGGCAGATAGTCCATCTGGTGGTAAATGATAAATGGTAAATTTCTACTGTATTAAAGACGTCACTAACATATTATAAGTAAGTACTATTACATTCACGCATGTGTGACACAGACAACGATGTCTCTCCAATTAATGTGGGTTTGTTTTTTATCTTTAGCTATCTTATAAGATATAAAAACATAATTTTCAATTACCTATTGCTGGCCCTTAATTTAAAACAAGAGTGTATGATAAAAGCATGAACTATGTGTTAACGACCGAATGGTGGAGTTAGTAGTGACCCTTTTGTTTAAAGACACGTGTTTGTTCGGGTCTGGTGTGTATTTGTCTTTGTCTTTGTGTGTCTCTGGACCCACGACACAGGGAATCCAAGGGAATTGAGTGGGGCGTTATTTATTTATGTCATTAGTCGCTACTTATTTCATAATAATTATTGTTGTATCAAATTGCCACCTATGTCTTCTAGTAGATAACTAGTGAAGCTATTAACAAACAGATGCATTGAGACAACATAATTAATTCGATTGCACCGAAGTTTGTTTACCTCTGAATGGGTATTGTAAGTTCCCCATTGGTCGATTTACTTGTGTGCGTGCGTCTATGTGAGAAAGGCTTTCGCAACATTCGGATAGGTGTTTAATTTATTTAGCGTTTGCAAATAGTGTGGTGAAACTTATGCTAATGTCCTCTTCATTCTTATGGACGTTGGATGGATTCATGTCTATGTTATTTATTTTAATACTAAATAATATAGGTATGAATCGTCTACTCGATCGGTTGTCGGTCGGCATGCTGATTAACCCGTTTACATATCAGTTATTACATTATGAATTCTGGCTTGCATGTTGTGTTGATCTTCAAAGTTAGCAAAAAAATCCTACATCTATGTGTACGCCCTTGTAGACAGTAGGCCGATGTCGGTAGCTAGTGTTTGCTTAGCGGGCCCGTTTGTCGGCGGCCTGTCGCCGTGTGTGGTCGCTCGAGGGCCCTTCAGTGCTAGCCCGACTTGGACGGCAAATGGAAAGTATGAGACGCTAGGGGACATTGTTAAGAGTACTACGTACTATCTTACGGTTTACATGCGAATACATGGTTGTTCTTTTTAGTGGGCCAATTTGTGTCTAGATACATCACCTATGAATATCTGCGAAACAGTCAACAATAGTCAAAAATGACACATGTTGGTAGTCGGATGGATTTAGTAAGTAATTTTGCAGTGCATTAACAAAATATAATATATTGAGATATATATGATAGTAAATAGAGATATGGTCCCTGAAAAGAGTCTAATCGTATCAGTAAAATTAGTTTTAAGTATTCACTTAAAACTGAGACAAGAAAGACAACAATTGTAAAGACAGACAGAGTAAAGACAACAATTTGAGATTTTTTATTCATTTGTTTTAACGACACGTACAATTTTTAAACATTTGGTTTGAGGTAGAGGAAATTTTAAGGAAAAATTAGTACGCCGAAGCGTTACAATTTCTAAGTGTTTATACTATATTAATATTCAATCGTTGACATCAATTTTAAGTATAATATAAATTGACATCAAGATTAATATAGTACACCTAATTATTATCAACTGACATTTATTTACTAAACCAATAATAGCAAGTTTGATTATAAAAGTACTGACATCTTATTTTAATAGTAGATTTTATTGAGAATTTTTTGACACATTGACATATTAAGTTATCATTTTTTAACATATTAAATTATTAACTATTTAAAATATAATTTTCTATAATAATATTCTTAGCACGCTAATTCTGGCAAACATGACGAACTGTTCTACTTGACTAAAATCTGTAACTGTAAAATCAGAATCGACTACACTGCCTTATGGTCAAAATAACAAATCGAATCCGTTTAGAATAGGTAGTCGGAAAAGTTCGCGGCCTTTTTGAACGTATGACTTTAGCGTGCTATATTTCTGGCAACACTGATTATTGGCGGGAAAGTGATATATACAGTTTGACAGCTGACTTTTTGTAATGGCGGCAAATTGAAATTACAAGTTAAAAATTTTATCTATTCATATTTTTTAACGATTTTGAAATGGAAGTAAATTAGGACAAAATTTCATGTTTCACAATTTTTTTTCGACAAAAGTATGAGTGCTTCAAGTGGTCGAAAAGAGATTTGTGGTGTTTACGGAGAAGATGCTTTATCTAAAACTATTAAAAAAAAAGGTTCAGTAGACTCAGGTCCGGTAATTTTTATGTGAATAATGTTCCGCGCTGTGGTTGTCCTATTAAGATAAATGTTGATATTATCATTGAAAAAAATGAAGCAGATCGATGTATAAGCAGTCATAAATTGCGGAAGACTCACCACTCAACAGTTTTGGATCACCTGCATAAACTGGATTTTATAAATAGCTAGATGTTTGGGTGCCGCATGATTTAAATGACGGAAACTTGGTGAATAGAATTTCCATATGCGAGATGTTGCTAAAGTGGAGTGAAATTGATCCATTTTGGAAGAGATTGGTAACAGGCGATTAGAAATGGATCATCTACGATAACAATGTTCGAAAACGATCTTGGTCTAAGCGAGGTGAGCCATCACAAATAGTCCCAAAGCCAGGCCTCACTCCGAACAAAGTAATATTATGTGTATTGGAAGATTGGATTGTCACATAGAGCTTTTGCCACATGGCCAAACGATTAATTCTGATGTCTATTGTCAGCAATTATTAAAATTGAAACAAGCACTTGAAGAAAAACGCCCAGAATTAATGAATAGAAAAGATGTAGTTTTCCATCACCACAATGTTTGACCGCATACATCTTTGATAACTAAACAAAAATTGATGGACCTTGGCTGGGACGCTTTAATCCATCCTCCCATACAGTCCACACAGCACCTTCGGATTATCATTTATTTCGCTCTTTATAAAATTCTCTAAATGGAGTAAAATTACATTCAAGAGAAGCCTGTATAAACCATTTAAATCAGTTTTTCGCTAAGAAACCACAAATTTTTTATAGGGATAGAATAATGGCTCTGCCAGAAAAATGGCGAAAGGTAGTCGAATTCGATGGACAATATTTCGGTTCAATAAATATTTATGTACATAATACAAAAAAGTCTTTATCATTTTCAATATAAAAAGACCGCGAACTTATTCGACTACCTAATATAAATATAAGCGCGCGTACTCATAATCTACTGAAGGTGGTTTGATCTCGTACTAACCTCCAACCTAATGCACCAGTGTCACGTGGCTTACGGTATATTAATAAAATGTTATGGAGGCATAATGACATAAATGTTGTCTTCTCAAATGAGCGGATTCTGAGCAGGTATGCTATGGAATTGTTAGAGAAATCGTTATAAACAATGTACGCATTGGTTATTAGAAATCATGATGTACCTTTTGTTACGATGGAGGGAGAGTGCACGCTGCAATCCAACAGCCGCTGGGCGCACTCGACTGGCCACGTTACCCCTATCTCACAGAAGACTACCTTGAAATGTAATGCATTTCCTACTTTATCTTATTTCGCCAATGTACGTACGTGTTTCGGTAGTGAGTGAGATGTGCCAGAGCCCATTCCCATCCTATCCCTCCCCAATTTCCCAACCCTTTCTCCAAATCCATTCCTATCCAGAGGTAGGCAGCACATCCGGAGGCGTGCCAACTGTCATTTTGGACTGATGTTGGCATGTATCACGGATGTCTATGGGCTACAGTATCCACATGCCATCAGGTGGACTGTATGCTCGTCTGCCGCTTTCGTCCATAAAAAAAAAATGTTTACATAAATAAATACAACATCTGAAGCTTTCTAAACACGTGACCCATTCGCATAGTTTTCTCAACTAATGTAACAAATGAAAAATTACCTGAACGCTTCAGAATGTCGGCATAAAGGTGTAACCCCGTCAGCTGGCCTTATTAACCTCTGTAAACAGTGGCAAGCTATCCCGGTCATAACTCATGTGTAGCTAATTATCGGCAAGCTATCGGGCACGTGGCGATAGTGTTGGGAAGGGAAAATGAGGGAGTACTCCTTAGTATTCCTCATTTTTTCTCAAATTTTAGGAAAATGAAGGAATTATTTTGTTATGTGAGGTGCAAAACTAATATATAAACTTTTTGGAATATGCAGAAAAGGAATGGGTTACAGCTTGGATACTTTATGTAGAAAAACACGATGAAGGAATAAATATATTCACTAATAAAAACTTATAAAAAAAAATGTAAAATGTACTAATCACATTAGTTGATTTTTCGATACTAGTTTTGGTAAGAATCTCTAAAAAGAAGTTAAAAAATCGTAACGATGCAAATTTGTACCTCGCAGAAAGTTTTTTTTATACATAATTATTTATTTTATTCATTTAAGATTAAGATTATGATCCAAAACCCCCTAGTGGTCTGCTAGAGGAGACCTGTGCCTAAATAATAAAGGTACTGGAGGCTTCTGCGCAATGTTGTAGGCACGCCCTTGAGATGATTCTAACGATAGACGGCAAATGAATCAAAGCGCCAGGTCGATGTGTGATTTAATAGTATGGAGCTAGTATAGCATCTAACGCACAAACATGAGATTCATCAGATCTTTTGGTATACGCGATAGTTGAACATGAATATATCAATACTGAAGGATTTGGCGAAATGTAAGGGTACGTTCTCACGAATCAAACGATAGATAGCAAAATGAGTCAGACGGCCAAGTATCTGAAGTTTGGAGTGAATATGGAATTTAGAAAAAATAAAGATCTTACAGAATTGTAAGCACCTAAATTGTAGAATTGGTTTCGAAGGTTTTATTTATGTTTAGTAAGTAAGTGATGAGAAATAGAGAAATTAAGAAGACAGTAAGAGATAATTCTCCTAAGTATGTTAATAATTTCCCAATAGTTTGTGCGTATACAAACTTTCGCGATATCACTATGCTCCAGCCACAATAAGTGACTCTATTTAAAAACAAAATTCCCTGTGACTATGGTACAACCCTATTTCTGCAGACTGCACACGTCACCAACTAAATGCTCTACGTGGATCCAGTTCGATCAGCGGTCGATACGGCAATTTGTTACTCTGTGGCAGTTTTATGGGGAGCGAAGGGATTTTGATTTGTTTATGCTATATTTAGATATCCGCAGACGGTTGCCGTCCGATTTGGAAACAATTATGGACAGCTGATTTGTTAGACGACCAATTAAGAGACTGTTTATTTTTTTTGGTTGGCTTAGGAATTACTGGAAATGAAAACCTAATAAACCCTTAGTTAGCTAACTTGAGGTAGCTAAGGGCACATCCCTTAGCTACCGTTAGGAATAGATGTGTTTGATACGTTCATGTGTTAATTTGCACTCTGCAATCCCACAACTGTCAGGTCTTGTGATAGCGACTTTGTTATCTCTTAGTTATTTATCTATTGAAACTTTATTGCAAAGACATAATGTATCAAAAGGCGAATTAAGGCCTTAAGGTTTTCCCTTCTAGTCTATTTTCGGGTAATCAGAAAATCAAAAAGAGTGCATCAGAAGTAAGAAAACATTGTTAAGAAGGCTGTGTTTACTAACAAATTTTGGTGAAGTTTTACTTACTCTAAACCTTATAAAATCCCGTTGTATGCGCGGGAGCATCGATCAACTCGGTAGCAGTCATCCCCGCGCTCCCCCCGGCTTGTTTGCCGCCATTACTGTGTTGACAGTGCGGCCGCGGCTAATGCGTGCGCAAACACCAGCCCACTTGACTAACTAGTGGAGGGCTCGCACGTAGCCTTGATTATTTTAGATTTCGTAATAACTGGGGAATGTTTGTTAAAATATCTGTATTAGAACTAACATAAAATCCGAAGAAAAAATATTACTGTAGATCTGCCGTATTACGTGCAATCCAGCTTTTTATGCTAAACTTACAAACCATAAATTACGCGTGACGAAATTCAAGTTATAAATTCAGTTAGAACCAGTAAATGAATATGTATGTGGTGTAACTTTTTTTCTTCTAATAAAACTATAATATAAACAATTAACAAAAACGAAACATGTCTCTAGTTCAATTATTTAAAAAGAAATATTTAGGTATAAGTTATTATAACTCGTGATATAGGTAAGCAACTCGTATTTCAAATTAGGCTAAAAAGTTACAAGAGATGTTCATAATACGAGCGGCATAATACATATCATAATACACGACGGCTGTCCTATGCTGATCATTCTATGCTGTGTTTATGCTATATGCTGTAGAACAAAATAAATAAAAATGAGTAATTATCTGGTCTGAGGAAATTTGATTCTGTATAGTTTTTTTTTATGGATAACAAACGAGCATTCAGTGATGATAACCATTTACCATCACTGGTGATACTGTCATACTTCTGTGACATATTATGTGATAGTGATACTGTCGTCCATTAACCACCGTAATCCAAGCCAACATCAATGCAAAATGACAAATGTTGGCATGCCCCCGAATGCGCCTCCTACCTTTGGAGATATAAGGAATGGATTTGGAGAATGGGTTGGGAAAATGGGAAGGGACAGGATGGGAATGGGCTCTGGCATATGTCACTCACTACCGAAACACCGACTTTTGAGATCGTATGCTAAGTTTATTTAAGTGTATTTTTTATAATAAAATCGTAATCAGTCCTTTTCTCGTTCACTGCGGGACACGGGCCTTCTCATGCACATTGTCATGTGCACAAGGGATGTATGATCTTTAAACGCTACGCTGTCCAACCGGGTTGGTTCCTCTTCACGCACATTTTCTTTTACATTAGGGATGTATGGCCTCAAAGCGGCACGTTGCGGCATTCTTTTATTGGTGGTGTAGTTCCTACCCTCCGCGCTTGTCCTAGCGCCATTGTTAAAGAGAAAAAGAAATAAATAAGACTGCTCAACGTGGCCACGAGGAGAGATGGAGTGGTCTATTCTAAAGTCGACCTACACTATACGGTATTTCGTAATAGGATTGCCAAAATATTGATTAACAAGAATTGAAAGTAAAATTTGGCGTCAGAGCGTCACGCGTTTTGGCATGAACAAATAGTGTTGCCGACCGCATTACGGTATTTGTCGATAAATCTTCATTTCGGTCCTCTCGGTAGTGTCAACTCTTTCTACTTCAAATACAACGAGCCGCACAAAAGTGACGTGCTGTGTCGTGGCGCCACGCAAAATTTAAATATCGATAAAAAATATTTGGATAATAAATAACGACGTAGTAAGGTAATACTACGATTACTATATATATATAGTAAGTGGCTTGAGAACTAGATGCAAATAATGCAAGTCTCAATATAGGCTAGTTATTTAACAGGGCTATAACGTTTTTTGATAATTTTAATTGTAATAGAGTAGTGGTTTAAGGCATCACGGTTTGAAAATAGAACAGAATAGAAAAAGAAAGTCTACTAATTAAAAGCCAGCAGCCTTGTACAGCGTATAAGTGAACTGTACAACTGCAAAAGTGAACAGTCGCATGATTGTTCAAGAAGGATACCATACCATATAATCAGCCTGTCTCTCCAGTACTGGATATAGACCCTTCCTGCAAGCTCGCCACCACGCAAGATCCGCTTGTGTGGTGGCGATTGAGCTATTCACCGATATAGCTTAGAATTAGCATACTGAAGTGGTAATGGGCAGGTCATATTTGTTGTAGGTTTGTTGTTGGCGACGAGTCCTCGCCGGTGTTGGTTGAATGAGAAGGGGCGAAGGTCGGGTGTGGTAGCGAGAATTTCACCTATAAACTTCAACGTGTTTTAAAAGTTGATTAGATTTTGCAATGGCTTAATCTGAGACATGTTTTTACCTTTGTCATGTATTCTTCAATAAAAAAAAACAATTAGCCGTTGCCAGACGTAGAGAAAAGATCAAGTTGACTCTTTGGTGGGAACCTGAGAAGTGAAGTGAAGTTATTGTTTGTTATTGTAAAAAAAGTGTACCTATTCGTTTCGTGGTTTAATAGTGATAGTTTATTAATCTTTAAAATGTTTTTTGTGTATGTATGGTGTTTGTGATAATCAAATAAAGGCATGGGACTGCGTTTTTCATGTGCTCCCAAGGAGTCCTCTTCTGTTTTCGGTAAACCTACTATCACTTTACTGAGCCGCTCCTGTCTCCTGACTTACTTCTACGGAACTGATGACTGATCCTACGTATTAGATTTTGAAATTGTATATTACGAAAAAAAATTTACACAGGCAGAATGTGCTAATTGCACCATTGTTATATAGGTATATCAATAAAAAAAAGTTAATATTTATTATAAAACTAGGTGTACCCGACATGCGTTAGAATTTTTTTTTGTCAGAAATTTGTCAGAACCATTTTTTTGAACCTAAAGTTTGATCGAAATCGGACGAATGGTTTAGGAGCGCATAGAGGACGAACATACAAACAAATATCAATTTTTATATATTAGATTTGTGTACATATTGTGAGTTTCATAGTTTAATGGTAATAATTTATTAAACTTCAAAGTGTTTTGGGTCATAATGTTTGTGATAAACTGATAATCAAATAAAAACATAAGACTGCGTTTTCCGTGTGCTTACAAATATTCCGATTCTTCTCTCCTAAGCAAATCAGGCTTTAGGTACTGAGCGACTCCTAACTTACTTCAACGGGACTGGATATAGACATGATGCGTTTTGAATTGTTTTAACTTAAAAATACAGCTCCACACTGGCACAATGTACTGTTAAGGCAAGAGAAAAAAAAAGAAAATGAAAAAAAGAAAGAGCTCGAGTACCAGACAGACAAAAAAAACAACTAAAACCGATTAGCAGACAAGCTTAGAGACAGACGACGCTAATATTTGATCAAGGCTTGTTGAAACAACTGTATACAAAACTTACTATCGCATACATAAATAAAAAATAATATATTCCAAGGAAACTTTATTGTAAAGTCGATAAAGTCTATATTGGCCTGTGATGGTCTTCGGACCGAAATCAAAGTAGCTCTTTGTCCAAACAAGGCTCGTCAAACACATGTAATTGACAGGAAATTGTAACATTATTCGTTGTTTGCAGTTGTGTTTAACTTCTGACGGTATTTGACTAGATAGTTGAATAATTCGGAGAATTTACCCTAAATGATTCTCATCAATAATACCTAGTTAATTAATTCGCCAGTTGATTGTTGTGCTTCATAATCTTCGAAGTATTTAAATACCAGAATTTTAATAGATTATATTTCTGGACATTCTGTGGTAATTACATTAAAACGATGAGTTCGTCCATATTATAAACTTTTTCTCAGCCTTTTTAACGTCCCCTAGTAAATCACTGGGGGTTTTTCAGGCCATAATGCACCACGCGGGCCCAGTGAGGATTGGTGGATACACAAGCTCCAGTTTTTTTTAAATTCTTTGACATGCACGGATTTCAACCCTCACATTATCACAAGCTTTATACAAAATTACTTTATTTTTTTTATTTATATTTCTAATAGCTTAGTCAAATTTGGCAAAATAAAAAGTTTTAAAAGTAAATTAAAAAGTAAATTTAATCTATAATTCGTTTTTGATAATTAGTTACTGGATTTTTTTTTTGTAAATTCTTCGAATAAGCCTAATTAATGAAATTGATAAGTAGCAGTTGGAATCTACATATATAAAACAAAGTCGGGTTAGTTTTTTTTTTTTTTTTTTTTTTTTTTTATAGATTAGTGGGCGGACGAGCAAGCGGTCCCACGTGGTGATAAGTGTTACCGCCGCCCATGGGCACCTGCAACACCAGGGGGTATGCGGGTGCGCCGCCGACCTTGCAAAATCCTATTCACAGCTCTCTTGAAGAACCCCATGTCGTAGCTCAATGGAAAGACCTCTTGAGGCAGTTCGTTCCACAACCTACGGGTTCGCGGTATAAAATAATTTTTGGACCGAACAGTGCGCGACACCTCCGTATCGAGGAAATGCGAATGGACCGCACTTCTGTGACGGGAGGTGCGGTTGTAGAAACCCGAGGTGGGAATTATATTAAACAATTCTTCAGAGCATTCCCCATTATAAAGGCGGTAGAACACACAGAGAGACGCAACGTCTCTCCGAATGCTGAGGGATTCTAAACCGCCCGTGAGAGTGGGATCGTCGACAATACGAACAGCACGTCGTTGGATGGAGTCAAATGGGTCCAATTGGTATTTCGGTGCGCCGGCCCAGAGATGAGAGCAGTACTCCATATGGGGCCTCACCTGAGCTTTGTAAAGCATAAGGAGTTGCCCAGGTTTGAAGTACCGCTTCGCTCTGTTCAGCACACCGAGCTTTTTGGAGGCCATTTTGGCCTTATTTTCCAGATGACCCCTAAATTCGACTTTGCTGGAGATGTCGATACCAAGGATCCCGATACTCTCCAAGATCTTAAGAGGTATGCTCTGAAAGCGAGGTGCTACAACAAAAGGGGTTTTTTTAGCGGTGAATGCACAGACTTGCGTCTTACTGGGGTTGAAATCCACTAGGTTTAGAGAACCCCAAATCGAGACTAGATCTAAAGAGTTTTCGATTTCAGACACAAGCCTGGCGCGACTCTCTTCCACTTCGACCCGAGGGATGTTGGCGCGGCCCCTGTACAAGGCGTCTCCAGTACTGTCATCCGCATAGCAACGTATGTCACCAATTTGCAACAGGTCGTTGATATGCAGAAGGAACAGAGTTGGAGACAGCACGGAGCCTTGCGGGACGCCAGCGTTAATAGACATGGTGTCGGAGCAGCTACCATCGATAACGACTCTGATGCTCCGTCCAGTCACCATTATAACCATTAGTTACACCATTTATAACTCAAGAACGGCTGGACCGATTTTAATGATCTCTGATTTGTTGGATTCGTCTCCGCCCCGAATAGCAGAATAACTATTAAAATATCTGAAAAATTCAAGGAAAAAAAATAAAATTAACCTAGAAATATATTGAAATAAACAAATGACAACAACTGTCAAATCTATTGGTCTCATGCGGTACGAAGTTCGCTGGGCCAGCTAGTTAATAATAAAAAAATGCCTGTGTTAAATATTAATAATCCCTTTCACGAATCATATGTTTAGAAAATTATATTGAATTGTCGAAAAAATGTATGTGGTCTGAAATAAAAGAAGATTGTCTATGAAAATCTGTTATTTGCACCACACGTGCGAGCATGTCTTTGGTAGCGATGTAGTGTTATTCAATTGTTTATAGAGTAGTTTCACTTTCACAGGTGGTTTAGAATCGCTTAGTATCCGTAGGAGATGTTGCATCTCTATGCGTTTTCTACCCTCCCGCCTTTATGATTGGGAATGTTCTGAAGAGCGGTTCAATTTGATACCAACTCCAGATTTTTACCATCGCACCGCTCGTCATCGTCGTGCGGTTCTGATCGGCTCGTGCAGCACTTCCTTGATATAGAGTCGATACGTCCAGTCGAAAGGACTTTATACCGCGAAGCCGAAAGTAGTGCTGAAGTATTTCCAGTAGGTACGTTACGATATGGGGCTCTTCAAAAGACCGTGTGCCCCCCGGTGTTGCAGATGTCCATGGGCGGCGGTGACCACTTACCATCAAGTGGCCCGATGGCTCGTCTGCCATCCATTCTATACAAAAAAGCCCCATATCGTAACTAAGTGGAAAAACCTCAGTAGGCATACCATAACTTTAGAAGGTTTGATTACAAATAGTTCTTTATGAATATAGGTCGTTACTATATGATACAAAAAGATAAATAAATAATTTGGGTGAAATATAATTTAATTTTTTCTCTTTTTCGTCATACGGTTACGTAACAAATGTGAATTTGCCTGTGTCCCCTGTTTTGTACACTCATCATGTTTATCTATAAACGCCTTACGATTTCAATTTGCCCGTGCTTGTTTCGGTAGCCGCCGCTCTATTTGCTCTGCGCCCGCGCCGCCGCCGACAGTAAACATTCAGCCCGGATGAAGGACAAACAACCATTTGTTTGTGACTTTATAGCGACGTATTTAGACAATAGCCTAAGTGTTACTTTAAGGAATATTTCAGTTAATTCATAGCGAATACTTGGTGTTATTAAAACGAACTTGTTAAATAGCTGCACGTTAAAATACTTTCAGAACTATTGAAAGCACAATCGAAAAAACACTTCATTTCTGTTTTTTTCCATAACTATGGTTATTTTGTCGATGTTAAGTTAAGGCCGAATACTTAATAATAATAACGGTTTCAAAAAAAAACAAATTGTACGAAACATGGTAAGAATTTGGGCAAAGTCAAGCGAATTTTTTACATTTGACACTGTTGATTCAATATCCTATGTTTCTTCCCGTATTGTTTTCTTCCTGTCAAATGCAGTTCTTTTTAAAAATTCAGCATTGAGTCTTTAAGCACGCCGTGTCCCTGATAATTATTTCCATGTGAGGGCTTGTGAGGACAGCTTATTATCCCTTCATTAACATTCACTTTATTCTTTCAATTTATTTTTATATTTTATTTCAATATGTATGTCCCAGTTTTATCCGTGTGTCACCGGGGCTTCAGCACAATATCAGCGCTTTATGCTTGTCTCAGACATTCAGCATATGCTGAGCTGGAGACATTTTCCAGAAGGCACTGTCACTCACGACGTGATAATTTCTAAAATTTATTTTCTCTTCCCCTGTAAAAATGTTGTCTCTTGTTGAATAACCGCTTCTACTTTCTATACTTCTAATACTACTTTCTTTCTTCTTTCTATTCACGTTCATTTACTGTCAATACGGTTCGCTCATGGAATGCATTACGAGTACCTTTAACTATGAAGCGCGCTCAATCTCTGGCTAGTGTTAAAAGACTCGTGAAAGAACGAGAGCAGATTAAGCAGATTCTTTTCTTTATTTTTTTTCGTTCTTTAGAACTTTCTGTATGTACTTATATGCCTGTATGTATGTTTGTGTCTATGTATGTAAATAAAGACATTATTTTTTATTGCACCATTCACCCCTATTTCGTCTACAGACTTGTCCTTACCACCCAAACGTTGCCTAAAAGAAATCTCTTTAGCGATTAGGCCGCCGTTTGTCATTCTAATTACTTGTACTCGTACTTTGTATTTCTCTGTATGTTTTTGGTGTAGGTACATACAAGTGTATCTACTCGTATTTATCTGTTTCTTTTCTTATCCTTGTAAACTCATCAACAATATTCATGGTTTTGCAAGAACCTGCTTACTAATTATTATTTTTATTTTTAACGCTTTGCTATATTTTGTTTGTTTTCACTTTATATCTTACGTAAACACAAAAATTAATATTAAATTTTTAATACTAATTAAACCATTGCATCTGATCGATGATCGATGATTAAATACAATGTTAAAGTCCTAAGGAACGATCGCTAGGACTAACTACAATGCCACAGTTCCTAGGAAAGGTCGGTAGGACTAAATACAATGCCAAAGACACTATACAAGTCACTACATTTAAGAGACGCTAGGAGTCGCCATGAGCGGTAGTATAGTTCTTGTAACTGACGAGCGCATGTCAATCTTGCCCAAAGGCAAGATTGACATGCGCTCGTGACATTCCAAAGAATGACCGTATAAGTGAAAATTAATGTCGATATATTATTGTAAAGGATATACCAAAGACTACTTTTTATTGGGACGTAATGAGCGGTGATGGTAATTTAAAAAAACAGACTATCAACTCGGCTCTTTGTGACATGGAGGCCTACTGTAATAATGAGACCTATTGAAAAGACAAGTAGTGGGTGCGTGAGCGCGTGATAAGTAATTAACGTTTAGGTAGTTATAATAGGTAATAAATATTTATTTGTTGGTTAATTGAGCGGTTGGCTCGTGCTGACGCGCGCGGATAACCCGTGATAACCGCGATTATCGACGACCCCACCGAAACCTCCGGTATCGACATCGATAACGCCGCAACACTAACACGCTTTTATTTCTATTTATAATGTTAATTAGCAATTATTTTCCATTTATTTAGAAACAGTTTTTATGCAGCGATAAAATTATTTTTAGGCACATTTTTATGGAATAATTTTGTTATGAAATTGTTTGCTTTGTTTTTTACATTGTGCGGCGCTTGGCTGGAAAGAGTACATTGAATTAAACGTAGGCATTATCGTATATATATATATATATATATATTACTTTAGGTGTGTTGTCGGCTGACTACAGAATGGTACCCACGCTATCCCTCACCGTAGGTATCGTAAGAGGTCACTAAGAGATAAGAAAGCCGCTACCACAAGCGCTGAGAAAGAGTGGATGCGCCAACCCACTTGGCCAGCGTGACATCTTAAAGCCAAACATCCCACATGCACAAGACGATGAGTATGAGGAGGACCATGTACAGCAGTGGACACTGAAAGGGCTGATTGCATTGTACACATAGCACATATGTTATTTATTAGCTGCACCCGCGACAACTTATTCGTATCTTTTAGAGTATCCATCATTTTATTATTTCCTTGTATTCTTTCCTATCTTATCAATTTACTAAGCGACTCTGATTTACTTCAACGGGACTGAATATTGACGGGATACGTTTAGACTTTGAAATTGTTAATTACGGAGAAACACTTGACACTGGCAGAATGTGCTAATTGCACCATTGCCATATATATTAAGAAAAAAAATCTCAAGTGCTTTTATTTGTTTTTGGTGTGCAATAAAGGGTTTTATCTGATAATATTATTGACGAATCAAACACGATTTATTCAAGCTGCGCCACTGACATAAAGAAAAATTAACGGTCAAATTAATAATTTTCCAACATTAACTTCCCAGTGTAATTGGAACGTAATTTCGATGTACAGCGGGAGTGAGCAAATAAGTAAAAATCAACTATTTTCAAGGATTCAAGGATTAGTATAGATTAGATTCGGCCAATATGAAAAAACAAATTGGCTGTTTACTAACAGATTGGACGGTAAAATGTGAGCAGAAAAAAATGGAAATGAGGATTAACATATCTTGAAATGAATCAACTCAATAAATATTTAAATGCATGAAAATCAGATTAAATTAATAATTGGACAGTAACGCGGGAGCACTTACTGAATAGAAATCGGTCCGCTAGATACATTGCGGATAAATAAACAGCAAATTAATTATTTCTAACAAATTGTTTCTGGGAAAAAAGAATGTTCGCGTTGTCTAAAAAAAAACAGGTAATACGTACTGTCTGTTTCACGATATCTGATGTCAAGAACTAAAAATTGAAACTATATATTCTTTTATTATTAGAGAATGCCAAAATAAAATTAGTTTCCAAGAGGATATTTAAATACTGCCACAAATATACATTTGTGGTGAAAACAAAATATAATATATTTTGAGTATTTTCTATGTAATAAATATAAGTATTACATATTTATATAAGTATTACATTTGCGTTATTTCTAAGTCAGAAATATAAGTATTACATTATAAATATATAAGTATTACATATAATATAAGTATTAAACAATGTTTTTTAGGGGTTTAAAAAAAACAATATAAGTATTACATTTGCTGCCAAGTCATGATTTTTGCTGACAAGTCACATTTTTGAAAGCCAATATATAAATTATGGTGATACGTATATGATATATATTTTTGCTTTTCTTTTCGGATTATTTTGCAGCTAACGGGCTGCGTACGTGTTAAAAATCGTATCAGTTTTTTTAATCGGCTTAGAATAAAGCAAGATCACCTACGAGTATGTGTACCAAATAAATATCTACAAGCTCATCTGTTCCCGTGGATGTTGTAAAAGGTGATCAAGGATCAACAAAGCTGCTATCACAGGCTCAACTACACCTCTAAAAGAGTATATTCAGGAGAGTGTGTGTGAGTACGCGGTTTTTTAAGGCCACACATCCACATCCGTCATGCACAAGACAATGGTGCATGAGGAGGCCCACGTCCAGCAGTGGTCTATAAAAATGCTGGTTAACGTTTAAATAGCAAACACATGTACCACTTTAATTTATAGCATTGTACAAATACAACATAGTGACGCGCACGTGATATCGCTAGTATCGATAACCCGTGTAGGCCTCTGCCCCGTCGATAAACCGCGCGCGTCTAGTTGTGAGTAAGTGCTCGTGTTTGCCGCCAACTGACCAGGTAATCAACGATCATCTATTTTACACTGTTTATAAAATCTGATTGTTTTACGGCGGCCTTAAAATTGAGTGTAGATCGATTTGTGTCAATGACAGATTTTGATATTGGCAATCAGTTATCGATCAATATACTATATTCTTACATACGTTATATCAAAATACACATGTTCAATATTACTACTGCTTATTTTTCTTTATTTTGCTTATTTTAATTTGTGTACTGTGATATTACCTACTACTGCTGATTTTTTACTTGTTAAATAATTTAGGTGTTCATAGGTGAAAGCTACATTATTTTTTATTTTTTTAATAGACAAGTGGGCGGACGAGTAAGCGGTCCCACGTGATGGTAAGTGTTACCGTAGCCCATGGACACCTGCAACACCAGGGGTGCGCCGCCAAACACGCAAAATCCTATTCACAGCTTTCTTGAAGAACCTCATATCGTAGCTCAATGGAAAGACTTCTTGAGGCAGTTCATTCCACAGCCTACGGTAACTTTAACGGTTCAGGAATTTTAAATTACACACAGCCAGACGTAACGTTTTGTGATATATAAGTATTATCTGCTCCATTTCACATTAAGCTTTACTTGTATTAAGCTTTACTACCTAAATCAGTAATCCACACATCTGCATGGAGCATCTGCATGCATCTCCGCATAGGGCTATAACATCTAGGCCCCCGAAGCACTCATATGCGCAAGTGTCCCGCCGTTCCAGCCACCCCTCGCGTCTCAAGTTGTCAGTTGGATTCATTTGACTCCATCCAACGACGCTCTGTTTGAAATGTCGACGATCCCACTTTCACAGGCGGTTTGCAGCCACTCAGTGACCGCAGAGATGTTGCGTCCCTCTCCGTGTTGTACCCCCTTTAATTATTGTGCCCGATCTCAAGAAGCTGTAATGGATAATACATGCACAGGTCCACCATACAGTGACCATGAGCTTCTTTTGACTCAGTTTACGTTTGGGATATTGTTTGGCTGTGTCTCCTGGGATATTGTGACGAACCTTTACGATTGTTAGTAGGTACCCATTTTCCGAGCTTCTTCACTTTCCCGATTTGACGCAAATGAATCAATAACGTTTTGTCACTTATGCCAAAGGTTGTTGCTAACTCAGGTGTGGTTTGAGATGAATCCGATCCCACTATTGCTTTCAATTCGTCAATACCCACTTCAGTAGCCGGTCGTCCACGGGAATTAATCTTGAGGTCGAAATTTTTAGACCGGAAACGATCACACCAAAAACATACCATGCGTTCGCTTGCGGTGTTTGGTCCGTACACATCGTTGATATTGCGTGCCGTCTGTGCGAATAACGCGAATTTTTAACTTTTCCATGGTCGCAAACACAACGATATACCTAAGCAAAAAGTCGTTTGACGGAAAAATAAATGAATGACTGATTTTGAAAAATAATGTCAAAGCTTTAAATTGAAATTTTTAATTCCTAACCAAACGCAAGATAACTAAGTTCAAAGTAGCCACTATGAACAAACGGTAATTTCATAGGTAATGATCTAATATATGTACTCGTATTAAAGTATATAGTGTATGGGCCGTAGTTGTCTGAATAAATAAATAAAAATCTGCTTTCAGAACATTATTGTAAATTTATTAAGTACTATCGTTCCTTGTAATTCGTCGTTTTATGAAAATATTAATGCATAGTTATTGTTAAATAGCGATCAGGAAGGTCGTTTTTACGCATATGAAAGTCGGAATAGATAAGGCCACAAACGGGCTCTCAAGTTCATACGACTGTACAGATTGATTTTCATTAGATTTATCGAGAAAACTAACGTTCATTAATATTTATTTATTCTTTTCGTAAATTATTACAAAAGGCGGACTTAATGCCGTACAACATTATTTATCTCCCAGTCAACCTTTGGGTCATACAGGACATGAAGTGGTAGGGGCGTTAATAAATCTAACAAATGTAAAAGATAGAATAAATAACCAGTGTACTAAATATTCAAATATAAATTAATTTTAAAATATAGTGAAAAACAACATAACTTGTTTCAGCCTTTCATATCCGACTGCACCCTTAATATATCGCCGGGGGGTTTAGGGTCGTAATCCACCACGCGGGCCCGGTGTGGATTGGTGGATACACATATTCTAGATTTTTTTCTATTTTTAGAGCATGCGGGTTTCCTTACAATGTTTCCCTCTTAGCGCCAAGCTAGTGCCAATTTTTAAAAATCCGTATTTAAGTAGAAACTTTTTGGTACGGGTCGAAGATTTGAACTGACGATCACACAAAAGTGAATCGAGTATCGAGAATCGAGAATCCTAGGCTATAACTACACATAAAAATACTTAATTTTAAGGCTACTCCTGAGATCTAAATCCTAAGTCCCAAGTCAGGCTGAGTGCTTACCTAATGGTCATAAATGTTTCATATTCTCCTACTACGTTAGTTTAACACACTAATCACAGTTTGAAGAAGGGATAGACGACACTACTGCCGTTCTTACCAAGACAATTACAACAAACGCCTAAAATGTATGAACGTTGATTTATGTATTCGTTTATTTTTGATTAATTGAGTTACTTTTGCCAAAATAGGAACTGCAATGTAATCCAAAAAAATAAAAGACAGAGGTCGTAACGCTTAATGGGTTTATATATAGCAATCTATAAAAAGAGCCTAATACATATAAAATAATGAGAAAGAATACGACGATTCATCGACACGGTGCGAAATGTGAAAGATGAATGACGCGTGGCGATGACCCGAAACGATTCTATCGAGTTGACCTCACGACCATTATCGACAACCGACGTCACTTCACTACCTCACACGACTTTGAAGACATCAGCTGTCTCATGAGATTATCTTGCGGTATTATAAATATGGGTATTTAACCATATTTATTTATTCAATATATAATGCATTTTTAACACAAACAATAACAATAAATCAGTGAGCGAGGTCGCGGCGCCTCGATTTTGAAAGCAGAATTTTGTTAAAGATGGGTTTTAAGGCAAAGTAGAACACGGAGTCTAACTATATGTATGTATTATATTATAGTAAAAATACAATCATTCTGATTTGTGATGTTTGATAGGAGATAATTTCAACACACCGACACAAGTGACCGTTCACCTACAGGTTTACGTACGCGCTGGGGGACAAACCGGTTCAATGAGAGGACAACCATCACTAGTGTTGTACGCGCTATGCATTCTATTACTTAATTTTTTTTAGTTTATGTTGAAAATTTTATTATTAATAATAAAAATGTACCGAACAACACAAATATAAGAAAATTGAGTTATAATTATGAAATACGAGTAAAAATTATTTATTTAATATTTATTTATAAAGTACAGTTTGTATTTTGTATAATGCATATCTTATAATAGTATAGATAATTATAAAATAGGCATATTTATAAAGTTTTGTAACATTTTTCTAACGATAGTTCGTTAATATTTTGATCTTAATACGCAACTTGTTGATGTTGGTAATGATTTTTAAAAAATAATACAGGTTTATGCTTTTAAGAAACGACGCGAGTGTCTCCCGATGAACTATTTAAAGAAACTTTATATTAGACCAGTGGTTCTCAAACTTTTTAAATGACGGAACCCTTTTGGGAAGCAAAATACTTGATGGAACCCTACAATAAAACAATTATTTTTATAAGTGTATTCTATATTAATCAGCATAATAAAAGTACAATGTATCAGTTACTAATTATTATTTACTTCACCACTTGGTAAGGACAATAATAGAAAACATTAAAAAAGAAAAAATCTAACTAGTGGGAGGTATGAAACTGTTTTTTATTTTTCATCAATTGCTTGATATCAGGTTTGATGGAAGAAAGTTGGAGTCTCATATCAGCTTCGGCGTCCAGTCTATTGCGATATTTTGTTTTCGTGGCTGCGTAGGTAGAGAATCCTGTTTCGCACAAATATGTAGTTGGGAACGGGAGAAGAATATCCAGAGCCATTTGGCCAAGCATTGCATATTCATCTTGGATTCTGCACCAAAAATCATTAAGAGGCGTCGTTTTGAACAATGACTCCATACTTGTGTCTGATGACATTTCTAAAAGAGATTCATATATCTCATTTGACATGTTTTCAGGCTTTTCCAAGTTGGGTAAAAAAGGATTATGAATCCAGGAGTTCACTTTAATTTTTGTATTGTGTTCTTCGGGAAAATACTTTTCAAAAGATGCGCGCATCGAACTGAGATATTGGACCAATTCTTCAAACACATTATCTTCAAACATTTCTGAGTCGTTTTCGCTAACAAACTCACTGAGTAACGTAAAACTTTCTATTTCTTTCTTACCAATGCAAATGATCCAAAAATCTAATTTTCTTTTAAAAGCAGTTATTTTATTATAGGCCTGAAACACTGTTGTCTGTTTACCTTGCAACGATAAATTTAATTCGTTAAGTTTTTGAAAGATATCCGCCATAAAAGACAATCGGAACAACCAAGTTTTATCATACAAACGGTCCTTCAAATTAAAAGAAGTATCTGCTGAAAGAAACATTTGTAACTCGGCTCTAAGTTCAAATAGCCTTGTTAAAGTTTTTCCCCGAGACAGCCATCGCACTTCTGTATGGAGCAGCAGTGTTTTATGTTTGCTGCCATAATCTTCACACAATAATGAGAACAATCGGGATTGTAGTGGTCGTGATTTGATAAAATTAATTATTTTTACCGCTTCATCCATAACTAATTTTAGATTAGACGGCATTTGCTTCATCGCAAGTGCTTGTCTATGCAGAATACAATGACTGGAACTACAATTAGGCGCTTTATTTTTCATTCGTGACACTGCTCCTGCTGTTTTACCTGTCATCGCCTTGGCCCCATCTGTACAAATGTCAATGCAATTGTTCCAACTGAGATTATGTTCTTCAAAAAATATATTTATTTTATTAAAAATTTCTTCCCCGGTAGTGTTTGTAAGCAGCGATGAACACATAAGCATGTCTTCTTCAAAAGAACTTTTATATGGATATCTCACAATAACCAGCAGGATAGCCAAACCAGCGACATCAGTCGACTCGTCCATTTGCAAAGCGAATCGTGTATTTTGTAGACGTGTAACTAGTTCTTGTTTGACGTAGCTTGCCAGATCATGGATTCGTCGTGAAACAGTATCGTTTGATAGCGGAACAGTAGAAAGATGCTTTGCAGATTTTTCATCAAGCATACATTTTGTTATGTCTAATACACATGGTTTTATTAATTTCTCAGCGATAGTGTGCGCTTCACCTGCTTGTGCAATGCGATAGCTAACTAAGTATGATGCCTCCGTGGCCTTTTCGTTGGTAGTTTGTGTTACATGCATCATATTTTTTTGACTTTCTAATAACTGATCTTTTTTGCGAACAAAAAATTCTTTATTCTTGTCTTTAGTCTCGGGGTGTACGGTTTCTAAATGTCGACGCAATTTGGCAGGTGCCATGGAACTATTAGGAAGCAGTTTACTACAGAGCATGCAGAGAGGTGAGCCGTTGGAATCAACAAATCCGAAACTGATATAAGATTCATCATACTTCCTTTTTTTCGTCTTTGAAACCGTCGAGCTTGACGTCGTGGCACTCGTGGCATCATCTTCTGGATCGGTGATTGCTAAATTCTCCGCGCGCATTGCTTTTGAACATTCAGCGTCATTAGAAGATGTTGTTGGAACACGTTTAACACCTTTAAGCCAACGTTCCATTCTTCTTTATTTATAATGTTACAAGTCAGGATAGTGGGGTTTAAATAATGCACAATCGTTACTGCGTATAAGAGACTAAATTTAGAACCTACAGGGAAGAAATGTATAAAACTGAGACAACAGAATACAGCAGGCAGTAAAACAATGAACACTAGTTTCTCGCTAGCGAGCTTGTAAGTAGGTAGTAACTTATCGCTCCGAACGCTAATCATCAACTGACGACGCCAACGCGCGATCGCCGCTTTTATACTTAGTCCTAGACTCGATCTCAAATATTCTCGAAAATACTCGAGTCGGCACCTTTGATAAACAAAAAGCAAAAATAAAAACAGAAATTTAAAAATAGCGTTGTAAACAATATCGACTTTATCCTTTGAAGTTAGAGACGAAAGTCGCTAGTTGACAACTATAGCGTCTAATTCAGAGGCGGCTTTTATCAAAGAGACTGAGCGCTTACAAGTATACTACCCGCTCGTTTTAAGTTTGCCGCTGGCGATAGGTATGAGTGTGACGTTCGAAATTTTTTATTTAATTGTAACAATAAAAATTGTGTACGTTAGATATTTGGGTAAAACTATGACACATTATAAGTTTTGTTGTCACGTGGGGGAGGGTACGCGCATTCCACAGACCGGCAAACTTAGAGCGAACGCGTTGTACAAGTATAAAATTGTTGAGACCAAACTTATGAGATATTGTACCAGCTAATGTAACACAAGCTTATACAAATACAAATAAATAAATAAATAACATTCATAGCGTTTTGTCTCCGCGCGGCCGCGGAGTCCGCACAGCCGCGGAGCGACCAGAGAGAGGTGTTTTGATTTTTTTATTTCTAAATTCTTGCGGAACCCCGACAGAGGTATCACGGAACCCTAGGGTTCCGCGGAACACACTTAGAGTATAGCTGTATTAGACTAAGAATTAATCACACGCTTAAACAGAATAGGTAATAAACATTTGAAAAACAAACATTTTAAGATATATTTTTTAAAAGCAATTTGTAATTGCAAATGTTATATTATAAATATAAAAATAAATTTCATGAATTCTGAGTTTTATTAATCAATCCAGATTAATAAAACTCAGAATTCATGAAGTTTATTTTTATCTTTGCGAATATTGGGCGCCTCAAAACAGTTTTTGCTCTGTGCGGATGTACTCTTGCGGTTTTACAATATAACTTTATTAGAAATAGGGTTGTACAATAAATACGAATACGGATAAATTTTATCGGTTTTTGTTACAAACATGAATATAAAATTATTTCGAACTAGCTTCGTCCGCGTGGAGTTTAGTTTATAAACGCCGTCTTTATTCGACGTGATTCTTTAAATTGATATAACTTTTTTATTTATGACTGAATGAAGTAAAACAAATACTAAATTTTAAGTGAAGCTTACCACAATACATTAGTGAAAACCGCACCCAAATCGGTTAAGCCGTTTCTAAGATTAGCGCGTACAAACGCACAGACAAACAGATGAACAGACAATAATTCTAACAATCATTGTTTTGGGTTCTATTGCGTTGATAAAGTCCCCCAATAATAGTTTTTCTCATATATCTTCCATGTACAGACAGCGATCAGTTACATTTTTATTATATGTATAGATATAGATATGGTTTCGGTTAAGTACCTACAGATATGTTTTTAATGAACTTTTTAAGATAATACTAACTGAAAGCAAAGAAAAATAAAACCAAATAGGGAATAATTGCAACTTTACTTTCATAAAAAAAACGAACGAAAAATCTATCAAATCAAATGCAAGCAGCAAGAACTTGTCAAAATCGCATTACGAGTAGTAAAGCGATTGTAGGTTTACTGATGACAGAAGCGGGCTCCTTAGCAGCACACGAAAATTGCAGTCCCACGGTTTTATTTGCTTATCATAAACGTCACGCATGAGAAACACTTTGAAGTTTAATAAGCTGTCATTATTAAACCACAAAACGCCTAATACATATTTTTTTATAATAATCAAACAATACTCAACTTCATCTTTCAAGTTCCCGCCAAAAAGTCCATAAAAGTTGTTTGTTTAGATAAATTGAAAAGGTCTAAAGAAAATACAATGGTGCAGTGGATTTACAGATTCTTAAACTGATGTTGGTTGATTAACGATACCCGAGGGATTAGACCCCGTCTAAAAATGACAAAATATATGCCAGGAAATTGTTTAATCAAACTATTGTAAGAATCACACATACGAGGTAAGGGAGCATTACGGCCAACCTTTGTCCTTCTTATAGGGATCAAATATAAAACAAGACTCTTCGATTATGTTAATTCCATTTAACTAGTGTTTCTCTGTAACTGTGCCCTGTTCTTTATGGTTTACAATTGTAAGCAGTTTTGTAAAAATGAGCGTTTAGCGCTCGACGTTTCAGCGCTGACTCTGCTAATAAAGCTTTAAGACTCGACCGTTAAACGTTTGTGAGCGTCACGGTCCTTATTTTGAGGACTGCGAGTTATTAACACATGAGCGTGAAAGGCTCGCGTCTAAAACGCTCACGACCGTACAACACTCGATTCTTAAGATTCTAACTTACGAGTAGCACTCGAGCGTCGAGCGTTCAGCGCTTACTTTTACAACAATAGTTGCAAGTATTTTTTATATATTTTACAGATAATATTTTTTAACCATTCAACCACTTCTAATGCGGGTACACCTACAATTAAAATCCGAACATTTCAGTAGGGCATTTAAAGTGGGTTTTAAATGGATACTTTAGGATGTGATCTGGTCTTTACACAAAACCGACATTACCTACATTTGTATTTGCAACAAATAATAAAAATATCAACATTCCAATTTTCTCAAATTATTAATTATTAAGTTAAATTATTAGATTTATTAGTTGAAAAAATAAAAACTTAAGAATTTCACACTAATTGGAGGAAACTATCTATTTAGACCACTTAGTGATTATTAACAAATAGTTTTCGTACTCACCAGGCTCCATCGCGTACCCAGCGGCGGCGGCTGCTGCGTGCAGCGCCCCGTACTCCTTGCCGTCCATGCCTCCGAGCATCATGGCAACCACCACTCACTACACCATGCCACGGCAGACCAACAAAAAATTTGTCAAAATACACCGATTTTCAACCGAATATGTCGCGGTCGCGAGCGTTTATCGCCGACCGCGCAAGCGTGACATGTGTTGTGCGCGCGTGGCATCGCTGTCGCCTGCGCGCGCGCAGTCCGCTCCGCCCCCCGCCGCCATTGGTGCGCGTCCGCCAATCGCTGCGCTTCATTTCGAACGCTTTCCTTTTTCCGTGTCGCGTTCTATTTGAAGCGTGTTGATGCATCTCTATTTTTTGTGTTCTGATTTTAAACTTTATGATCAGCAGTTAAAGTTTGAATTAGAATAGTATTGCGGTTGTAATATGTCTGTTTTCCCGTTCGGTCGGTTGCGCTCGGCCAGCAGCGAGACGAGAGCCGAGGAAAATGTGCGCTCACGTAGGTTGGGTGAAACTACTGCGCAACGTACAATGTGTGAATTCGGAGGGGAGTGCTTTGTTATGTATTTAGTAGTCATGTGTGTATGTTGTGTATTGGAGCGTTCGCTGTACTCGGGTTGTAATTGATAATTTATGTTCGTTAATTTGTATTACTAGCGTACAGCAGTAAAAAATGAAATGCATTTTTTAATTACATGTGCACTGTTTCAAGTAGGTATCTGAAATGAAATGTATCAATTTAAAGGAGCAACGATTCATTGAATTGATTGCCAACATAGTATTATGTGTATATACCTAAGTAGGTACTAATTACACCCCACTAATATTATAATTAAATGCGAAATTATGTACTCATAGTCGAAGATAAAGTATTTATTGCATGATCGAGGGTAAATATAATACAAATGTGATGTCCAATAATAAATACATTGTTTACATTGTTCGCCAAGGCTTACCATTTTAGGTGTACAATAGTGATTTGATTATGTATGTCCATTATTGAATATATAAAATGTCACTATACTATTCTAATCCCAATCACTTTGAAACGGTTGAATCGATTTCGTTGAAATTTGGCAAATAAGTAGATTGTAATTAATCCGGTTTAACAAATAGGTTACTATCAGTGATGCTAACTTAGCGCTTTCGGCGCTAGATCTGACACTTTTTTTGGCTCTGCTAGCGTCCAACAAACTAACTTGACGCCTAACGCCCAATCTAGCGCTTTTTTAAAAAATATTCCACTTCATTGCTATGAGGGAGTTCTATTAGCGTGTAACGAAGTGTAATTGTTTAAATTAAAGTTACCAACAAATATACCAATCAAAAAATCTAAAACAAACAAACAAATACCAGTTTAAACAATTACCAATCAAAAAAAACCTTAACTCTGTGATACGTCCGTCAAATACTTTCGTTTCATATCAGTACCGATAGATTTTGATTAAAAATTCATAATATGAAAATTTTCTTTAATTTTTTAATGTTTTCATCGATCAAGCGCGTTCTTCCGAAAAAAATGCCAATCTAGCGCTTTATTAACGCCAACTCAGTGCGCTTTCGTTAGGTTTAGCACTGGTTTCTATTCATTTTGACCCCGCGAACTAAGTCACAGGCAAAAGCTAGTATTTACTTATAACCCGAATCCTAACTAATATTAAAAATATGAAAATTTGTAGGTTTATTTGTTTGATACCTAATAATTGTCACAAGAGTGGTGATAGCCCCGGCTCGGATCCTCAGCCCACATCTCCGAGTATCAACGTAAATACATACTGTTTTTTTTAAATTGTCTCTGATTCGGCTTTGAGAGGAAATCATTGTGAGGAAACCCGCGTGTTCCAAGCTCAAAAGGGGTTCGATAATTAATAAGATATTTAGTTTCCTTAGTAAACTTATCACTTCCTGGTTTAGTCCTATCTTTATCCATACTTAGGTATAAGTAGTAAGTACATATATATAATAAAATCATAACAAAGTCTTTATCCATACTTAGGTATAAGTATATATATATAATAAAATCATAACAAAATTGTGTCAGTATATTTAATATTTAAAGAAACGTCGTTATAGTTAAAGTAGATTGTAATTTTTGTCTGTCTGTCTATCTAAACGCGCATTACGCAAAAACGACTGGGCGCAATTTAATGAAAATTGACATAGTCACAGATTTTGTGCCGGGTTAATATTCGGAGTACTTTTTATCCAGGTCAATTATGAAGTTCCCACGGGAATCGAGTTAACCACACTTGTACTAACGTCTATGTATACGAAGTCGCGGGCATTGCAAATTTATTATTACTATTTTAATTTTAATCTCACATGTTGGCTGAAACTCTCTGACAAATATATCTTTGCCCCTCTCGCAAACCCTGAAAGAAAGCCTGTAAGAGCCAGACACAAACGAAGCCGTAGAAGGGACGTTAGATTATAGATTTCTTGTAACTTGTAGTCGTCTGTCGGAATCTTTTTATGTGCTAAAAGACACATGACACCAATAAAATGTAGTAGCATGATAATTATAACACACAAAAACAGCTCAAAGCATCCGCCGTCGACTGTATTTCTGTTAATTACCCCAAATATGTCATCTATTTGTGCATAAAAACCACATGATGTTCGAACGAACCACGGTATGGTGCGCCCACGCTATGTGACTGCGGCGCGGCGCAGGCACAATAAACTTAGGAACGGTATATGAACGGTACGAAGACCTTACGGCTCCACCAGTGTGGAATTAGGCTCCTTTTGACTAAAAGCTTGGTAGAACATGTATGCAATCGCCTGAAATTATTCATACGCGCGACTATGCGACACTATGTGCAATGCTCTCAAAACACGTTTAGATTGACATTCAGATTCCTTTTTTCGCTTTACTTTACTTCTTTATTACGGGCTATAATTTCAACGGATGTATTATAAGAAGCTGTATGCTTCGGCAGACTTCTACATCAAGCAGTTTATACCACACCATCAGCATATACTGGTACTACTCCACCATTGGCTTCTCCAAAGGTTTGTTAGTAGTAATAACGCAAGATCTTGCGCTCTTCAAGTCGTTGGCTGGAGGACGTCCCACACTGCTACCCGGTACGTTTCCATACAAGGTGTCGTCTACCCCATCAGTTGTCGGTCCTGCTGCAGGTATGGCCTGTCCATAACCACTTCAGCTTGCTAATCCTGTGAGCTAAGTCGAATGTCTTCGTTTCGTATCACAAAAAGAATTTGATATCGTTAAACCATTAAAAAAGTATATTCATTGGTACATGTCATGGCAGTCTTCTGCAGATATAACAATGCAAAAATACCGCACTGTTCATCTATACTGTGTTTGTGCGCGCAGAAGGAACAACAAATTATTGTTCATCAAATGATGCAAATCAGCGATGCAGACTCAAACGCGCCGACTGACCTTTGACTCGACGATGGATTTTGTACAAATTAATGTTCCCTGAATTTTCAATCGGTGTTTATTTCTTTCATCAAGCCGATTGCAAATGAGCATGAGATCTGAAAACTGTTTGAAGGTGATACACACTAGGAGATAGCAAATTATCCACGCGTACGAGTACCTATGTATCTAGCTGTTACGACTGTAGTGACTAAGGGATAACAAAGCGGCTACCACAAACCCCGAGAAACTCGGAAACTAGGAAGTCGACTCGGAAACCCGCTTGGCCAGCGTTCCGATTTAATGCCAAATAACCCTCATACACAAGCCACATGTACAGAGGAGGTCCATGTCCACCAGTAGATACTAAACGAGCTGGTTATCATCCATCAGCTTGTGTCATTTTCCACTGCTGGATATAGGCCTCTCTCAAAGTTTGAGACCACACACGATCTTCCGTTCTACTCATACAACCACGGAATTGGTTTAAGTCGTCGGTCCACCCGGCCGGGGGGCATTCCACATTGTCTTTAAGGCCTTATAACCTCTTATGCTAAACCAAATAATAATGGTTCACCTAATTTCCTAATGTACATTTTTATTTATTAAATGTATATACATACATACTTACACCAGTATCTAACCAACAAATAATTGATCTGAGTGGTGTTAGGCATATCGTAGCGGAACGGGCAGACTTCTCAAGACAGTTCGTTCCACAAACTCTCACTCCCACTCTCACGGGCGGTTTAGAATCCCTCAGCATTCGGAGAGTCGTTGCGTCTCTCTGTGTGATCTACCGCCTGTACAATGGGGAATGCTCTGAAGAATTGTTTAATATAATTCCCCCTCGGGTTTCTACAACCGCATCTCCCGTCACAGAAGTGCGGTCCATCCGCATTTCCTCGATACGGAGGTGTCGCGCACTGTTCGGTCCAAAAATTATTTTATACCGCGAACCGGTAGGCTGTGGAACAAACTGCCTCAAGAGGTCTTCCATTAAGCTACGATATAGGGTTCTTCAAGAGAGCTGTGAATAGGATTTTGCAAGGTCGGCGGCGCGCCCGCATACCCCCTGGTGTTGCAGGTGTCCATGGGCGGCGCGCGGTAACACTTACCATCACGTGGGATCGCTTGCTCGTCCGCCCACTAGTCTATAAAAAAAATGACCTTTCGCCCTAAGTATAATATACAGTACACATCCCGGTCGAAAGTAATACACATCGACTATGATCGGCTAGCTTCGTTTTTGTAGAGCGTCGTCTCGGTCGTGTGCCGTTACGAAGCTAGCCGATAATCTCTTTCTAAAGGCCGATGTGTATGCACGACACCTCTTGTCGACAACATTACGGTTATAAAGACCGAATCGTAGGAGATGCGCGCCGTATTTGTGTGGGCTTTTTACTGTCACGCACTTTTTTTTAATGAACTTAAGGTGGCAGACGAGCATACAGTCCACCTGATGATAAGTGGATACTGTCGTCTATAGACATCCACAATACATGCCAAGATAAACCCAGAATGACAAACGTTGGCACGCCCCCGGATCCGCTGCCCACCTTTCCAGATTAAGGAATGGGTTGGGATTGGGAAAATGGGGAGAGGGGAGAGATGGGATTGGAATGGGCTCTGACATATCTCACCCACTACCGAAACGCGAACGTACATTGAGAAATTACGATGAAGTAGGAAATGCAGTACATTTCAAGGTAGTCTTCTGTGAGAGAGGGGTAACGTAGCCAGTCGAGTGCGCCCAGCGGCTGTGGGAATGCAGTGTGCACTCTCCCCCTACTTTCTTGACTCTGTACAAAATTTATTTCATCTCTCACCATTTAACATTGTGAATTATATGGATCTACGCAAAATACGGGAAGAAGTTGCCGTGTTAAGATTTTACAATACCCCTGTTCATTTTATTTTCATTCCCGTAAAACCATGTCTATTTCATTTTTTGTGTTATGGCATAACGCAAAACTGTATTAAATGAGCGCCAAAGAATAAAATATCAATAACAAGCTCGTTTGTCGATTATTTCAGCAAAACGATACATAAGTGCGCAGCGAGGTGCGCGGGCGCACGAATAATGTTAATAAATAAGCTATAAAGCGCATTGTTCGATGTCAGCTTGCGTGGATTATGCTCGATTGTCTCGCTGGCCGGTCCGCACGTAAGGTTATAATGCCCACATGCATTGTTCTATATCACCTTTATCTTTTTTATACATCTGAGGTTTATGGCCGTCGATAATGGCGATTATTTAGAAATTTTCAATAGAAAGAAATTCAAAATGTAATCATAAAAATGTATTTTTATTTTTTATTTTATTTTTAACATAATGTTATTCGCCAACTTCATTCGCGTGCTCGGTTATAGTTTTAAAAAAAATTAAACTAATGTGTCAATTTTTTATATTATTATACACTTTATTGTACAAACAAATGATAAAAATTGTTACAAAAGAAAATACCTACATACAAAAGGCGAATAGTAATTTGAAACTTCTTAAAATTGACATGTTTCACTAGATCATCAAAAAGGAGGAGGCTTTTATCTAACAGTGGGACTTGTGTACCTACTGTACTGTACTGTACTGTACTGTACAGTGTGAGACCTGAGTTGTACTCCAGGCTAAGAAAAACATCCATTATACATTCCATTATTGCGGAGATAATTTAATGAGGGAGAGATTGCACGCTGCAATCCAACAGCCGCTGTGCGCATTCGACTGGCCACGTCACCCCTATCTCACTTATTTCCCTAATGTACGTACGTGTTTCGGTAGTGAGTGAGATGTGCCAGAAGCCCATTCCCATCCTATCTCTCTCCATTTTCCCAACCCTTTCTCCAAATCCATTTCTATATCTCCAAAGGTAGGCAGCGCATCGGAGGGCGTGCCAAAGTTTGTCATTTTGAACTAATGTTGGTATGTATCACGGATGTCTATGGGCTACAGTATCCACTTACCATCAGGTGGACTGTATGCACGTCTGCCGCCTAACGAATTTCGGAAAATTTTCACGATTAAGGGTCACCAGCAGCGTCCAAAACTCCAATCAGTCTCGAGGTCTATTAGATATAAGGAAATCTCGTTCCAGAGAGGTGAAAGCTCGACGTACATTCGTGTGGTCACGAGTTCAAATCTTCGGAATTTTAAGTGTAATTTGTTTTAGAAATCCATACTCTTTTACAAATCAGTAAAAAAGTATGGATTTCTAAAACAATGTTACTGGTCCGGTGTTAAAGGAAAACATCGTGAGACCACATGCTCGAGAAATAAAAAAAAATATGGAGTATGTGTAGACCTTTTGCGGTTAAGACGATCTGACAATAAACGACCTGTGCCCTGCACTGGGACGTTGTAGGCTGAGTTAAATTAGAGTTATATCTGAGTTAAATATTAGTTAAACATAAGTTAGATATGAGTTAAAAATGAGTTAAATCGGTTCAGTAGTACCTACCAAAGTTATGACTCGCGATGGTGTAAACTTTTCAAAAAAATCCAAAAAAACTTGAAGTTATGCACACAAACTACATATATGCCGTTGGATAGGGCTCGTAAAGCTCTACAACCTTAGTCTAAGCAATTTTTTTCCGAAAATAGCGATCTTCCTTCCGACTTGTGCTAGCAAGAGTCGTTTTTAATTCTATAAGTAGAGGTATTCTATTTCAATAAAATCAGCTGACAAAAGACATCTCATTTCATTTTTTATTAGATCGTCTGTTAATATCAAAGGCAAATACTTGTCATAGATATTGTAAACAGTTTGTGTGATTGTTATAATTACTTCAGACTTCAGAGCGACACCGTGGTCACGCGCCGTCGACCGCGACCACGACTGTCTCGGCTCCTCGCTAATTATAGAACAGATACTTGACTAAAATGTACCCGCAACTGATTCTCTTTTCTTTATAAATAGAGAGAAGGCTATAGATTTAGAATTTTTTGTAACCGTTAAGATTAACACAGCTAGAGAGGTGAACACAAATAGCAGCAAGCAAACAGCTTGACAGTTGGTAGAAACGCGAAAGTTAGTACCAACTGTCAGGAGGCATACATTTTCAACTAGGCGGAGAAGCGTGTATATAAAGGTATTGTATATATACGTAATATATAAAGTTATATGCTATATATCTCTAATGGTCACACTGAAAACCAACACTGGTTTGTCCGCAGGTAATGCTGAGTTGGAGAACATTTCCGGGATTTCAATGCACATTCGAGCTCTCAATCTTATTTATGTTTATATGTAAATTGTTTCTTCTTACTTCTGCTATTGTTTTGTTGTTCTGCTAGAATAAAGTGATGTCTAACTCTATTATAAGACTCTTAATAGCCATGTGTTTAGAGATTTTCATAATGTAATTTTTATTGTGTGTTTATGCTATTGTTTCATGTCACATAAAAATAAAATTATATTACAAGGGACCTTATAGTCGGTATGGACTTATTGGCGGGTCATTATTTATTATTTTACTTGTATGGACTTATTGAATTTGATTTATCTACTTAAATACAAATAATTGATTTATTAAAGATTTCACTAAAGAATAAATATCTAGGAAATTAAAGGGAATATCATATTTTTCTCCGATGTTTCAAATAATAATCTTGTTATTCTAATTGCACGGCAAAGACGAATCATCTGATCTGACTAGTTATGACGGCTGTGGTCTATTAGCAATTGTAATGACGATTTCCACGGTACGGTCGTGATCACACAAGTTACATAACTACTCGTAAGTTTGAATGAAATCTTTCAGAATTACGAACTGAGCGTTCGTTCATGAGACAGTGAAAGGAGACCATGAACTTGAAACAAGGCTCGAGTTGTTTGTATGAATTTTGTCTGAAACAATAAATATGAAATATTCAGGAAATGAAGAAAAGAAAGAAAAAACGTGTTTTAAAAAAGTTTTAAGAAATGTTTTAAGAAAAGGTTTAGAGAACACTTACTGAATGCGGAAAATATTGATTTGGCATAAGTCGACTAAGGTATTATATTATGATATGAATTTTAATATGTTCACGTCATTCATTATTATAATTTTAATTGATTTTGCACCTAACGCACCCTCTCTGCATTGTCCAACGGTCGACAGGGTGATAATGCTTTAGAGCATTAAGTATTTAATTGTCTTTCTCTCTTTTCTCTCGCCTTTTGTCCATTTTTATGTTGACAATTTGTGTTATTTTTTATGTTTGTTTTGGTGTGCAATAAAGAGTTTTATCTATCTATCTATCCACCTTTTGTAACAGATAGAAGTCCCATCCCTCCCCATTTCCCCAACCCTTTCTCCAAATCCATTCCTATATATTCAAATGTAGGCAGTGCATCCGGGGGAGTGCGTTTGTCATTTTGGATTATGTAATATTGTCATGTACCTATCGCGATGTCCATGGGCTACAGTATTCACATACCATCGGGTGGACTGCATGCTCGTCTGCCGCTTTCGTACATAAAAAACGACGGCGCGTGGGAATTAAAATTAAATCAAATGAACATTAATGAAACCTAAAATTATTAAATACTCTTAAAATGTTTAATAATTCTGCTTATGATACAAAGTCAATTAACATAATAATATAATGTATTTAACAAATTTATATGAAAACTTGGTAAGAATATAAATAATTGGATTCATTTGCAAAAAGAAGATTCCCAAAATATTATTATACTTTTAATGTTCGTTTACACAAGGAGAGTTGAGACTAATGCTCAAAATATTATTACAGTGTAAAACTAAAAGAACTCCTGAAAAACAATAAATTAGAGATTACAAAAACTTTTATTGTGACACGCCATGACCGCAAGAGACAGTCATAAAAGTGTTCAAACATTTGTCAGCCTCAGAGTACTCAGATACTATAAATACTCCACCGGTACTTACTTCCCGAGAGCGCGCCTCAGATCTCAGCGGCGGGCGTCACGCTCCACCGCCGCCAGTAATCGGAACGCCTACCCTACTCCCGGGAACACACATGTTCAACCCAAAACCAACCCTATCTTATTCACATAGAATCTTTATTCCATTAGAGCGTTATTCAAAATCTTGTATTCGACTGTGGTCATCAATTTTGAAGTGTATTTATATAGTACTAAGCTACTTTTTGGAATGTTAAGAGGACAAAAGCGCATAGACAACGGAAGCGGCGGCGGAGGATAGTATCACTGTTCGTCTTTAATTAGACGGTTTAATTAAGTAATGCGAGTTATCTGAAGCGATAATTGGATCATTAATTTGGGTATGTGGACGTTTGTCTTTGTTCGTTGCGAAAGAAAATAATGGCATTATGTAATGATGTTATGTATACCTACAACGTAATAAAAGCGCTCATTCCCTAGTTATTGACTACAGCTAATAACCAATGATCAGAGTGGGTAATTTTAACGGTTATCCTCAGTTATTTCACAGTTTCCTTTATTCTCAAACACCCAGGGGTCTGAGTAAAGGATTAAAGGCTTATGAGCCTGGGCTTGTCGCGTCTCTATTAAGGAGGAAAAACTGTTTCAACGCCAAAAGGGTGTTTGTAGTGGTATGTTGAAAACAAGTTCGCTCCGCTGGTTCTTAAATTGTTGGTTACACTCGCCGGTATTTGTTATTTGTTTCTTTAGGTCAATCGTTTTCAGATTTTTTTGGGCCAGTATCAAGTTTCTCGCGATGGAGTGCCTCTAGACGGCAGGGCCCTGGCCCTGGGACCGTCAAGCGCCATCTTTAATTCGACTCTGCAAACACGAATTGCTTTCTACTGTGATTTTCTCTTTCTATTTGTTCTTCATACATAACGGTCATATTAGGTATATACATGCACACATAGTATCTGTTTTCTACAAGTGTACCTCACTACCATCTCACATATCCAGCCATAAGCTACATCATATCGCTCAAACAAGAGTGACAAGCCCGTGGTGTCAATATCAAAGCGAGCCGCGCTTCCCACAATGCGCCCGCGCAACGACACAGCACTTAAACAAAGAGCAGCTCAACTCCTTGTGACAAATTTGAAAGAAAGTTACAAAGAGTATTTAGCTTTTCTCTTGTCGCTGATGAGGGGATTCGTAAGATACTTAGTTCTATTAAAACTAAAGCACTGGGGTGTGATGACGTTAGTAGAATTATAATATCCCTTATACTTAAAATATTCTCCCTATTTAATAATAGGGCATGTTATTAATTTTTCTTCTCCCTCATGTTATTAATTTTTCTTTATTTTCGAGAGAGTTTCCTTCTGTCAGGCGAAATACCCACGTACTTCCTCTTCCTAAAAAAGCTATCCCTTGTGTTCTCAATGACTTTAGACCTATTTCTATTCTCCCATTTCATTTTAAAATTTTAGAAACCGCAGTCCACTCCCAAGTTTCTGGCTACGTATATGGCCACAATCTAATTAGTATGTTTCAATTCGAATTCAGGCCTGGTCATAATACAACGGCGCTTCTTAAAGCATCAGAGGACATTAGTTAGGGCATGGAGGAGTCGCGGTTCATTATTCTAATTTGGTCGATTTTTCTAACGCATTTAATTCTGTTGATTACAACATTCTTCTTGCCATTCTCAAATATCTGAGATTCTCTTCATCGGCGCTGGATTGCTTCTCTTCCTATCCTCGTAGACGCAGTCAGGTGATTCGTATCGATGAGTTGTGCGATTGGTGCGAGTTGTTTGCAGGGGTTGCAGTTGTTTGTTCGCAAGTCAGTATTCTCTCACCACCTCTAATGTTTTCAATATTTGTCATTGCCTTGCAACGAAACTTCAGTGCTCTTAAACTCAATCTCTCAAGCTATCAAACTCTGGAACACTCTTCCCACTAATATTAGGAAAGCCCCTTCTAAACTTTTATTTGAAAAGTTGCTTCGGCGATATTATCTGTCTATGCAACATAGTTGATAAATATAGTTACTTAGATTTTTATTTATTTTTCTGAAACAACCTCCACTTGTCAATGGCTTATAATATTATTGGAACGAAGTTCCTTTACGCGGCTTGGGGTAAGTGTGATTCGAGACAAAATGTAACGTCACGTAAGATTTTTACCCCCTCCATACACCTTTCTCTTTCTCTCTGCGTGTGTGCGTGCGAGTATCGAGAGCGAGACTCGAGCAGAATAACAGACGTGCAGACTAGTGCGTGGCCGGTTGTATAACATAATTTTTATATTTTTTTTATTTGATTCCTTATTTTAAATTATTTGTATTGAAAATATGATACAAAATAAAAAAAATACATGAACTATACAGATATTATTTCGAATTACATTCAGAGTTTAAAAAAAAATGCGTGAGGATCTTCGATCCTGACGGGGGTTCCCTGACCGCACATTTAATTTATTATATTATATTTTAAGTTATTCAATGTATAACATAATTTATTGTTGTATGTATTTTCTTATATGTATATAAGTATATATTTTTATCACTATTTATATATATTATGTATTATTGTACTTAGGTATTATACGTGTATTGTATTGGGATATGTACTGTTAGTAGTCATTTTTAATGATTGCACGATGCACCGCCCTTGATGTTTCTGTTTAACCGAAGGTTGACTGGAAGGTTAATGCCACTAGGCATTAAGTCCGCCTTTTGTACAATGTCTGTTTGTGCACTAAAGTTTGAAAAAATGAAAAAAAAGACCATAGTTTTCAAATTAAAAAAAAAACCCTACATGTCGATTAAGTGTATATTTCGTTTCAGACCCATTCATCCAAATTGTAAACGAACATGGCGACCTGAGGCAACTGACACAGCTTTATTACGTTAAATAGTGAGGTGATAATTATTTATCTATACTAATATAATAAAGAGGTAAAATTGTGTGTTTGTTTATGAGTATGTTGGGGGTAATCTGTGGAACTACTGAACCGATATCAAAAATTCTTTCACAAATAGGAAGCTACATTATCCTTGTCTAATGTAGTGTATATTTTATTTTGAATTTTGACTTATAAACCGAAGCGACGGCGGGTCGCTAGTATATCAATAATTTGATTCAACGAGAGTGTAAGTTTAACTAGATTTAAAGCTAAATGTTGAGATATTTCATTGATTTGGTTTTGTTTTCGGGAAATTGGATTGAAACGGACTATAATCTGCAGGCTCCAAAACTTAGGAAAAACCTCAAAGTTCGAGAAAAATGCAAAATAAATTTGGTGGAATTTTCATGTAGGCAACGCATCCGCGAGCATGCCGCCATCTTTGTTTAGTTCCTAATATAATATTACTTAATACCTATGCTTTCGTTAAAAACGTTAGTAATACACTTACTGTTTAGGAGGGCAGTATCGTTGGCGGGTGTTCGTGAGGTTTGTTTCGACTTGCATGAAGTTAGACTACTGTTTGAATAAAGACGAGGTAACTTTGTATTGTGGGGGCTGACATCGACCGACCTGACACATGTCTCATGTACACACAGATGACAATTTAAAATAACCTACAGATCTTTATATCACTATTTTAATCTTTATTTTAAAACAACAAGTGCTATTTTTGTCTGTTGATTTTTCAATAGTGAGTAGAGATATTGCGGTAGACTGTCCTAAGATGGCAGACGGTAGTCGACTACTGTTGCAGACACATATGATGCTTATTAAAACAAAGTTTAAAGGCGCCGTATCAAATTGTACATGTTTGTAGTTTTTGTTTTTATTCTACCTACTTTTGTTTAGGAACTTTTATGCCTTGGCGTATGTCAATCCTATCATACCGTAGATTTAAAATCTATAAGACTCAATTTATACCAATGGCATCTTTTTCACGTACTCACACACGTCCAGACCAATAGGTAACGAAGTTTTTAAACATTCTGTTTAGATAATTGATTCAGTTATACTTGTATATTAACCTACATCTCTCACATCTATCGAATGACGAAACCTATAGGCCTTAGCACGGGCTTGCCTGTTGAGGCTTACTGCTCCATAGAAATTAAACCTAAATACCTTTTAACAAACTTCTCTTAAAATGCACTAACACGAAGAAAATAAACATTGAAGTCATTGAGATTATTTGATTTAAAATTGATTATTTGATTTTGTTTGATTTGAATATTTAAAAGCTTTACGTATTTACACAATCATTTACACGTATTCACTAGATTTAAGTACCAATTTAATTAATTAGAAATACAATCATTTCTAATTACAAATCAATGTTTATTTTCTTCATATGAGTGCATTTTAATAAAAGCTTATTATTAAAAGTTTTCTTTTCGTTTTAATTCATTTAATCATTTTTAGTGTTCTAAGTTGCATAGGACGCCCCGCCCATCTCGCCGAACCAAACGTTAAAGCTCATGTTACTAGCTATTTGTCATCAAAATTGCGAACCTATCAAACGAGCTCAAACACGACGTGTCTATTGTTCGCCGTTGACGAATCTCACAATGTGCTGGCCTTCCTGGCTGCAGCATCAGATCGGGGTCATTAGATTATTGTATTGTCATCGGTTTTATATACATGTGTAAATGTATATAAAATCACGTGTACAGATCTTTCGCATGGTGGCGTAGAAACAGTCGACATGCGCTTCTGCAAACATGCCTGATTCAAAATTTACACAACATAAAACCCATTCGAATATTTACAATTAGACAGTCTTGCACTGTATTCTATCTGCAATTTTAGTACATAATGTGACGTTCATATTTTGTACGTGTTTATGTGCTAGCGTTTTCGCTCGATTGATGTGACGCCTCGTAATTCAGGCTGCAATGATGCGCGGTGAATGGCACAACCGTTAATGTACACACACCCTATGTTTCATCCCGCGCTCCTCATAAAACTGAATTATCTATTTGTTTAAAAATCACGTTTCAAGCGATAGTGCTGGCCTAAATCTGTTCTCAAATTTTAACTTATAGATATATGTAAAATATAAAAATTAAACCGTGTCTGTATGTTGGTTTGAAATGTTTATGTATCAACTGATAGACGAATGGAGCTGAAATGTTGCATGGGCCGTCTTGGAGACCACGAAAAGGATATAGGCAACATGAACACGCAGGTGAAGCCACCGGCAATAGCTACCGGTGAAAAGTATGTCCGCAAGAAAAAAAACGATATTTAAATTAAACAGGACTTCACTCATTAAAAAAAAATGTGTATAATAGTACAGGACGAGGAGTACGAAGATGACGAGTACAGTTAGAATAGGATGGGATAGGAAATTGGGATAAGATGGCGAGTGGGGTGTATAACGGGATGGGATTGAATAGGCCCTGGCATATCTCGCTCACATTCGTACATTGCACGGTGGTGTTCGCCCAGTAGCTGTGAGATACAGTATCCTCCCCTCGTCTCGATAGTTTGTTGTTTATTTGAGAAAACCCCTTTCCTATTATTAACACTTGGCTGAAGTATCATAATATTTATAACAGTGATCAAAATATTATAAATCTACTTATAGCGGAGTGCGGTCGCGCGCGACTTGACGCGCGCTCGAGCGTCGCTTCGACGAATCGCTTTCATCTCGCGGTCCGCGGCCGAATGTACTCGGAACTGAATGTTACATACAAACCATTCATTCTTGAGTTTGATTCTTGTTGACGCTCGATAATATAAATAGACATAATAATATGTGTATGATACATAATAATTTATCGTATTTCCCCAATGGTGTACGTACGTGTTTCGGTAGTGAGTGAGATGTGCCAGAGCCCATTCGCATCCCATCCTCTCCCTCCCCATTTTCCCAATCCATTCCTTAATCTGGTAGCGCATCCGAGAGCGTGCGCACGTTTGAACTGATGTTGGCATGTATCGCGGATGTTTTTGGACGACAGTATCTACTTACCATCCTGTGGACTGTATGTTAGTCTGCCACATTAAAGTATCCTATAAAAAAATGTAGATATGCAGAAAAAAAATTGTCAAAATTTATAGTGTGAATAATCAGCGAACAGACTCTGTCTCCCTCACCAGATCTTTAATCGTTCGCTGCTGGACATGAGCCTCCTCATACATATTGTTTCGTACATGGGGATGTATGTATGGCTTCAAAACGGCACGCTCGTCAAGCGGATTGGCGTGTCCAGTCTTTTGAAGGTGGTATAGTTCTTCTGGTAGTATCTGGTAGCGGCTTTGATGTCCCTTCGTCCACTTTTACGTTACACACTAATTAAATGGCAACATAATTAGTATTCTCAAATAGAAATACGCTGTCAAATAATATAATCTATACATTTAATATCTATATCTATACATTTAATAAAAATGTAACTGATCGCTGTCTGTACATGGAAGATATATGAGAAAAACTATTATTGGGGGCCTTTATCAACGCAATAGAACCCAAAACAATGATTGTTAGAATTTTTGTCTGTTTATCTGTTTGTCTGTGCGTTTGTGCGCGCTAATCTTAGAAACGGCTTAATCGATTTGGGTGCGGATTTCACTAATGCATTGTGGTAAGCTTCACTTAAAATTTGGTGTTTCTATTATTTCAATCAGTTCATAAATAAAATAGTTATATCAATTTAAAGAGTTACGTCGAATAAAGACGGTGTTTATAAACTAAAGTCCACGCGGACGAAGTTGCGGGCAACAGCTATAATACATATACATATAAATACATATAGTGCAGAGCCATTTGTCAGCTAGATACCAGAGACTGGTTGTGAATGGATATGAAGTTTCTGGTACCTTCCGGAGTACCACAAGGTTCTCATCTAGGACCTGTTATATTCCTGGTTTTTATAAACTATTTGCCCAATTTGCGAAATAATTGCTGTTCGCCGATAATCTCAAGATTTGCCAAAGTCATAGAAAACTTCAGGATGACCCGTACCGTCTGAGTGATTGGTGTACGCCCAATAAGTTACCCTTGAATTTTGACAAATGTAAACATATAAAATTTATTTACAAATACAAAGAAATTAAGACATCATATAAATTAAACAATCTGTTTGCTTGAGGAAGTCAAAGATATTAAAGATTTGGATGTTATCTTTGACAAAAAATTGAGCTTCAATCAGTATTTTGATCAGATTGTTCAAAAAAAAGGAAATCGTACTTTAGGTTTATATAGCGTAACGGGGAGGTTTTCAAAAACACTCCCACTATAATTATTTTATTTAAACCTCTAGTTCGCAGACATCTTGAATATTGTCCTAGCGTTTGGTGTCCATCTATGATTGTCATATAAATATGTTACTACACAATAAAAGAATTTCACACGGACAAAAATATATATATTTTTTTATGTACGAAGGCGGCAGACGAGCATACAGTCCACCTGATGGTTAGTGGATACTGTCGCCCATAGACATCCGCGATACATGCCAACATCAATGCAGAATGACAAACGTTGGCACGCCCCCGGATGCGCTGCCTACCTTTAGAGATATAGGAATGCATATGGAGGAAAGGTTGGGAAAATGGGAAGGGATAGGATGGGAATGGGCTCTGGCACATCTCACTCACTACCGAAACACGTACGTAGGTAGGAAAATATGATAAAATGGGAAATGCCAGTACATTTTAAGGTAGTCTTCTGTGAGAGAGGGGTAACGTGGCCACGCGAGTACGCCCAGCGGCTGTTGGATTGCAGCGTGCACTCTCCCCCTCCCTAATAACATAATAATAATAATTCATCGCAACGATTGACAAGGAGTTTTAAAGGTTTAACCTAACCTGAGTTTCGGTATCCTAAACATTCTTTCTGTGACATTGTCATTGCCGTCGTTGTTGAGTGGTGTGTCGGTTTTTGTCCCGGATTGGTATATCAGCGCGAGCACTCATCGATGTTCCTTCTCGTACTAAATTCCTAAGTAATGCACCAGCAGTGCCACGTACTATACGTTAAATTGATACAATAGCAAGTCGTAGTGACGAAGATGTTATCTTCTCAAATTGGCTTCTCAGTTTTTTATAACTGTAACATTACAGTACATACCTTCTGTTATGTTTAAATAAATAAATATGCGTGATCGCGTGGTATGTTGTGGTAATTGCCACTACTTTATTATAAAACGTAACAAATTGTCAACCACATACAGTGCTTGCGCGGTGGGATACTTTCCACAAGCTATGTCAGAGACTGTAGTTCTTTGTCTAATCTCTATTTTGGCATTTTTTATGTTTACCCACCAACTGCTACTTATATATACACACACATATATATATATGCATTTTGTCTGCAATAAAACAAAAACATTTATTAATATTGAAGAATCTGACTAGGTTTATTTATATCCACACGTATTTACTAATCTTGACCAAGAAAACTCAACCATTAATTTCGCATATTACGTCAAACATCCAACCGCTCCAAATGGTGCAGCAATCTGAACCTAATTCCGACGAGACAATGAACTTGGCTCGGTGCGGAGCGATAATTAGGTGGTCAAGTACCTGTATCGAGGCAACGCGGAGCGCGGCCGGCGGCAGTGGAACGGAGCGGCGCGACGCGGTTCGCCGCGGGCCATTGCGGAGCGCGCGGCGTGGCGGTGCGCGTCGTACCGCGGCTGCCAGCGACACACCTTGTTACTGCCGCACGAGCCGTACACTTACTCAACTGCTGCAGTTAGCTTTCGTATAAATACCAATTTATTATTACGTCTATATTAATAGTTTATAGGTGGTAGCTCCTCAGGGTCGGTGGCAGCTGTTTTGTTATCTCTTAGTCTCTCTTTACGACACTCACAGGAAGACATTGAGTGGTACTATTTTAAAGATGGCCGACACCACACGGTAACCTTCCACTGCTTCTAGATGAGTGGACTAACCTAACCGCCATATCGTATTACATATCTCAGAGAGTATATTATCGGAGAAAAAGAATGTATATTTTAGTGTTATAGCCTGTTTTAGTTTCTCACATTTATTTTTTTTATTTACGAGTATTACGTACTCTCGATCAGATTTTTACAAAATTATTTTTTAATCTATATAGATATTATAAAAACCTCCAGGGTTTAATTTTAACAATATTAATTTTGGTGGTTTTGGTCAAGCACGAAACCTATACTAACGGTGTGACAACTTGATGTGACCACGGGTCCTACGCCATTATTTTATTGATTTATCATAAAAATAAAATGTTAAATCTTTCTTTATATAATAAACAGAATCTTGAAAGAATAAAATTTAACCCATAAAACCTTAATCAAAGTATAGTGAAAATACTTTTTAAAACTGTGACCAAAGTCCATAAGAGATTTCCATACCGTCAAAATGTCAACAGAAATCGTAAGCTACGCAGCTACGGGCTAGCGTTACTCGTATAACTGGCGTAGCAATAGTAGTCATCCGTAGCAGCAAATCGTAGCACCGTAGCAAGGACCGCTTGTCTGTACTATTTATTATTCTATAGGCTGAATCAAACTAATGGGTCCTTGAGGGAAAGTATCCTAAATATTAAATATAGCAAATTTTACTCAAAGGAAACTTTATTTTATTTTTAAGACATTTATGCATTTATGCATTTTTGAAAAGTCGCTCGTCTGAGCCGGCAATCGAACCGACACAAATGTGAAAAAAATTACCCTGTATTTTTATAGCACCATTCATAATCGCTCTCTTTATCACACCTTTATCTCACTTTATCTTTATCAGCTCTTTATCTCACCATCGTTTGACTCAACCTGTAGGTATACTATAAAAACATTGGCTGGGATTATGTAATCTGTGCATTGGTAATACGGTTGAAGATACTACTAAACTAAACAAAGTTATGTGATCTTACGGCATGGACTCATGGAACTCAGAATTTTGTGGTTTCCAGATTGTCCACGCTCATGCTCAATCATCTGATTTTAAAATAAAGAATAAAAAAAAATGTTTTATAAAACATTTTTTTTTATTCTTTATTTATGTAATATATTTATGTAAAAATATATTTTTACACTTCCTGTGAACAGGATTCTGCAGGAGCCCCCTGGTGTTGCAGGTGTCCATGGACATCACTTACCATCATGTGGTCCGCCGGCTCGTCTGCAATACATTCTATAAAAAAAAAATCCCGTCTCCAGAATATTAAAACTGACAATAAGGTCCTTTCTCCCAAATAATGTCAACAATAAAATATTTCTAAGATCGATCCCTCGACAAGTATGCCTTAGACCGGATGTAAGTCGTTCGACACACGTCACAGACTATATAATTTTGAAATATTTTTTAATTATAAAATATAATTTCATAAAATTATACATATTTTAATAATCATGAAACGAAATCTATTAAAAAACTAGTAGAATTGAATCTACTCTTGATACTCAACAACCTGCTTTGGCGAATCACACTATACTCTCACACAGCGCTACATACGAGTAGGTACATTAGCATACACACACACACACACAGGCTTATACTCAACCGCATTACACGAAAAATCCTCCATACCCTCCCTCACTTCGACGGCAGAAATGTTGGTGTCATACGTTCGTCCGGCCCGCACCGTGAGAAAAAATAATAAAAAATAAAAATTATGCAATTTTGGCCAAACTTCCCTCGTGGACGAATTCGCAAGTGTTCCCGCTATCAAAGAACGTATATTACTACAGTGTAAGTGAAGGAGAAATAAGGAAAAAAACAGGCATAACTGATCCAGCGCCCCCAAGTTTCAAATAAGGTCCGTTTACACACCTAATTTTACCTAATTAAGTTTTACACACCTAATTTAAGTGTACCTAATTTTATTTACACATTTTACACACCAGAACCTATTTTCAGTTTATTGTTCAGAAGAGTCATATGTCCTATTAGTTATTACAAATATTATAATACGCGGTTAGGTTTTGTGAAATTCACTAAACGTAAGATGCAACTTTTTGAATCCTCAAAGAGACGCCGCATGCGTCAAATGATAAAAAAGCGCCACTCGGATGGGAGAGTTCGTTATTTTTCGAATGTTGAAAAACAAATGTTTAGACAAAGATGTTCGAAGTTGTATGTGAAGACGTTGAATTGTTTCTGTTCATTTTGTTAGAGTTCACAAAGTCGTAATTTTGGAACTAGTTAAGTAATCATTGGAGTCATTTATGAACTTAACCGAAATATGGACTTGAAGTATTTTTCTCCTAAAATTCATTTCAATCCATTAAGAGATGTGTCCTGCAGTTTGTTCATACATTTTCATATACATGAATTGTGATGAAGGCCCGTAACTATCGCTATAAGCGGTAATGGTGCAGCACTAGCTAGCGTGTGGACCCCGGCGCACTCCCGCCCGCGAGGAACTGTCAAAAGCATTGTTAACAGTTATGTCGTGTTGAAGTGTTGAAAAGTAAATAAATCTTTGGAAGAGATTTGACAGTTTTAATTATTACTATCCGAGAGAATGGGAGTGATCCCACGTGCATAATTAATACCTACATAAAAAGCGAGAGAGTAAACAGAGTTATTATAGGAATATAATAATATGAAAAACATATGAACTTAAAACGTCACGCTGGTCGGCTGGCGGCTGATTGGAGAGTCCACTCTTTTAGAGGTGGTGTAGTTCCTGCAGGGCTCATGCTATCAGCTTTGTTATCACTTTTGCGACACCCACGGGACCAGATGGAGTGGTGCTATTCTAAAGCCAGCCGACAACAGGCGTATATATAAATGTATGGCCGACAATGTATAAACGTTATAAATAGGTTATTTTTTTTATCATTTATTTTTTATTTTTGTCTGGAGATATTGGAAATTTTATGAAAAAATTAAGAAATTATCCGCAAGAAACGATCTAGCTATTCTTCAAAATCTACCTACTCTTACGTCACATGTTTTATTACACTGTTTCAAATTGAAATGGAGTTAAAATAAAACCCAATTTCGTTCCGCGCGGTCGAACCACGCATGTTTTAGTTCCGCGCGTTTTCCAACCTCATGTCCATTCTGAACGCTCCGTGGTAAATTTTCATTCTAAAGATATAAAGAGCAAACCGTGAAGCCGGAGTTATTTGTAATGGGCGTCGCAATTAATCAGTATAAACGTTTTATTACTCGGGATCGTTGGTTCCGGCAAATATGTCGTGCAGACTGACAGATGAGCAAACAAACAAACAAGATGGCGGCGTTATTTTGGCGAGATGTAGTGGTAAATGACGGTGGCGTGGCCCGGAGACGCGCTTTGATCGGAACACCTCGAGGACCCGGCTGATTGATGACGTTAATTTGAATTGTTTTAATTGAATTGTGATGGAAATAGAAGAATAACAAAGTATTTCTTTATATTTGTATGTATCGTATATTTATATCTACAATTCCACACTATTCGTAATATCACACTTCACACTAATATCATAAATCCTGTCTGTTTGTTACATTTTCACGACTGAAATTACTGAACCGAATTCAATAAAATTTCTTTCGTAAAGGGATAGTTTGAAATCCGTACACGGATATATCATACTTTCTATTGCGTAAAATTGATTAGTTTTTTCACGGAAAAAATCACGCGAGCGAAGCCGCGGGCAAGAAGGTACTCGTAGGTACTAATATTGTAATAAATCCGATTTTTTTTTGTCTGTCTGTTTGTTGAGTCTTTAAGGGTAACCTACTGTACAGATTTCAATGAAATGTTCCATAATTATAAATCTTTATACAGTTCGCACATATTTTCTTATTGTCAACCCAATTAAGTAAATTAGAATCTTATCATCAGTTAGATAAACAACGGTTACATAGAGCATCTTTTCGGTCAAGTAGAGCAAGTATTTAAAAATCTCGCTGAGAATAATGAAATTAGGACAGTTTTAGATTTTGTAGAAAAGGTTTTGGGTTTTGGGAATAACTTATATCCAGCATTGTAAATATACAGGCTGAGGTTTGGAATATGAAACTTATAGTAACGTAGAAACTTATAGTAATGAGCCTATAGTAACGTAGAAACTTATAGTAATGAGCCTATAGTAACGTAGAAACTTATAGTAATGAGCCTATAGTAACGTAGAAACTTATAGTAATGAGCCTATAGTAACGTAGAAACTTATAGTAGTGAGCCTATAGTACCTAACGTAGAAACTTATAGTAATGAGCCTATAGTAACGTAGAAACTTATAGTAATGAGCCTATAGTAACGTAGAAACTTATAGTAATGAGCCTATAGTAACGTAGAAACTTATAGTAATGAGCCTATAGTAACGTAGAAACTTATAGTAATGAGCCTATAGTAACGTAGAAACTTATAGTAATGAGCCTATAGTAACGTAGAAACTTATAGTAATGAGCCTATAGTAACGTAGAAACTTATAGTAATGAGCCTATAGTAACGTAGAAACTTATAGTAGTGAGCCTATAGTAACGTAGAAACTTATAGTAACGTAGAAACTTATAGTAATGAGCCTATAGTAACGTAGAAACTTATAGTAATGAGCCTATAGTAACGTAGAAACTTATAGTAATGAGCCTATAGTAACGTAGAAACTTATAGTAATGAGCCTATAGTAACGTAGAAACTTATAGTAATGAGCCTATAGTAACGTAGAAACTTATAGTAATGAGCCTATCGTAACGTAGAAACTTATAGTAGTGAGCCTATAGTAACGTAGAAACTTATAGTAACGTAGAAACTTATAGTAATGAGCCTATAGTAACGTAGAAACTTATAGTAGTGAGCCTATAGTAACGTAGAAACTTATAGTAACGTAGAAACTTATAGTAATGAGCCTATAGTAACGTAGAAACTTATAGTAATGAGCCTATAGTAACGTAGAAACTTATAGTAATGAGCCTATAGTAACGTATAAACTTATAGTAGTGAGCCTATAGTAACGTAGAAACTTATAGTAATGAGCCTATAGTAACGTAGAAACTTATAGTAGTGAGCCTATAGTAACGTAGAAACTTATAGTAATGAGCCTATCGTAACGTAGAAACTTATAGTAATGAGCCTATAGTAACGTAGAAACTTATAGTAATGAGCCTATAGTAACGTAGAAACTTATAGTAATGGGCCTATAGTAACGTAGAAACTTATAGTAATGAGCCTATAGTAACGTAGAAACTTATAGTTATGAGCCTATAGTAACGTAGAAACTTATAGTAGTGAGCCTATAGTAACGTAGAAACTTATAGTAGTGAGCCTATAGTAACGTAGAAACTTATAGTAATGAGCCTATAGTAACGTAGAAACTTATAGTAATGAGCCTATAGTAACGTAGAAACTTATAGTAATGAGCCTATAGTAACGTAGAAACTTATAGTAATGAGCCTATAGTAACGTATAAACTTATAGTAATGAGCCTATAGTAACGTAGAAACTTATAGTAATGAGCCTATAGTAACGTAGAAACTTATAGTAATGAGCCTATAGTAACGTAGAAACTTATAGTAATGAGCCTATAGTAACGTAGAAACTTATAGTAATGAGCCTATAGTAACGTAGAAACTTATAGTAATGAGCTTATAGTAACGTAGAAACTTATAGTAATGAGCCTATAGTAACGTAGAAACTTATAGTAATGAGCCTATAGTAACGTAGAAACTTATAGTAATGAGCCTATAGTAACGTAGAAACTTATAGTAATGAACCCATAGTAACGCAGAAACTTATAGTAATGAGCTTATAGTAACGTATAAACTTATAGTAATGAGCCTATAGTAACGTAGAAACTTATAGTAATGAGCCTATAGTAACGTAGAAACTTATAGTAATGAGCCTATAGTAACGTAGAAACTTATAGTAATGAGCCTATAGTAACGCAGAAACTTATAGTAATGAGCTTATAGTAACGTATAAACTTATAGTAATGAGCCTATAGTAACGTAGAAACTTATAGTAATGAGCCTATAGTAACGTAGAAACTTATAGTAATGAGCCTATAGTAACGTATAAACTTATAGTAATGAGCCTATAGTAACGTAGAAACTTATAGTAATGAGCCTATAGTAACGTAGAAACTTATAGTAATGAACCTATAGTAACGCAGAAACTTATAGTAATGAGCCTATAGTAACGTAGAAACTTATAGTTATGAGCCTATAGTAACGTATAAACTTATAGTAGTGAGCCTATAGTAACGTAGAAACTTATAGTAATGAGCCTATAGTAACGTAGAAACTTATAGTAGTGAGCCTATAGTAACGTAGAAACTTATAGTAATGAGCCTATCGTAACGTAGAAACTTATAGTAATGAGCCTATAGTAACGTAGAAACTTATAGTAATGAGCCTATAGTAACGTAGAAACTTATAGTAATGGGCCTATAGTAACGTAGAAACTTATAGTAATGAGCCTATAGTAACGTAGAAACTTATAGTTATGAGCCTATAGTAACGTAGAAACTTATAGTAGTGAGCCTATAGTAACGTAGAAACTTATAGTAGTGAGCCTATAGTAACGTAGAAACTTATAGTAATGAGCCTATAGTAACGTAGAAACTTATAGTAATGAGCCTATAGTAACGTAGAAACTTATAGTAATGAGCCTATAGTAACGTAGAAACTTATAGTAATGAGCCTATAGTAACGTAGAAACTTATAGTAATGAGCCTATAGTAACGTAGAAACTTATAGTAATGAGCCTATAGTAACGTAGAAACTTATAGTAATGAGCCTATAGTAACGTAGAAACTTATAGTAATGAGCTTATAGTAACGTAGAAACTTATAGTAATGAGCCTATAGTAACGTAGAAACTTATAGTAATGAGCCTATAGTAACGTAGAAACTTATAGTAATGAGCCTATAGTAACGTAGAAACTTATAGTAATGAACCCATAGTAACGCAGAAACTTATAGTAATGAGCTTATAGTAACGTATAAACTTATAGTAATGAGCCTATAGTAACGTAGAAACTTATAGTAATGAGCCTATAGTAACGTAGAAACTTATAGTAATGAGCCTATAGTAACGTAGAAACTTATAGTAATGAGCCTATAGTAACGCAGAAACTTATAGTAATGAGCTTATAGTAACGTATAAACTTATAGTAATGAGCCTATAGTAACGTAGAAACTTATAGTAATGAGCCTATAGTAACGTAGAAACTTATAGTAATGAGCCTATAGTAACGTATAAACTTATAGTAATGAGCCTATAGTAACGTAGAAACTTATAGTAATGAGCCTATAGTAACGTAGAAACTTATAGTAATGAACCTATAGTAACGCAGAAACTTATAGTAATGAGCTTATAGTAACGTAGAAACTTATAGTAATGAGCCTATAGTAACGTAGAAACTTATAGTAATGAGCCTATAGTAACGTAGAAACTTATAGTAATGAGCCTATAGTAACGCAGAAACTTATAGTAATGAGCTTATAGTAACGTATAAACTTATAGTAATGAGCCTATAGTAACGCAGAAACTTATAGTAATGAGCTTATAGTAACGTATAAACTTATAGTAATGAGCCTATAGTAACGTAGAAACTTATAGTAATGAGCCTATAGTAACGTAGAAACTTATAGTAATGAACCTATAGTAACGCAGAAACTTATAGTAATGAGCTTATAGTAACGTATAAACTTATAGTAATGAGCCTATAGTAACGTAGAAACTTATAGTAATGAGCCTATAGTAACGCAGAAACTTATAGTAATGAGCTTATAGTAACGTATAAACTTATAGTAATGAACCTATAGTAACGCAGAAACTTATAGTAATGAGCTTATAGTAACGTATAAACTTATAGTAATGAGCCTATAGTAACGCAGAAACTTATAGTAATGAGCTTATAGTAACGTATAAACTTATAGTAATGAGCCTATAGTAACGCAGAAACTTATAGTAATGAGCTTATAGTAACGTATAAACTTATAGTAATGAGCCTATAGTAACGTAGAAACTTATAGTAATGAGCCTATAGTAACGTAGAAACTTATAGTAATGAGCCTATAGTAACGTAGAAACTTATAGTAATGAGCCTATAGTAACGCAGAAACTTATAGTAATGAGCTTATAGTAACGTATAAACTTATAGTAATGAGCCTATAGTAACGTAGAAACTTATAGTAATGAGCCTATAGTAACGTAGAATCCTATACTAATGTAGAGTTTTCGAATGGAAATGACGCACCGTTAATGACGTTAGACAACGTTAGTGACGCCGGCAGTGACTGCATGAGAAGAGCAAATTTCTGTGTGTGGTGGCGGTACTTGGGAGTAGTCTATACCCAGCAGTGGAGAGACACACGCTGATGGTATGGTGTAAATGTAAACTAAATAACTATTTTAATAACAAGGAATGAAGACAGGAGAAAATCAAGAGAACAGTGAAAGATAATTATAATTCGTTTTATTATTTTTTATTTTTCGTGTTCCGAAATGAAATAATCCAATCATGTAAAAGACTTTTACATAAAAGTAGCAATTTTCACACCAACAAACACCAACAAAAAGAAACTTAAAACTTCGTCACTAGACAACAGATATATGGCGTTCAGTTCCGTCGCACGATCTCACCGAAAGCGGTCAATCCGTCCGGGCGTACATCAATTACGGTAAGCGGCGTGACCACGGAGACACAAAAATGCCTGATTGAACACAAACAGTGTAGTGATGTCATGAAGGTTGCGGTGTACACTCGCGTACAGATTTCACTTTTTAAATGTTACTTTATAATATCCCACTACAGTGGAAATCCCTTTCTTTCACAAAACCTGTCCAGCTGGCCGAAATAATGATGCCCAGGTGGATATGTGGGTGGTTGTGATTACATGAGAGGCAGTCCTGTGTATGTGAGGTCGCCGATAAGCTACCGGAAAATAGGCTACGCTGATTTGGGCATGTCTAAAGAAGATCTCCTGAACGAAATAGTGTGCTGCATCTCTCCATATCTGGCCAAAAATAAAGAGAAAGGTCTAACTAAGACTAGGTAATAAAAATCTTACAATACCATTGCTTTACAAATTTCCTCTTTTCTGTTCTATTTATATGTAGATATATACATATTTATATGTATTACTAGCCGGGGCCGACAGACGTTGTCCTGTCCAAATTTCAATAATACAATAATTTCAATAAGTTCATACAAAAACCCCATAGAAAAAAGCACTTTCAGTTTTTCCCGAGTTTTCCAATTTTCCGGGCAACTTTTCCAATTTTTCCTTCCCCAAAAACCTTATTCGGGCTATTAAGAACATTTAAAAAAATTAGCTAAATGAGTCCAGCCATTCTCAAGTGATGCGCTTACCAACGACAAGCATTTAATTTTTATTTATATATAGATTGTACGTGCATTGTTATGTATATGTGTTACGTTTATTTATTTTCTAATTAAGAGTACTTATAATACCAAGTTTACAATGCACCCCTCTTAATTCTCTGTTTACTCAAACCTTGGCTGGTAGAGAATGTCATGAGGCATTAAGTCCGCCTATTGTACATTTTGTCAGTGCAATTAAGTTTAAATAAATAATTAATTATCTACATCTACAATCGATCACCAGTGCACCTCTGAATGTCATGCATGACGCGTCTCTCTACTGCTGGATATAAGCCTCTTCCGAGGTTCGACATCACACTCGGTTTTCTGCGCTCCTCCACCAGCCACTACCGGCAAACTTTAAGTCGTCATTATAAGTAGCGTGGGCGTGCTCTGGCCAGGTGGAACGACGTCTATAAAATGACTTACAAAAATTCCTCTGCGCCTACTCTCAACTAAGTCAAAGAAATTGACTTGACAGGATGATCAGAATTATTTCCAATTACTTTCCTCTTTGTTCAACAATATGTTTGTGTCTGCGATTGTCCCGTTAGTGCATGTCAGCCATTTTTCATAGCACGCGTGAACGCTCGGCCGAGCACGAACGGATATAGCGAAGAGCGGCGCGGGCGCAGAGACTGAAGTGATGGGGGCACCGCATTTCAGCTAATTGCTTTTTTCATAATACCCTGAAGCCGACTGTTTACCATAATAGAACTAATTTTGGGAAGGATATCTGCTTGGTTGGTAACGCGGTGAAACTTTAGAAGGAAGTTTCTTTCGGAATTTTGGTTTTTAAATTCCATTTTTGGATAAATGAGTTTTTTTTTAAGCAAAAAGGCGACAGACGAGCTAATAGTCCACCTGCCAGTAAGTGGATACTGTCGCCCATAGGCATTCGTGATACAAGCCAACATCAGTCCAGAATAACAAACGTTGGGCAGATTAAAGAATGGATTAGGAGAAATTGTTGGGAAAATGGGAAGGGATAAGATGGGATGGGAATGGGCCCTGGCATATCTCACTCATTACCGAAAGACGTACGTACATTGGGGAAATACGATAAAGTAGGATATGCAGTATACATATTTCAAAATAGTAATCTGTAAGAGAGACCCCTGTAAGAGAGAACGTTGCCTGTCGAGTGCGCACAGCGGCCGTGGGAATGCAGAGTGCACTCTCCCCTACTCTCCTGTTTTGAGATGTGTTTTAATGAATAAGCTAGTTGACTGTGTATGAAATTAATATGTGTTATGGCAGCTAGAAATGAAAACAAACCCATTTTAAGTACAAATAATTTTTCAAATTCATTACAAAATGATATTGTAATGATAATGATATTTCTGTGTTAGTGACGTCATTAACACAGTAACGTGGTCTTTTTCTAACGTTGATTTGTGTGCTCTATAACTCGGTAATTTTTCAAGATATTTTGATTTTATTCAAGGGCGCATTTCTTAACCTATTGAAATAAAAATAATGTGTTTATATCTCTGCTGTTACTCCTATATCCTTTGTTATTAAGTTCGTAGATTAGTCAAATTCGTAGCCACGCCGCTGCTTTGTAAACTTTTCAAATATTTCAACAGAAAAAATAGCGCTAATATATTATATTATAAACGATATGTCGTAGGATAGGGCTCGTAAAACTATACAATTTCTGTAGAAACATTTTTAAATGTATGAACATAAAATCCACAGCAAAACAGCATATGAACTTATTACACATATACATGCAGCTTATTGCCAAAAACGGATTTAATTATGTATACAATGCAAAATAGATAATATGGGCAATGGGTTTATACATGAACTATCGCGAGAGACTAAGACAAATGGAAATCTTGCTTATTTTATTTATTCACTGTGATAATTACGGGTACAAAGATGTTAGAAGTAGAATCGTAAGCTCCTCTGTAATACCTACCACCACATGGACGTACAATGATTTGCCATTAATAATAACGTAACTTATAATAAAATTAAAATTCTAAAATTTGTAGAAAAATATTGAAATTAATTATTATTTTAAAATTACAATTTTATGTGATATACATATAATCCTTCAATTTTCTTTCTATTGATTCCACAATTCTAACTAATAGATGTTTATAAGTTTGCTATCCAATAATTTTGTAAAAAAATAATTAATTGCTACCAACATTAGGACGGATTAATACGAGTACCTACCTACCTTAAATCCTAACACTCCAAGCTGGCGCTGCCGCAAGCAACAGCAATTTGATTTAATAAAATCTCTCATGAGTTTTACTCATGATATTTTATTTTATATACCGTGTTGATGACAGGCAGTGATGATCCACGGGAGGCGGTGCGAGCACGCGTAAAATTAACCCGCCCGCATACCATAAGGAAAATAAGTGATTTAGCTACCGATGAAACTACTGTGGTTTATCCAATGATCGGCTCAGGGAATATCGATTATTTGTTCCGTGACGATATCCGGAATCCATCTTGAGTCAAGCTCCTGTCTTTTTCACGTTTTTCGTCCTAGCAACTTCCCCTCTTCGACTTCCGGCGCCACTGTCGCCTCGTTTTATCGTTTCAGATGGCGGCGACCCGCATGGCGCTCGGCTTTTACCTCATTATAGCGTCGTTTTTCGTAGCGTTAACACGTCTTAGCAATCATTATTTTAATTTTCATTTAATTAAATCTAATAATTTAACGTAAATTGCATACGTAGTGAAAAAACCCTCTCGTAATGGAGGACGAAATATATTTTGATAAACAAAGTGATGGTGAACACGTGTCACGGAAGAGAAGTCGTTCTTCAAGTTCGAGCAGTACATCATCGGAGGAGTCTAGCCCGGATAAAAGGAGAAAAAGGCGGTCTAACCATGTAAGTGACGCACAGTTTGAATTCCTTTCTCAACAAGTGGCTTTTCTAACGAATTTGATTTCGCAAAAACACGGTGAGCCTCAAACGAGTACTTCGTGGGTTGCCGAGGTAATAAATGGACCCAACAATGATACAACAAACGAGTTGGGCTTACGCCCACCGCCGAGCACGAGTGATGCGGATAATCAACAGCTCCAATTGTCAGAGCTATCAACTACGTTAAAAGATCCGCCATTCCCTAAGTCTGATGATAAACATTTAGAAAAGATAACCCAATTACAGCGTTTTAAATGTAATGACTGGCATGCAATTCGTTTTTCCGAAGCTCAGAAAAAGTACGTCACTACTCCGGGTTTTATAGAACTCAATGTAAACGATGAACTGAGACGTTTCAATGCGTCTAGGTCTAACGATGATCGTTTGTACTTGATAGAGAGAACTTTTGCAGCTTTATCCAATGCTATACTGACTCAAAAAGACGAATTGCGCACAACTTTGCAAGGTTTAGTCGAATGGTCTAATGATAAGAGTACAACACTTACACCACGATCTCTTTTCGATAAGATTGAACAAATGTTTAATAAAGATTCGAGCTATACAAAAGTGACCGATGATATTTTACAAATATCTTGCGGCCGTCGAGCCGACTGCATTAGCATGCGCAGGGATTTATTAATTAAGAAAATTTCGGAGGAATATCACTGTGGGGCGTTGCAAAAAATTCCACCCAGTGCTGAACAATTGTTTGACAACGATATGCTTACAGCCTACCTTCAAAAAATTGGGGGGGGGCCGAAAAACTAACCACTTGCTTCCAGCCAACGCAGCAAACTGCAGCTACAGCTACCGGCCAGAGGCGTGCGTATTATAACCAGTCGAAACCATCGACAAGCAAGCAAGAGAGTGAAAACTTTTTTCGTAAAAATACCTCAGCGTCGAAAGATAAGTTCAAAGGTCACTCGAGGGCATCCGGCAACAAGACTTCCAATGGCAAGAACAAACACCACAATTCGTCAAGAGGTAAGAAATCAAATTACAACTCATCAAATAGAAACAATCGATCATGACTCGCAATCATTTCGGGGCGGCTGTCTAAAGCAATATATACATGCATGGGAGAACTTAGGTGCGCCCAACCACATATGCAAACTTCTCAAGGGAATACGTATTCCTTTCGTGATGAAGCCGCCCCTTATATATCCAAATCAATCTGTCATAATAAATTACGAGACAAAGCAGAGTTATCATATGACACAGCTAATAAAAAATATGATAGACACGCATGTACTAGAAAAAGCCGAGATCAATCCCAGCTACCTATCAACATTTTTTCTAGTTCCGAAAACGGACGGATCGTTTCGCCCAATCTTCAATTTGAAGAGACTAAACCGTTTTGTCAAACTAAAAGGTTTTCAGCTTTTCAGTCATTTCCGAATTCTAAGCTTTTTACAGAGCAACGATTGGATGGTGAAGGTAGATCTGAGCCAGGCATATTTTCACCTTCCCATAGCCGAAGAACACAGGCGATTTCTGAGACTCAGCTACAAAGGCCAACTTCTACAAATGACGTGCCTTCCCTTCGGCCTTTCATCAGCGCCACGAACGTTCACATCCTTGACGAACTGGGTAGCCGAGTTCCTGAGAAGGCGAAATATGAGGTGCGTGGTATACCTAGACGATTTTTTAGTAGTGAATCAGTCCTGTCAAGTTTTACGCGAACACATTACATTTATGGTGAACCTAATGAGACACCTCGGCTGGACTATCAATATGGACAAGTCTGTACTGGTTCCGACACAACGCCTGGAGTTTCTGGGTGTTACATGGGACACCAAACTCAACACGAAGTCCCTGTCGAAACCGAAGTGCGAAACGCTACGCAAAGCACTTCTCAGTCAGATGTCCAGAGGCAGTTGGTCCCTCAGACAGGCCCAGTCCCTTCTGGGGAGACTCAACTTCGCCTCTTTTGTAATACGCAGAGGGAGGTTACATTGTCGAACCCTGCAATTTCACAATCGATACCTTCCCACGGAACACCCCTACAAACAAGTGAAATTGCCACAACCGGTACTCTCCGAAATGCGATGGTGGTTAAAGGCAGCACAGGGCTCACTTCCTATACATACAAACTCGATCTCTCATCTGCTCACGACGGATGCATCGGATTTCGGCTGGGGAGCTCAGCTGGGCGACACGAAAATGTCAGGACAGTGGACAAAACGGCAACAGTCATGGCATGTCAATCTCAAAGAGCTGTTTGCTGTCTACGCGGCAATACAACAAGAGAACAGCCTGCTTCACAATGTTCACATTTTACTGCAAACAGACAACCGAACAGTCGTAGCTTACATAAACAAGGAAGGCGGAACGAAATCGAAGAAGCTTCTGAACCTCACACGGCAACTATTGAAGGTGATGGACCACTTAAATCTACAACTGACGGCTCAGTACTTTCCGGGCCGATTCAATTGCGAAGTAGATGCCCTATCACGCGGCAAGGTCTGCCCCGAGTGGCACCTACTCTCTACAGCAACGGACAACATATTCAAGATGTGGGGCACACCGCAAGTAGACTTATTTGCGTCGGAAACAGCTCACGTAGTAATGAGGTATGTATCGCTGGACACGCAAGACCAGCAGGCTCTGTTTCACAACGCATTCCTTCACCAGTGGGACTACGAACTTGCGTGGCTATTTCCTCCACCGAACCTAATACCCCAAGTATTGTCTCACCTGAACACAGCGAACGGTCAGTACATCTTGATCGCTCCGAAGTGGAAAATGGTATTTTGGCAAGCAGACCTACAAGCCCGGACCATTCAAGAACCTTATCACATCCCGCTCCTTCCACAAGTTCTGATCGACACGAAAACCGGAATGCACCCGCCAGAGATTCAAGACATTCATTTGGAAGCCTGGCTGGTTTTGGGTGGACAGACGAAATCAAAGAATGGTCAGTAGAAGAAAGATCACTGTTATTGTCAAGTTGGCGGCGATCTACAATAAACACCTACATGCCAGCATGGAACAAATGGAAGATATGGTGCTCCTCTAACAATTCTTCTTACAGAGATCCGAGTCCAGAACAAGTTGCTCGTTACCTGGCGTATTTACACAACAGCGAAGGTCTGGCTTATCGAACTATACTAGTCCATAAATCTGTTATTTCTACTTTTACCAAATTATCAGGTAATACTACATTGGCATCTAACTTTCTTATTAAACATATTTTAAAAGCTATTTCAGTTGCAAAGGACAAGAAAATAAAACCACCTATTTGGAATGTAAAGAATGTATTACAATACTTAGAAAATAATACACCAGATGAAAATAATTTGTACCAAGTATCCAGACGTGCCGCTATATTACTTTTGCTAGCGGCAGGACGACGAGTACACGACCTGACACTGCTGAGGATCAATGCCGACCAATATATAGATGAGCGCAATTCTATTGTCATGTGGCCTTGTTTTGGATCGAAGACGGATGACGCTAACAACAGGCAATCTGGATGGAAACTAAAAGCACATCCGAACAAAAATCTCGACTGTGTATTTTGGACTCGTCAATTAATCGGTACTTCACAAGATCGTCGGAAATCAGGTATGCTGTCAGAACTTTTTATAACTTCTAGAGGTGATCCAAAACCAGCTTCTAGAACTGTAATCAGTGGCTGGATCAAATCTGTTCTAAAGGACGCGGGTGTCGATGCCACGCCAGGCTCAGTACGCTCTGCCGTAGCCTCTCTCAATTGGCTAGAAAAGTTTCCTATTGATCAGATTCTTCAGACTGGAAATTGGCGGCAAGAACATACTTTTAGAACATACTATCAAAGAGAGCTAGCGAATCAATCCAGAAATAATGATTTTACGACGTCACTTTCCTTGTCAAATTTCTTTGAACCTGTGCGATAACAATGATTTGGTTAATTTGATGATTAAAACTGTATGATTCATATATAACATTGAATAAATATTGTTTACTTTTCAATAACTTATTATAATTTAATTTTTTATTTTACATAACACATTATAGCATCTACATAATTATTGTAATAATTATGGGCATACCAGGAGATAACAAACATATCACTCAAGATGGATTCCGGATATCGTCACGGAACAAATAATAGAGAGTTTTAACTAACAATAAAACTTACCTATTATTTTTCCGACGATATCCGGAATCCAGGTAATACCTACCTGGTACATCGTGAGTAAGTATAATGAGGTAAAAGCCGAGCGCCATGCGGGTCGCCGCCATCTGAAACGATAAAACGAGGCGACAGTGGCGCCGGAAGTCGAAGAGGGGAAGTTGCTAGGACGAAAAACGTGAAAAAGACAGGAGCTTGACTCAAGATGGATTCCGGATATCGTCGGAAAAATAATAGGTAAGTTTTATTGTTAGTTAAAACTCTCTATTTTATTCACAAAAGCATCTCGCATTTAAGATGCATCAGGCTTTCATCTACATTTATAAGATCTAAGCCTATGGCGGGATTCAAATCTAAATTGTAATGTTCTTGCACTTATAGGAGAAAATAGATTAAAATTTTCATATTTACAATTTTATATAGTATATCCCGAATAATCAACTTATTCCGTGCACGGAAATAATCTGTGACGGAGGTTTCTTTCCATGATTTCGGAAAAGAACCAACATTAATTGATATCATTAGTCTTTAGTCATCATCATCATTAATCAAATGATCATCGAATATCTTCATAAAATAAAGGTATTAACTTGATAAGTTTGAGTGGCCGGACAAGCTCAGATGAGCATTGACGAACGAGAAAATAAGGGATAACGTCGTTACTAGCGTCATTACTTTGGTTTAGACTTTATAAAATTTTAGAAATAAATTTAGACAGTCTAAAATAACACAATTCAGTATGTTTATAAGTTGTCTGCTGGCAGGTATACGTATTCACGAGATACTTTATCAAAATCGAACCAAAATTATGGACTTGTAAATGACAAATGAACATGACACGACCGAATTGTAAATGCACCATAGTTTCTTTGGAATTATAAAAAATAAAGTTGCTAATTCTTTAACCACTTGAGAACTATTATGGAACTTTTGGTCAATATTAGTCTTCAGTTCTCTGCTACTGGTTTTGAACAGAGACAATTGTCGTTACCCTCAACCATGTCGAATATTTTGGGTGACACTTATTGTTAAATCTCGTTTAGGTAGTAATTAATATCAATCTACTTTTGATGTCATTGAACAGAGCCAACTTTTCGTGCTCTAGCTTGGCGAACTGGTTTATCTAGAGGAGATAAATAAATTAGAAGAATAAATAAATTGATTTCATTATTTAGTTGTAGCAGTCTCAAATAAGTTTTCTTAATGATAAATAGGAAAATTTAATCTAAGAAAAGATCTTTTACTTAAAGGGCGAGTGATTAATGATTAACACGAACAATACTTTGTAATAAGGAAGAGAATACAGTCTTAAGAATAAATGAAGTTAGCTAAGTACTGCTTCTTTTTTTAAATTGTATTTGCATTCCTCCATTTTTTTCTCTATTGTAGTACTAACGACATCTGTTGTAGATTTTACAATATAGAGTTGAAGATACTGCCATCTAGCTTCAAGTAGAGAAACAAAAACCCAAATACAAACAATACTATTCGATGGCGACATCTTTAACTCTATTTTGCGAATTCGACTACAGACGTCGTAAAGACTATGAAAAAAAATGTATGCAAATTAATATTTCACTTAAAACCCTTTTAAATAAAATTTACATTATACAATACGAATAAAATAATAAATTTATAAAATGACAATGGTACCCCAATTTATCTGGCAACATTTGGGATGTCTGTTATTATCTATGGTGTGTCTGTCATCCATAGACAAGTTATTACTACTGACTGACTACTCTATCAATGGAGGATGCCCAATGGCATTTGTCGTATCTGTCATTTGTAGATAAAATATTATTGATATAATTTTACTGTACTCAAATAATTATGGGGACACAAGTCGCTATATCATTTAGTTCTTTACGCGCACAATTAGAGAGTGAGAGAAGTAGCTTGTATAAAATAGACGAAAACATCAAAAAGATAGTGCAAACAAATACTCGTTTCTCTAACGATAGGTTAGCAAAAGCAACTACATTGAAAGCAAATTTTCCGCTGATTTTACTATTTGTTGTTACAACATCTGCTTATTTGTAGATTTAATAACGCGTCTGGCGACTACGCTAGAGGCGGGCAGCGTTTGGGCGGCCGTAATTCATTCCCTGACACCGGCAACAATTATAAAAACAATGATTTAGGCAAAAGAAAACAGGAAACAAAAACTGTTTTTAGCAGGTAATTTAACTTGCAACTTCTAATATATTATAATATTTCAACAACAGTAACACAAAAATATAAGCTCCGGCATTGACTGTCTACCCTTACTCTATATTTGTATCGGGGGATTTCTCCCTCTCTAACTTGGGTAAAATTCTGGAATTTTATTAGCATCGTGACCAAAAGCTGTAGAATTAGAAATTGTGTATAGTAGGTACTGTCCTCCTAAGAAGAAAAGGTGTTAGTAACATTTTATAAGAAAGGTTACCTATTCTTTTTATTTTACCGATAACATCCATCTTGATTTTAAATTCGTGAAAATGTTACTAAAATATTTTTCTCAAATGTCATCAATATGCACTTGCCTTTTTTTCTAAAGAGGGCAGAGTAAGCATTCTTTATTTTACACCACAAACAAAGATACAACATAACACAAAAACACAAAACAGTATTTAAAAGATGGTCTTTTTGTTAATAGCGATCTCTTCCTGACATTCTTTGTGTTAAAAAGTTGTTGATAAGACATTGGTTGATAGTATAGTGTTTGATGCGAAGCAGTTCGTCACAGATCTTGTAATAATATGCTTGCGTAAGAGATTAATAGTCAGAGAAATTCAGTGTTAAAACTTACCAGATATGTTTACTACTTCAGTTAGAGCCAATTTACACCACAATACATTCATATACTAACTACTACTACTTGATTAAGATTTGTAAGATTATATATTTAAATTATGGTCCATACCTATGAGTTTCTACCTAAGTATGGATTTTATAGCTTTGTGGTGAAGGAAATCACCATAAGGAAAACCAGGGTTCGAAAAAAATACAATATTTACAATAAATATAAAAATATCCCATATTTGATGTATATCCAATATATATCGGATATATATCATTTATATAAAAATGATGCAAAATATTTATTCTGTAAGTGGTTTTAATGTGTCAAAATTGTTAGGTGGAACTTTGAGTTTGATTAATAGACTTATTTATTATAAAACAAAACAAAAAATAAGATTAACAAACAAAAGATTATTCTGAGATTAATAATCAGTCTACTTAATCAACATTCAACTAAATTATAATTATAATCATAATCTTTAGTGTTGAATCATTGGCAGTGGCAGTGATAATGATTTTTATTTACATCAGTATAATTAATCAATTTAAAACCTCAGTCAGGTCTCAGGCTCAGGTCTATAAGAGGTACATCATCTTCTGGCTCCCACTCCAGTTGAACTTCGGATTCTACTCAACGTCATCTATTTCTATGTTCGCATTGGTATTGGGATCCCAAACCCAGTCCATATTATATGTTGGAGTACCAAAAAATATTTTTGGGAGTGGTTCAAAGTCTTGAAGATACGGACCAACTTAAGGGCTTTCTCAGACCAACTTAAGGGCTTTCTCTTTTCCTAATTGATTATATATCTTTGATTGCACCACTCCAAAAGGTAGAAAAAATTCATTCAAGACCCACCATTGATGCTACCGCTGACTAGTTTTGATGATAAATATTAATTGATATATATCAATATAAATATCAATTGATATATATCGTGATTTATATCATGATATATATCTGCTGATATATATCAGCCACCCTGAAAACTACATGTACTAAAAAAATAAAAAATCTGGGTCATGTTTAATAGCATTAAAATGAACAGGATCTGTTTGTCCTCGAACTATTGGTTGCAAGTGAAGGCCTGTACGCTACGGTGTAACATTATAGGCTGACATTGATCGGTCATAATCATAATAATCTTTATTTGCAAAAAAACTTGGTACATGATAAAGATCATTGTAATCATTGATAAACTTTACTGTCTTACTGAAAGTAGTCTATTGATTTTGTAACTGCAAGAGTTTAAGACCATCAAACATTATAAGTTGGGACTATAATGCTCATTAGCCTTTAACAATAGTCTTAAAAATAAATTAGCGTCCACTCAGCGCTCAAGCATTGAGTGCTCAATACACGTTTTTATAACACCACTTGCAATGACAGATTGTCAGCCCGAGTCCATGATAGTGATGGGGAGGAAGATGGTCTGGGTGGCAAGCGAGCCCGCGTGTCCTCAGCAGTGTGCCGCGAGCTGCCGACGAGGGCAGCCGTGTTACGTGCACAGGGGGACGATGAGCAGGCCAGAACTCGCAATCGACGCATATTCGGCTCACTGCTCGGCACACTGCAGAAGTTTAAGCAGGAGGAAATTGTTTTACAGACTAAGGTAATTGTTTTATTCTTAATTTTGTGTATAATACAAAATACTAAAATAATAACAATAATATATATAATAAAAATAAGTTATTTTTCGTTACTTAAACATTTCCTACTAGTTTATTTATTCATATTATATACTTTTAATTTTTGGTTTTTTCATTTTGAGATTCTCTCAATTGAATTGGAATACTGTTCATAATATAGGGTACCATATTATGAACTATAATACCATATAATAATATAGGGTGACTGTGGTACTGGTAGTATTTTTTTGGCGGCCACATACAATTGTAATTGTATGTGGCGGGTATTTCCGCACCATTTAGCTTATATAATCTTCTGTGTGTAATTGCACGTTTATTTTGTTATAAATTGGGTATTATGACAGTATTTGAATAATTCTTCCTGATTATTATGAAATTTCGTCTCAATTTTTATAGGAACTATCATTTTTAAAACTCTGACCTGTAAATTATAAATTCATGCAAGGTAACTTTGAAAGGTGCATCCATACGATGTAAGTCCATACGAGATTATCGAATCCGCTAGTGCATTATAGATATTTAGCAGAATTGTGTATGGGAATTTAATTTTTGATTATATAAAATTAAATAGTGGAGTGTAGGCTTTCTCGGCCGGTGTCCTATTAATTGAATCTTCCGGGCTACTTGGCCGAGGTCTTCTGGAATCTCTTCTCTTTCTTCCAAACGTTTCGTCAACAATAAATAACAATAAATTTCGGTGCGTCGGTACACATACAAACACAACTACCCTCGCCCACTATAAATACCGGTGCGCCACAGTCGTCGAGTCAGTTGCACTTGAGAAGCCGAAGGGATAACATCTCTCCGAAAGTGAACGCAGTCGCCACTGAAGATGTCAACCGCAGTTGTTGATGAAACGTTTGGAAGAAAGAGAAGAGATTCCAGAAGACCTCGGCCAAGTAGCCTGGAAGATTCAATTAATATATATAAAATTTTGCCAACATTGCACGCAACTTGTCACATACGAGGCTTATATTATTTTTCTACTCATGTTATCAATAGTAAGTCCTAGATAGGTATGTTGGTTATTCTGCTCAAGTGGTTCACAAGCGCACATGAGGCACTCCTTTTTGTGTAGACAAGAATGTTTGTAAGCTATTATTTTCACCGGCGTAACTGGTCTTATATACTCGTATATATGTGGACAATTTTTTGAGCATTTACCACCAGACCGGCATCGTGAGACGACATACACATTCTTGTGAAGTCCTCCCAAAGTAACCTTTCGGCTTCCAATACATCATTGTGTGCAGACAGTAGGCACGTGTCATCAGCATATCATGGAAGATCTTGCAATATTTTATTATGTTTTCTAGGTCGTTAACATACGCTAGATAATGCAATGGCCCAAACACGGATCCTTAAGCTGTGCCCTCTGTTACGTGCACCGCGTCACTAAATGCATTTACTTTTACACGGTATTTGCGATTGCATAAGTATTCCTTACACCAGTTCAATGTAGGACCTCCTATACCCGATTTTTGTCAATAGAATGTCATGTCTGAGCGTATCTAACGCTTTACTGAAGTCAATAAATACTAACATTTTATCGTTTATATTTGAGTTAATGCAATCTCTGAATTTAGATAGTAATATGGTGGTTGACTTTTTTGGCTGGATTCCGTACTGTATATGTACTTGGAATCACTTCATTCTGGCGATAAAATTTCATGGGCTTCGTTATAGATCAAGCAAAAAAGTCAATTTAATATTAAAAATCTATCAAACATAATTCTAATCAACTCTTGTCTTAAAAGCTTGCAAATTATAGACAAACAAGATAGTCCAAGCTTGCGCATAAAGCGGGTAGCAGGTGCGTCATGCAGTAGGCGAGGACTCACTTATCTTGTGTCTATACATCATAGGTTTTCTATAAAATGGCTATTGTAATCATAAAAGTATTGTGGTCTTATAGGGTTCAGGTTTTCTCAAGTTCGCCTAGCTGATGCACGCAAAATTGGTATACATAAAGTATACCGTGTACATAAAGTAGTGTAAATAACAACTGCATTTATTGTGGTTCTATTATAATAATTCAATCAATGACAATATATTTTTTTTAACATCGACAGGAAGAGAAAAAAGCACAAGTGGAGCGCAAAATAGAAGAACAGGCTCGATTAGAAAAGGAAAGAGAACAGAAGGAACGAAAGACTCTCTTCGCTGAACGGGAACACAAAAAATTTACAATCAAAGCCCTAGAGGCCAAGATGGCCCGGGTACAAGAATTTGAGAGGTGGGAGGCCTCGCAAAAGCAGCTCGCCAACTTTATATTGACTAAAGTGAAGTCTCATATATATTGGATGCCGAAGAAAATGACAGATAAAGCTCAGGAACAGTTGAATTCGAGCAGAAGGTTCCATGAGAGTGAGTATTTTGTATAATTAGTTAGTAATTTATATAATATTATATGTATTAGTTCTTTTTAAGGATAGATTATAACAACAGCTTAAGATCTAAATGAATACAATTTTGACGACCAATTAGCCCTGTAAGTAGTGTCCCTGCTTGCTGTGAATTTCCGGATGTGGATCCCCAGTTGGATTTCCGGTCGGACAATCAAGGTGTTTCGAGTCTGAGTGTTACACGTGTTGTGTTCGTCTTTGAACGTGTCTCTGGACCCAAGACACGGGGAATCCTGGTGTGGCCCCATTGAGTGTGGCGTTATTTATTAATTTATTTTATTATTTTTATTTACTTTATTCAAACAGAATCAATAAATTTTGATTTCATTTTATTATTATATACATAAAATCTAAATAGAAAACTAATAACATCTAATGTTGTCAGATATTGATAGAATAGTAAAACCCTCATAATATATATATTTTTAATTAATTCTTAAAAACGTTAAACGCTTTTGGTTACGTTTTCTTTCTATATGAAAGAATCTTATGACAGACTGACAGAATCATAGTTACATACAGTCTATGGGAATTTTAGAAAAGATATTTAGATGCTTTTATTTATATAATTATGCATGTTTCCTATTTTATATTCTACTAGCTATTGCCCGCGACTTCGTTCGCTTAGTCTTCAATTTATCGCGCGCCAGCTATTGTAAAATGGCTGTACTAACTCGGAAACCTTCGCGGGCACCACCAACTCACCAAAGTATCATCGTAATCATGGTATAGGGACTCATACGGGACAAACAAAGATACCTCCATTTTTATATACATGTATAGATTTATTTCCTAAATTATATCTTTAGTCTATCACTGGTAAAATTTGTTATCTGGGTTTGATGTCAGTCATCCATATGGGAATAGACTAGCTGACACATTATACTTTCTTATCAAACGAACCTGGTTGGCAAGTTCTAACAGGGCAGGGCCGAAGCAGATGAGGAGGGGTTCATTGAAAAGTCCAATATAAAACTTAAGGAAGAATGTTCCATTTTCAAAATATATATGAATTAAAGAATTTGAGAGCTAGTCAACATAGAACACTATTAGAGTGTAACGTGGCTGTCCTACCATATAGTGCTTGTATAACATATCTATTATGTATTCTCAAATTGATGATGTCAGTACATATTTAAAGGGTTTTAGATCATCTAGCATTTTTCTCAAATTGTGTTATTGTTTGTTGCTCAAAATAAAATAAAATAAAAAAATCAATCAATGTTTGTGTAGTTGTTAGTGTTGATCTATAACCAGGTTTGAATAATAGTCATTCGAATATAGAAAGTGCAAAGTATGTATCAAAGTGTTTTAACATATCCTTTGTTTTGTTTTATTTTGTTTAACATGTTCATGATTTTGTAATATTTTACAGCTAAATACGGTCCATTTTACCACAGTGAGTAAATGAAGAATAATACTTTTTTACATTTCTAATGACTTTGGTTAAGATTTTCTAACATAAAATTTCGTTGTTTCAAGATGCTGTTTAAATAGAAACATGGTCTTAGGGAAAAGCAATAAAAATGTATGTTATAGATAAAAAGATAGATTTAACATTTTATTGTATACCAAAACACATAAAGAAACATCATCAACAGGTGGCTTTATCGCTAAAGGGATTTCTTACAGATAACTTGGTTTGTAAGAAATTTGAAAACAAATAAAGGTAGATGTGCAGTATAAGAGATGAAAATACATGTTTTTATACACATACATACAATTTCTATAATATAGAAATAACTAGGCACTAGAAAAAAAATGAAAGACAGGAAAAGGGGGGAAATAAACACGAATCAGGAGGAAAAACGTAAAAACTATTATGTTGTTCTTTTTAAGATTACACTAAAGCCCCAATATCTTGGAAACCAAAACAATGAGGTCCATTTTCTTAGATAATGGTCACATGTTTTCAATTATGAGTAGTAATAAATTTCTGTTTAATTTAACCTCAATAAATTCCAGAATGCATATCAAAGAAACGCGAAGAACTTCAAGAGGAGCTCCAACGGATAGAGCATCGCTGTCTTAGACCAAAGATACCCGGAGCCAAGGAAAACAATCCGAATACCACTGAGGAAAATCCCACAGTATCCCACAGGGACTCCGAGATTGAGGAAAATGAGAAAAGCAGGAAGAGGGATAAGTTTGCGATGGATGTGGGGGAGAGGGAGAGGGAAGACAGTGATGGGGAGGATCGGCATGAGAGCCATGAAACTAGTGAGATTGTAGCGAGTAAGGAGAACAACGGTGAGTTATGTCAATTGTCATCTATGGAATAGAACTTTTTCTCTCCTTTTTCATTGCAATCTGTCGCTGAGGGTCATTCAGCAATATTTTTGTAATTATGGAATGATAGCGTTGAATGGCATGTATCCAGTGATTTATCCATATTTTCCTAAGTATCCAGGTCTCATTGGATTTTTGGGACCAAATCCCTTTCTTCAGAGTCGTGAAAAGGTTATTCTAGGAGACATGAGTTCACGGGGCAATTTGATTATATGGGATGATTATATTATTATCCACTCTTTATATTTTACAATTCGGTCTTTAATCTCTTGTCAATTCCTAGTGTGAAACAAGAACAATAGCAATTAATTTGTATTTTAATATCGGTCATAGATGATACCATCTTATAACATTCCATTACAGGTCTTTAACAGTAAATCACGGAGGGTTTGGACCATATTCTTCCCTACGAGAGCCCATGTGAATTGAATTGTGAACTCATGCTCTAGATATTTTTAACACGATGTTTTCTTTGATCATCGAGTTATTGATAATTGAAAAATTCATTCTAATGTAGAAACTCAGTAAACTTTCGCGTTTTGTACACATTCTATATCCTGAATCGGGTCTGAGCGCGTATAATAAAGGTATTTGTTTACCTTTTATTCCTACTCGACGTTTCGGCGCGGGCGCACGGGTTACACCAGCCGTGCGCACGAGTTGACTGAAGAGACTGCAGCTGTGGTAGTTGCTATATAGGCCAATCTAAGCGTTCAGTTGCGTAAAGGATCAAGGAACACAACAGCTGTAAGAATCCGCCAAACTAGGTCTCTTCAGTCAACTCGTGCGCACGGCTGGTGTAACCCGTGCGCCCGCGCCGGAACGTCGAGTAGGAATAAAAGGTAAACAAATATCTTTATTATACGCGTACGGACCAGATTCAGAATATAAAATCAGTAGTATAAATCAAGATTTGAACTCGTGATCTCGGTTCATGTATAATTCTCACCGTGTATTAGATTGAATGTAGTCAATAGCAAAAAAAAATAAAAAATCAAACCCCCTTATCGTTAAATGACAAACAATTTTAAAACAATGTTTGATAATTATCATTCTTGATTTTTTTTTTCAAATCTAGCTGAGCGCATCCCACACTGTCTTCAATTTCTTATAGAAAAATCTTGTCAAAATTTTCAGACGAAACTAAAATGGATACAACTGTAGAGGAACAGAGCACAGTTATAGAGAAGGACGAGTCCAAAAACGAGACTCAGACGTCAATGGACCCTAGTGTGCCCGAAGACACACAAATACAAAATGTAGTAGACACAGAACATTCCTAATGTGTGAAAACCAACATAAAGTATAGTTTGAATCAAATATGTTTGCCGCAGGATCCTTGCATTCGTGACGATTAATTTAGATCTTGTATGTATGAAAATGAATAAATAAAATAAATCTTTACCCTACAGGTACTACCTATTAATTAAATAATAAGTGCGCCATCTTCGTGTTCCGCGATCATTTCAGCATGATGGTAATTAATAATAATAAATAACAGTCACTCAATCGCCCACTCTAAGATTCCCTATGTTGTGGGTCCAGAGACACACACATAGAAATTTACACATGTCACCGGGAATTGAACCTGGGAGCTTTAGCACAACAGGTAGGATCACCAACTGCGCCAATCGATCGTCAATTGTGTGAAATTGAAACAAATATCCAAACACACAGAGTTTACGTTATGTTGTAACCGCTCTATGTTATATACAGTCTCTCACTTTTCGGTCACGATCGGAAATACGAAAATGGCCGAGTGGCTTTATTTAATTGGTAGTATTGTAATGTTGTGTAATTGTCGATAGTTTGACTATGAATTGTGGAAAGTTTAATATTTGATCCAGTAAATTAGTGACACTATCGATAGCACTGATAACATGTGTCTATGAAATTGTTACCTCACGAGCGATGCTGTTGGTGAACCAGGGATACTATTGATACTATATGTTAGATAGTACGGACAATATTGCTAATATTAACGTTTCTAATCAAAAACTATTCTCTATCAGTCGACCGTTGCATTGGTTAAATGATATTATTAGTATTTTTATAGTATAAATAGTAAGCTGTTGTTCTATACTATCATTTGAAAAAAATACTATCGAAAGTATCAATATCTCTGGTCATCAACAGTATTGCTCCTTTTGGGCTGTGACTAGTTTGCGAGGTTACAAATACTATCGATAAACTGTTAATCGCAACTCTATTTCACACTATTGCTCAGTTTCTTCAAACACCATAAGAGTGTGGTCTTTGGTTTCATATACAACGTGTATTTAAATTCCCATAGCCTGATACAATAGATCCCTTATTTATTTTTTTTATGTACGGAGGCGGCAGACGAACATACAGTCCACATGATGGTAAGTGATACTGTCGCCCATAGACATTCGCGATACATGCCAACATCAGTCCAAAATGACAAACGTTGGCATGCCCCCGGATGCGCTGCATTGGAGCTATAGGAATGAATTTGGAGAAAGGGTAGGGAAAATAAGGGGGGATAGGATGGGAATGTGCTCTGGCACATCTCACTCACTACCGAAACACGTACGTACATTAGGGAAATAAGATAAAGTGGGAAATGCAGTACATTTCAAGGTATCTTCTGTGAGAGAGGGGTAACGTTGCCAGTCGAGCGCGCCCAGCGACTGTTGGATTGCAGCGTGCACTCTCCCCCTCAATAAGTTTCAATTGTTTGTTTTTGCTATTCAAATATATTTACTAAATACAAAGCCTAAAATATTTATATTTGTACAAAAAATATACGTATCATTCGTCTCATGTCAACTGATTCTGAATCATGTGCAGAAACCATAGTTTCTGGTTATGGGTATTAATTGTTACACCCTGTGTAGTCAGACCGTGTATAGTAATAGTCAGACAGGGTTTTAAATGAAAGTGATGGAAAAGGGAGTAACGGTGGCCATCTTGAAATGTCAGTTTCCTGACAGATTTGATTACAGAGTTCTGATTTGGACGCTACACGAACTAAAGCAAAGCTCCCCCAGTACCAACCTCCTACTTAAATCTGATCACTGTTTTCTTAACTAATATGTATTTAACTATTTCATTAAATATAAATAAAAATAGAGAATTATTATTATGTAATAAACGATTTAAGGATTTTTTGCTAACACTCATATATCCTATTTCTAAAATGAGTAAAATAGATCTGTAAATAGACTGACATTTCAAGATGGCCGCCGTTAATTTCACTGATGCATCGTTTATTTAAACTTTGTTGTAGTTAAAACTTGTATAACTCATTGCTACCTAATGCCGACTTTCTACTTTAATCTGACTACTGATTTAATTAACCGATATTTATTTAAATAAAAACTTGAATGAATTGAAAGTATCTTACAATTGCAAGATGGTTCAATTTGAAAAAATAAAACGCCCATTTAAACAGATGTAGTTAAAAAATTCAGTAGATTAAGGTAGGGCTCGGAAGATCGGAAGTAGTAATGTGTTCGTCCGCGTAAAAAGAGACCTTATATCTTTGACGTGAATGTTACTTTTTGCGTATACGGACATTTATTTGAAAGAAAGATTGAGGCGCTGTTGAGTTGTAAGAACTAGCTTTATACGGGCTTAAATAAAAAATACCAGTTAAGAGGGTTAACAGTCCATTTCTATCATTAAAAGGATAATTTGATTTTACTTAAATAATTTAAATATAAAATATTGATTTGTAGACTCAAAAATATGATTTTTCATTTTAAGTTACATCATATGATAATAATATTATTATTATATGATATACAAGCAGCTTGCGCTGGTGCGTCTAAATCTGTTCCTAGATGATATAACTTCCCTAGGTAATCCATCCCATTGATTGACCACTCTATTTGTAATGAAGTGATTGTAAGATTTAAGGCTTTGATGTCGCACAAATTCTTTGTACAATTCTTTCGCGCACAACTTGTGTTCGCTTACTCTATGGTTGTCGTTTCATAAATAGACTGAGCCTAATTGTGATACACTGTAGTGTTCCCTTAGTATTTTGAAGGTCTCAATGAGGTCTCCACGATTGCATCTCTCCTGTAGTGTAGGCAGTCCCAAGATTCTTAGTCTACAGCATATGACTTGCTCCTTAGTTCGCATGCTATTGTATATGTTTTATAAGATTTTTTTTTTTAATATTTAGAATATTAAATTTTATTATATTAATATATTTTCAATAAATATTATTGAAGGTTTATCTTCTTTAAATTGTTTAATTTTAATAACATTACTCTTTAAACTTTTGCGTTTTATATACATTTTATATTGTAAATCGGGTTTAAACGCGTATATATGTTATTTGAGGTATTAACCACTTTTGTTCCAATACTTTCTGTAGGTACTTAATATTCCCCCAAAAAAAGTTAAGTTTTTTAAATGAAGTCTCTGACTTCGTAACTCTGGATTACTTTTACTATACGCTGCTACGAAAGGCAACGCTGCACACTATATTCATAAACAGATACCACTATATCTATGTAAATTAGTGCGAGTAACTGGTTTGTGTGCAAAAATTGAACGGAGTAGTCAATAAAGACCTAGCTTTATTGACATCAGAGAAAATAAACCTAACCCATCTTTAAATTTGCCGCCATCAATTTGCTGTCACTTCAGTATTCCTGCTGCTCATTTTATTTTTAATTGCCCTTTAAAAGTTCCACAAAAGAAATTTCAGTGTTAAGGAACTATCTGTTGTTATAAAAAGATTTATGTTACGAGCCACGAAGATGTTACTAAAACATTTTGGAAGTGAATGGTCATTCTAAGCTGACATATTATAACGATGTTTTTACTAAACATGAAAATAACACAAATAGGGAAGATAATTCTACAGAACCAAATGCAATTGAAGAAGAAAACATCTATGCAGATGATAATATTATACTCTGACATTTAATTTGAAAAAAGTAAGTGCGAATGTTAAATAAAAATCAAAATATAAAATGAGTATGTATGTGGGTGCATAAAAGATTTTTAATACATTCTAAATTTCTATTTCAAAATTATAATTTGACGTTAAGTTACATAACAAAACAAGCCATCGCCATTTGCTTTTATTTAAAAAAAATAGTCAAGTCCTAACACTTGTTTCAAAATGATCCAAGTCCTATTTTCAAATATGGCCATGTCCATATTAAAAATAGTTTTTTTTCTGTGTTTCCTATATATATTTATGAGTTTCTTCCACTAACACATATAAAAATTGATAAGTTTTTGTTAATGAACTGTTAGATATTTTTAGAAATAAAAATGTCCTGAAATTCCTAAAAATGGACATGACCACTTTTGAAGCCTACCCCTCCTGAGGTATCTTTTATTTAACCCCGAATTAAAATATCTGTGTACTTTAAAATTGTATAAATATAAAAAAAATTACATCACGCAGTGTTAAAAGTTTGATAGCTGAAATAAAAGAATTTTTAAAAAAAGTTTGTTTTAATAATTTATATACAGTAAAGATCACAGTTTACAAATGTGCAAAGGGTTTTTACATAACGAAATGGAATGGATCAGGATTCTTGCTTTTCATTTCAGAATACCTTATTTCCTTATTTTATTCAGTTTTTGGGGACAATAAATTTCTAAAACAGATTGCGCTAGTATACATGTAAATTAAGAATAAACTCCGTGGGCTCTATTTTTAGTAGAAAGCCTATTTTCAGTTTAGGAAACTACTACGTGGTAGTCCATAAGCGATAAATGAAACAATATAACTTTGGGAGGTGGTTGGGTTAGAATGGGAAGTGAAGTCCTCGAGCCCGGAGTGAACGCTAATGAACAGTTAATACTCTAGTTAGTATTAAACATGAGCGTTGTAATCTAAATTTTTAATTTGATGGTCTTTAAAGCCTTGACGTTAAAAGGCGGAGTCCAAAATGGTTAGGGTTCTTAAGGTTCATTAGCGCTGGCTTATTTTTAAACACTAATAAGGATATTCCTTTATCTCATATTGCCCCCATCAATAACACAAGAGAGGATAGGATGGGAAATGGGATAGAGAATATAATAGGAGAGACCTTCATACCATTATACTCCTCACTCTATAGATGGGAAATGGTTTCTAGCATATTACAGTGTCAATGAGATTATGAGCTTTGCGTTTGTGTGAGTGCACACCGTTAGTGAACAGTGTGAACCATTTCGACGATCAGACTGGACAATTCGGCACCCACTCACACAGATGCGAAGCTCATGTCTCGTTGATTTCACTGTAACTCACTTCGAATGCGGACACAGTACATATATGTACATATTAGTAATTAGTTACTAATTGAAATAAAAAAGCAATGTAAAAATACTTCACTAGTACTTTGTAAAGGATTCCACACACAAAGCAGGGCGGTTGCGGGGTTGCTTTTTGCGTATAACCAATATATATTTTTATATTTATTTTTATTTCTGTTCACTAGTAGAATGTCATTCATTACATTAGACATAAAGTGCACCATTTAAAATAAAAAATAAATTGTATTATTAACTATACTTATTATTATTAACTCTGCGCCATGTCCTACATGCAACCGACCCATGTTCTGTGTGACTAAGGAAATAAACAATATGTGAAGTAAATATGTAAGTCTTAATCCAATGTGAATATCCTAGAAGCGATATCGTCGAGCATCCAGTCCATTCCATCCAACAGATTCTCTCCGGTGACCGCTGAGCATCGCATGATACGCCAGTGATGGGTTTTGATGCTATCTAGGTCCAAAGCCTGTTGGAATGTTAACACAATCTATAGAAGGATTTCTAAAATCTCTTATCTATAACCATAACCAGCCCTTATCATTCACTGCTGGACACAGACCTGCTCCTCAGCACATCGTCCTGTGTGGCCCACTCGGACATACGGCCCCAAAATGGCATGCTGGTCAAGTGGGTACAATCTGTAGAAGGATTTGTAAAATCTCTTATCTATAACCATAACCAGCCCTTATCTTTCACTGCTGGACACGGACCTGCTCCTCAGCACATCGTCCTGTGTGGCCCACTCAGACATACGGCCCCAAAATGGCATGCTGGTCAAGTGGGTACAATCTGTAGAAGGATTTCTAAAATCTCTTATCTATAACCATAACCAGCCCTTATCGTTCACTGCTGGACACGGGCCTGCTCTTCAGCACATCGTCTTGTGCGACCCACGTACGCCCCCAAAATGGTATGCTGGTCAAGTGAGTACAATCTGTAGAAGGATTTCTAAAATTTCTTATCTTAGCCATAACCAACATCATTGTCTTGGGCATGAGGGATGTATGGTCCTAAAATGGCATGCTGGTCAAGTGGGTTGGTGAGTTCACTATTTTAGAGGTGGTGTAGTTTTTCAGGGCTTGTAGCAGGTTTGTTATCCCTTAGTCGCTTTTTTCAACACCTGCGGGATGGGATGGATCCTTATAACTAACTGTAAGGTTGGCCGGGCATGGAGTGGTGGAGAGTAGAAAAAAAACCCGTGGGGCGGTGCCATTCTAAAGCCGGCCGACACCACACGGCGTTTTATCTATACTGGTATTATTAATTATACAGTCGAGAGTGCCGATAGCATCCATAAATTACGTCACACGAATTTCATGATTTTTGGAGTACCCCCCCCCCCCCCCCCCATCGTTGTCACAGGTGGTCACATCAACAACAAACAATAATGATACACAAACATGTTACAACTTATCAAAATATAATAAAAATGTCAAAATAATAATAAAAAGTGAAGTAAAATATAGATGGTGAAAACAATTTTAATAATTGTCATGGCACTAATTATATCATTCTAATTATTATTATCATCTTCTATAAAAAGAAAAAAAAAGTATCATGGACAATGAGTGTCATTTTTTTCTTTTTATAAAAGATTTTTTTATGAGCTGAAGATGAGTCATCATCTCATCAGTCATCATCAATCATCCCACAAGATAATATTTAGTTGCATAAAAGCAGTAATCTAGTAGCCATTGAGACAGCTTCATGATTATGATACATGCGATGACTGTTCATCTAACACCTCTCTATAAAAAGAATGTACCTCTCTAATCTCATGCAGTGACAAGGCTCCTGGTAAATCAACTTTATTAGCGAACACAAGTAGCGTAGCACCCGCAAGCCTCTCTTCATGTAGCAGCGTGTGAAGCTCTCTCGCGCAGTCTGATAATCGCCGCGCGTCGGCACTGTCTACCACCCACACCACACCATCTGTGCTTTCGAAATAGTTCTTCCAGTATGATCTGGAATGTGAAATTATCATATTTGTGAAGATGTATTTGGGAGGGAGATACCAAGTCCACAGCTGCTGGGCGCACTTAACTGGCCATATTACCCTGTACTAACAGAATACATTTGGCCACTTTATGTTTTGATAGTGGTTGAGATATGCTAGAACCCATTCCTATCCTAACGTTGGCCATTTTCCAACTCTCTTGATCCATTTCTAAACTTCCAAGGTAGGCTAACCAGGAATGTGCTATTATTTGTCATTTTGGACTGATTTTGGCATGTATCATGTGTATCGTGAATATTCATGGGTGATGGTATCAGTGATCATTCTTTGACAAGGATGTCACACTTTGTCACATGTTTGTTAGTCTTTGATGAAAATATAGTACTTCCAATTAAATAATGGCAATCTTTATATTTCAAACAAACATGAAAATGAATATAAAAAGAAACAAACATCCAAAAACACTTTGTAATATGTTGTAACCACTGGAGGATTGATTGGTTGCCATTGCCCATTGAGAACTAGCTTCATTGATTTGTTAGTTAGAGGTACCTTACAAAGTGGTTCCGAGTCGCACTGATGGATGGCACTGTAATCAGCGAGACAAACTGCAATAGTTAAAAAAAAATCACTAATATTCCGCAATATATACCAGGGGTGGCCAACAAGTTGAACACCAATGACAGAGCAGTCGCCAATGACAGAGCAGTCGATCATGAAAAGAAATAAAAAATTTTGACTGATAAAATGTTTGTTAAGGTTGACATTATCAATTATGAAAAATGAAAGGAGAAACTTCACATTAATTTTTTGTTGCCTATTGATATTAATTATACCTATTAATAAATAATATAAAAGCTATCTAATTATTGTTTTATTCATTCAACTAAAGCATAATTAAGTTGATAGCAATAGTTCAGAATCTTTGTAAGTAGAACACTGTTCTAAAGAATTTGTCCACCCCTGATATATATGCTAAACAATTCTAACACTCGTTCACAATAAATATTCCACTGATTTTTTCACTGAATTCCTAGTTACATGCTGTTTTGTGTCTGTATATGTGTTCATTGCAAGGGAGATAAAAGTCGGCGCCAGTAGAAGACTGGAAAACCCCCGTACTCTGGGGATTTCTGGTACTCCAGGAGATAGCTTTCAGGTCAGTGAAGCTTCATTATTGTTTGGCTAGGGCAGTTAATTGATAATCTTCAAGTACTATACTGCCCCTATATGTCTCCCTAATTTTTTTCCCCATTTTTGCCATTTAATAAAATCGTACCAGCCCAAAATTCAACACAGTCCACTCATAATCTACCCTCCAACCACTATGTTATTTTCATCTCTCAGCTTTTGGTTAATGATGGAAATATGGTGATGAGCATGCACTATTAATTACCTAAAATAGTGTGATTAATTTCAACCCCAGGAAGTTAAACTACCTTTCCAGCTTAAGACAAAATCAGTCTGTGTACAAAAAAAACCTGGTTGATCACTGCTTCCCTAGTGTGTTTTTATATTGACTGATTCTGTGTACGAGTCACTCTAACCAAGGATAATCACTTGGTTAATACAAAACAGATCATTTCCTTAGGAAACATTCATTTTTAAAGCAAATACTTAAAATCTTTGCCTTACCTTAAAGACTTCTGTCCCCCCACGTCCCAGATGTTAAGTTTATAACCTCGATGTTCCAAAGTCTTTATATTGAAACCTAGGGTTGGAGAAATGGTGTCGATTGGCTCGCCGTTGAAACGCTTCAGTATCGTTGTCTTGCCAGCATTATCAAGCCCTCTGTACAATACACGTTAAGGAAACTTTGTGATCAATTGGTAAATAAATTGTAATCAAAACAAAAAGTTTTTTAAAAGGATACAGCATGAGTATGCGCATTTCTTTCTCCTTCTGCCGTAGTTTCTTCAGAATTGTAAGGAAACCCATTTTGCTAAAGACTTATTGCAGTCAAATGTTCACATTCATTATTTCTTCTCAATTCTTAATCAGTTTCAAGAATGGTCACCATTCAATGGTGTATAAGTGGACAAAAACAGGACTATGCGTCAATTTTAATCTGACGTTTGTCAAGTCTGTCAATTTTATATGGCAACTTTATTAATTGTTCTTAACCGATTTCGAAAAAGAGTAACATGCAAAACGTGAATTTACTTTAAAAACTTTGTAAATAAATTAATTTAATATCAGTAGTTGTTTTTACACAGTCAATTTAACTAAAAACAACAATAGTGAAAATTTAGTGCTCAAGTCATAATAATAATTCATGTTTGCGTTGTACAAGTACATATTGCCTGTCTATAAGTCGGATTTTTATTCGAGTCAGTGATAACTGATATGACATGTAGAACTTTCAAACATAGTGAAATTTCACATTTTATTGGCAATTCTACATGGCATATCCCCGATTCAAATAAAAATCCACCTTTATGTTGTCTAGAATATGGTCTCCTAACATATAGTTTTATTTTAATAACAAATATTGAAAATATAGTGCGTAGAAAAACTGAAATTAATTATAATTTTAGAAATTATACTTTTTCTTTTATTGGAACCATTTGGAACTTGGATCACGACGTGAACCAAAAGCAATCAAATAACTTTTTCAGAAATCGAATAGGAATCCATTAGTGACCATAGAGTATAAATCCATCCATGGCCGATCTCGTCTCTGTCAAGTCTTTTATTTAATTTCTGTTTAAATTATGAAGCACCTTCAATGATTTTAAGTGGGTTTATAGTGTGGAAGTGATCGTGTGGTGGCGCGGTCTCGGTGATACCGTTCGTTGGTCGGCGCCATGTTCAGCGGGACGGTGCGCGTGAAGGTGTGCGAGGCGACTGGTCTCAGGCCGACTGACTTTCAGAAACGGCACAACATGACCTTCGGGAAACCAGGCAAGCCCTACTTACGCACTCAGTTTTCTTCAGGGGCCCTTAAGCTACCTTATTAAAGAAGAATCTTCCGTAATCTTCCCGCTGTTGTGTTTTATTTTGCGCGAGAAATAGGCGTAGCATGTTTACCGAAATGGGTGTTGCTAATGTATGTAAATACGCTATATCTTTGCAGACGACCAGCCGATAGACCCGTACGTGTCGATCGACGCCGACGAACACCATCTAGACCGTTCAAGCACTAAACCCAAAACATTTGACCCTGTTTGGAATGAGACCTTTATTCATGAGGTGCACAATGTCGACAAGTATGTTTCCACTTCACTGTTACACTTTAAGATTACTAAAACTTTTAATATCTGTACATATAATAAAATATTAATAGAGCCAAACCTGTACATGAGATATTTTTTGAAAAATAAAAGAATTATATAAAGTATAGATGATGCAGTGCCTAAAACAATTTTTTTTGGATTTGTTGTTCTGTCTGTCTAAATGCGCATGACACAAACCACTGGACAGAATTTAATGAAACTTGGCATAGTTATAGCTTATGACTTGGGGTAACATTTCGGGTACATTTTATCTTGATCCATTACAGAGTTCTTACAGAAATCACTCTAAAGTTCATGCGAATGAAGTCACTGGTACCGCTAGTCGCTAATAAAAACCATTTATATTTTAGTTTGGGTATCACCGTGTTTCATGATGCTGCAATACCTCCAGACGATTTCGTTGCAAACTGCACAATTCCTTTCGAAGGCCTGATGCATCGAGATAAAGAAGCCACAGATTTTTGGGTGAGTTCTTGACACTATTCAACTACACATACACTCAATGACTGATCAGAATGACATCAAACTGGCTATTATCTTTATCCTCCTTAATCTTGTGATAAGATAGACAGATTGTGTCTGTGTACTGAGACATATCAAACGGCTTAAGGCTCATTTACACAAGAAGAGTTTCTGTAATGTTGGGTGAGAATCTATACATAGATATCGTAGATCTATGTCATATCTTCTATACATGTAAAATCCTAACAGAACCTAGAATGTCTGCATATGGAATATTTTTAAAAAAAGTGTATGCTATGTAAAGTATGAATGACATAGAACCCAAAACAAAACTATTGCATTTTTTTTCTGTCTGTCTGTTTGAAGGATCACACAAATCCACTGGACAATTTAATGAAACTTGCCATAGGTATAGCTTATGACTTGTGTTCACATTTAGGGTAAATTTTTCCCAATCCGTTATAGAGTTCCCATAGGAATCACTCAAAAATTGCCACTGCTAGTATTGTATATGTTTCTCATATGCAACTAAACTTCATTCGATTCTCGTCTGCAACTGTTCGCTTGATGATAAGAACTTGATGATAACAGTGATTACATGATGATAACAGTTATTTATATTAGGCAAGCATATTATTCACTGATTTTCAGCACACATTTGAAAAACTTGTGTAACTTGGCCTTTATTGTAATGTTTGTTATTACTTGATAAGATTAATATTTTGATTCAGGAACCTTTTAGTTTTCTTCCATAGATCATGTGTTAATATTAAAGTCATGAAATGTACAAGATGGGAATTACTGAGAAAAAAGGTGGTGACATGTACAGAGCCAGTGTATGAGCAACTTGTGAATGAGGTGTGAATGTTTCATTATTGTTTTTTGAATGGAGAACAACTTCTTCACATTCATGTCTGTGGGTCAATAATTTGTTCTGTTGTTTTATAAAACTGTTAGTGACTGTTGGAATCTCCAAATGTCATGATTAGTAATTGGAATAGGTTGTTTTGTTGGATTTTTTATAGCTATCTCAATATGGACCTACTTAAAAAACCCTGAGATTTATAATAGGTAAAAATGCTGAGATACCCTAACCCTATACCTATGAGATAACCTATACCCTAATCATAACCACCCATTTTATGCTGGATATGGCCACTCATGCACACCCAGTGCAATCAACATGAAAGTTTTTTATTTATAAGAAAGGAAGCAAATGGAAATATGGTTTTTAGGATGGTAAGTGGTTACCACTGACCCTGAACACTTGCAACACCAAGGGGATACAGGTGCTCTCCCAACCCTCATCACGGCTTTCTTGTAGAAAGCTCTAACAGCTTACAGCTTTCTACACACACCTTTCTTAGATCAGTTAGTAAGTTCTGATTTGTAATTTAATAAATATGTATATGTTTTAACTGCATTCTTTAAGTATATATTGTTAAAGCAGGACTTCACATTATGAGAACATTTAATCATTATGAATCAGAATTATATAAGATCTAATTTCTTTTATAATTCCACTTGGATTTTGCTAAGAATCATTAAATATGATTGACTCATAATAATAAATAAATAATAAATTTTATGAATTTTTCCTTATATGTTGTCACCACTTACTGCAATTTAGTATTCATCAACAGTCTAGACCGCTAGTTCCCAACCTATAATTGGCCATGTAGTGTGAATGCAGTATTCTTTTATAAATGTATGATTTATATGATGTGTCTAACCGCTGTCTTCATGTGTGATAAACATGCTGAAGTTTGTGTGGTAGTGAACATTGGGAGATGCCTATATAGGCAGTGGAGAGATGTCTGATGGTATGGTACTGTGTTATTATAATTATATACAGTATAGATAATTTCATTGACTTTCCTCAAAGATATCCAATAGTATTTTAGGAAATTTTGACTAATGTCTGACTGATCCCTAGCAGGAATGATTTTTGACTAAGTGAATGAAATGAAATGAAACTCATTTAAATGAAAAAAAAAAAGTGAAGGAAATAGTCTATATAGATTCCATAAAAGTATATTTCTCTTTTAATTTACATAATAATTCTATGATTTCTAGGTGGATCTAGAACCTCAGGGTAAACTGCATCTCAAAGTAGATCTGAAATGGAATTCTCAAGGTAAATAGCCATAATTTTTTTTTTATAATTCTATTGCCATTATAAACACCTTTATGAAATATTGTATTTAAGACTTTAATTTAATTTAAGTGTATTTAAATGTAAAAGTAGTAGTTTTAAAAACCTAAATAGAATCTTATTTTGAAATTCAAAGTATGGATGAATAACTTACTTAAAAACTGAACTTTCCTCTCTTTTTAAGGTTATTCATTTTCTTCTTACTAATTCTTAACGTCATTTCATTTCTACCATATTCTAAAAGAATAATTGAGAAATAGAACTTCTCTATCGTGAAGTATTTCATTCAGATTGAATTAAAACATTGATGACAGCTGATTAGAAAATTAACATATTACTTAAGGCTTGTTACTAATTAACACCTTCTATATGTTATACTATTTAATGTTATCTATATCCGATCCAAGAGCAGTGATAACCTAGAGGTATCTAGTGTGGTGTCTCGACTCTCATTCACGAAATCGTGAGTTTAAATTCTCGGCGCACACCACTAAGTTTCCATTTAAGTACTGATTTTAAAAATTATCACTAGCTCAAAATTATCACTAGCTCAGCGGAGAAGATAAATAAAATAGAATCTGGAACATGTGTATTTATCAGTTGGGTTCTTGTGGTGGATTATGGCTTGCTAGCGATCGAATAGGGAAGGCCTGTACATTGCTGTGGGACCATTGATATAGATAGAAAATGTAAGTTTGTAAAATTATATAGAAACCAAACGCGTCCCGTTGCGAGTTAATTTTAGTGATGAGAAACCCATCACGGATAAAGCCCTCCCTTGCCCCTCCCTTGGCACACCACTTTTGTTAAGCAATTAAGCATTTTTGTGTTGCTAACGAAATGGGTCGGAATAGACCGAACGAGCTGCGCGAGAAGTATAGTACATAATAGCTCTTGAGCGCCTGCTCAAGGAATTTGCTAGATGTGATAAGGTTAAAAAAAGTGAGACAATAACAGTAGCCAATGATCGTCACGTGTTCGACAGATGAAGTTCATTACTAAGACTAAGGCAAAGCAAACGTGTGCGGACATTGCGAGACGGTGTGCCCCATACCTTCGGGCACTCAAACGCTGTCGCGTACTATAGGCGTTTAGCGCCAACTTCGGGACAGCTTGCGATGGACAGCTTGCATTATTTATCCTTCTATATTTGTTAGTGGAATGTTATAGGCTGATTTCAAAGTGTATATACCGTCTCATTTGTCATACAGTGGGCGGGGAGTCATGCCGCGCGGGCACAGGCGCGAGCGCCGGTGCTCGCGCCGGTGGGCGCGAGTTCAAAGAAGGCGCGGGGTTTGCGCGACGGCGCGGCGCCATGCGTCGTCGCGTGCACCAGGTCAACGGACACAAGTTCATGGCTACATTCCTACGGCAACCAACCTTCTGCAGCCATTGCAGAGAGTTTATCTGGTCAGTATAACTAATGAGTTGTGTCTTTGCTTACAACTACGCCCATTTAAATGTTTTGGAAAATTGTCAAATATGATCGATCAGTATTTCTCTAAAAACTAGTTTTATTTTTTCAAGTCTTTGTTCCTCAGTCTTTTATTTCATTTAAAATACTTTTTTTCAAGAATAAGAAACCTTGAACTTATACTAAAATAATCCTCTAAATCTCCAGAATTCGATCTGAATTCGTTTGCTAAACGTTGGTTGTTATAGGTATCGTTCGAAATCTGTTCGAATACGCTAATCTCTAAAACTACAAAACGGATTTTCATTGGGTTTCCACAGGTTAATTAAGCTTAGCTTGGCGCTTCGAATAGGTTTTGTTTCATCTGAATCGGCTGACGGGAAGAGAAGATATCCCAATTTAGTGTTTAAAAACTAAAATTCCACGCGTACGAATTCGCGGGCACAGCTAGCATATTATATTTCAATACTTTAGAGTAAAGGTTTGTTTGAAACTTTAATTTAATATGATAAATTCGGAATCTCTTGCATCTTTTACAATTCGTCTCACAGTGGCCTCGGAAGTATGCGTTGCTGCTGCGGTCACTTTCATACATTGTTTTAAATTAATTACTTTCCCATTATGAGCTTCTTATTTCATAAAACAATATACGTTGTAAACCATTTTTCTTTCTTTTCTATGCAAAATCATCTTGTAACATTCGTAATTAACAAAAACTTTTGTGCGCGACTGTACTTTGGGAGCGAACGAAACGTAGACTCAACGCGGGAAACAAAGGTCGACTGGCGAACCAATAGCGCGACGGCACTGACATGTGACGCGTAATCTCCCCGTCGTGCCTCACCCCGTACCGCAAAATAGATCGACTAGCTGTACCCGCAACTGAGTACGCGTGGAATTTTAGTTTTTAAACTCTAAATTGGGATATTTTTTCTTCCCGCCAGCCGATTTCCATGAAATCGAAGCCCACTCGAAGTTCCAAGCTAAGCGTAATTAATTATCCCGTGGAAACCCCATGAAAATTCGTTCCGTAGTTTTGGAGATGAACGTGTTCGAACAGACAGACAGCCAGTCAAAAAATTTCAAAATCGTCTTTTTGTATTCTGATACTCTTCCTTCATCGCACCCAATCAGTTTTTGGTAAATATATTCAATGTACAGTCACGCTGGTTCTACAGTTTTATTATATGTAAGATAAATCCCTTACTGCGCGTTGACCGTTAGCTCTCTTTTTATGTGAATCGATGTATAACCCTTTCTTTCTTCATACAAAAAAGAATAGATTACAAGGAAACTTACAAAGTTTACAAGGACTACCGTTCTCTGTAAAAGGACCACTGTTAAAGGATTTTTATGTTACTTTTGTTGTACACGATACATGATAATAATATATTATTCATAGTTCTATTTTAAGTATCTAATTTTAAAGCATGTTCTCGAAACAACGAGGGTTTATGTTAGAAAATATTAACCAAAGTCAATAAGTTTATATCAGCAGTTTATTTGTTACTAGCGACCCGCCCTCGCTTCGGTTTATAAAACATTTTTTTTTCAAAATTTCAAAATGAAATATAGCCTATATTAGACACAGATAATGTAGCTTCCTATTTGTGAAAGAATTTTTGAAATCGGTTCAGTAGTTCCAGAGATTACCCTCCAACATACCCACAAACAAACACACAATTTTACAGTGGAGTGTAGGTTTTCTCGGTCGGTGTCCATATTAATTGAATCTTCCGGGCTACTGGCCGAGGATACCAGATATTACGGAGTCTTAGATTTTCTTCTTTAAATTAACAAAAAAGAAGAAAATCTAAGACTCCGTAATATCTGGTATCCAGCACTCCGAAGACATCAAGCTCACGGGGAAGAGAGACGAGAGGGGGGGACAAAAACAGATTCGGTACACACCACACAATCACAACTACCCTCGCCCACTATAAATACCGGGGCGCCACAGTCGTCGAGTCAGTTGCGCTCGAGAAGCCGAAGAGATAACATCTCTCCGAAAGTGAACGCAGCCGCCACTGAAGATGTCAACAGCAGTTGTTGGCGAAACGTTTGGAAGAAAGAGAAGAGTTTCCAGAAGACCTCGGCCAAGTAGCCCGGAAGATTCAATTAATATACACAATTTTACCTCTTTATATATTAGTATAGATAGATTACGAACAAAGGAGTAACTTTAATTTGTTATGTATGTTATATTATTCTTCTTTTACTGTACAAATGAATATAAATTTGTATATTGTTTGCAGGGGTCTCGGCAAGCAAGGCTACCAGTGCCAAGGTGAGTTAATTTATTATCTATTAAGGAAATAATTGAGACTACTATATTAAGTTATATATATTAAACGTATTTTACTTAAATTTACATTGCTTTCTTTACTGATAACAATGAAGTTTCGAAATATGAGCCCTAAGTTACTGGCAAGGATCAATTAAGGGCAGCCAATTATGTCGAACTTTTAGAAGAATTTTTTTGTTGAGGCCGTTTTTAATTAACTGTATGTTAGGTTAGCCCCGAAGAGCAAGAAAGCGTACGAGTGAGAATTAAACATTAACTATAAGCGAGAAAGAGTCATAATCAAAGGGCACACGTTTTTAACTGGTTGGAGAGACCTGGAGTCCCGGTGATTTACGGCAGTTTTCTTTGAGAGTGGGGTAACCCGGTCGTACGCGCCCAGTTAGCTGTTGGGAATGCAGTGTCGGATTTCAACAACAACAATGTATTTGCTTGTAACAATGGTTGATGTAATGTAGTCGCTTATTGAATAAGACGATAGCGAGCTGCAAAGAGAGTTGTAATCATTCGAATGTTTGGTTGGAGTGTATAATGTGTCACCGAAATAATATTGAAACATGTCAACCAATATAAAAAAAGGGTTCTAGCGAAAAATAAAATTATTTTAGATATTTAGATTTAAATTATTATAAAATAAAAACTGCTAGAATCGATTCTACTCGCGGTACTCAACAACCTATTTCCATCTTTTGCGTTATTTCAATGACCCGTTGTATATATTTACATGACGTTATTGTATGCAGTGTGCACATGCGTGGTGCATAAGAGATGCCACTCGTCCGTCGTCACCAAGTGCCCCGGTATGAAGGAGGAGGTAAGTCAATACGAGGGCGGAGTGATAAGTCTGGTAAAAATCTACTTTGGAATAAAATTATCGCAAATTGCATGAAACCTCCTTGTTCACAACTCTTTTGAAGGACTAAATCAAAATTTTCAGCCAGTACCGCCGGTTAGTTTTTTTTTGACAGCCATTTAATAAAAACACTTAAACGCATTTTCACAAAGATGGAGAAAAGTGAATTTCGTGTGTTGATTAAACATTATTTTTTGCGCAAAAAAACTATTACGGAAACGAAACAAAGACTTGATAAATATTATGGGGACTCTGCTCTGTCGATTAAAATGATTCATAAATGGTTTACGGATTTTCGGTGTGGTCGTACAAGCACAAGTAATACTGAACGCCCAGGACGCCCAAATGAGGTCACTACTCCAGAGATGATCGCTAAAATCCATGACATAGTGTTGAACGACCGAAGAGTAAAGGTGAGGGAGATAGTCGAGATAGTAGGCATCTCAGACGAACGTGTGCGCAATATCTTACACCAAGATTTAGATATGAAGAAGCTCTCCGCGCGATTGGTGCCGCGTTTACTGACTGTTGATCAAAAACGCATGCGAGTTACCACTTCGGAGGCAGGTTTGGCGTTGTTTCAACGGGATAAAACTGAATTTTTGCATCGTTTTATAATGTTAGACGAAACATGGATCCACCACCATACACCAGAAACCAAGCAACAATCGAAACAGTGGATTGCTACGGGCGAACCAGCTCCGAAGACGGCCAAAGCAGTTTTATCGGCCAATAAAGTTATGGCTACAGTATTTTGGGATGCACGTGGGGTAATCCATATTGACTACCTAGAGAAGGGTAAAACGATTAATGGCGAATATTATGCCAATTTATTGGACCAATTTAACAAAATTTTACCTGACAAAGGACCGCATTTGGCTAAGAAGAAAATCCTCTTCCACCAAGACAACGCACGAGTGCACACCTGCGCGATTAACATGGCCAAAATCCATGAGTTGCGATATGAGTTGCTATCTCACCCACCATATTCGCTAGATTTAGCCCCTTGCGACTATTTTCTGTTTCCGAATTTAAAAAATGACTCGGTGGGAAAAGATTTAGCTCCAACGAGGAGATCATGCACGAATCCAATGCCTATTTCGAAGGGTTGCCTAAGTCGTATTTTATGGAAGGGATCAAAAAGCTAGAGAAACGCTGGATGAAGTGCATTGAGTTAGAAGGAAACTACGTTGAAAAATAAATCATAATTTTTAAATAAAGTTGACTCCTTGTTTCATTTTTACCAGACTTATCACTCCGCCCTCGTATATAGGCAATCTGGGCAGTGATAATTCGGTGTTCCCCTAATTTGAAATAGCGGTAAATTTGCTTGTTCCTGTAATCGGGGAAATTTATAATTGGGTGTTCCCCTAATTGAGGACAAGAATATTTAATTCTTTCTTCCTTTTCTTTCTTCTCAGCCCTTGGACGTCCACTGCTGGACATAGGCCTCCCCCATTGTCCGCCATTTAGACCTATCGGCAGCGACCTGCATCCAGCGGGTGCCCGCAACCTTTATGAGGTCGTCTGTCCATCTTAATTGTTCTTGGAAATAGATGAAACTAATAGACCAAATTTTTATGTTCATGTTTGCAATAAAGAATATTATTTCAATGCCACTAGCCCTTTCAGTATCCGCTGCTGAACATAGGTCTCCTCAAGTCCTCATGCACATTGTCTTGTGCATGAGGAATGTATGGGCTTAAAACGCTATGCTGACCAAGCGGGTTAACGAGTCCACTCTTTTAGAGGCGGTGTACTTCCTCAGTGCTTGTGGTAGCGGCTTTGTTATCCCCTAGTCGCTTTTTACTACATCCATGGGAAAAATCCATGGCTTGAGCATTTTCTGTATAAAAAATGTCCAGGTCAAATAAATTGATTGGATTCGGAATTAAATTTTGAGAAGACATGTCTGCCAAAACCCTTAGCAAACTCCAAAGAGCATAAACTGCAGCAATTGGTGTGTCTATAAAGACTAACAATAGTAACTTAAACATACCATTTTCCTTATCTTCCTGATTATCAAACTCCACAGATTCAGAATCGACCGCTTTTTAATTTTCCTTAACACTAATGCTAAGAGCGGATCTAATGCTTAGTGTCATTTTGTGCCGTTAACCTTTGGTTAATCAGTCTCGCTGGTTCCCTGCCAGAAATCTACTAAGGGGATAAGCACGCCTTTTCTATGCATTTTCTTTTATAACTATTCTTATCATTTGTGTGTACAATAAAGTATATAAGTAAATAAATACGAAGGGCGTAATACGAAGTTATTATGAAACTTCATGAGAGTTCAAACGTTCAAACGAGTTTCATGACAGTTCTGATTGACCTTAGTTTAATAAATGTAGTTGACCTTGTGTTGTGTTTTGTGGTGGTGTAGCAACAGAGCGCGGTGGGCGTGTCGGGCGGGCAGCGGTTCAATGTGAACGTGCCGCACCGGTTCGTGGTGCACTCGTACAAGCGGTTCACGTTCTGCGATCACTGCGGCTCGCTGCTCTACGGGCTCATCAAGCAGGGGCTGCAGTGCGAGGGTGAGTGCGCACGTACACACACACACGAACACACCCACGCGCGCGCGCCCGCACACAGAAAGGCACACAGGTAGACAGACACATACTCATAGACAGATATACACACAGCCACACACACGCACGCGCGCAAGCACACACACGCTAACATGCACACAGGCACATAGCCACACACAAGACAGATATACACAGCTGGATACACACAGCCACACACGCACACCCACTCACGCACACCCACACACACACCCTTACACATGCACGCAGACTCAAACAAGATAGATATACACACAGCCGAACACACACACACATGCACACAAACAAATGCACACAGGTACGTACACACACGCACGCACACACGAACGCATGCATACAGACTAAATACTACAACGGCTTTTAAGATTATTGCGTTTTTCAGACATATCTTGAAGTGGTCACAACTGAATCAAAATTATTCAGGATTAAATAAAAAATACCTGTATCTGTTCTTAAAAAAACTATTCTTTTGTGGAAACTAACTTTTGTTTTACGACTTTTTGAAATTGAACATTATACTTTAAAACCGTTTTTATGTTATCTATAAAAAATGTAAAACTACACTGTAAAAACATAAAATACACAACATTGTTAAACTGTTGAGAAAGAGAAATTGCAAGCGGTTGGTGTTTTAAACAATGACTAAGAATATAACTCTCACAGAAGACTATCATGTTCTGCATTTTCCTCCTTATTCTATTCCCCATTGTACGTACGTGTTTCGATAGGGAGTGAGACATACCAGGGGCCCCCAATCCCATCCTGTCCCAGCGCTTTCTCCAAATCGAATTTCTACATCTTCAAAGGTAGACGTGGCGTCCAGTTTCTACGTTTGTAATTATGAACTGACTATGGGATTTACCAGCAGGTGGATTGTGACCTTGTCTGTTGCCTTCTTCCTATAAAATAACATATTGATCTGACATTTGGCTCACCTTTGGACTACTTAACCAAGATAAAACTGAGAATATTTTTTTGCATTCAATTCAATGAGAAACGCACCCTGTAGTTTGTTTACAAAAGTTATATTCTTCGTACGTATGAACCGGTAGTTCACTGCAGCTTATGTTGAATTGGAGTCCATTTTCGCCATTGCATTACACATCGACACGATTGCACTATGTCACATCTCTTTGTTGTTTTCTCTCTATTTTTGTTGTTACAAATTATTGTGTGTTGTGTTGTCTGGAATAGTGTTGTCTATTGTCTATAAGCACTGTTATACTAAGCTATAGAACTGATTCTAGTTTTATATTCAGGGATTGACCCTTGGTCGATATGCAGTGAAAGTCATAATTTCCTCATTAGCTCAAAATATTTTTCTTGTTATTCATATTTAGTTTTATTTTAACAGAATTATCTTAAAAACTGATCATTCCGTTTGCAGTGTGCTCGATGAATGTACACAAGCGTTGCCAGAAGAATGTGGCTAACAATTGTGGCATTAACACCAAGATGATGGCGGAGATCCTGAACGAGATGGGCATCTCGCCGGACAAGAACCCACGTGGAAAGCTGCCCAAAGTCACGTCCATGGTAACCCTCTTTCTCATCCTTTTTACTGTTTCACTTTTGTTCTTTTTCAGTTTATAACTATATTAGTTATTCACTTTGTTGAATATTTATGAATAAGATAAGGATATTACAACCAATATTTGTAATTGTATGTGTAAGTAATTTGCAACGTGGGCGCTCGCGGTACAGGTTATCCCAATGCGGGGCCCAGCAACTGTGGTACCTAGTATGTAAGGATTTTCCCAAATAAAGTATTTGTTGTAACTGTTTTTTTAAAAGTTATAAATGTTTTTTTAATAAGTAAACATTACAAATGCTCGGTATTTCGTTTTCCAGCCCCATTATATCCTATTGAGTAGAAAGTGGGGATAAAACATTACTCTGCTCATCATCTTCCTTCCCTCGAGGAAGAATCATGAGTTTAAAATATAATGAATATTATAATTGATTTCATGTATATTTACTTAGTACGCAGCAAACGCGAGCATCCTGGAGGCGCCCGAGCTGGCGGCCTCCGGCGACGAGTCCAAGGACTACGATAAGCACGACGACAAGGGTGAGTTCACACGAACACATACATACACTGCACAATCATACTTCACTGAACATAACTACACCATATATTGATCCATCACATATATTATCACATATATTTGGTCCATCAATCAGGCTTTTTTTCTTTAATTTACAAAATTTCAATACTTCAACCTTCAGAATGTTATAAATAAATAATTAATAACGAGCACGACTGCCACCTTCGGAATACCCTAAACTTGCAGATGGAAAAAAAACTGTATAAACTTTTAAAAACTGTATAAAAAAACGAAACTTGGAATTTAGTAGTATTTTTTTAATAACGTATAGGTACATAGTATATTACTCTGTTTGCTAGAGCCAATTTGAAAATCATACTTTTAATTCTTCTGATATTTTTCAATGCTCGTCGTCATAGCCGCGTCGCCCGGAGATTTACGATTTTAACCCGTAGCCCTATCATATGTCGAAACAATGGAATGTAAAAAAGTGTTCAATGCGCCTCTGACATCGGATGGGTATCGATAGCTTATGTTATTTTAGCAAAAATATTACAATTAAATAACCGTGGCATAGATTTAAGATTGCAATGGGTCCCGTCACATATTGATTTAAAAGGTAACGAGGAGCCTGACAAGCGAGCAAAGCGTGCTATTTCAGAGGGTAGACAAATATATATTCCCCTTAATTATTCGGAAATATTGCCCATAGTACTTTGAAAGGACTATTTTGATGATCAATAGGAACGGGAGGCCTTAGTGAGGGCTCTCGATCTGAACAGAAATGATGTTTGTATGTTCCATAAGATACTAGGAGAACCTAATTCACGAGCAGTATTTAGTTTGTACAGATTCGTGAGCCCTCACTAGGGCTGATATATTGGTACTTACATTAATGTTGTAGAATGTAAGTTTAGGTTACGATGGAACTGACATGTGCCAAGGCATAAAAGTTCCTTAAAAATAAGAAAAAAGAAACCCTGAGGGGTGGCAGCCCTACTCACGATGTTTGCCCATATCATTCCTGGCAACGCCTATTTATCCCTCTCTATGTGGTTCTTTGCAACGAGTAGCTGTGTAATTTGTGCCTGATATCAATTAATTATTATTAGTGTTCAAAGTACGTACACTAAGATTTAAAAGACAAAAAGTGTATTGACTGTGACATAAATAATAAGAACCCATCAAGTGTGCAACAAATATGATATTCAGAAGTTCCCATCTGAATATACTCTTTTATATTTAAATTCGAAAAAACAATTTTAGAGTGATTTGATTCGTGAAATAGTACGTATTTTAAGGAAAGCAGTATATACTGCGAATTATTTATAATGTCCACGGATGTTTTCTAAGAAAACTCCTTTAGGTAATCACCACTTTAAATATAACCCTTATAAAGTAATTATCTAATCAGATGCACCCATAAGTTTTAGCAGCAAAATGTGTAATTCTCAAAATGGCAAATGAGTCGCAAAATGGCAAATTCTCAAAATGGTAACAACGTTGTTTTGTTGCCATTTTAAGACTCATATGCCGTTTTGGGCATTGCACATTTTGCTACTAAACCACTCCTAAACAGTTACACTTTGATAAATAATTTACTTACAACACATGTATAGCTGTGTTAGTTTTGCGTGTGTCCATGTTGCGCGAAGTAGTACTTGTTACCAGTAGACGGAAGTTTTGCCTCCGATACCTATTTAAACAGGTTCGTAGCCAGGATCAAATTTTGCCCAGAAAATGGGGAGTGGGGTAATTGTTAGATAGTGCTTTATAAAAAGATCGTGAAAACCTAATATAAAACCTTCTTTCTTCAACACGTCTCACCAAAGTAACGAAAAACCTGAAACATTTAACCAATATAAAATATATGAATATAAAGTATTACGTCCAAGACGATTTTAGTATCATCAGCATATATTAAGAAACGAGAATGTTTTTATACAAGCGTATATGTCGTAGAGGTAGATGTTGTAGAAAAGTGGACCTAGATGTGATCCCTGGGGAACACCTGACGGGATCGTAATAAGGTCAGAACGATAGCACCTTACAATTACCGCCTGAGATCGATTTGACATACGATTTAACCCAAGTAAGTCTCCTCGTATATCAAAGTGATATAATTTTCGCAGCAGGATGATGTTATGCACGCGGTCGAAGGTTTTTACGAAGTCTGTGTGGATCATGTCAACTTGCTTATGGTTATCCATGGATTTATGTACAAAATTGACACATAACGCAAGATTACTTGTTGCGTAGCGTCCCCTGAGAAAACCACGTTGCTCTATAGGTATTCTATAGTTGTATAGATGGTTTTATAAACTAGCTTCCCAGAAACCTTACTAAGAACATTTAAGATTGATATAGGTCTGTAGTTTTCGGCCTTAAGTTTAATGTTTTTTGTGAATTTCGCCCATTTGCAGCTTTTGCGTTATTTCAATGACATGTATAAAAAGTAAAGCTTTGAACAGTTAAGTGCGTCTTGGCCCAATAAGACCACTAATACAAAAGAGAAAGTGAAGGCCGAAGGTAATACACCTTATAAAGGTGTATTTTTTTAGGTGTAGGCAAAAAAAATACATTTAACTGTATTGTGTGAGAATATAGGAACAGGTTTAAATTTTCATATTTCCCCTCTTACTTGGCTACGGATCTGATTTTAATTTCCACAAACGGTTTATTATGAATGTATTTATGTTTTATTACAGCACTTTTTGTTTTTGTTATGTTTTGCTTTGTCTGTGGTTCTATATGTGTTTTTCTACATTACTACACATAGGTTTGAAGGCGGGCGAAGTGTGGCGCTCGCATTGGGACGAATTGGAAGAGATATTCATGTGCTATTCATACCAAGGTTCTGTTTTACGTTTTTGCTTCAGGTGGCGGGCATTTTGCTTTTTTTTGTTTTTTTTTTTGACAAGCTTTTGCCCGAGACTTTACCCTGTAAGAACTGAATTGTGACTTAAAATTAGTTACATTTTGTTACTCTTGTTTTCAAAGCATTGATGCAAAGCTATTGAAGCAATTTTAATAATAAAAGTTCTAAATGTTATGTGAAATTAGCATCAATATACATTGAAACTGATTTTATTTCTTTTTTATTTTTACTGATTATTGATTTCCAGTGACTTTGTTTGCTATGTCGTGATTAAAAAAATAAATGTGATTGTATCTTTTGAAAACAGTAACATATCACTAATTTTAATTCTTCACAGCCGCAGTATGTTTAATGTTTTTCACATGTTCATATATATAGACATTATGCTAACCCGAAATTTTTATATGTCGATATAATATGTAGATGTGAAATGCTACCTCACTGACTTTTATTGTGTAGTCAATAAGGATTATAACAATGTAATTTTATAAACAGACTGAATTGATTATGAGGATTGTAGTTCTGCGTCTCAAGTGCTATGCAAGCGTGATGCTATCCTTCATTTACCATTATTTGTCTCGGGCGATTAAGGCCCATACAATTTTAAGTAAATACCTTAACCTAAAAGTACATATAATATAAAAAATACCACTACGTATCACTACTTAGTAGGTACCTATTATCACTACTTAGTAGGCCGCAATTTACGAGTGATACACGCTACGTGCGTCGCGTGTATCACTAGCGAGTCGTAACTCGTGAGTATTTCTGACCTCACGACTTAGTCGCTAACTTCTTTCTCGAAGCTCTTACAGTCTTTTGCATAGACTGTTTGCGCGTCAAGTTCGTGGCAACTTAGTCTGTTTCTCTTTAATTCCATGTATAAAAAATAGGTCATTTTGACATTTGATATGTATTGATATTTTGTTATAAGAAATTATTAATATATATTTCTAAAATAATTCTCTAATAAATGTATATATACTTCTCAACTGACTAAACTATTTTTAAAACCAGCTTGTCATAGTTACAATTTTGTTAGCCCGATTTAGGACAACCGAAATTGATATTTAACGTTAGGTATTTATTATATATGCATTATTTAAAGGTGTTTTTAACATACTGCGTAATAACATACTTCCACAGCTTACGTGAACCCGTAAGCTGTGGAATGAACTGCCTCAAGAGGTCTTTCCATTACGCTACGATATGGGGTTCTTCAAGTACGCTTGAATTTTGTAAGGTTTGCGGCGTATCCGCATGCCTCTCGATGTTGCAGGTGTTCATGGCGGTGGTAACCACTTACAATCACGTGGGCCGGTTGCCCGTCGGCCTCTTTCCATATAAAAAACTTACAGATTTTGTGTTAAATTTGTTTATAATCAAATAAAAATTAAAAAATTAAGTGATATCCCGATGATACGCAGCAAATACGAGATTACTTTTAAATATACGAAATAATGTACAGGCGGCGATAGCGGCGCGGGATCCCACGACAAGGTGTCGCTGGAGGACTTCCACTTCATCAAGGTGCTGGGCAAGGGCTCCTTCGGGAAGGTCATGCTGGCTGAGAAGAAGGGCACCGACGAGGTTGTGTTGCCTAGAGGCCTTAGTTATTTAAACGTACATTTTTATTTAAACACGAATAATAATTAATCGCCTAATTCTAAACCTAGTGAACTTCTCCATTATAATATTTTCTTAGGTTTTCGCGATTACTATACATTGCAATTAAACAACTTTTAACGGTTTAAATCGCGTATATTTGACATGATTTATATCCCGACGTTTCGAACACTTTGCAGTGGACGTGGTCACGGGGTGACTAATTGATTTTATTTGTCACTTGAGTTATTAAGAAATTATTACTACCGTCTGAAATTTTTTGAACTACCGTCTGAATTTTTTTTAATCATAACATTCCCTATGCACGCAGTATTCGCTCACGGTGTCCAGAGGTCTTGCAGTATGGCGTTGGCCTTGTGATTTAATTAATTTAATGACTGGATCCCAAGCTGGTGGTACTTGCCAACCATCTTCTCTATTGAAATTTGGGTGTTTCTTAATTTCAATAGCCTCGCGTAACATTCTTGGCATGTACCGGGTCTCTCTAGCGAGGATTTGTGGATTATCAAATCGAATGTAATGGTTGGGTTTGTCCAGAGCATGTTCACAAACTGCAGACTTGGTCGAGCGTCTGTTCTTCATGTCAGCTATGTGTTCTTTTATCCGGATACCGATGCTCCTCTTTGTTTGCCCAATGTATGATAACCCGCATTCACAATCAAGCTTGTAAACACCTGCATCTTGTAGGGGGATATTGCTCTTGACCGGTCTTAAAAATTGGCTAATCTTCTTGTGCGGCTTGAAGTAAGTTTTAATTGAAGCTCGTCTTAAGATATTGCCAATTTTGTCAGTGATGCCCTTGATGTATGGTAAGATGGCAGGTTGTCGCTCAACTGTAGGAGGCTTGGGGCGGCTTCTGTGACGCATTCGTGGGAGTTTGTGATTGTTGCTTCGCAGTACTTGTTTCACATGCAGAAGCTCTTCCTCGAGGTGGTCAGTGTCACAGATGCCGTGTGCTCTCTGTAACAAAGATTTGCCTACGGTAGTCAACTGACATGGATGGTGATGGGAGTTACCATTGAGATATTTATCTGTATGGGTGGGTTTCCTATACACAGTATGACCAAGAGAGTTGTCAGGATTTCTGATGACTGAAATGTCAAGGAAAGCCAAGGATTTATTGACCTCAGACTCTAATAGTCTCCTAATAGTTCTCCATTATAGTCTAAGGAGGAGTGTATTCGAGTCTATTCTCTGAGAGTATCTTTCAAAGCTCAGAATGTAATTATACAACGCGTCACCGTAAAATAACGCAAAATCTGAAACATGCCAACCAATTTAAAGAACATCAAACCGTTATTTTAAGGAATAAATTACAATTTATCTTGTGTTGTTGTTCTGTCTAAAACGTTTGCAGTGTTCATTACTTACACCGGGCGCCGGCGGCGGCGCGCAACGCCACTAGAACGACGCTCGCAGAATAGAAGATATATTAGAATTGTACAATCATGAAAAAAAAATTGTAAAACGATAGAATCGATTCTAGTCTGGATACTGACCGAGCTGTTTTCAGTTTCAGCTGTTTGCGTTATCCCAGTGACACGTTGTATAGGGAACAAACCAATAAATTAGTTTATGAGAAACATTAAAATTGATGATCACGATTGTGAAATATTTATATAGGTACATTTGCATTTTGCGAGAGAATTGCATTTAGAATTGCACCATCCCATCTCTTCCCAAGTAGAAGGCTACTACGAAGCGTCTACCACAAACCCTGAGGAACTACACTATCTCTAGAAGAGTAGACTCGCCAACCTGCTAGGCTAGCGTGACGTTTTAAGATCATACATCGCGCATGCACCAGACAATGTGAATGAGGAGGCCCATGTCCAGCAGTGGACGATAAAAGGGCTGGTCATGGTGATATAGACAAAAGATAATCTAAAAACATCTAAAATTTTCCCTTACAGGTGTACGCAGTTAAAGTCCTGAAGAAAGACTCTATCATCCAAGACGATGACGTGGAATGTACTCTAACTGAACGACGTGTATTAGCATTAGCCGCACGTCATCCTTTCCTTACGGCGCTACACTCCGCCTTCCAGACCTCTGATAGACTGTTCTTTGTGATGGAATACGTGGAAGGGGGCGATCTCATGTTCCAGATACAAAGAGCACGCAAGTTTGACGAGCCAAGGGCGAGGTATGTTGTTTAAACACTTCTAGAAGGTTCTATAGTGTTCGAGACTGTTAGACTTTACAGAATGCCGATAGGTTGTTCTTTGGGAAATATCATATTCCAGAAGTTGACTCAGTATGTTGTGATCTAAAACCTTCTAGAAGGTTCCAAACTATTAGGATTGACAGATGCTGACAGATTGTTCTTCGTGATTGGATCTCAAATTTTTGATACAGTGAGTACGCAAGTTTTATGAGCCGTTAGCGAGGTGTATTGCGTTCTAAATCCTTCTAGAACCTGCTACAGTGTTATAAATTGAGACTTTTAAGATATATATATATATATATATATTGTTCTTCGTAATGGAATGCTGTAGGGGGAGATCTCATGTTATTTTTGCTTGTTTGTTATTGTGATGGTAGCAGAGAAGACTTATAGATTTGTAAAAAAGGTGTTAAGAGTAGAAGCAAATATTCATTATGGAGAATAGCGTATCGGTTTAATATGTTGAAATCTTCATATTTCCATCCAAGCAAACACCCCTCCCATCTTATCCTACCGTATGGAAAGTATAAATGTGTAAAGGAAATTAATGATTAATCCGTTATACTCTCTACTTCTCGTCTTATTCTTTTTCTGCTCACTTCCCCATCCTCGAGGTAGAATGGGGAATGCAATAAAATGAGACCGACTTCTCGTGTTGTTATAGGCCCTATTCCTGATCTTTTCCAATTCATTTTCCAAATCCATTCCTATATTTTAAAAACTTGGCGGTTTATCCTGGGATGTGCCCTATATTCGTGGCACCATGTATTGCGGATGTACATGAGCGTCAGTATCCACTTACTATTAGTTGAACTGCTTGTTCGTCTGCCATCTTTCTATAAAAAAATACTTACCTATACCACAACACAATATTTTTGTTTTTATTTGTAAATTTATAAGTCGCTTTACGACTGTATGTATGTGTGTTCAGATTCTACGCGGCGGAGGTGACACTCGCGCTACAGTTCCTGCACTCGCACGGCGTGATCTACCGCGACCTGAAGCTGGACAACATCCTGCTTGACTCCGACGGACACTGCAAGCTCGCCGACTTCGGCATGTGTAAGGAGGGCATACACGGTACGTGCACATACACACACGTAAAGAAAGAGAGAGAGAGACACATAGACACAGACACACGGACAAACCCTCGCACAAATACACTTAGACACACGTACGCACATGCAACGTAGCTTTTACAGATTATACAATCGAAGCCCGCCATAAAGTTTTGCGCAGACTGTTTGATCGACCTTAGACCGACACAATAGTATAACTACATAACGTTGAACCGAAGTACTAGTGCTTGAAAATATATTATAGAGACAACCTGCATACAAAATCAAACACCACAGAGAACGCTATAGTTACAACGCCATACAATCTCCTTACGAAAAAACAGTTGATATCGAACACTTAGACAATATTCAAAGACATATAGTATACCTCAACTAAGTGTCAATAAAATGAAAAGGAAAATATCATTACATGTTTGTTATAATGTTTGCTTGCTTGATTACATGTTATGAATGACTTATGGATGGGATGAGAAAAGCGCATAGGGGAATGATGATCTCTATAAATTATACATTATATTATTTGAATATTCCGGGCTACTTGGCCGAGGTCTTCTGGAATCTCTTTTCTTTCTTCCAAACGTTTCGTCAACAACTGCGGTTGACATCTTCAGTGGCGACTGCGTTCACTTTGAGAGAGATGTTATCTCTTCGGCTTCTTGAGCGCAACTGACTCAACGACTATGGCGCATCGGTATTTATAGTGGGCGTCTACTCCTCGCCCACTATAAATATCGGTGTGTCGGTACACACACAATCACAACTACCCTCGCCCACTATAAATACCGGTGCGCCACAGTCGTCGAGTCAGTTGCGCTCGAGAAGCCGAAGAGATAACATCTCTCTGAAAGTGAACATAGTCGCCACTGAAGATGTCAACCGCAGTTGTTGACGAAACGTTTGGAAGAAAGAGATGAGATTCCAGAAGACCTCGGCCAAGTAGCCCGGAAGATTCAATTAATATGGACACCGGCCGAGAAAGCCCACACTCCACTATATACTTATATACTACATATAATATTATACTATAGACTCATAATCTCTATAGATTATGAGAACTGAGGGCATTTACAATAACTACACTTACTTCATTTGACGCTACAACCCTTTGCGAGGATTTCGGAACATTACGTTGACTTCTTAAAACGTTGAATACCCAAAATGTTGAATTTTAATTTCCCAAAATGTTGAATCGATAAAACGTACATACCGAAAATGTGATTTGTTAAATACTTTACGAAATTTCCAAAAAAGCAGAGTATGTGTAAGAAGCTTCAATTCAAATTAAAATGTTGTTATGTTGTTCCAAAAGGTTGATCTCTTTCACACTATTTTTTGCTGTTCTCTTCCAGGTGTCTGTTTTACCTAAATTAACAAGGTCTTGCTTGCTCCATTGGTGCATTTTTTTCATAACAATATGATTTATAAATCATGGTAATAAGTAAATATAAAGGTATGATGTATTTGTTGTAGATGGCTCTACTACCACGACGTTCTGTGGGACTCCGGATTACATTGCACCAGAGGTAAATAGTTTTGTTTGAAAACAATTTTATTATGTTTAAAAATGGCCTTTTTTGTCACAATCAGTACAGTCAGTAATGCAAATGAATGTCTGTGGCTTTCTTACTTTAGATTTCCTAATTGATTGAAATGAATGAAAATTATTAAGGATGTATGTCTTGATTAGGTTCTTAGCTCGCCTAATATGGTAGAGAAGTTCTAAAATTACGATGGATTAAAATAAATAATAAATTTTCAAAGTCGACTCATAAATCTTGCTCATTGCTCTCGTAGGTTTGCTGGTACAAATCCCCTTTTTACGTATTTTCTTTTGTAACGATTTTTATCATTTGTGTATACAATAAGTATATGAATAAATAACTACAATAACAGGTCCTACCTATACCCATCGGTAACTTAAAGTGCTAGCAATAAGCAGCTTTGGGTACATTAGTGTGTTAATCATTGTCAGTTTTTTTTATTCATCCCACTGTAGGGTATATGCCTCCTCTATTTACGTCATTTACCCTCCCCATTAGTGTGTTGCCTACTACAAAATGTGTTGTTGACTACAAAATTGTTTGTTGCTGACTACAAAATTGTTTGTTGCTGACTACAAAATTGTGTGTTGATTACTACAAAATTGTGTGTTACTTACTACAAAATGTGTTGTTGATTACAAGATTGTGTGTTGTTGACTACTACAAAATGTGTTACTGACTACACAATATATTGCTGACTACAAAATTTTGATACGGATCCGGAGTGGTGTATTATGGCCAATAATAACCTTCTGATATTTCACACATATTCAAACTAACAACCTGACCACACAAAAACAAACGAACACCTAAGACGCTGCAATAATCTACAATTGGGTAAAACACTGAGCAATACTTTTGTATTGCCCAGTGTTTTACCCGATTTACCAGTGTTTTACCCCGCTTTTACAGTCCATAACATACTCAGTAACAGAGTTACGGATATATAGAATAAGTTACCGCAATAAGAAAGACAAGAAGTTTCAAAAAAAAACTTAGACTAATGGCTTCCAGGAGAAGAGAGACGGCAAAACTTATAACAGTAGCTAATACAAAATATGGGCATAGTCGTACCAACAGTAATCGCCTATTACACAATCATAATAATATTATGTGCCTTTTCCAGATTCTTCAAGAGTTAGAATATGGTCCATCTGTAGACTGGTGGGCTCTTGGGGTACTTCTATATGAAATGTTAGCTGGACAGCCTCCGTTTGAGGCTGACAATGAGGACGATCTGTTTGAGAGCATCCTTCATGATGATGTTCTGTACCCTGTGTGGCTTAGTCGCGATGCTGTGTCTATATTGAAAGGTATGTGAGCTGTTGTATGAGATAAAGTGTGGGTAGATGATAGATTGGTGGGAGGTAAATATATTTTTAGACGAAGTGTTAGTCACATAGTGCTATTCTTACCTTATAGTTCGTTTTCTAACTAAACACAAATAAAGGACTAAGACAATGTGGTAATCTAAAATTTGATAATGTGAAAGCTGTTTACATAGTGTAACGTTAATATTTTATTTATTTTTGGTTATGTTATACAGGATGTAACTGTCGTATTATTTAATACTGAAACCATAGACTGTTCATAATTCTAAGTTAATTGACGAAAATGTTACATATTTAACATTTTTTTTAATGTTGTTATTTTTTTTTTATACGAGGGATGTTTAAAAAGCTTGCGGCCTAACTAAGCCCAATGAGAAGATATAAATTTGTATTTTATTTATTTTTCAATACATTTCGTCCACGCTCTATACTTCTATATGACAAAGCTTCTATATCAGTTTATTTTTGTGAATCTGTTTTGGTGTAAAACCTTTTTTAATTTTCACTACTCGTTCGACTTCGTCGCATGATTAATTGTAACGAATGCAATAAAAACTGAAATTTTACACAGTCATTGTTAAATAATGTATTGTTAAATGGAGACAGTAGTTTTTTTTAAATTAGTACGATTGTATATTGTGCCGTGCATTATTCAAATGCCCCTTGTATTTGATAAATCTGATATAAAACACAAATATGTCCATATATTTATAAATCTGAATCCATTGTGTACAATATAGTGATGTTGTCTTGTAGGGTTCATGACAAAGAACCCCGCCCGGCGGCTGGGCGTGTGCGGCGGCGAGGCGGGCATCCGCGCGCACGCGTTCTTCCGCGACGTGGACTGGGACGCGCTCGCGCAGCGCAAGCTGCGCCCGCCCTTCCGGCCCAAGGTAACGCGCCGTCACGTAACGTGATGCGACATGACATCCATACCGTACCATCACATCAAGACATGACGTGACGTACCATGGACATATCATACCATCACATGACATACCATGACACAACATGGTATTATATTACATACCATACACTTACAACATATAGACTGACCAAGAAAATAAAAACCTCACCATGATGCGTAAAACTAATAGAACTAATAAATTCTGCTGACAACACTAACTAGTTATGAAAAAAGCAAATGTGGCGCTCCCACAGCAAGTTTTTTATTTTTCTGGTCAGGCTTTACATGACCAATTTTTACTAAGGTTTGCTAGTTAGGTTGGGCATACCCATCTCCCCTTACAGCTTCTGCTTCTATCATAGCGGTTATCATAGGTTACCAGGTTATTTAATTATTTTATGTGGGCGCAAATAAAGTGGTTCAATTTAGAAGTGATCCTATCAGAAGAAGATAATTTAAGAAATATTCACTGACAGCCGAATTGATCAAGTTGGATGTTGTTTCATGGCACATGTCATATACATTATGGTGTTATTGCAGAAGAGCAAGCGCGAGGCGGTGAACTTCGACGCGGAATTCACGAAAGAGGAGCCCGTGCTCACGCCCGTGCCCGCGGACGTGGTGCGCACTATCAACCAGGTGCGCAAACATCTTTGTATATATCGCTCATTTATTGCAAGAGACACCATACAACAATCTCCGTTTTTGAGTTAATGATGTTTTTTTAATGTAAAAGTGTCCTAAAGATACCTCCACTACAGGTTGCTTAATGAGGTTCAATTTTAAAAGTTATTTGTTGTTATTTTAAAATTGCTCTCCCGTAAAATTTTTTTTTGTTATGATATTATTGCAATTAATGAACGATATGTCTCTTTCATTGTCCTTTTGTCACTTTCTCGGTCTTATTTATTTTTGTTTCTCCAGAATAAAAAAAATCATTTCTCTAGACTGATTTAATTTTAATTGGGCTTTGTCAGTTTTAGCATAACATCCATTATACAATGTGTCACCGAAATAACGCAAGGCCTAAAACATAACTAATTCTCACCGGCACGGAATCTTGGCCAAGCGCTTATCTCGCGATAAATAAAGTTTTAAGTATTTCTAATGAATGTTTGTTATGACGATATGTTGAAAAAATGTTTACCTTTAGTTTTTTTTGTGTAAAAGTGCGTGGTCTTAAATAAACTTTAAATTTGTGTGGTAATCTTTCAAAAAAGTTATAAAAAAATAAAAGCGACACATATCGAGCCCACCTACACTTAATTTATTGAAGAAAATTTATTTAAATGCAAGCTACAGCAAAAATCACACGTGGCCAACTTTCCGTGCCGGTGAGCGTATATAAAACCGTTCTAGCAAAAAATTAAATAACTTTAGGTATTAAATCAAAAGTTTGTAGTAACATATAAGGTTTTGTTGTTCTGTCTAAATGTTCGTAGTGGTCATTACTCAGACCGGGGCGCTTGGGCGGCACGACGCGGACTTTGCACGTAGAATAAAACAGATAATTAGAAATGTACTACATATTATGAAAAATATAACCCATTGTAAAAACCGGTAGAATTGATTCTACTCTCGATACCGAACAACCTATTTTCAACTTTGAATTATTTCAGTGACATATTGTATAAGGTCCTTCAAAATTAGTGTGAAATGTTTTAATATTTCAATCAGTACACTAACTGTTATATCTAAATAATATATCTAACTAAAAACTAAGGGTAATAACTAAAAATACTATTATTTCGAACTAAAAATTAACATTTATTTCACTATTTTATAATTATAACACATTAAAAATAAATAATTGATAGTCATCGAGCCGCGTTGTGTTGACCGGTTTTACACTGAATACATAGGTGTTACACTGAAAATGTGCGGAATTGGCCACTTACATAAACAATATTTAAAAAGTAATTACAATACTTGAAAATGGAACTCTTTGGCTGTAGAATAAAGTTTGTTTCTTCTATAAGTCATTTGTTTTTTCATTGTGGCGTTATTTTCAAAATAGCGTGCTGCCTGCATTATGATGGATTTAACTGATGAAAATGTTCGCTGTATAATTTTCTAAGATTTTAAGAGTAATTTAACAGCGCAGCAGAGCCTCGCTCGGTTTCAAACTGCTTTTAGTGATGGTGCACCAAGCAAGATGACAATTTATAGCCGGTTTGGAGAATTTCAGCGCGGTCGTGTCAATATCCGTTACTAATTTCATGAAGGTCGCCTGCCCACCGCTGTCAACAATAAAAAACATCGATACTGTGCGCCATATGATCGACACAGACAGCCATGTGACCTACCATGAGATTCGCATATACATGAGTTAGATACAATCAATCTTACATAAACATTTGGCTGTGCGAAAGCTGTGCTCGCGGTGGATCCCACACAATTTGACTCAAGCTCAAAAAACGGAACGCGTCACTTGGAGCAATGCTATGCTTACCAGATTCAACGAAGGGGCGTGAAATTTGGTGAGGAACATAGTGACTGGTGGCGAACCATGGATTTACAGCTACGATACCCTGAAACAAAGCAGCAATCGACCATTTGGGTCTTTCGAGATGAGCCAAACCCCACCAAAGTGGCGCGTGTTCATAGTGCCGCGAAGCAGATGATCGCTTCTTTTTTTATAAAAACTTTACACTTTTCTACTGTTGTTTTGGAAAATCGTCGTACCGTGAATGTTTATTGGTACACGACCATTTGCTTACCGCAAGTTATTGACGAACTCCGTAAAAACAATCGGAAACGCCGCATAAACTTGCACCATGACAATGCCAGCTCTCACACCGCCAAACAGACAAACGACTTTTTGAAGGCGAAAAACGTAGAACTCATGAGCCATCCTCCATACAGTCCCAACTTGGCATCTTGTGACTTCTTGTTTCCAAAAATTAAGAACCAATTACGCGGTCAACGATTTTCGATGTTTTAGTTAGATAAACACATGTTTTAGTTAGATGAACACATGTTGTAGTTAGATATAACAGTTTTTACTTAGATGTATTATTACATATAACAGTGTTAGTAGTGTACTGATTAAAATATTTCACACTATTTTTCCTTCAGATGATCAACCAATAAAAGGTCAAAGGTCAGATTAATCCAGATTAATATTTTTATACATAGGACCCATTAATCTGGAGTAATTTCTTAAAGTTTTGCCACAAGATTGTTAGTGACACATTTTGGTCATATAATTCAAATAAAAAATAATTTACACGTCACTTAGTATTACATCGTTCTATAAAGAAAATTCATACACAATATTCAAGTAGTATTACAATTTATTCAATATTTACATTGATTTACATTACATCATACAACATAATGAAAAATCACCATTTATAAAAAAACACTAACGTTTCCATATATGATGGGATAACAGGAGGAGTTCCGTGGGTTTACATTCGTGAACCAGGACTTCACGCCACTACCACTACCGGCGCTCGACAAAACGCCCGTAGCTTGAGCGTCCCGGCGTCCCACTTACTATAATGCCAACACCTCTAGTCACCACGAAACAGAGTTCAACTGTTTACTTTCGATTAGTATTAACGTCGATCGAGTATTATTTTATTGTTTTGTACGTTTTTTGAATGTACGTCGTCTCTTCTCTAGCGTATTTAGGTTAAGTAGATGCGGTAGCGACTGTATTGCGACGCCGCCCATTGCTCTGACGGAATTAACGCATAATTTATTGTATTGACATATTGTATGAGTTTAACTACTGTTTTATTGTCTTGTTATGTACGAGTTATATGTTCAAATTGGTCAATTTTCATCTAGGAAAGTGGTGAAGCCAGAAATGCCATAACAATGTAAATTGAACTTTAATGCCTTTAATTTGCAGTTAAAAATTACTTAATGATAAATTATAACGAGTAACTCGGAGCGAAATATAGAACGCATCAAGTGGACATTTTCAAATGTATATTGATTGAAGACTTGCGGGGGCTCTTATCTCAAAATAGTTGAATTTTAGAAAATTTCCGTTGTTTTAGTTCTGTAATTCCTTTTAAAATAATAGAATAATACAAAATGAAAAATGAAACTTAATTATTACGCAAAATCATTGCACATTTTATTTCGTTATATTATATGGTATTATTCTTATTATATCGTGAGTTTCACTTAGCTTCCGAAGAAGAGTGTCAAGTGATCAGCCTATCGTTCCTTTGTGCTCTCTATTTCTCCCACGCGGCCCAATTATTTTATCCAAATTTGCTTTCAAATCTGCAACGGTATGCCGCGCATCCTCTATCCTCTATACTATCGTTCATCCCCAATACTGAAATAGATCCACTTTTCCAAAATTCATCTATTCCGAGATACAATTCCTGAAAGATATGGCTATATTTACAAAAAAAAAATGTTCAAATTGTTATCAAATTTATCTCACCACTCTGTAGGTGAATATTGATCGTAAATCAATCTATAGTACGCGACAGCGCTGGAGTGTGGTTTCAAGGAAACTTTTAGTGATGTAAAAACAGCGTTAGGTTCATAGGTACTTATTGATAATTTTCATTTATATTTATTATTGTAAACTGATATACTTGTATAAAAAAATCAAACAACAAAACTAAAGTCATACTTCAGCCGCTGTCGCGTACTGTATGTACTTTTTAAACTTACATGCCATTCTTATTTTGGTTTAAAAAACTGCAAATTGTTATATGTTCTTACATTCTACTAGAACCTTATTTGGGACCTCGTCCTTAATGAAAAAGTAATGTTTTAGATCAATCAGTAGCAACTAGATATCTCTCTTTGTTAATGACTAGCTGTGCCCGGCGCGCAACGCATGCCCGGCAATTTTTTTGCACATTATATATAGCCTATATAATATATATAGCCTTTCAAATGGTGAAAGAATTCTTGAAATGGAATTAGTAGTTTCGGAGGTTGTTATTTGAATCTCATATTTGAAATATCCAGTTTTTTCGAGTAATAATTGATTGATTTTTATTATTACAAAGTTGATCGCACTAAACAAAGTCCTAAATAAGGTCTAGAGCAAACGATCGACAATCGATATCGATATTAACTGACATTAATCGGAAATCGGAAAAAGTCGATGATTGACTATCAGCGTTAACGTTTAGTACGTGTCTCCAAACAGTGTGTTTCGGGAGTGAGTGAGATATGCCAGAATACATTACCCATCTCATTCCATCCCATCCTAAAGATTTTTCATTTTATTTATTTATTGAAACAGGTGAATGAGGAGTGTAATGGGAAGAGAAAACCTCTTTGTCTCGTTATACTCTTTACTTCACATCATTCCTAATCCTTCTTCCAAATCTACCGCTGAATCTCAAAAAGATGGCGCATCCGAGAACGTGCCAACATTCGTCATTCTTAACTGATGTTGGCATGTATCGCGGTTGTCTATTGGTGGATACGGTGTTTTTACTCGTCTGCCAGCTTCTTTTTTATAAAAATCCGATTGTATTTTGTTTCTACCAATTCTTTGCCATTAAAGATCTGTTACCTTTTTTTCCCTAGTAAAATGTATGGCACAAGATTTTAACCCATTGAAAAAGTTGTCCTCGATAATTTCCGATTACAGTCGACAAAAGCGGAACATCGATTGTTGGTCTGCGTTAGCTTTAAATAAAAATGTGAATTTTAAAGAGTCATCCTCATGACTCATTGCCGCTCATTTGTCGAATCCTGAAATTATGAATAGTAGGTACTCCTGATTCCGAGTTAAATTTATATGAAATGTTACGTATTTTTTTCGTACGTCTATAAAATTTTTGAGCTTTGTATTTAGCAAATTTGCAAGAAAAATTAATTTTTGCAATATTAAGATTCGTAAAATTTTCATGTCAATTCAGAATCGTGAACGGAATCCATGACTTCAGGTTTCAGGAATTGATCGGTCATACTCCTTATACTAGGTATATATATTATTTTCTATATTTAGTTCTTGTATACCTTCTTTTATCTTTCTATTGACATTTGTTACTCTAAACAAGAAATAATCATTTTTCTTTTTGCTAAAAATACATATACAATGTACAGGCTGTTGGCAGGCACAGGCAACGATGTCCAAACGAAACTATGGCATAGGGGACCTCACTAGTACACGTGTAAGATATTAGTGTGTATATATATCTACATATGAAATATTATCCTATGAAATTGGCGTTCCATCAGTCTGTGTCTCTAAACTGTTCACATTATTAATAACTAAAAACCAGGGCCTTAGTGAAGTCCCCCACCCATGGATTTTGTTAGGACGCGCTGCCTAGGACAACCTGTACACAGATAAGCGGTCAGTCGCACCATTATTATAAATATCGTAGTGATGATACCTAGCTGGGTGTAAGCTATTACCTCAAAGTTATGCATTAGAGTACCTTGTTACAGAGATAAAGGGCGATACCAAATGATACACGAACTGAAAGTTTAATTTCTAAACACGATTGGTTTCTTATGATGTTCTGTCCAATTATTGTCACAGAGTTTATTATATTTTATTGAGCACCGCGCGGACTTTGATAGATATATTATAGTTTATTATGAAGCCTCCGTAGTGCGTGTTGTAATATTATGTAATGTGACAGCTCTTTGTGAGCCGATATACGCCTTATGCAATAGCCGACCAATCGCGGCGCAGCGTCACCTCACCACTTCGCTGTTATTGGTGGAATACTTTTCACCAGTTTGTTGCTATTGTTCGAATAGTTCACACCAATGAGATGATTGGTCGGATAGTTACCATTAGTTTGCTGCTATTGGTCGAATAGTTAGCACCATTTCGCTGCTATTGTTTAAACAGTACCAGTTCGATGCTAGTCGAATAGTTAGCACCAATTTGCTGCTATTGTTTAAATAGCACCAGTTCGATGCTAGTCGAATAGTTAGCACCAATTTGCTGCTATTGGTTGAATAGTACGCACTAGTCTGCTGCTATCGGTCGAATAGTTAGCACCATTTCGCTGCTATTGTTTAAATAGTACCAATTCGATGCTAGTCGAATAGTTAGCACCAATTTGCTGCTATTGTTTAAATAGCACCAGTTCGATGCTAGTCGAATAGTTAGCACCAATTTGCTGCTATTGGTTCAGTAGTACGCACTAGTCTGCTGCTATTGGTCGAATAGTTAGCACCATTTCGCTGCTATTGTTTAAATAGTACCAGTTCGATGCTAGTCGAATAGTTAGCACCAATTTGCTGCTATTGTTTAAATAGCACCAGTTCGATGCTAGTCGAATAGTTAGCACCAATTTGCTGCTATTGGTTCAGTAGTACGCACTAGTCTGCTGCTATTGGTCGAATAGTTAGCACCATTTCGCTGCTATTGTTTAAATAGTACCAGTTCGATGCTAGTCGAATAGTTAGCACCAATTTTCTGCTATTGTTTAAATAGCACCAGTTCGATGCTAGTCGAATAGTTAGCACCAATTTGCTGCTAGTGGTTGAATAGTACGCACTAGTCTGCTGCTATTGGTCGAATAGTTAGCACCATTTCGCTGCTATTGTTTAAATAGTACCAGTTCGATGCTAGTCGAATAGTTAGCACCAATTTTCTGCTATTGTTTAAATAGCACCAGTTCGATGCTAGTCGAATAGTTAGCACCAATTTGCTGCTAGTGGTTGAATAGTACGCACTAGTCTGCTGCTATTGGTCGAATAGTTAGCACCATCTCGCTGCTATTAGTCGAATAGTTCGCAACATTTCGCTGCTATTGTTCGGCGATTGCAAGTTCACATCCGTCTATAAGTACCACACGCGAAAAATATAAAATATAAATAAAAAAAAGTTGGTCTTAGTTTGTTGAGATGATGAATATATTTTCCAAGAAGACCTTATATATAATGATATATTAATTGTAAAGAGGTTAGAGCAATTATTGATTGTTGTAAATATTTAGAAAATTTAATGCATATTTGAATGTAAAGTTATATGTGGGAGCCCCCCTGTGTGGCCAGCTTGGAGTTAAACACATTAATTGGTCGCAGATTAAATAATTATTTGCATTGCTGGCAACACAGCCCAGTCTCGGGGCACGCGGGAGGAAACAGTAAACCCCATTCTCGTTAGTAACGTGTTATTATTGCGTGTACTTCGCGTGTGTGCGTGAGCGCACGTTCGTGTGTGTCTGTGTGTCTGTTTGTGCGCTGGGAGGGGAAGGGAAAGGAAATGGGGGGGGGGGGACTCGCTATATCATTGTTTTCTGGTTTTTTACACAATTTGTGGCCGGTTTGACTTAATCAAAAAGTGACGTCACCGATATAGGTCTCGCCAAAAAGTCGCTTGACGAGATGTCGTGTGTTTTTTAATATAAAAGTTTAATTGTTGCCTATATTTTAAAACTTATCTATATCAGAGTTGTACAGATTTCAAAATATATCGATGACTAAGTCATAGTAATCTCTATCTGATTTGCTATTTGATGGCTAAAACGCAATTATATATCGGAAACTATATGCATAATAATATTTTATTATAGTTTATATTTCTACAATGTTATTAGTGTTATTTTTTGACGGCGCATCACAAGTTGGTTAAATGAGATGTTTTGAAATGTAAAGTATTAGTTGTGTTGTGTTGTGTTCGGATCAGGTTCGGTCCGTAGTCCGTTCCTAATATGTTAGCGAACATTAAACCGCTTCTAGTCCTTTGTTGTGTAATTTAACTTATTATTGAACCTACAAGCTGAAAAGATTTTCCTTTGGTTCACTTTAATACTGTTTTATTCAAAATTTGATTATATACATTTGTATTATGGTTAATCCAGAGAAAAAATACACAAGCCTAGTCTATTATTGCGTCTTCATTGCATAATGAAAGCGTCAGATAAAATTATGAATAAGCATATTTCTCACACAAAATCTAATGTACAGTAAGCAACACCCCCAATGTATCCAAAATCATTCGATTCCGGTTCTTATTAATAGCGGAATAACGTGCCGCTGTTGCTGACTGTACATGGAGTCTAATTTAAACTTTGCCGAAGGTATAGTTGACCGCATAATTAAGGCAAACCAGTTCGTAGATATACGAGTAGTTCTAGTCTAAACTTTCAGAGGCTATCCATTGCCCAATATACGTATTTGGGTTGTCAATTGTTACAATATACAATTGTTTGTCATGTCACATTTGTCAACACTAAATCTTCAAAGACACCAAACCGTGCCAACGTTTGTTTTTTGACTGATGTGGGCATCTATGACGAATAAGGGCGAATCACGCACTTGCCACCAGGTGGAGTGTGATACATTCTTTTTATAAAAAAACGACATATGGTTGCAATGTGCGGTTGATTGTACCTCTGTAGCATTTCGTCTAATACTCATTACGTTCTAGTATTCCCCTGAGTATTCATTTAATGAATCCTAATAGTTGTGCTTTTTTATACCAGTCCGCCATTTTGATTCCAGTTTTATATATTTCTATATTGTAAATAATAATCTCTTTGAAAATATTTATTTAATATTTTTTTTTGTACTACTCACGCGTATTATTTTGACCGAGTACTGAAAGTACAAATAAACACTTTGTTATTAGAATCTGTTTCTTGAATAATAGTATGAATACTATGAAATCATATATTTTTTGTTGATTTATAGTTTAAGGATTTATTTTGCTACGGTCACGTGCAGTATTCTGATAAGTTATTTTTTTTTATATTAATTCATAAGTTGTACACTGGGCAACATTGTAAATCGTGTAATTAATATTTGCATATTTTAGACTAGTTAAAAGTATAATGAAGTCTATATTAAGGTGTTTTACTAGCTCAGCGGACCTTGGCTTCTCGTACGGGATACAATGAATAGATCATCAATATATTGCCGTGTAACGATCCGTACGTTGCTCATGAGAGTAAATAAAATAGACCAAAATAAGGACCGAATTTATCCAAACGGCATTGTAATATGGAAGAAGACATATTGTCCATTTTAAGTCACGTTTAGATGTCGGCCATCTTTTTATTTGCCCGTCTCACCGTCTGACGTGCAATAAAATTTCTGCCGATTCACCAGTGGTAATTCTACGGTAAAAAAAGCAGTTCTCAAATTTGCTGCCGGTGGTGCAAAGACTTAATCTCAAGACGCAAGTGTCTCAATACAATAAAATATAGATGAGAGATCGGTACGCATGCGAGACTAAATCGAATGCGGGGTCAAATCCGCTTGAAAGTAAAAACGCTCTTAGTCTGTGTAATATATCTAACAGTGTTGTCAAGTGTACGTCACAATACCAAAGGTGTTAAGTTTAAGGTTTCATATTTTCTTAAGAATTATCTTAAGTGAATAGTTTTGTGCGTTTTTATTTCTGTTAATTCAGGCGAGGGAAGGGGAAATGTAGTGGAGGGGGGAGTCAGCGCAGAGATCAATGCACAAATGTAATGCTTTATGTAGTTGTTAGTGTATAATAAAATAATATAAATAAAAATATAAATTATAAATATGTGTACGTGTTCCCAGTATATTGACATGTTATACAAGATTTTATCTTAAATGATTACTATGCGAGTTATGGATTCGTCACTTTATTTGTACGTGGTTCGTTTTTATATTGCTGTCATTTGAGTGTTTTCATTTTGTATATTATTTTTATATCGAGTGTTTGAACTAACATGGCCGACATTGGTTTCTACGATACGGAAATTAATGTGGCGAGGTTATACAACGTGTCTTCCATTTCTTATGTATTGTTTGAGGAGATACTAATGAGTGAAATTATAATCGAGGTTGCCGCTCATGCCTAGAAGAAGGGGGACCTTCTCGACGTGGACAATCTCAAGTTGTTCAGTCCCACTGCTTACAGACTGGTGGCATTGTTAAAGGTCAAGACGACTCAGCAGTTCAATCCAAATAGAGATCCTCAATAACAGCCCAATAAGGTGTGCAGTTGCAGAAAGTCTAGTTCGCCTCCGATCGGCTAAAAATCCTACTCCAAAGGTAAAACATACCGGTATCTGGGTATATCTGAATTCGCGGACGCGAAACAATTTGCTTGTGTTTTACGATCGTCTCGAAAGTTTTAAAGTTTTGTCGGACGCTAACAAGATCCAAGTTTATAATACCTGCCCATTCTAATGTACAACTTTGGCGTGCTCAAAGATTTATCACCCTGTTGTCGGTAGGATTTATCGCGAAATTGTATCTTGTGGATGTGTGGCGGTCGAGGCCTCTTGAGCACTAAACACGTGCAACTGTGAGATATGCAATCTCGAAGACTACTGTTTATCTGATTTAATTACCTGAAAATTACTGTGGCGGACGAGCAGACAGTTGATAAGTACATGGTGATAAGTGGATATTGTCGCTCTTGGACACCTGGGTTAATGTCAACATCCGTCAAAAATGTCAAAAGTGGTTCGTCTTCGATCACGCTGCCTACCTTTCGAGATCTAGCGGTCAGGATTTGGATAAACGGTTGGGACGTTTGAGGAGCAGGGAGCACACCGACATGTGTGATGTGTAAAATTGTCTTGTTGAACGATACATATAAATGAGAAGACGCCTTGTCTAAAATATATAAGTAATGTATGTGTTAAAGCTGCCTTTCTGTGCGACGAAGATTTTTGATTAATCTCTGAGAAGAAAGCGCTTTAAGTGTCCACTTGTACTGTATGTATGTTGTATGTAACGGTAATATACGTTTCTCTGTTGAGTAGGCTAAGTTAAATGTGCAGATTTATTTTTGATGTGGATCTAATACCAGTTATAGTATAGAACATTACTTAGAGTACGCATTGAGGTTTGTGACTAACCAGCGGGCTGGTCACGCACGTTGCCAGTAGTTCGGACGGCACAACTCTAGGCGGAGGGTTTTTCGGACCGCGGTGGGCGACCGATGGGGACTTCGATTTACCACAGAAACCTTTACTGGTGAGAATTATAGTTCGGAAATGTACGGACCCGTTTTCTCAGAGAAGTCGCACACAGAAAGTGTTTTCTCTACGTGTCGTCTCAGGTGTGTCGTCAACACGCAGGTGGTGTTCGTTGCGTGACGTCTGAGACGTCACAAGACGGGAGTGTTTCATTGCGTGACGTCCCTGTACTCAGAAACAGGGTGTTTCACCGTGTGACGTATGAATCGTCACAGGTGAGTGGTGTTTCGTAGCGTATTTTGCTACGTGACGTCTATGAGACATCACACCCCTTGCCTTTGATTAAAGGGGTGTTTATTTGCGCATGACCTCTGAATGAAACTGCGGACGAACATTTCTGAATTGAAAACAGAAGTATCAGTCAGTCCGTATCATTCACTCACTGCGTTCCAGAGAACAAATGCCCTTAGTTTTGAAGGAAACAAGTCGAAGGCAATATCAAATAACTAAGCAATGGGCCTTTAATTATGAAATTAAGTGATAAAGATGATTGTTGTAAATGATTGTATATTTATATTTTATTTAGCCCAAACGAATGGCCTAGATCGGGATTGCAGGGCGTTAAAACTACTAACTATACGTATAATAAGAAATTTGCGAGGGATTTTAAGTCTTATATTTTGGCACAAAAGGCGCATAGTTGCCTATGATTATTAAAGATACTGTCTCATGGTTCCGTTTCGGATTACTGGCGTCGTGTGCAGCGGGGTATGTTGAATGGACATTGTAGTGTCGCTGATCACTCTTAAATTTATTTACTGTCATTTTCATAGTTGCATGTCGTTCGAACGTGGTTTTGTGCGAGTGTGCGTGTGTGTCTTCGAGTTGTGCGCGGTTTGTCGAGGTACCTTTCAATACATTTTGCACTATGCCCACCTAGGACAGTTCAAAAATTAGCTGTTCCATTCTTGAAGACAGTAATTGTCAGTAATTGGCCTATGAACGGGAAATATTTTGTATACTGAGTTTGAAAGTCTTTGTTATGTAATTTAATAAAATGGGATCGCAGGCGCGTCTGATAGAAGTTTGGAAATATAATTGTAGAGGAACTTCACGGTACCTCGACATCCGCTCGATGACAACTGCGTAGTTAATAAACGCCAGCCTTTATCTCAGTACTTACAGTCAACGGCGCGGGCTCATAAACGCGCGTATAAATACCGCGCGTTTCCTCGCCCGCCACTAGCTGTGATTGTGTTATGAAAGCGTTGAATCTTTTCCATTGCACAAGTGTTGTCATTGCCGATATATTTTTATAAGTTTTAAATATAATTTTCGAAATTATATACTTTATTTTCAATTTTACGTAATGTAGTAAAGTTAGCTAATGTTTAGCGTCGGAAGCGTTTACGTACAAACCGAAAGCACAAAGCTATTTACATATAGAGAGTGCACTCCACTGGGAAAATGTTATTTATTATAATATATAATTATTATATGAGTCGTTATTTTTACTTAAAATACATTAAGACATGATGACATTTTGTTGTTCGATGTAACATTTTATTGCATAGAAAAGAACTCTTGCTTAAAATCACTTTAAAGCGTAGAAGTACATATAGAACTAATTTCTTTTGTTTTCAAAGGTGACAGAAGTTCTTCAAATATCGTAGTCACTCACTATAAAAAGATTTGTAGCAAATTTGTTTTTTAGAAAATAATTTTTCACTCTTGTCATGTTTGCAAATTATCAGGTATCCGTTTGCATATACATATATGTATGTGCTTCGAACGCCGCGTTTACTCATGTGCTATTCGAAGTGGCTAAATTATTAGGGTGCGGTTCTGTAACGCTCCGTGTGCACCTTACCCTTAGGCTTTAAACATAGGATTTTCTCGATAAATATGCGAATAGAATCGGGGCCATTGGATACCTGATAACTTTATCGGACACGTGTGAAAAAACTGTTTAAAACTATAGTTTTCCCATGATTTTCAGAGTTAATTGTTAAAATAGATACATTATTTATGTAAAACAGAAATATATAAAAATTATAACATGTTTAAAATATTTATCAGTCACCAACTGTGCCAAAGTATCCAAAGCTTTCATATAAAAGGGGATCGGTTAGCTCACAATTACTTTTACTCTTCAAGGCCCTGGACGGTGCATTGTGCAATTTTATTGTAAGGACTAGGGGCCACCTTTCATGATCATCATCTTCCTAAACATTTTAGAAGATACCTTATTGCACTTTTACGCGGGAACTCTAAAAGTTAAGTTGAGTTTTGTTTGATTATTGTAAAAAAAAGTGTATTAGGCGTTTTGCGGTTCAATATAATTAACTAGTTTATTAAACTTCAAAGTGTTTTTCGTGCGTGGTGTTTGTGATAATCAAATAAAAAAGCGTGGGACTGCGTTTTACTTGTGCTTCCAAGTAGTCCACTATTGTCCTCAGTAAACCTACTATCGCTTTACTGTGCGACTTCTGACTTCGACAGGACATTGACTTAGCCTACGTTTCACACTTTGAAATTGTTTATTACGGAGAAAAATTTGGCACTGGCAGAATTTGCTAAATGCCATAAATGAAAAAAAAAACTACCTGATTTGTCTGTGTGTGTACATGAATAGAAAATTGTAAAATATTACACTTACATTGTTTTTATAATTTCATTTTGTTATTTTTATCACTATACAAAACTTAAAAAAAATATTTCTCTTAGCTAACTGGTCACCTTTAAACTTATACTGTTTGTACATTTTATTATGATCAGTGCATTTCTTTCAATTCTACACTATTTTGGCTAAATAATTGAAGATTTCTTTTTGGATTTGTACAATATTTTATGTACAGAAAGTGAATATTTAAAGTTAAAATACAGCTTATAATCATGGACACTATTTTAAGAGTTAATAACATGTGCACAATATACTATATGAAATCTCTCTGTATGAATATTAAAAAAAGTAGGTATTTATTAAAAACGTAAGGAATAAGATGTGAAATTTAAGTCCAGCAAGTATAAGACGTGTCATTACATCGTACAGTAAACTGAGTTTTATCATTTGAGTGCAATATGAGTAAACATTTTTTACAAAACGACCTATTATAGAAAATTTTCTTTTTTTTTATCGGTAACGCCTAGAAACTTATGTTACTTTCGAATTGATAGTTTTTGAGAAATGAACTATTAAACCATCACTTTATATTTCTGTAGTGGTTAGGAAATGGGTTCTGAATCACAAGAAATGACAAAAGTAATTATACATAATAACATTAAAACGAGATATAATGGAGCGGAAAATATGCCTACAATATTTTATAGTACTTTATAGTGTTGTAAAAATGAGTGCTGAGCGTTCGACGTTTGAACGCTGAGGGAGCGCTAATGAACCTTTAAGACTCGAGCGACGCTCGTGAGAGTTCTAGTTAACCCTTTAAGGGTTAACTGAGATTAAAAGCTCCAGTCTAAAATGATTAAGGCTCTGGTCCTATTAGCGCTGAGTTAATGCTCCATCACCCATTTTCCAACACTAATAAGTAATAAGGGAGCCGAAAATATTCCTATAAGTCTTTTCTTTGCTTATAACTTATACTAAAAGAAGAATACTATTTTTTTCACTTATTATACTTAATGCTCCATCACCCATTTTCCAACACTAATAAGTAATAAGGGAGCCGAAAATATTCCTATAAGTCTTTTCTTTGCTTATAACTTATACTAAAAGAAGAATACTATTTTTTTCACTTATTATACGCATAGTTTGGACTCGTATTATGATAACATTTGTTTATAGGCTCGGAATATTATAAAATATTTATTTTTATTTTTCGTGACTCAATTTCAATTTCACCACAGATTTCGATGGAAAGTTTGTTATGTTTAAAAGTTAATTTCATCAAAACAGTTATTTAGAACTTTCTTAAATAAATGGGTTCATATATTGCATTCGATTGCAATAATATTTATAACCGCTGCGCTGTATTATCTTAAGTTAGAGTTAATATACAAATGCCATTCAATTGCTTTGATAGGTCTCGCTATAATTTTAAGATAGTTTAAGTAATTTATTTGATGTTCATTGTAAGTTATTTAAATAAAAAAATGCTTTTAAAATTATGGATTTTGACATTATAAGGGCTATTTATACTTGTTGGACATTTAAAAGTTTGTATAAAATGTTATATTACACGCCATCGCAGATTCACTTGTTATTGAAAAGTTATTCGAAAAATATATAAATGAAATATGGCCGCTATACGATACCACGTGACATGCACTAGACGCTAATAGTAAGGTTTACATATCACGCAGTATATTGTATATTTGGTTATATATTTCAAATTTTATATAAATTATAAACGACAGTATATTAATGTTGTCACAGTGATGTTAGTTGTTTGCAATCTTCATATACTCGTCTAAGTGACAAGTTTGTTTTATATTTATCGTATGTTTTACCTATTTCATTTATAGTTGTAAATGAAGTGTTTTTTTTTTAAGTGCAGCTGATATTCAGTTGTATATAGTATAGCGTCCCACTACAGGTCACGGGGGGCGTATTATAATGTCTTATTGCCAGTCACTACGCCGTAAAATAAACTGTCTTGCAATTTCATGTAATGAACGCATTACAGAACGCCAGTGAATAAGCAGGTACGAGTTTACAGTCATTCAGCTGCATATCAGCTTCATACTATCAAACTACGTTTCTAAAGGCTCACAAGAAGAGTTTCTCGAACGGTTCGGGCGAGAATATTGTATACGCTTCTCTTATGCGACCAAATATACAAATCTCGCCTATTCATTAAAAAAAAAAAGTCATGTGACCGATGACAGTGGTCAGATGATGATAACAGTTGTTTATACTAGCTTTTGATGGATGTTCGAGAAACTCGCGGTCGAAAAACTCTCGTTGTGTAAACGAGCCATAAAATATAAAGTGTAAAGTCATTAAATATAGTGTTGTGAAAATGAGGCGTTCAACACCCGAGCACCGAGTAACCGCTTGGGCGTTAAACACTCGAGCATCGAGTAACCGCTCGGGCGTTAAACACTCGAGCACCGAGTAACCGCTCGGGCGTTAAACACTCGAGCACCGAGTAACCGCTCGGACGTTAAACACTTGTGAGCGTTATAGTCGGAGGTTTTAACGAAATGGTAAACGTTAACGCTTTAACAAACTTTTTTATCTTCAACGGTAAAAGTATCCTACAGGATTAAAACCGTGTACCAAAACCCTAAAGGGTACTAGAGGATAAAAGTTCGAGTCTAAAAGGTTTTAAGGTCCATTAGCACTCGAGCGCAATAAAATTGACTTCAATTTGTAAATAACAAAGAAGAACGCTTAGTAAAGATTGCAAATAACTGGCATCAAAAGTTGTTTTTTACTCATAAAAGCTTATTATAGTTATAATTTTACGCTTCCCAGAGTTGTTATAGCCAAAGAGAGGAGATTATTGTACAAATGGGCTGAAAGCCTTTATTTTGTTTTTAGTTTAAATTTTAATTCTCTTGCCATCACAGTGTGAGGAGGGATTGTATGATTGTTAGGACAATGTGGGATATACTTGACTAATACACGATCTTATGTATTTAAACTAACTTTCGTAATACGTTGATTTGTTTGGGCTATGTGTGTTCTTCTCACAGAGCAGTATTGACGCCATATTTAATGGCAAATGTAGCAGAAGCTATGGCCTTCAGATGTATTATTTTTTACAGATATAGAAATATAAATCGTTATACTTTTAAGCATCAGTATTGCAGTTTCCGTGGAAAAAATGTCTCCGATGTTTTTCCGAATCCTGAAACCGTGGATTCCTTTCATGATTATGTGTTGATTGACACCCAAAAAAATAGTTTTGTGTTTCAACCAAATTTTCCGTACAAAGGACGATGGATAAGTGTTGCTATGGATAAGTATTCTAAAAAAATAATCAATAGGTATAAACACACTTGAGATATACCCTTAATGAAAGCTTTTATTTCATAGACCTTTTAATCTTAAGACAATGTCAAAACCGTGGTCGAATCATCATATAATCCGTCTTTCTGTTCATATTTTTTAGTAAAAAAAGGTAATAGCAGTTGCTTACAGTGGTAGATCATAATGTATATTATGATCTACCACTGTAAGCAACTGCTATAAGTTTTTTTTACTAAAAAATATGAACAGAAATACTTATTTTATGTATGTTTTTTGGTTGGTTGGAGTGACATACATACATTTTATTCCCATTTTCCTTTGCTTAAACACAAAGCCAAAAAAAAATACCTTTACAAAAAATAATACCTAGCTTTATATGTCACTTAACTTAGTATCATAAGCAGAATTTACGGTTTCAGGATTACAGAAAAAAAATACAGGTTGGAAAAAACTAGTTCTTTTTGTATGACATTCCTTTTTAAAGGTATAACTTTGTATGCTTCTCGATTAATTTTGTTGATTGCGTTTGTATCTCTACAAGTTGTCAACTAACTACTTCCAAATAAATTGGTATTAAAATGGGGGGAGGAGGGTGGGGGGGGGGGGGGAATAAAACTGTGCATATGTGCACCTTTGTGTGATAGTAATACGGGTTAGAATGCAATGATTCCACATAGTTTGACGACTGTCTGATATACATGAATTTAACAAGAGTCGGTACTGTGAAGTCGTGTTATTCTTTGTTTATAATATTAAATTAACAAAAGGTGTATCTCACATTGACAAGTGCATGTTTTAAATTAATCTTAACTAACACGGGACGCGATTGAGTCGAGTTGGGAGTGCGCCGCCGCCCTGGTGACCCAACTATTAATATAATTTATTAAAATATATTATTTATATAAATACATACATAAATCTGTGTGCTATATGTCTGTCCGTAGGGCGGTGGCGATATTACCTATATTTGTTGTTTGTTCACTGATCACTACTAGGACACATATAGCTGAATAAATTAATGCATATAATATAGTTTTATGATGAGATAAAATATGTATATGTAATCCTACATGTCTATTAAATCTGAAAATAGATTATATGCGAGTTGTTTTATTTATTTTAAAGACTGCTTAAACATTCCATTAAATGAAAACCACAAGTATATTATGTCGGTCACACAAATCAATTTCATATCTCTTAGAATAATATTGTCTTTAAACAATATGTTATACATAGTGAATTTTTAAACAATTCTCTCTTTGCTTCCCAAAATTTCCTGGAGGCTCTGCGTTATAATTAAAACGTATTATAACGGTATTTAAATAACGGGGTGGAGAGTGGGAACATCTTGATAGTGACATTGAAACACTCCTACTCCAAATACGTTATTGCTTTTAAAAAAACCTTTCCAATAACACTCCACTGATGAGGTAAGTAATTTTGTCTTCGCTTTTAATTGTATGGAATATTTATTGAGAGTGAAAAAACGGACGGTGACGGAACCGTTTTAATTGGCGGAAGGATTCTAATCTAATAAAAATGGATGTTGGTATATCTGATGTTAATAGACTTCGACACCGTTTGACCGGTCACCACGAAAGTTGACACATATGTATCTTTCATGGAAGTTTTTATGCTATCAACTTTGTTGTAACTCTCCCCTAGATGGCGCTGCAGCATATCAACTTCTATACCGTTCAACCGATCGCCATGAACATTGGTATACATAGGTATTTGACCACGGAAAATATTTTCAGCTATCGACTTTCTTGTCACTCGCCACTAGATGGCGCTGCTGCACATCAACTTCTATACCGTTCAACCGATCGCAAACATCATATACACGGGCAGAACAACGTTTGCCGGGGTTTTGCTAGTTTACTATAAAACCCTAAAATCTGTACCTAACTGAAAAGTAATAACAGAACTGAAGGTTGACCTGAATAACAGTTATGGAAGATGGTTCATGATGTATGTAAATCATGAGCTGTGTTCATGTAAGAATGATGATGTATGATAGTCTTGTAAAAATGAGTGCCGGTCGCTCGAACACAGTCGTTGCAAATGAACCTTAACATTTTAACCTTAACCATTTGAGACTCGATCATACACTATCATACTTCGTCCACTATGTTATTTTCTCGATGATAGATTGGTGTGGTGATGTCCGAATTGTTTCATACCGATTCGATTATCGATAGGTACAATTTGCACAATTTATCTAGTACCTACTTACAATTTGCATTCGCCTTTATAGTTTTGATTTATTAAAATATTTGCCTTAAACAATTGATTTACTAATTGCAAAAACATATTTAATACGAAAACAATTTAATAAATCGATTGTATTTTATGGAAACGTAGGTAATAAATTAAAATGTAATAAAACGTATTTTATCATAAGTAATAAAATCGTACCTATCTAATAATTTTTCTTCTAAATATTTATTCTCGATTTATTTTACGTGTGATAGTTTATAGTTTGCTGTATGACTCGGAGAACGACACTTGTTTCGAGTCGAGTATATACACTTGACTTTCAAGTAATACGAAACTTCATAGGCGTGCAAACGTCAAAAAGAGAAGACGGACTACAATGTGTTATCTTTGTTTATAACTTACTTATAAGTTGTTCGCGCCAATAACATTGGTGCTTTTATTTTTGTAGGGTAATATTATATTTTATTACCCACATTTTCAAATAATCACTCCGCCGATCCTTTTTATATCGCTGTATCTTTGCATACCCAAACAGTCTATGGCTCGACCTCGTCGCAGCTGGGTCCGTGCCCACTCGCGAGGAAACCGCGTGGTCGTGGGCTCTGTCCACGACTGTAATTCCGGTAATTGGAGTCTTTGACTCGATCTCGTCGCCGCTGATACATTACTAACGGTTTGCAAGGAAACCGCGTGGTGACAGACGTAATCTAGACAGTCTAGCGACCGACCCCTCCCGTCGCCGGTCGATTGTGAAACCCCCGTATTTGGGTGGTCTCCTGGACCCCAGAATTGGCACACGCTGTGCCCTTTCTATACCGCTAGTATAGCTGCTTAGTGCCGAAAGACGCTTAAACCAAGTGGAAGGTCGAGAAGAAGCGCTACCAGGCTGGGAACAACACAAGGCAACCGTAAGCTTGGTCCGAAGACAGCGATTCTCGGCATATAAGGTCAGGCTTTCTATTTTGGCTATTTTATCAGCAAAACCTATGGATCCGCACGTGGATTAGCGTACGGCTATATCGCCTAGCTGTCGCGTTCACATAAGTAATAGGCAATAAACCTTGGTAAATACGAACTCTTATCAGTTTAACTGATCAAGTAGTTACCAATGAATCATACTAACACCATTTTGCGCTCCTTACAAATAATTATTTACCATTCCAATTGAATTGTCTTTCTATGGTTCCGCAAACAATGTATCCAAGGCGCCATTTCCTTATTGTCTGTTCTCTAATGAAGCGATACCAGAGTGTTTCACACAATGGCTCAGGTCACGGGTCAGTGCTATGCACTAAATTACAACAAAGCCACATACTGCACCGCCCTATATGGCGGCAAATGGCTGCTTGAAAACAGTTGCAACCCGATTTGGCAAGAACTAATTTGCAATGCAATTTGTTACGATTATTTACTACTATATTTGTTGTAGTCCGTTTTCGTAGAATTTAACTGAGGTTTATAAAATTGATCTTTGGAATCTTCAAACTAAAGGGATGCACTATGTTCACTCACGTGCTTTTAACATTGGTCTTGGTACTTTGAACTGTTTTTAAAAATTGGTTATCATTAAATGACTTATATAATGATGAAAATATAAAATTAATAGTACCTATGCGTTACCTTTACATAAGAATGGGGATTGTTATTACCTACATAAGATCAGCCACTAAGAGTGATGAAAAGAGCTATGCTCGCAATCTTTTTTTTAATTAGTCTGTAATTGTGTCCCACAAAGGCCTGTCCTCTTTTATGCCAGACCGTCTTGTTCAATGTTATGCTCCGCCCAGTTTTGTGGTATGCATCTAAGTCGTCCCGCCATCTCCTCCTTTGTCTGCCTCTACGTCGGTGTCCGTCCTGTGGCATCCACTCCGTAACGATTGTCGCCCACCTTTCTGGATGCATGCGAGAGACGTGTCTAGCCAGTGCCGGCCCGAGGCAAGTTTTAGGATAAAGCAAGATCCATTTATGGCCCCCCCTTGGTCGCTCCTAATACATACCAGTTATGCGTGCAAGCATGGAACTTGGAAGGTCTCGACAACATCTTAAATAGTTCCTCGTCTCTCCCTCGATACGCCAAAGTGAAGGAGAGACGGTATAACCCCCGACGAAAGCACAGTCGGCCGGGGTCCAGGACACCAGGGAGAGAAACCGACGAACAATTCGCCCGGTATTCCACATTCCGCCTTCTACATCTTCGCCGGAAGTGAGCCGCCACGGAAACCCTACCGCCTCAGGTTGGTCTCGAGGCTGGTCGGGATTAATCCGTTTAGGGATAAAATGACTGGGATGATTTCAGTGGACGCCATGTGCCACATGTTTTTAACCTCGTGCGCCAGGTCGAGATATTTTCTTCTCTTCTCGGTTTCGGCTTTCACGAGGGCTCTATCATGCGGGATGGTAGTGTCCACTAAATATACCCGAGACTGTGCCCGGTTCATCAACATGATATCCATCAACCCCTTAACCCCCACTATAGCATCTCCAACCCAACTTCATTGAGTCGAAGCCACCGGTCAGGGAATACAAGGTAAACCGCCCCACACCGACAAACGCGCTCCGTATCGATACCCAGTCAATGGTCATTCACATACTAGCTACACGCTCTCAATCAAAATATCGAAAAGCGAGAAAAATTTTTTTTTTTTACCACAGGCGCCCCCTGGGTCTTGGCGCCTGGAGCGGCCGCTCCGTTCGCCCTATTGTAGGGCCGGCTCTGTGTCTAGCCTAGTCCCATTTCATGTTAGCGGTCTTAACATCAACATCAGTAATACGGGTTTTAGAGCGCAGTTCGGTGTTCCTTATATGATCGGTTGGCAAATCTTGAGTTTGGACCTCTGAGTTTCAGTCAATGACCATGTTTGTGCACCATAGGTTAGAATGGGCAGAATACACATGTCGCATACTCCCTGACATGTGTTTTCTACTCGGAGTCTTCTAGAATAAAATCGAAAAGAAGAATTTTAATTAAGAACTAAAGTTGTTGATATAGCTTAAAGAATCTGCAAGTTCAAGTGGCAGCGGACAGGCATGTTACGTAGGGCCAATAACCGATGACGTAAACAAATCCTATAACAGAAACTAATATCCTATGTACCGGGAGGTGAAAAGTGGAAAGCTCTTCAGCAAGGTAGAAGGACAACTTAAAAGAAGCCACTGGTAATGGGTAGAAGCGAAAGATCGTGTACGGTTGGGACCCTTGGGAGAGACCTATATCCAGCAGTGGATAGGGTATGGAATTCAGTTAGTGGCACAGTTTGCAACGTTTTATTATCGTTTTGGATTTGTGAACAGAAACTTGCCATATTTGAATACAATAAAAGCGTTTCGGTAAACATTTGTTATACACAGACTGCCGCCCACTTGTTGCGACCGCAGTCATTAATCTTACCCCACAAAAATGGGGTTATCATTGTTACGCGCCATTTTCAAGAGGGACTCTATGACAATATGGCGTCCCGAGGGCAGGTTTTTTATCGTGTCAGCTGCACAAGTGGAGCGATCATTGTTTGTGGTTAACAAAAATGGGATTAAACTACAGTTCGCTCTCTTTTTAATATGCGAACATGATGCTAAATTGTTTTTGAAAGGAATAAGGTTCAATTTCCTATATTTGTAACATGTGCACAACGTCCCTCGGTAATCGTTATCCACAACGAATTATCTTTTTATTCATTACAACGTTTATTGTGTTTAACCGTGCATCGCGGCGTGAAATCGGATCGATTATCGCCCCATTCTAATCGAATAAATCGATGAGTGTTGTAAACTAATAATATCGCCTTTATAATTCGCCATCGATTCAGTCATGAGTCGTGACGAATCGAACTATTTAAATGATGACTTCTGTATAATTGATAGCTGCTTTTTATAGCTTCTTTTAGTTTTTATTTTAATATGTTAACTGTAGTTTAAGCGTCTTTGTTGCATTATATATCAAATTTCTACTTGTTAACCATTGTTATAACAATAAGAAAGTAGAGAGATAGTAGGTATTAGCGTCTTGTATCGTTGCGTGGGGCTTTATAGGTACCTAAGTATCAACTTTAAGAAGTATTTTTCTAAACGAAGATTGCACATGGGCTGCCCATGGGATCTTAAGTGGTCACCACTGCCCATTAGTTTGCTTTACAACAGATTGATGGTAAGATAAAATATTCTAAATCTTATTAGAAATAAATCCACTTAGGTAGTAGAAATCACTTTAGCCTCTTGCCTCCTTTGTAACATAATTTATAATCATTTCATTTACAATAATAAATAATTGCATTTCGATTCGACTTTCTTAGTTACTTGTAAACAAAAGTAACTAGTATCTACCTAACGATTTTAAGATCTTTATACCTACCTTATGTTTTATTGCTGTGTTTATATCCAAAAGAATATAAATTTATTCGGGCATATGAGGGTGAATCGCGTAACAAAATAACAATAACAAAACAACAAAACCAACACAAAAACAAAATGTTCATTCATTTTAATGTACCTAACTATTAGTATCTAGATAGTCTATTTGTAAATTATTTTTTTTGAATTTTAATTATTTATTAAATAAAAAATATAAAGAACCGTATGTCCAGCATATCGATGTGATCAATGGGTTCTTCCTCGCAACTCGCATGTCTCTGTGGTATGAGAGTGACAGTCATTGCTCTCCTGGTACCTACTTAGACCATATATTTTGGGCGTCGTGCTTCCCAGGTGTATTAAGGCGGAGCTCACTTTGTCACCCGTGTATGCCACCTTTAGTATAAACAATGCAGGTTTTAGTCTAGTGCAAGTTGCATCGCGTGTAACATTACACCACCGATGCACGTCCTACAATACATTTATCGTTCATCGCTCAGTTGTCGCTGGCTCATTATTTCACACCTCGGCGGGTAAAATCAAAAAGTTAAATGTGCTGGTGTTCGCCGTCTAACGAGGATCGTGACCTGCACCGCGGCCACTCTATACCTGTGGGGTGTTTACATTTGGTAACTAGGTGCATATGTGGGGAGCTCGGAAAGTTTTGCAAAAAAGAAAAATATGTTCTACGGGTTCTACAATACATTTTTTCCAAGTACTCTTCACTAGCATCTATTCAAAGTTTCATGAGTTTGGACCAATATTGAAAAAAAAAATCCACTTCCTCTTTTACAGCCTCTTCGAACGTAGTCTTCCGGGGAGACCACGACATAACCATAAATAAAAGCACTTTGTTGGAACCACACCGTCCACACCAAAAGCAAACAAGTAGGTACCTAAATGACACGGCGAAGTGGCATCGCGCACGCACTACGACACCGACTCGTTAGCCTTCCACTTCCGGCTACATTACACCCGCCACCAGACTCGGCTAGGGTTAATTAGCCTCGCCGCTTTAGGGTTAAAAGCGTTCCGTGTATTCAGCGTGGATATTAAATCCGATGTTTATCGCTATTGGTCCGTGTTCAGGCAATGGAGTTAATATTGAGATTGAAAATTAACTGCTGGTTATGTGGCTGTTTAATTTTAGATCGTGACCATCGGGTCGTTGCGCTGAGACCTTGGATGAATCTTCGAAGCACTTAATCCATGTCTAATCTTCTGTTTCGTCTTGTTCGTTTTTCTTAACAGAACAAAAATGGCATTGCAGTTTGCCGTTTTAATTTAAATGTATGATAATTGTAATTTCATATAGGTACTATTGAGCCAACATACTGTCCCTGAAATCGGTGTTTTTCCTTTATTTGGCAATTACACAAACTAAACCATTTAAAATGTTTTCCAAATTCATTGTAAATTAGATACACGTGTGAATATTTGAGCTAGTCACTCTATCAATGTATGAATGAATACATTGTTATTTTTTAGCAATAACAAGTTTTAGAGGGCGACCATTTCTCTAACCGTTCCAAGGATCTTTGATGAAGATAGAAGACGTTTTTAACTTACAGATATTTTTCCTGTGATTAGGTTTTCGTGGTCAAAGATCATTGCTTGAATATGTTTCGCTATAACAGCATGCGTGTTTGTGCTTTGCTCAACGAAACTATTAAAACTTTTACGAAATAATACAAGTTGATTCTGCAGTGTATTTTGATTTATTTTTTGTAAGCGGATAATTGCTATGCTTCTACCGACATAAATTACTGTCAAACGAGACAAGTTATTAACTACCCACGATATTACTGCGCGTTGACTGCCGCGCGACGCTAAAGAAAAAAGAAAACTTATTATTTCAACAGTTAACTTCTCTAATAGACTAATCCGCTCATTTGCATGACGTAAACCGTCCACTAACCATCATCAACCTCCACTAACCTCGGTTGGTTTTCAATTAAACTAGTCTTAACGAGACTGGCAATCAGCGAATAGCACAGTCCCTGGCCATAAGGCCCTAATTAAGAAAACTGTCCCATGTAATTGAAACTTTTAGTGAGAGATATGAGACATAACATTTACATAAAAAGTTTTAGTGGCAGTTGCGCCGCGGTGAGCGCGCTAGGGTCGTATTAATATGTTAATACACCTCACTTGATACTATTTATTGAGCAAATCTAGCGTATTGGATAAGCGGTGAGCACCCACGCGACGAAAGTAAGCCGTTTTTATTTGGTTGGTATTTTTATTGGAGGCAAATGCGTGCGCTTGGACACGACCCGTCAGAGACGTGGCTGTATTATTAAGTCGTATCTATGGACGTTCTTTCTTGGTAAGATCATGAATGAATAGTATGTTAAGCCGACTAAGGTAGAGGAATAAATGTTTCTGGAAAATTCGTTCTTTAAATCTTTTTGTTTACAGGTATTAGCGCTTTGCACTGGTTGAGTATATTTGTTGTAATTTTTTTAAGACCTACAAAGTACCCATACGCTGTTTTAATGAATCTTTAATGTTTTAAGCAACGCTAGCTTGGAAATAATTTGGGCCGCCTATCATCTATCGTGACAAACTAATACCCTATTGTTTTCCAGGATAAATACGTTACTCGCAACATAATTGGCGCAGTAGGTCCCGCGTTTAACGTGAACGAACCAACAAAGCAACGTCGTCCTTTATATAAGGTTAGAGTTCTTTAGAGAGAGAGAGAGAAAGGGGAATGCGATTTAAATTTAGTTAATTGATTGTATCGGTTTCAAAGCAACAACATTAATTTTATATGAGCTCTTTGAAAGCGCAATTGTGAGTCAGCAAAGAAATTAATTTGTTCCACATGCAGATACAAGTTCTTTAATCGTTTTCTGTTTAAATATGAGTTATTTGCATGCATCAATTTGTTTGTTTCTTCCCTGTTTATTTGTAGTAAAGCAATCAAGTCTAAACCCGTTTTAAATGCAGCAACTATGAGCAGGTATCGCAGGAAAAATGTGTACAATGTGAGTGAGTATCCATGACAGATAGATTGCAGTGATCCCGAGCCAGTAAGCGAACTTGGCTGCCGCTATGGTGACCAAGCTTCTAGAAAATACCGTAGAAATTATCTTAGGAAAATTTTCAGTTTTTAAAAGGTAGGTGCGTGCCGGTAACAAGTAACGCAGGACTAAACTCTCCTCGTGAAAGCTCGTTAAGAAGGTTTTACCAGAACCGCAGGTCGAAATTAATAGAAAATATTTAAAGAACAAGAATGTACAATTTGTTGAGTGATTTATCAATTTTTTTTTAGAATTTAATTTTCGATATTCACGTAAACTCATACCTCTACATACATACACACGGATATATAAATATACAACTCAAATACACATGCACACGGGCAAATACACACACAACTCAAATAAAGATTTAACGTCATTGCCTTTTGCGTATTAGGTAATTTGCTTCATTGCAGTTTTTGAGGTATGCTGATCCTAATAGCTCAGGTCATAACTAGTTTTGGGATCAGCGCCCTTCAGATATAAGTTTAATGTATATAAGATATAAGATATTTGTGTTTAAGATATAAGTTTTTCTTCTCACTGTATTGTTACTTTCTTTGTAACAATACAGTAGGTACTAACCAGGATTCCGTTCATGACTCAGAATTCATTGACATGAACATTTAACGAATTTTTTGCATCCGGACGTTGTCATGTCGTTTGAGCAATCAACGGCCGGCTTTAGGATAGAATCGCTGCATATCTTCCCGTGGATGTCGGGTCGTGGCGACTAAGGAATAACAAATCCGCTACCATTAACTCTGCGCAATCACATCACTTCTGAAATGAAAAAGGGTTTGATACGGTTACTTCGTCATGGAGCGAGATTCGCTTATTTTGTAGCTTAGTCTTGTATTTAACCAGTGATATCGTCACGCTAGCGTCAGCTCACGGCTGCAAGGGGCAGGGAGCAGAGTGAAAAAGTGCGGGCTCTCATAAATTATCGGCGAGATGTCGGAGCGGCCGTGACGGGTAATTGCGCCGCAGTCACGAAACTAGCGCAGTCGGGTCGTGCGCCCGCGCTGCGCACAACACGTACCCCGGGAGCTGGAAGCGGAAACAAGTTCTGTATGAAGGAATTAAAATTTCAATGATTTTATAATTTTATGTTTTTCAGTATAATATGGCTTATATGGATATGGATATTTTTTATAGAAAAAGGATTGCAGACGGACATAGTTCATCTGGTGGTAAGTGGATACTGTCGTATACTTAGTATATATAGTAAGTGGATATATGCAAATATGCAAACATTATTCAAAAATAATGAACTTTGGCAAGTGCTTCAATGCTCTATCTATTATAATTTAGATAAACGGATTGGGAAGGATGAAGATTGGAAGTATAGTGGCATGATAGAGGGTATATAAGTGGGTATAATAAGATGAGATGATTCTCTTATCCCCCACAATGGGATGAGATGGAATTGGCTAGGATGGAGAGTAGGAAGTATAATGTATTGAGAGATTTTCTTTTATTCAATGGATATAGGTATAATGCGATGAAAGACCTTTACATTCCTTATCCTTTACTGTCGTCAATGAACTTTTATTCCAATCTAAATTGTATTTATATTTTTCTATACCATAAACCGTAACCGTAATCTACTGCGGGACACCATGGATGAGGATAGATATTTTCTTGTGCATGAGGGATGTATGGCTCTAAAACGGCACGTTATAAGGCCACACACCAGGCGGGTTTGCGAAGTCACACTTTTAGAGGTGGTGTAGTTACCCGGGGCTTGGGTTAACGGCTTTGTCGCCCTCTACGACATCCTCGGGAGACATGGGATAGTGCTATTCTAAAGCCGGCCGACTCAACACGACCAATATTTTTTTTATACTTATACATATGTTTTTGTGCTCTGACTCTCGGTCTAAGGCGGCCGCTCCCGACATTCTTTTGTATTGGTGCGCGGTGGTGCGCCGTGCGGCGGATCGACGGCGGATGTAGTGGCGTGCCCCACCGTCGTTTGTCTGCCGCGATTTATTGGCGGCGATCCGCCGATACTGCGACCACGACCGCACCACCAACACCGTCTACAACTGGATCTGATTGCTGTTCTCGCCGCTCCTGATTGGTACACGGGAGATGGAGGATAAGTGTAACACTAGGTGTTACTGACACGGGATCGCATTCCTGCACACGCGTTTTCAAATACGTTTCCTGCACTAATCAACTTTCAGTATCTATCGCACCTACTTGATATCTGTTATACTGGGCTATTTATTTATGAAGATAGGCGCACCAGTGGTACATCCACATATACATTATTAACAGAAAATATTGTAGTATAAACCTGTGCCACGTACATAAACCTGTTATAGGTACACACAGCACTCACAATTTAAAAAAAAACTTTGAAGCCCTAAGCAATAATAACAAAACTAAATTGTCATTGAAAGTAAAGTTAATTAAATTGAAAGATACGATAGTGCCGACACATCACGTTTGAACATCATTCCACTCTATCTATGCCTATAAGTTTATCCTCACTGATAGAGAAGAAAAGTTGATTTTTCATTTCCACTTATCCCTACTATCTTGCTAATGATCACGTTGAAAATTGTATTCACTCTTTTTCGACCATATCATATTAAAAAGTCGATTTAATGATAAAAACTCTCATCTCAGCGACAGTTCTCAACCCTACATCGAAATTCAACAGGTTACTTCTTGATCCAAATATGTAACAAACGGTAGGACTCTGATAAGACCGGGCTTTGAAAAGTTTCGCCCTAAGTTTAAACAGTTCTCTATCAAATAATCTTGAAACATCCCATTGCAGTACAAACACCTCTCATTGCAATTAATGAGTTTCGAATCATTCTCCATCATACTGCTTCCACTATGTGGACGTACCTATGTTACACATAGGTAGGTACTCCAGAATATTTATTAATTCTCAGGCACGCGTTTATTCTCAAGATGAGAAGTGAAGCATTTGTGGCTTGCGTATATTTACGAGTATCTATTTACAATGCGTAATGAGAGAAAATTGTTCAGCGTCAAACCTGAGAGTAATATACCTTCATTTAGTTAATACTTGGGTAGAAAGGGGGGAATTTGTACATTTGTACAATGATAATGATTTTCTTTTAAAAAGAAGTTCCGGAAGGTAGCATTCTTTAAGTCTTCAAGAAAGCTTTTAAGGATCAGAAAATTGGTCTACATCGAACCTGAATTTAATAGATCTTCATTTATCTAATGAAATATGAGAGAACGAAGTGAGGAATTTGTTCATTGTTTGTAATTCTTATAAAATAAAGCCAGTCGTTGAAGCTTTCGTAATTCATGTCTTTCAGAAAGCCTTCAAACAGGAATTAAGTAACAACGACCAATAGCTACATCCCATTCGATTGGCTAACGGCTTGCCCTGCTCTTCTGTCTGGAGAAAATTTCAGCTATTTGATGTTTTCCTATTGCATTGTTATTTGTTATTGAAACTAGCTGAGGCAAGACAAAGATAAAATCCTCTATAATTATACCAGGAAAATGCGCTTGCATCATCGATAGGTACCTAACAGTTCCAGTCCCCTTAAAACTCAGATGACGCTCCTTACAATCATAAGAAGCATCATTCAACTGCTCTACATTTCGTCTGCGATTGCTTCCAATTACACGTCTATAATACCTCATTTATCAGCTAGTTTATCATACTGTTACTTCCTCGAATGCAACTTTGTTAGGAGTATTCACCATTAATCCCGCTCAGGTATATCGAGGTATAAGTGAGGTCTGTGGGAGGCTGAGGTCTGGTGGGGTCAAGTAGGCCGGTACCGAGATCGTGTCGCCGCCACCGAGGTTAATGTTACACTTGATTGTATCCACGGCGCGTGACGCCAGCCTAGGGTTGACACGTCTGTCTAGATAATATAGACTTACTTAATTCTTTATTTAAACTCTATTGCGTATAAATATCTATAGGCTACGGTATGCCCTTACCATCAGGTGAACTGAATGCTCGCCTGCTACCTGCTTTCTATAAAAAAAATGTCATACAGCGAGCGAACTTAATTAGTTGCATGATCTTCTATTCTTGTATGAGAATAATACATCATTTTGAAAAGAACTTAAGATAGATATACTTACATAACATTAAGATTACGATACGTAATTCTTTCTTGCTTTAGTTAACTTTTACGTGATTAAAGACTGTCCTGAATACAATTTGTATTGAAACATACAAGTTCCGGATATATATACAGTTATACAGTTTATACAGTACAGTTCCAGTTCATTTACAGTTTATACAGTTCAGTATACAGTTCCGGAGGAAGATCAGGAAGATTATTCATACGTATTAGGATACAGGGATCTCAATTTGGAAAACTAATTGGGAGGGATTTGAGAACAGCAAGTATTATCCAATCTCATACCATTTTAAGTCGCTTTTACTGGATAATGGAAATTAGACGGAATTGAATTACAAGGGATGAAATGCGATAGGACGGGGTGGAATGAGAAGGGAAAGTTTTTTTTCTTTTTTTTTTATGGACGAAGGTGGCAGACGAGCATACAGTCCACCTGATGGTAAGTGGATACTGTAGCCCATAGACATTCGTGATACATGCCAACATTAGTCCAAAATGACCAACGTTGGCACGCCCCCAGATGCGCTGCCTACCTTTGCATATAGGACTGGATTTGGAGAAAGGGTTGGGGAAATGGGGAGGGATAGGATGGGAATTGATAAACAGGATTTGACAACTGTGAATACACAGTTGTCAAATCCCGTTTACTTGTGTATCCTATAACGTTCCACTGCAGGGCACAAGCCTCCTCAAGTAACTCACTGGGGGTTTTGGGCCGTAATTCATCACACAGGCCCAGTGCTGATTGGTGGTTCACATACTTCAGATTTTGTATTTTATTTCTGGAGCATTTGGGTTTCCCCACGATGTTTTACTTCACCGCCGAGCTAGTGACAATTTTTAAAAATCCGTACTCAAGAATATAGTCTGTGGATCACACGAATGTGAGTCGAGTATAGACGGACGTATAGAGTATCGACAACTGGCTCGTCGGATGTGCCTAGTTGGCTGTGGGATACAGCATCAACCCCTCTGTGTGAAATTATCACCAATCTAATGTTTCTTTCTCTAATTTAGTTAACAGAAAATTACGTATATTGCTGAAAAGTAGGTTCCAAATAAAGTAGTTTCGCTGCAATTAGACCATAATCATGAGCCAACCCTAACAGCCTCTGGAGCAAAAGGCGTGCGGGGGGTGTAAAGTCTAGGGAGGCGTGGTCTCGCCGTCGCGACGCCCTGCCATTGGTCGCGGCGACTGGCGGTAGAAAGGCGCGGGCGCATGCTTTATTAACGATTTGATGGTCAGGCCCCCAAACAATGGTCGTGAATGTAAACAATAGCTGAAACGTGACCCGGGGCACTGCTGACGCGGGCGGAGCCGCTCTCATTATTAGTTTTTGTTTGCACAATACTGCGGGTAGGTAAACTTTCGCAAGCTGCGGTTGCAGTTCTTCTCGTGATGTCGATTGAACTCTATTGCCTACGATATGTTAGTTGAGACAACTGGTTGGTAATAAACTAAAGGTTTCTGTTAGTGGCGCTCTCCAATCGACCTATATAAACTACCTTCAATATAAATTACACAAATCTTTATTATATATTTCTTACAGTTTATTTTCGTAGTACATTTATATTGATCTATATATAAACTTATATATATACAATATATAAATTGATTACCAGCTGCTTCACTTTTTAGTTTTCGATTAGTTCAATTGCTATCGTCCTTGTTTGTTATATAGTGTTCCAGGTTCGTATCCCGGTCAGACAAACATTTTTAAAAACAGATGTTTGACAGTCCACATGGTGGAAAATGGATACGGTCGCCCATAGACATTCCCCCGATACATGACCCCCGGATGCGCTCCTACCTTTGGAGATTTGTGCACACCAGTGTTGAACTTCAAAAGAGTTTGAAGTTGCACCCCCAGCGTGGAACTCTTTTAATATTACAAGAGATATTACTGTCATCTTACTAACACCTTTATTTCTTAAACGCGCCGATATAGCTCTTATGGTCGCCACAGTACAATTTTAACTCGTTGGCATAGCGTCTTTTGACGCTATCGTATCACTATTGAAAAACTTAAAGCTGTAAAATTTTGAGCCTCTTTCGGGGGTAGATATAGCTGGGTTATAGCACGCTACACCACTAGTTTTAAGCGCTCTTGTACACCGCAAGCAGGATATCTATTACACCACAGTTCAGCTCTTTTAGCTCTTATGTTAGCGCTTAAGTGTTTGTTGGGATATAAATATAAGGGATAATAAAGCGCATATTATAAGCCCTGAGGAACTAAATCACCTATAAAACAGCGGACTCGCCAACGCTCTTTGGCCAGCAGTGGATGCTAAAAGGTCTGGGAACGCTTACGTAGATTTTTTCCAAATGACTTTTAAATAACTTATATTTTTTTATTACAACATGAACTATGATGTGTTGACACCGTTTGTAACATTTCAATGCGTGCGTCGCATGCGCATGTGTACTCTTGCTGTTGTTATGCGTGGGCAGATAAATAATTTCGTCACTTTATTTGAACATCTCCAACTGTTATGAATATTATGACGCTTATGACAAAGAATGCTAATAGAGACGCTTTCCTTGAAGTCTCTTGTATGCTATATAAAGCCGTTGTTGTGATTCTTTATTTATTTGTTTGTAAACTTTTCTAGTTTTCTTTAAAATAGCACCACACCATCCCTTCCCGTGGAAGTCGCGGCGATTTAGGGACAACAAAGCCGCTACCGCACAGCCCAAGCCCTAAATACACACCTCTAAAAGAGTGGACTCTTGTCAATCCGCTTGCCAGTGTGTCGTTTTGAGGCCTAGTTTTATGTCTCATGTTTAATTTGCACGTCATTACTTGTGTGAAATAGTCAAATAAGCATTTATACTTAGAACACTAGAGTTTTGCATTTTTCACACATATCAACCGCATGTGTTTACCTACATTTAGATCACTTTATCATTATAATATATTTTTTATATTCCATTGACTAATGTGATATAAATAAATATTCATGCATCTACACGCGGATAACTAAATCTTTATTACTACTTATATATTTTTTACATTTCGTTAAGTAATTTGAAATAAATAAATCTTGAACAGCAACTTTAGCAGTGATTCTAAAGAGGTGGATAACTTAACATTTATTACATGTCTCTATAAGGCGCTTATTTGACTTACCGCCGCCGATTGTGAGCATTTTTAGAAAGTACGGTTATCCGCACAATTAAGTACGTGACGGGACTGCGCAGACTCCGCTGAGTGATGCGTCGATCTGCGCGCGGGCCGCATACTAACTTCCCGTAATGCGGAACGGATAACAACAAGCCTGCGACAGTATAAAATGAATTGACAGCCTTGGTATTACTTCATTATTATCACTGATAGTAATCTATCAGTAGAAGATAGATGAAAATAGATAGATGTTAGTAGATTTTTTTTTTCCACTTTTAAAAATCGATGAATATAGTTGTGACAGCATAAGGGTATGTATCGTCGGCTAATATTTGTGAGGTGTTGAGTTCGAAATTGAGTTTCTAATTAAGTGCAAATTTTTCAATTATCACTAGTTTATAGCAAGAATTTACAAGGAAGACATCGCAAGGAAATCTGAGAATAAAAAAATCATGAGGATGTTGGATCTACTGGTTTAACAACCAAAATTTTTACCGACTCTCTTACTGTTACTGTCACGACTGCAATGACAGCTTCGTGTTCTGCAGTATTGCAGTGGAATTTTATAGAATGACGTGGATAGGGCGTAGAGGTAGATCGAGAAAACTATATGGGGGCGGGACCAAGATGGCGAGAAGAAAATTTGGAGAAGCATTAAACAGATCAGTATTAATAAGGTCTGGCATAAAAGGTATAGAATAATGATGTAAAACCCAGCATCAGGACACAATTGCACGTTAAAAAAGTAAATGCAGTTGTGCGTATCACTTCTGAGCTCCCGCGCAATTCTACACACAACCAGTGCAAGCTGTCTAAGGTAGCGCATCCGGGGCCGTGTTGTCATTTTGTCATTCTGTACTGATGTCATTCTTTCAACATGTATCGCGGATCCATAGGCATTTCTATGGATGACAGTAACCACCAGGTGGACTGTATGCTCGTTTGCCGCCTTATTTGTTTAAAAAAGCAAGGAAATATATACCCGTTTATAGTCCAAAGATTTAAATTTTATATTGAGGGCTATAAGCGGGTATATATTTTCCATTTTATAACTTAAACAGCTTGCGTGCCGGTGCTTGGGTACTCCATACTTGTGGTATAGTGTTTTTCATCTTCACTCTATTCGATAATTACCCATTTCTATTTAAGTCATAATTTTGAACGACTTAAAAAATCAGTGATATACGGTCTGTCCATTCACTTAATGCTGTTTTTCTTTAGACAAGCAATGAAATAAGCGAGTTTGGACAAATTTGTAACGTCTTTAGCTGTAATCTCGCCTTTTACGAGATTTACGTCCTCCGCATTCGAAGTTAGATGGCTCTATACTTGAACGATGAAACTGACTGCATCTGTGCCAACAGCTCTTCGAGATTGTATTGACAGATTTGTACTGGAAATGAATTATAATGAGAATTATTCGAAAAAAATTTGTTCCTATCGTCTATAGATTTACAGCCTCTGGGCGTTGGCCTGGTCGAGTAACCTTTTCCATCTTTTGGTCGCCTTCTCCTTCCCGTTGCCTCCCAATTTCCAATTCCTCTCGCATCCTGGTTTTTCCTACCCACCCCTGAGCTTAGGTCATCCCCGAGCTCCTTGTCCCTCTCGTTTGTTACCTCACCAGCCCTTTTATTATTCACTGCTAGACAAGGGCGTCCTCATGCACTTTGTCTAGTACATGAAGGGTGTATGTATGGCCTTAAAATGCCGCGTATTGGCGAGTCCATTCTTTTAGAGGTGGCATAGTTCCTCAGGGCTTGTGGTAGCGGCTTTATAATCTCTTTTACAACTCCCACGAGAAGAGAAGGGATGGTGCTATTTTAAGGCTGGCCGACACCACACGTATGATGTAGAGGCATACTTATATTAAAAAATCGTTTGATGTAAAATCTATAAACTGTAAATCTTATTATAAAGTGTTAAATATAAAAAATATTAATATATTCGCGGGATCAGTTTCTTGTTTCATCTGGTCACGGCGTAAGTTTCCTGGGAATCTGGTGTTTTTAATTTCCTTGGTTTATAAATTAGTATGAAAGGTGATGTTAAAGACCTGTGATTTTGGAAAATTATAAAACTGATTTTAAACATTAAATTTATATTTGTTTTTAAAAATATGTTAAAATTGTAACATTTTTACATATATTGTCTAGGTAGATAAACATGAAGCAACACTATGAAATGTCAATAACTCAAAGGTGATCACCGATCACTTGATCAGATAGGAAAATATTTTATTTATTTTGGCGATTGCATCGGATCACGCGATCAGATCGGACAAAAATATTATCATTTTGTAAAATTGGGATCAGAGAGAAAACTGACGCTGAGATCAGAGAGAACATGAAACTGATGACGTGATCACACCGGAATAATCCCAAAAAAATAATTACCTCAAATAATATCGTAGTAAGTGCCAGTTATCTTAACGAAGGTCCGCGATAATGTTAATTGGCGCAATATCTACCGCGTGACGCGGGGTCAAGCGAGATACGGTGCATCGATACATCGAGATACCGATGCACCGATATATCGAGTTAATTGCCTCGATACTATTTGATACGACGCACGAACGCCTTACGTGTAGTCGGTAATGAGATGAAAATGTAAAGCGAATCAAAAATATAAAGACTTTAATTTTTTTACGGTAAGAAGGCGACAGACGAGCAGACAGTCCAGCTGATGGTAAGTTGATTCTGTCGCCCTGCGAAATGCGCGATACATGCCAACATCAGGCCAGAATGACTAACATTGGCATGCCCTCAGATGCGCTGCCTACCTTTGGAGATTTAGGGATGGACGTGGAGAAAGATTTGGGAAAATGAAGAAAATATGACGGACAGTCTTGGAGTTTGTATGTCTGTGGACAGGTTTTATAAAAAAGGGGAATATTTTAAAAAGTAGATTTTTAAAATATTCCCCTTTTTTATAAAACCTATTTATTCACTAACGTGTCACTTTTAACTATTGTCCAATATGGCTTGATAGCTTTATTACTAAGCACATTGTTATATCTCTGTGGACAGCTGAATGAATAGTCTTACCATCAGATAAGGTTAATGGCTCCGTGTATGGTCCAGGATATATTCCTTTAGTCGTACAAGTGTAGTCGCGGCCATATTCAGAAGAATTATGTGTTCAGTCGCTGTGAACCGGCGATCAGAGTTACGGGGGCGGCAGGGTTCACAAGTTGAATTAATTTGATTAAGGTAAGCTTAAATCACATCCACATTACAGATATAGGGAAGTTTTCATATTTGAACTCTCCAAAATGAATGAAACTTTTTGCCTCTATAGTATTGTGTTTTAGTTTTTTGTGGATACAATAAATTAGGGGCGAGGCAGTGCACCATCTTCTTTTTCTAAATTTTAGTTCAATCTGGTTACGTCAATTTTTAACAAAACTTGTTATTATTATTGTCTCGTCATTTTTTTTACATAATATGCAATTTTCAAGGCGTTACCGAAGATAAATTATCCCCATGGAAACGTTTTGAGGCACGTCATCGATTTGATGACATCTCTGTTGAAAATAAAGGAAATAAAAAATATATCCGTATTACAAACATATATTGCTGCATATCATTGGATTAAAAGATGCATATTTTAATTTAACTGCTTTATCATTCACCGGATTTTTATATCTTAATAATAATTTAGTATAATAAATAAATTGTAGCTGTAGGTATTATGCTTAAGTTCATGTAGCTTGCTATTTATATTAATCTTAAATCTTAATTAATCTTAAATAATATCTTAAAAAAAAATGTAAATTATAATTGTCGACAACCCTAATTGGAGTAAGCACTGTAAAATTATTACCATTATTAATAACAAGAGTTCGCTCTGTAATTGGTCAGTCGTGGTCACGACGCCGTTACGCGACGGATGGAGAGCGGGAGATGGATACGTTTCCTTATTGCCTTTGGAGGAAGTGGGCCATCTTATGTTCATTTAAAAGGGATTTCTGAAGAAATACACCGAGCGGTGTATGAAATAATTACTTTGAGAGGCACATTAAACTGAATTGTAAAATTAATATGGATATAATTTTACTATACAATATAAGAATATTACATTTAAAAAAATAAAATGTGATTGCAATTTGTTTAGAAGAAGCGACTGACACATGGGCCAAATGGGCTTCTCACGTGACTAATAAATAAGTCATCACCACGGCCCATGGCTGAATCTTACTCATAGCATTCTTGAAAAGTTATATCTTAGTGGAACCAGGCGAAGGTGGATAACAGCCCCCGTCAGCCCCATCAAATCTGTCCCACCAATCGGGCAGAACAGAAATGAAATGAAAATTAATTTATACCGCCCCACTGCATTTATTAGTGGGACAGAATGAACTTTCCACCTCACCATGTATCCAATATACAAATCACAGCACGTCGAGTTTTTCTCAACCATGTCAACATTCGTCATCTTTGACTCCCTGATTTTAAAACCGTCTATTTAATCTTAAAAATCAATAAAATCATTCCCAGCTCTGCTTCTTGTCGCGACATGAATAGATTAGCTGTTTGATAGCTTTGTAAGCTAGATAAGTGACTTTCCCTTGTGTTAATAAACAAGTTGTGATTGTTTCTCGCGAAATGTTGCCAGTAACAAGCGATAGTGCAAACATTGCGGAGGAGAAAGCGGCGCCCCGCTGCATCGTTACGTGTTGCGATGACACTATCGCTGGCGCATCGCTACAACGACGGATGGATGGAGGCTTATGTGGTGGGCGGAGCGATTTACTAATATTAAGAAAGTGTAGGATCACAGTGTTTTGTGTCCTCACCACCCAAAGGTAGCCTGGAAGTGATCGTTTTAGTAGTAAGGCCGCCTGTTGTACTTTTTTTACCAACTCTTTATTGTGTTGGTGCACAATAAAGAGTTTATCTATATATCTAACTGTGTAGGCGATTTGCTGAGCTCAGCAATGAAGGTTTTCATGCCACTTTGGTCGTGTGGCGTGGGCCGACTTTGCAATAGTACCATCTCATCTCTTCCCGTGAGGGTCGTGAAAGGCGACTAAGGGATGACAAAGCCACTTCCACAAGCCCTGAATAACCTAACCACCTCTAAAAGAGTGGCGCGCCAATCCGCTTGGCCAGCGTGCCGTTTTAGGGCCACACATCCCCCATGCACATACACAATGTGCACGAATAGGCCCATGTGCAGAAGTGAATGTTAAAAGGGCTGGTTTTATTTTTGGGCTTGGTTTTTAAAAGGTGTTCACGTGGTAAGCACTAGCATTAGTTGTATTTAATCACTCGTTCCGCCCGGACTCTGTATTCTCTATGATTCTTTCTTTCTGTATGATATTTATTTAAAAATAAACAAACAGGAATTGTCATTTGTTAGTTAGAATTTTTGTTTATGAGATATTTATAGTCAATAGAAGGTGTTGGCGCTCCTTGTTTCCGCTGTCGCTTATTACTAAGCTACAACAGCACAGTTCGCAGGTCGCGTCTAGTGATTGACCATTGTTGTCAATACCGCCATGTACCTGTAATTACCTGTCTCGCCATAACGCTCACTACATATAATTAACAGTAACTAACCACAATCAATGTGTTAGATACTTGTATAAACTCCATACAGATACTTGTATTTCAACTACTGTTTTCCCAACGGGAATGGTACTTGGGACCTTTTGCACAATAGGAAAGGGCATTGTATTGATTATGTGTGACATTCTCTAAATAATTGGTAGTAGAATACAAGATCCTAGAAAAGGAAAGAGAGATGAAAGAGAGCACCAGGTCGCCAGAGAAGGAGATGGATGGACGACATTAAGGAATGGTTCGGTTTCAAATACTAGTAAGAGTTGATAGAATTGAATTGAAGACTGCTGGTGAAAGCTTATAATATTAGTAGAGTGAGTTTACATACAAGAGGACTGTCTGCCCATCTGTCATCTATGTTATTAAACAATAATAACTGGCTACACGATCGTTAATTTTATTTATTTCCACTTCATAGTCTTTTTTTCTTATGTACGAAGGCGGCAGACGAGCATACAGTCCACCTGATGGTAAGTGGATTCTGTCGCCCATAGACATCCGCGATACATGCCAACATCAGTCCAAAATGACTAGAATGAATGGAATAGGATGGGATGGGAAGGGGCTCTGGCATATCTCACTCACTACCGAAACCCGTACGTACCTACATTAGGGAAATAAGATAAAGTGGGAAATGTAGTACATTTCAAGGTAGTATTCTGTGAGAGAGGGGTAACGTGGCCAGTCGAGCACGCCCAACGGCTGTTGGATTGCAGCGTGCACTCTCCCCCTCAAAAACAAAAGTCTTGTTTTAACAAAACGCGAACTTAATGCTATAGAACATTTATCTCAGCCAACTTTGAGGCTATTTAGTGATGATATGGTGGTCATATATTCCTATGATATGATATATAAGTGAAAGAACATGTTAGGAAGTAAACATTGGAATAAACATAATATACAAACAAAATAATCAACACTAATAATAAATACATGAAATATATATACATATATAGATAGATAGATCCGTAGATAGCGCGCAAGCCGAATTATTGATTGATTTTCTCTAGCTTTAAACAATCTTACAGAAAATAAAATATTAGACTTAGTGTTATCTAATATGTCCATTTCCTCTCTATCACACAGTCAAATTCCCATTAGCGCCAGTGATTCTTACCATACTCCATTGGATTTTAATTTAACCATCAACTTACACCCGAACCTAACCTAACCTTCGAATTTAACGTAAGACCTAACTTCCCAATACCAAGCTCGCAATTCTCGTAATTTTACTGTTTGGTATACGACCGAATCAAAAGGACTACTTCTTGAAAAATACATCAAATTTCGAAAGATCAGCAACCGCTTAGACCACTTGCTATTTAAAACTTTAAAAAAGAGACGCGAGGATCTTTCGAATCATGTTATAATCGTTACGTTATAGAAATTGACGATTCCATGTGGAAAAATACGAAAGTGTTATGGTCGTTTTTGAAAAATAAAAAATAATGATAATAGCAATTATCGCTCTGCCATGCACCTGAAAGACAAAACTGCTACTTGGGTAACGAAATCAGCAACCTGTTTGTAAATTTTTCAGAATTCCCTGTCCTCAATTATAAATTTGGCGGCATGTAAAAGCAAACTTGTCATCGCTCAATCACTTGTATTTGCTGTATGACATGTAGATTATTCTATAAAATAAACAAATGAATACATATACAACGTACGTACATACACGCAAGAGATGGTTCTAGAAGCAAGGAAAAGAAGCAATGGTAATCAGCGCGCTTGTGTATGTGAAGAGAGCACTTGAATGAACTTAGACGCTGTCTTACCTTTGTTATGTGACCGTTTGTGGCTCTATTTTGTAATTTGGACCGCGGTCGACGCGATAAGAATTAAAAAGGCGCAGTTAACTCGCTTTGTTACGATCAATGTAGTGTTTCTAAACATACAGTCATAAAGTTTGGTAGGTAATTCGAGGAGTGCTTTTATACGGAAGGCGGTGGGTGGTCACCGAATTAATTCACATATTATAAGGTTTATATCGAATTATCTAGAGAACAATGTGGTAAAGCAGGGCAATAAACGTTTTAATCTATTTTTAATTCAGGAAATTGCGTTTTCTGGTTAAGAGTTTTGTTATTCCGAAAACTTAGACTTCGTGGTAGGTCTGTTCAGAAACTTGTCCTCAATAGGTCTTTGTCAATTGCTTTGAAACGTTTTGTTTGTAGATCAAGAAAATATTTGCTATAACTAAAAGGTAAATAGAATTTAAATTACGCTTACTTTTAGGCGGAAAGCACGCTGTTCTCGCTCTATATTGAACCTTTTATCGCATTAGAATTTAACTATTAATTTATGTACTATAGTTAATTAATTGTGTCATATTATTAAAATGAAATTCTTCAAGTTTATAAACTAAATCCGCTTTATTTTTTATAAAGTATTCTGACGTTTATTTATTCTATGAAATTAGATTTCATTTCTTTTCTTTGTTTAATACGGGGTGAGACTGAATGAAAAATCTTAAATCATCAATTTTCTCGAAATTCGAATTAGTGGGAGAGTGCACGCTGAATCCCACAGCCACTGGGCGCATTCGACTGCCCTGTAACACTGACCTCACAAAATACTGATGTAATATGTACTGTATTTCCCACTTTATCCTGTTTTCTCAAGGTACGTACGTGTTACGGTAGTGAGCGAGATACGTCAGAGCCCATTCCCATCCCATCCTATGCTATCCCTCCCCATTTCTCAAACCTTCCTCCAAATATAAATCTCCTTTAAATTCTCAATGTTAATTTTAAATTTCAATTCTAATTTTCCTTTAAATCTTCACAGGTAGGCATACCGGATACGTATCCGGGGCCGTGCTAACGTTGGTCATTTTGAACTGATGTCGCATGTATCGCGGATGTCCGAAGATGACATCTGCCGTTTTCTTTTTATAAATGTAAGAGGACTGTGTGACAAAAGCAAATCTTACCAAATTCTATTGCGGTTAGACCTCCACCGTTTGTCTCATCTGACTTGACATTTCTTATCGTCAGCACAGACTTTGAAAACTTGTAATATTTAATAGCACTATTACAACCCTCGCGACCTATTCGTTATAATTTCCGACCAGAAACAATAAAGAATGTTGCCTCAACAATGTCGCGTGTAATCGCCGACACGACTTTCCAATCACAGGGTAATGTGTTTAATCAGTGTCCATTACGTCTATCTCAACATCGCGTTCGTTTAAAATAATAACTTTGAAGGGTCGGGTGGTCCTTGATGTGTCTAAGTGGCCCAACTTAAGTTTTAGACAGGTTTAGTTTAGAGAACCTAAACCAGGTTTGAGTTCTCTGCTAACTATAACGATATATGAAACTTAGCAATTAAATTGGTTTTGATTACATTCTTAGTAATTAAAAATTGTTAATTTCAGTGATTACAAAATAGTTTGTTTTTTTGATCACGATTCGCTGTCCACCTAGTATTTTTTTTGCTTCTAGTTTAAATACAAGTCGAAAGAAATAGTTAAAAATTGGTCCTGTAAGAGGCAACTGAGACATATCAATGCGGTTAGCACAAGCTCAGAGGAATTATATCACCTCTAAAACAGTGGACTCACCAACCCGCTTGACCGGGGCGTGGTGTTTTAAGACTACATTCCTCAAGCCCAAGACAATAAGCATGATGAGGTCTGCATCCAGCAGTAGACGATAAATGAGCTGGTGACGGTACAGTACATGAACTATGAAGGGCCTATGAAGGGTACACGTATAAAGGTGATATGATATATACTTCTGTTTGGGCAGGATTTGGCGAAATTAAATTGAAATTTAGCTATACGAGTATAATCGTGTAGGTCGCATACGATAATATAGTGCTGTAATTGTGTTGTAATTGAGTCTTTCTAACCCACATGTCAGAAAATTGAATCGGTCTCTGTTCAGCTCTTAAGTTACCTATAAACGTACTGACAAATGTAACATTTTAAACCTATAAAACCTAAATGTACCTGTTTGTATTGCACAATGATCGAACAATCACACAGTTCGAGATATTAGTTGCCGATAAAGCTTGTTGCCGAACAACGCTCACGGAAAGACAGACAGACAAAGCAAATTAAAGTTCCGTTACGTAACCGAACACCGCAAGGAGCACCATCATTTACTTAGTGAACACACGGGAGTTGTTACTGCGCGGGTGCACAGCGTTTTTGAAGATAAACGCTGGGATTAGAATTCGTTTATCTTACATCAAAACGTATTTAACAAATTTTAAGGACAGCCCGAAAACATTCAAACGGCCAAGTTCAAATATAGAAACTTAGCATTCAAATTAGCTCGTTTTGTTTATAAACAACACCAGATAATAGATATATTATGGTCAGAATATTATACTCAACTCATATATTTTTACAATTTTTGTATGATTAATGATCATTCGTTAACATTTATCAACTTTAGAGCTATTCATATCTTCATAAATACGAAAGACTTTAATAAGTGTCTTTGCATAATTTGGAGGCTACCTTTGTTAATTAAATCTTGTCAAACACATTTATTTCCAAATTTGTTCCCTACTGAGTTTTGACATAGGACAGGCTAATTATGGGCCTTTTGGTGCGATTCGTCTGGAAATGAAGCAACAAATATGTTTTAGGAACACAGTGTTGCCACAGTACGAGTATACACACATCGACACGGTATTTTGAATGGTTGGCTATTTTATAGGAAAGCGTCGTCACTATCATTGATATGGGGTACTTCAAGAAAGCTATGAATAGGATTTTGAAAGGTCGGCGAGGTACCTGCATACCTCCTGGTGTAGCAGGTGTCCATGGGCAGCGGTAACACTTACCATCACATGGGACCGCTTGCTCGTGCGCCTACTTCTCTATAAAAAACATTGCATTTCTATATTGGAAATGTTTTGGTGAAGTTGTCAACTAGTTTCTTCTATTCTGCAATTTACGAGTATTAGATAGAATCTGTAAATATTAATAACAAGTAATTTATCTGATTGATAATTAAATTTAGCAAGATTATTGATCTCTTTGAGCGTTTAGTGATTATTGATTATTGAGCGTTTGTATCATCAGCCTACATGTCCCACTGCAGGGCACAGGCCTTCCTTAAAAAATCACACAGGGGGGGGTTCGGGCTGTAATCCACCACGCGGGCACCACGCCATACGGATTGGTGGATCACATCCTCCAGTTTTGTTTTGTTCAGGTTTCCTCACGATGTTCTCCTTCGACGCCGAGCAAGTGACAATTTTCGAAAATTCGTACTCAAGTAGAAACTCAGTGGCACAGGCCGAGGATTTGAACTCAGGAATGTGAGTCGAGTATAAATACACCTATGGCTGTTATCGCTCTATGAGCGTTTACTCTATTGAGCGTTTACGCTTCCAATATCTTTTTTTGTGTTTCCATAAGGTCCAAGCGTGCCATTGCCAGCGCGAGGCGTGTACAACTATTAACTGTGATGTTCCCCCATAAGTGGACAATTCCGCTTGATTTATGGTAATTTTTACCGTCAAACGGCGACGCGACGACTGTTAACGTGTCAAAATTGAATATTTCGTTTAATTTAGTGTGGTGTCAGGTGACCTCGGGCCTCGGCTATCGCTATTATACCGCCCCATTTGCCACTACAACTATTAAAATGAAAATTTTATATCGTAAATATATAAGTGGTCGATTAAGTTTGAAAATATCATGACGGTATTATATCCTCAATATGATTTTTGAAGAATGCTTTATATCTTTTAATAACGATATTTATATAGCTGCAACCTGGTACTGGAGGCGATAATTCGCAAATTTAATATTAAGGGATCGATTGATAACACATCACAAATCCAGCATACGCTGACGATATAGTTGCAACCATTCGATCTACGAATAGTATGGTTGACCAGTGCTTAAAACTCGATGTTGTTGACCAGCCAGACGACCAGTGGATGTTAAAATTGCTGGTTACGGAACTGACTCTAAATAAAGGTATAAAAGGTATAATCAAGCGTTAATACTCTTTAATAAACCTTATAGCTTTAATTGAATTGCGTACCATACGCATCTATCACCACAGCACACGCTAACAATTCAGTACAAATTTATTATACGAACTATCCATAAAACAATCTCCCATACAAGTAGTATCGATTAGCCCGCTAGACGAGAACGCCCGGCTTCGCTCGCGGCGTGTCCGCTTAATTACCAGATTGTATCATTTAATTGGACACCGACAAGTGGACACACCTATTGAGCGTCAATTCGCTTATTAATATAACAGTTCCTCGCTGCAAGCGTCGTAGTAACAGTTTGTACCTAACATTATTCAAAGCAGGATCCAATCTTAGCAACAAGCTTCGGCTTGTACGCGGTAACGAACGCAGCCGATACAAATGTTATTGGACACATTTGTTATTTTAATTGATAATGTAGATGTTTTCACGTATCAAAGATTGTATAATAAATGGTATTTTTGTGTATGTTTTATAGAAAGAAGGCGGCAGATGGTCAGGCAGTCCACCCGGTTAAGTGGATACTGCCGCCCTGCAACATCAGTGATACATACCAACATTGGCCCTTCTAATGTCCACTGTTGGACGCGCAATATGGCACGATAATGGCACGATAATGGCACGATAATGGCACGGTCCTTAAAACGAAACGCCACGCCAAGCACGTTGGCAAGTACACCCTATCAGGGGTGGTGGAATTCCTCAGAGCCTGTGCTAGCTGCTTTGTTAGTCGCTTAGTCGCCTTTTAAAACACTCAAGAAAAGAGGCGGGGCACCGACAGTAGTCTAGAGTCAGTCAGTTAGTAGTTACAGTTAGAATCAGTTATTATTTACAACGTTGAATTACACCATAATTTTAGGTCCTTACCTATGAAATGCTATTCAATAGATGGCCAACACCACACGGCAATTGACCTTGTAACCTCGAGTAACTAAATTATAATGTATGTTTTTTTATTAAACAATATTTGTTAAGGGAACCATCGGTTTTCAACTTGTTAGATAACAGTTACTTAATAAATAAGGTTAACATATAAATATTCAAATTATAACTTATAATCAACTATATCTCTCAATTTTCTCTCTGTAATCGTTTCGCTTTTAACAAAACAAACGTTCGCTTAAATTTATTACCATCGATGCATTAGAAGAGATAATTTATTTTTATCCAACTGTTTGTATAATTTGTAATTTCTCTGTAACCGGTGCTATAAATCGTCGGCAGGCTCATAATTCTGATCAACAATTAGCCGACTGTTTGTTAGTCTGTTTGTTCCGCCGTAACGAATGTGCTTGTTGTCTGATAACAGACTCCATATTACAATGTTTTTCAATCATCACCTATCTGTGTTTTGTTTTTATTAATCTTACAACTTTTATAATGGAATACATACATTATCTATACATAGGCACATATTAGAAAATCGTAACAATGTTGTGATCGTACATTCAATATTTTTTGAATAAAATCGTTGCACTTTAAAGTAAAAATGATACAGAACCCAAAACAACAATTTTAGGAATTTTCGTCTGCCTCAACGCTCGTCACGCACGGAATCCTGGACGGGTTTTAATAAAATTCGGCATAATTACAGTTATATACAAACGACACTAATATGCTGGGATAACGTTTAAGATACTTTTTTAACATATCCATTATAAAATTCCCATGGGAATCAAGCTGACCATAGATACCTATTCTAACGTCAACGTGCAGTAAGTCCTGCGACTTACTTCATATTCTAAACTAGATTAAATTCTGAACTAGGCAGACATACCATTAAACATACCATTCTATCGTATCCCTCCCCATTTTCCCAACCGTTTCTTTAAATCCATTCCCAAATCTCAGACTGTAGGAAGCGCATCGGGCGGCGAGTCAATGTTTGTTATTCCGGACTGATATTGGCATGTATGACGGATGTCCATGGCCGACAATCTCACAATCTGGTACACTCTTTGCTCCAATAAAAAAAGTTCGTCAGCAATTTCAATGGCGACTAGGAGAAATGATTCCATTCTCTTTACCACAGAAGTAGTTAATATTCAGTATGTAAATCTAAAACAATTAATGACATGTATTATTAAATTACATGAAGTGTTGCGTTGTTCGAGCATGCGTCGTGTGGCGTGTGGCGTGTGGCGTGTGGTGCTGTCCCTGTAGGCACACGGTGCGCGCGCAACATCCACACTGCAGAGCCTTTGTTAACAAATGATACGCTGTTTGACATTGTTTCACTAGTACAGAGCCGGACTCTTATTTGTATACACCACGAATATTGACTGTTTAAGTAACCTTTTAAGTCAAATATAGGAATATAATTAGTTCGCTGATGGTGATTGGATTATAGAAGAGCTGATGAGTGGCGAGCTTGTAAGAAACGTATATCCAGCAGTGTAGACGTAGGATGCTGATATGGTACCTAATTGCCGGCTCTGGGGTAAGTGGTGGTGTCAACCAGTTGTTTTGCTTGTCTAAGATTATGCAAGTTAAGGCCTGGATTGGCGGATGTTTGGGTTTTGACCCTTTAAAATGAAGAGCCGCGGCGCACAGGAAAAATAATTAGTCTATGTCTCTCCCCTGATGGATATAGGTATATTATATTATACAGAGGTATAACAAATGCGTTTCTTCTGTGTAAATATATACCAGGTTTCCATAAATTAACGGGATACTTTCAAGCGATTCATAAAGAAAAATTACTTTCAAAAAATGTTAATTCTTTCTACATACAATACAGTGAATCGTCTTGTAATTTGGTATAAAAAAATATTGGATTTTTTGTAGCTAATTTTATTTTAATTTTCCGAATATCTAATAGGTTCATGTTCGAAATGGAACTGATACTGCACATGAATGTTCCCGATGAGTTACCACTTTTATGCTTGATTCATCCTCTTACCACTAGACAGATAGTCTGTCTGTCCTACACCCACATTTTCCATAAAAAATGATGCGGCATCAAATATAACCGACTGCACATAATTTGTAAATGTTTAACAAATTCACAGTAAATGACTGTTTGAGTTGGAATTACTAACAAACAGTCGAGTGTGCGCCCACGCGCGTCTTGTTCCTCTGCACTTGTTCAAAAGTGGTCAGGTGACTTGTAGTTACTATAATAAAAAAATTGAAAAATAAGACCACAATCAATGGTGTATACCTACTAGGATTCCGCATCGTGACATTCAGGGCCGTCTTTACCAGGGGGTGCAAGGGGTGCGGTGCACCCCGGGCGCTCACCTTTTAAAGGTAATGAAAAAATATAACGCTATAGTAAACAATTACACAATAGGATATTTGACTGTCATAGGATACACAATAGGATATTTGACTGTCATAGGATACACAATAGGATATTTGACTGTCATAGGATACACAATAGGATGTTTGACTGTCTTAGGATACACCCCGCACCCCGGCGCAGAATAGACTTAAGACGGCCCTGGTGACATTAATTGCCACATGTTTTTGATTTGGTATAAATAATAATTCAAATTATACAATACAATACATACGCAAATTATACAATAGCGCAATATAACATCATGAATTTATAAGTAATCAATCTTTTTGTATCACAGCGCCGCGCGTCGCAATCGGACTTAAGTTCAGAATTGTCTTGAAAATCACTAAATGATTTTCGTCGCTGATTTCAACTCAAGCTCAGACTAAGTAGAAATAGACAAATTATTCTTTATTGTATAAAACTGTTTAAAGACTGCAAAAACAATGTTTACAGATGAGAATTCAACCAGGTGACCTTATCGTATTATAGCAATCACTTTCAGGCTACCTTCAGAAAGTTGCAACTCACGAATCTCACGTTCAATATTACCGATTTTTATTTATCATCACATCTAGGATTTAATAAAAAAAAAGCGGTTGTATTGTAACAGTACATACTCTCTCCAGTATTGTCCTTTGCCTTGCTGCTAAATTCCTAAGAGACTTTATTGGGCGCAGATTTAAATTCAAAGTCTCTCCAAACGACTGCATTTTAATTCATTTGATATCTATCGTTTGACGAGAAGGATGGCCCTATGTCTTCAACACTGTATTAATATTAGTTAATATTCATATAATTCCACCAGACTGCAGGTTTAGGAAAAGTATCGTTTGTTAGTGTCGTATAGTTTAGTTAGTGTCGATGCCAACAGATGGCGCTGTATCGTTTCTTCTACATCGCGATATGTTTTGTGTTCTTATGTAAATCGTAAATTGTAAATTTTGGTTTTGGTTGGTGTGCTTGCCAGTATAGTGGAATATATCAACTATACCTGTGGTTTTATTGCTCACGGCCTTGGGTTGGAACGGAATTAAACATGGTCCTTCGAGCCGGATCGTAGTTTGATTGCACTATTGCACAGTGATCACTGATACCACTGAACCCGTACTCTTAGTAGATCTCTGCTGCGGCTTGAGTATGTAGAGGATTGGCACCGCAAGCGTAAAGTGAGCTTGCCAATAGAGTGGGATATATTATATCAACCATACCTGTGGTTTTATTGCTCGCACCCTCGGATTGGAACCGAGTTAAACACTATGGCTCTTTGCTAAAGCCTGTGCCAGTCTACTGATATTTGTGAATATTCCACCTGAAATATTGTATCTCTCACGGAGTGAGAAGCGCTTGTTTGCGCTTGGAATTATAAATAAATATATATACAACTGTAAATAAATTTACATTTATTTCGTTTATATAAATTGCTGAAGTGAGGACTAATTGCTATTCTTTCTTGAAGAACTTCTACCACAAGAACTAATGTTAGCGGTATTTCGCCCGACTACTAGGCCATCGGAGTCGTCGTATTTTACCGCGGTAACACATTACCAGGATAACAGCAACAGCCGTGTAGTAAGGAAGTGTCGGACGATCGTGATCTCACGCGATATCTCGATTCGCGAGCTCTCGAGATATCGCCCTGTCGGTGTCTGAACTCAACTCGATATCTGCACATCGATGTATCGATACTATTGTAGCGTTACGATACGTGGGCTGGTGAGCGCGAGTAACACCATGAATCTGAGAGTTCATGATCTTTGCAAACAGAATCATGAAGTCTAAGTTAGACAGGGAAAAAGACATTTATTGCACAAATGTCCCTTGTTACAAATAGTCCCTTGGTATTAGAATTATAGTGATGTGAAATAGTAATAAATAGAGGTAAGTTTATCGGTGCCGTGCCGGATGAAGATGGAAGGCGGTAAACTTTATGCTTTTAGTGAACGTAGAACTATTTCCGCGATCGATCGTAAAAGCTCTTGCGTTCGACAAGTTGAGCACTCCCGCCCTAGGCTATCCCCCTTAGTAACCATATTTTTATTCAAGTATTACGTAATTTTTCTTGCGAAGGTGATGTGTTAGGTCAGCTTACAACAAAATTGTTCTAAATTCGACCAATAAGTGCCCAGTTAAATAATCATGGTCGCCCTTGCTATTGGCCGGTGATCGGCTAGTGCGCGAGCCGTACTGCTCGATAACTGCCCGCTATTACACATATAATACTAGCCAGTTTAGCCCGCAGTCTATCTAACACGATTATTGTGTCTGCTCATTAAATATTTTTTTTTGGAAAGAGTCGTTGCAATGTAAAGTGAGTGATATAGAGCCCAAAACAATATCTGTCTGACTGAACACGCATCATGCAAGAAACACTGAACAGATTTTAATGAAACTCCTAATACATAGTTAAAGTTACAGAGAGCACACGGCATCTGTGACACTGACCACCTCGAGGAAGAGCTTCTGCATGTGAAACAAGTACTGCGAAGCAACAATCACAAACTCCCACGAATGCGTCACAGAAGCCGCCCCAAGCCTCCTACAGTTGAGCGACAACCTGCCATCTTACCATACATCAAGGGCATCACTGACAAAATTGGCAATATCTTAAGACGAGCTTCAATTAAAACTTACTTCAAGCCGCACAAGAAGATTAGCCAATTTTTAAGACCGGTCAAGAGCAATATCCCCCTACAAGATGCAGGTGTTTACAAGCTTGATTGTGAATGCGGGTTATCATACATTGGGCAAACAAAGAGGAGCATCGGTATCCGGATAAAAGAACACATAGCTGACATGAAGAACAGACGCTCGACCAAGTCTGCAGTTTGTGAACATGCTCTGGACAAACCCAACCATTACATTCGATTTGATAATCCACAAATCCTCGCTAGAGAGACCCGGTACATGCCAAGAATGTTACGCGAGGCTATTGAAATTAAGAAACACCCAAATTTCAATAGAGAAGATGGTTGGCAAGTACCACCAGCTTGGGATCCAGTCATTAAATTAATTAAATCACAAGGCCAACGCCATACTGCAAGACCTCTGGACACCGTGAGCGAATACTGCGTGCATAGGGAATGTTATGATTAAAAAATTTCAGACGGTAGTTCAAAAAATTTCAGACGGTAGTAATAATTTCTTAATAACTCAAGTGACAAATAAAATCAATTAGTCACCCCGTGACCACGTCCACTGCAAAGTGTTCGAAACGTCGGGATATAAATCATGTCAAATATACGCGATTTAAACCGTTAAAAGTTGTTTAATTGCAATGTATAGTAATCGCGAAAACCTAAGAAAATATCATAGTTAAAGCTTTTATGTTAACATGTAGGGTATTTTTATCCAGATTCATTTTAGAATTCCCACAGGAATCGCTCTAAGTTCACGCAACGAAGGCGCCGGTACCAGTAATTTAATTTAACGCTATTGTTTTTACTATATCTGTCTACATATTGTACGATTTACAAAGAGTAGCTCACGTGTTGCCTCTTTGGCGGTTGTAAGTGTTGTGTGCCACCGCTTCTTTGACAAAAACAATACATCCGGAATTTTTGGTCGAATGAATGAAACCGCACCTAGTTTGAACATTATCGTAAATACACCGTGCGCACAACACGCTATTATCGGGCTGTTTACACACCATGTACTGCATCGGGCTCGTCTTCGAATGGAAATGGTAAATCCTGTAATTGTCCTACCATTTTGCGTTAAAAGTTAAAAAAGGTTTTGTAGCGACGCCATACTGGTCTCTACTGAATTGCTTCAATCTTCTTACCTCGTCTATTTCTAGGTCTACTTCGTTAGTGAGACAGCTCCAACGGTAAGTCCACTAATTCATTGTGTTCAAAATGAAAAAAACATTTACTTTTTGTTCAAAACATTTACATTGTCATCGTTCCTTAATAATAATAATAATTCATTTATTTCAGAGCACAAGATCCATATTTCATTCTTAGTGTTAGTAGTAATTTTAATTTATAGAGTATGTTAGTACTTATTAGTAAGATTTTATTACTAATTATATGTATAACATATATATATACACACACACATAATTATATATATACATACACACATCCTCTTGTGCGACGTGCGACTCCACTCAATGTCTCAATATCGGGCCATCCACCCTCACCGCAAAGATCCTCAGTGGTGTGTTAGCGCTGCCCCGCACCCTAGACATCAGTGATGCTATTCTTTTTCGCAATATGGCAAAGAAATCGGCCGTAGCGTTCGCGAACATCTCCGATGCGCTACAGTAGCGCGGCGGCCCCAACAACACCCGGAATGCATTGTGTATTGGATACGCAGGGCACTAAACGATTTCTGCATGTAATTGAACCATAGATTGCACGTAGAAAAAGACTGTCAGTATGTCTTAAATAGTGTTATTTTACCCTCATTAGAGCAACGTGCAAATCTGCGGAACAATATATTACATCTCACCGTGTTCGCCCTGCGTTCCCTTTCCATGTCCATATCATCGGACAGGTCCTCCGTGATCCAGTAGGCCAGGTACTTAAAATGCGTCACTTCAGCGAGTGGGCAGCCATTGAGCGAGACCGGCGGTATAGTGTAGTATGTTTGATTACCCGCCTTAAACACTAATAGCTCACTATTTGTGAAGTTGTATCTGAGCCCATGTCTACATACGCATCTCTCGCATCTACAGAACAACGCCGCCGACGCCGGCGCCGCTGAGCTCCTTGACCAGTCGATTCATGTACAGGATGAATAGCTTGGGTGAGGTTAACCTACCTTGCCTCACCCCGCACTCCAGCCCAAACACGTCCTTAAACCGCAGAGCATTGATCTCAACCCTACATCACTAGGCCTTAGGTTTATTCTCGATTCACATTCGTGGAGTCATGAATTATTACTGGACCTTATAAGTACTCCATTACCCCGGCCATTACCACTAAGGTATATACATCTCTTCGAAAATATCCGGGGACTTGTCAATTGACGTCACGGAATTAGTGCTGCATTGGAGCGGTATTAACAACGCGAGACTGGCGTGAAGTGCAGAACGGAGGGGGGAATGGTGGGGGGGGGGGGGGGTTGTATTCCGTCGAAGTCCACAGTTATTTCCGGCGAGTTGTACGTATCATTTTATTCAATTATTACTAGTATATATTAATTTATTTTATGCAAAACGAGTTTCGATTTAATTCTAGCATCAGGATTTTGTGTCCATCTCCAAATTATGGATATAGTACCATTACTGGTTCAAAAGATATACATAATTATACTCATAAGAATTTTTATTTGTATAAAGCATTTTCATTATTTATATTAAATAATAAACTTTATAATTTGCAATAAATAAATTATATAGCTACAAAAAATGGGCAAGCCAGGGTAAATGATAATTATAACATGTACTTAGGATACTTAGGTAGATGTAGTATGTAGAAAAATACTTAGGACATGTGATAATATGCACTGGGTTTTCTTTGGTGGATTTTGGCCCAGAAGTCGCTCGTGATTGCAATGGAAAACCTGTTGCAATGGAATGTTAGACTGATGTCGAATTACATCTTAAAATCTGACAATGGCTTCATATTCTTATATGAAGCCCTTTTCAGAAATTTTCATAAAATCTACTAGAAGCGACTCATTTTAGAGTCCCTTTACATTGACCGGCGGAAGTCACTACATTTTACATATCTCATATTACTTGCTACGATCGTTTATGTTAAATTATTTATTAGATGACATTTGTCGGTGCGCAGGAGCGGACGTCGATGTGCAGATATAGGGCATTAACATAGCGTGCGCGGTGCGATGCTATCGCGGACATAAAACACGTGTTCCCGTCTCAGGATCTCTTTATAATCTCCTGTTCCCGCGGGAGCTGATGTTAAGGGCTGTTGTAGTTAACTAGTATCTTATGGGAGAGAAGAAACCAGTTTAGGAAAGTTGTGAAAGTAATCTCTCAGCATTCGGAGAAAAGTTGACTTTATCTGCGTATTCTACTAACTGTATAATGATTTTTTTATAGAAAGAAGACGGCAGACGAGCTTACAGTCCACCTGGTGGTAAGTGGATACTGTCGCCTATCGACATCCGCGGTACATACCAACTTCAGTCCAGAATGACAAACGTTGGCACGCCGGCACACATTCGGGGGATGCGCTGCCTGCCAGGGGGATGTTTTAAAACACTGTTTGATTTAATGTCTACCTTGGATTTCTACAGCAACTGTCGTCATTGAGATATGGTGAATCCGCACTTCGTCGGCAAGGAGGAGTCGCGTAAATTAAAGTCCATTAATTACTTATTTGTGGTGTGGGCCGGCTTTAGAATAGCACTACACTCTCTTCCCGAGGGGAATTGATGCGTTATTCTATTGTAGATTTCTTTCCTACCTTTTCATCTAAGGTGGCAGACGAATAGATTACCTGATGTCAAGTTCATCCTGTCACGCATAGATATCTGCGGTGCATGCCACCATCAGTCAAAAAGACCAAAGTTGGCACGTCAAGTTGGATTTGGAAAACGAATTGGGAAGGATGGGGAATAGGGAATATATTATGATGCTTCAATACCCACCAAATAATAGTTAGTCTTGTTTGTTTATTCAATACATTCAACCTTTATCTTTATGAACAGTAGACATGACATTATTATAATTGTGTTGTATTCAAAGCATGTTCGTACATTGAGCGCGTTTACACGGAGACCGAGATTAATCTCTGGAGATTACTGCTTTCACAAGTGTCGTGGCTCAATATTATAATCTTATTAACATTGTTCACACGAAGTAGGCGGAACAGTAATATAAGATGATTATTTTTCTAGAAATATTTTGTAGTGAAGAAAGGCAGGTTATCTGAACTCTTTGGTTCAAATGGTTTGGTTTGGTTTGAGAAAAGGCTGGTGATCAAGGCTATTTCAAGACTCTTGTCATTTACAATTCTCTTTTAGGATATCATCTACATCCTAGAAAACAACCTTCTTAGTTATAGAGTAATGGTGGCCATCAGTCATGTTAGGCTTTATGGCTCTAGCATTTAAATGACGCCTTTTGCGGTGCCCATGCAGCACCGTGGAAACAGCGCATCTGTGAGCTTTAAGCGTAGTTTGTATGGAGTTCTACTGTGTGTTTCATATATCTTCTGCCGCGTTTGTTCTGCCAGCGGAGTCAAGCAGCCCGTAAATATTCGGCGCGTTCATTAGAGGCGCGCTCGTGACTATTTGTCAGAGACAATCGCGAGATAAGCAGGAGGCTGCGCGCGCGACGCATACAGATCGCACCGTGCGCTGTGGGACGAAAGTAGAGCTCTTTGGACTGATGCAAACGGCAACTCAAGGAAATGTTTCTATTTTCCAAAATGGAAGTAATGGAAAGTTTTTAAGTTCTTGTGTCTCAAAAGTACGAGTATGCTGAATCCTTCTTAATTTTTATGACTTAGAGAGCAAATCTTTTGGTCAAAGGGCGCTCTGTTAGTGGTATTTGCTAACGTTTATCAAGCTTCAGTATTACTCAATTTTATACTTCAACTTTTACTTTTGTATTACTTTGATTACTTTTTGTGTTGGATACGAAATATAAGTATAAATACTAATACTATATATAAAGAGCAATTATAATTAAAAATAAATAATATACGAAAAATGAACAGAAAGTTTGCCTACTTTTATTTATTTATACAAGTCTGTTGTCATTTTTCATTTTTTGTGGACTGATTTCAATTCAACTTATAGAGATATTAACCCAAAACTCAGGGACGACAATCGTCACATAAATATTGAACTCTACAGCAGATTGTACAAACAAGTAGCCTTCGGATTATTTGCTCTTCGTACTTTGTCACTATTAATTTTTTACCCTTAAATTTATTGCCACAATTACCGTAACTCCCGTTTCGAGTAATTTTTCAAAAGCGGCATTTTAGCACGATGCGCCGGCGCAATCATCTTTATCGAATGATCGTTCGTTTTATGCAATTATTCGTTAAATATCGATACAAATCGTTTCGGATGACAATTGATGCAGTAATCGTTATAATTAATGCGTCGGCTTTGTCTGTTAGTACATTTACTTTTGTTATCGGCATGTGGGAATGTGACGCGTGCTTCTGAAGATCGCCGCAGTACTACGTTTTGTTGGCTATTGGATATTATTAAACTTTATCATATAAGACTAGCTGTATCTTTCAGTTTTATGTTTTTTCTTGCAGTAAGAAACTGGTAAATTGATCGAAAAAAGTGGATGTCGTCCACGGACCTCTTCGATACATGTCAATATTCATAGATAAGTTCTTGAAATTGTATGGAAATGAAGGGTATTACCAACTAATAAGGCCTGTTCAGATATAAGCTATGTTTCCTGTATGTTCGGTGCCGTCTGCGGTAATGATATTCATATGGGTACGCGATAATTCTTTATCATAATCATAATTTAGGAACTATTGAACCGATTTGATTCATTTTCAAAGTTAAATACACTTATATATGTACACTCAAACTATTTTTCCGTTCAATTTCATTTCTGTCCGTTAATAAATGTACCCTGAAATATGTCTAGAAAATTCGAAACCGGTTATTTGGATTTAGTTCGTCAGCAAAATCAGATGTTAGAGCATATTTTAAGTGGCAACTTAACCAAAATCAGAAACACCACGCCGTTCTTTATGTTACCGTATGTTTATCTTCTTAATTAGGTAATCTTCTTAATAAAATCATTGATGTTTTGAACAAACAAACGTATTCGTATGGGGCTCTATTTATGGCTGTCGTCGAACCCCATTTTTTCATTGAAACTATCGACTTTTAGGGAATGATTTGTTCTGCAACATTATATTTGCGTTCGGCGCTATCTAACCGTTTATTGAATAAGCTAATAATGAGCTGCAAAGGGATTTGTATTTGTGCGAGCGCTCTATTGTCCGATACGCCGATACCGTATGTCGTTGTTGTCACTGTTTTAATAATTCTGCACATTTCGTATTGAAAATTTCCCACAGTCAAAACAGATTTAAAAGGGTAATAACATCAGTAAATCGCATTGTCGTCCGTTTACCGTTCTTTTTATCCGGTTCGTGTCTAGTGTCGACGTGGACTTACGAGTGGTGTGCTAGAGGAACTTACGATGTATTTACTTGAATTTATTAGGTATTCACATCTCATGAACGGTGATAGCCTAGTGGTGTTTATCCTCCATTCACTTTCGTGACGTTCGTGAGTTCAAATCTTGATTCCTACCACTGAGTTTCTATTTAAATACGATTTATTTTTCAGTTACTATCAGTTCGGTAGAGATGGAAACTCAGCGGTACGGACCGAGGATTTGAACTCATGATTACACGAATGTAATAGATAGATATCCCTAGGCTTTCACCGGTCTCCTAGGCACTCCTATCACAGAGTTAAATGCGGATTTTTGAAAAATTGTCACTTGCTTGACAGAGAGTAAAAACATCGTGCGGAAACCCGCATACCCCAAAAAAAAACTGGAGTACGTGATCTACCAATCCGCACTGGGTCTTAAGGCTCGAATAAGGTGTATTAAGGGCCGAAATCCCCCGAGATTTATCAGGGGAGGCCCGTGCCCTGCAGTGGGACGATATAGGCTGATAAAAGTTGTAAGTGCAAGAGAAGGAAATAAATGATCTTCCAATAAGAAGTATTTCTTTTTTAAAACCCGTTTAAAAGCTCTAATTATCTTTGACATCGTTAAAATTGAAATATAAACCAGTCAGTAGTCTTTTTGATAATCTACAATAGTTTAATACAACCTACCACTGTCGTCGTGCATAACGAAAGATCTCGTTTCTTTTACTTTGGACAAACCTTCATGACGCGCGAGTTGGTAGATTGTACTAAACTATTGAAGATTGTCAAGTGTAAGAGTGAGAAAATCTGGCCAGTAAGTTTTGGGGTTAACAAACAATTGACCTTTGACCGTCTATTGTTTATAACCAGTCAAGCATTGACCTTTAACCTTTTGTTGTTTGCAGGATGCAGTGCAGTCATCCCGACGCCGCCGTAGTGATTAAAATTTTAGCGGTGACTACAAAGCGACGGACGGATTAAGTAAGCTCACGGCTTATGTCGCTTGATATTTGACGTTGTCTCGTCGCATCATGCAACTTTATTTTCACATAACATGCAGCATAACAAAATATAATCAATGTTATTTGATTAACTGTTTCAGCAAAGTATTATTAAGTTGTAAGGCAAATAAATACTAAAGAGTATTATAAATGTTCATCAAGGAACAAAGGAAGTATCGCAAACATACGAACATGCGCCATCCGATCACGAGCGTAATTAAACAATCGATCCAATCGAGCGGATATTATCGACGTATCGATTATATCAAGCCGTGCGTGTGACAAATTATCATCGTTTCACGAAGCGGCGGCTGTCAACGGTTGTCGATGTCGGGGCTTTTGTGTTCTGTGATGGCCATTACTAAGTTAATGATGATGAATTTGGTTAATTTACTTTAGTTTCAAAGGCATGTACAGAGCAGTTCTTAATACAGTCATGCCCATGGGAAAGGGCGCGTGCTGGATCCTAAATGCAACTGGGTGCGCTCGAATGGCCGAGTTACCCTCTTTCCAGAGGATTTTTATGAAATTCATTTAGGGTGTGGGTGCAGGCTGCAATCCTACAGCCGCTGGGCGCACTTGTCCGGCCACGTTAGCTTGCACTCACAGAACACTTAAAATGTATTTCATATCCCACTTTATCCTATTCCCCCAATGTCTGCTCGTGTTTTGGTAGTTAGTGAGCCCATGCTAAAGCCCATTTAAATCCTATTCTATCTTGTTCCTTCCCATTTTTCCCACCCTTTCTCCAAATCTATTCCTAAACCTCCGGCGGCAGGCGGCGCATCTCGGGGTCAACCTTTGTTATTCTGGAATAAATTTGGATCATTTGGGATAGTATCCACTTGCCACCAGATGGACTGTCGTGACGTTTGTCACCATCTATTTATATAAAAATAGCAGCAAATCATGATCAGCAAAACAACCTACTTTTGAACAACTAAAGTAATTTTTTTTTTTAGACTAGTGTGCGGACGAGCAAGCGGTCCTACGTTATGGTAAGTGTTACCGCCGCCCATGGACACTTGCAACACCAGGGGGTATGGGGCCGCGCCGCCGACCTTGCATCACAGCTTATTCACAGTTTACTTGAAGAACCCCATGTCATAGCTAAATGGAAAGACCTCTTGAGGCAGTTAGTTCCACAGCCTGCGGGTTCGCGGTATAAAATGATTCGGATGGAGTCTCGCTTCGCGGGACTTCTACGTCTTTACTGTCACCTAAATCTAACCCACTTCTAAATTTGCTGCCATCCATTTGCCGCTCGTTCAGTATTTTCTGTTGCTCATTTAAATATTTCTCTATAAAATGTTAATAAGGTTAGAAACACGACAAGTGTCTTCACTACTTGTTAGTCAACATCACAAACAGCCTAATAAAAGTTTTATGTCATCTTTAATTACGGTAATTTTGGCCGTTGCACAAGTGAACCGAATAGCCTGGTTGGCCTAGTTCTATATCTTCAATTACATACAATTAATACTTAAACTATTTACATGAAGTCACGAGTGTCAGGGGCGACATTATTTCTTGTTTAATATAATTTTTGAAGAATTATGTATTATTTTGATTTAATATATTTTATATTTATTTATTTCAGGCAACTAAAGCTCCTGCAATATATTCCTATTGTTAAACCGTATTAATGCCATAATAGTTTAGTTAGTGTTAAAGGGAACAGATGGCGCTGTATCGTTTCTACATCGCGCTATGGTTGTGTTCCTATATAAACCATAAATCGAGAATTTTGGTTTAATTATTTTTTTTGGGTGTTTGCCAATATAGTGGAATTTATATCAACATACTTGTGGTTTTATTGTTCACACCTTCGGATTGGAACCGAGTTTAACTTGGTCCTTCGAGCCGGATAACTGGCATGCTTGTATTGCATATTGGTCACTGATACCACTGAAAACGTACCCGCAGTAAATCGCTGCAGCCGCTTGAGTACGTGGTAGGATTGGTGTGTTTTCCAATATAGTGAAAATTACATCACCATACTTGTGGTTTTATTGGTCGCACCCTCGGATTGGAACCGAGTTTAACACCTATCTTAATCTTTGTAGATTAAGATAGGTTTAATCTTTGTACTTAATCTTAGTAGATTAAGATTAAGATAGATTTAGTACATATAACTACTAATAAGGATTTTGTTCTCGCTCTGTTTCGCTTCCATAACGCGCATCTGGGCAAAAGTCGGGACTAAGGCACAGCTTCTGATGCAGAGCACCAACCTGGAGCTTATAGGTAAAAAACGCGTTTTTATTCAAATGTAGTAGGTACAGAATATTTACTGAATATTGTATTAAATAATATATCGCGACGTCTTACAATATTTCAGTACTTCTATACAACCTGTATTTGAGCCCCCTTTTGAAAAATAGTGAAATACTTGTACGTATAATCATTTCTGTTGTAGAATATTTATACCGAGTTTCAAGTTATTAGCACCGTGTAATTTTTTTTCATACATACTATAACACCTCGTTTCTCTCCAGAATTTCTCTAAACTTAACCCCTAAAGGGATTACCTTTAGGGGTTAAGTTTAGAGAAATACTTTGTTAGCATCTTAATAGGACGTTACTGTCCAAATTTCATGTTTCTATCTCCAGTGGTTGCGGAACTAGATTTAGAAGAAACAATAGTTAGATGAAACAAAAATTATGATATTATGAATGAAAACTTTGTATGTAAATTTTAGGACAATTGACATTATGACACGCTCGAGGATTTTGTCAAATTTAGACAATTTGTAACTAATATAATCAAAATCGGAGAGAAGACCAGAATATCCATTATGTAAACATTTATCGTAAATAACAAGCCCATTTTACTAGAGCAAGGACGTCTCTTTAACATGTAACACAAATATTTGATTAAGCCAGTTTCTTGTAGGCTTTCATGTACCCGATCACCACGAAATACCTAGTTTGACAACGCACCGTGTATCCGCTCTACGCGTTGTCAGTTACGTGGTTCTCCAATTAAACAGCCACGCCCAGTAACAGGAACTTGGTAACTGGCAACATGTAACACCCACGGGTGAATGTTTGCAACTTGTTGCCGTGTTTTAACATGTTGTGAAATTGTACAAGACGTTTTATTTGCATTTTACAATGATTACAATTATACTTGAAGGATACGTAAGCTAGATCCTGTGTGTGTGTGTGATTTATGTTTGTATTGATTATTTATTAGTCTCAGTACGGTAAGTACTTGTTAATGTCTTACTAGCTTTAGACCGCCGCGTTGTCCATTTTAAATAATTTGAACGAAATAATTTAAATTAATTTTAATTTTGGGAAAATTTCCTTATTGTAGGTACTTGAATATTAATTTATGTCTAGGACCGAAATTCGTGGCGCTCGTGGCGCAAAATATAGTAGCATTTAATTTTCTTTTGGAATTTCTATGAAAGTTAAAGACGTTGTAATTTTGAAACTAATCTGATTTCATCCATTTGCGTCTATATTTGGCTATCGCGTCTACATTTGAGTAATAGCGGAAGGGGTGGAGGAGTCCTAGAATTGAGGGCACGTACCGGGAAGCGCAGTGTGGGTCGCCCTCCGCCATCTATGCTGCGTTGGCGCCGATTGGCACAACAATTATTTCAAACTAGCTGTTGCCCGCGACTTCGTCCGCGTGGACTTTAGTTTATAAACACCGTCTTTACCTTCTTAGGGGTTGGTATTTTCAAAAACGATCACACACATTATTTCTTCTAGCTGCTGCCCGTGATTTCAATCGCGTGCCCTTCAGTTTTTGGATTTCCCTAGAATTTCTAACAGCAAAAAGTTCTCATGTATTTGTCTGTCTTTAATTTATAAGAAAATAGAAAGTAGAAGGTGGTAGAAATAAGTTACTACTTAATTTATTATCTAATTTACAGTAATGCTTCTCTGTACACGATATTAGACATATAGCCGTCGGGGAGAGAGCTACATAAAGCTGACCGTGCGAAAAACAGCTAATACTTAGATCAACACCCGCAACTTTCAGCGTCAGATCTTGGGCTTTATTAATGGTCATTGCGTAACATAGGCTCACTGGAAACTGGACTCGTTTAAAACTAAACGGAAAATTGTTTGGAATGAGAGGAATCCGGGGTATAAAAACACTATCACCCGCTCCGCACCCTGTTAAAATCTCTGCTTCTATCACGTTTCGTTGTAAATTGGTCACTTTTAATCTGGTACCGTTACAAAGTGTTCTTTAACCTGGTTCACTATCTACAGCTGTTCCACGTCTTCTGCGGTTAAAAATACCCTGTTGTTTATTATGATGGAACTTCATTGTATAAGAGTAACTTAGCAAATGCATCTGTTTCGCAAAGTTTAAAGAATGCGAGCAGAGTGGTTCGTCTTGGGTTTTCTAAACGCTCCGTCACATTTGTTTGCTCTAAAAGTGCTCGAGGGTATTTTTTGGAGCAATGACCTTCTTGCATACAGGGAGAATTCCTGTTTAAAGTGCCGCATGGTCCGTGAACCATGTGAGTCTTTACAATCTCGTATAATATGGGATCATCGTTCTGATCAGGAAATGCAGCACTTATTGCCAGGGAGCGCCGTGCGTCTTCGAAATACGTGCGTTCGCTGCGACTAACTCAATGCTACAGGGAGGGGAGTTTTTTTTTTTTTTTTTTTTATGTTAGGAAAGACAATCAAGGAAAACCCTGCATGGTCACCTGGTACCAGCTAGTCTAGCTAGTCTATGTGGTACCAGGTAGTGCCGGACTCCTACCGGCTAAAAAACCTTGATTGCCTTAACATCGTGTAAGTCTAAGTTCTTGTGGCCCTGGTGGCCTTTCAAGAGTCACCGGTCGTATGTTGATGTGGGGCGAGCGCAGAAGGCGCTCAGCTAGGAAAAAAGTGTGTGTTGCCACGAGCCTAAGGGCCTCGTGTCTGTGTGCTGCGTTTGAGTGCAGTGTGAGAACCGCATTGGCAGCGGTGATCGGGTCGTCGGGATCGTCCAGGATGTGCCGCGGGCGACGATGGCCCGGAGGGGCACTCCTGTCCGGTGTGTAGGTGAGGGAGGAGACAATCAGAGGATTGGGATGGCGTCATAGTAGCGTCGGGCGGTGTCTTTTATGTATTTGACGATGGAGGGAAGTTCCAAGTCCTTGTGGAGGTCAACGTTACGCAAGTACCCTGGTGCAGCCACGGCCTTGCGCATGAATCTGTTTTGGACAGGGAGCGGAGTGGTACTCGGCGCGCTTTATATAAATACACGCGTGGTCGTGTTCAACCGACTACGTCCAGCCTAAGCTGAACCCTATTTAATATGATTGATCATATAGATTTGAGGTCAACTTACATTGGATTATTCAAAATTTCCATTTTTAACTTTATATAAACTTTCAATCATCATCATTTTACAGACTATAATATATAGTTAACTAAAGTTTCATCCGATTCAACTGAACAGTTATTTTATAGCATTTTTATCGAACAAATGTTCGACGTGATTCTTTAAATTGATATAACTTTTTTATTTATGAACTGATTGAAATAAAACAAACACTAAATTTTAAGTGAAGCTTACCACAATACATTAATGAAAACCGCACCCTAATCGGTTAAGCCGTTTCTAAGATTAGCGCGCACAAACGCACAGACAAACAGACAAAAATTCTAACAATCATTGTTTTGGGTTCTATTGCGTTGATAAAGGCCCCCAATAATAGTTTTTCTCATATATCTTCCATGTACAGACAGCGATCAGTTACATTTTTATTATATGTATAGATTTATTGTCTTCTAATATTGTTGCTGTCAACAAACTAATTTTCTTACTTTCTTCTTTCTTAAAACACAAAATCAGTTTTTTGTTCTTCCTGATACGCAGTAGTTTGTCCAACACATAAATTGGTATTTAAACTATTGAAATGTCTAACAAAATTATGTAGGTATTTAAGCTCAAGTACAGCCGCAGTAACATCATAGTGTTCCACAAATGGCTGTTTATTCCACCGTATAAAAGGTTGTATACAACGGTAGCGCTTATCTTAAAACGCATTATTTAACCGACTAACGCTGCGGCCGCGACTTCGCTTCTATTTAAATAACTTGGAAGCATTGTCATGCGGCCATACAATGTTATCACTGCCGTTTGTATGTTATTATTAAGATTCCTATCCGTTAAAAGTTCTATTACACTGTGTTACGAATTTTATCTAAATAATATTTCTAACGTTCGGTCTTGACGTCATATACACAGGCTATTTTACGATAGATATACGATATAAACTTTGAAGTGAAGAATAATGTCATACAGAAAAGATGCCATGTTTTTTTTATAAAATTTTCGCCAATTTGTCATATAGGTACTTATGTGGCGGCTACACATCGCCGCTTCAACATTTTTTATTTTATTATTCAACTACCGTCACAAAGTATGGGTAACCTGCCATTTTTGGTGCTTACCTACTTGTTTTACGTATAAAAGTCAGTCAATCAAAATCTTGAGCCGAGACGCATTAACATTGTATCCAGTAATAAAAACCAGTCAATACAAGCATACCTTTCGGGTTTTATTTCGCCAAAATTTTTATTTCGTAAAACTCGCAGTGCCTCCAAGCGTAGACAACTTATTTATCTATTGATACTGTCTAATCTCTCCAATATGGGATCTTAATTTTAATTCACTTCCTTGTACTCGTATAGTCGCGGGCGGTGCGGTTTAGATACGTAGTCTCCAAAATAATTGTCACAGCCAAATACACTCTGACTCACCATCTGAAGACAAAATACACGTCCAAGCGAGCCCGGACGCTAAGCTGGTGACAGAAACTGCTCTAAAGTTATTTATGTGACTTGATCCATAAATTCAAAGAAAGTTATCGAAATAAAATCAGCGCGGTAAAGTGGCAATTGGCAGGTCATAGCTACCGCAGCTATTGAAAATATATATTTTTTAATTGTCACTAGCTCGGCGGTGAGACGAAAACATCGCGAGGAAATCCGCATGCTCCAGAATTAAAACAAACCTGGAGTATGTGTATCCACCAATCCGCACTGGGTCCGCGTAGTGAATTAATACGGCCCAAATCCCCCAGTGATTTTTGTTAGGGGAGGCCTGTGCTCTGCAGTGGGACATTAAAGGCATGTACATTTGCCGCAGAACCGATTTCGGTGCGTACGGTGCGGTACATATTTTTTTGTACGGAGACCACGTACGAGGAATTACAATGTGGGACGCCTATGAACAAGTGTACCGACTGCATGAAGAAGTTCGTCGGTTATGCCTGCACAAGAAGAGTGGAACATTTTTTGGTCTGGTTAAAACTCACCAGTGTTTATACATTTTGCAATTTTGTATTTCAGTTTTTGCTTGTGGGTAGCGAATTCTACATATTTAGTTCAAAGCGTTGCATTTGTTTTGTTACCGACTTATTGAACACATTGTGTGGCATGTGATACTTTTTTTTCATATTATAGCAATGGTGCAATTAGTACATTCTGCCAATGTCAAGTTTTCTTCGTAATCAACGATTTAAAAGTCCAAAGAAACTTATCTTGGCAATGTCCGGTCTCGTCAAAGTAAGTCAGGATTCACTCAATAAAGTGATAATAGGTTTAATGGGGACAGAACCGGACTCCAACACGAAAAACGCGATCCTGTGGTTTTATTTGATTATCACAAACATTAGGCACAAAAAACACTTTGAAGTTTAATAAACTCTCACTATTAAAACACAAAACGCATAAATACATAATTTTTATAATAAATCAAACAAACTCAATTTCACTTCTCGAGTTCTGATCAAAAAGTCCCAAGCGTTACTTGAATTTTGCAGAGTTTTTGCAAATGCATCCAAAAATATTACGGTTAAAAATTGTCTCACTAGCCAGTGAGAAGCTGCATTTTAAACTTGCAAGACCTTTGACATCAAAATACTTCTATAAATTTAAGATTACTTTCTATTGAACCGTTTCCCTGCTACCAGCAAATAATTTACAAAAGGACAAACAAACGTCAAAACAGCTTAACTATTTATATGTTAATGCTAATTCTGATATACCGCGTCGGTTTAGTGAACAATACGCGTGTTTGAATAAGAATGAAGTGGCGAAATGCGCAAATCCCTTAAGGCCCTGCGAATGGTGAAGCAGACGCGATGATGGTAAAGAAAACAGATGGAGTTAACCCCGCTTCCTGAGACACAAGTAGATTGTTTGTGTGTTTATGTACACTCGGTTGGTTAATGCTTTATGTGCATGGGACACTCTCCCGTCAGGTCAACGACGACTTGAAGGTTGTCGCCGGTAGCTACTGGATGAGAAGAGCACCAGATCGGTGGTGGCGGTCCTTGGGAGGAGCCTATATCCTGCAGTGGAGAGACACAGGCTGAATATCTGGGATAATTGATATTGATGATACCACCCAGAAAAATTAACATGTTTTAACATTTAAATGATGGCTATTCCTTATATTTTCTAAACACGAATTTTCATATTTTATCTTTCAAATATCGTCTATTATAGGCAAAGCTTACTTGTTTAGCAGTTGGCAGATCGTATCGGGGCGGGTGCGCTGTGTCGCAGGCGCTGCTGCATATCGAGCGATCTACTCGATCTAGTACGATCTAGCGATCCAAGAATCGTACGGTTGCGACTAAATGCTGGTGCACTATTGTGTACTGTGAATTATTAAGGCTTACTTAACTCAGACGAGCCACTTTAAAAAAGTTATTTCAAAATGTGGCATAGACAGTCGGAAAGGTTAATTTCGCTATTTACCGTACGTAATAGTAACCAGCCTTTTTATTGTCCCCTGATGGACATGGACTTCGTCATGCACATTATCTTGTGCATGAAAGATGTATGACCTTGAAACGCCGGTAAAGCTGCTACAGGTGCTTTTTACTGGTAGAGATGGGCTGGTGGCTGCAAGAGATATATATATATACACACAGAGACACACACACACACATATATATATATATATATATTGTATGTACAATACAATGATTAAACGGTAAAACACGTTTAAATATTTGTAATGTTCAATATTTCTACCATAGGATCATCAAATATTACTTAAGTACCATACCATCACCCTCTGTCTCTCCAATGCTGAATATAGGACGCTCCTAAGGCTCGCCAACACACTCGATCTTGGACTCTTCCCGTCCGATTACCACCGGCAAACTTCTTTGAGTAGTCTGGTCACGTGACCACAATGCGCGACCTACTCATTGTCACTTACTTCAGCTTGCTGATCTGTGAGCAATTTCGGTGAATAGTTTTTGGCCAGGGCCAGAATGACTTCGCTTCGTATCCTATCTCGCAAAGAAACTCGGAGCGTACTTTTCTCAATAGTTCGCTGTGTGACTTTGAACTTATGGATCAGGATAAATAAATATTATGAAAACATTCAATTCTTGTGCGTAAATTATAAGAAAATCTAAAGTTATTTGTCTGAGTTAAGTCTAATTTGTGAAGCTGCGCCTCGATGGTCGATGTCGCAACGAAGCATTCAAATTGAATGGGGTATAGTTTATGTGCTGCTGACGGCTCCTGCTCGAATAGAAGTTCTAATCAAAAGCAACTTCGCGCCATTTTAGGGCTTATCAACATTTCATTTATTTCTGAAGCTTAACCTATGTACTATAGCCGTCTTATAGGTTATTCCTTTGGATGGTTTATGGCCTAATCACCACACTGGGTTGGTGATCAGTAAGCTGAAGTGGCAGTGGTCACTGGGAATGGGTGGGTAATGTTTCGTGGGGAATGCGTCCGGCGGCTGTGGGATTGCAGTGTTTACCCTCCCACCCAATAGGATGCGTTCAACTCAATCTAGTCCTTCAGTTTATGTGTTTCCACTGGTAAATATAATGCCACCGGCGTCCAGCGGCTATGGAATTTGACCGTGCACCCTCCTCCAATATTACAGAAAATAAATTGGCGGGCCGGTCATCCGTCTCGCGCGCCCAAGTCGGCAGGTAGCGGTAGTCGCGCGCAACCGTGTTTGGCACGCGGTGGTTGCGCGTGGTTAGTTATTGCTAGGGTTGTCATTATCATATTATCAGTCTGTGTTTCTTCACTGCTGGATATAGGCCTTTCCCAAAGACTGCCACCATACACAGTCTCTATTTTCGGCATTCAGCCACTGCCGGCGGTTTTCTTGAAGTCGTTTGTCCAAGTCGTTGGTTGGAGGGTGTCCCTCGATACTTTCCCCATTACTAAAAGAAATTCTCTAATACAATATAAAGACAATGTGACGCTATTTCTTCCTTTATTTCTTTCTCTCTCTCTTTTTATTTAATTATCACAAACATTATACACTAACACTAGGCATTTTGAAATTTACTAAACTATCACTATTAAACCACGAATCTCACAATACACATTTTTTACAACAATCAAATATAAACTCAACTTTACTTGTCGGATTCCCGCCAGAAAGTCCGCGGTCATGGGCTAAAAGGCCGCTTTCCAAAATGTGGTCAAAACAATGAAGCGGCACGAACAGATATGGTTTAGATTTTCTACCTTAAAATTTCATTGTTTCATGATTACCATAAGATGTCATTACATCCGTTTTTTTTTAAAGATAAAGTAATAAAATCTGCTATAAAGATTTCAATAACCTCAGATATAAAATGTAGTCACATATATATTTTTTGTTTCTGCAGAGAGCATCGCTAACCCTAGTAGCACCCGATTCACTTGCCGTAAATCGCGGTAACGGTGCGCATACGCAATCACTTGTCGCGTGAACGCGTGAATTGGAATCTATTGTCGATATGCGGCGGTCGCGACACTTTGCTTTATTGTCTCGTGTTCGTGTCAATGAATGCGCAATTGGGTCTCGTGGCTAGACTTCCTTGTCCTTATCTTTGGAACTTCAATCTGAACATGAGCTACAGCTAAAAATTAGCGTCAGAAATAATTCGGCGGTTTCCGAAAGAACGCAGAGCTGAACCTAGGTTGAAGTTAGAAATCTTTTAAATTAGCCACAAGAAAGGAGTCGCGTCGAGCATTATAGTCTTCCACTGCGACATAAATGCTAATTTTTTTTTTATAGACAAGGGAGCGGACCTGGAGGTCCCCTTTGGCATCGCATTGCAGAGATGATACTTTCAATTACAAAAACTTATAATGTACGTATAGTATCTAAGTTGTTGACCATTATGTCTACATTGGGTAGACTATCCATCCAATTACGCAAGACCAACTTCACCAAGGAGGTCAATAAATGTAATCAGCTCCGCGGCAGTATATGAGAAAATGCGTCGTCTGCGTCGCCTATACCACAATGCTTGAAGACGAAAGTCTTCAATCAGTGCGTCCTGCCAGTTATAGGGTACGGTGCAGAAACGTGGCCTCTGACGGTGGGCCTGATCTATAAGTTCAAAGTCGCTGAGTGAGCTACGAAGAGAGTTATGTTCCGAGTTAATTTATAGGATAAGAACCGAAATGAAGAGATTCGCTAAAATTATTAAAGCCACCGATATAGCTCATAGAATCAGTATGCTGAAGTGGTAATGGGCAGGCTATATTTGCCGCAAAACTGATAACCGTTGGGGTAGGCGAGTCCCGAATGGAGCTCACAATCTAAATGGAGGTCCCGAATGGAGATGTAATATCTAATTTATATATTATGTTTAAATGTAAATGCGTGTTATATAGATATTATAGATTGTAGTACTGTATTTGTGTATGTCAAATAAAGTTTTCATTGATTCAACCCTTTCAAGGCGTTATGAGAAGTTATGACAGACTGAGTTGTTACTTGCAAATTTGTGTTGTTAATTAAAGTTTCTTACCTTGACCTTGTGTCTAATTGTTACAGTTATACCCGTGCGTGCTGTGTCGCGTTGAAATAAATGTTCTTTCATTCTGTCTATAAAGTCTTGTACGGCACAGGCTTTGCAATCACATGGGGCTTCTACAGTCTGTAACAATTTGAACGCTTACCGAACTTCTTGCTACTGAACTACTGGCCTACTGGCCCTACGTGAGGCGGACTATCTGCTTGGATATCTCGTCCTGCACTAAAAAGATGAATCTTATTATTTATTTGCTTACAGATTTTTTACTGAATCTAAACCGAACAGAAACATCTCATTAATAAGAGACTTCTTCAATAAATCGTCTCCATGTAATCACTACAAAAAATCAGCTCCTTCCGTGGTTACCGCGCACAGCACCACGTGCACATTTCAACGTTAATTCATTTCCTTGAAATTTTCTGCTACTAATTAACATGGTGTTATCGGGGATTACGGGGGGTGAGGATCGATGAGGTTTGCAGTGGATAACAGGATTCACCAAAAATAAGGTACAATGAAATATTTTTTAATTTAAGAATAATTTATTTATACTCTTTGTTACACAATATCGCACAAAAGGCGAACTTATACCTTAAGGAATTCTCTGCCAGCCAACCTCTGGGATGAATTTCGAATGAAGAAATTTCATTTATATTGAATTCCAAAATAGAATGAGGCAAAGCTGTTCGAGATTACCTTAAAGTTTTCTTGATCTTTTTATATTTCATCATAATTCTTCAGGGATGTAAATGTGCTGTTCATGCCCCAGAAAGAGGAGAGTAGAGTAGATACGCTTCGGAAAGAGCCTCCGTAATTCGGCGCGTACCTCCCATGATTCGGTCCATACAACCGGAGGGTTGGTAGAACCATGAGGGGTGTAGAGTTTCTTTTATAAAATTAGAATACATTTGGTTTCCCAATTTATTTAACATTTGGTCCTTTTTATAGTAAAAGAACTATTGGCATCCGCCAGTCGGTTAAAGTTAATACCTTGGCTTACTGTAGTCTCGATATAGTGGACTTAAGGTTTCAGCGGGGTCTGCGAAGGGAGACGCGGCCGGTGGTCCAGTGATGGATGCACCTCGATGTAATTGACAGGACACGCGCGTGCGCCGCTATAGATCAATCAGTCAACTAGTCCGGTGGTTGGTGGCACAGTTTTCGAAATGCAAGGAAGTGGCTTGACGCTTCTCACGATTGATGGTGACGACAAAACTGCTATAATTCTTTACTGTTCACCTTAGTAATGACTGCGTTTAGAGTCAGCTCAAATGGCGTTTAAGTCTTGTGACAGAATAATAGTAGGAGTGTTTTTCATTAATATTGTTATGTGACATTATCGAAGAAAAGGGACCTTATTGTTATTCATGCACATTGTCTTCTGCATGAGGCATGCATGGTCTTGAAATGACGAGTCCGCCCTTTTATTCTTGTAGTTCTTCAGGGCTTGTGATAGCAGCTTGGTTACTCTTTATTAGCCTTTTATGACATCTGCTGCAAGAGAAGGGTGGGAGGGGGGCGGTGCTTTTCTAAAAACATGACCATTTCCATGCATATCCCATAATATGCATATTTGTATGCATTCATTCGCGATTGAATACAAAGAATTAATTGTAGGTATTTGTGTAAAAAATCAGCTGTATCATAAAACGCAACTCGTTCTCGAAATAGAACTAATTAATAAATCCAAATAGAATACTGAAATAAGAAGAACGAAATTACAGTCACAAAAGGAAAAATAATGAAGCGAAAATTTGAATCACCATTGAAATAATCGTTAATCGCAATCAGTCGATGTATATTTTGTAGTCACGATGACAAAGACTTATTTTGCCAACATTCTTTTAATGTCACGTCATGGTTTCTGACAGGAGTGTGACAAACAGTGACAAGTCCGTTCCTAGGAAGCGCCTCGTAAAAATTAACCCATTAACATCAATTAACCGACTGTGACGTGTATAGCACTTGCCAGAAACCGTAGTTTTTAGAGAAGTTTTATACAGTGAGGCAGCTTTATAGAAGGCTTACGATATACATAGTACTACTTGATTTAAAATGTTAGGGAGATTTTGTAGATCGCGACTTTCCAATATGGTAAAATTTTCACTTTAGTCGGATTATTTATTTGAGTCAGGGATATGACATGTAAGAAGTGTCAGTAAAGTGTCCTCTTCGTACAAATTTCTCTCTGTTTGACAGTTTTATATGAAATATACCTGACTCGAATAAATAATCCGACTTTACATCTCAACTACAGTGAAATCAATGAGACATGAGCTTTGCGTTTGTGTGAGTGCACACCGATACTGCACAGTGCGAGTTCGACAATTGTAAGCGTCTTGTATATAGCGTCATTCCAATCCAATTTGTCCAAAATATAAACAAACATGGCGGCCTGACGTAATTGACATGGAATTTAATTAAATAGTTAGGTGATAATTGTTCACATATACATAATTTGATTCATCGAGTCTGCAAGTTTGCTCTAGATTTAAAGCTAAATGTTGAGATATTTTATACATTCGGTTTTGTTTTCAACAAATTGGATTGGAACGGACTATAATTGTAGACAAACTGAAACAATAGGGTCTCGAAATTTGTATACAAACCGCACCGCGCACATCTTAAAGAATCGGAATGAAGTTTGATTGTTGCATTTTTTGTTGGAAAGAGTATTTTTTGAGAAATAGTTTTGGTCTACCAGTATGATTAGGCTTAAGGAACTTCACCGTTGGTGGTTGGATGAAAAGAGGCGAAGATTGTGTGTAGTGGCGAGCCTTGAGCGAGACCTATATTCAGCAGTGGAAAGACAGGCCGATGGTATGGTATGGTATGATAATAGGTGTAATTGATTTTATAGCTTAATACCAAATACTTAATTCAATCAAGCGACATAGCTTGCCATCAGGCTACACAATAAACAAGAAAATACTTTATATTTCGCTGACACATTATGTCATCATTACTTTGCTAGAGGACATTGACCGATAGGTAACAACAAATTCATCAATGCGGTTAAATGAAACTTTATTACAAGGTAGCAAGGTCAGTTTTTTGTGTGTACTAGAGATGCGGCCGTTGCTGTAAATAAGCACGTAATCGTCGAATTAAATTTGGATTAGAGGCGTTAAATGAGTAAATTCTGGGAGGCGGCCGCAGTTAGGTTTTTTGTTCTCGACGACTAGTGATGGGGAAATTGAATTGTATGAATCAATAATGAAAATAATGATTTAAATGAGGAATGATAATCTGAAGAATTTTATTACAATCTAATCATTAAACCCTCAAGGATTCTGGCAGTAGTCTCTGTTTGGTGATAGTAACATCCAGATCTTGTATACGACTGTATGTTATCGACCTGGCTGCGAATACGGATGGCTGCTTGGATGGCCTATGCGTCGTTTGTCAACTCAGGGTAACATTATTTTCTTAACTTCGGAATGCGTCGTTGGCCAACTCAGGGCCACTGTTGTAACATTATTTTCTTAACTCCTTACCACCATATCGTTCTTTTTTCAACTCTGGGCCACTATTATAACATTCTTTTCGTATCTCCGGGCCACTATAACGTTCTTTTTTAAACTCTGGAGCACTATTATAACATTATTTTCTTAATTCTGGGGCACCATAACGTTCTTTTTTCAACTCTGGGCCACTATTATAACATTATTTTCTTAATACCGGGGCACCATAACGTTCTTTTTTCAACTCTGGGCCACTGTTATTACAATCTTTTCTTACTTTCGGGCCACGACAACGTTCTTTTTTCAATTCTGGGCCATCACTATAATTATATTTTTTAACTGTAACTTCTAAATGGTATGCTTTTTAATGTGTAGCGCTAAGGTCTACATTCGCAGTCGTGTATAGACTATGTAGTGCTACGAATGCAACGTCAATACTATTTAGATATGGGGATACTTATATATATAATCTTGCTGCCAATTGGTAGCAAGATTACATAAGTATCCCCACTAATTACATAACTAATTAGTTTCTGTTATTGAAAGCAGTCGAACAGAACATCCATCAGATAATAAGTGGATACTGTAGACCATGGACATCCGCGATACATGCCAACGCCAGTCAAGAACGACAAACACCGGACTCCACGGATGCACTGCCTACCTTGGGAGTGGATTAGGAAATATGATTCGGAAGAGTGGGGAATAGGCAGTAAAACAGGATGAGATATTATATTTTTATTATTCCTTGAGGAGGGGATTAGAATGGGTTCCTCGTTTTCTTAAGGAGCCTCATTCCCTATTATAGTTTTCTGTCACAGCACTAGCCCCAAAATTATTAGACGTGTGGTAGCAAGTCATGGTCTGTAATGGCGGTCGGAATTAATCGGTCGGGTGGCAGCGCGCCGCTGTTCGCCCGATTACCGCCGCTGACCACCGATTAACTGCAATTATAGCAAAATACCGGCTTTATTATACATTGGTTTATTGTTGGTTTGGATGAAAGGTTATGTTTGTTTGTAAGTGGTAAGGTTGCTTTCAGGTTTGTTAGCAGTGGCCGATTTGAGTATTAAATTGGTAGGAGCTGTGTGTAGATGTAGCAACAACTCGTTGTTTGTTCAGTTTCATCTTCTATACATAGATAGATTAATTCAATTCAAATCATTCATTTGCCATGTGCGTTACAATATATATAGTCAGATCGACACATTTACCAGTAAATTTGATTTAAGAAGAACACGTGATAACTACTTTTAATTTTGCGTGCTGATTTGTCATTATTCGTTAATTGTTGAACTCGATGTAAGGTGGGTGGACCATGGAAGGCCACTCTAACGATTAAACAGTTATTATTCCTTTATTTACTGGATAAATTAAACAAACAAATTATTAAGTAACACATTGTTTTATTATGTAACTTATAAAACATTTTTTTTTATTGCAGAGGTAATGGTTATTTATTAAATTTAAGTTTTATTAAACTCTTCCAAACGGCCTTGCAAGGAACAAGGCTCCATACAAGGCCGATATAATAAATCAATCGTCTAACTTAAAACTAACGTTGTGACAATTAAAATTTCTGCTTATACTTAAACTACATAAAAAGGTCTTTCATTAAAATGAAACATTAAATACTTACCATATTAAACTCACATAAAAAATACTCAACGAACATTACTTGAACACTATCGTAAAACTAAGAATGTATTCGTGAAAACGTTTTAAAAATAATTTTAATGAGTATTATATCGATATCAAATAAGTTGCCAATAACCTTTATAATGAAATAAAAAAAAAATATTACCGACCAAATTGGCCTTCTTATGGGTCCGTTCCTTGTAAGGCCAAAATGTTCTAAATAAGGCCAAACAATAAAAAATATTATCTATCAAAAGTTTTTTTTTAATCAACAAAACAATTAGATACTACAGACTACGTACTTTAATCACAACCTTTATAATGGCACTTAGTCAGTCTTGTAATCAGGAATGTTTATAACTTTAAAACTAACGATTCCTATACTTTTCCCAAGTATGGTTTAAAAAACGAAAATAGAACAAAATAATAACTTCAGTTATGAAACAAACTTATAAACTAAGGAGGACAATAATTTTAGTACTTTAATCACAATGTGGACACAAAAATTGTAGGTCATTTTTAGTGAGACCCATACACTCCTCGTGATACCACTTTTGACATTCGCTACATTTCCTCATGTTTTCCATTCTACACTCGCAACATGCGTAACAGTACCATTTCTTTTCTTCGCCTTCTTTACTTTTCTTCGTCTTTCTTCTCGGCCTTTTGCTGTTTTTATTGTTTTGTTTTTGTTGTGCTTTTCTTTTCAGTACTTTTTTTAGAATCATTTTTACTATGGATGTCTTTCTTTTCTTGTTCTCGCTTACTTGTGGACTTTCCTTTTTTCTTACTCCTTTTTTGATTCAAATCTTCCGTGTTTTCTTCAGTTTTAAATAAATCTTTAACTATTCTTTGTCCTTTATAATTTATAGCTTTTTGCTGTGGACGTGTAGACTTTATCTTAGCGTAATTTGGAGTAGGCAAAAAGGTATGAAACGATGTATCTTTATCCTGAATTAAGTTAATCAACGGTTCGTCATCATTCGAAGATCTAGTGGTACTTATCTCGTGACTCTTTTGTTGAGCTTTTGTTTTAGGTCTGCTTAATTGTTTTTCTGGAGTTATTTCTCCTTTCTGTTCGGGATATTCATCATCTGACGAGAAAATGTAAAAATCGGAAGTGTGAAGTTTACTGATGTAGTTATTTTTGATAAATGATTCACTGAGATTCAAATCAAGATCAGGGTCAGAGCTAGAATCAACGATGTTTTTTTGTAGTCCGGATGTACTTGGAACGGGATTATCGTACAGAGATAGTTGAGGGTCATGATTTGTATTTGCGTCGTTGAGCCGGTCTACTGAACTTAGCAGTAATATTGCCACGCTGATCATTGATCGTATTGTCTATTTCCATATCTGAAGCATCAGTTGAAGAACTGTAAGGAACAAGAGTTCGTTTTCTTTTTTCTATTGCAGGTGAAAATTCTGATACTTCATATTGACCCCCATGGGTCAAGTCGTGAAAAGATGAAGGCGATGATGATACGATCTTCTCTTGAGAAGTTACCGGAAAAATTGAAAAGTGAGAAACACGAGCTGACCTTTCATCTATCAGAGACAGAGACGACAATTCTGACACTCCATTAAATTGAGGTGCAGGAGTCTTGTCTTGTAATGTTTCCGGCAAAGGTCTTTCTGTTACAATTGAAGGAGCATAAGCATCTTCTGGAATCACATCATGATCGAGAGGGTATAAGCCAGTAGCTCTGAACCCGTTCATTATATTTGTTTGAGTCATACACTTTGGCCAGGTTCGCGAGAAAATGTGGTTGAATGTAACTTTGTTTAAACTTCTCTTGCACAGGTAGTTCAACACCTCTTCATCCCAATGGTGTTCGAAAAACTTATTCACAGATTTATCTAGAGGTTGGAGTTCGTGGGTGGTATTTGAAGGTAAGCAGTATAGCACTATATTATTTTTATCTGCTTCTTCCAGAGCCTCATAAGATAAATGACACTTTGCGCCGTCAAAGATAAGCAAACACTTACCGGGTGCTTTATGTTGCGCTAAATGTTGAATGAACTCCACGAACAAGCTACTGGTCATGCTGCCTTTGGGTGCCATTCGTACTTTTGTTCCAGCTGGCAAGTTTTCTGCTAATTCTGATCTGTATCGTATGCCCTTAAAAATAATCATGGGCGGTACAGCACAACCCACAGCATTGACGCACATCGCGATGGTGACGTTCTCAGCGTGCTCCGGCGCAACAACATGAACTCTGGTGTTTCCCTTCTCAGCCAAAACTACATTTTGTTTGTGGACCGTGATTCGACACCCCTTCTCATCCATATTATATAATCGTTCTGGATGTGCAATAATGTCCAGCTCTTGATAGAGTTTCTTTACTTCTTCAAAATGGTGTTTCACGATGGGCTTATTCATTTTTTGTGCTCTAGCTGGGTTCATTATTTGGGGTTTTCTTTTCGAAATTGATGGGTTTCGACTAAGAAACATTTTGAGCCATTTACGTCCAGCCATTCTTGTAGACAGATTGAACGAGTGCTTGATTTTAAACCTCTCACAAAATAAAAAGGCTTGCTTCCGGATAAATTTTGGGGTAAGTGGTATACCCAGTTTGGCAAAACGTTTAATTCGCTGAGCTAAGTCTTCTTCTAACTGTTTTGTGAGAACAGTAGACTTTCCAATAATGTTAGTAGTTTTACCGGTTAGTAAATGGTTTCTAAGGGTTCGTCTAGGAATATTGAATTTCAACGCTGCAGTATTCGTATTGAGTTGATTTGTTTGTACCGCTTCCATGGCACACCTTAAACTCTCTTCATCCCATGTACTTCCTCTTTTTCTAGGTTTTGGTCCTGGCATTCTTGAAACCTGGAATTATACCTACACTTAAATTTAACCATCTGTTCAATGACTAACAAATACTAATTACGAGATTTCCAGAAGAAAGCCGCAAAAAAGTGAAACTAGTGGGTAGCTATTACATCAGGCCCTATACAGAAGTGTGACTACAAGCAAAATCTATATTTAAATTAAAGCAGTAAAACAATGACAAATATTGATATTAAATTGTATTTTGTTCTTAACATGCTTATGTAAAGAACGAAAACTTAGTCATAATTTTATTTTTAAAAGTAAGTATAAGTACTCATGAAGTTTTAAAATAAAATTATTTAAAGCATGATTATAAGTAATAATATTACGAACTTATACATTGTTTTACCTGTCCCCATACGTATTTACAACTAAAAACTAGGTATTAATATTTTCTTGATTCCTAGATGTTCCTAGTAAGGCCCTTGTGCCCTAGCAAGGCCAACTGTAAATTTTTTGATCGGCTTTACAAGGAACCATTGGCTTTCCTAGGAACACTACCGATATTTTAACTAAAATGGAAATAAAATAACTTTTTTTTTCTTTAGTACCATAGCAAATCCTTATATATCAATTCAGCGTAAAAAATTAAAAAAAAATAATAATGTATTTACTTGAAAACTTACGTTTTGTTGTGAGCGCGTATTATAATTTTAACGTCGACGATCGAAGTCAACAAAGCGAGGGACCGCACTGACAAAATAGCGGCGCGAGCGACTCGCCGCCGCGTCTGTGTTCTTGAGTTCGATGGGTGTTAGTGTGAGTAGAAGGAATTTGTCATCGCATGGCAATAACTACGACTTTTCAATAATCGGCCTTACAAAGAGCATGGCCTTCCATGGTCCACCCACCTTAATTGAAAAAATAAAGATAGTGGTAAATAGGAAAGGAAGGAGGTTAGTTGTCAGAAATACTCGTAAGTCGATTTATTTTCACGATTATCAATTGCTTTTCTATTGTCGACTATTTTTTTCAATTTGATCGAGTTAGTAGACGAATGTTTAACGACTAACTATTACTCAAAACTGATAAATACTTAATTTAGTCAATTTTTTTTCTATCCGATTGATTACGTTTTTAATTATTTTTTCTGATAAATTTTTATGAAGTAATTAATCAATTAATGCTGATACCGATAGATACCATAAAGCTGTGTATCGATCACGCGCGGCAGCCGCGTGAGACATGTTCGAGCGCGGTAAACTTGCTCGCGAGTCATATCTAACTACCGACAGATTCGTCTCAAATGCTCGCCAGCAATGTAGATATATAGATAGAAATTTTATTTCGTTCACACAAGTGATTGCATACACATACAATTTCTTGTTCTAAAATGTCTTGAAGATACATAAGTGACGGCAAACAAAAAATAAGTACGTCTGCACTGTACGCGCCTTCGCCGCGCGGTTAAAAACCAAACGAGATTGGTTTGCCGCGCGGCAGTATGTACATTTTCGATCACGCGGTACACAGCTTAAGACGTACAATGTCAAATTTGAAGTTTCACAAAAATCTCTAACTGTGTACGTGTAGGTACTATTAATTAAATAATACCGGCTGGCCAATTTCGTATTTTCCACCGCGATCTAAAGCTGAGAGACTGTATGTAACATAGAGTGGTTACAACGTAACGTGGTTACAACGTAACGTAATGAAATGTGAATCTGACTGTCGATAGTTCGTTATTACTCAAGCTTTTACCAATGACTGAACTGGCGTTATTAAGAAATAAAAATTCTGCACAGATCTTTAATTATTCATTTCTATTAAACATTATATATATATATATATATATACATACACACACACACACACATATATATATATATATATATATATATATATATGTAATGATATTTTCTAATTAATTGGATCGACACTGATAATCAAAACACAATTGAGTTTCTCTGTAAATAAAAGTATTTATTACGTTACATATATTTTTTATAATTACAATATGTTAACATGCCTTATAACTAAATTTTACCTGTAAATTACAATATTAATATCAGTTTTAATAATTTGTTCACGTTAAACGTCAAAGTATAAACGTCAATCATAGTTTACAAAAATATAAATCTATGATCGCGGTCCACCATGAAGGCGCTTTGTAGCGCGGCAAATTAAAATTAAAAATAAAGAAAAATATATTTTTCTTTATATATAACAAATCTATTCAGTTTTACCTTAGTAATCTTTTAATTCTAGAGCTATAAGATTTGCATCCACACAAACAAAAAAAGTACCACAAATAAAAGACAATAGAATGTTAAATGGCCTATACACATTCCATTGCCATTTTGGCGAACCATATTTTCTGTTTCCCACGTCGCGTGTCGCAACGAGGCAACAATATGTGGGCAACGATATTATTTGTCGTTGCGACACGCGGACAGACGGACGGACCGAACAATGATTTGTGCAAATTATACACTAGTTCCACTTGACGTACTTTATTCTTATAATGCCACGCTGGTGGTACTATTGGAGAGGAAAGCACTATCAAGTCGACAGATTTAACGAATTGACTGATCAATAACACAAGTCAAGTTATCTTATCTTATTTTCGAATCGTGTCTAAACGTGAACAATAGGATTTTGCAAGGTCGGCGGCGCGCCCGCATACCCCCTAGTGTTGCAGGTGTCCATGGGCGGCGGTAACACTTACCATCACGTGAGACCGCTTGCTCGTACGCCCTCTTCTCTATAAAAAAAAAAAAAATTAAGGGCTTATATTTATCTTTTATTTCTGCTCATATTTACTGATTACCAATTTATAATGTGTGCCGCGTGTGAATGAAGACGCGTGTGTGTGCTTAGAGTGGAACCGCTTGTAAGAAGTAGCTGTTAGGTAAGCTGTGGCCTAGGGGTACCTATTCTTGACTCTCATTCCATAAGAGTTTGAATCGTCGGCCCGTATCACCAAGCTTTTACTTTAGATTTTTAAATTATCACCACCTTTTAAATTATATAATAACGTGCGACCTTACGGGTAGTGTGAACTATATAAACTCGAGATTCTCACACGGAAATATATATTTTTCTCGAAAGTCCTTTTTCATGGTGGAACCACGTTCGCGTAGGCGTCTGGTCGTGCGCTCGCCAGTGACTCCAAACCGAATGATTTCGCAGCCGCTCTCTTAAACCATCATTATGTACTTGAATTAGAACATGAGATTAATTTTCGTAAATAGCAGTTACGTAATGTCTAAACAGCAATATAAGCCTGGCTGTACGAGTTCAGTCTAATATCAAAGCCTAATTTGGACAAAATGGTATGTAATTTAATAAAACGTGAGTACAAATCACAAAGGTACGTACAACTTTTATATGTAAAAATATTCACTTGAATTAATTTTTAATAGGACAGCATCTACTTATATTAATTTATATTGGTCCTTTTTTTTCTTAATGACAATGATACAATTAGCACATACTGCCAGTGTCAAGTTTTCGTCGTAATAAACAATTTCAAAGTTTAAAACGTATCTTGTCAATATCCAGAGGAAGTAAGTGAGGATCCGCTCAGTAAAGCGATGGTAACCTACCATCTACCATCGCTTGATGGTAGGTTTACTGAGTACAAGAGAGAACTCCTTGGAATTATACGATAAACGCAGTCCCACCCTTTTATTTGATTATCACAAACACCACGCCCAAAAAATACTTTGAAGTTTAATAAACTATGACTATTAAACCACAAAACGCCCAATACACAATTTGTACAATAATCACACAAACACTCAACTTCACTTTTTCCCAAAAATGAGTTCCCGCCAAAAAAGTCCTACGATAGGTGCAAATAAAAGTTCTTAGAACTGGCTACTGTACAACGCTTAGATTTCATTTCTTTTCTATATTTCCTCTACAATATTTCTTGCTTTCTTCTTTCAATATACTTACTTATTACTTAAAACAAATTTAAAATTAAGTTTAAGAACACGAGATTCTCTAAGCCACATTACGTAAGAAAATATTAAATTGTCACATTATTTATTATTTCTAGGTTTATTTCTAGGAAGTGCCTTTCAGCAAGGTATAAAAAATGCTTTCCTTGCAAAAACCCCATAATCGTAAAATAAAACATTATTTCAATTAAAGGAAGCTATTTTAATATTAAATTTTACGATTTGCACCGACATTACAACCATAAAATTTGATTGATGTGTCTTTTAGTACTACACTATAATTTTCGTCGCTGCATCACGAAAACGGCGCGAGTTCGCATCCGCCATGCGCGTGTGAAGTCTTCCCACACATCTCATTAGCCCGAAGAATGTCTTCATAAAGTGTCGCCGGCGTCGGGACATCATTCATTACCTACGCTAATGGCTTTAATAAAACTCTGTATTTTCATACAATAATCTGTACGAACCCCTATCATAATAATTTCTTGCACAGCATTCGAGACTGTAAAGCTACGTAACGCAACGCCGTTTACTGCTGCCTCGCAAGCATTGGATGTAAAACTAGTTTAAATATCTTGTAGTTGGTATATATCGTGGTGTGAGGCTATTAAGGTCCCGCCTGCAGGCAATGTGGATGCGTGGTGAAGGATAGTAGGCCGCGCACAGTTGATTCCCCCAGGGCTCGCTACTGGGCCCGCTGCAGTAATACCGCTGATTTGTTGCGATAATAGAATTGGCTTCTTGTTATTGGTGGTTTGAGGTGTTAATTACCACTACTGGACGGTACTTGGTTTGGAATTTATAAACAATTTTATTAAATAGTTTTTTTAGGTAAAGTAATTTACATAAAAATTTGATTATTGCCACCGAGATGTTCAGTTTTAACGTTATTATAAGCTTGTTTTATTGTACTTATGTGTTCTTTATTATCTTTATTATTATGTCTATCCTGCTAGCCAGTTTTTCTTGTTTTTAAATGGGTGACTCAGTTTTATGTAGAATTTAATTATAATTTTAAATTTAATTCAAAAGAAAGTCTTATTTGGGTTGTTGAGGTTCACCTTTTGTAAGACTTTGTATCGTTTTCATGTCCATCCATATTGGGAGTGCAGAGATTTCTCTCAAGCAAATTTCATGGATTGCTGCAAAGGGCTATTTGCATAAAGTTTGGTCGCAATACGATCGTACTAGTGTAATGGATGAGGCGGGCTGTCGATATGATAGATGCGTCGATGTCATCGCAACACTAGCCCGAGGCGATGTGGGCCAACACTAGCGCGGGGCGATGTGGGCCAACACTAGCCGTGTGAACAGACGTTACAAAAGCTCATCGGGACGGCCTTTTGTTTATTGTTTACCGATTTCTAATATTTTGTGTTTCCAATATTTATATAATATGTGCTAGTTGTTGATTGTGGAATTACCATTACAAACTAACCTGTGTTAATTTGCACCATACCTTCTTCCACTTATATATTAGTAATACCTATCATATTTAAGTATTCTTTAAGTATTCCGTTTTCTTGACCATATACATGGCTAAGAGCTGGCTCATAATTCTGGGCCATTAATACAAAAGAAAACAATAACATAATAAATGTTGTTGTTGCTCTTTATTGTAATTAAAATGAGTTGTTACAATAAGACATTACAATAATATCATTAGTGCAAAGGTTGATTTATTCCTAGAATGTATCTCTTCCACTCAACCTCTAACCGAGAGGAGTTATGTCATTAAAAAGCTGCCTATAACATATAACAGTAATACAGCAAATCTGTGTTCAAAAAGTAAGGTGAATTTTGTTATAAAATGAATTTTTTTTATTTATTCTTCCAAATCGATTTCGTCCCCCTCAAAATAATCCCCCCCAGCTGCAATACACTTATGTCAACGTTTTTTCCAATCTTTGAAGCATGCTAAAAAGTCGTCCTCAGGTATAGCCTTCAATGCGCGTAGCGATTCACGTTCGATCTCTTCAATCGACGCAAAACGATTTCCCCGAAGTGGTCTCTTGAGCTTTGCGAACAGCCAGAAGTCACACGGTGCTAAATCAGGCGAATACGGTGGTAGTGGAGCGACATGAGTGGAGTTTTTGGCGAAAAACTCACGAAGAACCAGTGCTGTGTGCGACGGTGCATTATCGTGGTGCAAAATCCAAGTGTTGTCTTTCCATAATTCTGGCCTTTTCTTGCGAATAGCTTCACTCAAACGACGCATAACACTTAAATAATATTCCTTGTTGACAGTTTGGCCAGTGGGAAGGAATTCGTAATGCACCACACCACGATGTTAAGTTTAAATTAAAAATTCACCTTACTTTTTGAACACAGTTATAAATGTTATAACTTGTTGGTTAGAACGAGTAGTATTGTGTTCTCTGTTTAACAATTTACAAAAATATAACCGTTACTTTTAATCCTATATGATCCTCCTTCCGACAGACTGCAATTAATTTCTTTAGCTTGCCCATTGAAACATTGCTTACCTAAAAACAAGTACGTGTTGTCTGAAAGTGCTACGCAGGAGGTTTTCTTAGGGAAACCTTATTACTGTAAGAGATTAAATTACTTCCATTTAAGCAAAATACGGAAGTTCATTAAGAAATATTTCCTCTATAATTGACGGTCATTACCTATTATCTATAAAGAAAAAGCCAATGAACAGTCTCATAGTGGCGTTAATTACTTTGAAAAAGTTCTTCTATGAATGGTAATCTCTATGGTTGACGTTCTTGTTGACCACATTATTTTAATTGTAATGACTAATAATGGTGCTAACAAACCCTTCCTCTATATGGATAAAAAGTCTGTTAATAGATTTACCGAATGAGTTCCTTGTGGACATGTTTTTGGATATAGGCCTGTTCCAAGGATCACCAGCACACTAGAGCGTTTCCTCATCCACCTACTACCGACATGGCTCACAGAATCAACAAACTGAAGTTGCAATGACAGATCATATCTGACATTCACTTATTTATTGCCACAAATCACAACGAACCGAAATAAAACAGAATATTACATCAATAAACTATTCTTACCGCTACATGGTATTTCGTTATTAAACTCTAGTTACGTTCGACAGATATCAACTCTAACAAAGAATAAATAATCAATAAATAAATTTACAAATTTATAAATCTTATCTTAATAGACTTAACGGTTATGTGTGTGGGTTTGTGAGGGCCTGTGCGTATATATATATGTGTAATAAAATAGGAATATTCCTCTTACCCAGTCAAAGTTAGTCCTCATGGGGTGGACACCGGGAATGCGAAAATAAAATGTTCCTCTATACATAGAGAATATATAGAATATATCTATGTAGATGTTTTACACTTTTATACACACGATGGGAAGTAAGTCACTTATTCGTATTTGTCAGACATTCAACAGAGCGAAGCGGTACTTCACCCCTGGGAAACTCCTAATGCTTTATAAAGCTCAGGTGAGGCCCCATATGGAGTATTGCTGACATCTCTGGGCCGGCGCACCGAAATACCAATTAGACTCATTTGACTCCATCCAACGACGTGCTCTTCGTATTGTCGACGATCCCACTCTCACGGGCGGTTTAGAATTCCTCAGCATTCGGAGAGACGTTGCGTCTCTCTTTGTGTTCTACCGCGTGTACAATGGGGAATGCTCTGAAGAATTGTTCAATATAATTTCCACTTCGGGTTTCTACAACCTCACTTCCCGTCACAGAAGTGCGGTCCACCCGCATTTCCTAGATAGGTGACATTCCTAGGTGACGAACACTGTTCGGTTCAAAAAATATTTTATATCGCGAACCCGTAGGCTGTGGAACGAACTGCCTCAAGAGGTCTTCCCATTGAGCTTTTTTTTTTCTTTCGGAATGTCTAAATTTTTGTGGCCCTAATGGCCGTTCAAGAGTCACCGGTCGTGTTTGATTTAGGGCGAGCGCAGAAGGCGCTCAGCCAGTAATAAAATGTGTGTTGCAACGAGCCTAAGAGCTCCCCAGCCGGTAAACCGGCGGAAGGAACGGACCTCGGCTTAGGGCGTTGCTTTGGGGGGATACCGCGGGATCGCGAGTCGGTGAGAAGCGCCCAGGCACGTGCCGGTACCTGGTAAAAGTGTTGGCTGAGGGCCGGTGTGTGTTAACGGTGGAACGAGGGGGATGTCCACGCCTGACTTGAGTGCAGTGTGAGAACCGCATTGACAGCGGTGATCGAGTCGTCGGGTCCCATTAAGCTACGACATGGGGTTCTTCAAGAAAGCTGTAAATAGAATTTTGCAAGGTCGGCGGCGCGCCCGCATACCCCCTGGTGTTGCAGTTGTCCATGGGCGGCGGTAACACTTACCATCACATGGGACCGCTTGCTCGTCCGCCCTCTTCTCTATAAAAAAAATCAAAATAATACATACCCTCCTTTTTCAACCGTTTATTATACATTATACAAGTATTCTACTTTACCTTCAGTAGTTAGAATTGTACTTAATCAACCTGTATCAGAAAATAATTTACTGGACACGAGCCAGTCCTCACCAAACTGGTCGCATCTATTTTCTTCACTCGCGACCTTTTCCCCAATAGCCGTGTCTTCAACTGTATCGTGAAACTCGTAAATCAACAAATGGCCCTTATCTTAGCGTTATGAGAACAATACATTATACTTAACAAAATCGTTTCGGTTGAAGGCGGAGCTGTAACGTAAGGCTGTTTCCACAGTCAAGTACTGTTCACCATACCATTACCGTGTGTCTTTCCGCTGTTGGATTATCCATCACCACACACACGATCCAAACCTAACCTTATAATTCAGCCACTACAGATTTTCTTTAAGTCAACTCTGAGTTACTCCGTAAGACATCTCCATTCAAGGACTTCTCTCTTCTACCGCTAGTCAGTCCAACAGCAGATGTGGCCAGTCCACTGCCACTTCAGTTTACTGATTCTCTGAGTTATGATAATTTTGCTTCCTTTACAAATATCTTCTTTTCACCAAACAAAGTTTTTACTGGTGAAAAACATAGCTTTTTATCATCGCTAACCGAGAGAGTTATATATTTGCTAATACAATTTGACTGATTTCGTGGATTCTTTCTTTGTTCACATTTTACGAAGATTGTAAAAATTTTTTTTTTATAAAGATTATTAAATAAACACGAGTTTTTTTTATTGAATTATTTCTGGTCTAACAATAAAGAATCAGTCTTAAGTAACTGAAAAGTAAACATTATGCAGTTATTTATTGATTTATTTAAACAAGTAAATAGGTCATGATTAACATTTTTCAAAAGGATGGAGCTTAACAGTCGTCCAAAAAACTTTGGCCTTCGTGTTGTGTCAGTAGTAACTCAACTAGACATAGGTCTGTGTTTGAGTTCACTATTTATAAATAAAAAGATGTGTTATTATCAGTGACAGCCTCAGTGACGCGGATGAATTGATGGATCATGTGACTGTTTACTGGTTTATACATATAAAGTGAATTCATAATAAGTTGCTCGTGTTGAAAAGTAATTCATTTCACGACGTAAATCTTAATCCACATAATTGGCAGTCAGTTTCAGTGGCTTGCTTGCGTTGGTGTGGACGTCGGCCAACTCTCTCCGGGAGTCCAGTGGCGAGTGTTGCGTATTAGTACAATTTAGTGGCATAGTTGCCCCGCGCCCACTCGGGCCGGCTCGGGATATGCAAAGCAGCTGTGACTGAGCAACGCTTACACATTGTACAAGTACCCATACTTCATGGTAATGTATTTTGAGTTATGGGGATTTACCGCAGATGGTAGGATGCTACATTTTAAGGAAGTGAAAGATTTTGGAATTGAAATAATTTGACACGGTTGTTACAATTGTTAACATGTTATTTATATGCTGAATAAAGATTATTTATAGAAAGAAATTTACCAGGTGGTAAAACTTTGCCATCGGCGACAAAGAAAGAAGAACTGAAAAGTTAAAATACTTAAAAAACAACGCAGTAAATAATTTAGACGTATGATAACAATCAATATAAAATCAAAAGTATAAGAAATTTTAAAATACATTTATAATACCTAAATACTGAAGTGCTTCAACTTCTAATCTGTATAATAGATTAGTGTAGAGTCGCAGATATTTGTACAATGTAGAATTAAGTCTCTTACATGATAACAAATCATTTCAAGAAATTCAGACAACAACCAAAATGACACTTAAAGTGTACTGTCACGTTAATAAATAATAATAAATACAAGAATATTTCTAAAAGCAAGCTCCCGTCTCACCGGTTCCAAGAAGCGCGTGCGCACGGCCGGCCCGCGATTGAGAAATTACATTCTAATGCTTACCGATAACCTCTACTTAAACTATTACCATTTGAATCCCGAGTGATAGAGGCATATTTTATAATAAATGCGGCGAGATAGCTGCGCAGACGCATTGTTGACGTATAAATGCAGGCGGTAAGGTCGAGCGGCGTAATTGCAATTCGCCATACAACAATACCCAATAATATTTCTAATAACCAGCCCGTTTGTCATTCGTTGTTGGACATGGGCCGCCTTGTGCACATTGTACCGTGTACGAGCCATGTATGGCCAGAAAACGCCACTAGCCAGTTCACTTTTAGAGGATCCTTAAGGACTGGCCTACTGCAGTCCAATGGAGCCTTCCGTATCAGTACTGCGCATGTTTCTGAATATCACATATGTAGATTGTTGTTTGCCAATACTAGTCAACTTCATCTGTACAACTATACTGTATACTCGTATATACAAACAAACACCTCGTTAGGTGTTTTTTTTTTTCATTTTATTACTTTTAAGCGTAAATAAATTGTTGAAGTGAGAACTGACTGTTATTCTTTGAAGAACCTCAACCTTAAATTTGTCAATTATTGACTTACTCGTATTATCTAAAGATTTAAAAGAATCATCTGAGCAAGTTCAGGTATGCCGCGATATGATAGTTTGAAAATACGCATCCACTGCAGGCAGCGCCCGAAGCGCGGAGAGCGGTACACCAGAAACTCATTACCATACTTTATTGAAAAAGATTATCATAATCATATGAATGGATTGGAGGCGAAAATATTGGTGGGAAATTATTGAACGATTCGCATTAAATAAATATTTTTACGTGTGACGAGAATGAAGGAGCGGGTTCGCACACATTAGCATGCTTAACGATGTACATCATTTTTCATTATTAAAATCCACTCTATTTTAATCACTTGCGAACAGGCACGAATTAAATAACGTTTTAAAATAAAACGTTTTTTAAGATTTATAGCTAGGATATAAATTGTAGTTTCCTACAACAGGTAACCAAATCTATTTTTATTCATTTTAGCTACTTCGTGCACGTGAACATTATATTCATAAATTATTCTTTAAACTAGTTTATGTAACGATTTTTATTTGCTTTATATACAGAATAAACTATTTAGCTTTATATGAGGGGGAGAGTGCCCGCCGCAATCCAACAGCCGCTGGGCGCACTCGACTGGCCACGTTACCCCTCTCTCACAGAAGACTACCTTCAAATGTACTGCATTTCCCACTTTATCTTATTTCCCTAATGTACGTACGTGTTTCGGTAGTGAGTGAGATGTGCCAGAGCCCATTCCCATCCTATCCCTCCTCATTTCCCCAACCTTTTCTCCAAATCCATTCCTATATCCAAAGGTAGGCAGCGCATCCGGGGGCGTGCCAACGTTTATTATTTTGGACTAATGTTGGCATGTATCACGGATGTCTATGGGCTACAGTATCCACTTACCATCAGGTGGACTGTATGCTCGTCTGCCACCTACGTCCATAAAAAAAAAAGAATATTTCGGCGTAACGTGGGAAATATTGTAAGATATACAATATTTAACAGTAGAATATTCACAAATAGTATCACTGAAGGCTCTAGCGGAGTGCAGTAGGCACGTCCTCTCTATTCAAACGATGAGTCAAAGTGGAGGCATTTGACGTTTGGAGCGAATTTGAAATTTAGGAAAGAAAATCATATATGAATAGAATCGCATAATCCTTTTTCGAAGATTGCCAAAACAGCAGGGATTCTTAGGAATTTAGAAGCAAGAAGTCCGGTTAAAGATAATACTTAAAGGAGTATTTATTGTAAAAAATAAAAGAAAAGCCTTTTTAGTGCTGCACTACTTTATTTTTATTAGACAGACATGTCAAGAAAGTAAATATTTTAAATTCTAAACAAATACGGCAACTTCTAAGCTTGCTACAAATATATGCAGACAGTACTTATATTGGAACAGCATTGTTATATACTTTTGAGACTCGTGTTTTTCACATATAAATATGACACACATATATTTCACACATAACTATTAATCGGGTCTTAACTTGTATGTTTACCGCGTATGTTAATTGTATGCGTATGCGTACCTACTACCGCGTATGTTAATTGATGTTAATGTTACGCGTATGATTCATGAGATGGTGTAAACTTTTCAAAAAATCCCAGAAAAAGGTCTCTATAAATACAAACTATATGTCGTTGGATAAGATTCGTCAACCTTTACGAAAGTTTGTCTTTTGTTCTAAATACTTCTGTTCTAAAATCTGAGTTCTAACTTCTAAAAAATGAGGGCATGACGGAGACCTATGTCCAGCACGGACGATAAAAAGACTGGATACGGTTGTAGTTTATGTTGAGACCCGTATTTGCACGATCACGCAATGACCACGCGACGCACTACACCTGTATCTCTTATTGTACGATAATTATGGAGCACTCGTGTTCCCGGTACACACAGTACTCGTATGTGTAATTGGGTGTTTTCTTGCTATCATTTATTTCAACGACTCGGATCTGCTCGAATCACGTCAATCGGTAATTTTACTAATTATGCATCTCGCTTGTTTGTTCCAGGTTTGGTTCGATTTCCGGGTTCGGCTCATCCACGAATATAAAATTAAAGGACGGTACCGTTAAATAAATAATTTGTGTCGCAAATGGGCGACTAAGGGATAACAAAGCCGCTATCACAAGTCCTGAGCAACTACACCACCTCTAAAAGATTGGACTCGCCAACCCGTTTGAACAGCGTGCCGTTTTAAGGCCATACATTCCTCATGCACAAGACAATGTGCACGAGGAGACTCATGTCCAGCGGTGGACGACCTAAGGGCTGGTAACCGTTAATCCAAGAGTAATTTATTTGTTGCTATATTAATAAAAACCGTTCAGTCATATCCATTAACTAGTTAACTTTATAACGTATTTAACTATATTGTACGAGTAGACTAGCTATTACCGGCGACTTTACCCACATTGATAAAAAATAATCCTGTGTTTTTTATTCCATCGACCAAATGTATTCTAGAATTTAGTTATTTGTTGAAAGGTTATTAGTTATTAAACAAGAAATAAACAAACCAATTTTGGTATGTACGAGTATAATATTAGAAGTGATCCTTAACATTTTTAATTACAGACATATTCGTCTCTAACTCTAGATTCTATCTGAAATAAAGTGGAATTTTTGATATTGAAATGATAAGACAAATAGTGTATCCAAAACCATAATAACATTCGTCAATGTTTAATCATGTCATTGCGTAAGCTCACATAAGCGAAGTCAATTACAATTATCAACTTATTTAATTCTTAAAATTATCAACAGATGGCACTGGCAATTGAATTACATCGCCCGACTATAAACATGGTGCGTCCATTTATTTTATATTGCTCGAAGTTTCAGTCCTTTTTTAATTGAGACAATGTATTACTTTAATGTTATTTTGATTGAACAGCACTTTATTCGTACTAATTAACAACATATTTTTAATACAGGTTTTAATGCAGGAAATAATAAAAATGATTGATTAGGCACTTACAGTTTATATCGCTTTGGTCGTAGAATTGGTCAAATATTTAGAGCGAGTGGAGTATTGAGTAGGTGAGCAGGTGTTTTATGAACAATTAATATGATTTCAAAAAGTTTACAATGAATTTATAGACATTTTGCGATAAGGTCTGGTCAACGATTTCTGTCAACGGTCAACGAAAATTAACGAATAAATGAAACTTTATTTATTGCTACAAAACATACAATTAATATAGCAAAAATAACAATAGAAGGTACAGATACATTAATATAGTAATATTTTCTTGAATACAACCTAAAATAGAGATGAAAAAAGAAATATTTGTATGCCGCAGCAATGCGGTTACCTACGTTAGCTACCTACACATGCCACAACACTATGCTAACGTAGGTGGTTACCTACGTTAGCATAGTGTTGTGGCATGTGTAGCAAACGATAACGCTGGCATTTTGGTATTCTGAAGAAATATTGGGCTATAAATCCTAAATAATAGCGGCGATAGCCAACGTGTATGGATTAAAAAAAAATATTACTACCTTAAAAGTTCCAGAATTAAAAACAAACTAAACCAAATGTATTCACCAATGTATTCACTGGGCCCCCTCGGTGGATTATGGTTCGAATCCCCCTAGTGATTTACTGGAGCTCCTGTAACTCATTATACAGGGCAAGATCAAGGGCAGGAAGAGACGCGGAAGGCGAAGGACATCACTTACGTCGGTGGTGCGGGAAGAGCACTCGATCCCTATTCCCTGCTGTAGCTTCAAGAGTACAAAGAGCTGTGATGATTGCAAACCTTTTTTAAAGCAGCACAGCAAGAAGATAGTTCTTTCCATAGTTCGCCGAGCGAAAGAACGTGTGTGTTGGTAAGTCTATGTAGAGGCTTATATTTAGCGAGAAAGAGACAAAGCCCGATTGATGGTATAAAATGGTCCGGTATATAATGTCGGTGGCCGCTCCAGTTGCTCTGAATCATTTTGTGTGGTCGCGACAAAACGACAAGGTGTCGACACGTCGTTTGCCGACGAGCTGCGTCGAACCGTGTCGGACGTGACTACCGACGCGGTGTCGTGTTGTCGCGTCGCCGAACCAATCGCTGTAATGCCTCCGATACGCTTCCTGTTACTTATAAACCCAATTTTGAAATGTCTTGTTTTGGAAATTCGATCCCTGATGAGTTATTTTCTTGTTTTAGGTGGTCTAGAATATCCGACAGTCGAATGTCTAGATTCGAATTTCAAATCCCCTTCCTTCTCTTGTTTTTAATTTGTTATCTTTTTTTATATGAAAGGAGATACTCGGTTTATAGGATACAACGGTTAATAATTTACTCGAACAATATATTCACTATAAAACAATTATGTAACCCTAGAAGTGGCCGCTGCTTCGTGCGCGATGACGTCAGAATATTTGTGAGATCAATTAATATTTATTTATTTAAGACATGTTATTATATAGTTTCTAGTAGATAATTATAACATAAGTAGATTGAAAAATTGTAATTGAAGTTATGTTTTGATATATGATAATTTACAAGTCACAAGTTCTAATAATCTATAATATTATACATAAGGACGATGTATGCTGACATCTGTACTAGAATAATCTGTCATACGTCAGAATATGTTTAGTTAGCTTGATTCAAATGGAAACTCTATAATTGTTCCGAATAAAAAGTATTCTAAGTGATGACAGACAGACGGGCAGACAGACAAAAATTCTTAAAATTGTTATTTTGTTCTATATATCATTCGTACTTTACATCTATACATGGCGTTAAGTGGTCACCATCGTCTATGGACATCTGGAATATTAGAGGGCATGTTTCCGCATGCCCCTCCGCAGGCCATTCGCAAAAACAAATGCATCGATGTTTCGTTCTCTCCGGGATAAAATCTGCAGGTTTTGTAACTCTATTAGTTACGAATTAAACTTTGTGTCCAAATTGTTTGTTCAGCCTTAATTGCTACAGTGACAGTTCAAATGTCGTTCCTGTTTAAAGCGAGCAACTTACACATTACATTAATTATTATGGAAATATTATATCATAAGTATTATAATGTTTAAACAATTCTACACAAATATATGTAATGTAAATCCGTCTATAGAATTTACATTTATATCTCTCTATTAGGGAAACTTGACTATATTCCCTTCTGTAAAAAAATACTCATGTTGAAAGTTTTCAAGCTCAGTTTGATGTGAATATATAAGCTCTGAATTAAGCATGAATAAAAAAACAGAATCTTAAAAGGAACTTAATTTCTAGCCAAAGGTTAGGGTAAAGGTTTAATTTTTATAAATCAAATTAAAGAGTCACGGCTCGTTGAAGTCTTTTGTTCGGCGCACTTTACCTTGCGCTTTTCATCGCATAACAATAAATAGTTAATGCTTTCGGTTTGTTTGGCATTGTTTAATGTTAGACTAACCAGAGAGCCGAAATAGCGGGGAACCGGGTCACGAACTTAAATAAATGTAGGATGCTTGTTCCGCTTCATTTTGTGTACACACAAACATAAAATTGTTATAAAAACACTTTCTTTACAAAAATCCTTTTTTCTACAACAATATAATAAGATAATTCCTTTTTTTCCTCAATATTAAAACGGTTAACTCTACTATTATGCTTTTTCTTTATCATGTTGACTACAAAATGGTGTCTTTTAATATTCTTTAATCCCCGAGACGGAAGTCGAGCTGCCGACACACTACAAGCCTCACGCAGATCATTTAGTTGCGTCGCTACACTACTGCAGTCTATCTTTGTTTACAAACGATAAGTCTTAATAAAAAAAAAACTACATCTAGTGGAAAAAGTATAAGAAATTTTGAATTATTACCGCGAATCTCTAGGGGGCTACTATTAATATAACAAAGTAAAAAATAGTATTAAAATAATATAACAAAACTGTGGTTGTGGTTGTGGTGTTGTTGTGGTTGTGGTAGTGGTGTAGTTGTGGTTGTGGTAGTGGTGTGGTTGTGCTTGTGGTGGTGGTGTGGTTGTGGTGGTGGTGTGGTTGTGGTGATGGTGGCCGAAGATCTTGTGTAGCAAGCTTTGTGAGAGGTCTATATGGAGAGACATAAGCTCATGTTATATTCAATAAACTAAATGATAATTACGTTTCAATTCTCATTTATATACTCGGCTGGCTACTTGGGACCGCAGGTTGAGTTTTTTTTTATAGATTAGTGTGCGGACGAGCAAGCGGTCCCACGTGATGGTAAGTGTTACCACCGCCCATGGACACCTGCAACACCAGGAGGTATGCGGGCGCGCCTCCGACCTTGAAAAATCCTATTCACAGCTCTCAATATGAGTATTCACTTGAGTATCTCAATTGTGTACATGTACATACATATATATATAATTAGTAATAACAAAATCTTAATAATAAGTACTAACATAGTCTATAAGTTAAAATTGTTACTAACACATGAAATATGGACTGAAATACTGTCTGAAATAAATGAATTATATATATAATTCTAGGCCATCGTCGCTTTATGTAAGTGAAAATTACTAAAAAATGTATTCGAACATTTTCAATAATTTTAAATTAGTGATTTTTAAAGTTTTGAGTGTTCATTAAACGCTGTATTCGCGACTGTACTTAGTCACCGTCCGCAGTCGTCGGTCCGCCTAACTATCGCTATCTATAATTGAGATCGCCGATGCGCCGCTTTGTTCGGCCAGCAGACAACAAGCTGTTGTAATAAGCGACGTCACAACAAAGCTTTGTGTGAATCCTGTTATAGAGGAAACATCTTATAATAGTTGTTCTCAATATGGCCGTGGAGCTAAATGTTAGACAAAGGTTGTAGTCTGGTAGCGTAATAAAAGATGCATTTTATTTAAAGTAATACAATTAACTGGATATTGTCTATTTTTGTAAAATTATATACAAAACGGGCGGTGGTACTATCTAATCTCGATTCTTATTCGTAAAGTCATGTGTTCAAATGATTTCACAGCGCGTACCAACGAGTTTCTAACTATGTACGGTTGTTGAATATTATCACTAGCTTGGCGGTGAAGAAAAACATTCTGAGGAAAATAGGGGTTTTCCTATTTTACGTTTTATCATTCTTGACGAGAAGATATAATGAGAAACATTAAGATCCAGAGCAGAAGGAGATCCGGAAGGCCAAGAACATTTTGGCTGAAAAACTTACGCCAGTGGTAGAGCAGAGGTACTCGACCACTATTCCGTGCTCCAGTGTATATAGAAGCTAAAGTGTCGGTGCACAGCACTGCATTTTTCCCGCGGGTATCATAGAAGGTGGCTATTATAAGGGATATCAAAGCCGCTTTCACAAGTGCTGAGGATCTACACCACCTCTAAAAGAGTGGACCCTTCAACCCGTTTGGCTGGCGTTACATTATAAGGCTACACATTGCTCATTCACAAGACATTGTGCATGAGGAGTTCAGCAGAGGATCGTGAAAGGGTCACGGTAACTGCACGTAGAAGAAATACGAATGCAAACCACCGAGACTTAAACATGTATCTTCAAACAAATGTTTGGGCGGGAATCAAACGCGTTGCTGTAATGCACTCCTTTGGTGTTTCTCTGTTTGTACAAAGGTTGACTGGTAGTGAATACCAAGTCCGCTTTTTGTACAATATTTCTGTGCAACACAGAGTGAATAAATAACAATAACAACTGCCAATAACAAAATCAAACTGCCGACGCCGGTCTTGAACTTATAGTCATATTTATTCGCTTCTTAACCGCCCACGAAAACTTGTAACCAATAAAAATAGATTATAATAATCTTTTAAATAGTATAATACAATTAAATATTTATTCATGTCAAACCCATTATTATCACACACTAAATTCGTATAATAATGAACAGTTCAAAGAATCTGTTAGCCACCGGTTTGGTGCTGTAATAACTTAGTGTATTTTTCACGATCGCCCATTTTGTGTCGGCGTCGTTAAAATCGTTTTATGTGTGACCACTTGATCTGGTATAATCCTCTTAAATTTAATGATTGTCTACAAACGAGTTGAGTACGCAAATAAATTAGTTCAATCGTGAAAACTACGATGTGGAAAAGAAACAGTATTGTATCTTCACAGAAGATTATTAAAAGGACTTTAAAAAAAAATGTATGGATATATGCCCCTCGATTGGAAAAAATTGGCTAGCCTAAAATTGAACATAAAAACATAAATAAATTAAGAACATAAAACATAAATTAAAATATTAATTTAAATGAAATAATAACTGCTAAAACAATGAGATTTTATTTGTAAAAGAAAATATGAAAAGTATTTCAATAAATAAAATATATGAGATAAGAATCACGATTCGATTGGTTCGCCCAGGCTTTCACATTAATCGCCTTAACGTTCAAAGGTTTATCAAATAGAAGCTTTCGTTTGAATGTGTTGATAGACATACTGTCAAATAGGTATCGGGACGTATGAAACGCGTCGCGGCACGGCTTGTTCCGAAGGAACTGAATTTTATTCAAAAAGATACCCGCCAACAGGTTTCTATAGACATGCTTGAATGAGCCAATGCGGATCCTACATTCATGAAATGCATTATAACGGATGACGAAACGTGGATTTTTGAGTTTCACATGCTAATCAGCCATCAAGTTTCAGAACCGAAATCGAAAAAACCACATCAAAGCCACTCAATCATCAAAGTCATGTGGACCGTTTTCTTTGATTATCATGGTGCTGTCCACTCAGAATTCCTTCCGGAGGGTCAAACAGTTAATAAACATTGTTATCTGGGTGTCACGAGGCGATTACGAGACAATATTCGTCGGGAAAGGTCAAATTTGTGGAACAACAATTCTTAGATAGTGCACCACGACAATGCGCCATTCAATCATCGTACCGGAATTTTTAGCCAAAAATTCAACGGTTATCATCGACCAAGCACCATATTCGCTAGATATGGCCCCGTGTGAGTTTTTCTTATTCCACAGACTCAAATTACCACTTCGTGGCAGACGTTTTGAGTCAGTTGACGTAATAAAACAAAATTCGCTAAAAGAGCGAAAGGCCATACCGGAAAGTGTCTATAAGACGTGTTTCGACCAGTGGATTATTCACTGGCGAAAGTGTATTGTGTCAAATGGAGCCTATTTGGAGGGCGACAAAATAAATTTAGACGATTGAAGCAATATTTTTTGTTTTATTAAAAATATTCTAAAAGTTGCAAGAATGTTACGCGAGGCTATTGAAATCAAGAAACACCCAAATTTCAATAGAGAAGATGGTTGGCAAGTACCACCGGCTTGGGATCCAGTCATTAAATTAATTAAATCCCAAGGCCAACGCAATACTGCAAGACCTCTGGACACCGTGAGTGAATACTGCGTGCATAGGGAATGTTATGATTAAAAAAATTCAGACGGTAGTTCAAATAATTTCTTAATAACTCAAGTGACAAATAAAATCAATTAGTCACCCCGTGACCACGTCCACTGCAAAGTATTCGAAACGTCGGGATATAAATAATGTTAAATATACGCGATTTAAACCGTTCAAGGTTGTTTAATTGCTATGTATAGTAATCGCGAAAACCTAAGAAAATATTATTCTAAAAGTTATTTGACAGAGTAGTATATTGATATTTTTGGGCCACTTTTGCCCATCGTCCTTTGTCTCACTAAACATAAAACTGCTTTCTAGTCAAACTGTATACCTTTTTTATGGTAAGAAGTTGACAAACAAGCGGACAGTTTACTGGTAAGTGAATACTATCGCCTATGGACATTCGCAATACATGCTGACGTCAATCCAGAATTAAATGAAATTATTTAAAAATTACAACATTACTTACTGTTTGTTTGTATCTATTGTGTCTAATCGACTACGATAACATCTTGCTCTGTTCTAAGAAACCAAATGTCGGGTTGGTTTGTAGCGGAAATGCTCCGCGAATGAGGTTCAACCGGACATGTTTCGTCTTTATTAATATTAACACAATCCTATGTCAGTAACGCCGAATAAAAGTTTATTTTAAAAGGCTGTAAATACGGTGATATCAGTCCATAAAGTTCTACTGCAGGGTACAGACCTCCACTAGGAAATCACTAGCGGGTTTTGGGCCCATAATCCACCACGAAATACTAGATAGCGGATTGGTGTGTGGTCTGGAGTGGGTATGTATATCTATACATACCCACTCCAGATTTTCTTAAGGTCTCAAGTATAGTATACTCAAGTAAGGTCTAGCGAAATACAATGTAAAATTATTTTAGGGACTAAATCAAAAGTTAGATCATCATAATCATGTAAAGTTTTGTTGTTGTACATAAAACGTTCCTAGCGCTCATTATTCAATGCAGGGTAATGAGCGGGCGCGCTAGGCGAGCAGGGCGACGCGTTCTTTATAGTACTGCAATCAGCCCCCAAAAAGCTGTCAAAATACAACAAGGTGACCAGGACGAGGTGGCAACATGTTTTCTTGTGGGATTGATAGCTTTTGAATCATAGATGGAGGAACGATATGGGTTTTTTCCAACCAATGGTGGGGTTGGGGGGGGGGGGGTACAAGTTGCCACATCGTCGTGATCAATTACTCGACTTTTGACGGCTATTTGGGGGCTGATTGCAGTACTATTAGTTGCAATGAGTGTATTTGATTTGATCGTCCTGCGCGTAGAATATACTAGAAATGAACAATAAGTTATGAAAAAAAACCTGCTGTACATTTTCAACATTTTTGCGTTTTTTCAGTGACATGTTGTAAAAGGAAGTCACAGTAAACTAATAATACCAAAAATAAATATAACTTATTTGAAAAAAAAGAATAAAGTATAATTTCAGTATATTCGTTTCACTATACATATTACGTTTCACTACATATATATCAACTATACATACATATTGTTGTCTCTGAGATCGTTCTAACATTTTAAGCGTCTTACGACTAAGATTATCTTTACCAAACAATACCTTCCCAGCGGAGTTACAAGCGATAGCAATAAATAGTATGCACCAGCTAATATTAATAAATGAGTAAAAACAAAATGCACTAAAAAGATAATAATTTGAACTGCAAGCAGTAAACCCCTCAATAGGCTCCAGTGAGCTCTAGATGCGCATCGCGAGGTACACGTCAAGTTAACTAGAAATCGTTATATTTTAAGTCTTATTCCTAGCGTTTTAAGATGCTCGAGACTTGACCTCTTGAAGCGTAGCGGAACGCTGGAGTCGTGGAAACCACCCGATCGTTATTAGTAATATCATCGGAACGACCACTAACCATCCCTAACACAGGTAAGTGGCATGGAGTCTTTATGCGACTATCTGAATGCGACGAACGCACACAGAAAAGCAACTTTTACACGAATTCGGTAGTTCTTCGTCACGCGAAATTAGATATGTTTTGTCACGTCTAAAATTTGTTACTAATTTTGAAGAGTAAAGGTGTTTGTGCAGAAGCTTGTACGTACGAGTATGCTCACAATTCAATTACTTTCATTAGTTAATAATAGTGTAATGTAGTGTAGTGTAGTTTTATTAATTAAGTTTTGATGTAAGGTTTGATAGCATGGGGCTGACATGAATCGTAATTCAAAAGCCCCCCAATAAAGGAACAAGTAAAGAATCAAGGTAGCTTTCGTCACCCCTATTAGAACTTGAATTAATCACTGAGAAATTCAGGTAGCTAAGTAAAGTTTAAATCAAAAATCGCGAGTAATGAATAAAAACTTGTAATTAATAATCTGCTCGATGTCACCTTTGCTAGGACATCCTTCTGTCTCGTTACGTATTGTTCCGCTAGGCCAGATTACCTCTCTCTTCTCTTATTGCATACTAGCGGTGCCAGCGAAAGGATCTAGATAAAAAGTACTCTAAGCACATAAAATATAACTATGCCAAGTTTCATTAAAATCTATCTAAAGTCATCTCCGTACAAATCTCACTCTGTTTGACAGTTCTATATGTCATATCCCTGACTCGAATAAATAGTTTTTGCGTTACGCGCGTTCAGATAGACAAAAATTGCAAAAACTGTTGTTTAGAGGTCTGTATCACCTGTATTTTACACTGCAATGTTTTTTTTTATGTACATACACTGATTTCTTATGATTTTATTATATGGAGAGCTGCACATCGTATAGTTACGGTTTGTGACCTTACGTTCCATTTTTTCACTCAAATTTGTGATCCTGTACTGTTATTATTTATACTCAGATTCGGACACCATGAAGCACAGTAACCAAGTATTTCAACAAATAGATTCTTCAGTTAATTTTAGTTCTAATGTCTACCAAATAGAGGTGACATTTGCATGGAAGTCTGAGGGTGTGTTTCGTGAAGGCGCGAAGCAATTCACGTTCAATGACGCCCGTGAAGGGAACCGATCTCTTTGTTCATTCAAATATGTTTCGAGATCTAATGGGATTGGCTATTGATTTGCCTATTGATTTTACGTTTCTAAGACTTTATTCTGTGCAGTAAATTTTGTTTCTGTCTGAAGAACATTGCGTGTATCTATATATCTCGTTAGTTATCGAAAGGTTACTGATTTGTTGTCTACGGTCTACGCTAAAAAAGAGAGGCGCGCTCGGCACTCTTAGTTATTGGACCTGTTTGATTATCTGACATTTTGGTTCTGAGCACCTACATGTGGCAAAAAAAAAGGATTTTTTCTAGAAAATTTGATCTTAATGCTGTAAACAATTGCGTGTAATATCAGTTATAGTTACAATACACCTTAAACTATTAGTCTAATGTGAACACAGGTTTATCCAATGCAGTAGGCTCGTAATAATATCAATAATAATATTTTTAACCCCATATTTTAGCTTAATAGAAAGATCTCTTTAGGCAGTTCGTTCCGCAGCCTACGGGTTCGCGGTATAAAATGATCAACGTGTCAACGTTTGTCATTCTGGACTGATGTTTGCATGTATCCCGCATGTCTAGTATAGACTACAGTATTTGCTTACCACCAGGTGGACTGTGGCCTTCTTTCCATAAAAAAACTTAGGAATTATCAGTTAAGGTTTTGTTAGTGTTATTTCTAGGGACTTTACTTTCTCTTATTTAAAAAAAAAAAACAAATTACTACAAGTTGAGTCGCAATCACAATGTCACAACAAAGAATTCCTTTGTCCAGAGATAAATTACGTTGTTCTTTGTTTTTTGTCTTGAGGTCATATAAGTACACAAATTCTTGATAAAAAATAATTTAATACACGATTAAATCATTTGATCGTGGGAATGAACTCATTGGTTAGGCATAATGTAAGGTGTTTACCTTCGCTCACATAAACTGAGTACAGTCGGACGTAAAACATTAAATAATTTATTGAAATGTATTTGGTCGCATGTCGAACCATAGTTAGACACATTGATAGACCGATTTGAACGTAGTTTTGCTAATAATCAGTTACAGTTTGTTGTGTAGTTTAATAAACTCAGTTGTTTCACAGATTGACATAAAATATCTTATCTTATGTTATCTCATCCTATCTTATCCCTCTCCATTTTGTCAACCTTTCTTCTAAATACATTATTAAATTTCCAAAAATAGCCTGCGCATTCGGGGGCTTGCTAACGTTTGTCATTCTGGACTGATGTTAGTGTGTATCGCGCATGTCGCAGGGCGACAGTATTCACTTACCACCAGGCGGAGTGTATGCTCGTCTACCGCCGTCTTCCTATATAAAAAAAAATAAAACATAAACAAAACATTTCACACAATTATGATCCGAATATTTTACTGCTGAATAATGAATCCTTAAACGTAAATATTCCAGATGAAGAAGGTTTCAAACTTCATTGCTACGGACTATACACAACGGTGCCGTGCGTACTAATATCTAAATCTGGCATCAGTTAAAAACAAATACAATTAAACTGTGACCAACGTATTTATTCACGGCGCAGTGGGAACTGAATATAATTCAGTTTAGTAGATCGCCGGCAACAGACAGTGCGACATTATCGGAGGCAGGTGATATGGTTGCGTAACGACGCGGACATTTAAATATCTCTTGTATCTGTAATAACTGGCGTTGAACTGGAACAGGCAAAGACGCTGCTGTATCACTTGCATACTTTAACGATAGTTCTATTTTATATTGTAAATCGGGCCTAAGATAAAAGATATAAAATAAGATGTAAAAATTAAGGCTTTTGTTTACTATTTATTTCTACTCGATATTTCGGCATGGATTACACTAGACGCGGTCATGAGTTGACGGCGACCAGCTCGTGACCACGAGTTAATATATACAAATAAACCTTAAATAAAAAAATAGCGTTTTCTACACATTTTATATTGGAAAATGGGGTCTGAACTCGTAAAATAAAGGCTTTTGTTTACTATTTAATTCAACTCGACGTTTCGGCGTGGGTTACACCAGTCGTGATCGCGAGTTGACTGAAAAGGCAAGTAGTGCAGGATGGGATGCGAGCAGTTTAATCACTACCCACATTTGATCTTCACATTTGGAAAGGCTTCGCAGCCACGAACATTAACTAACACTACACTGACTATGTCCGCGAACGTATTCGACAGTAAATCGCAAGGTTTAAATTTGTTAATCACTGGATTCCATGTCGACGACAGTTTATATCCATTTTCCCTTTAATTTTACGCATTCAAACCTGATTTACAATATAAAATAACACCCGCCACAGGTATGTCTTATACTTAAAAAGAGACCGTCCCCCCCAACGTGTATAAAATTAACGAAATAAAATAAAAATGTATAAAAAAATATATACCAAAACTTCCCACAGTGCAACCCCAACATTCCTGAGCCCCTGACCCTGGCAAAATGATCATGGAGCTTGATCAATGTGGTCATATGTATTAGCGGTCATCAAGGAGAGCCCGTTTTGTGGTGGACCAGTAGCTCTTGCCCTGAGAACTGACGCTAATCAATCGGTAGGAAATGAATTGACGGGCTGGTCTACGAGAAATCGTTTCAGCAACAATACATTGTGTCCGTAAAGAAGGTATAAAGAAGTTGGGGGAAGGGTGGGGGGAGGGGAGGGGGGGGAGGGCAATTAGTATCTGGTTTCATAGGACATTTATTGTTTAAATGCAAATGTTCGTACGGGTCCGAGTGGTATGTTCGTTGGACCCACGACACAGGGAATCTTAATGTGGGCTATTAAGTTTGGCGCTGTTATTATTATGGCGTACTTTAGGAGAAGCCTATGTCCAGTAGTAGGAAAGAAAAAGGGGAAGGGGAAAAGGGGGGGGGGGAGAGGAAATTATGAACTCATAACTGTATGGTAAAAAAGAGGAAAAATGAATAAGGCTTATGTTTTAGTTCTTCGTTTTTCTTATTTTTAGGCTTGTGCGTTCTCATTGCAATTCATTGGAGGCGGAGGGTGCACGCTGCAATCTAACAGCCGCTGGACGCACTCTACGGGCCCCGTTCCCCCTTTCTCACAGAAGATAACCTTGAAATGTACTGCATTTACGTGTGTATGTGTGTCGGTAATCGGTAGATATCTTCACTACCGACCTTTTTCCCAACTCTTTCTCCAAATCAATTCCTACATCTCAAAAGCGCATTCGGTGGCATGCTAACTTTTCTCATTCGGGACTGATGTTGGCATGTTTCTGGGATATCACCACCTTGGCATATTTGGTGACAGTATCCGCACACTACCAGGTTAAGATTGTATGCTCGTCTGCTTTCTTACTTCTTACTATAAAAAGGAGGTTTCATAATCCAGTGCGTGTTCGTCGATAACCTTTCCTATAATGAGTGATTATGACATTCGTTTGAATCATTTTCAAAATCTGTTGCGAAGTAAATTAACTTCTTGAGATTATCTCCAATTTTTTTCCTAAATAAGACAAGGCTGGCTATTTTGGATTAACATATTCACTTCTAGAAACTAAATGAAATACGACTATCAGATTTATAGTAATTCCCTTTAGAAGTTTTAAAGTACAGCGATTGATAAAGAACGTCTATTCATTTCATGTTGTGTACAGTGCTTAATGATCGTCTTGCGGCTTGCCTCGGTTTGCGGTCTTCTGCGCTGCGCATGTACACACTTTATTCCCTACTACACCGTTCTGTGCGGATGCACTCGCTATTTAGCCATTTAGTTCTTTTTGATCGCATTCATGGCTGCAAGTTTATATTTATATGGTAAGGAAAGTATCTTGTTCCATTATACCTTATTACAACCGGATGAGAAAAACTTAACATCTCGTTATATTGGTAAAAGGTCACGCAGCCAGGGGCATGCCAACGTTTGTCATTCTGGACTGATGTTGACATGTAACGCGGATGTCGCAGGGTGACTGCAGCATCCACTTTCCACCAGATAGACTGTATGTTCGTTTGCTTCCTTCTTTCTATAAAAAGAAACGTATTCCTCATGCTTTGCAATTTTTTTCAAAATCCATCCATAAATCTTCAAAGATCCACCGTCCGTCACCCTTGACTAAATGTTGGTATGTATCGTGAATGTCCGTGTAGTTTGCAATCTTCTTTGCTATCAAGCTATACGATCCGTGAAGTTTATTATTTGCTATCAAGCTATACGACCCGTGAAGTTCCAATGTTCTCTTATGTATTGGTCAAATGTTCGCTTGACAGATCGAATAAGTTAAAACAATGATTCGAAAATATAATTATTAAACTCGGCGAATAAAGAGTTTGTAATCAGTCCTTTGTACACGTATTTAAGTACTCACAAAGTTCGTGGCGAGATCAGAACCGGCAACGTGCAGACTCAAGCTGTTCTGACCTTCGCTGTTTATACCGCAATTTATTCTATCGCTACCAGAGAACACGGATGCTTTATTCAAATGATATCAGGTGTCTGCGGCGCGAGTCACGCGGCGAGTGATTAAGCTTCCTTCAGCGGCGTTCAAAACCACGCTATTTTCATTTTGTTACACGCGCACCCGTAAATCAGGTAAGCGTGAAGCACCCATACAACACTTTAACTTATAAGAAAATAACCAAAAGAGAATCCTATCTCGACGATATAAAGTTGCAATTGAAATGGCAGTGTTCCTGGTTAAATATTAACAATGACAAAAGTAATGAAAGCCGTGTGGTGATCAAATGGGTTTTGTGTTGTGTAACCGGCACCGGTGGTGATGTATGGCGGTCGGTGGCGTAGTGGTCTGATGTAAGCGGTGTCGGGAGGCGTTAGACGGCGCACGGGCGAGCCATGCGTCATTTGCGAGGTTGTACGCCGACACCTCTCGGTGCGATTTACTGCCGAAATGTAGTTACAGTAAATAAAGCGAGTACTAATGTAATTTACTGCTGAGATCTTTTGTTTTCTGCCATTGCCTTTGTCAGGAGCTGGCACAGGAAGAAGAAGCCGTTTCCTAACCCTAAGTTGTTTTTAAACTTTCAAAATCGCAGGCGCCGTAACCATATGTATGAAAAAAGTTGCCATTGTTGACTAACGTTAGCTTATACCGTAGATGATTTAACACCAGGTGAACTGACTGCTTAATATACTTTATATTCCCAGCAATGAGGAGGAGGACGAGTCTTCAAATGCATATTCGTGATAAAACGATGCCGTTTCACCATCGAACGCTTCTAATCATTAATATTTTATTTTTTATAAACATTTTATTTTTTAATCATTAACTCTTTTAATTTTTTAAAAATTTTTTAAAACACCCCAATGTTGGGTTATTTGTATGCGTGATGCGCATCATAAGCATTTTTATGAAGAATATCTACTATTTTTCTCATGCCATTTGTACTTAAGTGTAGAAGGTTATGCAACGAGAGATGCTCAGTCCAGCGGCCGCGCTGGATAGTTATAGTCTGGTTTGTGAAGTATCGCGGTTCTTTTGTCGATGTGGCGCGCTCGGGTTCCTTCGCTTGAGTTATGACAGAATCGCACGCAACTATCTGTTGCTTAAACAGTATGGTAATATTTAGTATTGATTCTACGAGTCCACTGTTAAGACAAACAGAGGGCAATTGAATTTGTTATACTTGTTGAAGTCAAGAAGATAATATTTAAGTATTATATTATTATTGTACCAAACAAATTTAATAAAAAGAAGATAAACTGGAATTAATATTCATTCTTGATTAATTAATACATTAAATTCCTTAATTAATGATTCCATGGATTCATTTCTGTAAAAATTGCTTGTGATAATATACTCTTATTACGATGATTGTCCAACAAATATTTATCATACTGGCGTGCATATAAAGAACATAAAAAGTATTTATAATAGCCGTTTTATATACTTACATTACTATGTACAATATTAAATACAATTGTCACTAGGTAATTCATATAGCGGGTGTTGATGGGTAAGTCATGTAACCTGCTTTTAAAGATCTTTATATAAATCATGTGCGATCTTTATTTTAGATCCTTGAGGTTAATTTTGACAAAACTTTCACGGAGATGTTTTGTTTTTGATTATAGTTCATTTTTGTGGCGTGCACTCTTATAATATTCCATAATAAGTTTCACCTTTTCACGAATACAAGCAGAAGTACCTAATTGTACACTAAAACAAAAATATTATTTAATTCAATGATCTCGAAGACCGGCAAGCTACAAGCTCGAGTACACGAATGTTGTAACGGTCGAAACTGTGTGCATGCGCATTCGTGTTGACCAGTATAAATTGAAAGGACAGACCACATTCTTACACTGTAATAATTTGATAGTATTTCACCTGGTGATATTACATATCTTTGTTTTTTTGCTGGATAAAATCGCTAACGAAGAAATACGACGAAGAACTACGGTTGGAACTACAACTTAAAGAATCAGGAAACTGAAGTGGCAGTAGCCAAGCCATATACATACGAGTATGTCGTAGGATCGAACGAGGGGGGAGACGAGTTCTCGAATGCAGATCACGTACCGGGAAATAAGCTAGATATAAACCTTCCCTTGAAGGCGTCTGACCATCTGGTCAGAGCGCGTTCTACGAGACCTAAGAGTTAGAAGAAAATAGACCATATGGCAATCACCTAATATGGTGCTTAGTTGCGAACGCTAGGTACGTGAGTTAGGGCTAGAAGACAATCAAAATGACACGTTATTTCTTATATAGGGATTATATTATATTCGGGAATATTTATTTCCTCTACCCAAAAGTTGTCCGGCAGAGATTACTAAAAGCGATAAGACCGCTTTTTATCCATTTTATATGTTGCAATGTCTGTTACTGTCTTCTTTTGTTTTGGTGTGCAATAAAGAGTTTTATCTACTCTCATATAGTAAAATTCGAATTACAAACTTCAAAACGAAGTTATATTGACATACTTTATAAACACAATACTGAAATTTAAAAATAGAATCATATCATAACACTTTTTCTTAAACAAAATAATGTTATAAAATATTCTTTTTTTCATTACGAAACAGTTTTACTTGTCTGTGGCAGCGCCCACTTTAGCGCATGCGCGGTGATATGTTGGGTTTTGGCGCCATTCATACGTTTTGTTGTACTGAATTTCGTGGAAATATTGTTATTTTTGCTTAAAAATGTCCGATAGCAGTGATTGTGAAGAAAATTTGACTCCGCCCGATATTTTAAATGCGGCGAAGGAAATGACTATTAAACTACCAGCAAAGTCGAGAAAATTATATGATAAATGCTATGAAGACTTTATGGAATGGAAAATGCAAAAAAAAGGCTACTTCGTTTTCGGAAAACGTGCTAATGGCCTATTTTCAGGAATTGTCTGACAAGTTCAAGTGTTCCTCATTATGGTCTAAATACTCAATGTTAAAGAGTACATTGAGCATATATAACGAAGTCAATATATCCAAACTAACAAATTATTTCTTACTCTTTTAAATTTGATCTTTTATTTAGTAGGTTAAACACCAATGTATGAGAGTAGATAAAGTGGTGTATGAAACTGCACATAACTAGGTATTAAAACACTCGTGTGATACTATTAAAGACCTCGGCTACGGCTCGGTTTTTAAACACACACTCGTGTTTAAATATCCCTCATTATGCAACAGTTTCATAAACTACTATTATCTAATTATTGTTATATATTTGTTATAAGTCTTGAATGCATTTCATAAAGTCGAGACGAGTTCTTGTGCCGCGCATCAATTTGATATTGCTGAAGTCAGTAATGTACCACTATGTTAGTAATAAGCTGTACTAATTTTGTATAAATAAATTAACTGTAATTGTACTCAGTCATGTCCATTTATTTCATATTGGCTAAAGGCACAAACTGCATTACCATAACGCCGTGTTCGGCCAGTTCTCGGAACGCTGCGGGTAAACGCACCTAATAAACGCTAAGCGGGAAAGCTAATAAGCGTAAATTATCCTGGTTTCGAGCGCGCTCGGGTCCACTCGGGTCGGTTCGGGTTCAATCGGGGTGACGCGCCAATCACGGCGCAACGGGTCTTCGCGCAAATGGGGCTGTTGGAATGGATTGCATTTATTAATTTTGCATTGGATTTTTTAAGTCTAATGTCTTCTTGACTCTAAACCTATGTGGAATATAACACATCTACATTTTATGTAGTCTCTTTTATTATATAAAGGTTTTAGTAACCAGGCCTTTTTTCAGTCACTGTTAGGCACGGGTCTCGTCGTGCACATTGTCTTATGCATGAGCCTTAAAACGCCACGCTGCTTGGCCAAGTGGATTCAAGAATACAATCTTTAACACGTGGTGTAGTCTCTCAGAGCTTGTAAGTGGTCACTGCCGCCAATGGATACTTGCAGCACCAGGGGGGTTGGGGGTGCGCTGCCGACTTTGCAGAATCCTGTTTATGACCTCCACGGGAAGAGATCTCTTATATGTATATACACAATCATTTTTATATAATGTTATTTTGTTTGCTTCAGTTTTTGTCTATGATAATTGATAAGTGCTCCAAATGAATCTAAACTGAATCTTTGAAAGAATGATGTTTTGAGAGAAATGATGAGAATGAAAATACGAGTATGTCCTCTGGGACATACTCGTTACCATTCAATCAGGAAACGATTTTGGCGGATCCAGCGTCCTTTAATGGATATCACACTAATCACAGATTTTGTTATCACTTCACGATGTAAGTAGAAATTGAGAGAAGAATAAGTAGAAACACGATAAGTCAAAATGCTTAGGTGGGGAATACATTCCGAACTCACGAGTTCACAAACTCCAGGGTAGACATCCCTTTGCATCACGGCGTTATTGTCGTATATTAATCAACTTTTTTTTTTTTAAATAAAATGTTTTATTGTTGTTATATTCCTGATAATAATTTTAATAATTATAAATTTTAATGCACCACCGTAATCTATAATACAACAGCAATAGGATTGAGTCTGTACATTGACTTAATTTAAAAGTTACAGATTTGTACAAACAAAAATTTTAAAACTACTGCTTTGGGATTGCAAAACAGTTGTATTTAAATTTTTGTTTGTATGTTTGTCTATATGTCTGTACGTTTGAGCATCACGTAAAAAATACTGAACGGATTTTCTCAGGCTAGTAAGTTTTCAAACTGGTAGGTATATGCGTCATCTTCATATGACACAAGGAATTTGAGTTATAGAGGAAAATAAAAAAAAGACTTTTAATATGTAGAATTACTCTAAAATTACTGGATCGATTTTCACCGGTGAAATTCATCATGTTTTTACAGGTGTTAGCTCACAACTCACAACAAAACTCTTACAGCTGTTTACTCCACGCGAGCGAAGCCATGGGTAGAAGCTAGTTATAAATAAATTAAATAAATAACGACGCACTCGATGGTCCACACTAGGATCCCCTGTTTCGTGGATTCAGAGACATATACAGAGACGAACACACACCCAGACCCGAACAAAGATTTGTCATCAAACTAATCGAATGAATCGAATTCGGGACCTTTTGCACAGCGGGAAGGGTAACGACCAACTGCCCCAATCGGTTGCCTAACTGTCTCAGTTAATTAATACAAGAAAAAAAGAAACATTAATTTGTTCGCACCGCGATGGAAACAGGTCAATACATTTCTTATTATCTGTTTCATTTTTTACCCGCAGCTAACCGTTGTTCGTGACGGTTCATAACAAGTGACGCATTTGACAAGAATGTCGCAATATTGCCATGTTATGGCAAGAATATAAACGCCCCGAATTAAAATTCTGGAAGCAATCAAAATGAGTGCAGAGTTTACACTTTTTAGTCGCGTTGTTCCCATATAATATTTATATTTTTTGATAATCGCAAAGATCCATAAAGCGAGCGAGAGAGTAAATAGCAAGTTCACTATGAGCGTGAAAGAGTCCAAGCGAACCGTCCAGTGGCACATGTTTTTTGTAGTCGGAGAGTCTTGTCATGACTTGAATGGTTAAATGCCATATCTTATGAAAATTTTGTGGGACGAGCTGTGGAATTGGTCAGATTAGCTTGTAGTGGTATGTTTTAAGAGACGCTGACCGTCAAATTAATGTCATGCACATTATGAATCACACACATTTAAGTTTCTTTTTTACAGAAAGAAGATCTCTCCTTCCTATTAATATTATGCATTGAGACATTTTATCTATGTATAAGCCCGTCGAATACAGATTTATTTCCTTAGTACTTGTGGGAGATTAGGTATAGTAGGAATAGTTTTATCCACTCAATCAATTGACCTTTGACCTGTGACAATAATTGACCTGTATTCAGAAAAGAAATTGTGAGGAAAAGATTGAAAGTAAAATGAATTATATCGATTTAAAATGCGCGTTGTAGCTGTTCGGGTTTTTATTATTTCGATAGTAATTAGCAACCAACTAGAAAATTAATAAGGTTAAATACCAATATGTTTACAAAATCAATGACCAACCATTCAAGTCAATAAATCCGTAAAAGTTGGTAGAATTTAATTAATACTCTTTCAATGTTAGTTGATTCGCTGCACCGATTTTATAGATTTTTATTTGGTGCCTATTTTATATGGACCGACCAAACCTGTAAAGTGGAATTTAATTGATGCACTGAAATCTACATATGTGACATCGATATCAATCTACTAATTAATTTAAGCACGAGCACTTGAACCTTCAATAAACGTAGATAATTTATAACAGGCAATCGTTAAACTCTACGGTTTCCATTTTAAAAGGTCTTCTATCATGCAACAAGTCATAAAAGAACAATTTGTTATTAACAGCGGCGGTTGATGGTCGCAATCAAGCTCTTACACCTTTATTGGCCTGTAAACATTACACGGAGATATGCCGATATCTTTGCGGAGCCGAAAAACGTCTCGACGTCTCCGCTCATTTCGCGACCTATAAACATAATAACGGTTCACGCGATAACAATTTATTTAACACATTTAATGTTATTACCAAAATTTTATTCTCGTACAACTGAACACATAAAATTAGCACCCTTTCTTTAAATTACTGCAGGGTACTTTAGTCTGTATTACAAAGTGAACAGTCCATGTTTCAGCGTGTAAGTGGTGGATGGTAAGGTTCTGTGTTGCACTTGCATCGTGCAGTTGGAACGTGTTTTGTGAGGAAGCCAATGCACTCGGGTGTTGCAACACTTTTTATTTTCAAGATTTACGTCCACATTTCGCGTAGACCTGCCTTTAAAACATCGGTTGTCTTATTATATTCGTATTGTTTTCTTTAGACCTTGTAGTTTATTCGTAACACTCAGGTTTTATTTTCTCGCATGGCACGTTTTCTGATCATATAACAATTGTTCATGGTATTAGGTACGTTTGGGTTAATGACCAATGGGAATGTTTATTTTTTTTATAGTAAGAAGTTGGCAGACGAACAAACAGACAGTCCACTTGGTGGTAAGTGGATGTTGTCTGTCGCTCATGGATATCCGCGATACGTGCCAATATCAGTCCAGAATGATAAACATTGGCACGCCCTCGAGTGCGCAGTCTACTTTTGGACATTTTGGAATGGATTTGGAGAAAGGATTGGGAAAATGGAGAGAGATAGGATGGGTTCGATATGAGCTTTGGCGTATCTCACTACCGAAACACGTACGTACATCGCGGGAATAGGATATATATATAAATAGTAGGAGATGCAGTATATTTAATGGTAGTCTTTTATGAGTGAGAGGTAACGTGACCAGCCGAGTGCGCCCAGCGGCTGCCGGTCAGCATGGGCCCTCCCCCTCCAAAATGTATGTTTTCTCAAGTCTTTCTAATTTCTACTAAGTTATGTGTTAAAAGTAGATAAATTTTGCTTGATTTACTATGCGTGCTTTTAAGATTATTACTATTTATTATTTGAAATATTTTCGGAAGTGTGGCGTCGGTAGCAATGTGAAAATTTGTATCTATGAGTTCAGTGTCTATGTTCACTTGGTACAAGGTTATATAAGTCTATTTTCTAAGAATTTGTTATAATATTGTGACCATATTTTTGATGTACCTACCTATAAATGAATATATATAAGTATTTGAATTCCAGAGATTCCCAATAATTCAATGACGTACTTTATTCAGGAATGTCAGAAAATCGCCATAACTTAAGCCACAAATGAGCACCCGTTGTTATTCCTCTAACACCATCATTTCTTTGTCACTCGCCTATAAAAACTAATTGATGGCGAATTCCTTGCGGAAATTACGACTGGTTTTTACGAAGCAAATGGCTTCAAGTTAACATGTTTATGTACAATAAATTTGCACTCTTTACTTACATACTAGACATATGTAGATAGACAACGCAAGTTCGTGAAATTGTATGGAAATCAAGCGTGTGACGTCACGAGTAAATTTTAGTGATGGCAAACCACTCACCGATGAAATGAAATATCTTGACTCGGTTCACCACTTTTGAACATTTTTTACAATTGATTTATAGTTTAATTATTCCATTCCAATTCAATTTGCCCAAAACAAAACCAAATCAATCAAATATCTTAATAGTTAGCGTTAAATCAAGGATAAACTGAGTCGGGGTGGATATGTAAACAATTATCACGTCAGTATTTAATTTAAGAACGTTACTTCAAGCCGCCATGTTTGTTAACATTTTGGAAAAAAATTGGAAAGAAGCGCGAGAAGTAGGAGCATAGCGCCAACTTCTAGCACGCAACTTCATGCGTTATTTATCCCTCTATCTATAGTATCTGTGGTTACCTTGCGACACTCTGTCTAAAGAATTAGACGAAATATATTCGGAACAAAGGATTCCAAGCATGTCTCGGAATGGGAGTCAAGGCGAGCCGCGCAATTATCGAACCGCGGGGAGTTTAGGGCATCAATCTTACAAGACAGACAGACGGACACTGCGCAACTTACATCTTAATGCCTAGCTCCGCATAATTATTGAAATTTACAGCAGTCTCTTTGCATTTTACTGCTTCCAAGACTGCTTGTCGGCCGCTGCGGGAGTAATGAAAACAAATGTCTTTTATGTTTGATGGTTTCAAAATGTATTGTATCTACATAGTTACTTTATATTTATTATATATTCCTTTCTAGTAATTATAATCTGTGCACTATGTACCTATTATTCTTGTGTTCACATAATATATCTCCTCCCGCCCAAAGGTCGCCTACCTTTTGTATACCTAGTTATTTTAACTTTTGGTATCACTTTAAGTGATTTAAGTTTAAGTCACTTTAAGTTTGTCACTTTAAGTTTAAGTCACTTTAAGTTTAAGCCACTTTAAGTTTAAGTAACTTTAAGTTTAAGTAACTTTAAGTTTAAGTCACTTTAAGTTTAAGTCACTTTAAGTTTAAGTCACTTTAAGTTTAAGCCACTAAGTTTAAGTCACTTTAAGTTTAAGTCACTTTAAGTTTGTCACTTTAAGTTTAAGTCACTTTAAGTTTGTCACTTTAAGTTTAAGTCACTTTAAGTTTAAGCCACTTTAAGTTTAAGTCACTTTAAGTTTAAGTCACTTTAAGTTTAAGCCACTTTAAGTTTAAGTCACTTTAAGTTTAAGTCACTTTAAGTTTAAGTCACTTTAAGTTTAAGTGACACTTTATTGAGCAAAATATGGAACGGAGTTTAGCGATATTAGCTTATCGCTAAACCACTCTTTTATTTAGTGTATTCATTTGAAACAATTACATATTATATATTCATAAAAAAATGAAATCTCTATGGAATCTCTAAAAACTACCTAAGGCACAAAAAATCACATGTCACCAAGTCACCAAATGAATCGAAAATCAATAATCTAAATCAATAATAATAATAGAAATCAGTTATATTAAAAGTTAGTAACAAATCAATAATAAAATATAACAATCAAAAATACTTCCAAGTCATCAATATTTTAAAACTAACGCGATAAAAGGAATATCTTTAACTTAATTTTAAAGTTATTCCTTTTAATATAAGACATATTAAGTCAACAGAGGGCGTGTGCTAGCCGCTTTGTTATTCGTTAGTCGCCTTGTATGGCATCCACGGGAGGAAATGAGGTGGTGCTATTCAGTAGCCAGGCGACACCACACGGTCAATGTTAGCAGAATCTAAAAGGACCAAATCGAATGATACATACATTCATCTGTTAACAGCAACGACACCTGCAAACGCCACCGCAGTCACTCCGTGACGGCTCATGTAACTGAACTAAAATATCCGCTAGGCTTGTTAGGGATAGGATATTTCGGATCATTATAAAAATATATTGTATACTCCTTTACCGGTTTCGGTTACACATGGGGATATTATTTCGGTTATAGTATCGAATACGGTTTCGGTTACGGATATGTTTTTGAATGAACTTTAAATAAATGTATTACTAACTGAAAACAAAGAAAAATAAAATCAAATTGGAAATAATTTCAACTTTACTCTCGTACAGAACGAACGATAAATCTATCAAATCAAATAATGCAAGCGGCAAGAACTTGTCTCGCCTCGTTACTTGCCTCGTTGCCTCGTTGCCTCGTTTAAATTCCGCCCCTAACGGCAATGAGTATTTTTTTTGTAATAACATCCGAATCATTTATTTCGGATTCAGTTTCGCTTTCGAATATTTTTTAATTCGGATAGTATCGGTTACGATAGCGGAGCTCCATAACTGCTCTAATGTCGGCTATACAAAATAAATAATAAATCGTGAATAACTCATTTACCAGCACATAACAATTTAAATACTAGCCATTTTGCCAGCTTCTCAAGCATATCGTCTTTAACAATGAGTCTTATAATTTCTAGGTGTTTCTACTAGCCGCGACCTTATGGCTGCGGCCCGACCAATAACGATAAGCGATGAGCAGACAATCCAACTATAAATGAGGAATGAGTATACAGTACGACCAGTAAAGCTGACTGCGCGACGTATTTGTATGTCGCTGGACGAGGACCTCATTTAGTTCAACCCCTCCGTCGCCGCACTAATTGAAGTCGCATTGCAGGTGACTGTTACTGAGCAAGATCTTTGGCTCTCTTTTCGCCGGACGATAAAACTAAAGTGAGGAGGAACGTTGAAATGAGACCGTTGAACTATTATTTCTATCTCTGTCTTTCAATCCTTGTCTTGTGGAATTTACAAAACTCTGTCAAATAAGTTTCGATTTTGCAAAAAAGAAAGACGTTGCTTGATTCGTCTAAATTTAATTTGTCGCCCTCGAAATGGCGCCTCCATTTGACGCAATACACTTTCGCCAGCGAATAAATAATCCATTCTTCGAAACAGGTCTTATAGGCACTTTCCGGTATGGCCTTTAGCTCTTTTAGCGAATTTTGTTTTATTACATCAACGGACTTAAAACGTCTACCACGAAGTGGTCATTCTAATATGGGAAATAAGAAAAAGTCACACGGGGCCACATCTAGCTAACATAATGCTTGGTCGATGATATTCGTTGAATTTTTGCCTAAAAATTTCCATACGTTGATTGAGGTGTGAGACGGCGTATTGTCGTGGTGCAGTATCTAAGAAGTATTGTTCCACAAATCTGGTCTTTTCCAACGAATATTCTCTCGTAATCGTATCATGACGCCCAGATAATAATGTTTAATGATTGTTTGACCCTCCGGAACGAATTTTGAGTGGACAACACCATGATAGTTAGAGAAAACATTCGAGGCAAGTCTTCAACCACTTTTCGGCCTTCTTTGAATGATTTGTACCACTCATATGCTCTTGTTTTTGATATTTAAATACACTCGAGGTCGTTTAGCAAATATGAAAATTTTCAAACAACTATTTGACAGATCGCGCCAAAACTTTACATGAAAATTAGCTACAATAGTGTCAACCCAACAGCAATATATTTTTAGGCGAGCATTTTACGCGGGAATTTTTTTTTCAAAATTCCCGATACTTATTTGACAGTTGTATATGTGTCTTTGGCGAGAAAATAGTTCATCGCTCATCGTTTCTCGTTCTCGGTCGGATAGCAGCCTTACAATGGCAACATTGCGGTGACAGTAGCTTGTAAATATTGTTTATGGCTGGAATGGTTTGCACGATTCGAGTGTATTGCAGTCGGAATCGATTACTGTCATTGATGAGGTCGCTTCAGGGGGCGACCGCAATGTAGAGGTAAAAGGATGTAGTGGATTTTATTAGGAAGACAGCTTATTCAGCTTATAAACACAAGTTTAGCTAATTATAGAAAGACTAAGTGTTGCCCGCGGCGTCACTCGCGTGTACTTGTGATTCCAGACAGTCCTTCCTGTTGTAAGTGGATGACTTCGTTTTGGTAGTTTGGTAGTGATTTGGTAGTGGTAGTAATTCGTGATTAGTGATCGTTTTGGTATGGCTTTAGCATATCTTACTCACTACCGAAATACATTCGTACTTTGGGGGACTAGGATAAAGTAGGGAATGCAGTACATTTCACGGTACTCTTCTATGACCAGTCGAAAGCGCTCAGCGGCTCTTGGATTGCAGCATACACCAACACTGCCAAAATTACATGACTTATTTACATTGTCCGCGTAAATCCATAGACATACATTGACATGGTTCAAATGGCAATGTTGTTTCTTACAGAGTCGTGCACTTTCGACACGGCATGCACAAAGGTTAGGCAACTGTTAATCCGGAGATGTACGTATTTGGACAAAACATGGAAAACATTTAAAAATATTTGTAGCGGATAGTACTATGTAAGCAATGTAATGTAAGCAAGCAAGGTCGGTTGGTATTTGCGAAAGGGAACTGAAGTGGAATACATAGTTATTTGCTATAAATATACCTACATAGATAGTTATATGTATGCTAGTTATTTTATTTTTATGTATGCTTGTATATAAAAATTTTCCTTATAAATAAATAAGTAATACCTATTTTTTTATGAGCGGATGATTGTCTAGAACGATGATAGCCTAGGGGTATTTAATCGAGAATTTCATATGTGAGGTCGTAAGTTCAAAACCGGACCCATAACCGGACGGAATTGCAAATTCAAATTAAATTAAATTTATAGCTATGACATTCTTTTTCAAAATACTTTATTCATTTGTTTTTCCGTTAATTCATTCGTTAAACGTTCGTCACAAACGTTCGTGTTAAACCGAGGAGACATAGCCAAACAATGTCCCAAACGTAAAATCAGTTAGAATAAGCTCATGGTGACTGTATGGTGGTCTAGTGCCGGTATTATTCACTATAGTTTCTTGTAATCTGGCACAACAAGTGTAATATAAAGAACTGTAAACGATGATGGACGAGTTCGCTATCAAACAACCGAGTGTAGTCAAGCGCTCTAGTCCACTGCTTCTCTATGATAACGCTTGCTCACACACTGCACCACAGACAGTCCAATGTTGCAGGGGTTTCGACTGGACACTCTTCGTCACCCACCGTACTCTCCAGACCTAGCCTCTACTGCTTTCCATTTTTTTAGGAATTTGGATGTCTTTTTACAGGGGAAAAAATTAAACTCCGATGAGGCAGTGAAAAACGGTGAAAAGGCAGTGAATTCATGGATTCCCATCCCAAGGAGTATAGTGCAATATATTAGTGCAGTATAGTGCCCCTATACTGCAATTATTGTATAGTAGCCTCAATCAACTTCCATTAAAAATGCACAAGTGCATTGGTAATAATGAACATTACTTCGATTAATTATATATATAATTTTCATAAAAAAATCATTTGAATTTTTCCATATAAAACGGCAATTTCATAGGTAAGACCTAATAATAATTAAAACGCAGCACTATCTTAGAAATCCCCTAAGGGGATAAACACACCTTTTTTGTATCATTTGTCTGCAATAATGTATATAAATCAATAAATAAATATTAATTATCATAAAACGGGTAGCAATTTTGGAATTACGGGACCGATTTGGCTCAAGAACTTAACCAAGATTAAGCCCAAACTATTTTTCTGACAAATTTAATTCAATTCTTTAAGAAATGCGTCTTGCAATTTGTACGCTTGAAAGAATAGAAAAAAACAACAAAATAATTTATTATTCATACAATATTAAAGAAAGACAGCCTAATAGGTTACTTTACAATTAGTGAGGCAAACACAACGATCACTTGCTAGGCTAGAAAATTAGTGACGCGTCAGTCCCACGTGCGTCAGGCTGGCGCGGCCCATCGACTGTCCCCGCACTAGGCGTGCCTGAGTCGCATATCCTACAAATAAATCGATATAAATAAACATCAAAACTGCTGTTTTGGAATCAGCTGGCGACCCGAAGTCGAGATTCTTTCGACTGGTTTTACCAAATTCATCATTTACCAAGTTAGAGACGAAATTACTTTTTTTCCAAAATTCGAATGTCGTGATCTCTACAATACGTAGATCTCTTCGAAATTTTATTCACAGAGAAAAAGACAGAAAAAAATGAAAAAGAATCTTCAAATTCTCCAAATTCATTCCTAAATCTCCAGAGGTAGGCAGCGCATTCGCGGGCCAACGTTTATTATTTTTGACTGATGTTGCCATGTAATGCGATGTCCATGTATGCGGATGTCCACAGATGGCCACAGTATCCACTTACCACCAGATGGACTGTCCGCTCGTCTGCCACCTTCTTTCTATAAAAACAATCTTCCTAATATGCCGTGACTCGTGTACATTACTTAAAGCTAACTTATCTATACTACGTCAGTGGTCAGTTGGTGGTCTACGTAACAAGTTTTCCATGTATTATGCTAATTATGGGGCATCGGTTCATTGTTCTCAAGGCCGGGGGCGTCTTGTTTCGTATGTCTGTCTGTGTGTTCGCCGACTTCCCATCACACGCGTTTTGTTAATGTGTTACTACACTCGTAAATAGTTTGTAACGTTAGTTTTGGTGTTGTTCAGATTAACTAATGGTTACTTTTGTGTAATAAAGCTGTTTGGAGTTTCTTGGTGTCGATCAAGTTACAGATCAAGTTTTTGGTACTTTTCGTATCTCTGCCTGTAAATTGTGGGTTACAGTGGTTAGTTTGACATTTATTACAATAACTATGTGCTCACGGCACTATTGGAAGCTTCAAATGAAAAACTTATGAACTGATTTTAACGTACAACATTTACAATGTACTTTTATGGTGAAAACTATATGAATGGGGACATGTTGGAACTCAACGTTCGGTGTGCTCTGCTGTTCTGCCGTATCCGTGGGGTAAAACACGACGCGATGTTGATATCCAAAATAAAGTTACAGATACATTACGAAAATATTGGCCATCGGCTAATTCGGAAACACCCGAACTCGTTATCCACGTCTATGCAGTAAAGTAATAAAGTATCTCGTAATAAAGTATGCAATTAGCGGTACGGTAATTCATAGACGTGGATGACGCGTTTCCGGATTAGCCAATGGTCAATGTTTTCGTAATGTATCTGTACGTAAATGTTTTTGTTAGTGTTTATTATGTGTTACGTTTGTATATTTTGATTTTGATTTTGGGTTTGCCCGAAGGTTCACTGCTAGAGAATGCCATAAGGCATTTAGTCCGCCTATTGTACATTTTGTCTGTGCAATAAAGTTTAAATAAATAAAACCAATTTCCGTTCCCTCACATTCAACGATGACACCATAACTCCTTAATCTGACAAACGCAGTCCTCTAATCACCTGCGTCTGCGCATTCTCACGGGGGCGCTCGATGCAAGTCATGCGCACTAATAGGATACAGAATCACCCTAAAGTTGGAATTAAGACAGTTCTTTTATACTAACAATGTAAAAATACTGTCTTAATCCAGTCACAACTGTAAGCGGTCCTAAGACACGATAAAGAATTTTTTCAATTCTCGTCCATGCGGATTTCGTCACGATATTTTCCTTCACCGCTGAGCTAGTGATAATTACACACACATACACCTACGCGCAGTCGCACATAGATACACTTGTTTCTCTACCTCTTTCTAAATAATAATTGCTATAAGAAACTTAAAAATATATGTAATAATTGTATAGTGCTATATTGTTTTTAGGATTAATGTGAAGCATTTTATAATAACAACGTTCAGTACAGGTTTTTGCCTAATTTAAGGTTCGGTTGTATTCTTCTGGCTAAAATATTTTGTAATTTATAAAGAAAATTGTTAATGTGTGTAACTTATAAACAAATATTACTTATACTGTTCATTAAAAATCAATATTCAAGTGAAATCCAATGTCATAAAAACAACTGGTGGTGAACTTGAATTCAATGGGAATCGTGAAGTCGTGAATTTGGGCAAGGGTATAAGCACTTCTCATTGGTTAATTTTATATAACTCTGTACATTCCAAATTAGGATTTCCTGCATTTCGTGTAGACGGTAAATAACGAGGTCGATGAATAGATGGCGCGTGGATTCGAGAGAACACTTCCCTGTGATACACTAATGACTTTACCGACATTTCCGTAGGAATCGAACACGGAACCGTATGGAAAAGACTAACCCAGGTTGGACTAGATGTGTCGAAGCGTAGTTTATGTTGTTTCGTTACACTCACATAAATTATTATTGTAACATTCTGTAAATTTAAACTTTAAATATAATGGTATTTACATACACTTGTAAAATACGTAAACACTAGGTAATGTAGTAAATCTATACCTATATTTAATATGAAACTAATATTTATATATTGGAAAGGGTGTCCCAACAAGAACTTGAAATTCGAATCGCGCGCCACTTTCGATTGTCAATTGTTCTGTCAGCCATATTTGGTACTTTATTAATTGAAACAATGACATTTTTGAAAATGCCGCGTCATAGTTTGGTCATAGAACGTTTATTAATAGTGAAAACTCATTACAAAAATAGTGAAAAATTTAGAGTAACAATTCGCAAGTTACGTGATCATTTTGGTGTGCATAGTCGACCGGCGCGGTCCGTTTATTCGTGAACAGTTTGGATTTGATTCTTGGATTTTGACACTACGTGTTTCGGTACTATGCCAGATATGCCAGAGCTCTTCCATTACCACCGCTTACCTCCAGGTGGATTATATGCTGGTGTTTCTTCTGGTGTGCCTTTTTTCTTGGACAGACTCATTCGTCCGGACAAGATACCTTGCGGCCATGCCAGTGAGCCACTCGGCTGTGGAATTGCAGCGTGCACCTTTTCCCTCACAAATAAAAGGATAGTAATATTTTTTTAGTAGAGAAGTCACGAATACTGAGAAGTATACCAATAAACACACGTTTACCTTCTAGATCAACTTAGTATCTGGCCGAAAATTGTGTTTTATAACTAGAATCCTTTCTAGAAATTGCTATATTAAAAAAAAAAAAAACTTTAATTTGTCGGCGAGCTTCCATCATATACAATCGTAACCAGCAATTAGGTTATTAAATGTGATGCGAGACGGGTGCGGGGCGGATCGAGGTGCGCTTGAGCTGCGGTAGCACAATATCGGGAGTACAGTATGACAGGTATATATTTACAAAGCAAAAATATTTTTAGGTGGAATGAGTTACATGCAAGATTATTTTGCTTGTCTTCGAAACCAGTCACATAAAAACTGTACCTAGAAAAAACTTTATAAAATACAGTATACGTTGTGGCCGTGTGGTGTCGTCCGACTTTAGAATAACACCACTCGCTAATCCGCTATATGATGTTTTATGATCTTGATATTTTATGGTCATACATCCCTCATCCACAATGTAATGTTACTTATCATTTAGTCGCCTTATACAACACCTTCGTTAAGAGATAATATAGAGAAATACAATGAAATAGAGAAATAGAGAGAACCAGCGAGAACCGGGGAGAACCTGGGAGAACTGGGAAGAACCGGGGAGAACCGTAGTGAAACAGGGTGAAACAGAGAGAAATAGACAGGAATAGAGAGAAACAGCGAGAAATAGAATACAATATAATATTTTCATTTGTTATAGCCATAAACATCCACGTAGTTAATCATCTTGGGTATACAAATTTATAACTTATCATATTACAAAGATTATACAAATTATCATATTCCATTACGATGCAATATATTATTATAATTGTCGGAAGTCGTATTATTGGAGAAGAATAATTGTCGGGTTTTATTGGAGCTGTCTGACTGTACCTATTAATTCTATATCTTTCGGTAGCGTGACGTCGAAACAACGCTAATAACAATATCACCGCATCTCAACCCGTAAGCAATTACCTACCAATTAATAGCCCGACCCTTTCACTTTTATACGCTATACCTGTAATTTGTGGAACACGATCGAACGTTTTTTGTCTACCAGGTAATTGGGCTTGAAGAATGAGATTATTGTTAGAGGTGGACTATGCGAGCGCATTAAGGTCAAGAGTTACGCAACGCGTTAATTGACACACGTTGGCACGTTTTAAAGGGATATCAATGCTGATAAAATTGCTTGATTAACATAATATTAAGATAATTTGGATTTATAATTTTATAATTTCAACTTTGTTACACATTTTATAGGGTCCTTGGTGAGCTTTTGCAGTCTTACCGGGGACTGGGGAAATGCTTCGATTTTACAACATTTCTCTCAAAACCTCCGAGAGTTTTGGAATCCTTGGCGTCGATATTTCGAGCAAAATCAAGTTTCGGAATCACCTGGAGAGCAAGATAAAACTTGCCAGTAAAATGCTCGGTGTACTTAACAGAGCGAAGCAGTACTTGATATATGGGCAATTTATAAAGCTCAAGTTAGACCCCAGATGGAGTACTGCTCACACCTCTGGGCCGGTGTACCGAAATACTAGCTGGACCTTTTTGACTCCGTAGAATGACTTGCCGTCCGAATTATCGACGATCCCACTCTCACATATGATCTAGAATCGCTCAGCATCCAAAGACATGTTGCATCTCTCTGCGTTTTCTATCATCTATATAATAGGGAATGTTCTGAAGAACTGTTCGGTTTTTTTTACCATCGCATTGCTCGTAATCGACGTGCGGTTCATCCGCACTTCCTTGAAATAGAGTCGCTGCGAACAGTGCGGTCCAAAAGACACTTAATACCGCGAACCCGAACATTGTGGAATGAACTGTCAGCCGTGATTTTTCCATTATGCTATGATATGGGGGTCTTCAAATGAGCTGTGTACAAGATTCTGCATGGTCGGCAGTGCACCCGCAAGCCCTTGGTGCTGCAGTTGTCCACGGGCATCTATTCTATATAAAACTTAGTATTTTTTAAAAATGGGATAGATTTTGAAAAAATAACTACATGTAAATATTTTCACAAAATCCCTTTTTAATGAAATAAGCATTTTTTTAAGTTTTCTTAAACACGTGTTTTTTATTTCCTTATTTACCCACTATTATTTTAAGAGTATTTATTTTATGTATTAGGACCTTACCTATGAAATTGCTGTTTGTTCATAGTGGCCACTTTGAACTTACTTATCTTGCAATTGACTTGAAATTCCAAGTTGAAATTAGTTACAATTTAAAGCTATGACATTCTTTTTTAAAATCAGTTATTCATTTGTTATTCCGTCAAACGACTTTTTGCTTGGGTATCGTTGTGTTTGCGACCATGGAAAAGTTAAAAATTCGCGTTATTTTCTAATATGAGTTCCATCGTGGCAGCGACGTAGCACAAACGGCATGCAATATTAACGATGTGCACACACAAAACACCGCAAACGAACGCACGGCTCGTTTTTGAATCGATCCTTTCAGTTCTGGAAATTTCGACCTCAAACACAAGCCCGTGGACGACCGGAGACTAAAATCGATAATGACAAATTGAAAGCAATAGTGGAAGCGGACTGACCTCAAACCACGTTTGAGTTAGCAGCAGCTTCTGCGTAAGTGACAAAACGATATTGATTCATTTGCGTCAAATTGGGAAAGTGAAGAAGCTCTGAAAATGAGCACCATATAAGCTTAATGAAAGTAAGCTACAAACACTTGATTTCCATTTCGGAATTTAGTTCCTCCGATGAGGCAGTGAAAACTGCTCTCAGAGAAGTCATCGATTCCAGTCCCGAGTAGTTCTTATAGTAGAGGCCTCAATTAACTTTCATTAAACAGGGAAAAGTGCATTGATAATAAAGGACTAAATTCGATTAACTAAAATCATACAAAAAAACAAAAAAATCATACAAATAATCATTTGATTTTATAAAAACGGAAATTTCATAGGTAAGGACCTAATACTATACTAGAATTGCCCAGAGCCACAAAAATTTTAAAGACAAAATAAATTTTCATTCTTAATGTTTTCTAATAACGTTAAACTCATTATTTAAAAAAAAAACTATACTAAAGACCCTATTTTATCACAAACATCTCATTAATATGAAACATCCATTTGCTAGTCTTATCTGGTTCCTAGTAACACCATGCTAAAATATTCCTAGATCATTAGAAAAATTAAACTTATAGCAATATATCTAATCTATTCCTGACAGCAATTACAGAAACGATTAGGTAACTCGCTTCTATCGTGTCTCCGATGCAACATGTATTCGAGCAATGCGGCAATTAATAAACTATAACTTGGCCAACATTAATAATATTGAGGTACGGCCATCGACGCGTGGACACGCCGCAGAATGAATTGCCAGTTTAATTATCCTAAGATAAGCTGCTATTGGCACTCGGCTTTTTCTGGAATAAACTGATATTAATCACCTTACAAAGAAAAGAAGGAATAAAAAACATCTATTTGAACACCCATAAAACGGCAACATTTAGGCACGAATAAATGAGTCCAGAATAAATGCTGCAACACAATACCAATGTGACATGTGTGGCCGAATCCAAGATAAGTACAATAAACAATAAGTATAATAATAACAATAAACTGTTTCAAAAAAAGTACTCTACAAATTAGTAAAATAAAATGGTAGGTATTAAGCTAAGATGAACAAACAGATAAACAGGACTTATTTACCTGTATTAAGTAGGGATTCCAGTCTGTAGCAAGGCTCTTGATAGGGGAGTTAATAAAGCAATATTCATGTGGAGGATTGCAGCGTTGAAAACACGGAACGTTTGCTGTTACACAACTGTGAATAAATAATAAGATTAATCTTTAATCTATCTAGAACAGATAGGTACTTAGGCAGCTATCTTATTTTGAAAGACCTGTCTCTTTTATTGTATTTACTAATGGTTATTTAGAAGCAAAGAAAAATCTCACACTGCATGGGTTTTTTGAGTTATTTGTTGGCAATTTGGTTCTTGATATTCAACGCTTTGCATAGGAGGTTGCCTGGAGGATTATACCTATTATATGTGCGTTCCTATTTTTGGCAGGGACATAGTGGCGGATTTGAATGTTGACTACACACGTAAAAAGTTAATAATAAGTCGAAATTATGTAGTTTTAAAAACAGAATTAGTCGGTTCAACGTTTAAGAGTTATAAAGGTGCTAGTGACAGCTAGTCTGGTTTAAATTTAATACCATCACTATATATATCGCTGCCGGAAATAGGGATGCCCTATATGTGATTGAAGAAATAATATTAATAGTCGGGATTACGACTTAAAGTTTAATCTGTACTGAGTGCTTCACAATTATGTACGACATGACATTTCCTTCCGGGGACATGCCAACGTTTGTTATTTTAAACTAATGTTGGCATGTATCGTGGTTATTATGTGAAATGTCTCTACGACTTAAAATTGTGAAAATAAGAGCTTGTCCGTCAGCAAACTGTGTTCAAGTTTGGCGAAACAATGTTTATTTTGATTTAATGTTTGTTTTGAAACAAAGGAAATAAATAAAACTTAAAATGAGTTGCTAATATTTTGAGTTAAATAAAAACCTTTGTTGATTATTTCTTTATTATATTTAGATTCGATTAATAAATTTATTAGATTTACTAACGACATATTCATATTGTTTTCTTTTAGATATAAAGAATAAGAAATTAAAGTGTTATGTTAAAGGTACCAGCGAATAAATATAATTAGCGGTCACATTGCGAATACTCGAATTAATTGAGGAGTTTAATGGCTGTGGTCACGTGATACGACGATTAACATTGTAGAGTGTAAACAATGTCAACAAAACATTTCTTTGTATTTCTTTGCGTGCGCATGTCGGATAACACATGAATCACAAGTATCTGTAATGTATGCAGTATTGTAAAACGAATTAGTATAGATAAAATGCTTTGTCTTTGTAAGTATATTGAGTACGAAAACAAATTTATTGATTTTTGTGTATACTATACTTATTCGAAGTATTGCGAACGTAATAAAATAATAAAAATATTTTTTCAGGGAATTTTATACTTTGTTTTTTCTATAAACTTTTCTTTTCTATTTCTACTATGGATTCTATGGACGATGTAAAGAAAACAGTGGGGAACGTGAGGAAGATAAACAGAAAATACATGTTTTTGATCCGACGGTTTAAAAACTGTAATTACTTTTGAAAAGGTTAAAATAAAAACATAAACCCGTCGGCAGTCATGTGGACGATCTGCAACAGTTTAACACAACCTGGCACCTTCGCCGTCGTCGCGCGTAACGATGGTTTTTCGAATGTAAAAGAAACAAAATTAGCTTGATTTTATAGTGGAGTGTATATAAAGACAAAAGTCTTCGGCTTCTCGAGCGCAACTTCAGCTTCAGTCGAGCTTCAGTTGCGCTCGAGAAGCCGAAGAGATAACATCTCTCCGAAAGTGAACGCAGTCGCCACTGAAGATGTCAACCGCAGTTGTTGACGAAACGTTTGGAAGAAAGAGAAGAGATTCCAGAAGACCTCGGTCAAGTAGCCAGGAAGATTCAATTAATATAGCTTGATTTTAATGGAATTTTTATCAACGTTTTTTGTATCTTTCTCGAGTATCATCAAAATGCACTTGTGCCCTTTATCCTACGGAGGGCGTATTAGGAAAAAGAGCAGTTAATACAGATTAGAATAATAAATGTAATCTGTATTAACTGCAAATTACGGAGCAGATGTAGAGGCACGAGGAGAGAGATACGGTTAATATCGCACAATAACAGCTAAGTATGTGAAAGTAACAATGTGCTAACCTAATATACGAGAATGATATCTGTAATAGCGCGGTTAGAATGCGAAACGCTTTGTTAGTGTATCGCGCCGATACAAAGGTAATTGCAGACACTCGTTACCGAGATTACGATGTTTAGACAAACATACAAATATATTTCCGAACATATTCTACTTACAGTAATAGAATATTTCATTTGGATAACGTAACTAACCCTTTTGTAGTCCACTGTCGGACAGAGGCCTTCTCATGCCTTGTGCATGAGGGATGTATGACCTTAAACTACCCCATCTCTTAAAAGGCGGCTAAGGGATAATTAAGCGGCTACCATAAGCCCTTAGGAGTTCCCTGAGGAGGTGTACACCACTTCTAAAAGAATGGACTGGCCAACCCATTTGACCAGCATGACGTTGGGAGTCGGACCAGAGGGTCTACTCGGGAAACACGAAAAACGATGTTTCGGTAGATCCATCCCTACCATGAAAACGTTCACTACGATATATCGGTCCGAATGAAGTTAATTTGACATTTGAAACTACTCCGATCGCACCAAATAACGATGGAAATATAGATTTTGACAAAAGATACTTGGGGAGCAAACCCACCAATATCCCACCTTTTAAATAATCGGAGATTCCCGATATATAGAGCTTCGAACGAAGGAAACTCAGAGTGGGATTCGTTATTCGTTTGAACTTGCACTCGGGTCCGAAATTTCGGCAGCATAAAATAGACAGAGTAGACCCTCAGATAATTAGTGTATTAAAACAAAAAACAACATTCTTTCGCCAGATAAGCAAGTCTTCCTTACTCTGTAAAAATACTTAGTTATTGCAGAATAAACGGTTAATTATTAATCACAGATGGAAATACATAATGTATTAAGCGTTGGCGAGTATATAGTGACTATGTATCATGCCGTGTCAGATAGACGAGCGGACACGATCGGATGGTTTATTGCTAATAGAGCGTTGGGAATGCACAGTAATTAATACCGATATGAAGTTGGATGTTATGAAAATGAGTAATGGGCGGTAAGAGACGATCGTACACAGGAAGATGTTAGCTATAATGTTGCAGATGCGTTGAAATGTGTTACCAGGGATAAATGTGTAGACATGATATACTGACAGTAGAAATAAAGCCTGCGAGAAAATTACGATATGATATTTTTATCCAAAAAAGGCGGCAAAAGATCGGACATCTCACCTGGTTGTACTAAGTGGATACTATCGCTCGTGGACATCCTCGATGCATGCCAACATATACAGAGTGACGAACGTTGACACGCTTCTGGATGCCCTAGATGATTTGAAGATTTAGGAACGGATTTGATTTTGAACGTATTTGTAAATGAGGATAGGATAGGAATTGTCTCTGACATATCTCGCTCACTGGACACACATACATACACAAGTACGTACATAAATAGGAAAAAAATGGGAAATGAATTATATTTTACGAACTTGGAGTACATTAATTTTTTTTTTTTTTTTTTATGGACGAAGGTGGCAGACGAGCATACAGTCCACCAGATGGTAAGTGGATACTGTAGCTCATAGACATCCGTGATACATGCCAACATTAGTCCAAAATGACAACGTTGGCACGCCTCCGGATGCGCTGCCTACCTTTGGATATAGGAATGGGTTTGGAGAAAGGGTTGGGGAAATAGGGAGGGATAGGATGGGAATGGGCTCTGGCACATCTCACTCACTACCGAAACACGTACGTACATTAGGGAAATAAGATAAAGTGGGAAATGTAGTACATTTCAAGGTAGTCTTCTGTGAGAGAGGGGTAACGTGGCCAGTGGAGTGCGCCCAGCGGCTGTTGGATTGCAGCGTGCACTCTCCCCCTCATAACAATTGATAATTTAATTAAAATGAATGGACAAAGAAAACAAAACAAAAAGATTTAACTAAGACAAATATTTAAAACTTGAAGAAGAATTCATTATTAACTAAAATAGATAAAATGGCCAATAAAACAACACTTGTTTTTATGAAATATGTACCCGCTACATGTTACAAATCAAATTGACATGTCAACAACGCGGTTGTTTATCAAACTCCAGCTCCTGAAGTGCTTTCATGTTGGGTCTTGCGCATGCGTGGTCCCGTTAGCAACATCTCGAGTCTTGAGACACTATTTATAATAAACAAACGAGCACTGTGGGAAGATGTCTCAATAAGTACCGAGAAAGCATGCGCGCGACCCACTTGACTTCAGTCGCCACCACTCGACACCTCTTCATGTCACGACACAATAATGAATATTGAATTTGAACAAGCAAAAATGTTTGATATAGTTGAACACCAATAATTGCTTTTGACAAACATTATTATCATTATCAGATTTGTATTTTTTAAATGGGCCTATAATAAGCATGAACAGTTATTTGTTGAAGTACTAGAATAAAATTGGGTTGTTAATTTGTATTATTTTATATGTAGCTAGTAGCTACATATAAAAGGAAGTGTTTTAGGACCGTTACTTTCTTTATTACTTAAAATTACAGACTGTTTCGTAAGAGCTGGCATGATAAAATTATGTTCAATGTATTTCTCCACTGGAGGGGAAGGGTGCACGCTACAATCCCGCAGCCGCTAGGCGCAGTGGGTAAGTTACAGAGGTCACAGAAAACCACCTTAAAACGTACTGCATTTCCCAATGTCCGTACTTATTTCGGTCCGCACTTATTAGTAGCTCGCCTTTTGTGCGATCGAGTGCAATTAAGTATTTTAAATAAATAAATATGCCAGAGTCCATTTATATTCCATCCTCTCCTATCTCTCCCCATTTACCCAACACTTACTTTATTCCATTCGTCTAGTGCAGACACTAGACTACACTATCTCGTTTGCCTATTTCTTAAAAAAATCATGTATTATTGTCCAGTTAGTAATTATATTGCGAATAAATTCCTGTCTCACTGCGATTAATGGCAACTTTGACTTCAACGTTGCAGTAAATTTTTAACGACTATTGCCTTCTCACTAAAAGTGCAAAAGGCATAAATCTTTTTGATGATGTCCTTTGCTTGGAGTTCACTCGTTAGACATTTAATGATCGAGGGAATATTGAAGGCGTCGTAATGTTTGTGTGAATTAAAATCTATAATTCATATTCCGTGTAATGGAATCGATGCGGCGATGCCGTTATTCAATTAACTCGGTGTTATGCATGCGCATGCGCACTTAACGTTTATTCACAATAGGAAGAGGTTTGAAAGTACAAATTCTAATTAATTGTTTATGACAAGATTCTGTTTGGTGAATTTTTCCTATCTTTCAATTCATATGACAACTTCCTAACTTTTATATGTTAAATACACAAAGTTGATTACCATACCATGTCATCAGGCTACGTTTCTCTGCAGCTGGATATAGGAGAGACCTATATTGACGACCAATTGGTGTAGTTGGTAGTGACCGTACCTGCTGAGAAAAGGTCAAGGTTCGACTCCCAGTCGGACATTCATTTATTTAAACACAAATATTTGTTAGAGTTTAGGTGTGTGTGTGTGTTTTTGGACCCACGACACAAGGTATCAGGTGGAAGGTGGTAGGTGGAAGAGAAGGCTCATCAGCACACACGCTAATGTACCGATATTAACCATTTTAGATTTAAGCTTTTAATCAGTCGTATAGGTTCATTAGCGCTACTCAGCGTTTGTGGGGTCGAGTACACGACGGTCATATATACTACACCATCTGTAAAGCCTCTTGTCGCACACTAGCATAATATTTACATGTAGGTATAATAAGTTCAGGTTCAGATGCATATTTTGCTGTGAATTTTTGTAATAAATTACTAAGACAGGCTGGTGGCTGTCTGCCACGCTCAATTTTAGTTACTAAGAATGCGTCACATCCCACGTATATATATAATATACAATCACGTATCCATCCTCTTTCCATTCTGAACAATACCGTTGTCAACAGTAGTACAAATGTTAATTTTGTACAACATTTTGTTGCAACTCCGCGAATTATTACTTTACTATCTCCTCTTAGTAAACTGACCTTTTACTCCGAATGTATCAGTTGCCCGGTAGTTCCGTGTGGACTCCGGTACTCCTTGCCGCTCATTGGATTATCGTCGGGTATTTATTGCGCCATTTTTCATACAACGACACAACACGTAGGCGCTGCGCTGCTACAGGAATCCGCGGTTATGAGGTGGGAATAAATTGCGTAAAATGGATTCGTAATATTATGATGTTGGCAGTCAAATACAATTAATTTTGTTTATTATGCTCATTTCATTTGAATATGGAATAAGTAACAGCTTGTTTTGAATTTATTGCTACATTTTGAAACTGATAAAATATGTTCTTAGTGCGAATTTATTTTCGAGTTTTTGAGCTGGATCATTTCGATTTCTGCTATCCTTTGATTCATTTAGTATTTTGCAAAACAAACAACAATGATAGTGGATGGAGTTATACAACAAATACAAATCGTTACAATATTGCTAGCAATACCTTTATCTATTTATCTCTGTTCTTTGCTTCTTTTCTCCATGCTGTGAGCTCTTTCTTCGACCTTGGGTTCTCTGCAACGCAATCGATATATCTTTTCCTAGATCTGCCATTATTGCAGAGTACATCTGGCGTTTATTTTCGATTTTGTATTATCATCAAGATGTGAATACGACCAATAATAATTTCCTAGTTTTCCTAGCAATTTGAATACAATGTTTATTGGTGTCTCCATTATACATAATTCAGTAGCGGAGGGTGTTCGCATCAGTAACGCCAGCAATGCACCTGCGCTGTGCATCGCAACTCCGTGCAGATGCACGCAGATCTGAGCAGATATTGGAACATGCGCTCGCGCATCGATCGAATGTATGGTATATTAATATTTATTTATTTTAGAATATAAAACTATTATACAACAAATAATTTATATATATGGTTTATATACATTTTATACCAATATCCAACGTTTCCAAATCGTATCCAAAGTTCCAACGTTTTTCATCTAAACTGATGTTGGCATGTATTGCGGATGTCCAAGGGCCACTTACCACCAGGTGCACAGTATACTCATCGACCGCCTTCTCTATAAAAAAAGTCTCTATAAAATAATAATTCTGTATAAAATAAATCTAGTCTCCGTAGTAATATCGATCGTGTAGTATATAATAAATAAATAATCAAACAAATATATTAATTAAATTTTCGATTTCCTACCAAAAAGATCCGATGCATTTCTTTTATGAAATACATAGTTAATATTAATTACGTTTAATCAATTTCATTTCTGACAGAATTGCATTATTGAAATATGTTAGAAAACCTTTAAATGTCGTAGAAAGCTACCGGTTACTTGTTATCGTAGAGAGCTATTCGAGAAATTGATTTATATCCCAAAGGTTAACTCTGTTTCTCATGGCAAAGCATTCCTGCTTCGGAAACAAAGCAATGTACCAAAATGAATAATGCTTTCATGTGCTACTTGGAAAATATCGTAGAATGTGTTGTTTACGTTCGTTGCTTTCAAAATTAATTAAAGTGCATGGTTACTAAAATATGGGCATAACGCTATAGGTCCATTGCATAAAATAAATGGCTGCTGCACATACTCAATGGGTACTTTTTATTAAGTCACATGTACACACGGCAAAATAAATACAATTGATAAGTTTGCTCGTCTGCCACTTTGTTTTTCATAACGAATAAGTGAATTCTCATTCTCTTGCCCTCTGAAAGAATCACAATTATTTCTCTCTCTTTCACAATGCTGAACGTGTTACGGTTTGAATTCTAACTTGTACACAGTTGTTTTTCTGCAGCAAACCAGCGCCAGCAGTAAACATAAAACCTAAATAGCATAAACGTAAATATAAATAGCATAAAACCCGAGAAAACATGTAAAATATTTATATATTTAAATCAAGGTGTAATCTCCTCGTTACAATCCACATGTTCGGACTCGGCAGCAGATACAATAGCGCACAATTGTTATGTGTACAATAAACAATAAAGTAGGTATAATACATGTGCACAGTATAGTGTTATTGTTATAAAAGCCTCGGTTTAAGCAGAAAATATTAGAAGAGACGGCTAAATGTCAATAATATTGAGAGATATATATCAATAACATTATCGGTGCTCAATTAATTATTTTCAAAGAGAAAATAAATTTTATTTTATAACTTTTATTAAAATTCGGACATATAGGATCACTGACCGTGGTGACAGGTGATCTAAATAGTACTGTAATTAGCCCCCAAAAGCCGTCAAAATACAACTAGGTGACGACGACGAGATGGCAACTTGTTTTTTTGTGGAATTGATAGGTCGGCGGCGCATACCCCCGCATACCCCCAGGTGTTGCAGGTGTCCATGGGCGGCGGTAACACTTACCATCACGTGGGACCGCTTGCTCGTTGAACGATATGAGTTGTTTCGATTCAAGTAAATCACTCTCTCAAAACTATCCGCTTGTTCAGCTTCCCAAAAAACCTAGTAGAACCTAATTTCCACGCGAATTATCACACATAAAAATGATAATAAAAGCGGATAGTTTTGAATAGCGGTGATTTCCCCCTCCCCCCTTGAATTAAAAGACCTCATATCGCTCCTTCATCTACGATGCAAAAGCTATAATTTCCACAAAAACAAGTTGTCACCTCGATGTATTTTACGGCTTTTGGGAGGGGTGGGGGGGGTGGGGGGGGGGGGGGGGGCTGATTGCAGTACTAAAAGTATCGGCGTTTCGAGCGAGCGCTCGGTTGGTCAATTGCTTTAGCGCTCAGTAACTTGAAATGAAATGAATTGCATGAGTTGTACGCTGGCCAAGGGGGTTGGCTAGTCTCGTCCATTCTTTTACAGGCGGTGTAGTTCCTCGGGGTTTGTGGCTTTGTTATCCGGCTTGTAATCGTATATGCCAACTTATTTAAGAAGCTACTTTCTCACCTTTCTGAAGTCTAATGAGTTAAAGTTCTAATAGATTTTGTAGTTAGCCATGATAAAGTGAAATAAAATTTTTTTGGAAGTACCTAACCGTTTCATTTACTTAGACCTCCCCGTAGCCGCGCTATCAGCGTCATCTCGCCGAGAGCACGCTGCGTGCAATTGTACACATTTGAAATTACAATCACGTATTGCATACAACCTCTGAATTTTTATTGTATCTTGAGACAGAAATGGCCCTCTTTTAGTTGCATTTAAGTAAAGTTCTCTTTGTAATTACTTTGAACTATGACCCCGTCTAAACGTAACAGGAATCAGTGGGAATTCAACAATACTGTTAGCTTTGCATGAGGGATTACAGCCTTTAAAGTCTCATTGCAGTTTCAGACTTCTTTTTGTAAATTACTCGAGGGTTTCGGGCTACAATCCAACACGCGGGCCCAGTACAGATATGGTGCATACAAACGCTATTGAGTTTTTTTTTAAATTCACGTATTGTGGTGTTGGCTGGCTTTAAAATATAATGACCCGATTTCTTCCTATGGGTGTCGTAAAGGCGACTAAGGCATAACAAAGTCGAAATCGTCTAAAAGAGAGACTCGCCAATCCATTTGGCCAGCCAGGCGTATGAAGGTCATACATCCCCCACGGACGAAACACTGTACATGAGGCAGGTATGGCATGGACATGGGTCCAAGATAGTGACAGTTTTAAAAAAAAAAGATACTTAACCTTCATTTTTTCTCTTACGTATTATTAATCCTCTTGAGCCAAACCATGACTGATTAAATAGAACTTCAGTGACATTGCCCTTGGATTTGAACTCACGACCTCAAGAATGAGAGTCGAGAATAAATACGAGTATACGAGCTTGTAATACGTATGAGGAGTGCGCGATGCCCCGCGATACGTGGTACGGACGTCTATCCTTTGTTTTACCGTAAACAGTTCCTCTCTGTCTCCACACAATAACCTTTTAGTTCCTTGCTTTTCTAAATGCACGACTCGCAAGAGTAATCGTTTTATGACAAACATGGCTCAGTAATCTGTCGCTGATTAGGTCTCTCTCTTGGTCTATTGTTTGTGACGGGTTCGGAGGTAAATGAATAGCGGCCAGCGGATAATCCGCGTCGTTATTAATTTGAGTCGAGCCCGATGACAAATTTAGCGTCACTTGTCAGGTGTCAGAGTGACGGTGCGGGGGAGACGTAGGGTTGCCAACAGAGACTTGTGAGTAACATCGACTTCATCGTCTTATTCTTAAATTGACAAATACATATATAGTAATAAAATATTATAAAATATTAAGTGGAATTGTTGCCAATTGGCTAATTTTAAAGATTCATAAGACTTTCTAGTGTTCTTTCTCAGGAACGTATTAGCCACGCTGGAAGGATTTATTCTCGGCTCACATTCACCATGTGCTTGAATCCCGACCTATATACACTCTGAATACATAAGTACTGTATTTTTAATTATTACTGTCTCGTCACTGGAGGACAACTATGAAGAAACCCATATGTATGAAAAATTAACAAGAACCAGGGGCGTATAATATATCATGACACACTGGGCAGTTGAGGTGATTAATGGGTTGCAACCCTCTCGCGATTGTAATTTCGCTACCAAAAGCTGAAAAGGAGTTGTATGGGAGCCGTTTGAAAGAGATCACAGGACGCCACACGCCCATTTTAAAACCAATTTTTTTGTTGAGCTTAAATTTATAGACAACTCCCGTACCGCCCACTTGTATTGGCCTTTAATATCTCACTGCTGGGCACAGGCCTCCCCTAGCGAATCACTAAGGGGTTTCCACCACACCGGCCCCGCACGGAATGGTGAACACACCAGATTATTTTTTTCCAGAGCATGGGGGTTTCATCACAGTATTTTCTTCTCATCGACGAGCTAGTGACAATTTTTAAAAATCCGTACTTCAGTGGAAACTCAGTGCTACGTACTCAGTAATGATCTGAACTCACGGTCACACGAATGTGAGTCAGATAAAGATACCCTTAGACTACCATACCGCTTTCTTCGGCTAGTACCGCCCACATTGTGAATTTATTCTCTCTCGATTAAAAAAATTGACAACCCTGCCGCGAGACAGGGATGCGCAAACACACGCCTACACGGCGCGGTGCAGCCCTTTGTCTGCAGTCAATTCTAATGAGTATAATAATTTCATTTCTCAGTAGTGCCGTTAGCGACTAAATAATCGCTGCTATTGTGCTCAGAACTTAAGTGATTGTGATAATTGTGCTTTGAAAGTTAAATGTGGTTGAAAGCGAGACGTTCGTGAGCGGACATGCGCATGCGCACGCGAGAAGCCTCCGGCGAATGTCCACTCGACAAGGAGATTATACGGCAAGCTGATATCTATGATGGTATTACTACATACCATAGTGACATTTTCACGGTTTTAGATAGAAGAGCTGTTCAATCTGATGCCAACTTCGGGCTTTTATTATCGCATCTCTCCTCTTTTAGAGGCGCTGTAGTTCTTCGAGGCTTGTGGTAGCGGCTTTGTTGTTAGACTTAGTTGCCTTTCACTACACTCACGGGAAGATATGAAGCGTTGTTATCTTAACGCAAGCTGACACCGCACGGCCATTCACGTGGGATGCGTAGCGTTTTAAAGCCCTACATCTATCAAGCACAAATCAATGTACATGCTGAGATCTATCAGTAGATGTTAAAAGGGCTGGTTACGGTGATGGTCTCTCATCACCGAATCGCGATACATACGCACTTCCTTGACAAAGAGTCGCTGCATTCGGTTTTCAAGACTGTTTATTACCGCGAACCGAAAAATTGTGGAAATAATTGCCAATCCAAATTCGCCACTTTACACGATCCTCCGCTATTACCCGTACTTCGTAGCATCGAGTATTCGTAGTATCGAGCTACTACCCGCAAACTTGTTCAAGTCGTCAATCCATCTATCCAGAAGGCATTCCACATTGCGGTTTCCAGTACATGACCTCCATTCGCGGACTCGTCTACCCAATCGGTTATCGGTCCTGCGGTAAATAAGTCCGGCAATGGGCATGCTGCTGCATGCTTCATGGGCTTTAAAACACCATGCTGTTTTTATGAGACTTTAGTTCTGACTAGACCAGACTAGAGTTTTATGAAGAAGTATTTCCTTGCAACATCAATGAAAATAGACTATCAAATTCACTGCCAATTAGTATTGTTAAAACGAGTGTTGAACGCTTCAGCACTTGAATGCTGGCGCGCGATGTTAGTGATATTGAATTGGATCTTAAACTTAACCGTTTTAGACTTGACCGTTTAATTTATCTACAAACGTTGAAGACCATCAAACATTAAGAATTTGGACTATAACGCTTACTAGCCTTCAGCGCTGGAGTCTTAAAAGTTAATTTGTGCTCACTCACGCTCGAGCGTCGAGCGCTCAACACTCGTTTTTACAACACTACTGCCAACCCGGTTGCCACGATTACTCACACGGGCGTAAACTACGTGTGTTATTCGAATGTTAGTTGCAATCAGTTTTAAATCAAACGGATTAGAGCCGATTCAGCGATCAAACATTGAAGGCGGGCTTATAACTTTGATTAATGATGGGAGGGACACGGTGAGACCTTCTGATGGTAGAAAATGAATAGACATGTCTTATAGTAATTTTCACTAGTCTACAAACATGATCGTTGACAAATAATTAGTTTGTGTGTATTCGTATAATAATATATTATTAGTATTTTTGTCGTGGTACGAGTCTATTTAGGTACGCGCTGTCTGTTCATTTCATTGCTCACCTATCGCTCTCCCAGGATTGCCATTAGAAACCTCCTAACGCTTTTTGCATGTATTTTCTTTTGTAACTATTTTTTATAATTTGTGTGTACAGTAAAGTACAAAAATAAATAAATAAATATACTCGCATTTTCCTCATGACTCCAATTTCTACGCAACAAAAACATTTGCCTCTCTGAAAAGGACCGGACAGAATGAAACCGTGAAACTCACTCAGCGCTCGACCGTCGAGTGCTCAGTGCGTTCGTATAAACTTTTAGCATTTAGTCTCTTCATCTTTTTAATTAAGAAGAACATAGCTTGTAAATAGTTTAGTGGTCCGGCCACTCATTTTATGTTGGTCGAGCATTGAGCTGGAGTTGCCAGGGATCCCAATACACATTGTGTTATTTAATTAATTCAAACGTCATTCTGTGTATAAAGAAATGGCTTCATTAATTCACATTTAATTGTATTTGTGAGAACCAACAGGCGTGCAAGACGTACAGACTCAGGGCCGTCTTTACCAGGGGGTGCAAGGGGTGCGGTGCACCCCGGGCGCTCACCTTTTAAAGGTAATGAAAAAATATAACGCTATACTAAACAATTACACAATAGGATATTTGACTGTCATAGGATACACAATAGGATATTTGACTGTCATAGGATACATAATAGGATATTTGACTGTCATAGGATACACAATAGGATGTTTGACTGTCTTAGGATACACTCCCGCACCCCGGCGCAGAATAGACTTAAGACGGCCCTGTACAGACTGACAAACTTATCTTTTTGTATCGATTAGGCGTAAGTTTTTTAGAAAATAGTTTAAAAAGGTAATAAATTAAAAAGTTGCATGTCCGAGTATATAAAAAAGTCACCGACATTGCTTATATTTACAATCAGCATGCTAAAGTGGCAATGAGCAGGTCATATGTGCCAGTGTGGTAGAAGAGTCCTCGAATGGAGGCCACATACCACGGGAAGGGCAGCTTGAGACGTCCTCCGGCCAAGTTAACCGACGACTTGAAGAGGTTCTCCGGTGGTAGCTGGATGAGAGGAGCCGAAGATCGGGTGTGATAGCGAGCCTTGGGACAGGTTCAGCTATATTCAGCAATGGAACTTTAAACCTCGATTTCCAATCAGTTTATTAGTGTGTCTAGATCGGTTTATCTTGATAATTTCGTTATAAATTCTTTATTATTCAAATATCAAAACCGTGATAATTCCTGCCAGTTATTTTCAAAACCACTGAACAGATTTAACTAACATAATAATAAAAAGGAAAATTTTAATAACAATAAGTTTAGTATCACAAAATTCCAGAGTGAACACAATAGACAGCATTGAAAAGCGCAACAAAATTGACCTAGTAAATGTCGTAATTAATGCGAATAAACAGACCGATAGATATTGTCCTTTATTTTATAATAATAGAGATTTAATCATCATATTTAATAGTGTAGTCCAACACCAAATAAAAGAGGTTGATTTGGAATTCTCAAATAAGTTTGTAGGACTCTAAGCTCTTGCGTTTTGTCAGACGAAATGCGATGATTGATGACGGCTGATGATGTTATACAGGTGAAGAAGCGTGTAAAATGATGTATTCTTGTTGGCAGTGTCAGGTAAATTAATTATAGCTGTGAGTAGGTACGTGACAGGTTGGTAAATAAAATAGTTTATATATGGTATTCGAATTTTTTATTTAAATGATTTATTGGCAGCTGATAACTGTTTTTCAAGATGTGTGTTTTTTGTGTTTTTCAACGCCTTATTCATATGTATCATTTAAATTTAACGATTGCTTAAAATCTCCTTTTCTTTATTTATAGAAGAGGTTGCAGATGGACGAGCTGTCCACGGTGAGTGGTCACCGCCGCCCATAGACACCTGCAGCACCAGGGCCTTGAGGTTGTGCCGAAGATCTTGCAGGAATTGAGAGCTATCTTGAAGAGCTCCATATCGTAGCTTAGTGGAAAAACCTAAATAGGCAGTTCATTCCAAAAATTTGTAAATTGTCTTGAAGACCGCACTGCACGCAGCAGACATCAATTTGGAGAGCAGTCAAGGATTCTATTGACTTTGACAGTCTCGTCATTCTAAGTTACGACTGACATTGAGATTGAAATGTACTCGTAACATTTCACAACGCCAGGTGTCGCAGTGCATTAGCAATGATTGCTGTCTGAATAAGTGGTAATGTTTATCTGAGTCGCAACCAGCTGGACTCATAAAATGGACAATAAATAAATAAAATAAGTTGAAATACCACGCGAAACGCTGGCCAAGCGCGTTGGCGAGTCCACAGTCTTTACTCTTTTAGAGGTGGTGCAGTTTCTCAGGGTTTGTGACAGTGACATCATTATCCTTTAGTCGCCACCTATTGGAAGAGATTGTGGTGGTCAGCTATTAACAAATGTTGTAGGCATTTTTATATTGCTGTTACTTGTTCGGAGAATAATTAAAATAATAATAATGCAAACATCCGAGTGCTTTTAGCGTTAAGATCTATAGATCTTATCTTAAAAGCAGCGCTCAAATGTTTTGTTGTGTGTCAATCATATGAATTGGTATTGCGCCATGTTATGACTTAGCGTGGAGCTGCACACGGAGAATGTTGCTAGAGGAAATAAACATTATAGTTATTTCAATGCTTCAATTAAAAGATAGGAATGTCCAAGGTTGTTTAAATGTCATTAATGTGATTTACGAGTATTATCTTATATTCCTTTTAAAGATTTAATGCAGTATTCAATTACATAGTTTTGTTAATAAAAAAATCTTAAAGCTATGTTAGTAGGTATATAAATTAATTTTAAATTAGCAAAAGAAATCATAAATGCCAAATATTTGAGTAGCTCGAAAAAAATTGCATTATTTATTTGTATAGATTCCCTCTATACTCGTGTTTATTTAGCCTCAATCCCTCGTTCATTTGTAATGGTCTAATAAAATACCAGGGCCCTAGTGTATTTTGCAGTATCACGCTGAGTCAGATACCTATAGGCGAAGTTATTTTTAGCTGTTTTCTTTTAGATTCTTTTTATTTTGTCACCAGAAAATTATTTTTCGTTATTTCTTTCGTTCATAAAATACTGAATGAAAATTACTGCATCTATATTACGCCCTATCCCGTCTCATGCAGGTACTTGTTGAACTTTCTTGAAGCAGTGGACTGGTACTCTACATAAACTCCACTTCACAGAGTCTGTAACTGCCAAGGAATCCGAATGTGCTAACGACTTTAACGTTGGTCGTACACACCAAGCCGCTTGGCTGCTGTTAGCAAGAAAAACAAAATTTCATTGATCGCTAAAATTAATCCTTTAACCTTGCCAAAAATAATTGCTATATCCAGGGCTTGAAATTTGATTGACGGAGTCTCGAATTTGTCCGAAGGGACCGCAGTGGGATAGTTAGATAGTCTAGTCTAGGACAGTCAGAAAATTCATTACTAATACAAAAAAAAAACTGTATAACCGATATTTGCATTGCGTACTGTTATGACTGCTTACTAATTCATTTACACTACCAATTTACGAAATCAGCGATTATTTTTAAATAACCGTTATTTGAGTTTTACTCCAAAAAATGATTTATAATATAAACCGGTTTTCAAGTCTTGGCTGTACCTGTATCGAGCTAGGTGCTTCATATAAATACAGTGTACTAAACTTGTCTTAACACACCGTATGTAATTACATGCCCGAAGTACGGCAGGTCTCCGTGTTCTAGTTTTGAACGCATTCTAATTTATGAGAGCAGTAAGTATGCTAAACTATTAGTTGTATTGGTACGGTCAGCAATAGGTCAGCATTCTTGCGCAAAGGTAGGTGAAGTAAGATCTTGACAGACTCATAGTTTATGTAGGAATCTATGCTGAGATGTAATTTCTTTATATACAGCTTATAATCTTGATACAGATAAAATATGACCTAACTTTAAAATAGTAAATTATAGAAAAAATGATTTTTAGCTTGACATAAAAAAGTGACATAAGAAGAATATATGTATTGAAATAAAAAATACAGAAAACCTAAGAAAGTGTGTAAATGTTCACTTAAAAAGCCACTCTGCTGCTAAAGTGCTCCCTAATAACCTCTTTAATCTAACAGTTATTTCACTATCTATGGCCTGAATATTAAAAATGAGTTGGGAGTTCTCGAGATCGCATTTAATAATTAAAAAGCGATTCTATAAATGCCCTCCCTCTCCGCGATCCAAAAGGAAATAGGTACTGGGAGCCACGTTTTGGTATGACGCGTTTGGTTCCTGACGGTTATCTTTTTACACGAGTTTGTCACGTAAAAATTCTTCCACGGAAAGAAATATGAAGATGTCTCTCGTGAAAAACTATTCCCATAAATATTTATTTTCCGTAATCAAATTTCACAGTAATTTTAGCATGTTAAAGTCCGTGACTAAACTAAACATTCTTTACTATTTACTATAATAAAAATCAGCAACAATGATCTGATACCGTCTAAAAATTTATTTATTTTTATCTGGTTTTTATGTTAACCATACTCACTGCACGATACTTGGCCGTTGTCTGCGGTTTACTCGTTTGGATTGCGTGACGTCTGTACTAATTGTGTTTGACGATACAGTTCAAACGTGCCGTAAACAATACTAAGCACATCAAAAGAAAGAAATTTAGCGCTGTAAGGAGGTAGTATAGTTGCACGATTATTTATTGCAAAGGTCAAAGGTCCCGGTGTGGCAGAACGAAGGAAGATTGATCATATTTTTATTTGCCGTTTTTATTTTTTATAGGTATTGAGACAGACGTAGATGTGTGTAAACACCGCTTTTAACTGAACATTTCGGGTATGTTTATTTTTTTTATAGAATATATGGCAAACGAGCGGGCGGCTCACATTAAGTGATCACTGCGGCTTGTGGGTGCGCTGCCGACCTTGAAGAATCCTGTTCACAGCCCTCTGTAAGAGCCCCATATCGTAGCGTAATGGAAAAACCTTGGCTGGCAGTTCATTCCACAACTTTCGCAGTATTTTTTTTTGATCGCGCTATACGCAGCGACTCTATATCACATTGAACCGCACAACGATGACGAGCAGTGCGATTGTAAAAACCCGAAGTTGGCATCAAATTGAATAGTTCTTCAGAACATTCGCCATTATTTTATTAGTCGATAAAAACGCAGAGAGTCGCAACATCTCTTCGGATGCTGAGCACTTCTAAATCACCTGTGAGAGTGGGATTGTCGACAATTTGGACAGCACGTCGTTGGACAAACGTTGCCTCAGAGAAAATACTGCTTCACCCTGTTCAGTACACCGAGCTTTTCCTTGCAATACACATACATTTTTGTACCACATTACTGTTTTAATCGTCACTTTGATCCGTGTGCTGTCTGTGCTCACAAATACATTTATTTTCTCTTTCTTTTTCTTTCTTTCTGTCAATGTTCATCACGAGATGATAGGAAATAGTAGTAGGTAATATTATTATATCTAATTTTGAAATAAGAATGCTAGTCCACTCCAAAAAGTTAGGAAAATGGGATAGGATAAGATGGAATGAGAATGATCTCTGGCACATTTCATTCACTACTTCGGTAGTGAATGAAATGTGAAACACATACCTACACCGGGAGAACAGGATAAAGTTGGAAATGCAGTATATTTCACGGTACTCTTCTGTGAGAGAGGGGTAACGTGGCTAGTAGAGTGCGCCGACCGGTTGTTGGATTGCAGCGTGCACCCACTTCCTCCTTAACCATTGAAAAGTTTCGGGCCATAATCCACCACGCTAGCCAATTCTGTATAGTAAATACATACATATGCTCCAGGTTGTTTTTTTTTTAATTATGGAACATACCAGCCATAGCGCCATTTTTAAAACTCCGTACTCAAACGGAAACTCAGTGGTAGAACACTTGTAAAACTGCCTTGTCTGTTGCCTTGCCTTATCTCAATATAAATAATTTAATGTCTATGCTCAGTTAGTGAGTCGCAAAGCATCCAAGCAGATACCCGTAAGTGGTAGATAATGGCAAACTAGTAAAATATTTGTATTTAATAAATGAGACGAGTGTGTTCGTCGGGCGCCCGACCCGACCCGAGATAACCGTGATTGATGATCGAGGCACACAACGGATTCTACTGTAGCTGAGCTGCACAACTGCACCACACACAAGTAACAGTAGAGTATCTTTACAAGGGCAAGTATCTGTTTCGTGTCGAGATGTGTCTCTTGTCGTATTCACGCACCATATGCCCGCCACTGTTGATACTTGATATCAATACATTGGGTTATTATTTTCAGATACGTATCTGAAGAAAATAGCATGATTCCTATTAGTTTTCATTTATATTTTATTACGTTATTAATAATTATTAAAAACTACTAGTTATATAAGAGGAGACGTACATACATAAGGGGTCATCCATAAATTACGTCACACGTTAAGGGGGAGGGAGGGGGTCACATGTATAAATCTAAAGTATTAAAACTAAACATCAACTCTAAAGAAAAATATTAAAATATTACCAACTCTATCAATATTATTGTAGGGTTGTTTTAATTTAATAATTTCTAAATTTAAAATTGCAAAATATGTGACGTCACACCAGGGGTGGTAAATGTATGTGACCACATAAATGTGACCACCTGTGACAAGGATTACTCCAAAAATCATGAAATTCGTGTGACGTAATTTATGGATGGCCCCTAAGACGTGATTATTCCCCTTTAGAGGATTTCAGGATTTCTATCACGTGTGCAATCAAAATGGTGCATTCCTAATATATGTAATGTACCTTTTAATGTAATGACCGGGATTCTAAGAGTCAGTTTCTGTTATGAAGTAATGGCGGAGCTACGAAGCACAAGTCTATGAAAATTTGAAATAAAATTTCCTAATTTTTTTTTTAATATTCAACGGTTAACAGTGACCGCGTTTGATGTGCCACTCCGAGTCAGGCGCATTAATTAACTTTGTTACGTCGTTTTCAACCACATATGCCAAAGAAGTTGAGTTTAAATTGACCTCGAAAGTGAATCGGTTATGATTTGAGTATTCCTTCCGTGATTTCTACTTCTTGCCGAAAAGTTTATTATGAAAATGCAATAAACACTCGCTGCCGCCTGGCATTAGTCTCGATGACATTGCATTTGTGTACATACAACGTATTTAAATCGTTTTGTGAGATTCGGTACTGTGTAAGTGAGGTATACAGACTGCAGGTATTACATATAAAAGTCCAATATCTGTCTACAAATATAAATTATAGTCGGTTAGACAGTCGATATAGGCGTCTATGCTAACGATAGCGTGGTTACACGAAGGTAAGTGGACATTTGCAACACCAAGGAGCACGAGGAGACGCCGCCGATCTTCTAGAGCCCATGTCGTAGAATAGCGGAAAAACCTCAGCTGATAGTTTCTTCCACAACTTTCGGTTCGCGTTATAAAGTGTCTCGATGATCGCACTGAACGCAGCGACTCTATTTTAAGGAAGTGCGGATGGACCGTACGACGATGACGGGTGATGCGATGGTAAAAATAGAGAAGATACTTCATTTATACAGGTGCAGCAAACGCTGTTATAATTTTATTTATTCAGAAATCAGATTCATATACGGACTTTGAGATTTCATTACTTTTCCAAAAAATAAGAAATTTCTGCGCTGACAATGAGTAAATAAACTATAACTACATGTATCAGCCTATAATGTGTGGTGTTACCGTAAGAGATATAGTTAAAAGGAGGCAACAAACTTCTACTAGAGAGGAAAAAGGTAAAATAAGTGGAAAAGGTACATAGTAGGTTTGTTTCAATAGCTTCTTATAATTTAAAGAAAACCTAATACAAAATTTTAGAAAGAGGAAAACTAGTACGATACTTATGCAAAGAGTCTATAAATATTTGTTTCTAAATTCACGAGCACCAAAAACTCACGGACGGTGTAGGAGAGGTGGCGCTTAGCAGGGCGCACGCCCAGAGTGATGCAGAGCGGGCACTGCCGCCGACTGGAAACAGCGGTCGTACGGGGCGATGGCGGCCATGTGGAGGAAGCGGCGCCCGGGTAGAGCACCAACGCCCAAAGAGCGACGGACCAGAGCTGCGGAGGCCGGCGAGAGTAGTCGCCTAGATGTGATGTCCAGGATAGCCCAGTCCCCGGAACAGGCGTGTGAATTTTTACAAAACGTCTTCAATGATCGCTCTCCAAACAAAAACTGTCGGTGCGGCGCCTTAGATTTTTCACCCTTCTTTTTCCTGACAGAATTCTCCTGAATTAATGAATTTTTGAATCTCAGTTTTCATCATCTCGAACAGTTTCCAGCCAGTGCTATTTTTCGTGTAGATGGGTAATGTGATACAGAGGTTATAAGTATTGAATTAGAATACAGATATAAAAATACATAGTAAATAATACAGAGTACAAAATTGAGCTATTGCAACAAATGTTACAAATGTCCCACTGTAAGGTACAAGCCTACTCTAGTAAATCACTGGGGGATTTTGGGCCGTAATCCACCACCTGGACCCAGCACGGATTGGTGGATCACATACTCCAGATTATTTTTTTCGCCTAAAGAGTGGTGATAGCCTAGGTATCTATATTCGACTCTTGTTCGTGTGATTGAGTTCAAATCCTCGCCCCGCACTTAAGTATGGATTTTTAAAAATTGAATACGGGTAGTCTACGTCGAGAGCTTCATTTTTGGTCTTCATGGTCTTTGTTGATCTTTAAGGTCTTCATTTGGTTAAGACCCGTTTAATAGATAAATATGTGTGAGAAATGCGAATATCTCAAATTTATATCAGGTGGTATATTTTTGAGTTAGTCTACAATGGATATAATTATACAAGACTCAAAAAGAAGAAATTATTCAGACACACTACTTTCCGTTAACAGTAAGTATAAAACTCAAGGCACATAAAGCACTGAATATTTAAGTTAGATACAAACAGGTACCTTAGTGACAACAAATTAGTTTAAAGAGTGAAACTACCCTAAAAACCCTAAGATATAGCATTAGAAGGCAGTAAACAAACGCTCAGGCCTCCGAATGCACAACAATTCGGAGAATACGTAGTGTAATATAATTTATGGGGTTACATAAACGCGTATGATAGCCGTTTGTACTGGTAATTATATTTACTACATAAAAACCGCTCCAGATACTGTTGGTAATTAAGTATGTAGTGGCCGCGTCGTGGTAACGACGGTGGACGACGCGCTCGACAAACCTTGTGGCTCCGGCCATAAGCGACAAGCGGTCTGTCTATTGCCTACCGCGTTATTCGCCATTACTTGATTTCGTCTAATAACTTTGTGGTCACGAGGGCGTGTCTTTTTTATAGAAAAACAGTAGCAGACGAGCAAACAATCTGCTAGATGATAAGCGGTTTCTGTCGTCCATGGGCACCTATGCGATGCGCGCCTATGTCAGTCAAAAATGACGAAATCGTCACGTCTACAGATGCGCTATATAGAATTATTCACCTACTGTTGCAAGAACTCATCTACTGTTGCAAGGACTAACCCACTGTTACGCGGACTCATCTACTGTTGCAAGGACTCACCTACTGTTGCAAGGACTCACCTACTATTGCAAACCTTATTCTTACTATCACTTTTTCTATTATTGTACTGCGCTGTTCTATTCATTTTTCTATTATAATTTTTCGAAAAGCAATGAAATAATGCCCTTTTTAGCCGTTTTCTTGTTGCAAATAGATCGAAACTTTTTATTAATCGCTCTCGCTTATAATCGCCTGCTCTTCTCCTGTAATTTACGCCACATGTAACAAGTTATTCCGGGTTATAGCTCTCGTGTCGTAACATAGGCCCAATTATATTAAACGGCGCGCTTTCCCCAGACCTCTAACAACTGGTTCAGTGCACTTCACACGACATTAGACCGTTTAGTTTATATTTTTATATCGCACGGAGGACACTAGCCTTTCTAATGGCCGCTTTGGTTTAGACAATATAATTACAAACTAACTGTAAATTAATAATGGGTAGATATTTTTGAATATTATTGTGACTGCGGAATGCCAGGATAGTTTATGAGATATCTTAGTAACATCTACAATAAGGCACTGAATACACGGTGTCGCATGGTCGACCGTTCGCTGGAAAGGAGTTGTATGGAGTCCATTGAAGATGTTCACATGACATCATGCAATAGCGTGATTTGATGGTTAGTCGCTGCTATGTGACTACCGTGAAATATACAGCATTTCCCACTTTATCCTATTTCCCCAATGCAATTCGTTAGTGAGTGAGGTATGCCAGAGTCTATTCCCAACCCATCCCATCCATATCCAATTTGTCAACCCTTTCTCAAAATCTATTCCTAAATTTCCAAAGGTAGACACATCCGGAGGCACCAGTGTTTGTCACTCTGCACTGATGTTGGCGCGTATCGCGAATGTCGTAAGACGACAGTGGATACTTACCACTAAGTGGACAGTTACCGCTCGTCTCGTCTCGTCTCGTCTCGTCCACTTCTTTCTATAAAAAAAAACGTGCCAACTGCACAGCACTGTTGCACGCGGAATTCAACCATAATGTTGACTTCCAAACTTCGGTGTCTAAAATTCCCAAAAGTGGGCTAGGTGGGCAACGTATGTCATTTCATTTCATTATTAGTATCCATTTACCACAAGCTGGGCAGTCTTATCATCTGTCACAATCTTTCCATAAAAAAACATTACTAAAGAGTCCTGTAAAGTTTAATGATGCGTTTAGTCATCTTCATGCGTTACGTGTAAAAATTCACGCACAAAATTATGTAAATAGTGCCTTTTATTGCCTGTGTACAAGCAGCGGTCGTCTGTTTTTTCCCGAGTCGTGACAATTAGGGCGACGAATGGTCGCAGGCGCGACCATTCGTTTGGCGCGACCATAAAGCCGCGCGCACGCTGTGTAATTGCGCGCGTGTACCGCGACGTCACGCGCTTCCTCGCGACATGCGACATCAAGCCTCATTAGCGCGATCGCTTTTACACCGCTGGAAATTGATGAACATCCCTCATCATTACTTTTACGTGATAATTGCATGACTAAAACGCCAAATTTAATATTTTTGTTTGTTTCCATTCGACTCATTTTAGGGTAATTACAAGAATTAAAAGAGTTTTATTTTTTACTTATACTCGTATTTTATACGATACTTTAGTAGCAATCCAACCGTCTTGTAAAATAATCCTGTACGAACAAAAAATACAAAATCTTATTTCCTGTAAAATTTCATTTTTATCGCTTGGATCAGTTATGCATAGTGGTATCCAATTGATAGTTGGATATCCTCCCACAGGATAGCTAAGTAGTCAGGAGATTTCACTTTATATGTATACATTATTTTGGCATCAGGTGGTATGATTTTGTGTTATTGGAAAATTTACAAGACTGAAAAAGGAATTGTTTATTAACTCCTATAGGATAGGTCGGATGTAAAATCTCTTCTTCTGTAGTGTTATTGTATTATATCAATACAATAATACAATGAAGTGCGTCAATGAAAACGTCATAAACATATAATTAGATAATTAATTATTTTTAAAAAATCATAAATTTTATATTAGAAATAAGTCCGTGAATTTAAAATTAACATAGTCTCGAAAATTACTGAGATAAATAACGTAGGAGTTACAAGTTAAAAAAAGACAGCATTGTACAATTACAAAATGGACTCAAAATATAAAATAGGACACATATACAATACGTCGTATTAGGATTTACCTTTTTCCATTCATTAATGTAGTCTCAACTACGCGAGCATACTCATACTCTAATTCACGAGGGTAATTTATATATTGGAAAGTCCCGTCCACTTATTATATACTGTTTCACTCGACTCATGACCGGGGACACTCGCGACTAGTTAACCACTGGACTGTATGCTCGTCTGCCGTCTTCGTTCACTATGTGCAAATTAAAAAAAAAATCTGAATCATGTGCATCCATGTACCACTCTACACTTGCGTGGTGGATTATGGCCCAAAACCTCTAGCTCTCCGAGCATCAGACGAAAACTTTCCATGTCTACGAATGTACCATATCAGCCTTCAAATAACATGTACTCGTAATTGTTCTAGCACAAACTTTTAACGCCGGATGACTAAGAAACAGCTAAATGTCGATATCCCGTTACCTACACGTCCATCCGATTTTGCTCACTTGTTGCTAATTCAGATAACACACAGACGAGGAAAATCAATAGTTAAAATTGAAACACGCGGTTGTTGAACTATTAGAAGAATTTGCACTGTAGTTAAATGTCCTTCAATTTATATCAAGTGTAGTCAACAATATAAATGGCTTCTAGTTTCCGAGAGGTTCACATTTTTTTGGAGTGGAATGAAAAGCTGACATTTCTTTATTTGAATTATGTATTATTCTACTGTTGGTTGTGCTTTTTTATAGAAGAAGTGGCAGAGAGACGGACGACCTAAAATATGGTAAGTGGTCGCCGTCGCCCATGGACCCCCGCAACACCAGAATAAGTTGTAGAATCCTGTTGATAGCCTTTTTGAAGAGTTCCTAGTCGTATCTTGAAGTGGAAAAATCTAAACTGGCAGTATATCCCTCAACTTTCATGTTCCCGGTATAAAGTATCTTAAAGACCGCACTGTATGCAGTAAGGTGAAGACCATGTGTGGTGAAGGTCCTTGGGAGAGGCCTGTATCCAGCAGTAGAGAGACACAAGCTGATGGTATGGTATGAAACAATTAACTTTATATGACATTTGTACCTAAAATGCGCTGATGATGAATCACATCACATCGATGACGGGGAGGGTGTACGCTGCAATCCCACAGCCGCTGGGCACTCGACTGGTCACGTTACCCCTTTGTTTCAGAAAACTACATTGAAATGTACATTTCCCATTTCCTGTACTGCATTTCCCATTTTATCCTATTTCCCCAATGTATACGTGTTTCGGTACTCAGTGAGATATGCCAGAACCCATTCCTATCCTATTCGTTCCCATTTCCATTTACCACCAGGTGGACTGTATGCTCGTCTGCGATTTTTTCTACGGAATAGATCTGTCATTCAAGATGGCCGACATTCGGCCCCCTTTTGACACGTTCATTTCATTTTCTTTTCATCTTGTTGAATTATACACGTAATTAGCTGTCAATTTGTATTAGGTATATATCATTATGAAACTGATTCGCTCAATTTGCCTGTCTATATTCATTGTATGTCTGAATCGTTTGAGCTATAAACAGATTCTCGGTATAAACATAGCCTTGCTATGTTTATAAATATAAATATCGTTTGAGGTGGAGAATGCACGCTGCAATCCAACAGCCGCTGGGCGCTCTCGACTGACCACCCTCTCCCACAGAAGACTACCTTAAAATGTACTGCTTTTCCCACTTTATCTTATTTCCCTAATGTACGTACGTGACTCGGTAGTGAGTGAGATGTGCCAGAGCCCATTCCCATCCTATCCGACTTTTCCCATTTTTCATTTTCCCAACCCTTTCTCCAAATCCATTTATATATCTCCAAAGGTAGGGAGCGAATTCGGGGGCGTGCCAACGTTTGTCATTTAGGACTAATGTTGGCATGTATCGCGGATGTCTATGGGCGACAGTATCCACTTACCATCAGGTGGACTGTATGCTCGTCTGCTACCTTCGTACATAAAAAAAAAGCCCGTTAAATGCATTGTATCGCATGAGTGGAATCATGAATTCAATCGAGCAGTAATCAGTTAACATTCAACGGCCTGAGTTTCGGCCGGTGATGCTGAAGAAAAATAATACGAAAAACATTTGAATGCATGACAACCGAAAACTGCGCGTGTGCGCAATTACATCAACCAAATCAGAAATGGAGATAGAGAATGCCATATGGTTTTTAAAAAAGAAAAGAACTGATCTGCTTTAAAGTCCCTAGAATAAGAACAAAGTAAATAATTCAAATTCAAATATTGCCGACTGTTACAATAATGATCTTAGAGGAATGCACCGTATTCGTATATCTTAGTCACCTTTCACATGTATTGGAAATTGAGAGCTAAGTTAATAAGTTTTCCGCTTAAGTTTATAAAATATTAGTAATTAAGAATTAGTAATTATATTTATATTATTCTATATTAAATCACCGTTTATTATAGAAAACGGGACAGACGGATATGCGCTCCGTAGTAAGTAGCCACTGCCACCTATGAACACGCAAAGGGACGCAACGTTTCGTAAGAATTTAAGATTTTCCAAACATTGGACAGAGTCAATTGCATCAAACTGATGTTTTATCGCCATATCATACCATACCACCGGCCTATGCTTCCCTAGTGCTGGATATTAGGTCAAGACACCCCACCACACGATTTTAGGTTCTTCTCATCCAGCCAGCACCGTCTACCACAAAGGTCCCGCAGGAAATATGACTTGCGCATTACTACTTCAGCGTGCTGATTAAATGAATTATATCGGCGACTTCAGTTCTTTCGTGAATTTTTTTGCTTCAGATCGTATACCGCAAACAAACTCCGAGCATAGCGTAACTGCCCAGAAAGATTTCAGAAGTTGTAGTTACATATTCAAATTACTTTATGCCATAACCTTAGTTAGATTTAATCAAGCATTAACATATATTAATCATAAAAATCTAAGCATTTAATCAAGCATGTCTTCCTGACTTCGCATGCTGCTAAAATTTAACACAACCTTTGTTTATTTAACACGTACTCGTTTCAAAATGTCGCGGCAATAAAATCATTTGAGGTCACATACAAATAAAAAACAAATTAATAATGAAGCTGTCACTTGCTCTAGTCATACCAGTCTGCCTAAATGTCACTTTCGTCGTCACGCGGCGTGACAGTGACAGAATGCCGTGGTCGACGGACCACCCAATGTCGATGGTCATTAAACAAAACAAAACCGGTGGGGGACTTGATGGAGTGGCGGAAACTGAGAGAATCGACCGACACCGTGACGGAGCCGTGACGGGGCCGTGACGACACATCGGTTATTATTCGAATGGATATTAAAACTGAGACATTTTGTTAATGTTAATTGCTCAAGTGTGGTGGCGTGGCAACAGTAAGTAGAAAGTTTTTATCTCTTTCTTTATAGAAAATAGGCGGCACGCGAGCATTCAGTCCACCTGAAGGTGAGTGGATACTGTCGTCCATGGACATCCGTGATAAATGCAACATCAGTCCAGATTGACAAACATTGGCACGCCCACGGATGAGCTGCCTACTAAAGAGATTAAGGAATGGATTGGGAAAATAGGGAGGGATAGGATGGGATGGGAATGGGCTCTGGCACATCTCACTCACTACCGAAACACTTACGTTCATTAGGGAAATATGAGAGAGGGGTAGCGTGGCCAGTTGAGTGCGCCCAGCGGCTGTTGGATTGCACCGTGCACTCTCCCCATCCCAAAATTATCAATTTATTACTAATTAAATAAAATAAAATTTTAAAATTAAGTATCTTATTTACCTGTCTACTCGAACATATTTAAACAATGGCTTGTCCTGTTTCCAATGTCACGTCTAGCGCCCTTACGGGGCTCATATTATGTGATACATTTATTATGGTAAAATATCTTTGTTATTATAACCCCATGAAAGTAATAAATATATTGAGTATATAAGGAATTGTTTGGCAAACCCATGATCTAACTAACAATATATTCTAGCCGTAGACAGATGAATCTAATTATTAGTCAAAAATAAAATATTTCATTTACAACGAAATAAATGCATTTGCCTGTCACTATTGCTGCTTATACAGTCTTTATCTTTGTTTGTATAAAATTTAACTATAGTAAAACGTGTCTATTTTTATTACCTTCAGCTATAATCGCCTCACTTGTATTCATACAATTAATTGATTTTTGACTGTGCGCCTATAAACGAACACTACAGTTTAATTACACATTTTTAATTGAAGCTATTCTGTGGAGGCGAGTGTAAACATCGCACATGCGCCGTAACGTTACATACATTTAACATAGACTCAAAACCAAGTTAATTTTGCATCGCAGTTCCACTTTATTGGTATAAATTTAAATACAATTTTGAAGTGATGCGGTTGTAGTAATAAGTTTGTTGTTGTCTGAATATGGGCCCCTTTCACACGCCACTGCTGACCTCACCCGCGATAGATTAATTTCTCGTTTAACACTTTTGTTCGCAATCCGTGGATCGTGAATGTTTAGACCACGTTTTAATTCTAAACTTTCAAATTCTTTTATTTAAATACATAGGTAACAATCTACGTACACACATACATGCCGTTTGTATCCCGTGTGGTGACGGCCGGCTTCACAATAGCACCATCCAATTTCATCGCGTAGGTGTCGTAAAACGCGACTAAGCCATTACTACAAGTCCGGAGTAAATACACCACTTCAAGTGGACTCTAGTGGACTGGACTGGAGGTGGACCAAGAGTGGTCTCGTCAATCCGCCTGTCCAGCGTGGCGTTTTAAAGACCATACATCTCTGAGTATAGATATTATCCTACTTTGATTTGTTGCAGACAATACGATCATATTTTGTACTCTGTTAACGAAAGTCTTACTACCATGTTATCGTTGTTAACCAATTAGGCGCACAACACAGTACCTTCAATAGTGCCGTCGAACCTCCTGGATAAACCTCGGCGAAGCTATTGTTGTCGGGGTCGCGAGATCGCGAGCAATTAAGTAGCGAGGACGTAATTGTGATATTACCCGCGCCCGTATCGCCCGATCGCGGAACAAATTGAGCGCGAAATTGATTACAATCGGGCGGTTGGACAATGGGGACCAATCGCGTGGCAGCCCACCCGCGCCCTCTCTTCATTGGTCGCACTCGCATGCGCCATAGCACACAATACACACCTGAAATCTGAAACTTAACAATGGTGGTTAAAAATGGGAAAAGATGGCGCACTGAATTCCCCATTCGAGCCGGCTCGAAGGACCAAAATGTTCCTTTCGAAACAGTTTAATTATGTACGCTCTTGTTACCTGTTTTTGTAAATGAAATATGTAATCTGAGGTAAATGTTAGTCATATTTTGCTTCGGCCATTTTGTAATTAAGAATTTTTAAAGTATAACTTTTCATAACATCCAGTATCTGCTGAAATCTAGAGAGCACGCCAAAATACCTGCGCAACAAACAAGCAAGTTTGTTGCGCAGGTGTTGAATCTTTATTGTCTTATATCGTCCTATTCGTGCCCGCGGCTTCGTCCGCTTGTTCACTTTTCCACGTTTACCTTAATTTTGTAGTATTATGTCCTTTTCGTAGCTCCTAACGTGGTTCTTGCAAAACTTCAGCTCGTTTAGTTCACCTGTGTAAAGCAATACAAAGAAATTAACATCGTTGCATTTTGTATATACCTAATACAGCTAACAACTTAACAATGGCGGCAAAAATCGCTTGATTATTCATATAAATTGAGATTATTATTAAAGTATTATTAAAAGTACTATAACACAATAGAAATAAAAATAAATTTATTTAACATATGCAGTGCGTGTATATAGATCCAGAAGCTTCTGAATGAATTAGTTAGCATAGGGCGCCGCGCGGGCGCACAATACGGAATCAATGGGCAATTATCTCGGGCCAGTCCATTACGGCGGGGTGTTGCGGGGCACGGGGGCGGGGAGGGCCACCGGGGACGCGCGATAACCCCGCGACAACATTATTGTCTCTAGGCTTGAGGTTTTGAAGTTAGCTGAGAAGTCTAAATCTATGATTTTGTTATCTACTGTTACTCTGAATGTATAGATGCTCCGAAGAATATATATGGTGTTTAATTAGTAGTAAAACATGAAAAATGAGCTGCCTGTATCGCTTTACACGTTCAGCTTGAAGAAACACGTTCCACCGTTATGTCACAATTGACAAGTGTTAGTGATGGGCTCTCGTGTCATGTCGCGCCGCTCTTGTCGCCGATGTGTTTCAATTAGCCGTGACACTGTGACAACGCGACACGGTCGCAGGACCAACCTGATGTAATCATTATACGGTACAAAGAGCTGAGAGTAACGTATCTTACAGTCATCCTCTTTTTTTGGGGAGCTCGTGAAATGAACTGCCTTGCAGATGTATTCCTTGCCTTGCAGTAGATTCATGAAGACGTCCATGTTCACCAGTGGATACTAAAAGAGCTGGTTACGGATTAATATTGTTATCTATATAGGTTATAATAAGATTAAGGTAACGAGGAAAATTAAGTTGGCCGTGTGGTGTGGCTGTCGTGAAAGCCGCTACTACAAGTCCTGAGGAACTGCATCACCTTAAAAGAGCCGCCTGCCGACAGCGTGCCGTTTTAAAGCCATACATTCCCCGTGCATAAGAGCATGTATCTGAGGAGTGGATGAAAGAAGGCCTAGTTATTAAATTAACATCCATTCCACAATTTCATATTCAGGTGCATTTCGATAGTTTGTGGTTAGATGAGCTACTTTCGCCTCTAATGCTTGTGTCGATTACTCGATTATCTTCCATCGACTCGTTGTCTAATCGAACCTTCCATCGTTTATCGGAGCAGCGACGACGTTATCGCGCCGCGCGCTGATCGCACTTTATCATTATCACGATGTACCATTTGTTTCATCAAAGATTTTTAATTTTAATTACTTTTGTCGTTACCTTAATCAGTCGTCAGGTTGTTGACCTCACTACGCTTATACAGGATTTATAACTGTAAACTGAAGTCGAACCGAAAGTATTAAGAAGAAAATAAGCGTATACTAAATTACCTACTTTTGCCAAGGAAATGTTTCACGAAAGGAAATTATTTATTTTCACAACCGAATTATTGTATCCAATCAGGTGTTCGAGGCAGACGAGTTCTTGAATGGAGACAGAGTACCGGGAAGTATGGAACACGTGGACTGGCGTCTTGAAGAATTTCGCTGGTAGTGCATGGATGACACGAGCGAAAGTTTCCAGAAGAAGAAACTGATAAAGAAAAACTACATTTTTTTATAAGCAAACTGACGATTTAGATTGGATTGTATTAATTTAGTTAACCGTGCGTTTCACCAACCGACAAACATTTTATTATTGATTTTATTATTAAAAAGCATAGAACTCGTTTTTAAAGAGTTTATTTGTTGAAGGGACAAGAAATACATAGTTTACAATTAACACTTTTTATATAAAGAGGGTGCCTTACGTGCAGAGAGACAAGCAGACAGTCCGCTTGGTGATAAGTGGATATTGTTGCCTCTGGATTCGTGGCAACATCAGTCAAAAATTATAAATGTCGTCACGTCCCCGAATGCATTGTCCATGCTGTCATGTACCTAAATTATTTAATAAGTATTTAAGATAGTATAAGTAGGGGGTATCGATCTTTATTTGACTTTATTGATTGAATAGATTCTATAGATCGGTAAGTACCTACCGAAAAAAAGGATTTCTTGATTATTATACAACGTTGAGGAGCATACTAAATAAAGGCTTTGTTATTAGGAATTTCAACTTCATATTAACCCTCTAACATGCGAGGTTGCGACAAAAGGCCAATAATTTACTATTACAGCAGAATCCACGGTGCTGAGGAGTGTTATGGCCCGTAAACGGTCGTGCGATCCCGCGTTATGGCTAATGTTTACCATTCGCTCGGAATCAAACTATAAAATTAAGATTAAATCGCAAGGTTATTGCGATGTTATCCCTAAATTTAACCCAGGTAATATAACCTTAACTATACTTGTATTTGTAACAGCCTATAACGTCCCACTTTAGGGCACAGGGCTTATCTAGTAAATCATTTGGGGTTTTCGGGTCGTAATCCACCATGCAGGCCCAGTGCGGATTAGTGGATACACATACTCCAGATTTTTTTTATTCACAGAGCACGAGGATTTCTTCACGATGTTTTCCCTCACCGCCGAGCTAGTGATAATTATTTATTTATTTATACTCAGCATTGATAAACGTTTTGATTAATGATAATTGCATAATTGCTAATTTAAATATCTATTTATATATTTAGATATATTTAAATACCTATTATTTATATTTGTATAACAGCAAAATTTAATTATAATTGAATTTGATTATAATTTCCAATTATAAATAGAATTTTCAATTCTTCCAATTATATTTATTATTACTTTTACGGTCACCAAAAAACATTTTTTTCGAGTTTTTCTTTTTACATTAGTAGAGAAAAGCGAAAACCACACAGAAAACATATTGGGCAGGTATTTGAAATTACATTGGTGTTATTAATAAAGAAAAATAAGTTGTTATTTTTCTTTATTTAATAATACCATAAGTTATTAATATTCAAAATGTGAATAATTGTGATTTAATATATTTTCTGATTTAAGTTTTAATTTATTAAAATGTATAAATGTTAAAACATTAATAATTGATAATATTATTTATTATTCTTTTTTTTAGAACCGTGAGCCGTCCTGTTGAGCCCTACAATAATAAATTCTGAGGAAGTATGCGCACGCGCGCGGCCGGCAGTGGTCAGAGTTCCGGCCACAGGTGCTGCGCTGCCGCTATGTGGCAAAGGTGTTTTGTTATAAGTTATGTCGCCATACTTGTGTATCATCATCCGGCGACGTCGGACTATGCGATTAAAACCGCAGAATATCAACTTCCCGGATAAGTTAGTGGCGCTGGGTCTCGGCTTTGTTATGTCAATGTTAATTAAGGCCATATCCACCAATCCGCAGTGGGCCAACGTGGTGGATTATGACCCGAAATCCCCTAATGATTTACTAGGGGAGATCTGTGGCCTGTAGTAGGATATTAAATAGAAGGACATCAATTGGGCATAAATGTGACATCGTGGAATGATAACGGCAATTTCTATAGCATTAATTTTATTACTGCAATAATTAGGATCGAGTACAATGCATAATTGCATACCTCTGTAATAAGAGGTAAATAGTTACTTGGATAAAGGGTGCTTGGACATCCTTTTCTGTTAATGTCAAATATTTATACATCCTGTATTTAATTTGATGATTGTTTTAACATTTCCCGTCAGCACCCAAAACTATTTTATAACTAATTAAAAAATACTATTATCTAAGAAAAAGTACCTGTCAGTCACATTTTCCAAATTTTGAAGACTTTAGTGAGATCTTAAACAAAATAACATATTTTTATTGTCTAATCTTTAAAATCAAATGTTAGAACATGTTTCCACTTAAACATAATTTTTAAACAACGAAATTTTAAATTAGAAAATTTTAACCATAGTCAATATGGTCTTATAACTCATTAACGTCGAGCCCCGAAACCGCTGTAGTTAGAAACTTGAAAGAATGATGGACATTTTTGTATAAAACCTGGCCTGACCACCCATACAATTGCAATGTATGTGAACTTATTGATTATAACCTACAGTTACCATCAACACATATTTTGTTTTCCAGATTAATGGGCTATCTGCAATATAAAAATAGTGCTTGGTAAATAAAAAACTAAATGGAAAAAATCAGGCCCTAATAAGATCCGAGCCCATAATGGCTGGGTCATGCTCGCACTCATGTACACCTTTACCGTGCTCAGATGGTTGCAGGCAAGCAAAATCAGACACCCTGGATAGAAAAGTCCTGTCAACCATATCTCTCCACAGGATGCACTACCCAAAGTTTCGGTCTAGGGCTCTGATCCTTGGCCTTGAAGCCTTGAAATATTTGTAAGAAGATATCTCATTTCCCCGGTACTTTTGGGCCATGTTGCCATTATATAAATTTAAGCTTATGTTAAAAGCTTTCATTCGATAGTCATGTGGTTTTTATTGGATTCAAGGGATAAAGCGGGATGTGAAGGATTGAAAGAAAAAATATATTTGATAGTTTATTAATTTAAAACATATTATACATTTTCTACAATGTATATAATTAAAGACTTGTTTTACAGTTTTTAAAAAACGTTTCTGGAAGCTAAAATATACTGTCAAATTTTGTATGGAATAACAATTTTGTATGGAAGTGTAACATACCCGTACATATAGAGACAGTGTATTAACTAATACGCACAACATGACATAATTACTGATACAAAGTGAAAATAAATAATAAAAAGAATCAATTTACGCTCACTGAACTAATTTAATATGGTAACAAAAAAATTAAAGGGTCCAGCCCTAATTGTTTTTTATTACAAACTTTAATGATGTCCCCAACAAATGTACAATGACGCACAATGATTTGTGTGATGTTTGAGTTCGTCCCCTGCGGACGCAGCTGCGTCTCCGGCGTATCAAACGGTATTAATTAAAGCTGACTGTACATTGTACAGTCCACAACGTGTTCGGACACTCGTGGCTTCACACTGTGTCGTAGTCGCACCCGATTTAAAGTTAGGACTGTTAACCACCGAATAAGAATCTATAGATATATCCATGTTATTCGCAGATAACATTAACAAATTTAAAAAAAAAATCTGTAACGGGACAAAAATCTTTTTAACAATCAGACCTCATAATTCATATTATTCCTACTTTATGATTACAATTTTTAAATATTTTATTAATTAGGACAAAAATATTTTTAACAATACTGCCTCGTAATTGCCTCGGGTACTGCCCGCTGTACTCTAGATATGCGATAAATGTCAACTACAGCGATAAATTTAAAAAAAATCTATCACTATCGCCGTTGTAAAGAAAAACATGAAGAATCTAGTGTTTTTGTAACATCAGTCTGAACCCGCCTCACTTGCACTTGCACTTGCAAGTGAGGCCCGAAGTTATCTCGTGATTGCAAAGGGAGGGCTTTGTTTTGCAGTGGGGTATTAAGATGGGCGCAAAAATAGCGCTCGCTTAAGGAGTAAATGCATTGACCTCGCTAATGTTCTGCTAAAGCGCTGAGCGCTAAAAGCGCTAAAAGCACAAACGACTAATATTAAACTCTAATAGCTAATTTTAACCTTTTAAATTGATATCGGTAACAAAAATGTTATCAAATTTAAGTTTCTTTAATGTACTACAACTGTGTCGCACTCTAGGGCAAATACCTCTCATCTCGAGTCTCACAACGTTCTATCTAGCGTAACCCTTGCAGATTCCGTGAGGTGTATGTGTTTAGGGCATTTTGCCAGCTCTCCTGATAATACTAAAATGCTACTAACACATATCTCAGTATATTCAGTCGTCTGAGAGTAGCTTCTTTTAGTACACTTCTTTTTAGTGTATATAAAAGTATATACATCGGTACGCTGTATATCATAGCGTACAGTGTATTTAATGTCACTCTTTTGGGAGTAATTCTTTGACGTAGTCGCCATATCAAATCGTAGTTTAGATAATATTTTAGCTCCAACTTATATCGCATGAGCTGGTCGACGACCCTATAATAGACAGTGACCCCTTACATTTGGTATAATGTGTTATTTGTTTACGATTCGCTCCGATACTCCGCCCTCTAACCGCAAGAGCTCTACCTCTACCTCTACCTCTAGACCAATCATTTCTCTATGGCCTCTCTCTGTTATTCAGTAGAATATTATTTTCTTAACACAAAACTTATGGCCGCGACTTCGTTCATGGGGACTTCATAATATTACTAGCTGTTCGCGACAAGTCGCGCATTGTCATTTTATTTCATTTTGATTGCTAATCTCCAAAGTGTGTATGACCGCTTGCGAGTCTACGGCTCGCCCTCGTCGCCGCAAATTGTGTACCGGTTCACTAGGATACCGCGGAATTACAGTCGTGGACAGGGCCCATGACTGTTATTCCGCTGATTGGAGTCTTTGGCTAAACTTGGTTGCCTCTGGATCTGTGCTCGTGCCCAAGGAGAACCCCCAAGATCGTAGGCCCTGTCTGCGATCTGAATCACCGACATCGAAGGAACTCAATAAGTCGTGAGCTTGAAGAGTGTGCCCTACCACAGAAGAGAAGGAGGGCTACCAGGCTCCATAAAGACCGTGGAAGGTGCCTCCAGGTGGTGCATGCCGAAGGCGTACAGGTGAGAGCTTTTGATTTAGCTCAGTCTCACACTGTGGTATTCCACTTTTAATCCAATAAAGATACTTATAACTTAAGTTTGCGGCATCCTTCGGATGTCAGGGTCATTCGCGCATACACTATTGTTACTCACGACTTGCTTGCCCGGGTTTTAGGCAAATGTGATTCCACACAAAATTTGCGATGGATATGGCCTACTCGCTGCCACTTTAGCTTGCTGATTCTTTGAGCTATATCGGCAAATATAGTTCTTCGTCGCATTTCTTCGTTACGAATTTTGTCGAGCTCGCGCCGAGCTTACGAGTAGCTTTTTTAATTGAAATAAAGAATTTATTATTATTACTATTGCTCGCTAAGTGACTTTGGACTTATGAATTAGGTCTACCTTCAGAGACCTCAAAGTAGAATGATATTATAAGTATGACATGAAGTCATAAAAAGTAGACTTTGTGACATAATCATTTACAGTGTGTATATTTATTTATTTATTTCCCATCGATGTGTCTATTGTTATGGCTTAAGTGTCATTTAGACCATGAAGTTGGACCCTCTGTTTAAGAGTATAAATATATTTGGACCACATTCGTTTAGTAAAAATATTTTTAGTAATAATAATTATTTATTTTGCAAGATTTATCCGACTTCCTTCATATTAATTGAATTTAGCTAGCTTTTTTGTATAGTTCAATGTTCCATAAATTGATAAAAGAATAATTTTGGACGCGTTTTTGTTTCTAATCAGGGCTGTCAATTATAATGAATTTTAATATAAAAAAGTTTAGGTCGCGTAGGAGAGACGCACTATCGATCAGCGCGTCGATGCGATGTTAATTAGAGATAGGTGCGCCCGCGCAGACGATCATAATTTAGAGATATCTTTGTGTGTGCCCGAACAGGACTTTCAAATTTGTTGCCTGACAATTTGAGATATTTATTTCAAGATAAAATTATCTTAATTCGAAATTGTGAGAGTTCCCAGTACTCAGCTATGTGACTGACTGTACACGAGTGTGTACAGAAACATTGGTGACTGTCTGATTTATATACATATTTATTTACAGATATTTATTAAATCCTCATACCTTTACAGTGTTCTCAGTGCACAGTGCTGAGGACAAACTTACATTTCATGGTCTCGTTCCTTCGTTCCTGAAGCACTTTCTCTAGTTCATACATGTATTATTATATTACTCAACGAACTTGTTTCTGTTATCAATTTTTTTTCCTTAAAATGGGCGTTCCCTCGGTGTAGCGTTCCTTCGGTGTAGCGTTCCCTCGGTGTAGCGTTCCCTCGATGTAGCTTTCCTTCGGTGTAGCGTTCGTGTTCCTATGTAGAAGCACATTGTTCTTGTCAAAAAAAAAACAAATATTGAAGTATCCATTGTATTTTCACAAAATGAAAACAAATCAATTGAGAGGTGAGATGTTGTTTCTTATTAACTAAAATTGCAGATTTTTAGAAAAAGATGATAATTTTATTCATAGATCTATCAGGTTCGGCATCTAATCAGTTTCGATATTTATTTTTTGAGTGAACATTTGTTGAAAAGACTGTTGAAATTCTTGTAAGTGGTATCAAACGAGCGAGAGGTGTCCACCACACTCCACACCACCGATGACTTTACACGAAAGGAACAAATTTTGAGTTTTTGCCGGCTCGGCATTGTGTTGTGAGTGGCCTCGAACCGGGTTGCCACCTACCATCTGGGGAACGCTGATCTACTTACTGTATAATTATGTAATGTTTTATTTTCCTTCCTACTACTCACAAACTGTTATGTGCACCCAAATAAATAAATAAAGCGCTTGAATATGAATGTTAAAAGTGTAATAAATACGCTTATTGCTATTTACGTTTGGACGTGGGCTGCTCCGGTGGTGTAAGAGTTTTGTATTTCTGTTGTTTTGTTTGCGTCTTATGGATCGAAATCTAATTTTCAAATATAGATTGCTTCGAGTAGCGTATCGGGAGCGTTACATATATTTTATATAATTACACATCTGTCATTTTAAATTGCCCATAAAAAGAATTGGACAAAGGAATGTGAGCGGAGAGCTGCGGCGCGCATCGCGCACCAGCATTGGCTCGCAATCATGTAATTATATCATTCCGCCGCGGAGAAATCAAGCGCAATTCGCAATAAGATTTATTACCGCTTTTTTCTTAGATCGAGGCGATTTATCTCAAAGAGCTCAAGTATAGATATGAGGTGGAATCGTGAGCGGCCGCCGTCGCCCGCCGCGGCGCGCCGTGCTCAGGGCATTAACTTAATTAAACTAATGAATTAGATTAACGAAGGGCTTAGTTAATAGCTGCGATGTCTATCTGTGATTTGTGGACGTCTGCTCTGCTGCAGAGGCGAATCAATAATCTGGCGTGGATTCTATTAATATCTGTCAATGTTACTGTGCGCGGGCGCCGCGCCGCGTGCGCAGCTCATTTGTCCGCAAACGCCCCGCAAGGAACTGCCAGCTCGAGATTATGAACTTCTCTATCAGTTAATATTGTACGTACTGCGAACTTCACCTACGATAGATTAGTCACACGAGTATAGGAAAAGTAGTTTAGCATCTTATTTCTACATAGGGATTCTACTGTTACTATCAATTTTACTTAGAGATTTTAACATATAATTACTTGTTTTAAGGTTTAACAACAAGATTAAAATGTATTAGAATCATTGAAATATCCTATTATGCTAGAATTCTTGTCTAACCATGGGATTCAATTCGCTGACAAATGGTGCGGGGCACGATGAGTGATTTGTAATCTTCGAAGCCATTTGAAAATTGTTTTCAAAAAACACAAATCTATAGAGTTTCTTAGCAATTAAACAACTTTGAACAGTTTAAATCGCGTATATTTAACATTATTTATATCCCAACGTTTCGAACATTTTGCAGTGGACGTGGTCACGGGTGACTAATTGATTTTATTTGTCACTTGAGTTATTAAGAAATTATTTGAACTACCGTCTGAATTTTTTTTTAATCATAACATTTCCTATGCACGCAGTATTCGCTCACGGTGTCCAGAGGTCTTGCAGTATTGCGTTGGCCTTGGAATTTAATTAATTTAATGACTGGATCCCAAGCCGGTGGTACTTGCCAACCATCTTCTCTATTGAAATTTGGGTGTTTCTAGATTTCAATAGCCTCGCGTAACATTTTTGGCATAAACAGGGTCTCTCTAGCGAGGATTTGTGGATTATCGAATCGAATGTAATGGTTGGGTTTGTCCAGAACATGTTCACAAACTGCAGACTTGGTCGAGCGTCTGTTCTTCATATCAGCTATGTGTTCTTTTATCTGGATACCGATGCTCCTCTTTGTTTGCCCAATGTATGATAACCCGCATTTACAATCAAGCTTGTAAACACCTGCATCTTGTAGGGGGATATTGCTCTTGACAGGTCTTAAAAATTGGCTAATCTTCTTGTGCGGCTTGAAGTAGGTTTTAATTGAAGCTCGTCTTAAAATATTGCCAATTTTGTCAGTGATGCCCTTGATGTATGGTAAGATGGCAGGTTATCGCTCAACTGTGAGCGGCTTGGGGCGGCTTTTGTGACGCATTCGTGGGAGTTTGTGATTGTTGCTTCGCAGTACTTGTTTCACATGCAGAAGCTGTTCCTCGAGGTGGTCAGAGTCACAGATGCCGTGTGCTCTCTGTAACAAAGATTTGCCTACGGTAGCCAACTGACATGGATGGTGATGGGAGTTACCGTTGAGATATTTATCTGTATGGGTGGGTTTCCTATACGCAGTATGACCAAGAGAGTTGTCAGGATTTCTGATGACTAGAATGTCAAGGAAAGCTAAGGATTTATTGACCCCAGACTCCATAGTAAATAGTGCAAAGTATTCGACACGTCGGGATATAAATAATGTTAAATATACGCGATTTAAACCGTTCAAAGTTGTTTAATTGCTATGTATAGTAATCGCGAAAACCTAAGAAAGTATTATAGAGTTTCTTTTTTAATTTAAGTGGTGGATGTGGAGGTACTGGATTTTATGGTGTATGATGTATCAAAATCTTGGGTAAATAAAGTGTTATATTAAATGATCACAAGATTTCATCACAAGTCGCTTTTTACGACAGCCACGGCAAGAGATGGAGTGCTATAATGACAATACAATACTGTCTATACTACGAGTAAGCTAGTCTGTACTGAACAATAGTGAGTGTATAATAATTAAAGGTTATTGAGTTACCGATCAGTGTTGAGAATCGGCACGGTTTTTATGTAGACGCGGTTTAACGACGCATGCGCACTAAATATGCGGTTTTAACGTGCACTCGTGCGTGTAATCCTATCACCCCAGCTATAATCTGATGGCATCAATCGGCAGGACGATGTGTCGATTATAAATGATGATAGCAAAATCGTTTTTTAAACTACTATGTTGCGCTTAATTTATTTCTATTCCTATAAAGTCGATGTACATTTCGACAATGTCTATACATTTAATATTTGTTGAAAAAAAGTCGATATAGCATGCTAAAGTGGCAATAGGTAGGTCATATTTGCCGCAGGATCGTTAACTGATGAGGTAGGTGAGTCCTTCAATAGGGGCTACATACCGGGAAGCGCAGTGTGGGACCTCCCTCCAGCCACGTGGACTGACGACTTGAAGAAGTTCGCGGGTGGTGGCTGGATGAGACGAAGATCGTGTATGGTGGCGAGCCTTGGAAGAGGCCGATATCCAGCAATGGAGAGACATGGGCTAATGGTACGGTATGATAGTCTATTTCATATTTTCAGAAGAAACTTATCAGACCATTTTCCCGGCAAGAGGCCACAGAACATTAAGAACAGTGCACAGAGCACGAAGAGACTAGATGACATGGCATACAAAAGAGTTGGTATATTTCTATGGCAGCTCAGACGCCACACACGTGGACACGTAAATCCACGTGGAACCCATCATGACACATTTTACACTACTCGTGTCAATCTCATGACACCTAGTAGGGACTCGGAAAATTATCGATATTTTTCGGTATACCGAGTAAGTACTCTTTTGTTTGATACCGATAGTCTTTTTTTTTTTATAGAGAAGAAGGCGGACGAGCAAGCGGTCCCACGTGATGGTAAATGTTACCGCCGCCCATGGACACCTGCAACACCAGGGGGTATGCGGGCGCGCCGCCGACTTTACAAAATCCTATTCACAGTTTTCTTGAAGAACCCCATGTCGTAGTTTAATGGGAAGACCTCTTGAGGCAGTTCGTTCCACAGCCTACGGGTTCGTGGTATATAATGATTTTTTGACCAAACAGTACGCGACACCTCCGTATCGAGGAAATGCGGATGGACCGCACTTCTGTGACGGGAGGTGCAATTGCAGAAACCAGAGGTGGGAATTATATTGAACAATTCTTCAGAGCATTCCCCATTGTACAGGCGTTAGAACACACAGAGATGCAATGTCTCTCCGAATGCTGAGGGGTTCTAAGCCGCCCGTGAGAGTGGGATCGTCGACAATTCTAACAGCACGTCGTCGGATGGAGTCAAATGGGTCCAATTGATGTTTCGGTGCGCTGGTCCAGAGATGTGGGCTATATGGGGCCTAACCTGAGCTTTGTAGAGCGTTAGGAGTTGCCCAGGGGTGAAGTACCGCTCCGGTCTGTTCAGCACATCGAGCTTTTTGGACGTTATTTTGGCTTTATTCTCCAGATGACCCCTAAATTCGACTTTGCTGGAAATGTCGACACCAAGGATCAGGATACTCTCCGGGATCTTAAGAGGTATCCTCTGAAAGCGAGGTGCTACTACAAAAGGGGCCTTTCTAGCGGTGAATGCACAGACTTGAGTCTTACTAGGGTTGAAATCCACTAGGTTTAGAGAACCCCAAATCGAGACTAGATCTAAAGCGTATTCGATTTCAGACACGAGCCTGACGCGACTCTCTTCCACTTCGACCCGAGGGATGTTGGCGCGGCCCCTGTACAAGGCGTCCCCTGTGCTGTCATCCGCATAGCAATGCATGTCACCGATTTGCAACAGGTCGTTTGTTATTTATCGGTGTTAAGTAACTTGTAAAAAATGTGCGTACTAATAAATTTTAAGAATATAATCTAGAAAAAACCTTGGGGTATTGAGTTGTCATTTTTATTTTCGTATCATTCATATCATTACAAGTATCATTTTTTTTTATTCATATCAAGAAAATAAATCTATCTACATGAAAATTTCGGAAAAGTATCGATACCTTTATCGATGCTTTTCTTTCGTTACTTTGACTGCACGATACTTTTTTTGTGATACTAGTCATGAGTAAAGTATCGATACTTTTAATTCGATAGCGTGTCCCTAGACGAGACTAGGCGAGCCGTGTCATAGATAAGGTGTTAAAAAATTGCACATTTAAATGTCAATAATGTCGAACTTGTTGTTCTCTAATGACACAAATGATGGCGGAGTTTGAAGTAATTAATTAATTGTCCAAACCAAAATAGTGTTCGATGTTTTAAAAGCAACCTATTGAAAAAAATAGCACTAACTACCGAGAGTTTAGACACCTGACACTCCACTGTGATTAATAACATTAAATCAAGCCTTATTAGCAAAAGTATTGTAATATGCAAAAAACTGATTACGCATACAGTTTTCATTTAATAATCTTTCTGCATTTTTCGCACCTAAAGCTCTGATTTTTAGGTCGATATTTGTAAATCTGCCAGTTTTTTATGACTTGGGTTTAGAATTACACCGTGTGAACCAGCCAAATAAGTTATCGCAGTAAAAAACTTTTTGTCGCTTTACGATGTTTTGACCAATAACATTCGATACTATATTATACGTAATATTAAAATTAATACAAATTAGTGGTTTTGATAACCATTTGAGTCACCGAGTCATCGGAATAACTAACACAGTTTTTTTACCCACGACCGAACCGAGATGGTACATGCATTTGTGCAAAGAGAAACCTTTGTCACCTTTGTCACAACTTTTCTTTGAAAGGCTGGACCAATTATAAGGCAGTTTTTTTTATAAAAAATATTAGTACTTTTTCTAAAAAATAAAATTATTGAAGCGTGTTAACATGGGCGCTGTAGTTCTAACTCGCCAGGGGGCGCTGCTGTATCAAGGTAAAAGTTGTAATGCTTGATAATTTCTAAACGAATGTACTTATTCGGATGCATTTTTCTAAAGCTACTCGTAATAGTTAAAGAAGTATATATTTTATAGATAGCTGTCAGCATCTGATGCGGAAGCCGAAGGTGCATAAAGGAACTCCTTGTTACGCACCACGACAGCAACAGCTTGTATTAAATTATTTCAGGTTTATGTTGTTATTTGAACATTTTTAAAGGCGATTAGAGATTTTGTTACAATTTTTAATTATCATTTATTTAACTAGTGAGAGTTTATTTAAGATTTATCTTTATGACTTTCAACGTTTGCGACGTCTATTAGGGCCTCCCTTTGCAATCACGGCACTTTCGGACCATAATTTGACAACTAGGCTGCGGATTTGGTGAATGTTATACGATTTCCAAATTTTTCCTTTTAATTCTTTGTCAAAGACCTAACGTCACTGACATATATCGTAGAATCAGGGAATGACATAAAATGGCACCATTGCCACTTACAATATTGATTATATTACTTAGTTACTACATTGACCTGCCCATTCAGGTTATATATGCCGTAGAACCGATAACCGATTACCCCTACCCCGATAGGAAAGTCCCCGGTAGTCGAATGGAAGCCGAGAATATAGGAAAGGGATTTTAATGATTTTGCAGTTCAAGCCTCATTTCAATTCGACAACAAAAGATTTATAGAAGAGCGCCAAAGTCCTGTTAATCGTTCTGTATCCCGTTTTGCGAAACGGCGCGGTCCCGCGGCAAAGGTCGACGCGATCGGCGATAGCCCGCGATACGCGCGATTTGCTCCGATATCGCGCGATTTATTACGCCCGTGTGCACTTAGCTTAATTATCGTTGCATAAAGGTCGCCGTGACGTCACGCACCACCCTCGCCGACGTGAGCTCGCTATCTGCACAATCACTGCTATTTTACTATAATGGTAAATTTATTTAAGGCTACAAGAACAGTGATAAATAAAGGTACTGATTATCTAAGGCAATTCTGATTTTTATTTTACGAGAATACTTCTGTGCGGCTTTTGTAATTAATAATCATGTACACATTAAAGTATAATAATTATTTAATCAATTATCAGGTCTCTTACAATTACAAGACAATTTATAAGGTCCCGCTGCAGAGTCGGGCTTTTCCAAGTATATTACTAAGAGCTTTCGGACCATAATCCACCACACGGACAAAGTGCGAATTGATGGAGTATATACTCTTTAAAATATTCTAAAATATCTTAGGGAATACAATATTATGCGTAATTAGTAAATTTTTATTTTCTACCATGCACTCGTGCAATCGTGTTTAAAAGTGGAATAAATCATAATTAAAAATAATGTCAATTTTTACCCCCGGAAGTTGAATATGAACAGCGTTTAGGGGTTGAAAATGAACGTTTGCCCATAACAACTTCCAAAGTTTCGACTCCTAAGTAAACACAGATGTCCATTTTCATACCCCAAACGTCCATATCCTAATGGGTTGAAAATGGATTTTTATACAATGAATAAGTTTCGTTTGTCGACTTTAAACTTTCACGTTGGTAGCTATCTAGTAACGCAATTTTGAACACTGAGTGTGGAAAGTGTATTAGTTTTACAAATTATTTCACTACTAGCTGTGTCCGCGATATCATTCAGGTAGAATACCGACTAAACAAATTTATTTCCGTGTCTACCGTAGATGAGTTAGCTTATGTCACTTAAAAGATTACTAACATTTCATAATATGGCTTTTACTTAAGAAGTTAATACCAGTCATTACAAAGATTTACGCAACTTCCTTTTTATTCAAAAGACCGTTTTTCACCGAAATATAAACCTTTAAATAATGTCGACGGCATGTTATGTTTTTGTGTGTTGATAGCCGATGACAGTTCTATTAATGAGAGGACAAATCGCTCGCGTGCAGCTCTCGAGGAAATATGTAAATGTTCATTAATGGATAATGGAGGAGCTGGTAGTAATAGCTTAATCGGTTTACGCTTGTACTGGGTGTGTTTAAGCGAGATTTATTTCGTACGGACTATTTATCATAATTACGAAGCCACAATTAGGGACACGGAAAAGTATCGATACTTTTCAGTATCGAGTGCTTTTTTTCTATACCGATATTTTTGTATTCGATTTTAATCGATTGTACTCTATGGTAGGTACCTTAATACCGTAACCGTAATCGGACCTTTTATAGTCCGTTGCTGGACAAAGGCCTCGTCAGGCATATTGTATTGTCCATGAGGGATGTATGGCCTTGAAACCGTCACGGCTAGGTTGGCGAGTTCATTCTAAAAAGAGATGATGTAGTTTATTTGCGCTTGTGGTCAGGGCCGGTAGGTTGTGTTAGGCCCGAGTGGGCCCGAGTCCCTCAAGAAATTACATACATGGTAGAGGAATGACTCATAAACAAGAGAATTTTATAGCAATAAAAACTACAAAATAAAATCTGGAAAACGGTTGACCCCGTGGGCCATCCTCAAAACTTCCCTATTCCCTGAAAGCTATTTTCGAGCTCGAACCGCTCAAAAATGTAATTGATCATACGTTATTCATACATCATTGAATTTGAACTCATAATTTTAAGTAAAATAAGATACAAAGAATGAAAATGCGTCTAGACATGGATTTTTCGAGCGACAAGGAAATCCCCATGTCTAGTGACGTCAGTAACTTTTCTTTAAAATCCGAGTGGGTACTTTACCCATTCGGAAAATTCCGAGTGGGTAGAGCTACCCACTATATCCACATTATCCGCTAGTCCTGCTTGTGGTGGGGCATTTATTATTCTTTAGTCGCCTTTTTGACCCCACAGGAAGACATGGATGACGCTATTCTAATATCAACCGACACAACACGGCTGAATGGTAGATATATAACGTATCGTAATTAATAATTTTATTTTCAATATTATGAGGTCAAGCTTTTTTGTTGGAATTTAGCAGCGGTATGTCGGGGTGTTGAGCTGTCGACGTATTTTTCGTTACTAACTTTTCTAGCAAGAGAATCGATAAATATTGATTTAAATTTAAATATATTTATTTCGATGCTGTGATCGATACGATAAAAAGTGTCGATATTTTCCATTCGATACTGTGTAGTCGATAGTCAAAATATCAGACGCTCATACGCTCAGCCATAAATATTTATAAAGCGGGGCATATGAGACTTATTTATATTTGGAGGGGCATATGAGGTAGATAGGATCAATAGCAGATCCACTGTGATTAATTCCTCCACTAATACGTGTTGATAACTCCGGCGATATGTCACAATAATCGAGGATTACTAGTGTACTAATGATGATCGTATAATGACGATTTATAGTGTTCTTAGTGTGAGTAAGGTCGCGCCGCGTCGCCGCCCATAGTCACGCGCGTGTCGCCGCCCTCTGATGTCACTGTGATCATCGGCATTAACGTAATACGTAGCAAAGACGACTATAATTCTTGAACACCATTTGTATTTAAATTTAGATTAGAAATCAGTAATCTCTGTTGACGTAAATAAATATAAATATCGGTATCATTTATTTAATTCTAATGCAGTTAGACACACTGGAAACCAAAACCATTTTTTTTTATAAATTTAATAAAGATGTTTATAAATTAGTAAGTAACGATATATCTAAGTCCATGCACTTTAGAAAAAAATGCTACTGGACGGGTAAGACTATTTATAATAAAGTTTATAAAAGAATTGTCACTAAATAAATTAAAAATATATTTGTATAGAGAGCTTCTCAAATACACATTTTATTCCGTCACAGAATACTTAGAGTTCAAAAATACGTGTTAGCGTCCACATAGTAGTAGTTAGCGGTGAATGATGATAAATTATAGTCAATTAAGGATACATATATTTATGTTTAAAGTTTAGCTAATTTGTGACAAATGGTTTAATATAATAATGTGAAACAGCTTAATTACAATTTACATATTAATATTTGCATGCTGTTGTATATAGCTGGGTTATGCAGACTTTCAGTTAAAGATATGACCAAATAGTAATAGCTTATTCGAAGGCAAATAAAGATATATTACTATTGAGAAGGTAAGTGAAGTGTAGACATATATTATTACGATGTACATAAATAAATTGTTAGATGTTTATTTTAAACAAAATTACTGATACGTTTTGTCGCGCAGATTATTACATATAGGTTAGTTATTTATTTCTATAAATTTAATTGCACAAGTACACTAGGCGAATTACATAATAATATATAGTATACATAAAAAATAATAATAATAATTATACATACATACATAGTGGTTGTAGACAGATATAAGTTTGTTCGCTGTTGTCATCCAAGTACAGAATCTCATACTTATTCCACTTTTCGTCGTACATTTTATGAGCACCCTCCATTGTGACAACCGTTTGCCTTATGTCAGATAAGCGCCACGGAGTATTACTATCAGGAAAGATACATTTTAATTACTAGATATTAAATTTCAATGTTATTTTCTTCATCTAGTGGATGTGCGATGGGATCAATGCCGTTCCATATTGTTTCTCTTATTCAACGATATGAAGAAGTGAGGTGGGGCGATCATATTTGTGATTTTATTAACTTGAAACAGGGTATAAATATTTACAATACAAATAATAAAACACGTGTATTCAAAATTGTGTTACGGAGCTAAAATACAGGCTGTCAAATTTTGTATGGAATCATAATTAAATTACTAGGTACTGTCACTAAATATAAATATTTTATGTATATTTTATATATAGACTTATAATATTTAATAATTACTTAATTATATATATTAGTACAATATAAAATAATATTTATTTTCCTGTGTACCCAAAGGTTGTCTGGCAGACATCGACTTTATGGATAACAGTGCCTTTTGCATTCTGTGTTTACAATCTCTGTTTTTGTCATTTTTGTTTTAGCATTAAATTCATTAAAAGCAATTAAATCTCAGCGAGAGGAACCGCGGGCAACAGCTAGGAAGTAAACAATCTAGGTTGGAATTTTATTACGCATACAGTAAGATCTTGAGACGCTGTAACAATCCATTATTCAGTAAAATTTCTCATCTTCTTTTTAATATGAATATGTTCCGTGACCGTCTCTCGCTACTGACTTTTATTTTTATTAACCGCATCGTTTAATGGACGCTAATACAGTTAGACGAGCGAACTGTTCATTTGTATTTTAAAGCATTCATATTTTATTAAACTAATTAATGGATTTATATTTGTGTTCAAATATTTATAATTCCATTAATTACGTGTAGTAAACTGATCGTGGGAGACCCAATCATTGGAAATTTATGACAAAAATAATATAATTATTGTAATTTAATGTTGAAATTATAATTAACGGTGTGAAATGTGATCCGTTGCTGAGTTAAAAAGCCATGTTTTTGGATGAAATATGATGTGTGCGTGTACGGATTACAATGCGAATAACTATTAAAATTATTTGACGAGTTTGTCGAAATTTTAATTCCTACTTTTTTAGAGGTTTTTAGATACTTGTAACTTGTATAGGTAAGGAAGAATCGATGAGAGAGACGAGATCTGGTAGAGTGACCGCGTACCTGGTGGACCAGTGTCGGACGCCATCCGGCCTGGTGGACTGGCGATTTAAAGAAAGTGGCCGGTAGTGATTGAATCGGAAGAGCGAGAAGGTTGTAAAAATAGGAAGAGATAGGATGGAATGAGATGGGAATGGGCTCTGGCATATCTCACTACATTGGGCGAATAGGAAGTGGGAAATGCGATACATTTTGCGGTAGTCTTCTGTGAGTGCGCGGTAACTTGGACAGTCGAGTGCGCTCAGCGTCTGTGAGATTGCACCCACCCCCGCCCAAGTAAGTTTCAGCCTGGCCTATTTTTAATTTTATACTATTAATGATATATTTAATCATAATGTTCTTTTAATCTGTAATTCTCTTGACATATAATTACAATTAATATCTGACTTTCAGGCGGAACATGTTGGGCAATGTACTTAAGTTTAACATCTTGTGTTACCTGTGTTCTGGTAAATAAATAATTTCAATTAATTTTAATTTGAACACAACAAAACACATCAATCTCAAAAAACATGATGTGATGAGGGGGAGAGTGCACGCTGCAATCCGACAGCCGCTGGGCGCACTCGACTGGCCACGTTACCCCTCTCTCACAGAAGACTACCTTGAAATGTACTGCATTTCCTACTTTATCTTATTTCCCTAATGTACGTGCGTGTTTCGGTAGTGAGTGAGGTGTGCCAGAGCCCATTCCCATCCTATCCCTCCCCATTTCCCTAACCCTTTCTCCAAATCCATTCCTATATCCAAAGGTAGGCAGCGCATCTGGGGGCGTGCCAACGTTTGTCGTTTTGGACTAATGTTGGCATGTATCACGGATGTCTATGGGCTACATTATCCACTTACCATCAGGTGGACTGTATACTCATCTGCCACCTTCGTCCATAAAAAAAGAAAACAACACTTCTGATGAAATATTACATAATTTTTAAACGATGTGTCTTTCGGTAGTCAGTCGGTCAGCGGTCAGTCTATGTCACATCACAAGTTCAATGCCCCTAGATGTCCACTTGTATTAGCATCTTTCGTGGCGCGTGACTCACGAGGGGAGATGGTCCAGCGCAGATGTTAATTAGTATTAATATTCGCACGTGACACGAAGAGCGCGAGAAAATGGCCACGTGATCGCCTTTTGTTAATGTATGACGGCGTGTAAAAGGGATGCTTTTTATACACCACAAAACTAATTTACCTTTATTCATAAACTAGCATTGGATTTTTATGACTTAGTTAGTCTATTTTTATACTGGCTGCAGTTCCACAGCCGCTGAGCGCGCCCGACTGGCCCAGTTCAGGCCGCTCCCACATGTCCCGACAAATTATCATACTGTAGATTATTTATAGCGTTTACTGAGCCACTTCCTACAGTATACTTAGATACATCTATATTAATGTACTACTACATGCACATGATTCTGGTGTCGTGACAACGAATTAATGTATTTTCTTTCTTTCTCTAATGTACCATAAAATATAAACAACTAGCTGTTGCTTGCGGTTTCGCTTTAAGTGTTTAAACACAGGTGATATTAAAAAAATGACATTCTGAATTTTAGCCCGAGACATAAATATTTGAAAACCGTAAAACACACGTTTAATTATTATTTATATTGTAGAATGTCTGTGGCATTAACTCCGCCGTTTGTACAATTACTTGTGAAATGAAGTTTAAATAAATATTTACACCAAGTCGAAAATTAATTGAACCATCAAATAATTTGTTCCATACCAACTTTAGTTAAAAATGTTTGTTATAGAAAGTAACGACAACCCTCTTTACTGCCAATCCTCCTGAGCGGGCAGGCTATGGATTCGCTATACTCAGAGGGCTTACAGCCTTCTACGTGTCCCATATACAACGCTTTCAGGATGCTTTTGAGGCTGCCCCGCTACTATAGTGAATTGGTGATGTTTCCGAAGCGAGAACTAATGTATTTCAAGCGATCAGACGTAAGAAAGTAGACCGCGTGTTGCACAGGACGCGGTGCAGCGCCAACGGTATCCTGACAGCTTTACCATAGATGTATATGATATGGGTGTTTAAAAAGTATGTATTTTATTTTTATTTCTATATATTGTAATATCATTTTGTAATTTTGGCATGAGTCTCTGTTACTTGAAATAAAGATTATATTATTGTATGCTTATTATTATTGTATTATTTGTTTGTTATAAGTATTTGTGTAAAATATTTACTAATCATCGTTTGAGTTATATGTATACGTTTCATCGCATCTCCCAACATACCTCTGTGTTCAATTCAAAGGATAGCAATGCCTGGAGGCATTCTCGACCCGACAAGGGTAGAGAATGCTTCCAGGCATTGATACTCTTTTGTAAGATAAAGAGCAATCAAGTTTTTTTTTAAAACTTTGTCAACCCTTGTTGAATTTCGTATTCCTAGTAACGCTTGACATCGTAAAAGGAAGCTACTGTCTAAATTTAAAAGTTTTAGATCCAGAGGTTTCAGCTCACCGATGATGAGTTAGTCAGGACATTTTTCTTTATATGTATGGATAGATTCAGCATATTAGAGTCGTGCTCACAAGCTTAGAGTCCATTGTATGTATGACAGTCAGCGGCGTGGGCGTACGTAACACGCACCAACGTTTATTGTCTGTGGCAGCAAGTGAAATAAACGTATCTGCATCATCTCGATACAAAACTAAGTGCTGCCGCCGTCAGTTCCTGTGAGGATTAGTGGCCGACATCGCGCGTCAAATGGACCGTTTATCTTGATTCATCTCCACATGTGAGCCAGGGTTGACACAAAACCTGACCCGGACAGAAAATTGAGCTGAAGTGTGGACATTCCTGCGTCAAATCAAATCAATTGTTTTGTAAGAAAATAACAAACAAAATATGATACAAATTCCTTTGTTTTTATAAAATTTCTTGTAAAAGGAGAATGGCAAAATACGGCTAATACAATTAATAATGAAAGCATTTAATCTTTTTTATAGTATAATTTATCCAAAATTATTTACAACATCCAACTTTTTAACAACATAAATAACCTGGATACAGGTTTTTTTAGATATCGGCAAATCACTCACGAGTAGTTGATTACACTATCGATTTACCACAAAACGTGGATTATAAGATAAGATAAATTATAATATACAAGTTGTTTACGTAAGCATTAATAAAGAAATGTCTCACCGTCATAATAAGATAAATAAAGAAATGTCTCATCGTCATAATAAGATAAATAAAGAAATGTCTCACCGTCATAATAAGATAAATAAAGAAATGTTTCACCGTCATAATAAGATAAATAAAGAAATGTCTCACCGTCATAATAAGATAAATAAAGAAATGTCTCACCGTCATAATAAAATAAATAAAGAAATGTCTCATCGTCATAATAAGATAAATAAAGAAATGTCTCACCGTCATAATAAGATAAATAAAGAAATGTTTCACCGTCATAATAAGATAAATAAAGAAATGTCTCACCGTCATAATAAGATAAATAAAGAAATGTCTCACCGTCATAATAAAATAAATAAAGAAATGTCTCATCGTCATAATAAGATAAATAAAGAAATGTCTCACCGTCATAATACGATAAATAAAGAAATGTTTCACCGTCATAATAAGATAAATAAAAAAATGTCTCACCGTCATAATAAGATAAATATTTTAAAGCAGGGTCAGCATAAAATGAACCCTAAATGTAAATATAAGTCATCATAAGCTATAACTATGGCAAGTTTCATTAAATTCTGTCCAGTGGTTTTTGCGCGATGCACGTTCAGTCAGACAGACAAAAATTATAAAAAATGATTGATTTGGACTATATACCGTTCGTAGAGTGTTTTTTTAAACTATTTCATGTACATACATGGCTCAGTTACGATTTTATTATATGTATATATGTAAGCTTTTTCTATTACGTTTTAACACATGCAATAAAGTACTGTAATAATACTCACTAATCGAAAGGGAATCAAAGTAAGAAATGAACGAATAACGAACGATTAAAAAACCCTCGTCGGATTATTTATTACTAGCTGTGCCCGGCATGCGATGCATGTCCGCCAATTTTTTTGAACATAATATGTAGTCTATGTCCATCTGGAATAATTTACCTTTCAAATGGTGAAAGAATTTTTCAAATAGGTGCAGTGGGCCGGAGATTACTCTCCACACACACAAAAACTCACAAAATTCGCACTCTCTCTTTATTATATTAGTATAGATGTAAAGAAATTATATTTCTTTAATTTGTACAGCGCTCTTCTATCTGTAAACAGTGACCATGTACTGTACTCCATAGATGGCGCTGTGAGTAATGGCGGCCCTCACGGTTGGAAGAGCAGCTGATGTTTAGTTTTGACAGAAGTCACCATGATTCATTATATTGTTAGATTTAAGTATAAAAAGTGTATAAAAAGAAATTGGCAATTTAAATAATAAACTTTAAATGTCGTTTCTTTGTTTTCAGGTAGGATTTAAGTTAATTAGTGTAATTTTTATTGTATGTACCTATGTAAATACTAAAATAAAAAAACTTTGTTTTCAGAGCAACACAATTGTTTATTAGTTTACAATTCCTAATAAGTTTAGAGGTATTGCACTATATAGATTTACTGTCACTGTCTGCATGGACAGAAGAATTCACAAAAAAAAAGGAAAATGACTGCCAATTATCAGATTCGTTTCTTTCTTAAGTAAACGTATGTCATTATTTTATTACTAACGTTTAATGCTGGACGCGACGAAGCGTCCACATACGATTACGTTGACTGTGAGCTTGAACTAGGACCCGCCTAATTTCTTGCTGACATCAGATTTGTAACACTGGAATGCTTTATATGGACTTCTTGAATGTGTTAATTGTGGTTTGAATGTCTTCCGGATGAAAAGGCACGGTAGAATAAATACATTTTGATATAACAAAGCATTTATCTATTTACCCGAGTACGGCGGAACAAAAGGGGGTTATGAATTTACTACTCTATGTATTTAAAATGTATGTATTGTGAACATGTATTAAAAATCTGATAACGTCAATAAAGTTTAATAATTTTAACACGCAATTATAATTTTGGGCTGTTCCGAAAGTTTTTAGCTAATTTGTTACTATCAATCAATTTGTCCTATATTTATAACAGACTGGAGGGTAATTTTAATGTAAACGTCTATGGTAAAAATCACTAGCCACCTTCATTCAATTTTTTCTATAATTTTTTTTACGACAAGACATCAATCAATAATTAATTGATTGCAACAATGAACGTGTCGCGTAAAGCATTTCGGGCAATGATTTTCTATGACTACAAACAATGTTTATTGATCGGTTATCATTGGCTGTTTTTAGCTAAAATTGGTGCGGTTTCTGGCATTCTCCTTTAGTTCTAAGTTCACGACGGTAAACTATTAATTAAAGTTAGATACAGAGCGCCCAATTCTATCATGCAATATATACATACATATCTATTTACGCCCTATTATTTCTCCCAAAAGCCTAATCAGAATTACATAATAAGTCGATGTCATTGTTGTAATTGTTTCACTATTCGACTCTTTGACCCTTTAAATAATTGTAGGTCAAAGGTCATATAGCTTCGCAGATTAAAAGTATATCGTATTTCCGTGTTGGACAACCCTAGCGTCGCCCGCGCCCGCCACCGCCTCAAGCGCTCACAAAGTGAATATGACAAAACACCATCAATCCACCGGCCAGCATCGATCGATAAACAACAACGCATTAGATTCCTCATTTCAATCATCATTGCTATAATATATGACGGACGAATTTGAAAAAAAGATCTATCGTTCGCAGTTAGATGAAACAATAAATCTCGACGTGTTCCAAGCGCGCGCAGGGTGGGGGGGGGGGGGGTCTGGCTGGTACATTAGCGATTGACAGCTGATTGACACAAGTGATACCTGAGCAATGAGCATCGGAAATGAACGCGAGTGGAGCGAGAGATGAGTCTGTATTCTTGAATCATTTTTTTTATAGATATCTAGTATTCAGTGATATTCATTGGTTTTGAAACTAGATAAATGGTAGTCGTAGTAAATGAGCGCTCGACAATGAGCGATTCTAACAGGCCCGTGAGAGTGGGATCAGCGATAATTCGGTAGCATGTTGCATTGATTCGCTCAATGTCTCTTAATATAAAAGCATCTGAACCTCCGAATCGGCCATTAGCTAAGCACGGTTGCTTTCGTTCATTTGTTGTATGAAGGGGCGATGGTAGAGATAGTGATGGTACACGATTGTTGTGACGACCGCCGTCGCTGCTGTCAGACAGACTTACAGACGGACTGGCGCATAATGTCTGACCGGGTACCGCTAATGTATTGTGTGATATGTCTCAAGATTGTATTGTCATATTTACTCGTGTAGTATTGTTAAAAAGTGTTCCTGGTCTGCATTATCTGACATGTACAATACATTTACAGAATATGTAGAAATGATCAGGAATCGAAGACATTTGTAGGTTAATGGATTAGCAAGCTAAAGTGGCGATGAAGGAGCAGATCCTTAAAAGATTCTCAAAGCATCAGATTATCAAAACGTCAGATTCTCAAAATACACCAGCTGTTGCACACCGGAATACACAATGTATATCTACGAAAAAGTGTTATTTTTTATATCATACAAGATTTTCCCTATAGCTAAGTTTAATCACATCTGTCGCAGGATCGATGCGGGGGGCGAGTCCTTGCGATGCAGACTACGTAATAGCTACGTAGCTCTCCTGTCAGTTGAACCGATTAATAAAAAATGTCGTCGGTAGTCGCGAGATGAGATAAATGTTATATTACGTGTGGTGTAGAGTGACGGAAAAGGCCTATACCGAGCACATCTGTTTAAGTATATGTATAAGTATATGTATGTTTAAGTATAGTATATATGTATATGTTTAAGTAGGCCACGTCAATTCAACTTCAGAATATTTGGATTCTAACATATTTCGGAGGGCGAGAGTGCACGCTGCAATCCAACGGCCGCTGGGCGCGCTCGACTGTCCACGTTACCCCTCTCTCACAGAAGACTACCTTGAAATGTACGACATTTCTCACTTTATCTTATTTCGCCAATGTACATACGTATTTGGATAGTGAGTGAGATGTGCCACAGCCCATTCCCATCCTATCCCTCCCCATTTTCCCAACCCTTTTTCCAAATCTATTTATTATATTTCCAAAGGTAGGCAGCGCATCCGGGGTCGTGCCAACGTTTGTCATTTTGGACTAATGTTAACATGTATCCCGGATGTCTATAGGCGACAGTATCTACTTATCATCAGGTGGACTGTATGCTCGTCTGTCGCCTTCGTCCATAAAAAAATATATATTATGTCTTTCCATAGTCAGTTGTATGAGCAAACCTTCGTTCAAAATTACTTTCTAACGAATCGATATCAACCTAAAATGTCCAACTGCAGGGAAATATCTTCCCTAGTGATCGCTAGGTGATTAGTGGATACACATATTGCAGATTGTAATTTTGTTTTAATTCTATAGGATGCGGATATCTTCACAATGGTTTCTCTCACCGCCGAGCTATTGGAAATTTTTGGTGGCCGGCCGAACACATAGTTATGGAAATATAGCGCTAAGTTAGCATTTAGGATGCAGCAATAAGAGATTACTTTGTATTTAGATTTAATCAAAGACTTCAGTTGAATACTGGCTCTGCCACTTGTCTTCAATATAGTTAAATTAGTTCAATATATTAGTTTTAGTTTTTAAAAACATTTTTCTTGGTCCCGAAACTTCACTATCTTGTTGAATACATCTTTTTTTATTTATTTATAGTGTTAAGCAGTGTGTGAAGAACAACAGTTATGTAAAAAATGCGATGATATCGTGAAACGCGTCGGCGATGACTCGGATTCATTAAATAGTTGTGGAGAGACGGACGAGGGGTCGGGGGGGACTTTCGGGACAGGTTTATAGACCGCGGACGAGGATGGGAATTCGCTCGAGATAGCATCACAGAGATTTTTTATTCTAGGACCCAATAAAATGCCATTGTTGAAAATTAATTAAACGTTAAACGAAAGCTTCTGCTCTAGATAAGCTAATAAAATTCACATAAAAATATTTCACTACCAGAGTACGATTAGAATTAATATTCATGTTTGGGTGACATTTTTGAGTATTGCTCAGTAAAATAGTGTTATAAAGACACGATTAAAATCTAAATCATTTTTTTATTATTTTTATATTAATTCTCACTGTAAAATACCGTTTTTACTTTTTTAAAGTCTGTAACATTTGTTCCAATAGGTCGTCCTTTATAACCTCTGTATTCTTTATATCTGTATTCTGTATATTATTCTGTATTTCAATATTTAATACTATTTTGATATTTTCTTTGTATTGCCCGCGCGTTTCTTCCAAGATCTTTCAATATCTTCCCAATCAAATGCATTACTCATCTTCTTGTCATGAATAAATAGCAGTGGCCGAAAACAATAAATACTGGTTGGAAACAGCGTTACGTGTAAAAAATCTAGAGTATGTAAAAGGAGCCGTGCAAATTCTGACAAGACCTCAAGGGAAATTTAAGGGGCCGCACGGATGAGTGCTTTCGGAGCAATCAGGGTAGAAGGTTAGATATAAAAGTCGCAAGCCTGTCCCGGGACCCAGCTGCCCTGGGACACATCATCTCGGCCTCTAGCGCTTCTAAAACCATAAACGCAACCACAGAACCAAAACACCGACGTTCAGTTGCGCCACTACTCTCGCCGGCTGTCGCAGTTTTGGTTCGTCGCTCTCTGGGCGCTGGTGCTCCTGCTGGGGGCCACTTGTTGCGCCTGATCTCCACCGCCAGGTCTGGCCGTAGCTGCTTCCGGCTGGCGGTAGTGCCCGCTCTTCATCGCTCTGGGCGTGCGCCCTGCTGGGCGCCGCCTCTCCTGCCGACCAGCCGTGAGTTTCGTGATTCCAATCTTGTGATACCAGCACTTTTCCGCCATTTACACGTAATCACGGACTCTTTTTACATAGTTGTATTTTTTTATATTACGCCTTTTTTTAATTAATATAAGCTATTGGAACAAATAACTAACCTCTTTTCTTCTAAGTACTTTACCCTTTAGTCAGTTCTTTGTGGTAAAACGACAAGTTACTTACCACTTACCATTCGCCCATGAAAATCTCCAATACATATCAATCTCCAAATCCAATACGTGTCCCTCTGAATAGCAGAACGTACCCTGGAGAAACAAAGACAGGCTCGGCGAGCACTAACCCTGCCGCTGGCAGACAAGGGGAGGACTTCTTGTCCTTTGCCACCGCCGTATATCGTAATCCCGTCTGGAAACGCAACCGAGAATCTTGGCTTTACCGCCTGGACCGCGAAGAAGACAAAACCTCTATAAAAAAAAATCCCCCGACTGGGAGAACACCTGTCGTTGGTCGTTCCAGCCATGAGATGCCACCCGGCCTCCCATGGCCTGAGTGGACGGTGTGTTTCTCCCATTGGACGGCAAATATCAGTCCGGGGCCTGCATTAGCGGCCGCTGGGGTCGCAGACAAATGCAAATAAGTGACCCCAGTACAAGATGGCGAGGTGGTACACCGTGGGGTTTTAGACGGTAAGAATCCGGCATAACCCCATCGCCTCTGACCGGGGCGGAGAGGTATCCATGAGGATTTCCTCATATATAAAAAAAATGGACGAGAAATAGGGATTAATCATTAGTCGATTTGGTATCACTCCATCCGACCTCCACCATTCTATCAGATGGGAGAATCCATGTATAATAATTCCACCGAACTTTGTATATATGTATTTTTCCTCACTCTAGCAACATCTCAGGCACGATAAAATTCTTTGAAACGTAATCTAAAGTCCAGACAAAAAGTCAAAAAACATAATATATTTATGCCTTTTTGCAGTGAGCTACTCATGGTAAGTCGCTTTGCTGAGCATAACTCTACAAGACGTTTTAACGATCGTCTTAACACGCATGAGACTACAAGTACCAGAGTCGGAAGGCTTAATGGTTTGCTTGACCCGCGGAATTCAACCCGAGACCTCGTGTCGTCCAGCCGGCACCGAACGTTATTAGTCATTATTGTATTTGTGTACGCGGCCATCATTCACTACCGAGCACCGGCACTGCTGATGCTATCAGTGATGCATGCGCCCCACTTACCGGTCAAATAAATAATCAGCTTAAAAGATAGTTGGTTTTAATTAAGTAAACACTTGGATGCTCGTTGATGTCTTTTGCTTATGTACTTTTGTTTGTAAAATTTAGTTTTTTCATAAAGCTGTTGACATATTTTGGTCTAAACAACTATCTCCTTTAGAAAAAAAACTTGTTTCTTTTGAAATAAAGACTTCATGCCGACTGTATTTCAAAAAAATACTATGTTATTACAATAGAATCCAACACCCTAAATGCAATCTAGTGACAATTTTTAAAAGTAATCACAATTAAGGTTCCAGAATTAAAAAAAATTTGGAACATTTGGAACCAATTCGCACTAGGCCCGCGTGCTGTATTGTGGCCCAAAACCCCCTACTGATGTAAATCACTAGGAAAAAGGGGTTGAAAACAAAAATGTATATCATAAAAAATAGTGCCTACTGCTGGTTTTATAGCTGCCAAGTAATGCATTGTGACTTCCTCCACCACATAAACTGTGAGGCTTCGGCGGTAATCGACATAAGACAGCTTGTTCCGCTGCGGTCTTTTAAACACGTATTTTCCGTGGAATTCTCTTGATGTGGCTAAGTTGTGGTTGCTATGGTAATATCGGAAGTCGCCCTCAACTGTTGACCTTTAGGGCCAGCTTTGGTTTCCGTTTCTGTGCCTGTCTAGACTTTGTAGCGGATCTTTTGTTGGGCTTCTCATATATAATCGCATTATTATTATATATGTATTTATAGTGGATATTCGAATACAATATAGTAATTATTACAAAGAATAAACAAAAAAATAAATTAATAACATAAAACTCAATGGCCTAGGATTCCTTGTGTCGTGGGTAACATACAAAGATGAACACAACATATGCTACACTCAGAACCGTACAAACACGTGTCTTTAAACAAATCATTGTTGTAAAAAATCATTCATTCTTAATGTTAAATAAACTCAGGTAGTCAAACGCTCACAGTCGACTGTGAGATGCAGTATCGTCTCCCTACATACCCCTGTTCTTCTAAAATAATCAAGTAAATAAATATAGATTATCGATTAGCCCAGTCGGTAGTGATCCTGCCCGCTACGCAAGAGGTCCCGGATTCGATTGTCGGTCGGAAATTCATTTATTTAAAAAAATAAGGCAAGTGTTTGTTCGGGACTGGGTGTGTCTTTGTGTTTGTGTGTGTCTCTGGATCTACGACACAGGGACTCCTAGTACGGGCCATTAAGTGTGGCGTTATTATAGAAATAATCTTTCATTCCAGTACAAAGGTTTATATTTAGCACTGCAGATACTAACACAAACCAAGTTTTTTCTAAAAACCATCTGGCTTCAACCTTGTGATAGTTTGTAGAATTAGTCGAGGTGCAGACGGTTCCCGTGTCGGAGCCTCTCGACAACACGTCCTATAGTTTTTGTGTCGGCTCGTAAACGGCTGACGGACAGTAAAGCGTTTGAGCTGTTTGCTTCAATCAATATGAAATGAGAATTAATATTCTTTGAGGAATGCACATATTGTTATATTATTGTTATTGTTATTTGGATCATTGCGACACTTGTTATATTAGTTATTTAAGGAATACCTTCAACAATTGTTATCAAGTGAAGTGTATGTGTGTCTTAATAAATAAATAAATAAACATTTAACGTTAATTTATCGATATATACGAGTTTAGAATTCAACTCTTACTTTACTGTTTGGTGGCTCTCGCTTGGCGATACATCAAACGCGCCGACATTATACGAGTAGTCTCAATAACACCCGCCCATATAGAAGAAACCAGTTAAACATTAAGGCAGACATTAAAAAAAACATTCACAAATGGTTTTTGTTTCAATTAAAACCGGTACCAAGTACTAAACATTACTTCAATCTTTTTATCTTATTTTATTCTTAGATTGTTTTTTACATGTGATCATATGAACTGTCCATGTATTTTGGTTATGTCAAAGCATAGAAGTCTCTAAGAGCTCGTTCTGTGGGCGAGCACTCACTACTCTCAGCTCTTGTCATATCTTGCAAATGTTTACCGTCTGGAGCACCGAAATATCAATTTTACCCTTTTGACTCCATCCAACGACGTGCTGTTCGAATTGTCGACAATCCCTCTCTCGTGGGCGGCTTGGAACCCCTCAGCATTCGGAGAGATGTTGCTTCTCTCTGTGTGTCCTACCGCCTGTACAACGTGGAATGGTCTGAAGAACTGATCAATATAATTCCCACCTCGGGTTTCTACAACCGCACCTCCCGTCACAGAAGTGCGGTCCATCCGCATTTCCTCGATACGGAGGTGTCGCGTACTGTTCGATCCAAAAATTATTTTATACCGTGAATCCGTAGGCTGTGGAACGAACTACCTCAAAAGGTCTTTCCATTAAGCTACAATAAAGGGTTCTTCAAGAAAACTGTGAATAGGATTTTGCAAGGTCGGCGGCGCACTCGCATACCCCCTGCTGTTGCAGGTGTCCATGGGCGGCCGTTACACTTACCACCACATGGGAGCGTTTGCTCGTCCGCCCAATTTACTAAAAACAAAAGCTGTTTTAGGCTTTGTTTCGTTTCATAGCGACGACTGTGATTTTAATGTGGGTAGGACACGTCTATTTTTAGAAGAAAAAGTAGTTACAGTTTGCACTGACAACAGAAGCGTCAATATTGCTTGTTCTTCTTGCTTCGCGGCCATACTGCAAACATGCGTATTTGATAGATATCATATAGTACAATATCAAATGTACGATTACCTAATACAAAAGACACTAACCTCGAACCCGAAACTTGTGGAATGAACCGCCAGTTGTAGTTTTTCCACTATGCTACGACATGGAACTCGTCAAGCTGAACTTCAGAGAGCTGCGAATGCTTCTGGTGTGACAGGTGTCCACGATCGTCTGCGATCTTTTACATAAAAAAATATATTTTAGATATTTGACTTTTAAAATTAGCTGTAAAAATAAATTTTCTGTATTTTTTTTAATAGCTGTTCACGTGCACTTGTGTTTAATTACAGTTTGTGTATTGTAATCAGTGGACTCGCCCGGTTCGGCGAACTCGTTGGCGTCTTCTTGCCGAATATTCGACCGTGCACATAAATCCTGCACGGTGGGAGCCGCGGGGCGCTGTAGGGGAGCGGGGTGAGAGGGAAGGACGTCGATCTGCTCATTAAAATACCTAAACCGAATCCCAACCGCAATCGTATTAGCGACAACGACAACTCGTGAGAAACTGAGACTAATTAGGCGGACGAAAAAAGGTTCCATTTCAGGATAACCGCAATAAAGAGGATAATAATAATTTAATACTTGCAATTTAATAATAATAATTATGTAAGAATAAGTGCGTAGTGTTTGTGATAATCAAATGAAAGCGTGAGACTGTGTTTTTCGTGTGCTTCCAAGGAGTCCCCTTCTATCCCCAGTAAACTTACTATCGCTTTACCGAGCGACTCCTGACTTACTTCGAAGGGACTAGACTAAGACAGGATACGTTTCAGACTTTGAAATTACAGACACTGGAAGAATGTGCTAATTGCTCTATTGCCTTATATGAAGAAAAAACAATTACAGTTTACAATATTTTGTTCTTTCAAAGTATCAATTTATACGATAGAATTGAATTCTCTGCATACCTATAATTTATTTATGCTTTCATATTAAAGCATAAATAAATAAATGCTAATGTGTACGTACACATCTATTTATAATTATGGGACATGATACCCTGTAAGGACACTGCAGTCCAATACAAATACGTAGGTATATATTGCCACAAAGCAATACAATTAAATTAAAAATCAAATTATTCAGTTAGTTATACGTGTTAAGTGTTAAATAGATTGAATCATTAAACCATTTTTTTATGGAAAAAGGCAGCAGACGAGCATACAGTCTACCTGATACTAAGTGAATACTATTGTCCATAGACATTCGCGATACATGCTAACATCAGTCCAGAATGACAAACGTTGGCACACCCCCGGATGAATGAATATTATGAAATGCTGAAAACTTGTGGTGTGTTCTTTTATTACGCGGATGCCTCTGAGCATTTGTTCTGTGTTTAATTAAGTATCAAGTGCATTTAGTGCATATATGCGACAATTGTTATCTCACTCTAATGTTGTAATACAATGTTTTCGTATACATGTACTTGGTAAGGCTAATTTAAATAAATAAATAATTTAACGTTGCATTAGACCATTGACGATATGAGAGTCAACAAGAGAGAGACCATAATTGTGTAGTAATTGGAGATAACCAGTCATTATGCGGGCGTCCCCACGCGACGGCGTTAGAGGGTTACCGCGTCGAGTCACATTTCGATGACGGCTTTGGACAATGGGAGATCATGAATCCACGGTGCACGTGCGCGCGCACAGCCGCACTTATCGCAGGTATTCATTAGCATTTATAACGTTGACGACGTCACGATATGGTAACTGGAAGGATCCCATACAATGCTGCCAGCCACTGTTGGACACGGGCCTCTTCATGAACATGGTCTCGTGCATGAGGGATGTAAATGTAAGGCTTTAAAATGCCACGCTGGCTAAGCGGGTTGGTGAATCTACTCCTTCAGAGGTGGTGCAGTTCCTCGAGGCTCGTGGTAGCCGCTTCGTTATCCCTCAGTCGCCCTTTACAACCGCCACATGAAGAGATGCGGTGCTGGTAATGTATGGGCGGATGACACCATGCGGCACACATACAAACAACGAAGCAGTACTCGTGCAAACACTCATATTGCCTGTTATTGATTATGCTGATGTGTGTTATCCCGACATTAGTCAACAACTTCTCAACAAACTGGATCGTCTCCTCAACAGCTGTATTAGTTTTATATTTGGCCTACGTAAGTATGATCATATCTCGCGCTATTGCCTTCAGCTTAACAGGCTGCCTATCAAACAACGTAGAAGTACAAGAATATTGTGAACCTTTTCCGTTTTATACGATCCGTTTGACCGCAAACAACTGACATGTAAATTTCAGTTTCGGGGTGACGCTCATAATCGTTATTTTCGCTCTGCCGACAATGCCTCTTTGTATGTCCCTTCTCACAGTACTGGCTTCATGTCCAGTTCCTTCGCTGTTCATGCAGTAACTCTCTGGAATGCGCTTTCCACTGACATTGGGAAAGCACCGAGTAAAATATATTTTAAACGCTGGATTCATAATCATTATTAACTTCAGAGTTAGTGATCCACATTTTTGCCCTACTTTTGATCGTTCCGTTATGTTTTGTGCTCTCTTGTGGACTATTATATATGTATTATAATATTAGGTGGTCGAATAAATACGTGGCCTTTTTATAGTAAAAATAATAAAAACCTTTTTGTATTAGATAAATATTTACTGAACGAAATATTGTCCATTTAATTCCACTAATTCTTTTGCCATTTTTCTGGCAGAGCCATATGAATCATGAATTCATATAAAAATTAACACAGCTTATTATTAGTTGTTTCGGCTTCCAAAAGTTTTGACACGGGGCCCAAAACTAGTTCGGCCTTAAGATAAACAAGTGATGAGCTCTTCGCCCACCTGATTATGAGATGACAATGGTTGTGCAGTCAGTTAGGTAACTGCGACTGTGTCGCCGGCGATAATAGCACCGTCACCGCAGGGTGTGCAATCACGCAACGTGGCGACACGCTGTCTGTCGCGACTCCACGCGCATTGGTAATTATGGTTCTCGTATAACACCAAAAAAAACTAAGCCACTGTGGTTGGTTGTGGCTTTCACTGGATTGTTATTATATAGGGGAGGATGTAGCGGCGGCTGAGGGTTAGGTAATTACTGGGAACTTCATAGAAGCTGTCACGGCGATTGTGGTGACATCGGATGCCGAACAAATACAGCATTTAATTCAAAGACTTCATTTTCTTGCTTGGCGTCTGAAAATGTTACCCGTAAAAATTTAGTTCCCTCCCCGGTATCAGTCTTATTTTAATATTTATTTGTATAACGTGAGTTTATAGGATGGTACAATACCCTCAGCCTATGTCTCTTCTTTGCTGGATATAGGCTTGTCCCAAAGCTCGCCACTACACATGATTCACGGCTCTTCTCACCCAGCCCCCACCACGTGCACCGGTGAACTTCTTCAAGTGGTCGGTCTACCTGGCTGGAGGGGGTCCCACATTCAGTTACATAGGATAGTATACGCCATTAATAGGACAAACCATTTCTGGCGCACAAATACAATAAAATGTAGTGAGTTATAACATTAACAGTGTAACGTATTTAAATTACACAAATTAGACCATAAAATAATTAAAACTATCGACAGTTTTATGGAAGACCATTTCCGAATCTCAAAGTTCTGTCTGAAATTCTGATTCAGTCATTGCAAATATTTGATAAGGCAAAGCGCATGGAATGCACGTTGATTTATGTAGATGCGCATGCGCAGACACCTGCAAAGTTTATTAAAATTACAAAAACTGAGTATTTAATTGCATGAGTGCGCCACCCCGCATGCACTCCGCCACACACGCCGCGCGCTCGTGTATATCAGCCTTTTTGCTCCACAGTTTTATTCTCCGCTAATTAACATGAGCCAGTGCGGTGTCGATTATCTGGCCGATTTACCCGCACCGTACTTTATTTGCGCTACATACTTTTTTTAATCATTTGTTTATGACATGCAGGCTGCGCGAGCGTGCATGCCTTGATGCACACGTGGCCCGTTCTTACTTTTTTGCGCTTAATTTTTTACGCGATCAATTGACATATACGTAATAATGTCGGGAACCGAGCAGTTATTCATTTGCATTTAAATATGGCGCGATCGAGATAAGATGGTATCAGTTTCCGATGTCACAACTGAGTGTCCTGAATACCGGCGTCTAATGGAGCCTATTGATCTCGCGATAGCATCGCCCGCCGCCCGCCGCCACCATACGCGGACGGTCCCGCGCGCAAACTCTCATAATAAATCCTTTCAGCCAAAAGGCCGAGGTTCTGTCGAAACGGACAGTTTTCTTGTTAATAACAGTGTTTGGAACTGTTTATTTGTATTGTCCGATCACCATATACGCGTTATGGGAACCGTTAGTGAGCACTTCGTGACACCGCTATCCGCTTCATATCGCTGTTTCAGCACAATTTATCGCTGCTGGTTGGCGACACGCTGGTGGCATGCATTTCGATTCCGGTGGATTCGTCACCGTCGCCGCTCGTATTATTAGATTAAGGCTCCGCCGGTGGGCGTGACGTCACGACCCGTTCCGTCGACACACTCATTTCCCGCGTTAACGTAGAGCCCGCTCTTCTTGTAGTAGTTCAATTATATCCGCTGCCGCCGACGTCCATAGTTACAATTCATTACGAGTATGTGAATACTCTCCAACTTTGTGAAAATGGCTAATCTATATAACCTACGTATATGCTTAGAAGATATTAGCTTTAATATCTTCTCAAATTAACTTTGCAATTTGCTATGCGGCAACAGCCTGCAAGTAAGGCAACATTTAGTTAACAGCATTGTATTTAGCTCAGTACTTACTCTCCTTTCAATGTTGTGTTCTTAATGAATGCTATGAATGAATGATGCGATGCGATTTAAAAGTTATTTTTCCGAACCGACGACCACAATTGAAAGAACTCGATGTTGTGATAAGCTACTCACAAGTGGAAACAGAATCGAGACAGTTAAACACTATATTTTTCATCTAAGAGAAACGCACGGTTATGAAAGCATTTCCTTATAAATCTTTTAATTTTCTTATGTTTCTCAGTCCCTCTTAAAAGCTTGATTTGAAGGTGTGCAGATGTAACTGCCTAATCATTATAATTTTCACGAGATCACCCCGTGTTTCTCATCTCCTGAATGCATGTAATCAAGATCTTAGTTGTTCTCTGGCACTTTAGTGCACCTCACACTCATTGGCAGCCTCCGTTCTCGTGCTCCACGGCTTCTATTTTTGTTAAACTCCGGGGAAAATTGCAGCGAGCGCACTGATGACCGCCCGCTGCGGTGAACTCCGCTCGCCTGACTCGACTCGCTCCACGTCGCTCGAATATTTATTGTTCATTACACTCCATTTAATGAGGAATTCTCATTCTCGTTTTGAGACGGTTACGTGTTCCAACGTTTTTTAACGATGCGTGTCAGGTTCTCCGAATCGAACAACCGAAGCCAGGAATTTGTCTATTCATATCTTATTACGCGCCACAATGGCCCATAGTTTTTGTGGAGCCCTTCCCGACGAACGCTCGCGACGTTTGCCGGAATCTAATTTAGTTTGGAGGAGTGCACAATGGCAAGTCGACACGCTCGCCTCGAGCTAATAAATTCGATTATAGCGCTTTGAGCGACTCGCGGCAAAAACGCTCGCGGCTCTCAGGCTCCCACAATGCGGGAACAAATTAAATTTGAGCCTTTTACGAGTGGATCATCGGCGTCACGTCGCGTCGCGTCGCGTCGCGGGACACGCCTATTATAACGAGTCATGCTCCGCCATATTCAATTTAATTTGTATAAAATTTTATAGACCTCATTGTTGCTTTTTTCTGTCCATTATACTGCAATTTAAACCCTTTCTGACACATATTATTTACTCTACATCTTGCATCTGGGGAGCGTGCAAGTTGCGACGGTTGCGCAGATGGTAGTGGTTCTTCAGAAATAACAGCCAGCCTTCATTCACTTCAGCAATTTGTTTTGTCGAACCTAAATGTAATAAAATTAAAAAAAAAAATTAAGTGTTTTTTTCCAAATATTTTTAGTTATTCAGGAGAAGGTGAATAACGTCCCGCAAACAAGAGTTCTATGAGATATTCACAAATATAAGCAACACTGATGCATAAGGCTTCACTGGAATGTAACAGGCACAAGAATGAATCAAAGAGCAATCGGTACAAACAACATGGATGAACCGTTTAAACATTTAAACGTTATGAACATTTAAACCGTTCAAAGTTGTTTAATTGCTATGTATAGTAATCGCGAAAACCTAAGAAAATATAACATGGATGAATTTAGGTTTTCATTAGCGGCCAGGAATTTAGTGGCAAGAAGTTCGCTAAAGGAAAACTTGAAAGAGTATTGTTACGAGGTATTATAATGTGTATCATGTGTCAGGGGTCGGCCGGGGCAGGAGTCAGGACAGTGATCAGTGCGCGGGCGCAGGCGGGTTGATTCTCTAATTACAGCGAGCGGGCGCGGGCGGGCCGCGGCGCGCGGGGGGATGCCGGGTCGACGCCCTCCGCCGCGTGCAGGTGCCTGCTCCGCTCCCCCGCCCCTCGCCCCGCCGTCTCTGACATAACACTGGACTGGTTTTGACATAACTCGCTCCCGCTCCGCCACATATCTACGGCTTACAAGTTTTTGTCGCGCGATCGATCGCCACCCTCGTCCAGGAGTCACCGTCACAACAGCCAGGAAGAAGCATTACACCCACCACATACACTGTTCATGATCTTATTTATATATAGTTGTTTATTACAAGTAATCTTACCCAGAACTAGTGTAGATCACTGCAGCTTGTTCATTGCCCTGGTTCCTGAGATGTTTTCTTTTTGCTTATATTTTTGTAGCGTCATTACTACCAAAGGGAGGTAATAATATATTATACTTAGTCTGGTCTTAAATACCGTTACAATGAAGAAAATAAATAAATTACTTTTGAACTTTGAATTTGTCATTCTCACGTGAAAAATAGACGTTTTTTTTTCTCATTTTGGCGTCAATTATTATTAAATGTTGGATCAATATTAAAATGGAGTAGGATGATAACGAAAACCGTATTGCATTACACAAAGTAGGCAAATGCAATGTTTAAAACACTCCATCTGCTTGGTAGGAGCCGAATGTTTGTGTACCGGGCTTAACACTGAAACGTCGTATGTTTGTAACAGAAAAAGGTCTGGCCGCCCACGTACTATTCGTACTAAACAGACGATTAAAGCTGTGAAGGAGAGAATCCGAAGAAATCCGGAAGCAAAAGATTTTATCCAGAGAGAACCCAGAACCCTTTAATGATAGAAGACGATTTAGGACTTGCTGCTTACAAAACACGTACTGCTAATTTCTTAACTGTTAATTTAAAGAAAAACAGGGTTGAGAAATCAAAACAACTTCTTCGGCGGTACGCAGAGGGAGCTCACAGACTAATCTTCTTTAGGGATGAGAAAATGTTCACTATTGAGGAACATTTAACAGTTAACAAGCAGAATAATCGAGTTTATGCTCATAACTCTAAAAAGCTGCTCAATTGGCCAATAGGGTGCAATTATTCGGTTTCAGTGATGGTTTGGTCCCCACCAAGCCATCACCAAGCTTAGCTTAGGAGTGATTGAATCATATTTTTGTGAAAAAGGTATTAAAACGTCGGCTTAATAGTATTAAGAAACGATTTTAGAGAAGGTTGTATGTAAGCCCATTTAACAAGACCTTGCTCCATAACCAGGAATGGTCCTTTCAGAACGACTTAGCACCAGGTTATAAGGCTCGCTCAACACAGGTATACGCAAGCTCTACGAATCATTTTTCTTTTTAAATCGTTTTTAGATGCTTAAAAAACAAACCAGGTATCTTTTTAATCAAAAATAAAGAAAGAAATTACAAAACAATCAAAGAAGTGATTGAACTGATTGTGCTGCAGTAGCAAAAGGGGACTCTGACTCTGCTATATCAAACTAATGTCATAAAATCACCGTGACACCCACTTTCAATCCTTTGACTGAAAGTCCGCGCCTTTTTCGTGGCTCTGCAACAACCTAAATATGTAAGTAAGATACGAGCACACCTATATCAACACATATAATAAAGTCTTAAAAAACAGTGTCTGTACATTAAATATTTTAAAAAGTCCTTGTAATGTAAAGTACGAATGATAGGCACAGAAGTCAGACAATAATTTTTAGATTTTTTGCCTGTCTGTATCACGCAAACACCACGGATTTTAATGTCATAGATTTCCAGATTAATTATGGAGGTCCCACGGATATCAAGCTAATATATTCTAAAATCTACGTAAATAAAAGTACCTACAATAAGTAGAATACCACGATTTTACTAATCGAGTCTTTAGTTTCAGGAAAACAGTGAGGACTGGGTTCTACGATACAGTTACAACTACATCACTCCTTCGGTACTGTGCAAGAGATTAGTAATCACAACTACTACGGTACTATATGAGAGATTCTCGATGATAGAACAGGAATTTTCAAACGTCATGTATATTTTTTCCTTTTGTTTTTTTACTGCTAATCGAAGTCCGTGCATGTAATGAATAGCTGCGCTTCTTCTTGATGTGTCCGTCGATAAATAGATGTGTATTTGAACTACGCAGTTGAGTTAGTCGAGCCACTTCCGTCTCAACGGTACTCGTTGGCATCCATCGCTTCTACACATACCTATAGGTAGACTATAGTGAAGGTTTTAGACATAGGCGTCGACATCACTATTCAGATCCATCAATTCAGTGAATAGAAAAGAAACAATAAAGAATCGGTGGACTGACGATTTGAAGAAAGTCGTCAATAGTAGCTGGATGAGTAGAGCAGCAGACTGTGTGTGGTGGCATTCTTTGGGAGAGGCCTATATTCAGCAGTGGAGAAACATTCATATATTTCAGCTTCGTTATACTTAAAAACTTAGTGAAACGAAGAATAAATGTGCCGTGTGGTGTCCGAGACTATACAATACCACCACCCCATCTCTTTCTGTGGGTATCGTAACAAGAGACTGACGGAATAACTAAGGAGCCACCATAAATCCTAAGGAACTACACTACTTCTAAAAAAGTGTGGCGTTTAAGGCTATACATTCCACATGCATGCACATTATCCATTTATAGGCTGGTTGCATTGAATTGCATATCTAAAAACTAAACAGCGCTCCAAGAAAAGACGTTTATTTACACGTCCCGACACTACCTCTGTCAACTCCTCTACTTTCGACTTAACCAAAAATCGATAAGGTCTAAAGAGCCGAACGATTTGACAGATGATACAACTTAAGTGTTGTACGTAGTTTATCTTACTCGCATTACACGATGTGTGGCTTAATACGTATTGTTGCCGGCTATCTGGCCATCGCACTTACGGCGATTGTTTGTGGAATGAGTCTCATTATGCCACATCGATTTTGTGAACTATTCGATACTCCCACACGAGTGATACGATCGATCGCATTAGTGCATAATGTGCCGCGTGACGGACTCACCACGCTATCAGATAACGCGCCTCACAATAACAACGGGACGTACCCACGATCAACTCTAATGTATTACTCAAATAAGCAGAACATAAAGAAATGTGCTTAGGTTCAATAATCAAAAGCCATTTTTCGTGTCACGATAATATGTTTATGAGCAAACATTGTTAATTGCTCCAGTTATGCCATTCGGACCATGACATTTCTTCTCGACAGCTTTTATTTCATTCATTTCACGATTTTATTCATATTTCACGATAGCATTTTTTTTTATTTTTCGGCTGTCCCATATCAAAACCTAGTAAGTATTTTTAAATGAATTTTACACGATAAGTCAATAACATTCGAACAGTCAAATTAAAACGTAAAAAAATAACATTTATCGTTATTATTGTGTGTACACAATATGACGTATTAGATATAATATCATATTTGAAATACTATAGTACATGTTTTATAGATCTGATTTATTATTTAGTGATTTATAACGATCACGTGATGCAGTTAGTTACGAAGCATTCATATTTTAATAAATACAAAATATTTTCATATGAATGTATTTGCAAAATATTTTCTTAGGTTTTCGCGATTACTATACATTGCAATTAAACAACTTTTAACGGTTTAAATCGCGTATATTTGACATGATTTATATCCCCTACACCACCTCTAAAAGAGTGGATTCGCCAACCCGTTTGGCCAACACGTGACAATGTGCCGGAGAAGACCCATGTCCAACAGTGGAATACTGAAAGGGCTGGTGCATTGCATTGTTGCATTTTAAAAAGATATATCTGGAATGTATTGTATCACATTAAATTTCTATTTTTACTATCTTATAAATTCACAATAAGAAAAAGGAATCTAGCAAAGATACATTTTAATATTTGTTAATTTATAATTTATGAATGTGCAATCTACTTGCACAGTATTTAATTTATCTGATTTTAAAAATAGGTAGGTAATTTTTTTTAGGTATTTTTTTTTTTTAGCAACTAGATATTTCCATGCAATTAAATATAGTTTAAGAAGAAATATTGACTCTGACTCTCTTATGTCGTAGATATACACGTAAGTATATCTATCAACAACATAGTTATTGGCACTTTAAGGATAAATTCAGTTTTAAATACTGTAAATTGACGTCTAAACCTCCGTAAATTGATCTGCTCTTTCGGCGAAAAATACACAAAATAAAGCATTTGTCAAAACGAGACATCATTACTCTGTTGAAAACCCAATGAATTTGAATACATGTAAGCAATAATGTAAACTCTTTCTACTTCGCGCTTCATTGCTTCGGCCGAATAAAAAAAGCAATTGCTACTGAAATAAACATTATCAACAACTGATAATGTTTTAAAAAAAACATTTATGACATGTTTTAAAACAGCACTTTTTTTTTTTCTAAAAGATGGCAGATTACAGCTTCTTTTACCACCCGGTAAAAGAAGCTGTAATCTCACCATCCCACGATTGATTGAAATTTGACTCCGAAATTAAGTACCACACTGATTCAGTTGACGTTGTTGCCGTACTGTTTGTTGAAGAGTGACAGTATTATGAACGCGAGACCGAGGAATACGGAGCCGAGGAGATCGCCCAAAGCCGTAAGGTACGGGATGGCGGCATTGTCGGGATCTTTCTTCAGTTTCCACATAAAGTGAACCAGCACGTATGCGAGGTACAATAGTACCATGACCTGCAGTAATGAGCACATTAAGTATGTAATGCCGAAGGGAAACTGGATCGACACGAAGCCCTGATACACGAAGTCCGCGACTATCATGAAGATGATCTGACCGACCAAGGCCAGCATTAGCAGCATGCGAGCCACTTTAGCTGCAGCAGTTCCGAAAAACAACGTCTTCCACGGCCATTCGATCAGCCTGGTATTTTCTGGGAGCTCTCCAGGGACTGCTGTCTGATGAAGATGGGTAGCGAGGCGGGACGACTGGACACAGACCAGGTTGCCTCCAATACCATTTACAATGGGCTGGAACACTTCATAGCCTCGGAAGTGGTCTACTGCTTGGTCGAGGACTATGCCACCAATACCGCTGATGAAGAGAGCAGAGATGACAGGAGTCCATCCTGTCATGAGCACCTTCTTCGTGTACTTGTTTCTCCACACGATGAACACCCACATAGGTAGTAATATATAGTACACGCAAATAAGTATGATGGGCTGCCATAGGGATATCTGTATCTGTTCATACATATACTGCGCTGTAACAGCTAACACAGAATTGCTGACAATGTCGCCGATGGAGGCGGCTAGAGGAGTAGCTACATTGTCAGGGTTCACTTTGAACTTGTGCGACCCGTATATCACCATCACCATCACGAAGTCTAGCACAAAGCAGGTTGTTGTAGCGGTAAACACGGCGCACGCTATGAGGAGCAGCACGTGTGCCCAGTTCACGCCTCTGTCAGTCACCGAGCTGGCCACGATCGCAAATATTGACACTACCGTCGCTGCTACTATTGCCTGCACTTGAACTAATGATATGTTGCCCACGACCATGGATATGACCTCCCGTATCGACTCCATATTGCCAAGGTTCGCTTGCGTTGATAGACGAGATGCTAGATGTTGATAGAGGAAAGTCTTTCCTCGTCGTCCAATCGAAGCTGTGTCTAGATTGTTTATAAAAAAGTGAATTATATTTCACAAAACACTGTGGGAAGTGATATTTCGCATAAGGAATCCTGCATGTGGGAAAACCTCTTCATTTAATCTAGGATCTATCACTGTATAAAATAGATGGTTAAAAGTGTAAAGTGCAGTTAAATGTTCTTCAAAATGTCCCTAACAAACGGGGGTGCCAAGTTGGAACTGTTACTGGACAGATTCGTAAAGAAGCTGCATGGATATACTATTATAGATGAGAAAGGCACCGGAGACCTTGGAGTCAGCATGGCGTCTATGAACTCCAGCGGCGAGCTCAAGAGTCCTGGAGATCCGCCTGACAAGAGCCGGAACGATGCCGATGCGGAGCGACAGCCTTTATCAGGGAAAAAAGAGGAGAGGTGGTGGAGCACGTTGTGCCAGGTGGCGGTGCCGTTCTTTATCGCTGGATGCGGAACGATTGGTGCTGGACTCGTGTTAGGCAGAGTCAGGGACTGGGATGTATTCCTTAACGTATCTGCGATATTCGTGCTAGTGCCGTCTCTTTCTGGTTTAAAGGGTAACCTGGACATGTGCCTTGCATCTCGTCTATCAACGCAAGCGAACCTTGGCAATATGGAGTCGATACGGGAGGTCATATCCATGGTCGTGGGCAACATATCATTAGTTCAAGTGCAGGCAATAGTAGCAGCGACGGTAGTGTCAATATTTGCGATCGTGGCCAGCTCGGTGACTGACAGAGGCGTGAACTGGGCACACGTGCTGCTCCTCATAGCGTGCGCCGTGTTTACCGCTACAACAACCTGCTTTGTGCTAGACTTCGTGATGGTGATGGTGATATACGGGTCGCACAAGTTCAAAGTGAACCCTGACAATGTAGCTACTCCTCTAGCCGCCTCCATCGGCGACATTGTCAGCAATTCTGTGTTAGCTGTTACAGCGCAGTATATGTATGAACAGATACAGATATCCCTATGGCAGCCCATCATACTTATTTGCGTGTACTATATATTACTACCTATGTGGGTGTTCATCGTGTGGAGAAACAAGTACACGAAGAAGGTGCTCATGACAGGATGGACTCCTGTCATCTCTGCTCTCTTCATCAGCGGTATTGGTGGCATAGTCCTCGACCAAGCAGTAGACCACTTCCGAGGCTATGAAGTGTTCCAGCCCATTGTAAATGGTATTGGAGGCAACCTGGTCTGTGTCCAGTCGTCCCGCCTCGCTACCCATCTTCATCAGACAGCAGTCCCTGGAGAGCTCCCAGAAAATACCAGGCTGATCGAATGGCCGTGGAAGACGTTGTTTTTCGGAACTGCTGCAGCTAAAGTGGCTCGCATGCTGCTAATGCTGGCCTTGGTCGGTCAGATCATCTTCATGATAGTCGCGGACTTCGTGTATCAGGGCTTCGTGTCGATCCAGTTTCCCTTCGGCATTACATACTTAATGTGCTCATTACTGCAGGTCATGGTACTATTGTACCTCGCATACGTGCTGGTTCACTTTATGTGGAAACTGAAGAAAGATCCCGACAATGCCGCCATCCCGTACCTTACGGCTTTGGGCGATCTCCTCGGCTCCGTATTCCTCGGTCTCGCGTTCATAATACTGTCACTCTTCAACAAACAGTACGGCAACAACGTCAACTGAATCAGTGTGGTACTTAATTTCGGAGTCAAATTTCAATCAATCGTGGGATGGTGAGATTACAGCTTCTTTTACCGGGTGGTAAAAGAAGCTGTAATCTGCCATCTTTTAGAAAAAAAAAGAAAAAAAAAAAAAGTGCTGTTTTAAAACATGTCATAAATGTTTTTTTAAAACATTATCAGTTGTTGATAATGTTTATTTCAGTAGCAATTGCTTTGGTTATTCGGCCGAAGCAATGAAGCGCGAAGTAGAAAGAGTTTACATTATTGCTTACATGTATTCAAATTCATTGGGTTTTCAACAGAGTAATGATGTCTCGTTTTGACAAATGCTTTATTTTGTGTATTTTTCGCCGAAAGAGCAGATCAATTTACGGAGGTTTAGACGTCAATTTACAGTATTTAAAACTGAATTTATCCTTAAAGTGCCAATAACTATGTTGTTGATAGATATACTTACGTGTATATCTACGACATAAGAGAGTCAGAGTCAATATTTCTTCTTAAACTATATTTAATTGCATGGAAATATCTAGTTGCTAAAAAAAAAAAATACCTAAAAAAAATTACCTACCTATTTTTAAAATCAGATAAATTAAATACTGTGCAAGTAGATTGCACATTCATAAATTATAAATTAACAAATATTAAAATGTATCTTTGCTAGATTCCTTTTTCTTATTGTGAATTTATAAGATAGTAAAAATAGAAATTTAATGTGATACAATACATTCCAGATATATCTTTTTAAAATGCAACAATGCAATGCACCAGCCCTTTCAGTATTCCACTGTTGGACATGGGTCTTCTCCGGCACATTGTCACGTGTTGGCCAAACGGGTTGGCGAATCCACTCTTTTAGAGGTGGTGTAGGGGATATAAATCATGTCAAATATACGCGATTTAAACCGTTAAAAGTTGTTTAATTGCAATGTATTTGCAATTTTGTCAAAAAACATTTTTATCTATCTCAATTTTAACGGGTCTCAATTTAAATAGATAAATGTGTGGAAAACACGAAAATCACAAATGTTAAAAACATTATACTGCACCTTACGTTATTTGTTCCATATTGAATTTTACAGCCTGCTTCTTCACTTCATATTTATTATCACAGCAAAGTAACAGATTTTCAGTCAATATTTGTAATAATGATTTATATTTCAATGTTAGCGAAATTTTAGAGAATTACCACTAACTACCTAACAGTAGTGACTTAACTAATAGTAGTGAGTTGAGATAGAAGTGAGATAATGAGTGAATTTTGATAATGCTTCATCGCTGAAATGGTCAATCGCTCAATCGATCGATTCACTATACAAAAATCGGACATCATAACAATTGATAATTGTAACTCACTAAAAGTTTATTTTAAAAGTTTAATAATAATAAAAGTCTTTAAAAAATCAGTTTTTTGCTGTTTTTCACCTAAATTTTGTATGCACACAGAACACGTACTATTTAAATGTAAACCATTGTAAACCTATTGCCCAAATAAACTATAAAAAAATGAATTTGAATTTACTAATTGATAAAACACGTCTTGTTTTGATTTAACGATTTGAACAACGATCTTTTAAATTCTCATCTTTTATTACGTTAGACGACACTATTAAAAACAGAAGTTTACAACATCTTTCATCTCGTTCAACTCCTGACTTCGCCCCCATTTAGTTTATTCAGTTCTCCGAGTGTGATATTAAGAAGAATGGTGTCTTATCTATCAGTTCCAATGCTGTTGGTAATGATGATGTCAGCCGTGAGATGATAATTCCTCTCCTCGATATTTTGGCTCATATATTATCAAATATTTTCTATAATTCTGTTCTGGAATTTCCCCTACCACTTGGAAAGATGCAAAAATTATCCCACTGCCGAAGAAACCAAATCCCTCCTCCTTTTCCGAGTATCGTCCTACATCAATCTTATCATACCAAACACCTTTTCCACCAACAGCTGAGCAATTTGCTTAACAAACACAATATCCTAAATCCTTATCAATCCCAATCAATCTGGAACATGTAAGTTAGTGACATTTTTAAGTCCGCTCTCAGTTGTACGGGAAGAGGATTTGAACTCACAAACTCACCAATGAGAGCTACCACCATTATGTTTATTTAATAACTTTGGAGTGTTTTGTTATTACAAAACCTACAACCCACCAATCCCTGGATAGTGGCCCTGCAGGACAGGCGGGTTGATCCTATGGGCCCTGTTGCAGGTGACGTCACGCTAACTTAAATATGATTATTTTAGATTTTCTACAACATAACATCTGAGTGGACTACAACCACACAGTAATACCAACTGAGAGCCGTACAGGCAGTCAATGTAAGTAACACATAACGTAATTTCATCGCAACATGGAGCTGCGGTTCGGCGGCCATTATTCATCAGCCGCCATCTTGAAAAGTATCCTTGAAAGATGAAAGCCGTAAACAGTGGACGAGCCTCACCGCTCGGTACCCGGCTGAAGAAATAACAGAGCAATGCAGTACGCAGTACTGTATGTTATACAATCGCTGGAAAGCTGTAATTTGTACAAAGACGTACCGCTGACATCGTGACTAATCCTTTTAGTATTGTATTTCGGGTTATTTTCTTCTCCCTGTGGTGTCTCTCCAACTAGTAAAGGTTGGCAATCAGCTCCAAATATTTTGTCCTGTCTCTAGCAAGGCGGAATGGTTCGGCGGCACTCACTATGTCAGTCCACACCCGTATGTTACGCAGCCATGATTTTCTCCTGGAACAAATCTACATCTTTTCGGCGACCTTGCCCATCATAATCAGTTGCAAGAGTTTCACGATTTTGAGTTATGGGTAAAGGTAAATTACTGTTCCTCTTATGTATCTGCGCAGATATAATCCATGTTTTTGCACCGCACAAACCTCTGTGCGAGCCGTACAATGCGCCATCACTCCGCTCGCTACCCGCAAAAACGGGGGGGCAGCGATAAACTCGATTGTTTATATGCAAAAAGTGCCCCACCCATTGTGTACAACATTGTGTTTTATTACCACTATTTTTTGCCAAGTTTAGTTTATAAAAGAAGTAACATTCTATTATGATACAAAGTGACAATATTAAATGTAACTGTACGAAACATTAGGCGCCACACGAAAATGCTCCAATTTGGTTCGCCACCGTGCGAACTAGTGCGCCTCATGTGCTGTTACACGTAATTGCACCATTCATGATACATTTTTTATTTTCATTTTAGTCCCGACTTTTAGAATATGTTATTTTAGTTCTTTTTTTCAAGTATTGCTACCTCAGCGCTAAAGGTATACATATATCGACAGGAATATCGCGTGTATTACTATAGTAAAAAATTAGGACATCTGTAATACTCGTATGTAAATACATATCCGAGTTCTCAAATGGGCGTCTTTTTGTGTTTCGCATGACAGATTATGATCGAAAACCCACTCTGGGTCACAAGGAAAGTACTCTGCTCTGCGGTGGAACTGTCGACCACTGCACTGGGATATCGACATACCCCACTGAATGTTACAGACGTCGGGGAAGTCCTAGGAAAAGATGGCAAGACAGCCCCGATGTTTTTCGTAAAAGGTAGTCTGGGATAGCTACAGACCAGAAAAGATGGCAAGACAGCGCCGATGTTTTTCGTGAAAGGTAGTCTGGGATAGCTACAGACCAGAAAAGATGGCAAGACAGCCCCGATGTTTTTCGTGAAAGGTAGTCTGGGTTGCTACAGACCAGAAAAGATGGCAAGACAGCCCCGATGTTTTTCGTGAAAGGTAGTCTGGGATAGCTACAGACCAGAAAAGATGGCAAGACAGCGCCGATGTTTTTCGTGAAAGGTAGTCTGGGATAGCTACAGACCAGAAAAGATGGCAAGACAGCCCCGATGTTTTTCGTGAAAGGTAGTCTGGGTTGCTACATACCAGAAAAGATGGCAAGACAGCCCCGATGTTTTTCGTGAAAGGTAGTCTGGGATAGCTACAGACCAGAAAAGATGGCAAGACAGCGCCGATGTTTTTCGTGAAAGGTAGTCTGGGATAGCTACAGACCAGAAAAGATGGCAAGACAGCGCCGATGTTTTTCGTGAAAGGTAGTCTGGGATAGCTACAGACCAGAAAAGATGGCAAGACAGCCCCGATGTTTTTCGTGAAAGGTAGTCTGGGATAGCTACAGACCAGAAAAGATGGCAAGACAGCCCCGATGTTTTTCGTGAAAGGTAGTCTGAGATAGCTACAGAGTAGCGGCGAGCATTATTATTAAAACAGTTATAAACGGTAGTTGCCGTATGCGAATATCTATATAAAAATTGATTTTAATTGACTGGAAAATGTGAGGAGCAGTAACAACACTAGCGTGATTTTTCCCAAGCTAGCGTGGGTTTAATTATTACCTATTAATTGAATCTTCCGGGCTAATAGTTGAATTATGGAACTCGATAATAGTTGCGCTCGAGAAGCCGAAAAGATAACATCTCTCCGAAAGTGAACGCAGTCGCCACTGAAGATGTCAACCGCAGTTGTTGACGAAACGTTTGGAAGAAAGAGAAGAGATTTCAAAAGACCTCGGCCAAATAGCCCCGAAGATTCAATTAATATGGACACCGGCCGAGAAAGCCTACACTCCACTTAATTATTACCTCTTCTGTGAATAGTTCGTGATCATCAATTCGGTTCCAACTGTCATATGTTGGTGTCGATTGACCAAACAAATGAACAACAAAAATATATGCCCAGACTTGTCTAATGTTAATAATAGTTATTAATAAAATTAATCAGGAAAATTTAGCATTAATATTTGAGTAAATAATCGCGATTATCTGTGTTGCTGTTGGATTTGCTGGTCGTTTGTCGACGGAAGACGCTATCAACTTCCGCGCGTGTTGCCCAACCGAGAGATAGCTGTCGCGCGCCGCGCGTGCCACCAGCCACCGCGCTCACCACGCAAACTATATTAGATAATAAGACTGTCAACGCATTTAAAACAAATGATAGGCAGCGTTAGAGCTGTAAATTATCTCACTAAGAAATGTAATTCTTGACACCGGATCAATTAGTATTTCCTATAAAACTTGGCCCGATTGGATTAGAACTTACTTCCGTTGTGAAACTGCTACTGAGAATGTGAAGCTGTCTGAAGACTGCAGTGTGGATAACACTAATCTACAGAAGACTCACATTACAGAAGACTACCGTAAAATGTACGTGATTCGATAGTGAGTGAGATATGTAAAAGCTCATTACTCTTTCATCCCTAACCCAACCTTTTTTTTAACGTGGGGAAATCCTCATTGGATACTCTCCTTGCCGATGCTTGGCTTTGTCGTACCTTGACGAGATGGTATACTCCCCCCCCCCCCATCTTTCATGGAACTTGGCGTATGCATAACCTTAGCGTACCTTGGCAGGAGAGTATACCGGACTCTTACCGACTAAAACCCCACGACTACCATCTCTCCACCAAGTACCGAGGTCACGGGTACGCTTTCGCAGTCTTTCGCAATCCCAGCGGTGTCGGCCCGCTTAATGCGGGCCCCGGACTGATGTTCGGCGGCACGTGTGGAAACGGCACGTTAAAAACGCCGTCCACCCAGGCAGTGCCCCTGTACCTGGTTAACCCTAGTCTCTTTGGGATGTATGCGTCATACCAGGAGTAACCACCCTTTTCTTCACCGTGCCCTCTGCCCATACAGACGGACACACAGAGACGACACCCGTTTCCCCGCTGTACCCGCCGCCCATTCAGCGAAACACCCGGAGACCCTCCCTGTGTCTCCATGAGCCTCTAACAGTTGGAGCACACAGACAAACGTCACCTTCTTGGAGGGGAAAGATCAAACTGGCATCTACTAACCAGTCTGGCCGCCTCCCTACCTTTCACCGCTGAAAAGCCGAGAGGCATCCCAGAGTCGACCTCCATCCTTCTTACTCCATGCGCTCCAAACAGTTGGGGCACATAGAGAAACGCCTCCTTCTTGGAGGTGAGAGACCAGACTGGCAGCTACTAACCAGTCTGGGCCCCCTCCTCCCCACCTTTTGCCAGGATATTAGCCAACAGCCACCAAGATCTCCCAAGAAAGGAAAAGTCGCTGACTGTTGCCCAGGGTGCACCGTCCCGGATCTGTCGCCATCGTTCCCTGCGGACGTATCCAGAGGGACAAATGGACCAGCGACAGACCGTGTACACGAGGAGGTTCCCCGGCCACGCCACCCCATCCTAATCTAACCTATGAATGGGAAGTAATTCGATGAGGAAAAATTCTCTAATAGCTGATTTCCAACCATATTCCCCGAACCCTTTTTGAAATCCACCTCTAAATCTCCAAAATTAGGCAGCACATCAAGGCGTGTGCCCACGTTTGTCATTCCGGACTGATGTCATCATGTATTGCGCGTGTCGCACGCCGACAGTATCCACTTACCACCAGCTGGATTGTCTGCTCGTTTGTCACTTTCTTTCTATAAAAAAATACCTTTATGTTGTTCCTAATTTTAATGATTACCTCCACTAGATGTATGGATGGATTCTGCAAATGAACTGTAACTGCATATCACTGCAGATTCGCAGCTCATTGGCAACGATTGGCTTTAGTAATTTCCTGCGCAGCCGCAATCCCGAGTAACGGCGAGCAGAGCTGGTAACAGGGGGCGCCGGGGTCGTACACTAGTCTCGTGGAGGTATAATGAAGTAGGTATATCTAGATGGAAGTGGTAAGGTTTCGTACACATAGGCTTTAAACGCTGAAAATATTAAATTGACAGAAGATGTACATGTGTATAAAATATTTATTACCATTTATATGTGCATGTTTATTCCAATTATTATTTTCTATAATATTATGTCACTTCCAGTTACCATATCGTACTGTACCGTCCACTGCTAAATATGGGCCTCCTCATGCACATTGTCTTGTTAATAATCAAGTAGAAATAAAAGATAAAGAAAAGCTTTTAATTTTAAGCATTTAGACCCACAATATAATATGTGTATAAAGGGAAAGTCTGAAAAGGATTACCGATCTCTACATATTAAATTGTCCATTTAGCATAATTCGTTGAGCACGAAGCCTTACTGTGCAGGAAATGAAACGCACTCGTACGAATAAGTAGATATGCAAATCCTATTAAGTGAAACAAATAACCGTCGTAATTATGGTTTCGACTTGCCATAATCGCAGTGCGTATCGCCAGTGCCCTGCCAAAGCAGATAATCTGCTTTATTATTATTATGTGTGGTTTATTACATTATTCTAGAACTATAATTACTAATTACAAGTAATATTTTGTCTTAAGTATTTTGTCTTGTATTAAGTAACCATCTGTTTACTGTTTTGTAGTTTTATTCTTTAAGTTTTTATGCAGAATCTCTAATAGTTCTTGTTGCATATTGTAACGATTGCTATGTCTTTTCTTCGCCTATTTCATCCACTTTTTGCATTTCTATAACACAAATCAAGTATATTTTTCTATTTTGGGTAAGGGTGGCCTATTCGTGGACACATCTCCAATATTTGCTAAGCCAACGTCCATTTTGTTGTGGCGACATACAATATACTTAGATATGTGTAGATTCACTAGATATTCACAATATTCACTAGATGCACGGAATTGTGGTATTGTGACAGCTGATTAAGATATTTTCTTTCGTCTTGCAGAACAAATATGTACTGGTAAACGATCCAAAATTCTCCAATGAACTATGACTTATTGCAGAGGAGGCAGAACCCCATGCCGTAGTGTAGCTATATTAGAGCTTAGATACAATTATTGTTCTATGAAAATTAGATTCTTCTTTTTCTGAAAGTGAATTTCCCACTGGTAGAGGTTGGCTGTCAACTGTACACATTTGTCGCTATCCTTCGTGAAATGAGACAGCTAAATAGCACCCGCGATATCTCTTAAAGTTATGTATCCAATATTTCTACGATCAGGTCGCCTCTCACCGGTGATCTCCGGCGATTATTAGAAGTTGCAGTAACTCATATCTTTTCTTTGTAGGTGTCCCAGATGTGCAACTTTAATTTTTAATGATGCTATTGAAAGAGTTCTCGCTTTATATCAACTCATCGCTGAACTTTCTCAGTTGCCAGTGAACTTTAGGTAGGCATGTGTCTCTAAGCTCACGATTCAAACATTTCCTGAGATACTTCTTGATGTCTCTTGCTCATATCCATATAAAAGTACGGGCCATGATGTAACAGTGTAAGAGACGAGTACTCAAAGCGGATGTGTGCTGAAATATATTAAATGATATTCGCGTTGCAAAAAGATTAACAAATCACAATTTAAAATTACGTCAATAGATTTCGGTTATCATCAAATATTATGCTGTCTGAGGTTGGTGGGCGTGATAAGAGACTGTGATTTATTCCTGTTATATCCCATCAGTTTGAACACCACTAACAGGCATTTTATTTATTTAACATACTCGTACTTTATTGCACATTATCGTACAAAAGGCGAACTTAATGCGTTAGAGCATTCTCTATCAGTTAAACTTTGGATTAAATAGAGACATACTCGTACATTATGAGATGCTATGAAAAGTATTATAAAAATAAAACTTAAAGGACATCAGGTTAGAAATAAAACATCTATCGATGATTAAAATAGTAGACAATGATGTCAAGAAGTCGAAATATGTAAGTAGATACAAAAAGCATTATAAAGAACGTAGTTTCGGCTTGCTTTCCATTTTATTTTCCTAATGTTTAGGATTTCTTGAATAAAAAAAGGAAACACGGATGTTGTTTTTTAAATCGCTTGTCATGCATTTTTTTTACCATAGATTATAATAAGAAAAAGGTTAACAGTTATTTGTACACAGAGCTCGCCATAGATTTTCAAGGCGCGCGGGATCTATTTAGGCTTTAACACGTTTAACACGTTTTTTTACCTTTTATTCCTACTCGACGTTTCGGAACGAGTTACACCAACCGTGGTCACCAGATGACTGAAGAGGCGGGTAGCGGGTAGGCAGGATGAAAGTTGCGAGCAGTTGATACAACTACCCACATTCGATTTTCACATTCGGACACTACACACTAACAATGTCTGCGCATGTATTCGATGGTAAATCGCAAAGTTATAATTTGTTAATCCACTGGATTCCACCTCGACGACAGTTTACATCTTCCCAATTGATTTTTTTATATTTCTTAATTACAATCGCTTCACTTACAATCCTGGGATAATAGTGACGTTCGGTGGAGAGGAGACCTGTTTAGAATATAAAATGTGTAGTAAACGCGAAAGTTTAAAAAGTGGTATTTACATTTGTTACAAATAGAGGTTACATTTGTGTTTGTGAGGTTACATTCCACCACTAAATTGTTTTACAAACGATATTAGTATTGAAGTGGAAGCTGCGTCAACATTTTGCTTGAAAAATATGTAGTTTAATACATATTGGAACTCAAAAGGATGCTGAGCTTTAGTCTCCAGCCCGGGGCACTTTATGTCCAGATTCTTAGCTGGTCCACTATATTATTGTCACTATACCATCTTTAAATTTGCCATGGATTTGCTGTCCATTCGGTGTTTTCTGTTGTTTATTTAATTATTTATATTTTATAGATATGAAAAGGTATAAAAAGGTCGTGTTAATTAGGTTTACTTACATTTTCGTTTAATAAAAGATGTAGTCGCCAAACGTTTGGGTGATAACGGGAATAAAGATGGCACGCGTCGCGCCGTGTGTCACTGGGAGTGATGTGTTGATGTGTGTCACTGGTGTCTTATCGTATAGTGTGACATTATATTATTTATAGAGACACGGGGGCGGCGGGGGGCGGGGGGCGGGGGGCGGTCGCGTGCCGCCGCCTACATTAGCCGGGATTTGGACAAACATTGATTGTACAATTATTATTAAACAAATTCAGCAGGAAATTAAATTATGGGTTAACTATCGAGTAACTTGTGTAGTTTCCACGATGCAAAAACTCTTTGTCAATTTCTTTATCCTATAATACACGGGTCAGGCAGACCATCTCGTCACACATAATAGCGAGCACCATCGGCACTGAGATTGCCATCATATAAACTCACCAACAGTGTCGCCGCATACCGCTATTTGTCAGATACCATAACAAATACGACCAATATAATACACAAATACAATTCAATTGGTAGTTAGCAAGAGTTCGCTGAAGATTTGCAGCTGTAACATAATTTTGTTACGTATCCCGTATAAATCTTCATAATATAATAATAGCCTAGTGTAACGGTATCATCACATAATTATAGGATTCTCTTTCGGGTTCTTAAGCCAAATATACTCGTAGGAACCACTTTGTCCGTTTCATTTTGTCCATCTGTTCCTTTACCAGTTGTTTAATTTAAGACGTTTTGTTTGAACGGTTGAACTACTGGCACAGAAAAGTCTCGCTAGTTCAACTTTCTCCTAGATTAAATAAATAAAATTTAAAATAAGGAATAAAAATAAAACATTTTTTTTCTTATAGATAATCAAACACATATTTAAGTGGTTTAATACCATACAGGATATAAAATAGGAAATAAAAAAGAATATACTTAACGTATAAACTTCATAATTAATAGTTGAATTCCAAAGTTAACTATATGAAACTAAATTATTTTATTCAAAAATGTAACAGTAATTTCAACGCTAATGTAGGTATACAACATACTCTTTAATGGTTGTGCAATTATGATGCAAATTAATCTGATATATAATATAAGTTTAACCCCTTGTTTATTATTAACAGGGTCAGAATTGATAGTCAACAAATTTTAAACATTAATTTAAATCACGTAGGTATATATGTATTTTAATCGCATTTGACTTCTACAAAATCAATTGTCTTCATCGAAATGTTTCTAAAATTAATGCCTTATGCAGATTTCACCAGATATTAGTAGTCAGGTAAAAATATATTTAGAGAGCTCACGAATCATCCCAGCCACAATCCCATGACTTGCACTTGACCTTCCGCTTGACCTCTTCCCCTCCCACTTCGTATCCTGCTCCTCGCCCGATCTATACTTTATCTACATCTATGATATATGACTTTTCCGGCTCTCGATACATGAACCATCAGCGTCCGTGTGACTATCTCCAGTCGCCCACTAAGACATTGTTACTCCTTCCATTGTCGCGCTATCACACCATTGTGTCGCGACCGGTAGCAAACTCATTGTCGCCCTTTTATCTACATGTCCTCAACAGCAGCTTAGCTATACTCGTATGTGTTAACGATAATACTACCATTTTAAATCGATTCCATATATTGGGATTGCTTTGAAATATTTAACTTACTATTACCTTAACTTACAAAACCCCCTATGGTCTATATTACCCAAATTACTAATTTTGATAAAAAACTAACTCAAATTTTCTTGAATAACTATCCCAAAACAAAACCGCGATCTAGTACCTAGTTCCAAAATTGGCATAAGTGAAGAAAACAAAAATTCATAAAATACCCTATAACCTTCCGGGATAAACACTATAATAATTTATTAAAATAATATCAAACTTCCTCCACTAGTTCCAAAGATATCTCCTATTAAACAAACAGAGTATTGGACACTGGTCGCTTTCAAAAGTTCTCCTCCTTTAAAAAAAAATCTTTTGTTTTTAATAAAGGACACTTTTGTCAGGCAACTAATAAAAAAAAAACATTATTTAAAGAGAACATATTATTTGACCTGTGGATTAATTTTTTCGATAAGTGTTATAAATCAGTAAACATTTAACTGATTTCATAATGTTCTACCAATATAAAAATTATTCTATTAACAAAATTTTATGAGTACTTTAACTGTATGTAATACATTTAATTAAATTTTGAACAGCAAAATAAACTGCGTAGATTAATTGAAAATCTTATCTGCATACAATTTAATTCTTGTACCGAACGAATAATTGATTGATCAGACGCATTTAAGTGACTGGACTTAATTTTGATAGACTCGTTATTTGACAATTAACATCTCAAAATTTTCTTCATATGTTGATTTATTAAAAATACTAATGAATTTTGGTCGACGCAGGTGCAGCTTAGGCCTCGAAAAGCCAGTGTACCTACTAATCTAATGTGTTAAGAATTTTATTCTCTCTATAGTTATTTTTTTTTATTTAAACATTATTGCACATTATTGTAACATTATGTTACAAAAAGCGAGATTAGTACCTTAAGACATTCTCTACTAGCTAACCTTTGGGTTGATCAGAGAGATAGATTATTGTGATTTGATTACATTTAATTTTCAATTATATACTATTGCATTTTTATTTCATCTTTGCATACAACTTATAAAAATGGGACTTAAAAAATAAATACAGGCATTTTCCGGTTAAAATTAACATATTTTTCTTTCTGTTCTGCATAAAATATTATATGCAGTTCCAAGTTCGAGTATTTTAAACCTTAGAAATGCATATTTTATTAATTGCTTAATCTTAGAGCAGTTCCTGATATAAATTGCTGATCGTTTTCGCTTTGTCCACACACATCGCTGATCAGTCAATCATTTTCGCTTATCAATTTCTCGTCAAAACTTTCAAAACTCCTTTACAACCCTGATTAGTAAAATCACACCCTTATTCAAATCTAAAATTCCCAAAAGATCCTAGAAAATTCTTACATAGAGAGAGATACTAGTATGTAGACTTTGTTCTTTATATGTGCAAGCTATTGACTAGTTGCCTTACTTATAGGAATTTAATCCAAAAAGATGTAATAACTTGGAAGACTATTGGTCAAAATAATGAACATGCAAAGCGTTGTAAAGATAAAAATCATGTATGTAGCCAACTCAAAATAAATCTGTAGAATGGTGACACGATTTGTAAGTGTAATATTATTTGAAAATGTCAAAGCTTTTTATTACAGAACAGAACGTTATGTAAAATCATCATCACCGAACGGCGCTTCATCCGAACTTTCTCGACAGACTACAGTACAGCACAGTATGTAGCAGCTGCTGCGTACTGTGTCCGTTACCAGATTAATTGAGGTGCTGATGAACTAAAAACGAATTCGATGTTTGGAGAACGGAAGTGACGATACTCAATAGAGGATTGTTACAGCTCGTTTAATATTTTGAACATGGACAAAATATCGTCCACAAAAAATGAATGACCAACATTTACTCCATCAGCTTCCTTCGAATTAACCAAAGATAAGCTGCCCTCCCCGCACCGCGCAACGCGTCCCTCCCCCGCCCTCATCTTAATTAAAACGTCTGACGTTGAATTTTGTTGTGAACCGCGACCAAGCCCAATTCATTTGTTGGGTTAATACTGCTACCACTTTAAAATCATCGCTTCACAAAGCGTTGCTAATATCTTTAAGTGGATTCAAAAAGAGTACATGCTGGCACTAAATCGGTCGCGCTACACAAAGAATGGGTTCCCTACCTGATTCAATACGTCGCGGTTTATTTTTGTTCTCCACAAAACTGTGATCATGATCACGATACATTCTTCGCTCATTACTCAAGGGTCTATATCGTTATAATTTAACAAGTTGGTTATAAATTAAACCCTTCTGATGGAACATTCTTATTTTATTACAAGGTAATCTCTTAAGGTTTTTATCACAACACGATCAATTTTGTTATTGAAAAGATGACGTATAATTTTAAATAAACTAGGGTCTCATCACCTTTTCCGTATCTCATTATTGTGCAGTATCTCATCATTTTGCCGTTCTCGGGGTTATCTCACGCCCTCCCCTATATTGTTCCTGATGGGAGTTGAGGATCTGTTCCTGGAATAATGCCCACTGCAGAGGTATCGTCTCTGCCCACTACTACAGGTACGTGTCTGGGTGGGCCTCGTGAAGCCCGTGAACCACACGGTGTCGGCCTGCTTTAGAATATCACCACTTCATGTCTTCCAATAATTGTCGTCAAACGCGACTAACAGTTAACAAAGCTGCTACCACATTCCTCGAGGACTATACTCGTATATACTACATCTAAAAGTGAGGACTTGTCAACCTGGACTTGTTTTAACGCCACACTTCCCTCATGCAGAAGAATATGTGTACGAGGAGGCTGGTACCGGTCTGTGTCGCGACCTTTCTTCCAGCCTGTGCCAACATGAGACTTATGTTGACGTATAATGGTAACTTATATCGTTATAATGGTTCCGGTTGACTTTGGTTCTTATATGAGTTGGCAGCCTGCTCCAATAGATATCTGCGCTTTTGATACCGGCGTGAAATCGCGCGCGCACCCGTGAAATAGCCGCGTGCAACATAGTATGTAGTTAAACAGTAACTTATCTCCTCATGAAATAGAATGAAACTAGAATGTCTAAAGAAGTTTTGTATGATCTCACGTAAAGTACAATATCACTAATTGAATAATGCCGGTCGGCCATATTTGTATTCCGAACAAACAAGAAGAATAAAAAGCAACAAGCATTCAAACACATATTCATAGTTAATTATTGTTAGGGGTGTACGCCGATTTGGCGATCGGGTGTTGGCTCAGCAATCTGGCTCGGAGAACTAGATGTTAAAGTTGCACGCCGATGGCTATCGAAGGCCAATGTTGCAGGCCACACGTCTTAGCTCTAACAGGGGGGGTGTAGGGATTCAGGCTTGCCGGTCTTGATGTTATAGGGATCTCGGCAGATCAGGTGTTGGGGTGAATACGGAAATAAAACGCCGCTCTGGTTTACATTAACACAGGGGTGCGGAGGGAGCGGCAACGGGCAGCAAGCTCAGTTTTCTTCTATATGTTAATTACTACTCAAGTGCTGAGGACGAACTGGCTTGCTGGCTGTTAGGCCTTTCCCTTTTTATAGGGGTTTGCTGCCCCAGCGATCCCCCCGTTCCCTGAGGAAAATTTAATGCTATTAGCTCTCCACTTTTGTACATAATATCTAGGTTACAAGTCTTATTTATCTGGGTCGGTCCTCTTATTGCACGGAGGATAGAGACTATTTTCGGTGGCGAAGTTTAGGTATTTTTCTTTTAATTTCCCTTTTTCCTTATCGTCCCTCCCCCCCTCTGTGAGTAGCAAGAGGTGTGGGAGGACCGGCAGGGACGTAACTAGGGGGGGGCTGACGGGGCTTGTGCCCCGGGCGCCGGGTTTTCAGGGGCGCCAAAATAGCAATTGTTGTTTTCCATTTTCCAAAAAAATACAAGTGGAAGATAAAAATAATAAAATAAATAAATAATATTAATAAAATTTTAAACTGGCGCTCCAAAGATTTGAGTTATTGCGTCATAAGGATATCTCCAGAGTCCAGAAAAGTCCGGAAATGTGAAGAAAGATTTAGAGCGCGGTGCGCGCCGGCGCGCGGGAAGGTACTCGATTTTGATTGGTCTATAGTCTATAGAGATCGTGCAAGTCGGCGATAATTTAAATGTGATTTATTTCTTATATTAGCAAGTAAGTAATGCATATTAGTATGGATGCTTAGTTTAAACATTATCTATTATATATTGCACTGGCTTCATCACACGATTTCATTATTTAAACACTACTAGCTAGTGTTTTAACTTATTTAAAGGCACAGGAACCATCTAGTGTTACACTAGATAGTTCCTATGCACTAGGGTATTATTGTACCAACTGCTGAAACAAAAGCAGAAGCAAATTCTCTTCTAAAAAATGTAAAAACATTTGAATTTATTATCTTCTCCTGTTTTTGGTACAAGCAGTTAAGCCGTATCGACATTGTGAATAAGCTTTTATAAATAGAGGACATCACTATTGAAAGATCAGCAAAACATATTATCCGACTGATTTCTGAATTTGAATCAGAAAGATCAAATTGTTCAAGTAACGCAGTAAAAGAAGCCAAAGAAATAGCAACACAGCTTAACATAGATCTACATTTTAAAGAAGTACGAAAGAGGAAGAAAAAGCGCATGTTTGGTGAGAAGGGTGATGATGTAAGCCATGAATTCTCAGAGGAGAAGAAGTTCAAATTGTTAATGACGCAAATAGTTGATCGGATTCTAACTGAACTGAGGCAAAGGTTTCAATTTATTCAAAACATGAATGACTTATTTGGTTTCCTCAATGGAGCGGGATTTGAAACATTGAATGGAGAGGAATTGAAGAATCGGGCTATTGAGTTAGCAGCCACGTATAAAGATGATTTAGATAAAGACGAACTGGCTATAGAAGTGGAGAGTTTCAAGTACCACGCATTGGATTTAGGCCCTTTAGGATTAAGGATTTAGACATGAAAACGGCCACTTCGTCTGATCTTCTGACTTGAAGATGCCTACCCAACATTACTACTGCACTAAGAATTTTCCTAACAATACCAGTTTCAGTTGCCTCAAACGAAAGAAGTTTCAGTAAATTAAAAATAATAAAAAAATATATCAGAAACTTGACAGGACAGCAACGACTTACCAACCTTGGCATCATTTCCATAGAGCACCAAATAGCTTCTAAACTATCTTTTGACGAAATTGTAAGGACTTTTGCAGCTACAAAAAGTCGTAAAGTAAAATTTTAGTTCATATTCAGGTTTTAAGTTTCACCAAAGTTTTTCACTATTTTTCAGAATCTTTTAGATATACATAAATATACGTGTAAACTGTATAGACCTAATACACTATGTAACTATTGACTGCGTGATTTCAATAACTATTAAATTAACCTTTTACCTTTGGAATCGAGCATTTACTTACCACCTACCCAAGTTAATTATGAAAAGTATAGTAAATGTTTTTTAACAATCTCAGGAGTGTGTTGTTTAAGAGAGTTTTCGTTTCATTGGTCATGGTTGGACAATCTTCGTTTAAGTGGGTGAGGGGGGGGGGGGCGCCAAAGTGAGGTATTGCCCCGGGTGATATTTAGCCTAGTTACGTCCCTGAGGACCGGGGGTGCACGGCTTTTCAGTGGCGCCGATACCGGAACTACGCCACCTAGCCCGCAACTTTTTGTTCTAGAACTTATATCTAAATGAAACACACTGAGGGCGGTAGTCTTTATTTTAAACCTTATTCTAATTCCCTGACTTATAACCTAGGTATCCTAGTACTTTGGAGAGCGAGAATAAGACATACAAAAACATAAGACAACACAATAAACATAAGTAAATGAGATGTTGTAAATACGTAAACAATAGTATATCATAATCCTTAACATTTTACATTATATCAATACCTTATCTAATCATTTTATATAATATCGACATCTTATGATAACGTGTTATGTATGTGTTAACATTTTATTATTTCGGAGGAAGGGCACGTGAATTTCACTCTTGACCAAAATTCCGCCGTTTAAAGTTTCCTTGTTGCGGAACTCTGTTTAGACGGCCCTCTTTTCCTCCGAAATGTGTGATGTTAGCAAGTACATATTTCGCGCACTGATTTTACTCATGTACACATAGGTATATTGTATTAGTTAGTATGTTATGTACATTAAAAGACTAATAACATTAACTAAGTAATTTATTAATATTAGACGTGAATGTGCGTCTTACCGAGGTCACCTGACAAGAGGGTGTGTAGTCTATGGCCATAGGGTGGTAAGCACTCGTTTGACAAAACCACAGACAATACATATATAGGCACCGCACTTTCACTATTCACTATTCTGTCGTGCACAATTATGTTACGTTGCAACCACTCTATGTCATATAGTGTCTCAGTGTTTGGTCTCAGAAATAAGAATATGGAACCGGAATTATGCCCCCTTAAGAAAAAAATACATTAGTAACATTTTTAACGAAAGCATAAGTAACATTATATTTGGAAATTAAAAATAAGTAAAGAGAATAAAAACAAATCTTATTCTTTTTATTTTATCCAAAACTCCAAGTTTCCAACTGCATTTTAAATTAACGAAAATTTTACAAAATATTTGTATTTTTCTCGAATATCATAAAAATGCACTTGTGCCTTCCTTCCTAAGAGGGCAGCATTATTTTATTAGTAGTAATAAATTTTAATTGATTAAAATCAGGCTGACTTGTTTGGCAGTAACTTGAGAAGTGAAGTTAGGTTTTTGTTTGATTGTTGTATAAAAATTGTATTAAGCATTTTGAGGATTACTAGTGATAGTTTATTAAACTTCAGGGCTTTCGTGTGTGGTTTTTGTGATAATCAAATAAAAGCGTGAGATTGCGTTTTTTGTCTGCTTATAAGTAGTCTTCTTCTGTCCTCAGTAAACCTACTATTACTTTACTGAGTGACTCCTGACTTACTTTGACGGGACTGGAGATCGACAGGATACGTTTTAGACTTCCAAATTGTTTATTACAAAGAAAACTTGACACTGGCAGAACGTGCTAACTGCACCATTGCCATATGTGAAGATAAAAAAATCAAGCTAGAAACTAGTAGTTTTGAATAAAACAAAAAGAAAATAAACCACTGTTAATTCGCTATGTTTATTTTTTATTTCCGAATATAATGTTACTTATACTTTGGTTGAAAATCTTAATATCCCTGTTATTAGGAGGACAGCGGTACTGTAACATTAAAGCGCTTCAGTTAATCTTATGTGACGTCATGAACAAAATAGTATTCAATGCTATTAATTTCGCAGTGACGTATCTATTTTGGAATATTCAGATAGAATATGAGTCATACCATATTCGAATTAATACAGAGATGTATTTTATTCGAGAGTAACGCTTAGTTACATTACTACTGCTTTTATGTACTGTGCGTACAGTGCAGTCGCGCGGGCGACGCGGCGGACGACCACCGGTGCTGCACGACTCCGCCACTCGTAAATATCACCGCATACTTTATGAACCCGGGATTTATATGCTTTATATTAATCGCAAATTCGTTTCACGGCAGAACGAACGGACGGGATGAAGAAATTAATCCAAGCATGTTTCCATAGTCATATTCATTTATTCTTTATTGCACAAAGTGACAAGAGATAGAAGCATTATCTCCCAGTCAACATTATGTCAGAGCAATACTCTAAACGTTGAGTAATTTTCCGGAGTCTTTTCTTAAAACTTCATATTACAAAGAGAAAAAAAAATTTTAATCTCATGAACAGCAACTGATGGAGTAGACTAGTCTTTGAAGAGATACTACGTAACGAGCAATGCAATGTGGGAACCACTACGGCCAGGTTCATCGACGGCGAACTCCTTAAAGAGATACTACGTAACGAGCAATGCAATGTGGGAACCACTGCGGCCAGGTTCATCGACGGTGAACTCCTTAAAGAGATACTACGTAACGAGCAATGCAATGTGGGAACCACTGCGGCCAGGTTCATCGACGGTGAACTCCTTAAAGAGATACTACGTAACGAGCAATGCAATGTGGGAACCACTGCGGCCAGGTTCATCGACGGTGAACTCCTTAAAGAGATACTACGTAACGAGCAATGCAATGTGGGAACCACTGCGGCCAGGTTCATCGACGGTGAACTCCTTAAAGAGATACTACGTAACGAGCAATGCAATGTGGGAACCACTGCGGCCAGGTTCATCGACGGCGAACTCCTTAAAGAGATACTACGTAACGAGCAATGCAATGTGGGAACCACTGCGGCCAGGTTCATCGACGGTGAACTCCTTAAAGAGATACTACGTAACGAGCAATGCAATGTGGGAATCACTACGGCCAGGTTCATCGACGGCGAACTCCTTAAAGAGATACTACGTAACGAGCAATGCAATGTGGGAACCACTGCGGCCAGGTTCATCGACGGTGAACTCCTTAAAGAGATACTACGTAACGAGCAATGCAATGTGGGAACCACTGCGGCCAGGTTCATCGACGGTGAACTCCTTAAAGAGATACTACGTAACGAGCAATGCAATGTGGGAACCACTGCGGCCAGGTTCATCGACGGCGAACTCCTTAAAGACATACTACGTAACGAGCAATGCAATGTGGGAACCACTGCGGCCAGGTTCATCGACGGTGAACTCCTTAAAGAGATACTACGTAACGAGCAATGCAATGTGGGAACCACTGCGGCCAGGTTCATCGACGGTGAACTCCTTAAAGAAAATCGGCGGTGACTGAATTTAAAGAGCCGAAGATAATTATAGTGGCGGGAGAGACAAGGCTCCTGGTGGTAAGTTTGAAGAAAGAATAGGGAAAATGGTCAGATATAGAATGGGAATGGGTTTGGCATATCTCACTCACTACCGAAACAAGCACATACATTGAGGGAATAGGACAAAATGGAAAATGTAGTATATTTTACGGTTGTGTTCTGTGAGAGATGGTTAACAGTCGAGAGCGTCCAGTAGCTGTGGTATTGTACCCTCTCATATTCTATATGATTCTTATACTATATTCGAACCGATTAACTTGGTAGTGCAAAAGCATGCATTGTAATGAATCCCGGGTTTGATTCCCAGTCAGTTAAGTATTTATTTAAAGTCAATCGTAATCGTCAATCGTAAGTCAGGGAATCGTAATGTGGGCGTGATTGTTGATTATTTATCAAAGAAAAATTGAATTAAAAATTACTCACCTACTATTAAGGAACAAAGAAGAAACACTATAAGACTTTTAGTAGTCGACTTGGAATAAATAGATAATTTCCTTTTACAAGCACCCGATCAAGAGATTGTGCCTCGTCGAGATGACATCATCTCGTATCAAGCGGATTATTTATTCGGAGACAGCATTCAATAGAGTGACAAGTTTGTGTTTGTATAATAAACATGCGTGGGCGGTGTTGTGTGTTGATGAGTGCAGTGTGCAGTGAATGAGCATCGAATAACTATAGAGCTGTGTCCCGAGCCCGCCCCCTCGTTACAGCGCGTGACTTGCGCGTGCGCAGGCCGCAGGGGACGCTCCGTGTCGCGTCTACGCGCTCGGATGTGGGTGAAACCGACCGCGCTTCCCACGGTCATTATTTGTAATAGGAACAACCTTGATCGGGAATCAGGATATTATGTAGTAGTTAGGTTATAATTTCGAATTATGGTTCTGAAAGAACCCTATGATTTGGTGCCCATTGATTGCTTCTATTAATCGCATCCACTCCTGAAGTGTCGCTTATTACTTTACTACTAGTCGCCGTCGAATTCGGATACGTTAGGAATCAATGAAAGTGGCGAGTAGACTCAAAATCCCTTCGTTCTTTGGTAAATCTCTTACTTTTGGATCTTATTCTGTAAAAAAAACTCCGAGCATAGCTCTCTCCACAGGTCTCTGTGAGTCTTATCCAATCGCAAACTACCCCATTCCACTTTCCTCATTTTATTGAATTACAGAAACCGGCATAAGATTGTATCCATCATATACAATCCTCATCAGCTTTCAGTGTATGAAAAAAACGAGACAGAAAGGTAGGATGGCATAAGATGAGATTGGAAAGAAGAGAAATAGGTTCTAGCAACTCTTAGCGACTTTCGAAAGACAGTCTTATGTTACAGTGGGGTAACTCGGAAAGCTGTCACGCACTGTCCGATCTTCTGAAATTTTCGAAAAGGTTATAATATTTTCTAAATTGAAATTGCAGAGTGCTACGTAAGTATCTACGTAACATTCTATATAACACGCTCCACTTTGAATTTTACAAAGTGGAATTCAAACTTGATAAAAATTCAAATGAAATTCACGCTTTCGTTTGTTTAAAATGCATGTGTGATTCAATTCAAAGGGCCATTGAGTCGCTTAAACTAATCGCGCGGTGACAATGTGGCCTGTTTAATAGTTAAAGGCGTAAGTAATGTACGCGATCGCGAGTTACCGTAACTTTTGCAGCGACGCGTCAGTTCTAGCACTGAATCGATTGTAAACAAGCCCGCGGCTAACGAGTGCGCGCGCGCATTCACGCCTCGCGGTCACTCGGCATAGTGATGTCGAACAGAATGTAATCTGAACGATATTCAGATTAAAATGTAAAATGTATTTTGCGCTTATAGACATGCTCTTTCCATGGCGGTATGGGGAGTAATCAGTAATAACCAAGTGGCTGTAGCTGAAAGCCAGCGATGTGACCCTCTTTGGTGATGCAGCATTTAAATTTGCACAACATTTAAATCTCTACATACAGACCTTTTTGTCAACACACAACTACACATCTCTTGTGTATTTCTGTGTTAAATTTGAAGTATGGTGTTTTATGTGGAACAAATAAATCTTTTTTCTTGGTTATTTTCTATCTAATAAGAAGTAATATGAGGGTTGTGTAATATGGTATTAATATGTATAGTAATATGGGCGCACTCGACTGGCCACGTTACCCTTCTCTCACAGAACACTACCTTGAATTGAACTGCATTTCCCACTTTATCTTATTTCCCTAATGTACGTACGTGTTTCGGTAGTGAGTGAGATGTGCCAGAGCCCATTCCCATCCTATCCCTACCCATTTCCCCAACCCTTTCTCCAAATTCCTTATCCTATATCCAAAGGTAGGCAGCCCATCTGGGGGCGTGCCAACGTTTGTCATTTTGGACTGTATCACAGTACTGTAATGTATCACAGTACTGTTTTGGACTGTAATGTTGGCATGTATCACGGATGTCTATGGGCTACCGTATCCACTTACCATCAAGTGGACTGTATGCTCACCTTCGTCCATAAAAAAAAATAAGGTATGAGCACGCGCACATGTCCACTTTTGACAAAGCGCAAAGCTGTGGTGACAATTAACTTCTTCAACGAATTCTCAAACAGTGATAGCCCATGTTTATCGAAAACAGTGCTCAGTTTTCCTACTGTTTCTCTTGTGAGTTGTACACAGTGTAATGGCAGGAGAGTCTCGCACTAAAGCACGCCGTTGACCGCGGCCAAGCGTCCACCGTCCGTCTGATTAGCGCGACGTACGCCTCTCGACTGTCATCAATATTATACTTTCTACACTCCTCTCCCGCAATTCCCATCACGTTTCTACACGTTTCTATGGACACAGTCAATAAGAAATGAACGCTAAAAGTGTAGATTTCTTGAGAATTTACGACCTTTGCTATGAAAAGAACATTATCAGTGTAATGAAACGTCGTGGGTTACGCGCAGGATATTATACTAATATTGATATTACCGTTATTATTTTATATTACTTGTAATGATATTATTAGCACACTATTAACTAGTTTAGCACAGATCATATAATCCTAATATAATCAGCCTAGAACGTCCCAGTGCAAAACACAGGCCTCTTCTAGTAAATGCCTAAGGGTTTTCGGATCACAATCTACCACACGCTGCCAATGCTGATTGGTGGACACACACGCTTCAGATTTTTTTTATTTCTCGATGTGTACCCTCACCGCTTAGCATGATATAATTTTAATGATCCTTACTTAAGTATAAACCCAGTGATACAGGCTGATATTTTAAACTGTTCCTCATACATTATTAGTAAGTTATTTCAAATGAAATGAAATCGTTAATTTGCTGGATATGAGTAGATACATACGATGTTAATTACACTATTCTGCCTAAAATTGGCTTTTACCATAATTTGTCTCTAAATTAGGGCATGCAAATGAGACCAAAACATTTGTAAACCCCATTTGTTAGTGCTGTAGACAGATTATTCTTTATTGTAAAAAAATCCCTTAGATAAAAAAAATGTTTACAGAAGAGAATATAACCAGAATTAATATCTTAGTCATCTCCTGCAGATGTTTATAAAAAATATTTACTATAGAACTGCAATTTACCATCGGCATTACCTTTAATTGAAAATATACTTGTCACAGTTTTACACAATTATTTGTACAGGAAATCTCACATACATATACCCGATTTGTCTAAATGGAAAATGAGTAAATTGCAAAGTTATTTTAACGAGGTGGTGGTGTTTTACATTTGCGCCGACAACGCCGCCGTATCTGCGTACGACCATGTCCGGCGTCGGTCACGTGCAAACCCGTGTGATTGCATATACAACGGAGAAATTGCACCAACACGCGCGCCCTCCTTCGAGAAACCGAATAACGGAACACACCAGTACCATCCACTACACATGAGATTGATGGCGCCTAGTGCGGGAAAAAATAACCTGGAAATTGCAATAAATTCGTTAATAGTGTTGTTACAACGAGCGCTGAACGGCACAGCGCAGGGGCGCTGGCGCGTTAATTGTTTATTTACTATTTCATGTAATTATTACAAAAGGCATCTTCTACTCAACCTTTGGCTTATGCAGGGCGTGAAGTGGTAGGGGACGTAATGAATGCAACAAATAAAGGAGATAAAAAAATAACCAGTGTAAGTAAATATTAAGATATAAACAAAATGTAATTTATACCTACCTATATAAATAATGATACATATATTATTGAGGGGGAGAGTGCACGCTGCAATCCAACAGCCGCTGGGCGCACTCGACTGGCCACATTACCCCTCTCTCACAGAAGACTACCTTGAAATGTACTACATTTCCCACTTTATCTTATTTCCCTAATGTACGTACGTGTTTCGGTAGTGAGTGAGATGTGCCAGAGTCCATTCCTATCCTATACCTCCCCATTTCCCCAACCCTTTCTCCAAATCCATTCGTATATCCAAAGGTAGGCAGCGCATCCGGAGGCGTGCCAACGTTTGTCATTTTGGACTAATGTTGGCATGTGTCACGGATGTCTATAGGCTACAGTATCCACTTACCATCAGGTGGACTGTATGCTCGTCTGCTACCTTAGTCCAATAAAAAAATATATATATATATAATGGTGTGCTATTGAGCCGTGTGGTGTCGGCATCACCACATCTCCTCTCGTGACAGTCGTAAAAGACGACTGAGGGATAACATAATTGCTACCACAAACCCTGAGGAACTACACCACCTCTAAAAGCGTGGACTTCCCAATCCGCCCATCCCAATCCCATCTCCAATGCACATGACAATGTGCATGAGGAGGCCCATGTCCAATAGTGGATACTGGAAGGGCTGCTTGTATTGCATGTTGTTTCTAATAAAAAAATAGAACCTATGCATACAGTACACCTAAATTACCAATCATTGGTCAATGTACCACGTGACTAGTCTCCGACGGTCGCACGCGCACTCGTCTCGGCGCGTGATCCGCTGCACATCTACAATCAATATCGCACAGTTATGATGGAGCGACGGTGATGCGACAGTTGGCCGCTGTCGCGAACATCACTCGCTTATCGCCGGGCACGTACTCTCTACCGCTTCCATCACCGTACCAGCCGAGTGTCACATTGAAATGCAACTAGACCAATTTTCTCTCATGCAAGTGTTGAATGTTTTACAGTTACTGACAACTTAAGAGTATATTTACAGCGTAATATGTAGGTGTGTTCACAGAAGACTGCTGTAAAATGTACTACGTACGTATTTCGGAAGTGAGTCCATTTTAATAAAATATTCTGGATTAGTTTATACCATTACAAAAGTAAATCGGAAATTATTTTTGTATTTGTTGTCCTTTACAAAAATATATAGTAAAGCAACTCACAGATGGTGACAAGTGCGCAAATGTTATTGATATAATAACAATTATACGCACTGTATCTGCAACTGTATGTAATAATAGAAAAGTGGCAGATGAATGCAAGGGGTGCGCGCACGCGCACGTCATAATGCGGTTTGATAAACTGCGCCCACTGTTGCTCATTGAAATCTTTTATGATCGTGTGACAGTTCACACAAATATATAGTTATACCAGATGGTCGCGCAATGTTCAAGAATAGTGTCGTAAAACGAACGATATGCACCCCGCGCTCGAGGATATAGCGTTAAAGTCTAGTGAACTTTATAGCCCAAACTTTTAATGTTTTATGGTTTTAAACCCTTGTAGTTTAAAGCTCGAGTATAAAACGGTTAAGGTTAAGGTTCAATAGCACTAACATAATTATGATATATATTTTTATATGTATGTATGCATGTATTTATGTGTGTGTGTATGTATGTGTTTGTATGTATGTATGTATGCAACCGACCCTTTCAGTATCCACTGTTGGACATGGGCCTCCTCATGCACATCTACCTCTCATCTCGTGCAAGAGGGATGTATGGCCTTAAAACGCCACGCTGGACAAGCGAGTTGGCGAGTCCACTCTTTCAGAGGTGGTGTAGTTCCTCAGGGCTTTGTGGTAGCCACTTTATTATCCCCTAAAATGTGATGGTGCTATAGCCAACCCACATCGCAAAAACTAACAACCATAAAATATTTTTTAAACAATATGATTTCATTACTACAAAGCCCGTGTGGTGTCAGCCCGCTCTCGCCGACTGCAGTACCACCTTGTCTCTTCCCGTGGATGTCTAACGGTAACAAAGCCGCTACCACAGGTGAGGAACTACATCATCTCTAAAAGAGTGGACCTTCTAACCCGCTTGGCCAGCATGATTTTTAAGGCCATACATTCCTCATGCACAAGACAATGTGCACTAGGAGGCCCACGCCCAGCGGTGGACGATGAATGAGCTGGTAACGATTGCGGTGTGTCGTGGGATGCGAACTATTGTCACTGGTAGTGTGTTATGTTCCAAATGGACCTTTTCACTTATTATCAATATAATTAATGATTTTTTGTTTATTTATGTAATCTTCAGTCTTTTATATAACTTTGTCTGTCGGTAAAATTATTGTGTAAAGTTAATGTCAAGGCCAACAGATGGCGCTGTATCGGTGCTACTTCGCGCTATGGTTTCGTTCTCGTGTAGAGCATACATGGTGACACTTGTTTTTTTTTGGACACCTGAGTCCAGTTGTGCACAAACTTATTTAACAGATATGTTGCTAGTGTTAATGGCCAAATACAAATTACACTGACATTTGAAACAGTAAGTATTTAATAGATTGTCGGCGAGTAATAGGTGATTTTTTTATTCATAATACATGTAGATTTGTGTTTGCATTGATGTGTCCCCGGTGCATGCGCTCGTGCGCATTGGTGTGTGTAATTATTTAAGGTGAGCTTTAAAATATTTGTGTGAAAATGAGTTTTAGAAGATATTATATTAACTTTAATGTTTTATATCATTTACTTTTTTTATTTACCTACTTAATAAAAATATATCGAGATCTGCGTAGTATTTATTGTCTTTTTGCAAAATGCCAAGTGTAGCTTATTTTGATCAGAGGAAAACAACTCGTGATGTCAAGTTCGGTTAGTTGATGCTCGTAAAGACACTTCGGTCAGTAACTGAGGACAGTCGATTTCACCTTACCATAAACATTACAGAGATTATTAAAGATTACAAGTTTATCAAAAGATTACAATCAATTTCCTCTTTATGATAATTGACCTTTTAGCTTTCCAATTAACTTGACTCAACGCTAACTATTTACAAGTATTATAAATTCTTCAATAGCAACAAGTGACATGTTTAGTGGGGACAGACATGTGGAAACGCATGTTGACGACGAGTTACGATTCGCGTGATGGGTGGAGTACTCATGTATTATACGACTCGTTTGTTTCACAACTCGAGATAACCATGTCTTAATTAAGCCGGTGGGTTTGCAGTTCTCTCGTGTTCACGACACAAGTACATGCTTTACATGAATCGATCATCGACTCACTACCTGGTTAAGACTTCAAAAAAGGCTAGCTTTAATTAATTCTAAATTAGATGTCAGCCTATAATGTACCACTGCAGGACGCGGGCCTACCTAATAAGTTACTGGGGGATTTGGGGTCCTAATCCACACGGACCCAGTAAGGATTGATGGATACACATACTCCTGAGTCTTTTTATTTCTCGAGCTTGCGGGTTTCCTCACGATGATTTTTCTCTCTTCGCCAAGCTTGTGACAATTTTAAAAAAATACGTGATTTTTTTAACTTTATTAATGGAGAAGAAAACAGAGAAAGACATCAAACATTACAATAAATAAATAACACGTTTACATAAGTATAACGCTTACCGAGGACAGAAGACGACTCCTTGGCAGCACACGAAACACTCTTATGATTTTAGTTGATTATCACAAACAAAAAAAAAACACAAAAAACTCCTTGAAGTTTAATAAACTATCACTGTTAAATCATAAAATGCACAAATACACAATTTTTATCATAATCAAACAAAATCTCAACTTCGTTTCTCGAGTACCCGTCAAAAAGTCAGGGTTCATGTTGAACGTAACTAGTGTTTAATTAAGATCTCTGTTAACAACACGAGTGCAATAATGTAATGATTTTTTTTTTTAAATTTTATTATTAATTTCAATGTTAATGTAATGTTGACATTCAGCCATCGGCTCATGAAAGTGAAGTGAGTTTTGCTCGGTGTGCATCAAGTGACACATCCGTTACGGTGATTATTTTTTACTGTAAAAGATCCTGTCGTAGCCTTCTCTTTAACCTATGGAACGTTGTCGATGATTTCATCAGTGATGAGGCTAATACGTTTGGATGGCCTTCCATTCTTTTTTTGTATGCTGTTATCTGTTTTTAATTAAAGAAGAATTTCTACTGTGTTACGACATTGTGGTTCCTCAAAGGACGTTAACCTTTCTGTAACCTCTTAAAAGTGTTTTTGGAGTGACTGGACAAGAAATAAGAGTTTGTTAGTACACGGCAGCACACGGTAGTCTCATTTATCGGGGCAGCATCTATAGATGTATTTGTCGGTTTTGCATACAGTTTCAGCGAGACGTATGGTGGTCGTATGGCGTGGTGACAAGGGCGAAATCGCGACTTGTGACTTCATTGTAAGACAGCAAGGTAATATGATAGTTGCACAGCGGTAACGAGACGGCTGTTAGAGCGAGCGCCGCTAGGGATCACCGCCGCGCCGCGCGCCGCCAGCGCACGACTACATGCAAAAACACGCAAACTATCTGTACCAGCCCTCTGCTGATTGACTTCTATTGCACGCTTGTCAGGAAGACATCTACTACACATTACCACATACTGAATAATCCACGCATAACTATAGTATTCATAGATTCAAATCCATTCAAACCAGACTCAGAACTCAACTAGAACTCAACAAGGAAACCCTTAGTAAAGAGAGCAAAAAATGCAACAATGATTAACAATTTTATTATAACTGTATTTTATAGCTTTATTTTTTCCTGGTAATTGTGTTTATAAGAATGTTATTGACACAACGGCGCAATTATTAGATTCCAATATCAGAGATCGTTCACGGAACAGTTGAATGAATAACTTCTTGCCGTCATAAACACAATATTCGAGGAAGAACTTGCGCGCAACAATGCGCCGCCGCAGAAAAAGATGACAAGTGATCAAATTAATAATTTCCGCTTGGACTGTGAGCGTTCGTTACAATGTTTATTAAATAATAAGTTATGATTCATAACAAAGAGTTTAATAAGGCATATTATAAAATGAAAACCTGTCAGATTTTTAGAATTAGCAAATTAGAAATTGTCAATTTTTATAAATTAGCAATACTATTTTCTAAAGTAAAACAGTTTCCTTTATATACCGACCGTTAATTATACTCTTTCAGTGTGAAATAAATGTGAATGTATAAACCCAATTTGTTAATTAATTGGTTAGTTAAAACGTTGTGAGATGCCACTTGAAGGGATTCGTTGTGAGCCATTTCAGCCGTGCAAGGAGACTGTAGGCGACGATATAAGCAGAGAGATTGATGTACGCGGGACTCTGTACCGTTCATACAGATACTGTTTGTGACTTATGAATATACTGACTTTATTTGTATCTGTAAATAGATTATTTTGTCTAAGCAAAGAAATTTTTGTCTATTTGAAACGGTGAAAAATATGCTTATTTATAGCACACGTTGTGCAGCCAGCCGTCTTTAGAATAGCATAGATGAAGACTGATGAAGTCGCGGGCTGTCACCATTAGCAAAGTTGGAATAAACATAAAACAGCTGTTTACATAAACCCAGCGTCGCATTATGCGGCCAGTCTGCGACAGGAAGTCCCGAGATTCTTAGAGAGCTGCTAGAAGTACTTGCACCGATACATCAATGAGAAAGGATGTGCGTTTTTATCGACAACTATTAGACGATCGTCGATTGTTTGCGGCACCGCTCGATACACGTCCGGTACATTTTTTTCTAACCGATAGATCGTGGAGTCGCAGCCACTATATAAAACATACATATATCTGTCCGTCACGACGTCGCTGACAAGCGTTTGAGTTACGATAATGGAAATGTAGTTTGTAGTTGTGGGAAAGGTATCTCGATGAGTATTAACAGTTAATCCCGCCCGACGCATCCATTGGATAGCTCGTATCATAACTGATCTCGTTCATTTGTACATGTAGCCGTATTTATATTTCTTCCTCATTGCTGGACTACATCAAGTTGATTTATTAATAGGTTTTTTTAAACTGAGTGTAACCCATTTATTTCCAAAGCTCTAAAACCATTGATTCTGCTCATAATACTGATTTAATTGACATATTAATATGTTGTGTAATTTTTCTGAAAACTATTAGGGTTACTTACTAGTTATTTTCTCATTTTTTAAGGTATTCAAATAAAAAAAATATTCATTTTTTTTTAGTAATACAGTTTTCATCGGGATCTGTGACATTGAAAACTGTTAGCAAATGTAAATATTCTGATTTTATAAAATCCTAGTTTTTCGAAGGAAAAAGTTTTGCGTGTGTTTATATATCAAATATGTATCAACAATTTAGCAAAATTACAAAAGAAATTAAAACAAATTCAAATTTAATTTCAAAAATCAAAACCATGTTTTTAATCTTCTACATTTTCTAGAATAACATCTGACTCACTCTGTACAGATGGAAGGTGACAAACAAGGTAAAAGGTGACAACCCATAGATATCAGGGATCTCTGCCGACATCGCGCAAAAATGACAAATACACATCACATACAATAGCACATTCGGAGATGCTTAGCCTACCATTTCCGTATATCACTGGTCCGACAATACAAGGAAGTAGGTACGAGTACCTTAGTGTGAACCAGTCAATGCTACGAGTACGAGTATGTGGTGTTATTAAAATTATGTCTCAATAACGACGCAAGGAGCGCGATTACGCCTTGGTGAAGTGTGAACTCAATTATTATCTAATATCGGATCTGGCATCAGTGACATTTACGCCAACGGTTTCATCACAACGCGTATTGTGTGTGGTCACTGACGATTATCGAGATCTGCACCACTCACAACACGGTACGACCACCATATGCCATCAATCAATACAAGATCGTCTGTCACGATTTGTAAAACGTTTGCGAATGTACTCGTTCTCATAAATTGATGGATTGGCGAAGCTCAAGGTCTTCGCTAGCCATAGCATATTTGAGTATACTAATAGTGGCCCGTCTCTCGGCAGGAGTTCTCACGAGTGCAATATGGAAATTGGTCGGTATCCGTGGTTGCGGTGTCGATTTCGTCAATAATGGTCGCGACATGCGTAATGGCGTATCATCATCCAATAATATTTGGTGGTCGGGAGTAAACAGTCGATTGGTGCTCGCGGGGCTGTGTGCGGGGGGCGGGCGGCAGGGCGCGCGCGCACGCCGAGTGCTCGGCAAACTGTCCGTGTGTTTGTGCTCCGCACACCTGGACCATTCTTGTTTTTCTAACAACGACCAGTTTTTTCAAACAACAAACTTTGGGAGACGTTAATTTGAAGCTCGTTTTTCTAATGCGGTTTATGTAAACAGTAGACGGTCCGGTCCACCCACAAATTATTGTTTCCCAGGAATGTAGGGAGTATTGAAAGTTTTCAAGTTTTAGTTGCAGCTGTAAAAGAAGATTTTTGTACAAATCTTAACCATAAGAGATGGATTGCTTTTACATCCGAAGCTTTTCAATGTTGAGATGATCTGTTTTTCTTTAAAAAGTAAAAGCTCATTAACTACCTTTTCTCTGCGCTCTATAAGAGAAACATAAATAGACAGGCATAGAGATATAAATCTCTATAATAAGTTAATAACTCACAACTAAATTCTGAAAGTTATGCCATGACTTATGCTACGACATGAGGTTCTTTAAGAAAGCTGTGAATAGGATTCTGCAAAGTCGGCAGCGCACGCGCGTACCGCCTGGTATTAGTGTCTACTGGTGGCGGTAACCACTTACCACCACTTTTTCGGCCTAAGACTTCATTTATTAAGTACCAGTATCTTTTTTCAACATATGTTTCTTTCAACTTATCCCAATTCTGTTTGACAATCACATCTTCAATTCTTTGTTTCTTGTTTCAGCTTAGTCAATTGTTTATTCTAAGAACATTCCATAGTTAACCATTTGTTACAATAACACGTTTTACTCTTATGTACCATATACGTGTAATAGATAGATACCTATTGAGGCTCACTAAGACATACGGCTTGAGAGGATTTGTGTGTATTGTGCGTGAATACGTGGTTGCGTAGGATTATTTTCGTGGACGCATGCGATGAAATAAACCAATTTCTCTAATGCGACATGAATGCGATGCTCTCTGACAGGTCACCGTCATCACGTGAATACGCGCAATTTGATTTTCTAAATTTTTGTCCGTCTGTCTGAACGCATTGATCCCTTGAAACAACTGGACGCATTTCAATGAAACTTGGCAAAATTATGGATATGTTAACATTTAGGGTACTTTTTTATCCAGATCCGTTATAAAGTTCTCAAGGAAATCACTGTAAAGTTCACGACAAGGAAGTCGCACGTACTGCTACTATTTTTTATTTATTTATTAAGCATGATCAGATTTTAAACCGTAGTACCCAAATAAATTATAAGTTGGAAGAGGCTTGTACGGAAAGAGAGGTCCTTGAATAACGTATTTTAGAAAATTAACAAGAAAACTGTTTTGTGTTTAAAACTAAAACAGCTTTAAAGTGGATCACTTTTACTATTACTTCATTGTTATAAGATTGGGTAAATGTAAAAATAAAAATTTTGCTGCTCTGTATAAAACATTTAAAATACATATTCATTCTGTAGTGTTGTTTTGTAGTATTCAAATTAAAGAATATAAACTGACGGCTTATATAAATGTGTAAAATTGGCCAAAGGAATTACTTTACCATCCCATATGTGATGGCCTCACAAGAGAACCTTGCCTAGTTTGAGGACGACCAGACATTACACAGCTTGTAAACAAATCCTCAATATCAGTACACTTCCAACTCGATATTTTTAGTATACTTAACATACTTTCAAATCAGCTATATTCACACGTCTATGTCAAAATGACTTTAGTTTACAGTAGATAAAAATAAGTTTTAGCTAGACGAAAAATAAACAGTAAAACATAGATTATGTTTCAAAATGGCTACCTTTCCCACGATTACTTAAATGCTATATGATTGATTAATACTATTAATGATAGCAATTGAGACTGCCTGATTAGTTTTCGTCGATTTGATCGATTGTGCTGCAATGCGAGTTCTATAAAGGATTAGGGAGTCTGAGCCGCGTCTAGAGTCTAGACTGAACTGTCAAATGAATAGATTGGATCATGCCGATTACGGAGCGGAGCGGAGCACCAATAACATGTCTATCAATGGCACAACACGCAATTATGTCTAAATATTGCTATAATTGGAGCGCCGTAATGCAACACTCGAGCTGCGGCCGGAGTGGAAGCGGGCGCGGGGCGGGCAGCGGAATCCGCTACCAATTCTTCAAACATTATCGGCTAATAATTATCGGGAGCGGATTGAGACAGTTTTCAGCAGTAGCGGACAGTTGAAGTCACTTTACAATTTCCGCTGCGGGATTCATGTTTGTAGTTTCTCTGTAATGTTTGACGATTTTCTAGTGTGTTACTATTGTCCAAGTAAAAAAATCACTCCTTTCAAGTAAAACTTCTTCCAAAGCAAATTTTTAGTGAGACATTGCTTATACAATAATGACACTTCCACAGCGAGAATCGTTTTAGCTGCAGTCACGTTATAAAAGCAATGGATCGCGACGCCTTCCCGCTTCCGCGTTCCGCTCCGCGCCCACTCCATCCGCATCCCCATAATCCAATAGTTACTCTCCCAGATATAACTACTTACATGTTACCCGTATGTACTATCGCCAACATGATTGGATTTCAGTTTTATACATATGCTGTACTCATGACTGTTTAATGGACAGATCAGAGTAATCGTTTAATTACCTCATGCTGTAGTTATTGATGAAACAGTGTCTGAAACTATAATAAAATTAAACTAAAACTCTTAGCAATAAATACTGCCATTGTACTTAGCGTGAGTAAGAATTAACATCAAACAATGATTCATATTGCAAACATAATCTCCTCTACACACGTGTCTTAAAGGACAAGGTCTGTCTGATTGGATTGTTCACTGTAATCTCGAGATCTCCTGGAACGATTATGTTGCGTTTATCAATGTAAGCTGTTTGTCCTCAACCGAACCATAAAGTTCGAGCTGTCACTGTACGTATATTTTATAGCAAAATGATCAATTGTTCTGTATTTACCGTCTGGTGTTTTTGTAAAATAGAATGATTAAAATCATTTTACTTGATAGGGCTCCAAGCAAAGCCGTTTGCAAACACTCATTTAACATATTTTTTCTAAACCAAAATTAAAATAATTTAACGCTGTAGTTTCGGGGATTTATTAACGATCTCACGATAATATAAAGTAGTTTCTGAGCCTTTATTTAAGTTACTTGAACCATTCTATACCTTTAGAATAGGTACGCCGTTTTCTCCTGTTAGCTGTAGGTATATTAGGTATAGACTTAGCTTGGGACTCTAACAATGAGGGTGGCATGATCTTTTTCATCAAACCCTCTTAAAAATAAAAAGAAAAAAAAAATTATCATACCACATTTAAAATTCAAATGTTAATTATGAATAATTGGATAAAAATATATTATTGTTTTAACTAAATAATCATATTTAACGTAAGACATACAGAAGCAATAGGCGGCGGTTAGGTAAAAGCGATTTTTTTAGGCAAAATACGGATAATAATGATTTATAAGAAGAGGCAGCCTAAGCGATAAAGTTTCAAATAGGTACTATTAATATGACGACCGATTATCTCAGTTAGTAGTATTCCTGCGTGCAGTGTTAAATGTCCTGGGTTTGATTCCCGTTCGGACATTCATTTTTATCAAGACAAATATTCGTTCGGCTCTCGGTGGTGTGTTCGTCTTTGAAATCACGGCTCAGGAAATCCCAGTGTGGCCAGTGGCCGTTGAATGTGGCATGTCATCATTATAATAAAAATATGACATAATAAAAAATATACAACATAGTATTTGTATATATACCATACGTATATGTAACATATAGCTCGTAAAATTAGCATGCTAAAGTTACAATGGGCAGCTCGTTTTTGCAGCGGGTTCGATAAAACCGATGGGGTGGATATGTCCTCGAATGGAGGTCACGTACCGGGAAGCGCAGTGTGGGACGTCCCCCGGCCAAGTGGACCAACGCCTTGAAGAAGATTGCTAGCGCCTTGGATGAGAGAGCAGAAGATAATGTGTGGTTGCTGCTAATTGCTATGTGGTGACGAGCCTTGGGCCTATATCCGACAGTGGAGACACATAGTCTGATTGTATATATATATAACGGAGTATTATTGTCGTGCAAGTTTTTAGAAAGCGTGACGTCAGCATTGCTGACGTCACCATTATTCGCGTCACTCATATTCAACCGATAACGAAATAAAACAACTATACACTTGAAATAAACTCTTTGTTATAATCGTTTTATAATTAATACTTTTCTTAACTTATAGATTCAACTAAGATCTTAAGTCTACCCTTATTTTCTATACAACTGTAAAAATAATTCGAATAGCAATATTTCAAAAAGCACTCACCAAACTACCGTTCTCAGCAGCTGCCACTTGAAAAGTGAGGCAACAACATGGTGGCCTCCCACCATGTTGCTTCTTTACAATCATTTTTAAACAATGGTTTTAATACGAATATTTCGTTATAGTTATTCGTGAAATAATTTTAAAACTTTATTTAAACACTTATAAACGCAAATAATTTCATAAAATCACACGTGGTTTTAATCACTCATCGTTCAAAACAATCTCCAACGAACATTCAAAAAGCAACTATTAAAAATCAATTTAAAGAATTATTAATGATTAAATTGTGAATGTGTTTTGTAAATTAAAGATTTGATTTATAATTAATTTTGAGCTAAACTTATTAATTTAAAGTTAACTTTTTGAATGTTCGTAACTTCTAAGGAAGTAAATACAAATGTTAACAAACTCATTTTAAAAATTATTTGATTTAGGTTAAAAATGAAGCTTACCTATTTCATTGGTAATAAAATAGGTTAAAATTAATTATCATTCTTAAATAGACTTTATGTAATCAAACTTAAAATCTAAACTAAAAGATGTTGACTGTTTTGCGTCGACATATATATATATATACACGCATTGTATCTTCTCGTTGTAAAAAGTATTGTTTTAAAAAGACGAGCTGGTACGTAATATGGTGTCGTAGTGTCGGTATCGGTCGTGGCGAGTGGAACGCACTGTTAATCCCGAGTTGACTCCAATTAAACTGTGTCGCGTCGATCCGCTGCGCACCAATTGTGATTAATCGCGCTGCTCGTGTGTCCGTCCGGCGATCGCCTGCTAGTATCCTCTTACATTTGCACACCGTCCGTTGCCGGCTCACTGAGCGGACTGCTTCAATTTATGGATCTAGATCAGTGTGTTTTAAATTCTAGTCTAAATCTAGAATAAGAATAACTCTTGTTGCTTACTAAAAACGTTATTACTATTCTTATTGCAACAATTTGAGAAATTAATCCCGTATTCAATGATAATTAAAGATGTAGTTGTTATATTTATTGCCAATCATTACAAAACCGGCCGACTGTAGTGTTGTACGAGTACGTGGTGCTATTGTACCACCTTATATCGTGTCGTGTCGTGACGACTAAGGGAGAGCAAAGTCCCGAGGGACTATATCACCTCTAAATGATTGGAGTAAAGTCCATACTATCCTTCATGCACAAAGGGCTGATTACCAGTTAAACCAGTCTTGAATAATAACAATTGTTTTATTCATTATCAAATATTATAAAGGTGACTCGATATTTGCTTATTTTGCTCTTAAATTGTGATTTTCGCTAACATATTGCATAAAACCACTTTTTTTACAGAAAATAGGTCGGAAGGTGAGCAGACAGTCCACCTGGTGGTAGTCCAGAATGACTACCAGTTGCACTACTACTGTTTTACAGTAGCGTTCTGTGAGAGCGCATAATTTAAACTAAGAATGGATAAGATACGCTAACATCGCTCTTCCTAAAAATCAACCGTTCTCTTAAATACTAATGCAAGTTTTAATAAAATGTTAATGAATATTGAAGTTAACGTTCAATTTGATTTCATTTTATAGGAGGCAGGAAGCAATATATACATTCGTAGTTATTTGTTACCGAATACTCACCGACTCTGATTAATTATAGTAAGGCTGTGTATCGACTGCGGCTGTCAGACCGCGCTAGCTAACCGAGATAATGTCATTCAGAATCAGACAGGATTTAAAAAGTATTTTAAAAAATCCTTTCACAGTAATTAAGCATTAGATAAGGTCGGTCGTGCACTAATGCGATTAAGATAATCCGTAATTATATTACAGTGGGACAAGTTAAGCGGAAATTGTGTCTCGCCGAGAACTTGTTTCGGGTTTTGTTGAACGTGTCTCAGTTAACAAAAAGAGTCCTGTACCTTCGAGTATTTTGTCTGCTCACGAACTTTGATTATTTTGATCTTCATTGGGCAATGGTCTGGATTTTTTCCACTTAAGATTATGTGCGTTTGTGATTTTTTTTAAATAGAGTACGTTTAATGTATAATTAGCATATTGTAATGTTGACAGTATAATTGTTCCTTACCAAAATACGTGTAAATTTAAGTCGGTTTTACCTAATAGAATATTTATAACCGATTTCAAATATTCCTCTGGAATGTTGGCTTTTTGTAATTTGTAATTTTGTAATCTGCTTTGTTTTTAAGAAGACGCTGATTAAAAGATAGTGAAATATATTTACAGCAGTTAATTAGTAATTTATGTTATATCTTACAAAAGAAAATATTAGGAAATAAACGAGGACAATGTTTGGTTTATCTTTCGACAAAATAAAAACATAAAGCAAACGATGCGATGTATGAGAAAAATTGTATATCCGTTTACTTACTATAGTTTAGTTCACTTCGTATGTCGTCAAACGCAAGTATCATCGGCGGTAACAAGCTATCGGTATCACCTGATGACGGCCACGCCTGTCATTTTCGGTGGCTACAAATTGTATCATGAAAGATGCAGTCAGCGATCCGCGACGAAGTAAACACCGCATCATGTTTAACAGCATACTGATGAGGCAGCTTTCCGCTTCGGTTGCCTGTCAAAACTTTGGAAATCTTACATGCGATTTGGTCGGGTCTATTCAATGTCAGCACTGTATCTGTTGCTAACCGGTAACCTCAATTTTACTCATCAGAGGTAGAGGGCTCTATGAAAAAAAAGCTTTATTTGCGAGGAGTGGCATGAACAACAGTTACACTCTTAATTTATATTAGTATTTTAGGCAGCTAGTGTCTGTCTACTTGTTTACTGTTTGTAGGAACACAGTGTTGACGCAGTGCACACAGAATGTGTATGGTATTTACGAGTACATAGTCAGCAAATTGTAGTGTAACGTCACTGTCCCAACTGTACACCCCCCCCCCCCCCCCCCCTTAAACTAAATTGTATAATTTTAGTTTTGAACATATGCACAAACAATATTATTATGAAGAACAATACTAGTTTAATTAAGCATACTTCTGGTGCTGTACCTCAAAAATCAGTACCTTCAAACAGAAACACTCAAGATAGGGTCCTTATTTCGGTCTAACCTGAGGAATCCGGGGACAGATTTTAATACCAATTTCTATATACTAAAAAACTCTATTTAGATAAAGATTAGGTACATGAAACTATACCTACACAGTGTTCAGTATGTAGAAGGCAACGACAGAACAATATACTTTTATTTTATAATATTTTGTGTTTTTCATTCTCTTTTGTCCAAATATTATTACAATTAAGATTCTCTCATAGCTTCCAAGTAAAATTACGGCATTAGCAATTTTAATATGACAGCAACTCTAATAAAACCTTTATGAAAGTTTCCGTTAAGGGGTATCATTTTAACTTTCAAAAATACTTCAACCATGCTCATTATTACGAGTATTACGAAGTTGTAGCTATATTTCCAACACCCCTGAATTTTAACTATCGCAAGAAAATTCAATGAAGTCAGTCATTGTGTCGATCGGTAGTCCTCGAATAGAGTTATACAAAGAGCAAGTTACAACTATGGATAACGATAAAATAACCATAATCGTCATGATACTGCGTAACTATTTATCTACCGTGCGTCGTTAAGCGTGTTGTGGCGACGATGCCGTGGAGGTGATGTATTGATGAATGGTAACGCGCTCGTTGCGATGCGCGTCGCGTCGTCGCTCGTGAGAGAACGCGCCGACCGACTCCAACACACGTGCGAGTATACCTAGTACAGATATAAGCGAGAGTTCACACGCTAAGTGACGCGGTTTCAACTACGATGACAAAATAGCGAACTGTGCAACTGTGATTTGTGTTCAGTCAGTTTCCTGTGATAGCGACAGGGACTGCGATAAGCGATAGAACAATACTAGCGGTGCCAGCGACTTCGTTCGCGTGAACTCTAGAGTGCTTCCCGCGGGAACTCTATAACGAATCGGGATAAAATATTCCCTAGATGGTAATCCAAGTCATAAGCTATAATTTTGGTAAGTTTCATTAAATTATGTTCAGTCGACTGCGTGACGCGCGTGCACACAGACGGACAGACAAAAATTCTAAAAATAGCTGTGTTCTATATCGGTCGTAGAGTGCACAACGATTCTGTCAAACAATATTTTATGTGCTCTGTTACGATTTTTTTATATGTACAGATTAATCTTTTATTAAATCTTCTAAGATATGTTTCCTCCGGCCGGCTTTAGAACTGCATCTCATTATCTGTTCCCGTTGGTGTCATAAAGGCGACAAGGGTTAACAAGACGGCTACCACAAGCCCTGAGGAACTACATCCCCTCTAAAGGAATAGACTCGCCAACCCACTTGGCTAGCAGCTCGGCATTATAAGCCTATACATCCCTCGTGCACAATACAATGAGCGCGAGGAGGCTCCAGCAGGGGACGATAAAAGTGGTTACGGTTATTAATACGGCTATTACATAGCCCCGGCGATAAAATCTTAGCGCCTAGACGCATTATTTAACCAAATATGTAATAGTTATGTATGTCGCTATATAACAAATAAACCATTCATTCCTTAAAAATAAGAAAGCAAGAAAAATGGGGCCCGTGACGGACGGCAGATTAACTGAATGTAGGGAATGAATTATATTTATGTTAACACTGGTAGAACAAATAGCAGTTTAATCCATTTCGACAGAAGTCATATGAGAAAAAGTTCACATTTGAAACTGTCTCATCTACATAACGTTCTCCAAGCTGCAGTTAATATTGAATATTGCACAAGTAAAAAATGCAGTAGATTCGACATAACCAGTCAGGTAAAAATAAACAGGGCATTGCGTGGTGCGCCGGCGCTGAGATTGTATTCTGTGGGGCAGGTGGCGGGGGCACGAGGGGCGCAGGGCGGGAGGCAGCGGGGGAGTGCAGTAACTCATTAAACCGGTCTCCAGAAAGGACCACAACCCCGAGCTCGGCCTCCGGCGCATTTCACTGCGCAGCTTCGCGCACAGCCACTTAGCGTTCCAAATCTACATAAACTAGTAAACTCGGCCGTTTTGAGTCTGTGGAAAACAGTTGTGATTGCTTAAGATAACATCTGGTAGAATCCCTGAACAATCTTCAACCGATCCTTTTACTTCTACAATGTGTATACGTGGACATATTCTGTTACTTTTTATTATAAACATAAACACCAATTTAGTAATGCTTATCCGAAATTGAAATAATCGTAATATTATATATATGTATGTTTATACACAATGTTTTGGAGACATTATTTGTTTCTAAAAATCATTTCCTACATGGGCGCGCCAACGCCAGAGCGTGCCGACCTCATTCTGGACTGATGTTGGCATGAATCACGGATGTCTATGGGCGACAGTACCACCAGGTGGACTGTGTGCTCGTCTGCTGCCTTGCTTATAAATAACAAAAAAATCTCCCTCTATTTGTCTACAGGCTTCTTACTGCCCAAAGATTGGCTGCATGAAATCGCTTTAGCGATATGGTCGCCGGTTCTACTTATAATTAGGGGAATTGTTGTGTATAACTCTGTATGTTTCTTGTACAAAGAAACTATATTTATATTTTGTAATTTATAATTAAGTTAGTGACGTATCAAATGTACTCGTAAAGTAAAAATGAATATGGTACCTAATATAAAAATAGCAGCTAAAGATTTATATACCCCTTGGGCAAATCATATCCGAACTGATACTAAAATATTCAAGATCTTTTATATTTGTACATGTCACATATTTGCTAGATATGTGCAGGGCTGCTGGGTTAATTGTTTAAATAAAACTCGGTGTTACATTGCACGTGAGACATTTATTGGGAGAACCCATAGACTACTTAATCACAACCATAGACAATCATTCTAGAGCACAGATTATAATTTATGCAACACTCCTCTCTTCTAATTTTTATTAAATTTTTAAATTACTACAAATCAAGTCTCTGAACAGGCTTATGAGTACGTGCACTTCTACGCACTTCTGGCTGCACTGGAATAGGAGAATTAGCAATGTTACTTGGTATTTCTTTGTTAATTAACGGCTTATTTACTTCTAATTTCTCCGATTCTTTTTCTTGCTCCAATACACTTTCATTAGGTACACTATAGTTAGGCAAACACTGAGTAACATTCCTGGTGAGTATGCCTTTGTCAGTGTGCCCATCATACATAACATTTCCTACTGGTTTTTCAATAACACCATCTAACCATTTTTGAGAGTTATCATATGATGCGATCAGTACTTTATCACCTGGCAAATATTGCTTTACAGGTTTCTTACAAATCAACTGCCGAGGAATAATTACATCTTTTTTTATTAAAGATAAACGTGTACGGAGTTTTCTACCGAACATTAACTCACACGGTGCCTTGCCTGTTGTGGCATGTGGTGCTGTACGATAAGCCAATAGCCAATGCTGTATACTATGATCTAAACAATTTTTATCAAACTTATATGCTAACATGGCCCTTTTGAAGGTTTGAACCCCCCTTTCTGCTAAGCCATTGCTGGCTGGCTGATAAGGTGCAGTACATATGTGTCTAATATTATTATTCTTACAAAAAGTATTAAACTCTTCAGATGTCCATTGTGGACCATTATCAGTCACCATTTGTTCCGGTAGACCAAATCTAGCAAAATACTACGTGGACATTTAATTGTACTGCTGGAGGTAATATTGTTCATTTTAACTACTTCTGGCCATTTTGAGTGTGCATCTACAATGATTAACCACATATGCCCTAAAAATGGACCGGCAAAATCAGCATGAATACGTTTCCATGGCTCCTCTGGCCACTCCCATCGATGTATAGGTTTGATAGGTGGTAAGGTCCTATTTTGGATACAACCTGCACAATTATTAGTTAATGTTTTTATATCATTTGTGATGTTTGGCCACCAAAAACAACTATTAGCTAAAGATAACATTTTATTAATACCCAAATGACCAGAATGCAGTTCAGTTAAAACTTTATCCTTTAAACTGTCAGGTATAACTACTCTATCCCTCCATAAATTAATTAATTATATTCATTCATTCATTAGTTTTTTGAAAAGTTGTAGAGCAATTCTGGAAGAAGGATTACCCACTTAGTAATTGAAGACAACACATAGTTGAACAGTGACCATTTTAATTAAGGAATTAAACAAATATGTGCGAGTCACGGTCGTGACACCCCACTCATATTGTTTTAGCCATAGTTGGCATATTTCATCATTACGGAGACGACAAAGTATAACCAATAACATATATAACCAACAACCAATGGGGTGGACGAGTGTTTGAGTGGAGACCACGTGCTGGGCAGCGCAGCGTGAGACACTCTCCGGCGAGTTCAGCTGATGACTTGAAGAGGTTTGCCGGCAGTCACTGGACGAGTAGAGCGGATAACCGTGTATGGTGACTAGGCATGTGAGAGCTCTATATCCTAGGCTGACGGTACGACCGGTTGCCACATTTGCTAGTACTAATGCCTGTCGTGCAAATATTCCCGAGTTCGATACACGGTCGGATTTTCATTTGTTTAAAAACAAATATTTGTTCTGATCTGAGTGGTGTGTTCGTCTTTAGTATGTGTCTCTGGACCCATGACGCAGAGAGCCCTAATGTGGGCTGTTGAGTGTCATGTTATTTATTTTGTTTATAACAGTGTATCAAGTGATTCAGTTACAGTTGCATACGTAACAGTTTGAGCTCATTTACCACGCCTGTCCAGCGCAGCCCCTACATGTACACACATCATATTGTTTCACAGGCATGTGTGCGTGTATGTACACGCGCTGTGGCGACCGCGACCGGTGCGTCCGTGACCGCCACACATTCAATTTGTCTAACACACGATGCAGTGGTAATCATCCATCACGGACAAGCCGCTACACACCACGGCTATCATTTACCTGAATACAGTAATGTGTTCATGATACTCGCATTATCATCATATGGCTATTAAATACTCCCTCTTTATATCTATGAACATAATGTGAGAATTGCAAGATCATGTCAAGACCGCCACATCCATTACATAAAAATATTTTTTTTAGAGAAGGTAAAGAAACTATCTTCTTTTACAAACAATCCTCTTGGTGGCAAGTGTATACTATAATCTATGATAATCTGCGATGTATTATATTGTTATCAGTCAAGAATGACAAATGTCGGCGCGCCTCGGCGCCTCCACATTTCACATACACCGCCTACCTTTCAAGGTATAGGGGTGGATTGAAAACGAGAATTGAGAAAGATAGAGATTATGGAGTATAATTGAATAAGGAGCTTTTGTCATTTATTTTCTCAAGCTCCACATTCTTCTCTGAGGAAGGAATGCGATGAGATGGGATTACTTACGGTTTATATTGAGATTAGTGATTTTCCTTATCAAATCAAACTTCCCAGTCGATGAGATGTGATAGGAAATGTGCTTTGAAACGGTAATATTATTTTCATATATTATGCAGTCACTGACTATTTTTGGAATATAGAGCTCCGCGGTCACTTGATGCCAAATTATAGTGCACCATCTTCGGTTGTAAAGGTATCGTACAAAGATTAATGTGGAAAGCAATAAGTCGCGAGTCGTGCTCTCCCGCGGGCTGTGGGCCAGCGCGACGAGCCCCGTCGCCTCCCCGCGCGCCCCGCGCCCCGCGCGCCCCGCGCCGCGCCCGCGGGGAGGCCGCGCGTACAGCACCTGCTCCCACCCGCGGGGCTCCAAGGTACTTCCTGAAATCTTTATACAGTCGTTATGACCATTGATTATTCAGATTATAACCTAACGAAACTGAATAACTCTGTTCATAAGTTCCTAGGAGCTATGTCAGTGACTTTATTCTTTGGCGAATCTCTTAGTTTCGGATTGTGTCCCGCAAAGAAACTCCTAGTATAGCTCTCTCCATAGCCCGATGAGTGACTTTGAACTCATGGATCAGGTCAACCGTTAGAGGCCACGTTTCGGCACCATACGTCACATCAAGACTGGCAAGCACAATCATGTCCCTCTGTGTATGTTTCCATATAACAATAGCAATATTATTGGTTATTTTCAAATAAGGATAACCCAGTGAAATTTTAATTAAAATTTCAAATACACTTTATTTTTCACTAAAATTTATGAATTAACCTGCATATAAACAAAAATTAGTGACTCAGAGGTGGACCATTGCCACCAACAAAGCACCATATCATACCATTAGTTTATGTTTCCTTGAGTATATACATATTTTTGGCAAGGCTCGCCGCCATCTTACAAGTATTTAACAACATCAGCAACTATCTACAATTTTGAAAGGTAAGTTTCCAAAACGTGTCAAAACCCTTTGAGTCGCGGTCATCTAATTAAATTAATATCGCCGGTCACATCTCGGACCTTCCTCCCTCCGCCCCCGTCCCCCCCCCCCCCCCTCCAGGGGCCGGCAGCGCCCGCGCCAAGAAGGCATTTTAATTAAAACCCGCATCTGCCCCTCTCCCATCCCGCATGCCGCCCCGCGCACCCCCGCGCACCCCGGCGCTCACACGCCGCTCCCATGTTTCCACAACACTCAATACGTGCTACATAGTAGGTACAATCCTATCGATAACTTTTATTGCTCCCATGACTATTGCAAATCGGTAATTGAAGCATAGGTGCCTCGCTCGATACGCTTCCAACATGTACAACGTCACCAACGCATGTTGACTCGAGTCCTTGAAAAATAGCTTATTTTATTTTCATTTATTCGGGGAGCTTATGGCTATAGTACACCATAATATAGATATTACATATTTAAATAAACAAGGAAACGTAAAAGCTATTCGAAAGATTACATATTAAATATTACATATTATTATTAAGATTACATATTACATATTTAAATAAACAAGAAAACGTAAAAGCTATTCAAAAGATGTATTTAAAAAATAAATTGCTAATAGTGCACGCGGAAACATAATTGTTAGTAAACTGATATTGAACTGCTGATACTAAAATACTAAAAATACTAAATAATACTAAAAAAGAATAAGTTAATGAATTCATCATCGCATATGAGATTAAATGCAGTGCTAGCTTTGAATATAAAACTATTTTTCCTTTAACATACGGTAACATAACAAAAAAAGTTTCGCGGATAGCACATAATTAGAAGGGTTTCGAATATATGTGTAGATTAATTTGAATTTTAATTATGATCGCATACATTAAGAATTAAGTCAGCTTAAACTTGAACGAGACTAATAATCTTACATCCTCATCGTGAAACTGGTTTGGTGCGGGCCGAGCGGTGGCCGAGGCACTCGGCTGCGGCTCTCATCTGGAAATGTCAAACAAATGTAAAACGTTGCTTAAATTAAAAACCGATAAACATAATTAATCTGTGCGATTTGTAGACGACTGCGGCGCGTGCACGGAGAGCGGGGAGGGAAGGATTCGGGTCAATGGCTGCGGCAGGTTTTTGCAGCGGAACTCAGAATCCAATGATGAATAATATCTGTCGCATTTCGTGTTATCCGCAAATAATTGGATTGTAAATAACGCAACACTAAAATAATGTGTAAAACAAGGAAAAAGTTAACAACCGGTCTAGTGTGTGTCTAACTACCAATAATGATGGGGTTTGGCAGTTATTTCTTGCGCGATCGAGTAATTTCACTAAAATTTTCGCGTCAGCTACAAGAAAACTGATCTTTGAAGCGCTTAGATCTCCGACAGAGGACAATCTCTAGCAATCCTAGGACCTCTACCAAAAATACAAATACCAAAAATATAACTTTCGATGGATCAAACATCGTAAATTAAAATTCCGCACAGTGTGAGAAAATACGGACTTCACAAGAACAATTTGCAGGAAACGACGTCGCGGTGGCGGCGGATGTTTTTTGAGAGCTTTCTGTGAGAGCTTTTACGAGAGCTTTTATTGAGCGTTGTTGCGGTGGCTGCGGTGTGCGCCCGAGTAGGCGATCAATGATGACGCGGAGCTTTTAGTATTCTGTGGTTCGGCCCCAGCCGCAAAATGCTTCTTATGTCTTATTGAACTTCTTAAATTGCTTTTTGAAGCTCTGGATATGTTGACCATGAGAGTGTCCAGTCTCGATATTTGAATACATTCCAGAAATACAAGATCTCGTATCTTCTGGAATGAACTCACAGAATTGAGTAAGGATATACACAAATTTAAAATAAACAGGTATACAAACGGTAAAGGATTTGTCGCTAAAACGATCTGCTCCAGGCCCAATGGCAATGGCAATGGCAATGGGCGAGAGGAGGTGATCTATGTGAACACACAAATAGTAGATAGATGGTGCACATATTATAATTACTCAAAACAAATATGTAGGTAACAAATATATTTATATAACGTACTCTACTTATATCTACCTACCAATAAACCAAGAAATAAATTCCAAATAATAATAATATACATTAACCTTTCCACACTTTTAGGGATATATACATCCCAGCAAAACAATAGACAAACAATAGGAAGTCAAATGTCATTGCTTGACAAATAGGTACCTACAATATATAATTATACTGTTATACTATGTAAATTAAATAACTTCAATATACGAGTATGTGTTTCTAGTGGTGTCACAGATCACGGAACCGCACATGCGCACATGCTCGCCGCAGGACATTCACACAATTTGACCATTGTGCTGCTAATTGTTGGATTGACGCCGGCCGCGCGTATAATTCGCGACATCACATTCGGTGCCAGCGTAATTGAGCCAAGAATTATAACTGCTGTAATTTGTGTGAGAACGGTTTGCGCAACCGACGGACGCACTGACACCGACCCGTTTTGTTGTATACTCGCTACTTCGGTGTACGCCGCGCTCGTGAGAATGCGTGAATATGGAACGCCGATATGTGGAGTAATTGACATGAGCGTGCGAGCTCGTCACCTCGTTAACATTCATACCGAAACGCCGAATTAATTATTCAAATTACCGCCCTTCAATACTCACGCTGTACCGCCGCTCGCCGCTCTGTATAACGCCTGCAGCGGTATTCTCTTTGTGTGGAAATAACCAGGTCACGTACAAAGTGACCGTAGATTACCTTAAAACCGTTTTTGATTTCATAAGTGTCAAACAGAATTATAAGCATATCTTCTGCAGTTATGACAGAGATATCCTCAAACGGCGCCCGCGCAGATATTCAACCGCCGTCTCTAACAATGACAATTTTATAACTGACATTTACTGCATCGAGCGCAATACATTATGGACTCCAACTTACAGGAAATAGAGTTTAAATTCCGAGTTGTACTTATGGCGTACGATGGGGCGACAATTTGTGAACTTGTCTCATTTTGGGGATTATTTATAACCTCAGACTCAGATAACAATAATAATATTTTTATTAGTTTACGATTCACCGGACGGTGAAGTGCGTGGTAAATTGAGGTGATTGCAATGTATTGGTATGGAAATGTCGCTGTGGAAGCTGTTGACATCCGTATCTAACACTGTGAGCAGAAAGAGAACATTCCTTCACCTTAGATTACTAAGATCAGTAGAGAATTAACTCAATATCTGTCAATCCAGAAAGAAACAATCTTCAATCCAGAACAAATTCAGGAGAAACACATGCTGAGAACGAGAGTCGTATTCTTCTGTGGTATAGCCACGAATAGGGTTTGGACCGATAGAAAGGATAATTAGTCCGGGCATTTGAATTACTACTTTTGTAAATGCAGTAGTTGCATGAGTGTGGTATGTAGCGCGGAGAGTCCAACGAACGTTATCGATACGGATGCGTCGCGGATAGCATCTCGCCGCTTCCGTCCATTTATCTGCCACTCCGCCAAGCTGGCTGCCCGCGACACCCTCACATGCGATGCATATTAGACGATGCGATGAGTATCGATATCCATCTTGCAACTCTTGTTATAAGATATGTCGTTGTATAACATATATAAGTATATGTCTATTAAGTTCTTATTAAGTATATCTGAACGAAATTGGAGAGATCCAAATTTATCTAAACCAAATCTAGATTATTGAACCCATATTGTTTAAATTGACAGAGAATGGTGAACTATTTTCTGGGAGTCAGAGCTTGAATAATAGCGAAACGTACGATAATAGGGAAATCTCTCTTCCGACTGCCGCTGCCATCTTTTTTATCGATATTTTTTTTAAGAAAAGAAGGTGGCAGACGAGCAGCTGGTGGTAAGTGGTTAATGGCGCCCTGCGACATCAGCGATGCATGCCAACTTCAGTCGAGAATGACAAATGTTGGCACGCCCCCTGATGTTCTGTTTAACTATGGAAATTTAAAGGAACAAATTTGAAGGAAGGGTTTGAAAACGGGGAGAGAGGATGGGGTGGGAATATGCTTTAACATATCACACTCACCACCGAAACACGTACGTGCATAGGAAAAATACGAGAAAGTTGGAAATGCAATACATTTTACGGTAGTGATGGAGGGGTAAGGTGGCCAGTCGAGTGCCCACAGTAGCAGCTGCTGTGGGACTCAGTAATTTTAAAAAGAAGTGTTTATAAAAACATGTAAATCAATAAATTTTATTGCGTCTATAAGTTTTCATTGCGGTTCAAACAAACACTAAGGGAGTATTTATTTAAGTTTTATTTTGACAATATAAAATTGAAAATTGTCGCCAAGTTGAACATGCATTAATCTTATTATCCAGCTAACATCGAGAGCTGCGTCATAATTGAAGTATTTTAAATTGTACATAAGATGATACTTGTAGCATTTCCATCGCGAAACTGTTTAACGAGATTTCAATTGGAGAGATCTGTGTTCATCAGTGAAGAGTGAAGAGCATTGATGTGTTGACTCAAGTTTAGAAATTTAGGAAAATGGAATCGTTTCAGTTCCAGGGCAGTTATACTACAAGTTATAGGTGAATGTAACTTCAAGTTAGCCAGCACATGTTATTAGCCTAGGAGTAGCAAAGGCAAGATTCAGCGTCAATGCAGACGCCGTTGGGCCAGCCGAGCCATGCGCAGATCTGAGCGCATGCGCTGTTAGTGCACTGCCGTGCGGTCGTCCCCCGCACCATCATCGCCGGGGATCTCTGCACACCAGACAGCTCCAGCGGGCTTAAACTCTCTGGAGCATCCTCTGTAACAAGCATTTGACGACTGATTACTTCCGTTCCGTACCCTACCTGCTGTTCTAACCTGATCCTGTTGCTCAGCACGTCAAATCAGACAAACGTTTGTTCAGCTAGTTGTTCTGTTTTATAACAACTACTGTGTATTGTCAGCCTGCTTGTAATAGCAGCGGCAGTAGATATTAAAAGGGCAAGTTACGATTACAATTACTACTTTATATTTTGCGCCGACCATATGTTGAAATTGATATACAATTATGCCGGTTTTGTGTTACTGGAACCACCACACAGGGAAAACTAAAAAGGATCATTAAGTGTGACATAATTTAATGTTTATTTATAGCCCTTGCCAAATATTTTATGTCTGTGACAGACTGAAAGAAGTTGTTGTATTAAATAGTAACGAGAACTATGTAGAGACGAGCTTTCGATTTGCTTTGATTCGGCTTGAAATTAGGTATGACATTATTTTTGTAACCGCATAGGTATAGTGACAAGACCTATTCCTGGATACATCTATTTTGGCCATATTATCTGAGAAAAGAAAACTTATAGACCCTTTAGAACCACGCATACCATTCACTGAATTAGTCAGTGACTGGGGAATAAAAGTAAGTTTAGTATTAGCCATTAACGTCCCACCGTGGGGCACAGACCTCCCTTTGCTATAACGAGAGTGTAATCAGGATCAATCAGGATGGGTAGACATTATATAATACATGACCCAGATTTCTTTTACCCGACTAAGGCACGCAAATCAAGATAATTCAGTCAGTGTCACTGAATAGAGATCGGACTACAAAATAATTAAATCTGATACCGACTGCTTTGAGTCCAACACTGAATTGTCAAAATAATAAAGTAATTCATAACACAAAACAATCAAATCAGTTAGCGTATGCATTGAATATACTAAAAAAAATTCTTAATAGATACGTTACCAGCGGGTGGTGCCGCGGAGACGAATACCAGCATCAGTATCGCCACGACCGCCGTCAGCACGATCTTGATCAACACACTCATGCTTAATGTTAATCGATTACGAAACTCTTGGTTCAGCAAGTCACTACTGCAGTGGCCACCTATGTGATTATGCAGTCTCCAGCCGGGACAAGCGCTGATATACCAACCGGTATCTGTCGGCCTTCAATCAAGTACCTATTCAAAGAACTCTTCCTTATCGATATCAGCTACTTATCGCTGCACTTGGCAACTATGTATCCAACTTTGTCTTCACTCGCCAATTTAATTGATGCATAATTCGCATCAGCTTTTAGATGTGTACTGTATAATGTATTAAAACTGTAATCCTTTGTTTAAATATCAGAATGGTAAGTGATTACCGTCGTTCACGGACGCCGAGCAATACCATGTGTCCATATCGTAACAAACTTAAAATATCAAGATGTCAAATTTGATGCGACGCAAAATAACTACTTGGATTTTATTATCAAAATCGATTTTTTTCTTTATTCAATTTTTTATATTGTTTATTTGAAAAGAATTATTAAAACCTGTTTGAAATTAATCATATAAAATTTAAATGAAAATCAATATACATACATAAACATATAAAAAACAAAATGACAAACTATTAAAAATTAATTGTCACAAGTCAATTAATTTATTTGTAGTAACATGTATAGTTTTAATAATTTAAACGGAAAACCTCAAAACGTTGAGCTCGTTATGAGCGCGAGTCAATGTTCTCTGTGTTGCTGAAGATTATCTGTAGTGACGAGAATTAAGATAGGTCTATATTAAGCAGTGGAGAGATTGTACATAATAAATTATTCTTATGGCAACGACATCATTTATGAAGTAACTATTTAGTGATGAATATCGGTGACATTGATAATTGATAATCATGATAATTATAAAAATTACGGCCTTCGTTCTTGTTGGAAACATACCGACATATAGTTCATTGTAGACATTATAATAATTGCAACATTCAATAAACGGGATAGATGTTGTTAATTGCAAAATAGTTATAATAGTCGTGAACTAGATAAACAGATAATGCTTGATAGTGCTACTTGAACAGGAGCAAACAAAGTCAGTCGGAGGGTGCTCGCGTCACCGCGTTATCGGTAGGGACATTACCGAGCTGTTGCAGCGTCAGGTTGAAGCAGGTGTCCAAGCCAAGTCAAGGTTGTACCTCCAGTAAACTTTTATGAGTACCTAATTGTTTAAAGCCACTAGAGCCAAAAAGCAAGTGTAACGGCCGTCTTCACCGCAAATTCACCTGCAAACTCACCGCTAAGTTGTCCTTTTAAACAATTTGATAATCATTCGTGTGCATCTTGAAAACGGTATCTTATTATTTAATTTTATTCATAAAATTAAATTCATAAAACAGGAATGTGAACTTATTGTACATGTAAGCTTATTGTCAAGACGGATTGTAACTAAGTATACAATGAAAAATAGATAATTATTGTAGGCGATGGGCTTATATATCTAAAATATCAATTATTCGCTACTTTGTATCGAATTCATTGATGTTTTCTACTTACTCGCCCGTGATTTGAAGTGCAATGAAATTCTTTAATGTAGCCTTTTAATTTTCTTTACCAAATATTTTTATACGATTAAAGTGATTAAATCACCTTCAACTCGATTAACTTTTGTAGCACTAGTGATTATTATATTTAAGGTAGAGATCGCGATTTGATTAGCTTTCATAAAATTAAATAAAAATATTCAAATTAGAATTCACAAGAGTTATGGAGAGGTAAGTAAGTATAAAGAATTGGTAAATTTGTGTACTATATTATATGTGCATTGACACAATAATCACTAATTAAAAATATTTTATTTATTTAGGAAAAGTATTAGAAATATGTATTTACAAATTCTGAGTTGAAATTAAATATCAAGTATTATATAAAATTATACTTGATATCCATGCTATAACTTATCAATTTATATAGAATTAATTTAAAACTAATGTTAAAATTAAATATTAACTCAGAATGCAATGGCAAAATATATGGGAGTTAAACAAATATCGTGGCAGTCATTATGCATTATGCACCACAATTTTAATTTATGACTACTTATTTGTAGTCAAAACCATAGATTTGACTTAAATCAATAAGCGAAAAGGCTACGATTAGCTCTAGAAATCATCGCGAGACATCTCCAATCCCGTCATTAGCATAGCCTGTCACTATACTAAGGTCAAATGTGTCTATCCTGTTATGCTTATCGTCTGTTTGATAAGGCAGACAATATCTGGGTAGACGGTATGCATGTCACACATAACACACATGACACGCAGCATTGTACCACTCTCCCGCTGCCGTCAAGTTTCGGCGACAGCCACTGATTGCCTACACAATAGACCTCGTTATAGCGACACTCACCGTTGAACTTGAGCATTGTCGGCGGCGCGTGACGTCACTCTGTGGCTGAACGTCACTAGGTTTCTATCATATCATTTATTTCTTCTGCTTTAATTTCCATTTTCATCATAAATATCATAAAGTATAAACAGAAATATCTATACATGACTGGCAGACTGATTGACTCATCGACGCAGAGTCGAAACCGCTTCGGCTAGCTTAACATGAAGCTGCTTCATTTTATAAATGAAAGACTAACTAAGGCTTGGAAACACTTGGAATAGATTACCACAGGAAGTGGCGGATTCCTCAACAGTGAGGATTTTCAAATCGAGACTAGACAAATGGATGTCGAAGCAAACTTAATGCATACATCAGCACAAGATATGAACACATCAGCTACGGACTCAATTAATACAGTTACAGGTTACATAGATAAAACTCTTTATTGCACTTCAAAACAAAACAAGAGAGTAACAGAGATTATAACATGCACAAAAGGCGGTATTATCGCTATTAGCGATCTCTGCCAGACAACCTTTGGGTGGAGAGGAAATAAAATTTGTTTTTTGAAATAAATTACTAGTTAAATAATATGACAATACAGTCCTAGAGAGAGGAAGGGCGCGCGGCTCGCACTTGTCGCTCGATGTCGTCACACCGGGAAGCATAACGTGAAGTAACGTCGGCGGCCGGCGAGCACACGCGGGGCCCGGCGCGTAACGAACCGACAGCAGGATGCAGATAATCCCGCGGAGCCAATCAACGTCTCGTTAATTACGAGCAGTCGCAATATCCCCCCGACCCCCGACCCACGCACACCGCACACCGCACGCATCGCGGACACACACTGATATACGACATAGGACAGTCTGGAGTCTACTTATATCTAAAGATTTGTACATCTATTGGAAAAATCATACCTAAATCAATATTTAAACATTCAACATCCTTAGTATTTGTACCTGTTTGTAATTTTGATTACAAGTAGGTACAAATGCACCTACTTGTAATTTTGATTACAGACAAATTGTATTCATTCATTAATTCTATTCCATAATATTATTATACTTTTTTTATTTATTCCAAATTCCAGTGCGAGTTATCATTCTGTTATCATTATCGTCCTCACCACTGGACGTGAGTGCAATTGAAATGCAAAAGAAGATTATTAATTATACACACAGTAATCACTACAAAGATAGTGACTAGAAATCTACAAGGGCAGATCTCAACAGCGACTACTGTGAGATCTAGGACCATTGCTCTTTTTTGAAACTGTTGAAACGTTTTTTTGTACTTGTACACAATTTTTTCACTGTTATGAATATCCTTAATCCTGAGCTTATTCGTAGAATTACAATCAATTTAGCAGTTGAATTTCACGAACTTCCCTATATCGTAATCAGTAATATAATAAGATAAGACATAGGTACAAGTAAATATGTAGATATGTACAGTATTAGAATTATTGCAACTTTTTTATATACATAGTTAAAACATTATCGTTGACATTATTAAGAAGCTTTTAATGTATTAAAAGACACAGCTCTTCTTTGTACCCTACTCTGTGAGCCGTGCGGTGGTGGTGTAGTATCATACATCAGCTGTTGGCCGGGTAATCTGTAAACAGTACGCAGATGCATACATAACTGTCGCGCAGACATGTCGGCGAGAGGGCGTGAGAACACCTCGTGTGCGCGGACCTGCGTCACATCCACCGCACACACACAGGTACACTGGCCGACAGCACTCCTGCCCCCTTGATCTGTGATCAGTGTCGTGCCGCGGAGCAGCAGTTTAGCGACGACGAGCGCTTCCTTTGACATTTCAACATTAGAACTAGCTACATATTGAACTAATTGACGGAGATCAACAGGAGGCAGCGCCGGTGTAAAGATATTAGTTAGTTCACGAGTTGTGAATTTGAACCGTGATCTGTTCTACTGGATTGTTATTTACCTAACTAGGAAGGTAAAAGTAGTTCCAATTATTATTAGGTCGGAGGTGAAGGAAAACATCGTAAGTAACATACGTGTAAGTAAATACCTACGCTTTATTGCACACATTGTTAAATAAGTAGATATACGAAAGGTAGTTCTTATAGTTAAAGCGATCTCTTCCAAACAACCTTTATGCGATGTATGCGAACACAAGAATAATAGGTGGATAAATTATAATTACGTGTCTGGAAATTTAAAAAACAAGGCAGTTGTGATGTCCACCAATTGGCACTGAAAACTCTCATAATTACAAAAGAAAGACAAGTGTCCCGCTGTGAAATTTTATAAACTGATATAGAGTGATTTCTATGTAGATTCTTCTTATTAAAATACGTACAACGGTATGCGTTTGTTCCATGAGTGCGGGGCTCACATTCGACAGTTTGCGCGCTGCAGCACGCGGCTCGCGTACTGATCGCGGATGATATTATAGCCAGCAGCAGCGATGACGTCACGGGCTCGTGGGGCTCTTCATTACAATAGTGGCACATTCGTAAGTATCGGTACGTAAATTATATCAATCAGTGTAGTGCGCGATTGCGATTTTTTCTTAGCAATTGCAATATAATTTCACACGAACCCCATCCTATTAATTCTTTGAATGCGAAAGTTGGTTCTTTGTTTTATCTAATAACCAGTGGTCGAGGTTAGGTAGTGTGATTTTGGCACTTGCGAAAACAGAAATCATATGGACATTCCCCTTTTCCGGGAATCATATTCTCGGGTGTCATTATATCATTCCTGCACCAAATCTAAGATTTTAAACTAAGATTAACCAATAATTACTAGACGGGGGACTTGGCTCAAGGCAGCATTCTATTATACCATTTTGATGTAATAAAATCCGTACTTTCTTTGTTAAATAGTCGAGAAGTCTTGTCAATAGGAAAAGCTAAATATATTACAGTGAAAACATAGAGGACAACTTATAGGCTTAAATTTATGGAAATTTCGAAATACTGAAAATAGCACAAACCTAACCTAACCTAACCCCGAACACACTACCTAACCCCGAACACACTACCTAACCCCGAACACACTACCTAACCTTGAACACACTACCTAACCCCGAACACACTAAATAACCCCGAACACACTACCTAACCCCGAACACACTACCTAACCCCGAACCACTACCTAACCCCGAACACACTACCTAACCCCGAACACACTACCTAACCCAGAACACACTACCTAACCCCGAACACACTACCTAACCCCGAACACACTACCTAACCCCGAACACACTACCTAACCCCGAACACACTACCTAACCCCGAACACACTACCTAACCCAGAACACACTACCTAACCCAGAACACACTACCTAACCCAGAACACACTACCTAACCCCGAACACTGCTAATAACGCAGTAAAAAAGTAAACAAATCGCTACTTAAGACGCTATAATTCCTTGTGGTGCGGATTAACACAAAATTATTTTCTGAGCCGCAACTAATAGGTACCAATGTAGATATCTATATGTAAATTTTAAAGCAGTTTAATTGTTGGTCGGTCACTCTTCAATGGAGCCATATATCGTAATAATGTTTAATAATAGTAATAATAAGGGAGTATTAAGTCAAATAGTAGGACTTAGGCTACTATTTGTCCAGTTTAGTTACAAAATTCTCGCCGAAACCTTTATGAAGTCCACGGGAACAAAAACGCGGGAAGAGTACCAACAGAAGAGTACCAACATGTATTAATTGTTTTAGTAGCGGATGAATTTTTAGAGTTCGCCCCTCATTCCGTTATCTACTCTATTCCATATTCTTCTGCACCTTGATCACCAAAGGCAGAGCAACGGTTGGGTCAACTTTCGTATGTTTCACTGATATTGCCATTTATCGTAAGGGAGGCTTGCAGGTCAATCAATCAGGTCATCAGCTCATCAGGTCACCTTTCTTTCTATATAAATAAAAATATGTTATAATAGGTAAATGTAATTTTTAAAGTTTTACTAAAGTAAAAACTAAAGTTACTAAAGTGAACGAAGTTCTTAGAAAGCTCTGCTTCATACGAACAAATAAATGGAGGAACAATTTGCCTGAGTCATATTATTTCAAACACGCATTCCACCTGATATTTTCGTGAGAGCAAGCGCTCGATTCGCGACCCGCCCCGCGCCGCGCGCCCCACCGCTCTACCTCCACTGCACCCGCTGCAGTAAACTGCAATAAAAATAAATCAGTGCTCGCGGGATTAAAAGTTGCCAGGGGCGGGGCGCGGGAGTACTTTGGAGGGGGAGGGGAGTGCGCGCCGCCGGCAGTCGATACATGAGCCCCGCGGTGATCGCACGCACCCGCGCAACCAGCAGTAACGTGTCAGTGTCGAGTGTGTTCCCAGTGTGGTGTGTTGTCGGTGGTGCAGTGTGGTGGACGGACGGAGCCAGTGAGCGGTGGAGGCATGCGGCGAGCGCGCGCGCCCCGGCGGCGCCCGGCGCTCCCGCTCTGACCTCATGCGCCGCGCGCGCCTCCTGCGGCAAGCGCCGCTGCTGCTCGCCCTCGCCTGCCTGCTGCACGTATGTATCTACACATTACACGACACATCACTATCACAAACCGGATTATTCTTGGCGATTAGCTACCCTTTGAGTATTACCATGCAAGCCAGTGCTTTCAAGAGAAACCTATGCAAAACATAGAAATTATTACCTCCTATTAATTCATTCATTTATCGCCGAAACTTGTTCAAAACCATAATATTGATTCCTGCTTTCCTAAATACTTTCGTGAATATACCTATAAATGGTAATCTGACTTGATTAATCTTTGGTGAACCCTCGAAGTCCAAGAGTGAAAGTTACTCGTGTTGAATATTTTGCACCTGTTCAAGGCTCAATTGATGTTTCCGACATCCTTCCAGATAAGCTCGAAGCTCCATTGCGTATTTCAGTCACGCCACGGGAATATCCACAACAACTTTATTATTCCTCTTGTGAAGTCTGCAGATATGCACAGCACAGCACAAACACGCGAGTTCACGCAACATGTACGAACAATATTACTACAAAGACGTTTCTAGAAGTTATCTAGAAAAATGATTCTAATTCAACTAATTCTATACAAGCTGGCACGCAATATGTACGAGTATTCGTTTTGTAACTTATGTTTGTTTGGAACTTTTACACAATAATTTCTTACAATAAATAAATAATCAGTCAGTGTCGCAATAATATTCACCATGGCTGCTTCAATTGTCAACCAAATACAACATACATTTTAATTCAATTGTAGGAATCAACTCCACATTTAATAGTCCTTTGAGCCAGATGCGTACGTCGGTTACATAATCCACAATACACTTTATATTCATTGTATATTTTCTTTCATGACCGTACTCAATAATTTCTATTTATTCTCTGTATTTATAATTTCCCCATAACTGCATTTTCTGTAATTTTGACACCGACGGTTTTTTATAAATATTCAAATCTCAATAGATAGTTTCAATTTTACACAATTAGGTATTTGGGGCACGTCCTCGCGCGTAATATATTTAAACTTACAAAAAACAATTCACATCCTAACAACCGAAATAAAGTTCGAAATAGTTAAGCCACCAATAGAATTATGTATTAAATATATGTATACATAAACCTAAAGTAGGTTGTGGCATGTACAAATCTGTTAAATCAGCGCTAGTTTTAGACATATACTCGAGTTTTGTACTCGTATATGGACGTATTGAACATTAAGTAGTCATTCAACGGATTCGCTTTTTCTCAAATCTTTTATTGTTGTTAACATCGACCTGTCTCTTAATACATAACAACAATATGTACTTTATAACTTCGATTTATTTTAATTTCTTACACGAGTAGCCATCTCGTCGTCGACAGCAATCCTGTTTGTGTTATCTGTAATTTAGGTTTCAAGTGTACGGAATCTTGATCAGAAAGGTATATCAATTTAAATCATCGTCACGTTTCAATGAATGTGCCAATGAATGTTTCAATGAAGTGAGAGTGCTTAAAAAGATCGTTATCTGGATGATGCAATAATATGCGGATATTATTTGAAAAAATGCCCAAGTTGCTAGTGGTGCAAGTGGCTAGTGGTGCAAGTTACTTGTGGTGCAAGTTGCTAGTGGTGCAAGTTGCTAGTGGTGCAAGTTACTAGTGGTGCAAGTTGCTAGTGGTGCAAGTTGCTAGTGGTGCAAGTTGCTAGTGGTGCAAATATCAGTAATTTCACATAAGGTTCTATTAAGTTTCTTGATTAAATCTTATTAGGTATGTCGAATAAATGTTCAGGTGCGTCGTGTGAGCCGACACAAGTTGGAGTTCTCGAGAACGTCTTGAAAGCAGCGCAGCTATTTAAATTGTTTTATTGCTACGAGAGAATTATGTGATATATAGAAACGTCCATATATCACAGATTTTAGCGAACTACTATAAACTACTATAAATAAACCTACAAAACTATTGATAACATTAAAAAGGAAAAAGAAAAATATTTTGTATTTCTCCACGTAATACTTGCAGACGACAACTCATTCATGACTGACAGGAATTACATCGATCCCAGACTTATTAATGAAAATGATAATTTGCCCATTAACGTGAATATGACTTTAAATTATCCTGACATCAGTAGTATGGAATCATTCCTGACTACAGAAAATCTGCCCACTAAATATGAATCATTTAGTGTAAACAAACAAAAGAATAATTACGAATGTAAGGAGTCAAAAATATCGGTTCATAAAGTAGAAAATAACAACGATACACACAAAACTGCTGCTCCAGCTGTGGGTGATTGGAGTGCCCATATGACAAAATGGCGTCTTCCTACAGCAAAGTCAAACCTCGCCGACCTCTGTCTGAGATGACGGGTCTTTGTGAGAAGACTTTGATCTCGAAGAGTCAAAGCATACTTAAAGTTGTTTCAGTAAGATAATTTATAAAATAAATTAAGTTTCCTTAAATTCTTAAGTTCACCACCGTCGACGCATCCTGGATGATGTATTGCCGATACTGTCCTAATTAGCTACAAAAATCAATAAGGATGCTCAAATGCCTAAACCTAGTAACATCGTTGTTGAATTTTCTATAAATTATTAACGCTGTATAAACATTGTGAATTTCATTAATTAATATTAATAATACGTTATCAGAAATGAATGTACAATCAGGATGTTTCGCACAAAATGCGATATCGTTAACAAATAGATGAAATAAGATAGGAGCGAGATGTGATCCCTGGGGAACCTTTTACTGGGACACTTTTTAAGACGCACACGTTTACAACCAACTAATAGTCTTAAGATGCAATTTACTTTAAAAGAGAATTAGTAAAAATGAAACGGTTTCATTAATAAAATATACTGTAACTGTTGACTATATTATTCATATCATAGGACTACATTAACGTCAATAATAGATAGTTATTTTTTTAACGTTAGATATAGAAATTGTTCATCTGAAATTATTTCTCATTCAACATTAGTTTTTTTAAAGACTCTTTACTCTCTTTTTATACCAACACATCTTCAAATAATATCATGGTTCTTGCTTTAAAACACGTCAATCTGTTGACTTGTAGATACGAGTACGCTTACGATGTTTATATAAAATATTTAGAATCTCGGAATGTGTCAAATTTAAATAACCATAGACATTAACATTACTTTTAAGTTTTATTAAATGTGTAAGTAGTTATTCTCCGACGTAGTATGAGTAGTAACCTATTCAATGACGCAGTCTGTACTATTTTGTCCATGACAATGTGTTTTGTGAGCTAGTTGTGCAGCCTGTCAAGACAGATTGAAACGAGGCTTAGCTAGCTATATGAGTGTAGTGTATATATATATATATATATATGCAAAAAGCAGTTCATTATGATTGAGCTATAATTAGTCTATAAAGATCAGCTTTTGAGCAAACAATTCATCAAGATATTAACTTTGGCGGAGGCAATCATTTCATTGAATAATAGACATAACAATGTTAATGGAGTGCCTGGATAATAGCTTACCAAACAAAGTACAGGCATTAGTTATAAAAAGGAAGCAAAGTCGGAAAAAGTGGAGCATGTAACTAGTTTCTAACAATTTGATACGAAATTAATGCTGTTATGATTAGTTGCATAAGATCCAATGAGAAGATTTATTGATGGCTTCAATGAATATACTCTCCTAATCTATTTCTAGTATTATTAAATGTTAAATTTAAGATTCGCGAATGACAGGAAGTTTAAATATAAATACATCTACATATTTCGTTTTTCATATTTTTTATTTTAATTTACATTTCAAATTATTTGTTGAATCAGTTGAATAATTACATTTCAAGACCGTTTTTATTTTGTACATAGTGTTGTGCCCTTTCAAATCTGATCAAATCCAAAGTTTTTCTTTTGATCTCTTCTTCAAAGGGATTTATCTGGCTCTCGTTTATCTAACAACCTTAGGTTTTCCATTTTTTGTTCGTCAATTATAATAATTGTTTCGGTGTATAACGTGCAGATAAACACGGCCTCCATAGAGTGCCTATGTTAACATAGGACCGCTGTTATCTCAAATATACAGAATTAATAACAGTTTCCCATTCAATGTTCATGTATATTCAACACTTAACTGAAACAATGTACTTTGCTCTGTGGCAGCCCGGATTTGTTAACTGATAGTTATTAGTTATTATTATATTTTTCTCCATTCCTCTATATATGTATACTATATGTACGTACTATAAGCATTATGTTTATTTTATTTTATTCAGTGGTCTATATACATACATAGTTAACATCTATATTTTACTATGCATATGAATATATTTTGTTGTATAAGTAGATTATTAATATATTATTATTATTTATACAGATGAATTAAGCTTTACTGTCTAATTTCTTCTACACTCGCTTAAGTTTTCACATTTAACCAACGGTCGACTGGTGGAGAATGCCTTAAAGCATTAAGTTCGCCTTTGTACAATATAGTGCAAAGTTATATAAAAAATTCTAAAAATCGGTCTGCTATCGTTTTCAAATATATTTTTGTAAATTTTTCTGTAATTTTGTTTTTGATTTAACGACACATATCACTGAAAATTGCCTAAAACATCAATTGAGCTGTCGTTGTAATCAAGACTTAATTGGTCTTCATTTTAATTTGAACATCATTTTGATTTGACATCTCTGTAACGCTATATTGAAAATATTCAAATCAAAACTCAAAAGGCATTTAGATTTTTAACTTTTTCAATGGGATGGTGCTAAAAAAAGTCGCGCTGTGCGCCGTCATCCATAGTAAAGAGTTCAACGTAACACCAAAATTCAAGTGACTCATCTTACTCATTTTATATAGAAATGTTACTTCTTTTGCGAAATATGTTGCTAGTATGGCCTCCATCTGATCAACAGGACATCTGTCCGTTTGTTTATTGTGTTACTCTCGAAACATTGATGTTATTGCGATCTGATTGCTTATTCTGGAATCTTTTAATAAGTATTATTGTGCCTAACAAAGTTAAAGTTAAGTTTGAAGTCGAGTTTAAACCGGGATATAAAGCTATAATAGTGTGTAAAAAAAAGTTCAACGTTTCGTAATTTTATAACTACTAATAAATTTATTATTGCTTGTGTAATCCTTAAAATATCCTTAAAAAATATTAGGGAAACAAAGAACAGAAACTAAATTAAATAAATTTAAAATAATTTATTAATTATTTAAATTATGAAATTAAATTAAATTATAATATTACATACACACACACTCATACACTTTCTCACGCACGCACCCTCATGCACAGTTAAAAAGACTATTATATTTACACACTATAATTAGTAACCTGTCTTCATAAGCTTAGAACCAAAGTTTTACGTGTAGTTTAATAAAGTGTAGTAATATAAGTAATTATTAATCATTTGTTGAAACATATTTCTTTATAATGTAATTTGTATATTGTGTTTATGCTGTTGTTTCATGTAAAATAAAAAAATATCAAGTTTATTTTGTCTTGACTATAATGAGTGTCAAAAGCCCAAGCAAGTACCTGTATAATTTTACAATTATTTATGACATCTTTGGCGACTTCTTGCCGGTGTTCAAACATCGTGTCGGCACTATTGTAACTTTCGACTTAATTAACTTCAATCAAACTTTTTTTGTTAATTACATATTATTGCTGCGGCTTAAAAGATTATTTAAAAAATGTGAGTGCTCTGTGCACTTACAATAGTGTGAGTGCTGTGTGCATTTACAATAGTGTGAGTGCTGTGTGCACTTATAATAGTATGAGTGCTGTGTGCATTTACAATAGTGTGAGTGCTGTGTGCACTTATAATAGTGTGAGTGCTGTGTGCATTTACAATAGTGTGAGTGCTGTGTGCACTTATAATAGGTTTATCGATAAGGAACAGGTCTGTACGATCTTGTGTTAATCTGGATTACAATCTACTCACTACTACAATCTATCTACAATCTTAGATTTCCTTCACAAAAGCTTTTCTAAATTCGAAGGTTCTCACTGCATAATATTTATGTGTGGCAAGTTATGATTGTGGCAAGTATTCGCGAGAAGAACAAACTAAAATACAACGCTCCATTTACAAATTCACCTTTTGCTAAAAACACCTTTCGTCAATTGCTCCACGTTTATATCATGGTAACAAGTGATACTGCCTGGATCATCCAGGCAGTATCACTTGTTACCACGAGCCACACAACCCACATATAATATTAAAAGTAGACTAAAGAACTACCCAATAGAAACAGGTGAATTCATAGCATTATGGCACAAAGTAGCCTATTAGAATATAACTTACGAGTCACCGTTATCGCTCCATTCACACATAACAAAATATGTACTTCTAATTCACATCATTGTTTATATGTAACCTATGGTCTAGGTATTTGGGGGATCCTAAGCTGTAAAGCACTGAAAACTCTCTTGAATTTCGACCAAATAGACAGAACTAGACTATCAATGTTTCGACTTGTTATGTCAGCGGTAAAATACTTTTCAAATAATATTATTTATTTATTGTTACAGCTTTTGATACTTTACAAATAAAAACAACATATTACATGTCTATTTAATGCGTACTATTTATCATTTAATAGTTAGGCATTGTTTACGTGCCGTGGTGCGGCACGCACTGTGACCGGCGACACGACACGGCACGTGGCGCGCGGCGCCGGTGGGCGTGCCGGCCGAGAGCGCGCGGGGGGCGAGCTGCCGGTCCGCCTTGTGCGCCGCCCATCCACGCCGCACGCCTCTAAGCTTAAGCACGTCGAAGTGCTAAACACGGATTACTCACACATTCGATAGAAGTTCCCGAACTAGAACATGTGAACAGTAGATTCAATGAGCGTTGAACTGAAAGTTCAATGTCGGTTTTAACGCCCGAACCAAAAGGACTTTGATGGAATTACAAAGTCGCTATAGCGACTTTGCACACTTGTAACGACAGTGTTGCAACACCAAAAAAAAATCAAAAATAAATTGATATCCTTCATTTTTAGTTCTCTTGCTTCTTCCTTTTCCTTTATTATCGGCCGCACACTCCTTATATTTATCTCCAAACGTAGTACAATCTTCGTGCAACCATTCAGAGCATGAAATAAATCGTATTTACATTTTGATTTTTTATAACAATATGACTCGTGACATTGCACACAAGCATCTTCACTTTCATCTGAAATATCTGTACCTCATTGAAACTTCTGAATCTGGTGGAAGACTCTCAGAAAATTCCGGCTTTTTGTATTTCCCCTTCATTAGGTACTAAAACCGATGGTAGAAAATTGTCTTCAATATTAAAACAAGAAATATAACCCACTATATTTTCATAAATTCTCCAATTTTAATAAAGACATTGATAAATATAAGACATATTGAAAAAGTATAAATTTTAAATATAAACATACAGATAATAAAACAACAGTGAAAACCGCAATAAATTCACACGAGTTAATTTCAAAATCAGAGTGATCAGCGAATAGACACGCATAATTTAAACATATAGAGATGCTGAGTATTTTGCGCTTATAAAACTATCTGCTGCTTACAAGTGTGTACTACAAAGAATACAAATAGTCTGCAACGGTTAATGTCAACATGTGGTCAGGCCTCAATTAAAAAAAAACATATTTTATTGTTGAAAGATCGCGCTGTGATGGATTGTTGGCTAGTTAGCTTTGTACTAATTTTGACCGCCGATTGCCCAATCGGCGGGTTGATAGACTCACATGCGTAAAGTCGACAGTTCGAACCCGAACATCTACTTAATAAATTTCAATATAAATTTTTAAATTTCGAAAAACTTAATAAAGTTCAAATTTCAACTTTAGTACGAAATATTCAATTAAAAGTGTGGTCGTTAAATAGAAAAATATGAATGAATAACATCTGTCAATCTGTATTGTTAAAGCAGATTGATAGATTGTGATTGTGACCCGAAACCCTTTTATGATTACAAGATGAGGCCTCTGTCCCGCATAGGTTGTAGATTGATGTAGTATTGATATAGATTAAAAATAAATATAATTATAATTATGTTCTGCGTAGAACATAGGTTAAGATCATAAAAAAAGCGTGGTTATAGTGGTTATGAAAAACTATAAGATTGATATGTCGTATATCTACATGTTTTATACAAAAAGTATTACATTCAAATGTGCAATCAAAACAAGTTCAAGAAAAGAATTGATATCTAGAGAACACCAAAGAAATTTATAATAAAATCATCGTAATAAAACCGCTTACCCTTTAATCCCAACTTGGTAAGTTTAAACAAAAGATTAATCTAAGTCCAAAGGTTTTAATCAGTGCGTCCCGCCAGTTTGTAACCACGGTGCCGGTAAACAATAAACTTTAGCATAATTAGTAACATTAAAGTCGCTCAGCTCACTATGGAGAAGGCTATGCCCGAATTTCGTTCCACGATAAAATCCGAAAACAAAAAAGTCAAAGAACCACCAAATTGCTAAATCGCTAATCGCATTCACCTAAATTGCTAACCAAATTAGCATACTGGAGTGGCGATGGTATGGCGATACACCATACCTATCCGCCACGGGACTAATAACCAACGGGACACATGAGCAGTAGTACAGAGATAGGTGAGATAGGTGGCTTGAAGAGTTTGCCGGTGGTGTCTGGATGAGAAGGGTGGAAGATCCTGTGTGACGGCGAGCCTTACGAGAGCTCTCTATATCCACCAGTGGGAGGACTACGGCTGATGATATGAAATGTACTGCATTACCCACTTTATTAAATTGTCCAATGTACGTACGTGATTTGGCAGTGAGTGACATATGCCAGAAACCATTCCCATCCCATCTTATCCGGTCCCTTCCCATTTTCCCAACCCTTTCTCCAAATTCATTATTATATCGACAAAGGTAGGCAGTTCATCCGGGGGCGTGTCAAAGTTTGTCGTTCTGGACTAAAGTTGGCATGTACCGCGGGTGTCTATCCACTTACCACCAGGTGGACTATATGGCCGCTTGCCACCTTCATTCTATAAAAAAACACCTCTAATTATGCCTGTACAAATTATAATAAATAAATAATATATATCTTTCCTTTATAATCCATGTCTGTCTGATGTAATTTTATTAACGTGTAATGCACCTCGATTGTGATTCTTCCTTTACTCAAAGGTTGATTGATCAAAGGTGTAGTCAGGATTTTATTCAGGATGGGGCGAGGCAAACAATTTTCTTATAATTTAAATAGAGATAGTGTGATGCAGAAAGTCTGTTACTTATTATTTCCTATGCAAGCGCCCAACCTGCCCCATGTGCCTGGCTCGCGGCTACGCCCATGTGACTGGTAGAGAATGCCATAAGGCATTAAAGTCCGCCTTTTGTACGGTGTTTGTGTGCAATGAAGTAAAAATCAATAAGTATTTTTGTATAGAATATAAAAAGTGTATATGTAAATTTTGCATTGTTCGCAGTGTGCGGTGGGGGCGGGCGTGTTCCAGCTGCAGATCCTCGAGTTCTCTAACTACCGCCTGGAGCTGTCGTCGGGCGCGTGCTGCGGCGGGGGCGCGCGCGCCGGCACGGGCGGCGCGTGCGCCGCGCCCTGCCGTACACGTTTCGAACTCTGCCTCAAGGAGTACCAGTCGGCCGCCGCGCCCGGTGCCTGCTCCTTTGGACGCGTCGGCTCACACGTCCTCGGCACTGACTCCTTCACTCTGCCCGAGCCACTCGAAACACTCGAGTTACCTTTCTCATTTCGTTGGACGGTCAGTATCTGGACATTTCATTATTTGTCACCTATATTTTATAATAAGTTAATAATTAATACGTGTGTTCCTTTTGTGGTGTTGCGTTGTGAGTGAGTTTGCGTGTTATAATTTGAAATTATCGATTTAAATCGAAATTCTAAGATCTCTGAGACCATAACTTAATATAATTTGTTATATATATATATATATATAAGCTGTATGTAAAATATGAACGTGTATATCCAATGGATATGTAAAGATCTTCTTTAGTTTATTGAGATTCTTGGGATCATATTTGTGTATAAAATATGAACGATTAAACTTACTTCAGTACCATCAGAAACCTGTTCCTTACAATCAGATGTTTTGTACGGCAACCATACAGTGTTTAATCAGCGGTTAACATTAAGCAATGTTAAATCAGTACATGTAAATCGGTCAATCGATCGATCAAAAAATGTACTCTTATCAATCATTAACTGTTTAATGAACGTTACTTCCACGAAAACAGGGTTACAGTGCAACAAACAGGGTTACAGTGCAACAAATAGGGGTTACAGTGCAACAAACAGGGTTACAATGCAACAAATAGGGTTACAGTGCAACAAACAGGGTTACAGTGCAACAAATAGGGGTTACAGTGCAACAAACAGGGTTACAATGCAACAAATAGGGTTACAGTGCAACAAACAGGGTTACAGTGTAACAAACAGGGTTACAGTGCAACAAACAGGGTTACAGTTGAACAAAGATTGTTTGGTCCACAAGTGACTATAGAGGGCTGTTAATCATTATTAGCTCTCATAAGTGATTCAGTCACAAGCAAACCGGTCTTTGTTGTTCTTCTCTATAGAAGCGCGTATAACGCTAACCTTAGGATTATTTGTACGAGTATAATCTGTGCTCTGGGTTTGCCGTAATCGAGCAAACATCGTGTGGAGCTGATGCCTTAAGGTCTAAACTATGAGTCCAAAATCAGATGAGACATTTACTTTATATTATATTGATTGCAAATCATTTGCATGTATGGTTAATCTTTTATTTTTGTAACAACTAACGCAAGATTTTTCATTTACAGCGATCGTTCACTCTCATACTTCAAGCATACGACGCCTACAACCACACCGACCCTGGTGAGTGTCTACTGTCTTCTGCATTTAGTCGTAGTAAGGAGCATTATGAATAATGACGACAGATACAGCGGGATAGAAAACGCAACTTGTCGCGGTGCTTGTTCAGTCTGTTCCGTCGCGTGTCGCTAGGAGTCGTTGTAAAGCACAAAAAAAGTATAATTGCGCTATAGTTAATTTCAAATATTCGTCAAAAGTGGTGAACCGAGTCAAGGGAGATGTTACATTTCAGCGGCGATTGGTTTCCTTTACTGATGAGGTTACATGTTTGGTGTCCATACAGTTTCACGAGCTTGCGTTGTCTATTTATGTCTGTGGTAATGATACAAGTTTGGTGTGGTTCCTTGTCCCAGAGGAGAGCGGTGTGATCGAGGAGGCGTGGTGGTCGGGCATCGTGGAGCCGGGCGCCACGTGGCACGCGCTGCGGCACGCGGGCGCGGCGGCCGCGGTCGCGTACCGCGTGCGGGTGCTCTGCCAGCCCAACTACTACAACACCACATGCACCACCTTCTGCCGCCCGCGTGACGACAAGTTCGGTCACTACTCTTGCTCCGACGACGGGGACAAGGTCTGTCTGCCCGGCTGGCAGGGGGACAATTGCGAAAAACGTATGTAACATTGTGCATAAACCCTTATTATGCCTTATTATGTAACATTATGCTTTTTAAAGTTTCGAGAAACTAAGGAATCTTGCCCACTCTCGATCCATATGGTAGATATGCTCATAACGCCTTTGTTTTCGCACACCTTGATGCACCAAATTAGGTTAAATCTTATCAAGATTGAACGTAAACGCATGATTTGCGTCTAAAAACCTATTACCTGCATCGCTTGATCTGCGATAAATATGAAGGGAAAAAAAAAAGAAAGCAGTTAAATTTATTAGTCTACAGACTACAGACTATTAAAATAGTAATAGAGTTTAAAATAGTAATGTGGCACAAAAAGTGTGTACATGGTGCGGCAACAAATAGGTCTCCAACTCTGCTGCATATTGCTTCCCCAATCACGGAGAAGCTCTGGTAATCTGTTGGTCCTCTAATGAAACTGATGCGCGTTGAGTCAGCTACGTTTATTCTATAACGATTTGTATTATATACCTACATATTTGTTATATATCACGTTTTTAAGTTATGTGTAGTATATAATAATAAATAAATATGCCCACAATCGTATAAATAAAGTTAGATGTATTTATTAACCAAATTTTAGTACAAAATAAAATACATAGATTAAAGGAAATATTTTAAATAAATAATATGCAGGATATGTACATATATAAATATACATCCACACATAATATATAATACATACAGATGAATAGCCTCAGTTGCATACAGCTTCCACCACTATATTACGTTTTTCAATAATTAAAGCTTTCATTTTATTATTTACTAGCTGTGCCCGGCAATTTCTTTGCACTTAATATATATACGGCATATATAGCCTATGCCCATCTGGAATAATGTACCTTTCAAATGGTGAAAGAATTTTTGAAATCGGTTCCGTTGTTCCAGAGATTACTTCCTACATCCAAACTTACAAACTTTACCTCTTTATAATATTATATTATTTAAAACCTAAACTGGATCGACAGTTTCTATTAGGAGAAGGTATTTTCCAGAACTTTGGAGCCGAATGGCGGAAGCTGCCTCTAAACGGTTCAGTTTCATGTATTTGTAACGTAAGGGGATGTGACCGACCTCTAGTGTTATGCTTATCAGAGGAGAGATTGAATTTTAACTTCTCAAATAGGTATTCAAGCCTATGGACCTTTTAAGATGTCAAATGTCAATGTGACCAACTGCAGTCTCTGCGAATATCAATTGCCTCTTCAGTTTGCAGATTTTTTGAGCCACAATCTTGCTGTAAATGAATCAGTATCAGCCTATTACACTGATTCACTGTAGGACACAAGCCTCCCCTCATAATCACGAGAGGGTTTCGGACCACACCCTATCGCGTGGCCCAAGTGCAAATTGGTAGAAGTAAACAAAAATCCTTATTCCATTTCAGCTGTATGCAAGGAGGGTTGCCACCCAACGCACGGCCGCTGCGACCGACCTGGAGATTGCGAGTGAGTAACTACAATATTTATTTATTCAAGAACAAACAGTCACATAGTAATTTGAACATAATAAAGTTCAATAGATTTATAGTACATCCAGACCTACAGGTCCTAGGTCCCAGGTCCAAGGTCCAGAAAAACAAAAAGCGTCGAATAAAATCGTACAATAAAAACCCAACAAAATAATATTTCATCGAATATTAAAATATACTTTTTAAATTTACGTAACGACAGCCCGATCATATCCATCCAATGATCATATCCATGATATTTAATTCTTTACTGAAGTTTGACGTGACGCATCTGATAAAACTATTTTTACATAATTAGTTCTGCCCAAAGGAATATGAAACATTTCTGTTGAACGCAAAAGGACTCGTGGAACTGTAAAATAAATCTCCTCTGAGAAACCGTTAGAGTCTATTTGTACGTTAATAATTTTATATTTGTCCTTAATAATTTGTTAATAATAATTGTTAATAGTTAATATTTGTCCGTCTACTGTGCAAAGTGGCGGCACCATGTCGGCTGGCAGCACTATTACATTTAGTTATGAGAAACATGTCCAGTGCGATATTCAAGTGTCTCTAAGAATTTCTTTTGAATATTTTCCAGTTGAGATATGTATTTAGAGTAATGGGGGTTCCATATGATACATATAATATAATGGTTTCAAGGTGTGAACCGGTTTGAATGGCTTAGTAAAACGTAATATCATACATACCCAATTGCTTATAAGCTCTCGCGGTCACATCACCGATACGCATCTTCATCCCAGGGCTCCCTCAGGGCCCTCGCCTGAGTCATTCGCTTAGGAGTACTACTACACAGTGTATATTTAAAAACACTTGTCAGAGTTTTGAAACAATTAATTGCGAGAACAGAATAGTGAGAAATTGTGTAAATCTCCTTGTAGGACGACTGACGTGAACTGTCAGTCGTCCTGTAGTTTACCTAAACATTTAAGTGTCATCCGCATAGCATAAGTGATAAGAATTGTTGAAAGGAGAACCAATGTCATTTATATTATAAGGAAAAGAGAAAACGATCCAGAGGAGGACCCCGAGAAACCCCAGACTGAATAGATAGGAACCTGAACATTCTCTGAATATCTGATTATCTGAAACTGAATATCCTCCGAATCTGAATATCTGAACTGAATAATCAATTTGCTAGCATGTGCATAACACGTTGCGTAGTTCATATCTACTTAAGGTACTTACTAACAGAAGCGAGCGCGTTCAACGGTCAAAAATCTAAGCAAGCGAGTGTGGATAGTGTTATGCACATAGGAGTTAATTAATCACCAATTATTTATTTTTAATGTAATAGAAAAAACATAAAATACATGTTAATTTTTAGTTTGATATAATAGTTTTATTGTATTGATATTTTAAAATATTTTACATTATTTTTGTAAAACCTTTTGCGTATTTTTCGCACAGACCAACTTAATTAGTCCGTGGCTTTTATTAGATCCTTACCCATGAAATTGCCGTTTTATATAGAAAAAATATTTTTTGTATGAAAATTGAGTTCACATTATTCGTATTATCTTGAATAGCAATACTTGGAACAAAGACGGAGTGGTCATTATAATATATATACGGTCAGGTATAGAATTAGCCGAGAACTTGGATCATATAAAACTCCAAAAAAACTTTGGCGAATTTTTTATATTATCATCAGCATGAGAGATATACGACTTGTAATACTTTTTCTGGATTCTGTAATTCTTTTCTCTTGTTCGCAAGGTTTGATAATTAAGGCAGTTATTGCACACCAACCATTTTTTACAGAAGTTCAAGTATGATTTTAATTTTATTTAAGGAGCCTGTATCAAGGATTACATCAATGTAATAGAATATTTTGGAGAGGAAAGTTGCATGCTGGGCGCGCACGTCAGGCCGAGTAGGATACGCCAGATCCCCTTTCCTATCCCATCCGATACCCGCCCGTTCCATCGAGTAAGGAATATAATGGGATAAAGGAAACTCTTTATTCCATTATACTCGTTGCTCATCCTACTCCACCTGCTCCCCCCAAACAAGGATGGTTAATGGAGAGGGATGAAGAAAATTCCTCGTTCCATTTTCAAGCCCCATTCTCCATCCTACCGAATCCTCTTTCAAATCTACACCTAAGTCTTCATAGGTTGGTGACGTATCTGGGCACATACCTACTAGTACGTTTATCATTGTGGACTGATCACTGATGATCACTGATTTTTATCACTGATGTCCATAGGCGACCATGTCCACTTACAACCAGATGGAATGTATGTATGTCTGCCACCTTCTTTCTATAAAAAAAGTTTACACGTTTTTAATTGATGACACAAAAAGAGTAAGGATATACGTTTGCCATCGAACTGGTGTTGCAGTGGTCCATCGGTAGTCACTAACCATGATGTTGAATGCCTGTCTATCGAGTGCTTCTCCTGTAAAACCTACGAGCATCTCATAAAAAATAGCGACTAGGGCCTAACACGGCTTACCTTTATTATCTCATAAGACTGGCGCGAAGTTCAAAAAAAGGTATTGTTAAAGATATTGCTGTTAAGAAGGGAGGGTAATGAAGTTTGGTTACCGCCTGGTAAGAAGTTAATGAACATTGAACGTTTTATGTTACAGCTGCCGACCAGGGTGGCGCGGCGAGCTGTGCTCCCAGTGCCAGCCATACCCCGGCTGCAAGCACGGCTACTGCAACGGTTCCTCCTGGGACTGCACGTGCGACACCAACTGGGGCGGCATCCTTTGCGATCAAGGTACTACTGTATAAGTAGCTTTGTGTAGGTATATTCGTACATCACATGGAAATTTAGGAATATATCTAAAAACTGACTGGTAAAATAGAACTACCTAAATAGGTAAAATTTAATCCGTTTGGTTTCACTGTAGGTACTTCGGTAAAAAGTGGAATCGTGCCTAAGGCATACAAATGTTATAAGCCACAAATGAATACCATTAAGCATTGAGTCTGTCTTTTGTACATTTTGTCTGTGGAATAAAAGTTGAAATAAATAAAATAAATTACCCGAAATTGGAAGAATAAATTATTAGTATTCATACATGATGTACTAATATGTTGCAGATCTCAATTACTGTGGTACACACGAGCCATGCCAACATGGCGGTACGTGCGAGAACACCGCGCCCGATCAATACCTGTGCACGTGCGCCGAAGGCTTTTCTGGAGTGGACTGCGAGCGAGTGGACAACCCGTGCGCGCCGCAACCGTGCGCGCACGGTGCCTGCGCACTCTCCGCTTCGCCTCCCGGCTACGCCTGCACCTGCGAACCGGGCTGGACCGGCGCGCTCTGTGATACTAATGTGGACGACTGTGCCAGCGCTCCCTGTCTCCACGGCGCGATCTGTCGCGACCTCGTCGACGCCTTCGCGTGCGACTGCGCTCCCGGCTGGACCGGACCCACTTGCGCCGATGGTTAGTATGAGAATATTATTATGAAAAATATGCACAGTTGTCGAGGCGTTTACCTAATACTGTTCTCTAATGTACGCAGACGTGGACGAGTGCAGCGAGCGCAACCCGAGAGAAGGCGCTCTCGGACCATGCGTGAACGCGGCGTCGTGTGACAACTCGCCGGGAGGGTACGCGTGCACATGCCTCCCTGGGTGGACGGGCCACGACTGCGAAGCCAATGTGGATGATTGCACGGGTCAGTGCCTCAATGGCGCCACGTGCATCGATCTCGTGGACGACTTTCATTGCGCATGCGCGGCCGGGTACGCGGGCCGCACGTGCGCGCGCGACGTGGACGACTGCGCGCCGCGCCCCTGTCGCAACGGCGGCGAGTGTGTCGATCTGCTCGACGCTTACCGCTGCATCTGCCCCGTCGGCTTTTCTGGCACCGACTGCGAGGTCAGCTTCATGATACTATTTTTAAAGTGGAGTTATTCTTAACTATCTCTACCCACTTAACTATCTAACAAACATTTTTCTAGTTAAATAACTACTTTTATAATATCTAACCTTTATTAATTTATTTCGTTCTTCATTAATTCATATTCATCATTGTTAATCATTCAGGGCTCGCGTTTGCACTAACAAACACTAACAAGTCCTCTGCTTTTTTAGCTGGCATCCTGCTTCGGACGGTACTGCTCAGTAAGTGTATACGCTACTTGATTTATTGCTAGTTATTTGTGTGACGTGTACGTAACACGGTGCGTGGTGCGCAGGATGACCGCGACCACTGCGCGGGGGCGCCGTGCGCGAACGGCGCGCAATGCTACACGGCGCAGAGCGACTACTACTGCCACTGCGCGCCCGGCTGGGCCGGCAAGAACTGCACGCAGCGCGCCAACAGGGACCGTCAGTAAACTATAATAAACATTATTATCGTATATCACAAACATTATGAGTCAAGCGGTGACCATTACCTTAAATAAAGCTACCATTACCTACCATTACCTTAAATAAAGCTACCATTACCTACCATTACCTTAAATAAAGCTACCATTACCTTTTCCCTTTTTTCTGACACAGCGACAGGCCTTTGTTAGTCAATCTAGTTTTTAAACAGTATCTCTTTTTTGAGAATTTTAGATGTATTGGACCATTTACAGTCGCTCCTTGCTTTATATTCTTGATCAGTGTTTTTAAATTCCCGACTTATTACCTATTTCAAGCAATTGATATTGATATAATACATAACGCTATTGTTATCAGATTTACATTTACAACGAAGAACGTATTGAGTTCTTCGTTGCATTTATTAAATTATTAAATACGTCAAATCGGACAAATCTTAAATAAGGTTCCGTGGACATATTTGTACAATGATTCTGTTTCACTTATTCCAAAACTTATTATTCTGCAGCCCGTCATAGCTTTTATCCCAATAAAAGTTTTGGAACTCCCAAGTTAGACACTAATTGTTACGCCGCTTTTAGTTTTTTTTATGTCGGATTTATAATGGTTAGAATTTGGGGAAATTTCATTTGGAAGGTTTATGCTGATGCATCAGATTAAAAACAAATGCAAAGTCTCGTAGCACGTTGGGAGATCTATTCACCATTTAATATAGGTACTTCTAGGTCATTTACTGAAATTTCTAACCGTCTTCATTTTATCATCACATTATGGAGAGCGAGAGATGCGTATGCGAGTGCATCTGGTGTGTTGTGTGTCCCGCAGGTACGGACGAATGCGTAGCGAGCGGGTGCGGCGCGGGCGGCGAGTGCGTGGCGGCGGGCGGCGGCGCGCGCTGCGTGTGTCGCGCCGGCTGGACCGGCGCGCGCTGCGAACACGGTGCCAATCTCACATACTCTATACTCCATTATCATGCCTCTAGAATAATTGCACATAAAAATCTTACTTGTGTGTAAGAGATGTGTCACATTTATTATGGAACGAAGGTGGCGGTACGAGCACGAACGAACAGTTCACCTGGCGAACGAACATCAGTCTAGAATAATAAAAGTAGACACACCACGACTGCCTTTCGATATTTACGGGAAAATTGGAGAAAAGTCACTCTAATTTGTGAATATGGAGGTTAGAAAGGTTGAGAAATGGAATTTTCCTGATCCTAATATAGCTTCTGTCCTCCTTGGGGGTTGGGAAGAAAAGAGTGTAAGATACCAGTAAAGGATAAGAAGATACCATTAACCCATTATATTCTTTCTCAGTGGGACAGAATTAGTGGGAATATAATAGAATGAGAGACTGATCTTACACTGATACCATTACACTCCTCACTCCTCACTCAAGACAATGGGCGGGGCGGGCTGGGAAATAGCTCTGGTATTCCGAGTGACAGTGACAGTACATTTTACGGCAGATTTCTGTGAGTGTGAGTCCGACGACGTCTGCGGAAACACTGGAAGTAACTTCATAATAACATGTCTTCTTCTTCTCTGGTTTGATAGCAGTACCAGTGGTCTGCCGCCCACTGGTCATTAACAGGCCGACCGGAGCGAACTGCATCTTTAACATTAAGATTTCCTGACTGCAAACGCTTAAACCAACTTTGTGCTACTCTTACTGACACTGCATCAGGTCTATAAACGGCACTATTTTTTTTCGTGGTTTGTGTCGCATTTTTCCCTTTTTTGTAATAAAACTTTAAAATGTATCGAATTTGTTCGTTAGATTCACTCATTTTCTTGGACAGAAAAACAATTGAAAAATGGCGGGAAACAGTTTTTTATTTCTTTTTATTAAATGTTACCTCTTTAATGGTATCATAACCAACCAGGTAGAAACAGTTCAATCAAAGATATTGGATCACAACTTCATACATACGAAATACGAAAAGACTTTCTCCCGACCTATTATTATTTTTCGGATTCTAGCTCACATGCTGTGCTCATCTCTGTGATTATTGAACAGGGTCCCTTGACTTACCAGTATGCTACAATCACTTACAGACGTGGATGACTGCACGCCCAGTCCTTGCCACAACAACGCGTCATGTGTCGATGGCGGAGCAGACTTCACGTGCATCTGCCGCGAAGGCTGGACCGGTCAGTATTTCAGGCATTACTTATATATGAATTGACCTTTCACCGACTTTAACTTATACATAAATGTGTCTAGGTGACCTACGCCTGGCAACTATTATGAAACCCTCGGAATGTGAATATTCCGGCAATTCTTGATATTTGCAAACACTATCAAGAATTTTTATATCTGTGACTGCCTATATGAAACACGAAATCATTGTTCCTTGGCGGCGCGTATCATATTTTAAATTGACAGTTAGGAAAAAAATGCATGCTGTAATCCCACAGCCGCTCGGCATGTCCGAGTGGGCATGGTAACTTTCATCATTCTTAACTGATGCTAGCATGAAATGCTTATGTCCATGGGCGACAGTATTCATTTACCATCGTTTGGACTGAACTGCCTGTGTTTGCACCTAGCGCTGACTGTCCACTTGCTTGTTCACAAAACTGTGCTTATTATAAACTTTATTATATAAAATAAATATTATTAAACGTTCATTGCTCATTTGTAAAGTTGCACACATTATTGCTACAGGAAAAACTTGTACGGTGCGCGTTATCGAGGACGTGGGTCGGTGTAATGACGGGCCTTGCGTTAACGGAGGCACGTGTTTGCGCGAGCCGGGCGGTTGGCGCTGCATGTGTGCGGCGGGCTGGGCGGGCGCCACCTGTGATGCGCCCTCACTAGCACCGCTCGCGCCTGCCCTAACGCCGCCCGCTGCCTGCGCGTGCGCACACGGTGGCTCCTGTGTACCAGCTACGCCGCCGCAGCTGTGGACGTGTGTCTGCCGGGAAGGTTGGACAGGTGCCAGGTGTGAACGTGCCGCCAACGGCTGCGCTTCTTCGCCTTGTCGTAATGGCGCCAAGTGTGTCGGCGGTGCGGGCTGGTGGCAATGCGAGTGTCTGCTGGGCTGGAGCGGTGCAGACTGCGGTGCGCGAGCAGCGCCGCCCGCCGAGTGCACGCCGGCGTGTCCGCCGCCAGCCGTCTGCGCACCCGACTCGGACCGTATGCCGCGCTGCGTGTGCCCGCCGCAACCAGCTCGCGCTTCCAGACGTTGTCTCGAGAGTGAGTCTCGCGAGAGTACACGATACATTTGTGTGATCGAAACTTTTACGCAGTATACAAATATTATTCCTCCTTTTAGTGATTGCTGGAATTGGAGTAGAAGTGGACGATGAAGCTGACGATGCCGAATGGAACCAGGGAAATGATTGGGGTGCGAGCAGTGTAACCGCCGAAGCGTGTGGCGCGGACAACGGTACGTGGTGGTGGAGCTGCAATGCGTGCTGGTGCGGCGCGGGCGCGCGCGCCTGCACGCGGCTGTGGTGCGGACTGCCGGACTGCCTCGCGCCCGGCGCACAGCCCTGTCGCACAGATGAGGTATAAAAAACAGCATTTTAGAAATACTGAGAAAGTATTGCTCCGTTCCGTTTGACAACTCTACTTTGAAGAATTTTCACATGCACATGTATTTCGTAGATTTGCAATATTAATGTAGGAATTCAAATATATTTTCGATACACCTCTACTTAACTTAAGTGTCATATTACCAAAATACATATACCTTCGCGTTTCATTTCTTTACGCCGTTTCATTTTGACTCAGTAAAGTGCAAAAGGACATTTTAGCTTTTAAAATCATTTACAGAGCGTTGAAAATTGTTTGTGCATCCTGAATAATATTTCTGACTAGAGTTATAATTCGTTATTTATTTATTAAAATAATATTGCTAACTTTTATGATATTTTCAGTACCAAATTCGTGTCTAGGAACACTACAAACGAATTTGTTACTGAAGAGGAATTCACTATACATGATAACTATCACTATATGCAGGTGTGCGTTCCATCGGCGCCGGCGCTGTGCTTGCGGCCCCCGTGCGCCCCGTTGGGCGAGTGCCGGCGCGTGTCGGGGCGGCGCGTGGAGCCTCCGGCGCTGCCCGCTCCGGCCGCGTGCTGGCCCGGCGCGCGCGCGCCGCCGCCGGCGGGCTGCGCGCGCGCTTCGCTGCAGCTGGCGCGCGAGCGGCTGGCGCGCGGCGCGCACGTGGAGCGTGCGTGTGCCGCGTTGCGCCGCGAACTAGCCGCTGCGCTCGCCGCGCCGGCGCTAACGCCGCCTCCGCCACTCGCACTGCTCTGCGACCTGGCACCCGATGATGATGATGCGGTTGACCTTGCATTAGTGAGTGCTCTTCGTGGCTTTGAAACTATAAAGTTTGCATGCGAAAAGTCGAATCATCCCTCGATCGATAGATCGATCGATCTATAGGGAGATTTACACTCAGATTTTACTTTTAAAATTAATATTTTCTACCCCTTTGACTAATGAAAAATTTTTAGTATTTCAGTAGTTACAAATAATAATTTCGTTAATAATTACACTACTAATTGAACACGAAATCTGACTGTTGAATAGATACGAGTATGATTCCTTAAACACGGTAGACACAAACATATGATGTATATTTTTAAAAAGTATCGGCAGTGAACATGGGTAAGGAAGGACCTGTGTCAATTATGCATTTTTTCAATTTATCGAGGAAATATTATTTTATTTTATTTATTTATTTATTAGGTTTGTCAGAATTCTTACATTAATACATGCGTCGGTTACAATGTATACAATCGATTAATTAAAGTAGGCGTAACACACACACACACACAATAGAGAAACACAGCTCGCACATAGATATAACAAATAACAGAACTACCGTGCCCGTTACAAAATTAAAAAAGAAAATAAAGAGAAAATTTTGAAATTTTGTTATAAATTTCGAATATGATACTATATTAAGTTAAAAACAACATAAAATTTTAAACTTTAAATGAACTAAACATAATATGATATTCCAAAATTTAAGAGGCTTATAAACATAAAGCTATTACATACTTATAACTCATAAAGATATTTTTTGAATGGCTATCAGAATTTCAAAAAATATTATGCTCTTTGCATAACCTGGTCATGATATTAAAGTGCCCAACTTTGATATTAAATATTATGCTCTTTGCCTAACCTGGTCATGATATTAAAGTGCCCAACTTTGATATTAAATATTATGCTCTTTGCCTAACCTGGTCATGATATTAAAGTGCCCAACTTTGATATTAAATATTATGCTCTTTGCCTAACCTGGTCATGATATTAAAGTGCCCAACTTTGATATTAAATATTATGCTCTTTGCATAACCTGGTCATGATACTAAAGTGCCCAACTTTGTGTTGTTTATTTTACTATCCAATGATTTCAAATTTATTATTCCAGAGGTTTGGCAAGACAGAAGTTGAGGACAATCTACTATACCTTTTAATACATTGTAAAAGAAAATTTGATCTGCAACTCAACGACGGTCATTAATGGAACCTCCATTAAATTAAAACATTTTGAAATGTTTTAATCGGTCTTTATATCATGTCTCATGTTAAATCATGTTGAGCAAATCATGTCTCAACCTCCGGTGAGTAATAAGAAGTGCTAAAAAGCGCTTTTGGACTGCCTCTAAGCTCCGAATATGGCTTTGTTAGTAGGGATTCCATACACTAGAACAATATTAGAATGAACTTCGGGCAAGAGCGAAATAAACACATTTCAGTGCCGAGACATTATTAAATGTTCTACAGTTGCGCCAAACAAAACCTAAGAGTTTATACGCATTGCTAGTTATACATAGTAGCCATGTGTTGAACAAAAAGAGTGATTGCTATCAATAATTTCACCCAGGTCCCTTATATTATGAACTTCCTCTAGAACTGTGCTACCTATTTTATTGTAAATGTGTATAGGTGATATTTTTTTTGTAAATTTGATATGTTTACACTTTTCCATATTGAGAGGTAATTTATTTTCTTTGGACTAGGCCAAAATTAGATTTAAATCTTTTTGGAGAAGACTTGAGTCAAGAGAGTCATCACTTTTTTTATAGATTTTAATATCGTCGGCGAAGAGAGAAAATTTTGAATGCTGTATAATCTTAGGTAGATCACTAATAAATGCTGAAAAAAGAATAGGACATAGACGTGAACCCTGTGGCACTCCTGAAGTTATATCAAAGTATTCTGATTCGTATCCACATACAACGACCCTTTGAGATTTCCACTATGGTTTCGTACTTTAGTTATAGCACCAGAAACGACGATTCATGGAAGATCCTTTAGCGCAAAATTGTAATTGTGGCCCTATTTCTTACCAAGCAAGTAATCAAGCAAGTCTTGGAAATATCTAGTCAGCAACATTTTAAGTAATAAAAAAATATTTTCACGCAGTGGGTCGGTGAGGAAGAGGGAATGGAGAGTCAAGTGAGCAGCCGCGCGCTCGCGGCGGCTGTGCGCGCTCTTAGCGAACTGGTGTCGCGCCGGCGCCTCGCACAGCACGCGCTGCTGGGCGCCGCGTTACGCCTGCGCGTGCCGCACGCAGCTCCACCACCTGCGCCACCCACCTCCGCGATGCCTGCCCTAGCGGCCACCGGGGCCGCGGTCTCGTTGCTAGTGTGCGCCGCCGCGGCGGTGTACGTGCGACGGAGACGCACCGCCGCGGCAGAACGCACGCGCCGTTGCGACGAGGAAAAGTCTAACAACTTGCAGAACGAGGAGAACTTGCGGCGATACGCCAACCCGCTGCGCGAGGAGCCGCCTCCGCCCGCGGACGAGCTGCCGCGCGCGCACACGCTGTACAAGGCGCAGAACGCGGATGCACGCAACCACACGCCGCCGCGCGACAAGGAGCTCAACAAGCGCGCGCTGCCGCCGCCCGCGCCGCCGCCCGCGCGCCACCCGCCGCCCGAGCGCCTCACCGTGCTCGTGTGACGCCGCCTGCCGCCCCCGCGCCTGCGTGCCACGTGTGATATTAATATAGTTTCTAGTTTAAGTAATCACTAACACTTCGCCTCGGAAACCATTAAACTTCTTTACCTTGTCTTACAAATTCGCTTTACGTAAAAATATACTGAACCGAATTAAAAAAAACTAATATCTTCTGCAATAAAGATCCTACACGTCAGTAACTGCAAGAAATTTGGACCAGTAATTCAGAAGATTAAAACGAACAAAAAGACAGCTTTTTTATAATATAAGATAATTTGTACTTAGCAACGCTTATGATCCTCGCGTGTCAACAGAAGGACTTACACAACATGCGAATATACTCGTATTCATCGTATTATACAATAAGTATGATATTAATTCCAATTTATTATGTTCAAATTACCATGTGACTGTTTGTTCCTGAATGAAAGCTAGTGTAGCTAATGAATAATCCATTAAATATGAGCCTGTATTTTTTTTACAAACGTTGTTGACGTCACAGAGACAGGGGGACAGGTGTTGAGAGAAAAATTAATGAATATTATCTAGTTAGTATATTTATAACTGTCATTGTCAGTACAAGTTTCGGTAGAAGCGCGAGACGTTGTTTATGAGTGTGGGTGTGATGTGAGGGAATGCTCAAGGAGGAAATACTACGTATGTGTGCATGTGGGGGTGCAACTTGACGAATATGGACACTATAATTTATTGTGATGTGTACGAATGATGGCGACTATTTTGTAAATATGTATTTTTTTGTAAATAATGTTATAAAGTGTAATTTTGTATGTTTTATTGCGAAAATAAATACTAAGAGACGAAACAACTGTATTTTTATAAAGAACTTTTGTATAGTTGAAATAAAGAAATCGTTGCAATTAAAAGATTTAATTTATTGAAGTTGTTTTAATTTACAATTACACCAACACTACAGTACTCATAGGGATTGAGACGAAATAAAATTTAGTTGTAATCTGATAGTCTCATAGCGGGGCTCTGATTCGCTATCGAGACGTTTTTAAGATTAGTATAAAGGAGTTTTAAAAAAATGTCGTTTCAGTCCGTTCCTCAATAGTTCACTTCACAATACAGTTTTATTGCGTATCCTCCTGGACGTTTATACTCTGCAGTGGACTATATTTAAAAAAGTTGAGAAAGATGATGAATGATCCTTTTTTGGCCTGGTCGCAACATGCCACGTGTTCTCCATTTTCATAGCTGCTATATTTTAGAAGACACTAATCCGATTTTTATCTAATTTATGCTCAGCTTTACAAAATATGTAAATATACATGTAGATTAAATCAAATGAAAATGACCCATTAGAACTAGAATAACATTCAGATATATTTGTAGAATGTTTACAAATTTTATTGTCACAAGCGGGTAAGTAAGCAAAGGTAACTAAGAACGCGGACAAGCAACACAAGTTCTGTGTCCTAAAGCCGGCGGCGGTCTCGCTAGGGGACGACTGTTCAGGCGCAGGCGCAATGCTTCGAGTCCCGTTATGTTGCGCGGTTGCATTGTGCGCGCCCGCATATGAACTTCGTCAAAACATTCTCGTATCGTAACTGCGGGCGAACTATCGATTACTAAATCTGGGAATCTTACGTCCCGTCCACACCTTGTCCTCTTTGTATTATCGAGATCTTCTTTAGACCTCTGTTCTTCAATAGATTGCTCCCTTCTGGCAATGTAGGCAGGTTTCAGGCGATCGATGGTGACTATCATGGTCTTCTCTTGGGCCTGGATCTCGAACGTCTTCGAATCGCGAGGGAGAACCTTATAAGGACCTAGGTATGGTGCTTGAAGTGGCTTTCGCATGGGGCACTCTTACGAAGACGTGTGTGCAGGTGCTAAGGTCTTTGGGAATATAAAATATTCTTCTGGAACTTGTGTGCCATGAGGTAGGTTGTGGTGAAAGCTTACTCATATGCCTTCGAAGTCTGCTGATGAAGTCTGTCACGTCCACAACATTGTCTGTCTCCGACGTGAAGAATTGCCCAGGTAAGCGAAGAGGCTCACCGTAGACCAGCTCTGCTGTAGATGCTTGCAAGTCTTCTCTTCATGCGCTGCGTATATCCAATAATACCAGGGGTAAGGTTTCAACCCATTGTGGCGTATGTGGGCGTCTAGGGTATCGGAGTCTGTGTTCTCTAGGAGCTCGTATTCCGTTGTCGTGAGTGTTGAGGGGTGTGGCTGATCCATATAGTGTACCCTTTGTTCGAGCTCCTTTCCCGGTGGTAGGTAGTCCGCCGAGATGCGTCTCTTCACCTTGTAAAGGCTGGCGGCTTCTTGGACTCTCAGATCAAGCGGGAGCAGGCCGGATAGTACATTAGCCGAGACGAGTGAGACCGTGCGGTACGCCCTACAAACCTTCTGCGCAAAGCCCCGCTGCAGAGCGTTTAACTGATCTTTGATCATCTGAAGCTCCGCCGCCGAGGACCATGCGCTCGAGGCGTACAGCACGATGGGCTCGATCACAGCGACGTATATGGTTCTCGTTATCTCTCCATTAAGACCCCATGTCACCCTCGCAGGACACGCTAGTTGTTTATATAAATCTGCCGCTTTCTTGCATGTTGCGGCCACGTGTGATTTTAAGGTGAGCTTCTGGTCGATTATAAGGCCCAGGAGTTTTATCTCATTAACTAGAGTCAGCCTCTTGCCGGACATGTTGAGTTCGGGGAGGTCGTACTTAAGCTTCTTTGTCAGGATCATTGCGTTGGTCTTATTCGCAGCAAAGTTTAGCTTGTTTCGAGTTCCCCATTTCACCACTTTTCTTAAAGCGGCATTGGCTGACTGCTCCAAGGCGCTGACCTGCTGGTCGGAGAAAACGAGAACCACGTCGTCGGCGAACGCCTGGCAATGGACTCCTTCTCCAGTAAGTCCGTGCAGCAGCGAGTCCAGGATAACGTTCCAAAAGGTCGGTCCTCCGATGGAACCTTGGACACAGCCCTTCGTTGTTTCCCTCTCGTAAGCTGCTCTGGCGTAGTTGACCTTGATCTTGCGGTCACTCAGATACGAGCCTACCAACTTGTACAAGTTTTTTGGGCATTTCTTTTTCATCAGTTGGTGTTTCAAGGCAGGCCACCATGCGTTGTCGAAGGCGCCATCTATGTCCAAGGAGACTATGAGGACAATTTTTTTCGATTGGATTTCCTCTCGTATATGTCCCACCAAGTCATAAAGCGCGTCCTCGGTTCCTCGCTGCGGCATAAAGCCGTACTGATTTTGATTTAGAGAGGGAAGGATATGCCACTGGAGTCGGCCCACTAAGAGCTTCTCAACGATCTTTCCGAGAACCGATAAGAGGCCAATTGGTCTGTAGAACTTCGGGTAGGTGTAGTCATCTTTTCCCGGTTTTCGGATTATGACTACGTGGGCCACCTTCCAGTGTTTAGGAAAGTATGCCAGCGATAAGCATTTATTAGCTATCGCTGTAAACACTGCCTTGTCACACAGGATCGCCCTGGTGCATATATCGGCGGTTAATCCATCCGGTCCGGGGGTTTTCTTTGGATTCAATGTCCGCAACACCATGTCCAGCTCCTCCGGTGTGAAGGGTGGGTCGTCTTCTGACAATCCGTCGAGGTCTTTCAGAGTGCCTGGTTCGATTCGTTTCCGGAGCAGCGTGTGAGCCAGTAGGTCAGTTTCCACAGAGTCATCAGGATAAAAAGTTTTGGCAAGAAGCTCCGCCGATTGATCTGGGCTGAGGGTTTTGCCGTCGGCGTTCCTTAAGAGCGTGTCTTCTTGTCTTCTGGCTGTTCTTCTGATTACTCTGTATATTCCGTCCCACATACTCTCTCTCTCTTGTGTGGTGTAGAATTTTTTCCAACTCTCCGTTTGCGCATTTTTGGCTTTCAGGGCATATTCCTGTTTTGTCTGGATGTATTGCTTTCGGGTGGGGTCGCGTTTTTGATCCTTCGTAGAAACGAAGAATTCTGAATTCTGAGAAAGAATTCTGAGAACCTCTTTCTTGAGGTTTTCAAGATCTTTGGACCACCACGGAGGTTTGGCTTTCCCCTTCCATGAACCTATTTCCGGAATGCTTTAATCGCTTGATTCCTGGATGATATTAGTATAGGTTGTGACAATTGACTCCAAATCTGCAGGACTTTTAGCTTCCTTGATGGTTTTAAGGGTGAGATTATGCTCTGTTAGGGAGGTTCTGAGGTGTTTTGTGAAGTCCGACCATTTTGCCTTTTTTGTGTCATATCTGCGCGTGGTTATGGATCGTAGAGGTTCTAGTGTCCTTTCCAGACGCAGAGTAAAGGCAATAGAGTTATGGTCAAAGGTTGTGAGACTTCTGTTCACTCTACAGTTTTCTATGCTCCCTAGCAGTGGCAGACTGCAAGCTGTCACATCTACTATGCTGGTGCAGTGTCTACCCCTCCTGTAGGTCTCGAAGGTCGGCGTGTCCCCCGTGTTCAAGATTTGGAGTTCCATTTCATTAAGGAAGGTGTTATATGCCGCTCCTCTCTGATCTTCCGAGCTGCTACCTCACCATTGGCTCCAGGCGTTGACATCTCAAAGGCAAAGACACAAAGATGTCAAAGGCAGGCAAAAGGCAAATTATGGCAAATTAATTGTTCTGATTATGTATGGCTCAATGTCTT